>CAWUFW010000363.1:1867500-4622859 GCA_963921515.1 Calotriton arnoldi
ACATGAAAAAATGTCATGTTTGCAAAACACTGAAATATAAATTTTGATGCATTGCTCAAGAACATGCTCTAGAGCTGCCTAGTTCTTGAAGGTGCTGCTGGTCACTTTTTACACGCAGTCCTTCTAGGCTGTTCTTTCATGAGGTCTAGACAGTAAATGGGAGAACGAAGACTCTAATCGAGGAAGCTCGCATCCCTTCCCCTTTCATACTGTAAACATTCTTGTATTAGTGTCATCCAGGCTGTCGAATTGTTTCTTACAGGGAGGGCGTTCATTTAGTGTGTGATTACAAATATTCCCACATTTACCACAGGTAACTTCCCTTTGGTAGTGGGCTCACGCTCACAAGCCAGCAGCTCATCAAGTTACATAGTGAAGACAAGAGATGTAGACACTCCTACACTTGAAAGATACTTGCAACATGAGGCTCAATTCTAGAAGATCAATAGTATGTTGGAGGAAAGGATTATGTTTGGGAAAGTATTTGACGAGCTTTTGGATGGAAAAAGAATTACTTGAATCATGACTTCCTTACCAGTGCAATAATGTACAAAAACTGGAAGAATTCAGGGATTTAAAATGTTATGGCTGTCACTGAATCTTCAAAGTTTCTATTTTGTGGCTAGATACCTTGACTGACAGGGGGCAAGGCACACCAGTAGGTATGGCCAATTATATTGCTGGGACATTCCTGCCTTGGCCTCTGGAGCTATGTCCCACAGTAGTTGCAGTAGGTGTAACTTTAAGGTCAGTGATTGGCTAAACGTGAACCCTCAGCAATGGGGGTTGGCTCCAGTTGGTTTAATTGCCCAGTACTTGGCAAGAGCCAATGGTTGGGCTTCAACAACTATTCAAATAATAATAAAAAGAAAAATGAATGTGATAGTATATCATTGTTGTTTATGGTTGCTTTTTCAAACTTGAGCTGAATTTAAAGTTGCATTCTACAATCTACCTTAAAACAGAATGAGGTGTAGGTGCATGGGCTTTATATCAGCTTATTCTTTGGGTCAAGCTTGCCCTTTCTCACGTTGTCTGCCTTCTCTCACAGACCGTTCTGCATTTGGTTACTCTGCTCTTGGTCCACCATTGCTGCCGACCACCATAGGCCTCACTAAGCTTTTCTGGGCTGATTAGTTCTCAGCATTGTAGCCCAAGCAACCTGAGAATTAATAAAATTCAATATTTTCTGGTGGGTGTTTTGGAATACTATATGGATTAATGAAAAACTACTCCCACTCTGATTCCTGTAGAATGTGATAGACTCATCTGACACTTTATGCCTAGCTATCCCCATTGGGCAGTTGCCTAGTTAAATCAAATTGACAATTGCACTCTGGGAATTTCTAGAATTTCCCAAGTTAGGTCATGAAGTGGGAGTAACAGTGAATTTGGAATGAAAGTCCTGCATCAGTAGACCGAATTGACATCCTTTCACCATTTTGTACATTCCTGGACTAGTCTGTTTTTTCTCTTGAGTGATCTAACTTTTCAAGAGCTAGCCAGGGGTTGTAAGGGACCACTGCCTCTCACAGAATCTATTATACTGGCATTTATTGGCAGTTGATTCATAGTGCATGGGCATAGACCTTCTGAGCCAGGGCCAGACTGGGAACCGAAATCAGCCCTGGCAAACTGCTCGGCCGGCCCCCCTGGGGGGGAGGGTGATGTGGCAGAGCTTTTTGCTAGGGCCGGTTTCGGACGAATTTGTTACAGGGGGCCGATATTGCCGCCCCCGGTAACAAAAACGGCCCCCCAGGGGCCCAAAACCGGCCCCCACCCTGGCAGCTCACCGGGGAAACGCCCGGTGCCCGCTAAGGCCAGTCCGGCCCTGTTCTTAGCTATATCCTGGATGGAGTTGTTTATTGAACATATTGGTTAAATCCATGCAGTCTATCATAACTGGGACCTTTCAATTCCCACCGAGTGTGGTATGCATAGAGACCATGTGCTGTATGAATGATGTCCTGCGTGACACACTGCATGGCACACAAGATTCTTGTTATCTTTAACATGGTTAAAGCCACTTCAACTTCCATGGCCCTTTAATCAGCTGATGAAAACTATGCCTCAAAGATCACATAGTAGTTTCACTCTATTTCTTGGTATGACCACGTTCATCCCTGAACATCATAATGGCTGAAACCATTTAGTAGAAGGACAACAACATGGTGGAGAGTCAATGAACTGACATGTAGGAATTTAGGGCCTGATTATGAGTTTGGCGGTGTGGGAGCGGGCCGCCACGCCACCCCTCGCTCGCACACCACCAAACCTCACTGCCGGCCGCCTGCCAGATTACGAGCTATCTCGTGGTCTGGCGGGCGGTCCTTTGGCGTTCCCACGGCAGTGCCTATTATAAAAGGCACCGCAATGGGAGCGCCAAAGCCCGTTCCTGCACGCATAGACTATAAAGTCCATGCTGTGCAGGAAAGGGGGTGCATGCAGACGGGGGGCACACCATGTGCCCCCCCTGCATGCATCCCATGGCCCTGAGGGAACAGGGGGCCCTGTAGGGTCCCCTATGCTTCCTCACTGCCACCCTTTTCATAGCGGGCTCACCGCCAAGAAAAGGGGGGATGTGAGGAAACTCGTAATATGCTTTGCGGTGCCGCAGTGGCACCGCCACCATATTACGGCCCTCAGACCATTGGGCCACCGCCAGGGATCGTGGATCCCTAGCGTTTGCAGCAGTCCTTTTGCGGTACGACCACCGTACTCGTAATACAGCGGTTGGACCACTGGTGCGGCGGTCCACGGCCACAACTCCACTGCGAGTTTGGCGGTCCTAATCACAGCCAAACTCGTAATCTGGCCCCAAGTCAGCATCAGGTCTGTATGCTTGATAAAAGATAAAGGTCTTCATAACTCTGCTGTATTAGTTTAAGTCTGTGCACAGGTTTTTTGTCAACAGAAGTGAGTTCCAAAGAAAGGTGATTTGTGTGAATCTTGTTGGGAGGAACAGGCGATGGTTTTAGACCAAACTGAAGGAATACCTTACAGCTGAGTGGTACGGTTAGAAAGTGAATGACTGCTCATCTGTAAGGGGGGGTCAGAATGTGTCAAGCGTGGAACAATCACCCTGCTACAAAATACTGGTGGTGCGGCTGATCCCCTTGTAGTTGAAGAAAGAAGGAGTCTCTGTACTTTTTTCTAGATACCACAGAAGGAACATGACCTAGCAAATCAGGTTGGACTGTTTCTGTTGAAGAGGGCAAAGACCGATTTGGATATGGTTGGATCCTGTCTGCAGTGGCAAAGTAATCTAAAATGGTGGACTAGAATGTGGCCTAGAATAATTGCAAGTGGCTGAGATTCATTCAAGCATTCAGTTCATTGCCATTTTATTTTTCTGCTTATACATTTCAATATCATGGTAATGAAAGAGAATAGATCTTTGTGAGAGAAAAAGATACATTTTTGCTAAACTCCCATGTCACTTTGCCATCCCTTGACTGACAGATTCATATGAAAGTAGAATAAACATTTATCCAGGCTGTCAGGTTGATATTATTAAGTTTCCCAGATGTGCAAACTCAGAACAGACCATATTGGCAAGCGCACTTCAGGGCAACCGATTTGATGTTTACTGAAATCTGGATGTGGTATTTGGAATTTGAGCGCTGAGGGGTACAGAAATGTAAATTACTGTTTATTCATACTGTTTCAGCAATTTGGGAAATGCAACACACAAGAGAGTCCTTTAATCGGAACCCTTAGCCTGGACTGACTTAAAACAACGTGACTGAGAGGCGAGATTGTAGCTAAGGTGCTCCTTACCTATTCATTATGTAGCAGAACAAGTGTAGCGTTAATTCGGACTAAACTTTGGGAATTAGCGTGTAATGGGAAAACCCTGTGATGAGTGACTTCTCACAAAGTCTGATCATGTTCACCCACTTCACTTTCCTCCTATTACACTTCTGCCCCACATTCTCCTGCTACCAGGGTGTTTTGCTTCTGAAAGCTTGCCCTATGAGAAACTCTCTCTTGACTGCTTAAAATTCTATGCGGCTTAGGCTCCCCCACCCCATAGCTCCTCTTTCCAAACTTTCCTGTGAGACTGCGCAAGTGCACCCCTAGTCCTACCCAGAGGCAGATGATGACCTTGGAAAGAGCTGGGCGTAACACCTGCCTTAAGCTACAGTGAACATGTGAGCGAATTCCTCTTCCTCCAGGGATACTCATTGTAAGGAAAGGTAACAAAAATGGGGTCATAGACAGCATTTTACAGAACAGTTTACACATGAAAGCTTTCGACTCGATAGGCCATTCCTAAAGTGTGCAGTATGATGTGCCAAGCAAGCCTGGCCCTCCTCCTCCTGGTGCATTTTTCAGCACAATTACCTAACGATTCTGAAAAGCCATAGATGGAGCGTGTCTCTTACAGGAAGATATTCAAAAACCTTAGAAGAACAACAGTAAAAATCTACGATAATACAGTTAAGAGCTTCTTGCAAGAGGTCCGATAGGGAAGCAGTATTACATGCTAAAACAGTAATGAGAAAGAAGGTCATGTTAGCTACCCTGACATGATTAGCCAAACTCTTATTTAGATAAGTTTCTATTTGAAATAAACATTCAAACATACCATGACTGTTGATTTACCACTAGAAATTGGTACAGGATTATTCAGAAGCCATGCTTTCTGTTTCCTTTTTTTTGTCCTCATTCACCTCTGACCACGGTAACCAGACCAACCGCCTGTATGCTTTCTGTTTCCTTGAGCATTCTATTGGACTACAGCACAATATTCGCCATAGAAACGACTAGCAAGGAGGCATCAGAAGGAAGCTGAGACGTATAGATGCTTTTATTCGTCTCAGTTGAGTGATCTGGAAGAATGAAACTCTGCAGACTGCCTCGTGAGCAAAATGTTAGATTTCTCAAACATTCTGTTTTTAAGAAAGGACATTAGGGTTTGGTAGAGTCAGTCACATGTAAGACTTTTGTCATGACGCCATGCTACAAGGTTCTACCACTCGTAAAATAAACACTATTGTGTCAATGGGCAAAATAATGAACTACATATTTTCTAGTTTCTGTGATGGGATCTCTTTTCTGGCATATCTGATAGAAAGGTAAGGGGAGGTTCGTTTTCTGCAGGACCATGCTACTTCCTCAATATAATATAGCTCAGTGTTGTATTTGTGACTCAGCAGACTCTCTGGATATCTTTCAGGTTATCCACTCTTTCCAATTTCCTCTTGTCCTTGAGGCACCAGAGTCTGCCCATACCATTCCGAGCCCTCATCTCCTCCCACCCTCTTAGTTATTGCTCATAAAAACATCATAATCCTTAAAATAAACAGTCTGGGCAGCCTTGGCCAAGGGCAGATGATGTGAAGGACCTAGTGGAAGATTTGTTCCACGTGTCGGCCTTGGTGAGGACTGGCAAGTCTTGTTGCCTGAAGTGCACTTAAATCCTCAGCCTCCTGGTTCTTGCTGAAAGCACATTTTTTATCGAATCTGCTCTTTATTATTTTCTCTTATTGTTATGAGGGGTAGAAGTGTGCTAATGGCTAGGTTGCAGACCTCGGAACTGAGAAATCTGAGTGCAAATTCAAGCTTCTCTATGTGACTAAAATTGTGTAAATGAGTCAGATTATCTCTGGATGCCTCTGCTTTTTATCTGTAAAAACTGTGAGCACCTAGAGGTGATTCCTTGTGTGCTGTACAATAAAATCCAGTCTGCCTGTGACTTTACATAATTGTTTAAAAATTATTTAGCACACATTTGGCCTCAATCTCATACCTGGTAACAATGAGGTTTCAATGACGACTTGAGGTTGAGTAAGAGATGTTATCACCTCACCCCAGTCATGAAGGAGAGACTGCAGTGACTGAGATTCATTTATTATTTTAGCATTCTTATTTTAGCGCACTAGACCAATGGTATTAGCGCTGTACAATTAAACAACTAGTGCAGTGCATTTTACAAGAAATCATTTAAACTATCTAACTATATTCTTATTACTGAGTTAGACTTGAGATATTCTGAAACAGGACACAAGATGTTACCACAGAAAAGTGAGAGGTTGGCAGGAGAAACTGCTGCGTGAATAGAATTACAATTAGTGAGAGACTGTGAAAGATATCAAGGTATGCCTTTTGAAGGGAGGATAATAGAAGGAGTGTAAGAGTGATACCCTCTCAACTCCTCATAATAATAATAATAGTAGTATAGTGTAAATACATAACGCTAACTGCTTCCAACATCAAAGAACTGTAAACAATCAATTTCATTATCCTAACTCAAAGGTAAACATTATGTTCCCTTCAGTATGATGACAGGCTCGGCTAGTGAGCTATATTTTTGGCAGGGCTTCCTTTAGAGAATGACTGAGGACTGAATGGACACAGACAGTAACTCCCACCCAGTTACACCTCTGCGGAGACCCCTAGTGCCAGCCGCAGGAGTCAAAGATTGAATCTGCGTGGAGAAAGAACACCATTCTGTGCTAGAAAAGTCATCCCTGTGGAGTAGAAAAACGAAAAATGTTGTTCTCTTTCTATCGTCTCAAAAACATGATCCCACCAGAGATAAATTATAGATTGGAGAGTCCTAAAGGGACCCATTATTAAATTGGCAGAGAGGCCTGTAGGCTGAACATCCTCCAGAAAGAAGTCGAGGATTAATTGGGAAATAATCCACCCATCCGTTGAGGACAAGGAGTAGAGAGAATGGGCATGGAGAATGTGCACCTCTATCCATGCTAGAGGATTTTTCCCATCCTGGTTCCTCCTCATGGACATCATTCTCTGACAAAAAAGTGAAGGACTAAACAGGTTCTGTGCCACCCTACGATTTGCCATTTAATGAGTAGTGCAATAAACGTAGCTTACAACAGGCTAAGTCTCAAATGTCTGAATCTCGGGCCAAACCCTTGAGTTGTTATGCATAGTGTGCTGTGCACTGTGCTGCTAGCTTCAGGTCCCTGCGCAGTCCCATCATGGCAACGCATCGGGGCGCTGACGCTTTCCAGACACGGACGCGGAAACCTTTTTGGAGCTAAACTCAACAGTTTTCTTTCCTTCACCTCCTTTCCGAGCACAACGCCTTGTGTGTCCCGGGCTCTGCGCAGCGTCAGGCGCGAGCTTTGTTTGCCCTCTCCTGACAGGCCTCACGCTCCGCGCCCTTCGCGGCTTTTGAAGAGAGCGGGCGCGCGGCCCTGTCATGAGCTCACACTGCGGCCTGTCAATCCGGAGCTGGAGTGATGGCGACGCATGCTTGGCCCTGGTGTACAGAGCCAGTTTCCATGTTCTAAATCTGCGCCGAGCAAAGGTTTCAGCTGCAAATGGTTAATATTGGACACAGTGGATATTTCCATGGAAAATGTTCTGCTTGCATTTCGGAACTGTTTGTTGGTGCCTATCAGTTTTATTGGGTAATTTTGTTTAACCATTAGAATGTCTGTAGCTGAACATATAGTACACATGTTTAAAAAGTGTCCAAAAGCAGCCCTTGTGGCACCGAGAATAAACAGAGAGGTCATATGTTTTGCAGCACCCTCCAGGCCCTCAAGAACATTTGTAAACACATGGGTCCAGTGGTGACATTTACAGTCCATTTTAGTTTGTCCTTAACATATACTAGAAACCCTTGGCTGGCAGTTCTGAAGGGACACTAATCAAATACTTCAAAAATTCAGAGCTTCTCGTGTTGCTCTAGACGATTGTTTTTCCAGTACAGAAAATCATACGTGGCCTTTAAAGAAAATCGGGTGCACGCAATTTATCCAATGCCACTGAAGAAGCAAGGCCTCTCTGCTACAGTGTGTCCCACTGGAAAATCAGTCTACTAAAAAGAAAGTGCCAGCAGAAATAAGTCCAGTTTTAAATACTGTGTCAAAGCTTAATCACCATCAAATAAACTCCATCAGTAGTATCAAACAGTAGTATAAGTCAGAGAGGTGCTATTGTATGCCAGGTTAGCTCCAATTTGTATAAAAGAAATTCTTTCTCTTCTTAATGTTGTGGCCTGCTACTACTAGAACTACTGCTGCTACTACCACTATCACCTATTACTACTGCTGCTGCTGTTACTACTAATTTCTATCTAGCAAAAAAGGGGGATTAGGCCCAAAGAAAATAGCCAGGCAGGGCCTAAATAAGTAATACACAAGAGGGACCTAGCTACTCAACTTAAGACAGACACAAAGATCAATGTTACAGTTTCATTGAATCTGGTTATTGTTTAGCATTCCCTCTTGATATCAAAATGAATGATTTATGAAGGGTTTGCTATCTTCTCTGAAGGAGATTGGTGTATTACTATCTGTATTCATGTTGTATATATTTGTTATAATTTTGCACACGTTTTTTGTAGACTATAGTATTTGTTATATCTATTCGTCTGAAAAGAACAAGTGTATTCTTCATCCCAGGCTGACATGAAATAGGAAAAAAAGTTCTTGACATATATAAAGAAAAGGTTAAATGAATGCCCAGATTCAATGAAACTGTAACATTGATCTTTGTGTCTGTCTTAAGTTGAGAGCAGCATAAAAAAAGGAGGAGCTAGGTCCCTCTTGTGTGTTACTACTACTTTCAGCATTTCTAAGTGCCCTCTGCTACCCACAGGCAGTGTCAAGGTAATTCACCTACATAATAATACTACAATTCCTTCATGTGGACCATGTTATCTATCGGCTTACCTTATTGCAGGGGAAAAGAGGCTCTACAAATGGCTAGCATTCCAGTAGAATTGTGTAAAGCTGGAAAAAAGTGAACAAGGCATTTTCTGATTTCGATTCAGAGCAGAGTCAGCAGTAAGGGAGCTGTTGCAGTAGCCTGGCTTCAAGCATACCACTATAGGGATCAATGTTAATGATATTAACGTTTGTATATTGCACAATCGTCAAATCGTACGGCATTGAAGCGCTTTGATTTCCGCAGGTCGTTCTGGAGACTGGGCCAGAAGCAACTAAGTAAGAGCATTTGCTTAGTACGGAATTACTACTCAACCATTTTTAAGCGCTCGGGAAGTAGATGGACCAGGTTTGGAGTTTTGATTCTCAACAGGCACTGCTTCATGGGACAGGGGGTTTGTGGATGTCCGACTCAGTTTGAAAGCAGCATACATTTGTGATGCTGTTCAAGCTGGTATGAGGCATTGTACAGAAAACTTGATGGAAAGCCGAAGCGTTACATGGGCAGGCGTGACTGTGTCTGCGTTTCAACATGCCATGCACCAATCCAAGCCAACAGCCTTTTGAATTATTATGGAATCCCGAGCAAGGTGTCAGACATAGTGGTTCATCTTCTACTGCTCTTCAGGAACGCGGGCTTATTTTACATAGTACAGGCATCATGAATATTGAGGCTGCTCTTGCAGTATCTTTTGTGCTTCTTGGCTCAAACTCTGCTTTTAACTCTCTATGGGTTGCCTCCACAGCTGTGTCAGCTCTCAAAGTAGCCAACCATCCGGGCATGGCTCTACTAACAAACAACTCACCTGCAACTCCATTTTTTATTCAGTGTAATAGCATGGATGCATTTATCAATAATAACTTGCTTGTAGACATCATAAGAATGGGAGGCTCAGTGCTCTTGCCGGGATTTAAACTCATAGCCTTCAGATCACAATAGATGATACATTTTAGGGACTAGTTTTCAGTACTATACTACACAGATCTTTGTTTCCAGCAATTGAGCAATGGATTATGTCATACAACTGGGAGATTCTATGGATGTATGACATATTTACGCATGCTTTTACAACGCATGCCTTTACAACGCGGGCAATACAATGAACGCGTCATTACCATGCGTTCCATTACTACGCAAGTCGTTACAACGACTTGCCTTAGGGAAGCGCTGGACTTTGGAATAGTCTATTTTACTATTCCTACTCCAGTCTGTGCAACAGTAGGGAAGGGGTTAGATTTAAACTCCAACAATGCATTCCCTAAAGCAAGTCATTGTAATGACTTGCGTTGTAATGGAACGCGTGGTAATGACGAATTCGTTGTAGTGCCTGTGTTGTAATGGCACTGCATAGTTCTGTCTGCGTTGTAAATGCTGTTTCCCGTTTCTATTGCACGGCTGTGCCAGTTCACTCATGCACCACGGGCCCTGCTATACTCTGACCACCAGAAGTCACCGATGCAGCAGTAGCTGTCATCTCCTTTGGTGACCGATGCTTGGAAGCACACAGGAGTCAAGCCCCTCTTGAAGAAACCCTCCGCCAACCCCAACAAACTAGAATTTACTGCCCCATCTCACTACTCCCCTTCCCCACTAAGGTCATGGAAAAAGCCATCAACCGCCAGCTCATGGACTACCTCGAAGAAAACAACCTACTCGACCCCTCCCAATCTGGCTTCTGGCCCAACCAGAGTACCAAGACTGCCCTGATCGCAGCAACAGACGACATCAGAGGCCTCCCCGACATAGGTGGAACAGCAGCCCTCATCCTCCACGACCTCTCGTCAGCCTTCAGCACCATCTTCCATTACACCACTCTTTTTGGGGGCAGCGGAGGTGAGCAAGTCGTGTCTGTTGACTACCACCATCCCCCTGCCCCCGTGAACAAGTCCTCCATCAGCCGCCACCCCCGAACAAGTCAACAGTCAGCCGTCACCCCTCTGCTTTTACCTGCACTGGGTGGCAAACTTAGGGGCCGTTCCGGGTGGCAGTAGGTCTAGCTATGCCACTGCATCCAAGGCAACTGGATCTCCTCCTTCCTCTTCCGCCCAACACAGAGGATCCGTCTACCTCCCTTCTCCTCCACACACAAAGACATCATCTGCGGCGTCCCCCAGGGCTCCTCCCTCAGCCCCACCCTCTTCAAACCTACATGACACCTCTTGCAGACATCACCCGCACCTACAGACTCAATATCATCTCATAGGCCGATTACAGTCAGCTCCTCCTCTCCCTCACAGAAGACGCTGATACCACCAAGACCAACTTCCGTAACACCATGACCAGCATCGCCGCCTGGATGATGGCCATCTGCCTAAAACTCAACTCAGACAAAACAGAGGTCCTCATCTTCAGAAACAAGCCCTCCCCTTGGGGTGACACTTGGTGGCCCACCGCACTCTGCCCCTCTCCCACCCCCACCAGCCATGCACGCAACCTCGGAATCGTCCTGGACAACCAACTAACCATGAAGCAGCAGACCAACACCGTCTCCTCTGCCTGCTTCCAAACCCTCTGCATGCTCCACAAGATCTTCAGATGGATCCCCGTCTCGACCAGGAAGACAGTCACCCAGGCCCTCATCTCCAGCCGACTCGACTACGGCAATGCACTCTGTCAGGACGACCAAACAGCTCCTGAACCACCTCCAGACCATTCAGAACTCAGCAGCTAGACTCATCCTCGACATTCCCAGAAGAACCAGCACCTCCCCTCACCTCAGAGCCCTCCACTGGCTCCCTGTCTGGGAAAGAAGTCTCTTCAAACTCCTCACCAATGCCTACAAAGCCCTCCACAATTTCGGACCTGCCTACATCAACAACCGCCTGATGTTCCACCAGCCGACCAGGAATCTCCGCTCCTCCACCCTCGCCTTGGCCCACATCCCCCACATCCATCGAAGCCACTGCATAGGTCGTTCCTTCTCCTACCTTGCCGCCAAGTCATGAAACAACCTACACCTAGGTACCTCCCCTTCACTGGAGGACTTCAGGAAGAAGCTCAAGACATGGCTCTTCGACCACCGGAGCCACCCGACCGAGGCTCATAGAACCCCAGCGCCTGGAGACCCCCCGGGTGACAAGTCACGCTTTATAAGACCTTATGATTGATTGATTGACTGACCATAGAAAATGTTATTTTCTTAACATTATGAGCCTGATTTAGACCTCGGCGGATGGATTACGCCATCACAACCATGATATCCTATGGGATTTATATTTTGGTAGATGGGATATCCGCCGAGATCTAAATCAGGCCCTATGTGTGACTACTGCAGCGGCATCAGTTGAGTTTCTCAGATTATGGCATGTTCTAGACAGCAGGTGCTTTGCTACTTCCTGCAGGCAGATGCACAGGTAATGCACAGGTGATCACAGTCAGCAACCCCAACCCTATTAGCTTTGAAATGTATTGAAGGGAATTCTAACCTCCTTTATAGTGATGTACAAGTCTTGTCTTGCTGCTGTGGTCTAATTGTGTCTTTGGCACTGGTTAAATGGCTAAAGTAAAATGTGCTTGAGATTTTGTTGCCTCCTCAGCTGTGGCCTCTTTCAGAGTAGGAAGAAAGAACTATTTACTTCCAATGGTCACCTTATGGTGAAGTAGGTTCGAAGCACATTGAAGGGGAGTCAACAGTTTATGATCACGCAGAGTCTTGTCGGATTGCGTTTGATCTCTGTACTTGCTTGTACTCAGTCTTCCCCTCCTGTGACCACCCCGCAACCCTGGTATCGCTTCGGAAGATCATTAGTCAGGGTGCATCTTTGATTACATACTGTGTAATGTGGAACTGGGCTCCATGGTGTGTTTGCTCCCAATGATGCGTTTGAGGGAAGGAATTTGCAGGGTGAGCAGGTTTGCAATGAAGGGTGGTGAGAGAGGCGGGAGAGGCCGGGCGGAGAAGCACACTGGGCGGTACTTCACAGAGGGGTTGATGATAGATGATGAATAGTGCTAATTCATAGTAGGGCTCCTTTGTGCACAGGCAACGTATTGTGCTGGGGCAGTGAGCGCAAGAGTGTGCCGGAGACCCTAATGACGTGGAACGACCTACAAGTGCTGATGCCCCGCCGCTGATAAGGTCAATGTCGCCAGCAGAGTGATTTTCTTGAGTGGCCATACATTAACTGGTTGAGCAGGGTGAGGAAAGGTAGAGTGTGTTTAAAGTACACCTGGGAGTGATTTTTAGTAGACACAGCTGATCCTCAGTAAATGGCTGTGACCTTTTAGCTCTTTGGCTATGCTTCTCTAGGCGAGCCAGCTGCACTCAAAGCCATTGCTTTGTCTTTGTTCTTTCAATCCTGTCGTGCCCAGACATAGTGTGCCTTTTGGTTTTACTCTTTATATATGTGGACTTTTGGTGAGCCCTCTTCATCCATTAGTCTGTTCAACTGTCTGTGTCACTTTTGCTTTGCCCGCCACCGTTATCCCACTTCCACCATTCACTCTGTTGCACTGTGATTGACAGCATTTTTCCTGATTAGAAAAACACATTTTCCTAAAAAGTAGTGCACCTCAGTGCCAGAGCTGGAGGGTCTATACGTTTACCAATGCTTTTCTCTTTACATGCTTCATAATTTTTTTTATTTCTTTACAGAAATTCAAAGCCAGCATTAGCTTTTCTTTGTGCCAAAAAGATTCATATTTCCTGTGATGTGCACTAAAGCTAAAAAGGGTTTCTGTACTTGCCTGTCAGGGATCACCCATATTGTTCTATTAAAATTATATCAGAGATTATTTTTTAAATGTACATTTTTATTGCCACATTTAGGCGATGGCCTGTTTTTTTTTTCTTTTATTGTGACATTGGCTTGCAATAAAAAAAATTAAAAAACCAGTGTGCCAGCTTGCCAATGCCATACCTATTGGCTTTGCCATGTTTGCCAATGCATACTAAACTCTATTGCTGTTTTTTCTTTAAAAATATTTCTTTTGTATGTAAGAATTTATGAGCCTTTTTTACATACTTGATTTAATCTCTTCTATGTTTTCGAGTGTCCTTCAATCCTCACCTGTCATATATTAGACCTGGTCAGGATCCTCAGCTAGGAAGACACAAAGATTCATCCATCTAGAGTTGGAAATGTAAGTGACTTGGTCTTCAGAAGCATTTGTCAGTTGCCAGTGTTACTCGGCTTTCATGGGTGGGGCACTGCACCTCCCATAATGCACTTTTGTTGCCAGCTAGAAACCATGGTACCAGAGTATGCAGTTTCCAACTGTAATGACGCTAAATACCTTCCAGCTAGCACCTCTGCCTCCCCCAGCTTATTGCGCAGAGCTACAGGAAACCGGAAAACCTCCAGCCCAAATCTACTCATCCCAAATGCTATAGGTGCTGGGCTATGCAGCCAGATGTACAGCTCCCAAAGTACATTACACTTAGGGAATTAGATTTATCAAGCACTTTTGACTCCCAGAGCCTTTTGTGTACAGAACACGTGAAGCAAAACCAGTCGCGGTCGGCATGTCTCGCGGGTGGGGGATAGAAGGGGGTCGCGCGGAGAGGGGGATCACCCGGGGAGGCTGGGGGTTTAATTTAACACAAAAAAAAATAGACCTGCCATTCCGCTGGCCGGGTCCCGCGTCTTCTCAGCACCTGCTCTCCTGCCTCTGGCAGGAACAGGAAGCAGGCAGCCACGCTCCCTCCAGACCCTCCCCTAAACCAATCACAATGCTGCAAACAGTGTTGTGATTGGTGGGGACGCCGCCCAGCCAGGGTCTTACGGGGAGGCCATGTTCCCTGTGCAGGCTGCGTGCAGGCTGCATGCAGCCTGCATGGAGAAGATCAGAGTGCGCATGACTGGTTTGGGCGGCCCCAGAGGGCCGACCAAACAGTCATTGCGTCCTCAGGAGTGGGCACACCACTCCTCCCTTGCCCTGTCCTGCCCGCTCACAGAGCAGCCCCGCCCACCCTCCCGCCTGCAACCAAACACGAAATGGTAATAATGGAAAGTTATTACTATTTTATGTTTCTGCTTCTCGCACTACAAGAAAGTAGTGGGCCGACGCTCCTCTGCCCTAGTGGAGGAGCCGCCACTGAGCACAACTAGAAACATTCAGCGGCAGGTCACAAAAGGATACCAGGGGGACATAGAAGATGTGCTCACGTGGCAGCTTTTTGGATGACCTGTGACTTGTGCTGATGCAGGATCTCAAAAGGGGCAGATAATACACGAACAATCAGGGGTTTTCTTACTAGGAATCAGAAGAATATAATGAGGCTGTTCCTGTTCTGTGAAACTGGAAGACAAATTCCAGCATGAAATAAAAGCAACACGTGCAAAATAAAACGTAAGTATGAGCGCAAAGGACCAATGATGGAATCCTTCCGGCTCTGGAGAAGAGGGCCTATGCTTACACTCAGGCACAGATTTTGGAAATTGAGGGGGGAGGGGGGAATCCAGTTTGCCTACAGAACAGTAGTCAGTTTGAGCTGAACACAGGTTTTGGGCTTGTAAGAAGGTAATGATTTGCTTTGCACTCTGTTTGTTGTGCGCTGGTCTGTGAATAATATGTGTCTTGTCCTTTCTTAATGTGATTCGTCTGTTTCGGGGTGGTTAGGAAGTGTGACTGGGTTGATATAGGAACACATTGGTCATTACTATTGAAATTGCTTCTTGGACACTCTTTGGAGGAACCATATTTTTGTTATCTTTTCTTTGTTTTCATCCTGTCCTGGACAGTGCATCTCTGCTAGTGCACTTCTTTGGTGTATAGGAAGACCTGTAAAAGGAGCCGGCGCCTGCTGGCTCTGGAATGTACTTACCTCCACCTTCCCGTTTGACCACGGAGCAAGAAACTAGAGATCCCAAAACGTCCTGTACTCACAAACCCACACCTTCAAAGATTCCCAGTATGAGGCTGAGGCAACACCCAGTCACATCAGGACCGGAGGGAACGGAGGGTTCCTGCCGCTTAAAGGCATGTGATGTTAATGTCAGTGTATAGAAACATATGGAGAGATTATTTTTTTGGACTGTGCATGAATGACATCCTTGAATGAAGATCAGCTGGCGCCTCTCTGCATGTGTTTTATGTTGCTTTTTTGTCCTTACACCAGGGTTCTCCAAAGTCGGTCCTGGAGGTCCAGATCCATGCCAGATTTTTAGCATATCCCCATTTAGATATATGTAGTTATCTTAAAATCTGGCATGGATCAGGCCTTCCAGGACCGACTTAGGAGAACCCTGCTCTAGCCCGATAGTTTCTAGTGGTCTTTTCTTGTGACACCTGCTTCCTGACACCTTTACTAGAGAGGGGGCTTTATTTCTGACCTTGGAGAAACTGTTCTTTTCTAACACATGGACCTGTCTCAGTTGTCCCTGTTGGTAACTGCTCAAGCTCCTCCTGTCCTCCGATTTAGTCACAGCTTTACTGGCCCTGCTTTTCCGAAAGAGTTTGTATGTCTTTGCTGGGTGGTATTGTCTGTGTGTTATGCTAATACACTAGCTCTGTGCACACTGCCTCCCACATAGTCATGGAGATGATGCAATAGAGAAAATACTGTGGTAGCATGCTTGCCTCCTTGGAGTGCTGAGTAGCTCCCAAAAACAAAACCAAGGTTCCCATGTGTGGGTTTCATACACTAAGAGATCTACAGCGAGAAAGTATCTTACAACCAATACAATGACTATTCAACATCACTCACTGCACATTTAATTTTGATAACTTGGCCAATAAGGATATCGTTAGTAGAATAGGCTCTAGATCGCTTAACGGCAGCAAAACTGACCATTCTTGACCCCATTAACCTCCCAAATCGCTGACCTTTGCTGACCCGACTAAAAATACTTCATACACATGATTGTATTTGTTTTATGCTATGCTACATTACATTACATTACTTTATGTTATGTGCTGTTAGCTCAAGCCTTTCAGAAGCTTTTGTGGTCCCACAGTATTTAGAGCCACCTAGTGGTTTACCTCACTGTTATTATTTAAATGCATTTTGAAATAAGAGCGCAGGCCCCTTAAAGAGTAGGACCAGGGGCAAAGAGCCCCAGCAGACGACTCCCTGTGAGTTCCATGCCATATTTGACATTATTTTATTTTGTGCCCACGGATGCTTACTGCCAGTTACTTCAGATTGTGGAGCTGGTGCAGCACAAGCTCTTTTTGTGTGTGAGGGGGGGGTTTATTTAACTGAAAAACTTTGGGAAATCCTGACTCTTACCACATGCGATAAGAAACCGTCCATTTTCAAATCTATGAAATTAAGATAATCCATTTGCATGTACAAGGAGATATGCATGCAAGGTATGTACCCTGGGCTGTTCTTATCTCCAGGTCTGACTGTCAAATTTTACTTCTTTTACTGCATCGACTCTCAAGAGTACTGACCAAGACCAGTGATTCTGTTGGTCAATGCCTCAAAAAGCATTTGCAAGATAGCTGGGGCAAATTTTCTGAAAGGTTCTATCTATTGGTCAGGGTAATGACCTTAAAGTCAGGGCTAGACTTGCAAGCAGGGTACTCTGGCATTTCTCCAGTGGGCTGCAAGCTAGGGGTGTTTTAATGGCTGGCTCACCATGATTCTGCTCTTAATGTGCCCATAGCCAAATACTAGTCGCAGTCCTCTGCAAGTGATCACACCTAGCCCCACTTCAACCCGTTTTTAACACACCGCCATTTTACATCTAGTTTGTTTTCCAAAGCTGGACGATCCATCATCAGTGACAGTGTGCTGCAAGGCAAGAGCACAGAATGTATTATGTGCCAGTGGCTGAACCAGAAGTCAGGAGACAGGGGTTCACTCCACCTCCCCACAGGTGAGAAATTGGAAGGCCGGCAGAGGGAGAAGAAAGCATGGGTTGCCATCTGTCTCTGGAGCTCTGTGCTGAGCAGCTGACACTTGGGGTGGACTTGGGGTGTACAGCCACTGCAGCTCTATAAGCAAGCTTTCTGAGACCCGTGGCATCCTTTGTAGACCATGTCTCTGAGAGTAAGAAGGAAGAGGGCTGGAATAGGGTGGGCAGCATGCTGACAATGGTGATTTCATTGCATCGAGGCTTTACATACTGAAGCATGTTGGAGATGGGCATGACACTTTTAGGCTTATCTCGACGGGAGACGGAAACGGGCAGCATCCTTACCCGGTTTGATCCTTTAGCGCACTCTCAGATCTATCCCTATATCACGTTTTGAGTAAGGACCACATTGAAATCCGATCCGGCTGAATCTTTGAAAGGTGGTTCCCCGTCAAGCCCTCCTCCATGCCTACATTTAAGGATTTGTTGGATGCAGATGTCTAGTATCCCTAGGCCTATATGGCTATTTTCTGAATTCAATCCTGTTGGATGATGCCTTGTTAGAATACCTCAATAGGTATTTGAGTGTCCCACGCCATCTATTTCACTGCATATGACCTGCCCTGATGAAGGTGTAGCCCCTGTGTAGGGTTCTCACCGAAAACGCGCGTCGGCGTTTGGTCCCTTTAAACCCGGAAGTGGTTTTCAATTCACCATCTGGACCAATTTATTAAAACATCAGCTCACCTTTTGGCCTCCTTAAACATCGGGATAGATTCCAAGTGTATGAATGTTTGATGGATGTAAAGAGCTCATGTGAATTTTTTGAGTGTGTATGTGTGTATGACGGTTTGTTGTGGGGTACTCTTTTTATTGTATTTTATTTGTATTTATCACTTTGCTATGATATAATATATTTTTTGATACCTTGTTAATAAAAAGAAAAAATGATCAATTGCACTTGCTGGTTTCCTTCAATATATGCACTTGATAGCCTTGGTTGTTTAGGTATAATTACAGGACTCCTTTGTGGGCCTTAATAATCAATCTCTTGAATGGGTGGGTATTCTTCTGCTGTCTTGTGCTGTTTACTTGATCCCCTGTTTTACCCACCCTCATTCGCCTATAGGGGCCCCTCCTTTTTCTCTGAATGTGGTGGTTCGCACCAGTGCCCCGTGACAGCTTGTTATGCCTAGTGTGCTAAACATACAACTGCAGCTTAGGTGCTTGCATTACAACCGTGCGTTGTATACCGGTGAATTTAGTTTCTGACACGGCCCTGGTGTTTTATATCCCTGAGTAATGTGAATTCTGTCATGGCAGTATGGCTGCACAAACTAGAGTAATGCTTATGCTTGCATTCCAAATGAGTTTCACACGGTAAATGTGGATTCTGGCATGACCGTGGCATTTTGCATATCAGTGTTTTACATAGTGTGGAAATCTGAGTTCTGGAATGCCCATAGTTCTTTACACATCGAAATACTATGGTTTTTGGCACGGCAAATGTGCTTTCATGAACCCCAAAAGGAGTTTTTTTGGCATGGTTATTATATCTATTTGGGCATTGTAATGTGCCTACCATACTGGGGGAATGTGGACATTGGCATCATAGCAGCACTCCTTATTTAATGTATTACTTTAGAGTGTGAGGCATGAGCTTGCAAACACGCCATCCATAGCCTTCCTGTTACGCTGACGGAATGCGCTTTGCTGGGATTATTACCATAAAACAGGGGGCGGTGGGGGGTTGAGAAGTACTTGGGTATACTTGAGGAGCACCCCCAGAAGCCATGCACATTTATCATACATTTATTTGCAGTCCAGACCCTTTGACGGAATCTTAACTGGCACAGGAACAGTGATGAGGAAAATGTGCTGGCACATAATTTGAATATGGTGTTTTCCCATTGGCATAGATTCTATCAAGTATGCAGTGGCAAGTCCAGACTCTCATATCCATCAGCACAATCTCCCTGCATTGACCTCATAACATCCGTACACTCCTCCATGCCATGGCTGCCATTCCTGGTTTGCAACAAAACATACAAGAGCAGGGAGGGGGCTACAGGGTCACTCCTGTGAACGCACTGCACTTCACGAATATCAAATAACAGTAGCAAGGCATTGCTGGGATCACATTATGGGGAACAATGAGCACAAAAAATATGTAGATAGTGCCCACAGTAATTTAGCTGGTGTGAAGGCATTAATGCAACCATTTCAATCACATTTTACTATCCTCTCGTTATTTAAATAAAGCTACTTATTTTACTGATCTAAAGTATGAGGCTGCACCCGACTGATGAAGCTAGAACGTTTGTTTGCTTCTCTCACACTGAGCGAGCAGATGGCCGAGGGGTTCAGGCCAGACTGCTACCTTTGGGGCGGAGTCAGACTGATTTGCATAAGTTAGGCCCCTTTTGTAGTGGCTCAGACGAACTATAAAATGATGGAACAGGCAGCCTCAGGGGATTCCTAGTGGTTTAGAAGCATTAGTTCAAGCATTTCCATCACATTCTTTGTTCTTTAAGCAAGAGGCTGGGCCTTCTAGTCGACATACCTCTTTGTCTCGCGCCATATAATAAATGCTTCATCGCGCCCGCCCCCCAGAGGGAGAGAGAGGAGGCCTATTGTGTGCTGGGCAGGCCCCGGCCTGCTCCTGTCACATTTAACGTCCTGCCCTTTGCTCTGCCTGTCCTCTCAGCGCCCCTCCCAGGATCAGTGACAAACACACTGCTTCTCCACTTACAGAAGAAAGGAGAGATTTATGGGGATAAGGGAACGCTTTCAACTTTCGCTCACCTGTCTATCCTCCGACTTTGGGGAGGTGGATAGGGTTGAGGCACTTTTGTTCAAGCTAGAACAATAAGCCACACCAAAGTTTTCACATAGCTTAAGGCACTGTAGGCTGACTGCTGTAACAGAGCAGGTCTATCACGGGCAATGTCCATGCAAATCCAAAGAAAAGGAAAGGTGCATTGAGCAGCATCAGCAGCACAAGCTTCCCTTACTGACACAGAACAGGTAAAGGGCAAGCAGCAGATGTGCAAGCCTCACTCACTCACGATTCAAAACGCTCTGGATTTGGCAGTAAAAAAAATCTACCAGGAAAAACTTAAAGGGTGTTAAGGCGTGGCCAGAGGGCAACAGATAGGTGACAATTGATTTTACATCCACCATTTATGTTTTAAAATCTTTAGCAACTTCTTATGGATGGGGAAGTTTAATATGCACATTCAGATCACAAAAGATCCCCCAGAGTTCCAGCTGTCTCCTGTCTTCCTCAACCTAGGCATGGAGCCATTTGATGCTCTGCTCACAGACAACAGCATCAAGATTCACCAATATCCCAATGATACACAACTCTTCCGCAAAGTCTCCCCCGCTTCAGACATCCAACGCCTCAAACACTGCTTGCATCGAGACCTGTAAGTCCAGGGCCTACCTGCAGCTCAAACCAACCAAGACAGAATTCCTGTTTGCCAAGAACTACAAACAAAATACAGTAAAAACCTGGCCCAATGACATGAACGATGATGGCTTCGAAGCTCAACTCTCACCAAATGCCAAATCACTTGAATTTATCCTGGACACCAACCTCTCCCTCAAGGAACACATTGGCTAAAAGCAAAGGGGACCTGGTACCAGCTCTCTTTTCTAAAAAAACAGTCAAACTGTTTCTTCTAGAAAGTGACCGCAGAACTGCTGTTCAAGCCCTTGTACTCTCGCCTCTGGATGGTGGTAATGCCCTACTCCACACTGCAACCCATTTGGGTATTCTGTACGCTGCAGCACGCCTCATCCAGGGGC
This sequence comes from Calotriton arnoldi, assembly GCA_963921515.1. NCBI lineage: Eukaryota > Metazoa > Chordata > Amphibia > Caudata > Salamandridae > Calotriton > Calotriton arnoldi. The sequence goes on from CAWUFW010000363.1 coordinate 1,888,713, forward strand.
TGAAATGAATGATCACATCTCTCCCATCCTGATGGAACTCCAGTGGATCCCCTTGCCAGCTTTTACCTTCTTCAGAATCAGCTGCATCATTTGCAAAGCCAACAAAACTAGCAGCTTCACTTAACTTGCAGACAAGCCCTCCATTTGTGGTGGTTCTCAGCGCACCCGGAGACAGGACAACATCAGACTGCAGACCAAGAAGTGTAAAAAAAAAGAAAAACAAGACAATAGACCTTTTCCATCTATGCATCTATGAAATGGAACGGGTTGTATGATAGAACCATGAGTGGATAAACATGCGTGCCTCTACCACGCAACCTAAACAACGAATGCGTCTTAACCACGCATTCCTTTACCACGCATGCCATACCCCTACCCCCTCCCACTCCCACGCTGTCCCTAACCCTTAAACAGTACTTCGATCCCCTCCAACCCCCTTGCGCTGTCCCTATACCTACCCCAACCCCTTCCACTGCCCTAAGGCAAACCCCTATTTTAAAAAACTACCGACCCCCCCCCAGGCCTAAAAACTTCCCGCCCTCCCCTAAGCCCTAAAAACTACCCGACTACCCATTCCCCTCCCTCTGCCCTGAGGCCTAGTACCCTAACCTCTAGTAAAAAAACTACCTGACCCCCAGCCCTAAAATTACCCCGACCCCCCAGCCCTGAAAACTACCCCTGACCACCCCCAGCCCTAAAAACTACCCCCAGCCCTGAAAACTAGCCCCGAACCCCCCAGCCCTGAAACTACCTCCAACCCCCCAGCCCTGAAAACTACCCCTGACCCCCCCAGCCCTGAACACTACCCCGACCCCCCAGCCAGGAAAACTAGCTCCAAACCCCCACAGCCCTGAAAACTACCCCCAGCCCTGAATCTACCTCCAACCCCCCAGCTCTGAAAACTACCCCGACCCACTCCATCCCTTAAAACTACCCCGACCCACCCCAGCCCACAAAACTACCCCGACCCACCCCCAGCCCACAAAACTACCCCCGACCCACCCCCAGCCCACAAAACTATCCCCGACTCACCCCCAGCCCACAAAACAACCCAGACCCACCCCCAACCCAGAAAGCTACCCCGACCCCCCACAAAACTATCCCCGACCCACCCCCAGCCCACAAAACTACCTCTGACCCACCACAGCCCACAAAAATACCCCTGACCCAGCCCACAAAACAACCCTGACCCACCCCCCAGCCAACTAAACAAACCCCGACTCACCCAAAGCCCATAAAACTACCCGACCCCACAGCCTACTAAACTACCACAAAATAACACTACACCCAGCCTCCAGTTATCTCACTGCTTCCTGAAAGGTCTGCCTGCTTCCGTCCGCAGCAGCCAGCAGCTAGACCGCGCATTGCCTTAACCACGCATATGCGTGGGTAGGGCATATGCGTGGTTCACGCAAGCGTGGTTTAGCTTGCGGAGTCGGAACACTCGTGGTTTAGACCACGGTGTTCTGACTGTTTCCCTCTGGAACAACGGCATCCTGGTATCCGGACCACCGCAACGCTGATCCAATCTAGAAAAGAGTTAGACACACCTCTTTAAAGAATACCACTCCACAAATCACCTTACTCTCCTATTATTCGCTGACTTTAAGCTTGCCTTTGACCATGTACAGCACCCTGCTGCCTTTTAGCTATAGCTGCACTATAGAAATAACAGGTACATACATACATACATACATACATACATACATACATAATAAAAACTCTCAAAGATGGCAAAAGTCAACGCTGCACATTTTGTGTACCCCAAAAGAGAACACATCAAAGGTTAAAATCTGAAGGTTGAGCTTGAATTGCTGAGGAAAAATTACATGTGTTATAAATCTGCTTCTTTACAAGTGGGCAGAGGCACCCTACTCAGGGAAAAAGTGCAGAGTAAAGAGTGAACCAATCCAGTGGTTGAGTTGGGCAGACACGTGGAAGGCGTGAGCCCATGCTGCTTATATTTAGGATCTTCAGCATGCATATGATTGCTTGGACGTAGCTGAGTGTCCATGCTGATATGATCTCACTCCTTTCAAATACTCACCAAGGTGAGAGGAGGAGAACAGCGGTGTGACAGCTCGAATCCTTCCCCAGCATCTTCCATCTCGTGCCCAGATCCCAACTTCTGCCCCACTCTGCATGCTAGCCTTCCTACCCCATGCATGTGACCTGGCATCTAAGTCAACTAAATCATCTACCTGGGACATCAGTGCAAGCATGCTTCATTTCATACTTTCACTTGGTGTAGGAAGATATCAGCCTTTGAGTGTATATCAGCCTTTGATTTCCTGGATATTACTGTTAACATGGTGACCCTATGCCATAACCATGGCTCCATTTTGGATTAATTACACACTAACCTGCCTTTAAAGGCGATTACGGTGCAATAATATTTTAACAAAGAATCTACAGGTGCCCCAGCTCTTAAGGAGCTTGATCCATGCAGACTCGAGCAGGTATGGACTGTCACAGTGCTAGGACGAACAATTTTACATTAAACCTTTATGTGGCAATATTGAACGCTTTGCCTTGACATCGTACCCGTATCATGTGGTCTTTGATTTAAAGGAAGACAGGAAATGGAATATCTAGCATATCACTGGGAAAAATAGTGCTGAATCCTCCCACTCTTTTATAATGCCACGTTTTTGGGAACATTCAGCTGCATGGTGGGAAAACAGAAAACAGATGTAGCTCTGCACTAGATGATGCCAAGTATTTACACATATATGAAGAACTGGTCAGCCCTGCCCTACAGGGCTGGACTGGCTATAGCGGGCACCGGGTGTTTTCCGGGTGGACCCGGAAGGGTGGGTGGGGGCCGGTTTTTGAGTGGTGGGAGCCGTTTTTAGGTCTCGCCTAGCGTTGCTGCGCACATGCGCAGCTCGCTCAGCGAGATTTATTGTTAATGAGTAGTTTTAGAAAAGGGTTTTAAGCCCCCGCCCCTTATTTCCATTGGCTGGCGTAACCGTTTATGATAAACGGTGGCCTGCCATTGGAAATTAGGGTTTTTGGTGGACGCTCTTTGGCCTCCGAGCCGGACTAGGTGGCCTGCTTTGCGTCTGTTGCAAAGCAGTTTCTTATCTTTATGGGGCCATGTGTTAGCAACACATGGCCCCATAAAGACAAGAGATCCCCATGCTCCGGCTGCAGCGCGGTCCTCCTTTCACTTTCGGGACCGCGCTTTTTTCAGTTTCTGTTTAAAACGCACCGCAGGATTAGAGAAAGGGGGCGGAATGGTGAGGCGAGAGGCTGCGACACACACGCTCCTCTTCACCGCTCGCGGCGCTCTACTCGTGAGGAATTCACTCAGGTATTTGCCATTAAAAAAGGGATGTAAGGCAGGGAGCGGCAGGTCACAAAAGCCACAGAGCGGCTGGCCGGACGGCCAGACTGCGCACGCTTTCAGGGACACAGGCAGGGCCGGACTGGCTACCGGGCGTTTTGGTGTGCTGCCAAGCTGGGGGCTGATATCGTTGATGGGGACCTGCGTGTGCTTAAAACCATTTGTTTTGCTTTGTTTATTTAGAAGCACACGCAGGTCCCCATCAACGAAATCAGCCCCCACCGCAGTGAAATCAGCCCCCAGCCTGGCAGCACACCAAAACGCCCGGTAGCCAGTCCGGCCCTGGACACAGGTTTCAGTCGGAGGATTAGCACTGGTCACCAGCACCTGGCTGCTGGTGACTTATGCCAGGTATATGATGCTACACCATGTTTTATCACGAGCTCTCCAGGCATTGAATGAAAGAGTGGGGGGGACTCTTGACCCCACACCGCTGATGAGCAAACGGGAAGCGAAATCTGTCTCCAGCCTGTGACAGAATCCTCGAGACCAGGGCGCCAAGGCATTGAACCCCACAGCGCCGCGAGGCCTTACTGCGCAGCGCTATGCAAATGTTTGTTAACTGGCATAACGTGTACAGAGCACCAATACAAAGAGAAATATACTGCCTCCTCTTCTGCCAAGTCCAGGAACATATTGCGTGAAGGAAGAAGTTGTATTCTGGCCGGCTGCGTCCGGGTGATGCGCTCTGCCAGGCCAAGAAAAGCACCGACTTATGGGGGACAGAGCAGCACAACGTAAAATGTGGATAGAAACTAGCGTGCCATGTCTTTGTGCGCCTTAGTGGCGGACGCTGCTTAGAAAAACAAACCAGGGAAGTGGACATTAAATCCGCATTTTAACTATTTATTGATGTTTATTGTGCAGAAGAGACGCGAACTTCTCCTTACAAAAGAGGCACTTCTGCCTTGAAATGACAAGTTCCGCCTTTGAAAACACACCTTTCATCCTTGCAGTGCAAGCATGGCCCAAAACACACCTTTCATCCTTGCAGTGCAAGCATGACCCAAAAACACACCTTTCATCCTTGCACTGCAAGCATCGCCCGAAAACACACCTTTCATCCTTGCACTGCAAGCATCGCACGAAAACACACCTTTCATCCTTGCAGTGCAAGCATCGCACAAAAACACACCTTTCATCCTTGCAGTGCAAGCATGGCCCAAAAACACAACTTTCATCCTTGCAGTGCAAGCATCGCCCAAAACACACCTTTCATCCTTGCACTGCAAGCATCGCACAAAAGCACACCTTTCTACTGTAAAAATGCCCGTTGCTCTTTAAAATGAGCTTTTTTCCATAGGAGAATGCATACGTATTGTTTCAAAATACAATTCACGGCTTTGAAAATGCGCCTTTTCCCTTCAAAGAAGCACATTTTTCATTTCAAAATACGCACTGGAAGCTTTATATTTTGAATCAAAATGTTTTTTTTATATATATTTAAAAGGTGGTCCGTGATCTGTTTTAACATTACAATTGGAAATTTTACTTTTAGAGTTTGTTTCGGTGTTATACCATTTTATACTGTTATTGTGTTTTTTTCTTGGGGGGGTTTCAAAAGCCGTTTCCGTCTGGTGTCCCAGCATAGTAATTACTCGCCATGCTCTGGGGTGCGTCTCGAAGTGTCCCTCACTATGCAGTGCATCAGCACGTGTCTTTTTTATTGTGCCGTTTCCTCTCTTCTGTTATTTTTTATAAACATTGCCTTTCTTATTTTAAGTGTTTTCCCCGCGGCTTTACAGAGAGCTTCTAAGTGAATTTATGATCTAGGGAGCTGGAGGCGAAATTCCATTTTTTTCCGTATCCAGAAGACACTTAAACTTTGTCTAAATGCAATTACTCCTTTGTTTTAAAGACGCATTTTAAAAAGTGTGCCTCAACAAACATTTAAAAATAAGAATTATTTGAAGAATTTGGTGCATGGGAGGCTGTGAATTGAAAAGGGTTGTAAGTGTAAAAATGAAAAGAGAGCTGGTTGAAAAAGATTGAGGGAGAAGTCTTGCTAACATGCCCGCGCCGCGTGGACACCTCTGTATCTCATGGGTGGGGTCAGGTGTGACGAAGTGTGCCGGGGGGGGGGAAGAGTGTGTCCTCTCTTGACCGACCTGATGGGTTTTTTTTTCTTACGTTTTTTGTGGAGGAGTGGAAACAATTGGGGTGCTGGGAAATTCTCAACACTATCTGAAAGGAAGTCCCAAGACAGACTTTGCCTTGGGTTTTTTGTCACCACCGCAGCGGGCAAGAGCGGGGGACCCCCGCTCTTGCCCGCTGTTGCCGTAGACATGGGCCTCTGCTGTGGGACGTCAGGCGCTGGTGGTGTAACCTGTGTTCACTTTCCTGAAGTGCCGGGGTCCACTTCCTTGTAAATGGAAAATCCGGAAATGGGCACATGGAAGTTGGTGTTGAAAGGAGGAGCATTCCAGGTGTGGAATTTCAGTTCTGCTTAGTGAACACTGTTCCAATTATCAGCGGGTCTTGGGGTTCAGGAAGGTGACTTCATTAAGTGTGCCCCCAAAGTGTTTTAGAAGCGGTCACCGCATATGAGCTGGTAATATACCTCAGTGGGTTTAGGCACTTGCTTCCGCTCTGTGTGCATCCTGAAGATCAGTGCCGTGACGGCGTTCTCATTTCATCCTTATGAAGTCGATGAAAGGAGGAACATATCTTTAGTTAAGAGTAGCATCAGCCTGGCCTCTATCAGTGTGACCAGTACATCCAGTCCAGATGTCTTCTGCCGGGGCTGATACTTGCGGCGCTAGTACTAAAAAGACACAAATACTATATAGCGGGGTGGCGCTGGGACAGCTCGGGAGCGCTGTTAGGAGCTATTATCGGTCTCACATTTCAACATTTTATAGAAAGTCCCCCCATGTCCCACTGAACCGGGAGTGGGAACCATTCACTTCTTAGATCTTCGAATATTGTAAGCGCTTGACTTGTAGGGATTTGCAGAAAGGCCCTGTCTCATATTAAATAAACCCTCACATTACAATGCTGTAATATTATATGTTGTTTGATGCCTTTGTTAAAGTTGTTAAAGTGAGTATTATTGCCTACTTTTAATATAGCGCTTACTGTGGCGGTCTATGGCTTCAAAGCAGTGGCCATAATAGCTGATGCAATTCACCACCCAGGCACTAGCAGTTTAATTTCCTCTTCAAAGCGCTAAGTGCTGCACTGATTTTTCACTACTGGAATCTGACACTACTAGGCTCTAAGAGTTCCTATAGCAGTGCGTTCACCCCCTGAGCTATCAACAGAGTTTGCAGAAGGTGCGCTTTGTGTCTCCCGTGCCCTCGGGACATTCACTGGGCTGGTGAATACTCTATTAATATTGCATGTGTGTCAGGCGGGTCACATGACGTATCTGATGACAAACAGCACAACAGCCCGGCGCTCTTTTCACAGAGTTCACAAACCGAAGAGTGTATTTGGTGCACTGTCCTTTGAAAATAAACTTTAAAGACCACAGCATACTCTCTGGTGAGTTGGTGCCCTTTTATGTTTTTAATTATGCGTTCTATTCACGTCCTAGTTAAGCACAGATCTCAGGGCCAGCATCACGAAGAGTGTATTTGAAATCTGGTTATTCACTGCTGTGACATGGCAACAGTGAGAAACAAAGTGACCTGATTGCTCCGCAGAGCTTAGGGAGAGGAGGGGGGGGGGGCACAAAGTGGGGTAAGGGAGGGTAGCAAGAGGCCGGATTTGTTTTTTACATTTAGCTCAGGGTGGAGAGGCCATGTTATGTATGGCTCACCCTATTATTCCTCTGTCTCGGAGGATCAGTTAAAAACAAGGGCCGATGACTTTGAGGGGCCATACATAACATAACGAGCATTAAAAATGCAATAGGTCTCGCCTTTCATTAAGTTAAAGCCATTTGCTTTGCTATACAATACCATTAGCAAAGCAAATGGCTTTAACTTAATCAAAGGCGAGACCTATTGCATTTTCAATGCTTGTTGTTACTGGGAGCCGGTTTTACAGCAGGGCTCCAATATTGGCCCACTGTAACAAAAGCAGGAGCAGTGCTACTCACTAGCAGCCCCCTGCCCCCTCCAACCCCCCACCCGTTGGTCCAACTGAATTGCCAGCGCTGGTTTGGGTTCCCAGTTCGGCCCTGCTGCCCTCACCCCTTTCCATAGGCCTTGCATATAATGTACTTGGTGTACTCAACGGTGAGGACTTGAATTGTTGCAATTGTACCGACATCTGAACTGATCTTGTAAGATTTTATATCAGGGAGGGATGAATATGCATAGTTCACTAATCTTGACTCAATTATAATTTCATACACAAGGTCAGCCCATCTCCAGTTGTCACTGCTCTGAAAAGGTATATTGTTCATGGGTACCAAAAATGCCATAAAGTTGTAATGAAGTCTTTTTTTTTTTTTTAATGTACCATTTGAAATTTTGCACATACATTACAAATAACTGACCAATTCCTTGACTGACAAATGATCGTGACACTTTGGTCGGAGCCCTGTTTGTTTTTCGAGAAAGGTGAAATTAAAACTCCTGAAACTGTACATCAATTAAATTTGGTCTCTTTCTTCCAGGCGGCTCTCTGGCAACCAGCTCTCCAAGATCCCTTGGCAAGCCTTCAATGGTCTCTCCAGTCTAAAAGTTTTGTAAGTACCATGCTTTGTAAAATGTGTTCAAGATTTCTATTTTTGTGTAGCTAGGTCCGTCTATGGTAATGTGTGTTTCTCTACGTAGATACCACATACTCTCACAGAAAAATCCACAAAAAACACCCCAGTCCACACGCATAAAAAAGACAAAATCACACAAAACACACTAATTGATTAGCCACACCCAGACCCCTATTGTGTGCGTATGTGCGTATCAGACAAAATGAATTTACACACAGAACACCTGGATCATCCATAAAAACTCCCTCCACATATATATGCAAAGATTCAACCATGCACGCAATTACAAACACACTAATCGCGCGTTCCTAGAACTATGCACACATTTACATTTTTTACTCACATAGATCAATTTTACTCATACACACAGAATAATAAGCACAGGCAGGTGATCAATGCACAAAAAATTATTCACATTCTCACAGACGTATTTACCCTTGGGAAATGCAAACACACCAAAATACACACATATACCTTTGCATAGAGACTCAAACACATGGGCCCACAAACTCACATATGAGAATATCTGACACACACATAGGTAGTGACACAATAGTTCTCTTACTACTGCACCTAGAAGTAACTTTACACTTTTTTTCTTTTCGCCATTTTGAAATGTAAATTTACTACTAAGTGCAGACTCACATGTCTTAACCTCCTCAAAACAGGAGGTGGAGCCTGTGAGAACTGGATTTATGAGTGTAAAGTTATTTCTAGTAGGTTTTCACTCATAGACACAGGTCTCAACCACCAGGGAAGAGAGCTCCCTATGGTAAAGTACAGGGAAAAATAATAAAGTTGAATAATTATTCAAAAAATATAAAAAATATTTTAATGTAAAGTAAAAATGTAAATTAGTGTAAAATAATTATTATTAACCTAAACGCAATCAAACACTTGGTCCAAACGAAACCCTGAAACGGCTGGCCTTGACAACTGGAATGGCAGCAAAAAAGGCTGACATCCTGATTACCAAAGAAGATATGAAGGATTGACTGTCGGACCTTCATAAAAAGATATCTGAACTGGTCTCTTCATCAAAAGATATCTAAAAACTGAGATGATGGGCATCTTGTCAGATATTATCAAAGACTTACAAGCCATCAGTGATAGGGTCTCAATAAACAAGGACAAAATAGTTGGCATGAGCCAAGATGTGTCGACTAACCAATCGATGACTGTTTGCATGGAAGAGGAATGTAAAGGAGCTGTAGGACAAATGTGTGAACATGGAGGACCCATTGGGCAGGGACAACATTAAAATCCAGAACATGAAGGACCCAGAGGAAGGCTAGAACATTGAGTTCTACTCTGCAGATCTTTTCAGGTCCATACTACAAAAGGATCCGAATTTTGTAATCCTGATAGCGCACACACACACACACAGAGTGAGGGCCACCAGGGATGGCTTGAGAAGTCTACCCAGAGATATTCTTGTGAAGCTCAGAACATCCAAATTGAAGGACACCATCATTAGAGAAGCAAGAAGATTGGATGAATTCACCTTGAAGGAAACCAGGGTATCCCTGTTCCAAGATCTCTAACTAAGCACAATCAACAAAAGGCGGGCGCTGTTCCCCATCACACAGGAAGTCCACAAGGGACAGATCCTCTACAGATGGTCATTTACCTTTGCACTATGGTCTCAAATTGACTCTAAGTCCCATACAATTCACACTGTTGAGGAAGGATATGAGGCCCTGGGAATGACTGATGTCTCCCAACCACCAGCATTCCATGGAACGCAAGAGGTCGCACAAAATCTTAAAGTGTAATGGCGGAAAGCCCACTCGACACAAAAAACAGCACAGAAAACCTGGTCAAGAGGACCATTTACTTCCTTTGACTATTTAGTCAAGCCATCCACAGGTCTTACTATTGCTCTACTCCAGACTGTTTTATACATACAAAATGTTTGTGATGATAGACTCTCAAGGGGGTGGGAGGAGGGCAGGGTGGATCCAGGGAGTATGGCTGGCTGCAAAGCGCTTCACCCACACATCAAGGCTGTATCTAACCCTTTTGATGGAACTCTGTTACTGTTGATTTTGTTCAATTACTGGTGATTAGTTGTTGTGGTTTGGGGAGAGGGGAAATGTCCACTCACTGTACACAAGAAATTGTGGGGAGGGATCAGTCGACTAAGTGTTGGTAACATCAGTTAGGACCCAACATGGTAGTATTCAGTAGGGCTTCCCCTGAAGCACCATCACAATGAAGATAATATCCTTAAAAGTCAAGGGACTCTATTCCCCCATCAAAGGGCGCACATTCTGAAAGTCCATAAAGACTGAATTACCCAACAGGATTCTCCCAGAATGAGCAACGAGCTATACCCGGAACAATTTTATGTGACGGGTAGAAGCAAGAGAAGTGGGGTCATGATAGCACTGAATAGAGATCTGTGAGAATTATGTGGTACTTAGAGTCATAGTTAGTAGATAACAAAGAGGGTAGGATTGTTTATGTACAGGGATATATGCAAGAGAAAGAAGTAGCCATACTACCTATGCACCAAACACAGGCCAGGAAGAATTCCTCTTCAATAGGATTGATAAAGTGAGTGGATGATGTCCATGGGATCTGTTATACTTACTTACCTATGCCTACTACCCCTCCTGGGGTATAGGCCATCAACCAGGACTCTCCAGCCATCTCTGTCGTGGACTTTTCTTTCAATGTGACTCCAGGTGTAACCCATCTCCTTGTAATCAGCCTCGAGGCCTCGACGCCAGGTGTTTCTTGGCCTTCCTCTTTTCCTTTTTCATTGGGTTCCAGGTGAGGGTTTTTAGGTGGCTGCAAGGTGAAGAATGGCTGGACATTTGGCATGATCTGCATCCTCAAGATAGGATGTATACGTTTTTCTCACATGTCCATAGATCATTTGCATGGATTTACTTGGTACAGTGCTCCAAAACAATCTTGCAAGCCACATCTAGGATACAGATAAGAGTAATTGCACTCTCAGATTATTTTTTGCTCATGTGAGAGGTTCACAAAGGAATTAAAGTTAACAAAAGGGACAGTAGGAGATTTGACAGATCCCTTTTAAAGGATAAATTAGTAATGAAAAACTTAACAGAGTGCACTGTAGAATATTTTGAGAAAAATGACACTGGGATCTCTCAATCAGTACACCATGGAATGCCCTTAAAACAGTTATAAGAGGTCTATGTATAGTGGCACGAGTTGAGCAAAATTAACTTTGGGCTATGTAAAGAAAAAATGGAGGAGGACTTGAAATCTGAATAAGAAAAATATAGGTCCATTAGTTCTCTCACCTCCCTCAGAACTTTGCATCCCTGAAGGGTCTATTGAATCTTTAAGCCACAGAAAAATCAGAAAAGTCCCTCCACTGTCTGAATCAAAAATGTTACTAGAAAACCGATAAGGCTGATACTTTATTAGCACAATGACTTAGAGCACAGCAACAAGTCATAGAATTCCCAATGTTAAAGGCTTCTGCGGTATTTGACAGTAACGTGAACATGCAAAAAGGGATATTTTCATGGACTATTTTAGAACTCTGCAGGAGCCCTTCTTATCCATTATTGGGCTAAGCTTGTTGCCTATTAGAATAAGAGAAGATTTAGAATCCCATATCACAGATGTGAAAGTCTTGGCAGCGATTTAACATTTGCATTTCAATAAGACTCCAGGTCCGGATAGTCCGACTAACTTCCTTATAAACATTTTCATTCCATTCTCACCCAACAATTATTAAAGGTCTTCAACTTATTCCTTCCATCTAAAATGGTCACACCCACAATGAGGGAGGCAAACTTTACCTTAATAAACAAATCTGGCCGTTGCATGGATCTCTGTGCATCCTACAGACTAATATCTCTCCTAACACAGATGCAAAGATTTTCACTAAAGTCCTCGCAGATAGATATTAGTGAATCCACCAAAATAAGTTAGGCTTTATCCATAGGAGATAAGTGTTCAACAACAATAGAAGGGTATTGCACCTGATTGAGAAATTTAACAAATGGAAAATTCATATTGACACTGGACATGGAAAATCACTCAACGGGGTCAATTGTTTTATTTTTTAATCAAGTGCTCAGTAAGATAGGTCTAGGACCAAATATGAAGACTATTATAGAGGCCATCTACACATCCCCAATCACTAAAATAAAATTATATTTGATGGTCTCAAGGGTATCATGGGTGTCCCCACTCCCCATTATTATTTGTCCTAGTAGTAGAATCATAAGATAAGGGAATGTGGGGACATCATAGGAATGTCATTTAGATGGGAGAAGCATAAAATGCATCTTTTTACAGACAATATCCTTTTGACCATGTTGGAACCAGACTCCTCACTCAAAGCAATGCTGAACATCATACAACAGTGCAGTGCAGTGCAGTATCCAGATTTAAAACGAACCGGAGTAAGAGATAATAAGCGTGGGGTTAAGTCAGGATGTGAAACAACAAGTAGACAAAATCTCCCAATTTCACTGGGAAAAAGAGAAGGTTAAATACCTGGGAATTTATTTGACCCCGTCTTTGAGGAAATTCTGCCGGGGTAACTACCCAAAACTCTTCTCTACTATTAAAACTGAGCTGCGTTGCTGGCAACTCCTTTTCATCTCCTTGTTGGATCAGGTAAAAACTGTCAAAATAAATCTCCTGCCTCGACTGCTATACTTGATCTGGGCTTTTCTGGTTCTAATCCCTAGGGAAGACATTACCGATCTCCAGGGGGTGACTGATTCCTTTATATAGTCTTGTAAGAAGGCAAGGGTTTCCAGATCGGTGCTACATACCTTCAAAGGTTCAGGAGTACTAACACTACCGAACATCATTCAGTATAATAAGCAGCACAACTCCATACCCTATTTGACAATGGACACAGATGTTATGTTATGAGATTTGTAGAGCGCATGGCTATCCCAGCAAAGGGACGTCGCAGTGCTGAGAACCGGGAGAGAGAAGAAATGAGAAGATTAAGCTACTGAAATAACCATGTCTTTACTGCCTTTCTGAACACCAAGAGATTGGGAATGTTCCTTATAGCAAGAGGCATCGAGTTCCATAAGATAGGAGCCAACACCTTGAAAGAACGGCCTCCGGCTCTGGCTCTACGGAAACGCGGCACCCGCATCAGATGTAAATCCGCAGAGCGCAGGGCACGGGAGGGAACATAGTGGTGCCCAGGTTTCTGAGAATCGCCGGGCCGGAGCCAGTCAACACTTTATGAATAACACAAAGTGCTTTGAACCTGACTCTTTGCTCCACGGGGAGCCAGTGGAGATCGAAGCAGCATTTCTGAATCAGGCCCCTTGGGTTGTAGCATGGGTCTCTAGACACCTCAATCCAAAGGTGGAGTACATCTTGGAAGTCCTCCCCCCACATTGGAGACATGGGATAAAAGTATAAGACCACACGCTCTTACATCATTCACCTCCCTGTTCACACTGCTTTTCCTTAATGCTGAGTTTCACCGCGGATAAACTGTGAACAATTTAGCAAATGGCACCAAAGGGATTGTAGGACATTGAGGGATCTATTCTTTAAGGGTGAAATTAGGGGCCATGTGTACAAATCATTATTGTGATCAGAAACGGCCTGATTTGCAGAATTGGGCTGTTTTCCGACTGCAAACATGCTTTAACATATGTACAAATCACAAATTGCAATTCGGTAACACATTACTGAATTGCAATTTTGTTCTTGTGATTCAGTAATTGGAGGGATTTCTTATGGGTGTCTCTTCCAAATACGGAATCGCAGTGGTTTGAATGAATGTTTTATGACCTAATTACAGCCGCAGAAACATTCCATTTTTACAGACACCTCAAAGGAGATGGTAAACATTCGTAAGTGGGAAGGGGCCCCAAGGAACCCCTACCCCTTTGTGAATGTTGAAACAAATATTTTTTAAGAGCAGGCAGTTGTCCCACGGACCACTGCCTACGCTTAAAAAATGAAACTTTAAAGTTTCATTTTCTTTTTTTAAAACACATCCCGTTTTCCTTTAAGGAAAACAGCGGGCTTCATTAAAAAAAAAAAAAGATTACTTTATTAAAAAGCAATCACAGACGTGGTGGTCTGCTGACCTCAGCAGGCCACCACCCCTGTGATGGCTGTGATTCCTAATGGGTCCAAATTGCGACCTACGTCATTAATATTCATGAGCTAGGTCAATGCCCAGTAGGAACTGCTATTTAGGAAATCTTTATTTTGTACATTAGGAATTGCGATTTCCTAAATGCGATTTGGTAAAAATCGCAATTACGTAATTTCAATGCCTAAATTCTGTACATATGGACCTAGGTTCTTTGAGGAATGCAGAAGGGCATTTCAGTGTGACTAATCGAAAAATGTGCACTATTTTTAAAGTCACTACTGGTGTTGTCGCTTCCCAATAGGACAGCTGGAGCAAGGGATCTTACCTGTTTCGAATAGCAATTTACCATCTACACCTCCAAAACAGAATGATTTCCAATATTTACACAGCCTGTCCATAGTGGATTCACAACAAAGATGGCCACACATCAAAAAATGGGATCAGATTTTGGGAAGGAAAACTTCAGCATGTCAATGGTAGGAGATTTGGGAGGGTATCCCTAAATGGACATGTAGTATACAGAACAGAGAAACAATAGCACTGATGAAAGTTAAGGCCATGTACAATGGGAGGAACTGGTAATGTTGGCAGGGATGTGGACAGGATGCAGACGACCTACATATGTGCCCAGTTCTAGATGTCTTTTGAAAGGAAATACTCAGTCACATATAGGAAGTCCTGGGATACCCTTTACCTACAGACCCAACACCAATGATTTTGGGAATAAGGCAGAGACATTGAAGGAGCTTACAACTTCTGACTGATGATTGAGAATGGATATGTAATTAGTACAAAAGCAACTAACTGTCTTTAAATGGATGGCAAAAACTTCACCCAGCTCTCAGGATTGGGTAATCAAGATGTGGCAGCTGATTGCTATGGAAAGACTGACATAAGACCTGAGGGGTCGAGGGAATATATTCGACACGCTGTGGAAACCTCTACCTCTATATTTAAATGAGGGATTACCTTTCTTTGCTTGTCCCAGGCTGCTTCGCTCTTTGAGACTAGGAACACTTTGATGAATGAATATGAATAGATGCTGACAGGAAACATTCTTTACTCCGCATGCGTTACAACGCATGTCATTACCCCGCATTTTTTACTCTGCAAAAACCTTTACAACACAGGACTTTACACCGCAAACCATTTCAACGCTTTCCCCATTGCAACGCCTGGTGGAGTTAGAATAGTAAATTGCGTTGTAATGGATTGCGTTGTAAAGGCCTGCGTTGTAAAAGTTTTTGTGGAGTAAAAACGCGGGATAATGGCACGCGTTGTAAATGCATGCGGAGTAAAGTGTCCTATCCGATGCTGACTCGTACAAGAGGTGTTTGGGCCTGGAAGGAGTTAACAGCTTGTGCTCGACTATGCACTCGTTTGTTCTATCTGATTATTCTCACTTCAGTATTTATGAATGCGTGAGGGGGTTGAGCGGTTTAGACACTGTCTGGAAATAGCTTTCTCCTAAATGAATTGTTATATAAGACAGTGGCTTAAGTGCATTCGATTTTGGGAAAATCTTAATCAAACTTATGGGTAAAAAAAGCAGTATCTTGGTAATTATTTGGCTCTTTCAGTGAGTTTTGTTTAAAATGAATCAATCACCAGCCTGTGGCTTAATATATGTAGAATAAAGTATCCATGGCTGAGCTAAGGATGATGTCTGTTCCCACTTACCAGGAGATTGTTAATCAAACATTTCACGTTTAGCTAGTCTGACAACCGCAAAAGCTCCCAAAGAGGTCATCATAGGTGCTGCAGTGCCTATGTGGTCAGTTAACAGGTAGACGAACAAAGACGAAAATGAGCATTGGCAAAATGCTCATTTTGATTGCAATTCGCTTTGACCACAAGAATGAAAGCCTTCTAGTCCCAGTGTAGTGTAATCACAAATTTTAGCTGCAGTCTTTGCCTAACCGGGTGTCAATTACCTCTCAATGTTTCTGCAGAAGGTCAAGCCTAAATATACCAATTGCTCTATGTACAATTTAAAGTGGTAGCTATTGAGATCTGTCTTAAAAGAGAGGGATGCCAATATGTCACTTGCAAACAGGAGACACCTGAACTCTTGGGAACCCATTTTGTTCCCTTTAAAACTGTGATTTGTTTCTGATGCCAATTACAAGGGGATCTATTTGAAAATATTGACAAAGAACACCCGTACCTGGTTCCTCTATAGACAGTAATCGAGTTTGAAATAATGTGAGTGGTGCATATCACAGTAGCTGAGCTGCTATTAAGGGCTGTTAAAGTTCCATTGAAATGTTCTATTTGTCAAAATGTTTATTTTGTTTTAGCTTTAAAGTTCATGTTGCTTACTGCAGTGTTATAGATTCTTACTTGTATTTGTATTACAGCATATGGTGATTGAATGCCTTCAGTTATATTGGGCCCGATTCACAGAACTAACTTAAGACAAAATCCTAAACTTACTACCATTTTGGTATTCACAGAAGGCACTTACTCATTTTGGTATTCACAGAAGGCACTTACTCATTTCGGTATTCACAGAAGTTAGGAGTCCTAACTTTAGGACTCCTAAATGCCTTCTGTGAATACCGAAAGTCTTAAAGTCTGGATTATTCTCAGTTTAGGAGTAGTAAAGTTAGGACTCCTAACTTTAGGACTCCTAAATGCCTTCTGTGAATACCGAAAGTCTTAAAGTTAGGATTTTTCTCAGTTTAGAAGTAGTAAAGTTAGGAGTCCTAACTTTACTACTCCTAAACTGAGAAAAGTCCTAACTTTAAGACTTTCGGTATTCACAGAAGGCATTTAGGAGTCCTAAAGTTAGGAGTCCTAACTTTACTACTCCTAAACTGAGAAAAATCCTAACTTTAAGACTTTCGGTATTCACAGAAGGCATTTAGGAGTCCTAAAGTTAGGACTACTAACTTCTGTGAATACCGAAATGAGTAAGTGCCTTCTGTGAATACCAAAATGAGTAAGTGCCTTCTGTGAATACCAAAATGGTAGTAAGTTTAGGATTTTGTCTTAAGTTAGTTCTGTGAATCGGGCCCGTAGTTATGTTAGATTTGCCATAGTTGCAATGATACATGTCTCTTTGTGGATGTTTTTGCGATGTGTGGTGGGGGAAGTGTCTGTTTTTTACTACCAAATATTTACATAATATTTCTTAGCTGAGTTTTGTATTGGACGGGTAAATGCTCCCTAGTGGTACTTTACTGCTTACCAGTCATACCATCTTTTTTTCCTGTTTGATAGAATGCCGAATTTGTGACTTTTTAACCCATGATGTGACATCAACCCCAACATAGAGACCCTTCATTTTATTTTTTCCAGCCTTTGCTCTGCTTCTTATATGATGAGGTGAAAAGGCAAAAAAGGATCATGTATGGCATATGCATGTGTGTGGAGTGGGACGATCAGAATGGGGAAGGGTGAGATGGCGAGTAGAGTTTGCACAGGCAGGGTTAGCTAGTCTATTCCACCCATATATCCGCCAGGCATCATTCTGCAGACCTTTCTGATATCCCCAGGCTTTCACCGCTTACTGGAAGGACTTTAGAGGAATGGGGTTACATGTAGGGGGGAGTGGTGGGAGGCAGTGTGATGTAAGAATGCCTGCTGAAAGGTGGGTGGTGAGTGAGAAATGCAAGGATTCTGAGGGTGCCGATAGCGAGAGGAGAGAAAGGAGGTTGAAGAGTAGGGCATGGTGAGGTGTGGAGGACTGGTGAGGATAGTGGGCAATGAAGGAGTGACATTGATTGGCACAGGAAGGGTAAGGGGGCACAAGTTAGGGAATTAAGATAAAGCAACAGAGAGGGTGGAGTGATGATGGAGTGAAGGGACCAAGAAGCTTTCAATGTGGATAGTATGGGAAGAAGAGCAAGTAGAGGGGTACTTCTACTTGAAACCTTACTTTAATTTCAACATAATTTGGGGCAGCAAGAGATGCTACATGCGAAGAGATGATGATGGACTGGTCCTGCAGCGGAGGGCCTCTACCCGCTTAGCAATAGAGAATCTGGGGACTGTTTTGATATATATGCGTGGTGTGACAAGCCATCAGACGTCACAACTAGTGTTTTAATAATAACAGTTCATTCACAGTGAGGGCATGCACTTTGGAACTCTAACAGTGGGTCTTGCTATAATCTGGGCAGCTTGGAGTGCAGTGCTTGATCCATGAGGCGGTTACTTGAATGTTTCCTGAAAAATGCGAGGAGGACGACATTCAAACAAGGTTTCTTCAGGGGAGTTTTTAAGAATGTTAATGACCTCGATTAGGGGGCACATGCATAGCATTTAACTCTCCCTCCCACCTGAATAATATGAGGTGGGGTTTACATAACACCCTGCCAACATGACACTCACATTTCTTGTTTCATCTCAACTGAGCTCCTCTGCGTTCTTCCATCGTCCTATGCCACCGCCCTGTCTACACCACCCCACCGCACACACAGACTACTTAGTGGTACATTGTGAACTCCATCCCAATGTGAAGTCGACAGCGGCGATGTGTTGATGCAAGCAGGTAGGGACCTGTCCCCGAGGAGGTGGGGGAGAGGGATTGCAGCATTGTGTTTACCAGGGCTTAAGATGTGAGACTTGCATCTGGGGAGAGAGCACTCCTCATCTCTGAACTGTGCCGCAGCTTTATCCACAGCATGAATAGGAGGCGCCTTATCAAAGGGAGCTAGGGAAACCGCAGGTAACCCAGCCTGTTCTTAGCAAGCGCAACTTTCTATTAAGAAGGGCCACAGGCTCCCACTCCAAGGATTCAGTCAGGGTGCAGGGAAGGGTGTTTGTAAAGCATTGCTCGCAGACTTCAGCTATCCTCAGGCTATTCTTTAAGGCACAAGCTTTAGTCAACAAATCCGTGGTCTCACCACAAAGGGATCTTTTCTTCTGATGTGTCAGCCTCGATGTCAGAGCTCTCCCACATGTGCCTTATTCAGCCACATCTGTGACTCTTTACCTTGTAGGGTTCCAGTGTCTCTCAACTTTAGGTTTCGCATGAACATTTTTTGTAATGATGTGTTGCTGGATTTTGTCAATGCCCAAGGTCTGAGGTGTTGAGTCCTCAATGGGGTATTCAACCAGTTCAACTTGTTGCTAGCTGTGGGTTGGTAACAGGCCAGGCATCCATAGATGAGTAGCTTTTGGCCTCAAGCTCCCAGGAACTAGCTGCCCTGCTCTTGGTGCACAAGCACTCCGGCCCCAGTGGCACAGCTGGCAGACCTCCAACTCCTACTAGGCAGATGACTAGTTTCCCGTGGGTAGGCACCCTGTTCCCAGTGGCCAAAATGTGGGTTCGTAATGGCTCTTTGCTCTTTTCCTAGTGGACAGGCAAAACATTTCCAGTGGTATTTCTCATTGGCATAATATCCAATACTCTAATTTCCAGTAGCGGGGGTAAACGCTTGTGGCCATGAATGCGTGTCCAACTAACCACACACCAGTTCCCCAATAATAAGTGTGGAGTTTCCAATCCCCTGGTCACATCTTACTAGTTGGCAGAATTCTAGTGTCTAGTGCACAGGCAGTATCTTTAGTGTTGGTGTGTATATGGTTCAGAGTGGCTTTCTGTTCAGGCCCTCGCTTCCACACAAATCCAGTTTCCATTGGTCAGGCACCCAAATCACAGTGAACATGTGCTCTATAATCATTGTTGAATGAGTAATGGCACACGCCTCTTGCTGCACCTGCTGATGTGCCTGCTGATGTGCTTAGTAACTGCACCCACAAGAGGTTTCATTTTTCCAAAACGGCTGAAAACAACTTCATTTTGAAAGAAGTCATCTGGGGGAGGGGAAGAATTGAATGCACTCAAAGAATATTTTAGCAAAAGTTATATAATGCACACACTTTGAAGTTACTTCCCAGCCCCTACACTTATTGTACAAAACAGCAGATATAGTTTTAACTATTCAGAGGGCCCCCATATTCCAATAAGAGAACCGAAGTATTAAATGAATAATAGAATCTGTTTCCTCAGGAATGATTACCAAGCAATGATTGAGTTCAGTTGAGTTGATTTATGCATATACTATTACCACTAAGGAGGAAGGGAAGAGAAAACTTGGTGGGAGCTAACCAAGCACATTCCAGATCGACAGACAGTTTTTTTTTTGTAAAACTGAATTTACGAATAAACAATTTATCTAAAAGGTTCCAAAAGGCATCTCCCAATTAGTATAAAAATGGCAAAAGAATCCAGGCAGATTGTATCAGTGTTTTGCATACAATAGAACAGGTGGCATAAAAAAGTGCAGTTTAGTGAAAAATATACCAAAACACACTTGTTCATTTCAGAGAGTTATAGTATCACAATCCTAAATAAAGCAAATGTTCTAACATTCTCTTAACTAGTAGGTTTCAATGTTTCGAGCCCGTGAGCTGTTCCTGAGTCAAAATTTCAAATTAGACTTTTCTATCCACCTCACCTATCCTCTAAATAAAGGGCTGGTTGGGAAAAGAAGGCAGGCGGTGAGCTGTGTGCCACACTCAAGTGTGGTGGGTCTCTGGGGCCATGACAACGGGGAGCAAAGAGTGAGGTCAGCTCCTGACATGGGGTCTTGCACTCATCACAATCACCAGGAGAGAAGTTGCATAAACCCTTTCACTTCAAGCTGGCTTGGCAGTGACCTGGAACTAGTGCAGGTTAGTTCACTTGAGTCAGACATGACAGCAGCATTACTCATATTATGCATTGTACTTTCGAGCTGCTACCGCCAATGGCTCTCCAAATAGCACTGCTCCCAAACTGGGTAACCATGCGTTCTTTTGTGGGACTGAGGATTCAGGGAAGAGTTTATGCTGACACTGATGCTGCACGGCCAGTTGATGGATCAGGGCTGTGTGTAAATCTATAAAGACAAGAGCCCTAAGTACAAATTCAACTTCAATGTAAACCCAGAGAATTCACATAGGAAAATCCACAAAAGAAAATCAACATGAGATAAGGTTCAATGTGAAAACCATCAGGTTTATTTATAATTTTAGAATCATTACAGAAGCTAAAAAGGCATATCTTTTGTCAATTCAAATAAAAATATGGAAAATGCAAATAAATGTAAAACATCATTGGCAGAGGAAGCTGAGCCCTAATCTATCAATAGCCCGAAACTGTTTATAGTCTAGCCTGAAGCAAAAAAAGGAGTCAGTGAGCATTTGCTATAAGGACTGCTCAATGGAAAGCAAGAGAAGAGAACATCTTAGAAAATAATGTGTTCAAATAATAAGAGGTTGGACGTGAAGTCTGCCTCTAAGGAAAGCAAGGAGAATCTTTCCTTCTCTGCCAAATGGACGGTTTTTAAATTTAATTATATTTAGACAAAGAAAATCGTGCAGTAATTGTGAATGATGCACACGAAGCATTTCACTATCCAATGGCGAAACAGAAAACACATCGCATTGTAAAACTACTTTTACTTTACTTCTAATGCATAAGCCTGTATTACACTCCACAACAGAAAACAAAAACATATTCGGAACAACATCTCCATTTGGCTGTAGGAAATGGCTTTCAATTGTATACTGTCAAAACTTTTCCTTCTTTCAAGAACATCATTGACACATATTGAGAAACTTTTAGTTGATACAGTGCAAACAGGACTGTAAAGCTAACTGAATTTCGCACAAATAATGAAACACAGAAGGTCACATCTGAGGCTCTTGTTGCACAGGCAGAGAAAGAAAGTCCATTTTAAAATGTGTGTGATGTGCAAGGTTTCAAAAAACACAGCTAGGCCTACTCCTGTCAACCGAAGAACTTCGTTATACTTAATACAGTACAAACATTACAATTGTTACTCTCCTATGTTAATTTAAGCACAGAAGTATTCATTTGTAAAATTTGCACTCACAGTTCAACCATGAGAGCGCATCAGCTGCAGGGTCTAACGTCTGTGTCTTTGCATTCCCCAGGTTTGTCAACAATACCCAAGTTAAAATCCATGGACTGTTGTCATAGCTGCATGTGACAGTCTTCGAAGTGCCAACTTATTTCACACTAAACAATTATGCTGCTAGGCATATACACTCTCAGTTCAATGCTTTAAGGCAGACTTTGGGTAAAGGGGTGTGTTAATGGAATGTCTTAAGCTTGCTTCTCGTTGTCAAGCTTTTTCCTCTATGGGCAGATGAGGAGTGTGACTGCACGTTCCAGGCACTGGGTCTGTGGTGGGAAGCAGTTCCTCCCAAATCTTCACAATTTGCTTGGGTAGCTGGGCAGAGCCTCGAGGTAAAGCTCTTGGTAGAAGCTGTGAAGGATACATCTAGATGCAGAAAAACACAATCATTATAACCACAGTAAAGAGGAGTGTCAGTTGTAATAATGTTTTGAAAAGAAATAACTCTTTAAAACTGTAAAACTTTGAAAGACTGGTAGTAGTTTGATGTGTCTAGCATTAAGGATGTCCTCAAATAACCGGGTTCAGCTCTGCTGTCTGTGGATTTGTTCAGGTTCTGACTCCCACTTCGTGGAGCAAAGGTTGTTTGATGCTATCATCACCCCGGATAGCTGTGGAGCTGGCCAGCGTGATGAACTGATTTAACTCCAGAGGCTATGAAGGTCCCCGGGGGTATCCTAAAGGGAATACTCTATGATTGGTTCTAAAAAGTGCCTCCAGTGACTCATTTCTAATTGTCACCCAAATTCCTCACTCCATATAAGATTTTTTGTGACGTAAGCCTGTGTTCAATTCACAATTTTGCAGTTCAATGCAAAGTCAATTAATCTTAATGAAAGTCCTGTTATTGGCATTTCTATCAGTCGCAATTGGGCTGTTATAGGTGCCTGAGGGCAGCTGGGCTTCCAGTTCTAATATATTGCATTTCATCAGTCTGAGTAAAAAAATCTGATTCCAAAGTTCTACATTTGTCTTCGGCTTGCCAACAGACCAGGTTCATAGCCCTTAAACTTTTGTTATCTACATATTTAGTACCGCTGGTCATAGTAGAAATCTTCAAATGATGGAATGCACAATGAGACCATGGCTGTCACTTTGCTCAGGTTTTGAGATACCAAGACATTACGAATGGAATATCTCTGGCCACGTAGCTGGTATTGACACAGGGTCAATGGTTCCAGCCACCAGGGTTTCTGTCTCCAATCTCCCAGTCAAGTAGCTGGTTGGCTCATGATGGCAAAGCACACAAAATGGACCCTCAGTTCAGCAAGCATTGCACCACCCACTAGGGAGCCCATGAGGGGCGAGATTATCAATAAATGGAACTAAGACTGCCACAAGATTGCTTTCACCAGTGATCAAGGTCGTGCCGACAGAAACGAGTCAGGAGTACTGCAGCAGCTAATAACAAGAAAATAAAGAGCCCATTTGCCCAGTTTCTGAGTGCGGCTTTTCCCTTTCATGTGGAAAGATATATATATATATATATTCACTGAAAAAACCATAGGTTTCAGACACGTTATAGTTAGAAATTAGCATTTAAAAAACCTTTGAAATTCACTGAAAAAACCATAGGTTTTAGGGACAGTTATAGTTAGTTGGACATTGCACTCGTACAAAACCCGTGAAATTCCCCTGTTATAGTTAGTTCAGCTAACTATAACTCGCGCCCCGCAATGCACTGCTGATGACGTCACATATTACATCACTCATGACATGGTCAGTGACATCACTGATGACATCACTGATGACATCTCAAATGACATCACTGATGACATCACTGATGACATCATCCAGTGACTGTGTGTTTCTGTAAAGTTTAAATATGTTTAATATATATAGGGAAAGGCGTATTGAAGAATGAGTGGGTGTATAAGTGTCTGAATGGATGATTTAGTACGTGAGTGACTGACTCTACAAGTGAGTGATTAAACCTATCTTACTGAATGCATGGGTTAGTGACTAAACTGTGTGAATGTCTGTATCCGTCTGTTTGTTGGTGTGTAAGTGGATGCATGGATTTGCGAATAGCTACATGAGTGTCTATATGGGTTATTGATTGGTTCTCTGAGTATCTGTATGGCTGCCTGAGTGTTTGTGTGGGTGGGGTGTGTGTGACTCTGTACATAGATGTGTGAGTGGGTGATTCACTGGGTGCATGATTTCAAGAGTGCATCTGTGATGGACTGCTTGGGTGGGTGAGTGTGTGTATGGGTGTGTTAGTAAGTGAATGTATATCTCAGTGGTACATGTGCGAGTAACTACATATGTAAAAGGCAGTATATATGTGTGTTAGAGTATTTAAATGGCTATAAGTGAGAGTGTGTTATTGTGAGAGTGGCTGTATGGATGCCTGTGTGCTTGTATCAGTTATTGTATAAGAGCGTAAGAATGTGCTAGTATTTGTATGAGTAAGTGAGCTGGTGTGTGTATAACTGTATAGGTGAGTAAATGGGTGTGTGATTAATTTTTGCATGACTGACTAGGTGTGTGAGTACCTCTATGGATGAGTGGCGGTGTGTGAGTGTTTATATAGGTGTAGGAGTGCATATGATACTCCTGTACTGAGTGACTGTAAGTATGAGTGACTGTACAGGTGAGTGAGTGGATGTGTGTGTAGACCTAAGAATCAGTGAGTGGGTATGTAGTTTTTGGTGTTGGAGTGTCTATGGTTTTGAGAATGGCAGTCTGTAATTTAGAGTGGGTGTATCAAAAGTTATATTAGGGTGTGAGAAGATGCATGAAATTATCACATGGATGATGTCATTTGAGATGTCATCAGTGATGTCATCAGTGATGTCACTGACCATGTCATGAGTGATGTAATATGTGACGTCATCAGCAGTGCATTGCGGGGCGCGAGTTATAGTTAGCTGAACTAACTATAACAGGGGAATTTCACGGGTTTTGTACGAGTGCAATGTCCAACTAACTATAACTGTCCCTAAAACCTATGGTTTTTTCAGTGAATTTCAAAGGTTTTTTAAATGCTAATTTCTAACTATAACGTGTCTGAAACCTATGGTTTTTTCAGTGAATTTCAAAGGTTTTTTAAATGCTAATTTCTAACTATAACGTGCCTGAAACCTATGGTTTTTTCAGTGAATTTCATAGGTTTTTTAAATGCTAATTTCTAACTATAACGTGCCTGAAACCTATGGTTTTTTCAGTGAATTTCAAAGGTTTTTTAAATGCTAATTTCTAACTATAACGTGCCTGAAACCTATGATTTTTTAAGTGAATTTCAAAGGTTTTTTAAATGCTAGTTTCTAACTATGCCAACAGAGGTAGGACATGTGAAGAAAGAAGAAAAACGCACAGAAAGAAGCAAAAGATGTGCAGAAAGAACCAACAGAGGAGCAGAAAGAGGCCTTGTTGCAAAATCATCCTGTGCCCACAACTTTTTCAGACGGGTACTGGTGGTAACTGACTCTGACTAACCAGAGCCAGTGCGCGTTTGCACAGTGGTGAAGGGAGGGGGGCCTGAGGTGACGTGTGCAAACGCGCCCTTGGCGCGTTTTAAGTTGCGGGATTAAGTCCCCTTGAATCCTGAGGGTCCCTGGGGCCCAACTAGCCCACCAGGTACTTCCAGTAAGCACCACAGGCCTGCGTTGCAACGCCTGTAACAAATTGTGCAGTTGTGTTTAGGTAGTGAAGAGGGTCGTGCTGGGGGTAGTGTTTTAGGGTTTAGGGTAGTGCAGTGGTGTTTGTGTAGTGTAGGGGGTCATGCTGGGGGTAGATTTAGGGTTTAGGGTAGTGCAGTGGTGTTTGGGTAGTGTAGGGAGTCGTGCTGGGGGAGTGTTTTAGGGTTTAGGGTAGTACAGTGGTGTTTGGGTAGTGTAGGGGTACTGCTGGGGGGTAGTGTTTTAGGGTTTAGGGTAGTGCAATGGTGTTTGGGTAGTGTAGGGGTACTGCTGGGGGTAGTGTTTTAGGGTTTAGGGTAGTGCAGTGGTGTTTGGGTAGCGTAGGGGGTACTGCTGGGGGTAGTGTTTTATGGTTTAGGGTAGTTCAGTGGTGTTTGGGTAGTGTAGGGGTTCGTGCTGGGGGTAGTTTTTTAGGGTTTAGGGTAGTGCAGTGGTGTTTGTGTAGTGTAGGAGGTCGTGTTTTAGGGTTTAGGGTAGTGCAGTGGTCTTTGGGTAGTGTAGGGAGTCGTGCGGGGGTATTGTTTTAGAGTTTAGGGTAGTGCAGTGGTCTTTGGGTAGTGTAGGGGGTTGTGCGGGGGTAGTGTTTTAGGGATTAGGGTAGTGCATTGGTATTTGGGTAGTGTAGGGGGTCATGCGGGGGGTAGTGTTTTAGGGTTTAGGGCAGTGCAGTGGTGTTTAGGTAGTGTAGGGGGTCGTGCTGGGGGAGTGTTTTAGGGTTTAGGGCAGTGCAGTGGTGTTCGGGTAGTGTAGGGGGTCGTGCTGGGGGAGTGTTTTAGGGTTTAGGGCAGTGCAGTCGTGTTCGGGTAGTGTAGGGGGTCGTGCTGGGGGAGTATTTTAGGGTTTAGGGTAGTGCAGTGGTGTTCGGGCAGTGTAGGGGGTCGTGCTGGGGGTGGTGTTTTAGGGTTTAGGGCAGTGCAGTGGTGTTCGGGCAGTGTAGGGGTCGTGCTGGGGGTGGTGTTTCAGGGTTTAGGGCAGTGCAGTGGTGTTCGGGCAGTGTAGGGAGTCGTGCAGGGGATGGTGTTTCAGGGTTTAGGGCAGTGCAGTGGTGTTCGGGCAGTGTAGGGGGTCGTGCAGGGGTGGTGTTTCAGGGTTTAGGGCAGTGGTGTTCGGGCAGTGTAGGGGGTCATGCTGGGGGTGGTGTTTCAGGGTTTGGGGCAGTGCAGTGGTGTTCGAGCAGTAAAGGGGGTCATGCTGGGGGTGGTGTTTCAGGGTTTAGGGCAGTGCAGGGGTGTTCGGGCAGTGTAGGGGGTGGTGCAGGGGTTGGTGTTTCAGGGTTTAGGGCAGTGCAGTGGTGTTCGGGCAGTGTAGGGGGTCGTGCAGGGGTGGTGTTTCAGGGTTTAGGGCAGTGCAGTGGTGTTCGGGCAGTGTAGGGGGCAGTGCAGGGGGTGGTGTTTCAGGGTTTAGGGCAGTACAGTGGTGTTCGGGCATTGTAGGGGGTGGTGCTGGGGCTGGTGTTTCAGGGTTTAGGGCAGTGCAGTGGTGTTCGGGCAGTGTAGGGGGTCGTGCTGGGGCTGGTGTTTCAGGGTTTAGGGCAGTGCAGTGGTGTTCGGGCAGTGTAGGGGGTCGTGCTGGGGCTGGTGTTTCAGGGTTTAGGGCAGTGCAGTGGTGTTCGGGCAGTGTAGGGGGTCCTGCTGGGGCTGCTGTTTCAGGGTTTAGGGCAGTGCAGTGGTGTTCGGGCAGTGTAGGGGGTCTTGCTGGGGCTGGTGTTTCAGAGTCTAGGGCAATGCAGTGGTGTTCGGGCAGTGTAGGGGGTCTTGCTGGGGCTGGTGTTTCAGGGTTTAGGGCAGTGCAGTGGTGTTCGGGCAGTGTAGGGGGTCGTGCTGGGGGTGGTGTTTCAGGGTTTAGGGCAGTGCAGTGGTGTTCGGGCAGTGTAGGGGGTCGTGCTGGGGCTAGTGTTTCAGGGTTTAGGGTAGAGCAATGGTGCTCAGGCAGTGTAGGGGGTCATGCTGGGGGTGATGTTTCAGGGTTTAGGGCAGTGCAGTGGTGTTAGGGCAGTGTAGGGGGTCTTGCTGGGGGTGATGTTTCAGGGTTTAGGGCAGTGGTGTTCGGGCAGTGTAGGGGTCGTGCTGGGGTGGTGTTTCAGGGTTTAGGGCAGTGCAGTGGTGTTTGGGCAGTGTAGGGTGTCGTGCTGAGGGGTGGTGTTTCAGGGTTTAGGGCAGTGCAGTAGTGTTTGGGCAGTGTAGGGGGTCGTGCAGGGGGTGGTGTTTCAGGGTTTAGGGCAGTGCAGTGGTGTTCGGCCAGTGTAGGTAGTCTTGCTGGGGGTGGTGTTTCAGGGTTTAGGGCAGTGCAGTAGTTTTCGGGCAGTGTAGGCGGTCGTGCTGGGGCTGGTGTTTCAGGGTTTAGGGCAGTGCAGTGGTGTTCGGGCAGTGTACGGGGTTGTGCTGGGGCTGGTGTTTCAGGGTTTAGGGCAGTGCAATGGTGTGCGGGCAGTGTACGGGGTTGTGCTGGGGCTGGTGTTTCAGGGTTTAGGGCAGTGCAGTGGTGTTCGGGCAGTGTAGGGGGTCGTGCTGGGGGTGGTGTTTCAGGGTTTAGGGCAGTGCAGTGGTGTTCGGGCAGTGTAGGGGGTCGTGCTGGGGCTGGTGTTTCAGGGTTTAGGGCAGTGCAGTGGTGTTCGGGCAGTGTAGGGGGTCGTGCTGGGGCTGGTGTTTCAGGGTTTTGGGCAGAGCAGTGGTGTTTGGGCAGTGTAGGGGTCGTGCTGGGGGTGGTGTTTCAGGGTTTAGGGCAGTGCAGTGGTGTTCGGGCAGTGTAGGGGGTCTTGCTGGGGGTGGTGTTTCAGGGTTTAGGGCAGTGCAGTGGTGTTCGGGCAGTGTAGGGGGTCTTGCTGGGGGTGGTGTTTCAGGGTTTAGGGCAGTGGTGTTTGGGCAGTGTAGGGGGTCTTGCTGGGGGTGATGTTTCAGGGTTTAGGGCAGTGCAGTGGTGTTCTGGCAGTGTAGGGGGTCATGCTGGGGGTGGGGTTTCAGGGTTTAGGGCAGTACAGTGGTGTTAGGGCAGTGTAGTGGGTCGTGCAGGGGGTGGTGTTTCAGGGTTTAGGGCAGTGCAGTGGTGTTCGGGCAGTGTAGGGGGTCGTGCTGGGGCTGGTGTTTCAGGGTTTAGGGCAGTGCAGTGGTGTTCGGGCAGTGTAGGGGGTCTTGCTGGGGGTGGTGTTTCAGGGTTTAGGGCAGTGGTGTTCGGGCAGTGTAGGGGGTCTTGCTGGGGGTGATGTTTCAGGGTTTAGGGCAGTGCAGTGGTGTTCGGGCAGTGTAGGGGGTCTTGCTGGGGGTAGTGTTTCAGGGTTTAGGGCAGTGCAGTGGTGTTCGTGCAGTATAGGGGTCGTGCTGGGGATGGTGTTTCTGGGTTTAGGGCAGTGCAGTAGTGTTCGAGCAGTGTAGGGGGTTGTGCAGGGGGTGGTGTTTCAGGGTTTAGGGCAGTGCAGTGGTGTTCGGGCAGTGTAGGGGGTCGCGCTGGGGGTGGTGTTTCAGGGTTTAGGGCAGTGCAGTGGTGTTCGGGCAGTGTTGGGGGTCATGCACGGGGTGGTGTTTCAGGGTTTAGGGCCGTGCAGTGGTGTTCGGGCAGTGTAGGGTGTTGTGCTGGGGCTGGTGTTTCAGGGTTCAGGGCAGTGCAGTGGTGTTCAGGCAGTGTAGGGGGTCGTGCTGAGGCTGGTGTTTCACGGTTTAGGGCAGTGCAGTGGTGTTCGGGCAGTGTAGGGGTCGTGCTGGGGCTGGTGTTTCAGGGTTTAGGGCAGTGCAGTGGTGTTCGGGCAGTGTAGGCGGTCGTGCTGGGGCTGGTGTTTCAGGGTTTAGGGCAGTGCAGTGGTGTTCGGGCAGTGTAGCGGGTCGTGCTGGGGCTGGTGTTTCAGGGTTTAGGGCAGTGCAGTGGTGCTCGGGCAGTGTAGGGGGTCGTGGTGGGGGTGATGTTTCAGGGTTTAGGGTAGTGCAGTGGTGTTCGGGCAGTGTAGGGGGTCGTGCAGGGGCTGGTGTTTCAAGGTTTAGGGCAGTGCAGTACTGTTCGGGCAGTGTAGGGGGTCATGCTGGGGGTAGTGTTTCAGGGTTTAGGGCAGTGCAGTGGTGTTCGGGCAGTGTAGGGGGTCGTGCTGGGGGTAGTGTTTTAGGGTTTAGGGTAGTGCAGTGTTGTTTGTGTAGTGTAGGGGGTCGTGCTGGGGGTAGTGTTTTAGGATTTAGGTTAGTGCAGTGGTGTTTGGGTAGTGTAGGGCGTCGTGCTGGGTGTAGTGTTTTAGGGTTTAGGGTAGTGCAGTGGTGTTTGTGTAGTGTAGGGGTCGTGCTGGGGGTAGTGTTTTAGGGTTTAGGGTAGTGCAGTGGTGTTTGGGTAGTGTAGGGCGTCGTGCTGGGGGTAGTGTTTAGGGTAGTGCAGTGGTGTTTGTGTAGTGGGTCGTGCTGGGGGTAGTGTTTTAGGGTTTAGGGTAGTGCAGTGGTGCTTGTGTAGTGTAGGGGGTCGTGCTGGGGGTAGTGTTTTAGGGTTTAGGGTAGTGCAGTGGTGTTTGTGTAGTGTAGGGGTCATGTTTTAGGGTAGTGCAGTAGTGTTTGGGTAGTGTAGGGGTCGTGCTGGTGGTAGTGTTTTAGGATTTAGGTTAGTGCAGTGGTGTTTGGGTAGTGTAGGGGTCGTGCTGGGGGTAGTGTTTTAGGGTTTAGGATAGTGCAGTGGTGCTTGTGTAGTGTAGGGGGTCGTGCTGGGGGTAGTGTTTTAGGATTTAAGGTAGTGCAGTGGTGTTTTTGTAGTGTAGGGGGTCATGTTTTAAGATGCAATGCTCCAATACCTGACCAGTCTGCACTACATAAAACTGCAAAAAAACTAAAAATAAAAAGTGTTTTGCACACTTTTGTCATTGGGCTATATGTGGGCTACATCTGGGTAATATTTGTGCTACATTTGGGCTCTTTTTTCACTGGTGGCCATCTTGGAAGACTTCTTTGTTATGAAGTTTCCTAATTTCTTCATTTACTGCAGTCTCCTCAGTAGGAAATGCTTTCAGTTTTTTACTTTGATTCCATCAAGAAGGCATTCAGATGTGTCTCACATCTGCCATAAATTCAGAATGTTAGCACTCTAGTTGCTCATTAGATCACTGGAGTAAAGCTACTGCTCACCAGGGAGTTAACTAGTAGTCTGCTGCTGGTATTGAAAGTGATTGTTTCAGTCTGCATGTCAGAATTTTCTAATGAAATAGAAGAGGATTTGAGATCTCACTTAAAACATGCCCTAATTTTTCTTTCTGCAGCACTAACCATAATTTCTATTTCAAAAAGAACCCCTCATTTTGTTCCTTTTTAAATTAAATGTTATAAGTGTTACCGGTTTATTCCAATCAAGATGGCTTCAGGTGTGCCATTCTTTTGTCATAAGTAAGGCTGTTAGCGCTCTAGTTGTTCTTTAGAACACTCTGGGAAGCTGCAGTAGAACACAAAGGCATCAACTGGCAGGCTGCTCCTGTTGAAATATAACAGGAAGATATTTGAGATCACACTTGAAATATGTCCTAATTTTTCTTTCTACAGCACTAACCATAATTTCTATGACAAAATGAACCCCATCATTTTGTTCCTTTTTAAATTAAATGTTTTAAGTGTTACCAGTTTATTCCAATCAAGATGGCTTCAGGTGTGCCATACTTTTGTCATAAGTAAGGCTGTTAGCACTCTAGTTGTTCTTTAGAACACTCTGGGAAGCTGCAGTAGAACACAAAGGAATCAACTGACAGTCTCTGCCCTTGTTGGATGTACATGTTTTACTGAGAATGTCAGACTTCATTCTCAAATGACTGAGAAAGATAATGTGAATTTACAGAAAATATGCTCTCATTTTAGCTTCTGGAGCACCTTCCAAACCTCCATGGGACAAGCATGAGAAAATAGTGTTCTCTCAAACATGATTCATGATATCCCAGCAGAAGGTTTTTCACAGGGTAAAATCACCTTAGAACACACCACAATTCCTGAAATTAGTATGGTACCATCAACAAATAAATTCTAATGTAACTAAAGCCTGTTATCACCCTTTATAGTTCTCCTTTTGGTGACCCTCAAAATCTTCTATTCACTACAATGCATTTCAATGAGGTACTATCATTTATATTGGTCCCAAGATGGCTGCCAGCAATTCCAGGATGAAGTGCTGACAGCCAATCAGATCTCACGATGACATGTGTGGTTAGGCTCCGCCCAGATATATATGTGACTTTACTTTTGATTTTCTCAGGAACTACTGAACGGATTTACACCATTTAAGCAAAAGGCACGACACTGAACCAAGGGCTACCTCTTTGCCAAATTTGGTGTAATTCCGTTCAGCAGTTCGGGCTGTAGCTGCGACTAAAGGTTCCTATGGAAAAATGAATGGGGAAACGCGTTTTGGGACCCCCTTTTTCTCGGCCCCCGCTGGACGTATCACCCCGAGACTTTCAGGATAGGAGCGGACCGGAGCGCCCCAACAAGTTGGAAACTTTCGCGAAGATTCGTCAACCAGCGCCAACGTTATTTCAAATAGAATGTCGCGGATTTCCTATGGATAATAGGTTTTAACTATAACTATCTACTGGCGACCGCCAGTAGATAATATATATATATATATATATATATATATATATATATATATATATATATATATTCCTCCATTGATGTTCTTTTGCCTGAACATCCAATCCGGCGGCGCGTTCAGACAAACACCGGTCCACTCTTCAGGTCAGTTTCTCTTTTTTATTATTAGCATAGATAGTTTGACATTTCATAGTCCTTCTAAATCACAATCAAGACCTACGCGTTATGGTGTTCTGCCTTCCACTGGGTCTTATATATATATATATTACCTACTGGCAGTCGCCAGTAGGTAGTTATAGTTAGGACCCCGTTTCCATAGGAAAAGCGTTTTTTGATTTGCCAATATCTTTGGCGCCGTTTGACGAATCTTCGAGAAATTTTCAAAACTAATGGGGCGCTCCGGGCAGCTCCTGTCTTGAAAGTTTCGAGGTGATTTGTCAAGCTGGGGCCAAGAAAAAAGGGGGGTCCCAAAATGCGTTTTCTACATGTTAATTTCCATAGGAACTTTTGTCGTGGCTACAGCCCGAACTACTGAACGGAATTACACCAAATTTGGCAGAGAGGTAGCTCTTGGACCAGAGTGCACTCTTTGCTTTAAATGGTGTAAATCCGTTCAGTAGTTCCTGAGAACCGAGTCACAAGAAAACAGTAAAAAAAAGAAAAATTAAGAAAAGGGGGCAGGGTAGAAACACCCTGACCCCCTAGGCCTGCTCAGGGGGTCCAGGGACCCCCCAGGGCCAAAAAAAGCATTTTTTTAAAAATATTTTCAGCCGAATTCGCGCTGGGTGCGGGAATATGGGCGAAATTTGTTTTTAAAAACGAAGCGCGGGCTCCCAAGCTTCATTTCTTTGAGCCTCCGGGTGGGCCAGGTCCCAGGGGCAATGAGGAAATTATAAGCAGGGGCCCGCGGGAGCCCCCGCAGCCCCGGGGACCTTCACCTCCCGGGGCTTAGCTTATCATATGCGGGGGCACGCAGCCCACCCCCACAGCCCCGGGGACTGCCACCTCCCTGGGGCTTTTAAAAAAAAATGGGTGGGGGGGGCTCCTGCCCCCACACGCTGCCCCGGGGACTGCCACCTCCCCGGGGCATTTAATTATTTTAGGGTGGGGGGGCCTCGCAGGCCCCCCGAAGCCCCGGGGACCGCCACCACCCCGAGGCTTTAAATTATTTTAGGCGGGGGGGCCTCGTGGGCCCCCCCAAGCCCCAGGGACCACCACCTCCCCGCGGCTACATGATTTAAATGCGGGGGGCCACGTGGCCCCCTGCAGCCCCGGGGACCGCCACCTCCCCGGGGGCACTGTTGATTAAAATGCGGGGGTCTGTTGCGGCCCCCCGGCCCCGGGGACCTTCACCTCCCGGGGCTTAGCTTATCATATGCGGGGGGCACGCAGCCCCCCCCCACAGCCCCGGGGACTGCCACCTCCCCGGGGATTTTTTTAAAAAATGGGTGGGGGGGGGCTCCTGCCCCCACACGCTGCCCCAGGGACTGCCACCTCCCCGGTGCATTTAATTATTTTAGGGCGGGGGCCTCGCAGGTCCCCCGAAGCCCCGGGGACCGCCACCACCCCAGGGCTTTAAATTATTTTGGGTGGGGGGGCCTCATGGGCCCCCCCCAAGCCCCAGGGACCACCACCTCCCCGCGACTACATGATTTAAATGCGGGGGGCCACGTGGCCCCCTGCAGCCCCAGGGACCGCCACCTCCCCGGGGCACTGTTGATTAAAATGTGGGGGTCTGTTGCTGCCCCCCGGCCCCGGGGACCACCACCTCTCTGGGGCTTTACTCAATTGGGAGGGGGGCCGCGCGGCCCTAGGGACCGCCACCCCCCAGGGCTGGCTCCTGCAATGTCCCGGGGTGCCCACCCCCGGGAAATTGCACTTTGCTATGACAGGGCGGGAGCACAGCTCCCGCCCTGCCATAGCAAACACTGCTTTGCTTCTTGGAAGTGAGAGCAGGAAACCTGCTCTCGCTTCCACAAAGCAAAGCAGATTGCTTTTAGACAAGGGGAGCTGCATGTCAGCAGCTCCCCTTTCCCAAAAGCAATGCCGGCTCCCGCAGGAGGCGGGGAGCCGGCTGGGACCGCGGGGGCATTGGGGCTCCGCCGCGGTCCCCAACGTGAGGACCGGCCCCGGGGGATGGGGTCCCCGGGGCCAGAAGTGGCTCAGGGAAGGGGGGCCACGCAACCCCCTCCTGGGAAAAATTAAAGAAAAAAAAGAAAAGGAGGCCAGACCCCGGGGGATGGGGTCCCTGGGGTCAATAGTGGCCCAGGGAAGGGGGGCCACGCAGCCCCCTTCCTGTTTTCTTTAAAAAATAAAATTAAAAAAATGCTCAGGCCCTGGGGGATGGGGTCCCCAGGGACTAATAAATACTAAAAGAAGGGGGGCCACACAGCCCCCCCTTCTAAAAAAAAAATTAAAAAAAAAAAGCCGGCATCTCGCCGGAGGCCCCGCCCCCTCCCTGCACCACTCTGCAATCGCACCTCCTGGCGCGTTCTGGGTTGGGGGATTAAGTCGCCTTCAATCCTAAGGGTCCTTAGGGGCCAACTAGACCACCAGGTACCTCCAGTAATCTCCACACAGTGGCATTGCTGAGAGCTGGTCCGAGGCCACGCCCCTTTTTACACCACTCTGCAAACGCGCCTTTTGGCGCACTGCTGGTGGGGCGATGAGGTCTTCTTGTGTCCTGAGGACCTCTGGACTAAAGTGGACTTTATCCCCCGAGCAGCAGTGCGCCAGGAGGCGCGTTTGCAGAGTGGTGTAAAAAGGGGGCGTGGCCTCGGACCACTCTCAGCAATCCAGCTGTGTGGGGCTTACTAGAGATAGCAGGAGGGCTAGTTGGCCCCCAGGGACCCTCAGGAGGCAAGGGGATTTCATCTCCCAGCCAAGAGCACGCCATGAGACGCGTTTGCAGAGTGGTGGAGAAAGGGGGCGTGGCCTGTGTCCACCTCTCAGCAATCCCACTGTGTGGGGCTTACTGGAGGTAACAGGTAGGCTAGTTGGCCCCTAAGGACCCCCACAAGCGAAGGGGACTTCATCCCCCAACCAAGAGCATGCCAGGAGGCGTGTTTGCAGAGTGGTGGGCAAAGGGGGCGTGACCTGCTATGAGAACTTAGCAATCCTGTTGTGTGGGACTTACTGGAAATAATAGGAGGGGTAGTTGGCCCCCAAAGATGTCCTTGGGGGCCGACTACCCCTCCTGTTACCTCCAGTAAGTCCCACACAGTGGGATTGCTAAGAGGTCTTCGTAGGCCATGCCCCCCTTTCTCCACCACTCTGCAAACACGCCTCCTGGCACACTACGGGTTGGGGGATGAAGTCAACTTTACTCCTGAGGGACTTTGAGGACCAAGAAGCCCTCCTGGTAGCTCCGGTAAGTCCTACGCAGTGGAATTCCTGAGCACTGGTCGGAGACCCAGCACCCTTTCTCCACCACTCTGCAAACTCGACTACTAGTTAAAGAAGCATTTGCAATGTAATAGGTTTTGCATTTGCGAGAGTTAGAGCTATTGACATTGTAAATGTAAATTTTTTTTACTAATATTTTTGTCAGTGGAGTGGATGTAGATTGTGTGTAGTGGAATTATGTGGATAGAAAGTATGTGGTATTTAGTGTATAGGAATTATGTATAGTGGGATTATGTGTTATGGAGAGTAATTATGTGGTATGGTAGTCTGTGTTGTGGAGTGGTAACCTCAGGTTTAGTCTTCCTCGTTTCCATAGAAACTAAACTATGAACTCAATGAGACAAAAAAAAGAAGGAATCAATGAGGAGCACTTCTGGACCTAGTCAGAGGTATGAGCAGGGCCACTGGAATTATGCGACTGTTTGGCTGCACCGACTTTCGCACAATTATACATTTTCCGCATTAGCCACATAATCCATCATCTGCTGCCTAATTTGCAGATTTGAATAAAAAAAGCCTTTTTTCCTAGCTCAAATGACTCAAACGTAACCAAAAATGCAGCGACAAGTGTTACAGCATGGGGAAGGACCTTTGTAAACCTAGAATGGTCACCTGTTACTTATTGCTAAATGTGGGTGTTAAATTGGTACTAATGGTGTGCAAGCCACTCTTGCTTCTTTCTGCGCCTCTCTTGCCTCTTTCTGCATTTCTGTTGCTTCTTTCTGCACCTTTCTTTCTTTTTCTGCACTTCTCTTGCCTCTTTCTGCACATTTCTTCTACTTTCTGCACCTCTTTTGCCTCTTTCTGCACCTCACTTCTTTGTGCACCCCTCTTGCCTCTTTCTCCACCTCTTGCCTCTTTCTGCACCCCTCTTCCATCTTTCTACACCCCTCCTGCCTGTTTCTGCACCTCTGTTCCTTCTTTCTGCACTTCTTTTGTTTCTTTCTGCACCTCTCTTGCCTCTTTCTGCACCCCTCTTGCCTCTTTCTCCACCCCTCTTACCTCTTTCTGAATGTCTGTTGCTTCTTTCTGCACTTATCTTGCGTCTTTCTGTACCTCTCTTGCTTCTTTCTGCACCCCTCTTCTCTTTCTGCACTCCTCTTGCCTCTTTCTGCACCTCTGTTCCTTCTTTCTGCACTTCTTTTGTAACTTTCTGCACCTCTCTTGCTTCTTTCTGCACCCCTCTTGCCTCCTTCTCCAACCCTCTACCCTCTTTCTGCACCTTTGTGGCTTCTTTCTGCACCTCTCTTGTCTCTTTCTCTACCCCTCTTCCCTCTTTCTGCACCTCTGTTGTTTCTTTCTGTACCTCTCTTGCTGCTTTCTGCACCCCTTTTGCCTCTTTCTGCACCCCTCTTCCCTCTTTCTGCACCCCTCTTGCCTCTTTCTGCACCTCTGTTCCTTCTTTCTGCACTTCTTTTGTTTCTTTTTGCACATCTCTTGCTTCTTTCTGCACCGCTCGTGCCTCTTTCTGCACCCTTCTTCCCTCTTGTTGCATCCCTCTTGCCTCTTTCTGCACCTCTGTTGCTTCTTTCTGCCCTACTCTTGCTTCTTTCTGCACCACTCCTGCTTCTTTCTGCACCACTCCTGCTTCTTTCTGCACCCCTCTTCCTTCTTTCTGCACCCCTCTTCCCTCTTTCTGCACCTCTGTTCTTTCTTTCTGGTCTTCTTTTGTTTCTTTCTGCACCTCTCTTGCTTCTTTCTGCACTTCTCTTGCCTCTTTCTCCACCCCTCATCCCTCTTTCTGCACCTTTGTTGCTTCTTTCTGCACTTCTCTTGCTTCTTTCTGCACCTCTGTCCCTTCTTTCTGCAACCCTTGTGCCTCTTTCTGCACCCCTCTTCCCGCTCCCCTCCTGACTCTTTCTGCACCTCTGTTGCTTCTTTCTGCACTTCTTTTGTTTCTTTCTGCACCTCTCTTGTTTCTTTCTGCACCCCTCGTGCCTCTTTCACACCCCTCTCCCCTCTTTCTGCACCCCTCTTGCCTCTTTCTGCACCCCTGTTCATTCTTTCTGCACTTCTTTTGTTTCTTTCTGCACCTCTCATGTTTCTTTCTGTATCCCTCTTGCCTCTTTCTCCACCCCACTTCCCCCTTTCGGCATCTCTGTTGCTTCTTTATGCACTTCTCTTGCTTCTTTCTGCACCTCTCTTGGTTCTTTCTGCACCTGTGCCTCTTTCTGCACCCCTCTTCCCTCTTTCTGCACTCCTCTTGCCTCTTTTTGCACCTCTGTTCCTTCTTTCTGTACTTCTTTTGTTTCTTTCTCTACCTCTCGCTTCTTTCTCCATCCCTTTTTCCTCTTTCTCCACCCCACTTCCCCCTTTCGGCATCTCTGTTGCTTCTTTATGCACTTCTCTTGCTTCTTTCTGCACCTCTCTTGGTTCTTTCTGCACCCCCCGTGCCTCTTTCTGCACCCCTCTTCCCTCTTTCTGCACTTCTCTTGCCTCTTCGTGCACCTCTGTTGTTTCTTTCTGCACCCCTCTTGCCTCTTTTTGCACCTCTCTTCCTTCTTTCTGTACTTCTTTTGTTTCTTTCTCTACCTCTCGCTTCTTTCTCCACCCCTTTTTCCTCTTTCTGCACCCCTCTTGCCTCTTTCTACACCTCTGTTCCTTCTTTCTGCACATCTTTTGTTTCTTTCTGCAGCTCTCTTGCTTCTTTCTGCACCCCCTTGCCTCTTTCTCCATCCCTCTTCCCTTTCTTCACCCATGTTGCCTCTTTCTGCACCTCTGTTCCTTCTTTCTGCATTTCTTTTGTTTCTTTCTGCACATCTCTTGCTTCTTTCTGCACCCTTCGTGCCTCTTTCTGCACCCCTCTTGCCTCTTTCTGCACCTCTGTTGCTTCTTTCTGCACTACTCTTGCTTCTTTCTTCACCACTTGTGCTTTTTTCTGCACCCCTCTTCCATCTTTCTGCACCCCTCTTGCCTCTTTCTGCACCCCGTTCCTTCTTTCTGCTCTTCTTTTGTTTCTTTCTGCACCTCTCTTGCTTCTTTCTGCACCCCTCTCGCCACTTTCTCCACCCCTGTTCCCACCTTTCTGCATCTCTGTTGCATCTTTCTGCACTTCTCTTGCCTCTTTCTCCACCCCTCATCCCTCTTTCTGCACCTCTGTAGCTTCTTTCTGCACTTGTCTTGCTTCTTTCTGCACCTCTGTCCCTTCTTTCTGCAACCCTCTTGCCTCTTTCTGCAACCCTCTTCCCTCTTTCTGCACCCCTCTTGTCTCTTTCTGCACCTCTGTTCCTTCTTTCTACACTTCTTTTGTTTATTTCTGCAACTCTCTTGCTTCTTTCTGTATCCCTCTTGCCTCTTTCTGCACCCCGTTCCTTCTTTCTGCTCTTCTTTTGTTTCTTTCTGCACCTCTCTTGCTTCTTTCTGCACCCCTCTCGCCACTTTCTCCACCCCTGTTCCCACCTTTCTGCATCTCTGTTGCATCTTTCTGCACTTCTCTTGCCTCTTTCTCCACCCCTCATCCCTCTTTCTGCACCTCTGTAGCTTCTTTCTGCACTTGTCTTGCTTCTTTCTGCACCTCTGTCCCTTCTTTCTGCAACCCTCTTCCCTCTTTCTGCAACCCTCTTCCCTCTTTCTGCACCCCTCTTGTCTCTTTCTGCACCTCTGTTCCTTCTTTCTACACTTCTTTTGTTTATTTCTGCAACTCTCTTGCTTCTTTCTGTATCCCTCTTGCCTCTTTCTCCTCCACACTTCCCCCTTTCTGCATCTCTGTTGCTTCTTTATGCACTTCACTTGCTTCTTTCTGCACCTCTCTTGCTTCTTTCTGCACCCCTCGTGCCTCTTTCTGCAACCCTCTTCCCTCTTTCTGCACTCCTCTTGCCTCTTTCTGCACCTCTATTGCTTCTTTCTGCACTTCTCTTGCCTCTTTCTCCACCCCTCTTCCCCCTTTCTGCATCTGTTGCTTCTTTCTGCACTTCTCTTCTCTTTCTCCACCTCTCTTACCCCTTTCTGCATCTCTGTTGCTTGTTTCTGCACTTCTCTCTTTCTCCACCTCTGTTGCTTCTTTCTGCACTTGCCTCTTTCTGTACCCCTCTTGCCTCTTTCTGCACCTCTGTTGCTTCTTTCTGCACCTCTGTTGCTTCTTTCTGTACCCCTCTTGCCTCTTTCTGTACCCCTCTTGCCTCTTTCTGTACCCCTCTTGCCTCTTTCTGTATCCCTCTTGCCTCTTTCTGTACCTCTCTTGCCTCTTTCTGTACCCCTCTTGCCTCTTTCTGTACCTCTCTTGCCTCTTTCTGCACCTCTGTTGCTTCTTTCTGCACTTCTCTTGCCTCTTTCTGTACCCCTCTCGCCTCTTTCTGCACCCCTCTTGCCTCTTTCTGTACCTCTGTTGGTTCTTTCTGCACCGCTCTTGCTTTTTTCTGCACCCCTTTTGCCTCTTTCTGCACCCTTCTTCCCTCTTTCTGTACCTCTCTTGCCTCTTTCTGTACCTCTGTTGCTTCTTTCTGCACTTCTCTTGCCTCTTTCTGTACCCCGCTTGCCTCTTTCTGCACCTCTGTTGTTTCTTTCTGCACCCCTCTTGACTCTTTCTGCACCCCTCTTGACTCTTTCTGCACCCTTCTTTCCTCTTTCTGCACCTCCTGCCTCTTTCTGCACCCCTGTTCCCTTATTCTGTACCTCTCTTCCCTCTTTCTGCACTTCTCTTACCTCTTTCTGCACTTCTCTTACCTCTTTCTGCACTTCTCTTGCCTCTTTCTGCACCTCTCTTGCCTCTTTTTGCATCCCACTTACCTCTTTCTGCTCCTCTCTTGCCTCTTTCTGTACCCCTCTTGCCTCTTTCTGCACCTCTGTTGCTTCTTTCTGCACTGCTCTTTCTTCTTTCCGAACCCCTCTTGCCTCTTTCTGCACTTCTCTTGCCTCTTTCTGTACCCCTCTTGCTTCTTTCTGCACCTCTGTTGCTTCTTTCTGCACTTCTCTTGCTTCTTTCTGCACTTCTGTTGCTTCTTTCTGCACCCATCTTGCCTCTTTCTGTACCCTTCTTCCCTCTTTCTGCACCTCTTGCCTCTTTCTGCACCCCTGTTCCCTTTTTCTGCACCTCTCTTGCCTGTTTCTGCAACTCTGTTGCCTCTTTCTGCAGTTCTCTTGTCTCCTTCTGCACCTCTCTTGCCTCTTTCTGTACTTCTCTTGCCTCTTTCTGTACTTCTCTTGCCTCTTTCTGCACTTCTCTTGCCTCTTTCTGCACTTCTCTTGCCTCTTTCTGCACCTCACTTACCTCTTTCTACTCCTCTCTTGCCTCTTTCTGCACTTCTCTTACCTCTTTCTGCACTTCTCTTGCCTCTTTCTGCACATTTCTTACTCTTTCTGCACTTCTCTCGCCTGTTTCTATATTCAAATGGGAAGTGCAAGCTGTCAAGTTTAAAGGTCTGCGTGCTCTCGTGACTGAGGTATATGTCTACTTGCACATGTATTCTCACATGTGTTATATATCTGAAGATGGTAGCTTAAAACGCGGGTAGCTTCTCTTATAGGTGGTCAAATCTTCTTAGTTCTGCTCTGTCATTCGGTTGCACAGGCAGACATGTCTTATGTATATATGTGTTATAGAGCCCCTCAAATATACTATTGAATACCCATGTGCCCTGTATTGTGAGCAGAAAGAAATGCATACACCTTTTTCTACACAAATTTACAGAGTATGCTGTTTGAAACACAGGTATTCAAGTGTTTGTATGTTTATTTTCATTTAACATGTCACTAGGTAAAAGCAGAGACACACGCATGCATACCTTCACAAACTTGGTCAGACTTACAACAGTGATATGCCTAGGATTGCTGTTTTATA
This sequence comes from Calotriton arnoldi, assembly GCA_963921515.1. Lineage (NCBI taxonomy): Eukaryota > Metazoa > Chordata > Amphibia > Caudata > Salamandridae > Calotriton > Calotriton arnoldi. The sequence goes on from CAWUFW010000363.1 coordinate 1,930,033, forward strand.
TTTGGTAGGCGTAACATTCTGAGCAGTCGATTAATAGTGAACCTTCAAGAGAAAAGTGAGGTTTAAGACCTCTTCGGAGAAGGATTAGTGATTAGGGTACTTTGTATGAGTCTGTTGTAAGGTACAGTCAAAGTAGGCCTCTTTCTGCACCTCTGTTGGTTCTTTCTGTACATCTCTTGCTTCTTTCTTCACCTTTCTTCCTCTTTCTGGACTTCTGTTGCCTCTTTCTGCATTTCTCTTGCTTCTTTCTGCACCTTTCTTCATCTTTCTGCAACTCTCTTGCCTCTTTCTGCACTTCTCTTGCTCCTTTCTGCGCCTTTCTTCCTCTTTCTGCACATGTCTTACCTATCTAGGTGTAGTTAGAAATTAGCATTTAAAAAACCTTAGAAATTCACTGAAAAAACCATAGGTTTCAGGGACGTTATAGTTAGAAATTAGCATTTAAAAAAACATAGAAATTCACTGAAAAAACCACAGGTTTCAGGGATGTTATAGTTAGTTGGACATTTCACTCGTACAAAACCAGAGAAATTCGGCCATTATAGTTAGTTGAGCTAACTATAACTCGCGCCCCCGCAATGCACTGCTGATGACATCACATATTACATCACTCATGACATGGTCAGTGACATCACTGATGACATCTCAAATGACATCACCGATGACATCACTGATGACATCATCCACGTGATAATCTGATGCACCTCCTCACAGCCTAATATAACCTTTGATACACCCACTCTAAAATACAGACTGCCAGTCTCGAAACCATAGACACACGAATACCAGTTACTACATACCCACTCACTGATTACTAGGTCTACACACACATCCACTCCCTCATCCATACATTTACTCATACATGCAGTCAATCATCAATACAGCCACTATCATATGCACTCAAACACCCATACAGACACTCACACACCGCCACTCACCCATAGAGTTACTCACACAGCTAGTCAGTCATGCAAAGAATCAATCACACTCCCATTTACTCACCTACACAGTTATACACACACACCACCTCACTTATTTATACAGATACTAACACATACTTACTCTCTTATACAATCACTGAAACAAGCACACACTCATCCATACAGCCACTCTCACAATCACTCACTCTGACATATAATCATTTATATACTCCAACACACATATACTGCCTTTCACATATGTAGTTACTCACACCTGTACCACTGAGACATCCATTCACTCACCAACACAGCCAAACACACACTCACCCACCCATACAGCCCCTCACAGACGCACTCTTGAGCCCATACACCCAGTGAATCACCCACTCACACATCCATGCAGGGACTCACACACACCCCACCCACCCACACAGACACTCAGACAACCAATCAGAAACCCATATAGACACTCATGTAGCTACTCACCAACTCAAGCAGCCACTTACACACCAACTGACAGACTGATACAGACATTCATACAGATTAGCCAGTCACCCATGTATTAGTAAGACACGTTTAATCACTCACTTATACAGTCATGCACCTATTAAATCATCCATTCAGACACTCATACACCCACTCATTCATCAATACACCTTGGTATATATATATATATAACATATTTAAACTTTTTGGAAACACTCAGTCACTGGATGATGTCATCAGTGATGTCAATTGTGATGCCATTTTAGATGTCATCAGTGATGTCATCAGTGATGTCACTGACCATGTCATGAGTGATGTAATATGTGATGTCATCAGCAGTGCATTGCGGGGGCGCGAGTTATAGTTAGCTCAACTAACTATAACGGCCGAATTTCTCTGGTTTTGTACGAGTGAAATGTCCAACTAACTATAACAACCCTGAAACCTGTGGTTTTTTCAGTGAATTTCTATGGTTTTTTAAATGCTAATTTCTAAGTATAACGTCCCTGAAACACATGGTTTTTTCAGTGAATATATATATATTCGCTGGTTGACGAATCTTCACAAAATTTTCCAAACAAATTCGACGCTCACTTCAGCTGCTGTCTGGGCAGGTTTTGGGGTGATCTGTGAAGTGGGGGCTGAGAAAAAGGGGGGGTCTCAAAACACGTTTTCCCCATGTAAATTCCCATAGGGTTTTTGAACACGACTACAGCCCAAACTGCTGGACGAAATTACATTAAATTTGACAGGAAGGTAGATCTTGGTCCGCAGATTTTGCTTATTGTGATTTAGCGGAAATCCATTCAGTAGTGTTTGAGATATTAACTGAAAAACAATCTTGCATCCGCGAATCCACGCGTCAAAGTGATTGACTGGCCGCACATTCACAGAAAGTTGCACCCATCATTTTGTTTGTTGGAAAACGGTCACCAGGGCTGAAAAGTTGTTTGCAAAGTGAATAAAGGGGTCATGGTAGAGGTACCCTGACCCCCATGGGTGTGTTAGAGGGGTGCAAGAGTGACCCATAAAGGCCTTATAACGTTTTTTTCTCAACGTGTTGGAATCCATGGATCCCCTGCGGTGCTCAGCATGACCCCCATTCCCTTTGAAACTGCGAACCCTGCCGCAGGTCATCAGAGCCCTGCCCCCTTTGTCCACCACTCTGCAAACACACCTCTTGGCGCACTACTCGTTGGGGGATGAAGTACCCTAGGATGCTGAGGGTACTTGGGGGCCAAGAGCACCTCCTGTTGCCTCCTATAAGTCCCACACAGTGGGATTGCTTAGAGCTCATTGGGGGCCCGACTCCTTTCTCCACCCCTCTGCAAACACGCCTCCTGGTGCACTACTGGTTGGGGGGATGAAGTCTCCTTAGATGCTGATGGTCCATGGAGGCCAAGAACCCCTCCTGCTATGTCCAGTAAATCCCACACAGCAGGACTGCTGAGAGCTTGTCGGAGGTCCCAGCCACTTTCTCCACCACTCTGCAATTGCGTCTCCTGGCACACTACTGGTTGGGGGGTGAAGTCCCGTTGGATGCTAAGGGTCCTTGGGGGGCCAAGAACCCCTCCTGTTTCACTCATACAAAACTAGTGAAAGTCAGCAGTTATAGTTACCTGAGTTAACTATAACTTACGCTTCCGCAATGCACTGCTTATAACCTCACATATTACATCACTCATGACATGGTCAGTGACATCACAGATGACATCTCAAATGACATCACTGATGACATCACTGATAACATCTTCCACAGAACCACACACCCCCATAAAACCTCTTCTATACCCACTCTCACACCCACACAACCACTCACATACCCATACAACAACACACACACTCACTCATCCATTGAGACACTAACACACCCACTCACTCACTAATACAGCTACTCACATAGCCACTCACTCACCCATACAGCTACTAACAGAGCTACTCACTCACCCATACAGCCACTCAGACACCCATTCACACATCCATACAAGCACTCACACATCCACTCACTCACCTATACAGCCATTCACACAGACACTTACTGTGCAGTACAGGTACTCACACACTCACTCACTTATCCCCAAACCCACTCAAATAGCCACTCACTCACCCATACGCCCATCACACACCCAGTCACTCACCCATAGAGCCATTCACACAGCCACTCACGCTGCCACTCACCTGCCCATGGAGCCACCAACACACCCACTCACTCACCCATATGGCTACTCACACAACCACTCACTCACCCATAAAGCCACTCACACAGACACTCACCCATACACCACTCACGCACCCACTCACTCATCCATAGACACACTCCCACACCCACTCACTCACTAATACACCCACTCACTCACCCATACAGCTACTCACACACCCACTTATTCACCCATACAGGCACTCACATACCCATACAGCCACTCAGACAGCCACTCGCACACAGATTCACACAGTCACACAGCCACTTAGATGACATATGATAGAAATAATATCACTCAGTAGCACAGAAGCAATAGTAATTTAACTAATGCAGTAGCTTGGAACATAGCTTTAAGTCTCAAAACATTTTTAGAAACACTTACACTCATTGGATGATGTCATCAGTGTTGTAATTTGAGATGTCATCAGTGATATCACTGACCATGTCATGAGTGATGTAATATGTGAGGTCATAAGCAGTGCATTGCGGGGGTGTAAAGTATAGTTAGCTCGGGTAACTATAACTGCTAAATTTCGCTGGTTTTGTACGAGTGAAATCTGACCCTAACTTTAACGTCCCTGTAACTTTTGGGTTTTTTCAGTGACAGATATATATGGGCCAATAACACGTTATATACGTATATAAATTGTCCAATAACACGTTATGTAGAGCATCTGTACTATTACACACACATTCACCCATCTATTACTACGGGGCAAAATCCAGCCTATTGCCACATTACTGCACAACTGATATGAGAAATACACTGTTTTGTCTCATAGATTGTATGTAAGAATTACTTTACATATTTGTGAGGTCTCTTTGATGCGAACAGCACAAACTAACCCCTTTAACCTTAGTTCTGGTAAAGTATCTTTCATTAAACTAAATACACATAAAAATGCCATGACTTTATCATGCATACAAATGCGCATATTGCACTATGTTATTACACTCTCATCTGAGTGCGAATATTCACCACAAGTGATGCAGAGGGTGGTCCGTTCCTTTTTCATAGAGATATAGGAGCAGCTACACCAGAAAGGACCTCTGCTCCTCGGTATAATTTTGGAGGGAAACATAACATGTAGACTCGGGGATGGATAGCGCTGTAAATGTTAATGGGACAAAGGAATATTGCAAATCTGTATCAGTGTCCCCTCCTTTGCCCGCTAAAACGACGCCCATGGCACCCACCCATCGCAGTCCCCCATCTACGACTCTCGCCTTCTCACCCTTCTCCAGGTGCACATACAAGTCCACAAGACAAACACATGGAGATCAGATGTGAAGTGAAACAGGAAAAGCTTTTGTTCGGGCGTCAAGAGAGCCCCGGTGCGCTGACAGCCCTCTTTGTCTGCATCACGAGAGCGTCTTTGGACGCAGCGCATTCCTCCCATGCTTTGTCCCTGAGAGCCCGGGGACCTCTCCGTCAGGGGAGGCCTGGCTGGGGAAAGTATTGTACTGCGGCTCCGGCAGCCCCGGGGCTGGGGCCTATCTCTCCTGCAGCTTCTTTCTAGGGTTTGATTTACTCTTAGCAATGGCGCTGAACAATGGAGGCCTGCCTGTGCTGCACCTGCCTGTCGAGACCCCTCTGGGCCCCAGGAAGCTCTCAATAAACTGCCTTTCTAAGTCAAGAAAGAAGAAAGTCAAAGGGAATAAAGGCTGTGGACCTTAAATGCCAAAAACGTATTTGTAAATAGTTCGAAATTGGACATTGGTTGACTTGATGTCTCTCTAAAGGAGAAACAGCTGGCAAAGTGTGCAGCCTACCTCTCTCTAGGTGGGGGACAAGAAGCTACACGTTTTTGTGTATCACTCTTAATTCATTTAGCCCCCCATGAAGCTGCATGTGACTCTTCTGAACTTTTTCTGGTATTGACACACCACCCTGCCTGCAATTTTAAGGGCAGGTGGTGAAATACGTGAAATTGCCTGTACAATTTCATACTTTATTACTGCTTCTGTTTACACTGTTTGTTGCCTTGGCCCCTTTAGGCCTTATTTAGAGTTTGACAAACAGGCTACTCCGTCAACACGTGATGAACATCCTGTCCACCTTATTACAAGTGCCACAGGTTATAATAATGCACTTGTAATGCTAGATTTACTCCAAGTTTGTGACGGAGTATCCTGAAATCTAAATAAGGCCCTTTGTTGCTTGGCACACTGAAGTGCTGTTCAGGCATCAGCATAGCTTTCACCAAAAAATAGATATACACCAGAGTGAATAAGTTCTTTTACTACTTACTGCCTGTTATGCTGACTGGCATGTAGGATAGAAACGAAGGATCGGCACTTCTGCCTGTCCTGGGCAAATTTCTGTGTGGTGCCCCAGCTGACCTTTTTCGAGTTGTCACAAAGTATTCTCGAATCAGACCTTTGGCCATGACTTGCCTTTGTGTTTTGGTATGGGGTAGCTTGGTGACCTGGGTGAACAAGTGGCGGCTCCTCCGCAATGGCGGAGGAGCGTCGCCCCACTGCCTGGCTTAGAGCCAGCAAATGTAAATTAAAACGATTTTCTTGCATCCTTTTAATTTACATTGGCCGGCTCTTAGCCAGCGCTGTTGGGAGGGGTGGGACCGAGGTATGGGAGTGTTTTGGCCAGCCCTCTCAGGCCGACCAAAACACACATGCGCACTTAGGTTTTCTTCAGCCCAGCTGCATTGAGCAGCCAGGCTGGAGAAACCCCACAGGCTCCCTGGTCTGAGCATGGCGTGTTTTCTGCCTGCTCAGACCAATCGTGGGAATTGGACAGAGTCTGTCCCAGGGGCTGCTGGGACCAGCAAGCAGGAAGAGGAGACTCGGTGCAAGGAGACGCGACGCTGGTACAGCTGGTGGCAAAAGGTACGTTTTTTTTTTATAGTCCATCCCCCCCCCGTGCAACACCTCCCGCACGGCCCCACCACCCTTCGTTTATGGCAGCCACTGCTGTTGGTGAAGAGGAGTGACACTGGCCCTAGTATGCCGTGATCCCAGTTGCCCTATGGTTGGTTTCCTGTACTTCTTTTTCCAGATCCCAAAGTCCCGGGTTATTAGTACAAATGTGTTTGCTGAATTCAGTGTCAGTGTCAGAGAAGGCAGTTCAAACTGGCTTTAAGGCATCAGACTATGAGAGGTCGGCGGTTTTACTTTGAGCATGCTGCTTTATTTTGATAGTGTTCTCTGCAGCTTGTCTGACCTTGATGATTCAGAGCTTCCTTGCAAATGAACGGTGCAATCTCCAGGGTGTCCGCCTCAACGCAAGAAGGTTGATGACATGTCTTACTCAGAGTAAGAAAAGCCAACCTCTGCTGCATCTGAGAGATGGGAAAATTGGCAAATGTAGCGATAGGCCTGTTGGTCAGTCACAGCATGATATAGACTGACTGAGTGGTTCGGGAAAGAGGGTGCATACTATTCCATTTGTCTGCAGTTCTACTTTAAGCCTGTCTTTTAGCAAAGACGGCATCTCATCCACAGGTCAATATACAGTCAGCCTCCCAGCCATGGACAAGAATGGATTTGCCCTCTCAGCCACAGGGGTCACTGTTGCACAGGCCTATCAGCCTTACATCCTGAGTAACTCATCAGTGGAAATAAGGTGAATGAAGAAAAGTGCCACCTGTTCTAGTGAGTCAGTCCACCTAGGTAATCTGCTACTTGTAGCATCTGTAGACAGTGCTAACTCTCCTGAAGGTTTGGTACAACCTGAAGGCCTCCCAAGGAACTCTTTGGGAAGGGCATGGGGGTGGAAGAGACAGCCCCAGGAATACCAGCTTGGTAGAGCAGCATGTGAGGAAGCAGGGAACATAAAATAAAGTGCAGTACACTAGTTTCTTACCAATACCTGTCAAGGTACAGTTCCAGTTGGAGTTTTCTTCCAAACACTGCAGGCTTCATAGAGAGACCAGACCAGTCTCACAGCAAGTTGCCCACTAATAATGACAAAGCTTTGCAGTTGATGAACTGGCCAGAGTCTGGCTGGTGATGACTGAGGACTTGTATCATGTTATAAGATTTACTTTTTTGACGTGATGAGGCTGCTTCAGATCTCCCAGACTGCACCACCCATGGGGATGTTACTAGCCCCTTCCAAAGGACGGTCAGGGATTCCCTTGCAGAGACACTCACAGTGTGGCAAAAGCCACGCTGTAAATGCCACATGAGGGCGGGTGTAGTTTGCATCTGCCTCACCCTCCAGTGGGCATCCAGTGCTTTCTTAAGAATCAGGAATCCCAACTTCATGGAAATATGTTGTGGCAGGTGAGCTGCCACTCTGTGTTCCTTTACTGCCATAGTCAGCACTAACTTGTTTAACTTGTTTGCCTTCTATGTGTTCAGGCAGGGTTAATTGCCTTGAGCATTCTGCATGTCCTCCATATGCTTCCACAGGTGAGCCCTCTCGGAGGTGCTGCCTGGTCTTCATCTGTTATTGCACTCTACAGGTTGGAAAAGAAACTGGCAATGGCCCTCCTTTTCTAGGTATACAGCAGAGAGGTCCCTAAACAACACACTGCCCTCATCCATTGGAGCTAGTGATCCAAAGTTTTCTTACACTGCAAGTCTCCCTCATGCACCACTTTAGTGCTAGGGACTCCTGGGGAGTTTGCACACATGCCCATTCCCCTCCACCTCCAGGATCTGCAGTGGTTCATCCTGCAAAGGTCTCTTTGTGGGAGCTTGATGACAAATTGCTCTCAATATTCCATTCATTTGCCTGTGCATGCATTCCTTTCCTTTGACTCTGTTGTGGTCCATGTCCTCCCATTCCATATGCGTTTTTGCGTTTTCTGACAGTGGCAGCTGGCATCTATTGAGGTGGGGGGGGGGACAAACAAAATTTACAACAAAAGAAAAACACTTACCGCATCATGATGGATGACCTCGTCCTCACTCTGACCTCTTCTGCTGGTACTCCATTGCAGGCCCCAGAAAACTCTCTCGACCAATCCTGGCCTGCTCACGTGCTGTTAGCAAGCAAGTGAGCAGTGACCTGGTTGGTATGAGTGGCCTCTGTCGGCGCTCCTGAGGGCACTGGATGCCTTTAAGACAGTTGGGTTGAGAGGTTTAAGGTGCGGATGTCTGGCTGGCTGTCGCAAGACGTCCGGCCAAAGGGATATGCACACTTTAAACAGTGCAAAGGCAGCCCTCTGCCCAACACTCCTCACTCATGTCACTCAGCCGGCCCCTCCCGACCTGGCACTCAGTTCCGGACGGGACAGTGAAAAATAAAATGGCAATGTATTACTATTTTATTTTTCATCTCTGTGGATTTGGGGGGGAGGGGGGAAGTGGGGCGACGCTCCTCTGCTCCAATGGCGGAGCCGCCAGCTATTGTCTGTACTAAAATACATTCAACTCTCGAGGTCACGGACTCAAGAAGGCCCACATCCTGCTCCTATACTGAGCATCAACAAGGGAGAAGTGTTCTGTGTTTACACCAGTTTCGTATAATCACACACACTTGCTCGAACGACAAGGCTTAAAGTGGATTACTCAGCAATAAACAAAAACTGTTGAGATTTAAGGCTTATTGATGACAAATTTGCTCACCAAGAGCACAGAGTGAATCATATAAAAGAAAAGCTCAGATAATGAAATATGTGCGGGTACACAAAATAGAGGCATGATAAACACATGCCTTGCTATCTGATCTAGTGACCTTGTCGAAAAGAGGAACCTGTGTTTTCCGTCTTGCAGAACCCAGAGCTGTAGTTTCCAACAGGAGTCGCCCACGGAGTGCAATCAATAAGCTCTAATTTGGGGTTAACCTTTAACCTAGATGCCTGACCTTACGACTCGCTTTCTTGTGGTTGGGTGTCAGGAAAGTGGTCTCTTCCGACTTTCTGTCTTCTCGCAGCCGGTCCTCTATCGTCTGTAGTCCCTCCAGTTGCTGAAGCCAAATTCGCGAGAGGTCAGCTCTGTATGCAGTAGGTACAGAGTTTTGTTTTCAGAAATGTTAATGTAGGCTTAATTGGATCTGGCGTGCCCTGTCAATACAATGTCCTTGATGTATTTATCATTTGCTTGCAGATCAGTCCTCAGCCAAAGCCCTTACACAACAAAAGGGAGAGAAGTTGAAAATTGGGGAAGAGGAGAGAAACAGTGTACATGTCCTCCTCTTCAGTTGTTTCTCCTGGCTCACCTTTTCTTGTTTCAGAGCATCCAACTTGATTATAGCACAATACGTGTGTGCCCACTATCATCCACTGACAGATTAATCTTTTCTTCCTCTAAGGTGCTTACTTTCCCAAACGCCTCAAATTCATAACCAAACAATATTCAAGGAAATGGAGGCCCTATAGAGCCATGAGGCAGGGTTTGCTTGTTTCCCGATTCCATTCCTGAGAAGATCACCCAGGCCAGTTTGTTATTACATCATAGCAAATGGTGTCCTCTGTATTCCATTCGAAATTCAAGACATTAAGTGACCGAGTCCCAAAAAACTGAATCAGCGACTGAAGCATGGAATCGGGAAAGTTGAGGTCTCTACATACGTCGGTACTCAACACCAAGGGAGATTCTTTAAAACCACCGTGATTTAATCAGTGCGAAAGAACAAGTGTTTTCCTAGCTGTTTGGGCATTTGTTTATTGCAGTTCTACATCATCAATTTTCAATAACGATTGTTTAATAAATCTTAAAAGTTTCCATCATAAGGTTCAAGCTTTTTTTAATTTCAAAGTCTATGATGTCACAAGGGTTAAAGGGTAAGATATATGATTCCTGTTACCCCTAATATATTGGTGAACTGAGTTTGAATTATATAACAAAACCATATATTTGTAAGTTTTGCACTTGAACAACGAAATATCTTTTAAAAGTAGTTGGAGCATAGCAAGGGAATGTATTAAAAGACAATTGGATCATTAGAAAACGGAGATATTATCAAATCTGTATTCAGTCAATTTTTTTCCATTCTGTTTTCTTTAGTTTTGTCAATCTATTTCCTGTATTCCGTACATCATCCTTAATTTCTTTCTTTTTATTATCTATTATTTGTTAACTAAGTATTTCTTTTTGACTTAAATTTCAAGGATGCTGCAGAACAATCAGCTGTGGCGAATCCCCTCCGAAGCCCTGTGGGACCTTCCAAATCTCCAGTCTCTGTAAGTCAGTGTGACACGACATAGGGCGTGCCCTATGGCCATTGCATGTAAATGTCAACATAATAATCAGAGATGTTGGGTCGTAAAGCGTGGTATATTTTGCTTTTGAAAATGAGCCTGAAAGATTTTGTCATGGACCAAGAAAAAGCAGACACATATTCAGTAAGAAGAATAACAACTCGCAAGGGCAGACCATCCACGGCATCAGTTTCTGCAACATTGGCACCTAATAAAGAAACTATCTGTCATAGGGAATGCCAGAGGGATCTGAAAATCCTTATACAAACTATGTTTCCAGGTGGATATGGAGACTTGCCACTCTTCTGATTCAATGTGGATTTCCAAGCTCTCAAGCATATTGTAGGACTTTAATCTGTTTCTGTTTGTGCTGTGTGGAGTGTAGGTGTGGCCCTACGTAGGTGTGTCTCCCCTCACCTTGTGCAAGAGTCTAAGAGCTGTGGCAGGACTTGCTCCATTAACTTCAAGTGATTTATGTATTTTTCCAATAATGCAACTGATTCATTTATTTGTACATCATCATCATTTTCTTTACATGCACTTATGGAGGTAGCATTGTTGTTGTTATGGTTCGCATTTGCTCCAACCTCCCTCAACTTTACAGGAACCAAACCCCGATTTTTATTTTCCAGTACGTGCTCCAAAGCCCTACTGCCATCTCCAGGGCCTTCCTCCAATCATGCTATTCCATTTTGGACAGTTCTACGACAGGTACGGTTTCACGGATTAGCACCAGTATGAATAACCTGTTTAGGTTTAGGTTACCATTAGACCACATGTCATGGAGGACACCATGTTTCTATTCCTCCCTCCTATTGGCTGCATTTTAAAAATAAACACACAATTTTGTTTGACTACTCCCAATCCACCGCTATCAATTGCAGGAACTACACCTGTGTTAAATTAAAATTAACTAGCATTTACCAAAGTACTGTGGCGCATAGAAACAGCAACATGGATTTGTATGTATGAAGACGTGAAAATGTATGACTAAATCCTATTGACCGATACCAAAGGGGATGATGGACGGAGCGTTAGAGCAAATCAAACACTCACCCCCAGTCAACTGATCTGGGTTTAATCCATCATCATTCTTTAGCTCACTCCACCACCCCAGTTCAGACATGGCCATATGCAAATCAGTCTGACCCTGTGCCTCATGGGAACAGTCCAGCCCGAACTGCCAAGCCATGTCTTCCCTGGACCGGAAACAAGCATCCTGGGACCGGTTTCGGGTTCAAAACCCTCATCAGCCAGGCTATCTTGAATCCAGTGGTTGTTTCCTGTCCCTTGCTCACTTTGCCACTGGATTCAAGATAGCCTGGCTGATGAGGGTTTTGAACCCGAAACCGGTCCCAGGATGCTTGTTTCCGGTCCAGGGAAGACATGGCTTGGCATTTCGGGCTGGACTGTTCCCATGAGGCACAGGGTCAGACTGATTTGCATATGGCCATGTCTGAACTGGGGTGGTGGAGTGAGCTAAAGAATGATGATGGATTAAACCCAGATCAGTTGACTGGGGGTGAGTGTTTGATTTGCTCTAACGCTCCGTCCATCATCCCCTTTGGTATCGCTTTGTTCGCCCTAAGTTGGCAGGGTATGCCCAGACGTGGGTCCCTTGCTCACTTTGCCACTGGATTCAAGATTGCCTGGCTGATGAGGGTTTTGAACCCAAAACCGGTCCCAGGATGCTTGTTTCCGGACCAGGGAAGACATGGCTTGGCAGTTCGGGCTGGACTGTTCCCATGAGGCACAGGGTCAGACTGATTTGCATATGGCCATGTCTGAACTGGGGTGGTGGAGTGAGCTAAAGAATGATGATGGATTAAACCCAGATCAGATGGCTGGGGGTGAGTGTTTGATTTGCTCTAACGCTCCGTCCATCATCCCCTTTGGTATCGCTTTGTTCGCCCTAAGTTGGCAGGGTATGCCCAGACGTGGGTCCCTTGCTTACTTTGCCACTGGATTCAAGATAGCCTGGCTGATGAGGGTTTTGAACCCGAAACCGGACCCAGGATGCTTGTTTCCGGTCCAGGGAAGACATGGCTTGGCAGTTCGGGCTGGACTGTTCCCATGAGGCACAGGGTCAGACTGATTTGCATATGGCCATGTCTGAACTGGGGGGGTGGAGTGAGCTAAAGAATGATGATGGATTAAACCCAGATCAGTTGACTGGGGGTGAGTGTTTGATTTGCTCTAACGCTCCGTCCATCATCCCCTTTGGTATCGCTTTGTTCGCCCTAAGTTGGCAGGGTATGCCCAGACGTGGGTCCCTTGCTCACTTTGCCACTGGATTCAGGATAGCCTGGCTGATGAGGGTTTTGAACCCGAAACCGGTCCCAGGATGCTTGTTTCCGGTCCAGGGAAGACATGGCTTGGCAGTTCGGGCTGGGCTGTTCCCATGAGGCACAGGGTCAGACTGATTTGCATATGGCCATGTCTGAACTGGGGTGGTGGAGTGAGCTAAAGAATCATGATGGATTAAACCCAGATCAGTTGACTGGGGGTGAGTGTTTGATTTGCTCTAACGCTCCGTCCATCATCCCCTTTGGTATCGCTTTGTTCGCCCTAAGTTGGCAGGGTATGCCCAGACGTGGGTCCCTTGCTCACTTTGCCACTGGATTCAAGATAGCCTGGCTGATGAGGGTTTTGAACCCGAAACCGGTCCCAGGATGCTTGTTTCCGGTCCAGGGAAGACATGGCTTGGCAGTTCGAGCTGGACTGTTCCCATGAGGCACAGGGTCAGACTGATTTGCATATGGCCATGTCTGAACTGGGGTGGTGGAGTGAGCTAAAGAATCATGATGGATTAAACCCAGATCAGTTGACTGGGGGTGAGTGTTTGATTTGCTCTAACGCTCCGTCCATCATCCCCTTTGGTATCGCTTTGTTCGCCCTAAGTTGGCAGGGTATGCCCAGACGTGGGTCCCTTGCTCACTTTGCCACTGGATTCAAGATAGCCTGGCTGATGAGGGTTTTGAACCCGAAACCGGTCCCAGGATGCTTGTTTCCGGTCCAGGGAAGACATGGCTTGGCAGTTCGGGCTGGACTGTTCCCATGAGGCACAGGGTCAGACTGATTTGCATATGGCCATGTCTGAACTGGGGTGGTGGAGTGAGCTAAAGAATGATGATGGATTAAACCCAGATCAGTTGACTGGGGGTGAGTGTTTGATTTGCTCTAACGCTCCGTCCATAATCCCCTTTGGTATCGCTTTGTTCGCCCTAAGTTGGCAGGGTATGCCCAGACGTGGGTCCCTTGCTCACTTTGCCACTGGATTCAAGATAGCCTTGCTGATGAGGGTTTTGAACCCGAAACCGGTCCCAGGATGCTTGTTTCCGGTCCAGGGAAGACATGGCTTGGCAGTTCGGGCTGGACTGTTCCCATGAGGCACAGGGTCAGACTGATTTGCATATGGCCATGTCTGAACTGGGGTGGTGGAGTGAGCTAAAGAATGATGATGGATTAAACCCAGATCAGTTGACTGGGGGTGAGTGTTTGATTTGCTCTAACGCTCCGTCCATCATCCCCTTTGGTATAGCTAAATCCTATTGACGGCGCACGCGGTAAGACTGTCACAGGGTACATTGTCAGCAAGGGATCAGAGAAGCAAGGCTGCTGTCGACCTGGTCTGTTAGACAAGAAAATATTGGGAGAGGTTATGTTGTCCAATAAACTATTAAAGTTATATTTACCGAACGAGATTGCAGAAGGCATCCCAGGCCAAATGTACAACAGACCTTGAATACGCAGAGAGCACCAAAGGACAATTTAGTTGCCTTTTGAATGCAAAATCACTAGTTACAGTGCACAAATGTGCTTTTCTATAGCCATTTTGTATAACAGTGAATGCATTGCAAACCCATGCAAGTTTCAAGGGAAAGGTAGCATCAAAGCGATGCCCCACACCCAGGTCCCCGTACTTGTGACTTGCAGAGGAATGTATCAATGCTTTGTGACTGTTTCTATGACCGGAAACTGTTGAAGAGTTGGAGCCAGTCGGAGGCAACCATTCGCAAAGTGTAAACTGTCATGGACAGCTACCGCTGTGGGTTTGTGTATTGCCTTTGTCAGGGGGAGCAGAATGGTGTTCCTGTGGACAGTTGCTCAGAGCCCCACACCTTTCTATTGATGCTGCTTTAGCACTGTGCCAATTATGTGCCATTATGACTCCTTTCTCCTTTTGCGCAAAGTGGTCACCTGCCAGTGCACTGAGAAAGTAAAAGGCTGCATGAAGGTCTGTTATGCCTCGCAGGTCTCAGTCCCTGCATTTGCAGATTGGCACAATATGGTGTACATCGGGATCTGACATTGTGCATATTAATGAGGCGGACTTTGTACACAGATCTTTTTAACAGCATCAAAACCACAGGGTTAATTAGTGGCTTTGTTGCAATGCTGTTCTACTCTTAGATGGTTAGTTAGCATTTAGGGTCACAGCAGGTAAGGCTCAGGTATTACAGGGAAGTTGACTAGAACAGAAAGAAAATTCTTTGCAAAAAAAGAGGCGGGATCCTAGCAAAAATGAAGACCGTATGGGGACTATTGACAAAATGCACTTTGTAGTACCAAAAGTAGTACTGTAGCAGTATTAAGCAGTTCACAAACCAAGAACCGGAGACCCCCGCCTCTCCTATCTTTTGTCCCACATGTGCAGAGATCTCCGCACATATACATTTTTGTAGTAAAATTGGTAGGGACAAGGGGGAGTAGCTTGAAAATGGGGCATACATACTACGAAGTGAGAGGGTTGTATGGAAATTTAAGGAGGGATTTAGGGAAGGACATATTAGCAGAAAGACACACCCACAAGAGAATAATACCATTGCTATTCATAAAACACACTTCCAAAGTTACTATATCACTCATAGGGACAAAGCAGGCTCAAAGGCACACCAACCAACCCTTACAGTAAGTTATGCATCACACATTTATATGGTTGCATAATTAAAGGTGGACTAGTACACCGTCCACATATACCATACTAAGACAACAATGTTTCACTACCATAATATCGCTGTCAAACATGCCATGCTCTACTTATTACATTTACACTTCCTTTTCATAATCACTCTGTCACTCTTACCTTTGAACACTAAAGTTAAATCAGTCACATAGTATACAAAAGTATTTCGACACACACTGTAACATCTCGTATTCATGTCACAATCCACTCCCTGAATCTTTAATTCCCTTTCCCCAATGTTTTAGCATTTTCTACTTGTGATTGGTGCCCTCCACATGCAGATTCTCTGTCCTGCATGCGGAGGTCTCTGCCCTGGTGGTGGACATGTCCGCCAAGTACATGAAACATAAAATATGGTTGTAAACTTACTTGCAGTAATTTTACAGTCTTAACCTCTGTGGTAAGAGGCTACACCCCCTCATTAAAGGAGGTGGAGACATGTAAGTCTACACCTAGGTGTGAATATACACTCAGAAAAGGCAAAGAGCAAGACGGGTAGAATTATACCTCAGTGTAATCGTAAATATACATGTGAGTAAATACACATGTGTATATTTACTTGGTGGATCAGGCCCTATGTCATGCCTACACTTCAGTTCTGAGCTATCTGTTTATTCAGTCTTATGTTTCCAAGATGGAGGGGAGAGTACCACAGGTTGCTCAATCTCACTTGGATAAAGTCAAAAGGATGGTCATTCTGTCTTAGAATAATATCTTTACTTCACAGCTCTGGATGTCTCTACTGTGCAGTTCACATTGTTTGACAACAAGTTAACTTTTCCAAGGATCTCAATATAAACCATAGTTTTGGCTTATTCCTCCAGCATCTGAGTTCATAATCTTTTTAACATTGCCCCAAAAAGTTTTAATGTCGGCAGGATGACAGTTAAATAAACAAAATCAATAAATCTATATCCGAATAATGCAGTCAGTTCTGCAGCAGAAGCTGGTCTATTTATTCCCTACAGGAAGCCCTCTCACATGATCCGAAGACCAGTGACTCTATATAAAAATCATTCAGCGTAACTCTTCCAATATTGTAAAAGACTCGGAGGCAGTCCTGCAACACCCAACACGGCCATGATGTAGGATACTGACTTTCAACCGAAAGCAGGTCAGATTGGAGGGAGACTGGTGTTGGATCCAAGGTCATACATCTTGAGGTGGTCTTCATGCCTTGTCTTCCCTTCTGTACGGCATCTCATGTGCATTTGTTCTGATCCACAATGGAAAGAGCATAGTGCCTCCTCGTAAGCGATGTTTGCTCAGTTCAGTAGCTGATGGAGCTCAGTCTGAGGCCTTCATACTCTTTGGACCTCCTTGTGATTATTGGAGCAGTGGCAACTTGGCCATTAGCAGACTCTTGGATGATATCCTGCACTGTGCATCTTGCTACTAGTGAGTCACTGCCTGCACTAAGGACGCCGAGGGGTAAGAGTAATGCTATGAGCACTGCCCCACACCGACTCATAATCCTAAAATGTAGTTGTCTCAAATGGGTTTTTCTGGTTAGGCCAACGTTAACTTGAAGGGTTATCGCACGATGATTGTAACTTAGTCCCACAGGAACTTCCAATACTTTAATATGAATGTCATGTTATTGGCTGATTATGCTGTATTGGTCTCAAGTGTTAGATGTACTCTCTC
This sequence comes from Calotriton arnoldi, assembly GCA_963921515.1. Lineage (NCBI taxonomy): Eukaryota > Metazoa > Chordata > Amphibia > Caudata > Salamandridae > Calotriton > Calotriton arnoldi. The sequence goes on from CAWUFW010000363.1 coordinate 1,947,361, forward strand.
GGGTTACTGGGCGGGGAATTGTGAGCTCTCTAGAGTCTGTCATATTGGGTCACTTCTCTCGTCCTAAGCCTGGGAACGCTTCATCCAGATTCATAGAGTTGGCTTTGTCTCTGGCTTAACAGAATATCATTATCAATTGGAAAAACTCAGCTCATCCCTCGTTAGAAACTTGGCAGGAAGTATCACTTCCTCTGCCTATCTCTGCGAGCGCACATTTACATACGGAAGAAAAGGCAATGCCTTCGGAAGCATCACATTTCACATATTTGGGACCTCCTAGTAGAGAATTTTAGTCAAGGATGATGGTCACCCTCCTTAGATATTTCACCCTAGTTGTTCATCAAAAGATTTACTGGAACTGTGCTTTTCATATATGATGTGTGACAGTAGCTTACAGGGAAAGTTATTTATTTGATTTACTGTTTCCTCGTGGAAAATGATTGAGCTCTTTTTTATCATTGCTCTATCTGACATTTTCTTTATAAGTCTAGAAAAGCTTTATCTAGTAGTATGAGTTGGCTGCCGTGCAGGGGGTAGGAGTGGGTTTGTTTGGTTTTTGTTTGTATCTGCTTTGTTTTATAAAATGCACAAACTTATGCTGATGTACGTTGCTTTACTATTGCGGATGGTATAGCTGCTTGTAATCTTCATTATCCTGAGCTCACAACTTGTGCCATTAAAAACATATTTAAAAAAATATAGTTGGCAGATTAAATAGTCAAGTTGCATGGCATAACTTGTTTGCACGGATCAAAAGTGACCGCAGACCATATTGAGAGAACTAAACTTGGTGGTGTCCCTTCTGCATGAAGCTGGCAGGTTCTCACAACTCGCTCTATACATTAGCCTACGCTAGGTTGGCCAAGAAAGGATTTTGATTCACTAGGGTTGTATAACAAGAGGTTTGCTATTGCCCATACCACAATTATTTGCCAGAACTGAGAGTTCCAGTATTCGTCACCAAGAATTCTAAAATACTGGACATGTACTTTATTCTTTCCCTTGTGGGGCTATGCAGTGTTGTAAAAAACCAGGTGTAGTGAGTGGTTCTTTTAGATTACAGGCCACGGTGGCTATTATCAGATCTTCGAGAGATGTTTTGACATCGCAACCGGATAATAAGCTTTCAGATGGTTACTGTGTAATAAAGAGGGATTAACTCCAGATAAGTGCGGATAACAGACGATTAACCCCAGGGCTAGGAAGGAGTGCAAAAAATATGGCTGAGCAGGGAGGGCAATAGGCAATGCTCCTGTGAGCAGCTGCACAAGTCATGGGCTCAGGGGGAGAATCTTGAAGACCTCTTCCCATCGTTATAGACCCAAATTCTGAAATCCACACTAATGTTCTTTATTAGATTATGAAAAACACCCTCATTGTTGGTCCAAAATGCATGATTTTCTAATCTGTCTCTCAATAAAGACTGCATTTCACAAGGAAGTCCGCTGATTATCACCCGATGAGTCCACCTGCTCCTAGGGTAGTGAGGTCGGATTTCGGCTGGTCCATTATATTGACATGCCCCAACTTCTTGTGTTGTTATGCTCAATAGCATTGATAGTTAGCTGTAGGCCAATTGCTGCAGCCACAGAATACCCTGGGATCCTAGCACCAGAATGGAGTTTGCTTGTTTATTCTGATGGTCGGTAAACGACGAACAGTTTGAGTCGGACTTATTTGATGGCTGTTATTGCAAGTAGGTTTCAGATATAACGCCTAATAGATGTTAGGGCATTGCCATATATTTAGCTTTCCTACGCTTGCTCAATTTTCTCTGTTATTGAAGTGATGCCTGTGGTTTTGTTAGTACTGTGGAACCAAGCTGTATACGTTTTTGTGCGAGTTACCCCAGAAGCAGTGCTTAATTTGTAAACAAAATAAAAAGTGACGGTGCTCGAAGCACTGCTCAGTAGTGCATGTCCAGCGCAATTAAACGTCGTGGCCTGAATATCAAGGCTGGTAGCCTTAAATCCAGCCCCAGCCTTTTTAATCCACTACCAGACATTCCCTGCCCCTTTATCTCACTTTTGCAGATTCCTCATTCTTCCTCTGAGGCGGTTTTGCCTGCTTTCTCTGTCTTTCCAATCTGTGTGTTTTTACCACTCTTGCGCTTGTTAGCAGAAAAGTAAGTGCCAGTGGCCCACACCTTCAAGCACTAGATCAAATTAAGCACTGCCCAGGGGGCTCTAATGGTATATTCCACTTGATTTTGCATTGAGCTTGTATGATCTCCTGCTTGAGTTCCGTGCCTGTAGTACAAACGTTCTATGACCTCAGCTCATGGGTGGACCAGTGGGGTAAGAAAACCTGAGGGGGCCCCTGCAAAGTACATCCAGGGGCCCCCACAAGCTCCAGACCCAGTCCGGAGCTCTCAGGCCATGGACCTGCCAGTGCCAGAGGGGACCCCCGGAGCTCAGCCCCCCCCCCACCTCTGCACCGCAGGGGCTTTTGTTACGCCACTGGAGTGGTCAAATGTTACTATGAATACTCCAAGAGAGTTGATTAATGTCAGAACTAGCCCACCCAACATTTCGATAGAACCAGCTTTTTTGTTAATCATTGCCGGGTGATAGCACTCAGGCAGTGCCAGAAGGGCGGTCTGTCGGCTCAATGCGTGGGCCGATATCTTGCTGTTTGTGGGCCTATTTTATGATGTGGTGGTCTGGTTTTTACTATTAATTTCCCTGATAGTACCACAAACATTACCTCCAGCAAGCACAAATGCATAAAGTCTCCCATACCTTCCAGAACACTTGTACAGTGTGTATTTACTAGTTCAAAATTGCCCCGATCTGCAAATGTGGGGCACTTTTTTAGCTATCTGATTTGCTAACGGAGGCCACTTTTATTTTGATGCCCTGGTCTATTTGCTGCCCCAGTCCGACTGTAGTCTAGAGACCCATGTAAGTTAAATGAACCTCTGGGACACGTGTGAAATGTCGGCTCAAAAACTCCAGTATAATATAAAAGAATAATTGCATTCTTATGTTATGTTATGCTACGTTAAGTTATGTTAAGGGACATGTATTTGTATAGCGCTTTACTGCAGTTTTTGTGGTCCTCTGGCGCTTTCAGTGTCTGAGCGTCCTTCGTGGTTCTGAACTCTCGTTGATAGGAGTTAAGGTGACATGTTGGCGTCGTACTTGGTTGTTTATAAGTTAGTACCGTTTGGACTGGTTATGACAGAATAATGTATTGTTTAGTGATGAAAAATAATGGAAGTGGCTGGTGACTGATGTTCAGGTTAATCAGATGGTGGACGGCGAGTTTAACCACATTATTTATTTGAGGAAACAAATGCCCACACAGTGTCAAACCCCAATAAACCAAGAAGACAGACTTTCTGTACTGTGGAAAGTTGATCCCCAGGTTGTGACAAGTCCTCGAATGCAAGAAGGACCCAATATTGTCATCTCGTTGTCATTGTTATTTATCTTGTGATTGCGTTAAGACTGGGAAGGTTAGTTTAACAATCGAATGGTTCATTGGCAGTGGGATATTCAGGGTCCTCCTGTGGGACTGGCTTTGTGTCATCACCAATCACATGAAACCCATCCAGACTTCTTTCAGTGGTAGTGATGTCACCTTACCCGATAGTGATGTTACCTTGCCCGATGGTGATGTCACCTTGCCCTATGTTGATGTGATCTTGCCTGATGGGGAGGTCACCTTGCCCGATGGTGATGTCCCCTTGCCAGAGACTGGGATCTCTGTGCTAGAGTTTGATGTCGCCCCAGGAAGGGCCTGGCGGGGCATTTCAAAGGAGCAGCACCTCGGACAGCAGTGACTGTTTGGCAGTCTAAAGTTCAGCGATGGCAATCACAGGCCCGCAACAGACATCCTTGTCAATGAGAGATTAGAGCTCCCGTGTACGATAAGGAAATTACACCTACCTGCCTTTGTATCAATCTGGAAATGAATGAGCCTATTTAGCAAAGAACAAATACGGTCTCTGTTTGAAGGAGGCTGGTGAATGATTCACGCAGATCTTGCTGATACCTTCTCAGGCCTGGCCCCGTTCCCACATTTGAGGCATATTCTGCCTCTTATGAAATGCACATTACAACCTATTTGTTGGCTATTGGATTCTCAGAATCAGCCCTACCCCTCCCCTCTGCCCCCGAGTTGCCCTAACCATCCCTTTGAAGCGCCCCTCTGCAGCTGGCTCCCCACCACTCTCCTCCCTGCATCACATGCCGCCTTCCTGCTCCCGCTTTCCAACAAGCCTCCAGAAGCCTAGGCCAGGTACAGAGGACTGGAGCAGGTGTACGCTGCCAGGAGGGATACTTGCAATGTGTTGAAAAGGCAGGATCGGGTTCCTGTTTATTTAATCCAGAGGTGAGGTAAGGCTTTGGCAGGGCACCATGACACAACAGCCCGAGGGAAGAGAAAGCCATGAAGAGAGAAGGCGGGAGATGTGGCGTCTCACTTCATGGGGCAGCTTTCCTCGGCGCTCTTGGAGTCATCAGCCTGCATCTGGTGTTGGACGACGTTTTTTTGGGTACAGTGGGCCATCTCATTGAGCAGAGGACGCGGACTGCCAAATCAATCCCATTTCCAGTCACAATGAGCTTCAAGATCCTCTCCGATTGTGAAGTGCTAATGATTTCCCAATAACAGAGGCAAACTGGGCCTACAGAGAAAACGGGGCATTTCCCAATAGGCCAATGCCCCTGAAATATTGGCGGATTCCAGATCGAGTCAGTGGTAGAGCTAGGCAGAGCTGTCACCTGTCAGGTGAGAAGCATAGCCAAGAGTTATTCCCATGTTGGCGTTAAATGACAGGTAAGATGAAGCTAACATGTGCTTGACCCTGCCTCGGCTCCGGCCAGCTCTACCATTTCCTTGACATGTGATTACATCCTTCCCTTCCCTGACATTCAACTGTATTTTCTCAGGTCACTTGAAAAACCACTGAATATTTCCCAGCGCTACTTCTTGTCTGACAGGTGAGGGTCTCTTCCCAAGACCTATGGTGACCTGATTCATCTCTTCGCAACCTTTAACCGGCTGTGCCCCACCTCTCCCGGTCTTTTGGAGGCACTAAGATTCCCAAAATATCCTGATTCTCCACATACAGTATGTTCCTGCTATAGGCAAGTCAGACCTTGAAACCATAACCAGGGACAATACACCCCATCTGCAAAATAGATCAATGTGTTAAACACTCACATCTGACTTCTGTTGTGAAATACAGGTGATGAGTTTGAATGCCAGCAAAGCTAGCTCAGGCATTCTTTCCTCTTAGGTTGGTAAATTGAGTACCATTAAGTTGAGTAATAGTAACACTGTTTATTTACAGTGCTTAGAAACGGATGAAGTGTGGTATAAAGCACTAAATAAAAACAACTCATTATCAACAGTTCAACGAAATTGATACTGAACACCAATTTCAATCACAAATGTCACTTTCAAAGATTCCACATTACAATACCTATAGCAGCATTTCCTAGCGTGATCACTAGCGTTAGGTACACATTTTCATTTTTTTAAATGAACTCTAGTTTTAAAAAACACCCTATAAAAATAGAAAAAGTTATCATGCATTCTACTTTTTGATCAATCATACATAGACATATAATTTTCTTGAATTCAGGAGAGAGCTACTCAATACACAATACTAATTAAATGTCAAGTTCTTTAGTAATGGAAGCTAGTGCCTGACAAAACGTGGTACACCTGCTACTTTCAATATCAGGCATGGAAAAACGACAGACCTTCTCGCAGGGGCCATAGCGGAGGAGCGTCGCCCCACTGCTTTTAAGCAGTGGGAACCAGAAACCTAAAATGATAACTGCGTTATTATAATTTTAGGCTGCTTCCTGCTGCTTTGTGGGCGGGTGAGTGGGCGGGAATGCTCTGCTCTTGGAGCAGGGCAGGGGAGGAGTTGTTTGCCCACTCCTAAGTGTGCAATGACTGTTTGGTCGGCCCTCTCACACTGCCCAAACCAGTCATGCGCACTTTCCCCATTTTCTATGCACCCTGTATTACAGCCTGCATGGAGAACAAGCCCAGGCCCCCATCCACTGGTTGAGCGTCAAACCAGGACGCTCAAAACCAATCACAACGCTGCATTTCAGCGTTGTGATTGGTCAGGGGAGCCTGGGTGCTCACCAATCACAACGCTGCATTGCATTGCAGTGTTGGGATTGGTTAGTCGGGCCTGCTTCCTGTTCCTCTGTGTGCTCGAGGAAAGCAGGAGCAGAGACGTGGGACCCAGCCAGTGGCAAGGTACGTTTATTTAAATAATTTTAGAATTGATCCATGCGCGACCCCTCCCCCCCCCCCCCGCGCTCGATCTGCCCGCCCTGCCACCCGAGCCATGCCGGCCACCCCTGCCTTCTCGTTGCTCTTAAAGACTACCGAGGTCTTTCAACACCAACTACTGCGAAGAGACAAAATTGCAATAAAATAAAATATCTCCTTATCTTATGTTCTTTCAGGAAATTCGGATAGCTAAGGAACTCCATCACTAGATCTACTACTGCAACAGCGTTTCTAGAACATTTTAATCGGATATGCAGTTATTTCTTAAAACTAGTTTATAGAAATATCATAATATAAGTTATCAAGCTGCAGAAGAGTTAGACAGCTTTGGCAAAACAACACAAATGTTTCATTTTGAAGGAACGCACCATTGACCAACTTTGACCCTATAAAAATTTGCAAATGGCCTTTCAAACCCAGGCAAACATTTGGCAGCAAATGAATAATGGAAGTGTCACGTGTCCCTCGGAGGCCTCTCAGGATCGGCTCGTTGCTCAAATGGGTCCACCTATTGACAACCTCAATTCCGAAGTGCCGTTATGGCACGGAAGATTAAGGGGGTCAATCGGGGGAAGGAAAGGATGGGAACAGCGGGGAGGGAGACCTGTAAAGAAAAGAAACACTAATTATAGAAATACTATTCAGTAACCTCCTTAACACCTCTGTACACTACACTGTAAGACTCTCTCCTTGTATACCTGTAAAATAAAATAACCAGATTTTGTAAATGATTCGTTAGAAGGACGATTAGGTTTTCATTAAGGACCTTCCAAGGAATACCATCATTTCTGTGATCTTTTTTGGTTTGGCTTAACCCCAGGGTATCAGATTTAAGATACTGCAGAGAATGAAAACATACAATTATGCCAGATTCACAACACACAAACATATAACAGTTTCTTTTGTTGTGAGGATTTCCTTTTTACTACCCACCAATAGTGGTGTGGAATTGCACTTCACAAGGGAGGAAGGATAGGCTTAGGCAGCAACCTCTCTCTTTTTTCCCCCTGCTATAAGACGAACAAAACACACATGTGATTAAATATACAGATGGCCGTGTTTGAGCACACTGGACATCATCCCAAAAGGAAATGCGGGTTAAACAACACCCTGTACATAAGGTTTTGGTCACTGTACTATTGTACGAAAACACAAAGAAAGGTTTGTCAGATCATATACCACCTGGTATATTGACGTGGCTTGGTATGCTCAGTAATCAAAACTCCTGCAATAAGAACTGTGTAGGTAAGAGCTCCTGTGAAAAAGGTCCTGTACCTCGAATGCAATCTGGGCACTAAGATCAACAGAAAGGCGAAGTGCGGTATTACCAGAAATAGGTCGTGACTGCAAAAGAGCAGGAGCAGTGGTGCCAATGGCACCCTTACCCCACCGGATACAGGAGACTCTCTGTCCTTCGTCCTGGCACCTTCAAAACTCTGACCGGAATAATCTGCGGCGTCTTTGCATCCAAAACGGGCTTTTCAAGCCTTCTGGGAACTCCGCCTTCATCACATCCTCTGCGCGCGCGCGACGCGCCGCACAGACTCATGGGAGTTGTAGTTTCTGGAGACTGCTGGGGAGGTTCACTTTCCCGATATCGCGGGGATGTTGGATCACCTGCGTCCATCCATGTACAAGCCGCTTGCAGTGCCCGATACACGGAGGCGCCCTGCTCCCAGAACGACTTCTGCACCATCTGACTTGGTGAGTGAGGAGCGGTCGGTCCCGAACACGTAACAGCACATCCCTCTCCCCCGGACGGCTCATACGAACCAGGCTTGTCAGGATATTTAGCGTGAAAAGACTTGATACATCTAGGAGCGTGCATTCCTGCCGCAGGCTCCCAAGAATTCTCTTCCACACCATAACCCTTCCACGATACTAGGTACCATAACCGCGAGCCTCTCTTCTTGGAATCCAATATTTTTTGGACCTCATATTCTGGTTCATTGTTAATCCATATAGGAGAAGGCCTCTTATTGATTGGGGTGTATGAAGGCTTTAGAAGCGAAACGATGTATTTTCATGGATCGAGGAAGTGTCAACTCCATTGCTAATGGAGAAATGACTTTCTTTATTTTATATGGACCTATGAACTTCGGATTGAAGATGCTATGTTTTCGAAAACGTATGTTTTTGGTAGACAACCATACCACATCACCTGCTTTATATTTGGGGTTTTGTTTACGGTGTTTATCAGCCCTTGCTTTATATAGAACCTTGGCCTTTTTTAGGTTCCTGTAGGTTTGTTTTAGGGTCTGCTGTGTGTGAGTAATTCTTGTTTGTACTTCAGGCACTTGTTGATTTTGTACTGGATGAATCAAAGATATGAATCGGGGATGATATCCATAATTACCATAAAAGGGGGCCATTTGAGTTGACTGATGTTTAGCGCTGTTGTAGGCCACCTCAGCTAAACATAATGACTCCACCCAGGCTTCGGAATTTTGCTCAACATAACACCTCAAATACTGCTTCAGAGTCTGGTTGAGTCTCTCGGTCTGTCCGTCAGATTGTGGGTGAAAACTGGTTGACTTGGAGGATGTCATATGTAACGCTGTACACCAGGCTTTCCAGAACCTGGCTGTAAACTGGGGACCCCTATCGGAAATGATATTAGTAGGAAGACCATGTAGTCTAATCACATGTTGTAGCAGCATCTTTGCTAATTGTGCCGAGGTGGGTTCTTGTGCACATGCAATGAAATGACCCATTTTTGTGAGACTGTCCACTACCACTAGAATGGCTGTACAACCCTTGTCTTTCGGTAGGCCAACTATGAAGTCCAAGGAAATGGTTTCCCAAGGAACCAAAGGAGTGGGGAGAGGTTGCAACAACCCTTGAGGTTTCCCATGGTCTACCTTGGCTTGTGTACAAGTTACACACCTGTGTATCATGTCCTTCACATCTTTCACCACTGAGGGCCACCAGAATTGACGTTGCACTCGATCTAGGGTCTTCTCTATACCATTATGTCCTGCCGCAGGAGCATCGTGACACCACTGAAGTACTTCCTTGCGCAAGGCGGTATTCGGAATCAGCAATTGTTTTCCTTTCACCGGAAGTCCCTTTAACAGGATCCATTGGGGATTCTTCATGAGCCACTTTTGCCAATAGCAATTTTTTACTCCCCTAGCTACTTTCTGTAGGAATGTGTCTGTTTGGAGTAACCCTACTACTTGTTGTGGATTCAAGATGGAATGTTGTGGTTCTGTCCTATTTTCTTGCTGGGTTTCCTGCCTGGACAGAGCGTCAGCCTTTTTATTTTCGGTTCCGGGTCTGTATGTAACTATGTAATGGAATTCAGAGAAGAAGAGCATCCATCTTAGTTGTCTGGGGGATAGCATTTGGGTGGATCGCATGAACTGTAAATTGCGGTGATCCGTATAAACTGTCACCACATGTCTGGCTCCCATCAACAGATGTCTCCAGTCACTGAAGGCATTCTTTATTGCCAATAATTCTTTTTCGGCTACGGTGTACCTCAACTCTGCATCGTTCAGTTTTCGGGACATATAGGCTATCGGGTGTAGCTGACCGGTGCTTTTATTCCTTTGTGAGAGAATGGCTCCTATGGCAACATCAGAGGCATCAGCTTCCACCACATAGGGGCTTTCAGGGTCAGGGTGAGCCAGAACGGGAGCCGTAACAAATGCTTGTTTGAGAACTTGAAACGCAGTCTCGGCTTCTTTTGTCCACTGGAAGGGGACCTTTTTCTTTAACAGTTTAGTGATGGGCGCTACTGTGTTAGAGAAATGACTAATAAACCTGCGATAAAAATTCGCAAAACCCAGAAAACATTGTATGTCCCTAACGTTGGTGGGTCTTGGCCATTCCTTAACAGCTAGTATCTTTCTTTCGGACATTTCCTGTCCGGTGGGTGATAACATCACACCTAGGAATTCCACCTTTTCTACGTGGAACTCACACTTGCTAAGTTTACAGTATAATCCATTCGACCGGAAAGCCTCAAACACCTGACAAACATGAGAGTAGTGGTCTTTAACTGAGGAAGAATAAATCAAAATGTCATCAATATATGCCACCACGAACCTGTCCAAAAACTCCCGCAGCACCTCATTCACAAAGTACTGAAATGCTGCAGGGGCATTACAGAGTCCGAAGGGCATAACTGTGTATTCGTACAAACCGTACCTAGTACGGAAGGCGGTTTTCCACTCGTCGCCTTCCCTTACGCGTACCAGGTGGTATGCTCCTTTGAGGTCCAATCTGGTGTAAATAGTAGCTGTTTTAACCTGTTCCAAAAGAACAGGTATTAAAGGTAAAGGGTATCTGTTCTTAATGGTTATGTTGTTTAGGGCTCTGAAGTCAATGCAGGCTCTCTTCTCGCCATTCGCTTTGGGTATAAAAATATAGGCGAGGCCGCAAGCGACCTAGAGGGTCGTATAAACCCGTTCCCTAGATACCTATCAAGGTATTCCCTCAAATGAGTGTTTTCGGGTTCAGTCAGGGCATAGAGTCTTCCGCATGGAATGACTGCTCCTGGGATGAGATCGATCTGGCAGTCATAATGCCTATGCGGGGGTAAGGTGTCTGCTTGCTTTTCACAGAATATGTCCTGGTACTTTGAGTAGCAAGTTGGGAGTTTTACATCGGTTTCTGCCGCTGTCGCAATGCTATGTGTCGTGAGAAGACTTGTCACCGGACTCATGTTTGTTGGTAAACAATTCTCCAGACACCAAGAACTACTAAATTCAACAGTTTTGTTTTTCCAATTGATTACTGGATTATGTGATACCAGCCAAGGGAGACCCATAATGACACCGTACTGAGGAGCCTGAAGGATATTAAACTTCAACCTTTCGGTGTGTCCGTTCCCACAACTAATTTCTAAACTGTCCGTTTGAAATCTGATAGGACCTGTACTTAATTCCCTTCCATCAACCGCCAACACTTCTTCTGGATTGTCTTTGGTATTTAAGCCAAGACATAGCTGTTTGGCTATGTCTACATCCATAAACAGCCCTGTGGCTCCAGAATCTAACATGGCAGATAGGCTCTGCCACCCTTTCTCAGTCCTTAAACTGATAGGTAAGAAGAAATGTTCTGAGGACAGACTTGTTTTTGGCATAATTGAAGGGATATGTATACCACCCAAAGACTTCCCTTCGTCTATCTTTGAGTTTGTCAGTTTTCCTGCACTCCGTTTGTGCTAGCCACTTGTGTCTTACCAAACCCAGGACTGCTTCGTGGTTTGGCTAGACACTCTTTAACAAAATGGCCTTTTTTACCACAGTACATACAGAGACCATTTCTTCTCCGTGTTTCTCTTTCGGTTTGGGTTAAAGGGGCGCGTATCGCTCCTATTTCCATAGGTTCCACCGGTGATCCAAACCCCCTACACTTTTGTTTTTGTCAAACCGATTGGGCTGTCGTTCAACTCTTTTTTATCCCCCTGCGTTCCCCCATTCGATAATCCAAACATAAGGTAAGATTAATAAGGTCGATACAGGCAGAGGGCTGAGGATCGATTTGGGCCAAAACATCCTTCATCTCTTCTTTTAATCCTTGATAAAACACGGCAGCCCTTTTTTCTTCAGGCCACTGTGTTTCCGCCACTAATCTCTGGAATGTATTGATATATACTATTAAGTCTTTATTTCCCTGCTTTAGTTCTAGCAGTTCTCTGTCAGCTGAAAAAGATGCTCCCCTGCGGTCAAACACGGTTTCGAATTCCTTTCTGAACTCATCCCAGTCGTACAGGAGGGGGTCGTCACGTCGTACGAAGGGGACAGCCCACTGAGCAGCATCCCCCGTTAGGTAAGAAATCATAAAGGCTACTCTAGCCTGGTTTGTCGGAAAGGCCTTAGGTCTACAAGAAAAATGTAATAAGATCTGGGTCATAAAGACCTGCACTTTAGAGGCGTCCCTGTGAAAGCGTTCAGGGGCTGCCAAGGGTATAGGCGTGGGTACTTCTACGGTAAGGGGTGTTGGAAAAGAGGAATTCCCCAACTGCCATGGATTCCCTCCTACGCTTCTTCCAGGCTGAACATCAAAAGGGTTCTTCTGAAGCCTATCGACTGTGTTCTGTAAAGCTGCTGTTTCCGCCCTAGAGGCGGTAACCTCCTGCTGTAGAGCAACTAACATGGTCAACACATCCTCTAGCGTGGCCATGATCACAACGAACCGACCAGGAGAGGTATATTATAAATTAGGCAGATTATTCTGTCACGTGTCCCTCGGAGGCCTCTCAGGATCGGCTCGTTGCTCAAATGGGTCCACCTATTGACAACCTCAATTCCGAAGTGCCGTTATGGCACGGAAGATTAAGGGGGTCAATCGGGGGAAGGAAAGGATGGGAACAGCGGGGAGGGAGACCTGTAAAGAAAAGAAACACTAATTATAGAAATACTATTCAGTAACCTCCTTAACACCTCTGTACACTACACTGTAAGACTCTCTCCTTGTATACCTGTAAAATAAAATAACCAGATTTTGTAAATGATTCGTTAGAAGGACGATTAGGTTTTCATTAAGGACCTTCCAAGGAATACCATCATTTCTGTGATCTTTTTTGGTTTGGCTTAACCCCAGGGTATCAGATTTAAGATACTGCAGAGAATGAAAACATACAATTATGCCAGATTCACAACACACAAACATATAACACAGTTTCTTTTGTTGTGAGGATTTCCTTTTACTACCCACCAATAGTGGTGTGGAATTGCACTTCACAAGGGAGGAAGGATAGGCTTAGGCAGCAACCTCTCTCTTTTTTCCCCCTGTTATAAGACGAACAAAACACACATGTGATTAAATATACAGATGGCCGTGTTTGAGCACACTGGACATCATCCCAAAAGGAAATGCGGGTTAAACAACACCCTGTACATAAGGTTTTGGTCACTGTACTATTGTACGAAAACACAAAGAAAGGTTTGTCAGATCATATACCACCTGGTATATTGACGTGGCTTGGTATGCTCAGTAATCAAAACTCCTGCAATAAGAACTGTGTAGGTAAGAGCTCCTGTGAAAAAGGTCCTGTACCTCGAATGCAATCTGGGCACTAAGATCAACAGAAAGGCGAAGTGCGGTATTACCAGAAATAGGTCGTGACTGCAAAAGAGCAGGAGCAGTGGTGCCAATGGCACCCTTACCCCACCGGATACAGGAGACTCTCTGTCCTTCGTCCTGGCACCTTCAAAACTCTGACCGGAATAATCTGCGGCGTCTTTGCATCCAAAATGGGCTTTTCAAGCCTTCTGGGAACTCCGCCTTCATCACATCCTGTGCGTGCGCGCGACGCGCCGCACAGACTCATGGGAGTTGTAGTTTCTGGAGACTGCTGGGGAGGTTCACTTTCCCGATATCGCGGGGATGTTGGATCACCTGCGTCCATCCGTGCACAAGCCGCTTGCAGTGCCCGATACACGGAGGCGCCCTGCTCCCAGAACGACTTCTGCACCATCTGACTTGGTGAGTGAGGAGCGGTCGGTCCCGAACACGTAACAGGAAGATTTTTGGCAAGCGCTAAAACATGCGGTGGATATTCTAGAGAAAACTACCTCTATAACATATGCGTTGGGACCACCTGCTCTTCAGACACCAGCCAACAACTGACAGCTGTCACACTGGCTCCAGTGTCTCTCAGAGCCTCCACACTATGGCCATTGATGGTCACCCACTGCCTGTACTTCTTAGTGTTATCAGGCAGATGAGCTCTTGGGACCATCTCACTGTCTCCTAAAGAGACCAGGGACATCTCTGCAGGACCCCACCCCTCTGGGGCACCCGACTCCTCCCCCAAGGCTACACTAGCCATCTGCCAGGGCGGTGCACCAGTGGGTGCAGTGGTAACATTTTTGGGACACCTAGGATCCCCTTGGAAGTGGCCCACCTGACTACAACCATAATAAGCCTTGGAACCCCTCTGAACAGGCGTACCTGTCGGGATCCATGGCTTCTTTTAAGTGGGAGGCTGGGAACCCTTACCTTGGTTCCCTTGGGGATTACTTTGGGGCCCTTTTTGGAACCCCTTCTGTTTACCCTTGTCCTCCCCATTCTTCTGCTGGGGACCCTGCCCACCTTTGGCGGAGTCTCCCACACAACTCTTTTGGACCCTGGTGCTGACCCAGCGGTCCGCCTCCACAGCAAGCTTTCTGGGATCAGTCAGCTTACTGTCAATCAGGTGCTGGCCTAGCTCTGGAAAACAATTATCTGACAAGTGCTCCCATGCAATCAAATCATAGAGCCCCTGCAAATCATTCACCTTGCTACCCTTCACCCAACCATCCAGTGCTCTGCAAAAGTAGGACACATACTCCACTCAAGTACTTGACTCCAGCTTCTTGCAGTTCCTAAATTTCTGCCTGTAAAGCCCATACCTGGCTATCAAGCCTTCCTTCATGGGGGCATAGGACATCTGATCCTCAGTGGGCAAAGCTAGCAATGTCTCCCTTCCTTCACTGATGAAGTGGCCCCACAGCCCCTCTCCCCAATCTCTCTCAAGGACCCGGTGGGCCCTCATCGCTTCTTCATAGGCCTTAAACCACTGCCCAATGTCCTCAGGCTTCATATACCTTTCCTTTCCCAGTCACTGATGGTGTGCTGCCACCAGAGGGATTGATCTCTAACCTCTTTGCTTTCAGATCCAACTCCCTCAACCCTCTCTCATGCTCCAAAAGCATCTTCTTTTCTTCCATGGCCAATTTCTTGCTCTCCAACTCCAATCTCTTATTTTCTAAGTCGCCCTGGCTCCCCAGCTTGAGCTTAGCAAGCTCCAATTCATGCACTCTGCTTCTCTCCCTGTCTTCCAACTCCTCTGGAGACAGACCCTTTGAAGAAACAATACTGCCCACCCTGGAAGGCAACTATCCCCAGGTCAGGCCCAACAGCCCCTCCTGCTCTCCCTCCACCATAGGCTCCTCGGTATGCTCACTGTCATTCCTTGATTCCAACCAGGGCCTCAGCGCCTTTTGGTATTCCTCTTTTCTGGTGAGGCCTCTCACAGAGATTTTAAATTTTCTGCAGACAGCTTTAAGTTGTGGCACAGTGTAGGTATCAACCCTTTCCTCCTCAAATTCGATATCCACAGATGCAATGGATGCTGGTTTACTCATGCTGAAAATTGGCAGTTCTCAAGATGCAAAAAATTCCCAGGAAAAAAACTCTACCAAATGTACGTGGTTGCGCAATGGTCTGCACTATACTAGTAGTGTACACCAATCACTGTATGTAAGTCACAAATGCAAGTCCAGATCCCACCGCTGCCACCAATGTTAAAATGGGGGTCTCTTGTTGGCAGAGGTAGGTACCTTTGTCCAAATAGGGACCCTTGCTTCTAGTCAGGGTAAGGGGGATACACTTCTAAAATAACCCCTGCTCACGACCTTGGTAGCTTGGCACGAGCAGACAGGCTTATCTCAGAGGCAGTGTGTTAAGCATTTGTGAACACATGCAGTAATATAGTGAAAGCACTACAAATGGACACCACACCAGTTTAGAAAAATAAGTAATCTTTATCTAGACCAAAACAAGACCAAACGACAAAAATCCACAATACAGTATTCAAAATATGACTTTCAGATGGTAGAAACAGTTCAGTTCAAAGCAAATTGCAGATGCAACACTTTTCTCACAAAGTACCTGGAATGTGTCACGCAAACAAACAAAACGGGCCGCAGGGAAGGTGATGCGTCGGTTCCTTACACTCAGGGAAGGTGATGCGTAGGTTCCTTGCTTTGGGGGAGGTGATGTGTTGGTTCCTTACTGCAGCGCAGGAGAGGTGATGCGTTGGTTCCTTACTAAAGAGGAGGTGATGCGTCGGTTTCTTACTGCGTGGGGAGGTGATGCATTGGTTTCTTACTGCGTCCCCCAATGATGCAACAAACTTGGCGCCGCGATGCGACGATCCGGGACGATGCGTGAACTCGTGCAGCCGCAGAGCAGGCCTTGCGTCGAACTCGGTGCGATGATCTCGGACTTCGGAGATCGGTGCACTCGATGCGGCATGCGGCGATTTCTCGAGCCGCGGCAGGCGCTGCGACGGTTTCTTCGGTGATGCGTCGGAAACAGGTGCGGATGCGTCTCGCTTCTTCGAATTTGGTTGTTTTTTCCAGCTCCCAGCGAAAATAGTCTCTAGAGGTCCAGAACAGCAGCAGGCACCTCTTTGCAGGTTAGAATTCCCAGCAAGGAAATTCAGGGGAGCTGGTGGTGAAGTCTTTGTGTCCCTGAGACTTCAGAACAGGAGGCAAGCTCAGTTTCAAGCCCTTGGAGATCTTTTTTCAAGCAGGTGACAAAGCAAACAGCAAAGTCCTTTTCTCCTTTCCTTGGCAGCAAGTAGCCACTGCAGGCTAACCCTAGACAGCAAACGGCACAGGGGCAGTATTCCTCCTCAGCTTCTCCGGCTCTTCTCTTTGCAAGGGTTCCTCTTGATTCCCAGAAGTGATCTAAAAGTCTGGGGTCTGGGCCCCTCTTTTTATACACCAAAATCCTTTGTTCTCTGAAGGCAGAGAGTGTCTGTACCCAACCAAAACCAGTTCTGTCCTCACTGGTGCAGCTTCCTGGCAGGAGGTGGAGACAGCATTGTTGAAGGCAGACCAGGCCCATTCAGGTGAAAGGAAATCTCCTCCCCCTACTCTAAATGCAGCCCAGGTCTATTCAGTCCAGCCCTGACTCATCAGACTTCTGGAGCCTCTGCCCCTCTCCAGCCCCTGTCATCCAAAAGCCAGACATGCAATACACAAACCTAGCAGAGGCACACTGGATGGAATGGCAAGAAAATACCTACTTTCTAAAAGTGGTATTTTCAAACACAGAATGTAAAAATCGCCCTCACTAAAAGATGCATTTTAACATTCTGAGTTCAGGCATACTAAACTTTATTTTTCTACCTTGTTCCCAGGGCCAGTTATGTTTATAAGATGTTATAAATTCACTCCCCATTCTGACCTATGTGAACAGGTAGCTTTGCAATAGTGAAAAATTAAATTGGCAGTATTTCGCTATCAGGACATGCTACACACATCAGGGCATGCCCTACCTTTCACATACAATGCACCCTGCCCACAGGGGTACCTTGGGCCTACCTTAGGGGTGACTAATATGTAGAAAAGGGAAGGTTTAGGGACTGGCAAGTGTGTGCACTTGCAAAGTCGACATGGCAGTCCAGACTGCACACAGGCTCTGCAATGGCAGGCCAGAGTTACATTTTACAGGCTGCTTCTGTAGGTGGCACAATCAGTGCTGCAGCCCATTAGCAGCATTTGATTTACAGGCCCTGGGCACCCACAGTGCACTATACTAGGGTCAGGGTGACTGACGCTGGAATCTGGGGCTCACAGTTCGATCCCCGGCACCGGCGGCAGGTCAGCCCAGCACCATGTGACTCTGGGCAATAGCTTGCTTAATCTTCCCGACGGCCCCCAGCGCCGGGATGCCTTCGGGTAGCTGTTCGCGCTTTACAAATACTGGATTTACATTTTACAAGTAAATCAAATATGCCAATCATAGAATTACTAATCCATAATAACAATTTACAAAGGGAGCACTTGCACTTTGACACTGCACAGCAGTGGCGAAGTGCCCAAAGCATCTAGAGAGTCCAACACACAGCAAAAACACAAGAGGCAAAGGCAAAAATGCAGGGGAGACCCACACCAATGGTGCCAGATCTAACAGGCACATACACCTGAAGCCTGGGTTTAGAGTTGCCTAAGGGAGCCTGTGTCCTGAACGATGCCAGGCTCTCCTGAGCCCAGAGATTGAGCAATGACAAGTAGGCGTCTCCACCACTCTTCCTTCATGGGCACATAGAGCCCACTCTACAAAGACATGCAGTCTGCCTTCCTCCATTCCTATCTAACCACGTACCCCCGGCCTCTAACACCTTGCTGGCACTCAGGGCCAATCCTCGTGTACCCTCCTCCATTACTTGGGCAGGCATTCTACCCTATGGAAAATCATCCGGCCTCAAAGGCTGCACAGAGACGAGCTCGATCTAGGGCACCATCCAGGTGATGAACCAAATCTGTATAATATAAATAGACCATTCTGCAAAAGTTAGGGTGCAAAAATACGTGTCAAGCTGCATAAACCTACTCCAACAAGCAAATCCATGTCTGTGTGGGAGTTAAGACGCCACCATCAGACAGACCCTTGAATGCTGTGAACGCGCTGATGTTGCACATCCTAAAACGCCATGAGCTGCCCTCTCCTGGTGTCTGCTCACAACACTGCCTGTCTCTAAAGTCTGATAACCCGGGCTCGCCTCGTAAAAGATTTCATGAAGAGGTTGATGAAATACTGAAGTCATTTACTTAAACACATTTTATGGTGCCAGAGACTGGGAGTCTGGTGCTGCAGGTGGGTCCGTTGAGTGATACACCCTAGTAACAGCCCATAATAAAGCACACCTGCGCCGTGTGCGCCTTTATTTCTCACCCATGCCAGGTGTAACTTGAAATCTCAGCATGGAGCAGTGAAGAGAACATGGTCCCTGGAAAGGCTCCTTGCATGAGGCTTTCAATGCTGGCCCCAGTGTTTTGTAACTCTAGCCTCCTGGCCCACTCCTTTCTGCTCTTGGTAGCTGCTGGAATCCCTGCACACACATGAAGTGGTGCAAGCAAGCAAGGGTGCCCAATGTAGCTCCAGGTCCAGGCCAGGTTTTTGGTATGCCGGTTCACTTTCTAAACAAGCTCTACTTTGATTCCCTGCATTGAATTGTTTTTTTTTTGTTTTTTAATGTGGTTATCTTGAATATCTGCTTTGCATGTGGAGTCCATTGCCCTTTGTTGGGCGGAAATGATTCAGAACACTTTGTCACGCTTCATGCTATCTTTCACAGCTCTGCCTGTAACAGTTCCTGTAGATCTTGAGCTAACACCTGCCAATGCCTGTGGTCGTCAAGGTACTCACGCGGCCCTGATGGTTGATGGATAGGCACACGTCTACCACTCACCTGCATGCTCAGAAGCTCATACACTGGAGGGCAGCTCCCAATGCTGTCAGTAAAGAAGAGCTCAACTTTCCTATTCCCTCTGACTCCTACCCACTTAGGGCCCGATTTCGAGTTTGGTGGTGTGGGAGTGGGGCTGGCACACCACCACCCCTCTCCCACATCGCCAAACATGTGTGCGCACCGCCCGCCAGATTATGGCTTTAACAGTCACTGGCAGGCAGTTCTTTGGTGGTCCCACTGCGGTGCCTGTGAAATAGGCACCACATTGGGAATGTCAAAGACAATACTTGCAAGGCATGGACTGGTGCAGGCCATGTCGTGCAGGTACTGAGGTGCATTCATACAGGGAGGGGGGGCACATGTTGCATGCACCCCATGGCTCTGAGGCACAAGGAGGCCCTTTGTTTCCTCTCTACCAAGGATTTCATGGAGTAGGAACCACCATGAAAACCGTGGCAGAGAGGAAACTTATAATATGGTTGGTGGGACCGCGGTGGTCCCGCCAAGCATAGTGCGGCCCCAAGGCCGCTGCACCGCAGCCAGGGATCTCTGATCCCTGGCGGTTGCGGCAGTTCCATGCTATAACTCTCCTCCCAGACCCCTAAACTAACCGCTCTCTAAGACCTTGAGTGTCGTTCTCTCTGGCTATATCTAAAAATGCACCTTGTGGAACCATATTTCATACAGTGCTGCTGTGTTCTGCCCTTCTTAAGAGAAGCAGTACGTTGCTGGCGGAGGCGGCACCAGGTCAACCAAAGGCTCAATTCTTTTCATTTCATAGACCACCTGCATAGGCTGTTTGTCTTGTCAAACTCTTGACGTAATGTTTTCCATAAAAAAGTTGTTCCCAAAATGAAAGAAATGTCCAATACAGACCACATGTGTAGCTCTTCTTTACTAGTCTGGGGATGATGACACATGTCCGTGGTTTGTCTCCTGTAAG
Organism: Calotriton arnoldi; assembly: GCA_963921515.1. Lineage (NCBI taxonomy): Eukaryota > Metazoa > Chordata > Amphibia > Caudata > Salamandridae > Calotriton > Calotriton arnoldi. The sequence continues at coordinate 1,967,493 of CAWUFW010000363.1, forward strand.
GGAGAGCCCTCAACCTACACTCTACTCCCCTCATTACCTCACACGTCTGCTTCATACAGACAAACCTCAGTCTCTCCTCCTTACAGCAACCTTTCAGGCAGAAGTAGGGGGGAAGACTGAGGTCATACATTGATCAACCTTTGGCGGGTCGGAATGATGGGATGACAGTCTGCCACAGCTGAAAATTAATTAGGTGGGTGGCAGACGCTATTTACATTTCCATAATATATGACATCAACGCTGTCCTTTTTTTTTGGTTTCTCCAAATTTTGATCACTCGTTAGATATGTGTAGTTATCGGTTCCTACCCGCCATATGGAGCATAAGAGGAATTAGTCCAGACATGAGGTGGTTTGAGAAGCTCCTTTCAAACTGATATGTGGATTTCTGAAATGTGTTCTCCTTTCACCCTCCAAAGTTATCAATGCCCCTACAATTCCATCAGGTGTTTAGGTTAGCTGTTTGCTGTTTACCATGCCGCCCTTCTTAAATGTGCCGGCAGGGCCCAGTTAACTTCCCCTCTGATGCTCCATGCTTGATGCCTTTTTACAACTGGCCCTTCTTGTTTCAATGGCCAGATCATGCCCCCAGCCTGGAGCTATGAATGAGATATGTATTAAGCATGAGTAGTCCCCAGAGGCGGAATGGCCCTAGAAACAATTGCTGACGCCGTATGACTCTAGCAGAGTGGGCTAACAAAAAAGTAAGATGAACACTTTAAGAAAACTACTGTGATTGGCTATTAGAAGGAGAGTCAGTGAGAGACTATTCGATAACTGGGTGCGAGAAAATAAAAGGTCCTCCCACCAAGCCAAGAAAATGTACAGAATGGGACTACCAACAGAAATAGTGATGCTGTGCAGAGGGAGTTGCAAATAACATCCTGCTGAAACCTGGCCCGAATGCAGTTCGTCCCCACCTCTTAAATAACCTAATGTGTAGACAGATCGCTTTCGATCCAGCGATCAGGGATCAATAAATTTGCAATAAACAAGGCCCAATTAAGTTACCTAACAAAGTCCCTTCACGCTGGGTTCAGTGGAATGCAAAGTTCGTACCTAACTTACCAATCTCCAATAGAACCTGCATTTCTCATAAAAAATAATGTGGCGATGACATCTTTTTATAGTTGGTTAGTTATAGGGAATAATGTATTCATTCACTCTAAATAAAGATGGACTCAATGTATATATTTATAATGTTTATCTAAATAATGTGAAATAAATGCTCATCAAGTACCAATATACAGTACAAATCATGAAATATCACTGAGTAAATTATTAGCAAAGGAAATGACAAAAATTCACAACATATTGACAGTGCATTGAAGGAGTGGAAAGGCGAAGAGAGAAAAGGTTCAGAAACAAAATACATTTGCAAATGATTATGCAAATTCAGGTTCTATCTATACTAACCCAGTAGGAACAGGAAATCTAATCTCTGGCCACGAGAGCAGCAAGGCCCCTCAAGAAGATTTGAAAGGGAAAAGATTAAGTCAGGAACCAGGAACAGGAAGAAAACAGGTAGGCCTCTACAGCAAACCGACGACAGCAACGATCTCCCAAGGATCTGCCTAAACGTCTTCCGCACCTTCAGCACACCCCTCCCACCAGGTACCTCAATTATACCCTAAAACCCAAACGTCCAACCCACACTTGTTTCAAAATAAGGAGCTATTCTACATTTGATTGGTTAAGGAAGGGGGTGTACTGTCACACCACACTCGACATGTCCATCTCACTCAATGTTCTATTGTTTTGGTTTTTTTCAACTTCATGACTGCATCTTCCCAGGAAATACAAGTATACAAATATCAGGCTTCAGCTTCCTTCTCTCCGCTAATGTTTCAAAATCTGTTACTTCTTGTGCCACTCGTGCGCTTAAGAGGAAACGTTCCTCACTTGCTGATTGTTTTTCGTCTCCACGTTTAACTTTTGGCAGGCACACGTAAATTCGAAGGTTGCTCGCCTTTGCCTTCCCTCCACATTCTCTTTGCTTTTTCAGCTTATTTTGTAAAAATCATTCTCCTTAACCCACGCTTCTACGGAGAATAAAACCAGCATTATTACTCATTTTGCAATTCTTTCTTTACGCACCCTCCCAATGCTGCATCTAACCATGCGCAACCCATATTATTATTTTTCCTAGCAAACGTTAATAACGTGCACAAAAGCAGCATTAGTCTCTTTATTTTCATTAGTCAAGCATTTGCGGCCTAGTTCAGTGCTTTAGTACGCGCTTGCGCAGTATTATTTTCCCTCATGTTAGTTTTTAAAACCACGTGTTTTTCACTGCACACTGTTAGAGAAATTAGAAAATGTTACTAGGGGTTTCAATCCGAGCAGGTTTCATTTTACGAAAAACCCTGCTCCATCACTTTGGAGTTCATTTTTTGCTGTGCCCGACTGCATTCTCAGTTACTGATCTACGAAGCATGGTCTGAGGTGAACCAATGTCCTACTAACCGTGTGGCAATGGTGGAATAGTCTCTGTATCCCGGAAACAGTTTCATATGAGATAAACTCAGACTATGGTTCAATGGATTATCACTCATATATTAACTAGTGCGTGCGGCTTGCATATCAGATACATTCAAGTTATTTTCAGCCATCCTTCCAGGATTTTCTCTCCCTGACTTCCTATTGGATTTCAATTTCCTCCTACTGGCCATATCAGTGAAACCCACAGACTACAAGTAGAACTCAAAACCAATCACATCCAAAACCAGTTCCAAGATGGAAACCGGCTGAAGCTGACAAACATTACCGTGGGGATGTCATTATCCCAAGGGTCTGTTGACCCTGGGACTCCCACTGCAAGCCATGAATGCAAGTGTGCGCAGTACCAATTAGGATTCCCTCATCACATGTCATTCTTCGTACCAAAGGAAAGAAAACCCTAAGGATTACTGAATTATCCTAGAAAGCTGGGCCACATGATTAGTGATCCACACCCCGAGCTCAGGGGGGCAATCGGGGTGTCCATCTCTGGAAAGAGGCATGCATGGCTGTCCGAGGAGGAAACCCTGGGAAATTCAGCTATAATTGGTGGTCCACACACATCTTACTGCCTAAACAAATGGTCATGCTAAACTCGGGCAGTGAGTAACCCCAGCAATTTGCCACATGGCAGAGCTCAGTGGATCACTGGCAGGGTCAGATGCTAAGGTTCTATTTATTTGTTATTTTATGTGGCAATGACTTCTCCCAGCATAGTTTCTGAGTGCTGCACATAGGTAGGTTTGAAAACACCAGGCAGATGTCGATCATGTTTTGACTGGAGGCATAGCCCAGCTAATATTACTTACAATACAGCTATTGTTATAGGAACGCATAGGATTTTGCTATCGCAATATAAAGAGCGGCCAATTGATCTTAAGTTAGTTAAATACAGTGTATGCGGAATAATAGAAAAACTGTGCAAATTGATAACAATTAAGTAGCTGTTCATTAGCTAGTAGAAATGACATAGCAGATAACATTTAGCAGTTCAAATATATATATAAATGAAGTCGAACTAGGAAGTAGCCTGGATTACAAGTACCAACATCTAAGAAATACATATGTGATTAGTATAATGCAATCCTTAGTGTGAGGCACAATCGGTCTTTAGGGGGGGACTGGTTTGGAATGAATCAAGAGCACCAGTAGAAAAATACCGGAATAAGAAAGAGGATAGCGTAAAATAAAGTGCTTTCTGTAAGGCACCATTGGTCACAGGAGTTCTGCATTGACCATTAAGTATGACATAAAAGACCTTTAAAATTGCATTTATTAGTTTGAGTTGTACATGAGTTAGAGCATAGGATGTAGCGTTGATTGCCAAGTCCGATCACCAAGATATCAATATTTAAATTGAATAAAACAGAGATTTGTGTGAGGCATAGTTGTTCATACAAGTGTGGGCATACGAGCAAAGACGATTGGGTTGCAAATATTGAAGAGTATAAATACTGAAACACTGGAAAATGTATGAATACAGAGTAATACATTGCATAAGGCGCCATTGGTCAAAAGAGTCCTCAGAATTTAGAGGGTAATGGTAAATGACAGAGAGGGAGATCGTTGAACCTAGAAGTTGATGAAGTTTAAGGATTTCATACACCACCAAGTCTTAGTTATAAAGGTGAATACTTTGATGAATGGACACAATGTAATGGGTTTCCATGAGTTTACACACACAGAGTTTAGCTAGTAGGTGTGATATTTAGCAGGCAATACATGTTCCTCAAGCAGCAGATTCTTAAAGAGGAATCTGAAGCTTTGGAAAGAAGCAGCAATCCTAATGTATAAAGGGAGGGCAATCCATGTCTTGGCAATTACCAGAAAATGATCTGCGTTGAGTGGATTTCATTTTCTAAAATCTGGAGTGGAAAGTGACCTTCGGTCTTTGCATTGGAGTGAACAAGAGTCTCCAGGAAAGGAACATTTCTCGATGAAGTATTTTGAAGTGTAGCAGTTCAGAGCTTTATAGCTGAGGCAGGTAGTTTTCACGGTGAAACATGTTTCAATTGGGGGCCATGTAAGGTAGGCAAGTGCAGGAGTAATGTGAGCTCATTTTTTTGTGTTGGTGAGCAATCTGGCTGAAGCATGTAGCACTGCTCTAAGATGGGCTAATCTACTTTTTGGTAGGCCATCGAGGTTGGAGGAGCCAAAGTCCAAACACAAGTTTACAAGGTCCTCTCATGCTAGGTTCAGATCCTGGAAGGAAAGAATGTGTTTGAGCTTCTTGAGTTTGTGTGGGTGGAGTCGGGCAGTTTTAGCCAAAGCTTGGATATGTTTTTTAAGGTTGAGATTGAAGTCATGAAGGAATCCAAAAGACTTAGTAGGGGTGGCCAATTATTGGTTAACATCTGCCAATTTGAGATAGTCAAGCCATATAAGATCAGTGGAAGGGTCAGGTTTGGGGTTGAGGAAGGAAAATTCAGTCTTCTGCTCATTAGATTTGAGATACTTTGTCTCCATCTATTTGTGGATGTGCTGAAGTGTGGATTTTAACTTGAAAATTGATTCAGGGAAATCCTGCTTGCGGTAGACTTGAGTTCCGTCAGTGTATCCTGTGTTTTTGAAAGAGTTTGCCCAGGGCTCAACTTATATAGGTTTAAGAGGACTGATGTGAGTATGTACTCCTGTGGGACACTGAATATGATGTGAAGGAGCAGAAAAGTTATTGTCTTTTTTAGCATTCTGAACGATAGAAGTAGAATCACTATAGGATAGATCCCCAAGTTCCATAATCTCATTCAAAATGTTTGACAGGATTTGATGGTCAACTGTATCAAAGGCCATGACTAGATCTAGGAGGATGATGAGGCAGAGGCAGTCTAAGACGAAAGCGCAGAAGATGTCATCAATAAACCGAAGGTATTGCAGATTCTTTGCTGTGGCATGCTCTAAACCCGATTGAAACATACCCCTAAGATCATTCTCTTGGATATGCTTAACCAGCTGAGAGGAAAATGCTCCACTGAAGTAACTTGGCCTGAGAGAGCAGACTTGAGATAGATCATTAATTTTCTACATTAGAGAGGCCAAGGTTGGGTTTTTAGGGGTGGTTTTTCATGTGCCATTTTGCGGAAGTTTGGTACAATCCATTTTGCAGAGACCAATTGGTGAGGGTAAGTGAATCAGAAAGAAGGTTCTGACCAAGGTCTTTAGCCATGATGGGAGTGACTGGATCAGTCAAGTTAGAGGAGAGTTTGGTGTGTTAGACACATCTGAGAGGAGATTTTCTTCCAACATGAGGGAGAAAGAAATCCAGGGAGGGATTGGTTTACTGTTTGAATGGAAGGTGGAATCAAGAGGGGAAGTGATGAAGAGTTCAGAGGAAGAGCTCTGCCCTGATGGAGGAGATTATATTGGAGATGTCTAGTTCATGTCTGATTTTTGTTAATTTTGTCATCAAAATTGCTGATAATTCACTGCAACTGTAATCATTTGGTCTGGAGGAAGAGGACACAGTGGTTTGTTCGCAAATAATTTTGAACATTTTCTTAGATACTTTCTTGGAGAGATTGATTTGAAAGTTGAGACAGGATGCTTTGGCGAAGAAAATGGAGGATTTGTAACTTCTCCTTTTACATTTGAGCAGAGAGAGTGACATAATCTCCATAGTATTTCAGTTATTCTAACAGAGTGTCTCTTGAGATGAGAACCAGCTACAGGTCTTGAATTTGAGCGTGGTTTCCCTGGAGAGAGGGATGATGCATCAACAATGGCTTTAACAGCAGAATTACATTTGTGGAAGTGTAAAGTGGTGTTACAGAAGACGGGAGTAGGGAGGAGTGTGGTAGAGATGGGGGTAGTCAGGCAGTTTCTCTCTAACAGTCTACAGTCATGGCACCAAGTGTGTTTATGCTTAGTTTGAGACCAAGTGGCCATGGTGGTGAGGGAAATGGAGAAGGGTATAAGGAAATGGTCAGACCAGTCCAGGATCATTGGATCTAAACATGGACATATTCTTGTTTGGAGATAATAAGATCTAGGATGGATGCTTTGCATTCCGGGTTTCTTACAAAACTGAAAGACATTATTAGCTGAGAGAAAGGTGGTCAATTTAGATGAAATTGGGTCGGAGACTTTTTTCCACCTGATATTGAAATCTCCAAGGAGGATGGTGTCAAATGGGAGAAGCATGTTGGAGGAGTGGTGTTCCAGCAACTCTGTTATGTAAACTGTATTTTCTTTGTGGATAGTGATTTATATTGCACTGGATGCAGACACTTCTCTGATGCAGAACCGCTTCTTGCCAACAAGCATGACACAGCAGCAGGCAGCTTCTCTGGCCCTCAGTCTTCATGCCCCAACCTCAATGCTGCAACACGACATGAGCCTTTGCTGCTCTAACTACTCGTGGCTTCATCCCCATGGCCATATTTTTGGCAAGTGGTAGGCCTGGCAATTACCAGTGCAACTTTTAGGGGCGGAGACGATTGAGTTCCTACGGTATTCAGCATGGCAGCTGCTAGAGTTCTCTAGGCTGCATTCTGCCTTTCACCTCTCCTGCCACGCAGCACAACAAGCCGGCCAGACCCCGAATGCTTGGCAGTCCGCACTCCCACCTGGGTGCAGCTACCAATGGCAAGAAGTAAAAACTCCAGACAGGGCCCTTCAGGAGGAGAAGAACTAGAGCCTGAGTGATTCCCCTACTATCTGGTATTGAACAACAATTTCTGAAGTTCCAAAATCTAGGGAGAGTGAATCATTAAATCATTTACAGCTGAAAGTCTGTTTATGGCCGAAAATGTCTCTATTTACACCTGACAGCTATTCACAAAAGGATATCTGCCAGGCATAAATGGTTTCACCCAGAACCACATACGTTTGTCAGATTCACAAACTCCTCTCTGACACCCTTTCCATAATACACACACACTTACCTCAGACTGGGCTGAGGATAGGAACTAGAGGCACGGGGCCAAAGGGCAAGCCAGCCTCCAATCTTATATGCAAACACAAAAAGGCTGCCCCTCACGTGGGTTCCTACAATTTCCTACAGACTACTGTTGAGATGCAACATCAGTGGGGGCATCTCATAAAAAGTTTCGGACTGGCCTCACACACCGCCCGGTGTCATGCTTCATCATAGGCTGTCCTCGCCCTCTAAAAACTTCGTTTGATAGAGGGCGGGCATACACCTGGAGACAGGGATGCACTTCTACAACTAAGTGATGGCCGTGTGAAAGTGAAAGGTGATTTAAAAACCATCACACCTGTCACTCAACAGTGTTTTATTCAGGGAACAGATGTATGGTATTAAAAATAGGTATACGGTGATCTGGGACATTATTCTCCCTTCACCGTATTAAGTGTGGTCAACATGTTTCTGCGTTCGTGTCCCCGTAGGGTACGTCGCATTCGTCAGGACCAAATGGGTATATTCTTTTTGCCTCTAATGCAAAAAGCAACTGTTAATCTAGGGACGGGGATAAGAGATAAATAAACTACAAACGCCCCTCTGGTGTAGTACCACTGTACCAGATCCCTGAAATACTATCCTCTATACTCCATGGGAGGGCGAGGGTAGGAGGGCCTACTTTTGACTTTTGTCTGACTTCAGCGCTCCCATCGGTTCTCTCTACAGGCGTCCTCTCGGTCTCCCCGTCGAGGAGAAGAACTAGAGCCTGAGTGATTCCCCTACTATCTGGTATTGAACAACAATTTCTGAAGTTCCAAAATCTAGGGAGAGTGAATCATTAAATCATTTACAGCTGAAAGTCTGTTTATGGCCGAAAATGTCTCTATTTACACCTGACAGCTATTCACAAAAGGATATCTGCCAGGCATAAATGGTTTCACCCAGAACCACATACGTTTGTCAGATTCACAAACTCCTCTCTGACACCCTTTCCATAATGTCATAACAAATTATCGACTTTAAAATATCGACCTGCTAGAATACAGCCATCACGATACAGACTAGCAGAATATCATCAAGGCAAATAGATGTGGAGTTAGGATTGCAAATCTACCCTACCCTGTGTCTTCTTACCTTGAGGGTACGGTGCAAATAGATGGTTTAGCATCTATGTTGTTGCAGGTTGATATTTAGACATTCAACTCTTGAAATGGTCAGGTTTTTACTCCATCAGTGGGCTGGAGTAACTCTCTTTTCATAGTGGGGAGGGGGAATGGATTGTCCCAAAACCTGATGGGGGTGTAGGAGAAGGCGTTTCTCCATAGGTGCATTTTTTTCTTGTAGAGAAAAAAAGAAAACAAATGTGCTATTGCAAATCGGGCAGCCTTTTATGAGTATGTAATTGTACATCATCTACAATTCTGCCTTACGGAAATGGCATTCTTTAAAAAAAAAAATCAATTGACTCAATCAGTAATACGCCTACCAAGCTTGAAGGATAGGTAAAAAAAGTAAATCTGCAGCTGTGGGGAATAGTACTTCATGAGTTTGGATTCATGATTCTCTTTGTGAAGCAGGCCCAAAGAGTCTAACAACCTCAAAAGTCTTTGTATGCTTAAGTTGCTAATCGTTGTGCTGTCACACTTCAAAAGTTAATCAATTTTCAGGTTTCACTATAAAATGTAAAATTTTAGCACTCACTGCATGCTTTTCACTATGGTTTTAGAGCCACCACTTTACTTTTATCGACAACTTGTTAGACCCTTCAGTAGTATCAGGTCTAGCTCCTAGAAATTAAATATAAAGTGCTTGTGATGGGGTCCACCAGTACCCCCAACCTTTCATGCCTGATTCCATGGATTAACTTTAGGGAACTATCTGAATCAGGAAACTTAGGAGCCAACATGTGTTTTGTGCCTAAATGGTACTTTCCTGAGACTGGGAAACATGCCAATATACTTCCTCTGCCTGCACATTACTAGATAAAAATGCCAAAGATAAAACAAGCTGCAGTTGAGAAGTTCTTGTTTCTGCGATATTTTTTATCTAAATGCAAATAAGAAACAAACTTACTCTACGGTCCAGGTCACTAGTTGGGTGGATGGAGATGACGTGTTTACCGCGCCTAGTAAATGCCCACAATGTAGGGTGAAGTATTTACCCGGTGAGGTAAATACCTGCATGTCAGACTACTGAGCACAAAAATATTGTGCGACAAATATCATATTTTATAAAACTCTAAAAAAAAAAGAAATGGGTAAAAGGCTGACTACCAAAATATTGTGAAGGAAATTATATATAGGTGCACATTTTAACTCCACAGCTACATACTTTGGAGATATATATACATTAAAAGAAGCCGTAATCTTACAAGCTTCGTGTACGTGTCTTTTTCCTGCTGGAGTAAAGGGTTTTTGTGTATATATATATATATATAATGTTATGTTATGTTAACCCAACTTGTATAGCGCAACAGCTGCCTCAGCGAAGAGGCGTCCCGGCGCTGATAGCAGCAAGACATAGAGGCTAAGGCCTAAGCCGGGGGGAAGAGATGGGTTTTGATATCCTTCCGAAACATCAGATAGTTGTCCAGACAGCGGATCTGGGAGGGGAGGGAGTTCCAGAGTTTGGCCGCTAAGCTACGAAACGACCGTCCCCCAGCACGTGTACGTTTCACCCGAGGGACGGTAACCAGGCATTGCCCCATAGAGCGCAGATGGCGCATGGGTGTGTAAGGCACTAACAGATTGGCCAAAATACCCGGGGAAGAGTACTTCAGAATTTTAAAGGCCAGGCAAAGGGCCTTGAATTCAATACACTTGGCCATAGGCAGCCAATGTAACCGTCGAATGGCACCGGTTGTCGGGCAGCTTCTAGGGAGCCCAAGCAGGGCTCTGGCTGCCGCATTTTGGACCCTTTGCAGACGCATGACCTCTGCCTTATTTACCCCCAGGTAGAGTGAACTGGCATAGTCCAGCCTTGACAGGATAGCCACTTGGACAATCATTTGTCGGGTGGACGGGTCAAAATACCCCAGCAGGGGTTTCAATCCCCGGAGTAAGCCAAAGCACGTGCCTGCCACTTTCTTGGTATGGTCCTGAAAGCTGAGGGTCGAATCCAACCACACCTCTAGATTTTTCACCACCGACTTAGGGGTGGGTGCACTCCCAAGGATATTTGGCCACCATTGCTCACTCCATAACCCAGTATCTCTCCCCACTAGCAGCACCTTAGATTTATTGGCGTTGAGCTGGAGACAGTTGGCGGTCATCCACTCCGCGACTGCCGCCAGACTGGTCCTAAATTTAGGAGCATCCCGTGTAGAGTCGTCAGAGAGAACCACCACCAACTGCGTGTCATCAGCGTAAGAGACAATGGAGAGACCCCAGTCCCTGGCCACCACAGCCAATGGTTGTACATATAGATTGAATAGTACAGGACTCAGAGCAGAGCCCTGTGGTACACCCTGTCCGATAGACTGGACACGAGAAAGAAAAGGCGGGGCCGTCACCTGGAATGTTCTCTCGGAGAGGAACGATCTAAACCACTCTAGAGCTGAGCCAACGATACCGGCCTCCTCCAGACGATGTAGTAGAATCTGGTGGGAGACTGTATCGAACGCGGCACTAAGATCTAATAGTATCAGTGCTGCGGTGTTCCCAGCATCCAGAACGGACCGCAGATGTTCAGTCACAGCAAGTAGAGCTGTCTCCGTGCTGTGACCTGGGCGTAAACCATTCTGTGAGAAATCCAGGACACCGTGGTTATCCAAGAATGCCATTAGAATGGAATTAATGTATGCCTCTGCAATCTTAGCCGCCCAAGGTAAGAGAGAAATCGGACGGAAGTTTTCCAATTTGGCTGGGTCCAGGGAAGGTTTTTTAAGTAGGGGGACCACCATTGCCTGCTTCCAAAGCCTAGGAACCACTGCAGTGGAGAGAGAAGTATTAATCACCTGGCACAAAGGTGCCAAGAGCACAGGCAGCGAGTTCATGAACTGGTCTGGCTTAAGAGGGTCTGCAGGAGAGCCAGATTTAACTTTGCTGCATAGTAGACGAAGCTCATCCTGTGAGACCGAGGGAAAGGCCATGAGAATATGGGTAGTAGGGGGTGTATGTGTGGGGCTGGTACAGGGTAAACCAGAGGGAAGATTTATATATAGTTTCCACTTTTGTGACAAAAAAGGTAGCCAGGTCCTCACAGTGCTGCTTAGACGGGATCACAGACGCCGTAGGGGTTTTCCTTAGTTTAAGATCGTGGAGTATTTTGAAAATACACTTGGCTGGATTGCTGCTAGACTTAATTTCATTAGCAAAGTAGGCAGCCCGGTCAGATTGTATAGCCCGATGGTAGCTCTTAATAGCGGCCTGATAGCGTCTCTTAGCCGCCAGGTCGTAATCCCTCCTCCAATCCCGCTCCAGTTTTTTACAGGCTTTACGCATGGTGGCCAGTCTATCAGAGAACCAAGGGTTGGAGTTGGAGTTGCGGCATTTTGACCATATGGCCGGAATGAGAGAGTCCAATGTTTGAGTAATCCAGTCTCAAAGTATTTTATATGCCACGCCTGGATCACTAGGCAGCTTAGGAGTTTCTAGGGCAAGCAGGGCATGAAATTGCTCAAGGTTCAGTTTTCGCCAAGGGCGCTTACGGCAGGACTTCTGAGCAGCTCTGTGCAGGGGTTCAGAGGTCCGAAAGGACACAGAAATCAGAAAGTGGTCAGACCAACAAACCGGGCTAGGTGTGTTGACAGTAAGGGAAGGGAGGTTGGAGAAGACGGGGTCTAGCAAGTGTCCTGCAGCATGAGTAGGACCTGCAACTAATTGAGTTAGTTGGCAGGCTGCCAGGTCTGCGAGAAAACTACTGATTTCTGTATCTGTATGGCAGTCAAAGTGAAGGTTCAGGTCACCAAAAATGGTAAAGTTAGCTGATCTCATTGCCAGGGCACTGGTGACTTCAGAGAGTGCGGATTTAAACTCCTTGGCTGGTCCAGGAGGGCGGTAGACCAGCAGCCCTGACATGGTGTGGTTGGCGCTGAAGGAGATCGCGAAGCGTGCGCATTCGCAACCTGCCATGGGCTCTTTAACAAACGTGCAACCGTAGCAGGATTTTAAAATGACAGCGATACCGCCGCCAGGCGGAAGCGCTAAACCTGGCTCTGCAACCATATCATCAGCGAGCCAGGTTTCCGTTAAGAAAAAGACATCAGGAGCTTCATCCTGTACTAAGTCATGTACATCCAAATAGTGTTTAGCCAGTGAGCGGCAATTGAGACTCAAAATTTTAATAAAAGGCCTAAGCGAAAGCAGGGAGAGTGGTAGAGGCAATTTAGTATGGGAATTGAAGCCACAACGGATGCAGCAAAATGGCCCTTCCAGAGAGCCAGTTAACGGCTGGCCGCACGGGTTTACTGTTTTATTAATGGCCCATAGATCCTCCCTGGAATATGACAGAGCACAACGTTCGCCGCCGACAGCATGTCTGGCGACGTCCAGGCGTGGACGGGCGCAGACGGGCTTGCCTTTGGAGCGCCGCCGGTGCGTCCGCTGCGCATCAGCGCCATTAGTTCTTAATGTAGGCAGGCTCGCCAGAGAACTCGGGAGACTAGAGCGTCACCCAACAAAGATGGCATCCTAAAGTGGACCGCAGGAAGTGAGGGGGATCGAGAGAAGTTCCCTCTGACCGGCCGGACCCCTTCCACACAATCAGCACGGGCAGCTGTGGTGGACCGAGGGGCAGGCGGCGGAAATACAGTTAAAACAGAGGTGGGTCAAGTTCAAGTATAAAACAATTAAAAGTTACAACAGATAAAAACAATTAAATTCAGGCACGAGCTGCATGCCACTCAAAGTGCAAATAGTGAAAAGCACAGGTTGCATGTCAGAATATTGTATGTAGGAATATCGGCTGTCATAAATCATGTGTCCTAAATATTGTTTGCAAAAACAGCGTCTCATTGTGTGCAGATTGTATTTACTTTACTATAATGGGGCAACTTTTTTGTAAACGATGGTTAGGACACAATGTTTTTGTCAGACCATATTCTGAAAATAATATTCTTGTACCATACCATCCATTCCAAGTTTTCCTTTGGAAAATGGGACTGAACGTGCACAAATTCTTCAAAGGTCGTATGTACCTCCAATAAATTGCTGAGGGTGCAGTAATGAATGTAAACCTCGGAATTCCGAAATTTGCGGTAACAGTCTTTATTGCAGATATCGAATTTTAATGGCCCACTCGTGTTTGGGACCTATAGTTGTATAAGCTGCACCTTCAATGTCACTTTTCTGCTTCATCTCGGTACTCCTCGTGCCTGTGTCTGCAGCAAAGAAATAAGTATGGATATGCAATGCTCATTCCAGTAGGAGTAAGATAGAGAGAATGGTATGACTTGTCTAAAATCACCCCAAATGCTAGGATCTGACGTTTGAACTGATGCAGGCTTGTGTCGATGGGCCATGGTTACTTCGCCGCAGTATTCTATGCCGCAGCATGCCACATGTACCTGTTGTCGGCAGCCACACTGCTGTGGGGCGGCCTGTACACTAAGCCCGGCCGCAGCCTCTGATTGCAGAGCGGCACCGCTGCTGGAGTCGTGTGGCAGGATAATTATTGCTTCTGCGGTTACAGCTCTCACCTGGGGGCAGGGAGAACTGTTCGTCTGATCTCCCGCCAGGTAAAAAAAAATTCCCAAGAATTTTAAGGCAGGTGTTACAAGTGATAATTACAATGTTTTTAGGGTACAGAGAGAAAGGCAGAAAAAAATCTATCTGATGTCTTAAAAGATCAAGGGAAAAACTCTTGTGTTTTTTTTCTTTCCTCTTTCATAATATTATTAAGACATTCATGTTTGGGCTTTTTCAGGTTTTTTTTGCCTTATGGGCTTTTACCGTATCTGTGTATTTTATGATGTGTTTGATGCCTGTTTATTTTGTTGTAATTGGTGCCGGCAGGACACTTGCTTCCCTCTCACACCTCCGCCTTCCCCTTAATCATTATCCTTATTTCCCAAAATGTGAGGAATGCTTCCAGGCCGTACTTAATAGGCATCCTGCCCCTGCTTCGTATTAAAGACGTGCAGAAGGCGAGATTTGATCCTCAAATCCATCCATACGAGTGTCCTTCAATCCTGGTCTGTAGCGCCCCCTGCTCTTATATTACTGTAGCACCACACAGTTGTGGCCTGCAGCGCCCCCTAGTTTTCTATTAACACGACACACCTTTGGCTGAGCCCATCAAACCCAACCTGTAGCCGTTAGGGTAAGACTGGCCTATAGCGCAATCTGTCAGTGCCAGAAGGGCTGGACTCATTGGTCAGTGTGTGCACCGTTGTTTTTTGGGGATTGTGGGGCGGGTGGGTCTGTTTTTGGCCCCGTTTTATGATTTGGTGAGTGGGTTTCTACTGTTGATTTTCCTGTTATTAATACCAACTGTGACTGCTGCAAGACAAATGGAGGCAGTCTCCATTATCTTGCAAACCCTTATAAAGCCTGTCTTGACAAAATCAAAACTGCCCGATTGGGTATGGGGGCCACTTTTATTTTGGTGCCAGGGCTTATTTTGTGTCCCTCTCTGACCATGGCAGCCATTACAGTTTTACCAGTTTTGTGAGGGTTCCACTCATTTCTGACCTGCAGTACACCCTGCTTTGCTACCAGTGGAACACAACATATCTGTTTGCCAAGTTCTAAAGCAACCAATTAGGCAATGCACTCAACCACTTGGAGTACCACACGGCCACCATGAAAGCAGAATTTGTTTTTGAAGTAACTCCTGTCTCTCCTGGTTTCAGAAGGACGTGATCTTTGTTACTGTATATAGCTTCTTTTTGACAATTTGCTTCACAAATACTGTAGTGTTTAACTCATTGTTTTGTAAAAAAAAAAATACAAGAGAACCCTCCTCCTTTATGTATTATTATTTGGTATATCGCGAGCAGCTATTTTCGTTTTATTTTTTGGGAGGACTTTTATATAGCACAAACTCGACCCGAAGGTATCAGAGTGCTTCACATGAGCACCAGTTGCCTTACAGACGGACACATTCATTTTATTAGGCACAGGTAGATTAAGTGATTTGCCCAGAATCACAGGATGTTGAGCGTCCTTGGCAAGACTCTAACCTGGTTCCCCAGCTTTGAGGTCGACCGCTCTAGCCGTTAGGCCACCTCCTCATTGCAATTTAGCCATTGATCCCTCTTATGCCTCAAACCTTTGCATTGATTTTAAGTTTGGGTTCTTGCTTAAGTTACACCCACAACTGTACTACTCTACACCCCTGTACTCTACGCTACTCCACTGTATGTCACTCCACTCCATGCCACTCCACTGTATGCCACTCCACTCTAAGCCACACCTGCCAAGCCATGCCACTCCACACCACTCCACTCTAGAGCATTCCATTATACACCACTCCATTATAGGCCACTCCACTCTATGCCGCTCCACTATATGCAACTCCACTCTATGCCACTCCACTCTACTCTATGCCACTCAACTTATGCCCCTTCACTCTATGCCACTCTACTCTCCGACACTCCATTCCACTCTATGCCACTGTGCTTCACCCTACTCCCTGCCATTCTACACCACTCTACTCAATGCAACTCTACTCCATGCCACTCCACACTGCTCTATGCCACGCCACTCTGTCACTCCTGTCTATGACACTCTACTCTATGCCAAATCTATTCCACTCTATCCTACGCCCCTCTACTCTAAGCCACTCTACTCTACACCACTCCACTCTATGCCACTCCAAGCCATGCCACCCTACTCTACACCATTCCACTCTACACAACTCTACTCTGTTTCACTTCACTCCACTCTACTCTGCCAATCAATGCCACTCCAGTCCACACCACGCTACTCCAATCCATGCCACTCTACTCTACAGCACTCCACGTCACTCTATGCCACTTCACTCTATGCCTCTCCACTCCACTTTATGCCACTCCACTCTACAGCACTCCACTCTATTATGCGGCACTCCAATTTACTCTATGCCGCCCTATTCTATGCTACTTTACTCTGTCACTCCATTTCATTCTACGCTACTTTACTCTGTCACTCTACTGTATTTGGTGCCACACTATTCTATGCCACTCGGGCCACCTTATGCCACTCCATGCTACGCCACACTACTCTCCTTCACTCCACTCTACTGTATGCCACTCCACTCTGTCACCCCAGCCCACTCTACGCCACTCCAGTCCACTGTAGTACATTCCACCCCACGCCAATCCACTCCATGCCACTCCACTCTACACTACATCACTCCATGCAAATCCACGCCAATACTCCCTATGCCTCTCCACTCTACTCTATGCCACTCCACTCTACTCTATGCCACTCCACTCTATTCTACACCACTATACTCTACACCACTCTACTCTACGCCACTCCACTATACCCCACTTCAGCTGACACCGAGGGTCCCTGCATGCTGAGACTTCACCACGCATCAGTCTGACATCTTCGTGAGGGGGTGTCCAGTTTGTGACCAAGACGGGCTCCTACTTTCTCTCCTGCCAGGTAATGGGATTGGATCGTCCCTTAGGGGGGTTCTTGGCTTCACACCTACACACACTCTAGGTACACTTGGAGTAGGGTTTGCATAGTTGGAGTTCACCTGATAACTGCCTTGTTTATATGCCTGCATATATACACTGTTTTAGCACCATGGTAGAACAGTATCTACTATTTACGCTTTTGGTGCTTGTAATCACTTTTATCTGATTCTGTCTACTGATCGCAGCACATGTATTCTATACAAGAATAACATTGGTTCAATAAATATATTGAAAAACATCCCACTGCGTATTCTGTATATTTCTCCGAGCACACATAGGCATGAGTGACTGAGCGAAAGGTTCTGATCTGTTTCCATAATCCCTGAGGGTTCAGGGTTGTCATGTTCAGTGGTTGCCGGAAACCATTCACTCCCTGGTAAGGTTAGGTGGGCTTACGGTGGCACTATGAGCTAGCTGGTCTCTAGGCCAACATATCCTGAGGGGGTGCCCGGAATCAGTCTAGGCACTTCACCCAAAGGTTATCTCGTTCAACAAATGTGCAGGTCCTATGGATTAGTGGGAACTACACGACAACTCTATTCCACTCCATACTACTATATGTCACTCAATAGTGCTCTACTCTATGCCACTGCACTCTATGCCACTCCATTCTATGCCAATCCAGTCCACACCATTCTACTCTATGCCACTCTACTCTATTTAATTCCACTTTACGCCACTCTACTCCACTGTACTCAATGCCATACTAGTCTATGTCACTTGATCCAACTCTACTCTATGCCACTACATGCTATGCCACACTACTCTACATCACTCCACTCTACTGTATGCCACTCTACTTCACGTCACCCCAGTCCACTCCACGCTACTCCACTCCATGCCACTCCAGTCCACCCTAGTCCATTCCACTCTGTGCCACTCTGTGCCACTCCACTCTACATTGCTCCACTCTGTGCCACTCCACTCAACATTACTATATGCCATTTTACGACACTTCACTCTATGCAGCTCCACTCCATGCCACTCTACGCCAATCCTCCCTATGCCACTCAACTCTACGCCATTCCATTCTATCCTACGCCATTCTATGCTACTCTACCCCACTCCACTCTACGCCACTTTACACCACTTCACTCTACGCCACTCTACGACACCCCATTCCACTCTATGCCACTCCACTCTATGCCACTCTACTCTATGCCACTCAATGCCACTCTACTCTACACCACTCTACTCTGCACACCTTAACTCTACACCACTCCTCTCTATGCCACTCCACTCTGTGAGAAGGTGGCCTGGTATATGCTGTCCACTAATTAAAGTGGGCACCTTGTACCAGTCCACATGGCCCTTATGATGTATGAGGTCAAAGATAACCTTTAGAAAGCTATCCTAGTGGTAGCTGTGGAGAGCAGCCTTCAGGGTTAATCTTGAAGGAATGTAAAGCAGCTTGTTTTACCAGAATATCACCTCCTGAATGACCAAATGAAAGGAGAAACACACAGTAGTTATATAGAAATAGGTATTTATTAATATAACACTCTCTACTAATCTCTACACGAGATTAGAACACCAAGCACATAATACTGAATCAATAGAACATTCGTAAGTAGCACAATACACAGCGGGCTCCAGGGGGGAGACCGAACCATATACTAAAAAAATGGTATAACAATCACGACTTGACTAGACACAGTGCCTAGAGCACGTAGAATCGCTGGGACCCCAAGGAACCACCCAAGGCAGTGACACAGGGAACCCAAGGAGGACGGGTGCAGTGAGGAAACACGACCGCGTGCTCCGTACAATTCTATGGGAAAGTCGCGGTTGAAAAGTTACAGTTTAAGGACACTTCTACGAGGACTTCGAGCAAACCCTTTGGAACATAGGAGGTTCTAGAGCCAACCCACCAGTGAGTACTGAGGTACCCATGTTACCTATCCCAGAGGAGCCGGGTGCATAGGGGTCTAGTGGTGTCTGAAACCTTTGTTGTTTTCAATGGAGAGTTGCGAAGAAGTGCTGCTGCCAGGAAGGCAAAGAGTGTCCGGTGGAATCCAAGCCTGGATTCTAGGTGAGAGGAACCTGAAAGCTGAGGGGACAGAGTCTGGGTCACTTCAGGTGACCAGGGGCTCGGTAGACGAATGCCCACCGATGTCGGGTGCTTCAGGTGCGAAGAAGGGATGCTTGACTCTGCAGCCACGAGGACCAGGAGATGGCCAGGATGGCCAGGACCCGGAGGTGAGCTGTCCCACGAAGGATGTCGAGTGCTGAGGGGTTGATGCCTGGCTGGAGCACCAACAAGCCTTGGCTAATGCAACTCACGCAGGAAGGACAAACAGGTTACGGTGTAGACCAGCAAAGTCCAGGGGACTCTTCAAGCAATGGGGAGTCAGGGCACGTCTGGAGCAATCAGGGAAACCCAAGAACAAACAAGGTGACCCTCGCCAGGACCCACAGGCCAACAGACCAGGGATCGCGAGGAGACCTTGAGGGACTTTACAAAGCACCAGCCCACAGAGCACTGGCGAGTGAAGGCCAGCTATCTTCAGTGCAAATGCTGCTCGGGGTCAGGACTACACGGAGTCCAAAGCACAAGCTCAGGGATTGCCAACAAGTATTTGCTCTTGCAAATGTACGCGGTGCACAGGGATTCAGGTTGCACGGCCCCCACGAGGGATACTGGTCTCAGAATCGCTGAGAGGTCAGATCAACCTCGGGGACCTTCAGGAACTTACCCCCTGTGTTGCTGAAATCTTCGGAGTCCGCAGGAGCTCTGGAGAAGCAAGCAGGTCAGATGCTCTTAGGTGCCTGCTACTGCAGGGGAGTAACTCCTTTACTCCAAGGGAGATTCTTCAGTCGTGCAATCGTGGTGCAGGCAGTCAAAGTACTTGGTTTCTTCTTAGCAGAATCTTGTCCAGGTAAAATCTAAAGTCCTGTAGCCAGGTAACCCACTTTATACCCACGGGAAAGGGTTGGACAGATTCTGGGGACCCTCCTAGGGGAGGGGCAGGACAGAGGGGTGGCTACACCCATGTCCTTTGTCCAGTTTCGCACCAGAGCAGGAGCCAAGGGCTCCCAGAACTGCTTTGAGCTGGACTATGCACAGGGACACCAAATGTGCCCCCAGTGCAGACTTTCTGGCACTCTCAGAGTGCACCCACCCAGCCCCAATACACCAAACCCTGTCTGGGAGGTGGTCACACCTCCCTGTGACAGGATGCCTATTGTCATGCCTTCCTCTGCTCGAGCTTGGCTCAGCAGCAGGAGAGCAGAATCGTGTCTGTGGCTGGCAGCGTCCATTTTGTGCTGCCCGGGTCAAGAAAGCTGGTATCGGGTAGACCGGTGACCCACAGTAGTGGTTTCAGAAGGGTGGAATCATACCTCCCACACCAGTTACTGGTGTGGAGGTATGATTCCAAGATGTTTAACACCAAACACAACATGTTTCTAAGCAGCCGTTTTAAAGTTAGCATTTACAGCGAGGTTATAATGCAACTTAACCTATATGTCTGGCTGCATCACTGACAACCCTGGAGAATGGTCTCCGATGGCTGCAGAGGGGCTCTGCTCATGCAGGGGCACCCTCTCATGTAAAACCCAGCACCCTGCCTTCAGGATTGATAAGGCCTGCCAT
The DNA here is from genome assembly GCA_963921515.1 of Calotriton arnoldi. Taxonomy (NCBI): domain Eukaryota; kingdom Metazoa; phylum Chordata; class Amphibia; order Caudata; family Salamandridae; genus Calotriton; species Calotriton arnoldi. The sequence continues at coordinate 1,988,015 of CAWUFW010000363.1, forward strand.
AGGGGTGACTGATAGGTTTTTAAGTGTAGTGATTTAGATAGATATAGTGAACCTATATCTAAGTAAGTGGTGCAAGCACCAGCTTACACAGGCTGCTGTAGCAGACCTGTTGTGTCATTTTGAATGGCCTCTCATGGGTGGCATAATACATGCTTCAGCCCATGGGAGGCCTCTGGGGTACCTATGCCCTGGGTACATGGTGTACCATATACTAGGTACTGATAAGGGTACCCCAGTATCCAATCTGGAGTGTACTTAAAGTACATACATAGCAATTTAAGGGAGAAAGCAGATCGACTGGGGTCCTGGATAGCAGGATCCCAGTCAGACTAGTCCAAAAACAGTGAGACATCAGCAAAAAGTGGGGGTAACCATAAGAAGCAGCTTCTACTTTCCTACACAACCCCCCCAAACGCAATCAATCAATCAGGGAATTGTAAGCGCGCTACTCACCCTTGAGGGTTTCAAGGCGCTGAGGAGGGGGTCCGCAGATCTGTTTAGCCGAAGGACGCAAGGACATTAAACTAACCTTGACCAGTTGTGTCTTCATGTTCTAAGTGGAAATATCTGGAGAGTCCATCTGCATTGGCATGGTTACTCCCAGGTCTATGATCCACTGTATAGTCCATCCCCCGTAGGAAAATGGACCACCTCAAGAGTTTGGGGTTTTCACCCTTCATCTGTTTTAGCCATAAGAGGGGCTTGTGGTCTGTCTGAACAATGAAGTGAGTGCCAAACAGGTATGGCCTCAGCTTCTTCAGAGCCCAAACCACAGCAAAGGCTTCCCTCTCTATAGCTGACCACCGTTTCTCTCTGGGGGTCAGCCTTCTGCTTATGAAAGCTACTGGCTGATCATGACCCTCCTCATTCAATTGTGATAACACAGCCCCTACCCCCAATTCAGATGCATCTGTTTGAACAATGAATTGTTTGGAATAATCAGGACTCTGCAGAATGGGAGCAGTGCACATGGCCTGCTTCAGGTCATCAAATGCCTTTTGACAGCTAACTGTTCACTGAACTTTCTTAGGCATTCTTTTGGAAGTTAGGTCATTCAAAGGGGTCACTATGGAGCCATATCCTTTGACAAACCTCCTGTACTACCCAGTCAGGCCCAAGAAAGCTCTGACATGAATCTGGGTAGTTGGAGCAACCCAATCCATAATGGTTTGGATTTTGCTCTGCAATGGTTGAACCTGACCTCCACCCACAAGGCGGCCCAGGTACACAACCTTACTCTGCCCTATCTGGCACTTGGTGGCCTTGATAGTGAGGCCTGCTTTCTGCAGGGCCTCCAGAGCATTTCTCAGGTGGACCAGGTGATCCTCCCAGGTGGAGCTAAAGACAGCAATATCATCAAGATAAGCTGCACTATAGGCTTCCAGACCTGTGAGAACTTTATTCACCAGCCTTTGAAATGTGGCAGGTGCATTCTTCAAGCCAAAAGGCATCACCACAAATTGGTAGTGCCCACTAGGGGTTGAGAATGCTGTTTTTGGTTTAGCCTCCTCAGCTAATCTGATTTGCCAGCAACCAGCTGTCAGGTCAAATGTACTTAAGAATTTGGCAGAGGCCAAAGTGTCAATAAGTTAATCTGCCCTTGGAATTGGATGAGCATCAGCCCTAGTGACTGCATTGAGTCCCCTGTAGTCAACACAGAACCTCATCTCTCTCTTACCACCCTGGGTGTGAGGTTTTGGTACTAAGACTACTGGGCTAGCCCAAGGGCTATCTGAGGGCTCAATCACTCCCAGTTCCAACATTTTCTGGACTTCCGTCCTGATACAGTCCCTGACATGGTCAGGTTGCCTGTAAATCTTATTTTTAACAGGCAGACTGTCACCTGTGTCCACCTCATGTGTACACCAGGTAGTCTGACTTGGAGTCAGTGAAAACATGTGTCTGTACTGATTGAGGACCTTCCTTCAATCAGTCTGTTGCTGTTCAGTGAGGCTGCCTGCCAAGGCTACACCATCCACTGAACCATCATCAGGGTTCTGTGAGAGGAGGTCAGGGAGTGGATCACTCTCTTCTTCCTGTCCCTCATCAGTAGCCATGAGTAAGCCCATGTCTGCCCTGTCCACATATGGCTTGAGCCTGTTCACATGGAGCACCCTGTGGGGGCTCCTGGGAGTTCCAAGGTCCACCAGGTAGGTAATCTCTCCTTCTGCTCAAGAATGGTATGGGGCCCACTCCACTTGTCTTGGAGAGCTGCTGGGGTCACAGGCTCCAACACCCACACCTTCTGTCCTGGCTGATACACAGTCAAAACAGCCTTTTGGTCATGCCAGGCCTTTTGCAATTCCTGGCTAGCCTCAAGGTTTTTGGATGCCTTCTTCATGTACTCAGCCATCCTGGAGCGGAGACCAAGTACATAGTCCACTATGTCCTGTTTAGGTGGTTTGAGAGGTAACTCCCATCCCTCCTTAACCAAACACAAGGGACCGCTAACTGGATGTCCAAACAGAAGTTCAAAAGGGCTGTAGCCAACCCCCTTCTGAGGAACCTCTCTGTAGGCAAAGAGAAGGCAGGGCAAAAGGATATCCCATCTACGCCAGAGCTTGTCAGGGAGACCTTTTATCATGCCCTTGAGGGTTTTGTTGAATCTCTCAACTAACCCATTGCATTGTGGGTGATAGGGTGTGGTGAATTTGTAATTCACTCCACACTCCTTCCACATAGCAGTAAGATAACCAGACATAAAGTTGGCATCTCTGTCTGATACCACCTCCGTAGGGCAACCCCCCCTGGAAAAGATTCCCAGGAGGGCCCTGGCCACAGCAGGAGCTGTGGTGGTCGTAAGGGGTATTGCCTCTGGATACCTAGTGGCATGGTCCACCGCCACTAGTATGAACCTGTGTCCAGATGCAGTTGGAGGATCCATGGGACCAACAATGTCAATCCCAACCCTCTCAAAGGGAACCCCTACCACAGGTAGTGGTATCAGGGGGCCTTTGTAGTACCACCTGCATTACCACTGGCTTGGCACGTGATACAGGAGCAACAAAACTCCTTTGTGTCTTCTGACATGTGAGGCCAGTGAAAGTGAGGGACAAGCCTGTCCCAGGTCTTGCTTTGGCATACGTGTCCTGCTAATGGGATGTCATGTGCCAGTGTTAATAGGATACCTCTAAACTTCAGAGGTATAACCAACCTCCTGGTAGCACCAGGCTTGGGGTCTCTACCCTCTGAATATAGAAGTCCATCATCCCAGTAGATCCTGTGGGACCCACTGGCTCTCCCAGCAGCCTCAGCAGCAGCTTGCTGTCTGAGGGGTTCAAGAGAGGGGCAGTTCAGCTGCTCCTGGCTCAGTTCTGCCCTGGAAGGGCCCCCTGTCCCCAAGAACTCAACCTGGTCAGGTTCAAGTTCCTCTGAGACAGTTCCTTCACAGGGACTGAGATCATCTCCCTCAGGAGACTGATCCTCACTCTGAGGCAGGGGGGAAGACACTGCCTTACCCCTACTGCTCCTTCTCTTTGAAGGCACCTGGTCCATCATTTCAGGATCCAGGGCCTGTTCAGTGGAAGACATTTTTGCCTGTGACCTAGTCATGGCAAACACATCTGCAGGGTTGCCCAACATTTCTGCATGTGTCCTGAGTTCCTCTTCAGCCCATGCTGAAGTTTCCAAATCATTGCCCAACAAGCATTCCACAGGGAGGTCTGAGCTAACCACAACCTTCTTAGGGCCAGTTACCCCTCCCCAGGTGAAATTCTCAACTGCCAAGGAATGGTCTGTCCTGACATTGCGAGCATTGGTCACTTGGTACATCTCACCAAGTATGATCTGGTCAGGGCCCACAAGGTCTTTTGTCACCATTGTGACACTTGTTCCTGTGTCCTTGTATGCCATGGCCTCCTTTCCATTTATCAAAGGCTGCTATCTGTACTTGCCCAGGTTACTGGGACTGACCAATAAGGAGGCAATATCCATGCCCCCATCACAGACCAGAACAGCCTGAGTTGGAATTCTGACTAGGCCAGAATCCATCTCAGATCCCAAGGTTAACCCTACTATTCCCTTGTTCTGTGTACCACCACTTGAGACTGTGCTAGGGGGGACAGTTGCCTTAGGGGCAGTGGTGGTAGGAGTAGAATCCTTGGCCCTTGGACAATTGGCATCCTTTGTCCAATGGGTCTTCTCTTTACAGATATGACACCAAGGTTTCCTTTTGCCTTTACCCTTGTTAGATTGTGACTCCCCCCCAGATGCAGGTTTTTGGGGCCCTTGTGAAGACTTCTGGTCTTTATCCTTCTCCCCACCCTTATCTGGAGTTTTAGCATCTTGCTTCTTTTGGTCACCACCTTGATTCTGAGTTTTCTGCTTCACCCTGGTGCTGACCCATTTGTCTGCCTTCTTTCCCAATTCTTGGGGAGAGGTCAGATCAGAATCAACCAAGTACTGATGCAACAACTGGTTTTGGCAATTATTAAGGATCTGCTCCCTCATAATTAAATTGTGCAATCCTTTAAAATCATTCACTTTACTGCCACGTAACCAGCCTTCCAGATCCTTAGCAGCACAATCTACAAAGTCTACCCAGTCCTGAGTCTGTGTTTTCTGGGTGTCTCTGAACTTAATCCTGTATTGTTCAGTGGTTAAGCCAAACCCATCAATGAGAGCACTTTTCAGGACTGAATAATTGTCAGCATCCTCTTCTCTAACAGTGAGGAGCTTATCTCTACCTTTGTCAGCAAAGGAGAGCCACAAGATAGCTGCCCACTGCTCCTGAGGGACCCTCTGTACCTTACAGGCCCTCTCTTGTGCAGTTATCCATTTGTGGATGTCATCCCCACTCTGGTAGGGAGGGACTATCTTGTTCAGGTTCCTATGATCATGAGTATACTCCTTAACGCTAGGGACGCTGTTGCTGCCACCATGGGACTCTAGCCCCAATCTCTTTGTAGCTCTCTGGAGCTCTAGGGATTCCATGTCTAGGGCCAACTGCTCCTTCTTGAGCCTAAGCTTGATTTTCTCAAGCTCCAGAAGTTGGCACTGTCTATCATAAGAGGATTTCCTCTTATTTGACATGGCAGTCCCTACAGAAGTTCCTGAGTGTCGAGATTCTACAGAGGGAGATCTGGATCTCCTAGGTAAACTCTGTACTCTTCCTGGTGGAGTAAAGAGAGGGCCACTGGGGCCTTCTCCCCCACCTAAAGGAAGATCTATGTTCTATTTCTATTTTATTTCTATTTTATTTACTTATAGAGCGCCCGAATCACCCCATCAGGGTATCTCTGCGCTAGGACCGCCATAATAAACCAAGGAGGGACAATCAGAACAGTGAGGTTTTCAGCAACTTTCTGAATGCCAGATAGTCTGTGCATTGACGCAAGTGAATGGGGAGTTCATTCCAGTAGTGTGGGGCCAGATGGTAAAAGGCTTTGCCACCTAAGCGGGTTAGAATCATTTTGATCCTAATGGCCAGGGTTTGAGTCCAGGTCAAAGAAGGTTTCACTTCCTGGCCTTTCCTCATTCCCTGCCCCACCCACTCTATCTACCTCATCAGACCCTGGGGTCTTCCTAAGGTCATCCAAGAGCAAAATCTCAATGAGACATTGGGTGTTTGCACCTCTCCCTGTCCTCAACTTCCTAGACACACACATGGCTTTCAATTCCTGGAATGAGAGGCCATTGTACCTAGTTGGCAGAGAGCCACTGGCTTCTCCTCTAGAAGACATACTAGTGTTATGTGGTGTAGGAACCTACCTAACCTAGTGGAGACTAAACTCTCTTGAGTTGGAGAAAGGGTGTGCTAGACCCTTGACTTACCCAACTCCAAGTTCAGTAGAACTTACTTATTCAAATCTTGATGTATTATATGTGCCTAATACTTAGTGGTTTTCAGTTAATCACTCAATGAGATTTATGTGGTAAAACAATAAAAAGCTTGAATCCCAACCGCTGTACACCAATGTGAGAAGGTGGCCTGGTATATGCTGTCCACTAATTAAAGTGGGCACCTTGTACCAGTCCACACGACCCTTATGATGTATGAGGTCAAAGATAACCTTTAGAAAGCTATCCTAGTGGTAGCTGTGGAGAGCAGCCTTCAGGCTTAATCTTGAAGGAATGTAAAGCAGCTTGTTTTACCAGAATATAACCTCCCGAATGACCAAATGAAAGGAGAACCACACAGTAGTTATATAGAAATAGGTATTTATTAATATAACACTCTCTACTAATCTCTACACGAGATTAGAACACCAATCACATAATACTGAATCAATAGGACATTCGTAAGTAGCACAATACACAGCGGGCTCCAGGGGGAGACCGAACCATATACTAAAAAAATGGTATAACTATCACGACTTGACTAGACACAGTGCCAAGAGCACGTAGAATCGCTGGGACCCCAAGGAACCACCCAAGGCAGTGGCACAGTGGGCCCACGGAGGACGGGTGCAGTGAGGAAACACGACCGCGTGCTCCGTACAATTCTATGGGAAAGTCGCGGTTGAAAAGTTACAGTTTAAGGACACTTCTACGAGGACTTCGAGCAAACCCTTTGGAACATAGGAGGTTCTAGAGCCAACCCACCAGTGAGTACCGAGGTACCTGTGTTACCTGTGAGAAGTTGGCCTGGTATATGCTGTCCACTAATTAAAGTGGGCACCTTGCACCAGTCCAAACGACCCTTATTGATGATTAGGTTAAAGACAACCTTTATAGAAAGCTATCCTAGTGGTAGCTGTGGAGAGCAGCCTTCAGGCCAAGTCTTGAAGGAATGTAAAGCAGCTTGTTTTACCAGTATATAACCTCTTGAATGACCAAATGAAAGGAGAACCACACCAGGTATATATAAAATATATGTATTTATTACTAAACACTCTCTACTAACCTCTTTATGAGATTAGAGAACAAGGCACACAATATTACAGTACTAGAACGACAGTAAATAGCACAATACACAGTGGGCTCCAAGGGGAGACCAAACCATATATTAAGAAAGTGGTATAACAACCACGACTTGACTAGACACAGTGCCTAGAGCACGTAGAATCTCTGGAACCCCAAGGAACCACCCAAGGTAGTGACACAGGGGACCCACGGAGGACGGGTGCAGTGTGGGAACACAGACGCGAGCTCCGTACAACTCTATGGAAAAGTCGCGGTTGGAAATTTAGAGTTTAAGGACACTTCGGAGAGGACTTCAAGCAAACCCAGTTTAACTTAGAAGGTTCTAAGGCCAGCACCCTTGTGAGTACCGAGGTACCCGAGTTACCTATCCCAGAGGAGCCGGGTGCATAGGGGTCAAGTGGTGTCGGAAACCCTCGTCGTTTTCAATGGCGTGATGCGACGAAGTGCTGCTGCCATGGAGAAGAAAAGTGTCTGGTGTGATCCAAGCCTGGATCGGAGATGAGAAGAACCTGAAAGCAGAGGGGACAGAGTCTGGGTCACTTCACGTGACCAGGAGCGGAGCAGTCGAATGCCCACCGTTGTCGGGTGCTTCAGGTGCGAAGAGGTGAAGCTTGACTCTGCAGCCACGGGGACCAGGAGACGTCGACGACAACCAGATTCCGCAGGCAAGCTGTCCCACAAAAGATGTTGAGTGCTGGGGGGTCAGTTTCCGGATTGGAGACCAACAAACCTTGGCAACTGCAACCCATGCGGTCAGAGAAAAGATGCTTCGTTGAGGACCAGCAAGGTCCTGGAGACTCCCAAAGCTATGGAGAGTCAGGGCACATCTGGAGCAACCAGGAAAGCCCGCTGAAAGTTAAGGTTGCCTTCTCAGGGACCCACAGGTCAACGGACCAGGGATCGCAAAAGGACCTCAAGAGGAATCACACAATACCAGCCCATGGAACACTCGTGGAGTGTAGGCCAGTAATCTTCGGTGGAAACACTGCTCGGGGCTTGGACTACAAGTAGCCCAAAGCACAGCCTCAGGGATCGCCTAAAAGCATATACTGCTGCAAATGTGCATGGTGTCCAGGGGTTTGGGTTGCCCGGTCCCCACGAGGGCTGCGGGTCTCAGGTTTGCTGAGAGCACTAGTCAGCCTCGGGGAAGCTTGGGCACCCACCTCCTGTGTTGCAAAATCTTCGGAGTCCGTCGGGAGCTGCGTAGATGCAAACCGGTCAGATGCATTGAGGTGCCTGCCTTGCAGGGGAGTAACTCCTTTACTCCAAGGGAGATTCTTCAGTCATCCAGCAAAGCGTAGATTGTCGAAGGTTACTTGCTTTCTGTAGCAGAGTTTAGTCCAGGTAATATCTAAAGTCCTGTAGTCAGGGTTCCTACTTTATACCCAAGGAAGGGGTGGGACAAACTCTGGGGACCCACCTATGGGAGGGTCAGGACAGAGGGGTGGCTACACCCATGTCCTTTGTCCAGTTTCACACCAGAGCAGGGGCTGATAGCCCCTGCAACCGGTTTGAGCTGGACTATGCACAGGGACACCAAATGTGCCCCCAGTGCAGACATCAAAGCACTCTGAGAGTGCACCCACCCAGCCCCAATACACTAAAGCCTGTCTGGGAGGTGGTCACACCTCCCTGTGACAGGAAACCTATTGTCCAGCCTCCCCTGCCGGAGTTTCGTCCAGCAGCAGGAGGGCAGACTCGTGTCTGTGGCTGGCAGCATCCATTTTGTGATGCCAGGGCTCTGTGAAGCTGGTACCAGGTGCTGTCATATTTCTCCCCCTAGGAGGGAGGAATCATACCTCCCACACCACTTACTGGTGTGGAGGTATGATTCCAAGGTGTTTGACACCAAACACAACATCATTCCTTGCAGCCGTTTTAAAGTTAGCATTTACCGCGAGGTTATAATGCACTTAAGAGTATATGGTTGGCTGCATCACAGACAACCCCGGAATAGTGGTTCCGAAGGCTGCAGAGGGGCTCTGCTCATGCATGGGCACCCTCTCACATAAAACCCAGCACCCTGCCTTCAGGATTGATAAGGCCTGCCATAGGGGTGACTGATAGGCTTATATGTGCAGTGATTAGGATAGATATAGTGAACCTATATCTAAGAAAGGGGTGCATGCACCACCTTACACAAGCTGCAGTAGCAGACCTGTTGTGTCATTTTGAATGGCCTCTCAGGGGTGGCATAATACATGCTGCAGCCCCTGGGAGGCCTCTGGGGTACCTATGCCCTGGGTACATAGTATACCATATACTAGGGACGTTTAAGGGTACCCCAGAATCCAATCTGGAGTGTACCTAAAGTACATGCAATCAATTTAGAGGAGAAAGCAGATAGACTGGGGTCCTGAATAGCAGGATCCCAGTCAGACTAAGTCGAAAACAGTGAAACATCAGCAAAAAGTGGGGGTAACTATAAGAAGCAGATCCTACTCTCCTACATTACCTATCCCAGAGGAGCCGGGTGCATAGGGGTCTAGTGGTGTCGGAAACCTTCGTCGTTTTCAATGGAGAGTTGCGAAGAAGTGCTGCTGCCAGGAAGGCGAAGAGTGTCCGGTGGAATCCAAGCCTGGATTCTAGGTGAGAGGAACCTGAAAGCAGAGGGGACAGAGTCTGGGTCACTTCAGGTGACCAGGGACTCCTTAGACGAATGCCCACCGATGTCGGGTGCTTCAGGTGCAAAGAAGGGATGCTTAACTCTGCAGCCACGAGGACCAGGAGACGTCGAGGATGGCCAGGACCCGGAGGTGAGCTGTCCCACGAAGGATGTCGAGTGCTGAGGGGTCGATGTCCGGCTGGAGCACCAACAAGCCTTGGCAAATGCAACCCACGCAGGAAAGACAAACAGGTTACGGTGTGGACCAGCAGGGTCCAGGGGACTCTCCAAACAATTGGGAGTCAGGGCACGTCTGGAGCAACCAGGGAAGCCCAAGAACAAACAAGGTGACCCTCGCCAGGACCCACAGGCCAACGGACCAGGGATCGCGAGGAGACCTTGAGCGACTTTACAAAGCACCAGCCCACAGGGCACTCGGTGAGTGGAGGCCAGCTATCTTCAGTGCAAATGCTGCTCGGGGTCAGGACTACTCGGAGTCCAAAGCACAAGCTCGGGGATTGCCAACAAGTATTTGCTCTTGCAAATGTACGCGGTGCACAGGGGTTCAGGTTGCACGGCCCCCACAAGGGATACTGGTCTCAGAATCGCTGAGAGGTCAGATCAACCTCGGGGACCTTCGGGAACCCACCTCCTGTGTTGCTGAAATCTTCGGAGTCCGCAGGAGCTCTGGAGAAGCAAGCCGGTCAGATGCTCTTAGGTGCCTGCTACTGCAGGGGAGTAACTCCTTTACTCCAAGGGAGATTCTTCAGTCGTGCAATCGTGGTGCAGGCAGTCAAAGTACTTGGTTTCTTCTTAGCAGAATCTTGTCCAGGTAAAATCTAAAGTCCTGTAGCCAGGTAACCCACTTTATACCCACGGGAAAGGGTTGGACAGATTCTGGGGACCCTCCTAGGGGAGGGGCAGGACAGAGGGGTGGCTACACCCATGTCCTTTGTCCTGTTTCACGCCAGAGCAGGAGCCATGGGCTCCCAGAACTGGTTTGAGCTGGACTATGCACAGGGACACCAAATGTGCCCCCAGTGCAGACTTTCTGGCACTCTCAGAGTGCACCCACCCAGCCCCAATACACTAAACCCTGTCTGGGAGGTGGTCACACCTCCCTGTGACAGGATGCCTATTGTCATGCCTTCCTCTGCTCGAGCTTGGCTCAGCAGCAGGAGAGCAGAATCGTGTCTGTGGCTGGCAGCGTCCATTTTGTGCTGCCCGGGTCGAGAAAGCTGGTACCGGGTAGACCGGTGACCCACAGTAGTGGTTTCAGAAGGGTGGAATCATACCTCCCACACCAGTTATTGGTGTGGAGGAATGATTCCAAGGTGTTTGACACCAAACACGACATGTTTCTAAGCAGTCGTTTTCAAATTGGCATTTACCGCAAGGTTATAATGCAACTTAACCTATATGTCTGGCTGCATCACTGACAACCCCGGAGAATGGTCTCCGAAGGCTGCAGAGGGGCTCTGCTCATGCAGGGGCACCCTCTCACGTAAAACCCAGCACCCTGCCTTCAGGATTGATAAGGACTGCCATTGGGGTGACTGATAGGTTTTTAAGTGTAGTGATTTAGATAGATATAGTGAACCCATATCTAAGTAAGTGGTGCAAGCACCAGCTTACACAGGCTGCTCTAGCAGACCTGTTGTGTCATTTTGAAAGGTCTCTCATGGGTGGCATAATACATGCTTCAGCCCATGGGAGGCCTCTGGGGTAGCTATGCCCTGGGTACATGGTGTACCATATACTAGGGACTGATAGGGGTACCCCAGTATCCAATCTGGAGTGTACTTAAAGTACATAATACATAGCAATTTAAGGGAGAAAGCAGATCGACTGGGGTCCTGGATAGCAGGATCCCAGTCAGACTAGTCCAAAAACAGTGAGACATCAGCAAAAAGTGGGGGTAACCATAAGAAGCAGATCCTACTTTCCTACACACTCTACTCCACTTCACTCCACTCTGTCACTTCACTCCACACCTCTTCCCTTTACGCATCTCTACTCTATTCCACTCCATTACACTCTATGCCACTTTACTCCACCCCACTCTAAGCCACTCCACTCTACACCACTCTACTCTATGCCACTCCACTCTCCTCTATGCCACTCCACTCTATGCCATGCCACTCTACTCTGTCACTCTACTTTACGCCACTCCACTCTACGCCACTATACTCTATTCCACTCTAGTCTAAGCAACTCCACTCTACATTACTTGCACTCTGTCACTCCACTTTACTGGACTCCACTCTACGGCACTTCAGTCCACGCCACTTCACTCCAATCTATGCCCCTTTACTCTGCTCTATGCCACTTCAGAGTATGCCTCTCTACTCTATGCCACTCTACTCTGTGCCATTCCATTCCACGCCACTCCACTCTATGCCACTCTACTCTAGGCCACTCTACTCTAGGCCACTCTATGCTACTCCACTTCACTCTACCCCACTCTACACCACTCCACATTACTGCACCCTACTCTATGCCACTCCACTCCACTCTATCCCACTCTAGTCTGTCACTCTACTTTACGCCACTCCACTCTACGACACTATACTATACTATATTCCACTCTACTCTAAGCAACACCACTCTATATTACTTGCACTCTGTCACTCCACTTTACTAGACTCCACACTACGGCACTTCAGTCCACGCCACTTCACTCCACTCTATGCCCCTTTACTCTGCTCTATGCCACTCCACTCTATGCCACTCTACTCTAGGCCACTCTATGCTATTCCACTTCACTCTACCCCATGCTACGCCACTCCACATTACTGCACCCTACTGTATGCCACTTCACTCTACTCTATGCTACTCCACTCTATGCCAATCTGTGCCACTCTACTCTGCCACTCTACACTACACCACTCTAATCTACACAACTCCACTCTACACCACTCCTCTGTATGCCACTCCACTCCACTCTACGCCACTCCGCTCTACGCCACTCCACTCTATGCCACTTCACTCCACTCTGCCACTTCACTTTACGCAGCTCTACTCTATGCCACTCTACTCTATGCCACTGCATTCCACTCTACACCACTTTACTCCACTCAACTCTCTGCCGCTCTACTCTATGCCATTCAATGCCACTCTACTCTATGCCACTCTATGCCACTCTATTCTATGCCACTCCACATCACTCCACCTCACTCTATGCCACTCCACTCTACACCAGTCCACTCTACGCCTCTTCCCTCCACTCTATGCCCCTCCACTCTACTCTACATCACTCCACGCCATTCCACTCAACAATACCACTGTACTCTAATCGACACCACTCCACTCCACTCTGTGCTACTCCACTCTGTGCCACTCTGCTCTACACTCTATGCCACTCCACTCTAAGCAATGCCGCTCTAATGCATTCTACTCTACGCAACACTACCCTACACCACTCTACTCTATACCTCTCTACTCTATGCTATTCCTTTCCACCCTACAGCACTCTACACCATTCAACTCCGCACCACTCCACTCTTCACCAATCCACTTCATGCTACTTCACTCTGTGCCACTCTACTCATCGCCTCTCTCCTCTACGCCTCTATCACCCACTCAGCTCCACTCTATGCCACTCCACACCACTCCACTCCACTCTATGCCGCTCCACTCTATGCCACTCTACTCTATGCCACTCTATTCTATGCCACTCCACTGTATACCACTCTACTCTATGTCACTCTGCTCTACACCACTCCACTCTGACACTCCACTCAATGCCACTCTATTCAATGTCACTCCACTCTAGGCCACTCCACTCTACGCCACTATACTCTATTCCACTCTAGTCTAAGCAACTCCACTCTACATTACTTGCACTCTGTCACTCCACTTTACTGGACTCCACTCTACGGCACTTCAGTCCACGCCACTTCACTCCAATCTATGCCCCTTTACTCTGCTCTATGCCACTTCAGAGTATGCCTCTCTACTCTATGCCACTCTACTCTGTGCCATTCCATTCCACGCCACTCCACTCTATGCCACTCTACTCTAGGCCACTCTATGCTACTCCACTTCACTCTACCCCACTCTACCCCACTCTACACCACTCCACATTACTGCACCCTACTCTATGCCACTCCACTCTATCCCACTCTAGTCTGTCACTCTACTTTACGCCACTCCACTCTACGACACTATACTATACTATATTCCACTCTACTCTAAGCAACACCACTCTATATTACTTGCACTCTGTCACTCCACTTTACTAGACTCCACTCTACGGCACTTCAGTCCACGCCACTTCACTCCACTCTATGCCCCTTTACTCTGCTCTATGCCACTCCACTCTATGCCACTCTACTCTAGGCCACTCTATGCTATTCCACTTCACTCTAACCCATTCTACGCCACTCCACATTACTGCACCCTACTGTATGCCACTTCACTCTACTCTATGCTACTCCACTCTATGCCAATCTGTGCCACTCTACTCTGCCACTCTACACTACACCACTCTAATCTACACAACTCCACTCTACACCACTCCTCTGTATGCCACTACACTCCACTCTACGCCACTCCGCTCTACGCCACTCCACTCTATGCCACTTCACTTCACTCCACTCTGCCACTTCACTTTACGCAGCTCTACTCTATGCCACTCTACTCTATGCCACTGCATTCCACTCTACACCACTTTACTCCACTCAACTCTCTGCCACTCTACTCTATGCCATTCAATGCCACTCTACTCTATGCCACTCTATGCCACTCTACTCTATGCCACTCCACATCACTCCACCTCACTCTATGCCACTCCACTCTACACCAGTCCACTCTACGCCTCTTCCCTCCACTCTATGCCACTCCACTCTACTCTACATCACTCCACGCCATTCCACTCAACAATACCACTGTACTCTAATCAACACCACTCCACTCCACTCTGTGCTACTCCACTCTGTGCCACTCTGCTCTACACTCTATGCCTCTCCACTCTAAGCAACGCCGCTCTAATGCATTCTACTCTATGCAACACTACCCTACACCACTCTACTCTATACCTCTCTACTCTATGCTATTCCTTTCCACCCTACAGCACTCTACACCATTCAACTCCGCACCACTCCACTCTTCACCAATCCACTTCATGCTACTTCACTCTGTGCCACTCTACTCATCGCCTCTCTCCTCTACGCCTCTATCACCCACTCAGCTCCACTCCACTCTATGCCACTTTACACCACTCCACTCCACTCTATGCTGCTCCACTCTATGCCACTCTACTCTATGCCACTCTATTCTATGCCACTCCACTGTATACCACTCTACTCTACGTCACTCTGCTCTACACCACTCCACTCTGACACTCCACTCTATGCCACTCTATTCAATGTCACTCCACTCTAGGCCACTCCACTCTAAGCCACTCTACTCCACTCCTTTGTACTCTATGCAACTCTACTCTACATCACTCCAGTCCACGCTACTCTTTGCAACTCCAATCTGTGCCACGCACCTCTATGCCACTCTACTCTATGCCACTCCACTAACTTTTAGCCATGTGGAGCAGCAGCCGCTGCTCTTGCCTATGCGAGAGCTATTGCCGTTGCCAATGCTTGTTTTTATTTCAGCCTTTGAAACCGAAGAAAGAGGGGTCCCACATATTAACTCACCAGACCACTAACTTTCGTTTTTTTTGTTTTTTTTTTACCCTGGAAGCCATTTATTCCAAAATAGTGAGCACACATAATCAGAGTTTCAACTGTATCTGCCTCACAGTTATCGAACTTTGAAATCATCTACTTTTACCTATTTTCTAAACTCTCCATGTTATTATAGTTCCTCCCATTTTTACAAGATTTGTCACAGAAAATAGTTAATTGATGTTTCTCGTCAGTACCCTTGTGCACCCTAAACTCCCCTCCCAGCCCCACCCCCACCACCCTATTGCTCCGGGCACAGGCTGCCAGTCGCGGCTCCTGGAGGGAGTGCTGCGGGGCGGTGAGGCAGGCGGGGGAGGGGCAGGGTGGGGGGTAGTAAACTCCGGCATACGGCCGGACAGAGTTAAGTACATTAATGAATAAATAAAACGAATTACATTGCGAGCGCCGCATCGCCAATGCAGTGGTGAGCCAAACCCCTTGTCCTCTCAGGTCCCTATAATTCAGACCACACTCGAAACTTGAAGAGATTAAAGACCGCAGGTTTATAGCCAAAGGTTCACTTACAAGTGATCTGTACTGAACCTTGTGCCCCGTAATCAAAGGTCATAGCTAAGCAAAGCGACTTCCGGTGAACTTTACAAAAAAGACCAATCCCTATCAGGTCGGTGTCTCCGTGCAGTGACCTCTAACTTAGCTCCTTCCCAGGCAGTGTTCATTACCGGTGACCTAGAACAACTACCTTGCCGGTGTACGTTTGCTCCCTAGCCTCTACCATTTATTCATCTTGGGCAGGGGTCTTCACACTGGGGGGCGGGCCCCCCTAGGGGTGGCCTTCAAGTGATCCCAAGTGATAACAGTGATTTGTTTTCAGTGGAAATAAAGGAGCAGCAGTCAGCCGCTCTACAATAGGCCATCACTGACTGGGAGAAGGTGTCTAAAGGGAAGGGACTCCAAATATTCTTCAAACTCCCCACCCTCATTTCTAATAATCACACTGTGGATACTTTTACATGTAAGTAAGGCCTGCCTGACCAGAATAGTATGTTCGGCAATCATGTATTTGATTGTATTTTTAAAACGGTTGCAGGACTTGACTGCAATGTTTAAATAAGTCTAGGCATATTTAAACATTGCCAATTCAATAGAATAATTGTGAAAAAATTCTGGTGGGATCACCTGTGATTTTTTTATTTTCCACAGGGGGTGGTTGGGGGGTGCGGCATTAAAAAGTTTGAAGACCACTGATCTCGGGGGACCTCCAGCTTTCTCTTCTTTCATGTGGATGGCCATTTCTGACACCTCTATCCACACTTTGAGACCAGGTTTTTCAGTAATCTTTCATCTCCCATTCCTTCTGGATCTTATTGTTCATTTCTGGTTCTTGTGTAGTGTTTTTGGAGTCACTTCCCGAACGTCCGTTTCCAGAACATTTGCTTCTAGGCTGGAATTCATCTCGTCTCTCAACACGCTGGGTTCCATTGGCCAGCTTGGTGGCTCCTGAGTCTGAAAGACCCTTGCATTCTCCCCGGGCCAAGTTCCACAACCAGGCCGCATCCTGGCACAGGTCTCCAGCGCCAGAAGTGAACACAGGGTTGAAGTGCTTAAAAAAGTATGGGAACTGTGCTCCAGGTGAAATGCTGAACGTCAGCCTTAACAGTTCTAGAATAATAATTTTTTAAACAAAATTATGGGAGCTGTTATTGTAAAATTAAAAAAGATTGGGAACATCATTTCCCATTAGATCCTGCCCACTTCAATCACTGGGTCCGAGAGTGGCGCGAGTAGCCAGGGAAGAACTGCATGAGGCAATGGGCAGAATTCAGAAATGAGGTAGGAGGAAGGCATCACTTATGCGGCGGATAAGGGGACCTCAGATGCAGCGGCAGGGTGCAAGGTCTGGTCCAATAAACATATGAGTTCTGAGGGGGAGCCATCTTGGAAGGGCGCCATCATTGGTGGAAGAGATAGTAATCAGAGATTTCACTAAGTGTTTGCGAGAGGAAGACGTACAGTTCCAGACCTAGCAAGAAAATGTATTGAATTTTTAGACAAGTTATTGGACACACTACACGTTCTCACAGGATCTTTTTCATTTCGGCTCGATTTCTTCTTTCAGCTGCCTGTTTTAAATTTACTCAAATAACAACAGTACCAGACAGGGGTTCTTGGAGTAGTTTTGAAGTAAGTCAATCGCAGTCGATCAATTTGTAGAAGGATTTTTGCAGTAACCAGATATCCGGTGTTAGACAACGCCCCTTGTGACCCAATCCTCACCTCCCAAACTCTGACTCAATTTACATATCTAGCACGTCTCTACCAAAGATTTTGGAAATTACATATGAAAAAATGGTGACTCGGTGGTGCCCCAAGGAGGGCAGTGAAAGTGGTAAAACCCATTTATTCACCATGTTACTACAGATCACAATCCGGAAAGGTACTTGTGTTGATTCTGATGCAAAGACACACATGGCTATCTCTTTCTCATTCACCTTCTGTTTCTCTCTTCTTAGCTCTCTCTCCTGCTCTCTGACGCCCGCTCCCTTTATTCTGACTCTGTAGCTTTCTCTCTTTTTTTCGCTTTCACTTCCTCTTCCTGTGCCTCTCTCTTTCAATTATTTCTCTTGTATTTTTTATTTCTTGCTTTATCTCTTTACTTCGTTTACTCTCTATCCAGCTTTCTTTAATGGTGTCACTTTTCCTCTCGATATTGCTCAATCCTTCTATTCCTCTCTTTACCTTCTCACACATTCTCTCATACTTTCTTCATATATTTCTCTCTCATATTCTTATCATTTAACTTTTTCTCAGTTCCTTTGTATCACCCTCTCAAATTCCTTTCTTATTTCATTTCTGTTTTCCTTCCTATCTTTAATTTCTTTTAACTTTCAGTATTTCATCCCTCCTGCATATTCCCTCTGTCACTTATACTCACTCTCTCGTCTTCCCAATCACTCCACCCCCTATTTTCCTTTCCTCCGATTCTCTCACTTCTGGTCTTTAGATCTTTTTCCCCTTCATATCTTTCAGTGCATCCTTTTCTCAGACACTCTTTCGTCCTCTCTTCCTAGTGTCTATTTCTTTAATGTTGTACCATCACACGTTCTTCTTATCGTTTATCTTGCTTTTATTCTGTCACATTTCCTTTTCTTTCCTTTCAGTCTGTCTCTCTTCTCGTTCTCTGACCAGTCATTTCTACTTGCCATTCTCACCATTCTATATTTCTTTCCCATCGTCTTTTGCTCATTCATACTCTTTCCCTATTCTCTACCTCTATTGTCCTGCTTACTACCTCTCCTCCTCCCTCACTTTCTCACTTTTGGTCTCTCTCCCTCTTGATCTATATCACTTTCCTCTCCCACAGTTCCCCCTTTTGCTTCCTCTACTCCTCCGTTTCACTCTTTCCCTCTCATTTGTTAATCGCTCATTTCTCCATGCCATCCCCTTTTTTCTACTGCTCTTCCTTCTTTTCATTATCATCGTCTCCCTTGGTTACCTTCCCTTCTCTCTTGCTCTTTCACCCCTTCCATCTTTTCCTCTCTTTTAGTCTCTTTCCCGCTCCACTATCTACTTGTTTTTCCTTTGATTCTCTCTCTTCTCCTTCCTTTCCTCCTGTCACCTCTTTCCCCATCTTACTCTATCAGTCATCCTCCTCTCTTCCTGACTTGCACTTTTCCCTCCCTCCCCTCCTTTCAGTGTCCCTCCCTCTCATTATCTGTTTACTAATTTCCGTTTGCATCCTCTATTTTCTGTCTCTTCTCCGCCTCTATCCTTCTCCTACCCTCTTTTCTCTCACTCCTTTCTTCCTTCCTTGTTTTCAATGTCTCTCCCTCTTACTCCTTTCACTTACTTCTGCTTTGCACCCTCTCTCTTCTGTCACTTTCCTCCTGCCACTTCCCCTCTCTCGTTCCCCGTCGCCACCCTTTACTCT
Source organism: Calotriton arnoldi (assembly GCA_963921515.1). Classification (NCBI taxonomy): domain Eukaryota; kingdom Metazoa; phylum Chordata; class Amphibia; order Caudata; family Salamandridae; genus Calotriton; species Calotriton arnoldi. The sequence goes on from CAWUFW010000363.1 coordinate 2,007,054, forward strand.
CCCTATCTTGCCTTCCATTCTTCCATTGCCTCGTCCTCTCATTCTCTATCCGCCAATGTCTGCTTGTCCTCCTCTCCCTTCTCTGTCTCCTTCCCCTCTCATTATGTTCTCCCCCGTCACCCTCCTCTCTCCCTGCCTTGTAGGGTTTCTAAAAGCCTATAAATTGCCCTGACAGGTGCATTTGCCTGACACTGGGAATACCCTTGGCTTTAGCTGTTCGCCTTTGATCTCCGTTGAGAGCTTTTTAGATTTGGCAATGCTAAGACCTTTTTTTTCTGCTAAACCTCAGGTGTGATTAAATTATATTTGTAGCAAGTAAAAGCGTCGACGAGCGTCTCCAGTCCTGAATGCACGAGCTGTCTGCAGCATGTGTGCTTTTTTGTTGTTTTTAGGAGGCCGCTGGTGAATCACGGGCAGGTTTTCCCAAGCTGGCCATGCATTTTGGATTGATTTACATCTGTTAATGAATTGCATCACATGCCCCTCGCACAGAGAAGCTACCAGCTCCTAAATCACAGGCCCAAGATTGTTATAGTATTTTTGTTTTGGCGGGGGTGGGGGAGGGGGGGAATATTTATCGAGCCTGGCGTCGAGGCATGCATTTTGACCTCCCTGAGAAATGAGTGCACACTCTTGAACGGGGAGCTGGTTTTAATGGCTGGTTAGATATTATGGGACAAGATTACTGGGTCTTTCACCGCCAGGGTGGCAGCTCGGGTCTAACATAGGCTGTGAGTGAATACAAGTATTCATTCTCTTCTGTGTTAAGTGGCTGCCGTGGTAAGATTTTAACAGAGGCATTTAAATAATTTCTGGCGCTGAATCAGTCTTTGGTGGATCCTGCACCCAGCAGGTGGGACCCCTTACACCTCAAATAAGAACACAGCCGAGCCTGCTGCACTTCAGAAAAGTAGTGATACATTATCTCTTTCATCTACAATTCAACTAGTTTTTGAACTTTTAAGCTTTTGCACATATTTTATCACTTAACGTTACCTTCTCACAGTTTAGGAATCACCATTGAATTCTCTACATTCACCCCAGTTCATGTGTTTAGTAGGATTACTATTGCTCTCTGTAAAGCCTTTCGGAACAGCTGCGCTATAGAAAAACAACAGATAGTACATTTTGTCAATCACTTTTTTGTTAATGGAAGTATTCTCCTACACAAACGTTTTTGCTTGCAGTCGCAGTGTAGAAAACCCCCAACATAGAAGCTTCATGCAGTTGTGAATTTTGCACAACTTTGTGAAAGGAATTTCGATGTCACACAGTCCTATATGAGGCCCAGTGAAACGTTACTCATAGAAAAATAAGAGGTCTTAATTTAAAGTTACTATAGTAGTACAGTCGAAATGCAAATTATTATTTTTTTTATTTCCCATTGCAAAAGTTGAAATAAATGGAAAGTGCCATATAAATCAAGTGACTATAAATAAAAGGAGTGAGAGTGCCCAACTTCATGGGGTCAGCAGGAGCGAGCAAAATGTTTGGGGAAACCAGGTGCAACGCAAAAGCAGGAATAATTTCCACAATTCAACAAAGTTCACAGCTAAGGCACTTAATGTGTGTGAGGTGTTATGTCTCATATGCTGTGTTGACCACAGTACCCAGACCCACACGGTTCTGAAGTAACAGTGAGCAGTAAAAAGTAGAATTCTGTACTGAGAGCTACTTCTGCTCAAGGAAAATCATTGCAAGCTAGTAACAAATGTATAATCACAGTGCAGTAGTGACTACATCCATTAACAATACTCTAATAACCACCCAAACACTTCAAGTGGGGTTACCAGCAGAAATGTCAGGAAAAGTGTATCAATATGAAATATCACCACACTACTAAGGAAATAACAGTCAAAGCAGCTTGCACTATCTGCACATAGGACATATTCACAGCAATAAATCTCCTCAACTCAGCTTGAATTACCATTCAACTATCAGTTCTAAATATGTTCTGAATATAAAATCATTTTGTCTTTATCAGCATATCAGTTTTTTTTTTTTAAATAATTTAAAAAATAAATAAAATCCCTCTTCCATTTTGGGTAAACAAACTCAACTTCCCAAATTTGTTATGAGAGAAACATATTTTTTTACTTCAAAATACCATTTTCATCAATCAGTTCAGGAATGAATGCTGTTTGATGGGAAACCACAATCTTTTGGTGGTCCTTGAAACTAGGTATCGCTCATAGGGTGCATCCATGTTTATGTTAATGACTGACACACAAATAAATGTGAACACATCTATAAACACACAAAGATGAATTCACATTAAAGGCTTGGAAGTGGATATCAGCTCTGGATCTAGCCCCCATTCTCCTCAGCTCCTGAGCTGATCATGCACCCATCTCACTCAATCTCTCTCTTGCTCCTGCCAGCCCACAGTTAGGTGACTCCACTCTGGCTCCTCATCAGGCATTCTTCTTTCCTGGCTAATTGTTGTCATGCATAGTTTGACTGATAGTTCAGGGACCTACAACACATCCAGGCTCCCTACGGCTTTGCTAAATTAAGAGTAGATACAGATGGGCCTGTTGTAGGCCAACTGTATCCACTCTCAGATCGTCATCATTGCAGGCAGTACATGTGTTTGTGTGTGACGACGAGGCCCTGCCGTTCGTTTGGCTGGCGTCACTTTATGGGTCTTTAGATGAGCAGTGCTATCTTCAATGTGTATATAAACTTTAAATGATGTACTGGGATGAGTTTCACTTTGGAGAGCTACTTCAAGGGTGCTGGTGAGCTACCAGTAGCTCCTGAGCTATTCTTCCTTGAAACATCTTGTTTCACTTCCTCTGTCTACAGCCTTTGTTTTTTTGTTTATTTGGCCACTTCCTAGTAGATTATTAAACACATTTTATGACTGGGAATATATATCTGTAATCGTCACTATGAGAAAATGCAAATGTACACACATCTTGTACTCTCAGGTTTTGACAGCAGAACTAATTCCCGGCTAACTTACATATTACAGCCCCTGACAGCAGAGACTTTGCTGTATCCACTAGGTTACCCCAATCTTGAGCGATCAGGCCCCACACAGCAGTGTTGTATATTGTGATAATAAATTCATAAAAATCTATCAATATAGATTATAAAATGCCTCTGCTTGAATACTGAAATAAATGACAAAAACAGAAGTGTTCTCTGAGAAAGGAAATGTTTCATTCACATCAGACATAATAATATTAATTTACCACCACATATGAGCTTAGCATTTTCTGAAAATACACAATTTTTGCCCTCAAATACCAGCTTTTCATTGTTGTAAAAGAAACTATTTTTCCCAAAAGTCATGTTTTTTTTCTGATTAGGGGAACAAAGGCAAACAGAACACAGGAGGCTGCATTGTGCTTCAGATCCACCAACACAAACCCTGAACACCAGATCACCCATTGGATCCCTCTCACAACTCAAGCCACAATCTCCATCAAGAACTCTGTACACTAGGGAGCACCCACCGACCCATGTCCCAACCACATCTTCAACCTCGGGAGCAAGACAATTGGCGACGAGCTCAAGAAAGTCCTGAATGCCTCCATCACCACTTCCTCCTTCCCTGAGGACTGGAAACACTCTGAGGTGAGGCCTCTCCTGAAGAAACCATCCACTAATCCAGCAGAACCGAAGAACTAACATCCCATCTCCTTGCTTCCCTTTCCGGTGAAGGTTCTTGAAAAGCTCATCAGCCATCAACTTACCAAATACCTGGAACACTGCAACCTCCTGGACCCTCAATTCGGATTCCGAGCCAACCACAGCACCGATACAACCCTGATCGCAGCCGCTGACGACATCAGGGCCCTCCTGGACCATGGCGAAATAGCAGCCCTCATCCTCCTGAACCTGTCAGCTGCCTTTGACACTGTCTCCAACCACATCTTGATCAACAGACTCCACCAAATTGGAATCCAGGGAGACACCCTCAAATAAATTGCCTCATACCTCACAGGAAGAACCCAGAGAATCCGTCTCCCACCGTTCTCCTCGGAACCCAAGAAGATCATCTGCGGCGTCTCACAAGGATGGTTCCTCAGCCCCACCCTCTTTCACGTACATGACCCCCCTGGCCAACACCTTCAGATCGCACGGACTGAACATCATTTCCTATACCGACAACACCCAACTCATCCTTTTACTGTCAGAAGACCCCTCCACCACCAGAGCCAACTTCCACAGATGCATGATGAACGTCGCCGATTGGATGTAGAACAACTGTCTCAAGCTCATCATGGACAAAATGAAAGTCCTCATCTTTGGGAACAACACCTAGCCGTGGCATGGCACTTGGTGGCCTGCTGAACTCGGCCCTTACCCCGCCCAGACAGACCATGCTAGCAACCTCGGCATCATCTTGGACAGAAAGTTATCTATGCAGAAACAGGTAAACGCAGACTCATCCTCCTGCTTCCACACCCTACGCATGCTCTGTAAGATTTTCAGGTGGCTCCCAACAATCACTCAGGCCCTCATCACCAGCAGGAACACTCTCTATGTAGGAATCACTGCACGCCTCCTGAAGATACTACAGACAATACAAAACTCAGTGGCAAGACTCATCCTCGAGCTCCCCAGACGAACTCACATCACCCCGCAACTCAAGAAGCTACACTGGCTCCGGATCCAGAAGAGATGCCAGTTCAAGATGTTGACCCACGCATACAAAGCCCTGCATAACGAAGGACCAGCATACATCAACAAATGAATGACCCTCCACATACCGACCAGACACATGCGATCTGCCTCCCTCTTCCTCGCAGAAACCTCCCGGATCCGCCAAGCCAACGTTGGAGGACACTCCTTCTCTCACCTGACGGCTGGAGCCTGGAACGACCATCCCCTGCACCTTAGGACCACCTTATAGCTCCAGGAATTCGGGAAAGGACTCAAGACCTGGCTGTTCGAATGAACAGAGCTTTGCGAAGCAGCTAGCAACTCCAGCACCTTGAGACCCTCACAGGTGATTTGCCGTGCTTTATGAATCATGATTGATAGATTGAGACTGTCCTAGGCCAATACTAGCCCCGCAGTCCGTCCTCTTTTCTGCAGCACTGTCAATGGTTGAGGCTTAGCCAATGGATGTGCTGCAGTGGGAAATCTGACATCAAGTCATTTTTTTGTCAGTGCTGAGGCGAGAAATTAAATCAAAATACTGGCTTTCATCAAGGATATTTGCTCTCACATGACTATTCTTACATGTGCAGTGTAAGTGTGTTGCACTTTTCTGAAGGCACTTCAAACGCACATGTGCAGTGTGGTATATACTTTCCATCGTGTTCTCTTGAATGTGTTTGAGGCAGTTCTATATGAGCTTTACAAGTCCCTTTCAAGAGGAGATGGGCGAAGTTGAAAAGATGGAGCATTGCGTGCCCTCATGTACCAGCTGCCACTGCTTTATGAACACGCTAATCGATACAGCCAGCATCACTAGAATGAGCCTCTTAGTTCTCTTAACTGTCATAACGTACAGAGGTGCACAACACCAGCTAGGTCACCTGGTTATCGCAACAGGCTGACCTACAGTTGTGCCCACAAGCATCTACACATGCGTGTGACAACATGTTGCTCACCTGGGCTCCAGGTACTTAGCAGCTGGGCAGTACTGTTGTGCCAGTCACTACTGCTTCATGGAAGGGGCAAGCAGACTGAAAGATGTTCCGTCAGGTAGTAAGGGGTAGTTCTAACGGAAGGCCGGTTAGTAAATCCAGGATGGAGAATGGCATTACATTGAACACTGCTAAGGCTTTATTGCCCTTGCGCACCCCTCAGTAATTAAGGTTGCGGCCTTATTTAATGTTATCTCGCTGCATGACGTCTTCCTTGTCGTGAATGGTGCCTTGTACCGGGTCTTCTATGTATAGTGCTTGTCGGTTTGTCCGCCTGTTCCATCACAGTAGGGACATTACACAAATAGCACTGCATGGAGAGAGACTACAACTGGCTCTGTGCCTGGAATAACATTGACTCGTGTCCCTCGCTCCTCAGATGTCCCTGTCACTTGTCTCACCTGTCAGCAGGTGTTGCTCATTAAGTAGACAGGTTAGTGGCGGTCGTTGAAGCAGGTCTCCTCTTTAAGGGGGGGTTTCTCCTTACAGTCTGGACTATAATGCCCTTGATCAAAGGCCGTTGGCAGGAGCTGGGGCTGCTCAGTTCATCTTCCCTCTTGCAGGGACCCTGCGCGGAGGCGTCGGTCTGTCTGTCAGCGTCCTGCAGGCAGCCAGGGCACTACTGAGGCCTGGTGTGATGGATGGGCCTGGCCAGGGCCGCAGATAGCGTCTGCCTGCGCGGAGCGGAAGTGCGCCTTGTTAAAAGCCTGTCAGAGCAGCGCATGCCTTTGAAGATGTCTGTCTTGTGATCTGCAGCCCGATTGGGGCCACGAAATATCCTTCTGGAGTGGGGAGAATTTCTTCTTTTATTTGTATTTGTCCAGCTCAGGAAGTTGGGGGAGGGCTGGTATTTTATTTAGCAGCCCCCATCCCCTCCCAGGCTCATATGGTACTCATCACCCTTCCTATAGCATATATACTGTAGGGACACTGCAAAGTCCACCCCGTAGAGCAATAACCGTGTTTTGCACGGCGGGCAAAACTTAAGATTTAAAATGTCCTGTTTTGGGCTAGCGCGGCCGGGACAACCGACTGAGGTGACTTGTAATGTCGGTCCTGTATTGTAGTTTGTGACACCAGTGTTCAGCTCATTCGTTTAGCCTCGCATGTTCTATAGATTTTGGAATAGGGGTGCAGAAAATAGAGTTGTTTACCCAGAATTGCGTAATTTGGTTAAGTAGGAGTTCAGGATTTTAACCCTGGTCGCCTGACTCTTCAGTTTAGCCACGAGCACCAGAGCCTGGTACCATTATGCCGGGTCTGGTGGCTCAGTGGACTAAGGTGTCCACTGTAGAGGCCTGTGCTTAACCTCATGGTCACAGGTTGAAATCCCGGCAGGTCCGCTCAGCCTTTCATCCTTCTGAGGTCGATAAAATGAGTACCATTGAGTTGGGAAATAATAAACATCTGTTATTCAGCTCAAGAGGCCCTTCTGGGTGAACGTGCGCTTTACAAATATACGTGCTATGCTATGCACACTGAATAGTCAACATCCTATGCATACCAAGCATACAAGAACCCCACGGCACTGCATTCGCAATAAAGTTAGAAAGATTCACAACAGGGCTGATACATTGTATTGTATTTGCATTTATATAGCGCTTACTACCCCTGACGAGGCGTCGAAGCGCTTTTTCGGCGAGTAGCACGCTACTCCGGGACCCATAGAGGATTAGTGTTGAATTAGTATAGTGAAACATGCAAGTACATTTTAAGTGGTGGATAGGTTAGTTAGTTATTTGGATTTGGAATGATAGCAGAAGGATAGAGGAGGAAAAAAGGTTTGTATTTATATAGCGCTTGTTACCCCTGATGGGGTGTTGAAGCACGCTACTCCGGAAGCCCATAAAGGATTAGTGGTGAATTAATATGGTGAAATATGAAAGTAATTTCAGTGGTGGATATTAGTCAGTTATTTGGAGTGAGAAGGATAGCGGAGGGATAAAAAGGGAAGAAAGGTTTGCATTCATATAGCACTTGTTACCCCCGATGGGTGTTGAAGCGCTTTTCTGGCGAGTAGCACGCCACTCCGGAACCCATTAAGGATTAGTGTTGAAAATGAGTATAGTAAAATATGAAGTAATTTGAGTAGTGGATATGTTATTCAGTTATTTGGGTAGAGAAGGGTAGGTGGCGGGATAGAAGAGGGAAAGAGGTTTGTATTTATATAGCGCTTGCTACCCCTGATGGGGTTTTGAAGCGCAAGTAACACGCTACTCTGGAACCCATAAGTATTAGTGTTGAATTAGTATGGTGAAACATGAAAGTAATTTTATTGGTGGATATGTTAGTCAGTTATTTGGATTGAGAAGGGTTGGGGAGGGTAGAAAAGGGAAAAGGTTTGCATTTATATAGCGCTTGTAACCCTGATGGGGTGTTGAGACGCTTTATTGGCGAGTAGCACGCTACTCTGGTACCCATAAAGGATTAGTGCTGAATTAGTATAGTTGAATATGGAATTTGAGAATTGAACATGTTAGTCTGTTAATTTTGATTGAAAAGGATAGTGGAGAGATAAAAGAGTGAATTATTATTATTATTTTTATTTTTTTTATTTTTTAGGTCTTAGCAGTATGAGGAGGCTTTTGGATGAGTAAAAGGGAGTTTTGGAGGGGAGGAGTCAGAGGGAAGAGTTTAGAAAGGTTCGTTTTAGGGGATCGGTATAGTAAAGAGGTGTCAGATAATGCAAGGAGGGGTAGAGTAGGAGAGAGTCTAGAAAGGGTTATTTTGGGGATCATAGTAGTGGTATGGGGTTTGGGATAAATGAGAGTGTGGATGTAGAGGATATATTGATAAATGTATAGGATGAGAGATAGGGTAGTGCATTGGAAAGAGTAGTAGAGAGAAGTTTGAGATGAGTCAGAAGGTTGGGCTAGAAGATATATTGAGAGAAATATAGGCTGAGAAATAGGGTAGTGCCTTGGAAATGCTAAATTAGAAGAAAGTGATAAATATATAGATCCATAAGTACATTGAAAGTATATAGATACATAAAGGAGGTAAGTATATGTAGATTAAAGATATTGATAGAGGCACAGGATGAGAAATAGGGTAGTGCATTGGATATGCTTTTTCAGGAGAAAAGTAACAGAGACACAGATCCAAGTACATGGAAGGTACATAGATGCACAATGGAAGTAAGTACATGTAGACCAAAGATGAGTTTTATTTATTTATTTATTATTATTTTTTTTCCCCCTCTCAACAACATAATTATTCTACATGTTTATACAAAGCAATACACAAAGATAGGTACATGTCTATAGTGAAAACAAATGCTTATATACAGAGGGATATGCTGTAAATTTCTGTTTGCGTATGGTGCTTATGTGGGGAAGAGCCAATTCTTGAGTAGTTTTCTGAAGATAAGGTGGTTGTCAGTGGATCTTATGTTGGGGGTAAAGAGTTCCATAGTTTGGCTGCTTGAACAGAGAAGGATGTGCCACCCATGGTTTTTTTCTTGTATCTTGGGATTTTGAGGCGAGATGCTCCTTTAGAGCGGAGGTTCCTCTGTTGAATGTGTTTGGTGATTTTATTCCTGATGAAGAGCGGTCCCATTCTATGTATTGCTTTGTGGGTGATACAAAGCAGCTTGAACGTGGATCTTCTGGCAACCGGTAACCAATGCAGGGCTTTCAAGGCAGGGGAGATGTGGTCTCGCGGTTTGATATGCAAGAGTAGTCTGGCAGCCGAGTTCTGAATCCGTTGTAGTCTTTTCATGGTTGTTAAAGGTGATCCGTGGTAGAGGCTATTGGCGTAATCGAGTTTGGACAGAACAAGGGAGATGGTAGCTTGGACCTTGTGCGGAAATCCCAAATGAGGGAAAATTCGTCGCAGCGTTTTTATAGTGACAAAGCTTGATCTTGCTAGTTTGTCCACTTGGGCATTCATCGACAGCTTGGAGTCCATGGTCATTCCGAGGTTTCTTACTTCCTTCGATACTTTAGGTGGTGATCCCAGTTCATTAGGCCATGCGGCAAGCGGGTTGTAATGTTTCCAATCGCCACACGTGAGTATTTCCGTTTTTGAAGTATTCAATTTGAGATGGCTCCAAGTCATCCACTGATCCACTGCTCTGAGACAGCTTACATGATACCTACTCTGGACTCACGTGTACAAGGAACACTGCTGTATGCATGGCAGTGGTGCTTGATTTCGTGGAATGGGGAGAAAACTGAATTTGTGTGCGACGATGGTGAAAATGTTTAATTCTTCTAGGCAACGGGAGTGCAGTAAAAGCTCGGTTGGCAGGCTTCCCTTGAGCATCATGCAATGATATTTCTGCAGTTGCCAAATTATGTAATGGGTACATTCACTAGTCGGTATATTGTGAAAGCACTTAGATGTTGAGTATTAGAGAATTAAGTGTAAGATACAAATAGCTGGTATTTGTTTTACGACCGGTAGGATTCATTTCGACCCTTAAATATTGAATGGACGTTCACTATTCACAAAGCCACACGCAAGGACGGGTAGGCGGCTGGACGCTTTCAATGTGTGTAAACGGAGTCAAAGCCCCTCTTTTCGGTGGAGCTCATGGTCAGGTACAGAGTCAGACCTGATGTGCATGCAACAGAGTTAAAGGGGTCGAGTCTGCAGAGTTGATGCCCTTTTCACAAAGAATTAGCAGTCTGTGTAGCCATCAAGGGGGAAGAGGTGTGGCGCAGGGGCCAGGGTGCCTGACTCCGGACCACGGGGTTCACGGTTCGATCCCCGGCGCCGGCGGCAGGTTAGCCCAGCAGTATGTGACTCTGGGCAATAGCTCGCTTAATCTTCCTGATGGCCCCCAGCGCCAGGACACCTCTCCGGAGGTAGCTGTGCGCTTTAAAATGCTAGTATTTATTTCACGAACCCACACTGCAGCAGCTTGAGCCAGAGGAGAGGATGGGACGTGAGTGAGTGAGCGGGAGTGCGACTGGGCAGTCAACATAACATAGATTGTTGTCTACTTCTCGAAGCACTGCAAGAGTGTAGAATGATGGAGCTGTGGGGAAGTGGCAAACACATGCAACAAACTATGAGAGGAACCCAGGCAGTGAAGGCTTGCGAGGTAAGAGAATCGAGAGAGCGAGTCGAATGGAGAAATGGAGGGAAAAGTAGATGGAGAGCCATGTTGTGGATGGATAGATGGACTAAGGAGGAAGGATAGGTAGATGGATGGATGGATTAATGGATAGATGGATAAAAAGACAAGGACAATGACAGAGAGAAGGAAAGAAAGAAGAAAATAGGCAAAGAATGACAGGAAAACGAAAGATACAAACATACAGAAAGAACAATGGAGAGATACAAAGACAATTTAAAGATGGAAAGTAAGAAGAAGCAATAGGTGGAATGAAGAGCCAAAAAAAGATGACCAGTGAGAAAATAAAGAAGGATGGGCTTAAAGAAGGGAGATAAGGTGGCACCAGAGGGAAAGAGATGAAAGAAATAATATAAAGATATAATGTGAAAAAGACCGCGGAGACGGTCGAAACGCGTCACCCCAAGCCACAATAAACTTCTATGTGAACCCGAGCGCGTTGGGACCTGTTTTTATTTTAAACGGATGTGCTGAAATATATATATATATATATAAATATATATATATAAAGAAACAGAAGTTCACCCTAGTTGCAGCCACACACCCTGGGTGCCTCTTTGCGCGGTGGTGAGCCGCGTTTCACAACACAAACGGTCGAAGACCAAAATTGTGTCAGCCGACACAAAACAGGAGCACACTATAGTCCGTGAGTAATTGTCTTTTAATTCATATAGAACCCCCTTCAGCGCTGACAGACGCGTTTCGCCGCTCTGGCTTTGTCAATGTCAGTTTGTTTAACAAAGTACCACCATTTTTAAAGTGAAAAAAAGTGCAAGTGAAAAAAATGGTAAACATAAAAGACAGCTCAATACATGCATAATGCCTTGTTTTTTGTGTCGGCCATCTTAACATTTGTTGCAGCATTATTTAAAAAGAAATGGTAAACAGTTTGCTCAACCTCTGTGTATACGGAACAAAATATCTTAATTCCAAAATCTCAACCATATTCGTTGTTAATATAAACAATATTTAAAGAGAAAGCAAATATTTCTTCTCTCTTTTATATATTCTTTTCAATCTTTTTTAATATTAATGTCGTGTGCGAAGCCATCTTCGTTAATAATTATGCTTCGCAGTTTTCTTTGGAATTATGGCTGTTATACCCAACATCAAGCCATGAATGGGCATTCATGATCCAAAACAAGAGGATCTCCAATAAAGGAGAAGAGTGCAAGAAAGGAGGCTATCTCACCCTTAGTTCATACAGTTGTGTCTCTTCGTTACATAACTAATCTAAAAAAGAAAGGAGAACAAAAGGCATACTTTCAGAAAAATAGAGTTATAAGAGAGGAACCACCCGGTCAAAATATAATAACAGTTGTATACAAAGGAAGGATATCAAGAGTGACAATAAACATCTATCTTTATCCCATCTAAGTAGCCATCTATCTAAGTTGTTAGTAGTTTCTTTAACTGTATAGATCGCAAGTGAAATTTAGTCATATAGTGTAAACAATTCATAGTATGACTCATGGTCTGGAAGCCTAAGAGGCATGGACCTCATTCTAAGTGGGCCCATAATTCCTCATCATTGTTCAGGCCTTGAGGGGCCATGGTACCAAGTTCAAAGATGTACCTAGATTCTATGGAACGTAATTTCTTAACCCTGTCTCCCCCTCTCTCATTTTTGGGGATCTGATCCAAACAATAAAAGGCCAACAGGTCACGATTACTCATATGGCAGTCTTCAAAGTGGCGAGCCACAGGATAATTTCTATCTTTTTTGGCAATCGCCCGCATGTGTTCTAGCACATGCTTCTTGGTGGGATTTATAGTGCTGCCAATATACCTTTTTTTACAAGGGCATTCCAGACAGTATATAGTAAATTCAGAATTGCAATTTAGTAATTTATTGATGTTTCTGGTGGCTTTAGAGTCTTTTCCTAGTAACTCATAGGTATTCTTTTTATGACTATATTTGCATGCCTTGCATTTCATACAAGGAAAGAACCCTGTTATTGGTTCTTTCGGTCTAGTAATAGATTGAAAATGACTAGAAACTAGGAGATCCTTGATAGATCTGGATCTTCTATATGTTATCAGTGGCTGAATAGGAATTTGATTCTTCAGAGTGTTATCGGTTTTAAGAATATACCAATTCTTTCGGAACATTTGAACTATTTTGGAAGACTGTGTACTGAAGCGTGTAATCATGCGTGTTGGTTCAGTTTGTTTAGAGATTTTATTACCATTAGTAGCTTTAGGGGCTAAAAGTTCCTCTCTAGATATCCCTTCGACTTTTTTATCGCTGTACAAAGGGAATTATTTGAATAACCCCTCGCTTTAAAACGACTACAAGCTTCATTCCTTGCTACAGCATAGTCTTCTTCAATAGAACAGTTTCGCTTCATGCGCAAAAGCTCCCATAAGGGATATTATTAATCATGCTCTTAGGATGAAAGCTTTTGGCATGTAGCACAGCGTTACCAGACGTAGGTTTCCTGTATAATCGGGTTAAAATCTCAGAGTTATCAACGTAGACTTCCAGGTTCAGGTAGAAAACCTGACTGCTGCTTACTTGGCCGCTGAATACTAGGTTAGGGTCATTGGAGTTCAGAAATGTTATAAACTCTTCAGCCGAGGAGTGTGAACCCTTCCATACGATGAAAAGATCATCGATGTAACGGGTCCAAAATACAACTTTGTCCATCCACCTTTCAGGTACTTCCCTCCAGGCCACGTGCTCCTCCCACCAGCCAACGAAGAGATTTGCATAGCTGGGGGCGAAGCACGTGCCCATCACGGTACCGCGTTGTTGCCTGTATAGCTGCCCTGCGAAAATAAATATATTATTTTCTAAACAGAATGCTAGCATTTTAAGAAGCATTTCATTGTGTTTTTGGAACTTAAGAGGGCGCTTATCTAAAAACCACTTGACCGAAGCAATCCCTTGGTCGTGGTTTATACAGGTATACAAACTGGTAATATCCAGTGTAATAAGCAGCATATCAGGTTCCCACTTTATACCTTCAATTAACCTTAAAAAGTCTTGCGTATCTCCAATATAGGAGCTAAGATTCTTTACCCACGGTGCCAAAAAAGAGTCCAAATAAATGGAACAATTTTCAAGAAGGCTGTTTATAGATGCGACTATTGGTCTTCCAGGGGGCCAGTGTAAATCTTTATGGACCTTGGGGAGGTGATAGAAAGTGGGTAACGTGGGGTATTCACATAGTAAAAAATTAAATTCATTAGAGTCCAACATTTCCTCATCTCTCCATTCTTGTAGGTTACGATGGAAAGTTTCAATGCAATTGGAGTACTGTCTTCTGGTCGTGGGCAAGTAGCATTCTCGGTTTTCCAGTTGGTTTAGGGCTTCTCTGATGTACTGTTCCTTTGGAAAAACCATAATATTTCCCCCTTTATCGGAAGGTTTTACCACTATTGAGTCGTCCTGTTTCAGACTTTGAATGGCCTGCCATTGTTTCTGAGCGATATTAAAGTGCTTGTCCTTGTTGGTTTTATATTGGAGATTTTTCAAATCCTGTATCACAGCATCATTAAAGACGTATATGGCATCATATGGCATCTGAGGACAAGTTCTTGATTTCCTTTTAAATCCGCTGTTTCCGCTAGCCTGTTCTATTCCTGCATATGGAAGGCTGGATTGTATCCCTCCTGCATCATAAGGGTCGTCCATATGTTTGGATGTCTCCAGATTCTGAAGCAGTATGTGATTCTAGATCACTGCCAGTAAGAATGTCCGTGTCGTGGGTCATAGTAGATGTTTCAGTGTCTTGGGCTTTTTTAGGATGCATCAAGTGCACTTTCTGAAGCTTTAGCTTACGGATAAATTTAAACAAATCTACCCTTGTTTCGACATAGTTGAAATCTGTCGTAGGACAAAATGTTAATCCCAATTGCAGTACTTTCAATTCATCTTCATTTAAAATCCGGTCCGATAAGTTGATGACGCTTTTTTCAATCATTGTTTGCCCCTGTTGCACTTGCTGCGGGTCACCCTGGATGTTGATGCTTCCTCGCCCTCTCTTACCGCGTCTTGTTTTGCGTCTCTTTTTGCATTCGGAGGATGTGTCCTTTGTGCCGGCCTTTGGCGATTCTCGCGGATTAGTTTGAACTCTTGAAAAAATGTAGGTTCCGCATCAGTGTCTCTTGTTTGTTCGAAAACACATAAACATTTAAATTTCTCTTACAAAATCCATATCGACCGCTATGCTGCCCTATTCTGAAGACCATGAACATTAAGCAACAAAAAATACCAACTATTATTGACATTGCCTTAGTGCCCTTAATCCAAAACGGACATTCATTGTACTTCCTCCCTCTATGATAATTAACAATTTTGGTCTAAATATTAACCAGCTACATACCTCCAATTTGTAACTAGAATCCGTTGTTTGATTTTTCCTTTAAAAACACCTTATATTGTTCAATCAAGTTATACTCCTGTCTGGACTGTAAAATTAAACAAACTGAGTAAGTAAATTTGAAAAAACGTGCAAGCTCCTATTTAAGTTCGTTTATGGTCATATGAAATTTCCCACCTTAATATCGATGTAGCAGGCCTGTAATGCTTGCTATTTCTTTCCACCTTTACTTGTCGGTGTATTAATTCTGGTCTGTGAACAAATTAAAAAGGGTGATGTTACTCCATCTAACCCTCACAAGTGGCTGTGATGGCACTGCAAACCTAGCATCTTCAGTTATACCTAGCGCTCGTTATTAATTCAGTTTTGACTCGTGCTTAAAACCCATTATATGCATGAACCAATCTTAAGGGACAAGTAATGTCTCCCTCTTTGCCTATAAAGTCTCCTCATTTATAGTTACTCCCTAAAAATATGAAACCGTCACTCACCAATATATGAATTCTTGTATTTATTCTTAGTTCGATTTTGCTGGTCCAATGTCCTCTAGTATGTATTCTACAATCAAAATCCTAGTGTCAGTAAATAAACTGCACTTGAAGTCTCCCTAATTCCTATTCAATTTAAATGCGCCACTCACCAATATTCATAGAAAAGCTCCAGCTCCCTTGTTCATATAACCCATCATCTTTATACACTGCAACAAAATTTGAGATCCAAAATTACTACATAAAGTCCCCTTTAAGTGTTTCTCCTTAATATAAACAAAGAATATAGCCGGGGCTGCCCTACAAGACACTCACCGTCAGAACGTCTTTCCCTTGTGTTCACACTCAGCGCGGCCCGATAAATCCCGCTGGTGTTTGACTCTACACGAGCACCTTCCTTAAAAACTGTGGCTCGATCAATCGAACTTCATGCCCTATTATCGTATCCACCTATCAGCAAGTGGAGTTACAAGTCTATTACCAAAACCATGTTATGCTCCCTCTGTGGTCCACTGTCATAGCCTATTATCGTATCCACCTATCAGCAAGTGGAGTTACAAGTCTATTTCCAAAACCCTGTTATGCTTCCTCTGTGGTCCGCTCTCATAGCCAGCCAATAGCATGCTCACTCTCCATTTAGTGCTTGTCAAAGTATTGCGCCAATCAGCATTCTTCACGCTATGTTCCCTCTCTGGTCTGTGACCTTCATTAAAAAAAACACTCCAATCTGTTGCAGCCAATCTCTCCTCGTGTTCTATCTCCAACCTACCCTCTATTTGAAACATTCTTAAAACACCGGTACTGTCACCTCCTGCTTCTAAGGCGCGTTCTAATTAAATTTTACATTTGATCTCACACTAAAAAATCGGTCAATTAGACCTCGCTTTTGCGCGACGGTCAACTTGTCTACTTTCATATATCTACTACGATACATATATGGGCAACTTCCTCACCCACAATGTCAGCAAGTGGATAAGCCTTGAAATGCACATTGTAATGTAAAATGCACAATGTAACCCTATTTTTGCAAAGTTTTTGTAGCACAGAGTGAATTCTTCAACATCTCTGATAACATGCAGTCACAGCAGTCAGCCCTTGATGAATTTTATTACATCATGGGTGCTGATACAGAACTCTCTAGAAAGCCAATGTCTTTTTGGCCAAATTCCTCGGTAGTTGATGTGTAAATTTATTTCACCATTTGACTGCATTGTTTTTAGAATCGCCATGGGGAAAGGCGGGCAGGGAGAATGAGCGGAACATCCTTTGCCCCTCCCCAACACTCCACCCTTATCGAGTGCCAGGCTCACTCACATTACTTGCTGTGTGCCCATTGAGAAATGGTTCAAAGTGGAGATATTCTATTTTTCTGGCTAATCCGATGTGTGTCGTGGGAGGGGAATGAAAGGGGGAGCCTGGGAAGGGATGTGCTCACCAAGGAGCTGCTCTGTGCGCACACGGTCATTTTAGAATTGAGGGTGGCTCTTTAGTTTTTAGGTCGAGCCTCGAGTAGCGCGCAAGCGCTGCTTAGAGGCGAAGACTTAATGTAAGCGAGTTTGAAAAGCAGTCCAACAAACGCTCGTGCGTCGTGGCTGGCCTTTTTGAGATGGGTACGCGCGGCAAACATGTGTTTCCAATTATCGTGCCCAGACGCGGGCGCGATAAGTGGAAACACATGTCTGCCGCGCGTACTCATCCAAAGGCCAGCCACGACGCACGAGCGTCTGGTCAGCTGAGCGTCTCGTCAGCTGAGCAGGCTGCCGCGCTCGCACGCCCCCGCTCCTCTGTGGTGCGCGCGCACCACTCGCGGGCTTGTTGTTTCATCTCACTGTCTCCCTGCCCGTGCCTCTTCAAGCCTGCCTTTCCTCCCAACCTCTAAACTTGCCTCACCTCTACGCTGCCTCTCACTGTCCAGGCTGCGCTCGGCTTCTCTTCCGCTCATCTCCCGCTGCGCCGCCCTCATTTCCCCCTTGTCTTTTCCACTCTGATACCCGACCACGGATTTCTCTGCGTGCACCGTCCCTCCCTCTGTATGGGCAGCAGTTTGCCACTGGATGCGCCGCTGCCTCTTCTGTCGACACAAATCCATCGACTCCCTCTTCCAGGGGGGGGGCAGGCTCAGTCCGCACGGTGATGCACGGCCCTCTGTGACGTCACCGGCACTAATCTTCTACCAGCCGATGCGAGAGTGGGCGCCCGCCTCCGGACAATGGACGCCAGTCTTCTTTAGAGCTAGGCTTGGGCAGAGCAGCACAATGGGTCCCGATCTGCAGCCACTGAGTTCCTCACTGTTCAGCTCCTTACTGCTTAGGAAGAACCGGTGCTATCAAGAGCTGTTCTGGAGGGACTTGCAACACAGACGCAACAGAGCCGGTTAGTACCTGCTGTGTACTCCTGCTGTATGCCTTTGTAACCTTGCTGCATGCCTTTGTATCCCAGCCTGATGTATGTGCTGTGAGCGTTTGTTTGTGATACCCATAGCTGCCAAGGTTTCAGATTGCTATGTGTGACATTTTCATATTTAAAGTGTAATTATGAGTGACATTTCAACAACTATGAGTGACACTTTTTTGCGAGCAAAACTCAAGCAATGAATATGAGGGAAACATATATATATATAACAGTAATTGAACCCATTTGAGCAATGAGAAACTCTAAGAAGACTTTTACAGCCTTACAGGCAGGCTGCTGTCTCCACTTCGCATCTGGAGGTAGAGTCGCCCAGTTCCCTCCCCCGCACCTCACTGGAATTATCAAGGACGCAGTCAGCCCCCTTGCTTTCTGTGTTTGCAATCGCAGTTTGGACAAGGGTCGGGTTACAGATCGCCCTCCCACCCCACACAACCCCGCACGACCACGATGCCTAACATCCCTGCCCGCCTTTCAGAACCTTAGCAATAGATGTTTCAGAAGAGTGGTGAAACAGATGCATTTTATTGCGACCCATTGACTTGTACGGCCTTATCACCCATGGGGCATTTTAAGAACTACAAAGAAAAACATCTTCGAAGGTTCATTCATTTCTGCTTGATCAATGACAGACAGGTTTCTCTTCAATTTAAACTCCCAGCAGTTGCCACCCTACATGCAAATACATATTTAAGAGAAGCTGCAAATGTGGTTGATTGAATTAACCATCAAGGGAAAAGAAAAGCAAACAGCGCCTCCGCTGTAGTTCACTCAGAGCAGCAAGAAACAAAACACATGACACACAAAGCAGGGTTAGCAATGCGTTGATTGCTTCATAAGGGTGCCGAGAAGAAAGGGCGTGGGGTCAAGTTAAATATATTTATTTTAGAATTTTAAAGCGAAGCAGCAGACTTTGCTAGAAAGGTATTCCAAACCCAAATACTCAGCGCGGTCACTACAAATACATAACCAGGAGCTACAGAAGGAAATGCTTATTAAGCATAGGGGTAAAGTAAACTAAAAACAAGCATTGGCATAGGCAATAGGTCTCGCCTTTGGGACCTTATAAGTGTTTAGCCATGCAACAGTTGGTGTTGTTGCAACAAGGATATTTTGCTGCATAACTAAATAATTATAAGGTCCCAAAAGCGAGACCTATTGGCTATGCCAATGCTTGTTATGGTTTGGCTTGACAACACAGCTCTCATTAGACAATTATGTGAGGGTCACTAGAGAGGGGCTTTGGCTCCGCCCACATGCTGAGAGCCAGAAGTACATCTTTTTGATTGGGCAGAAGTTGTATGCTTCCACAAAAAAAAATCTTGCCCTCCACACAGCTGTGATCATTTTGTTTATTTATCCAGCTGCCTGAGCTTAAACTATCAGGTGCTCACATATGCCATTGAAATGCTAGTGGCTTAGATATCTAGATCATTTATGGGGGTTTTCTCCTGCAGCAGCACAGACAGAAGGAGGGCAGTCATTGCCTACATGGATGCTTCGTTCTGGCTTGAAGGTGCAACTGTCAACTGACCTTTTAACCTTAACCAATATTATTCTATGTTTCTTTGCTTCCCCTTAAATACATATCCATTCCCAAGCTATCTACTTGTAATGCTTCACATTACAATACCACATTCCTTTAAAGCCAGATCTATTGGCATTGCAAATGCTTGTTAAACTTTGCATCTGAGTATAACTGACTCAACCAAAATGAGGTAAAGTCTGAGTTCATGCAATGTTGGTGGTGCATGTGGTGTTGGAGTTTTGCTTCCACCAAGTTTGCCAAATCTTTCAGCAGCACTCTTGCATGATTTTTCACATCACATTCGCTGCAGCTGCCGGAAAATTCTCTGAAGCAGAAAGCATGTAGTAGTCTGCTGGAAACATTTTACAATCTTCACAGAATTAAAGTTTTTAATCTGGAAAATTCTGCATACATGTTTTTTAGAGAGCCACAGAAACATTTGGTGGTGTGAACGGAGAACATTTACTATGTGACATACGCAAGGTACATATACACAACCAGCCCCTGCATCACATGCAGCAGAAAGTCTCTTTATCTAGTACCTGCTAGGACTAGCCCACAACACCGGCCACTTATCTCACCCAGCTAAACTAGCTTAATTACTAGTCCTCTCAGGGATAATAGGAAACACTTAAGATAAGTCCGACGTGGAAGAATCATGGAGGAGGGGGAAGTAGGAGCTTCCTTTCTGTTATTGCTGAGCATATAATTGATACAATCACCGGCTTCCAGAGTGAAAGGGAGACACTGCTGTACGTAAGTCTAACAGAATCTCAAAAATAAGCATTGTTAAAGCCACGTTTGTTGGCGAAACTCTGCAACATCGGCAAAAGGATTTTTTTCTGCTTTTGCAGTTCTGCTTTTGCAGTTCAGCTGTTTCAGCAGAAAGAAACAAATAGCGCAATGCAGTCTTCAAGCACATGCACGTCATGATGCTATGGTGGCCTAGCATCATGATGTATGTGTGCATGCTTCATCACGCATGCATGTGCATACATCAGGACGTGGCCACAGTTTTCCGTATTTTTTTAAATTACCAATCCAGAATGAAGGACATCATTTGGAGCAGTGAGTTAAAAACATAATTTAAACTTGTGTGAAAGCACATACAGAGCAGGCTGACAACAAATGGCAGCAGCAGGGCCCTCCAAAAATTGTAAATTGAAAAAGAAAGTGTTTCTTTAAGGACCTCGACGATGGGTAGGGGGCAATGGAGGAGGGGGGATCAGGTGGGAGAGAAGTGCTCGGGGGACAATGGGGAGTGGGAGGGGGAGCAACAGAGACGCCTGAGGTAGGGAGGAGGAATAAGAAAATAAATAAAAATAAAAACAAAAAAACTATGGGGTGGGGGAAGCAATGGATAATCTTGGTTGGGAGAGGAGGATGCAACACAGAGCATGCAGTGGGCAGTATTTGAGGAAGAAGCTGCACAAGAGGAAGGAAGCATAAAACCTCAGCAGTTTCATGGCATACTGCAAGAAAAAGAGAAAAATTGTTCCCTGAATATGAGCAGTGAAAAGATAGAAGTCATGCAGTCAAAATGATCTAAAGAAGCTACGCTCCAGAATATGGTCAAGCACAATAAGAGAAAGGAAAGCTACTACATAAGAAGCAAGCAAATGAGAGTGAAAAGAAAGCTTACATATGGCAAGCAATGGGCTGATTCTAATCCCACTGTCAGTTTTGGGTATGGTCTACAAGAGGTCTTTCTACAACAGACAGCTACAAGGTGTATGTAAGAGAGACATAACAAAGAAGGGCTGTGTGGATTGTCAGGTAGTGTCTTCTTTTCATGAAAATCACAGTGGTGGAGGCATTACATGGCATTTAACTCTGATACAGCCACAGAAAATGACTGAAAAAAGACGACCCCGATGATATACCCATGTAAAACACATTTATATAATCTCTGTTGAAAATAACTTTATTTAAAACCTGTAATTATAAAATGTTGCAAAACAATGTATGAGAAGGGCCATAAAAACATGTTTGTAAAACTATCTGAAGATCCAAGCTTGCATACTTAATTAAGAAAGATCGCTAATCAAATTGTTTCAATCACAACCAGGTCAAATCAATGAAACATGCTTGCAAACAGAGATCTAGGCATATGCTTTTCTGGCCTTGAATGATTTCCCTGTATTCAGGTGCATCACAACCAATTTGTAGATGGAGCAAGGCCTAATTTTATGCTAAGGATAATAGGCACATGAAAAAGTGGTGCCATTGACCAGTTTGCCATCACTCTTAAATGATGTAATAGTAGCAGTGGAGTAGTTATCAATGGTGCATCAGGTGAAGTGGAACTGGGGCTCAGGGGTGTGTGGTCGTTATGACTTCCTTTTACTACCCAAGCCAGGTGCGATGGGGTAGGCCCATTTTCCTTGCTAGCATTAGGGCCCGTGAAAAGCTGGTGCTAAATGTGAGGGTGTGCTTGCAAAATATATGTTTTTAAGGCTCTGGCTAGGAATGTAACCAGTCAAGGATAAAATAGAGAAAAGGCTAACTTCAATGATGGCTTAAATAATTCAAGGTCTTTTATTAACTGTTTGATAGTGAGAACAGTTACACTGCACCCTAGGTTAAACGCACACTTTGATGCTGCCTCAGTCAATGTATTAAAAGTTAGGCTGGACGTACTCTTGGAGAACTGTGTCTTTGTAAATAATCTATGATAGAATTGGTTAGTATTAACAAAGTTACATAATGTAGCAATGTGAATTTTGTTTTAAAAAGTGCATGTGCGAAGTAATAAAATGGCATTAAATAATTCTTTGAGCATGCTGCAAATTCACAATCTATCCATCCATCCATCCATTCATCTGTCTATCTATCTATTGTCACTGAAAAGCAAGGGTTAAAGTAAACCTCAATGTTTTTTAATATCCCTCATAAATTCACCTTAGATAAAGTCCAGTTATAGTTATGAATTAAAACTGAAAACCCACAGACATTTGCAAGTTATGGTTAGAAGCACAATTCATGAATCACACACCAGAAGCAATGTTTATAACCTCACAATATTTATACCAATAAATGTTAACTCGTAAAAGCAAAATGTAATTAAACAACACCACATAATCGACCAATAAATAATAATAGATTCATTTTAATCATTTCTTAGTGTTAAGGGTAATAAGATATGTAATCTCATCTGTATAATTATTTACATCATTTGTAATTGCATCTGTCACATCAACAGTGAGGTCATGAGGATTGCATTTAGTGTGCAAGTTATGGTTTGCATGGCTATTGTACGAGTTATGAATTGCAGTCCTAAATGTAACTTGCAAATCTCACCAGTTTTTAAGGTTTAATTCTTAATCATAACTGCAGTTTAACTATGTTTTTTAAGTCACTTTCTAAGTTTAAAAAAAACATATCTCTCTCTCTCTCTCCCCTCTCTCTCTCCCTCTCCCCTCGCTCTCTCCCTCTATCCCCCCGCCCCCCTCTCTCTCTCTGTCTCCCCCTTCTGTACTCTCAGAACACAGAATATATACTAATTTCAAGCACAGGTTCTTTTCTGCAGTAAGCATGCTTTCTCTGAGAAAGGGCATGGGGCAAAGTATTTGTTCTTTTCTGCATCGCAATCACTTGAGTTAAAGTGTGATGAAAAAGTATGGAATATAAAGTGTTAAAGATGTGTAGGGCTGGCAGTGTGCATACGGTCTACTCAGCAATGTATATACAGGCCAGGTCCAGCAGTCTAAGAAATAGGTATATTGAACAGTTCTGGTAGTGCCAGCAGTTTGTGAAATGTTTTAGATTTGGAAGTGCTCAGAGAAGTAACCTTCAGATGTTATGTATTGTGCATTTGAAGGCCAGTGTCCTCCCTTCATCAAGCAAAAAATGGCTGATGGTGATTCTGGCTCTCAGAAAGCGGTGCTTTCTTATTCAGTGTGGCTGATCCCTCAGCTCGTTTCAGTACATAGCACACAGGGGGTAGAGCTTTCTTTGTAGCAGCTGCACCTCTAAGGAGCTCACTTCATCTGACCATTAGGATCATGGAAGATTGTGAAGCCTACAGAAAGCTCTGCAAGACTCCTTTGTTCTCTGTTTAGAGTCAATGTGGTGTGAGTTGCTCAGTTCCAGGAGGCCACTGAGCAAATCTGCACCCTGCACCTAACATAACGCACTGTATCACATAACACACCATCCGAGTTTGTATCCTTGTCTACTTCCATAATGTGCAGTGGTAGGAGTCTGAATGCTTTCCAGAAACGAGTATTACGTTAGTTTTGTTGTGTGTAGTGCCTAAGCAGATCAATGCTAGCGGTGGGTAAGGCACCCTTAGGGTTGTCCGTGCGTATCCCGTCAAGTACTAGCAGTCTGTATACTGCCTCCGCTAGTGGTAGGTTCTTATAGGACTGACGCTCTTAGCACTTTGTGTGCTGTCTGTATCAGGCAGTGGGTGTAGGTTCCACAAGTGGCAGTGTCTGCACTTTGTATGCTGATGAGAACCCATAGTTTCTATAGTCGATATTATCAGATTATTCAGGCAATGCAGAGGTGGCATTTTATGAGTGTAATCAGGGTAAGAAGTGAGCCATATTCTCAGGCGCTGGATAGCAGTATTTGCTTTTTATACACTGTTTAGGGCTGTCAGTGTCAATGGAGTAAAAAGATTTGACATTGTCAGCACAGGCAGTGAGTATTCTTTTAGTGTTGTCTGAGTTAACATTGACCATACTGTTAATTGCAGTGATTGGTAATAGAAATATGCTGTTTAGCAGTTACTAACATTGTAGTGTTTTCAGTAAGTACATAGAATACTATATTGAGCATTACAAGTTGTGTATGTCTATAATTGACCGGTCCTGAATCATTTATCATATGCCAATGCCACCATGGTGTTCAGAAGGGAAGCTGCCCTCTGTCAGCATTACTAACACTCCCCCCTAATCTGTGCTTCTCTTCTTTCCCACTGTCCTCTCTTTCAGACGACTGGATGCCAACCTCATCTCTGTAGTGCCGGAAAGGAGCTTTGAGGGGCTGCGCTCCCTACGCCACTTGTGGCTGGATGATAACGGGCTCACCGAGATTCCCGTCCGAGCTCTCAACAACTTGCCCGCTCTGCAAGCCATGACCCTGGCGCTCAACCAGATTCAGCATATCCCAGACTACGCTTTCCAGAACCTCACCAGCCTCGTGGTGCTGTAAGATGTCTGCCTTTTTACTTACACATCAGTCATGTATGTTGGTTTGTAGGCCACGACTGCAACGTGCCACATGTTTAGAGTATGACAGTGCCACATGTTTAGAGTACGACAGGCATAAACTCAATGGGTCTCTCTCTCGCTCAAGGCCCAGCGACCCTTTCACCCTACACATTGTGTGATTTTTTGGGTTGGTGGCAAGTCGTAAGCTACTCCAAGCTAGTCTTCTCTCCATCCCAAAAATACAGCATCTGACCAGTACAGTCAATAGTTAGAGTTTAATTTCATGACAAATTGTACCTCTTATCCATTGTTGTCTGCGACTGCCCCAGCAAGTTGCTAGTGGAACATTTCTTCAGTCACTGAAAACTCAACTTTTGTATAATCTGGCACCAGAGGGATTTTAAAACTGCTCTCACAAGACCATTCCGCGATAAAGTAGAAACAGAATTGCTTCCAGTTGCATTCAACTGATTGAGCACAATAATCAGGCAAATTGAGTTTTCCCAACTTAGACATTGTGTATCATTACTGTTCAAATTTAAGAGAGAGAAAGAGTAGGAGAGTGAGAGAGTTAGTTTGGGTGTACCTTAGTTTGTTGCAGTCCATAGTCTATCACAATCACATATTTGCATGATTGTATCGCTAAAGATGTAAACACAATGCTGGGTGTTTCAGTATTACGCTAACACATACCTCGCATTTGCCACTCCCCACCTCGCCCATTACTTTCCATCTCTCTTGTCACTAGCCACATCTCTCTTCAGTGCCCTATTCTCCTGTCATTGTTCACCTCTGTCACTCCCTTTAGTAAAGACAGGAGTCATGTTAAGATGATACTCTCATTCGCTAGCGACTGGTACCACCACACTGAGCGCATCATCTATGACGTACTCACGTTCCAGAGACAACACTCAGTAAGCGAAAAATGCTTCCTAGGCTAATGCAATGCAACTTAGCTCAACACTACAAAGCCTCCTCCTTATGGAAAGTCAAAATGGAAAGGAGAGAGAGAGCACCAATTCAACAAAAGAATAAAAAGCAGGAAACGCCTCAAAGCAGGGGAGCAATGCAAGCCTCTGCAGCCCCTGCAGTGCAGAGGGGATCAACCCTTCAAGGGCCCCATTCAGCCCAGGGCCAATGAATATTTGGGAGAGATGCGAAGCTTGTCTGCCCCTCATCACATTCTGAAGTGGAGAGGGCATCATTTTGTGTTAAACCACTGCCTCAAGGTTTGCTGAAAACTATGAACACAAGGGAACACCAAAGAAGGCTTGAATTCTTAGCACAAATAATTAGCAAAAACAATTATCTATATAATGATAAAATGGCATAAAAACAGTATAACTTGCACAAAAAATCATCAAACCCTTCCATACGTTTTATTGCATGTTTGGAACGCCCCACAACCAAAGTATTCTCCACAAGACCCCCATGGTAAATCGATGAATGTAGCATTTCCCCGTCGGCAAATACTCCAGAAAGTTGTGCAGATTTGGATACAGATTCCTCTACTCCTCAGGTATCAGGTGTCACAGGAAAACTCTTACTTAAACTATCAGGCTCCTCCTGAAGACCCAAATCTCTGCAAAGTGTTGGAGGCTCTGACACCAGGAAATTTCCAGCTACATGCTCATTAGTAGACCTAGAAGAACCTTCTCTCCTAACATCCACACCTGATGTGGGTAAACCCCGTTGTACGCCACTGAAGCCTTCATCATCTCCATCATAAACATCCAGGTAAGGTGAGGTACATTTCTCTCCTCCAATAGGATGACCACACAGCGCCCACCTTCTCAAATACCAACACCTCCCATCACCCAGACTCACAATTTTGTAACACCTAAACAACACACAGGGCTCAAAGAAGACATTCTCCACCTGTGGTACTTACAAAGTGTCTTGATGCGGACCCACTGCTGGTCTACATTAACTCTTGTGGCTTGCACACTATGCATCTGGTCATAATGTCTTTTATAACCACTATGGGGCATATTTACAAGGGGTTATCGCCACCAGAATGTCACTTTTTTTGACGTTCTTGTGGCGATAACCCCTTCGCCTTATTTACAAGGCTATTTACAAGGCGTAGTTAAGCCACTTAACATGGCTTGATGCCACCTTGTAAATAAGGCCCCTATTCACGCAGCACTTAGCGTGAAAGGAGCGGGCAATGGGTGTTGCAGTGGGTGTTCCGCCGCAACACCCATTGCTTTTTGTTGCTGCCCCCTATTTACAAGGCTGGCGTAAATATGGGGCCGCGCCAAAAATAAGACCAGGGAAAACCTGGTCTCAAACTGGCGCAACGAGGAGAAATTATTCATTTCTCCTCGTTTTGCTGTTTCTATGTCTGCAGCACACATAGAAAGAGAAAATCGCCATTAGTGATTGTTAATGTGCAGGAAGGTGTCCTTTCCTGCACATAAACAATCATTAGATAATGACGAGTTGCAACTTCTATATGTGCTGCATTCTGCAGCGCACACAGAAGTTACAAATCGGCATTAGTGATTGTTTATGCTTTGGCACTAGGCAGCTAAATTTAGAGCCAGTCTTAGGGGAAACGCAGTGGTGCGCCGTATTATTATAAATACGGCTCATCAATGCGTTTTCAGAATGTCAGAGTGCGGCGTTACCGATTGTGGTGTGACACCACGCTCCGCCATTCTTTTGTGAATATTCCCATCTGTATGATAAACAACCTCTTTCACACACCCGTCTCAGACAAATTGACAACCATGGAGCCAACTAACCACCAAGGATTACATTCGACATGGGCGTCCCCCCCTTCATAATTTAAAATAGAGAATACTCCATGGCAGCAGCCTCAGTGATTCTTTAAGATCAAACAGTTTTAAGGATTTGCAATTCACATTCTGAATTGTTCCTTATCACTAGTTGGATGGCACCATTCAAAATTCTGGGATTGTAGAGAGATGTTATTCTATGGAGAATCCCAGCATTCTTCATATGTCCTTTCACCTTATCTGAAGTGAATTGTACCTCACTTTTACTGAGAATAAACAAAGGTACCCCCTCCCTCTGAAATACTTAACCAAGGAATGCAAGTAACCTATCTGTGTCGGCCTTACTCATAACCTTCACCCAAGGCCAACTTGAAAACAAACATCCATTGCAATAACTCCATCCTGTGCAACTCACCCACTGGCTCTATAATGTCTAGAGCAACACTTTCCCATTTTGCACTGGGGCACTCATAAGCTCTACTTGGTGGTCTTTACAGTCTTGAGAGATTTGACTGACTCCAGGCATTTAGCAATCTTACTGCTCTCGCTACATCAATTCCTGGCTACCAATACACTTTTTAATTTCAGACTTAGTCTTTACAATTTCCAAATGCCCCTCATGACATAAAGATATACTCTTGCCCCTCAACGATTCCAGAGGCACCAACGTGTTGTCTATCAGCAAAATAACTCATCACATTGCAACTTACTACATATCTCCCAAAATGACCTCTCGTTCCCCAACTTGCCTTTCCTTGGTCACCCATGTTTCAAAAAAACTCAAAGCCTTTGGTAAAACTAAATCCTTATTGCATTCCACCACTCATGTCTCTTTATCAAAAGCATGTACACCACAATCACACACAAGCGCCACCCACAAATCCTCTTGTAAAGTGCTTGTCAACCAAGATAGTAAATCAGTGATAACATTTTTTTCACCAAGGATGGATATAACCATATATATAAAATCTTTAAAGTGTAAGGAAAGAGGGTCTAACCATGTGGAAGCAGTGGAAGTAAGTCCTGAGATTAAACTTTTGGTTAAGGAGTTGTGATCATATATGATAATTGCTTTTTTCACCCAGATGAATGAATAAAAATACTCTTAAGCTCAGGCACAAGCCAATGCCTTCCTCTCGATAACAGTTCCACAGGTGACAAAGATGTGGAAGCGAAGGCCAAAGTCACTTGCTACCCACTGCTATCATGTTGTGATAACCCAGTACCTAATCCCATATTGTTATCTTCGGTGATGTAACTTCAGCAAAGTGGGATAAAACCCTGCAATGCAGGAGCATTACAATTTTTTTTTAAACTCTACTAAATTTCCTTCACACTCACCTGACTACAAAAGATCTGAATTAGCTTTCAGTAATTTCCTTAAACGGCACGTCTTCACCTCAAAATTGCCTACAAGATTTGAATAGAACTCCATTTGCCCTAAAAATGACCTTAGTTCATCCCAATTCTGTGGGGCTGGCACATCCCAGCTAGCATTCAACAGTTTATCTTTCGGCCTGATGACACTGCCACTGATTTCATGCCCCCAGTATGTGACCTGTTCTTGTGAAAACTTGAATTTGGCATATTCAGCCATCGAGCCATGTTCACATAATATGCTCAAAACCTTTTCCAATGTGCGATCATGATCAGGTTTTTTCTTGTCCATAACCAAAATGTTGTTTGGAAGAACCACATGTTCTTCATTTTCCCAAACAATTTGAACATGAGTCTTTGGAAAACCGTGGCCGCAAACCTTAAGCGAAACAGCATCCGTATAAATTGGAAACAACCAACTTGGGAGATAAAAATCGATACACTTTTTACTGTCCTCATATAACGTAACCTGATGATAGGCTGCGGTTAGATCAATGGTGGACAATACCGCTGCACCCTTCACAAGCGAAAGCATCTCATTGATCTTTGGGATAGGAAATCTACCAACTAAAATACTATTATTCACACCACGAAGCTCGACAGAGATTCTATCTATTTATTTTTGATGGCTAAGTTACAAGTGGTTCAAACAAGATGTTCAGGATTATCACTGACCTTAAGAAATTAAACACATTTCCAGTTTTAAAAGTTAACTGAGTTTGACTCGTGATCCGCTGTGAGTGGATTGTCAGCCCTGAAGCGCAAAAGCCCTCATTGATCTGGAAGTAACAACTGTCAAAGACACACCATCCTGGATGAATTGTTCCTGAGGCCACAACTGCCATACCTCAGCATCTGTCTGCACCTGACCGAGGAGGGTGTCCCTTGTGAAGATGAGTCCTTGCTGCACATGCCTGCCATGACTCCTTCATCCATTGGGCCCTGTTCCAATGCATGGTCACTGCTGTAGCCCTACAGAAGTGACACCAACAAGCAGGTAAAATTAGGGCTTAGGCTGCAACCAGATCGGGAGACTAAAAGGTTCAGATCAATCTGTAATGTGGACATAAGACTTTTTGCAAAGTAAACGCAAGGGGTAAAAAGACTTTGAACTGAGTTACTCATTTGATCAGAGGGGAAAGCAAATACTGGGAAAGGGGAGCAGCGTCTCACTGAAAATCGTAACAGATAACCCTGTACTTACATTCCTATTGAACTATGTAGTATTTGGTTTTGTTGTGAGACTAAAGTACTTTCTTTTAACTAAAAAATAAGCGCTGGGCTGGACAATGCATTATTGTGTCTGATGGTTTACTTTTGAGTTCTGAGCTTTTGTCCCTCACACTACCTCCCTGGGAATCTTTGTGTTGCTCGCACTCATTACCCTGAAAGTCAAGTGCACAATGAGTTGTACTTTGCCCAGTTTGCAAAGTAATTGTTGGACAGACCCCAGCACACCAGTGGCTAACAACTTTAACCACCATATTTAGGGCCAGTAACCCCTGCCTGCAGCGTGGCCCCCAAAAGGGGTCCGACAGACACTATTACATTTCAAACTGTTTCCTTTCTTATATAAATATAACAGCTCACCTTTAGAATGGCCAAAGCAATGTACTCATTGAGTAACTACACAATAAGTAAATTGCAGGAATAAACATTTGGTAGCTCTTTCAACTCTGTCATGCATGCTGCATCTCAGTGTTAATGCAACTTCCTTTGCAATCTGAAAGATAAAGTGTAAAAAAGTTGAAAAAGCACGTCTTTCTCCCTTGAAAAACACTTTAAAAGAATGCTTATCAGTAAAAGGAAGGTGAAGAATCACACGGGATTCCTCCATAGTTAAAAGCCATGAATTTGACTTTGTGGTGTTATTCTTTTAAGTACGAGGCGAAGACAGTCCCAGGATGCATCCAAATGTCAGTTCCTGTGACAGGAATTGACAGAACATCCACTCTAACCACTTGGTCATCTGAGAAACTAGGGTGCTGGCAAAAACCTGCATAATTGATTTTCAACGGCCGTTCGTGACTCCACCATGGGAAGCCCTGGCTGTTCAAAATTACTGTATCCTAGCAATCATGCAATGCCCATAGCCTTCTAAATATTGCAGATGGACACCAACTTCGATATGTCATGACCACCAATATTAATAAAGACTTCCAGACTTCAATCCCCGGCTTCACTGAATACAATGTTCCAGTGGAATGGTCGTGGGGCCACAGAAGAACAAAACAAATCTAAGTAGATCCACCAGTCATGTAAAATGGCTAAATTGGTTATTATAATCCATTTAGATACAATCGTATAGCTATTACATTCAAGATAATGGCAACACACCTACCTCCAACAGAATCCCAGGAATGCTGGTCATTAATGGAATCATTGAGGTTGGTTCAGTGATAGTTCCAAAGGTGGGGTTAGCAGCAAGAGATACAACACAGCACGTGTACAACATAGCGAATCTGAAAGGAGGCTCGAGAAAACAGGAACGATGCAGCAAGGGAGAAGACCTGGTGCAAGATATCTCAGGAGTCGGAGACCCCAACAAGATGTAATTTGTTGAGCATTGAGTGTTTGCATCTTTATAGGGTCTCTGCCTAGAATGACCTGAAAGAGGAAGCGATGCCATGACCTGTAGTAACAGGTGACATCTTGGATTGGATACAAGTTTGATAACAGTTCAACGACTTTATAAGTAAGCCTCACCATCTTGGAAAGGGAACCAAACTGGCCATGAGTCCCCAATCTCCAACTATGTCCTGGTTGTCGTCGCTTCCAGCTACCCTGGTAGCTTACTCTTAATGGAACCCACCAACTTCAATCTATGGGCTATTGTAAAGTGTGCCTAGCATTTCAAGATGTCCTGACACTACCTTTCACTCCGCCTCAGTGCAAACATCAACTGTAGCCTCAAAATCACTTTTCTTTCTGCAGAAAATGTCATAAGAATATGTCACTGGAGGGATAATGTACGCCATTTCATCAAGAAGTCTGAAATAACTTTAACAAAGAACCTACAGAAATCAAATAAATAAACTTCACAGGATCTAAAACTGTTCTGCACATATTCTCTTTTGCCTCAGTCACATAGACCGCATAATCAGTAGTGCCCTGGATGGCCAGGTACACGCTGAAGCTTCTAAAACCGACATTTCCTTTCAATTAATCTAAATGAGCAGATTTAATTTACATGGTTATCCTGAAATCGGTAATGATGCGGCTCGCCCAGAGCAAAATTGCACAACCCTGACAGAAGCACACACTCTCACTTCTGCTTGGCACTGAGCAGGACAGCTTATACAACTGAAAACACTGTTGCATACAAAGACCTCAGGTCCATGTACAAATGTTATGTTAAGACAAGCATTCTGCTGGCGGTCTGCCTTCCTGGAGATGTGGAGTACACCCTTTGCATGTAACCTTGCTCAGCACCTGACTAGGACGGTTGAAGTGCCATGATTGCTGCACCTGATGCTATATTGGAGCCAGATAAAACGTGCTTAAGGTTAAATGCAAAGAGCAGCTCTGTGACTTGAGCCTGCAGATTGAAGCCTGTTCACCAAATGACGTGAGATGAAGGGATCCCAGATTGACTGCCGTCTCCCTCAGCCTTTTCTGGTTACCAGGTGCAGGCCACAGCCCTTTTAGTGGAAACTGATACTTCTGATGTTGTGCCAGGTTTATAAACGGCTGTCGTGCACGGTGCTTGTTGGAGTCCTGGCCGCCTCAAAGCATCATTGCTTCCGATACCTCATCTCGCAAGCTCTTGTGTTATATTCACGGCCATCACCAATTTCTCTAAAACTGTGAAATAAGACACTCACCTTGGATTCATTACACCAGTAAAAGCAAAATACATTAAATCTCTATGGTTTGGGAATTATTCCAACTAGGAGAACATGGCAGGAGCTGTGAGTAAGTCTGAGGCATCCATTTTAGCTCAATTATCCGCACAGCAGCACCTGTATTACTGGGCTCAAAACCATCATAGGGTTGTGCCTCAAAGGCACAGACTAGGGTGGCCATGTTTACATTATTGCTACACAGGACACTAATTCTCTGTTCACCAAAATGTAATGCAGTGTAATACAGTGACAAAGCAATAGTATTTGGAATAAGCAGTACTGCATTAGAATCTTGGGTCTCCAACTTTACCAAACTGTTTGATCTTGGGCAAATCATACTCTTTAGGTTCCTTTGCCACCTGATCTGACAATATAGAAGAAATATAAATCAATGGCATGGCCAGGACAGGTCCCTAGCATGGTTTTCAATTACACATTCTGGGTTGTTTAACTTCACGTCGCCACGTCTCTCATGGACTCTTTAAAGGCAACCGTGTCCCTGAAGCTGCATTGGGCAGGATCCTTCATGTGCTACAGCTTCTCCTTCCCAGCCACACATGTGCGACAGCGTCTCCTTCTCAGCCACAAACGGGCATCTCTTTTGCAGCTCATGGATGGCTGAAATAGTGAGATGTTGACGCTATGTCAGGATTCTCAAGGTGCCAAGCAGCTAGCTGTGAGCAGCAAAAAGCAGGGCATTTTGCGTCCCACTCCAGCAGAGTGCAGGCAACAGTACAAACCACAAAAATGTGGGACAGCCCTGCAAAAACAGGACAGTCGGCTATCATTCTGTGTCTCTAAATGACTGCCCGAATCTTAACAGCCTTTCAGAAGGTCCAGTCCTTTGAGGAATGCCACAATTTCCTGAGTCCCATGTTACGGGACTCACTCTGGCCTAGCCCTCCCACCATTTTAGATTGGATCTTCAATCTTCACTGACTAGTCAGATTCTACTAACTTTAAAGACTGTGCAACTGCTGATGATGCAGAGTGCTGCTTCTTCAAAGTGATGGCCTTCAAAAATGTTCATGTTTGCACTTTGGGTTATTAATTACAATTTTACACGTTCCCATTTGCACGGAATCTGTTTTTGGATATAAGCAACTCTTATCCTTTCCACCCTAGAATCTAAAGTGGTGATGTCACCCAGTCAAGCACTCCTGGTAACTTAAACCATCTTCTCCTGAATATTTGAGCTTTGAAATATTTGATTGCAAGTGTGTGGGTTGCTAAATCTTAAAACCGGAATAGAATGAGCATGATGTGCCCTCATTAAATGCAACTTCTTCCTGGGTTCAGTAGGATAATAGCCAATCGTGGAGTTGGCAGGCATAGTGCAACCAGCATCACCTAACTGCTCAGATCTGTTAAGCAGCTCTCTCAAATGCTCCTAGTGTAAGACGTTCAAAATATCCAAACCCTGAATTCATCCAAACGTCTGCACACAGGGAAGTAAAGAGTCCGCAAATGAATCAGAGCTCAGCTGTAAGTTTTTTCTGACTACTTCTCAAAGAAATTAGAGTTCTGAGTGACCTTGGAAGGTGATTGTGAGTCTAGGTATGAATGCCCACCCCATCTTTTCATGTTTTTTATATTGTGCAATCTAAGAGGAACAGCATATAGAAATATAGCTGGGTAGCTGCTAATAACTGGATTCTTTTCTACCAAGGGGTCCCAAGTGACATCAAATAGGTAGTAAGAATCGAGTAATATACGGTGTCACCTGGAATCCTGAGGTGGAAAACTCCACCTTATTCACAACTGCGCCTCTTTTATAGCAGCGTGCGATCCTACAAGTCCTCGTCTCAACTCAGATGAGCAGTGCAGGGGTGAGGGGTCCTGGGGTGTCACGCACACCATGGCCTCACCTACCTCAGCCCCTTCAAGCACCTGGCATCAAGTCACCCTCCCCCAGTCGCCATCAGTAGAACCCTCCCATGCATCACTCAATCCAAAAAACAATACTGCACGTCATGCCACTCTCCCAATCTGCCCTTAAAAAAAGCCTGCCCTCACCATCTCTCCCATCCCAAAAAAACAGTGTTCTCTACCTCCCCATACACCCTCCCTAATGTCCTACCTTCACCTCCCCACACAAATAAATGGCCTGCTATCCTGTAGTCCTTGGCAATACCCTCCCTCACATTCAATCAATCAATCAATCAGGGGTTTGTTAAAGCGCGACTACTCACCCGTAAGGGTCTCAAGGCGCTAGGGGGGGGGAGGGGGTGCAGGTTCCATCCATCAAGGAGGGGGTCTGTCGAAGAGCCAGGTTTTGAGGTTTCTTGCGAAGACGGGGAGCGATGTTGTCTGTCTGAGGTGGAGCGGAAGGGCGTTCCATGCTTTGGCCGCGAGGAAGGAGAAGGAGCGGCCTCCCGATCCTGGTCTTTCTGGTGCGGGGACCACGGCGTAGGAGAGCTGGGCTGATCGTAGGGTCCTTTGGGGTGCGTGGAATTTGAGTTGGCTGTTCAGGTATGCTGGTCCGGTGCCGTAGAGGGCCTTGTGTGCGTGGGTGAGCATCTTGAAGGTGATTCTCGCCTCGACAGGGAGCCAGTGGAGTGTGCGCAGGTGCTGGGAGATGTGGCAGTGTTTTGGAAGGTTGAGGACCAGTCTTGCACATTGTCTCCTCACACTGAAACAGTAGAGCTGGTACCGCAATGACAGCAGCCGACAGGGTAGATACCAGTTAGTGGCACAGGGGCCTCAGCCGCATTCCCCATCCCTCTTGGTTCGCTTCAGACTCGGGGGAGGCAGCATTTCACAATCAGTCAGAGCATGGGCACTATGGACCAGGGCTTCGCTGCTGTGAAGGAAGTGACCCAATTAGGGCCACCCGGGTCACTTACGACCACCTCTCAGCCTTCTATACAAATGAAGAGTCGGTCAGGAGATGATGGACGGAGTGCTGAAACTTTTAGAACACTCACCCCCAGTCACAGATCTGGGTTGAATCCATCATCATTCTTTAGCTCACTTTGCCACCCCAGTTCAGACACAGCTATATGCAAATCAGTCTTGACCCTGTGCCTCATGGGAACAGTCCAGACCGAACTGCCAAGTCATGTCTTCCCTGGACCGGAATCAAGCATCCTGGGACCGGTTTCAGGCTAACAGCCCTCATCAGCCAGGCTAGCTTGAATCTAGTGGCAAAGTGAGCAAGGGACCCACGTCTGGGCATACCCTGCCAACTTAGGGCGAACAAAGCAAACACAAGGAGATGATGGACGGAGTGCTGAAACTTTTCAAACACTCACCCCCAGTCACAGATCTGAGTTGAATCCATCATCATTCTTTAGCTCACTTTGCCACCCCAGTTCAGACACAACTATATGCTTACGACCACCTCTCAGCCTTCCATACAAATGAAGAGTCGGTCAGACAGTAGAGAATACAAACCAATATTATTTATTAGCAGACGCTCGAGCGGAGCCCGGTCTGACCAGCCTCCTTAGATTGCTGCAGAGGGACTGACCCCCGCCAACATGGTAACACATATTATACATTTCCAGTACCCCTAAGGACACGCCCAAACTGGAATTTTCCAGTTAGCAGCTGGTGAACAAAGGAGACAGGGCCGGCTTTAACTCTGGTGGCGCCCTGTGCGACAATGTTTGTTGGCGCCCCCCCAATGGCCACCTCCTCCACGGATTCCATCACTAGCACCCTTTATCAGTGCACCTCAGGACTCAATATCCAATGTCTCTCAGATTTATTTAGTTTTATAGCACCACTCATACCAGTGTAAGGTGTCAGAGCACTTTATATTACACACACATTGCACAGGGAAAATCATATATGTGTAAATCAGTGTATAGGAAATGTGATCTGCATGGTACACGTTCTTAGCAGCAGGCATTGTAACCCTCTGTGCTACCTTAGGATGAGTCAAAACTTACACTAGACAAACCTCCGGTCTCTTTTCAGGAAGACGATTAATCACCGGAGTTATCTTGACATTTTAATTGACGCCTGAAAATTGTTAGAGGCCAGGAACGCAGAAGCAGGTGCTTTTAAAATGTTAATATATTTGTAAAAATGACGCCCCCACCCCAAGTAAGCACCCGGTGCAGTGGCACCAATCGCACGCCGGCCCTGAAAGGAGACACAGAAGGATGAGCTGCAATCCTGAGACCGGGTACATGCTATCTCTGTTTCAAGGTTACTCTGCCCGTGCCCGCCTCTCTAAGGGTGGGAGCAGGCCTATTCTAACGAGAAAGGTATGTAATGACAAAACAGTCTATTCATTAGTGCAGCGAAGCTCAACCTTGGAGAAATAGAAAAAAAAACATCGAAGCTGCTTTCTGCTGAGGCAAACAGAATAAGACAGAAGCTTAGTTTCAGTCATGGTACAAAATGGCGGCTGAATACAAAATGGTGCCGCAAATGCTAACTTATGTCGCACAATGCTAGAAGGAGCCGACCAAAGCTTTTTCAGTCCAACAGACCCTACTTTTAGCATTTGCTAACAATTTTGTCTATCGTGAGGAGGCAAATAACTTCTTACAACTGAGGAAGACTACTATTACATGGTAATACACACATTATCAATATTAAAAAATACCTTCATCTATTGACATTAGGTCTTGGACAGCCTGCATCATCATAGCCGTAGGCTTAGTATCATGTGCTGGGGTCTTCGGTGTGGGTGTCAATTTTCCAACACAGTAAGCACAGCAAGCAGGAAGGCAATGTACACACAGGCAACATGTGAAAATTATACCCGCAATTGCTACCAGAAAGATAAGGATCTTCCACCCCCATGATGCTAGTAGACCCCAGAACCAACCAGAAAAAGTCCAAGTACCATTCTCTTGGTGGATGTCAGATGCAAGTCTATGCAACTTCTGTATAGCAGCATATACATTAGGGGCATGGTCTGGTATGTGACCCAGCAACTGCTGCCAATGATGCGACAGGCCCCTTACCGGTCAGCAAGGATGACGTCTAACAGCATCCTGGTCTGTGGAGCAACAAGCCTCGTAGCCTGGAGCTCAGCTGTATTATTGGTCAAAATTCCTGCTGTGGTATTAATTACCCCTTCTACAACTCTGGTGAGCTGACAAATATTAAGGCTATTGGACATAGGACCCCAAAAGTGTATGATACCCTTCATAGCATCTGTGAACTGCTGCAGAGTGGTGTCTGTCTGATCTATATCTTCTGTATTAATAACCCTTCTAATTCGGAACAGATGGGCACTCCTACACTGTAATCGATGATCCTAATGATAATTGGACGGTGCTATGTACACTGGGGGAAGGAGGAAAGAGAGGTAACATATACCTGGCCATCCCCTAGGAAGCCAAACATAAGCTTGAGATCCACAAACAAAGTGGATATTATGTGGTGGAAGCAAAGGCGGGCTATTACTCGTGCTCAATATATATGTATAGTTGCAATTACTCTCTCCCACTTTCACCTTCCCAAGCCCTCGAACACAGAAACCAGCTGTTGTGTTGACTACTGACAGCGGCATTGCCTCATCCTGAGTTATATTGTGCATTTAAAAGGAGCGAAAGTATTCAGTGACGTTGAACCCCTGGAAGTCCAACATTTCATTTTGAAGCCATGTTACATTTTTCTCTCTCTCATATACGTTATGCAAGCTGTCGGAGACCATGTATCAGGGGTCCCTGTTTCTCCCGGGGTAAACCCTTGGTGGACACATATATATTCTAACACTGTTTAATAATCAGCAGATGTCATATTCATAGTACAAGAATGATAATGAATGTATACCATAGTAAACAATTCAAACCATTCCTCACAGCTCCCCAGATATGACAAGGGCAATGATAACAGACTATCACTCTTATGTGTAACTGAAGGGAGCAGTCCACATATCCAACAATTAGTAACATTAGACGTATCATGGGCTTGGTGGAGCGTTTGTAAAAATACATTATCTACATATGTCTTTCTGTGTTCACCTTTATGAGGGGCCAAAGTACCAAACATGTGTTCAGGGGGAACAGGCGTTGTACCAATCAGAGAGTGCACAGGATATTTCTCCTCAAGGAACCATACTATTCCAAGCACCGCTATCCGGGAAATCAGAATAATCACCATGAAAACTATTTTACTCTTTGTGGACAAACTGGACCAACCAGACTCATCTTACCCAAAACGTGGTGCTGCAAATGGCTGTTCCTCCTCAATAATTGGGTGACCAAACGGATACATTGTAACCAGAAAAAGGAAATGCAATGGAGCCGATGACAAGAAAACAAAAAGGGGCAAATGTTCCCAGCGTCCTTCTGAGCCTCACTGGTAGACTCCTATTGTTCATCAATGTTGGCGCTGTTGAGCACCGGCGGTGGAGCTAGGCGATCCCAGCTCTTCTGAAGAAATCCCACGTCGCTCAGGATAAGCTACCCCCTTCCAGGGGAGCACGCTCAATTTATCCTGTCCAATGTCTGAACAATGCACCAATTTCGCCTCTCCCTATTCTACTGCAGCCTGACTTATCGAGTCCGTCCCTGCTAATCTGACTTTTCCTTTGGTGCACTCTTCCTCTGTCGGGGGCGCAAATTGTACCTAGCTACTCCAGGCACAGAAGGGTCAGGAAAAAGGTGTTCAGACACAGAGGGGCCAGTGGACTGGGACTCAAGCACAGATGGGCTAGCAGAGCGGGGCTCCTGAATGGCCCGGACCTCAGGGGGCACCGCTGCATTCAACAGTGCATCATTCTCATTCTCTGTTTGGGTCCACGTTAGCTGAGCATCGCAAAGGGAACAAAGCGGGGCTCCTGTTCCCATTCCGAGTCCCCGATACCATCAAGAACCCATTGATCGTAAGGAAGGGGCAAAGGCACTCGGTGGCAGTGATTAGTATGAATCCAGTTCTTTCGGCCGGTGACCTTCACAGCGGTGCAGGTGGCAAGGAGCACCTGCACTGGCCCCTTCCACCGCAGCTCCAAACTTCCTTTCCTCTGGAAATGCCGCACCAAGACAAAATCACCGGGCCGAATATCGTGTCCTGGCCCCTCAGGCGCTGGCGGAAGGACGTCTCGTATCTGTTGGTGAATAGAACGCAGGCTTTTAGTTAACTCATATAGGTACTCTACCAACAGAGGATATTCCATTTCTGAAAATTTACGAGGCCGCGGTACACCCAAAACGTTTGCTGGGCGTCCGAACACGACCTCGTAAGGTGATAATCCTGTCCTAGAGTGTGCCGTGACTCTCATAGACAAAAGGGCTAATGGTAAAGCATCTGGCCACTGCAACCCTGTGCTCTCCTGAATCTTTGCCAATTTCAGTTTGAGAGTACCGTTGTACTTCTCAACTAAGCCTGCTGACTGGGGGTGATGTGCGGCTTGAAATTTCCGCTTGATATGTAGACCATCGCACACCAACTGAATGGCCTTTGAATTAAAATGGCTGCTGTTTTCACTCCAAATCAAACGGGGCAAACAGAAACGAGGGAAGAACTCCTTTAGGAGTGCCTTCGCAGTCGCCACAGCTGTGGTCTCTTTAGTGGGGTAAGCCTCAACCCATTTACTGAAAGCACAAACAACCACTAACACATATTTTAAATTGTTGACTGGCTCCAGTTCGATGAAGTCCATCTGGAGGACCTCAAAAGGAAAAGTGGGAGGTGCAAAATTACCAGGGGGTGTTGGGGTGCCTTTCCCAGGATTATGCATCATGCATACCATATAATATTTGACCAAGTGGGCAGCCGTCTTTGGGATATTGTCATTCTGCCATACAGGATCCAACAGTTTGCGAATACCCTTAGCACTGATATGGGCTGGGCCATGGGCCATTGTTGCTACAGGTAGAACATATGCATCTGGCAACATCCATCTCTGTTTCCCTGACCTATCAACCCAACATCCCTCATCATTCAAGTTTGCTGTACTTTCTTGCCACACTGCTAATTCCTCTACCGTGGCCTCGGTCTGTATTTCCTTCACATTTTCAAGTGTATCCTCAAACATGGAGAACTCGGGCACCCACCTAATGGGACCTGCTACAAACATTCTTTTCATTTTAGTTCGGGCTGTCTCCTTAGCTGTCTGATCTGCAAAAGCGTTCCCCTTACCCACATCGTCAGTGACTTTCTTATGGGCGCTGCACTTTATTATGGCCAATTTCTTAGGACGTGTCAAAGCGGACAGAAGCCTATGTATAAGAGGGCCATGCTGAATGCGTGTCCCATGGGAAGTAAGGAACCCTCTCTCTGCCCAGAGCCGCCCAAAATTATGGGCGACCCCGAAAGCGTACTGACTGTCAGTCTAAATATTAACAACCAGTCCCTTGCTCAATTCACAAGCTCGAATAAGGGCGACTAGTTCAGCTGCCTGGGCAGACTGATAGGGAACTTGTGATGTCTCAACTATCGTATGCAGCGTAGTAAGTGCGTACGCTGCAGTGGTGGTGCCATCCTGTAATTTGAAACAAGAGCCATCGACATATAGTTCCCCTTGGGGGTCAGATAAGGGAACATCAGTCAGGTCTACCCGTCCCTTCGTCTCCTCCTCCGTCTGAAAAATGCAATCATGTATATCAACTTCCTCACTCTCGGAAGGGAGGGGTAGCAGCATGGCTGGATTTAGAGTGGCACATCTTTTAATCGTAACATGTGGTGCAAAAAGGGTCAATTCGTAACCGGTCAGACGTGCACTGGTGAGGTGCTGTGTCTTGGTTTTATTCAAAAGGGTATCCACAGCATGGGGGACCATAACTGTGAGGTCAGTATCAAGTACGAGCCCAGCCGATTGTCTTATTGAGACCGCCACAGCCGCGACCGCTCTTAGACTGCTTGGGAGGGCTCTTGCAACAGGGTCGAGAAGCTCAGAAAAATAAGCACACGGCCGTTGCTTACCTCCAAAGGCCTGTGTTAAGGCAGAAAGCGCACAACCGGCTGTCTCGTGTACGTACAGCACGAACGGATTCATGTAGTCAGACGTACCAAGCACAGGTGCAGAGCAAAGCGCAACTTTTAAATGCTGACATTCAGACGTCCAAGGCAAGGGTTCATGCACATCTTTAGTGGTTAGCGCGAGCAGGGGTTTTGTTAGTAATGAATAATTAGGGATCCAAAGGCGACAGTAGGAAGTGATGCCAATAAAAGCATGCACATCCCTCTGAGTTTTAGGGATAGGCATTTTCACAATGGTGCTAATGCGCTCAGGGGTCAACCTTCTACCCTCCTTCGACAGCAGGTGACCTAAATAGGTGACCTTCTGTCGACAATATTGAAATTTAGAAA
Source organism: Calotriton arnoldi (assembly GCA_963921515.1). Taxonomy (NCBI): domain Eukaryota; kingdom Metazoa; phylum Chordata; class Amphibia; order Caudata; family Salamandridae; genus Calotriton; species Calotriton arnoldi. The sequence goes on from CAWUFW010000363.1 coordinate 2,048,843, forward strand.
GGGACACTTTATGTCCATGGTGAGACAAATGGAGCAACAACTGAACCGTACTGTCTTTGCATCCCTTTTCAGTGTCAGAAGCTATTAGTATATCATCCACATATTGAAGCAATACATTACCTGAGGGAAGCGTGAGGGAGTCCAATTGGGTTTTCAAGGCTTAGCTATGTATACTAGGGCTCTCGGTATAGCCCTGAGGAGCTAGACAGAATCTAAAGCTTCTGCCAGCTAGGGTAAAGCCGAACAAATGTCTGCTGTCGGGATGGATCGGGATACTAAAGAATGCATTTTTCAAGTCAGTGACAGAAAAGAATTTAGCAGAGGAAGGGATCATTGTCAGAAGGGCAGTAATGTCGGGGACCACCGGGAACTGAGGGACCACTATTTTATTAACTGCACGCAGATCAATCACAAAATGATAAACATCTGGGTGATCATCGGGGGAGTCTGAAGATGCCTTTTTTAGAATGGGAAGAATAGGGCAATTACACACATTTGCAGTTGTCTCTTGAACCACTCCCATCTCAATCAGGTCCTGTATAATCTGCAACAAAGCTCGCTCCCCTGCTTGTGGAATTTTGTACTGGGGAATACGGGGCAAAATGGCATTGTCTTTAACTTTAATGGAAACCGGAGGAATTTGCAATAGTCCTACATCCGTGTCACCTGTTGCCCACAAAGTGGGCGGCACATCCTTAAACTCAGCAGGAAGGGGCGTATCTTTGGACAGACACTGCTTAGAGCTGACTACATTCTGACCCATTGTCATGTAAACACCTTCCGGAGAGCAATAAATGGTCGCATGCAACTTTTAAAATAAATCTAGGCCCATCAAATTTTCTCCACAGTTTGATGTCAACAAGAACGGTGAATCCACAGTAAAAGGACCTATAGTCAATGTAAGAGGCTTGGAAATGGGGCTTACAACCGGTACACCAGAAAAGCCTACCAAAATGTTATTATGGCCAGACAGAGCTGCCCCAGTGACCGAGAAACAGAGCTATTCATTGCACCTGTATCCACCAAGAATTCCTTAGCTGAGCCATGCAAATCTGCAATAACATAAGGTCCGTGCTGATCTACAGGTATCTGGACTGGTCCCTCACTCTGACCCTGGCTGTCCTAGCTGTGAGACAATCCTGTCACTTCATCAAAATCATAGTCATCGTGGTAATACTGGCCACCCCTTTTTTCATCAAAATAATTACTATCTGAACGATCCAGCAGCATGCTGAGCTCTGTCCTGTCCACCAGCTCCACGACCCCGTCCACTAGAACCTCGTCCTCTAGGGGCCGCGACCTTCTGCAACAACACGGGACACTCACTACACCAGTGTCCCTCCTCTTTACAATATGCACACTGATTTGGCCCTACAGGCATAGTATTCCGGCTGGTCCGAGGCAGCTGGCGGGCAGTACCACCTCGTCCTCTACCATTTCCCCGAGAAGCCTGCTGAAACAACACCTTCGTCTTCAATTCCTTGTGATGTTTCTCCACCTTCTCCTCATTTTCCCTGTGCTCATAATACTGTGCCATACTCAATATGACAGAAGTGGAGGATGTCGTCCAAGTGCTCTACGAAGCCTGCAACCGAGCCGCAATCTCTAGGAGCAGATTTGTAACAAATCTGTTAACGAACAATCGGACACCCCCCTCCACCGACAGATCCTGTCCGCTTAAGTCCAAAAACACACCCCTGAACCGAGTGAAAAAATCAGACACACTTTCATCTTTCTTCTGACGACATGCAGTTAACTTGTCCCAATATACTCTTCTTGGTGGAATAAGAGAATGCATATAAGAGATAATGCGGCCAGGCAAAGCTAGTATCTCGGCCCTAGGCTTCTCACCAGGCTTCCTTTCCTGATCCCATACTTTAATCTGATCCCATGTACCACCCAATTCCGCACCGTGGTCCTGTATGTGTACCTGCCTCCAAATATCAACGGGTACAGGTAAACCAAAGAACATTTCAATATCCGCAAGCACCATCACTGTCGATGAAGCGGCCTCCGTCAATTCCTTATCGTACGCAGTATGATTTTTCCTAGGTTCGGGTAACTGAGTCTTAAGGGACAACACCTCACTCCTCTTCCATGAAGTATAAACCCAATGCTCTTGGAACCGAGCCTCTACCTTTGGTCTGATAACAACATCATGCTGGTCTTGCTGCTCTGGTAATTCTGGGTGATATATGGGGTGCACCTCCTTCATCGGAAACTGAGACACCATCTTCTGGCTCTTATCAAGCAGTCTACTCCGGTAGGCAAACATCGTCACAACATTACCAAACACCTGACCAGGCGCCATGTCAGCTACATAGACATGATCCTTAATATCATAGATAATCTGTGGCGCTGCCTCATTAAAACACTGCTCCCAAAGCCCAATCAAAGTAGCCGACATGTGCTTAAGGACATGCTGCTGGACAAAAGGCTCATAGTCTTTCATCACCTCCCACACATCCTCCACACTGTAAATGGGGTTACGAGCCCACTGAGCTGCCTGGTTAGCCACCACCTTTTTCTCTGCCTCTCCCACATCGGATCGTATCAACATCCATCCTAACCAGTCCTTGACTCTCGTCCAGTCCTTATCCTCATGGCCACGTACTGGCGTGTCAATATTTTGCGACAATGGGGAATAGGGGAAAACGGTAGGGGTGAAAACAGAGTTACCAGGCAATAACGTCGCTACTGGCTGTTTTGTAGGCGTAAGAGCTGGCGAGAGGGATGCCGAGACAACAGATGTTGCCGGAACACCAACAGACATAGTTGCCACAGACGGTGAAGGCAAAGAAAGGACAGGAGGTGCTGTGGCAAAAGCAGATGAAGCAGCAGAGACAACAGAAACAGAAGAATCGGGTGACTGATGCGGTGGGGGAAGTACAGGGTATACCCTCTGCGGGGCATACAGGGGCGGGGGTCGAGCATCCAACAATTCCTCCACAAATTTATCATTATCATCTCGGGTAACATAAGACTTTTCACATTGCAATCGAAACTTCCTATCGGCACATTCTATTCCTTTCTCTGTTTTCTCTCTACCATATGCTACAGCTTTCTGAGTCACTGTCTGCATCTTTCCTTTCCGTGCCTCCTTCTCTGCCTTCATTCGTCTTGGTTTAGCCTCCTTCTGCCATGTTCTAAGGGAATCAAACATCGACTGCTTACTTCTTCTTGCAAACAATTTATCCTGCAGGAAATTATGTTTTTGTTCATCGAAAGTGCCCATCAACGGCCACTGCAACTCAGCATTGTCCCTCGTATATTTGTGCCATAACGTACTAAACATAATAGGGCCAAGGCCGTGTTTCACGTACATGTCGAAATTAGGAGTGCCTTCTGGAGGCGCAGGCTGACCCTCTTCCAAACGAGCATCAGTAGAACAACAACGACAACCCACACAACATAATTTACTAAAACAGGGCATTTGCACAGGAAAACTGGTTCACTATTTATGCTGAGCAGATAATAGCAAATATCTTACCAAAGTTGGTCCTCAGACCCCACCAAATACAAACAAAAATAGTACCATGTTCACAAAGAACTCAAACAAATTCAAGCGCTTGTCCAGAGACGGCCCTCAGACCGCAGCAAACACAAACCAAAATGGCGCCGTAGCCACCACAAACCAAAGCAAACTCACCTGGTGCACACAGGTCGAACCAATTTATTCTCCACCGCCGATTCTTCGGACCAAACGGTCATATCCAAGGGTTTCGCCGTTCAGGACCCCAGCCGGGATGACCACTGGCCGAGGCACCGCCCGGTCAGACAGACTGGGCAGCTGCGAGTACCAGATTCTCTCGTGCAGGGATCCCTGGTCCGCCCGTCCGACTCGAAGTGGCCCGACCCCCCTACCCGGCAGTGGGCAAGGAAGGGTCACTCACCCGATGGAGTCCCTGTTCGGGCGCCAACTGAAGGAAGTGACCCAATTAGGGCCACCCGGGTCACTTACGACCACCTCTCAGCCTTCCATACAAATGAAGAGTCGGTCAGACAGTAGAGAATGCAAACCAAAATTATTTATTAGCATACGCTCGAGCGGAGCCTGGTCTGACTAGCCTCCTTAGATTGCTCCAGAGGGACTGACCCCCGCCAACATGGTAGCACATATTATACATTTCCAGTACCCCTAAGGACACGCCCAAACTGGAATTTTCCAGTTAGTAGCTGGTGAACAAAGGAGACACAGAAGGATGAGCTGCAATCCTGAGACCGGGTACATGCTATCTCTGTTTCAAGGTTACTCTGCCCGTGCCCGCCTCTCTAAGGGTGGGAGCAGGCCTATTCTAACGAGAAAGGTATGTAATGACAAAACAGTCTATTCATTAGTGCAGCGAAGCTCAACCTTAGAGAAATAGAGAAAAAAAAACATTGAAGCTGCCTTCTGCTGAGGCAAACAGAATAAGACAGAAGCTTAGTTTCGGTCATGGTACAAAATGGCAGCTGAATACAAAATGGTGCAGCAAATGCTAACTTATGTCGCACAATGCTAGAAGGAGCTGACCAAAGCTTTTTCAGTCCAACAGCTGTGACATAGGGGCAGTGGATAACCGGTTCTTGAAACCCATGTTCTATAAAGCCAAATACAGCACAGACATGTGAAAGACCTAGTGCCACCAGAGACTGTTCTTTTCTCCTCATCAAGGTCGGTGGGAAAGGCTAGATTTATTGCTTTGAAAGCAAGACCAGCAATTTTTATTTTCAGTCAGTCTTCAAGAGAGAGACTATAAAGCCTGTTAATGACCAGTGAATATAGCCCTGCTCCCATGCTCCATGCCCCACGCACTCAGCAATAGCTGGCTCTGTCCTGTGAAGTACCAAGACAATGCTTTGCGGTCAACTCCGACCAGCAAATTAGCATGTACAGAGTTTCCACATTCCCTTTGCAATAAATGTCCTAATATGATGCAAAGTTAACAGTTGGGATCACAAGATATTGCAGCCTTTTTTGTGTGGTAGCCCCAAGACACAGGGTCACTGCCCAATTAAGGATACCCAACATTTTTTTCTGCACTGAAAGTGGGGATGAGATCCCTTCAGGCAGTACGTCTTAGAACCATATTTACATCAAGGCTCTTTTAATACTTCTGTAATAAAAGCATCGTCAGTGGCTATTGGTGGCAATGGTTACTCTTTGTTGCTTCTTGCGAACCCTATGATTTAACCAATCTCACTACTGTAATCGGGGTCAAAGAAATTTGTGATGTCACTTCCGTGGTCGCTATAATTTTGGTTCAATTTCAAATAACGCTGGGACATAGAATCATCCTTGATGACCTTCAGGCAATCCTTGGCAAAATTGACCTTAGCATTGGTAGAGTCGAACAGATGCAGCTGGCTGACATGGACAGAACGGACAGGGGTGCCTTTCCGAGGGCAGCTTCTTACACGTAGTGGTAGCGGCCTTCTTTGGCAAACTTTGATAAATTGATTTCTTGGGTTTTTAACCAGTCTAGATGAAAGATATGGGTTATGGTGGAATTGACTTAAGAATATTATATTTACAGATTTCCATTGCAAGTGCTCGTATCATACTTTTATGACAGAGAATAAGGTCTTACTGGGAGAATTGTTCCATTTAAATCACCATAAATATGATATATAGTCCTCCTATTCAAAATTGTTATTGACGTGTACTACAGTGGGCTAGATCTGAAAAGGCTGAATTGTAATATATTTTAAACCTATTATATGAACATTCTTATGGCATTTTAAAATTAGAAATTTTCTATTTTAGGGAGTTGAAACAACACATTTGCTATTTTTTGTTTGCATATCTCTGTTGGCATAATTAAAACAATAGCTGTACGATTAGGAGTAGCTGTGCAGATGTTGTAGGAGGAAAATCATAGTATTTAGGGTACAGGTTACACATAATTTTACATGGCTGGTAGTCATTAGAGCCACCCTGTAAAAACACGGAATCACTCCAAACCGACTCCCTTTCATCCAATCACCTTATCCTTGACACTTAATACTCACATAGGTTCATGTTGTGTTCATACTTACTTTTAACCCACTTTTGTATCCATAAATGTCCCTCAGTTGGATCCAAAAAATGCCACTTGTTTTATTTTCAAAATGTCACACAAGTAAGAGTAAAAATTCTCTGTTGGGAACAAAATATATCTTAGTTGAGATCCACAGTGCTCATCATTTGAGACCAAACATCTCTCTATTTTGATTGCATGGCTCTAGTTTGATTCAAACTTTCCTCCGTTTAAGTACAAAATCATAAAATTAACAAACACTGTTGACTCCAAGCGTTGTTTATAAGTTAACAAAATGAAAGTTGTGGTACCCTTTCTTCGGAATTTCACTTGTCCAGAAAGTCATCCAAGGTTGCATACCAGCCAGTGCTGAAATCTCCCTTATGGGTTTGTTTGGCATTATTATTATTATTGCAGTTTATAAAGCGCACGGCTACCTCCGACGGAAGTGTCCCGGCGCTAGCGACAGATACATTGCGGGCGTGGGCTTAGGGACTGGACAGTGTTTTAAGTTTGGCTGAAGAGCCAAGTTTTTAAGGCCTTCCTGAACAGGAGTTCTGACTTCGCCTTCCGAAGGTGCTCCGGCATGGAGTTCCACAGGGAGGCGGTTTTCTTAGAGAAAGCACGACCCCCAATCCTGGCTTTTTTGAAGCGCGGAATCACCAGTAAGTCCTGGTGATTTGACCTCAGAGATCTAGTCTGGTGATATCTCCGGAGTCTGTGCTTCAAGTATTGGGGACCACAATCTCTGGTCGATCTGAAGGCCAATGTCAATGCCTTAAACTCGATCCGCCTCTTAACCATGGGATGGGTACAACCACTCCAAGGAGGTAGTGTCCAAAAATGTCTCCCCTGAAGCAGATGGTAAGGCCCGTGCAGGCTTCCTCTTCTTAGACTAAGGCAAGGCTGGTTGTTTTCCAGTGTAGGCAGACATCAGAGCAAAACCTTGGTCAGAAGATGTGCTGAGTGTAGACAATATACTACCTGAAAGTAGAATGGCTAATGGATATATGCAAGAAATTGAAACCTAAATAATGATGTTAAAAGCTAGGGACAAACAATTTTAGATGGATATAAAGTCCTTCCAAACTACCAGATTGTAACACTGTCTTTTTCGTAGGATTGCCAAAACTCTTTCTTACAGGACAGAAGTTCCAGAACCGAGGCAAGTTGGAGGTGCACAAACTAAATGTAAAAGCTGTCAACTCTAGTCTAGAGAACAAAACTGAGAATATCAAATGCTGAGTGCTAGGAAACCAAAATGGCGTGTTGTTTGATGCCCTCTATCGGTAAGGTTACATACTGCAGTGTAGTTTTGATGTCAGTAATAAAAGATGTGTTCTGCAGCACAGTAAGAATATGGGAACATTGTAAAAAGGGACGATCTGATGGGATAACAAACAAACGCGCATCTACAAAGGAAAGGAGAAGCAATGAACCAATGAGCAAAACAGTCTAAGGTTGAATTGCGAATTTGCAAATTTAGCCATGTGCACAAATGCCAAGAATTTAAGAAAAATAGTATACTAATAACACAATCCTTGGCACATCAGAGATGGGCAAAGCGGTAGACGCATAGAGTCTAATTCACACTTAATCCTGCGCATTACTGATGCCCACTGAACAGCATCAGAAACAGAATGGTTCAATGAGAGACTAGGGGAGCATCTAGTGGGCCAGTGCCTTCAAGAAGCTAGCAGCCCCTCCGGCCTGTCAGAAACACTTCCATCAGAGCACCTCTCCTCATCTAGCCACGGGATATCTCATGCATATCACCTGTAACTCCTTACAACTAAAAGTTAAAGCAGTGCAAATTCATATAACTGTCCCCTTACGTGGCCTTGCAGCTAGGCGGCCCACGACAGTTAGTGATCGCTGTGCTACTGGCCTTAAAGCAGTGCAACTAAATAGCTTTGGCCTTTTTGCATGGTGTGATGCTCTTCAGCCTGGAGCCTCCTGGCTTTGCACAACCTGGGAACAGAAGACAGGAACATGTTTATTAGGTCTCTGATATGATGACGTGCAGCGTGCTGCTCTTGGGGCTGAATTGCAGTCCATTTCAGTCCGGGAGGGTCTGACTGTACAATCTTTCCCACAATAGACCTCCACTTAAGGGAGCATAGGACTTAGGAAGAGGATGTAGCCTTAGGGCTAGAGCAGTCGACCTCAAAGCTGGGGAGAAGGGTTCGAGTTTCGGCAACGACGCTCAACATTCTGTGATTCTGGGCAAATCACTTAATCTCCCCGTGCCTAACAAAAATTAATGTGTCTGTCTGTATCGAAACTGATACTCATATAAAGCGCTCTGATACCTGATATCTTCGGGTCTAGTTCGTGCTATATGAAACTGAAAAAAAAACTTAAGAATAGTCTATAGTTGTTCTGGATAGTTCCTCAAATTTAAGGGTGTTTTTATAGGCACCGTCGGTTGCAGGTAGTGATTGCATTTGCCTGAGAAAATGAGATCAAAGATGAAATTACCTTCGAGACCAAATAGTGCCCTTCTTCAGATGTAACAGCTTTTAAATGAGGAGGAGAGGCGTGGTTTAATTAAGCCGAGGCTAAATCGTGTGCCGAAGAGGACTTTTTACATTCTAGACGCCGAGAAGTCACACTGGTAATTCTCCACTTGTGTCAGTTACATGGGGGGTTGCTAGCTGTCAACACGAATCACCGCAATGCACGCCGGAGCTTCCTGGCGAAAGGGCTCCAGTCGTCTAAAGTAAAGTTGACACTAAAATCGGCCATAAACCCTAAAGTTTCGTTTATCCCATAAAACATGTATATAGCCCAGTCACTCATCTGAGTACTGTAAAAGCGAAGAGTCTGTTCATGTTTTAAAGGGGACTGTGCTGTTTCACTCTGCACATTGATCATAAACCCGGGGTCACTATTTAGTCACACATTATTCTACCTTATAATTTCAAGTATCGAGGATGCAATGAATGCCAGTCATGTGTCTTTTGAAAGACTGCTTTTAAAATTAGGAAGCAGAGGCCGTGCAGCACTCCTCAGCTACTTAAGTTAAGTCCCACGAGTAAAGCGTCCAAATGATAATTTGGTAGCAATTCATCCTGCCATGCAATTACTGTTTGATCTTTCGCATGTATTTCCCCTGCGGCATTTCTTAAATTATCTGAGGTAAGCAATGTTGGCTGATTTGCAGTTGCATGACCTTTACATACTAATCACTTTTATAGATCATGTATGTGTGCACATGTTTGACACCGCCTCCTTTTGTAACAGCATGAACTAGATTGTGCAAGTTCTGAATAACCTCCATGAGCGATCTTGTGGTTAAGCACGCAATTGCAGGTGGTTGAGTGGTTATGTCCAACAGTTTGTTGTCTGTCTTTTCTGAGCCTTTGCTCTAGTTCTTGGTGATGTAGCCGTGTTTTACCACTAGTTGTTGTAAGTGATAATTAAGGGTACTTACTCCGGCCCAGATTCACAAAGTCAAGCATCTCAGGGAAGAGATTTACTTCTGCTTCTGGCTTAGACTTCTTACTTACGTCAACAGTGACACATTTTTTTTGTCATAGGTGTAGATCTTGGAAACATACACCCAGGGCACAAGTCCTAAAAAAAGAAGTGGGGGAACTAACCTAGTTAGGCAGTATGCAAGTGACATCACGGCGCGTGACATCACGGCGCATGACATTACATGTGGCATCACAGGAATTGACTTCATAGGAAGTGGCATCACAAGCCACGACTTGTACTTGTGATATAAAGTGCTCTGACACTCTGCTTTGGGATGGATGAGTAGCGCTATCCAAGAAAAAAGTGGTACTTACATTATTTCAATGCCTCCTCAGGGGTAGTAAGCGCTATATAAATTACATTTATTTTGTGTAAATATTGGGAGAGACCAACATATCTGACATTCTTACAGTGCATGCATATCTAGTAAACAGAGCCTGAACAAAGTGAAAAGCTGCCTCTCTTAAGAATGTGTGAAGTGCTAACCTTTGTTTCTCCTCTGCTGCATTTGCTTCTAGGTGTGAGGCTCCTGACTGCTCCCAGCCAGGAGACTCCAACAAAAGGAGTTCTGATGACCCCTCAAATTCGCCCTTTGTTATGGGCCCAGCAGGAGTCTAAAATAGGAAAGGCTCGTCCTCGCCCTGCACGTTGTTGCTTGTTGTAGATGGAAAGCAGACAACGTGCAGGCACTGCTGAAAGTGTCCCGGTGTTTGGAAATTACACCGGGACGAGTTAAGCACATTATTTAGTGGGGCCCAACTTCTTGGCAGGGTGGACGGCGGCGTTCACCCTGTGAAAATAGTGGGTGGACGCCGTCCACACGCGTGTATCCCCAACTCATGCCCTGCATACACCAGGCATATATTTATACAAGTAGGCCTGGAAAATCCAAACCTAACCTAGGCCGATTTTCTTGATTGGAAATCTGCCTCTTCAGTCTTATTGGAAAGGTATGAATTATTATTATTTTTATTTATTTTCTTCCCAGCAGAAGGGAAATTATTTTTCCTGGGAGAACTGCCTTCCTCTGATAATAAGAGCTCCTTTCCTTGCACAAAATACAAACGTAGACCTACTTTTCATAGATGTGTGTGTGTGGGTACACACGTACGTACATTTTGTGTGCAAATGTTTTGGTAATGCAACAAACAGCAACTTTGTGGCTTTGCACAAAAGCATTGCCTGGCCTCATACCCCTCTTCCACATTTTCCCCAAACTTACACAGATCGAAAAGTCTCCCTTTTAGGAAGGCATTTTCACCTAAGTATGCACAATTCTGCGGGTACCTCATGATTATGTGCATCGGAATTTCTAATTAATGAGTGGCATAGTCAGTGAGATACACATACCCCGCTTTGCATAAGACTGGGCTGCAGGCTTTCCTTAATGAAACTGATATTTGGTCACTTTCAGATTCTGCATAAGGGAGGATGGAAAAGCTCTGGTTGCTCTCTTCGCTCCTGAGTTGCAAGCTCAGGGATGTTCTATTTCCTATTGTCTAATGGCCGTCTTCTGTTTTCTTTTTATACCAAAGTTTTTTCTTGAGGTATTGGGGACCCTCATGATAGTAATACCTCTTACAGGTCATGCACATGTTAATAACTACTGCAACCGTTTCTTCTTCCGCTTCATCTCCGCAGAGGCCAACCGCTTAATCTGTGATATGATCAACTGCCGCACCTGCAGACATGTAGATCACCCGAGGGTGCTCCTGTGTAAGAGCAGATGAACAGCGGGGGCGGTGGAAACGTGATCAGTTACACTGATGCCTGTTCACCATTGTGTTCCATTCACTGGTATTTCCTGTCTCCGCAGGCACCTCCACAACAACAAGATCCGCAGCCTGGGGACGCACTGCTTCGATGGGCTACACAGCTTGGAAACCCTGTAAGTCCAGACAACGTGTGGCTTTTGTTTAATTTTATCTCTTCCTGCAGAGGAGACTGTGCATTCTAGTGCAGTGGAGACACCACATGCCGCTTCTGTCTGGGGGCACGACATCCATCCCCCTGGGAAGTCGGGGACGGTGGGAACCAGGTACCGCTGATGCATTTGGCTGTTGGCGGCCATTGACTAAAAGCTGATTTCAGCAAGGCTAGCTCTTTGATGGAGTGCCTGAACTCAGTGTCTGAGATAAGAAAGTCAGTTCTGTAGTCATTGATTCTACAAATTACAAGAACCATGAGAATAAGAAGTGTGTGATTGTGATAGCCCTGAAAGATCTACAGACTTGTTACTCAAAGCACGCCATGTTTACTCTGTATTTCATTGCTGTGTGATCCTACACCATGACTTCCATCTTGGAACATACAGCTAAGCTCAGAAAACCAACTCCACCCGTGACCTTCAGTAGAATCCCTATCAAAGCTACAATGGCAACATATTGTATTCAATTGCAATGGCCATGTGTGTTTCTATAAGTGTGTGTGTGCAGTGTCGATGACAATTAGGTCCTGTCATGTATACCTCCAATTTAGTCACTCTCAACTTCATGGACAGATTTAATGGCATATTTACAAGCCCCTTGCAACACTTATGCGCCGCCGTTGCGTCACTTTTATGACGCAGCGGCATAGTAAAAAATGCAGCCAATTTACAACGTGACGCATCTAGGGAGATGCGTCACGTTGTAAAGCCCTGCGTCACATTATACCTGCGTCAGGTATAATGTATTCAGGATGGGCGTTCCCACGCAGGAAAGCCTCGTAAAAGTGACGCAGTGAAATCTACAAGATTTCACTGTGTCACTTTTAGGGCGCCACTGCGTCAAAACCTTACGCCTGCTTGAAGCAGGTGTAAGGAGTGACGCAGTGTAGTGGGAATAGGCCTCAAAATGCATTGCTAGAGGTGCGTCGTGCTTGCGACACGACTCCAGCAATGCATGAACTTTGCCCCAACAGATGCGTCAGAATTTCTGAAGCATCTGTAAATCCTTGCGCCATGGTGCGCCGTATTGTAAATAAGGCGCATCCATGGTGGCGCAAGGGTTTCTCAGGGTGGCGCAGGGAAAGTGACGCATCTCTACAGATGCTTCACTTTCTTGTAAATCTGCCCCGTAGTATCCCCATGTCCCTGCCATCAATGTGCCAAGGAGGCAGACTGACAGCCCATACTAGTCAATATGTCAGTTCCTTAATGCAACTGATTATTCGATGGGGGGCTTGCAAATTGTACTGTGTTGTCTGTGGTAGCAGGGGCCCTGGTAATTTCTGAGCACAGCATGCTTTGCATGGGTTGGAGGTGGAGCTGCACTCTCATGTAAAGCTTAGGACTGCACGGCACCTATCACATACAAGATGCTTTAATGTTGCCTTCCTCTTTTTCCGCTGACTTCCACCCCATTCACTCCTTTTGAGCTCCAAAATCCGTATAAGAACTGCCAACCCCGAGACTTGAATTACACCTTTTAAGGGTGTAAAGATTTGGCATGCATCGCAGTGGTTTTTTACATTTTTTTTATATTCTGCTGAAAAAAATCACATTAAGTACCAGTGAAAAACATCCTCCCTCTGCTTCTCCTTTCTGTGCCTTTAGGCTCTAAACCCTCACTAAACTTGAGGCTCCCTAGTGGTCCACTGTTCATTATGGCCTCCCTGTCGCCCTGCACTACACCGCACATAGGATCTTGCTTTTTACCACTCACTCTAGTGTGCTGATCATGTGATGCTCGTTTTTACCACTCTGAGCACACTGGTCACAAGATGTTTGTATTTACCTCTCCCTGCGCTCCTCTGGTCATGAGGTGATGGATCACAAAGTAGTTATGACTGGAGCTATTTCAGGTTCTTGTTGGTATTTAAGGCAGTGCTTGGTGCAGTCACTTTTTACCACTATATTATTAGGGCATGATTGTGGAAGTGATAATGTGTGACAGTAATTTTTGTGCATATTTGTTGTGTTATATTTTGTTATTGTGGAGATATGTTGAGTTGTTTTGTACTCTTGTGCTGCATCATTGTGTGTTGTTGTTGTTCTGCTGTTCTGTTGTTGCTGTGCTGCAGTTTGTTTTCACTGTTTTGTTGTGTACTCCTATGTTTTTGTTGTGTTGTTATTTTGCTTTGCATTATGTTATTATGTTGTGATCTGTAATTACTCTAGAGATGTCAACAAATGCTGCTATATTTCTAGCCAAAATCAGAACATTCCTTTAAAGTTCCATTGACAAACAACCATTCACCACTATCCTTGGTCCTCATTACAAGTATGTCAGAGTAGAGTGCTGCATTTACCACACCCAGTAAATACCATTGCCACAAGAGGAGGAATTTCCTGGTGTAGTAAATACCTTCTTTTGGGAGATTTTAGCATGGAAAATTAGTTTTTAACACATTGAAAGCATAAACAAGTGTGCCTTTGTTCTGCTCCCCCACACACACGCAAATATTGACAGGTTTAAGCTTGAAACTCTGATTCCTGTGTACACTCTTGCTTGCACAGGGATCAGAATTTAGCCCTGAACTCGTGAGGAAGTGGTAAAATAGTACTGCTCCAGCTCTTCAGCTATTTAAGGCACCAGACAGCCCAAACTGTGGCAGAGACTATGGGGCCGATTCCGATTCGGGCCGGAAATCTCTCCGACCGAGCCGGACCCGGAGAGAATTCCGACCGAATCGGACTCTGGCAGTCCGACCGGATGAGTACGATGCGTTCGTAGGCTATCGGACTCGATTCGGTCGGACTCCCATTGAAGTCAATGGGAGCCGGTCGTACAACGCGAACGCGGGCTCCCATTGACTCAATGGGTGCGAGGCGAACAAGGGCGCCCCCTACAGCGTGTACGCGGCGAAGCACATCGTGCCGTACATGCACAGGTAGGGGGGACCCATGGGTCCCCCCTGTGTGCGACTCGCGCGGCCATGCGTACAGGGGGGTCCGACGCGGACCCCCAAAGTCCGGCTCCGACAGCTCTTTCGAGCCGGACGGCGCGAGTCGGTCGGACTGCTCGCGGTGCGCATCGTACTTACCCGGCCGGGGAACGTCTCCATTGCGCGGTGCGAGTCGGGTCCGTGTGAGTCGGTCGGAGCGTGTTGAAGCCGCGTACGAGTCGGTCGGCGAATTCGTGGGTACTTGCATCGTACTCGCTCGGCCGGACCCGCGTACGATTCGGTCGGGAAACAGGGCTCCGAATCGGATCCGGTAAAGCCGAATCCGATTCGGAGCCCTACCGGCCGAGATCGGAATCGGCCCCTCAGTCTTAAATTACCACTTCAAGCACTCTCCTTCTGTGAAACAGCCCTTGATCCTGGTATTTGCGACTCAAACAACTCTGCTAGTCTTGCGACTCTCCTTGTTATCACTCACCAGGCTAATCACATTATTTTCCCTACACACAGCACAGAATCATGTGGATTTTTCACTTTACTGCTATTGCGATCTCTAAATAAGCACCAATAAAAGGCACTCACATTAAATTTTCAAACTTCAATAATAATAAAAACTTCTCACACATCATTAATTATGCTCTCGCCCTTCCACTGTATTTTTCTGTTAACTCATAACAATAATTAATCCTTCCATGGCTCTAAATTCCCAAACATTTTTGGGTTTTGAAAAATCTGGAAAAAACTATGGATATTTAGATCACAATTCTTATAACATGCATTCGCAAAGCCAATACGGGTGGTGTTGGCTGCCAGCCTTTTGGCTTTGTCAATGATTGTTTTGTTTTGTGATAGTTTTTGTAAAACGTTATTGTTGGTGAAACTGTCAGGCCATCATCCATCTAAGAAAAAAAACATTGTCTAAAAGAAAACCCATTTTTTGGTTTCTAAAAGCACACATTTGCATATTAATCCCTGGTTCTTAAAATAACAACTTTGTATGTTGATGTCCTCTGTGTGAAAGGACAGAATCTCATCACTTTCAGTGAAGTTAGCCAATGGCTGAATTTGACTGACCCATTTCCCCATGCTATATGCTGGAGTGGTTGGAAGAAAAATGTGAATCAAACAATAATGTATGAATAGATGAAGAGGGCTTGCTGAAAGCCCCTATAAGTAAGTATGGTATACATATAATTGTAGTGAAATCAAAAGGTATTGGCTAATGCCAGGCCAAAAAATGTTGGACACTTACTTGTCAAAATATCTTTTCCAGGGAATTTTGAGCATTAACAGAGGCATACCTTGGAATAACCTACTTTGTATGACTCTTGTATGGATTTACCAATCAGTTATGTCATTTGTTATGCATTTTATGTTGCTATGACTACCTTAAATTAGCTAGAGGTAGGTACACTGCAGCAGCCTGCTAACATTGTAGAGCAGAGAAGAGGTGCTCTGCTGCCCCCGATCTGTGGTTTACTGGGGTGGCACTGTTAGCGATAGTGTTCATGGTGGCTACTCTCCGACAATTTTGTAACTCAGGCCACAAAGCCTGTCTAAATTGTGTATAGGCTGTAATCCGCATTATTGTCCGTTTTCTAAGCCCACCATGCTATGCCTGTCAAACTTGGCATTGCTTCTCTGCAGGTTGGTTTGAAGCAGGCTTTGTAGCAAATTTCAAGCCCTACTTAAGATTTAAAGTGCACAAAATGGATGTTAAGACTTGCATCTAATACGTGCTTACTGCATCCTGGGTAACCCTTTTCCTTATTCCTTATTCTATTAGGTCAGCCTTAGCGGTTTGACTCTTCTACCCATTTCAGAACAGAAATAACTCTCCCCAGCAACCATGGTCTACTCAAAGCTCAGTTTAAACATGACTAAGCACGAGATGCAGAGCTTGGAGGACACTCCTAAGACCTCGGAGGGAGAGGTATCTTGACGAACGTGGGACAATAGGGTACGACCGCCTCTAAGACTCTATGAGGGAATGTAGTCCTGCAAAGGAAATATGTGAATGAGGAAGTCCCTTATAATGGTTTGGTAAACTGTAAGGCATGCACACAATAGCATGATTTAATTGCATACTGATAATGTCACGACTGCATGATTAAATGCACATTTTCTGTCATCATGGAACTAGGGTTCTTCACAATTTATTAATCCTTAAGAAAACCATCTGACATATATGGCAAGAATTGTATGGCTGAAACATGTAGACCCCCTAGATGTAGGAGCTCATATTAACTCCAGTTACATCTACACTTGTTTTTATCCTTACCAAAGGGTCTCGCTTAATAAAAGTCAACAGAGAAGGGATCCTTGCAGGTAATTTTAATTTACTAGATCCATTGATAACACTGACTAAAAGCTTCACTGTTACTCAAACGTTGAGACCACCCAGATTGATAATCACGCTGGGTGAGAACTCAATGATGAAGCATGCCACTAGTATGACTAGTAGGTGAGCGTTCT
Organism: Calotriton arnoldi; assembly: GCA_963921515.1. NCBI lineage: Eukaryota > Metazoa > Chordata > Amphibia > Caudata > Salamandridae > Calotriton > Calotriton arnoldi. Next base: position 2,065,624 of record CAWUFW010000363.1, read on the forward strand.
TTTAAAAAACAGGGATACACCCCACCTACCTTTTCATTAGGGAAATAATAGCAGGCACGATCCCTCCTCTTTGGTGATAGACTAAGCGCTAGTGTACTCAGACCGGGGATACAGATTATCAACACCTCAGCTTCTAGAGTCTTTATGTCGAAGTGGAAAGGCATAATCAGTAGTCACTTAATAACATGATGATGCGCTGATGTTGTGCTGAAAGTCAAAAGCTTAGCCTTGATGTATCTCAGCCAATGACAGACCATGAATATGCCCGAATTATGTCTGGCTTTGACCTTGGAAGAGCCCAGAGTCCCAGCACAACTACTCACTCCAGCAGGTGGTGCTGATCTCGTGCTTGCTTTCACCCACTCTTGCTTCCTTACCACATGGAATTATGGGACTTGTCGTCACTACTAATACACAGGATACACAAAAAGGCATTGAGTTCCACTTGGCAGGCCCCTGTAGAAGGGTGGCTTTTACCACCCTCTTTTAAACCCCTCAACTCCCTCACAGGCTTCAGTAGAGGGCTGGAGTGGAGGATCTACTCATGGGCATGGACATTCTAGGCAGTGTAGTTCTCACCAGCATACCACCTCTGACCAGGTGCAGCTTTCCTTAAAAATACCTACAAATGTGCGGCACAGCAGGTACTTCTTATTAAATAAGTTGGTCCTGTTTATTCAAGATAGGCTTAGTGACATCCCAGCTAAAATATTTTAGCTATGCAACCAAAACCTTCAATACAATATATGATTTACATACCAGGAGTAGGACATACTTTGATGATCCTGCCTAGAAGAACAGAAATGAAACCGGTGCTCGTAATTACCATCTTATTTGCCAATAACTTCTAAACAAGGGCTTAAGTATTCTTACACTCTACGTCTTTCCATAGAGTGCTAAGAATTGTGGCTAAAAACTACTTATAGAACCATAACACTTATAATAATTTTAATAATAATATAGCACCAATAAGAATCACTCACACAATTTGAGGAACAGTTTAAACAAATTCTCAAAACCTGATTGGTAGAACTTCAACAGACATGCAAGTTCAACAGACACTTGTAGTGCTTAAAAGACATCCAATATTGGATCCAAACGAATCGTTTGGTTCTTAATGGCCTTAATAACAGCATTGTGATTGTTATTTCCACTCCACACTGGTCCCAACTTTTTGTTTCTTCTGCAGTCTGTCCTGGTTTCTCTTTAAAGAATCAATAACTCCATCTCAAGTTTGCCTTTCCCCTACACTGGCAAAGACAAATCCGTGCTAATGAGAATCTAGCAAGAAAGTAAGATGGACCACACCAGGACTCATCCTTGTTACATGCAGGCTTCCGCTGGACGCAATCATAACAGCTCACAATAGTCCTTATTCTCAGGTGTCTATTTTAGGGAAAACATATGTTGCCTACCAACATTTAATAGTTGGAAGAGGGGAAAGTAGCAGTGAAAACTAAAGGTCTTTTGTTGTGTTAACTCCAATTTATTGGGTCACACCCTGTAGTTTTTGTGCTCCCTACAAACTGTGATCTTGTCATAGAAAAGGAAACCTGGCATGTGCCTCTCCCTTTTCCCACAGGTTATGCTCATTGTTAGACCTGGCTACCCCCAGACTTTTTGGCCTCCTGTTTTGGACCCTGTTTGTGTTGGTTTTATGACTCTGGGCACTTTACCACTGCTGATCAGTGCTAAAGTGCATATGCTCTCCATGTAAATTATGTTTACAGTGGCCCCTGGGGGGGATAGGAGTCACACCCCGGAGGTGGACTGGGCCACACCACTGGGTTGGCCATGTGGGTACTGCCTGCCTGTTGGGACACACCTGTGGGCAAGCTAAGGTTAGGTGCTGCACAGATGGTGTCCACAGGTGTAGGGAAGTGTTCTCCATGGGTTAGCTTAGTGAGCCCTGAGAGTATGGACAGAGGGATCCAACTGGGTTCAGAAAGGCGTAGAAACAGACCATGCCTCCATTGTTGTGGGCCAGGTCTAGGTTCTATCACCTCAAGCATGGAAGTCTATCAAGGGATTGATTAGTCTACCCTGGCTTTAGGCAGGAAAGGGGTTGTGTTAGACCTGGCTTGTCCAGCGGGTTTACCCCCAGACTTTTTGCTTTTTGGCCTCCTGTTTTGGACCCTGTTTGTGTTGTTTTTATGACTCTGGGCACTTTACCACTGCTGATCAGTGCTAAAGTGCAAATGCTCTCCCTGTAAATTGTGTTTATGGATTGGTGATTCCATGACTGGCATATTTGATTTACTGGTAAGTCCCTGGTACAGTGCACTGTGTGTGCCCAGGGCCTGTAAATCAAATGCTGCTAGTGGGCCTGCAGCACTGATTGTGCCACCCACACAAGAAGCCTTGCAAAATGTAACTCAGACCTGCCACTGCAGTGTCTGTGCGCAGTTTGGTACTGCCATGTCCACCTGGCAAGTGCACCCACTTGCCAGGCCCTAATGGCCCTAATCTTCCCTTTTCTTACATGTAAGACACCCCTAAGGTAGGCCCAAGGTACCCCTGTCGGCAGGGTGCAGTGTTTGTGAAAAGGTAGGACATGCCCTGATGTGTGTGGCATGTCCTGATAGTGAAATACTGCCAATTTCGTTTTTCACTATTGACAGGCTATCTGTCCCATTGGATAGAATGGGGAGTTTACTTATAACATTTTATAAGTATAACTGACCATGAGAACAAGATAGGAAAATAGAGTTTAGTATTTCTGAACTCAGAATATAAAAATGCATCTTTTAGTAAAGATGTTTTTATATTGTGTGTTTGAAAATACCACTTTTAGAAAGTGGGTATTTTCTTCCTTAGCCATCCTTGACTATCTGGCTTTTGAGTGACAGGGGCTGGGGATGTGCATTCTCTCAGACGGCCACTGGGGGTGGGGGTGGTTGATGTGTTTCCTGCCTTTCCTGAATGAGTCAGGGCTGGGCTGAATAGACCTGGGCTGCATTCAGAGTAGGTGGAGGAGATTTCTTTCACACCTGAATGGGCCTGGTCTGCCTTTGACAATGCTGTCTCCACCTCCTGCCAGGAAGCTGCACCAGAGAGGACAGAACTGGTTTTGGCTAGGCAAACAGCTTCTCTGCCACCAGAGAACAAATGAATTTGTGCTATAAAAAGTGGGGCCCAGACCCCTGAACTTAAGATAACTGCTTAACTAAGGAACCTATCAGGAAGAAGGACCGGGAAAGCTGGAGTAGGAGGAGTACTGCCCCTGTGCTGTGTGCTGTTGGGGTTGGCCTGCAGTGATCGCTTCTGTCTTGGGCAGGGAAAGGACTGGACTGTGCTTTCATCATCCTGCTCTTAGAGTTTTCTCCAATGACTTGAAGTAGAACTTGCCTCCTGTTGGAAGTCTCAGGGACAGAAAAGACTTCAAAGATCACTTCTGGGAATCAAGAGGAACCTTTGCCAAGGAGAAGAGCTGGAGAAACTGAGGAGGAATACTGCCCCTGGGCTGTTTGCTGTCTGGGGTTGGCCTGCAGTGGCTACTTTCTGCCAAGGAAAGGGAAAAGGACTTTGCTGTGTGCTGTGTCCCCTGCTTGAGGAAGATCTCCAAGGGCTTGAAGAAGAGCTTGCCTCCTGTTCTGAATTCTCAGGGTCACAAAGACTTCACCACCAGCTCCCCTGAACTTCCTTACTGGGAGTTCTGACCTGCCAAGAGATGTCTGTAGCTGTTCTGGGCCTCTGGAGGTTTTTCTGCTGTGGGGAGATGGAAAAGCAATGCAACGACGAGAAGCGCAACACATCAGTACCTGTTTCCGAAGCATCACCGAAGAAACCAACGCAGTGCCTGCCCGCGGCACGTGAAATCGCTGCTCGCTGCATCGGGTGCACCGATCTCCAAAGTCCGAGATCACCTCACTGATTACGATGCAAGCCTTGCTGTGCGGCTGCAAGTACTCACGCATCATCCCGGATCGTCACGCATCGCATTGAGGCGCAAGGTCTGTCTCATCATTGGGGGACGCAGTAAGAAACCAACGCATCACATCCCCACGCAGTAAGAAACCGATGCATCACCTCCTCTCCGGTAAGGAACCGACGCATCACCTCCCTTGCGCAGCAGTAAGTAACCGAAGCATCACCTCTCCCGAAGCAAGGAACCGATGCATCACCTTCCCTGCGTGTAAGGATGCGACGCATCACCTTCCCTGCGACCCTTTGTGTTTGTGTGCGCGACGCATCCAAGGTACTTTGTGTAAAAAGTGTTGCATCTGCAATTTGCTTTGAACAGAACTATTTCTACCATTTGAAAGTCATATTTGTATTACTGTATTGTGGATTTTTGTCGTTTTGGTCTTGTTTGGTTTAGATAAAGATTACTTATTTTTCTAAACTAGTGTGGTGTCCATTTGTAGTGTTTTCACTGTATTGCTGAATGTGTTCACAAATGCTTTACACACTGCCTCTGAGATAAGCCAGTCTGCTCGTGCCAAGCTACCAAGGGGGTGAGCAGTGGTTATTTTAGAAGTGTATCCCCCTTATCCTGACTAGGAAGAAGGGTCCCAACGGTGCAAACCATTCCCAACTAGAGACTCCCATTTCTAACACTCATCTAGGCAAGAGTTTTAAAAAAAACTGGACAAAAATCTGTCTGAATTTCTTATCCTCATGTTATATGAAAATCCTCCCCCTGATACCTGAAAACAAAACACACAAACAAATATTGGTATTTTCACTATGTTATTATCTATTACACATTTTTTTTTAACTACAGGTTACATAATTAAGAATGATTTTAAATATTATGAAGAGCTCTTAAAGCAATATACACATAAGTGCAAAGGTCAGATTTGCCCCACTCATATTTCATCACACATCCCTAATCAATTAATCTAATCTTTTATAAGTTATAAATATCTGTTTAACAATGTATTTGCATTAGTTCCTTTCTTGTTGGAGGGCTGCCCTTTGCCACATGTGAGAGTCTGGAGGATTCCTATTGTGATGCCTCCGTTGTTTATTCTCTGAATGACCCCTTTCTACTCTACCGAGTCATCCTTCTCCATCTCTCCACTATCCTTTTTCAATCCAATTAACAGACTAACATGTCCACCGCTCAAATTAATTTCCTATCTCCCTATACTAATCCACCACTAATCCTCTTTAGGTTCCAGAGTAGCATGCTGAAAAGCGCTCAACGCCTCGATAGGGGTAGTATGCGCTCTATAAATACAATTACAAACTCTGAGCGCCTATGGGACAGCTGACATGCAATCTGAGTCCTTTCATGTGCCTTTCACAACTGTTCGTAACAGCCTGCAATATTTAAATAGCTTTGCGATCGCCTCAACAAACAGATCACAAATCTGCAGCCAGTGTAGACTATGCTGAAGACCTCTCTCTCACATGTGCAGGACCATGTCACCATCCAAAACACTGTGTAAGCACTGGTTGCAATGCTTTAATTGATTACACATATACTATCTGCCGCTCCTTCTGTCTTTTGCTATATCATCAGAGCTCTACCTAATCCTCATACCATGGTTCATTTTCACCCCTTTGGCACAAAATTGGAGGTCTCAAAAGCTTCAGTTTATAAGTGACAGCCACATAGTTTTTACGGTGCATACGTGCAGGGAGAGCAGCACAACCCTTGTAGTGCACAACTGATCACAAACTGTTTGAGCTACGTGAACACAGAAACTATTGCCTTAAAATTCCAGTCTGCATGCCCATCAGATAAACAGCCATAGGCCTATTGGCAGGGCCACTGGAATTATGCTATTTTGCGGCCACAGCGATTGTCACATAATTTTAGATTTGCCACATAATCCATCATCTGCCAAATAAACTGCAGATTTTAACAAAAAAAATCTTGCTTCTAGCTCAAATGGTTAAAAAGTTACTAAAACAAAGTGACGTGTTGCCTCTCAGTGGAAGGCCCTTTGCAAAGCTGGACTGGTCACCTTTCGGTTGCTCATTGCTATTTTTGGGTGTTGAACTGGTACTAATGAGATGCAACCAATGCCCAGACAGTGTTATTAAGTGTAGAAATGTCAAAATAATGAAGTAATGCTGTTGCAAAATGTGCTGCATTAAGCCTCATAATTTGGCTTTTCTTGTCGCATAATTTACTCCACCCTGCCGCATATAGTGCATATTTTAAAATGCAGCCACTAGCTGACCATTTAAGTAAATTAGATTTACTGTCACATTTGTCCTTGTTGCAATTTCTTTGAGCAGATTTTTTTAAAGTAAATGTATAAGTTGACTGTCAGACTCTGCTTTTCAAGCTCTGCACCTCATGACTCCGACCCCTCTATTCTCCCACACCTTGACCAGTAATGTATGGGTTCCCGGAGCGATTTTTTCCCAATTCCAGCAGAGTAGTCCATTGCTTAAAATGTATTTTTGTTCTGGTGACATTTAAAGCAAGACCTCTTCTTTCCGGATCTACAAGTTCACAAATTTTCCACTTAAATATTTTGTGAGTAGTGGGGAAAATCCCTGGCTGCCACTGGGCAGTCGTTGACATCCGTTGCAAGTGGATGTCACTGAAAATCAAGACGGCAGGTGCAACTCACCCATTCCAACAAAAAACTTAAGCATTGCACGAATAAAGGGGGGTGTGGCTGACAAGCCTGTAAAAAGTATTGAGGAAAACAGAAAAGTAAAAAAAAAGAATGCAGTTATGCGCAATGTTGGTTTCTCGCACCCCCTCCCCCCCCCCCCCCCCCCCCCACACACACACACCCCACAAGCTCTCCATTCTGAGGTCCCCCGCAGGAGGGTAGTGGGCAGGGCCTGACAGTGACAGATGAGGTCAGCGCCTCTCCTGTCAGCAGTGAGGCCAGCTTTGAAAGTGAGGCAGGGGAATATGACGAAGAATTAATAAGGTCCGAACGACCTTAGCGAGGGAAAAAACAACATCGCCCCAATCAGTCAAGGTTCCTACAGAAAGCAGCCACAGTGTAATTATCTCTCAGTTCCACTGACGCAGGAATTCCAGGGAGGGGAGGAAAAACAGCAAAATAAATCACTTTCAGGAATGGTGTCTTGGATTTTTTAATCCGCTAAAATTGCTTTTGCTTCAAAGGCAAAGTCTGAAAAAAAAATTGAGTGATGACAAGAGGGGACAGGCGGAAGGGGCAGTGCCTTGATAACACGCCAGTGCAACCTTGCCCCATCGCTGAGCTACCACGGCCGTCATGAAACAGTGCCTGCCCACCTGTCTCCGTCCAGGGCCAGGTTAGACAAGCTCGAGCGCAGGGTGGCGGTGAGCAGGACCGCACTTCAGACCTGCCTTGGCGAGCGCAGGCTGCCGCAAGGGCGGGCTCTTCGCCCAGTCAGCCACCGTGTATTCTAGCTGCCGCGGATCCACGCGGGGAATGTTCTGGAAAGACAAACAATACAGCGTTTTATATGCAGGGCGTGAGTGGAAAGCACGTGAAGACGAGGGGCTGCTAGCATTAGAAAGTGGGTGCATCAGTGCTTGTAGGTGGAAGGGATGGGTCGACGCTGGAATCATTTTTGTGAAATTAGAAAGGCTGCCGCCGGAACGAGACTATACTTTTAGCTTCAGATACAACTTTTGATACAATCGAACAACTGAATGGAATTCGGAAATGTACATTACTGATTCCAAACGAAACTCAAATGTTAGAGACCGCCTGTGGTTCGAGTGAGTTACACATGCGCAGTAGTCAGTCAGACTCTGGGAGGGAACAATGGTGTTGAGCCTGGAGTGGTGGGCTCGTTGCTGTACGGGTAAGGTGGCCACGGCCAGGGTAATCTATAACACGTCACAGGTCCTACCCAGCTAGGGTTACCAGAATTGTAAAGCCAAAAACCGGGACATTTCACGAAAATAGAAGAAGAACTACAGTTTTACTTCAAGCGCGCGCACAGAATGACAGCGCTCCTAAGCAGAGAATTACAGAACAGGCAGTTAGAATATACATAAAATGCAATTTTTTAACCCAGTAGCTTGCCTGTTAATTAAATTGCTTTCTTGAAACAACTGCTAACTATCCCTTTTTTGTAAAACATAAAAAAACACCTCCCACCGTTTTCAGTCGACCCTCTCTCAAAACCGGGACAGGAGTTAAATTTCCTGCAATCTACCGGGACAGCTGGTGAAAAACCGGGACCGTCCGGGCAAATCCGGGACGCCTGGTCACCCTATACCCAGCCTTATGAGTACACCATCATCAAGTTCTCTATCTAGTTTTGTGGAGGTACTGAATTTATTTTATTTTCCTCTCCATTCACTATCGAATCCGTTAGGCAGGGCACGGGTACCACAGGTTAAACTCTCCTCCCGCCAGTTCACCCGGCACATCACGGTTATGTGCATGGAGTGGGGGGCACCTTACTGTGCGCCAGCTGCTGTGCAGGTAAAGCATCAAATACTTTCCTGACGATGTAAACAGATTAACTAATCTTCACACAGTGAATGCAAAAATCCGAGTTCCATTGTTGCTACGGCCCTATGCTAGTAACAATCCGCCCAACTGCGCATGCCTGTGGATGCATGGTCTAAATCCCAACCCGGATGGCTTACATGGCTATTTATTTTATTTATTTATTTATTTAATGAGATTTTATATAGCACGAACTTTACTCGAAGGTGTCGGAGCGCTTTACAAAAGGACCAGGTACATTACATAAGGAGTTCAGAGTACATGAGTTACATAAAATACAAACAGAAAAACTCTAAATTCACATAAGAATGGTAGTAAGTACAAAAGTCTACTACAGATATTAGTGGTTAGAGATACATGTAACTATGTGTGACTTTGGTGTGGCACAAAGTGGTAAGGAAGTGAGACCTCCTTGCTAACACGCAAAGCTGCTGGCTGCGGCGTGTAACGATCTTTTATATTGTTTGTGGAAATATGTTTGAGTGGAAGGGTCATGTTATTCGACAAGAAACGAGTGACAGTCTGGAAGCGAGCTGAGGAGCTCAACCTGGTCCAGTTTTTTCTCAGAATTGGAACAGATCCCTATTTGCCAATAGCCTATCAGTGCGCTCGCTTCTCTCTTCGTTCTTCCATTTATCCCACTGGAAATGTAAACTCACAGAGGCTTCTGGTTTCTTAGGCAGGGTTGGATTGGGATTAAAAATCGGCCCGGGCACGCAAAAAAAAAGTGGCCCACATTTGCATATTGCTTTTCCGCAAAACACTGCTTCGGCGAAATTTTATTTAAAAAGGGGAGGGGGGGGGAAGCGTTAAAAAAATGCACGTATTAGTTTACACTGGTGAAACACACCTGAAAACAAGTGAGCCACTTTTGCTCAGGCCCCCTGCCCCCGCTCAATATGCATAAATGGGCCGGCCCAGCGAGAGAAAGTGAGTGACACCTCTGCCGTTGATAAAAGGGAGGTAATGGACGCCCATCTACCTCCAGAAAGGCCACTCAGGCACCCACTGGGCCGCTGGCGGCATCGAACAACGCAGAAACCGCCCAAACAGGCCCCCCCAGGCTGCTCAAAAAAGCAGCCCACAGCTGGAATTCGGATACCGGCCCCTCGGGCATTGCCCGAGTGCCCGCGTTACCAATCCGACGCTGTTCTTAGGTATATGGCTCAGGTAATAAGGCATACTGGACTTTCCCGCGACAATGTAAGGAACTTGATTTAACTTATCAAGACTTTTCTTTATTCCTATTCTTGTATTTTAGAAATTCATACAATGGTACTGCATTGTCAGACCCTTGGCATTCGGTATTTGTCGGGATCAGCATGTCACTGGATGCAGCGCTGGAGAGGTGTATATTCAGTCTCTTCTTTAAGCTGATGATATGCTGCTTATTCAAACTAAGGGCTATGGAAATATCTCTGAATGTAAGTTTAATTGGGAGAAGTCGGATGTTTTCCGATTACTTCCTGTGTCATAAAGGTCACTTGGAACCTGAGCTGGCTAGGAATGGAACACAATGCTGAGGTGTTAATCAGGATGCCTGGCAGCTGGTGTCTAACAATCTTGCTCCAGTGTTTACTTCAACGGGCTCTGGTTGTTCTTGATGACCAAGGATGGTCTTGACTTGGAGGGGTCGGACACGTGCTCTTCCCCCGGTTTCTCTAACTATTCAATGTTTTCCTGTTGCTCTTCCTTAAGGTCACTGGCCAAGCGTGAAGCCAGGGAGTAAATTTGAGCAGGCTCCCACCTAAGAAAGAGGCATAGCGGCAGCGTCCCTTATACTTCAAAACTGACGCAAATCACCGGGAAGATCAAAGTATTAAGCTCTATATGAAAACTCCTCAAATAAAAATAAAAAAACGATGTCCGAGCTATGCAGCGTCTTCATCTTCCTCTCTGTGATGTTTGTGCGCAAAAAGCGCTACACATACTCTGCAAACTTTCCTTGCTCTTCACCTGCTGGTGCTGCTGAGATGCAGCGTCCCTTTCCGGGCTCACGAGTTGCTTACTGTGCTGTTAGTGCGCCATCTGCTGGCCCGTGAAGGAAGGAGTTAGGGTGAGTGCATTCAAACTCCTATCACTAATGGAAGCTCGGTGTAGGTAGGGCCGGGAGTCACTGGAGAGGTTGCCTGCTTCAGAGAGAGGGCGGGTGGAGGCATTGAGGAAGGGTACACTGAAGCTATACAAGAGTAACCCAGTGGAATGCGCTTTGTTCTGTATGCCTGGGTTACAGTCTGCCTGTTGACAATAATCTGCTTTTTCAGAGGAGTGCATTTGGCCTGCTGGCCATCTGCCTCCTGCAGCCGCTTCTTTACTGAATCTGATGAATTCTAATGCGTTTGTGGTGTCGGTGCACGGCCGCTCTTGACTCTTGCAGATCACAAACTGCCTGGACCTCAGTCAGTTAACATAATATGTTTCACTCCCGATGTCCAGAGTTTTGTGCACTTGAAAATACACACCTGCGTTCTTTAAATGTAAAATAAATAGCAAACAGACTTTAAAAACAAATACTTGCAGGACTCCTTCAGAAGAATAGGACAGGACTGTAAATGTAGACGTTGAAGTATCCACAAAGAAAGAGCTGAGAGTTTTTTGTAGAATTTTTATAAAGCTTTTCATGACCCTTGGTAGGGTACTGTATGTCTCGTGAAAGCCAACCCCTAACACAGAAATGATGGAAGGGTTCGGTCCTCACAGATCTAATGTTCATCAGGCTGCTGTTTGATAAATGTTATTGTTGATTCTTCAACTCACTTAATTCAACAATAACGAGGGTCAATTTGTGGGAAAGGGAGGCTCCTGCGTTTAAATACTGACCCAAAACTGTTCCTGAAAAATATGCACAAGTAGGCTTCTCCTGGTTGTCAGTTTATATATTTATTCAAATGTCAAATTAATCATTACAAAAAGTAAAAAGTTAGAATAAGATGCCACATTCATTAATAAAAGCAATAATGCAATGTGCCTTTAAGAAATGAAATAGCCACAACAAATTAGAAAATAATCAAATTAATAATAACAAGCCCTGATGCAAAAGGACTATATATCATCTAGCCCTGTCTAGCACAGCAGCAGGTTAACTCCTTCCAAATTAGCACATCTTTTTACATTTTTTTTATTTGCATTAATTTTTGATACACGCAGATACATAGGAAGTATAAAAGTATGTATACACGACAATCATAACATACAGCAGGTGATATAACTGTTGTAACATAATGTATGGTGAATGCTTTGGTTTCTGCAGCTGATGAATATTAGCAGCATGCTCATAGGGTTGGAATACATTTTCATTACTATTAGAATATTATCAGCACAATTGAATGCTCTAAATAGGGTGTAAGCGTTCCTGTATCTCAGTTACACTTATGTTTGGGATGCAAACATCTTACATTTAACAACAAGTTATTAGTTACAGAGCACAACCTCTAGTTTAGTTTAACATCCGACCTTGTTGTCAGTTAGTTTTAATAAACATAACACCATGCAGTATATACTATTAACAAAGTAACCATCTAAGTACAGAAAGCAAAAAAAGTGTATAATCTTGATTTTGTTGACACAAAGTAAATATCATAGATGCAGACAGTCGACACGTGTTTCGTTGTGTAGACCACTTTTTCAAGGCTTGACAAAAGTTCTAAAAGATGAAGCGTAAGTTCTTAAGATCCCTCAGTTGTTCGGGATACACCGCAGCAATGGAGATAAGCCAGATTTTTTATTTTTAGATCGCAAGTAAGACTTCAGAACACTTTCCAATGTTGAAAATTAGAATGTAGACGGCGCGTTTAGAGAAAGTGCTAGAGTTCAATATGTCCAATTTTCGAAAGAAACAAGTGCAAATACTCTTGTAAGTCGTAGAAAATCAAAGTTCAAGAGTCAAAATGCTCGTGTTAAGGTAGATCGAGCCCCAAATTCCGTTAGTGAAACTGGTAGTACAGCATCAGGGTTAGAGCTGTACAATGCCAGGCATGTGGATTCGCGTCCCGCTACATTTGGAGAAGTCCTCTGGGGCTCGATCTACCTTAACACGAGCGTTTTGACTCTTGAATTTTGATTTTCTACGACTTACAAGAGTATTTGCACTTGTTTCTTTCTTTCGAAATGCTGCGGTGTATCCCGAACAACTGAGGGATCTTACGAACTTACGCTTCATCTTTTCAAACTTTTGTCAAGCCTTGAAAAAGTCATCTACACGACGAAACACGTGTCGGCTGTCTGCATCTACGATATTTACTTCGTGTCAACATAATCAAGATTATACACGTTTTTTTGCTTTCTGTACTTGGATGGTTACTTTGTTAATTGTATATACTGCATGGTGTTATGTTTATTAAAACTAACTGACAACAAGGTCGGTTGTTAAACTAAACTAGAGGTTGTGCTCTGTAACTAATAACTTGTTGTTAAGTGTATGGGGAAAGTTCTTTCCATACAAGATAACACTGGGTGAGTGGCACATTGTTGTACATTGAGCACGCCTATATACAGATATCTACAATATACTTTTGGAAGACAATGTGGAGGTGCTGACCTGTGTTTTTTTCTACCACTGCCATTTGCTTTGTAACTGTTATCTTAAATTTAAGACAAACAAAACCTAGCCACTGTAAAACAGCCTTGTATGCTAAACAGTATATAGACACCATGTGGTATTTCCCTCCGCCGGTCTCGTGCCTTGTTCGGCCCAAGTAGTCTAAGCATGTCGTTCAGGCCTCAAAACACCTCCAAAGCATTTGGGCAAGCTGGGTCACGATGACCCTGTTCTGGGTGGCTCTCTGCGGCACAACCCGTATTCGGGTAACTCCCGACATCTCCAGTTCCTCTAATCTATGGTGTACCCCCATTTTGCTGTAATCCCGCCTGCTGCATTGCCATTAACATGGTGTCCCAGCACTGCGCTATTGGATATTTGCGCAAACCAGCTGTTTCCTCTTTATGCAAAGCAACACTTTCTGCTTGTGCCCATACCAAGAATGACCTCTTCCAACTTTCTGGAGGGGGAGGGTGCTTGCTTTTCCATCTATGGGTGACTTGTCGTTTGGCCGCTATGAGGCCTAGGTCTATAAATCTGGTTGTCGCTTTATGCTTTTTGGGTCTGGGAAATAATCCTAATATTGACAACAATGGTGAGAGCAAGGAGTTAGAGAGGGTTACGTCCGTCTCCCCAGAATATAATCAATAAACAATGTGGACGTACCCAGTACCTGGATAGATACCACTGGGAACTCACAGTGCAGAGGAACCTTCAGGTTCTTTAAAAGACCCCTCACACACCAACCTAGTTGGTGTCATGCTTCATCATCGGGGTCCCAACCAGGCGGCCGAGTGCCGCCCGGTTGTGCTACAACGCCTGATTACAGCGGAGCTGGTGTGGTGTAAAAGTGTGATGAAGTGTGGTGCTAGATTAAGAATACCTCCGGGGATCCTTGCCTGGATGTTCAAAAAAAAATTATTTAATGATGGCGGCCCGGGGTATGAATAAAAACGGAGAATAGACAACCATATGAGGGTAATTAGTCTCTGTTGTCAATAAAGATGGTCTACATGTTTCAGCCCCAGAAGTAAGTATGGAGGGGCTTTCTTCAGGACCAGAGGTGAAGACTGTGAAATACAAAGTGAGTGGCAAAAATCAGGCCACGTGTCAATAAATAATCACAACCCACGCGCTAAGGTGGGGAGGAAAAACGACGGTCGCAGGTTGCGACTTAGACATAGAAACCTGTAAATAAGGAGAAAGACAGACAAGACATATATAACAAAGACACAAGCAAGCATAAAATGCAATCTTTCTGTGTAAAAGTGCCTGTCAAAATTAACTTAGAAGGCACTGTAGTGAGTCCATATGGTAACCGCGTGTCTAAAGGTGTCTATGAAACAAGCGCATATGACAAACTACACGGTACTGTGAAAAAAATGCAGGTACTTTAGAAATTAAAATTTAAAATGAAGCGTGCTCATACTGCATGCTGAGAAAAAAAATCAAGGAGGAGCCCAAAGGGGCCCCTCGTGTGTGCGAATAAGAAGAATTCACCGTTATGTTGAGAGCATAGCTGGACTGGCTATTGGGCTAGACCTGTAAATGCGCCCTGTGATATACACAATAGACTTTTTCTGCATGTTCGTAAAGACAACACAGCAACAGAGGTCTCAGCACATAACCTTTTAATGTTGCAAAAGCAAATCACTTCAGTCGAGGAAGCTACAGAATTTTTTTTACTACATGTACAGAGAGAGGCTGAGACTGGAGCTTAATTTCAATGATTTTCTGAAAGGTAAATGAAAACAAATGCTCATGCACAACATTTAATCATGCACTCTTTAAAATACAGCTTAGTGTGTCCTGGTTATTCTAACTGAATTAAACCTATGTTAAAAACTATTTTTCAAATGAAAATTTAATTTCTCACATTATCCATGAGGAATTCCACTGGATAGTCAAGTTAGTCAAGTGTTGGGCTGCCTGCCACAATTATTTAGTATCACAAATAGCTTGTCTACCCCACCAATGGTATCGCCAATTGCCCTTTGGTACAGAAATTAAAACAAATTATTCAAGGTGAGTGAGACCTACCAGCAAGCTGGTTATGGTCTGCATTTTGAATCCTGGAATTTATTGTTTATTGCAGTCTTTACCTTGAAAACGCCACTAGCTAGGTGCATGTCTGGGCTGTTAATGCACTGCGCAGCAGCATCTTTGCACAAGAGGACATATCATTACTCAAAGGATGGTCTTAAATAACATATTCTTTCATATAGGAACACTATGAAGCATATGGACGATGCTTTTCCTAAAATACCCAGAGAATCTGCATACAGTTCATCTTGAATGATATTTCCATTTTTTACACAATTTGCCTGTGTCAAATAAGCCAAAGCACAGCCACAGGTACTCTTTTTCGATTTTCAAGGGTAATGATTCCAACAACTGTGTCTGCTTTCGGCCCTGGTTCTTTCTTAGAGGCACATGTCATATAATCTAGTTCAAAAGATTTTGAAATGACTTTGTGTTTCAAGATGCATTTAAAACTAGAATGAGGGTTGTTGGTTTCCCAAGTAGATCTCACATTCTGCTCTTCTATAATCATGTAAAGAGGTTTATACCTTGGGTTGGACTTGAATTCCCCTAGAAGTTGCACTTCTTGCCAGAAGACAATTTTTAAAGAATTCCCTTCTCACCTTTTACAACAGTGCTAACAGCACAGCAAGCTAGCTTGTTGGGCCAAAGATTATCACATGAAGCAAAACTCCAGCCGAGTTAGAGCTTGTCACGACAGATAGGGTTCAATAAACTCCTAAAGATACTGCGCAATTTCAAGGGAAGCAGCTAATTTAAGCATAAATCAATCTCATGCCCATATACAATACACGGTATACATTTAACTTTAATGACCTGTTACCAGGGTTTTACTGATGGCCAAGTTTGTTTGACAAGACACAATAAGCCAAATGCTAGTGACTTAGCTTTGGGTTTCAGTGGAGTCAAATGGGTCAAATGACTCCCTTTATCATGATTCCACAGCCCCAGATATTTATATATTTAGATATAGTCCTTATTTCCTCCCAGTTTAGAATCTAGCTCCCTCTCTTGGCTCGCCTCCTCCCGCATGGATTTGGAATTATTTCCTACTACGCTCTACGCTCTACAATGCCTGCTTGGGGCAGCCTCTCAGCGGACTGATCTAACAGTCCTGTGCCATCGGCATACTGAGTCTTTAGGGCAGTTTTTCATCCTAACTTCGGCGATCAGTCCTACTATTGAATAAACTGATCTCCGCATCTGCAATGTAGAGGTTGTACATCTGCAGTTAAAGCACTCATCTTTGTATTAAACCTCTAGCCGATGCTATTCGAAAGTTCCACTGTGTGCCTGAAAGCTGACCTGATACCAAAGGACAACATCTTTCTCTGAAGCTCAGTCCGTTACATCTTCCAAAAGATGGGAAGGGTAATATTTAGCATCTATGACTAAGAGGGCAATCATTCAATAACTATAACTGTTCGGGTCCAAAGGATGCCCGAATTTATGAAGGGACTGGAGGACAGAACCTTTCTATGAGTTTGGTATTGCTGACGAACAGTAGCAAGCAGTCTTGGGGAGGCGTGAGGGGAGGTAGCCAGTTTACCCAGAAAATTGAGTCTGATTTAAAGAATTTGCTGGCAGCCCATTCACTCTAGGGGCACCATCAGATGTGCCCCACCGTATTACTTCCTGTACCCTTGCTGGGGACTCAGTGTTCCTCATACATGTCAATTTTCTTTCAAGGGTTGCACGGCAATAAAGAGAAGTAGCGTGTTCCACCCATACATCGATTGGGACCTTGTTTATGCCCAGCTTTTCATATTTCCTGTTTAATTAGTTTATGTATGACCAAAATGTTCTTCCATTTTTTAGGTAACGTATGTCACTCAATCTTTACTTCAACAATTATGGTCACCACTTTGACATCCTTTCTACGCAAAGTGCTAAAATGCAAGGAATCGATGGAAAAACGTACATCAGAAAGAACTCTTCACTTTTATTCAGTCAGGCCAATACTACATCAATAGTTGCCTTTGTGATACTTGTCCTATTGGAGGATATAAGAAAATTCAGTCTCTTTCGATAAGAATGGTACAAAATGTCCTAAGATATGTGAGTTGTTGCTCATAGCAATAAATCACATTGGCCAGAGGCATGGAACTAGGAATAACCACCAGTAAGCAAACATGGCTTAAATCATCTCTACTTAGCCTAAAGGGAGGGCGCAAGAGGAAAGTTCTGGGTTTCTCCAATAAAAAGAGCTGCTTAACCAGTACAGGACGATGGTAGTGATAGCAAAACGTGCGTTTATAAGCACGTATTCACCTGATGAGTATCTATGTGCAGAACTAGAGCTGTCAACTAATACCCAAATCAATGGTACTTGTGATGCAGACTCACCGAGTCCCGATAGAGTTCTGCACTGCACAACCATCCTTTGAGGTCACTTCACTTGACACCAGACCTCTAAAAGAGGTTCATTTAAACAGAGAAGCATGGATCTTCCCACGGAGAATAAACACAGACAACGGGTCACTGGAAGAATGTATTCTATTTTTCAAAATCCTTTCCCAGCTTTCAATGTATTTCATACCTACCAAGGGAGACACAGAGATATTCCAAAGTGGACAGTCCACAAAGAATAAAGCATCTTCCAGAGAGAGCTCAGATTTACAGCTATACGGGGTCTGACATAAAAGTACTCACTGTATCACATGCAAGAGGATAAAACACCATGTGAAGCCACTAGATTTGCATCTGTGTCTTCGGAGTTATACATAAATTTGTATATTGGATGCATTAATCCACCTAGCCATCAGGTTTGGGTACGTGAGAGCAAATTCAGTCTGGGCAAAGTCTGACATGCCAGTGACTAAGATCCCTTCCGTGCCTAAGTCATCATTTTTCACCACCAGGAGCCAACACCTCTAAGCTTATAATTGTTCCTCAAAAGTACTTTTAGAAGTTCAACAAATCAGCTCCTGGTCCACACAAGAAACTAAGATGCTCAGCTGACTTATTTTTATTGGCAAGATTTTCCCTGTTCATTCAGGGCACTTGCAGTAGGTTGGAACCATATTCTATTTTTACAGTAATCAAAGGGATTCAGGTTTCCATTTTCTTCTCCTGCTCCTTTTGTGCCTTTAAGCCATCAGGCAGATTCACTTAAATACCTCATGGAAGCTAAATATTAGCTGCAACTGGGTGCCACATGTTTAGGCCAGTGTGACAATTCAGGTAGATTCTTGGCAGAAGCAGGTGATACAAAGAGTCAGGAAAGCTGTTGATGATTCAGGTTCCTTTATTCACAGAATATCCCAGCCATCCATAAGCAGGACACCGTCCAACTGACAAGCACATTCAAGTAGTCACATTCCGTCACCATAGAGACCTACAGCAAGTGACATCATAATGACCCCCACAGCTGTGCCTGCTCAAGTCTGTTGTGTAAATAATTTCCAAGTCAACACTACAAAATGTAGATCTTCTATTTTAATGTACAATCGTACACAGGAAACAGGTGTGCTCAGTCCAGCAGCAGCAACAGTACTGACTGGAACCTTACATCAATAAACAACACTAGAAATGTATTATGTCATAGAACTCTAAAAGAGAATACCGACACAACACATCCCCCTCTTTATAACAATTAAAAGTAAACACATTGAAAACTTACCCCCACCTCCTCCCTTAACCCGTTTGCTGCTGCTGTCGGCCAACGGCCGTCGCGAGCACTACCTCGGTAGTGCTGCGCACGTCCGTTGGCCGACGCGGCCCCAACCGTTTAATAGAACGTTCCGCACTGGCGCGGAACGTTCGAAGCAGCAAACGGGTTAACAACAAAGGGGGTCATTAGGATGACGACCGTTACGCCATCGTAACGAGTAATACCCCTGCCATATTATAATGGCGGGGTATCGCGGCGGACGCAAAGTGCGTCCGCTCGCTTCGCCGGTCGGCAATCGTTCCGATTGCCGGCCGGGCGGACTTGGCCCCTAATATGGTATATCCATATTAGTATGTATGCGGTGTTTGGCCTTTCCATGGCGGCGAGGCCGCCATGGAAAGGCTGGCGGGGAATTGCTCTGGGGGTCCGTTGCGGGCCCCCAGCGGGCTGGGGGGGTGTGGGGTGCACTTGGGGGGTACCCATGTTACCCTTCTCCATTTCCATGCACAAGGTGGCAGGCACCGCGCGGTGCCTGCCACGTTGTGCATGGAAATGAACAACATGTCATTTTGACATTGCGGCGGGTGCTGATGTAAGCAGCACCCGCCGCAATGTTACAATGCGTAATGCGACCACCACGGTGGCGGTCGCATCCTAATCAGGGCTGCGGGACTGCCGCATGTCTGGCGGCCGGTCCCGTTACCACTGGGATGGCGGGCAGACCGCCCGCCATCTTAATCGGCCCCAAAGTGAGGATAAAATACAAAGAGAAGAAAAAAAAAATGCTAACCCACAACAAAATCTTTCAACCATGAAGGTAAATTCCTCTTCCTTCCACACTTATCCTTATCTGCTCTTCCCTCCATCACACCAGTACATCCTTCCACTGGATCACCACCAACATTCGGTATTCCAGTGTCTTGACTAGTAGGTTCACTAATATCGGAAGACCAAATTGGATCAATCTTTTTGTCCAACTTTACATGATTGTTTTTACATAACACCACTTTTTTTAGATTCCATACTTTTCCATTGTGTTGAAAGTAATACACTGGATGCAGTTCCAAAGAATAAATCTTTATTGAACTGAGGAGCGCAGCCGGACACAACCACCACTTTGGTGTCCAACTTACAACTGCCCCAGGAACCAACACAGAGTCAAATGCACACATTCCAGGAATGCTTACGCCAGCATTCCTGGTAACTAAGCAACACAACACTTCCCCTTCCTTATCAAACAAAAGGAAGAGGGTGGAATAATAGGGAGAAGGAAAAATAAACAATTAAAAAAACCAAGAAAAAGTAACAACAAAAAAAACAATGCACAGCAATGATAAGAAGTAAAAAAATTACATATTCTTCACAACATAATCCTTTAACCATACAGGAGCTTTCCTTTCCCTAGACAACCTCTGTTTTAGGCTCAGGGAATCACAAGGATAAGATCCTGAATCATCCTCAAAGGAAGACGAAGAAGGTGGAACCACCCCTTCTTCCCCCTCAAGAGCAGATGATTCAACGTTGGCACTATTAGGCAAATCACCAAGAGGAGTAGAAGAACTATCACCAGGGTGACAAGTTGGCTCAAAAATAAAATCACCCTCCAGGCAATCAGAATTGCCTTTAAAATTGTTGGATTCTCTCATACCACCGGGTCTTTCCTTGGCAACTCTTTTAAGATTCCAAACCTCACCATTCCTAAGTCTGATAGCATTTTGCAAAACTTCAATAACCTCCTCAGCATAAAAAAAGCACTCTCACCCTTAGAAACAAAACCGGGGTTCTTAACACGAACCTAATCTCCTACTTCAATAGAAGTCGGCTTAGTACCATGTTTACAATCGAAATATTCTTTGCTTCTGCTATGTACACGTTCCATTCTGTTCCAAACATCTTCCTTAGACCAATGTTCAACACCAGACAAACACATCCAACCAGGATTAAATTTCGATCTAGGTTTACGACCACGCATTATCAAAAAAAGGGGTAACCCAGTAGCCTCAGTACAAGTTACACGATATGCCCAGATCATTTTGCCAACTTGAGTGACCCAATCTTGAGAACCACTCATGGCCAACTGAATTATACCTTTCAAAACTCGACTAAACCTTTCCACCATTCCATTACCGCTAGGATTGTACAAAGACGTAGTTCTATGCTTAATGCCCAACCTCTCAAAATACGTTCTAGCTTTATTAGACAAAAATTGAACACCGTTATCACTGATCAAAGAAGCAGGAATACCCTCAGAAGTGAATACTTCATCTAAAAATTCTAAAACAGCGTCAGTATCGGCTTTGTCCACTATTTTTGCAACAGGCCAGCGTGAAAACACATCCATAAGAACAATTATATATTTCTGCAAATCAACAGATTGATCCTTCACTGGTCCCATGATATCAATTGCCACGGTATCCCAAGGTTCTTTAGAAAAAATACTGTCACACATGGGAGGTCTAAAGGTTCTCAAGGAGTTGTCAGCATTGAAACATGAACTACACTCCCTCACCATTCTCTCAGTTTCTAAATCCAGACCCGGCCACCAGAATAAACTTTTTAAAATGGATTTAGTTCTGGTAATACCAGAATGCCCTTCATGGCATAATTCCACAATAGTAGAACGTAAACTTTGCAGAGGAATAATTTTCTCACCTCTTAACAAAAAACCATCACTAAAAGTGAGGTCCGATCTAACCTCCCAAAATGGTCTAACATTATCAACCAAGGTATCTTTGCGAGGCCAACCATTCATAACAAAAGAAACTACCATTTCCAGAATCTTATCTTTTTGGAATTCCAAATCGCACTCTATCTTATTAATAGCAGAACAAACTTGATCATGAATCAAAGCCACTTGAAAATTGTTCCACTTATCATCTTCACATTCTTCCAACATTGCAGGCATTCTTGAAAGAAAGTCAGCCACCACATTGTCTTTTCCAGGGGTATACACAATCCTGTAGGTAAAATTTTGCATGCGCATAGAGATTCTGGAAAGTCTGGAAGAAACATTAGTGGAACCTTCCACAGTCAAAATTTTGACCAATGGTTTGTGGTCGCATCTCAAGGTACAAACTTTTCCCCATATAAAGGATTTAAAATGGTCCAAACCCCAGGCACATGCTAACGCCTCCTTTTCTATGATGGGATATTTCTCTTCACAAGGAGACAAGGACCTGAAGGCATAAGCAATGATATATTCCTTACCTTTCTCATCTACTTGGGACAGCACAGCCCCCAAACCTTTGTTGCTTGCATCTGTAGTAATGATGCTATCAGCAGCAGGGTCAAAACTACTCAAACTTGTTGCGTTAGCAATGGCAGATCTTATAGTATTAAAGTCCTTATCACATTCCGAAGACCATTCAAAATTAACATTTTTCTTAAGTAATTGACGGATATTGTAACATTTATCCGCGAAATTTGGAATATATTTCGCACAAAATTCAGCCATACCCAAAAAGGATCTGATGTCATCCTTACTGGTAGGTGTGGACGCATTTTCAATTGCTGAAACAAGAGAAGGTTTAGGTTTAACCCCATTTTCATCAATAGTATGTCCTAAGTACGTAACACTTTTACTCGCAAATTTGCACTTTGAGAATTCAATGGTAAGACCTTTTTTTTCAAAAATCCATAATACTTTGAGAAGCCTAGATTCGTGTTCAGATCTACTTTTGCCAAAAATCAAAATATCGTCCTGAAAAATGTTACACCTTATTAAATAACTGAAACATGAGGCGCTGAAAAACAGCTGCGGCCGATGCAAGGCCAAAAGGCATGCGAGAAAATTGGTAGCAACCAAAGGGTGTAATAAAAGATGTAAGTTTTTGGACTCAGGAGACAACATGATCTGGTGATAAGCTGATGAAAGGTCGATAGTGGAAAACCACTTCGCCCCTTTCAAACAACTTACCATTTTGTTAATTTTTGGCAACGGAAATCTGTCTACAACAATATTATTATTCAAATGGCGTAAGTGCACACAGAGTCTGATTTTTCCGTTGCTACGCCTGACAATAACCACCGGAGAAATCCACTCTGCTGCTTCAATAGGTTCGATTACATTCGATGTCACTAATTTTTCTAATTCTTTTGCAACTTCATCTTTAACTAATAAGGGTACATTGCGACATCTGTGAACTTTGGGAACAGCATCATCCTTAAGACGAATTATATGTTCAAATCCTTGCAAATTACTAACTTACCACTAAAAACAGAAGGAAACTGTTTGACCACTTTTTCTCCTAATGAATATCCCTCATCAACAACCAAGACTTGTTCCTTGCTGTTAGGATCAAGAACAATGTGAACCATTTTCTGGTCGAACCAGCCCAACACCGGTGGACCAGATTTGGCGACATATAACTTACCACAGCTTTTTTCTGTTCTTAAATTCGAAAATAAACCACCTGAAACCAAGTAAATCAATTTTCTCACCACTGTAACCCTCAGGATGTACATCAGGTTTCAACAAATGCTCACCCACTTTCCCAACAAAATTAGTTTTCCATAGATTTTCATCAATGATGGTATAAAGTGATCCCGAGTCAGCATATATTTTTAAACTGACCCCGCCTATTACCATATTACATTCAGGCTTGTTACTACACATAGAATCGTTAATGTTGAGAAGCAGGTTGCCTCTGATGCTCTTAATTAAATCATTCATTGGAATATCACTATTCATTTCAGGTTGACTGTTATCACTTGCATCTGCATTGTTACTAGTTTCCCCCACGTATTTAACTCTTAAATTCTTCTTTCTGCATACTTTTGCAAAATGACCTAAAATTCCGCAATTACTACACTTCTGTCTTGCAGCTGGACAATTCCTACTATAAGCCAAATGATCCAGACTGCCGCATCTGTAACATTTTGTCTGCTCTCTGCTATTGAATTTCTCTCTACTGTATCTCGGGGTTACTTGTTTGTCTGTACTAGTATTTATCTTACTAACTAATAAGGAATCTTGTACATCATTCTTTAAAACAACAGCACACCTACTAGAAATCTCTGCCTTCCGTACAATTGCAAGAATTTCCTCTAAGGGTGCGTCTCCATTGACCCATAGTCTGTCTTGGATGGTAGGATTACAAGTATGCATGACCACTTGGTCCCTAATAAAATCATCATGCAATATACCAAATTTGCAATCTAAAGCTAACCTTTTTAACTCAGAAACATAGTTATCAATCGATTCAGATTTAACTTGTTTTCTCTGAAAAAATTTGAATCTGGTAACACCTATACAAACTTTGGGTGCAAAATAATTATCAAGTTGTAATAACGCTAATTCATACACATTAAAATCCCCTGCAATTGTAACTTTTGTCATCTGGTTAAATACTTTTAACCCAATTGGTACCAAGGCATGTAAAAGTAGTCTCTTTTTCTGATCCGCAGACATCTTCTTGACTTCGTCCACTGCCTCAATGTAATTGGTGAAATAAGCTTTCCACTCTAACCATTTTAGAGCAGGCTCAGATCCAGTTGCCCAAAACGCTTGAGGAGCAGAAATGTTAAAGCTTTGTGTGCTCATGCTGACTGGACTTGTACTCTGCATGCTCATGATGAATGAGAAGAAAGTACCACAAAATATTTAATCCAAAGTAGAATCTTCACCAAAGTAAATGAGAAAACAGCAGCTCCCTCAAGAAGGATAAAGTATCTCAAGCTCCCAAATTGAAGATAAATGCAACAGTAATAAATGAAAGAATAACAAAAAATGGCACGAGTTACCCATGTGTTCAATTTCATTCCGGGTGAACTCTCTTGAACAACACTGCAGCGCAAGATGCCATGAATCGGAGGTTCCGACTGGTGCCAGGAAGTTCCACCGGTAGCAAAGTTCAATTAAAACAAAATGGCCGCTTGCGAGGTCACGCAGCGTGACCTCGCGTGATGACGAAGTTCCTGTAACTCCGGTGGGGAATGCAGTGAGGTGAAAATTCCACCAGAATACCACCGTTGTCAGGAGACAAGAATGGCCAGTGACGGAGGGACGAGAGTGACGTAAGTAAACTCGAGACTCCGTAACTGTCACATGGCCAAAATCAATGCCAAGTGCTGATAAAAAGAATAATTACGCACCTCCGATTTTCGCGCAGTGTAGAGATGCGTGCCTCCAATTTTTCCTCAGCATGTAGAAATCCATAAATGTAGAATGATCAGGCAAGGATGCGATCATTGTAGTTGATAAAGTCCTGAAATTGTCTGTACGCGTAGGTTCTGTAGCTCCTCAGAAGTCTCCTCATTGCCAGTGTTGAAAGTAATACACTGGATGCAGTTCCAAAGAATAAATCTTTATTGAACTGAGGAGCGCAGCCGGACACAACCACCACTTCGGTGTCCAACTTACAACTGCCCCAGGAACCAACACAGAGTCAAATGCAAACATTCCAGGAATACTTACGCCAGCATTCCTGGTAACTAAGCAACACAACACATTCTCTAAACGTATAGCATTTTAAAAAACTTCAGTAACCTTTTCTGGCTCATGGAATTTGCTTGTACCTTTTGCTACTTTTGTTGGTTTTTTGATTCTTACCCAATCACCAATTTCCACTCTAACATCCTTAACTTTATTGCGTAAATCATAGTATTCTTTACTCTTTTGTTGATTTCCCAACATCCTTTCCTTCACTACTTCAGGTGACCATTCCAAAACAGTACTGTCACCTAACCAAACAGGATTAAACTTGCATCTAGGAGATCTACCTCTCATCATCATAAAAGGTGATAAATAAGCCACATAATTTTTAGGTCTTGCGCCTAGCGTTGCAGTGCGAAACACTGCTCGCGCAGCGAGAGACCTCATGTAGGGGGTTTAGAAACTCACCTAGGAATCGCACACGCTCGTGCGTGTGCTTTTCGTTTTTCCCCCGGCTATGGGGCTTTGCGTGCGTCTTTATAAGAAAGACAGCACGCAATTGGGCAAAGGCGGGCGCATGTCCCGCCTTTGCCCCGCCCATTCCCACCGGTGTCTAGCACGCGCTGCAGCGCGCGTTCGCCTCGCTGCCGCGCTCCCTTTCCCCCCGCTCCTCTGTGGTGCGCGCGCACCACAGTTTTTTTTTACAGTGAATAAGTGTGATCTTTTCCTGGAAAAGCGTGTGTAACTTATTCGTGATTCCCCAAAACAGAACCGTGTGAGTTACACATGTGAAAGTGTCATCGTTGTTTGCATAAATTATACAGAACGAGTATTAACTCTACATCAGAGGTTTTCCGAGGATGTGAAGAAGTGGGCGTTCCCAGAAAAGAGTCAGAGAAGACGTTAGGGAAATGTGATTGCAATAATTTGACAACATAAAGTCGTAACTTTGCTGGAGTTCACAAACATTTTGCATCGTTTTTCCACTCTTGTCTGCATCTTTAACTTACACTCGATTGACCCAAGCTGAAAGAGGGCATGACATGTGGGAAGGAGCACCAGCACTCCCCATTTTACATGGTGTATGTGGCAGGAAGAAGCACATTGAAAAGAAAATGGTTTAATGCGAGCGGGAAAAAAGGAAATTACAGAAAATATATCACACTATTTCCGAGCACTATGCAATGTTTAGGTCTCATGCCCATACAGCAAGAAACCAGGCAACATCAGGAGTGTTGGTGGACACCTGTACATTATGGGCACTACACATACATTATGCTTTGAGAATTGGACATAGAGAAATAAAGTACCATCGAGTAAAGGTACAAGCAACACATTTCTGGATTTACAGCTCTTTGTAAAACACGTGCTGGTTTTTTTCCCTCCATAAACACCAAGGGGGCCATCCGCTGGAAACACTTTTACAGTGTCCGGTTCTGGGGATTTTTTCCAGGAATTACAATATAAAGTAAACCAGAGTCTGCCAAACAGTTCATCATGTTACCAGTGTTTTCTGTCATGTGATTGACAATCACTGGTAGATTGACCACACAGTTTGTTGTGACC
This sequence comes from Calotriton arnoldi, assembly GCA_963921515.1. Classification (NCBI taxonomy): domain Eukaryota; kingdom Metazoa; phylum Chordata; class Amphibia; order Caudata; family Salamandridae; genus Calotriton; species Calotriton arnoldi. Next base: position 2,092,131 of record CAWUFW010000363.1, read on the forward strand.
AATCACCAACACTAGATTGCTCGTGTCAAATCATCAACAATCTAAACTTCTTTAAAATTATTTGTACAATTTTCCACATCTGCCACTGTATCACCCCAGAACTGTCCCAAACACGACATTTTAGCAAACGGACATCCTATGTGCTTGCGTTTTGGATGATTACCCTCTCTTGATCAGACTTAGCCCATTTCCCTCCCTTTACCCACACCTTTTAGCATCCCCTTTTTAATCTTTTTTGAACAAAATAAGCATCATTAATGTGACCAATATTAATGATCAGAGTTGTTAGAGAATAAATATATTGTATTACACTTTTTCCAATACTGGCAGTCCAGTCCCAGACCGAGTCATCTCCCATGAGGACTGTGGCAGTGTCGTTTCAAGCCTGTTGAAGAGACAGTTTTACAGCAAGTTGGTCTGGAAATAAAATAGACTGTGAATGTGATGCTACCTCTTATTAGACGAATGAAAGACTATATTATTGTTACAGACAATTGCATGAGCTTTGAGGACCTCACCTGAGCCTAGGTGGACAAAAAATAAAAGTATTGGCAAGAAAATATAGTTCATATAGTCAAGAGAAGCTATACAGGGAGAAAGGGATTTTGAAGATTGATGGGTGACATTTGTAGAGCAGCACACCTTTCGAATGGATACTTGTTTGTTTATTTGCGAATCCATAAAGCACAATATAGATTTGTAGAGTGTTTCTGACTGTGTTGTATGGCTGTAAAATTCATTAGTAACATGGAGTGTGTTGCTGATAGGTTGACAGGTCGCAGGAAAGAAAAAAATGTTCTTGCTACATATAGATAAGATTGAGTTTTATTTTGATAAGTGCTTTAATACATTGTCCAGATGTGGTAAAGTACATGGTATCATGATAATGAACATGGGATGGATCAAAACAGCAAACTGTAAAAGGAAGGCGATGTGCGTGTGTGTGTGTGCCCGTGTGTATGTGTGTGTGTGTGTGTGTGTGTGTGTGTGTGTGTGTAGGCGCACACAATGTCTCAAGAGCTGTATCTTTTTTGACGTATCCATGCTTGCCGTTATGACATTTATATACATGACATGAAATCTATAGGAATGTATTGACACACTAGCAGTGAAGGGGTTAGAAAACATAATGATTTCTTCTCTGCTGCTAAAAATGCTTAAGCTTCCAGTATATTGCACATGGAACCTTATTGCATTCCCAAAAATATATAAATACCTCTCAGTATAATTAGCATTGACATGAGGTCAATGGAGACAGGAATTGAGTAATTTAGAGTTTGGTGGTAGCTGAGAAGCCTTGAGTTTCTGGAGGAAACCCTAAAATTACAGTGGAATCCACCAGCATTTGTCTCCCCAATGCTATGCGTTCAATCAAGGAAGTTCAGCTGGTGGATTCTACTCTGTATTTAAGAGCCTGATATACTAACCCATTGTGTGGTCGCAAATCCTGTGATTCCCAAAAGAGAGATTACAACAAAAAAATGTCATTGTGGTACGCATTAACCCTTTGTGCGAGTTGGCAAAGCATTTCTGGTTCACAAAATGATTTACTGCCTCACACTGTATCACAATTAAGAAAGGCATGAAAGGGGCACCCCTCCTCAGTGCGATTTGATATTTTATTAATTTAACAATTTTTATATAGCGTGAACATAACCCCGGGGCATCAGAGCCCTTTACAACTGATAAGGAAGTAAGAGGCATGTAGTTCAAACAACAGAGTGAACGCACACACAACAGATCAAAACACAGTCTTAACAGTGGAGTAATAGACCGGGTTGAAGATGACATGTCACATTGGGCCCGGAGAGGAGAGGTTCTAGGACAGAAAGTTGTATATCAATAGCACTTTCACCTCATTTTTGAATGATGTCGTTAAGGGGTTCAGTCTGATTTCAGGGGGCAGAGAGTTTCAAATTCTTGGGGCGATACCCAAGAAGTTTTCTTTTTGTAGAATTTCTGTGGTTTCAACAGTAAGATGCTGGAACTTCTAGAGGATCTGCAGTCACCAGGAAGCGCTAGTTTGTGAGTGAGGTAAATCGGGGTGTTGAAGTGTAGGGCTTTATTGATTTATCAATAACTTATGACTACAATTGTAGTTGCAAACCATTCAGTTATCGACTGCTGAATGGAGCAGGTAACTGATTCACGAAGGGGTTTTTCTCCTGTGGAAATATGGGCTCTTATCTTGAGAGTGGGGGCTGGAGGGGAAAGGTGGGGGAGCTTTGGTATGTTTCCTTTTGTGGAAGTTCCATTGCTGGGTGGACAGTTTATCAAATTCATGCCAATTGTAGAGAAACAATATAAAAAGACTGAAACGTAACGTGGTACAACTGCAATCACATGTTATTCCCATTCTGAATTTGAGTGGATGCTAAAATTCTCAGAGGAAAAATCACAACAAGCTCTAATTGTATTTCCCTCTGTGCAATTTTACCAATCGCAGTTCCAACCGCAAATTGAACAAGCATTTGCAATGCAATAGGTCTCGCATTTACGCGAGTTTGAGCTATTGGCATTGTTAATTACTATGCCTTTTATTTATGTTTTGGTTTTTAAAACATATATAAAAGGCATTGTCATTTACAATGCTAATAGCTCAAACTCTCGCAAATGCGAGACCTATTGCATTGCAAATGCTTGTTAGTGATTCTATACGCCCATACAGCTTTTCTAACAGCAAGTCTCCAATCCATTCCTTTATTAACCGCTCCTTGTATACAACCTTTTATCACACGGTTGAACCTTTCAACTGTGCCATTTCCGCTAGGATTGTAAAGTGCAGTAGTCTTGTGTTTCACACCAACTCTCGTGAAATATGTTTTAGCAGCCGAAGATGTAAATTGTACACCGTTATCACTCAAAAGTGAAACAGGGATACCTTCTGACCAGAAAACTCTATCCAAAAATTCTAAAACTGTGGCAGTGTCAGCTTTTTCTACAATATCCACAATAGGCCACTTAGTAAAAAGGTCAATCAATACTATTACATATTCCTGTAATTCACCAATGGGACCCATCAAATCAATAGCAACATTCTCCCATGGTTGATTGGGAATATTCACATCCGACATAGGAGGTCTCAGTGTACTAAAAGTTTTATCAGAAGTAGAACAAACACCACAATTACCAACACATTTCTATATCTCTTTGTCAACACAGGGCCACCAAAAAGATTCCTTAACCACATTCTTCGTCCTTACAACACCAAAATGTCCTTCATGACATAATTCCAAAATCCAATCCCATAAACCAATTGGGGGAATTACTCTGCTGCCTCTAAAAATCATATCCTTTTCCACAGATAATTCTGACCTAATATCCCAAAAGGCCTTACATTCCTCTGAAAGCAATTCTTTCCTTGGCCACCCTTCCGTCATATGCTTAACAACCTCCTGTAAAATTTTATCCTCCAACTGTTTTTCCACCCAAATTTTTTGTTCAATAGCAGGTGAACCTGAATCATGTATTAAAGCTACTTTAAACTCATTCCATGGATCATCCTCACACACTTCTAATGGATTAGGTAGTCTGGATAAACAGCCAGCAATCAAATTTTCTTTACCAGGGACATACACCATACTGTAGATATAATCTTTCATCCTCATAGACATTCTAGCTAATCTCGCTGAGGCAGATGAAGTACCTTCTGTAGTAAGCAACTTTATGAGCGATTTATGATCACTACGAATGACTACAGGCCTACCCCACACAAAAGCCCTGAAGTGATCTAACGCCCATGCACAAGCTAGTGCCTCCCTTTCAATAATTGGATACTTTTCCTCTGAAGGAGAAATAGATCTGGACGCAAATAAGATAATGTTTTCTTTTCCATGTTCATTCCTCTGAGAAAGAACCGCCCCCAGTCCTTTGTTACTGGCATCAACAGTGATATAATTATCCAAATTAGGGTCAAAACTTGCCAAATGTGGTACTTTCTCCAGAAATTCCTTGATGTACAGGAATTCATCTTCACAAATGGAATCCCAACAAAATTTAGCATGTTTCTTGAGAAGTTGTCCGATATTAAACACCTTCTCAGGAAAATTTGGGATAAATTTGGCACAATTTTCTGCCATTCCCAGGAAGGACCTTACCTCATCCTTACTCGTGGGAGATGGTGCACTAGTTATAGCATTAATTAAAGCCGGTTTAGGTTTAACCCCTTCTTCACTAATAACGTGACCCAAATAAGACACACTTCTTTCAGCAAACTTACATTTGTCCAACGAAATTGTCAATCCCTTGCTTTCTAACATCCTAAGTACCTTATGCAGTTTCTCATCATGTTTAACTTTATCCTCCCCAACAATTAAAATGTCATCCTGGAAAAACAATACACCTTTTTCTTTCCCAAATAAATTATGCATAAGTCTCTGAAATACGGCCGCAGCCAGGCCAAAAGGCATTCGTTTGAACTGGAAACATCCAAACGGCGTGATGAAAGCAGTGATCTTCCTAGATTTTTCTGAAAGTAAATTCTGGTGATACGCACTTGAAAGATCGATGGTTGAAAACCACGTAGCCCCTTTTAGACAAGATACCATTTCAGTAATTTTTGGTAAAGGAAAACGATCAATGATGATATTATTATTAACGTGGCGTAAATCCACACACAAACGGATTTTTCCATTGCTGCGGCGGGCAACAACTACCGGAGAAATCCAGTCGGAGCAATCCACAGGTTCAATAACATCCAAGTCTTTTAGTCTTTCTAGCTCCTTAGAAACTTCTTCACGTATCATAATGGGTACCATTCTCATTTTATGTACTTTAGGAACTGCATCAGTTTTAAGAATAATTTCATGTTCAAACCCATCTAGCATGCCTAGTTGTTCCTTAAACACCCTCGGGTACTTCTTCTCCATTTCCTTCCCAATAGAGATACCTTCATCCACAACAAGGACTTTGTAAATACTATTAGGATCCAAGATGATATGTAGATTTCCTTGATCGTGCCAACCTAGTATAGATGGACCATTCTTTGCCACATACAATTTCCCTCTAGCACGTCTGCCCTTAAATGCAAAAGACAACCATCTGTAGCCAATAATGTCTATTCTTTCACCTGTAAAGCTTTCAGGTTTAATGTCAGATGGAGATAAACACCTGCCAACCTTTCCTGTAAATTTATCTCTCCAAACGTCTTCATTCACAATCGTGAATGGTGTACCAGAATCAGCATAGATTTTTATTCTAACTCCACCAATAGACATATTGCATTCTGGTTTCCCCTTGGTGTTACACTCCTCAATATTGAGCTTAAATTTCTCTTGTAAATTCAAAACATTGTCATGTTTAGAGTTGTCTTCCTCACTTTCGCTGCCACTTGAACTTTTAGTGTCATATACACATTTCACTTTGAAATTCTTTTTGTGACATACTTTGGCATAATGTCCTACAATGCCGCAATTACTACATCTTTGTTTAATTGCCGGGCATGACTTACTATACGCCATATGTTCTCTGCTCCCACAATAATAGCACTTTCTGTCAGTGGTTGCCACGTTACTTTTGGAATCATACTTCCTAATGGGCACTCCTTTACAAGCTTTAACATTATATACACTTGACACATCTTTATCTGGTTGCTGTAATTCAGTAGCACATCTACCAGACATTTCTGCTTTACGCACAATAGTAACTACTTCTTCCAATGGGGAATCTCCATTATTCCATAATCGTTCCTGGATTGTTGCATTGTTGGCATGCATAACCAACTGATCTCTTATTAAGTCATCATGAATGGCACCAAATTTACAATCAATAGCTAACTTTTTAAGTTCAGCCACGTAGTCATCCACAGCTTCACTCTTGTGCTGTTTGCGTTGGAAGAATTTAAATCTAGTAATCCCTATGCACACTTTCGGTGCAAAATGTTTGTCAAGATCTTGTAAGGCTGCAATAAATACATTAGTATCACCACCAACAATTCCTTTAGGCATTCTATTATAAGTTTTTAAACCTGCTGGACCTAAACAGTGAAAAAGGATCCTTTTCTTTTGATCTGCAGACATTTTTTTATTTTCATCAATTGCTGCGATATAATTTTCGAAATACTCCTTCCATTCTACCCACTTCATTGAAGGTTCCTGACCAGAACCCCAATAGCTGTGAGGTGGGTTGATTGAGAAATTTTGTTGAGCCATTTTAATGTTAGGTTTAAATATTGAATAGCGAGGATAAAGTCAAAATACTGCAGAGTGGCTTTAAATTACACAGCCAGGAATGCCAGAACTTGTGGTAAGGTCAAAAGTAACTGCAGCGTTACTTCGAGTTACGAAACCAGGAAATGTCACAATAAAGAGCAGAAATATACTTTAAAACAAAATAGTTCTCCCACCTGTTTCCTGCGTTGTATGAATAATGAATTCCTACCGGTAGAATCAACCGGTACTGTGGAGAATCAAACACGTGTGTGAACAGCTGGTATCCGACGATAAAGTTTGAGGAAGAAAAAAAAAATGGCGTCCACTAAGGTCACGCTGCGGGACCTCGACGTGCGTCTATACGTGAAGACACAGACGCTTTCAGCTATTCAGACGTATTCAACACTCCAATACTCTGCGCACAACCCACATGCGTCACCTGATTGTTCCAGGAATTCTTCCTTAGCGTGGTCGCCCGAGCAACACTTGAAAAATGCTACAACTACCAGTCTTCCAACGGCCGCTCAAATCCGTAAGTACAACGGATCGATATATCCCACGTTTTACACCCGGACTTAAAAAAAAATGTGGTTCCCTCGAGGATGCGATGAGTAAAATCATGAAGGGTTTTCTTCTGACCCCAAAAAAATATTCAACGCAGTTAACCCTTTTCTTGATGAAATCACCCCCCCAAAAAATGTATCCAAAGTGTAACATGGTGGAGCTCGTCGTCAAAATTGTTGTGTAAATAATTTCCAAGTCGACACTACAAAATGTAGATCTTCTATTTTAATGTACAGTCGTACACAGGAAACAGGTGTGCTCAGTCCAGCAGCAGCAACAGTACTGACTGGAACCTTACATCAATACACAACACTAGAACTTTATTATGTCATAGAACTCTAAAAGAGAATACCGACACAACAAAGGCACAGCGCTGATAACCAAAGAACCATGCTATGGGGAATACCACAGCCAGTCAAAGCTTCTTTTCAAGATTCTTACTCTGGTGACAATGCCCGTAGGTGTACACCCCATCTTCAGTCTTTCCTGATTAAACCAGATCCTCCATTGGGCAGTGGTGAAGCTAGGGCACCATGTGCCTTAATGCAAGCAAGGAAAATACGCAGTCTGCTCTCAGCTTCATCTGAACACCTATCTGTGTTGCGTAAGTGTTTTGCATTTGGGCCCTGGATCAGGTAAGATTTCTTTAAATAGCACACACAGTGCGATTGAGGCAACCAGAGATCGCCAAATTCAGGAGGTCCATCCACCCAATAACAGTGGAATGGGTATTTTTGCCATGTGACTGCCTTATAACTGACCTGCTTCTCTCCCAGGTCATCTTCAGGTGCCTCATTTAGGCTTCATTGATGGAAAAGATGATGATTTCATCCCTCAGCTGGCCTGCAAAATCATGTCTTTCCTCCCACCAGCTTTTATTTTAAGACTAAGACAAAAATAATCATGCAACATGGTTGTGGTGCACCACCTTACTTAGGTTTATATCTATTTGATATTGAAAGCAATTCTCTGGCCCTTCTTTCAGCATGGCAAATCCTCTTAGCTTTTCAGGGATTGGATATGAAGCAAGGGTCTTCTTCTTAGTGGACGATTGCTGTTGCATCAACCTGAAAACCCAAAAAGCCCTGAATACAGCAGCACAACAGCAGAATGTGAAGCACTATGGATGTTTTCAAAGGGAGTGACACACACACTGTGCTCCATGTAGAAGCCACACATTTGAGAAATATCATTAAAGATTGATAAAAGTTTAAAAGGTGCCCCAAAATGAGATTAATAAAGACCAGAAATTGGCTACTTTAAAACCACAGTACCAGCCAAAGTTGGTACTGACGGCTAGGAGCTCATGATTCAACCCTAACCTGCCCCTGGACTCCCAACATTTGGATTGTTTCTCAATGATGGTGGTCCGGAGCATGTCACAGATGAGAAAACATGTTACACCTTCTCTACTGGTCATTATTCAATCTCAGTATAGTTTTTGCTGTTACCTGTTAACTCTTTGGCTTTTTATCCCATTCATGTTTTTGCTTCCTCTTTCTGGTCTTACCAACTTTTGAGATATTTCATTTCATTTTCCATATCTCGGCAATTTGAGATGTTTATCATTAGGTGGAGGTACCCCCACCTTGCTTCTTAGCCCCACCTTCCTTCCTAGCCCTGCCTGCCGTACTCTATGGGGAGAATCTTTGTTGTGGGTACCTCACTAAGATTAACCACAGAGACTTATGAGATTTCAGAGAAGTGATGTTGAGCTCTTTTTGGCACAAGACCAAGTCTCAGAGCAGGGGCACTGGTGAAAAATGTGCTCACAGCACTTTTTGTAAGCCACAAAAAGGTGGTGTCTCCATAACTTAACGCATTGAGTGATCCTAAGTAGATAATTCTAGTTTCTTAACTGTCAACTGGAAGTTCTTAGACCCTACTTAAAAAATAGTTATACATGGATGCAATCTACAATGGAGACATACATTCTGCATTCCATAACTGTTTCTCAGTACTAGCACAAAGGATAGGGCATGAGGCCAGTAGTATGCACAGGGTAGCTCACAAGATTAATTTGCAGTGCATTTCTGAACTGGGTGTATTTTTGCTTGGAGAAGGCAGAGCTGTAAGAGGAAGCTGCATGATCTGCAGACAGTCCATCAATGCCCCCCTCTGCTTGAAGGGAATTGTATGAAAAGGAGGAACTATGCAAGGCTGTCCCAGAGGTTCTCCTGAGCAGAGCTCTGAGAGCACACCAATACCAGGGCAGGAAATAGACTACCACTTGTCCGGCGATAATTGCAGTAGCCCACATGTCCACCTGCCACTGACAGCAGAGTCACCCCTTGAATAGGTGACCTACACAGAATCATCTACAGAAATATTATCTGACTCACACATTGTGTCCTAAATATTGTTTACAAAACTATAGCCCATGGGGTATAGCTTTTCTATTATTTACTCCAAAGGGACACTATTTTTTTACAACAATTTTTAGGAAACCATATTTATGTCAGACGATATTCTGCCAACGGTTTTCTGTTACCATACCATTCAAGTATAGCCATCTCTAAGCTGATACACCAAGAAAAACTACTCCCCACCTGCCAGTATCAGCAGAGCTGTTCTTCCATTCCAAAACACAGTTAGGCAAATTTAGACACTGTGCTGCTGGCTGATATTTACACATGGGTCGGATTTATGAGTTTGAAGGTGTTTAACACATCTGCTAAGTATCGGATGCAGCCTGCGTTAAATGTCGGTAGGTCAAACCTGCAGAAATTTAACAGGGGAAAACACAGTATTCACCGTATCATGCAGATTTGGGTGCATTAAACACCACAATCTGCATGTTTTAAAATGTTTCCTAATCGCGGCCATGTTAAATTGTCTTTTGGCAGCTCGTCTCCTCACCTGTGGATAAGTGCCACCAGTGGGGAGTTAGAGAAGTAGATGATTGACACATTTTGGGGGGCTCATGTTCACTTTGTAGCAGTAGAGGGAGATCTGTTGTATTCTTTGTGATGGTAAGTAGTTTGAAGGTGATTGTGATTGGATGGGAAGCCAGTGCCAGGCTGTATGTTGAAATATTGAGGTCAATAATGTGGACCTGCACTTACTTCGACAGCACAAAAAAGACTAACTATATATTATTAGTGTAAGCATACATTGGGAATTATAGATTTACTATTCTTAACTTCAGATCTACTTACCCTGACGATTTGTTGCGAGGCACTACTGTGCATTCAAAAGAAGTGCAAGTCATCTTAAAAAAACTATATTTTGATAGAACATACAGTGCAGAAAACTCAGGAGTGGGCTGGTGCAGGTTCCTGGATTATGAGACAATTTGGAGTGTGCTACGGTGGGTTTTTTCAGCTGGAGAAACAATTTTCTGAATGTTGCATGTCACTAACGCAGGCCTTCTTTGGAAAGTAACACAATGCACAAAGGCAGGAGAAAAACGTTTTGATTTGGTAAATTGTACCTTGTTGGACATTTTCACAAGGTGTGCACATTAAAATGTAAAGGAGTTCACCTAGCCCAGGTTCCAGCATGGCCGCAGGTGTACAGTCCTTTCATTTTATAATGAAGGCAACGTAACTCACACAGCGTACCTGGAGGACCGAGTGTTTATTTCCTGCTCCAGGTGTTATGTTAACTTACTGGGTATTTGTATAGCACAATGCTCGCTAATTAGCTGAGCTTTTGACACTTTATGCAGGCATCAGCCTGTGGCAGTGATTAATCCAGCAGAGGTTCTCCACTGGTGGATTTTGTGCTCACACCTCATTAGGGGGGTAAATGGCTTTATGTTATGTTACTGGGTATTTGTATAATGCAGTATTTGACAATTACATGACCTTTTAGTGCTTTATGCAGAGATCTGTCTGCAGCTGTGATTCATCCAGCAGAGGTTCTCCAATGGTGGATTTTGTTCTCAGACTCAAACCATATTTAGGTGGAGATAATTTCGAGGGCATGAGCTATGCTCTTGGAGGGGTTCTGTAAAGGGGAGTCTTGCCACCTTCTAGCCTACCATAGGCCATATTATACCTAAAGTGCAGTGCCTTAGTGTGCACCATGGTGCACCTTTAACTGGGTGCGTCGGGGTAGAGGTGGATAGTGAATGATATTACAGTAAATGCGCTGTCCCCAGTGCAGCTGTGAACTCGCCCTGCCCTGGGCGCTGCTCATTTGTGAAACGCAGACCAGATGTTGGAAGCTGCCACTTTGCCTTTCACTGTGGAAGATGCAACTTCACCTGCAGTTTAGAGGGGTTCATATCTTCCTGCATACAGGTGCAATGACCTGTTGGGGACTGCCTGGACACATGGGACATTCTTTCACCCCTAAGAAATGGCACATTTGGGTGGTGCGCTGACTGTCACCACCTCAATGTAGTGCACAATCACTGAACCTCCTGGTGGCATCTTTGCCTCTGTGCCCACATTTATAATACAGCGCGGGTGCAAAGGCAAAGGAATCCCTCATGTGCATGGTGCATGTCCTCCTGAATACCCCCTTGAAATACATCTCACTCAATATTGAAATACGACAGCGAAGCTATCCTTCGTCTCAGACAGAAGTGTTACCTCTCACCTGTTGGAGGCAGAAGAAATATCTTGCCTTGCTACACTGAGCACTTCCTGGATAGATGGCTGCCTGTACAATTATCTGTCTGTCTATTTTGTCTATGAAAACCTGGGAACAGGAGGCCTTGGAGAAAGAGGACCTCACAGGTGCCTCTGATAGATGAAAGGAATGGGTCAGAATATTATGAGGAACTCGTAACCAGGCCCTTTGAGTGTTATGCATTAGAGCACTTCTTATCTTAACATTTCAATGTAAGATATTTAAACAAAAATAGGAAGACAGTTCTGGACTTACTGCAGCTGGGACTTTGTGGTTGAGGGAGTTGATAGCTCCCCATGTACGTCTACCGGGAAAATGAAATATTTAGCATTAAAAGCTAAATTATGTAATTTACACATAATCTACTACATCTAGCGAAATTTACACGAAAATCCGTGCTTAATTTGAGCCGGTGCTTTCCGGTGCTCAGCACCGGCACTTAATTGGTTTCTGGTGCTCGGCACCTAATTGTCAACACCATACTTTGAACAGTCTACCACATGGTGGCGCTGCTCATCTAATTTAGAGATGAGCAGAACAACGGTTGTCTAGGAATACACTATACATTAAAAAATTGCTAACACCTACCTCCCTAGCCATTCCTTTATCTTTGGGGACCTGGAAAAATCTGAACTGTCGCATTTACATGTGAGAGAGATGGTTAGTAGTTGTTTTGGCAGGGATGACAAGGGCGGTGGGTAGTGCAAGCTGCAGTGGCCTCCTGGTCAGGGCCCTGGCACTTAATATTTTACAAATAAAGCACTGCACGAAATCAAATATAAATCGTGAAGTTCCCTTTTGCAAGAGAACAAGCAAAAACGATATTTGGGGAAACACTGGGAACGTTCATATTTTAAGCAAAAAAGTAAGCTAGTTCTCCAAATGATGGCTTCCTGATTTTTTCGTTGTCGGCGTACCTCATTCCCAGCGTACATTATTCAAATGCAACAGTTGACTCAGAGGGCATGATGCCTCTCGAAGGCTCACGGCGCGCCTGAGACCTTTCATGTGAGCTTGTAATCACAGAGCAGGCCGCACCTCTGGCGGTTACAGCTCTGCCACCACCACGGATGCACTCTCGTCTCTGGAAGCACAATAGAGGAAAGTCGACGTGAAAGGAAAAAAAGGAGAGAAAAAAGATCCTGATGTGGTTTGGCAGATGTACCAAAGTCTTCTCTGAAAACCTTTGCAGATGAAGAGGGAACTCAGCCAACCCGCCCCAGGGGCATTAATAAAATAACCCAAGAACAGCAGAAGCAGAGAATAAACATAAAAGAGAAAGGATTGGTCACACATAGGAAACCATACACCGCCGAGGTTATCTGGGTGGCACTGAGAACTGAATGAATACAATCACACAGCGCTAAATGCCACCCAGGGATTGCCCAAGATAACACTGTGTTGTGTCCACAGAAGACACACTGGCTATTGAATGCAGAAGAAGGACCTGAATGTTCAAATCCACGTCGTGCTTCCTGTTGACAAGATGGCCTCCTATTGCCCCATACGGCTTTCAATACATTGTCATGTGGGGACTGAGGGTTAAATGTGTATCATTTTGGTGACCTTGGCTGAGCCATTATTGCCCAGAGCCCAAAGACTCAGGCTGGGAAAATAGTATGCCGATCACTATAAGAAGCTGGACCATTTACCCCTCGTCTACCTTGCACCCTCTCAATAAAAGCCATTTCCCACATTAGTGTAACCAGCTCAAAGAACCATGGGTCATTCTGCCCCCAGAAAGCCAATCGAGCATGCCATGCCCGAGGCCACTCCCCTCACGCCAGTGATACATTGCTTAGCCAGTTGCTTTTCTCTGCCACCATTAGAGACAGACCTGTGGTCAACTCAAGGTCTTTCCAGACAGGACCATGCCCATTTGGTGTCAACATCAGGCACTTTTTAGGGTTCTAAGTGTATTTACCTGTTAGCAGCAACCTCGTCACGTGTGGCTTTACAATGAACTATGCTAAGCATTCACAACAGTACAGGCAGAGGAGAGCATGGATCAAAGGGTTCAGCATTACATGTGACTGTCTCCCCAAGCCTACCACCAGCGATAAGAGCATGGCTCACCCACTCTTTCCAACAAAAGAAGTGCTCATTGGGACTAGGCCTGTTTTTACCATCCTCCCCGCACCCATGTTACTGTTTACCACAAGCATCAGCTTGGTTTCTTGAGTTACACTGCCCCAAGGTTGAATAAGGAGGTTCTCAGTTCAAGTCCTACTTTTATGGTATGAAAGAGAGCCGGCCCCCAAAGCATTCTGTAAGTAAATATTATACATTGTCCAATATATTGTAAAATGACCTAAAACCCTGATTACCCATAGTGCCCATGCTTGGTCCATGCTGCCTCCAAATAGTTAAAAGTGGCAGCCATTTAAGTCGCTCTCTTCACGCATGCATAGAACAGGATTACTATGATATTTATCTACCACCCTCTACCCAGCTTCACTGTAGCCCCTATTTCATGACAGCAATCTCTGTTAGTCGAATGCCCCAGGCCTGAATCCTAGAAAGCTGATTCAGACCCTCCTCACACGGGCTGAACCCAGGCTCTCAAGCGTGAGTCAGTACTCGTTCACCGTGCACCGCCATGAGTCCAAGTGGGCCTCGCCATCCTTCTCGGAGAGGTCGTTTGGAAAGGGGTGCACACTGGAGAATGTGCCGTCCCTAGTCAAGGAGGTCAGTTCTCTGTGCTGCAGACCTTTTGGATCCCCTAAAGAAATATCAGAGTCTGTTGTTTGTTTGGCGGCTCCCAGCAGTACTCCATTTATTTCTAGTCTCCGGTTATAACTAAACTCTTACAAGCTGTACCAATGTTTTGCCAGGCCTTGTTGCATGTTTTGGGTTAGCGCCCCCTTCTCTTTATGCTGGCCTTGCTATGAAATGAAAGAATGAGACACTGCAGCACGGTGCCAAAAAAGAGGAGCAAGCTGAGGTTAGCCGGGGGCCAGCGGTAACCCTGACCCAGCCCTTGGCGGAGATTGGACAAAGCACCCTTGTGGGGCATCACCAATGTTGGTGATTCATTCCTCTCCAGTGATGATCTCACAGCACTAGACTCTCAGGAATGGCTCTGGGTGCTGTCCAGAACTCAGACACCACCTTTATCTCCCATTGTCCTCCCTGGATAATCAGAGAGTACAACAGATAAATATCTCACTGCGAACAAATGCTCCCTGTTTGGGCTCCTTTCCAGGAGTAGATAGTAAACGAGACACTGCTCCAGCCTGCACAACATACGTGGGTCCTGCCGCAATCTCCCTCCCTGGCACGCCCTGGCTCACACAGGAAGCCTCGCGCCTGCAGGCTCTCAGAGCACAACACTCAATGCTCCTCTTATGAGTAGGCGCATTCCATGGGCAGCTCGGCCGTGCTTCAGAGTGCGGTTCAAAACTGTACGAAGCCTGTTAAATGGCCGCTTTTTAATACACACTGGGCCCGATTCACAGAACTAACTTAAGACAAAATCCTAAACTTACTACCATTTTGGTATTCACAGAAGGCACTTACTCATTTTGGTATTCACAGAAGGCACTTACTCATTTTGGTATTCACAGAAGGCACTTACTCATTTCGGTATTCACAGAAGTTAGAGTCCTAACTTTAGGACTCCTAAATGCCTTCTGTGAATACCGAAAGTCTTAAAGTTAGGATTTTTCTCAGTTTAGTAGTAGTAAAGTTAGGACTCCTAACTTTAGGACTCCTAAATGCCTTCTGTGAATACCGAAAGTCTTAAAGTTAGGATTTTTCTCAGTTTAGGAGTAGTAAAGTTAAGTCCTAAAGTTAGGACTACTAACTTCTGTGAATACCGAAATGAGTAAGTGCCTTCTGTGAATACCAAAATGAGTATGTGCCTTCTGTGAATACCAAAATGGTAGTAAGTTTAGGATTTTGTCTTAAGTTAGTTCTGTGAATCGGGCCCGTACTGTACAAACAACAGTGAGAGAACCCAAAGCATTAGGTACTGTATAAAAGCCTCCTCCAGGTTCCATCTCTGTTACCTTTTCAGGAGGTGGATGAGGGTCTCAGTGTGCCCCAAGAACAAGGAAATCCACTGACGAGGGGACATTTCATTACCTTCGAAGGCGCAGACACCGGTTATTCTACAGGATATGACTTGTAGACTTAGACATGGTCTTGGGGGAAAAGTGGGCACTGGTATATAATGGAACTGGGAAGGTTTCCAAGCAGGCCAGTTTCTCTGAATATCAGTCATACTGGCTTACAGGAAGAAATATGTCAAGATCGCAACATATGGGACTGACACTTAAGTACAGCACCAAGAAGCCCCTCAGTCACTGGCCTGTTGAGCAATCTTTCACCATCCCTTTGCACCAGCCATCTTCTTTTCTAGAATGGCTGGCATAAATGGCTACTAGTTTTTTGCCCAATAATAACAGATGCTTCCAGCATTGTTCCTGCTGCGATATGCAAGGTCATGAAAGCATATTTTGCTCCTCTCTTGGGAATACAAATTCTGAGATTTCACAACAATTTGCTTTTTTCGCCTTCCTCTGTTTAACTACTAGCTCGTTGCCCTCACATTTAAAGTTTTGGGGTTCAGTCTTTGCTTTTGACAGAGCCTGAAAAGATCTGTCACATTTGCCCCACTTGGCTTATATATTAATGAATCCTTACTGGTAAGCAGTTACCAAGGAGGAAGGAGCTTTGCGTCAAAAGCAGCTTGGAACACCAGGGTTAGTAGGGTGCATGTCAATTTGGCCCTTATCCTGTCTGCTGCTACAAGACTAAGATGGGAGTACATACATGGCATTACATCCCTCTAGCCTCTCTAGGACTCCCACTTAAAAATCACAAGTCCTCGTCCTATACTAATACATTATTTCTATTTACATCATTTTCACTCAACATCATGTGGTCAGCATTTTAAATGGATACCAGTAAATAGATTGTAGGCTGAAATTACTATTAATACAAGTACTTAATTTTAAACTGTGCAATGTACAAGTTTCTGTGAATGTCCTCTTTCACGGACTAAAATCTACGTCCAGAACAAACCCCCATGAACATTCTCCTTCTCTAGATTACAACAAATCATCACAGAATACAACCCAACCAACATTCTAACACTGAGTCCAACAACTAGTTAAGTCGTTGAAAATAAAATCTAAGCCTTTTCTTGCCAGGTTGACCAGATCTTTCTTCTTGGATTAATAAAAACAGAAGACTGAGAAGGTATTTGAAATTGTCAATGCTTGTTTTGTCCTGGAATGACACCCTCCCTATTGAAACCTTGAAGTTGTAACAATTTTTTGTAATCCACAGTTTGCTATTTCCAGAGCTATTGCCATTGATGCATCAATACATTTGTGCATCATCAGTATGTGTTGGACCCGGCCCTTTCTGCAGGGTTATCCCCAAACTTTTTGCCTTCTTCCTCCCTTTTTTCTGAACTTCTTTTTGTTGGGTTTAGGACTCTGAGCACTTTACCACTGCTCACCATTAATAACGTGCATCTGCTCTCTCCCCTAAAACAGTTTATGATTGGTTTACACCTGTTTGGCATATTTGATGTACTTGTAAGTCCCTTGTAAAGCGGCATACCAGACCCAGAGCCTGTAAATTAAATGCTACTAGTGGGCTTGTAGCACTGCTTGTGCCACCCACAGAAGTAGCCTTTTGAACCTGTCTCAGGCCTGCCACTGCGGGGCCTGTGTGCGCAATTTACTGCCACCTTGACTTGGCATTCAAAACTACTTGCCAAGCCTTAGACTCCCCTTTTAGTACACATAGGTTACCCGTAAGGTAGGCGCTAGGTAGCCCTATAGTCAAGGTGCTGTGTAAGTAAAAGGTAGTACATGTACCTTTATGTTTTGCATGTCCTGGTAGTGACAAACAGCCTATTTCGTTTTTCACTGCTGTGAAGCCTACTCCTATCATAGGCTAGTATTGGGAATTCCCTTACATAGTTTTGTGTGGTAATTCCTGATCAGAAAGTAGTAGCGTTACCATATTTGGTATGTTTAGAATAGTAGTGATAAATCCAACTTAATGGTGAAGTTAGATTTCAAGTTACTAATCTAGGAATGCCACTTTTATAAGTGGGCTTTTCTCTGTGCTTGTAACTCTTTGTGCTTTGCCGCATGTCTTCAATAATCATCTGCTGGGTGACAGCTACACTTTGTGCATTCTCTCCAGACAGCTACAATACAGAAATGGTGGGTGTGACAGGGAATACCTCTGCATTTATCTGCATACTGATAGTCTTCCTGGGCAGGGAGAGGGGGAGGTGGTTCACACTTATATCTGTATAGGTTCTGGGGAGCGTGGCCAGGCGCCGAAGATGGCGGACGCGTCTTGCTAACGCTCCGCGCCTAATCCCCTAATTATCCTGGGCATCCTCTTCAAACGGCAGTTTTTCCTGCCTTAGTGCACATCTACCATGCCTGTAAGAGTCTGCTGTACCTGGTGAGGGTCGTCCGGACCTTGGCGACGCTTCGCGGCGGCCCTGGGCGATGCAGCCTGTTGTGCTGTGGGATCCTGGTCCTAGCCGAGTGGACGGCCTGTACGAGATGACCCTGCTGCCTGCGTTACCGCGGCGGTCCCCGTGGTGATTTCGGGACAGCCGCACGCTGCTGCTCCCTGACTCGGCCGAGCTACGCAGCATGTCATCGCAGATGGCCTAAGGGGCGACGGAGGCTGCCCGTGGCCTGACCGTGAGGGGCGCCTGTCACGAGGGCCTGAGCCACTGCTGCAGAGGCCGTTGCCACCGGCTGCCTGGAGACGCCCAGAGGGGCCTTGGCTGACAAGGTAGGCCCACGGACTGTGACTGCGTCACCTGCTCAGCGGCGGGGGGCCACTGGGGTCGATCGGGCCGAGGGCCCCCGCCTGGGCACGACGCGGAGGTCGCCGCGCGGCTGCTGGGGGTGAGCTCCCGAGCTGGGGCTGAGACGTCTGTTTCTACGGTGGGCGGCCAGGGGGGTCGGTCGGGCCTAGGGCCCCCACCGGTGCGCAGTACGTGGGGCGGCAGTCCAGGCGGGCCTGTGGGGCGTGCCATCTCTCCTGTGGTGGGGGGCCTCGGGGGTCGGTCAGGCCTAGGGCCCCCACCTGGACTTCATCTGGTGATTGTGGTGCGGCCATGAGGACAAACATGCATGTGGGGGCCGCGGCATCTGCTCTGGAGAGGGGAGCCGCAGGGGTCGGTCGGGCCTAGGGCCCCTCACCTGCAGTAGACATGGAGGTCGTGGAGTAGCCCGGCTCCCGCCGCGCCGAAGCCGGATAATCGCTAGGGCCGCATACTCTGCCCCCCCCCCTGGTGAGCGGACTGATTGCTGTGCTGCCCGCTGCAGTCCCTCTTCGTGGCCTGGGTCCTTGGCGCGGCGTCGAGTGCGGACCACAGCGGGCCCAGAGTGAGAGACACACAACTGGCGGCGACTGGTGAGGGGGCAGGGTCCGAGCGCGCGCCATTTGAAAAGAACCCCTGCGCTCTCATGTTCCCACTCCTGGCGGAGTGACTGCTGTGGCGGGGGGCCTGCGTGGTGCTGGCTGCGGGGTCTGCCCTGTTGATGGGGGCCACGGGGGTCGGTTGGGCCTAAGGCCCCTCATCTGAACGCCCTCGCGGGCTATCGGCCGGGGCATAGCCCGGCGGACGTGTGCGCGTTGCGCGGAGCTGCCCTGAGAGTTTCCAAGCAGAGGTCGCTACGGACGGCCCTCAGCGGTCCCTTCTGCGACTGGAGCCCAAGCCGTTGTGCCGCATATCTGCGGGGGCGGGGTGCCTCCCATCTCACCCCATCTGATCCATCTTCTGCGGGGGCATGGAGTGTGGTCCCCGAGGGAGGAAGATTGACGTCCAAGGGGGCCCTGCGGTTACCGGGGCCATGGTGGGACACCTCACTGATTAGAGCAGCATCACCCTGCAGAGGACACGGTCCTGAGCACCGACACGGCCACCAAGTGGGGAGGCCACAGAAGTTTGACATCCTGGCCTCACTCCCTATGCGGAGCGCTCAGCAAATTGTCATGGGCCGCCTACGCACCAATACCCACTGCGATGTGCCCCCCGGAGGCCATACTGGGGCACCGCTCATGGCTCCAGGGTCCACAACTGAGATGAGCCAGCCTGATATTGCAACCAAACTTGACGTCCTAGCGGCGGTTGAGCGGATCGGCAACGCCTTGGACCTGACCCGCACCTCCCTGGAGGGCCGGATGGATACCATCACCTCTGACTTCATGCTCCTCCGGGCTGACCAACACAAATTCTCAGATAGGGTTCGCGATGCGGAGGCCGCACTTGCAGACCTTCAACCCCGATCTCGGAATTGCTCCTCCGCGCTCCAAGACCTGCTGGACCGAGTATGCACCCTGGAGGAGAAGGTAGATGATGCAGAAGGACGTTCGCGTCATAATAATGTCCGCGTGGTTGGTATGCCAGAGGGGGCGGAGGGACGAGATCCGGAGACCTTCACAGAAACCTGGATGAAAGAGCTGATGCCCCCCGGATCGCTCTCCCCACAAATCGTAGTGGAACGGGCCCACAGAATACCTGCCCGCAGGCCGCCTCCGGGGGCTCGTCCTCGCCCCTTCCTGTTTCGAGTTATGAATTTCAGGGACAGGGATGCTATTCTATGGGAACTTGGCAAACACCCCAGCCCTAAGGTGCAAAACGTCACCGTCTCCCTCTTCCCAGATTACACGGCCCAGGTTCAGAGGAGATGAGCCACCTTCAACGTAGTGAAGAAACAGCTCCGTGATCTGGACCTCAGATGCTCTTTGCTATTCCCTGCCCGCCTGCGAGTTATCAGAGACGGTAACACCCGATATTTTGACTCCCCCACAGAGGCTTGGGACTGGCTCGAGGAACAGGGTCTGGCAGCGCCGCCCAAATCATCAGATGAGTCCCGACCCCGCGAGCGCCCTCGCCGAGGCAGGCGCGGGAAAAAGAACAAAGACATGAGACCAATGGTGGCCGCCCCAAACCCTGACCAAATCAGACTGGAGCACCAGGGGGCCCTGCAGGCGGTGGCGGGCCTCCAATCTACCAGATCTCCATCCCCGGCCAGCTCCGCTAGCTCCCTGACAAAATCCGGAGACTCCGGATCCACACCTGAATGGTCCATGGATACAGATTTCCCCCCGCTCCCGGGCGTCACCCCGCAGACTGCAGATGGCATTATTTGAGCCTAACCTTTATTAGGACACAATGTCACTCTAGGCATTGTCATCCTTAGTTACTCTCTGATGCTCTATCTCCTGCTTTCTTGGGGTAACTGAGGGGGATAGTCTTTACATCTGCTCTTCTCTTTCACTGGTCTGTCCCTCCGAAGTCGTACAACGACGCTAGTCCAGTTGCCATGACATGGCGTGTTCGTTTGGGCAGTTCCTCATGTTGGGGATCCGCTCTTTTACTGTTTCAAGGTATTCTAAAGATCTACATTATTATTTTCTTCCCCCTGCACGAGTCGCCACACACACAGACCTGCTGCCCTTACACCCTCCCTCATTGGGGCGGTTCACCACACAGGGGGCGCCACAGTACACGGGTGGGGCCCGCTCACTTCAGTTGTCCCGATGACCAATATTAATATAATAACCTGGATTGTCAGGGGCATTCACACACCCTCCAAGCGGTACGCCATCTACGCTTATCTGCAGCATCACGCAACGAGTGTGGTGCTATTACAGGAGACACACCTGACAACTGTAGAGGCTACCCGCTTATGTCGTCGCTGGCGGGGCCAGATATATAGTACCAACTATTCATCCATGGCTAGAGGGGTGGTGATATGGGTCAAGGCGGGGGTTCCATGGGAGGAGGTGGAGGTCCTGTTCGACCCAATGGGGCGCTACGTCTTAGTGAGCGGTAAGCTGAACGGCCAGTCGGTCTTGGTGGGTTCCATATATGCACCCAATGTCACGCAGGGCACCTTTCTTAGGGACCTTTCGGAGGTACTGCTCCGGTGGAGGGAGATCCCGTGGCTCCTAGGAGGCGACTTTAACGTGGTGCTCGATGTCTCACTTGACCGCTCCTTTCCCCTTCTCACTCGTACTACGGCCTCCTCCAACGCGCAACTCTTAAAATCCTGGATGGACAATTGGGCACTCTCGGACATCTGGCGGGAACGCAATCCACACTCCAGAGTATACTCTTTTTATTCCCCGGTCCATAAACTGCATGTACGCCTCGATCGCATACTCATATCCACGGCCCTACTCCCTCTGATACAGTCTATTGACTACCTTGGTCGGACGCATTCCGATCATAATCCCCTGGTAATGCACCTGGTCTGGGAGGCGTAACCTCCTCCTATCCCGGCCTGGAGTCTGAAGAGAGCGGCTCTAGAGGACCCTCTCTTCCGCGGCTCATTGGAGACTGCGGTAGCCACTTATTTTGCACTCAATACGGCTTCCACGGATTCGGTTCTCACCGAATGGGAGGCCTTTAAAGTAGTGATTAGGGGCCATTGTCTGGGACAGACTTGGAGTATCCGTAGACAACTCGACACTTCACTATCCACCATTGAGAAGCAGCTGCTTCCACTCGAGATGCAGGTCGTCAACTGCCCGTACCAACAGCAGCGCCTTGACGCTGCACATATTGAGCGGGAGGCACTACTGGACCGACTGAGGTGCCATAATTATTTGGCGCACTCGGCCCTTTCTCACTATGCGGCGGACAAGGCCGGGAGGTTGCTGGCTTACTTGATCCGGCAGGAACACCCCCAGCGCCCCATACAGTTGCTAATTGATGATCTGGGCCAGGAGCGAAGTACTCAGAGAGACATTCACACACTGATGACTGAACACTACACTCGACTGTATGGGACCCGACTAGTGGGCAATGCCCAGGACATGGATTCCTTTCTGGACACAGTGGAGTTGCCCACTCTTACAGTTGACCAGTTCCTGGAGCTGGACTCCCCCCTAACGGAGGACGAAATACGAGACGCGTTGCGATCCTTGTCCTCCGGTAAAACGCCGGTCCGGATGGCCTCCCGGCCGAGTTCTTCAAAACTTACGCAGAACATTTAGTACCACATCTCCATTTGCTGTTCACAGAGGCAATCTCGGATGGGGCCCTACCCCCGACCATGCGTACCGCTAATGTAGTCTCTTTGCTGAAACCTGGTAAGGACCCCACATCTCCTGGTTTTTATCGGCCGATTGCAATATTGAACACGGATTATAAGATCCTGGCAAAAGTCTTGTCCAATCGGCTGGGCCCGCTTGTCCCTGATTTAGTGCACTCCGACCAGAATGGCTTTGTTCCACAGCGTAATACTGCTTTGAACATACAACGTTACTTTCGGGTGGCGGAATATGCCTCGATCGACTGGCCTCGCTCGGGCTGCATGGTATTAGACCTTGAGAAGGCCTTCGATTAGCTGGCTTGGAATTTCCTCTTCGCCGTTCTAGCCTGTTTTGGAGTCGGACCCTATTTCCTTAGTTTGGTGCAACTGCTATACCGCAATCCGTCTGTCCGGGTTCGGACGGGGCCCTATGTCTCAGATCCGATTCGGGTGCGACGTGGAACCCGGCAGGGATGCCCATTCTCCCCGCTTTTGTTTGCGTTGGCAGTGGAGCCGCTGGCGGTCCATATTCGCACCCACGTCGGAATGGGGATTACACTGGGAGATGGCACCCACACCATTTCACTATACGCACATGACCTGCTGTTAAATGCTCGAGACCTTCATAACATCCCCTCCACACTTGACCAAGCCCTCAGCCATTTTGCACGTGCTTCGGGACTGCGAGTCAATGCAGCGAAATCTATACTTTCACCATTTTTGAAGGAGACTCCTGATCCGGGATACTTACTGGGGGGGGACACCCGTAGCCTGGTGCGTGGACCCTTTCCGCTATTTGGGGGTCCGAGTTTATCGTACCAGAACTGACCTTTTCGATGAGAACATACTCCGGGCCACCACAGCGATTCGGTCACAGATGGGTTTCTGGAAGACACTTCCATTGGCGATCTCCGGGAGGATTGCCCTTCTTAAAATGGTAGTCCTTCCCCGCCTTCTCTACTACTTCGCGGCTCTACCCTTTATCATCTCCCCCCTTTCTTCAGGCAATGGGAAAAGGTTGTGCGAGACTTTATATGGGGAACATCACGTCACAGAGTGTCCACGGGAAAACTTTACTTGCCTACTGAACTGGGTGGCCTAGCGGTACCTAACTTTGAGCATTACTACTTAGCTTCCCAGCTGCAATGGATTGCCAGGTGGCTATCATCCCGTTACTTACCAGACACAGCTTCTTTACAGCCCCCACTGATGCAGGGTAGCCTTTTACAAATTTTTCATCCTTGCGCCAAGTCCAGACCCCCCGACGCACTTTTACTCAATGTAGCATACAGGTGCTTCTCTAGGAGTCTTTTTCTCACTAGAACCACCATTCCATACGCACCCGCTATCCCATTGTTGGGGACTCCACGAGGGGACACCTACAGGACGGTGACTGAGTTACAACACTGGGCCTCGGAGGGAATACAGGACGTGGGAGACCTTTTCCAGGACGGCACCCTCATCCCATACCAGGAACTCATAGCAGAGGGGAACCTGCGCCCTGGGCAGTTTTTACTACATAGAACAATTATAGCTGCGTTATCGTCTAAATGGGGTACACTCACTCAGGAGCCTCCCATACACCACACATTGCAATACCTTCACGTGATGGGGACAAGGAGGCACCTCACGCACTGGTTCGCATCTTCCATCCGGCAACACACGGCGGCTGACCTCACTCTGCTTCGGCATCATTGGGAGGGGGCCCTGGGGAGGGCATTTACAGATAAAGAGTGGACTGTTGTTCGAGGCAGCCCGACATACATTCTGCGTAATCAACGGTTCAAACAAATTCAATTCTTCGTGCTGCATCGGGCTTACCTTACCCCAGCTCAAATCAACAGGTACTTCCTCCGCGCAGACGCGGCTTGCCCCCGCTGCCGGCAGTTAGATGCCGACATTCTCCATATGCTCTGGCATTGTTCGGCCTTAAATGAGTACTGGAGCAATGTGACAGTCACCCTGACAACTTGCACCTCCCGAGCCATTCCCCCCAGTTGGGAAGCCCATGTATTACCCCTCTGTCGCCGCACCCACTTGCCTGGCGCCGATCCCTGCTTAATTGGGCTAAGGCGGAGGGTGTGGCGCTACGTAGGGAGGACCTACTCGGCATTCGTAAATTCACCCTAGCGCCTCAGTGGAATGGTTTCCAAGCTCCAAGAAATGGTCACTGACACAGGGGACCCGAATACGTTATCTGGGGCCGGCACCCATAGTTCCTCCCCCACCGGCAGGGGTGTTGAATAGCACTGACCTCCAGGCTGACTTGACTCTCCTGTTCTAGAACTTCATTGCCACTGGGTCCTGGCAGCTCTGGCTCCCCCGGCTACACTAGATGCGGCAGCAGGTCTCAAGCGACTCCCTTTCCCTTCCTTGACTTATGTTGTCCTCATTTTGTTGTATCCTATGTCCCCAGTTTGGTTTGAACTGCACTATATCTGAACCGTTTGCATGCCACCCGGTGGTGAGACTCATCAGCACTGTCTATGGATATTATCCCATGACTTCTTGTGGTCGCTGTGATCTACTCATCTGTCTCTCCTTTTGCTGTTGGGTACTGCACATTATGCTACTGGCAATCACTTCTCTTTCTTTCTTTCGTGATGCATGAACACTGCTCTGACTGTATTCTTAAAATGTGCAAAGGAAAAAAAATGTTAATCAATAAAAAGATTTAAACAAAAAGAGAAAAAAATAAAATAAATATCTGTATAGGTTCTGTCCTGCCCTCACACAAAGGGCTGATTTACCCACTAGTGATCGTCTGGAGCCAGGGCTGGCCTGAAAGGGATTGTTGTTCACTTCTAAGGGTTCTTTTGAAGTCACCCCCTACATAAAGGCATTTTTGAATATAAGTACTGGGTCTTTGACTCCATGTTTTTAGATACTGCGTGACACTTGTAACCAGACACTGCTGGCTCTACATCTGCACAATGCCAGGAGGACTGCTGTGCTGCCAGGAGCGACCTCCATTTTCAAATTGTTTATTTCAGATATAGAAAATACATAAAACACAATACATCAGAAATGTAAAATTGACACTAAAAAATGGATAAAAACATTGGCATAAGTTAATAGCGATGAATACCAGCCAATGCATACAAAGTGTCAATGTCACACACCTACAATAGCACATAGAAAATAGGATACGAAGCAGCATGGAATTTAAGTTGATTATAAATAATGTTAAAAAGAATAAAAACTTAGATCTGAAATACATATAAAAATGCACAGATGATAGACACACACAAATCAATACTACATTACTGAGCAACCTGAATACGGGAAAAACCAGGCAGCGTGCAAAAATGTAGGCATTGCTACCATAATCACCTCACTGGTGTCGAAACGCGAAGTGCAGGCGTTTATTGCCGGAAGCCCAAAAGTTTGCACAAAGGTTTTAGCCAATGCTTATGTGGTTTGGCATAAGCAGGGCAAAAGAAAGCAAAGTAGTGGAGGGTTTCTTATGCTAGATTACAGGAGGGGAATTTACTCGAGCTGCAGTACTTCTTGCCCCACTTCACACAAACTGTTCACCAGAAGGATACCATACCTCCATTTTAAATAGAGTTGTAATGGGTAGAGCAAGGGAGAGTGTCGAAAAACAATTCATAAGCAGGTTTAATCTTTATATCCAAAATCGATTCAGTCATACTCCCTTCTTTGACACTTTTCAGTTCCCTCAGCCACAAATGCTCCTTTAAACAATTTTTGATCAAGGAGCGGGAAACAGACTTAGCTGTACCTGGTGAATCCCAAAGCGAGGGCATACCTAGTTTGTAAAGCATAGACTTGATATAAGCAAACCAGATGATCTTCTCGCACTCTGGTGAATTTAAAAGTGCCTTAATCGAAGCGCTGTAGGATTCCTGTTCCTCTGTAGATCAAAGTCTAGGCCAATACATAATGGGTCTGGCCATGATAGTGCGATTAATAGGGTAGATATCCATGTCTAGGAGCGCTGGGAAAGATGAGGGCACTATGTGGGAGGTTAAGGACACTCCTCATCAACAGACCCAGCGTGTCCCCAGAGTTCTGCACCATAAATAGCTGAGCTTTTCACTTTAAGATTAGAAATGTCCACCGCTGGCGCAAGAGAGCAAGCATGGGCCTTTTTGCACAGTTTAGACTCAACCCCAGCTTCATGTTGCACTTTTTCTTATGTGTGTGGGACAGCTCCTTTTAGGATTTAAACATACCCCAAGTACACAAACTCCTGCACTTGTTCAAGTGAAGCACCCTGTGCCATGATCTTAGCCCTGGCTGATTCATTAGGATGAAGCACCATAAATGTAGTTTTATTGATGTTAAGCTCAAGACCCCGTGCGCAGCAAAAGTTTAAGAAATGATCTACTATTGCCTGCAGACCACGCAGAGTTTTTGATATTAATAGCGTGTCATCTGCAAAAAGCAGCGTTGCAATTTTATGGGGGCCCAATTTAGGTGCATCATTGCCAGGGAAATCGAGTTCTCAAACTAAATCATTAATGTAGAGCGTGAACAGTGTTGGGGCTAACACACAGCCCTGGCGAACACCAGATTCAATGTTAAAAGGGTCAGTGAGCTCACCATTGTTACCACATCTAACCCTTGCCGTATTATGTGCATGAAGCCTGATTAGAACAGACAAAAGGTTGTCAGGGATGCCCAATTCCTTCAGAACCTCCCCCAACTTGCCTCTGGGGATGGAATCAAAGGCTAATCTTAAATCGACAAAAAAACATATAAGTGGCCTTTGTCAATCGTTACGGTTTTCCAAACAGGCAACACAATAGGAGAATTTAGTTAATTGTGATAACCCTATTTCTAAAGCCCACCTGGAACTCTGAAAGAATGGAATTGTCCATGAACCAGTCCGATAGTTGCCCCAGAATGAGACGGGGAAAAAAGTTTCTGACAGGAGTCAATGAGGCTGTAGGGCCTATAGTTCCCAGGATCGTCTTCACTGCCTTTTTTGTGAATAGGTAATATCTCAGCGGTTTGCCAGGACCCTGGGATAGGGCTACCTTCCAACAAAGAGTGGAAGAGCAGCTGGAATTATAAGCCCCAAATCAGAGGTTATGCCCTAAATAAGTCCCTGGGAGTAGAATAAGGACCCGGAGCTTTGTGTGTGGGAAGAGCCATAATTTCCTCTACAACATCCTTATCCTCAAAGGTCAAAGGGGTACTTTCGTCATTAGGACAGAGAGTAACATTTTCCGTTTCTCTGTTCCCACAGATGGACTTTGCTGCATAGATGTTCGAGAAATGGTCCACCCAGGTCTCAGGTTGGAGGTTGTAATCAACACTTGTAACAGCGTTACGGTTGCCATGGGCCACTACCCCCCAGAATGACTTCGTATCCCCTGTCCAAGTGGCTGCTACCAGATCCTCCCACAGCTCACGTTCACAAACCAGTTTAGCCCAGGAGAGTGTGTCCTTATAGTCCTCCCTAGCACTAGGGATCACTTGCTGTTTCCAGCTTTCCGACTTTGAATAAGGGTGTGACTTAATCTCCTGCAGTGACTGTTAAAGCATGCACAATGAGTGTATACCCTAGAAGCCCTGCAATCCACCTTGCATAGCAGGAATTCAAGGGACATAAACAACTTTTCATGGTGCTTGGCAATAGACACAAGGTCAGGCGTTCTCGATCCACTGTCACCCAGTGCCTCCATAGTATCAGCCACCAGGCCATAAATCTGGGCCAGCCTATCTGAGTCCTTACAAACTGCCTCCCATTTTAGGGAAAGCTGGTTGTTCGCGAGTAGTGGTTCAACCCTAGATTTAGAACTGCAGCCCTGATGGGCACCAGACTCAAGCCCACTATGGATCAAATGGAGAGCATTGTGATCACTTTCAAAGTGCTCTACAACTACCATGTCTATAAGAGAGGGCCACAGCGGCAGTGACTGAAAAATATAATCCATATGACTCTTTTGAAAAATGTGCTTGAATGTGTGGGCACCACTACGATCCGAAGTCTATCTACCATTACGGCCCTATGGTCAAAGTGAAGGGATAAACTCATCAGCTGGTTAGCGGTATTGGAGCAACTCTTTACAGGGGCCAGATCTAACTCAGGGACACCCCAAGCAGTATCTTCTTCTTCTGTTAAATTAAAAGGCGTGGAGCGTAAAGGTTCAAAGGTGGCATTAAAATCACCGGTGGTGATTACCTTATACTGTGGGAGGGAATCTATAGCATTTTTTAGGGCATGCAGGGTGCTATATGACATATTGCCCCCGGCCTGTTGTAAATATTAAAAACATAGCATAGGGACCCACCCCCATCTCGAGACACCCCCCCAACACATCTCCCGAGTTAATACCAAGCCTCATAATGATGAGGGTTAATGAATTTTTGATCCACATAGTTAGACCACCTGCTGGCCGACCCCTATCACCGGAAGTAGCTGGACAAAAAAAGGCGGTAAACCCAGACCTGTGAACTTGCTCAACACACCAGGTTTCCTGCAGGATACAGCTGTCAAAGGAGTCAATAAACCCTCCCCAGTCTGGGCCTGCCAACTTGGAGTTGAGGCCAGCAACATTGCAAGATAGTATGTTCCATGCTTTAGATGATGAGCTTGACATAGAAGGCAGTGGCCATTGTTCCACAAGAACAGGCAGATCTGTGGAGAAAGTGTGCAGCTGCTTCAGAGGAGCCAAATTTGTTGGGGCTAATGCCGCAAAGACTAGTTCATCCTGCGGGTTTCCCTTTGTTGAAGAGGTTCCAGAGGCAGTAAATTCCGAAATTTTAGGGGCAACCAAGACTGTAGTGTGGCTGGAAGAGACATTTGAAAAAGCTAAACTGGCAACTGTAGTTAGAATAGTGACAGGGACTCCCTGATAACCTCTCTCAATTGAAATGGAATCAGGAGCATTGGATACCAGTTTGGAACACCGTCATTCTTGACTATCCAGAAAATACAATGGTTCAATTCTTTTTTTATGGGAATTGTATAGGGTGTATTACCACAGATGCCTGATCTACTATCAGGCCTGGACCGAGCCCTTGTGTGTGTAGAGGGAGTAAGGGGTCTATAAAAATGCCACAAAGGGAGAGTCGTAATGCGACCAGCAGGAGTTGCCAGCTGACTTAATTCAACCAGAGGAGGAGACTTAAAATTTACTAGCACACTATCCCCCTCACAGTCTTTGGGGTGGAGGCCAAGCCAGGGCGCTCATCTAACAGATGAGACTTCCTGGGTTAAGTCCTGAAACCACCTCACATTAGATTTTAGCTAATAAACTGTTTTATTCTTCAAGGTCTCAAGATTTTTACTTATATTAGGAGGTAGTTCTGGGGCATCCCTCAAAACAATCAAATAGGGTGTGCACTCTGGGAGACGTTGAGGGTAGTTGGTGGGAGGTCTGCCAATGTGGCTTGTTGAGATATACCTCCCTCTACCTGCCAATTCACCAGCCGCACTATTAACTTTTCCTTGCCCTGCTAGATTGCCTGCTGAGCACTGGTTACCATTGTATCCTGGCAAAGAAGGGACTTGAGATGAGATTATTGGACTTGGCCCACTATGGGCCTGCTGCACATGCTAGCTGGGCAAGGGGTGACAATGGATTTCCTGCACCTGTGGGAGGCGGGGCCCTTGGTGACTTTTGCTTCTAGCATTTCGAGGCAAGTCACTAAGGGTGCAAGTTCCGCCTTTAAAATGTCCCTAAATTTCCCAGGGCAGTTCTCCACAAACTCATTCATAAACTCCATAGCGAGTAGCTTAAAACTTTCTCAGGGCACACAGGGGAAAGTCTACATTGCTACACTGAGAAGATTCATCTACAAGGCATTTGAGTTGGTTGGAATATTTGGGGCTAGGGACCGCTGTACCCTTCTTGCCAATACCATGTTGTTTTGCACGGTTACCCTTTGGACTTCGGGTTATTTACTGGGGAGGCAATCTGGCCAATACAACTTACCCCATCAGGTTCACCACTGACTCTCAAGAAAAGTGGGGGTGGATTCAGGCAGTGGGGCCCCGTTGCGGGGAAATCACTGGATGAGAGACCAAAGGGGAGAGTCTGAGTTTAGAGACAGCCCCCTCTCAGAGAGGGCTACCTCTGTGCTCACAACCCCAATTTCTCTCTCAAGCATTCGATCAAAGAAGTAAGTTTTACAGTAAGGGTATGTGAGTAGGTTCCTCCCTGTGTGCTTTTTCCTCCCATCTCCCTGCCTGGACAATTGGAATTGCGAAAGTAAATGCTTATGCCCTCTCAAGAGCTGGGTTGAGCAATTTTAGGAAAAAAAGACAGTACCTCTTAACAGAAAAGCCAAAGGAGGTAGTCCCCTCCTACGGGCTACGACGGACTATGACGGGCTAAGACGGGGCTGACTTGACCGTGCAGCGGGATATGAAGAGCGCTTTTAGCGCGGTCCTGCTCCTGCCCCACCTTGCCGCTGGAGAGTCTGGGGGGCGTAGTCCCAATCCCAGGCTCAATGAAGGCCAAGTGCCTGGTAAAATGCAGGTAGGGAAGCACTGTTGTGGACACCCGTGCAGCGGGATACGCAGAGCAATTTAGCACGGTCCTGCTCTTGATTATTATGAGGTTATACACTGGGGCTTCACTAGAATCACAGGTTAAGGATTTCCTCCAGTGCTTTTGTTTTTATATCTGTCCCCATCTTCTTCTTGTCTCTGATTCGGCAGCCCATCTGTCCCAGGAGAAGCGACCCTTAAAGGGGAGATAAATCACGACCTCACTGTATCCGTACTTGTGTGTATTTTTGTGCAACTCTTGACCAGCACTTTGTAATTGTTTTCTTTTCCTATATGTGCCCGATATAGCTCTTTTATCCACTTTAGGTAGGGTCAGAGAATCGCCTGTGTGATTGGAGATTCACAGAAGGGGTCCTGTATTGAAGAATCCTAGGTGAAGAAACACCCTCCAAACGCCCAACAGCTTCCTGATACACAGCCAAGCCACTTGCCTGGAGCTGCGATCCTTCAACAGGAATGTAGCCATCGGTCCTCAGCACCTCTCTCCCCTGGTGCTCCTTTAGCTTTCTGCTGGGTCTTCCGTCTGCTTCTCATCTTCTTGCTTGCCTACCATGTCTCCAGTGGCCTGTGGGGGTGTCGGGGGCTGTCAGGGTTGTTAGTAAAGCCTTTGGACTCTGTGCCTGCTTCGGACTCGGTGCCTGCTTCCCTCTGTCAGCGTCCTCACTTGGCTACCCTGTCTCCTACTCCCGCCGTATCCTCTCACGTGACAGAGGTGACAAATACAAAAGATGGCTGCTCGAAATGGGCTCTAGCAGCTTCGCCAGCCAGCACTTTAACGCATCCACGTCCTCTATCAGCATGGTGTCCTCCGCAGAAAGACACTGTGCTTCCATGTTAAGACCCCTGTTGCACACGCTGGCTGACAGACTCCGCACAGGCCCTTCAGTAGGAGAGCTCACAGGCCACCATTTTGCTAACTGCTTTACTGTGTTGGCCTACTGCATGCTGGGCTGCAGGAGGCACTGCCACTTTGCAACCTGCTTCTATGTGCTGGCCTGCTGCCTGCTACTTGCTTTGGTGCCCTACTAGTGCTCTCCAAGGGCTTGTTGACTTGCCCCCTGTTCTCTGGGAAATCTGAGGGCCATAAAAGATTTCCACAACGTGCCGCTGCCGTGGGACTCTAACCCTCATGAGTTCAGCACCTGTACTCTGACCGGGAGCAGTGATTGAAGGCTCCCTGCTTTTGTGGCAATCAGCGCGTGGCTGGTCTCTGAGGACCAAGTGCTTCTTGGATTAACAAATTGCATTCTTCACAAGGGATCAGCAGTTTTCCTCCACCAAACTCGTGCTGCACAGGCAGTGTGCACTGAGCCCCCAAGTCATATACCTGTTTGGTGTGTTGCCTGGGAAACATGGACGACGCCTGTGATGTCAGCGTGCTACAACCCCCCCCCTGGACGACGGAGCCTCACGTGGTGAGATGCTCCTCAATATCCCGAAGGGAGTAGCTTGACCGCGCCAAAGATCCCCACGTCCCTAAGATCTGGGGGGACCACCAAATCTGTCCCGATCGACTGGCGACAGCCAGAGCAACCCCCACCCTCGAGGCCAACCAGAGCAAGGTACGAGAAATTCTACTGATGGGACCCGCAAGTTCTAAGTAACCGCCTGCACGTCCGAAGGCAGCTTTGACTGTGCTACACGCGCTGGTCCCGGGGGAGACGCTGCATGGGGCATGATAGAAATCTGTATCCCTTAGTGATCTACCACGTGGATCCTTAACACTTCCTCCCGTAATTGCACTAATAGGGCTGTTAGAAATGGGATTTCTGGTTGGCTAGGGCAAGCGCCTAAGCCAGACAGAAACCACCACTCTAGTCAGGGCAAGGGAGTTACACACTGAAGATAACCCCTGCTCACCCCCTTGGTAGCTTGGCACGAGCAGTCAGGCTTATCCCAGAGGCAATGTGTAAAGCGGTTGCGCAACACACACACACAGCAGCAACACACTGGGCACACTACAAAAGAAACTCCACACAAGGTTATATAAAAAAAATAGCCTTTGTATTATCCAAAACACATTAGAATCATAATCACACAATATACACTGTGCCAACTGGCACTAGGCAATATTTACAGGGGATTATATACACATGACCGGGCCAATCGGGCCACTGTCAGAACCTTTAGAAAGCACTAGTAGCACACATAAAACACAACCAGTGACTACTGGTAAAATACTGTACTTGGCATTATCTCTAGCAACATAAACGCCTTATGTCTGCATCACAGTAGGCATAGAACATATTAGCATAAACACACTATGCATAAATACCATGGGCATAAATCACATTTGGCAACCATCAGCATAAACACATTATGCACACATTTGGCAGAGCACCACAGTAACACTAACTAGGTGCATACATCACATTAGGGCCTTGCGCCCTATCTACACTGTTGGAAGTGGGGGTCCTTATCCCTCACCGCCGCCACCAAATGCTGGAGGCGGGAGTCCCTGTCCCACACCGCTGTTGCCAGGTGCGAGATCTGGACCCCTCGTTTCAACGTTAGGCTAAGTAAGGACACCGTCTGAGATAGCACTGCTCACCCCCTTAGTAGCTTGGCACGAGCAGCCAGGCTTATCTCCAAGGCACGAGTGTACAGTATGTGCAACCACACTCACAGCAACCCAATGATGTCACCACAAATAGACTCCACACGAGTTTTTATAAAACAAGTATAATCTTTATACAAGAAGATATACGATATGACCACATGATACAAAACCAACATATAATAATGGGTAGTATTCCTCCCGGTGGGTTGGTAGGTTCTAATCCCAACCACCGCTTCTAACCAACAGTTAAGCTGACTTCTAACCGTTTCCAAAAGGTTAGGTAGGTCGTATTGCTGGAATCACACACGTTGCAAAAGAAACAAAATACTGCAATGCGTAATGATATACCCCTGAACTGTGCAATAGAGAAACAATGCCATACGTAGCGCCACAGTCATGTACTTTGCAATAGAAGGAATAATGCAATGCGTATCACCACCAGCATGCCCTGTGCAAGGAAGAAACAAAGCAATGCGTCAAGCTACAATCATGTACTGTGCACTGAAGAAATAATGCAATGCGCCACGTTATAATCAGGTACTGTGCGATGAAGAAATAATGCAATGCGCCACGCTTACAATCATGTACTCTGTAAGGGAAAATAACGCAGTGCGTAGCGCACCCAGCATGTAGTTTGTCAGGCACAGATAGAGTCAGGCGTCGTACGACAGTTCGATAGTTCGTTAGCAGCAATAATGCAAAGTGTAATACGACAGTCTAGGTGCTCCGTTAACAGTTGCCCCCGACATGGATCAGCACGGGCCTCGATCCGAGCCGAAGCAACAGGCTCACGCAGCTGCCAGGAGCGAGAGGCCGAGAGAGTGTCCCTCCGAGCCCGCACCCCACCCCAGGTGGTGATCCACGTTACCTGGGGGGGCGCGACCCCACTCTCCTCCCCTCCTTCAGCGACTTGGGCCTTGATCCAGAACTCCGTCAATGGGCACGGCGAGCTCGGGCCGGCGACTCCGCTCCTCCGGGACTGCCGGTCCGGGCCGCTACTGTTGCACTCCGAGGGCCCAATGACCTGGCCCTCCTTCCGGCGGTCTCAGTGGACACTGAGACCCGCCCTCAGCACTTGTGGAGACTTACTTCGATTTCGGTGCACACGCTACCCAGACACTCCTCACCAGCACCTCTGGTTGCACAGCGACACGCACTCTGCGCGTCCGAGACTCGCCTCTTCTCTGGTGCACACGATGACCAGGCGATCATCACCATGCCTCGGCTAGCACCTCGACACGCACCCTGCGCGTCCGAGTCTCACCTCTTCTCCCGGTGCACACAACGACCAGGCGCTCTTCACCAACGCCTCGGCTTGCACAACGACACGTACCCTGCGCATCCGAGTCTCACTTCTTCTCTCGGTGCACACAACGACCAGGCGCTCTACACCAACGCCTTGGCTTGCACCATGACACGCACCCTGCGCATCCGAGTCTCACCTCTTCTCTCGGTGCACACAACGACCAGGCGCTCTTCACCAACGCCTCGACACACACCCTGTGCGTCCGAGACACTTCTTTTCCCGGTGCACACAACGACCAGGCGCTCCTCACCAACGCCTCGGCTTGCACCATGACATGCACCCTGCGCATCCGAGTCTCACCTCGTCTTCCGGTGCACACAACGACCAGGCGCTCCTCACCAACGCCTCGGCTTGCACCATGACACGCACCCTACGCGTCCGAGACTCAGTTTACTCCTGCATGCCCACGATCACAAGGCACAACTTCTGAGGGTCTCAAGCTGCAAAAGCACGCGCACACCGCGTTGCTTGGGACTTCTCCGGAAACGTTTATGTTCCTGTGTTTCCAAACAGGGAGCCAGCTCACCTCGGGCCCTTGGGGTTCAGGACACAGCACAAAGCACAGTCCTGTTCAAGAAGGGGGGGGACACCACCCACTGCAATGTCCCTTCAGTCTCTTCCTTAGTAAAAGCTACAAACTGCAGGCCAGCCCCAGATCACGAAGCAAGGGTCAGTCCTATCCAGCAGTCTCTTCAGCAACTTCTTCCTTGGCAGAGGTTCTTCTTGACCACGAAAGAGGTCAAAGCCTTTGCAGACTCGACCTGTCCATTTCGCCATTCAAAATTACACCAAATTCTAGGGGTTTCAGTTCTCTTAGTTATACCCCTTCATGTCTTTGAAGTTCGTTGTGCTCAGGGGTTCCTGACCCCTGCCTAAATCAGTTCTGGGTGTCTCCCTCCCAGTGTCACCTTTCTCCCTTTGATTCTGGGGGTCTGGACCCTTAATCACTCAGCAGGAGATGGGTCAATTGTTTTATATATGCAACCCAGGCCTCTTCACCTCCCGGGGTTTCTCCTCGCATACTCTCCAGATGCAGGTCAGCCAGGTGCCATCTCACCCCCTCCCATCTCAGATCCAGACAGTCAATCCACATTCAGCAGAGACACACAGAAATGCTTGAAGCACAAAACTCAGCCACTTTCTAAAAGAGTGGTTTCTGAACACACAGTGACAAAACCACTTTCATAGAAAGATGTGTTATGACACTGTGAGTTCATACATACTAAACTTCACCTCTCCATTATAAACTTATAGGAAACTAGGCTACCAAAACACCATACCCAGCCTCCCCCATTCTATGGGCAGAATGGCCTTTCACCAGTGAAAACGAAATGGAGAGTTTTTTCACTGTCAGGACATAGCACACACCTCAGTATATGTCCTGCCTTTTACCTACACTGCACCCTGCCCTGGGGTTACCCGGGACCTACCACAGGGGTGCCCACAGTGTACGCAAAAGGGAAAGTAAGGCCTGACAAGTGGTTGCACTTGTCAAGACAACATGCTAACTTAGCAAACTGCGCGCAGGCCCTACACTGAAGGCCTGAGTTCCCTTCTCTGCGCGCCTTTGCATTACTAGCCCTTGCACACACAGTGCACATCACTAGGGACTTTTACTAGTAAGGCAAACATACCAATCATGGCCAACCAATTACCATTGTACTTTACATAGGGAACCCTTGTACTTTGACACTGATCAGCAGTGGCAAAGTACCCAAAGCGTCTAAATTGGCAACTCTATGTCAGGAAAACGGTCTAGGGGGACAGCAAAAAGTTTAGGGAACTTTAGCCAAAAAGGCCAAGTCCTACATACACCATAAAGCTGACCCCAGGCCAACTGGCCTTTCACTGGGGCTCAAATGCCCTCTGTCCGGAATGTCAGGGCGGAATTGTAGGGCCTCTCAAGTAGCCCTGTGGCTGCCAATGCAGCGAAGCAAGGTGCGAAATGCGTGGGGGTGCAACTCACCCCCTCCTCATCGATACCAAAATGCCCCCTTTGTTGCAGCTGCCCTCTGTCCGGCGGGGCAGCTGTAGGAATGACCTTTGGCACTGCCGTGCCTCCTGAGCCCCCACTGGGACTCGGAAACAATATTGTCCCCAAATTGAAATTAGCACTGGCACTCTTGGTGCCTGGGGAGCCCTGTTCACTGGGCTCCTCCCCGTACCACTCTCGGTACCAAGCGGGCTCAATTCCAGCCACCCTCACCGGGGCTGTCTTCAAAAATCGGCACCAACAGCGTGCCTCGCGGAGCACCACTCACCGGGCTCCTCCGGTGCCTCCTCTGAGCACCACAATGCACGAAGACAGCCCCACTCACCGGGGCGGCTCTCCGTCGACTCCTTCGGTCTCCTCCAACACGGGGGAAGCTCGGCGGCGTCTCTCGTCAGGGCAGGTGTGCGGGGCTTCTCCTCCTCCACACGGGGAGGTCCCGCCTACCATCAACATGCGGGGCTCTCTCCGGCCACGGTGACGGGAGCCCCGCCTTGGTGCAGGCAACCTCTTCCTGCTTTCTGCTCCGGGGCTTTAGGCCACGCCCCCAACCAGGCACGGCCACCTGGCTTCCGGGTCGCTGCTCTCGGCGGCGGCTCACCTTCTCCGGAAAAGGCGGGGTGGGCTCCCGCTTTCAACGAAGCATCAATGCGGGGTGGGCTCCCGCTAAAAAGACATAATTGCGGGGTAGGCTCCCGTTTTCAGGAGCACGAACCAGCGGGGTAGGCTCCCGCTTTCAGCGACACCAATGCGGGGTGGGCTCCCGCTTCCACAGCATCACTGCGGGGGAATCCCCACGTCGGGATTCCTTCCAAATGCGTCGCAGCTCAGCGCTGCGAAGTCCCAGCCCTCTCCCCGTCCTGGGAGAGGTATATAGCGTTCTCAAGGCGCCCCGGCAAAGTCTCAGGGGCACAAGGCTGGGCCCAGGCAGGCCAGCTCACAGGGCCCTCCGGCAGGGAGGCAGTCCCTCGTGGCGGTTCCTCCTGGGGCCCAGCAGCAAGTCACAAGGAAGCACAAAAAGCACAACACTACCTGGGGTCACAGCCCAAATATTTATACAACCTTTTCCTTTGTCTGCCCTTGGCACAGGGCTTGGGGGAACCAGCCTGAACTGGTTCTGGGGGGTTTTGGAGCACTCTGTTTACAGGGCTCCTCTTCCCCTTAGTCAGGTGGGGGCTCGGTCATCAGACACACCACAGGGGGGCAGAGCCAGCATTCACCCAGGCAGGCACAGACCTATTCAGGGTCAGGGGACTACTCCTCCCACTACTCCAAATGCAGATCTCCCATTCAGCCTAGCGCTGACTCACCCTGCCCTCCCTGGAGCCACACACACCTCACCAGCCCCTGTCACTCCAAAGCCAGACATGCAATCCACATCAGGCAGGCAGACACATTGCACACAGAAATGCCAACTTCTAAAAGTGGCATTTCTAAAATAGTGATAATATATCTGCGCACACCACTGCGCAGCATTTATTATTACTATTTCAAACATACCAAACTTGACCACGCTGCTCCTCTCATATCAGGAATTACCACTGAAACACTTATCAGGGAATCCCCAATGCATTCCTATGGGAGGGCAGCCTCACAGCAGTGAGAAACCAAAATGGCTGTTTGTCACTATCAGGATATGTCACACACTTAAGGTACATGTCCTACCTTTTACCTACAATGCACCCATCCCATAAGGCTAGCTAGGGCCTACCTTGGGGGTGACGGACATGCAGTAAAAGGGGGGGTCACCGACATGGCACACACTTTGGGTGTCACGTCACAGCGGCAGTAACACTGCGCGCACAGGCCCTGCAATGGCAGAGGCCTGAGACAGGTTTGAAAGGCTACTTTGGTGGGTGGCGCAATCAGCGCTGCAAGCCCACCAGTAGCATTTAATTTACTGGCCCTGGGTATCTGAGATACCACTTTACAAGGCACTGACAGGTAAATTAAATATGCCAAACAGGTGTAGACCAATCTTACCATGTTTACCACCTAGAGCACACGCACTTTACACTGGACAGCAGTGCTAAAGTGCCCAGAGTCCTAGAACCACCAACACCATATCAGAAAATAAGGCTAGGAGGAAGGCAAAAAGTTCAGGGATGACCCTGCACAAAGGGCCAAGTCCAACAAGGGCCATAAGGACTACCATAGTAACAAATGCATTTAAAGTGATATTTATGCAATGTTTAGCTCTGTATCTAATGTGATAATTTAAAACTGCATACCTTGGGAAGTACTTATGTGTTACATGCATTTAGGGGGCATAGCTTGCAAAGTATATTGTGTAATTTTTTGGGGGATGCTAATGTGTTTATAATATAGAAGCCTATTTTTATAACCATATGTGGAGTCTTTTGGTGGTGTGTTC
This sequence comes from Calotriton arnoldi, assembly GCA_963921515.1. Classification (NCBI taxonomy): domain Eukaryota; kingdom Metazoa; phylum Chordata; class Amphibia; order Caudata; family Salamandridae; genus Calotriton; species Calotriton arnoldi. The sequence goes on from CAWUFW010000363.1 coordinate 2,131,185, forward strand.
ATTGTTTTACTGTGTGTTGCAGAAATGCTTTACACATTGCCTCTGTAGATAAGCCTGCCTGGTCTGCGCCAAGCTACAAGAGGGTGAGCACAGGTTATCTTGGTGTGTATCTTACTTGCCCTGACTAAAGTGGTGGGTTCTGCCTGACTGGGGTGCATACCTTAACCAACCAGCAACCCCATTTCTCACAGTATGCAAATAAAGTATAGGCTGATAACTTCGAATAAGTGCAGCTGTGGTCATATGTGCACATTAACCAGTGAGGGGGGGGGCGGGGGAATAGGGGAACCATGGGGGACATGACAGCAGAGTGCAGACATATATTCAATTAAACCCCAATTTCTGTTACAATCCTGGCAAGTAAGAATGTTACCTCTTCAGGACTTTTTCTGACTGCCTCACTTATGCCTCTGGCTTGGTCCAAGAGCCTCTGGAGATGAACATGGTCTTGCAAAACAGATACTTTAATTCCACTTGCTGCATCCAAGGCGGTATCTCAGATTGCAGTCTTTGAACCATAACACAGAAGACAGCCAGAAGGTAGAGGCCCAGGAGATTCTATTTCTGAATAATATTTGAGATCACTGGGAGGCTAGTGATCAGGCAGAACCAGCGCCAAATGAAACTGGATCCCTATTCAAGAGAGGAAAATGCACTAGACTTCTTTAGGCTACCTGTAACTTTACTCGCTCATAAAGTCAAATATTAGTAATAGATAACACATTGGGGGCTATAATCCGTGGGGCTGAAGAGATCATCCAAGAGTGATGTAAGTGTGAGAAGGTTTTAGTAGAACCTCCTTAGGGGTGTCTAGTACGTACCTGGTGTCTAGTGTCTGGAAGAAAAACAAGTAGAGACTGTTTTTTGGGATGATTCATGATTCAGTGGCAGAAATTGTATGTCTGAGGTAGGATAATGTATTTCAATAGAGAGAGCTAGTGTAGACAGTTGCACTCCGTATGAAAGGGATATGGCGAGGGGGCGGTAAGGTGATAGGACTGTGCCTGAAGGCTTAGTAGGATCTAAGAGTCCTCGACTACTTCTCAGCTGCGCTGGTTTTTTCACCAGAGAGCTGCAGGCAGAGGGTCCTGATGAGAGCAGCAGCGGAGTCTGAGTAGAACACTGGCAGCAAGGTAAAGAAGTGCTGATCCATCCACCTGGCAATACATAGCAGGCACTTGTGCAAGCCACCTGAGCTCGCAAACAAAATGAACCAACAGTGTGTGTGCAATTGTCAACAAACGCAATTTTTTTATACAAATAACATCATTCGGAGACGAACTCAAAAACCTGCAATCTGCTCCTAGTATACTAGGTCACATCTCCTCATTTCAAGTACTGCCCAGTTTCCTAAGCTCCTTCTTCTCTGCCTTGCTTCGCCAGATTTTCAGAACTTGCCTGCCAAACATCTAGGTGTTATGTACCAAGATTCAGCGCTCTGAATACGAGTGCCCTGCAGGGTTTTGAGATAATCGTTTCACGTGAGAAAATCCCATACCCCGGGGCCCAGTATTTATAGGACGCAATAATTATCGCCTCGTATGAATTTAGCCCTTCGAAGTGAGCGCAACGAGCAGATTTTGGTACTTTTTGCATCAAATTCAGCATGTCCCAGTATTTTCCAGGCTTTTTACCCTGGAGAATGTATTTGCAGGTTTGACCTGCCGCTTCGTGCCTGGGGCAAATTGTGAGGATATGAACTTTATTACATCTGGACCCAGTGCTTTATTTGTAAAATAATAGGTGCCGATGCTCAAAGCGCTGCTCAGACACCCGCGGCTGGCACTATAAAATCTAAGAGTGCGAAAAGCAAGGGTGCACAGTCCCGAAACCACCTCAGGCCTCTTTAATTTAATGCCAGTCACTCCCCGCCACATTATGTCACTCTTAAAGGTGTCTGCTTTCTCCCTTGGTGACGGATTTTCTGTGTTGCTTTTCCTCCATCTTCATTTTGTTTGTTTTTTCCTCTGTTGGCCTTGGGAAATGTCTGATGTTGCGAAACAAGTGCTGGTCCCCAAAAATAAGTGCCAGTGACCCCCACCAGCAACCACCGGCTCAAATTAAGCACTGTCTGGACCTGGTAATAATGGGTGAGGTAAACGTTGCAGAATGTATTAATGCAATCACTATGCAGTCAGCACTTTGCTCCAGCATAGGCCTAATTCACAAATACTGTGAGGTCCTACTCAGCAGAGATCCTGCAGCCACATCCTGATTCCTATTTCTAGGCTCCCATCCCAAGCACCGTCCATTTACATACAGGCAGATTTAAATACTTCCTCCCTTCCTCAGTCTTGCACAGCCAGATTCCACTGCCACCGCTCATATTCGAATGACAATCAACCACGTTTCACCCCACCTCTCAATCCTCTGTCCCAGATAGCTGGATATCACTACGAGCAACCACCTTCCAGCCCACCACTCAGCCTTCAATCTCACAAAGACATATTCCGCTACCAGTTCCTATATTCAAATTTCATGCAACCACCGAAAACCCCACCTCTCAAACTTTAATCCCACATAGTCACCTCCCTGCCTCTTCTCTCACAAAACCACATTCCAATACCACCTCTCAGACTTCAACCTCAGAGCAATATCATATTCCTGGACTCCTACTTCAAACTCATGCAGGCACGCTCCACTACCAGCTCCCGCCTTTGAGTCTCATACACCCAGGGGCGGACTGGGGAACCAAAAGAAGCCATGGCAAAAATGTTCAGACCATCCCCACACCCTTCACTTCCTCTCACAATCTACCTTTCCATCCATCAATTTTCTCTTTCTTTCCTCCCTCTGTCATCACTTCCTCTCTGTCTTCTCCCTCCCTCTCTTTCTCTCTCCTTGAAGCCTCCCCTTGCCGGCTGCAATTAACTTTGGGGTTGCTGGGGGAAAGTGACAGAGGCACAAGTAGCAGCCAAGGGCTTCCAGAACCGGCCTATAGGGGCTGCAGCCCACCGGGGCAGTGCATGCAACCACCTACCCCCTCACCTGTCAGCCTTAAATCCCATAGTCACATTCCACTACCAACTCTCACTCCCATCTTCGAGTCCCATGCTACTGCCTGCTACATCCTAGCAGCCTTTGAATCCCACACAGTTAAATTCCAATTCCAGCTCCCATCTTCGAGTCTCAACCAACAACCTTCCACATCACCTTCCAGCCTTCAACCTCACATAGCTATGTCACACACTTCATCCCTTCCTTCTGCTTCAAACACTCCTTCATTCTGCCCTCTAATCTGACGCAATCATATTCCTTGACATTTCAGAAATTGATGCAATGGTTTAAGAGTTTAAGCCATAATTGAACACAAACCTACTATCCTGGGTGGTGCAGATATGCAAAATATATCCGACCAGGAAGCCTCCTGTACAGTTTTGTGGCATGCTTCATCATCAACAACCTCATCTCACCTTGATAAGATGATACTGTCAGAGGAGACTTGACCTCGGTGCAAGGGATTTCTTTAAAAAAAATGTACTGGATAATTGTGGGATCCAGATAATTGTAAAAATACCTTGAAGTAAACCCAAAGGAAATACCTTATTGACCACTATCCAATACATCTTTTATTAAGAACTCCCTCGCACTGAGGTCACGTCTGCCCTGACAGTATCAGCTTATCAAGGTGGGATGAGATTGACGATGATGAAGAAGGCCACAAAAATGTGGCTCAGGCTTCCTCATCCAATATATTCTGCATATCTGCACCACCTAAGGTAGTAGGCTGTTGCCCAAGTACAGCTTAATCCTTTAGACCATCGCATCAATTCGGGAAATACTTTCTGTCTTTTGCAGGATATGTGTTAGCAGTGGCTCCAACTTTTCCATTGTGACTGAATAGTCCTATTCCTTTCCTTCTTTCCAGCGTTCAATCTTTTGATATAGCACTTCTAATCCCAATCAGGCTGAAGGAGCCCTGTACAGCAGAATTAAGTTTAGTACAGAAAAACATTTAGGAAATTAAGGCAGACTCAAACTTCCATCATTTCGAGGTCAAAATGGTGAGTACCAGGTGCGGCTGGTGTATTATAATACTGGTGAGGCCCCTAGAAACCCCAAAGCACCAACCAGCACTCAGCCTCGGGCCTTCCCAACCCCTGAGCCAGGCTTTAAGATCTCTCTCTTTCACAAATGCACGGTCAGGCATACATACAAGCAGACATACACACACACAGTTGCAGGCACGCGGACATACACATGCACTCCCCAGCACACAGTCAAACACACACTCAAGCATTGAACCACAAACACTGACCTGGTAAGGGCCCATGACTCCCCCGTCCATCTGCAGCATGCTAGAAGCAGCCCCGCAAACTTCCCCCCAATATAAAGCTGGAATAGGGTTTAAGGTACCAGGTAAACCTTTTTCCCTATTCCAGCTTCCTATAGGGCAAGAGAGTGTGCGATTGACAAGCCCTGAAGCTCCACTATCTGACATGCTGCGCTGTGTGACGCTAGTGCAGCCTGTCAGATATGTATTGTGTATGTGTGAGGCCGGACTGTAACAGCCCCCGCCTGACACACGCACAATAGAACTAGTGCAACTAGTGGAGCCCTCTTCTGTGAGATTGTTTGTTTTCATGTAAAAACTGTAACATGCCAAGCAGTAGTGACACAGGGAGGCAGTTGGTCGACGCCCTGGTGCCCCCTTTGGGCCAGCCGCCCATGGTGAGTACGATAAATTGGATATTAGTAACATCTTTAATTGACAGTACTTAGCAACAGCAGAAGCGTGGTTTGAAGCACTATGAAAAAAAGAGAGACAGGATAGGCATAAGGCGACCTCTTCAGCATTTAGTAATTGGCTCCAATGGGGCACTGAGGGTAATCCTGGAATTCAAGGCAGTGAAGGGAGACTAGCAAGCCCTGGCATAATGTAAGCATCTCACTCAGCAGTGTGCCACCTATCCACAAAGCACCTATGTTGGGGTTAGACAGCACTATATAAATGTCAATAGAATACAAAATCCGAGCACTGAACTTTGATTTAGCATTTGGATTTCCCATGCAGCCCCTCATTAGCACTGCATTTGGTTCATTCTGGCACACACCACATCTGATTCATAACTGACAGCAGGACTGAGGTTTCTGTTACATAAAGTACCCTGGCAGGGGAGTCAAGAAGCCATCCTTTGGGCACCGTGAAGTCTTTCTCCTGCCACCGACTTAGACTTGCAGTTCTACATCATCAAAGTGGGCTCGGACAAGTCCTGAGTCAGTGGGTGGCACGTCTTGTGGTTCCGCTGCAGGGTGTGGCAGGGGCCCCCGAGTCTCCCGTCTCTCATGGATAATCACAGGCCTTGTTGGGCTGAGTAAGGGACGTCTGAGTGGGGAGCGGGGCTGTGGCGCAGGGGGTGCAGAGCCGTCGCCCCTTGACCCCTGTCCTGAGTGTCAGATGTAAAAGTGACTAATATTCGAGTAAAATTTGGATTCCCTCTGAGTGAATTAAAATTTGTATTGTGTTTCAATGATGCTTTTTAATTCAGTTTATTCTGGTTTGTTTTAAACGTAAATAACTGTTTATAAACTGGAAACATTCAGTCCCGCCAGAAAAGGTGTGGTTCATCTTCCATGCTCGGTCTAGTCTTCTAATGTGAGCTGACCTTACTGTCCAGACACACACATTTGTTTTACGATGTAACGCTGAGGCCACAGCCTCAGCGAGTTAAAACGTGTGTCTACTGCCCAGTATATACTTACTTTCTTTCACCAAACCTTGCTTTTGTTGTTTTAACGGAATCCTCGGAAAGCAGATACTAAAACTTTGCAATACATTTTATAGCATGTTCCCACTGGACTCTCCTTGCCAAGAAACTAGTCGGTTCCCTTCAGTGCGAGTTTGGAAAGTTTAAACTCTCTGATAGCAAGCCCGAGTGAAACAGTCATCCGTAGGAGAAAGGTATCCATGCAAAAACGTAGGTAAACTCTAGCCAGGACCATAGAAAGTATGCGTCTGTGGCTGTGGTGTTTTCCTTGTTATTAACGATTACCTGCACCTGTCAGTTAATACATCCACTGAGTAATTTGCAGCTTTCAACCAAAAAAATGATGCAGGTCAAACGGATCAGAAGTTACAAAAATAATCGAATGTAGGGGCTCATTACGATGGCGGGCGGACTTCGCCACCGTAGCGGTGATTGGGTCCGACCGTCATGCGTGAGGCGGTCCCGCATATGCAATTATGATGGGACCGCCACCGCTGTGGTCGGATTCCGCACCTTTAACATTGCGGCGGTGGCTGCTGACAGCAGCACCGCCGCGATGTTAAAAAGAGCATGTAGTGCATTTCACTGCACTAAGTGGCTGGCACTACACTGTGCCTGCCACTTGGTGCAGTGAAATGTAGGGGGGTACCATGGGTACCCCCCCAGTGCACCCACACCTCCCCCCAACACAAGGGGGGCCTGCAACAGGCCCCTGAAGGCATCCTCCGCCAGCCTTTCAATGGCGGTTCAACCGCCACGGAAAGGCTGGCTTCCGCCGGCATCATAATTGTCCCGGCGGAGCCTGCCAGGCTCCGCCGCCATTGTGAGCATGCTGACCGCTCCGCCAGGCAATCGTGACGATTGCTACAGGCGGAAAAGCGGCGGATGGACTTTCCAGGGGGTAAATCTCATGACGATGGCGTAACGATCGCCACCGCCGGCCCGGCGGTGGCTATTTTTCCGCCATCGTAATGAGCCCCGTAGTTCTGTACAGCTGTAGACCGTTTGCAAAGGTTAACTGGTCACTTTTCAGTTGCTGATTGCTGTTCTTAGTTGTTATACTGGTACTAATGAGGCGAAGCTTTTGCCCAGACAGTGTTAATGTGTTTTAAAATGATACTACAGTAAAATAATCGAGCCACACTATATGCTGCATTATGCTGCACAATTTCCTTTTCTTACCACATAAGTTAGACAACCCTATTGCATAATTCAGCTCTCCATTGCTGCATACTTTCAGTAGCCCTCCTTATTGCATTAAAGTGCTTGCAAAAATGGAAAGAGGCAAAATATCAAACAGGTAAATGTAAACCCAAAAAGACAGGCAAAACACCAGATGGTGTCAGAGGTGGGATTCAGTGGGAAAGATGTGTCTGGTAATGTTAGGGAGTCCCAGTGAGATGGAAAGGGTTGTGGGAGGTTCAGAAAAAGGGGACAGATCGGGTTACAACTGATTTTTAATATGTTTTTCTTAAAACATTGCATGGATGGAGACGCAGATCTAAAAGGAGTGAGGTCCAGGGAGCAGCCTGTCAAGATAGGGAAAGAGTAATTTGGATGCTGAAGAGTGAAGTCTCCAGGAGCATAGAGCAGTCCTGCTATTCCAACAAAATGATCAACTCCCAGTCAGGAACAGCAAGGACTTCGTGGAGGATTCTGTGTATGTTGGATGGCAATTTATAGATATACTTGGCTTCACTAGGGTGCCACCGCAGTGATACGAGTACTGGACTTATGTCATCAATACGTTGTGGGCCAGAGGCAAAACAGGTGGCTGCATGTAGAGAGTTGCATGGATCTTAGGTAACCTAGACAGCCCGGAGTTCCCAAAATTCAGTTTAGAGGGGACTAGAACTTGGACAAGGTGTTTGAAGACATCCTCTATAAACAAGAATTAGATTGTCTGAGAAAGGACGACTAGCCGATAAAGGAGTCAAATTGTAGTGCAACTAGAGCAGGACCAGAATCTCTAGAGGTGTTGGTGAAAACTCATAATCCTGAATTACGCTTCCAACATGCTTCCAGCAGTTCTGAAAATATTAAAAATAGCATTGTTCAAAATTGGCAAACACATCGTCCTTTTTTTTCCTTAGAGGTAACCTCCTTACTTTGGGCCCTTCAAATTGTCTTAGAATCCCATCTACGTGGAAAACCCTGGAAATAATTTAAGCACCGTCTGAAGAGCAGGTGAAACTATGAAAATTCATTAAACTCTGCCTAAGATCACTACATTCCAGTAACTTTCTAAACATGACCTGAGGAGAATTGCAGCCTTTACTTCTACGCCTCTCCCTGGAAGAAAAACCTATCATATCCCAATGGAATATATCAACCCTTCACAGGAAATTAACACTTTAAGTTTAAGTCACAAAAATGATGCCAGTCTGGTAAGCATCACAGGAACATTAGACAGCAGAAGCAGATCAGGGATATTCTGACATAAACTGACCTTCATTTCCCAAACTTTGCTTCATTATCTCCTATAGCAATGATAAAAACAAATACAAAAAACATCATTTTCTCCCAAATGGAATCTTTTTAAACTCACAAAGCACCTCTATAAAAGCACACAAGCAGGCCGACTATTTTTGTAATTTATGAAGCACAGATTTCACATGAAAAAGGAGCACCAGACATCTCTTTGGAAAGATGGCGGAGTGCCTCGTGGAACCCAGGAGGCCAACAATGAAGATGCAGCACCTAGAGTGCTTGGGAAATGGGGCCTTGGCTGAGGCTTTCAGCTGGCACCTTTCATATGTTTCCAAGGAAGAAAGTATTTATAGGAGGGATCACACCCTGGTATCCAGAGCCCCTGGCGCTCTTGCACTTCATCTGTTTGATGTGTTATCCTCCAGGCCTCCCTGGTATTTTCCATTCTGTTTGTCTAACTCCTTGCAGCAGGTAAAAAGTCAGTAGTCAGTCACACTCAAGGTCAATGAAGGTGGTAATAGGGCAGTTCGTCCCTGCCCCGCCAAACTAGCTACTAGGCCAGACGTGCCAAATCAAGTGTAAACTATCTGTGTGTCATGGACCAAAAATTCATATCTCGTGGACGTGTGTTAGTGTGTCCTATGGTGTAATAAGCTGCATAGCATGACACCATGTACTATGCCTGAAGTATGAGTGAACTGTGCGATGTTCACACTGAAAAGAAGTACCGTTATCCCAAAATTTAAAAAAATGAAGTCCGATAAACCTGGAGTTCGATGGCAGATATGGAAAGCACAGCCCGCCTTGACTATCCCACTTCCCATCCACTTTTGAGGCACAGACTATCCCGTGGCTAGCCGTTCCCTTACTTCTCTGAGAGATCACTGTCTTGTCTGTCTCAGGTTTTTGGCACTTCAGAAACTGTTTTGATTCTTTCACTTTTGCTTGGAGGTAGTTCCATGTATGCACTAGCTATCATTTAAAATAACTTTTCAATGTAGATGCAAAGATGCACTTCGAGAAGCACTGACTGTATTTATTTCAAATAATGCAACAAATTGGGTGTGAAGTTTGGAGAATTGCCTTGTTTGAGTTCGGTATGGCAAGGGTAACTGAAACATTCCAGAATAAATTCCTTTAAAGGATGTGTGCCCACAAGAGTAGAACTCTAGGGTCGCTTTCTTGAGCCAGATCACAGCTACAGGTTTGTAAAATTGCAATGAACAGATTTACATTTACAGCTGGGTATCCCTTTAGACCACAGTATGGGATAAAGATCTTTAGTTCTTTGGGTTTGCACCTAAACCAGAGCTTTACATGTCTGGTGCATTTGCAGGTGTGTGCCCCTAGTGAAGGAGTCTCTCGTGGGAGATTTTATGTCTGCCCATAGTGCCCTGGCAGACTTTAATCTCAAACAAGAGCCAGCTTTCCTACTTATTGTGCAGTTGGCACAAAACAAGGATTGGCATCCTGGGAAGACTGTTTTTAATTAAAAGAACCCCAGACAAGCACCAGGCACCATCTGTTCTTGGAAACGCCCATCTGGGACCATGTATGTTTCAAAAGAGTATCTCCAGGGAGCGATTTGCTCTGGTAGCCGCAAAATGGGTGCAATTCATTTAGGGGCATCTTCTGGAGGCTTACTGGCATGGTTGGCTTTATTCATGCCGCCATGTGTGGCCTGAACAGGCCATTTGCAGATGAACTGACTGTAGCTTCCTAGTCAGGTTTGTGCTGTACAAATACCTTCACATACACACGTTCATACCACAAAGACAGGCTCTGGAAACCTTGAGGGACTTTCAGCAATGGGGTACTGTGCTCTAAAGCAGCACCAAATGTTCATTAGCAGACCAGGCATGCACCACTATTTCATTGTTGCAGCTTTGACTCTTGAGTCTTGGTGCTTCCGCCGATTCAAAACAAAGTAGCTAACCAACATCCAATCAACGCAACGGAAGATTGTCTGAAAATATGAGGTAATAAGAAGTCCAGGAATAGGGAAGCAACTAGACTCCCCCTCACTCCTCGCAAATGCAATGACCGCACTGCAGTCATTCGATAGGATCCACAGTGTGCTTGGCACGGAAGAAAATGGCGCCAAAAGTAGTTCTAATCACTAGCTCACTTGGTCATGACCTTACAGATAAGTAAAGAAAAAATTCATTTTTCTTTAAAGGGGGGATATTGTGATTGCTCTCCTGTCTTTATAGATAGGTACGTGTTTTTCATGAGCGTGTGCTGATAGTGCAAAAATGAAAACATCAGTTAACTGTACACAGTATTTTGTGTGGCGATCTAGTAACACCACAATGTAGTTTGTGCTAGTTGATGGGGTTGCAGGAGTGCAGTTGGTGCATTTGCTCATTCCTTCAGATCAGCACACATGCATGCGCTTGTTTGTAGGAGAATGATCCTCATTCATTTGGTAAGAAGGTCAACAAGACCCTCTGAAATCTGGGGACCCAAAAAAAGCACATAGGCGCTCATCCCCCACCCACCCTACCTCGTGAGCTCCATGTTAACAGCAACATGCAAAATATGTGCAGCACACGACTCCCCCGCCAAACATATCCCTAGGGCATGTGTGGGGCAAACCTGTAACAACAACAATATTTTGGCTGGTTACTTAAGTGGCACAAAAGTAGATTGTTCTTCTGTGTACGCTGTGCTGAGTTTAGGGAATATGCATTTTACCTGGGGGTTTTGTCCCTATTAGAAACGACAACACATTTAAAGGGCAAGCACAGCAAAGGATGACACATCTTGCTTTTTTCCCAACACAATATCTCGGTAAAATTGCAACGCCCAAAAACAAGATACAGTACACCTCAGTTCATAAGTAAAACGAAATAACAAGATATCCAACAGTGTTGCAAATCTACCTGCATGGCAGAGAAAAGTCACAAACAGGATTGCCGAATTTTCCACTCATACATCACACATGGAAACCCCCCACATGTAATATTCATCAATGGGGATCTCCAAACTAACTTGGAACTCACAACCCATAAATCACAATAGCTAGTATCTCACAACTAACCATTATGTGCCCCCGCAGTTTATTACCCCCACCCCCCCTCCCCCCGAAATAGCTCCTCAAGTCTCTCAGTGAAAAATAGGATACACTCAAAGCAGGGTAGCACTCAACCCATGAAATGACCCGGTATGACCCGCTCAGGGCACATTTCAACCAATCAAAACCTAGAGGTGTCTTTCAACTCTCAAAACACCAGATGATCTTTCATCCTACTAAAACCAGGGTACATTTGGTCCCACTGGACAACATTTCAAATAATAAACACCAGCAAAGGCAGCTGCGACAGTATGGACAGATCTTACTACCGCACAACCTTTGCACAGCTCGTACAAATGTAACTCCTGCAGAGCCGACTGCTCAAACATCATAGAGCTAAACAATTCCAATTCAGTTCAGTATAAGATGAGACAGCTGTTATAGATCAATGCATTACAACCACCCAGAAACTGTTTGCATACCCATGCACAGATAACCAACCTAAAAGTAAAATTCCACCATTTTAAACACTTAAAATAATAAAAACATATAAATGGACAGCAGCAGTTCAACAGATCCGACCCTCTTCTGCAGTTTGCGACGCCAGACACAGACACATGTCAAACTGACCTACCCTTGGAAATGTAATGTGTCTTTAGTCACTTTGTACAATCTAATAACCGCAACCTCCAACAGAATAGTTCTTGAACCCTGCATCTGTGAGGTATACTCATCTGCACCAAATGCAGGCTGAGGTGCACGGTGTTCATTTTTTACAACTGTAAATTGTTATAACCACAGAAATTGATAGCTATCTTTCTCCCTTTTTACTGGTTTTGAAAATTGTAATAATATGCTTACACTTCAGGAACGATCAAGCTACGTGAATGTTCAGGGCAGTTAGTTTTTGTCAATTATTGGTAGCTAAGCTTATCTCTGCATGGCATATCATTGTAATAATGTATATAATCATTGTGTGTCTGCCAAACAGTCGTAGCGTTCAACATGTTAAAGTAGTGATAAGTGATATTTGACAAGAAAGTGCTAGACTAGTCAGGTTGTTTCTAGTAAAATTGAACTTGAGGAAAATTGTAGAGGGCCAATGGAAGAAACTGTTTATTTTCTGGACTTGTAAAGTAAAACGTGTGTTGGAACCTGCAAGATGCAGGTCAGCAAAGACTTCAGATCAATGCAACAGGCAGGAATGCTGACACGACTGGGGGCAAAACTGAGTAGAAGAATGTTGTTGGTATGAGGGAGTAGACCCCGTCATCCTAAATGCTTCAGAAAAATGCAAAAAAAAAGTACTACAATTTGAGGCTTGAGGACGAGTATACACATTCTCCCAAGCCCATTGAAGCCCTTCATTACAACCAAAACACTCACAAGGGGGCTGGGATCCATCGCTCCACATGCAGCCATATTGAAATGGTCAGGCAACCCATCCACAGTTTCGAACAGTCCCCTTCCCTTCAAGACACCCTCAGCCAAGCATCCACAACATTTTAACAAGCTCTCCACTTTCTTTTCCTTCGCAGGGATCTGAACTATAACGAGCTGATGGAATTTCCAGTGGCCATTAGAAGGCTTGCACGTCTCCAAGAGCTGTAAGGATTTTATGATTATTTTTATAGATTACGAAATCATGCGCCTTCCACAAAGCGAGCCCTTTTTGATCTGAGAGGAAACCAAAAACACCTTCCCACTGTGTGATCTGGATCCTCAGAACCTTTGTTTTATGGTCCCCGCGCCGCCATAAAATGAGTCTGTGCTCCCCAGCGGAACGGCGGGAATGCGCACAGACATCATTAGTGGATGGATATCGCTTGCATGCTTCTGATGCCATTGTCGGAGAATGATCTGAGGCTCCCACTCTGTTTTCATCTTGGTCCAACACATGTATCCCGACACCTTTCAGTTTTATATAAAGCAGGAACTTTCTCCTAATGGCACTTACTAAGCCTTTAATTGCTTTCAGGGTTTCTGAGACATCTCTGGTCCCAAACTGAGAGGCTGGGTAGGGCGACACAGGAGAACTGGAGACGCGGCTAGAGAAAGTAGCAGGGGGAATGAGAGCATGGGACACAGAGAGAGAAAGAGAGGAAAACACACGCAGGGGCTTATTTACAAGCCACCTGCGCTGCTGGAGCGTCACTTTTTGTGACGCTCCGGCAGCGCAGATGACAAAATCATATCTATGAGGCCACGCAAAGCCACTTGGCAAGGCTTTGGATTTTCTCATAGATATGGAGGAAGGCAAGGCAGTGCAAATCACTGCGTTGCCTTACACTGTGGTCGGGAGGCATTCCATGGGCTATGCGGTGGGTTTTCCCACGCAACATCCATGGATTTTGACGTTGCCCAGATTTACAAGATCGTGTAAACCTAGGGAAGCGCCAAATCCTTACGCCTCCCTAGGTGAGGCTTAACTAGGAGAAATATCTTTATTACTCCTCATTTTTTCCCTCTTTCTATGTGTGCTGCATTCCCCGTACATGAGGGCCACAATATCTAAATCTTGGAGGGCATTGGAGGCAGTGGAGCTAGGTTAATGGTGCAGGTCTAAATGAGGTATAAAAGTGGAGTAGATAAGAGAGGAGAACCCGGGAACAGGCAACACTGGGGGGAGTGACAGACTTAAAATCAGGAGGCAAAAGTGAAAATAAATATACCTGAGAGCAGGAGGCCAATCAAAAAGAATTCAACATTTGCACATTGGTGGACGTTAGGGGCCAGAAAAAGAACCTAGCTATGTGGGCAAGAAGTCTAGGGAAAGGCACCAATGGGACTAGAGAGACACCCAGGAGCACGAGCCACTAGAAATGGAAAGAAAGTTAAATCTGAAAATCATCCTGGATTTACTATTGCATCGGTAACCTGAAACATTTGAGTACCTCATGTGCAGTGGAGTCCCATACATTCGTATTCGCAGGTCCCTCAAGTCCACAGGTAATCTAGCTTTTAGCTCCTCACTGAAGATCACTGTATCCTTTGACAAGGCGTCCTTATTAAGCCTCACAAACAAGATGGTAATCTGGAAACACACTCTGTGAGTCATGTAAAGTGCATTAAAACTCGAATTCCTCATGTCAATTGTCTCTCTACATGGTTTTCTGAGTCGATTCAAATGCTTTTGGATGCCACATACCACAGAGGAATATGCCTCACAATTCCGCAGCCTGTCACCCCGCATGTTGCTACAACACGGTCATTACCACGACCGCGTTGTAACAACGCATACCATTACCCCACAAGTCGTAACAACGACTTGCGGAGGGGGGCGCTGGATGTTGGAATAGTATAATTTACTATTCCAACTCCAGTCTGTGCGGACAGTAGGGAAGCTGTTGGATTTTAAATCCAACACCTTCTTCCCCCCCTCCGCAAGTCGTTGTTACGACTTGCGGGGTAATGGTATGTTTTGTTACAACGCGGTCGTGGTAACGACCGCGTTGTAACAACATGTGGGGTGACGGTTTCGTGGTGAAGTTTGTTCACCACCACAGAGAACCGGCACTCCCAGCCCTTATTTTCAACGTTCCACTGTGAACTTCTTTTGCAGCCTTCTTGTTGACTTTACACCATATGTATTTGATGCATTTTTTCTGTACCCATTCAATGTCTTTTAATGACCTTTTGAAGTTGTACGGAAGAGTGATGCAGGGTGGTGAAACAGCGGCGGATCCTCTGCTAATGCAGAGAAGCACCGCCCCACTGCTCTGTGAGCAGTTTAAAAAGGAAAACTAAAATGATAATAACCAATGTTATTATCATTTTAGTTTTCCATCACTACTTAGGTGAATGGCGGGGTAGGGCTGGGCTGGCCAGAGCAGAGGCCAGGAGAAGGAGTGGTAGGCCCTTTCTAAGTGCACATGACGGTCAAACTGTCATGCACACTTTGCATGTTCTCCACCGGCTGTATTGCACAGCATGATGGAGAACATGCACAGCCTCCCAGTCCCTCTCTGAGCGCTGAACCATGGCGCTCAGACCAATTACAACGCTGCTGTAAGGAAGCATCATGAATGGCTAGGGGAATCTGAGAGCCTGTGTGCTTCCTGGTTCCTGCTGTCGACCGAGGAGCTGAAGAAGAGCACCGAGAGGCGGCGGCCAGCCGACCAGCCTGCAGGTAAGTGTTTTAAAAAATATATATATATTTAACCCCCCCCCTGCCCTGCCACCCCCGTTAAGTAGCGGCCGCCACTGTGTTGAAATAAACTTGAGTGTGAACTTTTAATGAATGGGCAACATCAAGTTTGAGGTGGTAAAGAAACCTAGAAATAAAAGTCATGTGCAGAGACACGCAGCAGCAAGAGGCATGATGAGAGGAACTAGCCGCTGAAGCCAGGAAACGATCACCTGACAATGGTTAGAACAATGTGAGAATAATGAAGACCTGCAACAATGGATTGGAGCATCATTGTAGATAAAGATATGCCAGAGTCAGGACTACTCAGGCCATGAGTAAAGAAGTGTTTTTGAAATGGACCGTGATGAGTAGAGCTAGAGAAATGGAAAAACGAAAACAGATAAAGACCTGAGGTATATGCAGTGCAGCAACAAAGAGAAGAGCAATCGGAGAAATACAGAGAAACTGGAGACAACAACTACATTATGCCAGGATAGGAGAAGAGAGCAAGCACACACACACAGATATATACACGCATTCAAACCAGCATGAGACAGTAATCACACCCACTAAAGTGATTGTCCAGTCAGAGCTAACATTATTGAAAATAGGAGGTACTCATGTACATGTAGAAAAGGTAGGACTATTAAAATAAGGCACAAAACAATAAAACAGTGAGTCCTAGCACCTGTTCGGGCCAGTATGCGACCTCAAATAATATTCTAGCACTTGGAAGTCCTAGAGTGAAATCTAGAAATAACAGCAAAAGCAGTATTATGCTTTACGCCATCAGTGGGGGCTTTTAGTAGTTCAGTACCATTTTTCTAGGATAACTCGAGGGGTAATTCATGGACCAGGTTTAATTTATAACTCCGTCACTAAATTGCAACAAAGCATATTAGATGTAACTATTTGTCCTACCTTTTCCATCGTTGCCCCTGGATGTAGGGGGGAATCAAAAGGGATTGCACCATTGGCTGCTTTCAATAAATGCTACAGCGATTATGCAAAAACACCTTCCACCCGAGATTAGACTGGATTCCAAGCCATAAAAGGGCATGCGTCTTGTCAGCAATGTTGAATTCGGCAGGAGTCAAATTCCGAAGTGTCCGGTATACCAGGTTTCCAGGCTTGGGTGCTAGTGTTGGGGACAATGTGGGTTATGGGATACAACACAAAGAACCATTGGAAGTTTTTAAAAAGAGTGCACTTCATTTTCAAGGTACTAGATGGTATCCAGAAATTAATTGGTACCTCATGGTTGGCACCCAATGGGAATCGCAAAGTGTACAGGCGTGTGTCTTAGTGATGGGTTGGTGATTGACAATGATTTCAACTGTGATACCTCCAGAATAGGGTGAGGATTGCCATGGTTTTGGATTCAATCGGCCCACATGCAGCCATCGGGACTTGAGCCAAGGATCTAATGTGAAACAGGAAATCAATTAAGCTCCTTTTGTGCTTGGGTCACTTATGTTTTTTTCCTATGAAGGACCCACAAGGCCGCCTCCCCTCCTCCCCAGGAAAGGAGTTTTCTCCCAGGATGCGGGAGACATTTCTGGGGGGGTTTGTTCTGGACCACCATATCTGACATCGAGGTTCTCCATAGAAAAGATGCTGGTGTTATTGGTGCAGGGTGACCCCTCCAATGGCATTTCTCTTCGGATGGTGGAACTGGCAGCGATTTCTTTGTTGGGAAGAGCACATTCATGTGACATCAAAATGAGACAGGAGAACCGAGACGAGACCAGGCAAGAGTCCAGGCCTGTGAGCTCCACCCCGTATTTTTCTGCAGACTTCTAACTGGCAGCGCAGGAGACAGAGGCAAATTGTAAAGCCAAGTCAAACAAAGAATGTCTGATAACTAGGTACCGGTTCCCTGTAGAAACATCCTGCCGCAACGGATACTCAGGAGTCTGCGTTCCACCCATGAGAAGAGGTTTAGGAATAATAATGATGTTTAGTAATAGTCACCATGGGAACTGGAGAAAGCTAAGCATACAGGTCTTGAAATTAGCAGCGGGATGAGGAAAAATGAGGCTCAGAGAATGAGGCAGCCCTGGCATAGCAAGACTTGAGAAGAACAAAGACACCTGAGAGCACAACCCATGGGAATTCAGTGCGACTTCAGAACATGAGCCAGCGGGTAGCAGATATAATGGGACAAAACACACCAGCTACTGAGGAGAGTCTTGGAATTCGAGTCATGGGGCTAATATGACGTCATAAGATGTGGTCCATGGAAAGAAGAGGTACAGCAGAACATTTGAGCTTTTAGGACAGAACAGCGTCCTCGAGAAAGAAAAGGAACAGGAGAACAGTACTCCTATAAACAGGGAAGTAAGAGACCCTTCCAAAAACTGCCTCTAGGGCCAAGAGACAACTAAAAACAATAGATCTGGGGATGTAAGAGAGACTTAACATCACAAGCCGTGAGAAGACAGAGATACCAGAAAGCTTGAGTTCTAGGACACAGACCTGAGGAAACTAAATATTTTGACTCTCTGCACACCTGCGATGGGGCCTGAATTTGGATATACTATACTCTTTGCCCACATGCTTCTTATGATTGTGGAAGGCAGTGACTGGTGACACAACCAGCTTACAATGAACTTAAGGTAAGAGAAAGACGAGGAAATGTACACAAAAGTCGACATACACCTCCTTTAAACTGTAGGGTTCTCGGTCAGCTCTATTGTAATGAAGTACCCCATTTTCAGCCTTAAATAAAGGCATCCACACGTCTTTAAATGAGCCTGGCTGTACATCT
Organism: Calotriton arnoldi; assembly: GCA_963921515.1. Taxonomy (NCBI): domain Eukaryota; kingdom Metazoa; phylum Chordata; class Amphibia; order Caudata; family Salamandridae; genus Calotriton; species Calotriton arnoldi. Next base: position 2,149,238 of record CAWUFW010000363.1, read on the forward strand.
CCCCAGCCTTTTGACCATACAATGTGGGCCTAATTATGAGTACCCCTTGTGGTATTTGGACAAAATATTGAATTATAAATATCGGGGCACAGAAATATCAGAAAAAAATATTGTGATACAAATATATCGCGATGGAGAAATATTGTGTCAAGAATAATGTTTTTTCCAGGTAAGTAATATCATTGTTGTTAATTTCATTTTCAATAATATAGTTGTAAAAATATCGCTTTCTAATTATCTTAATGTGTTTTAGTTCATATATTAATTGTATGTGTTATTATTGTTTCTTTAATTGTTAATAATATTTTTAAATATAGTTTATTAATTTAAGTGATTGATAATTTTTAATTTACTTGCTAATAGTAATTTATAGTGTTGTAGGAGGTTGCTAGCTTTATAGGGTGGTAAGCTAATTAGGTCATAATTAATCAACAAATAACTAGCAATTTATTATTCATATTTTAATTGATTATTAATTATTTGAATTGGTTAATAATTACATTTGTTTGTTATATTTTAGGTGAGGGCTGCTGGGTTTGTAGGGGTATAGGGTGGAAGGTAATTAAGTTATAATTAATTAACAATTATTTATTGTTAATTATTTAATTGATTATTAATTAAGCAAATTGTGTAATAACTTTATATTTAGTGTGGGCTGTTGAGTTGCAGGGCAACAGGGTGAGAAGTTAGGTAATAAATAACAATGAATCATGTATTTATTATTTATTATTTAATTGATAATTCATTATGTACATTATGCATTTTTAGTTACATTTTAGTTGTGTGTTGCTAGGTTTGTACGAGGTATAGGGTGGAACGTTAATTAAGTAATTCTCAAATAATTATAAATCGGTTAGTTGATGATCAATTATGTAGATTGTGTTATACTTATTTATTTTACTAATATTTTAAGTGTGGGGTGCTAGGTTTGTAGGGTTATAGTGTAGAAAGTTAAGTAACAAAGAAATAACTTTTTTTTAAATTGATAATTAATTATTACATTGTTTAATGCTCATGTATATTGTTTAATTGCTTTTTACTGTGTGTGTGTATATATATATATATATATATATATATATCCCCAAAAAGTCTTTTAACAAATGCTCTCAGGAACCACAGACTCACAGAAAATCCAAGGGTGTTTAATCAAAACAACGCGTTTCAGCCTCACAAGAAGCCTTGTTCACGTATGATTGTGTGCACAAAGAACCATATTGATAAAGTAAAGTACAGCTAAACATTGTTGTAGGACTAAAAGTTCTAGAGTCTCAAATTACACCAAATGATGGCAGACATCTTGGAACGGACTACTGGCAGTAGTGCAGTGATACAATACAATACAATAATATAATATAATACATTCCAACCATGGTGCTGATGCAATATAGAGGCCCTTCTGGGCAGGATATATAATGAGGGCGTATTTCAGTTGGAGAAACTACGAAACAAACATGGCTAAGCATGCTGCCTCTGAGGAAGGAGATTACTCTGAAACGCATCAGGCGAGGCCTGCAGTTATTTCTTACCTGCCTTTCACCGTAGTTGTCCCTGTGCTTTGAAAGACTTGTTGGGAGTGCATTCTGCTAAAGGCAACTTGTGAGACGGAATATATACGGCCAGCCAGGTCGAGGAATGCACCATTGCAGGATCCAGTGCAAGTCCTGTGGCGTGCTATTGAAGGCGCTATGTTGGAACAACAAGCTGCGCTTTATGTTTTTGGGACAATTTTTGATGATTGCGCAGTTATGCTAAATAAAAGAAGGTTTGCTGTCTTAAAAAAATATTAGCGTGTTTATGATTTCGGACCCACAAGGGTTTTTATTGGACTCCAACTCCCGTGATGCAATATAGAGGCCCTTCTGGGCAGGATATATAATGAGGGCGTATTTCAGTTGGAGAAACTACGAAACAAACATGGCTATGCATGCTGCCTCTGAGGAAGGAGATTACTCTGAAACGCGTCAGGCGAGGCATGCAGTTATTTCTTACCTGCCTTTCACCGTAGTTGTCCCTGTGCTTTGAAAGACTTGTTGGGAGTGCATTCTGCTAAAGGCAACTTGTGAGACGGAATATATACGGCCAGCCAGGTCGAGGAATGCACCATTGCAGGATCCAGTGCAAGTCCTGTGGCGTGCTATTGAAGGCGCTACGTTGGAACAACAAGCTGCGCTTTATGTTTTTGGGACAATTTTTGATGATTGCGCAGTTATGCTAAATAAAAGAAGGTATGCTGTTTTAAAAAAATGTTAGCGTGTTTATGATTTCGGACCTACGAGGGTTTTTATTGGACTCCAACTCCCGTGATGCAATATAGAGGCCCTTCTGGGCAGGATATATAATGAGGGCGTATTTCAGTTGGAGAAACTATGAAACAAACATGGCTATGCACGCTGCCTCTGAGGAAGGAGATTACTCTGAAACGCGTCAGGCGAGGCATGCAGTTATTTCTTACCTGCCTTTCACCGTAGTTGTCCCTGTGCTTTGAAAGACTTGTTGGGAGTGCATTCTGCTAAAGGCAACTTGTGAGACGGAATATATATATATATATATATATATATATATATATATATATATATATATATATATATATATATATATCAAAACAATATCCTTACAGGCTTAGAGTGACAAAGAAATTATGCAAAAAGAGGCAGAGAACTCTTGGTAGTTCTCAAGTTTAGTTGGAAAGCAGCTCCTGTATAGAGCACCCTCAACACCAGTGACACTCTAAATTTGCTCACCTCAAATGTCTCCTTTTCTATCAAACTCTTTAAGCATAGGATTAGCACAGGACCATCTACGCTGAGATAGAAAGGGACAAAGTATTTTCCATTTCTACAGCAAAGTTTTTAAGCATAAGACTTGCACAGTGCTATACAGGCTAAGCTGTAAAATGACAAAAGCCTTTTACCACTCCAGGTATAATATTACAGCTTTGAATTGGTAAAATACCAACCAAGCCAACTTGAAATGAATAAAAGCAACCCCTGACATGTGTTTTGCTCTCATTAGAGCTCTCCAGTGAGGCATAGTTTGTCCAGACACAAGGGAGCACCCAGTATAAGTCAAAACAATACCCTTTCAGGCTTAGAGTGATGCAAAAATTATGCAAAAAAGCAGAGAACTCTGGGTAGTTCTGAAGTTTAGGTGGAAAGCAGCTCCTGTATAGAGCACCCTCAACACCAGCGACACTCTAAATTTGCTCACCTCAAATGTCTGCTTTTCTATCAAAGTCTTTAAGCATAGGATTAGCACAGTGTTATCCACGTTGAGATAGAAAGTGACAAAGTCTTTTTCCATTTCTACAGCAAGGTATTTAAGCATAGGACTAACACTGTGCTATCCATGCTGAGCTGTAAAATGACAAAAGCCTTTGTTGCTTTTCCCTATCAAATTATGGGTCACATTTTTAGGCTGCAGCTACGAAGGTCACGTTACTCTATGTCAGTGATTCTTAACCCATGGTCCATGATGCCTACTTAGGGGGTCTGCGACTGTTTACAAATTAAATATTATTAGCAGATTTAGGAAATATGCATAAAAAAGCAACATTTTAAATGTTAAAATGTGCTGTGCGAAGGAATTAGAAATTGGAGGTTAAAAATGTATTTGGTATCTTTATCTTAATTTGTGGGAGAAGCACAAGTTCCACAGAATGATCTAGTATGGATGATTGGTGCCCCCGTGTGAAGCACTAGTAAACACCGATAAAAAGAAAGAATGCATTTGGAGCAAAAAATACAAAATGATATGCCAGAGTCCAGCGTATCACTTTGCCTTTTAGAACTAAAACCACATTTTGAAACACTGCAACGATCTGATTAAAATTTAACTGTTTGCATACATTTTGTTTGTGAATTAAATAAAATATTTATGAATTTGTGTATTTAATGTATACTTGTTTCTGTATTTTTGTGTACTGTTTTGATACTCTAATCATAAAAATTGCTTAGGTGAGGGACCCCGGCTTTCAGTGTGGGGGTCAACAGAAGTCAAAAGGTTAAGAACTGCTGCTCTATGTCATTCCAGACACTGTTTACAGCCCTAGATAACTCAATAAATTCAGTGTTGCAGATATGGTTTGTTTCTATTAAACGTATTATACTTATACACCTGATAGCCATGTGAAAACTCCCTGTTTGCAAACAATGTCCACGATGACACTCTAGGTGCAATATGACTCAAAAGGCCACTCCACCTCTAGCTGTGCAGGTTGGGTGGTACACATGCAGTACAATCCTATTCTGAGCCCTCCACCTGATAACTGCTCTCCAGAGAATCCTTTGTGTTAGGGTTTCTAGATCACTCCATGGAGGCAGACACCATGGGCCCATTTCACAACGCCATGAGTATGTAGAATTACACAGCTGTAAATCCCAGACAAGGGCCATGGAGTGGGCAGATCAAGGCGTGGAGTGCCTTTTGAGCTATTGACCGACACAAACTTAGAAGCTTGCAGGTATTCGCAAACTCCAATTGGACCCTTTTCCACCCTGGTTACTGTGGACTTTTACTCCACCAAGACAGTGCTTAATTTGAACCAGTGGTTTCCGGTGTTCAGCACCAGCACTTAATTGTCAAAACAGGCACCTATGACAGCTGCCACATGGTGGCGCTGTTTGTATAATTTAGAGACGAGCAGAACAGCAATTGTTTATTAATTCAGTATACATTAAAAACAACTAATACCTGCTGCCCAAGCTATTTTTATGGCTTTGGGGGCCTGGAATAGTCTGAATTGTCACACTTGTAGCAGAGGGCTGGTTAGTAGTTGCGTAGGTACTGTCAGTTGCAAAGCTGGCAGTGGCAATGGGCGGTGCAAGCTGGAGAGGCTTCCTGACTAGAGCCATGGCACTTAGTTTTTTTTTTTTTTACAAACTAAGCACCGCACCAAAGGACTCGAGTAATTCGTCTTTCAGGGTAGTGAATCACAAAGAAAAAGAAAAAAGAAATGTATATTTGCACACTAGGCTGACTGTCAACAGTGCACACTTGTACACTATATAAAATTATGTATTGAGAAATAACAGTTTTTTTACACAAATTCCATGATGTACCACTGCATGCGCAGCGCTCCTGGCATACTACCCCTGACTTTTGTTAATCTGGGAAAACCTATCAAATAATACTTCTTTCATATGACAACCTAATGAGTTTTGGAGGCTGTGGTCTTAGCTTCTTTCCATTGAACCAGCATACCTATGGAATGAGGACAAGATGTTTTAGCTCCGATTTCATTAACTGCACCGGGGTCTTTTCCCGACCGTCCTCAACCTCAAGACAATCTGTCATGGGCCTGAGGACAAGAAACGTGCTCACACCACAAATTCGGAAAGCACTTTTAAACTAATGCAATAAATGATGTTCTGTTTTCCTTTCAGAGGGTTCCATAACAACAACATCAAAGCCATCCCGGAGAAGGCGTTTCTGGGGAGTCCCTTGCTCCAGACCATGTAAGGTGGCTTCCTGCCTTGTTTTTTGAGGGGGTGGGTCTCAGTACGTGCTGTTCTCGGTTTGCTGCCAGGCTCCAAAGCTTGTTAGCGCTCTCGTTTCAGCTGCGTTACAGGCTTTCATGCGACAGCCACGTGTTTTAGTCCAAGACATAATTGTCACCTTCAGGGAAACTCAGGAAGTTGAAGTGAGATCAGATGCGACATAAAGGGGGTTTGTTTTCAGGGCCTTCTTTAATTTTTTTAAACCCTAAAACCAATAGGTGATGTCACCTTTTTGTTAGGATCCAGTCGCTGGTGCTTCTCAATGAGCGGGTGTCTAATAGCAAGGCTGCCTATGTGTGATCCACTCATGTCACTTTCTTCTACTTCCTGCCACTTTATCTCACTCTTGTAAGTTCTTTTTCCTCCCTCCTTTCTCCCTTTGCTTTCTCTTTCTTTCTGCTTTTCCTGCCTTTCTTTCTCTTGCTCTGAGTCAAAGGCCGGGGATGAAAAATAAGTACCAGTCCTCAAAAATGAGCGTTGGTGCCCCCCACCAGAAACCACCACAAGTAAGGCACAGAGAACACACGTTGATAGCCCTGGTCATTGCAAGAGAAAGTAATCATGAGTCACAGAGCTCTTTTATGCAAACTATGCTGGGCACAACAATCTCAGAACAGTCCTTTAAATGGGCCATCTGGCTAATAAAGAGACAATAGGTCTCAGAAACCAAGCAAACGCCATCAAGCAGAGGCACTTTCGGGAATGCATATTGTTGGTGGCTGATACCAGTGCAGGACTCAGCAAAGAGAGCTGGTTTTAACTTTACACTGGATGAGCCAGAGAAGTGCCGGCTGTACGTTGGTTATAATGCATTGTACAGTTTCACTATCAGAGAAAGAAAACGGAAGCAAAGCTTTGCAAATCAGCTTACCCAACCTTCAGCACAATTGCAGTTACAATAAATGCACCCTGGGGGCCATGCGTTCGGGGTGGTTTGAAAATTGGGCATTCATTTTACCTCGAGTTTTGAAAAAGGCGGTGATACATACATGCTGCATGCCAGACTAAGAAAGTACAATGGTTCTGTCGGGTATAACCACAATATTTCTTATAATTACAATGTTTCTTGTAGTTACAATTCAATTACACGGACAAATTATTTCCTACACAGATTGAATGTGAATACGTTTAGCAAGGAAAACACAATAAGGGCAAAGTGATCGGGTTTTATGGGTAATACGATATTTTATATAAATTACATCATTTATATTTACCCACATATAAAGAATTTATGTTGCATACACAGCTGCCAACAATGTGAAGATTAAAGTGAGTTGTGATCAAGTGACATAGTGTGATTGGTGACACAATAAGTGCGTGATATGTACAAGGTGGTTAAAATATATACATATTTGGAACAGGCCAGGATAAATACAATGACCCTGCTACTCTGTACAATTTCAGTGTTTTACTGAGCCGGGCCTTGAACTGGACCAGAAGGTAGCGTCGACGTTTCAACCCTATATGCGCGATTTTAAATCATCACAGCGGGTCTTCATCAGGACTGGAGTGGGGAAAGGAATGGTAGCCTAATGAAAACCAGAGCTATTCCTGGTTAGGCTCAGGTCAGAGATGATCAAGGGCCCATCTGGTGATCATCGATATAAATCCTGTTGTGAGTCCTACATGACTACGAAGGACTGGCGAATATTAATCGTGGAACGCCTTTAGGGTTTGGTGTGGGATACAAATCCGAGATTTCAGGCAGAGGGGCAGTAGAGACTCCTGCCGCTTGATCGCGATACAGTCGATCTGTATGAAGAAGTCTGGCAGGCAGAAGATAACGTCCACGAGCACGTCTGGCAGTGACGCGTAGCGTGCAGCAGCTCAGTGCCTGCATGCCTTGTTGCTAAGCAACTGACGCGGAGTCCTCGTACGCCGCAGCGACTACGTGTCAACTTAATCACGTGCGCAAGAGGGGCAAGTCATTATGGTGATGGTTGACTACAGGAGAGACAATTAGTGTGCCAGACCTGAGCATGGGTGTCTATCCCAAAGTGGTTAATAACTCAGGAAAGATTTGGTGTACATAATAACTGCTTATATATATACAAACAATTCCTGTTGTGATTAATACATGTAACACGTGTGGTGCGCGTTTGAACTGAACCACAAGATGAAGTATGTAGACGCAGTGCATATACTGTACAATACAGTCAGAATGAAAAGCAATGTTATTATTACTACAGTAGTGATTCTCGTTACAGTTATCAAACACGTTCGAATCCGCACCTTAGCAGGAGCCAACATATTTGAATACTTTTAAATGTGCATTTAAATGGATATTGTTTAGTATTACAGCTTGAAGGTTAGCTGTCAATTAGTACATTGAGAATGTAGCCGAGATCTGTTCCTATGCTCGAGCATAACATGTTAAAACTAAATAGTGCATGCGTTATGTTAAAAGTAGTTGGAAACCACGCGTACTGTCAACATTGAGATATTACAATTGGCCCATTTGTCTGGATGTTTCCTCAAATTCATTCAACCCCTCCATTACAGTATTGAGGAATGTATCCACCTGCATTCTTTCGGTTCAGGCCACTGAAATGGACCCACCTCTGGAGCAGGGCAGACTTTCTCGGCCACCCACCATCTCATGTTTCTGTGATAGGAAGTGGTCAACTAATGGGGCACCCTGTACCTTGCATCTTATGCAGCTCATGTGTTGCAATATTCTCGCCTTTACTTTCTGGGTGGTCTGACCTACATAAAGTAAATCACAAGGACAACAAATGACATATATTAAGTTGGCGCTGTTAGCAGTTTGTGAAGTCTGATAACTTATATGTTCTGTTGTTGTGTGTAAAGGTGGAACCCTCCACCGTCAGCGGGCAGGCTTTGCAGTGGCCACATTTGTGGTGACCAGTTATGGGTGGCAGGCCCAATTGATTTCTCAAGTTCATTGGTTTGGGGGTTCAGGTACGTTTTGACAACGTTGTCTTTTATACTCCTGCCCTCTTAAAGCAAAGAGTGGATCCTCGTGGTGTGCAGTTCACTTGCGACAAGATTCCAGTATTTTTTCACTATCTTTTTGATGTCATTGCTTTTGGCGTTGAATGTGGTCACGCACACCATTTTTTCAGTCTTTTCCGGTTTTTCTTTAACTTGCAGCAATTGGTCACGCGGGCAATACCAATGTGTGACATCCAGTTCACCATGACCAACAATAACGAATCCATCGATTTCCTTGAGCTCACATTTAAAGTGGATGATGGCTTCTTGTTCTGTGATCTCTACCGTAAACCCACTGAAAGGAATACGCTCCTCAAGTATGAATCACATCACCCGCGCAGCCTGAGGGATAACCTACCTTATGGTCAGTACCTCAGGCTGAGAAGGAACTGCACTCGGAGAGTAGACTTTTTTAAGGAAACTGAGATCCTTACCGCACGCCTGAAAGAGAGAGGTTACCCTACAGGTCTGCTTAAACGTGCACGCAAACGGGCTTGGTATTGCCCGCGTGACCAATTGCTGCAAGTTAAAGAAAAACCGGAAAAGACTGAAAAAATTGTGTGCGTGACCACATTCAACGCCAAAAGCAACGACATCAAAAAGATAGTGAAAAAATACTGGAATCTTGTCGCAAGTGAACTGCACACCACCGAGGATCCACTCTTTGCTTTTAAGAGGGGCAGCAGTATAAAAGACAACGTTGTCAAAACGTACCTTGAACCCCCCAAACCAATGAACTTGAGAAATCAATTGGGCCTGCCACCCATAACTGTTCACCACAAATGTGGCCACTGCAAAGCCTGCCCGCTGACGGTGGAGGGTTCCACCTTTACACACAACAACAGAACATATAAGTTATCAGACTTCACAAACTGTAACAGCGCCAACTTAATATATGTCATTTGTTGTCCTTGTGATTTACTTTATGGAGGTCAGACCACCCAGAAAGTAAAGGCGAGAATATTGCAACACATGAGCCGCATAAGATGCAAGGTACAGGGTGCCCCATTAGTTGACCACTTCCTATCACAGAAACACCAGCCAGAAAGTATGAGATGGTGGGTGGCCGAGAAAGTCTGCCCTGCTCCAAGGGGTGGGTCCATTTCAGTGGCCCTGAACCGAAAAGAATGCAGGTGGATACATTCCCTCAATACTGTAATGGAGGGGTTGAATGAATTTGAGGAAACATCCAGACAAATGGGCCAATTGTAATATCTCAATGTTGACAGTACGCGTGGTTTCCAACTACCTTTTAACATAACGCATGCACTATTTAGTTTTAACATGTTATGCTCGAGCATAGGAACAGATCTCGGCTACATTCTCAATGTACTAATTGACAGCTAACCTTCCAAGCTGTAATACTAAACAATATCCATTTAAATGCACATTTAAAGTATTCAAATATGTTGGCTCCTGCTAAGGTGCAGATTCGAACGTGTTTGATAACTGTAACGAGAATCACTACTCTAGTAATAATAACATTCCTTTTCATTCTGACTGTATTGTATAGTATATGCACTGGGTCTACATACTTCATCTTGTGGTTCAGTTCAAACGCGCACCACACGTGTCACATGTATTAATCACAACATGAATTGTTTGTGTATATATATAAGCAGTTATTATGTACACCAAATCTTTCCTGAGTTATTAACCACTTTTGGGATAGACACCCTTGCTCAGGTCTGGCACACTAATTGTCTCTCCTGTAGTCAACCATCAACATAATGACTTGCCCCCCGTTGCGCACGTGATTAAGTTGACACGTAGTCGCTGCGGCGTACGAGGACTCCGCGTCAGTTGCTTGGCAACAAGGCATGCAGGCACTGAGCTGCTGCACGCTACACGTCACTGCCAGACGTGCTCGTGGACGTTTATCTTCTGCCTGCCAGACTTCTTCATACAGATCGACTGTATGCGGTCAAGCGGCAGGAGTCTCTACTGCCCCTCTGCCTCAAATCTCGGATTTGTATCCCACACCAAACCCTAAAGACGTTCACGATTAATATTCGCCGTCCTTCGTAGTCGTGTAGGACTCACAACAGGATTTATATCGATGATCACCAGATGGGCCCTTGATCATCTCTGACCTGAGCCTAACCAGGAATATCTCTGGTTTTCGTTAGGCTGCCATTCCTTTCCCCACTCCAGTCCTGATGAAGACCCGCTGTGATGATTTAAAATCGCGCATATAGGGTTGAAACGTCGACACTACCTTCTGGTCCAGTTCAAGGCCCCGCTCGTAAAACACTGAAATTGTACAGAGTAGCAGGGTCATTGTATTTATCCTGGCTAGCAGCCGGGACCCAGCCGAGCTAGCAGCCGGGACCCACGGAGCCTGACTTAGGTGCACCGAGGGCACACCGCCTCCCACAAGTGTTGGGACTACCGGTCCCCCTCCCGGGCCCGATCAGCTGCCATCTCAGAAACCGAGTGTTTCCACACATGAGCCGCAAATTGCGACCCTCTTTTATTCCTCCCCACCTTAGCGCGTGGGTTGTGATTATTTGTTGACACGTGGCCTGATTTTTGCCACTCACTTTTTATTCACTGTTTTCACCTCTGGTCCTGAAGAAAGCCCCCTACATTTATTTCTGGGGCTGAAACACGTAGACCGTCTTTCCTGACAACAGCGAGCCATTATACTCCTATGGTTGTCTACCCCCTGTTTTTACCCATACCCCGGGCTGCCACAATTAAATAATTTTTGTATATCTAGGCAAGGATTCCCGGAGGTATTTTTAATCTAGCACCACACTTCATCACACTATCACACTACACCAGCTCCGCTGTAATCAGGCGTCGTAGCACAACCGGGCGGCATTCGGCCACCCGGTTGGGACCCCGATGATGAAGCATGACACCAACTAGGTTGGTGTGTGAGGGGTCTTTTAAAAGAACCTGATGGTTCTCCAGCACTGTGAGCCCCCAGTGTCATCTATTCAGGTACTGGGTACGTCCACATTGTTCATTGACCAATCACACTATGTCACTTGATCACAACTCACTTTAATCTTCACATTGTTGGCAGCTGTGTATGCAACATAAATTCTTTATATGTGGGTAAATATAAATGATGTAATTTATATAAAATATCGTATTACCCATAAAACCCGATTACTTTGCCCTTATTGTGTGTTCCTTGCTAAACGTATTCACATTCAATCTGTGTAGGAAATAATTTGTCCGTGTAATTGAATCATAACTACAAGAAACATTGTAATTATAAGAAATATTGTGGTTATAATCCGACAGAACCATTGTACTTTCATAATCCTATACCCAGGTTCTGAGGGCCACAGGGTCACCCCATTGTCTATTGAGCATGCCAGACTAAAGCAGATGGAGGGGAAGCACTTGCATAAAGGCATGTGAACAGATTTACAAAAAAAAGCATCGATGCAAACTGCGCTTTTATCGAGGCAAATTGTGCACCTTTTAAAGATTAACTGAAATGCTAAATTGCACCTGTAACAAACAGCGGATGGAGGGCTTACAAATCACTGCACATCACTCGGCATCAGATCAGAACCAGAATTCTCTTTATTAGGCTGTGAACAGCCATAAAAGCATGCAAGACGTGCAAAAATAGGAATAGAATACACACAAGTTATTAAAACACGCATGTAAAGTACGTAAAATCATCAGGCTTGTGATATTAATGACCAACAATCTGGATAAAAACAGGCTAGGATAAACAAGACTGGGCAGGTTCATTTGGTGACACTGCATAGAAGGGACTCTTCCAAAGAAACCTCTGCAGACCATGTGCCTGCATCGCAAGGATTACATGTGTACTGCCACTTGCAGAGGTTTGAAGTTCTGTGCAGTGGCAATTTACCCTATATTTGTATGGATATACCCATTATTGATTTAATGTCTCGCTTGGATTGGTGTTGGTAAATCATGCCGTTCTTTTGAAACATCCTTTGTTCGTTGTCTATCCCTTGTATGTGTGTAAGTCATGGACTGTCCATTCTGAAGCATGTGTTCTTTGTGTCTCTGTGCATGTGTGCACCATACTTTCTCCCATATGGAAATGTCTCTGACTTTCTCATGAACTTTATTTGCAGCCACTTTTATGATAATCCCATTCAATTTGTTGGACAGTCTGCATTCCAGTACTTACCAAAACTTCACACTCTGTAAGTCCTTTATTTATTTTATTTCCTTATGCAATTTATATTGTGCATGCAGGCAGAACATGGTTGACTGCACTAATTTGAATATAGATCCAACCTTTTGAGATAGCCCTGTGTCTTGGAAGGGCTGCGATAATATTGTTATTTCATATAAGACTGGCGTTACTAAACATCGGTCTCCACAACATGAAGCAGAACGAGAGACTTGTGTATTTGAAAAACAATGTGTAAGGTGATGGATGAGAAAACATTTCTGAGAGTCTCATCTGACGTCTCTTGAAGGTTTGCAACAATAAACAAAACAATGGAAAGATTGCTTGAATTAGTCTCCGTCACTGGTGGCCAGTCATGTCGCATTCCAGTCCATTGTTTGGTACACATTGTGCCACCCTATATAGACCCCAGCCATTTGCAAATCAGTCTTGCTCCGGCTCCAATATGAACAGTGCAGCCCAAACTGCCAAGCCAGGTCCCTTCCAGATGGAAAACAACCAAACATAGACTAGTGAGGCCAATTTAGGCCTCTCCAGAAGGGCAAGTACATCTTGGCTTCCTGGAATGCCAGTTTGCCCTGCGCAACAGGGTGCCTACTCCAGTTATCCTAAAGCTTAAGCTAGAGCTGGTTCCGGTCATCCAGTCTGGATATCATAATCCATGCCGGGGGAAGACAGCGCCTGTCCTTGGCAATTAGATATATCAGCCGCTGTTTAATATAAACTGGGCTCACTGTGGGATGAGGGGAAGGGTAGCAGTGCAGTGTAAGTGTAAAACTCCTAATCAGACACTGTGTGCATTTACTGAATGAACTGACATAAAATTGAAGTGAGTTATCCATTGTTAAAAGAGAAAAAGAAAAAGCAGCTGGGTCATAGATGACTGCACCATCAGGACTAGTCACAGATTGTATAAGGTATTGCCCACCTCAAAAGATCTGCTGCTTGTAGACCATAAATATAACTATATAAGTTGGTTGGATGAGAGGCAATATATAGACACAGACAATTAAGTACACACAAACATGTCAAATAAAAATTATTTGAAAAATCAACGTTTCTGGTCTATTTTATTCTCAGTTGTGCTTCATATGATAGAACCAGCCAACGCGTTTCGCCCAAACATGGGCTTCTTCAGGGCAATAGGGTATAGAAATGAAATGTATCCTCAGACGCGCATATCATAGAGGATTGAAACAAATCCTAGGACGCATAGATGAGGCTCATGGTAGAGCGAAGTCCTATGAGTATATATAGTATGGTGTACTTCAAACGGTATTAGCCGCATAAGTATATTGGAGCCGTGTCCGTAAAAGCCGTCTTAACCCAGCACTTCGCTCTACCATGAGCCTCATCTATGCGTCCTAGGATTTGTTTCAATCCTCTATGATATGCGCGTCTGAGGATACATTTCATTTCTATACCCTATTGCCCTGAAGAAGCCCATGTTTGGGCGAAACGCGTTGGCTGGTTCTATCATATGAAGCACAACTGAGAATAAAATAGACCAGAAACGTTGATTTTTCAAATAATTTTTATTTGACATGTTTGTGTGTACTTAATTGTCTGTGTCTATATATTGCCTCTCATCCAACCAACTTATATAGTTATCCATTGTTGCCTTTAGAGGATAACTGTACTCACCACTGTGGCAATTTCAGGGAGATCCAGTTGTGTTATGTTGAATGTATTGTTCTCAATAATATCAGCAAAGAGTGGATTTGTTTGACGCTTCTAAGCTCATCTTGTTAGAAGTGATGTTAAACAGCTTTATGTGTAGCTTATTATTTCCTACTATTCCTTTTAGGAAGAAAAATTACAGATTATTTTTTGTCAATTTACAACTGCAGGTCATTGAATGGAGCTACAGATATCAAGGTGTTTCCAGACCTCAAAGGGACAACAAGTCTTGAAATACTGTAAGCACCTCCATTGTTTATTTCAGCAACTTACCACCACTCTTTTTTTCAGCCTTTTTATTCTTTGGACCTCTTTCCATCTAACAATCTAGCAGTATGTGACTCCAAAGGTCAGTCTCTGTCCTATATTCAATATTGAAATACCAATAAAGCATCTCTATAGGTACTCGCTGAAATTTTACCCTGAGTAAGTTCCACTCCTTTTCTTTTCTCTTTCATCTTCACCAGGACCTTGACACAGACTGGAATTTGTTTCCTGCCCATGGAAATGTGCCAGCAGCTGCCCAACCTGCGGGTCTTGTGAGTAATTTTCTGTGTTAATCGTTTTTTGAGCGTTGGGTGAGAAGAAGCCAAAATAACGCTTACAGTTGAGGTCAGGAAATTTAAAGAATTTTGCAGAGTGCAATGGCTTTAATATATCGCTTCTTTGTAGCGTCATCAGTATACTTAAGTCGCTCATGTACTCGTGCCATTCTCTCAAAGTCCTGTAGCCAGACTGAGAGACTTACAATTCTGTTTGACTGTTCTGCCGCATCTTAAAATTGAAAACTGGGAAATATGAAGTATTCTCACTAGCACCTCTCAAACCTTCATATGTTTTATCATGGAAGTCATTTACTGCCAAAAGGGTAAGCATGGGAGTGTTAAAACCTTAATAAAACTGAAATGACTTCCACATTTGTAGACATAGAATTATAGGACTTTGTCACTCAAAAAGTAACTGATCCACTGCTTATAGCAGCCAATAGGCACCCTCTGAATGTAGCCAGATGACCAGCAATTAAATTATCAACATTTGACATTGTCGTTGATTTGGAGACTCAATGATAATGTTACAAGCCGCATCCTTCATTGCCCTACAAAAAGTAACGTACAATAAATATGACTTAGAATTTTTGAATACTGATGTGCTACAATCCAAATTCTTACCATAAATGAGATCAGTTTATTGCATATACTTGCATATACTTTATGTCTGCTAAAACTAGCATATTTCCTCGCGTTCAATTTAAGCAATTGCACCTTCTAGGCAATTTGTGCTTGACATATGTGTTACATTTCATGAAAGTCAGGTTCTGCATGTCTCATTCCATTGGAAGGCTTTCCGTTTAATAGCATTCTTATTGGGTAGAAACCAAATCATTACTGTACATTATTACCACGTTACATTTTATCAGGTTTTCTCAGGTTCTGTTCCTTGAAAGTCTGTCATAAAAAAGTCAGTCAATTCAAACTCTAACAGATTAGGGGGCATATTAGCAAGACCCACGTTAAAATTATCGCCGTTTTAGCGGCAGGAAACTGCCGCTAAAACGGCGATAATGGTCTTGCTAATATGCGTTATAGAATTCCAATAGAAGCCCAGGTTAGATGTCAGGACATCTAACCTGGGCTTCTATTGGAATTCCATAACGCATATTAGCAAGCCCATTATCGCCGTTTTAGCGGCAGTTTCCTGCCGCTAAAACGGCGATAATTTTAACGTGGGTCTTGCTAATATGCCCCCACATTCTATCAGAATTCAGTAAAATTGAAGTAGGCATAACTGTAGACAATTGCATTACATCATTTTAAATCCCAGCAGGTTGCTGTTTAGCAGATTATATTTTAGCAGGTTAATTTCTAGTAGATAATATTTTAGAATATTCTTTAAGATTAAATTGTAGCATATTACAATGTAGATTTTGTGACATTCCACGCCTGCCAGTTTGCACTCCATTTAATTCCCACTGATTCTATCCATTCTGTAACTTTTCAATATGACATACTTGGTTTTCTGTTCTATTGGCTTGGTTCCTTTTGGGCATATAAATCTCACTTTAGTCAATCAATCAATCAGGGATATTTAAAGAGCGCTACTCACCTGTGAGGGTCTCAAGGCGCTGGGAGGGGGGTCAGCTCCGAGTCAGCCGAAAAGCCAGGTCTTGAGGCTCTTGCTGAAGGTGTGCAGGGTGGGGGGAGCGTCTCATGTTGACTGGGAGCTCGTTCCAGGCCTTGGCTGTGACGTAGGAGAAGGCTCTTCCACCCGCTCCGGTTCTGTGGATGCGGGGGGTTTCTGCTAGGGGGAGGTCAGCGGAGCGGAGGTTTCTTTTGGGTACGTGGAAGGAGACTCTTTCGTTGAGGTATTTGAGTCCGGTGTTGTGGAGGGATTTGTAGGCGTGGGTGAGTAGCTTGAAGGTTACTCTCTTCTCGACGGGGAGTTAGTGCACCAAACATGTCTAATGTGTCTGCAAACTAGAAATTCTGATTCTTAGAATCAAGATATTTGGACATTAAATTTCATATTGAGCTGACAACTGGAGAAAATTGACAAGATGGCTGGATTTTTTGCAGTTGTAAGCTTCAGATAAATGATTAAATCTATGAAAAACTTAGACATGGCATTATGAATCGTAGATTTTCTCCTTTCAGAAGATCCTGTCATACTACTGAAACCAGTACAACAAACATTTCATTCCATGTCACTTGTTCCTGAAGATTTCCTGCCTTGATTTATCTTTCTTTCAAATCTGCACTTGTTTTCAGTCTGTTAAATTGAATGGGCTTAAACTGTAACATCAGAAAACAATTTTGTTTATTTTAGGCAGCATGGATAATTTTTACAGGTCAAATCTGCCTGCTGGGACTGTCTATGTAGGTAGGAGCGTAGAGTTTTTAAAACAAAAAAGCTGCTATGATATTAACTGTGTATGGGATCAACAGGTGATGCCTCGCCGAAGAACCACCGCTCCCTCCCTACCCATGTTGTTCAAGATCACCTCTTACCCTGGAGTCATTTTTTCCTGTCATTAATATAGGTACCAGCCACACAGATCACTACTCTCTTCTTGCATGTTTTCCTACCTTCTGTGTGGTCCCTGGACATCACTTCTAACACTGTCATGTTTTCCTGCCCACATTGGGGTGCCTCCCCTAGAAGTCTCCTCACTGCTGCCATAGTTTCTTATCTTCGTCAGGGAGCTGCTACTGTAGGTATCTTCTCTTCATGCATGCTATTAGAGCCTCTAACCCAAGAGCCCTCTGGTTACTCCCATTTTTACTTCTCTGCCGTGATTCCCTCCTCTCCAGAGGTCTGCTTCCACCTCTCCCTCTCCCTCCCATACCTTACTTCTCTGATTGCTTGGAAACTATCAGGCCTCTGAATAAAGATTAACAATGTAGACATAGTGGTGCACTCAAAATAATAATTCACAGCAGTCCAATTGTATTTGAAAGTTCATAAATCTTCTTTATTTTTTTCCGAATCTTGTTTCTTTTTTTCATATAAAATCAAACACAGCCACAGACAACGTGTTTTGTTAAAAAATGATCTTCTTCAGCGCGTATCACACAAGTGTCCATGTTCATAAACGAGCACAAATTGATGTTGCTTTGAGAACCTAACGAACAACGTTTTGACAAATTCTATCCCGTGAATATTTTCTGTTGAATATGTTTTCATAAGTGAATCGATCTGTGTAGGGAACAGTACAACGCAGCAAACTCCTGGAAATGGGAGCCTCATGCCATTGGCTCTTGAGCTGTTTTTATGTAGACTGCAACGGAAAGCCCTTTTTCACTCAGAGTTGTATTTCTTGTATGCTATTTTTCCACTCTTTCGCTTCCTTATCCCCATTAGGAATTTGCATCAAAGACGTTAACAATGCCAGTTATGCTGCAACCCTGCTGAGAGCCTGAGACTAATTCAGAAACAGCGTGTAGTGAGGAATGCTTATAAGTTTTTACAGGCCACATAAAGGCTCAGAGATATTCCACAGACGTGTGCATATACACTATGTCTAAATTGTTAGTATGGTCCACTCAGTGGAAGTACCCTTGGCAGCGGGTTCTATTTAGAGTGAGTCCCAATTTTTGAATATTTGGGAAGACTTGGGATGTGCAATTAGCAGGGCCTAGCTGCTAAAGTGTGTATTGTGGGAAGCTCAGAATAAAGATTGTTAAATAAAGTATAGTACACTGTCTTTACTACTTCATGTAAAGGCTAACTCTGTTGTCTCTCTTTAGAGAACTCTCACACAATCAGATCGAGGAGCTACCAAGTTTGCATCGGTGTCAGAGGCTGGAAGAAATGTAAGTGTCTTATTTAGGAACGGGAACACTTTGTGGGGTGTACAGAAAATGATCCAGCCTCCTTTATATCCAGATCAGGGGTTTAGGGGGCTGTAAGCAATATTGCATCAAGCGTTTAACAGGTCATTTTGGCTAATAAACTTATTGCATCATTATTAAAGTGCTTTGGAGATCCCCATTTAGCAATGTCACATGTTGCTCTCGGCTGCCTCCCTTATTCCAGGTCTTGCTTCCCGAATGTCTCAGGGCATTCCTATATTCCAGAGTCAAATCGAGGTAGTATGCTCTGTGTGACGTGAGAAGGGGTAGCCAGGCTTGATTCTTCTCAGCATTTTTAATGACAGGATGTGTTTCATATGGTCAGCATCAGAAGAGGCCGTAGGGAATTTCCTGACTAAGGTTTGTGAGTCTGAAGTCCACTAAGGCGCTTATTTACAAGGCCCTTGCGCCACTTTTGCGTCATTTTTAACATGGCAAAAATGACGCAAAAGTGGCGCAAGGGGCTTGTAAATCTGCCCCTGTGTTTGTTATCTTTCTACCATCCCATTACAACGATGCATTGCAAGGGGCACCTAATACTTGCATGACAAGTGGACACCGACTGCGAAAACACTCACGTGGCAGGAGAAGTTAAACAGCTGAGCCTGCTGTCCAACACCCTTTTTGTGTAGACCGCAGACCGAAAAATCAGAAATCACTTCAAAGCTGCAAATCAAAAACAAGTCAACATGTTTGCACTTCATAAAGAGAAAACGTGTTTTTCCCCCATCCATCTCTCTCTGTGTCTACAGCCAAACCGAGCATTTCATCTAGGACACTGGCAGCAGTTGTTGGCTTTTCAACCACAGGACGTGGGCTCCCGATCTCACATTAGAAGCACAAACGTAAAAATCCAAATGTGCTAAATCCTGCTGGCCGAAGCCCACTACTGACGTGTGCCTGTCTGAGAGTTGTATGTATCTGTGTGTGCCCTTTTGTGTACATGGGTGTCTTGCAATTGATATCTACTCACATATAGCTTTCAGCCCCTGCGAACAAGTAATTCAAATGTATTCTAAAGAAAGGCTGACAGCTTTTGCAGTGTGTTTGCCAGACCCATTGTTTCTAACCCACTACATATACATAGAGTGTATGTGTAGGTCAGCCCCTTCCTCATGATTGGATGGTTTTGTTGTCTATTTTACTTCCTTGGTCCCGAGACGATAGCTTTCCTCCCTGCTCAGGAGACTTTAGGTCTGACAGTGTTCTGACCAGATGAGTTGCTTACTTCAGGGGAATCTTTGTTTTTATTTTCAAAGGAATATTCCATTAAAGCGAATGGGTTGCATTTCTATCTCCCTCTGTTCTTTCTTCAGCTCCCCATCCCGCACCATGTGTTATTTGTGTTTTTTTCCCTTGCTTTCTTCCCTGCACACTCCATTTGCTCATCCCCTGTGCACTTTCTTTTGTGATAGCCATTTTGGTTCTTTTTTGCCAATGCTGAGCATTCTGTGTTTTTTTGTTTACTGCGTCCTGCCCTTCTCTGATGTGCCTGCAGTGTGCTTCTCCGTGGCTATCTTCAGGGTTGCAAAAGGAATTGGCTTAAAGCCCAAGTGTTGAGGCACATACAGTACCCGTGTCTTCTCCGCATGCCTGCTAGGGGGAGGCGGCACTGCCTGCAGCCACCACTGCTTTCAAGTCACGCATTATGTGGACACTGTAGTGTATGAGCTGTGTGGACTGTAGTAGAGTAGAATGAACTGCTGCTCTAGAGTAGCTTTGCACAATTAGCAGCAAATGGCATCTGTGGAGCCCTGAGTCTGAACGGATCTCTATATTCACAGAGATGGGTCCCTGTAGAGTGTTATTTTGCCTTTCAACTTTCAGAAGTTCGTAAACTGAGGACCATGGCCTGGGGATGGAGTGCAGAAAGTTAATCACAGCACATAGAAATGGCCGAAGTGCAGCATCAAGTGCTTAATTAAAAATATATTATTACTTGACAACTGTGGAGTTGTGCTTGCATGAAATGCTGTGTCCAGGCACTGAAGCTATTTTTGCAACATATGGCCAAATCATGCCAATATTCTCGAATGCGTAAGCATCTAGGGCCACATAGGAGGTAGTGACTCCTAGACGTGCATACGTCGTGGCATTTTGAGGCTGTGTTTCTAGTTGCTATATGCATCGAGCCTGGGGCAAATTTGATTTTTCGACTGGGTTGACAAAGAAGGGGCCCTTCCTGGACGACTTGGGTGTAGTGAAGCTCAAAGGATGCTCATGGAAGGGCTTCTGAGAAACAATGGCGTAACAAAACCTTAGGGCTCCCCATGCAAGGTATGATGAAGGGGGCCCCACACACTTCTCGCTCCCATATTGTCTCCTAATTCTTGCCTTCTTGAGCCCTCATGGGTCTGAGCTATCCCACAGATGACACAATCTCTCAGACTCTGGATTCAGACTGAACGCTCAGTCTTCATGTGCATTGCATGCAACACAACAAAAGCCATGTGAGGAATGCTTGCAAAGAGTCTAACCTTTGGCAATCGCTCATGGTAGCACTCCAACCTATCGTTCTGTGGCCCACCATGCCACCTTAGAGCCTGTGTTTGCGGTCGGCAATGCCACCAAGGACCTTTGGAAGAAGCGCTTAATCAGTTGCGGCCGGCATGGCTCGCGGGTGGGCGCAGGGGGATCACAGGGGGGGGGTCGTAGAGGGAGACGCGCGAGGGGGTCATGCGGGAGGGAGCATAATAAAAAACATTTTTTACAAAAAACTTACATTGAGGCCGGGTCCCGCGTCTTCTCTGTTCTTGCTCTCCTGCCTCTGACTCGGACAGGAACAGGAAGCAGGCAGCCGGCTCCCTCCCCTAAGCCAATCACAACGCTGCAATGCAGCCTTGTGATTGGTCTGAACGCCGTGACATGGCGCTCAGCCACGGGCTGTTCTCAATGCAGGCTGTAATGCAGCCTGCATGGAGAAGGGGAAAGTGTGCATGACTGGTTTGGGCAGCCCGAGAGGGCTGACCAAACAGTCATTGCGCACTTAGGAGTGGGCAAACCACTCCTCCCCTGCCCCATTAGCAGAGCAGATGCCCACAAAGGAAACCTAAAATTGCAATAACTAAAAGTTATTACCATTTTATGTTTTTGCTTCTCGCACTGCGAGAATGCAGTGGGACAATGCTCCTCCGCCATAGCGGAGGAGCCGCCACTGCACTTAATGCCTTCGCCTCCCCTGAAAGAGGTGTGAAGCTGTACAGAAGGACTGAAAAAGGGATCAATGGGACGCCTCCTTTCAGGTGGTCCTAGCTATGGTGATATCACACCTGGATTATGCCAATTCTCTATACTTTGGCATACCACTCTACCTCACCAAAAGACTGCAAATGGTACAAAACCAGGCAGCCAGACTGATATCCCAACAATCTAGATGGGAACATATTTCTCCCACCTTAAAAGAACTACACTGGCTTCCCATTCCACAAAGATGTGCATTCAAGGTTGGTTGCCTTATTTTTAAAGCTTTGTATGGTGCTAGCCCAAAATTTATATCCAGACTTGTCCAGAAATACTTACCTGCACGTTGTCTATGCTCTGCCCATAAGAACCTCTTAGCCATCCCTCCCTACAGACGGAAACGAATAGGAGGCTGCAGGTTTGCGGTATTGGCACCCAGTTTTTGGAACACTCTTCATTTGGACATAAGAACTTGTACTGAATTCACAAGGTTCCGTAGGCTTCTTAAGACTTGGCTATTCACCCAAGCTTACAACTAGTTCTTCAGACAATTGAATACAGGGGGCTCCAACAATTCCTTAAGTTCAGCGCCAAGAAACCAATTGGTGTACGTGCGCTTTATAAGTAATTTTAACATAACATAACAGGATGTTAATGAACCTGTTTTCTTTACAGCATTGGAGTTGAGTTTAAAATGCGATTTTTCACTACTGAACTTTCTTTCATATGTATTAACGAAAATATATATTTATATTTAATGTATCTGCAAATAAAACCACACAACGAATCTTCACCAGTTGCTTAGAAGCCAGTTAGTTTAATGCACATTTATTAGAAATTGGCTTATTTTTGACAAACCAACTCCGAAAAGTTTGATTCAACACAGTATTTTACACTTTATTAGAGAAGAATGTTTAACTTCCTTTATTAGTGTGGAATTTTGAATGTAACAATATGCTGTATGTAGTCAGTATGCCACAGAAAATAGATACTTTTTAAATTCACTTAAATGGAACAGTGTTGGTCTGATAGAACGTTTTCTCGAATTTTCGACTTTGTTTAAAAAATGGATGGGAGTTTAATTTTCCCAGTGCCATCCTTTAAAAAAAAATCCTAAAAGGATTTATTAGACTGTTTCACCTAATGTAACTGTTGTTTGAATGCTGCGTATAAGTAACCGTTACTTTGGGCCAACGGTTACTTCTTAAGAAGTGTAAAGTGTTTCCCCGTACCACAATGTATCTGTCCTCTTGTTCATTCGCAGCTTGAACCTTGGATGGACTTCAGTACAAAAACCTTTCTGCTAGTTAGGTCATTGGTCCGTATTTCAGACATTTGTTAGTTTGTTTTACATATTTTTAAATAGTCATTTTACAGTGTATTTCTGCCACTTGTATGGCCTCGTCGCCTTTTCGGAGCCGTGGCGCCCTTCACAGGGTCAAGGGGTGCTCAACGACCAGAGTCTAGGTGGTCCTATGTTAACTGTGTGGGGAGGTAATGTGAAAATAGGCCTTTGAGATATTTGTGGTAATACCTTCTTATTTTGTGGTTTTTGGAAAGCGCAACATCAGACATTTACATAGCCTCTTGTCGTTGCTTTAGTGATGCTTTTCTTGGAATATACATTTACCTTTAAGTAAGTAAAATAGTATATTCATTTATGTAATGGAAGAATTAGTCACGATGGGCTCGCTTAGTCTTTCATCCTTCAGAGAAAATGCCTTCGGTAAACATAAGAAGTTTTATTTGTTATTCATAAATTATGGAAGCTCTAATATGTCACTATGAAGATACAATTTAACCACGTGTTATTGCACAACCTAAGACTAGCCTTGGGGCATTTTTGTCTCTGTTGAGTGCAGTTGTAACTGTGCCACCGCCTGCCGCACAGCTCCACCTGGTGCTGTTGCCACCCGTGCACCAAGGGTAACTCTGTCTCTGAAGACTTCTACCCTCCCACACAGATGCAGTTGACATTGTGCCTATAAGCCAACCACTGTTCTCTTGCTGTGCCATACCAGTTCTAAATTTGAAAATTAAATAAAGATTTAACATGCATTGGTAAAGCCACTAGATCTTGCATTTCAATAGTGTTACTCGACCTTTTGACTTTGCCAATAATTTTTGCTTAAGATGTTCAGCATCGGCACAAAGAAAATGCTTGTCTGCTGGTGCAGACCGTCATCGGCAAACAAGTGCATTGCTGCATACATGTGCGTGTGTCATCACGCTTGTGGATGTATGGATCCTTATCCTATGGGGCCCTACATCATGATGTTGCTCCAATTTTAGGCCCCAGTTACATCCAGGATCTGATCTTTCCGTATCAGCCTAGCCGGATGTTGAGATCAGGGAACCAGGCTTTATGCCGCGTGCCTAGAATCCATCTGGCAGGCACATGCGGTCGCTCCTTTACATACCTAGGCCCAAAACTTTGGAATGCCCTTCCGGAATCCTTAAGCCACTGTGCGTCTCTGTTGCTATTTTGCAAAAACCTTAAAACTTGGCTATTTTAATCTCTAGTCAGTCCTCTATACATATGATTAGCCCTGGGAAACCCGCTGGGTAGCTGTGCGCTTTACAAATGGTAACAATAAATTGGGCCCAGAACTCTCTTGGTATGCCACTGCTCAAAGGCTCGGAAGCAATACTAGAAATGTGAAAAGAGAGTTCTAGTCTTTTCTTAAGGCACATATTGGTTGCTGCTGAAGTTGGAGAGGGTTCACACTGAGAATCGCTCAGGTGGCTGATAGTTCTTGCCAGAGCTAAGCTTTGAGATAGATTTCAACCCTTGATTCTGTGAGCTGGTTTAAACCACTACCATTCAGTTGGGTAATGTCAGCACCTATAATTAATTTGATAAATTAACACATTCAGTCTTATGTGTGCACTGATGCTGAATGGAAAGTCCCTGTTGAGAATAAGCGTTCAATCCTACAAGACAACCATTTTGTGTTCAAAATCATTTGTGTTCGTCAACCATGTGATCTGCAAAATCACAGGGCTTGAGAATGAAAAATCTTTTGTACAATCTAACCCCATTTTGCTAGTTGGAAATCAATTTTTGACTTGCAAAATGGATTTATCAATTCAAATGGAGTCACAAATCGGAAGGGGTATAAAAATGGTGTTCCGTACTAATTGCAAATCAGTATGGTTTTTTAAAATAGTTTGCAACATGAATTGCAATGGCAAACCATTGACCAGTTTCCCAGATGGCAGTTGCGAGATTGGGAGACCAGCTTTAGTTTTTCAGTATTGGTGCATGATTTACCTAGGGCTGAGGAGGCCTATTATGCATGACTTCGCATTTCAGTGCGGTGATGCGGACCACCACACTGAAATGCGTTAGTCAAACGCCTGATGCGTGGCACTTGGCAGGGCTGGGCCTCCTCAGCCCTAGGTAAATCATGCATCAATACTGAAAAACTAAAGCTGGTCTCCCAATCTCGTCTGGAGTGGTAGTGCGCCATGCGCGCTGCTTCCGGCAGGCTTGGGGGCGAGTCTTCAGCTATAAACTGCTACAATCTAACAGAATTCACCAACCTGCGTGGCAGCGTGATTAATGACTATACGTTATGACGCTGCAGCGCGAGTGGTGAGCAGGTGGCTCGTGGCTGTAGTTGGATTAAACTAGTGGCAGGCTGCAGGCAGTGGCAATGGCAGCGCTACTCACACCCATTACCAAGTTGTGCCCCAGTAATTTAATCAAAGACACGATGGACCCGTCTGGCAGCTCAGCTGACCCCTGCACGGACCATGGCGGCCACTGGAATTGTTCCTCAGCTGCTGCTGAGCCACACAATCATGCCCTGGCCTGTGTTTGTTACGCTAACGGCGGACGTCCTTGCGGCGAGGTGCTGCCCGGAGGAAGAGTCGAGTCGCTAAGTAAGTAAGTAGTGCCTCGTGAAGTATCTCTCTGCAAAATCATGTGCTTTTAATTTGTATTAATAGCGCTAGCGCGTGCAGTGGTGCCTGTCTGACTACCTGTGTTTTACAAGAATTCAGCAGCTTGGATATCGGCAGCGATTGAGTGCGTCTTACCTTCTAGGGAAAACTAGGCCGGAGTAAGTGAGCGATGATTAGTTGGCGTGATGGGACTCTGCAAAAGTGACCGCTTGCCGAGCATCGTGTGAACCCGTCCTCTCCCCCTCTGTTGCCCCCCCCCACACGAACCATCTGAACGGCTGTAACGAGTCCAGTAACAGTGGCAAAAACAACAGGCAGGCAGCGAGGAACTTCCCATTAAAAAAAAAACTATTCTGTAAAAGTGTATTTTATTGTTGTAAAAAAAGTGTGCCAGGGCTCTCGTCAGGAGGCCACAGCAGCTTGCACTACACATTGCCCTGCTATGCTGGCAATGATAGTAGCAACGCAACAACTGACTATCACACTCCTACAAGTGTGACAATTCAGGGGCTGAATTATTTGTGTGTCCAAGAGTTTCCATACGCCAATAAAAATGTCAAGATCACTCTTGTGAATAATGGAGTGCTGGAGCAAGATTAGCCTTTTGTTTAGTGACAGTTTTCACGAAAGAACATGAACCACGCATATTCTCAAAACTGTATTTAATGAGGATTATCTGTGAGTTAGTGCTTTTTTACTAGGTTAGTGCCCATCCATGTCTGGTGCTTTAAAGCAATTTTAAGATCTTGTTAGAGTTTTTGTTGCTCAAATGGTTGTGATTTCTGATATTTACATGTTTCCCTTGCCTTCATTTCTTGTTTTTGCTCTCGAGAAAATGTCACTCATAGTCATTGAATGTCACTCATAATTACAATGAAATTATGAAAATGTCACACATAAGCAATCTGAAACCTTGGCAGCTATGAAATTGAATGGCAATTTTTATCAGTTTAGTGAGTAGTTTGACCATATATTTTACAGCATATGCATTTACATGTAGGCGAAAGTTTAACAATATAGTTACAGGATTTTTAACACTATTTAGCTGTGCCTCTGATCACGTCGAAAGCTCACTGACCACGGCCTTATTGCCCAGTATTTGCACTCAAGATCACAGTGCCTTTACATTTGGTACACGTTGACCAATCTCTATTGCAGATGCTTATGCATAGCACACAGGTATTTGCTCTCCTGTTGCCTGGCTCGCCTTTGGCAGCTGGAGGGATCCCCTCTCTCGGACTTGTAAACTGTTATCTAAGAAAAACCTAAGTTGCATTCTCTTTGCGTCCTCAGAGGTCTCCAGTACAACAGGATCCAGGAAGTGCGAGCAGACACCTTCCAGCATCTCGCTGCCTTGAGGTCTATGTGAGTACCTCTTGAGCTCCCGGTGGGGTAAAAACTGGGGATGGATTCTGTCGACATTGTCTCGTAGCAGAGCTGGAAATATGTAACTAACGTTTAGTAGATAGGGCTCTGCATATCATGGTCCCATATTTACTCAGGCTTGCACTTCCCTTTCAGTTTCCCAAGTCTTCCTGTCTCCCGATTCCTCCTCCAGGGACATACACTTTCCGCTACCTTCTCTCTGCCCCCTGTATTCATTCACTCTGCAAGGCAACGTCTGGTTCTTTCTCACCTGATCACCCCAAACGGCATCCATTTGGTACTTGCTATCAACTATTTCTCTGTTCCATCATCACTTCTGCCCAAGTTGTCCTATTCCTTATAACCTTCCGCTCTTCAGCCTGGAGTGGGAGGATGGGGTCAGAAAGAGTGAGGTGGAACAAGAACAGAGAGAGCAAGAGCTTGGCATTAGGAGGGAGAGATGGGGAAAAAGGGAAGGAATAAAGATAAGAAAACTAGAGCAGAGAAGTGAGAGAGAGGTAAATGAAGAGAGCAAGAGAGAGAATGAAACAAAGAGGAGGGGCGGAAATACATCATTTACTACTGTTTTGCATGTTACTAGGTTGGGTTGGACTTGCATTTTTACTTAAGAGTCAGTTCGATCTATTGATATTTGTGCTACACGTGACTTTCCAATGTCTTTACAGAGATCTGAGCAGGAACTCCATCCGAAACATCCACCCAGATGCATTTGCCACTCTGCGATCCCTTGTCAAACTGTAAGTGCATCTCTGGTGTCAGGGGGTAGAAGGCTCCTCGTCAAATCTGTCTCTGGTGAAAGTGTGCCCCCTGGCTGCTGTTCTATCATGCACAGGATGGACTCAGACCACTTTACCCCACAGGAGAGCAGTCCCACTCCCCAGACGTGCTCATGCATTTAAATGGAGCCTAGCTCCCTTTACTCATTGGCCACTCACACTTCTACACCTCAGTTGAGTCTCTTTCCTCCAACCACTGTACTCGCACACTTCCACAGACATACCTCATTCTATCACTGGGGATTTCAGCGAAGTCTTCTCCTTGTTTTACACTTCAATGGATGCTCAATACTGCAGTACCTGACCTCTGACACATCAATGGAGTCTCACTCGTATGAGGGTGGTCGGATACACCCCTTCCTTCCACATTTGACATCATCACTTGTCTTTTTGTGGAGTCACACTCCTTCCTTTGCTGACCTTATACACTTCATTGTAGTCTCACTCCTTTCTTGGGTTTATGCACTTCAGAAGGCTCTCAGTCCCAACACGTCATGAGGCCTTAGCCTCCGTCACGAGGGTCATTCACTTCATCGAGCCTCTCTCCTTCTATCACTGCCCGTATATACTTAAATGGAATTTTCCTTGTTACATTAATGGCTTTATTTCCACTCCCAATGAATAGTTTTTTTTTTTCTCCAAACCCTGTTTTCTGATTTTGCTTCCCTTTGCCCCAGCAGAGACCTGACAGATAACCAGTTGAGCACACTCCCTGTGGCTGGTCTGACTGGGCTGCTGCACCTAAAGCTGAAGGGGAACGTTGCACTGTCTGAGACTTTCTCCAAGGAGACCTTCCCCAAGATGAGGTAAGTTGTGGCACTCTGTGAAATCTTCAGTGAGAAGAATTTCCTCATGTTTCGGTCAGTTATGCACCAATGAGAATCATTCTTCAGGTACAGTTTCCCCTAGAAGCTGATTTATGGGCATGGGATCTGAGCCTCCATGGCCTTGGAGAAAGAGTAAATGGGAAGTGAATCTCTGTAACTGTGGTGATGGGCAGAAGACTGAAACTGAACCTCGCTAAGCCTGAGTATTGACAGGACAAAGAGACTGGATCTCTCATACCCTGCTAGTTTATATCCCATCTATATCCCTCATGCCAAAGATGGTATCGACCATTACATAACAATGGGGTAACCCAATAGGTCGTAGGACCTGGGTGCAAAGTGATACAAACAACAATTGGTCTTAATGGATAATCCAAAGATAATTAAAATTGCCTATTCTGACCCTATGACAGTAGTCATAAACCTCTAATCCAAAATAAGAGGGGAATGTACCATTCCTAAATAAAGGGAAGAGTCTACTAACATAATAACACACAAAACCCCAAATTAATTGGGGGGGGAAAATCAGAACTGTATTGAAATTAAATCATATACATATATATACATTTTTACATATGGTGGTTGCTCCACTGAGTAGAGTGCTTGGAAAAAGTGCTCGTGCAAAGGTGTAAAGAAACCATGGAAAACATTACAACATAAATTCAACAAATATGTAACGTTGGGCCTGTCTGACACCCTTTCTTCAGAACAAATCAAATTCCACCCATAGTATATTGGTACAGTATATGAATCAAGGCTGTCCCTTGGTGGACCATTTAGTTAGTCCAGGTTAATTGCCATCTCTTTGGATTATCCGTTGGGACCAATTGTTGTTTGTATAAAATATGGTAGGGAAGCAGAAGTTGAGGCACCACTCCTCCTCCATTGTGATTCTGGGCAGATGTATCCTCACAGTTCTTCAGGGGGAGGACCTTCTATAGCACAGCTGAAGATGTGGTGTTCGGCCATATTGATCCAGTGGCACATTCATTCCTCATGTGGGGGAGTGCCTCCCTTGTAATGATAGTGCTCCTATATTTATTTCAAATCGAAGATATAGTAGGTTTATGATCTGCGTTGATTCTCCATCCATATTCTTCTCTAATAAGATAAAATCTGGGGTAAATTAAGAGCCATTTTTTCAGTTCCTTTCAAACACTGCATCAGTCGACAGGGGTGTGGCCAGCAAGATAGCCGACCGGCAGTGTAGGGCCTGAGCTCCTAGCCTGCCGATATGATCCTGCGGCATTCTCCCACCCGAGGCGCCTGTGAAACCCATGTTGCTTAGTGTTAATTGGCAGCCTGCATCAGTAAGGCAGCCAGACTTTTATCTTCGAAATCCGGTGCAGAGAAGCCTGTTTTTACAGCAGTGTCCCCGGGTGCAGTTGATCTGGCTTAGAGGGCCTCCTTGTTGGCGTGGCAGCCCCGCCCTTGTGCTTAGGTGGGGCCGGAGGCCCCCCCCCTTTGACTGTTGTATGCCTGCGAGTGGTGCAATACCCCTGGGGCTGGCCTCTCACCACCAGTGGGGGCCCGCATCGATCTGGGGCAGCTGGACGCACCACACCGGAGGACAATGAGGTTGCGGCCCAGCCCGGGTGGCCCACTTTGAATTGTCGGAGTCCTGTTCCTCCTGCGGTGGCAGCTCCATCTTAAGGTCTGAGTGTGGCCGGAGCAACGAACCGCATCTGGGCGGACACACATCTGGGGGCAGTGTGTTCCCCCCAGGGCAGGCCTCTTTCCTTCTAAGGGGGCTGCATTGATCAGCAAAGGCTCAATACGCCACCACGGGAGGACAGCAGGGTAGTGGCAGGTCTGGGTGCCCCCCTCCCGAGACATCGGGGGTCTCGTTCCTTGTGAGGCAGCAACTCCATCCCTGGCGCCTGCTTGGACACCTTTATGCCCGCAGGAGGCTTGCTTCCTCCCTGGGGCCGGTTTTATTTTCCCAGAGTTGGGAGTCCATTAGACTGCGACTCGCTGCTTCGCTGTAGCAGTAATCTGAGACAGCTATTGCCCACTCCAGGCAGCTCCTGTGACTGGTGGGGTTGAGGACTGGTGCGTGACGGCATCGGTGTGATAGACCCTCCCCCTGTCCCATTGCCTGGAGGAGTGAGGCGCCCCCCTCCTGGGGTAGAGCGGAGACAGCCTGTTTTGGACCCAGGACCCTGGTCCTGACATTGAGGGTAGATTGTCCCCCTCCATCCATCCCTTGCACTACATCGCAGCTTGGGAGACCTAGGAGACCGGCCGGGACTGGAGTCAGTGCCCCCGTCTTGTGGTTTGTTTTTTCTCTTCACCTGGTGTTATCACGGAGGACCCTGTGTGAGGAGGGGTCATGGGAAGTGGGGAGGAAATACGGGGAGGTGGCCTCCTAGGCCTTGTCAAATTGATTGCAGTGAAGCTCTTTGGGCCCTGAGGAAGGGGGCCTTAGAGGTGCGATCTCCTGGTGGGTCCCCGTAATCCATAGCCTGAGTGCCTATTCACTACTGAAGGAAGTGAGAGCTGCGGAGGAGACGCGGCCTTCCAGGCGATCTAGTGCCATGGGTGATGCTGCTGGTGTGCCCCATCTCAGTTTGGACATGGGCAGAGATAGGGTGCTGCGTGGGGCCCAACAGACTAAAATGGACCAGTTTACTGCCAGTGGACCTGTGGACGGTCCACCAGGATATGATCAAGGTGGCTTACAGGCTCCCTAAGGGCCCACCGGAGCACAGATGTTGGTAGCTATTGAAGCTTCTAGCTTAAATATCCAGGCTAAGATCGACTCTGTCTCCCTTGATGTGAACCTACTCAGGGCTGACCTCTGTAAAGTGGCTGTAAGATCTATTGCAAAAGAAAAACAAGTTGTCCAAATGCAGGAGGAACTGTCGTCCCTTAGGGCCATGGTGGCGGCTCTCACGATGCAGACACATAAATTGGAAATGTGTGCTGAGAATGCGGAAGGTCGGTCTAGGAGATGCAATCTAAACATTGTGAGATTCCCTGAGAAGGTTGAGGTCACTACACCTGAGCTATTTCTGGAGAGGTGGCTCAGAAAAAAGATCCCGGAGGATGCTCTGTCACAGGTCTTTGTGGTGGAAAGGGCGCATCGGTCCCTGGCACCGTTCCCTCCGCTAGGTTGCCTACCTCAGACTATAATTGCAAAGCACCATAACTATAGGGACAGGGATGCCATCCTGTGTCGGTTCAATGGCAGGGTGACCCAGTGCTCGTCAATCACAGGATTCGCATCTTTCCAGATTGCACTAAACATGTTCAGCAGCAAAGGCAGACGTTTGGGTGGGTCAAACAGAAACTGAAAGCCATGGGCCTCACCTATATGCTGCTTTAGTGCTCCATGATGGTCGTTCACATTTCTTCACCAGCCCGAAGGATGTGTGGGACTCGCTGAAGGTGAACGGAGAGGGTCATCCCCTGGGTCGGGGTCCAGGACTCCTGCTGCTTGGTCACAGGGAAGACGCCACAACAGGACGCCGAGATATCTGAGGGTCAGAAATACTCGATGATCGACATCCAACATCCAGTTGGTGGTGCAGCAAGATGCCACACTGGACATGGAGAGTCAGAGGCAAGAGAGAGATGAAGCTAGAGCTCTTGTGGAGGCTGTCACTTCGGCTACATCGGCGGACAGTGGCTCTGAGGTGGTGGAGGAAACACCAGACTCTGATATCCAGTAGCCCCCTCTCCTTAGCCAATCAGTGGTGGCTTGTTTGCTGACTTCTGTATTTTGGACCTACCTGGCCTGGAGGGGGGTGTGTCTGGGTGTTATTCTGGGCCTTGTGGACCTGCAGTGGGCTGGAGTGGTGAGTTGTGTAGGGGCTCGATGGGACTGGCTGAGACTCTTTCCTGGTAACTGTGTTTGCCTTGATATGGGGATACCTGACTTTCTGGCAGGGTTGAGGGCAGTCAGAGGAGGAGTGAGAGATGGTGGACTGGGTCCAACTTCATTAGCCTCCATCTCACTCTTTTCTTCCTCTACTTATTACCTTATGACTGCTCTTTTCTATTCTTTTGCTCTCTGTGGGCGGGTCAATTCGCTATCTTTGCTTCATGGAAGTTGGAGCACTAGTTAGGTTTCTGGGTGTTAGTGGGTGGGCATCAGACCTCTCTTGCCTCACACATGAGTAGTTGTCCAGTTGACTTGTGTTTTTGCACTCGATGGGAGAGTGATGGGGTTTTCATGGGATGTTTAGTTGTTTTTGATTTGTTTGTTGGAGAGGGAGACATGCATGGATGCACTATGTTGGCAACCCAGGCGGGATATAGGCTGGACGTCACCACATTTGCACCTTATGGCACTTGATGGACTTCCTGATGACACACTGTACTCAGTAATGTCCTGGAAACTAAATTGACTGGGTAATAAGGTGAAATGGGGCCTGGTTGTGAGGTATATCAGACATCAGAAACCTGATATAGTCCTACTCCAAGAGCCACATTTAATGGGGACACAATACCACTTTATGGGTAGAGGGTTATACATTACACTGGCGCATGTGTGGTTCACTTCAGGATCCAGGGTTGCCACCAGATTGATTAAAAAAAACATTCCCCATTCCTGGGTGGACAAGGGTGGTAGATATGTGGGAGTGCAGGGACTATGGGCAAGAAACTCTGTTACACTAGTCAGCGTATATGTGCCTCCATGTCCCCAGGCATCGGTACTAGAACAGATAGCGGTCATACTTCTGCAAGTCGACTCCGCCTTCCACATAGTGGGTGGCAAATTTAATACCATAATGGCCCTCAATTTAGACAGATCTACAGTGGCGCTGCCGCCCTTGAAGGCCACTCCCCTGGCGTGCTTTGCAGACTTGCTTGGTCTCTGTAACCTGTGGCTGAGCTACCATCCGAGAGTCTGGGATTATTCTTTTTTCCCCTGGATGCATATGGTCTTTTACAGAATTGATTAAATGTTTGCTCCTGTGGGCGAGGTGACCGGGGTGGACAGAGCTGAATACCTTGCATGAGGACTGTCAGAGCATTGCCCTCTCTGGATTACTGTGGGCGGGAGGTGTCCCCCTCGGGGTGTGGGCTGGAAACTTAACATGTGGTAACTCAGAGACACGGAGATTGCCCGAGAACTGCAGATCAACTTAGAAATTTATTTTGCAGAAAACAAGGGGACTGTAGACTCGGAAATAGTGCTCTGGGAGGCCTATATAACATAACATAACATTTGTATTTGTAAAGCGCACTTTCACCCGGAGGTATCTTGGTGCTGAATAACAGATGTTTATTGTTACCCAACTCAATGGTACTCATTTTATCGACCTCAGATGGATGAAAGATTGAGTGGACACGCCGGGATTTGAACCTGTGACCATAATGTCGAACACAGGCCGCTGCAAAAGACGCATTAGTCCATTGAGCCACCAGACCCAGCTGACAGTCCTGAGGGATAGAGCGCAGAATATCTTGGTGCGAAGGTAGCGCAAAGCAACAGCGGAGATAGAGGGAACTGAGTGTCAGCTCGAAGACCTTGAGACATCTCCCAGAGCCCGGACAGATCCGTAGATCCTCCACGCCTTGGAGGTGCTCCGAAGGGAATATCAGAACCTGGCGCAGAGAGAGGTTAGCAAACAGCAAAAAGCCATGCAACACTGTCTTTATGATGCAGGTGACAAGGCGGACAAGTTGCTTTCCTGACTCAGCAGATGAGAGGAGGAGGCACGCTGGGTGCGGTGTATTATTGACGAGTCAGGTACTCCCCATTCAACAGCTATGGCAATTTCTGAGGCCTTTGCATAGTTCTAGGTCTCGATTTATAGGGCCCGTTCACTGGCAGACATTCATCAAACAGCTGAAGATTCAGACATGATTGACATGCCAGTGGTACCAGCTGATGCTGATGATCGGCTGGTGCTTTAGGAGATTCAGGAGGCAGTTGCGTGACTTAAATCAGGGAAGGTGCCGGGACCAAATTGCCATCCGGCTGAGTTCTTCAAGTGCTACTTGGGACTGCTGGGTTCATATCTGCTTGACCTCTTTAGAGAGGCCCAATATGGGGGCGAGCTCCAGCTGGATCTGCAGCGCACGGCCATCGTCGTGATTCATAAACAGTGCAGACCGAAGTCCAGTTGTGATTCCTACCGCCTTATTTCTTTATTGAACATTGGAACAAAGGAGTTGGCCACAATTCTGGCCACCAGGCTTCTGAAGGTTATAGTTCCACTCATTCACAAAGGTCAATCGGGCGTCATGCCTGGCGGATCCACCAGACTTAATCTCTGTTGTTTACACAACTGGATGATGGCGGAGGTTCGCCACAGGGACTGAACCCCATGTCATTTTAGCGTTGGATGCTGAAAAGGCATTTGACACAATTCACTGGCCCTTCCTTCACCAGACCCTTCGGAAGTATGGCTTTGGCCCTAAAACATACGGTGGGTTTACCTGCTATACCATGCCCCCACTGCGATGGTGAGGGTGAATGGGGTCCTATAGACTGCCTTCCTGATAGGGCGGGGCACCCAAAAGGGATGTCCACTATGTCCATTGCTATTTGTCCTTACCATAGAGTCTTTGGCTGATCTGGTCCCTGCCTGTCCTGACATTCATGGGTTCAAAATTTCTGATACTGACGGGAATGTCGAAAAAGTCTTGTTATACGTAGACGACATACTACTTTGTCACTAAGCCAGTAACAACAATCCTGGCTATCATGCAGTTGTTCGAGACCTCTGGAGATCACTCAGGCTATCATATAAACCGGGCAAATTGGTTCTCTATCACTCCTATGGCTCGCTTGATCCGACTGTTTTTCCTCGAACACTTCAGATGACAAATGAAGGCTTCTGCTACCTAGGCATTTATGTCACTCCCCACAGCGAGACATGTCTGACAAAAAGTCTGGGTCGGGTGATACAGGACTTTCAGGCGGATGCCGGGAGGTGGCACAAACTGTCCCTTACCATAATGGGGAGGGCAGCTGTTTTTAAAATGATTATGCTCCCCAAGCTACTGTACGCCTTGCAGAACTCTTACTACCCAACCCTGGAGGCTACTTTTGTCAGGGTGGATGGTGACTCTCCAGCATAACCCTTACAATGGTGGGATTGCTCTACCAGACATATGGGCTTATTATTGTGCAGCCCATATTGTGGCCTTAAATTATTGGCTGTTTACACCCCCAAATCAGTCTACATACAGGCTGGAGTGAGCACAGTTTGCCAGCCAGTCATGGCTACACTACCACTATGGTGGGAAGGGAGTTCGGCACCTGCTGCCGGCAATGCAGGTGGAGTTGGACGCCTGGCAAAAAGCCCCTAGGCATATAGGTTGGGGAGGAAAGATAGCATGGGCGACATCAGTCTGGGAGGGTGCTTGGATGCGCAAAATGGGAAAGCTCTGGGGGCTTTGAGGCATGGGATTTGCTGGGAATCACCAGCATAGTAGATCTACTGGAGGAGGGCACTTTGGTGCCCTTTTCATCCCTACAGAGGGAGTACTCCATGCACCAGAACCAATGTCTCAAGTATGCACAGCTGCGGCATGCCTGGTAGGCTGAGAGATTATGTATGCCTCGTCCCACGGGTTAAAGGTCAATTTAAATAAAACAAAAACCATGTTGGTGACAAAGGGCATAGTAGCTCGCCCAAAATTCAGCATAGAAGGGAGTAGGCTGGAGTCAGTTCTAGAGTACAAATATTTGGGGGTAATATTAGATGCGAGGGGCTCATTTAAGAACCAGTGCGCTGCATTACAAAGAAGGAATAATTCTTTAATCGTAGCATTTGCTTCCCTCCGGAATAGCTTAAAATGTCTGCTCCTCAAGCCATTACTACAAGTTATGTCAGCCAAAAATATTCCATCTTTGACATACAGTGTGGAGATTTTAAGAGGGAAGGCCGATAATATCATAGATAAGCTTGTGACAGGAACTTTTCGTCGCCTGTTCAATCTCCCTCAGCAGGCATCAGCGGCACAAATCCGATTAGAGTTTGGTTTGGGCTGAGAAGACAATACTTAAATAGTCTGGGGGCATATTTGAAATTTTGTCACAAACTTAGAAATGACAATAATTCCCTCTAATGTCAGTTGTTTGGGAGGCAATAAGCGATTGCAAACATACAAATGCTCACAAATATTTCAATTTGGCTATATCCACATTTAAGGCATAACAACTATGGGCCTTACCCCTCTCACAGTCTGCATTTAATAGAGTTATGGTAGGGGGAGAGATTAGGGGACTTGGATATACCTGAATATGCCCCGCTGGAAGGCAGGCTGTTACTCGAGGAGCTAGATCAAATGACTATCTCTCTCACCTATAAGACGCTGAACAATAATAGGCCTGACACGCTAAGCTGAGGGCCAGGTGGGAGGTGGATGTGGGCGAAATGGAGGACGTTGACTGGGAGGCACTCCTGATGCACCAGAGGGAAGTAGCTATAAAGTCATGACTGTGCCAGATCCAACTCAAGATACTGCATGGGTCTACTATTACAGGGACCACCTGCATTACAGATGGAGTACAGCCTCTCCAGACTGCCTGGGCTGTGGGGACGCTAGAGGTACATTCATACACATGATATGGGACTGCCCAGCTATTCAGACATATTGGTCACAGGTTGTGCAGGAACTCAGCCAAGTGTAAGACACAGACATCCCTCTTGATCCTTAATATATTTTATTGGGGGTCCCGGGCAATGTGGATGTTCCTAGACTGCAGCTTCTTTTCTGGAATCTGGGGCTGGTGGTGGCCAAATGAGACATGGCGCGCCACTGGAGTGCACTTGAGGTCTCTACCATGACTGAATGGAAAACAGGGATGGATCTCTATATGGCTGCTGAAATGGTCATGTCTAGGGAGGTTGGCTTAGGCGCTACCATCTATACTTCCTGGGAGATGCGCCAGATCCCCGACTATGATCCTGATTCTTGATGTGCACTGTGATGTCGTCTCAGTTCCTAATGTGTTTTATTCATCTTGACACTTCCTCATGTTGCCATGAGCTTGTCTTGTGTGAACAGTTGCATATGCCTTTTCACCTCTTCTGTTGTTTTAGTTTATTTTGGGTGCAGGCTTTTGCCCTGAATTGTTTTTTAATGTTATACAAAACTTCAATAAAGATAATAAAAATAAAAATAAATATATATATATATATATCAATATATATATATATATATTTTTTTAAATTGTCAGTGCACATTTTTTGACCTTTCTTCAAAAAAGGCACGGGTGCTCTAGTTTGCTCGACTTTGTGAAGTTTTGCTAGAGTTCTTTCAAAGTTTGGTCGTCAGTAGAATGGCCTTGTACCTTATTAAATACCTCTTTCTTTTCCCAGAATCCTCGAGGTGCCTTATGCTTACCAGTGCTGTGCCTACGGAGCCTGCAGTAGCTTTTCCAAACAAATGGGGCAGTGGGAAGCGGACGACTTTGGAGCAGAGGGTGAGGATGCGTACAAGAGAGCTGTCAGTTTATACCCAGGCCATGCAGGTGAGCAAGCAAGGTACCCGTAAAGGCAGGGCTTTAAGTGGGCCGGGTCCTGCTGGTGCTCAGCACCGGCAATCCTCAAAAGCGGGTGCCGAAACGGGTCCCTATCGGGCTCTCTATTTTTACCTTTAGGGTGGGGGGGAAAAAAGTTTAACTCTGCAACAGTACCATCCATCAATGCTTTTAATGTAGCTTCAAAGAGACAAATTTTTCAGTTTTATATAGTGCAAACATGAGCACCAGTAACATAACACAAGACCATATTCATGTTTTTAATCACAGGATGTTGAGCCGAGGCTCCAACCTGCTTTCTCAGCTCGAAGGTCGGCACCTCTAGCCTTACACCACAACCTTGCCCACAAGAACGGAAGCATTTTCAATATTATATACAACAAAGTAATAATTGTTGCTTATTTATCTTATGCAATTTACAACCATTGACAAAGCCAATAGTCCTGGCTTGTTGTAGGAGTAATGTTAACTTGTGTTAAATAGCTGGATAAATGGACAGAAACAGCAAAATATCAGTGGGGCAGCACCCTATGCTAAGTACAGATTTTTAGCATAAGTGTTTTAGGCCATGCCCTTAATTACATCGGCCACGCCCCTATGAGAGACCCCCCCAGTTTTTTTATCCCACTTAAAGCCCTGTGTAAAGGACCACTGGGCTGTGCAGAAAGAACGAGAGCAAGTGGAGGATGAGGATTAGCCCTTTGTAATCCAAGATGACTGATGTATGATGGGGAGCGTCTGAAAATGAAAGTGAAGTACTCTTCGTAGCATTGCTGCCATGTTCAGAGTCATCCAGCCCCTGCACTAGACCAGGCAGACAGGCCTCTTAAAAGGTTCAGAGGCTCAGAACTTTCCCAAGGTGTCATTGTGGATGGGCCTATTGAGGCAAACAGAAGCACGCCAGGACTCCTAGAAGTTTCAGAGAGCGCAGAACTTTACCTAGGGATTTATTTCATTGTGGATGTGTCTATTGAGGCCAATAGCAGCAAGAGTATAGGAACAAGGTGCTGAATATATTGTGATGGAAATAGCTCTGAGCAATTGATGTGATGACCACTGACACACGTCATGTCACATACACCTGGAAGAGTCAATAAAGGGAGGCTACACAGAATAAGGGTGATAGATGGCTTCGATTAAATAATTGTATGAGTGTTGTACTGGCAGCAGACCTTTTCCATCTAGGCACCCAGGATCTGGAACAACATCCACACATGCATTGGGACTGCCCAATAACTGCTCCAATTTAGGAAAGAGTTTAAGACTCACCTCTTTCAAGAAAGCTACATTACAATGCATTAACAGTTCACAAACCAGCTAAATATATGATTGTGAACAAAAGAGGGAGGAAAGTGGCATATTAAGATAGCCTGAAGTGATCCTCACCAGGTTGCAGCTGATTGAAGCTGTGAGTGACTTGATGTTGACTGTAGTGCTGAATGTGTTTGCTAGAAGGACAAAGTTTGTGTTTGAAGCAGCAATATTTTTGTTTGAATGGTTTCAGTTGACCACTGTGTATCTAGGTATGCAAGTTGTGAAATGGGATAGAATAGTTACCTGGCCATTCAGGTATATGGCAGGGTGGCCCTGAAGAGACTTGTCTCAACAGTGACATAAATTGGTGGATAAGCTTCCCAGTGCTTTAAACTTGGAAAATGCTCCTATGTTTACTTTAGATTCTACTGCTGAATAATTCAATTTCGAGCTTTAGGCCAATCTTAATCCTACCGATTCTGCTTTAGGCCCTGCATCTGCCTGGGCCCTCAGAGCTAATGCCTCTGGGCTTCAGCTGCAAACATGATTGAGCTATCCATCCCAGCCCTTGAAGGTTGATTAACTGCCATTACCCCAAAAAAAGTTCAGTTTTGGTAGTAACACAACCATAATGGCAGTAGCTGGACCTCTACAGAGGCAAGTGTCAGCGTGGAGTCTGCTTTTGGGACGGGTGTAATGAGGACTGGGATAGGCCTGTTTGTTGAGTGCTGAGTGAAGTCGGTCATGTGTCTAGTGAGTGATGATTTTGAGTGGACTGAGGTGTGGATGTTAAGGGATGGGCCAGGCTTCTGGAGAATCAGCTGGGAGGGCATCCGGATTAAGTGATAGGTGGAAAAATAGTTGAAACGCAATCCGTATCCTTTCCTTCTGGGGTCCAGAATTACATGAACCCCTTTGCGCGACTGCTGACGTTTAGGACAAAGTCACAGAGAAGTATAGGCGAGTCAAGACGTACATGATGGCGAGGATGTTCTTCTAGGTTACCATTTAGAAGTTCAGATGAGGCATTGGCATGGATGTTTTTGTAAGCAGCCCCTGATAACACAAAAGTATTATTTTTATAAATTTACATAAATTGTATTCTACTGCCATCTAGCGGTTAGATTCAGAATATAAATCGGGTTATGAAAAATAACCAAGCTTACTTTATTGAATGGAGGGTCTTTAACTGGATTATTGGTGACTTTGACTAGAGCATCAGAATATACTT
The DNA here is from genome assembly GCA_963921515.1 of Calotriton arnoldi. Classification (NCBI taxonomy): domain Eukaryota; kingdom Metazoa; phylum Chordata; class Amphibia; order Caudata; family Salamandridae; genus Calotriton; species Calotriton arnoldi. The sequence continues at coordinate 2,189,866 of CAWUFW010000363.1, forward strand.
TGGGGTTTATTCACGTAAGTATTTTTGAGTACGTAAAGTAGTACTACAGTATTCACAAAGTCTAGTCCCAAATCCCCAGACGGTGTCTGTCTACGCCTGTGTTATTATCTCTTATGTGCGGAGTTCTCTGACTGCAGGGGTCTCTGTTTTAGTAGTAAATATGGGAAGGGCAAGATGGAATGGGAGAAAAATGGGGAATAACTACTGCTAGTAAATGGGTGGAATTAAGGAAAAAACAATGAGGAGTTTAGAAATGGACATGTAAGCAATAAAACCCACCCACCAAAGACGAAGATAATTACTATTCACTCCAATATTAGTACTGGTAAAGTAGGCCCAAGTCTACTCCGTCTAAGCCTTGGAGTAAGTCACACACCACACATGACCAAACGCTGTTACTGCAAGGCACTCTCACAATTTAAGATTGGCAAGCAATAACTGCACATATGGAAATATAGGAACATGAAGGGAATTGTTTTTTATTTTTATTATATTTGTATATATTGTTCTTTAAAATGAAAGCTGCTTTAGTCGCATTCAATATGTGATTTTGCAAGGGGGAAAGTGAACAGTCAGAACGCCACCACACCCATCAAGAGATGAAAGTCTTTACCAGATCAACAAATCATACACAGCCTGCCCGCATTAAAAAACAAGATAGAGACCTAAGAATTCTTTTTACCTATCTCACTGAATATCTTTCTTGCCTTGACCCTCAATTGAGTAACAATTATTTGAGGAGGAGAGAGTGGATTTAAAGGCAGAGAATGAACATCTTTGAGTTGTCTAGGGAAGCATTCATTGCTAGATGTCGCTTCTCACCTGATGTGCTCATTGAGATGATAGCAGACTGGGATCAGGAGCCTGTCCCATGCCATCCTTGCACATATCAAAGTACTGGCTGCAATCCCTTTTTTTGCCAATAGTGGGAACATCATGGGCAGCTCACAGGGAAGCCCGTCACAGTGCTTGAGACAGGTACTGAGATGCATCACCACCTGAGTCCATCCGTTTAGTCCCATGCAAGTCACCGTGGAAAGGCATGAGTGGCAAGGGAATTTTATGCCATTGCCCATTACCCTTGGGTATTAGTTGCAATTGATTGCTCCCACATGGCACTTCAGCTACAACAACACAGGGAACACCATTTCTGCAATAGACACCGGTGGCACTCATCAATGTGCAAGCTGTCTGGGATACCAGGGTCTGTTTCACTGGATACAGTGCCTTTCTTGTGTACACATAGGACAGATACCTTTTGCACGTCAGTTGCTTGCTAAGGATTTCGGTGACATGTAGCTACTAGGTAAATCTAATTAATTCACACTTGGATTGTATGTATACCTAGGAAATAGCATCACTAATAAAGTCACATAACTTCACCACATTACAATACACTCCCACATACAAATACTATTGAAACATGCATGTGTAGATTGTATATTACCATTTGTAGAGTACCACATTTTTACAGTTATTACATGTCTTTGTTGAATCTGCTGCTGGATATAACCTCTCTCCCCATCTTCCTAATCCCTTCCAACATCCAAGCACACAACTTCAACAGAGGTACAATATGGCACGCATATGTACATGAGCAATCATTAAATCAAAGTAGTGTTGGTATCCTGAAGTCACGCTTCAGATATCTTAACCAAACAAGGTTGCTTCAGTAATCCCCAGAAGCTGCGAGCAGCATTATTGTACCCTGTTGTGTGTTTCACAACATCACCATGCAATTGGGCTTATATGTAGCCCTTACACCCGAAGTATGGCTTTATCCAGGTCTCCAGGGAGGTACACAAGGCAGAGGTTAGGGTCTACAGGTCATCAACTATTTTTCACCTGTGCTGTTACTTTGGTTGCTGGGTCACAGTAGTAGGATGGTGTTGAGTCAATGAGGAATGGTGGACTATGAGACCATCCACATATACCATCCCGAGACACCGCTGTTGCACTACCATGATGTCACATCCAAAGTAGTTAGTCTAAGTATAAAATGTATCAGCTACCATCACTCGCACATTTATTTCTATATTATATGTTAAAATTTCCTTCTAGCACCCCACATGTTGAGTTCATATTCAAAATTATAAGTAAAGTTAGAGCACATACACACATCTTCTTAAACATATACATGTACTTCTAAATGCATGCAAACAATACACCTGCATCCTGCTACTTCTTTGAATTTAGATACCCCTAAAATAGCTGTGAAATGTAAGGAGAAGGCCCCCGGTTTTTCAAAAGAAAGTTAGACATCATCAAGGAGGGGCCTTCAGCAGTATTTTCAGCTTTGCATCTGACCTAAGACCCAGCTGAGCAATGGAGTGCGGACATAGATGTGCTAAGTCTCCACATCCGAAGAGCTACACAATGCTACAAGTACTGGAAGGACCTCCAGCGCTTGGCACAATTAAATGCACAGGATGTGCTGGGGATATCCACCCAGCCCCATACGCGGTGCCCCAGGCTCTGCCCACTGCACCAGCGGGTTCAAAGAACAGTATGGCTGACCCTCCGCAGTTGGCTAAGGCCCATGAGCTGCATCAAAGTGGTAAATCACACATTATTGTTGTTGTTTTTTTTTTTAATGTTCTTATGGTTTGAGATTTTTGTATCGTCAAGTCCAGTATTTAATGTTTCTTGATGTTGACTATAATGTGATTTAGAATACATATGATGTATGTATATATTTCTGCACATATATATTTTTTAAACAATTAGATTTATATGTTCTGGTATAGTATGCTGGCACAAAGGTTTGTGTTCCTTTAAATAATTATCCTTTTGATAATAAATGTATCTCACTTTTGACATATGCGCTTTTATTCACAATGGCTAACTTTCTTTTGTTAAAAGCATAAACCATATTTATTCTATGGGACATTATTCTAGTCAAACACTCATATAATTGAGTATGTTTTTATCTTTAAAATATGTTTTGCCTTACCAAATATAACAAAAATATGTAATATACATAAAATGTACTGATACACTTAAGAGGCGCAACATGTCAATATAATACACTTGCTGTCACGGACGGGTTAAATAACCACTGACCTTATAAGCCGGATACAGCGGGAGCGAAGGAAGATGCCAAGTAACCCTATCCCCCCCAATGGTATCACCTGCGGGGATGTAACAACCACTCCAACAGATAACACCACGATAGGGGAAAGGGAAAAAAGGGATAAAGGAAACAAAAAGATGCGACAGCCGAATCCTCAAAGGAACCTGGTCCCGGAGTTGAAGACTTCACTCCTACCGACTAGCCCCTTAATATCTGAGGGAGACACAAGCATAGCATGTACATGAGAACACTGTACACAGTCGCCACTAAAGAACATAAGATTATGTGTAGGTACTTACAGCTAGCTACGTCGCATTCATCCTATGATTTCAGCAAGAATATATCAGATAAGAATACAGGTAAGTTGAGTTGTACTTAGCTTGGTGTAGTTCATTCCAAGCCACAACTGCTGAGATAAACTAGGGTTCATGAAGTTCTCGCAGATTCTTGCGCCTAGTCTCGGTTCGGTGAAAAGCAGGAAAATAATCTCCTGGCTGCGCTCGTGGCTGATGCGAATTTTTACGCACTGTTCCGACCTCCCCAGCTCTCCAGCGCTGAATACGCGGGAGGAAAGCGGTGTTCAAACAAGGGCGTTGAGCTCACGTGCACTCCAGGAAGTAATCCGGTGAGGATTCACCATTCGCGCTTCAGCGCGTTGTATTTGAAAACGGCCGCTCGCCTATGCGGCGGTTGAGCGCACCGAAACGCCCTCCGGCGTTTCAATCGTCTTTTGCCCTTCAGTGCTTGAGGCAATTCCACTGCAGGTTTCTTTAGCGCTTCGGCTTCGGCGCGTCGGGTAAGTTCAAAGCAGGTCTTTGGTTTACGAGGGTAACTGCACACAACGAGATTCGTGAAGCAGTTCCTCGCGTCGGAAATCAGGGCTGGATTGACAAGCACCCGCCTACCTGCAGGAGGTGCTTATATAGCGAAATGGGCGTGGTGGTTCTTAAACATACACACTCCATTCTCCTCAGGCTATTATCTGGTGTGTGTCGTCAATGTGTTTCCCCCCGCGCTGAGCGCCTAAATGTGACAGATCCCCCTCTCAAGGACCGACGTCCCGGCGGTCCTCCAGGCTTAGCGGGATACCGCAAGTGGAAACTCCGAAGGAGACCAGGGCAGTGGAGATTGGTAACAGGTTCCCATGAGCGATCCTCGGGACCATACCCTTTCCAGTCAATGAGATAATGCACCCTCCCACGGATTCGCTTGGAGTCTAGGATGCCCTTGACCTCATACTCCTCCTCCCCCTCTATGGTCAGCGGTTGCGGTCTTGTGGGTAGTCTGGTGTGTGTGAGACAGGGCCGTAAAAGAGAAACATGAAATACCGGGTGGATGTGCCAAGAGGAAGGGAGAGATAATCTCATAGCTACGGGTTTGATTATTCTTTCTATGGGATAAGGGCCCACAAACTTAGGCTTTAATCGAGTGTTTCCCTTAAAGGGCAAATGTTTCGTGTCGAGCCACACCCTATCTCCCACGGTATAGGAAGGTTCTGGGGATCTTTTCCTATCAGCGTACTGTTTGTCGCGCGCTTGTGCAGCTGTTAATTGTGTTTTGGCTGTTTGTATTATCTTTCTCAGGTGTGTATGATGTTCTTGGATCGAGGGATGTTTGGTCACCACAGGCCAGTCAAAGGGCAACATATTAGGATGGTAACCCAAGGTGCAAAAGAAGGGTGAGCACCCCAAAGAGGAATGTTCCGCATTGTTATATGCAAACTCTGCCAACCACAGAAGCGTGCTCCATTCTTCCTCATGTTGCAGTGTGAAGCATCGAAGGTATTGCTCCAACGTCTGATTCAGTCTCTCTGTTTTGCCGTCTGTCTGCGGATGGTAGCTTGTGGAGAGACGGGCGTCGACTTTCATGACTTCACAAAGCGCCTTCCAGAACCTAGAGGTGAATTGGGTTCCTCTGTCCGTAATGAGGACTGCGGGGATACCATGCAGGCGCACAATGTGTTGCAGGAATGCTCTAGCCAATTCCGCCGATGTTGGTAACTTAGCCATAGCGATAAAGTGCCCCATTTTGGTCAGATGATCGACGACAACCAGAATGGTGTTGTTGCCGGAGCTAGTAGGCATTTCTACTATGAAGTCCATAGACAAGGTGTGCCAGGGGGCTGGAGGTATAGGTATAGGCCGAAGCAACCCACAGGGCCTTGCGTGTTGTGCCTTCCCTTGAGCACAGATAGCGCATTCCGAGACATACTTCGCCGTGTCCGTCTTTAACGTGCTCCACCAGAAATGTCTTTGCATAGCCTGTAAGGTTTTCCGAGTCCCCAGGTGTCCACCCAGTGTGGAGTCATGTACCCATCGCAGGGCCTGTCTTTGCAAGGACTCCTCCGGGACGAAAAGCCGCTTGTCGTAATACCACAAGTGGTTCAGAGAGGAGCGATGTTGAGGCTCTTTGGTAATCCAGGCTTGCTCATCTAGCTCTTTAATCTGCTCCTTCACCTTCCCCAAGAAGTCATGTACAGCTGCCATGGCATTCATCTCCACTGGAAAGGAAGCGTTCTGCAGGATCACCGGAGGTTCTTCAGCCGGTGCCAGGCCGAATCCGGATTCACAAGCGGGACGTGACAACGCGTCAGCCTTGCCATTTTGAGCTCCCGGTCGGTACCGGATCACAAAGTCAAACTCGGAGAAAAACAATGACCAACGGAGTTGTCTAGGGGTCAGGGCTCTTGCACTCTTCAGGAACAATAGGTTCCGATGGTCGGTGTAGATCTCCACTGTGTGTTTGGCCCCCAACAAATGATGTCTCCATTCTTCGCACGCCCTCTTTATCGCCAGAAGCTCCTTGTCCGTAATGGTGTAGTTGTTCTCACAAGACGACAGTTTCTTGGAGAAGAAGGCTACAGGATGGAGTTGGCCTGTGTCGGGATGGCGTTGCGATAGGATTCCCCTATCGCGTAATAGGACGCGTCCGTTTCTACCACAAACGGGCGAGAGGCATCCGGATGTCTTAACACAGGTGCACTGGTAAAACGGCTCTTTAGTGTTTGGAAAGCCTTTTCAGCGGAGTCGGTCCAGAGAAATGCGGCTCCTTTCCTTAACAGATATGTCAGTGGCTGTATAATACTGGAGAACTCCTTGATGAACCTTCTGTAAAAGTTCGCAAAGCCAAGGAAGCTCTGCAAGGCCTTCACGTTGGTAGGTGATTCCCACCGGAGAATGGCCCGCACCTTTTGTCGTCCATGTGAATACCGGTTGGTCCAATGACGTATCCCAGGAACTCCACTTCGGTGGCATGAAAAAGGCTCTTCTCCAGTTTAGCATAGAGCTGATACTGCTGTAGACGTTCCAGAACCTCGGACACATGATGTACATGATCTTCTAGTGATACCGAGTACACCAGTATGTCGTCAATATATACTATGCAAGAGACATCCAACAGGCCTCTCAGGACTTCGTCCATAAAAAACTGGAATGCGGCGGGGCGTTACAAAGACCGAAGGGCATCACTTGGTACTCATACAATCCAAATTTCGTTCGAAAGGCCGTCTTCCACTCGTCCCCTCGCCGCACCCTTACCAAGTGGTAGGCTCCTCTAAGGTCCAGTTTAGTAAACACCTTGGCTCCTTTTAGCTGATCTAGTAGCACGGGTATTAAAGGCAGAGGATACCGATTCTTTCTGGTCACTCTGTTAATCGCCCTGTAGTCCACACAAGCCCTCAAGCCGCCTTCCTTCTTGGGTATGAAAAATATCGGGGAGGACGCAGGGGATGATGAAGGACGGATAAAGCCGGTGGACAGCATCTTGGTAAGGTACTGCTGTAAATAGGTGGTTTCTGATACCGTAAGGGCATAGATACGGCTGCATGGTATACTGGCTCCAGGCTCCAGGTCAATGACGCAATCATAATCCCTATGTGGGGAAGTTTCCCTGCTTCTTGTTCACAAAATACAGCCTGAAACTGCTGATATACCCCCGGCAACGTGGTGGTACAGCATAGGTTATGGACGTTACAGCCGCTTGCGAGCAGTCCTGCAGGGCTCTCCGTGGAGTCCGGCAGACGTATCTTCTCCCATGAGCAATGTTCCTTGCAGAACAGGGAGTTCAAGGTGACCGAACGGGCAGCCCATTGCACTAAAGGATCATGTAGCGTCAGCCAAGGCATGCCCAGAATGAGCTTGAAGTGGGGGGCGTCTATGAGGTCGAACTGAATATATTCGGAATGGTCCGCCCCAACATGCATGAGAATTTTCTGTGTGTGAAAACGCACCGGGCCTGAGGTCAAGGCCGTTCCATCCACTGCTTTAACAGGTTCAGGTGTCTCTTTTCGTATGCAAGGTATCCCCTGTTCCTGTGCGTACTGCTGGTCTATGAAATTGCCGGTAGCTCCGGAATCCAGCAGAGCGTGCACTAATACGGGCTCCCTACCCGGAAGGATCAACGTTACACACACATTCATATGGGCCACAGACGTCTGAGTTGTGTTAGCCACCGAAAATGAGACCACCGAATTCCTAGAACTCAAACAAGGGGTCTCCTTCTTGTTCGAGAGCATTAGTTTCCCTGGTTCTCAGAGTCGTACTCCACCACGTTCAGGTTCCTGGATCCAGGACTGCCTTTGTTCATCAGTTTTGACCTGGACTTACACTCTCTGATGAAGTGACCTGGCTTCCCACAATACATGCATAGTTTTTGTTTCCTTCTCTTTTCCCGTTCGTCTTGGCTGATAGGTCCACGTATTCCACTAACTTGCATTGGTTCGGTCCCATCAGGGGTAGCAGTATTGTCTTCCGTAGGGGGTCTAGATCGAGCCGGAAGGAACCTTGTATCCGTTCGTTGCTTATCCCCTTTCCTTTCCTGAAGCCGGTGGTCTAGTTGAACCGTGAGGTCTATCAGCTCGTCACAAGTGGAAGGCATATGCACGACTTGGGCCAATACGTCCTTTAATTCGCCTCTTAGGCCCTGGTAGAACAAGGACGTTCTTTTTTCTGTAGGCCAATTGGTTTCCACTAGGAGTCTATTAAAGGTGGTTATGTAAGTGAGAAGGTCTTGTGAGCCTTGTTTAAGCGCAATAAGCTCCCTATCTAGGGAAAGCTGGTGAGCCTTTCTGTCGAACAGCTTGCGCATCTCCTCGCAGAAAGTGGGAAAGTTATATAAAAGGGGATCGTCCTTTTCTATCAGAGGGAACGACCAGCTGGCTGCATTGCCCCCTAGGTAAGACATAACAAAGGCCGTTTTTGCCTGGTCGTTGGGGAATACAGTGGGTTTGCACATAAAGTGCAGTTTACATTGCCCTAGGAAGATCCCAAATTTTTTGGGATCCCCAAAGAACCTTTCAGGAGGAGCAAGAGGTAGTTGTAAAGGCTGTATTACTTGTATAGAGGCGGGGCCACCCTGGGACGAAAAAGAGAAAGGCCCTGTTACTCCACTCTGTGCTTGGATCCCGTGCTCCCTACCCGGATCCCGGGAAGTGATTGGGGGCGGTAATGTCCAGTCTTTGATATACGAACCTCCCCGTGTACCCGTAGGGTTTGAGCGAGACAAACCGGCTACCTCGCGCCTCATTGTGCCCATCTCGTTCCGTAATTCTAAATTTTCCCCTCGGAAGGCATCCACTTCCATCCGCAAGGCGGTCAACGTTTCTAACACTGTCGTAAGGACCACGTTAGTATCCATCGCTCAGGCTGTAAGTAACCGTGGGCTTGTCAATCTGTCACGGACGGGTTAAATAACCACTGACCTTATAAGCCGGATACAGCGGGAGCGAAGGAAGATGCCAAGTAACCCTATCCCCCCAATGGTATCACCTGCGGGGATGTAACAACCACTCCAACAGATAACACCACGATAGGGGAAAGGGAAAAAAGGGATAAAGGAAACAAAAGATGCGACAGCCGAATCCTCAAAGGAACCTGGTCCCGGAGTTGAAGACTTCACTCCTACCGACTAGCCCCTTAATATCTGAGGGAGACACAAGCATAGCATGTACATGAGAACACTGTACACAGTCACCACTAAAGAACATAAGATTATGTGTAGGTACTTACAGCTAGCTACGTCGCATTCATCCTATGATTTCAGCAAGAATATATCAGATAAGAATACAGGTAAGTTGAGTTGTACTTAGCTTGGTGTAGTTCATTCCAAGCCACAACTGCTGAGATAAACTAGGGTTCATGGAGTTCTCGCAGATTCTTGCGCCTAGTCTCGGTTCGGTGAAAAGCAGGAAAATAATCTCCTGGCTGCGCTCGTGGCTGATGCGAATTTTTACGCACTGTTCCGACCTCCCCAGCTCTCCAGCTCTCCAGCGCTGAATACGCGGGAGGAAAGCGGTGTTCAAACAAGGGCGTTGAGCTCACATGCACTCCAGGAAGTAATCCGGTGAGGATTCACCATTCGCGCTTCAGCGCGTTGTATTTGAAAACGGCCGCTCGCCTATGCGGCGGTTGAGCGCACCGAAACGCCCTCCGGCGTTTCAATCGTCTTTTGCCCTTCAGTGCTTGAGGCAATTCCACTGCAGGTTTCTTTAGCGCTTCGGCTTCGGCGCGTCGGGTAAGTTCAAAGCAGGTCTTTGGTTTACGAGGGTAACTGCACACAACGAGATTCGTGAAGCAGTTCCTCGCGTCGGAAATCAGGGCTGGATTGACAAGCACCCGCCTACCTGCAGGAGGTGCTTATATAGCGAAATGGGCGTGGTGGTTCTTAAACATACACACTCCATTCTCCTCAGGCTATTATCTGGTGTGTGTCGTCAATGTGTTTCCCCCCGCGCTGAGCGCCTAAATGTGACACTTGCAGGCTGTAAGAACAAATAATCAATTGATGAAATTCCAATCACACTCTTGTTTCTCACCTCATATGCTATGTATTATGATTTAATTGAAAGTTTAAGTTTGATTTACATGAAGGTGAAGGCATAGTCACTCATGAATGTATTTGTTCTTCCTTTCCCGCTGCCAGCCAGAGAGTAAGTAGTGAACAGCAGGACCAGAAGCGACGTAGAAGGAGTAAAGCAGTTGCTAGGCAGATACAGGAAAAAGATACCAGCACCACCACAGTGGAGGAAAGAGCATCAACCAGCAGGGAGGATGTATCCGGGAGTGTCCCTCTTTCCAATACAAAGAGACCCTAGGCAGAGCCTGGGGAGGCCACTGAGAGAGTGATTGATCTGGACAACACCTTCCAGGGGGAGGCAGGCGATAGGGCTCTTTCTGGCCAACAAGAAATTTCATATATGGTTTCGCAGGAATAGGTCCATCTATCATCGGGGCTTGGACCTGCCCCCTTCACGAGTCAAGAGGCCCCAAAAACAATGGAGTCTTCAATTGCACCCCCTGTTAACCTTCCTGCAAGCATCCACTCTTTAAAGATGAATGGATGCAAGGAAAGATCTCTGGAGGCAAGGAGATATATATGTTGAAATATTCATTATAATTCAGATCATTACAGCAGTTAGGTAATCATATATGTGCTGTCCATTCCACACCAGGAGTTTGATGTTATCAGCTCAGTTCTGTCGTAGTGTCTCCTGGTTACACCTGACAGATGAAGAATTTTAAGGAATCACATGAAATCACTTACAGAGCCATGACATGACATCAGGACAAGGAAGAGACCACATTATACACAGAAGGTACAACACATCTTCCTTCTTTACAACAGCCAAAAGAACAAAGAAACCTACTTTCCAACATAATAGAACACAACTAAATCCTCCTTTCAGCTAATATAGTACAAACTCCCAAATGCAAACTGCCACAATCAAAATCTTCCCAAGCAACACAACTCGGACTCTGTAGTTATTGGTCACCCACAATCTGCATTTCACTTTCAACAGAGTGAAAAACACTTCTCTTCCAAGCCTCCAGAACCCAAGAAGAGAACCACCTCGCTACATAAGGCCTCCTTGAATTGGTTTAACCACACCTCTTTCTATCTTTAGATAACCAATCATCACTTAGCAAGAACTACAATAGTAGGATGAAGACTGCCTCTAATGTATAGCCTTCAATTCCCCACAATTCCCCAAGTGAAGTGGTAGAACATTGGCATAACGAGTGCAAACCACTATCTGACTAGCCAAGCAGAAAGAAATGACCAGCACGTTGTAGAGTCCAACTAATACTTTTCACAACAACTAAAACCTCTGCTAGTAAATGAACAATTTAATATAAAAACCTATGCTCACACATTGCCCATCCAGTGCACAGAGCTTCAGTCTCCCTCCCCCCCCCCCCCAAGGATATGAGAGAAAAAATCAAACCTGGATAATTGAAAGATGTACATTCATATACACCTTTGTTACTGCTGTGACTTGTGTATTGGTGTGCTTGTCCAGGGGACATATGAATAACTAACCAGGTGTTCCATGTGAGTGCATGAGGACGCGTTGGAGAGACGGTTGATGGACGGAGGAGGCTGGGGGATACTCGCACTGTGAAGGGAGAATAAACAACCGAGCACTACAGGTTTTGCCTACGCATATTCTAACTACCACAATTTGGTGGCGATCGCTTGCTCTCCTGTCACAGCAAGGAACGGACCGACTTGGTGGCATTACAAAGGCGTACGATTTTCACGGAGCTTCAAGTTCTTTATTGATTTCTACATTCATTGCCGGCAAGCCGCACTGGTAATACGACAAACTAACACATACTGAAGATTTTCCTATCGTAAGGTACTGTTACAAGTTTATTTTCATTACTCACGTCAGTTTCTACCTCGCACTTCGGAGCTTGCGTCTTCTAGTTCTGTTTCATCCACGCATCAGTAACACAGCGCGTGACATCATACGCACCACGTTGTAGTGACGCCATCTTGAAGCAGTGTTAATCCTTGTAAGAGACTCGCACTGTGCGGCGCGTACCAGCTGTTTGTTACAAGTTGAGCTCTGGGTCAGCTCTGCATCGGAAAGAAGCAGGTCATGTTACAGTGATCTGCACACCCTCATGCATATAAATAAGAGTGTCTATTGACGTACGGTGATATGCAGATCACTCCAGGGTGACGTGCACATCACATATGGTAAATTGACTTTTGCCAACAAGTTGCTCAACATTTGCTCGTCACAGCGATTGAATTATGGTGATTTGCTCACCTTAAAACTTTGTAGAACACGGTGATATGCACATTTGGGTGACATTCATACATGTCACAGCACTGTGATATGCACTTCTATTTACATTAGCTTTATGGTGCATATTTGTTGGTTTCTGAACATTTTATCCACTCTACATATATCTGTATATAAAAAAAAAAGGAAAAGTGCCTCATTATATAATATTTTTATGTGTTTGTTTTCTGTTGCGTTCACTATATACTAGGATGGTAGCTAGTCAAATGGTTAAACCACCTCCCACGTTTTTATCAGAAGGTGATTCCCCCTCTATACAGTGGGAAGAGTGGATTGCAATGTTTGAAAACTATATTGAAAACATTGGTGGCCTAAGATTCCCAGCATCCTATTGAAAGTCCGTATCTGGAAGCAAAAAACAATTGGGAAAGTTTTATGGCAAACAAATTAACATGGTCATGCAACGACATAAGTTTTATTCTTTACTGCAGAAAGAAAGGGAAACCGTGGATCAAATAGTTACACTGTTAAGGGAATTGGCACTCAAATGTGACTTTGGTCCCATGACAGATCATATGATTTGTGATCAATTAATAGTGCAGTGCAAAAACAAAAGAATGTAAGAAAGACTATTGGCAGCCAGGAATCCTACTCTACAAGAAGCAATTGCTATAGCAAAGATCGTGGAGGAGTCTGATACGTGCATGAAAGATGTGCAAAAACTCAAGATTAAAAAAGAGGACACTGTGAATGTTGTCGGCAGGAAAGAAGATTTTGTGAATGTCGACAACAGAGTCAAGCAAAACATCGACTTCAAGACAACTTCAACAAAGCCTAAGATGAAAACTCTTATGGATAACAAAAGTAAATTCTATGGTTGTTATAAGTGTGGGAGCATGGGTCATGCTGCAGATTTTATGGGCTGTTTTGCGAGAGATAAAGTCTGTAGGAAATGTGGGAAAAGGGGACATCTAGCAAGAGTTTGCAAAGACTTTAAAAAAAAATAGAGTTGCATTTGTTGATGAATTTGTGTCTTCATCTGATATAGTATTTTGTGTAAAGAATGAGCAGAAAGGTAGAATATAAAGACCAAAATCAGTTTTTATATTGAATGGAGCGCCATTGGAGTTGATGGTAGATCCTGGCTCCATGTACACTATTGTACCTTATAGCACTTTTAGAGATAATGGGCCTGATGCAACAGTGATATCATGACAAAGGGTTATGGTGGTGAACCTAAATCTATCAAAGGGTTTGTAGAAAGCAACTTTGAATTTAGAGGTAGGAAAGCTGTAGGTAAAATGTATGTTTTGAGTGAGGGTCTAGCCATTTTGGGGAAGGTACAACATGATTTGTATGTAGTTCTGGACCCTGGGTCCGAAGAACAAGTTTTGATGGCATAAGATGTTGACAATGTTGAATCTATTCTAGCTAAATATAAGAACATATTTGGTGACAACTTGAGTAAACTCAAAAGGTATGCTCATGAAATTAAGGTGAAAGGAGCCAAACCCATTAGTCAAAGAGTAAGAAAACTTCCTGTAGCCATTTGTTACGAAGTGAAACAGATGCTAAAAGATATGCAGAAAGAAGGGATCACCGAGGCTGTGGAAGTGTCTGAATGGTTTTCTACTGTTGTGATCACAAAAAAAGGATGGCAAACTTCGATTCTGAGTTGATCTCAGATCATTGAATCAAAGCATAGTAGTAGACAGTTTTCCTTTGCCTAATATTGCAGAGATGGTAATGTTAATGAAACAAGGCAAGTTTTAACGAAATTAGATTTAAGGTCAGCATACCATCAAATTGCTTTGCATACCAATTCAAAAAACAAATACTGCTTTTGTTACCATGGAAGGGGATTTTCAGTCCAAAAGGCTTCCATTTGGTCTGGCATCCACTGCCAGCATCTTTCAGTGCATGATGCATAAGTTATATAGTGATGTTGAGAATACACACTATTTTCAAGATGATATCTTAATTACAGGGAAGAATGAAGCTGAGCATAATAGGACATTGGTGAAAGTACTTAAGGTGTTGGAGAATGCAGACCTTACCTTAAGAAAAGGCAATTGCAATTTTTTGTTAGAAGAAATAGACTATTTAGGTTATACTATTTCTGAACAGGGAGCGGAACCCAAAGAGGACTTATTGAAAGCTATAGAGATGGCTGTGTCTCCCACCGGGAAGGATCAACTCAAATCATTTTTGGGATTAGTTGAATACTATTCTAAATTCGTTGGTAACTTTGCTGACAAAACTGAGTTGCTGAGAGAGCTATTAGGGAAAGGTAAACAATTTGAATGGGGTGATGACCAGGACAGAATGTTTAAAAATATTAAGAATGAAATAGTAAATGCTGGCATTTTAACTCCATTTGAGCTAGGTAAGGAAACTCTCCTTAGGTTGATACCAGTGCCCATGGCATTGGTGCTGTGCTTTCTCAGGTAAAGAGGGGAGAGGAAAAGCCGGTGTCATTTGCCTCATGAACCCTTAATAAATCAGAGCGAAACTATGCAGTAATTGAGAGGGAGGCCGTAGCTACAGCATGGGGTGTCCAGTATTTTCGCACAGACCCTTAGGGTGCGCATTTTACTTTGAGAACGGATCACAAGCGGTTGGTTAAAATTTTGAGTCCAGGTGTTGCAGACAAAGGTTCTTCATGCCTCATGCGATTTGCTGCCAGGTTTCAAGATTACATATACAAAATTGAGTATGTAGCAGGGTGGAAGAATGTGCAGGCTGACTGCTTGTCGAGGTTGCCTCTTCTTGATGGAAATTAAGGGTTGGAAGGTGAAGATGTAGTCTGCGTTATAGCCAGCATTGGTGATGCATTGGAAGAGGGATTCAAATCAATTACTAGAGAAGAGTGGCAGAAGGCTGCAGAGGAAGATGATGTAATTAAAGAACTAGTAAGTTGCATTAGAGCAGGCAGAAGACGAAAAGGTGATTTAAGGCCAGTGTTGAGAAGTTATGTCAAACTACCGGAAGAACTTAGCACTGGAGCTACTGACAATTTAGTATTGAGGATGGAGAGATTCATACCTCTGGAAGGACTAAGAAATAATTTATTTTTGTTAGCACATGAAGGCCATTTAGGACAAACTATTACTAAGAAACATCTCAAGACTAAGTTTAGGTGGCCTGGAATGGATGAGGATATTAAGGTTTGGGTGGAGAATTGCACGTTATGCAGAGACAGTGAAAAAAGACTAAAGGTCAGTACACAAAGCATGAGTTCTCTTGGAGGAAATGAATGTGGGGCTCCTTGGGAAAAGGTTTGTTTGGACTTTATTGGTCCCATGGATTTTTTATCTGAGAATAGAAGGTTTGCAATGGTACTTGAGGATGTTTATTCGAGATGGGTCATTGTTGAATTTTTAAGGAACATCACTACTGACAACGTAATTAGAAATTTGAAAATCATTTTTAGGAGAGAAGGGTGTCCAAGTGTTTTGGTGACAGATAACGGCACGCAATTCACGTCTCATGTTATGCAAAGTTTCTTACAATGGAATAGGGTAAAACATGTGCGCACTTCTCTCTATAATCCCTAAGGAAACTGAATCATGGAGCGCATGAAGAGAATAATGAAGGGTACCAGACAAATGGCTATACAAGTCAAACAGGACTGTGTGGAGGATGTGGTGTGGGTGTACAATACCGCTGTAAATTGTGTTACAGGTGAAACTCCTTTCAAAAGGATGAGAGGCAGAGAACCCAAAACGAAGTTCACACCCCAGTGGTTGATTGAGAGTAAATTGAGTAGGGGAAAAAAGTTTTTAAGAATATTGGAAGGACAGAATCGGGAGGTTTGATTAAAATCAAGTTGAGAAAAAAGGAGGATGGGGTGAATAAATTTTCCGAACCAATGGAAGTGAAGGAGGTACATGGATGGCATGTGGTTTTGGAAAATGGACAGAAGTGGAAGAAAAGAAGGGTAGCGTTGTATTGTAAAAGAAATTACGTTGGTAAATGGACGAGTGTGGATGGCAGCATTGGAATGCAGGATGTTGAGGAAAGGCTGACTATTGGAGGTAGAGGTGTGACAGAAAGAAAATTGGGTACAAGTATGTTGTTCAGTGGTGATAAGAGTAAGAATGGTAAATCTGAACACAGCATTAGTTATGCAGGTGGGCATCCTCGTTTGCGTCGTATGCCTATTAAATTTGCTGACTATGCAATGAAGTATTAAGTTGCCTTGTTTGTTGATATGTTATCTAACTTTGTATTTCGACCATTCTGAAATGTTTATCTCATTATGTTGTCAATAGTTTATTTGTAAATTAGTTACCCATTTAGGTTCTAGCTTTGTTCCTCTTCTTTCTTCTTTTACTTTTGTTTGCTTGTAAAGTAAGGAGATATGTTGTGACTTATGTATTGGTGTGCTTGTCCACTCTGTAACCATGACAGTCTCGTGCGGTGTTGTCAGGGGACACATGGAATGTCTAACCGGGTGTTCAATGTGAGCTCATGAGGACGTGCTGGAGAGACGGTTGATGGACGGAGCAGGCGGGGGGGGGGGGATTCTCGCACTGTGAAGGGAGAATAAACAACTGAGCACTATAAGTTTTGCCTACGTGTATTCTATCTACCACAGTTACCTGTCCTCAGGACATATGCACACTAGTATGCACCAACGGAAAACATAAATTCAGAACTCAAAAACTGTTTTAAACACACATACAGAAGAACAGAAGATGTGAATCATCATCACTAGTACCCAGGACAAACGGTTACAGAAAACAGAGCACAACCCTAACCACAAGAAAAGTGTACCTTTCAACCAAATGACAAAGAGATAACAAAAGTGAAAAGCCCAACAGTTCTTAGTGAAACAGACACTATAAAGCCATGTGCACATGAACATTTAGCACAATAAACATGCTCAAGAAAGCCATTGCAGAGTGGCACTACACACCTGCATAAACATTGCATAACCATTTAATGTAACTTTTATGAATTATGAACAATGACACTCCTCAGACAACTTTTCTTATGAAAAATTAACAGATGATACAGCCACTAAGTGCTATTAAATTGCACAACAGATAAACACAGTGTTTGTGGCATGTGTAGCTGTAGATATACATACTGTGCATACTACTTCCATCAAGTGTTGGGCTCACACATGTGCAACTTGTTTTTCCTTGAAGAAGTCTTTCTTGCCACAAGTATAGTGACTCCTCTTATTAGTGGATATATGCACATGGGCATCAACTCCATTTTTAATTTGGTTTTTTTCCACCGTTGGCTTTCGGACGTCCTTCTGTGAGCTCCGGGTTTCATTAACTTGCATGACATTGGAAGGTAATACATAAAATTGGAGCAACTAAATGTAATCGAAACACAAAATAGACACACATTTCAATTCTTTTTCTTCATCTGAGTAATTATAAAATATTTTTTCTCCATATCTTTTGCCAGTCAGGAAAGCGATTGAACCACCACATTGTACAGAAAACTCCATCCTAAACACGCTGATCAAAGTATTTACTGTCAGTCCAGAAGTTTTAAAAACATTAGAACCTTTACATTAACATTTTTCTTTTTTCTATTGATATACTTCAACTAGATCTAAGCACTTCAAACCATACCTTACTTGCAAAAAACAACGTCTCCTAACTCAAACAGAAAGTTGATTTTTTGATGCCAACAGAACTTTCCCTGGCCACACAAGCAAAGTCCAGCATGGAAAGACCGAGAAAGAACAGTGAGGTAACGGTGCTTAGCTAGAATACAATATATTGCAGACACACATGCAAGGAAAACAGATATACAAGCTGCACGCCACTATTTCTGCGTTATCTTGCACTCGAGGGGGAACTTGCATAAGACTCTCCCACATGCAGGACACTTCAGACAGCAAACATTTACCACACAAACGTGGTTGAACAACATTCACATTTCTATTCAGACGTGTGCACCTCCTGAAATAATGTTGGCAATGTAAGTTTTGCAAACATATATTGCAGTGGTTAAAAATACATTGTAAAACTTTCATAAAAAGATAATAAATCAACATTAAACCAGTATAGCTATATGTTGGTTCATCCAAATCCCACTCAAGAATTGCAGAGGACCACACAGATTATGCTGTTGCACACGATCACTCATTCTCAAATCATATCTGCTCTCCCCAGTAGGCAGAGTGAAAAAGGCTTTTCATCTACCATGCTTAAACTACAGTGGCGGCCGCCACAAATAAAGGGTGGTGGGGCAGGTGGAGGGAACGCAAGAGGGGGACCGTGGGGGAGGTAGTGCGTAGGGGGAAGGGGAGCGTGGGGAGTGTTAGAAATAATAGATTTTAAAAAAAACTTTTCTTTAGCCGCCCGCTGCCTCCAGCATTGTATTGCGTTCGCCACCTCTCGTCTGCCTGGGTCCCAAGCATCTGGGACAGACTCCCATCCAATCCCCGTGCTGCAGAGCACTATGCAATGAAGTATTAAGTTGCCTTGTTTGTTGATATGTTATCTAACTTTGTATTTCGACCATTCTGAAATGTTTATCTCATTATGTTATCAATAGTTTATTTGTAAGTTAGTTACCCATTTAGGTTCTAGCTTTGTTCCTCTTCTTTCTTTCTTTTACTTTTGTTTGCTTGTAAAGTAAGGAGATATGTTGTGACTTATGTATTGGTGTGCAATTCTGGAAAAAAATGATATAACACAGGGAACGATAACATCAGGACAAAGAATGGACCAAGTGTCAGAAACTAGAAACAACAGGCCTCCAGTTGCACCCCTGGTTACAGATCCAGCGGAAGCAGTGTAAATATTCATAATTATGTATTGGGCTAGAAAGACACTCCGCTCAGGCCAGGGAGTCTGTGGAAGTTTCTCCAGCCAGGGTGCTCAATGCAGCTGGACTGGAGAAACCTAAGTGCACATATGTGTTTTGGTTGGCCAGAAATGACAAGCCAAACACCCATGAGCACTTAGGGAGTGCATGAAGCACTCCTCATTCCCCCTCCCATCCTTCGGACCCGCCGCTCCTTTACAGCACTGGCTAAGAGCTGGCAAATGCAAAATAAAATGATGCCATAACATCAGCAGTTACGGAAGAACCGCCGCTGTTAAACTATTGTAAGAAATTCTATATTCGGGCACACGTAAGGCATTCACGGCATTATGCCACTTCCTTGTAACCTCTTTAGCCTTACTCTTATCCACTCTCCATTGTACACATACTCTTCATCCTGCATTTTCCTTAGCCTGGATTTCTCCCAGTTCTGAGCACTTCTTCACTGAGCACAGACTTTCCACATTGCAGATTCCTCAGCCTGGACATCTCCCCTGCGCGGAAAAGCTCTCCACTGGCCAAAGCCTCTACACGTTGTGCCTTCCTCTGCTTGGATGCCTCCCCATCATGAGCACATCCTCATTGCAAACAGCCTCTCCTTGCTGCGCCTTTCTCAGCCTGGTCATCTCCCCAGGGCTGAAACCCTCATCCCCGAGCACAGCCTCTCCTCATTGTGTCTTGGTCTGTCTGGTCAGCTCCCCAGCATAGGCACTTCTTCCCCCAGAAGTCACCAGATGACCAATGCCACTGGTGGGGCACATACCCGTTTTCTTCAGTGTTACAGTTAGAAGTCTGTGTATTCCATCCTGCCTCTCACTTTCTCGGTGACAGAAGGCCTGATTACAATCTTGACGGATGGAATACTCTGTCAAAAACGTGACGAATATTCCATCCGCCATATTTACAAGTTTCATAGGATATAATGGAATTGTAATTTGGTGGACAGGATATCTGTCACATTTGTGACGGAGTAACCCTGTCTGTCAAGATCGTAATCAGGCCCAGAGTTCCTGTAAATTTCATCACCAGTGATACAAATGAAGATGAGCGGATGCAGGCAAAGATCTCTGGAGACAGACAAGTACATATGTTGAAATAGGATGTCAGTCCCAAGATAGAAAACATGTTCAATGAGTTGCTTTTTGACGCGTTTTTTACAACATATACATTTAAATCGCATTTAAAAGTTAGCTAATTAAAATTACATGTGCAATATTTTTTTCACATAATTACTAGGATATATTAATGTAATATCTGTTTGATTTAAAATGTGTTTATTTCGAAATTAAGCCCCTTTTTATTATTAATTGAAATCAATGTCCAAATATATTACATTTAATTCTAAACATAATCTAATTTCAAACCTTTCTGTTTAATGTTTCTTTTGCCTTTGATAACTTTAGAGTTTTATATAGCGTGACAGAGTGCTTTACAAGAATAACAAAAGTGGACATTATACAAACTGTAGGCAACATAATTAAACATGGTATAGGTCATGTTTTCAATAGTTACACATGCAAATGGTAAAGAGACATTGGGACACATAGTCAATCATAAATACTGGCATGGGCAAAGTCTGATAGGTGTCAAGATGGTATGTGAGTGGTTAGGGGAAGGAGGAAGCAGCTCGGAGCACGGTGCTATGGATGAGGCGCGAAATGTATTAATTTTTTTTAATGGAACAACAGACAGGCAGGAATGTGTCGCACATGAGGAGAGGGAGCTATGGCCTCAGTGTGAGAGGAATCAGTTGAATAGACACATATTTACTTATTTCCTGAAGATAGATGCGTATGGGTCGCATCTGATCTCTGGACAGAGAGAGTTCCCGATTTTGGGGGCAATTCCGGAAAAAGGATCGATTGTAGGTTTTCTTTTTGTTGAATTTATGAGGCTTACGTAGGAGGGAACTTGTGCTTCTGGAAGATCTGTTTCTGCCCAATACAGTAAATTTCTTGGTCAGGTAAGGGGGACATATATATATATATATATATATATATATATATATTCACTGGAAAAAACGGGTTACAGGGACGTTATAGTTAGGAAATGGTATTAAAAAAACCTTTGAAATTCACTGAAAAAGCGAAAGGTTACAGAGATGTTATAGTTAGGCTGACATTTCACTCATACAAAACCAGCAACAGACCCCCTTAATTATTGCATTTGTGGCCCGGGGAGGTGGCACTCCCTGGGGCAGCCGGAGAGGCCTTACGTTCTCCCCCGCATTACTTACAAAAAAAAAACAGCGTGCCTCGGAGAGGTGGTGGTCCCCAGTGGTTCAAGCTGACAGACACAGAATTCTGGAAAAAAATGATATAACACAGGGAACGATAACATCAGGACAAGGAATGGACCAAGTGTCAGAAACTAGAAACAACAGGCCTCCAGTTGCACCCCTGGTTACTGATCATTATCAAATCACCTCGGAAATAGAAAGCACATTAAAACTTTTCACAACCACGCGCTTGCTTCCATGTTTGCTTGCACAAAGTCGATACAATTATTCATAGAAAGAATACTCTAACCGTAGGAAGGAAACTCTAGTGATAAGCATTCCTAACTGAAGCAAATAGATCAGCTTTTTTAGAAATAATGAAGTACAAAATACATTTTTCTGAGGCCTAAGTTAGGAAAAGAAATAATACACTAACAGTCTTTGAGGCCTACATGGAAAACCACAAATTCATCTTTTTCTAATGAATAAAACACACTATAATTAAAAATGTATGAAAAAATAAAGAATGCATAAGAAACGATATAAAAGCATAATTTCAATTAAACTTATAAGCATAGTCTGAATATAATTTTTCAAAAAATATAAGCAATCACTGTTTTTCTATTTAGATTTTCATGTTCAGAAAAAAACATAAGCAAGAATCATTTTACTTTTAAACATTTTCATAGTCATATTTCTATATTACTACTTGCAATTTACTTTTATACTATATTTCTTAGTACATTTAGTAAGTTTCTTTCCCATGACAAAAATGACATTCATTACTTCTGCATGCTTTTACGATGCAGTTTTGGGACTCTAAATGTGTTGTGTCCCTCCTGCATGCTTTTACATTGCACTTTAAAAACTCTCCCGTGTTTTGAAAACACCACACCGTTAGTCATAGTTTATTAAATAAATGTTAGTTCACACTTAATGAGTAGACTTGATCAAGCAAAATTCTTCTCAAATAATAATGCTCCATCATTACCCTTCCTACTCCTGAAAGCCCTCACCCAGAAGAATAGCAGCTGAGGTTGAGATTCGCCCCCACAACCCTAGATCCCTCACATGATATCCTACCCCTACACCTGCATTTGTGACACAGCTGCCTTCAAGGAGGTCATGAAGCAGGTAATTTCTGGTCAGTAGTTGCTCTCTATGGCCTTCAAGAGGTGGCAGCAGAGGTGAAGGCCCCCTGAGAGGTGAATGCTGAGCAGCACAGAGTGTGACTGCCTTCTTTCCTAGACTGCAGCCATTCCCAGGCATTCTGTGGCCTCCCTCTCTTCTAGAGGTGTATTTATTTCACCTACTATGTCCTCCCCCTCTGTTCCTGAACCTACGTCAGTGTCTCCAGATACTCAGATGGTGTCTGGTCCTGCTCCACAATCTGAAGCGCCTGCATCTATGGAGGAGGTCCAGATGGCCCTGGTTTCTTAAGTAGAGGAAGGGAATATCTAGCAATTTTGACACTCACCCCACTCCTTGGGCCTGAAGGATTAACTGTGGTCTATTGACTTTTACTTTGAACCGAAAATGATTTTAGGAATTTTTAACTTTACTTGGGACATTAAACTTTTTTAACCTTTATAAACTTTTTTGTGAATATTATCTCCACTTGAATTTATATATCGACTGGGCCTTAATGTTCCCGCCTCACCCCTCCTGCCCGTCAAGTTCAACCTTCCTCCATGGACTTATACTCCATTTTATTAAAGCATTTCCTTCGCAATGACAGATGACTTTTAAAAACCATATCCATAAAATATATTTGAAAAATTGTAGCACAGTATATATATATATATTTTTTTTTAAAGTTAAAAGTAGTTGTTTCCATAATTTTTGTGTGTGTGGGTGCTTGTACGTGTTTGTGATTGAATTGTCATAAGGGTTTGTGTTAAATGTTTCACAGTGCATAATATATTCATTCCAATATGATAATACACACATATTCATGAGTGGGCATGCAAGAGATGCCACACAGGTGAAAGGTAAGTGCAAGTGATATTTATTAAAATAGATGCAGGGAGAAGAGTTTGCATTTGCAATTCAAATTTTGGAATGGGTGATACCATTGGAGTGTGTTTTGTTGGGAGGTTGAGGTTGTGGTAGTGGTTGTGGAGTGAAAGCTGGGGTGTTTGTGGAAGCTGCAGGTGGATTGTTGTTATGCTTAGTGGGAGGGATGGGCCTTACAGGTTGCTGTTGTATCCCAGATGACTGAGGAGTATGCCTTGTCCTTGCAGAATGACAATGGCCCCTGTGTCATATATTCTTAATCATCTTCATAGCAAAGGCAAGTCTCCTTGCATCCTCTTTCCTCGACAAACAAATGTGTTCCAAGTGCAACTTTGCATGTCTTTGAGAGGTCTGATAATCTCTCCAAGACATGAATCTTTTTCTCTATCAGCCTAAGTACTCTTCATGGTGAGTCAGGATGGTGCATAGAGTCTCCTTTATTTGTTGAATATTCTACAGCAAAACCAAAATTTGCTGGAAAAACTGATCTTCCCAGAGTACAGGATTAGCCTATGTCAAACTTCCTGACCAACCATGTGTGGGCATCTAACAACAGCAGGTTCTCAATTACTTTAAGGGTTGACATCTGGGAGGCTGTGGGAGGGAGATTGTTGACAAGGGAGAAGTTCTCCTCACTAGAGTGTTTGTCTCTCTCAGAAGATGAAGAGAAGACCAGAATTGCATCTAAGTAGGAGTATGAAGCATGGGAGTCAACCAGGGCCAGACTGGCTACCAGGGGTTTTGGTGGGTTGGCAGGGTGGGGGCATGTTTCACTGCCAATGGGGGCCAGTTTTGTTTCTGGGGACCTGCCGGCCACATTCCTACTTGCAAAATTTCTAAATAAACAATGCGAAACAATTGGTTTTAAAGCATGATTAAAGTGTACTTTAGAACCATTTATTTTTGTATGGTTTATTTAGAAGTGTTGCAAGTAGGAACATGACTGGTGAGCCCCAGCCACAAAACTGGACCCACTGGCAGAGAAAATGGCCCCCGCTGAGTGCCTAGTAGGCCAGCCCAGCCCTAGAGTCAACATGGGTATCTGTAAACTGAGACGCTGGTTGAGGGCAGACTTGCGTAGCTGGTACCAACATTTATGGAGAAGTAGTTATTGACTGTGGACCTGAAATCCATAGGAGTTGCCTAGGAGGGAGACTGCTGGCCAGTCTTAAGGTCTCTTTTGAGATGTTATTCTCGCTGGGACCAAAAATGGCCTCCTTCTCCTCCCCTAATAAGCAGAAAAACATGACTGTTAAAAACAAGTTGCTCTTTGAACATGCTATATACAAGCAGAATAACTGAATTTTAAATCCCCTGTCCTCCCTTCTTTAGATGACCTTGATATAGAAGATTTTCAGCTGGAAACGGACTATTCCAAACTACACTCCAGCATCCAATGTGCACCCAGCCCAGGTGAGTGGAAAGTGCTTGCCTCATGCACTGAGGTGTGTTCTGAGCTGGAGGACGTTTGACTATCTATCTATCTATCTATCTATCTATCTATCTGTCTCTTCTGGTGGGTCATGGCTTATTATCTGGAGCTACCTAGTGTCCAATATGAATTGATGGGATCATGGACCACCTAACAATTACACAACCTCCACCATCATGTTTGTACCTAGTTTAAACATTTATCATCTTAAATGTCCATACGGGTATAACAAAGTACCCCATCAACCTTCCACCCCAAGGCCGGACTGGCCGTACCAGGCATCAGACGTTTTCTCCGGAGGCTGGAAGGGGGAGGGGGCCGAATTTGTACTGGGGTCCATTTTGCAGCAGTGCAGCAGTTTTGAAAGCACCCACTGCAGAGTTCCTTGTATATCCAGTAGTTTTCAGGCAATAATAAAAGTGTCAAGATAACTTAGTGATTAATGTACCTGCTGCAGAGAGATCGGAGTTTTGTCTTGTGGCAGTTTTGACTTATCTAAGGTAGCGCAGAGGGTTAATATGCCTGCTGCAAAGGACGTGTACCATACTGTTCACAGAACAGTATTTATGTGCATAGCTTAGTTGGTTACTGCTTTTGTCACAGAGACCCTTTTGTTACTGTGCAGTTCATTAGTTACAATCGTAATCTAGTACAGTGTGCTATGAAGTGTAATCAAAGAACTATACCCAAACTACATGGTACAGGTTAGAAAGTTATATTATTTTTAAGCCTTTTAGTATCCTAATGTTGTCAAAAAGGGTTTGTTTGGGTAGAAATACATTCTTATTAGAAAAGCTAACCCTAACCACTGTGTTACTATCTGAATCCTGGGTTTGTGCTTCTCCACACCAAGCACTCTTAACAAATGCCTACTAGTATAGTTGGCATTTGCATTCTACATCTTGTATTCCCCTTTGCAACATTTTCTATACACTGATTTACACGCTTATTATTCGTTGTCTCTCTATTTGTTTGTGATGTACAGTGCTCCAAAACCCTACACTGGTATGACAGGCACTATAAAACAAATAAAATACATGTGAGAGAGGGGATATACAGAGATGAGAGGCACTGTTGGAGGGTGATAGTGAGGAAATCATTAAAGAGCCCAAACAAAGATTGTTGTATCCTGGTGCACTGTAACGCCATAATTTACTATGCTTTAAAAGCTATTACAGTAGAATATATAATGAGAAATGTGTTGTAGAATGCGCCATTTTTGCCCAAATTTTCGTGGGGGGTGAGAACTTCCCTCCCAAACCCTCCTTGTAGTGGTCAGGCTCACTCGCTGCACTCACTATGTACCATATGGGGGCTGGTCTGACAAAATTTGCCAGGGTTTCTTTGGGTTACTAGTGCAGCCTTGCTCCGCCCCGTCACTTGTGGGGTAGAGATGAAGCACACCCTCTAAGGGATGAAGGAGAGAAGCTGACTTGGAAGGCCAATATTGGTTCTGAATATCTGGGAATTAAATTAGTTTACAGCTGTTCTGTGAACATTTTCAAATCCTATAGCAATGATTCCAAGCAGTCATTTCAAGCAGGAATTTTAACTAAAGACAACATTTTGTTAATAATTGGTAATGCTTCCTGCTCAAACTAATTTTTTATAATGAACGACAGAGACACTTATCTGGCCTCCAGATGTTTCCGTGTTCTTATTTTATAAACCATTTTATTTTGTAAACCATGTCACCATCTTTAAGAGCTTCTTTCTGCATCACAAGAGGTTGTTGAACGCCATGTTGGCTTCCTCTCTGGGGTCAACAGAGTGTTTCTCTGTAAACTACCACAAGGTGTTTGCTGGATTCCATGTTTAATGTCAGTAATATTAAGACTAGCGGCATTTATGTTGGAATGTTCATTTTATGTGTAATATTTATTGAATAGTAAATATTTCCTAACTATTTTTTATTACTTTCATTTAATTTCGGTTGGTTTCAAACCTTTTTTTTGCATTTTACCCTCTCCAATGTCAGTATCCCCAATTTTCCCACCTCCTTCTGTCCCTACGTTTGCACACAACAGAGGGAGACCACAAAAGCTCCTTGTTGCTCTCAACAAGCCCCCCCCCCCCCTCTCTCCCTGTCATGCTCTTTGCTTTGGCAGTGGTGGCAGGGGCGTGGGGGGCTTGGGCTCTGGATGCACATTGTCTTCCATTGCCAAGGCCAGCCATTATTATTTAGGCTGACATATGGCATTTCAAAGCAATGATCCCAAGTTATTGTAGCCATTAATGATTCGTCCATAAGAATGACATATCACCAGCTGTAGCTACAGTTTAGATGAGTTGACAACTATGCAGCTGAGTTGCTATTGGAGGTGACTCCAATGCTCTGGGGAATCTCTGTCAAGAAATAGAGGGCGGTATCAAGAGACTACAATCTACAGCAATCACAAAGGGGCTCAGCATGGCGGGCAGACCTCTATCCCTGTCAGATGAGCACAGGTTCGTACTAAAACTTATTTTGCAAGACATCCAAAATGTAATCAGGTTTGATTTTCGCAGCCTACTCTAATCACAAAGGCATTCCTCTCCAATTGGACTTCTGTCGGGCTGGGAGTCTGAAGGTTTTATTTTCTGCTCTTCCAAAGATAATGGTAACCATTGATCTAGCTCATCTCAGCTCAGATCTTTCCCTTGTGTGTCCCACTGCACTTGAATGGAGTATCAGGAAAATGGCTAGAGGAGAGACATTCTATATGAGGTAAATCACTTGTCCTTCCTTATGGCAAATGAGATAAAAATGCCGAGAAACCCTTCTGACTGGAATTACATATATTATTTTTCTTCTCGCATATCTTGATTCTTTTTCTGCAAAAATGAATTAGGCCCCTAGTTTTACAAAACCACGTTATAAATAAATCTTATACACCACCACCATTCCATTTTAAGTTTAGGGAAACTTAATATTTCAATTATAAGTCAGAAAGATTTTTCAGAGTAAAACAGAACCCAGTGATTGATAGCTGGAGCAAATATGTCTCTCAACTGCGCGGGGTCAGAGGGAGTCATTTGTTCACCTACCCATGCCTCAGGGACTCCCCTGGGCGCTCTATATGGCTCATCAAGCATACATGTGGAGGAACAGGGAGGAAGAGGTTACATAAAGAGAGACAACCATCAGCTCTCAGCCAGCGGGCCAATAGGTCCATGGACTTCCTGGCCTGGGCAGAATCAGGTGTGACTACTACTGCTCATTTAAAACCTGGAGCCAGACTTATCCAGCCTTTGTGTCGGTGCTGCATCACAAAAGAGTGACACAAACCAGCAAAAAGGTTAGAATTGGTATCTACCTTCCAGCGCAAATCCTGATTTGCACTGGAATGTAGCCCCAAAGTAACACAAAGTTGTGCTTTGTGCTACTTTGGATCAAGGGGGCATTCCAAGTGTGGTACATGGGCGTTCCCATTCAACACATGGACTTTGACGCAAAGCCCTTTCCGCTACATAAATGTAGACAGGACTCTGCGCTAAAAAGGCAGCTGTAAAGTTCTTAAAATGTCTTCTTTTCTTAAAACTTTTCTAACGTATGTGTGCTACACTGTACAGTACAAACACAAAGTGGAAATGTGTTAAACTTTGCCAAAGCATCGTATTTTGTACTGAAAGTGGACCCTTCCAGTACAAAGCCTATGCTTTACATTACCCATATACCCTTGCACTGCAGTGCGAGGATGTGCATTGGTGCAAGGCAGTCTAAAGTGCCCTAGCATAGGGGGAGAGAGCAACAGTACTATATATGGCGCTGCAAAGCTATGACGCAGTTCTGCTCTCTTCCTTTTATGCAACGCTGCACAGCAACTTTGGTTGCTACACTGTGTTGCACGAAGCCTAGTAAATCTGCCAGCTGGTGCCTAAGAAAGAGATGGGATTTCAGTCACCAGTTTGTCTGAATACCTGATTGCATCTGTGCCTCAACAAAACACAGATGGAGAGGAATCAGATGGAAAGAGGAGGAAAATTCGAAATCAATGTGTGTTGTTTTTTGGAGCATACCTTTGATAAGATCTTTAAAACACAACCTGTTCCCATATGTGGGTAATTCTCATAGACTTTAGTGGAGTGTAACTTATTGCTCTAATGATTTAATTTCCTACACTTCGCTAGAATATGGCTTTTTCCCCATCAGCAGCCCCTTGAAACTGAATGACTCAATTCACCCTTCCAAACAATCCAGATGTCTAACAAAGTGGCATCACCGGCCCTTCAGACTTTACTCACTTTATTAAAAAGTATTAATCAACTTTAATTTCAATGGGTTTACCATCTAAAAACACCTAGTCTCACCCTTCTTAGAGACTACTGGTCCTAATTGACAACTAGTATTTTTGCGATCAGTGTTGTATTTTGTGAACCGACCTATGCACTAATAAAGTACCGAATTGTAGTGGGTCGCAATTCGACCTACCTCAGGAGTATTATTAAGATAGGTTGCAAATTGCGACCCACTATGATTTGCTGCCATCACAGGGATGGTGGCCTGCCGGGGTGGTATTGCTTTTAAATAAGGCAGTCCTTTTTTTGT
The DNA here is from genome assembly GCA_963921515.1 of Calotriton arnoldi. Classification (NCBI taxonomy): domain Eukaryota; kingdom Metazoa; phylum Chordata; class Amphibia; order Caudata; family Salamandridae; genus Calotriton; species Calotriton arnoldi. The sequence continues at coordinate 2,218,965 of CAWUFW010000363.1, forward strand.
TTTAAAGGAAAACGGCAAGCGTTTAAAAAGAAAAGTTTCTTTTTTTTCAGTTTGCTTAAGAAGATACTGTGATCTCTCGGACCACTGCATCATCTAAAACATTTTTTCTTTGCATTCACATAGGGGAAGGGGGATCAAAGGGACGCATTCCCTTTTACAAATGGGTTTCCACATGATATGCCAGAAAAATATCAATGTTTTGCAACCGGATTTTAGTCACAAGACATTGATTCAATACGGCCCTTTCAAATGTCAAATCCATTTCTAAACACATTTAGCAAAGTAGTTAAATGCGTTTAGTACATATGAAAATGGATTTTACCATTTGTAAACCCTCTGATTTACCGATTTAGAGGGTTTACGAAAGCTAAAACCTTTTGTACATCTGGTCCTCAAAGTTGGAGTGGAATGAAACTAATATGTATTTCCCATTTCACTGACGTTAAACAATTGTGTAGAACCTAGCCCATTTCACCCACATCACTGCTTTCACAGACATTTCATTGAAATAATGCCCGTACTGGACAAATGCACCTCAGTGGACGTCCACTCATTCTACATATTCCTAGCATCATCCAAGTCAACAGAATGTCATTCGTTCACTTGTCTTCCGCTTCTACACTTTATGTAGTCTCTCTCATTCGAATATCTCTACACATACACTTTGGTGAGTTTGACTAATTTCTAAATAATTGGCCTCTTAACCTTCTAGTCGAGTTTCATTATTCCCTGGATTATTACTTTCTGGGGTGAGAAGAGTGGCGTAACAATAGGCCCCACAGCCCCTGAGTTCCAGGAGCCCCCTGCGGCACTGTGCAGGGGCAGCGGGCCCTTGGCCTGAGAGCTCCTGACTGGATCCGGAATGCGGGGGGCCCCCTCAAGTTTCGTTATGACACTGGGTGAGAATAATGTTATTGTACTCGTGTTCTCCACGTTCCCCCTTTTGCCCACATATCAATAAAAAATGTTGAGGTACAGCCATTATTTTGTTTCAAGTACGAAACTGCTAAAAGTGTAGAGATACAGCAGAATAATTACTGACTGATCTAGGTACCAGATGATAAACTTTGGACCATTCCTCAGTTAGACCCAGTTTTTAACAATTCAAATTGTTTCTACTGTAAATAGTTTTTCTTGTCTGTGATAGTCTCCTAACTCAGTATTCTCATCTCTTTCAGGTCCCTTCAAACCATGTGACTATCTGTTCGAGAGCTGGATCATCCGCCTGGGAGTTTGGGTGATTGCTTTGATCTCCATCGTTTGCAATGGATTGGTCATCCTGACAGTTTTTGCTTCTCCTGGCTACCTATCACCAGTAAAATTTGTCATTGGGTCAATAGCGGGATCCAACTTGCTGACCGGCATCTACTGTGGAATCCTGGCTTTTATTGATGCACTGACTTTCGGCCAGTTTTCCAAGTTTGGGGCAAGATGGGAAACAGGAACTGGATGCAGGACCACTGGATTTGTGTCCATCTTTGCCTCTGAAGCCTCTATTTTGCTCTTGACCCTTGCTGCTGTCCAATGCAGCGTCTCAGTTTCCTGTGTGCGTGTTTACGGCAAGTCACCTTCGTTTGGCAGTGTGAAAATTGCCACATTGTGCTCTCTGGTCCTTTCTTCAGTAGCTGCCACCCTCCCTCTCTTCTCCATTGGGGAATATGGGGCATCACCTCTCTGCCTTCCATACCCACTTCCAAATGGCAAGTCCTCTACCATTGGGTTCATGGTAGCCCTGGTCATGATGAATACGCTTTGCTTCCTGATTATCACCAGCACCTACATCCGGCTCTACTGTAACCTTCTCAAGGGAGAGTTTGACACTATCTGGGATTGCGCAATGATCAAACATGTAGCTTGGCTCATCTTCACTAACTGCCTCCTCTACTGTCCAGTGGCCTTCCTCACTTTCTCTTCCATGTTGAACCTCTTCCTCATCACACCAGAGGTCATCAAGTCGGTGTTGTTAGTAGTTCTGCCATTGCCTGCTTGTCTAAATCCTCTCCTTTATCTTCTTTTCAACCCCCACTTCAAGGATGACTTTCGCCTCCTGAAGCAGAGGAAGGGCACCATGGTCTCCGGTCCTCCATCATACGTGTCCGAAGACGTGGAGAAAACTTCATATGACTCAACACAGGCATTGGTAGCCTTCTCTGATGGTGGTCTGGTGTTTGAGCCCCCTAAAGCTCTCGAGGTCACCAGCAGACATCCTCCAATGTTAGGCAGCTGCAGTTTTCCTCCAGTCACTCTGATTCCATGCCAGCAGAGGGCAAGAGCCGAGGGGCAGGAAAGCGAGTACCCCGCTCAACACTCCTGCCTTGCTGACGATGAACTCTTCATGAAAACTGAAAGTCTCGACACAGCTAGAGCCGGCCTCCGGATCAGCTACTTTCAAACACCATCCACGTCTCATTTTTGAATAACTTTCTGGACAGTTCACTGTTGTGTTCTGCTGCCTGACGAATATAAAACAGTAATATAAAAGTAGGAGGAGCTGGCCCATGATGTGGACGGCAAGTGCTCCACATGTTCATGTATGGCCTCAATACATTCCACCACTGGCAAGTACATCTCTGAACATAACCAGCCGACATCACAGAGAGATCAGCATCAGATCAGACGAGAGTGAAGCATCTCACTTTCCCATACAGATGTGAGGAGTGCCAGTAGAAAAACTATTACATTCTTTGTCTATAAATAGTAGATTCTGTCCTCCAAAGTTATGTTTGGCACTCTCCACTCCGACCAAACTGGGACAATATTCTCTGTTTGCCATATTTTCCATGAAAAGCTTATTCAAGACTCAGACACAATATAGGTCCCTATGGGGCAAAGTATTTCCACAGTCTCGGACAGTGCAGCTATAGCTTGGACTATCTAGTTCACATTAGAACAAAAGGTAATGCCATGCAATATAAGGACTTCACACTACTCCACCTGAGAAGCAGGATTGAAGCCCAATGGAAAGATGTAGATAAGAAGTAAAGAATCTGGGCATCCTGGACATTGCAGGCTGAGAGATAAAGATTGTGGGGATATGGGTTTCAAATCTTGTCAGCTCTCTAAATTTGTGAACGAAGCACGGCCTGTGGCCTCCAAGCACCAGGTGGAAATAAACAAAACTGCCTTTAAAACTCTCACATTGAAAAAAGAGCAGAAACCTTTTCAGAGAATCCTCTGCATCCCACGCTGTATAAATGTATACACACTCGAATAACTCTGAGCTATCTATCACAATGCTCGTCTTGGTGAGGTAGATACCTACATTACTGATAATTTTATGGGGCTTCAAGTTTAGAAAGGTGTCACCTTCTGAGTCTAGTCATCATAGTATTAATTTTTTTTCACAACAAAAGTGAGGAGTCGAGCAAGAAGAGCCACAATTGTGAGAACAGCCATCAATTACTTAGAAATGAATATTTCAAAAGTTACAAAGAGCCACACTTTAAAAAATAACTAGGGAAAATCATCTAGACCTTTATCAGTCATATTCTATTATTGCATCTGGAATTTTGTTGTAGGAAGCTGTTAAGTCTAATCGTCTGGCCTTGAGTGTAAAATACAATTTTTTGCAGTCATGTAATGTTTGTGAGCTTTTAAACCACCCATATGATCATGACCAATACTATCAATATTAAGGCCCTCAATGCATGCGCTGCTTTAATACCACGATTTAATACCACGATTTAATAACACACACACACACACACACACACACACACACACACACACACACACACACACACACACACACACACACACACACACACACACACACACACACACACACACACACACACACACACACACACACACACACACACACACACACACACACACACACACACACACACACACACACACACACACACACACACACACACACACACACGTTTCTCAGGTCAGAATGGGGAGAATATGGTAATACAGCACGATTTACCGCTTGATAAGGTGAAAACTGTGGGACTTGGCACTTGTTTACCACACAATTTTGCCACATATATCCTGATATGATTTGCGTATGGAAAAATGCAGAGACTGTGAGAGGTGCACAAGCTGTAAATCTGATTAAGGAGCAAACACCCATTCGTACCCTGTTCGGGTGCCATAGTTCTTGTACTGTGGGGCGCACTTCAGGATTGTCATTAAAAAAAACTGGTTTTGCTAACAGAGCCTCTCAGGCCAGGGATGTCCAAATGCCTGGATGAGACATTCCACCTTCTAATCTGCTGCTGCTTGTGGACTACTTGGTTGATTCGGCTTGAGCAAATGGCTAGTAAGTGAATGCTCAGATTAATGTTATCAATGTTTGAGTTTTACCTCTTTGGGGACGTGGCAAGCAACACAGCATACTTATATATAACTTTATGTATTATATATACGTTAACCAACAAAATGGAAAATTGAAGCCTAATGCACCTCACTATCCAAATAGTTTGAAACTTATTACGTACATATTGCCCACCTACACGGTTCAGTTGTCCACAACCCGAATGTACACTTGATAATGATACAAAGGGGAGAGGCAACAAAATGTAATTATTGATTCATAATTGCGTTCAGAAAGTTTAATAATTTAATGAAATTTGAGATGCTTGAGTCCTTGTAGAAAAATTATTAATTTCAGTTACATCCCGAACGATAAAATAATTTGACAGCCAACGTGTTTCGCTCCCACTTCAAGGAACTTCTTCAGGGCCCAGAAATGTAGAATACAGGCATATGCACACTCAAAATTAAATTTGATTTCCCTACAATATCTGATCTAGGTGTATTGTAGCGAATGGGTAAGTACATGACCCATTGCAAAAAAAGTCCATGACTCAGTAGTTGACATGCATGGAACTGTAGAGCGCAGGTGAATATGGTTGCCAAAGGGGGTAGCACCAAAAATGACAATACCAGGTTTGCTCTACTTGTAAAAAGAGTGCCAGTGAGACGTTCTGGGTGCTTAGCATCAGTGCTGACATCAAAGACCTGCAAAATGTCTGTAATCCTGCAAAAACATGGTGACCTGGTGAGAAACAAAAAGCAGATTCTACGCCCTCCTCACAAAGATGACTTTGGAGAAAAAACATAGTTAGGAGGAACAGTTTGGAAAGAAATGCAGTCTCCATTAAAAAGAAATGCAGTTTTCGTAGAATACAAGTGATAGTAAGTGTTTTTCCTATGCTCAAGATTTTAAGCCTGGTTTAGACTCTCCTTAGATGCCTCTAACTGGTTAATTGCCTAACCTCACAATTCTAAACCTAAGCTGAAGGTAAGAGCACATAATATAAGGAAGGTCAATTGACAGCGGTTAACCCTGATTTGTCCACAGCATTTGAGCAAAACGTTTATTAGCATTTGCCCCTACTGTCACTCAACAGAAGCAAAAACAGCAGTAGTTGGTGCTAGTATTCGGACTGGCTGAGCCACTCTCAGCATTACCTACTGGCTATTATTAATTTATGCTATGTGAATGAAATCAGAGTAGACACACTTCCACTACCAATTTTCTATATAGAAAACATATACTTTTTGAAAATGCAATGGAGAAACAGAAATTGCTTTATAAACCATACCGATAAATAAAACACGTCTTATCATATGAATTAATAATATATGCATCCGTAACTGATTCTGTAGAAAATAGAAGGTGATTACAGTAGACTGTAACAGGAGCCAGAGTAATGACAATAGCAGACGAATTCCAAACTCAAGATTGGTCTCCTATTTAGAAAGTTAGGAAGTCAACCTAATCTTGGATGATTTACAACCCACTTAGAACTCAGAAGGGATTGCAATGGCTGAACTCATGGTCAAAATGTGTAGACCGTTTCATGTACATCCATTTGCAGTAACACTTTCTGAAATATACCCCCATCGAAATGTAAAGAGTTATGACTGAAAAGGATGCATTGTGTTTTTATGTAGGGTGTAAAAGTCTTTTGTTATAACTACCTCTATATTTGGATTTAAGATGCCTTGCCTTAGTCACCGCACTATCTACTTGTTTGGTCTTTTCTTTTTACAGCCTCCTTTCCTCCACGATCTCCTTCACTACTCTTTACTTGTGGCTACTATGCGAGCTGAGCAGGAAGGCCGCTGTTCATGTGCACAGGGCGTATAGGAATCCTATGACTGCCCGGGTTATCCATTTTACCTGCCAAGATTTTTTTTAAAGTTGTGAGTTGTGCTGAAGCAGGCCAGGCCAATAATAAGTTTCAACACCACATCTGTCTCAGCAGAAGGATTGAATCTGCAATTAATGCAATCTATTTTGCCTGATGGTGACCAAATGATGGTTGGCTTGGCTCTGCAAATTCTGTGAACTTGCGTGGACTCGTTTTGAGCTAGAGCCCTAGTATCTCATTAGCCAACCCCAGAGAAAACATTGGCCCTTCTGGGACTTGATTCTTGCAAACTACTGGCCATGTGTAGTTTAGGTTCATGATAGAAAGGGCTTCTTCTGAATCCTGAAATCAGCATGATACTTTCTAGCAAGCTAGGGAGGCAATATTGGTGTAAGGGATCCACAAAGGACCACCTGAGATCTCAGTAATGTGGACGTGAGTCATTTTTCTGATGTGATCATGTAGAAACTCAATACACCTAACAGCAAGGAAGCCCGAAGGAAGAGTGCTCATGTGTTTATCATAAGTGGATCAATGATCTTCTAGATGATGTGAAAATTATACAATATTTCAAGAAGAAACTGAGGTTGACAGGTCATGCCAATTTTTCCTGATACTAGATTGTGTCTCGCCTCTGGCTAAGAGATTTATTTAATTCATATTAATTGTGGTAAAGGCACCACAAAGCCTTATTTAGTTCCCAGATATGTGGTTGTTGATCTCAGCGGTTCAAACAATACTTCACCAACTGTAACTTAAAAAGCACTTAATATATATTTTGTTGAACAGAGCCTTATATGAGCGTTAGGATGAGTTGGACTGAAAGCATCAAAATGCAGATGCCCTCTGCCAAAAAGGCTGTGCCACAATACTTTGTTTTCTGTGATCTTGGCCATGCCTAAAGTTGGGGGGTGGGGCAACCAGAAGCAGCTTTGAGTTAGCCACGCCTTGTAAAAATCAACAGAGCTAGGTAACGACCAAGTTAGCAGATCCACCTCTCTCATAACAGTACCAAATGAGTATACTGAAGGCAATATTGTATAATTAATATGTAGAGCGCCTGCATTTTGGTTGAAGGAAAAGGTCGCAGGAGCATTTTGCATTCAAAATATTGTCCAAAACTCACATATATTACAAAGTAAGCAGATTCTCTCCTATCAATATTATTTTAAAAACAAAAGAGAAGTTTGTAGACATAGCAAATATTTTTGGATGTACATATTTTTGATTGTAAAACTGTAACTAAAGCATCAATAAAGTAAAACACAATAGTTTCATAATTTAGTCTGGTTTTATTTAATTTGTTCTGACTTATGCATGTATGTAAACCTTGGCCTTGATTCTTGCTCATGAAGGATTTAGTACACATTGCCTCTTCTCTAGTGGTATGGACTAGATGTGGGAATCTGCTGACAGCATAATAAATATAACAAGCATTTGCAATGCAATAGGTCTCACAATTGCGAGATTTTGAGCTATTGGCATTGTAAATGACAATGCCTTTAATTTGTGTTTAAAAAAACCTGCAATAATAAAAGGCATTGTCGTTTACAATATCAATAGGTCAAAGTTTCTAAAATGCGAGACCTATTGCATTGCAAATGATTGTTGTTTACAAGCGCCCCATGCTGCGCTTTCACATTAATAGAGGCCACACCCCTTTCTTCAGACGAGCCGTGTCTAAAGAAAAGTCTGCGGCCGCTATTAAAGAGAAAGACTGGTATGGGGCGCTTTTACCAAAAAAAGCATTTGCTTGTCAAGTTGACAAACAAATGCTTTTTTCTGTAAAAGCGCCCCGTGAAAGCGTGCATGGCGCGCTGAATGTTGCAGGAAAGCATGTAGTGCCGGCAGTAGGAGAAACCCTTAGAGAAAATAGGTCTTAGAGACTAAATAAGACGTACCATGTAACAACCGAAGTAAAAGGGCCAGTCCTCATGGGAGGTTACAAATGAAGACTAGGGGGTACTAAGGAGGGACTAACAAGCCTATTAACGAATCAGAAGCCAGCATTTACGAAGTACAATTACACAAGCCAATTACAAATATGGGCAGAGAGTGGGTGGGGCTTCAAGTCCATACACCAATACAGCAGGGCTCGCAGAGCAGCGCATGCGCAACCCATGTTCGACCTAAAAACTGCTTGCCTTTGTCCGGGCATGGGATATAACAAGTCGAGGCAACAATAGGGGAAACAACAGGAGCAGACATTGCATTGGTGCCCAGAGAATGTTGGATTTGCTGTATTGCCCAGTTTCAGTGATGACTCTTATTCTTATAATTCAAATACCAGTGATGAAGTCAACATATGACTTCAGCAGGCTGACCAATACATAACACTACCACACAGTAGCCCATGGTTGGTAAATGCATGCCCACTGGCGCTCCCCCTTCCCTTCCAACTTTTGAAATGAGACACTGATAGTGTTTGTGATGACTACGATTAATTGTGGTTTTAGACTGTATTCTTCTTAGATTTTCCGAGATAACCACTTCGATATTGTTTGGCCTGTCGTGACCAGAATTGGCAACTTGAGTCTCAACTGTCCTCTGGATGCAACACTTTCCTTTCCCTTTTTGGTGGAAGAGTGGGTCGAAACATGACCGTGAATGTGGAGTCTTGTGAGCTGGGGTGCAAGGTTTGCTGATGGTCTATGGACCTTTTCAATGTCATTCAATTACAATTAAAAAATAACTAGTTAATTTATTCTTTAACATAGACGCTCCTGACCCATTACCTCTTTCAGATTTTCTCTTGTACAAGTATTTTAAGGTAAGCCTTGAGTAATAAATATACTGCAGATCCCATTGCATGAAACCTCATCAACTATGAGAATGTAGCAGTGCAAATAACACAGAAAGGGGCATTTGGCCTGGTAGCTGCAAGGATGTCCAGAAGCTTCTCACAGGGTTTGGACAGCATCCCATGGGCTGTACACAACGATTCTGCCTTAGTTACTTTGGTAGACCAAGGAAAGGACAAAAGGGGTGACAGACCTACCAGCAAAAAAGGAACAGAATGGTTGCAACATAAAAGTCCTTAGCCAACAGGATTTTCTATACTCCACGAAACGGTTGTATGATGGAACCATGCATGCCTTTACAACATGGTGGTTACAATGCGGGTACAGTTTGCGTTACCTTTACCAGGCAGGATGTTACAACGAATATGCCTTTACCACGATTGCCTTCACAACAAATTTCGTTGTAAAAGCATGAATGGTAAAGGCATATGTGTAGAAAAGGTGACACGTGGTAACAGTGCCTGCGTTGTAACTGTCGGCACCCTCCACGGTCCCAACCCTAAAAACGCTTCGAACCCAGCCCTGAACCATAAGGCTGGCAACTGCTGCAGCACCTCCCCAGCCTCCAGATACAAAGCCTCTTTCCTACTTCTAAGTCATATACACCACCCATTCCCTCTCCCCCAGCCCTGAAAACTATCCTGCCCCCAGGCCTGAGCCCTATAACCCGGCTCCCAGCCCTGAAAACAACCCCAACACCGGCCTTGATCAAGAAAACTCGCACCTTCCACTCCCCAAACCCAGTCCCACTACTGGCTGGCCTCCACAAACCTACTGCTGATCCCTAGCCCGGCCCTGAGCCCTAAAACGCCCGCTTGTGTAGCTCGTCCGCCATCCCCGCATTCGCCCCATGTTAGCCTATGGCAGGAAAAGTGCGTTCTGAAATTATGACCAAATTCCACCTTTTCCTCCACCCAGACTAAAACAGGAACAACCCCAAATCTTTTTTACCATAACATCCAAAACGCGTACATTGGATAATATTGAAAACCGGCACTACCTCACCAAGCCGTGTCCCGATCCCATCACTGAACGACTTTTACCTCAAACACCTCCCACCCCCGCCCATTTCCTCCGAAGGTGGTTCTGAAGCGCAGGTCTATTTTTTTTTTTTATATTCCAATGGCCAAGTCTGGAGGGCTAACTTGCAGATGCTGAATGGCAGCTCTGGGTACCTTTACCACGCATATGTCTTTACCTTTCATACCTTTACAACGAAATGAAAATCGCTGTGGCAAGGCATACTCGTTGTAAAATCATGTGTGGTAAAGGCTATGCGTGGTAACGGTAGTGGCATTGCAAGTGCCACGTTATAAATGTATCACGTGGTAGCGGCAGCGTTCTAATGGCTGTTTCCCTAAACATTTCTGTTACTCTCAGTTTCCCTAACTCAAGATTCTCTTACTCGAGCTTCAGAGGATTTATAACACTGCTATAAGGTATTGAAGTGGATTCTGCTTGAGATAAAAACTTACATCTTGTGGGGTGAAAAGAATGGTCTTCTTTTCAATTTCCATTTTCACGTTCTCTTCAACTTTTCCGTACCATAGGTCATTTTCCATTTTTCATAGGTTAATTTGGATATATTTAAAACAGTCGTCAATCAGTTCCAAAAAGTGGACACCAAGATATGATAAATTGCAGCCAATAGGCAGATTTCACGATTATCAGCCAGCTATACCTACCTACTGGAAAAAGTGTCCTTTATTTCTCACAATACACGCAAATAAGCTAAGCTTACACTAACCTAGGTTGTGCTTACACTGTCCTCCATCTTGCACTGATGTCACAATATATCACGTGATGACTGTTGCTGTTCTTCTTGTTCTAAATAAAGAAATTGCGAGAGTCACAATAATAACCAGAGTGTTTCCAGAGACTTTCTCTCACTGTACCAAACCAGGACATTTTAACTTTCCCAGACTATTGACATACAATGTATCATTTGAGATGCTTGAACATACTGTGAAAATCCAATGTGTTACTGCCATGAGAGAATCTCCGGATTGTATTCTGTAGTAAATTGTTTCTTCTTGCTCATTCCCCATTGGTGCGCATCCTGAGAATCGTGTACTTGTGTAGAATGTATGCCTGTCTTTGGTTAGAGGTCCTATAAAAAGACATGTAGATTTCAATGTTCAGGACACCCTTATTTCCCACCTTTAGAAGGTGAATCTATGCCGGATTCCACTGAGATCTGTATGGAGTTCTCTATACTTATGATTTATATACTCTGCTGTTAACTTGCGGATGGCATGCTTAATGTAATTTCCTATTCATTCATTATATAAAGCCATGAAACGACAAGTCTTGTCTGTCGTTCTTACCAGAATGGTGCAGCATTTGTTATTGGAGTTGGCATATTTGTAACAAAGATGAATCCCATCGGGGAGCACCAAAGTCCATACAGGGGCTACACTGCTCCCGGTCCTAGCCGTTGGCATGCCCCCATGAGCTGGATTTTAGGATAAGTTTACGCATCAACACTACTATAAGAAGCCATATCTGGCTACAGCTAACGACTTGATAGTACTCCAGAAAGCCAGTTCCTGACGAAAGGTAAAAGAAACCACAAAGGAAGAAATGGATTCTGAAACTCAATGGCACTGAAATAAATTACCGAGATATGAGCAATGAATCAAAAAGTCTCCAACAGGCCCACCTTACCTTCCATTAAGTATAGCTTGTGATTACAATTTGAAGTCATACTACAACCCTTTTCAGTAGACATCAGCAGCAGCACTGCTTCTTTTCTAAAAATAATCCCCCTCAGTTCCATATGCTCTATGAACAGGCTTTTTTCTCCTTTCTCTTTTCCTCCTTGTCACAGCTGAACAGGGGGTACATGTCAAGCAGTGTCCGTCTTTAATACAAAAATATGCTGCGACCAGCTCTCTGAAGTATTATTCTGTACAACCAGGAGCTGCTATGACGTCAATGGGAGGCCACAGGTGATGTGGGTGCTGCAATGAAAGATAGTAGACGGGTAGGCAGAACTGGTGGGCAAGCCAGACAGCATGCCGGCTTCAGTTCACAAAGATTGCCTGGACGCTTCCACGTCACCTTACCATCATCCAGTGAACTCCAGTCTGAGACATGTGAACAGGGTCGGACTGGCAGTAGCGGGCACCTTGCGTTTTCCCAATGGGCTGCCAGGGTGGGGGCCGGTTTCAGACACCGAGGGGCCGTTTTTGTTACCGGGGCCGGTTTTGCAGCATATCGGACCCCTGTAACAAAAGCTGCGTGTTTTACGCCCCGCAAACTCCTCCCATCCCCCCCCCCACACACCTCCTCCCCCACGGCCAGCCTGAATCAATTGCCGGGGCCAGTTTGCGTTCCCAATCCGGCCCTGCATGTGAACTACAGTCCAACATATTCACTTTTTGCACAGTTAGTAAGCGACAATATCTGCCAAATTCTTGGCTACACACATCTACTTTAAAACTGGGCAGCCCTCATAAACCACTCGGAACATAAAGATGGCAAATGCCAGTTTACAAGAATTGGAGATGAACTTCACGCAAAAAAGGAAATCCCATCTCCACTGGAAATATAGATGCACCTGCTGCCACAAATGATATGCACAAGAAGTCCAAGCAGTAGGATTAGCAAAAAGATAGATTGATGAAGAAAGCTACTGGAATCACAAGTATGATGACAATCTTCCATGTAGGTTATGCTATTGTTTATAATTTTGAATCATTCCAAAACATTTTGATTACGAGTGTCGATCCAATGTTCTGTCCATGCCAGTGGACTGAAATCCGTGGCTCCTTGCCGTGATGTAAAGAGAAACTGTAGTTGAACAATAGCTCAAATCAGTCCCCAATTCTGGATTGCCCACTTTACTGAAGGCAAAGCCCAGTAAGTGAGAAGAGCTCAGGGATGGTCGAGGAATCCTCAGAGAAGTGGGCTTGGCCCTATTGGGAGTGGTATGGCCAGGCACTAGAGGATGACATCTGTGGCGCAGCTAGAGTGGATTAAAAAAAAAAAAAAAGGTAGGGGCGGAGACAAGGCTACAGAGAGTAGATCTAGAACATCTGGCTGTGATTGTAGCCAAAACCAGGATCGAGGCAAATGGTTAGGTTAGACAGGAGGGTCCCGATAGGTACTGGGACTTACTATGTGTTGGGGAGGCGGAGAGTGCAATGTGGTCTTTGTTGGGGGACTGTTCCACGAGAGTGCTGAGGTTAAGGGCTTCTGGTGGTCGTTGAGTCCAGATACATTTGTTGCAAGGAGTGAACACCATTTCAGAAACAGCAGATTAGTTGCCCTTAACATTGCCAGGCAAGTTCTTGGGAAATATATCTTTAAGACTGATTTGAGTTAGTAGATTATTTGGGGATTCATCACAGCAAGTCCAGTCTGCGTGTAATTTTAATAATGTTGCTATACATTAGGAGGTAGACCAGAGAAGGTTCAATGATGGACATGAAAAAGATTTGTCTCAGCCAATTGATCTGGTTTTCTTTAAGTAAAAATGCTTCTTCACTGATTGTTTAGTTTCTGTATGTGGTTGTGTGAGTGGGTGAACGTGAGAATGAGTCACCAGGTGCAAGCATAGGTGCATGAAGGAATGAGTGTCAGAGTGCATAAAAAGATGCATGTATATATGAAAGGCTGAATAACGAGATCATGGCTGGATAAATGAGTGAATGTACGAATGGGTGAGTGAGAGCATAGATGGAAGCAGACATGTTGCAACAATCCTTCATGTTGAGGCCTAAGACAGTGGTTTTGATGATGCCATAAAAATAACAAGTACCACCACTATTGTGCTAGTTAAAACATCCGAAATGGGCAGCTTGTTGTGGCCATGCCTTGGACAGTGTGCTAGATCCTTCTGTAGGAGTCATCACTACGCACATAAAACACTGGGGCTGTCACAAAGGCCAACAGCCAACTCTGATTCCAAGGTTGACTGTTGGAGAGGTGCTGCTCTGAGATGTGGTTGGGGGGGTGGTCCATGTCTCTCTACAATCTTTCCATTAAATATGTTGAAAAGGTGCGTGTGTCCCCTCAGGGATGATTTCAACACTGGTGAAAAGTTAAATCTGACAGGAGGGCAGTCGCCCCCACCAACACCCGCTTCCTACATTGTGAACCTGATGTTCCTTTTTCTTTTATCAACTATATGTGATGAAAACATTTGGCTGAGTCTACTGTGGCTTGGTAAAAAATGCTTACTTGGCTGCCGGGTGTGAATCGGTGTAAGCCTTAGTCATGTTTTTGCTCACAAAAGTGCATTGTTGTGAGCCTGTGTGGGCTGTCCTCGTGCTCCTTTTTCCTGAGAATGCGCAAGGCCTAGAGCTTAAGAGGCCTGAGCACCCACTCCCTGTCTCATTTGCCATTGTAAAAAACGTGCTTACGCTACATGGCAGCCATCTTAGTTTGGCAGCCATTCAGTGTGCTCTGCACCTAGTTTCCCTAGTTTCTAGTAAAAGTAATTGCATACAAGAGTTTATTGACTTTAGTTCGTAAATAAACTCCTTTAAAATACTAGCCAATTCCAGTGGCTCATGAAGCATCTTTTGCATTAGTAAAATGGAATCCAACATTAGGAAAGGGCCTGAGAGTGAGGAATCTAGGTTCGCGGTAGACGGAGCTGAATCACATTGAACCCCCCGCGGGGGTTTCTGTCCTGATCGGCCAATGTTTGTAGCTGTAATTCCACCAGTAATATCCATGCAGACTAGAAACAATTCCTTGTCCACCTCACTTCCGCTCCCCCCCCCCCAACCCCCGCATTCCTCACGCCCTTCCCCCGCGCTACTCCTGACTCGTCCTTGGAAACAGCAAAGCTTAAAAGATAAAAGAAAAGGACAGATCAAACAAGGGGATGAAGATAGGCGGGGGATTCATCGTCACAACATCTTCCACCATGTCAACTTCTCCCTCTCCTGCATGATCTGCTCCTCCGTGCAGCAAACTGAAGAGGAGACTGCAGGGCCGACATTTGCAGAATCCTGTATCACAATGGGGCATATGTATCAAAGAATGGTTTTGCGATTCTCAAATAGTGAATTTTAGAGAATCGCTATTTGAGAATCGCAAAACGAGATGTAAATAAAAATTCGCAAATATTTTGCGATTCCCTGACATTCCTTAATTGCGACTCGCAAATTGCGAGTCGCAATTAAGGAATACCTTCCCATTCATTCCTATGGGCCTAGAGGCCCATAGGAATGAATGGGAAGACATTCGCAATTTGCGAGTACCCATTAGGTACTCGCAAATTGCGAATGCTACTTCAAGGTGCAAGGGTGTCAAAAGGACACCCTGTTGCACCCCTGAAATGTGCATGTGGGCACATGTGGCACACATACATACCCTAAGGGCATGTATGTGCGCCATATGGCACTTTGAAAAATGCAAAAAAGTGAATTTTTCAAAGAAATCGCAAATTACCACCAACTTGAAGTTGGTGGTAATTTGCGATTCCTTAAGGCCAAATCGCACTTTTTTTGTGCTTCTTACATTGCATTTACGGAATTGCAATTTGCGATTCCTTAAATGCATTCGCAAAATAGGGAATCGCAAATTTTGCGATTCCTTATTTTGCGAGTGGGTTTTTGTGTGATACATTGCACACTGCTAAATTGCGATCGCAAACGCTGAAATTCTGCGAATTTCAGCGTTCGCGATCGCAATTTAGCTTGATACATATGGCCCTATGTTCTTGAAATGTTTCCCCACAAAATCCTTAATTGAGGTGGCTAATGCATTAGTCGAGGAGTGTGCCGTAATTGACTTGTTAGTTACCTGAGGTCGGATCTAATTCCGGGTAGCTCTAATGGATCTCATTCATGAGGAAAGAATTCTCCAGCCCAAAGGAGTCCCTTACATGATTTTCCGGGTCCTTCACACTTACTGCTCCTTTTACTGTCTTAGAGGGAGCCTGGGGCTTAGACCCTGTAGTGGCCTGAGTGAGGGGCACTAGGACCCTGCACCTGACCATCATGCGGGATGGCAACTGGACACCACTTCCGGTCAAGGGGTGGACAGGGCAGACGGACGGAAGCAGGCACGAGAGCGGACGTGCATGTGGGCACAGCTATTGATAACGAAATAAGCAATAAAGGTATTCACCACTTACCACAGTCTTGCGTGGTTCCTGGGGGCACGGGAACACGACAGACCCTCTTTTCCTTTGGGGAGGCACCTCTTCACACGCCGCAAGATTAAATCAAATAAATACCTATAAAAGAACTCTTGCTGACTTATGACAGATAAAATAAAACAAAGACTCAGTGAATTTCTAGCCCACGCAGCACATAACACCTCCTCCTGCAACTGTGACTGCTCTGTGAAACAGCCACCACCACCCTTGAGTACTGAAACTTTAAACTTTCCAAGCACTATTCACAAGAGTTTGAAGCAATCACACAGCACGAGTGACCCACCTCACACTAGCAATTCTACTCTACGGGCCTCCAGCTCTCGGGTGGAATAGCTGGCATGCGGAATAGGGTGGGGGGGGGGAGGGGAGTGCCCTGAGTTCGAGGGCCTCCAAGGAGCAAAAGCTGTCACCCACAAACTGGCTGAAACTGCGCACCAACACTGATCCAAAGATGTATTCCACCAAGATCCTCCAGTACCAGAAGGAGCTGTGGAGAGACTTCCTGGGAGCAACCTCCCGTGATACCTCGTAGGCTGTCGCGCCGCTCCACGTGGAGTGAGAGCATACATGCCAACATTTGGGAAGAGGAAAGTGGGAGATTTTTCAAAAATAATCGGGAGAATGTATTTCTCCTATTGACTTCCATCACGGTCTGTATCAGGTCTATCGTCGTGTATGGGACTTGCAAGTGTGCTGCTGAAGGATCAGTAATCAGAAATTCAAATAAAATTTTTTTCCATACCTGGCAGAAGCACAGAGAAATCGCTATGTCAGGTAGAAAAAGTGTGACTAATATGTTGTGCACTTGCTTGGAGGAACAAGTTGCTGGCAGTGCATAATCCGAGTCACATCAGATCAGCCCCTGCTATCGTAAGCCCACTGAGGAATCGGGTTTTTGCATGCAGGAATTGGGAGGCGGGAGAATAGCCTTGAAATCAGTGGTCTCCCGCCTGAATCGGTAGGGTTGGGATGTGTGTGAGAGCAAAGTGTTTAGTTCTTGTAGACCAACAACAATACGGCATTCAAATGCGGGAGCGATGAGGAGCCAACGAATAAGCGGCCATCTGCGACACAGCAAACAAGCGGACGAACAACAGGCAGGCACAAGCACGGCCACAGAGCGTGCACGGGCAAGAGTCAGGGCTCAGCGCATCAGAGTGTGGAGGAGTAATTGATAATTGGAGCACTTTTGGTAGTTAAGCAATGAGAAAAATTTGAAAAATAGACTACGTTTAAAATGTGCATCACATCGATAGTGAAACGGACATTAATTCAAGGGCTTTAATGACCGATTTCACCATAGGAAATAATAGAAACAGCATATTCACCATAATGCGTGCAAAAATATCAACACAACAGCAAATCATATTTCTACATTATAAAACATCATAATACCACCACCCTGGCACTATCCCACAATATAAACAATAATTACGCACTTCTGATGGTTGTTGGAGGTATCAGCAGGGGCGGAGGAGTGTCGCCCCACTGCTTTTAAGTAGTGAGAAGCATAAAATGATAATAACTTAAGAGTTATTATCATTTTATGCTTCGTGTCCTGCTGCTTTGCGGTGGGTGGGTGGGCGGGCGGGGCTGCTCTGCTCTCCGGGCAGGGCAGGGGCGGAGTGGTTTGCCCACTCCTAAGTGCGCAATGACTGTATGGTCAGCCCTCTCGGGCCGCCCAAGCCAGTCACGCGCACTTTCCCCGTTCTCCATGCAGGCTGCATTACAGCCTGCATGAAGAACATGCCCATCCCTCCAGCCCCTGGCTGAGCGTCGTGTCACGGCTCTCAGACCAATAGGGGAGGAAGCCTGGCTGCCTGCTTCCTGTCCCTGTCAGAGTCGGAGGCTGGAGAGCAGGAGCAGGAAAGACGCGGGACCCGGCCTCAAGGAACGTTTTTTTTAATTCCGAACCCTCCCCCCGCGCAACACTTGCAGCCGCCACCCGCAAGCCATGCAGGCTGTCACTGGGTATCAGAACGAACTAGATATAATGACAACGAAAAGACTCCTAAATTAATGCAATACAGTGTGTAAGCAAGAAGAGCCTTGAAAGTCTCTAAAGGCTTCCTCCAGAGTTCTTAGAGAAGAACTTGTAATACAAAATAAACAGTGCACATTCTGCTGTGTGTCAATGAGAAAATGTAAACACACAATGATTATGAAACAGCAGAGCGCCCATCTTATTTGTAAAAAGAAATTGAGGCCTGGTTAGCATAGGCCAGAAAAACAATGTTCTACACATCACAGTATTTTCGTTTCAATTGCAAGAGACTAATGTTAATAAGCATATATAATTCTAATCAGAAAATAACTTTTACACAGTCACTAACCTCTTACTTATCTTACTATGCAATTACCAGGAAATGTGAAAGCTGGCAATTCTTGAATTTTAAAAGCATCTTATTTTGGCCAAACAAGTAATTGCTGATGTGATTTTTATACCAAAATAAGAAATTGCACAGGCTATTAAGTTTAATTTAGTTCAACAAACCATGTACGAAAATACAGCAAAACTGGGTTTTGTATTCAAAGTAAGCACCCCATTAATCAGAAACTTTTCAGGTTGAGATATTAATGCTACTACTACATATAATGCCAATGTATTTTATGGAGTATGTACAAAAGCAATGTGTCCAATAACAGTCCTCCCATTTTTCCTCACGGAAAACCCTGAATATGACAGGAATGGAAAAAAATGTAATTACAGGGTGGAGTAGTAGATTAGGGATGTCTGCTTAAATAAACTGGAGAAATTACAATACCCCAGGCACTAAGGAATGCATATGATAAAATGCATGTCGGGCACCAACTAAAAGCAGGGTTAGAACAAGCTTCATAACAGTGTCAGACAGGAGCCAATTTAAATCAGGGATTGTGTAGGATTTCCTAGTAATGAACAATAGTCATTTCCTTCATTCTGGGAGCCCTGGTAGGGGCAACGAGTCTCAGTAACTGAGTTCCTGCTAAGGTACTGCGTCCATTTCTGATGACGTAGAAAAGTGCTCTAAAATGAAACATGCACTTTATGGGGCTAGGCGCAATGCCACATTTTCTGAAATTCTTTTGGGAAGCGGAAATAACAGTAGAACTCAAATGTACCGTTTAAGGTATAACTTGGTCCAATGGCAGTTCAGTCCATGGAGCGGCGTATTAGACAGCAGAACCGGGTGCCAAAAACGAGCTCTCCCGGGCCCAGCATGCCAGTTCAGCAGTCTTCATGGCTGTAAAGCTACTTTCTGTCCGAGGACATCGTTAAACAAAGTCAAGTCTTGTCAGTAAGGTGGCAATTTTCAAAAACACAGAGCAGCTATGAGGCAAATACAACAGTGGGCAAATACAATGAAGTTGCCCTGCGTTTTTATAAGAATAGTCCTTTTTTTTTTTTTTTAAATAAAGAAATTAATTGTGCTCTAAAAATACGAACAAATCTGATATAATGCTTATTTGTTGACACCTCAAGTGGAGTGAGCAAAGAGGAGGCTGGCGCACAGCCTTACATGGTGCTGCTTACAGCAAGTGCTTGTTGGGTTCCCCCAGGCCATGGTGCAGTCTTCCATCACTGAATTGGCCACCTTGGATTTCTGCACTTTGATGACTGACTAAACTGAAATTACGGGGCTGTTGATCTTGATTCTTGACCTCGTGAGTGTGAGATGACAGTCTAAAGGAGTGAACTGTCCAACAAGTTACTTACCTTCGGTAACGATATATCTGTAAGAGACATAGATTAGTTATAGATTCCTTACTTTAGAATTACCCCCAGGTGTCAGACTGGATCCGGACAATTTTTTCCGTCAGCAGTACCCCTGCACGTCGAAAGGTGGCATCAGTCGGCTCTGCGTTCGTCGTTGGCGTCATGGTTGCCGGGATGACGTCGCGGTAGCTACTTAGACGCCACCCTCGCGCGCTGACGTCAGTTCTCTTACACAACATTCCACACCAGAAGCGCAAAGCCATGCAAGACACTGACCAATGGTGCTCAAAAACTAGGGCCCTAAAAGAGATTTCCTGACCCTAGAAGTCAGTTCGTAGCACGGGGAGGATGGGTGGGGTGGTAAGGAATCTATAATTAATCTATGTCTCTTACAGATATATCGTTACCGAAGGTAAGTAACTTATTCATCTGAAAGAGACTATTAGTTATAGATTCTTTACCTTAGAATAGATACCCCAGCAATACCAACGCCAGAGGTGGGTCTGCGAACCAAGTTCACACCAGAAAATCCTGGAGAACAGAACGGCCAAAGAAGCCGTCTCTCCGGACTTGGCTGTCCAGGCAGTAGTGTTTGGTAAACGTGTGCAATGAAGCCCACGTAGCTGCCTGGCAGATGTCATTGAGGGGGGCTCCCCGTCCCAAAGCAGTGGTCGCTGCCGTGGAATGGGCACGCAGTCCCATTGGAGGCTCCTTCTTTGCCAAAGAGTAGCAAGCTTTAATGTACAAAATAACCCACCTAGAGATGGTCCGTTTGTGCACGGCCCGACCTTTTTTGGCACCCACGTAGCCAACAAAGAGCTGGTCATCCACCCGGAATTGCTTGGTGCGATCCACATAAAATGAAAGCGCACGTTTTGGATCCAGACGGTGGAGCCTCTCTTCCTCCTTAGAAGGATGCGGAGGCGGAAAGAAGGTGGGCAAAGTGATGGTTTGACCAATGTGGAAAGAAGTAACCACCTTGGGAAGAAAGGAAGGTCTGGTTCTAAGGACGACCTGTCCGGATGAACAGCCAGAAAAGGAGGCTTTGAAGAAAGAGCTTGTAGCTCACTCACCCAGCGAGCAGAGGTGATGGCAACCAGAAAAGCAGTCTTTAAGGGAAGAAGTCTGAGAGGACAGTTATGAAGCGGCTCAAAGGGAGCGCACATTAGGTAAGTAAGCACCAAGTTCAAGTCCCACTGAGGCATTACGAAGGAAACAGGAGGAAAAAGATGAGTAATGCCCTTAAGCAAGCGATTTACAACAGGGGACTTGATCAGGAAGCCTAAGAAAGGCTGAAATGGCTGAGAGGTAGCCCTTCAGAGTGCCCAGAGCAGAGCCCTGCTGGGCCAAAGACAGGAGGAACAAGAGAACCTCAGAAAGAGGGGCGGAAAGGGGATCCACAGCCTTTGCTGCGCACCATGCCACAAATTTGTTCCATCTGCAGGCGTATACAGTCTTAGTGGAGGGACGCCTGGCTGCCAAGATAACATCACAGACTTCGGGAGGAAGGTCAAGGGCTGTCAAATGTCGCCGCTCAATCTCCAAGCAAGGAGGTGGAGACTGGACAGGTTCGGGTGGAGGACCGTCCCCCGCTGCTGCGACAGAAGATCATCCCGAAGAGCAGATCGATGGCCATGTGTAACAGCTTGGGATACCAGACTCTTTGTGCCCAATCCGGAGCCACAAGGATGACTTGGGCCCAGTCGCGCTTGATCTTCTTCAGCACTCTGGGCAGAAGTGGTATAGGCGGAAAGGCGTATAGAAGACCTCAAATCCACTCGCGACGAAAAGCGTTGCCTAGCGAGTGCCGCTTTGGAAATTCCAAGGCGCAGAATTGCTGACATTGCGCGTTCTCTTCAGTGGCGAATAGATCTAACCAAGGCTCTCCCCACTGCTGAAAGAGACCTTGCGCCTCCTCCGAGTGAAGACGCCATTTGTGATCCAACATGCACCTGGGGCTGAGTTCGTCCACCCTGGTGTTCAGTGAACCTGCCAGGTGTTGAACCACCAGGGATATGCCCTGATGTTCCAGCCATGTCCAGAGACGGAGAGCCTCTTGACATAGGGTCCACGACCCCACCCCGCCCTGTTTGTTGCAGTACCGCATGGCGGTGGTGTTGTCCGTGAACACCTGCACCACTCTTCCCCGGACAGAGGGAAGGAATGCTTTTAGCGCAAGATGGATCGCCCGAAGCTCCAGAAGGTTGATGTGGAGCCCGGACTCCGCCGGAGACCAGAGGCCTCTGATCTCCGCCTCTCCCATGTGGCCGCCCCACCCTAGAGGTGATGCATCCGTCACCACCGTGTACTCCGGTTGGGGAAGGGAGAGGGATCTGCTGTTGACCCAATCCTTGTTCGTTAGCCACCACTGCAATTGTCGTGCAGTGCCCTCCGAGATCTGAACGCAATCGGACAGATTACCCTGATGCTGTGCCCACTGGAACTTCAGGTCCCACTGCAGAGCCCGCATATGCCACCTGGCATGATCCACCAACAGGATGCAGGAGGCCATGAGGCCCAGCAGCCTCAGGGTGATCCTGACCGAAACCCGGGATAGAGACTGAACGATCGGAACCATAGCCCGAATATCCCGGACTCGCTGCTAGGGAGGATAAGACCGAAACTGCGTCGTGTCCAGAACCGCTCCGATGAAAAGGAGCTTCTGAGAGGGAGTCAGGTGTGACTTCGGCACGTTGATAGTGAACCCCAGCGAATGCAGGAGGTCCGCCGTAGTCTGGAGGTGGGAGAAGACTGCCTGGGGCGAGCCCGCCTTCAACAGCCAGTCGTCGAGATAGGGGAAGACTGGAACCCCTGATCTGCGCAGATGAGCTGCGACCACCGCCATCACTTTCGTGAACACCCGAGGGGCGCTGGTAAGGCCGAAGGGGAGCACGGTAAACTGAAAGTGCTCGTGGCCTACCGTGAACCACAGGTAACGCCGGTGGGCCGGCAGGACGGGAATGTGAAAATAAGCATCCTGCAAGTCCAACACTACCATCCAGTCTCCAGGGTCGAGGGCAGACAGGACCTGAGCTACCGTCTACATTTTGAACTTCTCCTTCCGGAGGAAGCAGTTGACCTTCCTGAGATCCAAGATAGGATGCAGGCCTTTGTCCTTCTTGGGCACCAGAAAGTAGTGGGAATAGCAACCATGACCTACTTCCGGGGCAGGAACTCGCTAGATGGCTCCCTTGGCCAAGAGAGCCGTAACTTCCTGTTGGAGAAGGGCCAAATGATCCTCCGACATACGATGGTACTGAGGTGGCATGGATGGAGGTGTAGTCTCAAAGGGGAGGGAGTAGCCCCTTCGGACTATCTGCAAAACCCACCTGTCCGACGTGATGGTGCGCCAGTGGGGAGGTGATGGCGAATCCTGCCGCCCACTGGCGAATGGTGGCCCTGAAAGGTCAGACTAGGAGGGTTTGGAGGCTGCTGCAGAGGGGGCGGTGGTGGACTGGCCCGCTCGCTGGCTCCCAGACCCACGGCGGTGGGCCCCACGTCCCCGGCCGCGCAGGGGCTAAACAGCTTGCGCCGGCCTGTGGCTCTGGGTGGAACGTGGTGGGGCACCCCTTCCGTAGCCACGAAAGGGGCGAAATGCAGACTGCGCAGGCCGGGTGGTGGAGATGCCCAAGGACTTGGCCGTAGCCCGAGAGTCCTTGAAGCGCTCTAGCGGTTGTCTGCTTTGTCGCCAAACAGGCGACGGCCATCAAAGGGCATGTCCATTAGGGTAGCTTGGACATCCCCGAAAAAACAGGTGACCTCAGCCAGGCGTAGCGTCGAAGGGCTACTGATGTTGAAATCGTCCTGCCTAGTGAGTCGGCGGTATTCAGTCCACATCGAATGGTAAACTTGGCTGCGTCTCTCCCCTCGGCAACTGCACGGGAGAGCACGGCCCGGGCCTCCTCCCGGCTACTGGGGCAGCACCTGCACCACCGTATATCACACAGAGAGTGGGTGTAACGGCCCAACAGACATGAGGTGTTTACCGATTGCAGTTCCAAGCTGGAGGAAGAAAACTTCTTCCCAAGATGATCCAGCTTTTTGGATTCCCTATCAGGCGGAGAGTTAGGGAATGCGCCCTTGGATGTCGAGGCTTGGACCACCAAGCTCTCAGGGGTGGGGTGTTGGGAGAGGAAAGTGGGGTCGCCCGGAGCCGGGCAGTGGCGTCGGGCAATCATCCTATCCACAGGAGCCCCTGTGTTGGGCCTTGACAAGGTGCCCAAAAGGATGTCAGTTAGGGTTTCATTAATCGGCAGAATGGGCTCCGAAGAGCTCGCTGCCGGTTGAAGCACCTCTGTCAGGAGGTTAGTCCTGACCGCCACCGTAGGCAGCTCGAGGTTGAGCCTCGGCCGCCCTACGCAACACCACTGCGTAAGAAGCTCCCTCCTCCGTAGCCACGGTAGGAGTAGACAACACGCCAAGGTCTGGCGAGGTATCCAGACCACTGGCATCCCCCAACTCCTCTCTCCAGTCCGGATCATATTCCAACTGGTCAGTTAAAGGGTCTCCAGACCCCTCCCAATCCTCCTCACCCTCCTCTGGTTGCCAATCTGGTCTGAAAGAACCAGGGTGGAACAGGGGTACAAAAGTACCCGTCGGTGTCGGTTGATGCCGGTCCGACTCCATGTCCACGTCGGGTTGGAGGCTGGGGTCGACGCCGGTTGGGGACACAACCAGCGCCGGCTGCGGGCGTGGTGCCGGTTGAATCGACGCCGGTGGAGGTGTGATGAGGTCGACTGGCGCCGATCCAGATCATGATCCAAGGGGACCCTGCGGTCGAAGGCCCAGGGCCCCCAGCTGAGTCCCCGGGGCTCGTAGGCGCGCCAGTGGAGTCGGACCGCCCATGCATCACTTCGTAAAACTGTCGAAGCTGGGCAGGGGTTGCTCCGGGTCTCTGGAAGGGAGGGAAACTCGGAGCCGACCCTTCAGGCTCTGTTCGCGAGCAGGGAGGAGGGAGGAGGGAGGAGGGAGGAGTTGTTGTTGTGAGCCTCCTGCCGGGCCTCGAGAAGCTTTCGGGACCGATACCACAAAGACTTCGGATTCGTGGTCCGGCAGTCGGAACACGACTGGGGATCGTGGTCGCGTTCCAGGCACACGCGGTGCGGATCCGTCACTGACATCAGTTTTCGGCAGGAACCGCAAGCCTTGAAACCGGGCATCCCTGACGTGCACCAGGAGTCGAAGAATCAAAAACGGTGTCGACAAAAGTCGGCAAAAAGTGACTGGAGGTACTGCTCTCTCCGGATTTGCGCTGGCTGGCGCAGAAAAAGAAAGAACTGACGTTAGCGCACGAGGGCGGCGTCTAAGTAGCTACTGCGACATCATCCCAGCGACCACGACGCCAACGACAAACGCGGAGCCGACCGACGCCACCTTTCGACGCGCAGGGGTACTGCTGACGGAAAAAATTCTCCTGATCCAGTCTGACGCCTGGGGGTAATTCTAAGATAAGGAATCTATAACTAATTGTATCTTTCAGATATGACACACAGAAGGGACCCAAAGGCTGAAGCTGGCTGACCCACTGCATCATTCTGCATGCTATGGTGGGTCAGAAGCAAAATGTGAATGTAACTACAACAGAACAATGGATGAATAGGGCTGACTGAAAGCTCATGCACATTTGCATGTATGTATATTTAAGTAATTTTAAAGTATTTTTTAGTGAAACAAACGCTAATGGGGTGGGGGTCGTCAAACGGTGACATTTCACATTTAATATTCAAAAGAACTTTATTTTGGCAGCAATTTAACATTTTAACTCTCATATAAATCTTTGCTCTCTACTACAGACATAAAAACAGCTGAAATCATTACACCAGACTGAACAGAAAAGTAAAACTTTATTGCGTAGTTTGGTGTAAATCCATTCAGCAGTTTTCAGCATTCCAAAAATGTGTAGTAAACAGTTATAGGTAACTGAACCCGGGTTTGAGAAACATCTGTGGTATCAAATTTACAAAATAAAGGAATGCAATTGGATGAGGAAGATTTCTTAAAATGTGCCCTCAGACCCAAAGGCTCCGATTGGCAGTCAGGAAAAATCTGTTGTGCCAATAAATAATTCAGGTTGGCTTGGATAGTATTTTACCAGTATTTTACCAGTCCAGAGCTGTAATACTGTGCCTGGAGAGGTAAAAGGCTTTTATCATGTCTCAGCTTGGCTTGAATGGAATTTGCTAATCCTATACTTACAAAACTGCTAGAAAACAGATATTGGAGCTGAGCAGACTCAGTGTCGGTGGTGCTCCATATAAAGGAGCTGCTCTGCACATAAACTTGGGAACTACTCAGAGTTCCTTGCTTCCTTTTTTGCACAATTTATGCAACACTCCAAGCCTGCAAGGGTATTATCTTTATCTATCTATCTATTACCTACTGACGGTCACCAGGAGGTAGTTATAGTTAGGACCTAGTTTCAATAGACAGAGCTGTTTTTATTCGGCTAATACATTTGCGCCGTTTGAAGAATCTTCTCTAAATTTTCAAAACTAGTTTGCCACTCACTTCAGCGGCTGTCTGGAAAGTTTCAGGGTGGTCCATCAATCAGAGGCCGAGAAAAATGGGGGGGGGGGGGGGAGAGATACAAAGCACATGCAATTTCCCATAGGGATTTTAGAGACTAATTCAGCCAGAACCGCTGTAAGGAAATACATCAAATTTGGCAGAAAGCTAGATCCTGGACCAGAAAGAGTGATATTGGTAATTTGGTGTTAATCTGTTCAGTAGTTTTGGAGTTATTAAAGAACAAAGATTTATGTAGATCTAGAGACATGGATCAATGCGCCAACTGCAATGCCGTGATTGGCTGGCTGCAACCTGAAAAAGTTGCGGCCGCCATTTTGTGTATCGGGACTCAATCCCGGGGGCGGGGAGGGAGGGAATAAAAGTTAAAATTGATAAAAGGGGTCAGGGTAGAGGTACACTGACCCCATGGGACTGATGGAGGAGTCTGTGAGGGACCCCTCATGGGCAAGAAAGTGCCCCCCCAAATGTTTTTTTTGGGCAAGCGAGGATTCGCTGATCCACCGTGGCGCTCAGCGTGATCCCCCCTCTTTAAACCCAGGACGGATCCAGACCCCAATTAAAAAAAACACACCTACTCACACATCCATACACCCACTCACACACCCATACAGTCATTCACACATCCACTCACAGACCCAGAGAACCACTCACAACCCCAGACAGGCACTCACACACCCACTCAGCCATTCATACACCCATACAGCAAAACCACTGTCACAGCCACTCACATACCCACACATACAGCCATTCACACACCACTCAGAGACCGACACAGCCACTTACACACCCAGTCATACACCCACCCGTCACACACTCACACACCCACTCACACACCCACTCAGACAGCCGCTGCCCGTGCAGATAAGAGCGGTGGGGCTGGGTGGGGGGATTTCGACAGACGATGACGAGGGAAAAATATTTATTTAATTTTCCCTTGTCATCGTCCGTCGAAATCCCCCCACCTGCCCCACCGCTCTTACCTGCACAGGCCACGGCTGCTCCGAGACCCAGGAAACCACACACACCCACAGAGACACTCACACACTCAGTCACACATCCATACAGACACACACAACCACACAATCACTGATACAACCACACACACACACTACAGACCCACACAAGTACTCACACACCCAGTCATACAGCCACTCATACACCTACTGTATTAAATGTGTAGTTTTGTACAGAATGTGTGCTTTTTGTTGGTGCCAGATCCATTGCGAATCCGCTTGCAGCATAGCCAGCAGACCCCTCATTTAATTGTTTTAACTGGGACAAGCATGGTAACTGTAACTCTTAGACACTCAGAGTAGATCTGTGCTGTTACTTTTGAGTCTTTAATAATAATTGGACATGACTTATTTAAAACATCTACTAAATCCGATTAATTTATTTTGTTCCAAGCTTTAGTTTTCTTACCTACCATAGCGTTCTTGATCGCATGGAAGGCGGGACAACATCCAGGCTAAAAGCGATGGCTTTATGGTCCAACCAAGGAATCGGTAGAATGTCACCAACTGTTAGATCTAAATTATTAGAGAAGATGCCGTCCCAAATATGCCCGGAAGTATGAGTAATCCCCTAAGATAGTCAACTTGGCGTACTGCATACAAGAATATATATATATATATATATATATATATATATATATATATATATATATATATAGTATCTCTAATGCCTTCTAAAAAGCCAGCTTTAGGCCCTGGCGGCCTATAGATCATGAGAGCCTTAAAAATGGGTTGGTTAGCTTGTTTACAGCTAACCACCATTGCTTCACAATCTTTTACATTGACCGGCTCGCATAGTACTTCAAAATAATCTAGATAGACAACTGCACAACTGTCCCCTCGCCTACTCAAGCGGGCCAATATAGAAATAGCAAAACCAGTTGGTAGGGAATCAACCAAATCTGAACCAGCAGTTTTGTCGGCCCAGGACTCAGTAAGAAACACTTAATCAGGGGTGTGCATCTCTAGATGGTTGTAGAACTCGATCTTGTGTCTTATGAGGGAGAGAGTGTTCAACAGTCTACAATTCATTCTTAAACTACCGTCCACACGAGGCTAGGGGGGATGTTGGGCATTCCTGAGTCCCCCTATCAGTGTATTTGTTCTACATTATAAGACCAATCACAGTGCGTGCAGTCTAACATGTACTGGTCATTACAAATGTTAAAAACCCTACAGTGTGAGAACTTACCAGTATTAAATTGAGGTAGCAGTTCTCTAGAGTACTTTACAGGGGGTGATTGGACCAGGGGTCTTGGCGCGGGTGGGTGCAGATGGGCTTGCCTTTGGCTCGTCCGCGCTCCCAGACTCATTTTATGCCAAGGCTGGGAGAACTTGAATGCCAACAATAATTGTGTGCTGCAAATGCCTGGGCTCTGAACACGGCACAAGCGGAAGTGCGGGCTAACAGGTACTCAATGTTCATTAAAAATGCATTAAAACAAGAAAGGATTAAAAGTGCTTCACAGCGTTACCTACTATTAAGGTCTATACTGCCAATTATTGCCAATGACTGCACATCCGCACTCTCGGACTCATTTTATGCCAAGGCTGGGAGAAGTAGAACACAGTGTCGTTATAAAAATAGTTATTTATTATGCAAACTCACTAACACATTGGTATATCTACTACCCGGAGATATAAACACAATACACACAATATTTCAATAGGAGAAGTGGTAAGTAGCACAAATACACAGTGGTCTCCAGGGGGAGAACAAACAAAGTGGAATGCGAACTGCGACCAAAGTCGAGACTTGACCCAGAAGACTTAGAAGAGCTGGGGACCCAAGGAACCACCCAAGGTAAGTACCTAGGAACCCCATGGAGGCCGGGTGCAGAGTGAAAACACAGCTGCGTACTCAATGCAAGTCAATATGGAAGTCGAGGTTGCAGTTTTGCAGAAGAAGGACCATCCCCAAAGGACCCTGAAGAAACCCAGTGGAAGATGGAAGGTTGGAGAGACACCCCACCCGTGGATGTCCAGGGAACCAGGATATCTACACCAGGGAAGCCGGGTGCAAAGGTGCAAAGTGACGTTGGAAACCGCCGTAGACCACAATGGAGGACTTCAGTGAAGATGCCCCTGGCGAAGAGGGTGAAAGAGTCCGGTGGAAACCAAGGGTGGATTCTTGAAGAGGAGTAACTGCAAGCACTGGGGACAGAGTCCATAACACTGGTGTGACAAGGAGGCACAAAAGACCAATGACCACCGATGACGGAAGATGCAGGAGAGTTGACAGTGACCTTGTCGCTGCAGCTGTGAGGACCAGGCGACGCTGTGGAATACCAGGAGCCTTTCACGAGCTGTTCCATGTCGTAAGTCGAGAATCAGGGGGTCGGTGTCCGGCGGGAGCACAGACAAGCCTTGGAATCAGCAACAGACCTGAAAACGAAGAAGGCGTAGAGTCGGGACCTGCAAGGTCCAAGCGACTCACCAATGGAAGGAGAGTCAGAGCAGGCCCGAGTAAGCAGGGGAGCCCACTGGAGTCAAAGAAGACCCTCAAGAGGACCGACAAGCGGAAGGCACAGGAGCCGCAAGAGGACCTCGAGCAGCTCACCAATGATGCAGGCCCAAGGTGCAGAGGATGCGGTGAGGATGAAGATCTTTGTAGCAAGAGATGCTGGAGTTTCTTGGAGTCCGAAGATCTCTGGAGAAGAGAGTCAACAAGCCTAGGCAGCGCCAAGTTGACGAGGTGCACAGGGGTGCTGTTCCAGCGGGTCTGACGTGGGATACTGGCCTCAAACTCTGTGAGAAGACAGTGCAGGCCTCGAGGGAGTTGCAGAACCACCACCTGTGTTGCTGGGCCTTGCGAAGTCTGGAGGACGTCAGGAGCAGCAGATGGGTCAGCTTAGTTGCAATGCGTGCAGATGCAAGAGAGTGACTCCTTCACTCCAAGGGAGATTCCTTCGGGTGTCTTTGATGCCCACAGGCCTGGAGAAGAACCTGGATGAAGCACAGGCACAGACGACGCAGAAGACTGGCAGGACGATGAGACTAGGAGCAGCAGGAGTCTTCCAGATGCAGTCTCGGTTCCCGAAGCAAAGTCCAACAAAGTCCAAAGTGCCCAGACTGTAGAGGTAGAAGTGGTTTTGGATCTGAATCTTGTGCCACGACGAATCTGAAGAGCCACACACAGGTAAGCCCTTAAGTACCCAAAGGAAAGGGTTGGGATGATTCAGGGGTCCCTCCCAGAGGAGGGTCTGGACAGAGGGGTGGATACTACCATGTCCTTTGTCCAGTTTCGCGCCAGAGCAGGAGCCATAGTCTCCCTGAACTGGTTCCAACTTGAGTATGCAAGGAGGGCACCAAATGTGCCCTTAAAAACACTCTGGGGGTGCTGGCAAGAGCCCCCAACCCAAAACACTAAGTCCTGTCTGGGAGGTGGTTTCGATGCAGCCAATATATAGTTAGACATCTCGTAATTGACTTGATGTCCACTATATGAATAAAATGGCTGACCGCACTTACAAAGCCTGGAGAATCGACTCCTGGCTTTGTAGGGGGCAACCTCACACTTATAACCAAGCACCCTGCCTTCAGGATTGAAAGGCCTTCCATAGGGGTAACTTATAGGTTTTAAGTGCAGTGACCTCAGATATAAGGAAACTTATATCTGTTGTGAGTGGTGCTAGCACCAGCTCACACAGGATGCAATGGCAGGCCTGTAGTCACAGTTTGAGTGGTTTCTCATGGTTGGCATAATACATGCTGCAGCCCATGGGAGTCCCCTGGTGTACCTTTGTCCTGGGTACCTTAGTACCATATACTTGGGACTTAGAAGGGTACACCAGTAGCCAATTGGGAAGGTACCAAAGTACTTACCATTGTCAAGTTTAGGGAGAAAGCACAGTGACTGGAGTCCTGATTAGCAGGATCCCAGTCAGACTAGTCCAAAACACACTGGCACCGGGCAAAAAGTGGGGGTAAGCATGCTAGAAGGATGCTACCTTCCTACAAATAGTGACCATTTAGGAGCGGTATAACAAAAAAAAAAAATGAAAGGAAGTCTGTGATTTGCTAAGTAACGGAGTATGAGTAAGAGCACATGGGGAAGGGTAGCCATTTTAGGTACTTTTCTACTGAGAGAGGAGGAGGATTGCCATAGTTTGGACTTGAGATTTGCAGTGGAAAACAGATGTTAGGAGGCAAGATGGCGTCCGAGTAGCTGTTGCCGCCGCCGTTCACTCCGCCGGTCGGATCTCGGAATATAGACTAAAAAGCCCTGATTTCACGTTAAGAGTATGCTAAAAGTATGCTTTAATTAGCTGTACGATTGAAAAGGAAAAACGGTTATATGGAGCCGCTACAATACCTGCCTTTTTTCCTCTCGTCTGCGGCTCTTGCTTTGGCTTCAACCCCCACCGCTCCAGTATCATCGAACAGCGCTCTCCTGCGGAGGATACCAATTTTGACGTCCTCCTCATTCTCACTATCGGTGATCCTTCGAAACTTCAGGAATCTCCTGACTGTGAGGAAAACTGCAGGCAGGCGCCGAAAAGTATCAAGAGGGCAGTGGATACATTGTTTTGCGCTGGTAACCGAGATACAAGTAAGGATGACAGGGCGGGGGCTGAAAACTGTGAAAAGTAAATGCATGTTGTCAGGCCCGGCAGGGAATGAGCAAACTAATTTGACAATTTTGGAGCCTCGCCAGAGACGCCCGGATACACGGGGGGGCAAAAAGTAAAGAGCCATCAGAAGAAGCGGACTCCCGGGAAAAGGCTGAAAAGACTTTAAAACGGGCTAAAAATACTCAAGTAAAGACTCACAGAGTTGTTGATTCAGGATTATCTCTTCAGAAAGTGCAAACTGGTCAACCGCTTATTTCAAATATTTTCCCCCCAAATGAGGGGAAGCACTCAAGCCAATGGCGGGGACTTTGGCGGTAATCGATGGTGTTCAAGATGGGGATAGCGCGGTTGAAGCTCTCTCTGAGCTGGAAAAGGTGATTATTACTCTTGGCTTCCAGTCCACTCCGGCTATCAGGGCTCAGGAAGAGAGTAGCCTTGATCAAACACTCCGCAATTCCATAGCTGAGAGAACTGACATTTTGACAAGTCTGTGGTGATAATACAATTGACAGAGAGGAAACCCAAGACCCTCCGCCGAGAACGCCTGACAACATTGATAAATTTTACTCACTGACCGATGAGTCAATTGAAAGTGTGGCAAATTCGAGTGAAGGAGGGAGCGACAATTGGAACAGTGGTACAGATTCAGAGTGTTCTGCAAGAACTACTACAAAGAAGAAGAATCTGCGCAGGAAATCCAGTCGCAATAAGGATCGTAGGACCCCAGAAGAGGGTAGCATGTTGGACTTGAAGTGGGATTATTCTGCATCTCAACTCTCAGACCCGACTGAACTTTCAAAGTATTCAAAGGAGCTCTTCAATCCGCCGGGAGATGCAGGCTGCGTGGCAGTTGCTCTCGAGAAGGAACCTACATTGGCTGATCTGCTGTATTCCATCAAGAGTTTTCAGGAGGAGGTCAAGCAGGATAGTAGGAGAGCACGCCAAGCCACACAGAAACTACAAGGGACAGTAAGAAAAGTGGGCAAGACGTGTGACGAGATTGCGGATAGAATGGCTTCAGTTGAAATACGGACTGAAAATCTTGAGAAGGATGTGGCTACCCTGCAAACGCAAGGAGACAAACACGAGGGGATTGTGAAGGATCTTATGCTCAAGGTTGAGGAGCAAGAGAATAGATTACGGCGCAATAATTTACACGTTCTTGGCATCCCGGAGGGAGCAGAGGGGAACGATCCCAAGACTTTTATGGTTACACTCTTTAAGGGAGCCTTCCCGGATTTACACTCCTGGGATTGGGACAAGGAAATCCAGCGAGTACATTGCTTCCCCCTAACACCATCTAAACGCTCTAGCTCCGCCTCTCAATACTCTCGAGCTATGCTTATATTTTTGGGGAATTTTCTTTTGCGGCAGCTTGTTTATGACTTAGCACGGCCAACGAGCAAGAAAGAATACAATGGCATTATCTTTTTCACACGGCCTGACTTTGCACATGCCACAGTGGAACGTAGATGGAGGATGAGACAACTTTTTGCTCCTTTTCAACAACTTGGTGCCACGGTATTTCTCCAGAATCCTGCCCGCCTAAAGGTCATTTATAAGGGCTCCACGCGAAGCTTCATTTCTGAAGTTCAGGCACAAGCATTTCTATCTGAGATTTCAGTAAAGTAATAGGAAGGTATTAACGACTCAAGTTGGAGTTCCAACTTTTAAAATTTAGAAAGTGAGCTTTCTTAATAGCCTTAGTATTATTGTAGGTCGATTGGTACCTCACTCGATGCCTAGGGAAGTTACGTGTTAGACAGGGCTGTCATGATGGAGAATGATTGACCGGGGAGGGCGGCACTGTTGCTCGGATGCCTTCACCCTGGCTGAGTTTGAGCCAGGTATCCTCATTGGGAGGTGGTGGGTGGGGGGAAGGATGGGAGAGGGGTAGGTTTAGGGGCAAGGGGGGGAAGGGGTTGGCACTTTGGGGTTTTGTTTTATGTGGTTTGGCAAAAAAAAAAAAAAGTCTATTCTTTAATGTATAATTTACGGATAGCAACAATTAACATTTGTGGCCTTAACGACGTGAAGAAACGGAGGAATACAGCGATGGGCTTACGACTGTTAAAAGCTGATGTGATATGTATGCAGGAGACGCATATTGAAAGGGCTCAATCGCATTTGTTAGATACTCTTGGATATACCCTGGTAGGGGCTACGACTCAAAATTCAAGGACACGGGGGTTGCAATTTTGTCAGCTAATCACGCTATCCGGTTTATTAGCACAATAGCTGATCAGAATGGGAGATGGGTAATTACTGAGTGCTGTACGGATAATGGGGTTTCAATCACATTATGTGCAGTTTATGGGAGCATCTTAGATGACCCGACGGTCTTCAACCACATAAATAATGAATTAGCTACCTGGCCGCTACCTATAATTATCTGTGGGGATTTTAATATAAATCTACCTGCTAATCAGAATATCGTTCTTGACAATCATTGGGTATATAATGGTCGCAAGCCTAAGGTTTTTGAGGCCTTAAGAACTCTGTGTTGGGAACAAGCACTTTTTGATATTTGGAACTTACGGCATCCTACGGACCCTGGTTTTACCTTTTTTTCCTTTCCACACAAGAAACATACCAGATTAGATTGTTTCTTTGCATCACATACTATTATGCATGCTTGTTCAATTCAGAAGGCTCCGCGCATACTGGCCGACCATAATCCGTTAGTGTTAGAACTTAAGGGGTTCGGGTCATATAATATTCCAGGGTCTAAGTGGAGCTTCGAACGCTCCCTACTTTTAAATGATGAGTACTGTGCTCATATGAAGAAATGGATACCTCAGTTCATTATGGAGAATATAGGGAGTACTGGTGTGGAGATTGTCTGGGATGCATTGAAAGCTGGAGTCCGGGGAGAGACACTTAGCTTCTCGTTAGCTTTGAACAAGGGAAAGCGACACATTCTTCAGGTTATGCAGAACGACTTAGCAGCTGCAGAGGAAGGCCTGATTGATACAATCCAGGCTGATAGAGACACGATGGAAGCTTGTAATAAAGTAATGGTTGCCAAGGCAAAAATATTAGAGGTAATAACTAAAAAAGCGGCAGAGAGATTAGCAGTTTGGCGCGAGAAGGCGTATGAGTGTAGCGAGCAGGTTGGGCACCATCTTGCGACTCGGGCCAGACAGAGAATGACTCAAAATATGATAGCTGAAATTAATGATCCTGCAGGAGGAAGTACCTCTGACCCGGAGCGTATTCGTAAGGTATTCTTTTCATTTTATCAAAATTTATATCATGAGGATACTCCCGATAACACAGGTGATGTAATTTCTTATATTAATCAGGTTCCGGCGGCACACTTTTCTCAAGAAGAGCAACAGCAATTTGAGGAACCTCCTCAATGGGTGGATATCCTGTTATGTATTAG
This sequence comes from Calotriton arnoldi, assembly GCA_963921515.1. Classification (NCBI taxonomy): domain Eukaryota; kingdom Metazoa; phylum Chordata; class Amphibia; order Caudata; family Salamandridae; genus Calotriton; species Calotriton arnoldi. The sequence continues at coordinate 2,254,199 of CAWUFW010000363.1, forward strand.
TAGTCTCCCGAGTGGTAAAGCCACTGGATTAGACAACTTACCCTTAGAGTTCTATAAGAAATTTGCCCCACAATTAAAAGAGTTGATGCTTCCCTTGTTTTTGCATGTTTTTAGAGGAGGTAAGCCGCCTCAGTCCTGGACGCAGGCAAAAATTATAGTCTTTCTTAAAAAAATAAAACACCACGAGACCCCGGCTCCTATCGCCCCATTACGCTAATCAACGCTGATAACAAGATATACTCTAAGATTCTCGCCATACGCTTAGCTACGGTTATTCACAAGGTTGTTTCTCCCCGACAGCATGGTTTTATTCCAGGACGTGGCACAACTGATCATATTAGAAGAGTCATATCATTATTTGATGCTGCTACCATTACAGGAAAACCAATAGCACTTATATTATTAGATGCCGAGAAGGCCTTTGACAGGGTTTCCTGGGTTTTTCTTTGGGAGACCCTGTCGAGGGTCGGAGTCAGTGAGGGGCTGGTACAGGCCTTTAAGATGCTTTATTTTCAACCCAGTGCAAAACTTTTTATAAACGGCGCGTTTACAGATTCCTTTGAAATCACTAGGGGCACGCGTCAGGGCTGCCCAAGCTCCCCGCTGCTGTTCGCTTTATATATCGATCCATTTTTACGGCTTCTGGAGACTAGTAGGATTATCAGACCCGTTGTATCCCAGGGATGGGAAACTAAAACTTTGGCGTATGCCGACGATATTGCTATTATTACACCTGACCCCGATACAGCATTATTAGAGATCGAAGGGGAAGCTGCTAGATTTGGGCAAGTATCGGGGTACTCTCTTAATACTACTAAAACTCAGATTCTTTGTAAAAATGTTAATATGATCGATACTAGTAGACAGGTAGAGAAGGCAACATACCTTGGAATCGATGTCTTGGCTAATATAGACACAATTGTTAATTGTAATATCAACCCATTGATTGCTAAATCTAAAACTGAATTAACGAGAATACACAATTTACACTTATCAATTATTGGTAGATGTAATATAATTAAAATGATTTTTTTCCCCAAATTTTTGTACTTGTTAAGGGCAATTCCTTTAGAATTTCCCACTACGTGTCTTAAACAAATCGAAGATTTATTTTCAAGGTTTATCTGGGCATATGAAAAACCCAGAAGATCATACAAATTTTTATCTCTTTCAAAAGAAAGGGGAGGTTTGGCTTTACCTAATATCCGTTTATACTACTGGGTCACTACCCTGCTATCTAATCTAACTCTTATTTCCGAAAAATCGAGAGATAGTATAGCCAATGAAATACCATCACCTATAGAACTTATAATGGGTAAGGATGCATGGGGCTGGCTTTGGAAATTTCTGAATGACAGTCATTATAAAAAAGTACGATTTAAATCACTAATTGGTGGATTTGGAGTTATGAGGCAAGTACGGAAATTATTTGGGTTGGGGAGATTAAATTACTACACTCCGATCTCTAATAATCCCAATCTACCGGAAATTTTTAGAGATTCTGTTGCTAAAAGATGGTGTGAAGCTGGCCTATCTAAATTAGGTGATTTATATTCTTTGTCAAATATCGCTAGCTTTGATAGCCTCAAAGCTACATATAATTTAGATCGGAGGGACTTTTATAAATATTTACAAGTCCGGGATTTTTTAAGCAAAAAAGGGGGCGGCCCTGCTGGCTTTGAAAAAATTGCTATGATAGATAGATTAAGGAAAAATGCTACGCATTCTATTGGAGAAGTTTACTCCTTCTTTAATGCTTTATTGCCTGATGATTTGGAGATTAGAGCTGGGAAATGGAAGACAGAAATAGGATTGCAGGAAGATTTATTTTTTCACTCGTTAGAATTAGCTCAGAAAATCTTAATCCCGGCTCGACTTCAGGCTCAATATTACAAATCATGTTTTTCACTTTATTATACTCCCAAAAAAATAGCTAAATGGGCAACAGGAAGAGGAACTTGTTGCCCTCGGTGTTTATTATCTCAGGCTGATTTAAATCATATGTTTAATGCATGTAGTGCCTTGAGGGATATAAAATAGGAAATCTCAAAAAATTTTAAGGAAGTACTTGGGTTCGATGTTTTTTTATCTTCGTCTCTGATAGGACTTGGGGTTGATTCGCAACTACAAGGGAAGCCTGGTGAGCACTTTGTGTTTATCGGCATGGCTATATTACGTCTTTGCCTGGCTTCTGCCTGGCTGGACTCAACTCCTCCTAGGTTTCAGCAATGGCTGTCCCGTTTACTGGCAAATTATCACTTTGAGAAAGCTATCTATTCGAAAAGAGGGCTGAGGGCCCGCTCTAAGGGTTTAAAAATTTGGGCTCCGTTGACGGCTTGGCTTGAGAAGTACTAGGCCAACTGAGTTTGATTTTTTTTTGTGATTTTGATTTTGCCTTTTTGTCCAACCCCTGGGGGGGAGGGGAGGGTGGGGTCAAGGGTTCTAAAAATTATTAAAATGTGCATAATTTCTATTGCTACTCCTTTTTCTTTTATATTGTTGTAAATTATAGTTGATATACTTTGATGTCGTGTTATGCTTTGCAGTTTATAATAATTGTATTTTTTTGTGCACTAAAAAAAAAAAAAAAAAAAAGGAAAACAGATGTTAACAGATATTACACTAAAGGTTGGACAACAGCAAAGAGATTTTACAGGTATGTTAATTAGGTTGTATTATAAATAAGTATATTTAAAAAAACTGAGTGTATATATGCTGAAATAAAGTGTAGCTTCTAGACACTACAGTAAAAGTCAAAATAGAAGGGAGCTTAGATGAGAACATTAACTAAAAATATAGTAAGCAGCAAAGATTGAAGAGAAATTGCTACACTGAAAATATAGTTATTTTATCAAGCCAGTATGAATGAATGTGTTACAAATTAGATGTGGGTGCCTGCTTATAGTATGTATTTGCACCCAGTCACACAGCCAGGCAGGCACTTACACACACAGTTACACTCCCACAATAGCACTTATGTACCCACTGCTCAAATAGACAGTAACTGACACACTCAGTCACACACCCCTAAGGCCATTCAAATGCCCATTTACTCACCTGGTCATCCACTTACATAGTTATTCACACACTCAACAGCCACTGACACCCACTCTCACACCTATACAGCCATTCATGTACCCAGCGCTCAGTCAGTTACACACGCACTTACAAACCCACCAAGTCATACATTCAGTTACCCACCCATGCAGCTACTCGCATACCTATTTACAAAACCATACAGCCACTCACACACCCAGTCAGACAGCAACACTTACACACACATTTATACACCCACACAGCACTTATGTATCCACCACTAATCGAGCCACCTGCACACAGTTACACACCCAAACTCTCACTAACACGGACAGTTACCAATCCCTACAGCCACTTACATTCCCATTTAGACACCCATACAGTACTAGCAAACAGTGACACACAAACTCAGCTACCTGTACACCCAGTGACACACCCACAGAGGCACTGATACAATCACTCACACATCCACTCAACCACTCACACACCCAGTCACCCACCCGTACAGCCACTCATATGCCCATGTATACACCCATACTCAAGACACTTATAAACCTGCCTCTTTCACACTGACATAACCACTTATGCACTTACTCACTTCCTTATAGTATGTAATCTAATAATATGTAATCTCAAGTTAAATGTATTCTATATTTGCTTTTCAGATATCTTCTTGTGTTTAAAGAGTAATGGAAGATGGAAGGATGAGGTGAAAAAATATTAAGAATTATGCTTGACAGCATCCATAAACTGGGCAACAGATAATATATTAATTCAACTGGCATATGGCATTTGGCACAATGATTGACCAGATCTTGCAGTTTTGGTGAAACTGCGGGGATGGTAAGTGTTTGGTCAGGTGGTAAGGGTTCCACAGATGGTCCAACTGCTGATGATGATGATGCACCACCTTTCCTCTCTCATCATCCTTTGATACATCCTTGTATGTATGATTTTCAGATGTTTCTAAACAGATGATGGCCATGTGAAAACTTCTTCAGAGTGGCTCTTGACAGTTTATTGCTGCATACATTGCACTGGACAATTTAGGCAAGAGTTTTCTTTTCTCCTGAAGGGGTGCAGAAATATTTCCAAACGTCGGAGGAATTCTTTGGAGGTGGTAAATCATCTTCTTTGTCCTGCTCGTTCTGTTCTTTTCTATCTTCAGCAGAAGAGATCTTCTTTTGAAGGAAAGGGAAAAATACGATGGAGCTTTGCTACAGAGACTGTTTTCAGAGAGATGTGAAATTGAAATAATTATTTAGGGCATGGTTTTCAATGTGGATGGGTGGCCACATTTGTGGTGGCATCGCAGCAGATGTGCGGATCCATAAAATGAATGGAAAACAAGGAAAGACTTTGGCCCTTATTACGATGTCGGGCGGACGCCGTTGTGGGAAAGGAACTGCCCGACCATGGGTCGGCGGTTCTGGAATCCCAATAAGGATGTGACCGCACATAGTGAGGCTGGAAATTTCAATTTTTTGATGGGAGCTTGTGCTGTGGGCTGAAAACGCCCGCAGCACAAGCTCTCATTGAAAAATGGACGTTTGCAAACATCCCTGCACCTTGTAGCAGGCACATCACGGTGCCTGTCACACAATGCAGGGATGTTGAGGGGTGGGAACCATAGGTGCCCCCCAGAGTAGTATGCGGAGGGCTAGGGGGGAAAGGGGCCCTGCTAGGGACCCCAATGTTGCTTTCCGACAGCCTTTCCATGTTGGAAAGGCTGACATGGAGGGGCTGTCGAAAACCAACATCATAATCCAGACGGCGGAAACGCAGTTCTTAAGGGATTATGTTGCCTTTCCGACTGGCCGACAGGCTCCTCGAGCCCGTCGGAACAGCATTGGATTCCCTCGCAGGTTTAAACTTCGACTGCCATCATCCTAATACGGCAATCAGACTTTAAACCTACCATGCAATCAGACTTTAAACCTAGCATGTCGGGCCCTTTCTGTTTTACATTTGTAAAAAGTTTAATATGTTATGTTAATTGTTTATTTTAAATTGTATAATAACAAATGTGTTAATAAATGTTTTTATAAACTTGTAAAAATGTATAGAACTAAATTGAACCTATAGGTAAAATTGTAGTACGATTTATATTTAAAAAACAGTGAAATTCATTAAAAAAAAACAAAGGTTACTGGGGATTTACAGTTAGGAAATAGCATTAAACACCATAGAAATTCACTGGAAAAAAACAAAGGTTACAGGGATGTTACAGCTAGGAAATATAATTTTTTTAAAACCTTAGACATTCTCTGGGAAAAACACAGAGGCTATAGGAACGTTATAGCAAGGTTCAGATTACACACACACAAAACCATAGAAAATTAGCAGCTATAGTTACCCAAGTTAACTATAACTTAGGCCCCAGCAATGCACTGCTTATGACCTCACATATTACATCACTCACGACCTGGTTAATGACATCACGGATTACATCATCGAGCAAAGTAAACTTCAACACACTTCCTAAAATACCATTTACATTTTTTTTAAACCAAGAACACGACACAGAGCTCACTGTAACCTTATCAACTACTACACTCACTTATCACATAAGAGATAGTGTTCAGCAAATAGTCCTGTGTTTTCTAAACCACTACTGAAAACACCAATGACCAAAGTAAACAGTCTATCTGTATAGGCTAGTCTATTGCAAACCACAACACCACCATTCATGAACCTGGAAAGAGGTTTTAGTGCAAATGTCAGATTTACACAAACCACTACAACATGCAACCAGTAGCAATGTGTTAGGAGGATGGGGTCCCCATGGCCTAATAAAGCTCAGGGGAGTGGGGGGGTGGGGGGGAGCACTCAGGCCCCCTGCTCTTTAAATAAAATAAATGGCCTTAGGGGATGGGGTCCCCAGGGTCTACTAATGTTCAGGGACGGGGGCAACGGAGCTCACGTCACTGTTCATAAAAAAAAGGCCCTCGGTGATGGGGTCTCCAGGGCCTAATAAGGCTCAGGGAGGGGGGCCATGCAGCCCCCCTCCCTTTTAATGAAATAAAACCACAGCCCTGGGGTTTGCATTACCCAGGGCATAATAAGGCTCGGAGAGTGGGGGCATGAGGGCACCTTCCCCTTAAAAAAAAAAAAAGAAAAGTCATCAGTGATGTCATAAATGAGGTCATAGAACATGTCATGAGTGATGTAATATGTGAGGTCATAAACAATGCATGGCAGGGGTGTAAGTTATAGTTAGCTCTGCTAACTATAACTGGTTACTTTGTGGTTTTTTTGTTGTTCAAAACGTTAATGTGGTCACTGACATTCACTTAACTATAACCTTACTTTAACCTTTGTTTTGTTCAGTGAAAATATATATAACAATATCCACTTCAAAAAAAGGGGATGACGACGCCATGTGGGAGCACATATATTCTTTATTTGTCGTTCTACATAGAACGCGTTTCGGCTGTAACCAGCCTTGTTCACCGAAAACGAAGCAACAGTTCCGCATTTTAAACATAGACGGGGAGAGGAGTTGGCCTAACAGCTAGGGCGGTCGACCTCAAATCTGGGGAACAGGGTTCGAGTCTCGGCAAGGACGCCCAACATCCTGTGATTCTGGGCAAATCACTTAATCTCCCCGTGCCTAACAAAAATGAATGTGTCCTCATGTAACGCAACTCGTGTAAAGCGCTCTGATGCCCGAGACCTTTGGGTCAAGTTCGCGCTATATAAAAGTCCGTAAAAAAAAATAAAAAATCATGTGACTTATGTGTGAAAGGAGAAAACAGACTAACTTCTTGCAGTTTTTTACCGCCTAATAAACAATTTCGTGTGGTAACATTTCGCACTAAAAAAGCTTATTTTATACATTCATTATAATTTATCAGCGTGTTGAAATATATTACAATTGTACAAAAATTATATATAAAAATGAAAAAATCATTCTAATTAACAGTGCCAGTTACATGCTGCCACTGTTGAGACAATTAATTACTATACATGTCAAGTTCATTGAAACTCTCCATGGAATAAAGTGCATGTGATTTGAATAAATACCATTTGGAATATAAAAAAATATGTATAAAATATTCATTTTACTCAGAGTGTGGCATTGTTCAATCCCAAGCGCCACACTCTTTCCTGCAGCTGAAAATCCCAACATAGTAAAATACTAAATACAGTTGAAATCGCTGCAAGAAATTACTGTATGCCATGCATAATTTAACTCATATTTGGGCCCGGTCTAGATTTATTAAGTATGTACGGTTTCCTCCTGGTGTACATTAGCAGAGCAGAAATCGACAATGGTAATAGTAATGATAATAATAAAGCCCAAGTGGGCAGTGTCCCCTATAATAACTCATGAGTTTGGCGATTATTTCAATCCAGCGAGGAATGTGCAAAATACATAATAAAGTGATCAGTGCAATGTGCGAATCGTATCTATGTTAAAATAAATTTCAAATACTGAGTTGAGAGGAGAAATGATTTACTGCTTCTTTATAAATGTGTATGCAAGTCTTCTTCACTATTGAGACCCCATGGCTGTTTCGTGCTACTCCATCTACCTAAGCTGTTTTTCTCTAACGCCTCCTCTTTTGTTGGGAGGGACCGCCATCCAGGGCAAAGAATATTGAACCTGTTATTTCACTGTTATGTACTTGTTCAAAATGAAGGGCTACCGGATAACTTCTATCACAGTTCTTAATTGCCCGCAAATGAAGCAAGATTTGCTTGAGTGGTGCTTCCTATATAGGACAAGCCACATGGACATTGTAATATATACACTGCAAAGTCTGTATTGCACGTGTAGTTACCCCTGATGCTTTTCATGTGGGAAGTTAGCGGTTGCTCATATTACCTCATATTTTTGTCATGTTGGCAAGCCTTATATCTACTACATTTGCTGAATCCTATTTTATTCATTTTAGTTAGCCATGTGGTTTTAGTTGGCTTTTGACTTTCAATGCTGTTTTTCACCAAGTCTTGTCTCATGGCTTTAGCTCTTCAGAAAATAATTCCTGGTTTAGGTGGTACACATTTCCCTATCACCGGGTCATTTTTAACTAAATGCCAATATTTATGAAGAATGGAGCGAACTGACCCCTTTTGCTTACTAAATGTAGTGATGAGTTTGAAATTCTGTTTTTTCTAGCCTGAAAGTTGGATTTATTCTTTTGGAACAATATGTGTTCCCTTGTTCTCGGTTTGGTCTTCTCAATAGCTTTGTCAATGCATGTTTAATGGTACACCCGCTTAAGCAATCTAGATTTGATCAATGGCAATTTTCTCTTTTTTAGGCTCACTGCAATTGCGTCTTGCCCTTAAGGTCTCCCCAGACGGGATACTATGTACTAGATTGCGAGGATGGAAACTGGTTTCATGTAAGACCGTGTTTCCAGCTGTCGGTTTTCTATACAATTTGGTTTGCAACTTGTTTTCCTTAATGTAAATAGTCAAATCTCAAAAATTGACCTCTGTTTTACTGATTACACTGGTGAAATGTAAGTTGAGATCATTCTTTTCAATTTGGTAAAGGAACATTCTTGCCCTCTCCTCAGAACCTTTCCAGACTATAAAGAGCTTGTCAATAAAACAACACCAATATACTATGTTCCTCTCCCATATAACGTGGTAACAGGTTTGGACCACTGCTCCTTTCACCAGCCCATATCCAAATTCGCATAACTGGGTGCGAAGCAGGTGCCCATTGCTGTACTACTATCTCATGGTAATATTCACCATTGAGAGTGAAGTAGTAACTGTTTAAGCATCGACTAACCATGGTTAGAGGCATTTAAGTGTGTTGCCACATATTTAATGGTCTAGCTCCCAAAAAGTAACTGACTGCTCTTAGGCCATCTTTGTGTTTAATGCTGGTATATAATGTGGCAACATCAAAGATAATCAAAACATACTCTTCTTCCCATGGAAAATCATACATCCTGCGCAAAAAATATCCTGAATCTTGCAAATAAGATCGGAGATTTCGAACAAATTCCCCTAGAAATTGATCAACATATTTAGATGTGTTCTTAAATGTACTTTCTATAGCAGAAATAATAGGGAGACCTGGGGGGGTTCTCACAGTCTTTGTGGACTTTGGTAATAAGATACATCAGAGGTGTTATTTGGTGCTCTGTTTTGAGAAACATGTATTATTTATGACTAAGTAGCCCACTTTCCCTTCAACATTGAAGTTCTGATGTAAATTTTATCTGAACTGCTGCCATCACTTATACATATATATATATACATACACACACACACACACACACACACACACACACACACATGTATGTATGGTATTGGTTGATTTTAGATTCCGCAACACTCCTCCCCTTGTACCAGTGACTGCTTATATAGTAAAACAATGTCTTTATCCTCAATGAAAGCAATATTCTTGAGAGCATCATGATATTAAATACTAAATCCTGGCATACTGAATACAGAGGACAGTCCCTTGAAAAAATTATGTTTTTAAACGTGTTTGGTAAAAAACTCTTAATGCAGCAGGTGGGAGGGAGATTCCAGTCCAATGCCTCCATCACTTGTGATCACGGTACGTGCATAGGTGTGGAAACCCCGCATGTACACCAACACTTTATCTAAACCCAAGCATCTAGAAAATGAATTAACACTTGGAACCATGGTGAATGCTTTTTAAATACAAGTTGGCTAGCAGTCTCAACGAGTTTAGGGAAAAAAGTCTTGATCATGGGCAGGGAACCTTGCCATAAATACAGAGTTATAGTGCTCAAATGGTAAACATAAATGATGGTTCAAAAACTGTCCAGCAATATTATCTTATCAATAGTCGCCATCTTTAAACGTTTAAGTACATGTTCATGTGAATGTATAATGTCCCAAATTGCTAGCATTATATGTCTCAATCAACACTATTGTATCATTGTTATAAACATCCTGATTATGATTATTATTATCATGACTAATTCACATAGAATTTGCATGAATGCAACAAAATGTTCATCTCATAATGGCTATTAGAAATACTATCTCATAAATAGCCGCCATCTTGCAAGGTTCGAGTAGAGGTTCATGTGAATGTATACTGTCCCATATTGTGAGCATTCCAAGTCATCACTGTTTTATCATTACCATCAACATACTGATTATTAATATCATGATTAATTGACCGGGAATATAAAATAATGCAACACAGTGTTCATCTCATAATACCTACCTTCCATTCTTTACTAATACTCTGAAAAAGAATATGATGTCATCAAATGCTGTGCATAAATGAATCTTCTTGATCGATCATTCAGATAAATACTTAACTCATGAGCATGACTCCCCTGATGTAATCATCAAAAGTTTTTCAGCCATCCCATGTGTGAAAGTAACATTAACCATAATTTAATACTCACCAAAATAAATGCTACGGAAAATAGCAGATTTCGTCATGATGTGTTATTGCTTATGATCTCAAGGTAGGCTTTAATAGTAGTATTCCGTTCATTTCTGCTACCCAGCAAATTCTATATTGTCTGTAGTGCCCCACCATACTATTGTACATGTCATATTGCCCCAGTGGGCTATGATCCATTCTAAGATAGTCAGTAACTCACCACGTTCAGTGCCTAACATCTTAGTGTTCTGTATCATGTTAAAGTCCATTGAACAATATGCTCCAGCAATTATCATTCCAAGCCATACAAAAAAAAAATAGAAAGGCTATTCCAAAACAGACAACACACCACAAAAATAGCAAAACAAGCATTTGCAATGCAATAGGTCTCGCATTTGCGAGAGTTTGAGCTATTGGCATTGTAAATGACAATACCTTTTATTTATGTGTTTTGAAAACCTGAAAGCGGTGCGTAAATAAGCACTTTGTACTTTTAGTCCTTGCTTACGACAAGCAAGTCTGGCAGTAAACGAGGCGCAGTTACTGCCAGCCTTGGATCTCATAAGCAACAACTATAAGTAGAAAAGTGCGTGTTTACGACCGCTTGCAAGTTTTTAAAACACATACATAAAAGGCATTGTCATTTTTAATGCCAATAGCTCAAACTCTCACAAATGCGAGACCTATTGCATTGCAAATGCTGGTTATAGATACTTCCAGGCAGGTGTACTTGCTTTGGATTGCTTTAGCCTAAGATATAGTTTATACTCACCAGGGCAAAAAAGAATTGAAAGGAAAAAAAAAAAAAAAGACACAGCAAAGTAAAATACTTGACCACTAGCCTTAGCACTTAAGTGCATTTCCATTTACTTTTTAGAAAGATGTGCATGTGTGATCAGAGAGATACAGTGGCTAAAGAGAGCTATCCCATCGCTCCCTGTTGAATGCGGCGGTGGGCGGAAGCAAAAGTGTGTCTGCCTGCTGAACACACCAATAAATAAAGAGGGTGGACCCAAAGCACCTCCTATGTACATATATATTTTATTTATAAGATTTGTTTACATGAGGCAACCTAAACCTAACCAGTTCTGTAGGCCTGACCTAAAAGTAATGAATGTCTCTGCTATCAAGCGTACTTTCACAGACGGTACCCAAGCGATTGTGGACATGCAGATATATTTCCTATATGTAGAACGTCAATGTGTTGCACTGCTCTCAATATGTTAAATAAGAGAGGGAATGCCAATTAATTAACACGGTCTCCAGGCACAGAGATCCAAACTGCTACTGAAAAACAAATGCAGAGAGGAGATCAAATAATAGAAAGTGAAACAACAGGTGGTGTTATGGTTCCGAAGCACCATGCGGAGAACAGCATATTATTCCAGAAGGAACAGGCAATAATGATGGAGAAACACGGGGAGAGGAGGTATCAATTAAAGAGACTACACTGGCACCTGTAGAGGGAGGATGAAGTGGAGAGGCTATGGGGAAAAGCTACCCACTATAATGAAATCAGAAAAATGCTGGACGTATCACACTTGCTAAAAGGACAGGTGTTTGACGACTGCCTCATGTATAAGAGCTCTCTGTGCACACCTGAAATCTAACGTTAGCTTATGGAAGGCAACACAAGGTTAGTGTGTCTTTCTGGAGACAGACAACGGCAGCTGCGAGGGGGTGAAGGCTATGCGATGCAGGAGTAGAGGAGACACTCCCTGAACACTTTGCTTATAGAACAGGCTGCCTTTCAAAAAGCAACTGCAATGCTGGCTACGGATAGCAGAACCTCTTTAGGTGGTGCCGCTTTCCGCCTTGTATCCAACCCCCCCAATTTAACTTATGTTGCTGTAAACAGCCTGAGTATTGGTTAGTACATGCTTCAAAGCGCTGTTTTGGTCACACCATGAAATCACAGATGCAAGGCAAAAGGATGCGGTGTATAAAACGGGGGCTCACATCGAGACAATAAGGCCATACAGATTGGACTAGTTGATACGAATAATTCACAAATTACTTTGATCTTTCACTCAATGTTATTCCCAAAGCCTTTTCCGAGCATTTAAACTTGCGTGTATTTTCACCCTGAGCGCTCACTTGTCTGGATGCCAACTGCATTTTCTGTAGTGGTGTCCCGATGTACGTGGCTTTTGAGCCCCGGGCAGACAGCTGCTCTGACGCACGAACAGTCACATCCATGCTTTGCAGCTCATGTGGCACCCAATGAAACGAGCTGTTGTAGAAGCCTTCTCCGGACCGCTCTCAGCGCGACCCAGAAGTCAGGCAACCTTGTTTGGGACATGGGCGGGGCATGGAGCGCGCGGCCGGAAGTGTCCGGGGCTCCCGTGAGCTGAGGGAGCCCCGTGTGTTGCAGCAGCCCACCCCGCAGAGGGAAGTCCGGCGGGAGCCCACCCCACCTTCGTGAATGCTGCATGGTGCTGCTGGAGCAGGTTTTGAGGCGGGGCTCCTGTGAGCAAGACGGAGCCCCGCGTGTTGCTGCGCCAGTGACCGGGTGAAGAGGCGAGTCCCCCCTGCCATCCAGGAGACCAGCCGGGGAGCAGCGCAGAGTCCCCACAAGAGCTGGTGAGTGGGGTTGAGCGGGAGGCATGCTGTACGTGCCCACCGGCCTGCTGATATACATGCAGCAGACAAAGGGCGCCGCGCCTGCACAGGACATGTGCAGATAGCAAGTGGGAATAAACGATCTTTTGCAACATGTGTATAAGTAAACAATAATAGTAAAGGGGCAACAATGACATAAGGAGCAGGAGGAAGCCTGTAACAGAAAGAGTACAACGTGCTTTGACGCCATGAGCTGTACAGGCTAAAATGTTTTCTATTTAAAAATTTGTATGGTTTAGATATAATTATATAGTGGGATTTATGCACTGTTGCACGTGTGGAAAAAAGCAAGAAGAAGGCCTGTTAATGCGCCGCAACTTGTACGTGTGCCCATTTGCTGTTGCCCCAGTCCTGGTAACGACGCCCTATGTGTGCACAACTGCTATGTTTTGTAATATTTCCCCTGTGCAAATTGTACGTAGTTGCATGTAAAAAAGCAAAGTAAGGCCTGCTAATTCGCCGTAACCTGCACGCATGGATATGTTTTATTGTTTACAGGCCTAGTAACGACGCTATAGGCGTGTAGAACTGCCATGTTTAGGAATAATAATGCACAAAACAGCAAGCAAGGTGCGCGCCAAAGTATTGTGGTTTTAGTTCCAGTAACTATTGTATGTGTATAAGGAAGAAAGCAGGAGACGGTTGATATAGCTACTGTATGTATGTGTTCTACTTTTTGTGCACTGTTATGTTCATATGTGTAGTTGTTTTTAGGTGTTTAGTAGGGAAGTAGGAAATGCAGGATAAATTAAGCTAACTTCCCTGTATGTGTATAAGGAAGTAAGCAAGAGACGTTTGATATAGCTACCGTATGTATGTGTACTATTTTTTGCGCACTGTTGTGTCCATACGTGGTGTTGTTTTGAGGTGTAAATGCAGGAGAAATTAAGCTGTAAAATCCCTAAATACCTACAGCAAGGCAAGTGTATGTTTTTGAAATAATGGCTAAGAGACGCAAGGGACACACAAAGTACAGCATGTGATCAGGCCATGCAGTGAAGGTGTGCATCTGTTTTGTGTAAAAAAAAAAAATGTGAGAGCGCGCACGGGCTTGTGCTGCGTAACGTACCTGTATGGGGATAAGGAAGGAAACGGGAGGCATGTTAGTAGGGGAAACTTATGCGTGCATATGTTTAGTTGTTGTTTAGCAAAGAAGCAAAAGGCCTGCTAACACTGCGCCAGCGACAGGCATAACTATTTTTGTACTGTAAAGCATTCAGAAAATCACTATGTAATGTAGAAAAAAAAGTATTGCAAGGCAAGTATATATTTGGGAGGTAATGGGTAATGGACGCTAAGGACAGAGTGAGCAGGGCATGGCATCACCCTATCACTAGAGCTATAAATGGCTGACGAAGCGTACGCGGTAGCAAAACACTAAAAGCTGTCCTGTGCATATATTAACCCTGTTTGGTGTTTAGGCCAAAAAGTAAGAGGTGTAGTAACATGGCGCCAGCGAGACGCGTGGCCATTTCCGGTTTGTGAGGTGCTGAGCAACGAAGAAAGATACGTGATCACATGGCGCCAGCGAGACGCGTGCACATCTTCTGTTTATGAGGTGTTAAGCAACGAAGCAGGAAAGGAAAGTAAGAGGTGTGGTAACATGGTGCCAGCGAGACGCGTGGCCATTTCCTGTTTGTGAGGTGCTGAGCAAGGAAGAGACGTGCTGACATGGCGCCAGCGAGACGCGTGCACATCTCCTGTCTATGAGGTGTTAAGCAACGAAGCAGGCAGCTAACGCCGCCGTACGTGTTCACAGCTGCTGTCTTTTAAACGCGTGCACATCTCCTGTCTATGAGGTGTTAAGCAACGAAGCAGGCAGCTCACGCCGCCGTACGCGTTCACAGCTGATGTGTTTTAACCGCGTTCACAATTGCAGTCCGTCCTGCGCGTGCACATCTCCTGTCTCCCTTCCGAAGCAAGTCAGTAACAATAGATCTCGCTAGCGACAGCGCTTTCGCGCTGCGTCGCCAGGCGAGACCTAAAAAATATTAACAGCTGCAGATAATCCTCTTCAGAACCTAAAAATAATCATCAAAGTATAGTCCTGCTCATTTAAGGATTCAGAAGTTCAATGAAGAACGTGTACAAAACATCAAGCAATGCTTTTCAGGTGTGCTTCAAAAACACTTTATTTAATAAACGTTACAAACACAAAAATATGACAAACCTACAATAACAAAAACATGTTACACTGTAGTGACTACACATATTGCAGGCTTCCTATGCATTTTCACAAAGGGAGCTTCATCCTCGTAACATTCATTGCGCTCTTCAAATTCTGGGCCTCTGTACCGATCTTTTGGCACTGTTCAGGTACCAAAAAAGATGGCCTCTTATCCTCTTCTAGGAACAGGCACTCTCAAGAGAAACGAGAATCGAAGCGTGTCTTCATAAAGCAGCATTATATTCCAGTTAGAACTAGAGATAGTACATTTTTTAACTTGTAATCTTTTGGCTATGCTTTAGTCATGTCAGAAGAAATCTTCTATTAATTTTGCAACAGCAGGCTTTGCCTCGGGTGCCAAAAAACATGAAGGCTATTCACGCTGAACAAAGCCTCATTCACACCATCATGGTCCCAGACAGGCTTTTTTAGCTTTCCCATCCACAAGGGCTCCTGGTCTTTTTTGGGATTCAGAGGAGGTACACGCACCTACAGGGATCTCCACTTTGGCAGACGTTTCCAGATTCTAAACAAAACAATGAGACAGAATTTAAAAAAACATTGGTATTCAAATCATTTAAAAGCGTGCTTATATGATTGGGCATGTTCTGTCAGATAATTAATGCAGGAAGTGCGGAAAGCCAGAGGTAATTCTGGCACAAAGTTCCAACAAACAGGATGCTTTTTACTAATATTTGAATAATTTACCTCTGCTAATAGTTTGGCATGTTAGCGCTTTTGACATTTCCAAGTCTGCATTATGGCTTTGTTTTTGGCTACCTGCACTGACGCGTTGTAGGAAGAATGTTAAGATGTTAAAGGTAGCACGGAATAGATAGTTAGCAGAGTGTAGAGGAAAAGCCTATTGTGAGTGTCAATGTAGGTTGACAAAATAAACAGAGTAAGGTAAGTATATGAGAAAAAACCTGCCACAGCCTGGACTATCAGTGCAATAATGAGAGTAACATTGCAAACTGGACGGCTTCTTGTTTATTTAAATGTGCATGCATGCAAGGGATACATTAGGGAGGGGAATTTGACAGGGCAAGGGAGGGGAGAGCCTCTGGTGCAGTGGTGAAGTGGCAAAAAGAACATGTAGGAAGTGTAGGCTCTTACATTTAGCTGGGGTAGGTGCTTCAAGCGGCATTCACTTTTTGTAGCTATGCCTCAAAGTTACTGTCATTCCTTGGCCTCATAAGAGTGTGTGCAGAAAACTATGTACAGGTTGTGGCTTGTTTCCCAATGGAGGAACTCCACAGAGTGAGGATATGGGTTAGGATTTTATGACCTTCCACCTCCTCTGGGTAAATGTATCAGTGTTGGCCACAATTGTGGTATTTCTTTGTGGTGGGGGCTTCATGGAGTAGGGAGGGGAGAATAAGAGGGCAACTGAGCCCTGCAAACATTTTAGTGTGATCACATGTTGGAGGTATGGTGCCCGTGTGGACATTTGTAGGTGTTGGGAGAGGTACACTGGACTATCAGACCACCAGAGTGACCAGCTACTGCTCGTTACTGAAACGAATTCATACCCTAGAAAAGGTATTCAAGAGTCACAACAGAAAGCCCTTGGGTGGTCACTCTTTTGTACATTTGTAAGTTACACTGCTGAGCAGCTAAGCATTTACACACAGTTGCAGATGATATGAAGACACATCAGAAATTGGACACACCCCCGGTTTGAGCAGAGAAAAGTAAAGTGTGTCCACTGATTTCTTTTCTGATCCCCAAATATGGAAAATTTGTCTCAGAGATTAAAACTCTGATATCCTGAAAAAAAGCAAAATGCAATTCTATTAGAGTGCGCAAAACAAGGGAAGGATAAAAGATAAGGAAAACTGAATAGAGTTCAGAGTCTGCATGAGTCGGAGGATGACCGCTGTGAATGACCGCAAAGTGGTCAACAAATATTAGGAAGACTTTTAAGATGAAAGGGGTGAACGATGGCCAGCAGGAAAAGTCTTATAATGGTACACATCAGTAGCGAGGCATTGTAACTGACAGTCTCCACTGAGAAGTTTTTGGGGAAAAATGCAAACAATAAAACTATAAGCATTTGCGTAGTCCCTAATTTCCATGGTTAAAACCGCTATTCTAGAGGGAAATTGTTCAAAATACTTTAGCATTATGATGGAAAAAGGAAATTAGGCATTCAGACTCAAATATAGAAAGCAAAAATTGGGAAGCTTTTTCAAAAAGTGCATCCTTAAAATTGTCAGTGTGGGAAGTAGAGGGGAATGAAAGCTTTCTTATAGCCTTGTAGCGGGCTCTACTAGCCATTAAAGGCCGGCTGCAGCGTTGGCCTTTAACAAGGGAGTGGGCCTTTAAAAGCTGGTAGCGCCCGCTACGGATGGCCTTTAAGGCTATTAGAACATTCCACCCCTAGAGTGCAGAATGTTCTAATTTGTGAAACAAAGGTTGAAATTCCCTCGGGCTCCGTGAGGCCTTTGTTCACAGCTGTTGCTGTGAACAAACATTGGAATATTGATGCTCCGGGCTTCTACCTGCCATTAGAAGCCCGAAGCGCTCCATTGTTTTCAATGGAGCGCTCAATATTCCAATGTTCTAATAGTTGTTATATGACGGCTATTGTTAAAAGCATAATGCATACCTCAACCCATGCACAAAATCCTGAGACACTTTTAAAAACTGAGAGAAGTAAATCACTCAGGATTAGGAAAAACACAAAGCTGATGAGAATGCCTTTTATTTACATATTTTAATGCAACTATATAAGAAGTCTTTAAAAATTAGAACATTTTAAATGGATGTATGCATTAATTTAATGAAGATACTCATCATAAAGAAGGGTAAGTCCCTTAGCTGTAACAGAAGTTCTTTCTGTCGTATCATTTTCATTAATATTTATAGACACTGAATAGGACAGTAAGATCATCTCTTGTTGGGGAGAACATGGCGGCCGCTGTCTGAACAGGTCGCTTGCACACCGGCGGCACCGCGTCTGTATCGCCATGAAGTAGCCGCTTTTTCAGCTAAATTGTGAACCGCGCTCCGCAAATTCAATTTACCCCCCTATAATTAAAACGTACCTTTTTTCGTTTTTGCTGGATATGTGCTGAGTCGAGTCGGCTGCTTTCGACGCGAATACCCGCTGGGGGGCGGCCACCCTGGAGCTGAGGAGGAGCTGCAGGGCAGCAGCGCGCGGTCTCCTCCGGGGCAACGTGGGCAGCGGCAGCACACATCCCGTTTGTCTAGCCCTGGAAGCAGGGGGACGGAGCAGCCAGTGCGGAAAGACGAAGGAGCCACAGGAGCTTCTGAGGCAGCTTCCGAGTACATTTCAGCAGGATTCTGAGGACCTTCCAAGCACGGAATGGGCGAAAGAAGGTAAAGGAGACAAGGTGGGCTTTCTGAAATCAATCAAATCCCCAGCCCGAGGGAAAAAGCAAGGTTTTGAAAGGGGGAAGGCAGCCAGTAGTGGGGGGGGAGGTCTTCCCTCCTCCCACCCAAGGATCCACACAGGATTCAGAGGGAGGATTTGTCTCGCATACCTTTATGCAGTGTGAGGTAAAGCGCTGTAGCATTAGAATAGGAAGGGGGAGAAAAAAATCTGAAGACCTCAAATTAAGAATTACCCCCTCCCTAAGGTCTAGCCCATGGTGGTGGACATTACACAGCAGGCAAGGGCACTCAGAGAAGGGTTAGTGGAGCAGCCTATTATAGAGCAAATGGCTGCCAAGGGGGGCTTCTCCTTCATTAAACCATGTAAGCAGTCAGGAGCAGGCTCCCACTAATGCAAATGGTGAAATAGCTGCACCAGTGGTTTTAAAAACAATTTCCCAGGGCGGTGAGATCGAGCTTAGTACAGGTGGTGCAATTATGGATAATTCCTTAGGGAAATCACCAGTGCCCATGGAAGCCATGTTCTATACCCTCTTGGAAGAAATCAAGAAGGGGTTCGCAGTTTCTGAATCAAACCAGGGAGAGATAAGGTGCTTTTGAGAGTCCCTGGAAAAGAAAATAGATCTCTTAAATACGAGGACTGAGACTCTTGAGAACTCTGTAGGGGAGCTAAAAGATGAATTGAGCACCGCAAAAGCTGACATATTGGTTCTCAAAAAGAAGAGCAGGAGATCCGTGATAAATTGGAGCAACTGGAGAATAACTCTAGGAGGAATAACCTTCCTATTCTAAACGTTCCAGAAGGAAAGGAAGGAGAGGACCTATGGGCTTTCATCACTGCATTAATTAAAGAAGCGGTACAGATCGAGGAGACCGACGAAGAATTAAGTAAAGACATCCAAAGTGTGCATAGGGATCCCTTTAGAAGGAACCCCAACAAAACCAAGCCCCGAAAGATCTTACTGAACTTCCACACATATTCTTTAAAAGAAAAAATTCTGACCATGGCCCTGAAAGCAGTCGTTGAGGGGGAAAGATTTTTTCATCAAAATTAGATCTGATCTCGCCCGAGCCACGTTAGGTAGACAATGGGAGTTGGGGGAAAAAACTCACCGAGTTCAAAAAGTTAGGGGCTGTGGCCCAACTTAAATTTCCCGCCTCCTTAAAAGTCATGCATAAGAACAGAATGCATAATGTAAGGACTAAGCAAGAGGCTGATGAGCTTTTGGAGAGCATAAAAAAAAAAAAAAAAAGGTGACAGCTAATATATCAGGGGTTTGCTTGAATTTCTTTGAGGTCTTTCTTTTCCCTTTTCTAGTTCTTTTTTAATCCCCCTTTCTACCATGAAAAAATATATACAATACCTCTTAGTTAATGCAGGGGGCGTACGTAGGGGGGGCAAACAAATAGTGTAGCTATTTATTGAAATTTATGCGGCTGTAGATATTACACAATAGAGGGATATGGTGGCGGGTTGCCTTCGGGCGTAGCAATCTAGGACCAACATCAAGTCCAAGGAGATAGTGGGATGGGTTCTCCAGGGTGGGGTGCAGGGGTGGGGGGTTGGGTTGGGTGCACTGGGTGGGGAGCATATAGGGGAAAAAACTAAAACATTTCCTCATTTGCCTCAGTCAGGCTGTTCATCTCAGGAAAAAAACGCAGCGGTCTGGTTTGTATGCCTCAAACATGAAATATTTACAGAATGTTCCAGTTTTTATCTTGGAATTTTAATAGGTTACGTGTTATACGGAGAAGGGGTGAAATTTTGCACTCTCTCAGGGACTCCGCAGCACAAATAATTATCTTGTAAGAGACCCATCTGATTAAAAACGAATGTACAGCGATTTTTAAGAACTTAAAAGGGTTGGACATATGATCTGTACAGATCACAGCGCCAACATAAGAGGAGTGGCGATAATAATTAAGAAGCAAATTAAGGCACACATAATTGACTTGCTAGTTGACACTTGCGGCAGATGGGCCATTCTTAAGATGATACTGAGGGGTAATTTAATTACTTTAGCAGGGTATTATGGCCCAAACTGTGATGATCCGGAGCCCTAAAGACAATCTTCGCAAATTTGTTAAGCTTCCCAGATCCTGTAATTATGGCGGGCGATTTTAATATTGTTTTAGACCCCAAACTGGAAAAATCACCAAACAGTAGAGCGGTAGCGGATCCTAAATCGCGTGTATATTTACATTCGATGATGAAGCAGACGGGGCTAAGTGATGTCTGGAGGGATAGATCTGGCCTCCAGCTGGGTGCCTCATATTACAATAGGAAATACGGCCATAGATCTAGAATAGACTATTTTTTGGTCAGTCTAAGCCTGAGAGAGGAAATCCAGGACATCGGGTACTTGACGGCCCATTTGTCTGACCACTCAGGGGTGTATTTGGATCTAGATCTGAAAAATAGGAAGGTTGGGAGAGTCTGGACTCTGGACCGGACGCTGCTCCAGGACACAGAAGAAATGAATTATCTGCGTCTTGAGACGAAGGAATTCTTAAGCCTTAATATCGGGACGGCCTCTACTCCAATACTTTGGGACACCTTGAAGGCTTGTTTAAGGGGGAAAATTACCAGCAGATTATGCTTCAGAAATAGGCGGTACAGAGAGGAGGTTGCCCAAATAGAAACAGAAATGAAGATCTTAGAGGCTGACATGTGGCGTACTGGGGAAGAGGAGATGAGGCAGGGAGATGAAGATAAACTGAAGTAATTGAAGGAACAGCTAGATCCTATCCTACAGACGAGGGTTACAAAGCGGTGGGAGACGAACAAATTGGCTCATTTTGAATACGGGGAAGGGGCAGGGAGATTGTTGGCCTGAAAAGCAAAAACAGACAGAATATGTAACTTGATAAGGGAAATAGAGGATACTGTGTACAAGGTTAAATTAACTACAGACTCAGAATTAGAGGGAGCTTTTCACGACCTCTTTCAGAAATTATGCACGGAAGAAAGTGTTGTTAACAAACATGAAGTTGAGGAATGGTTGAGCTCGAACATACTTAAACCTCTAGATACATCACACAGAGTTTCTTAGAGCAGGAAATTACTCAGGAGGAGGTAAAGAGAGTTGTACTTTCAAGCAAAAAAGGAAAAGCGGCAGGTCCGGATGGGCTACCAACAGAGCTATATAAAAATTTGGGTGAGGTTTTAATTCCGGTTATGACCCTGCTGTTTAATGAGATTTTAAGCAATGGTGTACAACTACCTGGTTCTTGGGGCGAGGCAACAATCACTTTAATACTAAAGCCGGGGAAAAATCCCACCAGCTGTGAGTCGTACAGACCCATATCATTGCTCAATGCGGATTATAAGATCTTCGCTAAAATCCTAGCAGATCGGCTGGGCACAGTAGCAGGTGATATGTTGCATCTTGACCAGAAGGGGTTCGTTAAGGGCAGAAATCTGTATGAACTTACATATGATCTTATTGGTGAGATTGCCACAACGTACTCGCTCCCCCTACCAGTTAAGACTTTAGATGCCACTAAGGCTTTTGACAGTCAACTGGGTGTACTGGGCGGTCGTGCTAGAAAAGCATAACATTGGTAAGAACTTCCGCAGAGCTATCCAGTTGATCTATCAAGATCCATCAGCGAAAATGTTGGTTAATGGAAATTTAACTAAACCTTATTAAAATAACAAGGGGTACCAGACAGGGCTGCCCTTTACCCCCTCTTCTTTGTAACCTCTATATTGAGCCGTTTGCCCAGAAGCTTAGAGACAAGGTGAATATTCCATCCTTTAGGTATGAACGGTGGGAGAAAAAAGTAGCCCTTTATGCCGATGACATACTGGCTTATTCCTCAGATCTTTCCGTTGCCCTGCCAGCCATCTTAAAACATGCAGAGGAGTTCGGAAAGGTGTCTGGGTATGAGGTAAATTCAGGAAAAAAAGAGATTACGACATGGAATCTGGAGGAGAGTCAACACCGGACCAAAAAAAGAGATGAAATATCTTGGGGTAAAGATAGTACAGGAGACAGATAAAATTACAGAAGCCAACACATCGAATGCCACAAGGGAATCCTCGCGGCTTATGAAGAGCTGGGTTCACCTCCCCCCGTCAATTTTCGGGAGGGTGAACCTGGTTAAAATGATAATACTGCCTAAGATCACCTTCTTTTTTAACACCATCCCTCTACATTTTGGCAAGCCTTTCATTGATAAACTTCAGCAGGCTATACATTTCTTTATCTGGGCCTATAAAGGAACTAGAATTGCTTGGAAGAAGTTGCAACGCAGAAGGGAGAAGGGAGGATTATCCCTCCCGGACTTGCAGTATTATGCGTGGGCCTTCCAACTGACTCACTCCAGAATGCTGTTGAAAGCCCCAGACTCTTCCGGGGTGGGGTCCATGTTTTCAGCCATGTTGAAGGGAGTCAATCTAGGCAAGGATTGTTTCATGTTTAAGTAAGGAAACCCTAAGTTCTTCAAAAAGATAAGTCTCAAGGTGCTACAGGCCATGGCCAGAATATGGGCAAGCATCAGACGGCTGACGGGCCTTGGTTACTTCTTGAGCCTCGCCCCCCCATTGGGACTATTGGAACACCGGATTGTTTAAAAGATAAACTAGCACAGCCATTAAGAAACGCTGGGCTCAGCGTATGGGGAGACCTTGCTCAGGGGGGTACGATTCAACCTTAGTTAATGTTACGCACCACCCTGGAGGGGGAAATTTCTAAATTTAAGTATATCCAACTGAGAAGCTGGGCCCAAAACCTGGAGTCTCCAATTGGCATAGGCAACCTCTTAGAAGAACACTTGGTGGTGAAGCCTTCAGGGAAGAAGGAGGTATCTACCTGGTACTGGGAAATTGAAGAAGCAAGAGATGGGGATTTCAGATTGGCAGAAGATCTGTGGGGAATTTGCCTGCCGGGAGTGCACTGGGAACAACTCTGGCAAGTATCGTTGAGCACCTTGTTCCTTATTGTCAAGCCGGCCTGGTTAAGGAGAAATCATCTATTTACAATTCACAGGGCCTACTTAACCCCGCAAAGGCTCTCAAAGATGACAAAAGAGCCTCCTGTAAAATGCATGAAGTGCGGCCTGGAGAGAGCATCGGACGTTCACATGTTCCAGGAATGTCCGGCTATTCTAGAATTCTGGGTGAAGGTCGGTAACACCATCTTGAACATCCTTGGGTTCCAAGTTAAGGTAAGCCTCTCTATGATTATCTTCGGAATCTCAGACGAAATCACAGGCCCTGCGAGATCATTCCTTTTTTTATGCCATACTTTTAGCAAGAAGGGAAATTTGCCGTAGGTGGGTGGAATGCCCCCCGCACACTGATTGGCTAGAATCTGTAATTTCAACATCTAAGATAGATCTGAGAGGGAACCCATCTAAGAGGAAGAAGGCCCTCTGGAACTTTCTATTGAGATGGCGGGACATAGAGGCGGGTGAAAAATTAAGGGTCTCTCAATTTTGATATTCTTGCCCTATGATTATACCTCTTGGATCTCTCTAGGCTGCGATGGCCCCCTCCGTTTCCTTTGAGCTTTTCCAGCAGCTGCCGGTTTATACTGGACTAAGTTTGAGAGTGACTTTCCCGTTTGGGACAGTACCTTCCTGTACGTAGGCGTACCCGCAGGGGGGAGGCTACCCATACCTGCTTCCAGGGCTTTTTGGGTACCAGCGTCTGGAGCGCTTATTGTGGTCAGAGGTGAAAGAGGACAAAAAAAATAAAATAATCATCTCTTGTTAAAATCTTGAAGACATAAAAGCGAGGGTGATAAAAATACAAGATACGTGTACTGGGAGGCTGAAGCTCTTTGGAGTCAGCCTTGTAGCTAAGTCAGCAAAATATTTAGCTAGATTGCTTATCAGACTTAAGCTCCATTCTGCTTCTTCATTAGAGCAACACAAGAACTTTAAGGCAATTTATGGAAATCTTGGACTTTAACATTTGCTGAATGCAATAAGGTCTGCTTCAATAAAGAGCTGTGATAGTCATTAACTGAGTAATGGAAAATTACTGGAAGTGATGAACACAAACCAGATTGTCTGGATACTGCCGAACTAGGGAAACAAAATGCCCCTATGTATGGTTGCTGCAGTTGGAAGATCAAGAGTGATCTGTCACAAAATATTCTTCACCGTAAGGACAAAAGGATTATAAAAAACACTAGCCTTGGGATGTTGGGTGTTTAGTTAAAGTCAAAGGGCCTCATTTATAATTTGGCAGGCAGCCCGCTCTACCTCAGGCTGACCGAGTAAGTTACTTCATCTCTGCCAGCCAAATTTAGAAATAGCCGCTGGCTCAGCAGACATTTCTAGCAGTGGCAAGAACCACCGTCATGGCGGTTTCTGTCAATGCATTGTAAGTTTGCCATACGGCTCCGTCAACATGATGGATCATACACAAACGTATAACAAGCATTGGCATAGCCAATAGGTCTCGCCTTTGGGACCTTATAAGTGTTTAGCCAGAGATATTGACTTTGCCTATGTCTTAAAGCTGTGCTGTACAGAAGTTTGCAGCATGCTGAAAAGTTATAATAAAGAAGTGTCAGAAGCATTTTTGTTACCTTATATATGACCAAGAAAGCATTATGTACAACTGAACGACCATATTAAAAAAGTATTAACAATAAATGTGTTGATTTTTTTTTTGTCCTTTCAATGCTGGCAACTTCTATCTGCCTGTCCCAATGGTTGCTTGTTATGTTTTTTTTGTTGTTATTGGGGGGGGGCAACAATAACAGGAGGGTGAAGAGAGAGAGAGATTAGTCAGTCAGTGAGAGAGAGAGAGAGAGATTGAGAGAGTCAGTCAGTCAGTGAGAGTCAGTCAGTGTGAGAGAGAGAGAGAGAGAGAGAGAGAGAGAGAGAGAGTCAGTGAGTCAGTGAGTCAGCCAGTGAGAGTCAGTCAGCCAGTGAGAGAGTCAGTCAGCCAGTGAGAGAGTCAGTCAGCCAGTGAGAGAGTCAGTCAGCCAGTGAGAGAGTCAGTCAGCCAGTGAGTCAGTGAGTCAGTGAGTCAGTGAGAGAGTCCGTCAGTGAGAGAGTCCGTCAGTGAGAGAGTCCGTCAGTGAGAGAGTCCGTCAGTGAGAGAGTCCGTCAGTGAGAGAGTCCGTCAGTGAGAGAGTCCGTCAGTGAGAGAGTCCGTCAGTGAGAGAGTCCGTCAGTGAGAGAGTCCGTCAGTGAGAGAGTCCGTCAGTGAGAGAGTCCGTCAGTGAGAGAGTCCGTCAGTGAGAGAGTCCGTCAGTGAGAGAGTCCGTCAGTGAGAGAGTCCGTCAGTGAGAGAGTCCGTCAGTGAGAGAGTCCGTCAGTGAGAGAGTCCGTCAGTGAGAGAGTCCGTCAGTGAGAGAGTCCGTCAGTGAGAGAGTCCGTCAGTGAGAGAGTCCGTCAGTGAGAGAGTCCGTCAGTGAGAGAGAGAGAGTCAGTCAGAGTCAGTGAGAGTCAGTGAGAGTCAGTCAGTGAGAGAGTGAGAGAGTCAGTCAGTCAGTGAGAGAGATTGAGAGAGTCAGTCAGTTGGTTAGTAAGAGAGTCAGTCAGTGAGAGAGAGAGAGAGAGATTGAGAGTCAGTCAGTGAGAGAGAGAGAGAGTGAGTCAGTCAGTCAGTGAGTGAGACAGTCAGTCAGTGAGTGAGTGTCAGTCAGTGAGTCAGTCAGTGACAGAGTCAGTCAGTCAGTGAGAGAGTGAGAGAGAGTCCGTCAGAGAGTCAGTCAGTGAGAGAGAGATTGAAAGAGTCAGTCAGTGAGAGAGAGAATGAGAGAGTCAGTCAGTGAGAGAGAGAATGAGAGAGTCAGTCAGTGAGAGAGAGAGTGAGTGTCAGTCAGTGAGAGCGAGTGTCAGTCAGTGAGAGAGTCAGTCAGTCAGTGAGACAGAGTGAGAGAGTCAGTCAGTGAGAGTCAGAGAGTGAGAGAGTCAGTGAGAGAGTCAGTCAGTGAGAGAGTCATTCAGTGAGAGAGTCAGTCAGTGAGAGAGTGAGTCAGTGAGAGAGTGAGAGTCAGTCAGTGAGGGAGTCAGGCAGTCAGTTAGTGAGAGAGTCAGCCAGTGAGAGGGAGAATGAGAGTGAGTCAGTCAGTGAGAGAGAGTCAGTCAGTGAGAGAGTCAGCCAGTGAGAGAGTCAGTCAGTCAGTGAGACTTAACTCAGGCCTATTTCTGGTTTTTTTTTCAAGACAATAGCAAATATATTCTGATACGTAGAAGTCGTCGATTTAAACTTCTGTAGACTAAAAGGCCAGGACTGTGAGTCGCACGCACGCAATTTGCAGTACTTTCGGATGCAACAGGAAACGACGACGGCAGAGGATAGTAGCATGATTTCTACTGCAAGAGCTGCCACATTTTCCTACCTCCTTGTAGCTTGTTCACAGGATTACGTGTGAACAAAAGAAGTGTGCACATATATCGAAGGAAGCAGCGTCAAGGCCTTCTAATTAAAACACAAGCTTAAACCGCACCCAAAATAATTAAACAATTACCTAACACTGGCCAGGTTCTTAAATTCAACACACACTGGTACAGTCTTTTATTCCTTCACTTCATCACCCTGCTTCCACCTCGCACCACAGTGCGTTTTAACCACAGTGTGGTCAGTAATAGTAACACATTCTGCAGTCACTTGTCAGATCACATTATATAGTCTCCCAAGCCACAAATCCAGTCCTTCCGGAGAAAGGTATAGTACCACCTCCCCTACAGTAAGTATGACTGCTGACTACTGGTTTATGCACCAGGTGCAAGGTTTTGCGGAGCTCAGAGATTGCCACGTCTGATGACCACAATGCCAAATGTTCCAATTCCTTCTGGATAGAAGTATTTTGTAAGTAGTTATGCCTGAGAGTGGACTGATGCAGACTGCTGTGATCGGACTTGTTCATTTTCCAGCGAGTCAGGTAGTTCTCCAGCTACAGAGCTACAAGGAGGAGGTGCTTGTGCTGCTCTAGGCTCGACCTAAAAATTTGGGGATCGCGTAAGCTGGAATAAAGTTTCTATTGAACCGCAGTGGAGTGGGTGGCTATTTTGCAGTGTCACAACATTAAAATTGTCGTTTTCCGACCCATAATGAGGCGTGGACCCTCCCGACCAAGGGTCTCATGAGAAATACGAATCACACTCATCCCCAAGAGCCTGAAAGTAAAGATGGTACATATGTTAAGTCACTCTATTGTTTAAATGCCACACTGATTGCCTCAAATCTCAGCGCTCGTCCAGTGGACCTTGCAGTTTCAGTGACCCTGCTACAGCTATTTCACCACAATAACATGCAAGGGGCAGGATGCCTTCACAGGCACATGATGACCTCTCTTAATGATCTGTGCCTCAAGCACATCAATAATGAATGCTGCAAGCCCTTGGCTGTCTTGTGCCCCAAACTGTTTTGTTTTTCACTTAACTGGAAAAACAACACATGCAGTGTCAAAGACCGCTCGAGACTTTCCCGAATGAGTCACCTATACCACTCCTGAATGTGGAGATCAAAGTCCGTAGATTCGATATCCGATTGATTAGATCAAAGTGTGAGAAATACGACAAGACTAAGATTGGGGTGACTGTTTCTCTAACTGCAATTCTTAATGGTTGTCAAGCGCATGCGGTTGGGTGCAAGAATGCTGCTGTTGGTGTCTCACTTGTGAAAAACACAGACTAGCGGAATTGTCTGGATTGTTCCCGTATGTGACAGCTTGGCAAACGTGCTGTTTGATTTGTTGTTACAAAAGCCTACTTTCCACAGCAGCTCCGTCTGTTTAGCTATTATTTTCAATTTGCTTTTGATGAGGGATGACGCTGCTTTCTTTTATTTATTTAGTCTGCACAGCAGCCCTGTCTGCTCAGCTATTATTTTCAGTTTTGTTTTGACAGGGTTGTGGCTGTTTACATTATTTTTATATAAAATAGTTCAATCCGTTTGTAGCTCTTTCTCAGGACTGGGAGCTGGTAGCGGCAAAAGGGAACCTAAAAGATGGGGGCAATGAAACTTACATTGGAGAGGAGTGGAGAGGTGTGGTGCAGCGGCCAGGGCAGCTGACTTCGGAGCACAGGGTTCACGGTTCGATCCCCGGCTCCGGTGGCAGCTCAGCTCAGCACCATGTGACTCTGGGCAATAGCTCACTTAATTTCCACTCCGGCCCCCAGCGCCTTGAGACCCGTAAGGGTGAGTACCTGCGCTATATAAAAACGGACTTACATTTTTTACATTTAACAAGCATTGGCCGCGCGCGAAAGTGAAAGCAGCGCGACGCGGCGGGGCGGAGGAGCGTGAAAGCAATCAAGTGAGAGGAAAGACAGATGGCGCCTGATCGGGCGCTGAAAGCTGGCGGTTGCGCGCGTGCACGCTATCGTGAACGCAAGCTGGTCGCCAGCAAAAGCCACTGCTGTTTGCACTTCCAAAACCCGCTTACTAAAACTCTCGCCGAGAGCAGCGCTAAGCGCTGGCTCAGGCGAGACCTAAAAATGTTTTTATTTTCAAACAAAAAATTCCAAAGCGCGATTTTCTTTTTGATAATAAAAAACCATTGAGCCCCCTTGCCATGGGAGTTCCCTCCCATGGCGAGGGGGCCATTGAGCACTTTTCAATGCCCTTTACCGCCAGGTTTTTCCTGGTGGTGACGAGCATCGAAAAACAGCTGTGTCCACCCATTGAAATTAGGTGGGCAGACATATAGACAAACTTCCGATGCCCTTACTTCGTTGAGCCATTGGAGACTTCTGCCCACGGTAGAGACAGAGTAGTCTCTGCCGTTGTCAAACCATGGTCGGTTCAACTCTAAATCGAGCAAGCAGACTATATTGTTGGCAAGGAGGAAACTCAATTGAAGTTCTGACCGAATTCTCCGCCAACATATAAATTGGGCCCAAAGTCTTAATTATAGATTCCATGTAGGTATTTGGTTTGAAAATAAAATTACATTGAGATAAAAGGGATGTTTCTGCTAATCGAAATATAAAATAAGGTTATGGCTAAATAATGAGACATTCTATTATCACTTACAAGGGGTGCCCTAAGTATAATAGCCATTGTCAGATATTTTATACAATCCTATGATTAGGAGTGGGATCAAATAATTTATTAAAAGCTTCAGGACTTTGGTTATGTAAGGGCAGAAATCGACGATCACCTGTACCATAACCCCAAGTATTCTCTTCGATGCAACAAGAGAGGCCAACTTGCAGGCTCAGTTTGTGAACCCCTGTTGCTGAGGGACTCAGAAGCTGCAACCAGACGCCCCTAACGGATGCAGTCGATGGGCCCTGCTAAGAGGAGACCTTCCATTTTTCAAGCAAATCTGTAGTTGCAAGCAAGTGGTTCCCCTTGACTCCTTCTGCACATATTCTGGATGGTGCCTCATTTATAGTTTATGGGGCACAGTAGCTGCACCCAGAGGTAATGCCTCCAAGTGTACAATAAATGCAATGGGCAAGGACAGATTGGGAGACTTGGTGTTTATTTTTTGTGTAACTGGAAATGTCAGCAAACATTAGGTGAATAGGTTTTAGCAATTAAGACTGTAAAAGGCTAAACATGAACATGGTAGGCAATTCGCAATCACTAGAAGTGCACTTGTTAGAGTTACCCTTAGATGATCACAAATATCTTTATGTGCGAGTTTGAAGACAGAATTGACCCTCCATTATCAGAGGACAAGAATTGCCCATTCCCCACTTCTTCCTCTTCTAGTCCTCATCTGTTGACCCTCTTAGGAGGGGAGCAGACATGGTTTCCCAGGATAGCAGGCCCTTAAGGTAGTACTTGCAGGGCCAGCTTTTGGCATGGGCGATCTGAGTAAGCGAGTCCAGGCCTCAGGGCGCCTGGAGTTGGAGCAGATGTAGCGGACTCCTCAATCTGTCTTCGTCTAGGAGGTGACCTGTGAGCACAAAAGGACCCCCTACTAGAAATACCAAAGGCAGGGGGCAGATGGGGAAGAAGTGTAGGAGAAGGATCAGGAGGGGCGCCAAATGTAGTTTTGACTGGTGCATTGTCTTAGGAAAGGCTGGCCCCCCCGAGTACATGCCCAGCGCATGGAGCCAGCTGTCATTGCCTGCTTCCCTGGTGCACAACAATGTGGGTCTTTTGCAGAAACCCCCTCTATTCCCCATCTGAAGAGGGAAACTCCACAGACTCCGATGGGCAGCAGGCTGTTTTACACCTCACAGGGCTCGATAATATAAGCTGGAGCTCTCCTCTAGCACAATAAACCCAGCTTTAGACACAGACATAGTCAGGGGCTTCAGAGAGATGCCACAAGAGTACCTAGAAGCCATCTATCTATCTATGACACCATAAAGCAAAAGAGAGCTCCCTTAAGAATGCACTTCTACAAGCACATGTGAGTCCAGTGGCGGCTCTGCCTGGCCAGCGCTACCTTTTTTTGTATTTAGTGCTATCTGACCTTATTTTGTTTGTTTGCCCAGGTCCTGAACTGCATTTTTCTGTGCTAGCTGAACCAAGAGGGGGCCAATGGACCCAGCGAGTGCCCTTTCGCCTCGGCCTCAAACACGGTCTGCTGGTTGGACACACCACGTCTGCTGCTCGCCATGGCGGAGGATTTCCTCACTGAGCGGGAATGGAGTGAACATGGACCACGCAAATTGGAACTGGATATATCCCAGTTTTAAAGGACAGGCACCACTCAACCCTATGCAGGAGACTGTCTGATACTCCTAAACATACTTACTCCACTCCCTGAAATCCAACATACTCTGTGTTTCATTTGCAGGACACTGTTTAAAAGTTTTCATTTCCAATGTGGATCAGTGGTCGAAGTGGGCGGGATCGGCAGGGCACGGTGTGCCCCTACTTCTTTTATTCAATAGATTCCGTTCCCCTACTTTATTTTAAACATTCGTCCCAGGCCGGCAGAAATTGCCAAGGCCGGCAGAGAAGGCTCGGCGTTTGTGGCTGTTCGGGGACGGGCGGGTGGGTAGAGAAGGAAAAGGACACTTCCTTCTTGCCCAGAGAAGGCAAGGACAGTGTCCACTCCTGCTCTGCCGCTGGCAGCTGCCCCCCCCCTCCTCTCTTTCTTCCTCTTCTTCCCTCTCTTTATGACTAGCTCCTCCTCACTTACTGAAAACCGTGACTTCAAGCAACGGTTGTCACCCTCTCTTTCCTCCTTTCGTTTATTTGTTCCCTTGTGGAATGGATCCAAAAAATAAAAACACTTTTGTCATCTTTTTCTTTTCCACAGTGCAGCCTCTGGAATAAAAGGTTCAAAAAATGAAAAATAAATAAAAAACGAAAAAAAGCAAGACAGAGTGGTCGTAAAGTGGGCAGATTTATTTTATTCACACCCAAGCACATTAGCGTCACTTTACAGATTTTGCAAGTGAAGCGCAACTTTTGTTTTCTTGTCTTTCTTTGAACTGCATTGTTTTCACCGGGTGGGTAAGTGCACCAATCCTGGAGGTACTGCAATACCTGGTTGATGGGTGGATTGGAAAACAAAATGTGTACTGCGGTTCTGCGTTCATGGATGTGGTCTTTTTAAACCATATTGCTTACGTTTTGTAAGGATATAAGCAATGGACATTGAAATGGGTCCCTTTCGGGCCCTGTAGTCATGTCCTTAACTTTTCAGGCAAAAGCACTCACTGATTAGGTCGAGCCTAGTGCAGCGCGCATGCGCTGCTCTAGGAAAACGACCTCTTGGAATCGCTCTGGACTTTTCACACGCTCGTGCGTGTGAAAAGGCCTACGGCTTGCGGTTACGAGCAGCGGCGCGCAGTGTGCCATCTGTTTTGTGTCAGATTTCACACGAGCGCACACCACTCGCGGGACGCTGCAGCTGCTTTCACTTTTGCCGCCAGTTGGCCGCGCGCGCACCACTCGCGGGACGCTTTAGGATTTCTTCTGTAGTTGATGCATTTCTTCAATGTTTTCGACTCGCTGTCACCCGAGGTTTGAGCATAAAAGCCGTTCCTTCAGACCTCCTTTCCTTTGTGGGGCACGGAGGACGGCATATTTCAAGCACAGGTCTTAAATTAAAGAATCCCTACACTGAAACCTCTTGTGCCAAGTCGGGCAATACAGAAAGCCAGGCAAATGCTGCCCTCCTGTGGAGAAAGAGGAGCACGGCAAACGCAAAGCCAGGCCATCACCACCCAGAGAAGGGGGCAGAGAACCTCTTCGTTCCTGCGGTTTTAAAGCAGACTTCTTCGTTTTGGTATTTCTAGGTGCCATTCTCCCATAGCAATAAGCAGATACACGCGTGAGTACGAGTGAAGAGAGCATGCACCCAGAGGGCACACTGCGCTTCCGATAACCTGTTCCAAGTTTTCAGAATGCTTATTAAAGGTTAAACTATAGATAGTAAACCTCAGTGCCCACTACCGAGACCTCTACAATGCCATACCAGTGGAAGTTGCACGCTATACAAATGGCAGGTAACATACCTACTACAGACATCGCAACAGTAACCTGCATCTCACAGTTTGTAATCAAAGTAAGAAAGCTCAAATGCTAAGTTACATACTGCAGACATCAGTGTGTAGCTGCAGAACTCAAGTTTAAATCATAGAGAGATTGTTCATCCTGGCAGTGCAGGGAGTGGGGGCAGTATCAGCGGAGTCCTATAGTAAAACAGATAACTTATTGCATTTAAAATTTCAATTTTAAAGACAGCTGTACGAAGCACCATTGTACACACAGTGTACACTGGCCACAAAAAAAAAATCAATTTTAGTGGTAGTTGTGTCATGCATCTCTTCGACTGTAATCAATCGACCCAGTGCCAACCTCAGTCTCCACTCCCCTCACTCAAAATTCACCATGCAAATCCAAATTATCTCAATTCTCCGTGGAAAATGGACGATGACGTTCATGTGTTGTACCAGGGGTGTCGCTGCCACCAGACTGAGAATTAAGTACACAAGGGACCCATTTGAGTTACACGCCATCAACCCCAGAAAGAGCACCTCATTACAGGGCGTGCTTTTCCACTGGGAGCACGCGTCCCTACCATCAGTAGCAGCAGAAAGTTACATCATTAAAAAGCTGGTTACGCGATAACTTCTGCTCTCTAACCAACGAGTGATTAAGGAGGTCGGCACAGCTGTGCTCGGGCAGGTGTTTGCTACGGGGCAAGCTTTGCAATACTGTGGAAATTGAAGTACAGTTCTGTACTAAACATCCCTCATGACTAGCAGCATATAGATACCCACGCCAGACAGGTATGATTCAGTCACAAATAGTAATTAGAAATTAACCCACTTTTATGAAATATACAGCGTCACCTAAAAGCGCCAGTAACATAGGTCAGAACACAGTACTCTGTGCAATTATACAACATAAGCACTTTTTAAAAACCTTTTGCACATCGAGGCCCAAGGATAGAATTTATCTTTATAATATAAGGCACCCCTTAAGGATACATAAGATAAACAGCAACAATAAGATGCTCTTTTCAAACAACCATCTAGCACTTAACTTTTTTTTTTTTTTTTAAAGCAGTACCCTACCTGTACAATCGATCTAGGCGGAACGTATTAACTAACTACATCTACCCAGAGTCCTACACTCGGGGCACAAGTGCTATAAAACAAGCATTGGCATAGCCAATAGGTCTCGCTTTTGGGACCGTATAAGTATTTAGTTATGCAGCACAATATCCTTGGTGCTACAACATCAACTGTTGCATGGCTAAACACTTATAACGTCCGAAAGGCGAGACCTATTGGCTATGCCAATGCTTGTTTTTGAATAGTGAGTGTAAAAGCGTTATGGTAACCATGTTATTCCTGCTTATATTTCACATCCTTTACTTAATCTTGCATACCCTAGGAGTGTTTGCTTTTTCCAGGATGTTGGTCCTTTTTAGGTCTCGCCTAGGCAGCGCGCATGCGCTGCTCTAGGAGATGACCTTTAGAAATTGGTCTGCCCTTTTCAAGCACTCGTGCTTGTGCTGGCATCCACCTTGCGGGAGCGCTTGAAAAGAGCTGTTTGCATTTGCCTGCTCGCGCGCGGTCGCTTTACCTTTCAGCGCGAGGCACGCGCGCTTGTTTCCCTTCTAAACCGTGCATGGTTAGCTGCTGAAGGTGCCTCCTTATTCTGCTATGTCCTGAACTCACAGGCTACCCAGTCCACGTCTCTACTCTCCACGATAGCTCTCTATCCCGTCCTCCTGGGGCTTCCTCACTCAGCTTCTCGCTGCCTCCATAAAAATCTTTGTCCGATACCAACATCAGCAGTTAGTACGTGTAGCCCTCAGGTCTCCCTCTTGTGTGCCACCCTTTTGATACTACGCACTCTCCTTGTATTCCGTGTCTGTCCTCCTTGTATTCCGTGTCTGTCCTCCTTGTATTCCGTGTCTGTCCTCCTTTTAGTCCGTGTCTGTCCTCCTTTTAGCCCGTGTCTGTCCTCCTTTTAGCCCGTGTCTGTCCTCCTTTTAGCCCGTGTCTGTCCTCCTTTTAGCCCGTGTCTCTCATCCTTCTAGGCTGTGTCTTTCCTCCTTCTAATGCCACCCAGCCATCACTCACAATCAACTCACTCTGAGTTCACATTCTGCTAACCCCACCCATTCATCACTCACCATCCTCTCTCTGAATGCACCTTCCTCCTTCGCCACCCAGTCATCACTCACCATCCTCTGAGAGCACCTTCCTCCTACGCCACCAAGTCCTCACTCACCATCCTCTCTCTGAGTGCACCTTCTTCTAGCGCCACCCAGTCATCACTCACCATCCTCTCGAGTGCACATTCTTCTAGCGCCACCCAGTCCTCACTCACCATTCTCTTGAGTGCACCTTCTTCTAGCACCACCCAGTCAGCACTCACCATCCTCTGAGTGCATCTTCTTCCTCCGCCGCCTCGCAGTGCTCACTTGCCATCATCACTCTGACTGAACCCCTGAATTTCGGCAAAGCTTGACCTCACAGGACAGGTGTTCAGTTACCAGAGTAGGCGCAGGATGATGCACTGAGCTGCTTCTCGTCTTGGAGCCCTCTCCATGTCCATACCATTATGGCAGATTGACAACCCCCTTACTGAGAGCTGCACGTGTGTAAGTAATCCTAAATATTCTTAGAAAACAGCCACACGTTTTTGGATGAATAGTTAGAAATGAAAGTTTCAGAGAGTGGCTTCCCGTCACACCGCTGACCCTGTTGTCCTTGTAGTTTGTTGACCCGGAAGTGGCAAGATTGGAGCAAGAATCCTGCCCTCCTGTGTACCAGAAATGTGTCCTCTATACCAGAAATCTGCCCTCCTGACCTGGGTCGGGGAAGTAGCTTCAGCCAGTGCTCGCTGCTGAGATGTGGAGAGTAACCTTTTGGGTACGGGTCTCAATGTCTGCGGGACCGGCTCACCCTTTCATCCTTCTGAAGTCAATCCAACCCTATTCCACCGGCTAGTAATATCGCCATGCGGGGAGTGACAACGGGTCCATATGGGTAGGCGCAACAGCCGGTGAATAGCCCCACCAAATCGCGTTGGGAGCCTTTTTACCACGACCCTGACTCCCATGAAGCACGAAAACATCGCGCTTTTAATGATTTTCCTTTTTCGAATTGAAGAAAAAGATACCTGACCGTGAGTACATGGTTAGGTTATAGTGACCAAGGGTAGGGTACACCTTAGCGAGTGTATACCTCCCGGGTCACATTCACTGGTCCTAAAGAAAACCTAGTAGTACCATTCACAGGTTGAAACATGTTGACCTTTTATTGCACTTTTCACTGCACTAATTTTTACTAAGAGATACTGGATGTCAATTTAACCCTCTTGGTATCCTAACAATTTTTTAACATTGTCCAGTTAACCCCAGAATAAAGTTTTTTCAAAGGGTCACATCTGGACAATTTTTTAAATCTACACTATCAAGTCACTCACTTTTCACTTCGCACAACAACCAGCTCCACTGTAATCAGGTGTCGCAGCACACCCGGATAGCATTCGGCTATTCGGGTGGGACCTCAATGATGAAGCATGTCACCAACTAGGTTGGTGAGTGAGGGGTCTTCTTAGAAAAGGATAATCTCCTTTTTTTGTGCTTCTGTCCCAACACCATATAGACAGTTCTCTGTCTTTGAGTTATACTCCTTTCTTTGTTTTGATTACTTAATTCTAAGGGGACCAGGAGTATTCTCCCCCCTATCTGGGCAAATCCCTTTCTCTCCTTTTTGTTTTGCCTCTTATTAACATCCACTTTAGGGAGACCAACACAATATGGAAATCTCTTCAAGCTCAAGGAAGCTTGCATTATAAACAAGCATTGGCATAGCCAATAGGTCTCGCCTTTGGGACCTTATAAGTGTTTAGCCATGCAACAGTTGATGTTGTTGCACCAAGGATATTGTGCTGCATAACTAAATACTTCTAAGGTCCCAAAGGCGAGACCTATTGGCTATGCCAATACTTGTTTTTTTAGGTAGAATATTGCTCGTCTAGTGCGTAATTTGAATTGAGTTGCACCCAGGTGTTTATATCGGAGCACAATTGGCATCGTAGTTGAAGGCAGTGCGAGTTTCTCTCAGTGGGGCAGAATGGTGTTCAGTGGGGGAGAAGATGTGGCACTATGGTCAGATATGCCGAATTTGGAACTGGGGAAACAGTTTCAGATTTCATGACCAGTCCCCCCCAGACCACTCTCCTGAAGGAGCACACTCCCATGCTAGACCTTAGAAGCCCTGGTGCCTTAGCACCAACAGGTGGACCCTAGCGGTGGCAAGTGTAGGTTAACCTTGATGCCTGTCCACCACAATCCATACGGAAGTTCACCTCCAGTCCAGCGGGCAGGCCTATGAAGCAGCTCACCCTAGAGCAACACTGATTGTCACAGGACCCTTGAGAAGGGCCTGCTCTAGGGCGGTGCGACCGGTATGACCACACCGGGCGCTGACTTTGGTTGGGGGCGTTGTGTTTGCAAGTATATCCTGGCCTCCAGCAATTTTCGGAAACAATAAAAATGTCATGATGGCTCTGGTGATGTGTGTGAGAGAGAGAGAGAGAGAGAGAGAGAGAGAGAGAGAGAGAGAGAGAGAGAGAGAGAGAGAGAGAGAGAGAGAGAGAGAGAGAGAGAGAGAGAGAGAGAGAGAGAGAGAGAGAGAGAGAGAGAGAGAGAGAGAGATCAGAGTTTGTCTAGTGGAAGTTTTGACTTATGGAAAGGTAGCACAGAGGGTTAATGTGCCTGCTGCAAAGAACATGTACCATGCAGATCACAAAGTGCATATAATGTAAATAAGTCAGTGGGTTACTGCTTTTGTCAGAGAGATCCTTTTGTTACTTGCAGTTTATAAGTGGAAACCCTAACATAGAACAGTGAGCTATTAACTGTCATCTAAGAGCTGCATGCAAACGGCAAGATATAAATTAGAGTGTTATGTTTTTTCCCCAGTTTTTGATTATCCTAATGTTGCAAAAGGTGGTCATTCAGATGGAAATCAATTCTGATTATTAAAGAGAACCCCCAACCATGGTGTTACGTTTTAAAGTCTCAGTTTGTGTTTCTCCAGACCAATCACTATTAAACTATATTGCCTACTAGTTTGGTTATTATAGGACTCCTACACCTTGTAGTCCTTTGTCTTATGTAACATTTCCTATACAGTGATTTACACACGTACAATTGATTGTCTCTGTGTAATGTGTGTGATGTAAAGTGCTCCGACACCCAACACTGGTATGAGCGGTGCTGTAAATCAAATTAAATGCATCTGAGAAAGAGTGTAGTTATGGAGACTTGAGGGGCATTGTTAAAGGGTGGCATTGCGGGAATCCGTGGTGCATTGGGGGGCACCAACCAACATTGTTGCACAGGGCGCTACCAGCGCTAAAGCGGACCCTGCCCATGAGGCCAGTCCACCTCACCCATTGGTATCTCTATTGGCCTTGTTTCAGCAGGAGTAGCTGCAACTCACCAGGGATCGGCAATGCAGGATTTGCACGCACACCACACTAAGTTCGCAAATTTCACAGTCTCTCTGCTTCATGCACAAGCACTTTTAACATGTGCTGCCTGCTTTGGGGCCACTGGAATTATGCTGCAAAGGAGGACAAAATTATGCTGCATAGTTGACTAACTTGTGCAGCAAAAAAAAGGCTGCAGCATAATGCAGTATATTTTCTGATACTTTATTATTTTGACATTTTACACATGCTAACAGTCTCTGGAAAGATTTTGCCTTATTAGCACCAGTGTAACATACAAATACAGCAGTGAGAAAGGTGATCAGTCAACCTTTGAGAAGGGATGTCCACTTCGCAGCAACACAAGTCAAATTTTTTTTGTAACTTTTGATCCGTTTGAGCTGTAAACAGTTTATAAGTTAAAATTGTCAGATTATGTAGCAGATGAAGTGTTATGTCAAATATGGCAGAGCCATAAGTATATAGAAAACATTTGCAAACTAGGATATTTTGCGATTCATGTTTGGACTGCTCTTGTGGAAAAAGGGAGGAGAAGTTCTAATGACAGATACTGCATGGCTCAGAGACACATGGCTTGTGCTTCCACTTTTAAGTGTATTTGGGACATTCTGTGATCGGAAACATCCCACTTTGTGAATGTATTTTAATGTCAATAACTCATATTAAACCTTAAATAATCATGCGCATCCATTGGTTGAATTAAATAACATAATAAGCTGTAACTGGTCAGTGAAATGCCCTAAATAAACATTGGGATGTTTTGTGCATTCTGGCCACACCTCTGATTCTCCGCCCACAGTTCCCCTACTTTTTTCCCCCACTTCGACCACTGATGTGGATTTTGGTTTCAGTCGGTTTTCGAGGCTTCTGATTAATAGGATCAGGAGGAAGGTTTTTGACCCCCTTGTAACTTCGTTTACGTCGAAGGGTTGTCGTTGCTTGCTCTGGTGTAGCGGCTTTACCAACACGAGACCATCCAGCCTTGGAAGAGTTCACTTACATTCCACTACGAACTGTGGCGATTCTACGCGCAAAACAGTTATAAACAACAGATGGAAGAGGCGAACCCTTCGATTTTAGAATCCCACAATAAGGGAAATGGCAGACTTTCTTGTCGCTGCCTGAGCCCAGATTAATGGGTTTGACAGGCGAGGTCACGCCGATGAGTAACAATGTTGCAAGGTCTTCGTCCGCCCTCTAGTGATCGAAATGCAAAGTTGAACAACAGCGTGCATGGACGACATCTTTTGCAAAAAACAGAATGAAAAATATGTATACTTGATATCAACCTTGCACAGATATCGCCTGACAACGGTTGAGACCTGTATGCATTTAATTTTTAATGCAACTAAACAATTGTCACATAGTTTAGGGCTGGGCTAACTATTCTAACGCTTTGCACTATACAGTGGGAATCAGTGCGGGGCGAAAATTAAGCAGTGAATATTTACAGAAGACCGAAATCTTGGTAGTATTCGGGTGTCTGTTTTGTTTGAATATATTTTGCAGTCTGTATTTTACTAACTGAAAAGGCCATTAGTTGGGTTTTTTCATGGGGTATTTAACACACGCTACCCCACCTCGCTTTCCCAGCCAGCAATTATCACAAAGAAAAGTAGCATCATTGGACTGACTGCACTACACGCCAATCACAATCGTTTATGAACACTAGCATGTAAAAACCCACATGTGTGTGCATTTACAGTAACAATTCTTCAGTGCTCAACGCCACTGCTGCAAAACACTCAATGGGGAAAGCTAAGAAAACGCTACAATCCAAGCCTTCCATCATTACGTGAAGGATTGAAATGGGCTCACTGAAAAACACTGTTGTACAAAATCCTCATGAATCAAAGGACGAATATTGAAGTTAAAGTACCTCAAATCAATTTCGAGTTCAGGAGACCACTCGGCATTGCATATGAAAAAAAGATCACAAACTGGACACCGCTTATAAGCTCCAAACGAACTCACAAATAATGATGTTTCTCACATACATCACACCATTAGCCATTAGAAGCACTGTAAATTAACAGGTAGTATTCGATTTACCAAATTTAACGGGAGTCAATTTATTGACCCAATAGAAACTGAAAGTGAAGTAGGCTTAACTAGTATTCAAACTAGCGAGGTCACTGACGTGCATATACAACCTGGAAGTGCTAACTCACTGAACCATCTGACCAGTGAAATAATGTGCATTCCAATGTCTGAGTTCTGAATGACACTCAAACAGCTAGACACTACAGGTACCATAAGGATGGATGAACATGCACAGTGGAATACGTTTCGCGCCACAGGGGTCTAGCATCTGGGATGCATTATTATTGGGCATGAGGCAAGAGTTCCGCTCACCTTCACTTGTTTCGGAAGCAAGAGATCTTTTTAACCCTTCAGGCCATTCCTTTCGCACGTAGGTGCCAGCATTGGATCAGCGCTCTCACTGTTCTGACTGAAACAGACCCATCCCGCTTAACATGAGACTATCCCATCTGCCGAGCCCTGAGCTCACTGATGTCAACAGCACCTCATGCAGGAACATCTACCGCCAGATATCCCACTCTGGCGAGCTCCAAAGAAGGCTCAAAGTTTCTGTCTAACTATTATGTGGTCATATTAACAAAGGAGCGGGGGAGCTAAGAGCCGCCAAGCAGCCTCCCTAATTATACAGTATTCAACAAAGAGCAGGATTAGCTGTAACAGACGAGAGAGCATTTAATTATTCACTCTAGAGGGGGTTCGACCAAAAGACGTTTCTGTTAAAGGGACTCAAGGCCCTCAACAACCTAGCTGGCAAACTTCATCACTGGTTCAGCTCATTTCACACACATCTTCTCAGGATTTGGTAGGCTACAAACAAGAACAAGCATTTGCAATGCAATAGGTCTCGCAGTTGTTAGAGTTTGAGCTATTGGCATTGTAAATGGCAATGCCTTTTATTTATGTGTTGGTTTTTAAAACATAAATAAAAGGCATTGTCATTTACAATGCCAATAGGTTAAACTTCTTGCAAATGCGAGACCTATTGCATTGCAAATGCTTGTTTTGACTAACCACAATGAAGAACAGGAGAGCTTGGTTGCTGTCATTGAATTGGAAGAATCATAAACTGTTTTAGCAGCTAATTATTAATCTTCAGAATGTGCTGATAAAGTACCTAAGACCATGAAACCATTACGTGGCTCTGTAGGCCAGGCTTGTCCAACGTTCGAGAGAGCGTTAAACCAAGTCCACGAGCACAACGTCTTCCAATGTATAGGTAAATCGCTTTTAATACAAATGGGCGCCACCAACTTTTCTAATCTGTTCATATCTTTGGTTTTTTTAAAGCTGTAGGCCTCTGTTCCCAACCCTTTTTTGCCCATACACAAAATATAGTCGACATGACTTGTGTCCTTTATAATAAGGCTGGCTGTCATCATTAAAATAATTTCTTGCCACAAGTATATGGGGCCTAAACATTATAGATATAGCGAAGAGAAGATAGCATCAACATTCATCAACATGCTCCTGATACCCAGCTGTATATCAGGGTACCGTTCTCCTCAAATATTGCTTGTCCTAAAAAGTTCCTTGAAAAACAAGTT
This sequence comes from Calotriton arnoldi, assembly GCA_963921515.1. Lineage (NCBI taxonomy): Eukaryota > Metazoa > Chordata > Amphibia > Caudata > Salamandridae > Calotriton > Calotriton arnoldi. Next base: position 2,296,132 of record CAWUFW010000363.1, read on the forward strand.
ACCTAAATGAGCAAATTTTCTTTAAAAAGTACTCTCTGGACTAATAGTTTCTATTGTTGCATGTAAAACGGGCAGCGCTATATCCTGCTATAAATAACATAAGTTAAATACATATTTAATATTCCAACACAGTACCTGTCCCACCTTCGGTACTTGACCAGAAATCGTGTGGCTCTGGGGAAAAGTATCTCACAGTGCCTTAAATTGTGGATCTGTGTACTGTGGTAATGTGTGCAACATAAACCACAAAAACACAATGTAAAGTGTACTGTCCCAATCGAGAATTGAGTGTTCCTGTCGCATCTAGCGCACCCCCCTGCCAAAACATACTGTATTGCAAGCATGCTTGGGCTACTGCTGGTGAAATAAAAATATAACATTCTCTGTGAAGCATTCGTCTGCTCTGCACCTTGCTGATGAGTTGGCACTTTACATAACACCTTAAATATTACGCATAGGAAACCTTCGGCTACTCGCACACAAACTCCGTAGCAGTAATGTGCTGAACGCGCGAGCCGTACGCGTGCACATCGCCTGTCCGGGCGTGTGCACATCTCCTGTACCCCTTCGCTACCAAAACCGACGACAATAGATGTTACTCTATGGGTAACTGTTTCTATGCCAATGACGACTATCAATTCCCACCCCTCCACCCGACCCGTCCGGCATTGGTGTAGGCCGCAGAGGTCCATACGCTTGCTACGGTACCCCCAGCACTGTCTTGGTGGTGTTCCCTATACTCTGAAGCCTGACGCCCATCCTGTTTTCCAAACTTACCTTTTGTTCCAGTCCCCCGACCCCTTATGCTTGTTCCTGCTTTGTTTGCCCAGTCCGTGACCTCCGCCACTACTGACACCCCTTTTGCTCCGTTTACACAGCCCCTTCTCCATCAGAATGGACTGCCTCCTTGCTTATAATCTAAAATAGAAACAACATGTTAGCCTTGTTATTTGCACCACCTGCACCCAGACTTTGCCGCACCAGCTCTTGTGAACCGTACATGCAGACTACCATCGTTGTCCACCTCCTGACAGCCACCTAGTGTTGTGCCCCAGGCGTGTCTATCGTTGGTAGTATGACTCCCACTGAAATATACCTCTCCTTCCCTCTGTTACTCCAAAGGCCAGGTGGGCAGTGCCTCTTTGTAAGTAAATGTGTATACTCCCTCCTGACTGTTATTCCATCACCCATCCCCCCTCCCCGACCCATCCGGCATTGGTGGAGGAGCGCTGGGGAAGGGGGAGGAAGGCGCCAGGAGCTCACCATTCTCCCAACCCCCCTCCACCCCAAACCCCCGGCGATGAACCTTGCACACCATCCCCGAGGCCAGAGGGTCAGAATGGATCTCCTCCCTTTCCAAGGACACTGTCCTACTGTAGTCAACTAACTGGGACATGGCGCAGGACCCTTGGACTATAACTATGCATGCGGCTGTGCTGCCATCCCCTAATACTGCACCCTTTGTTTGTGCCCTTGGGGCAACACTGCTATGCCACCGCCTTGTAGCTTAATACCTCTGTTAATATGCCGTGCTGTAAGAGGGAGTCTGCGTATGAATTAGGACTTTCCCCATTCCTGCATGGCTGCCTTATTGCTTGACCTACATGCATTAACGCTATTGTAGCCTTCTTAGCTCCATCCTTAGTAAAAATATATTGGTCCTGTTGAACAACTCCCTTCCCTTGGTGTTGCTGTTTTTTGTACACTGTACCTTCTGGTGTAGCGGCAATTTTTTTTTTTTTTTCGCCTAGCATCATACGTTGTTACCCGTGAACGTTATTTGATTGCCCTAGCCAGTGAGCAATATTATCTCCCCGTGCCTTTATCCCCTTACATTTCACCTGTAGTTGTGTGACTTGTGTTCCCACTATCTTTCGGCAGCTTGCGCCTCTTTAGACTCACCATGCACCCAAATGTGCTGCATTATACCGCATAAATTGCCGGGTTTTTTTTGGGTGTGTTTTTTTGCCGCATAATTCGCTCAACCCTGCCGCATAATTTAGCCCAAGCCATAGTTGCTGCTTATTTATCTTATGCAACTAACAACCATTGACAAAGCCAATATACCCGACTTATTGTCAGTATGCTGCTACTTCTTGTATCATATATCTGGATGCAATGACAGAAACAGCAAAATACAAGTGGGGCAGCACACTATGCTAAGCACCGATTTTTGTGCACGTAATTTAAGCCACTCCCTTTATTATATTAGCCACGCAGCTGGCATTATCCTTTTAATCCAGTTTTCGCTGCTGTACTGTCCCTCACATTTTAGGAAATGAAGGCGTTATATGGGGGTTGTTAGGGACGATGGTATGTGGTATTGCAAGTTGATGGTGGTCTTGCCTTTGTAAAGGCAGGAGAGCTTATAAACTCCCATGGAAAGAGGAGAGACACAAAGACAGGCAGGCTGAGAGGAAGGGAGGAAGCAGCCTGTGAGGGAGGGCGCCATTGCAAGGAACAGAAGGCATGTGTGTGTGACCACCCGCTGCCGCCTGTATGCACACGCCACCGCCTTTGTGTGCCAACGAGCGCGCTACCCAGTGTCTCCCCCATATTGCCGACTGGTGCCTCTACGCCGCCGTTAGCAAATTACTCCTGCCATCAGTGTCAGTGAACAGTGGCCTTCGGAGTGTCCCGGTGACCCCGCCCTCCCCTGCAGCCTGCTAGGCGCTATCTCACGCCATATCTCCCCACATATTTCTGGAATCTTCCATCTCAAACGTCATCGACTTCCTCGTCTTTACGGTCTTTCACGCTGTCCTTCTGCCGGCATTTCACCCTTCACCCCATCTCACACACCATTGTAACCTCCTTCAGCGCTGTGCACCCCTTCACACACTCGCACATAGCGGACCATCGCTGCGTGCTCTCTTCAGAGAGGCCAGGGCTTGGATGGGCATGTCTCCTGGACTCTTATGACCCGCAGCCAAACACCTGTAGTGCCCTCAGCCTTGCTCCAGAGTGCCCACTCGTGGCCCCTTACACACCCACCGGCTGCACTCACCGAGGCCATCACTTCCCAGCGCCCCCTGTACCGGGCGATGCGCTGGATGAAACCAACACAGACACACAAAATCCGGAGAAAGAGCCACTCCGAGTTACTGCAGGCACTGCCGCTTCCTGGAGGGTTTTACACTGTCGAGAGTGTGTCTGCCCGTCCACAGAGAGCCGTTCAAAGGCAGTGCCTAATGACTGCTGGGTCCGAGACCTGGCAGGACCCTGCTATTGAGGCAGAGTAAGGCGGCTCTAAGGAGGGAGACCGGAAGAAAGGGTGAAGGAAGGGGGCTATCGCTCTACCTGCCCCTTCCTCCTCGCAGCGCTATCTAAATCAGGCAAGCGCTATGCAAGGGGGGGGGGCACGTTTGTAGCACTTCCACTCTTCCCCGATAGCCACCCACCAGTGTGCCGAGCCCGGAAAACACCCCCCCCCTCCCCCGAATGGCGTCCAAATCGCCGCCACGCTACCTCCCCGCACCTGCGCATATCCGACCCGCATCGACAACGCCGCCCCGAAGCTCACGGGTCGTGGCAAGTGTGTGCAGTAACTTAGTCCTACCAATCAGCCTAGTACGCATTCCACGAGTGGCAGCCAAAATCTGTAACAAGCTGAAGACACGCCGTGAGCGTGCGCATCGGCTGCCTGGACAGGAGATGTGCACGCGTATGGTGCGAGCAGGCGTTGTGATAACGCCGCGAGCCGTATGCTTGCACATCTCCTGTCTGTTAAGCTTCGGCACAGACAGTTGATGTGCACGCGTACGGCTTGCGGCGCTATTACAACTCCTGCTCGCACCATGCGCGTGCACATCTCCTGTCCCGCATCGGAGCAAAAGTCGGCAACAATAGATCTCGCATAGCGAGCAGCGCTTTGCGCTGCATCGCTAGGCGAGACCTAAAAACGTAATGGGAGATGTTTTCAACTAGTTCTGTGATAAAATCCTTCACCACCATCACACGAATGTCGGCATGATTTCAGCATCAAAATATTTCTAAATGCTCATAACCGAGTTTCACATCAGCAATTGACTAAATAGCATGTTACATAATGGTAACAAAAATCCAACAAGGTATTGTATGTGTATATATATATATGTATGTGTATATATATATGTATATATATATATATATATATCAAAATCCAAGTAAGACGCACACTCAGGGTAGATACTGCTCAGTAGATGACTTTACTTCCAGTTACGCGTTTCGACTTCAAAAGTCTTGGATTTTGGTTTATGTAACTTTGTCCGGCGTGCTCCGCCGGCACAAAACACCACCTGTCCACGGAGATCGGAAGGAGCTTTGTTTGAGAGGGGAGATATATATATATATATATATATACACATATATCCTCCTGATACTAGCCCCACCCGGTTTCAATAATTCATGTATTTTCTTCTTTATCAGCGGTCCCCCATTTTGTTACTGCCAGAGAAAAGAGCCCCATATCTCTTCATATTTAGTTATTTGATCGTTAAACCTGCTAATTTGTTTTTCATCAGTCAACCACAAGTAACGTGGATATTTTCAGTGTGCTTCATTGCCTCAGAATTAAAAATTTGCGAACATACGTGACAATTTTCAATTCTATTAAGGACAACAGAGGCGAGGATTATGCTTCTCATTTCTTTGCTTTCTATTCACAGCAGCCAATAAAAACACTTTATTCGTAAAAACTACAAATCCCATGAGCACTCAGTGCCCCTAACAACCATAGAGTGTAACATATAAAGGTGTCCACAGAGGTAACCACTTCCTCTTTCTTTGCTTGATCTCAGCATATTTAAAACGAACTTTCTCCAAACAGTATCCTAAACTTTGTCCCTGGTGGAAGAGTCCTTCACGACCCAGACATTGAACGTATGAACCCTGAATCTTCAAAACGTGAAGACGATTCCATGAACTGCTAGGGCAACCGCAACATAGCTCCGGTGGTAACAACCCTTAAACTCGGCCAACGTGGAGGCGGTGCATTCTTCATTTGCCATCTGTACCTGAAACAGAGATAAACCTCCGTAATATTGAAAAACGCAAGAACGTTCATAAACAAGTCAACTAGACGCAAGGGAGGGAAAACATGCACATTATCAACAAAATGCATAAGCACAGTACCATAAGTCGGGGTGGGATAATCCTCGCCTCCGTTGTCCTTAATAGAATTGAAAATTCTTGTCACGTATGTTCGCAAATTTTTAATTCTATGTCAGGACCGGAGGCTCCGATTATGCTTGTTCAAAGCTGAGCCACCACTATTGACGCTACATCCAAAATAGGTTTATAGTAAAAAGTCTTAAATGTAGATTCCGCTGACCAATCAGCTGAGTTCATTATATCAGAAAGACTTACACCCATGGAGAAAGATTTGGATGCCATTGCCCCTCGTACCGGAATGGGCGCCAAATTTAGAGACATCAATGCCTGCTTCTTCCATGAGCCAACGCACCCACCTAGATAAGGTGGCTGGGGTCACTGGTCGAAAAGGCTTTTGTAAAGCAATGAACAACTGAATTCAGCGGTACTCACCTCGTACGCTTTCAAACATTGAACTACACACAGCTTAGGATTATCCGGGAACGCTGGATATGAGACTGAGGTAGAGTTACTCTTGGTCCGTCTGGATATGTTCAAGGTTACTCCTTCAGGAGAGAACCGCTGACCTGCGAGATCGAGGGCGCGGATATCGGACACTCTCTTACAGCAAACCAGGCATAAAAGCATGGCTAATTTAGCTGAAAGCTGCTTCCGAGACAGGTATGTATTGGCAGGCCAGGATTCTAAAAATCGTAGAACCACCGACACGTCCCAAAGGACCGAATATTTAGGGCATGGGGGTTTCACCATTCTAACACACCGAAGTAACCTACAGACTAATGGATGCTCCCCAATGGATTTACCTTCCAATTGAACGTGTCCTGCCGATATGGCGGATCGAAAGTTGTTAACAGTCCTGTAAGCTAAACCAGACGACGCTAAGGAGGCCAAGAAATTCACTACCATGGAGACAGGTGCTGTAGTGGGATCGGCGTTCCGTTGAGAACACCAGCCACATCATCTGTTCCATGCCAATGAATAGCGCTTATGCGTGTTGGATGACCATGCTTCATTAATGAACGTGTGAGCGTCTCTCGAAAGACCTGGGATTTCCCAACGATCCCTGAAACTCGCCAAACCGCCAGAGGGAGTTGTCCTGACTATAAATGGATGAGGAGCCTTCTGAGGGTCTAACAACAGGTTCCATATTTGTGGAAGAAGAATAGGTACAGCACAGGACAGTTCCAGAACTGTCGGGAACCAAGCTTGAGCTCTCCATAACGGGGTGATAAGCACCAAGTCTGCTTGTTGACGCCTGGTTTGTGCCAAGACTCTGGGAATCATAATGAATGGCGGAAACGCGTAACTCAGAGTCTGGGGCCAAATCTGAAGGAATGCGTCCGAGGCTATCGCCTCTGGGTCCGGACGCCAACTGTAAAATCCCGGTAGCTGCCTGTTGAGGCATGAGGCAAAGAGGTCCAGGTGACACAGACCCCATAGCATGTTCAGGGCTCGAAAAACTCGAGGGTGGAGCCTCCAATCGCTGAAGTCCCGAAGGTAGCGTGAGTGCCAATCTGCCACCTCGTTGCTGCGACCTGGGAGGTACTCTGCCACCACTGATATTCTGTGGAGGAGGCAATAATGCCAAAAATCTTTGGCTATTTCTACCAGAATCCTGGATTTCGTTCCCCCCAGTTTGTTGACATAGCGGATCGCTGAGATATTGTCCATTCTTAAGAGGATGCAACAATCTGTCTTCTGAGGGGAGAGACTGCGAATAGCGAACGAGCCTGCCAGCAGCTCCAAACAATTGATGTGCAAGGAAAGTTCTTGTTGGGACCATCGACCCCCAGTGGCTACTGAGCCGCAACGCGCTCCCCAGCCCCAACGGCTGGCATACGATTCGATCACAATCTCGGGACTGGACCCGAATATGGCTCTGCCGTTCCACGACTCCATGTGCTCGAGCCACCACAGCATCTCCCACCTCGCCTCCTTGGAGAGAGGAATCTTTTCTGCATAACCGAGGCCTTTGCGGAGATGTTGGATCTTTAAACGTTGGAGTGCCCGGTAGTGAAGAGCGCCCGGGAAAATGGCTTGTATCGAGGAGGCTAATAGACCCACAGTCCGCGCCACTGACCTCAACGAGACCACTTGCTTGTTCAGTATAACTCGCAACTCCTTCTTGATGGTTCTGATCTTTTGAGCTGGAAGGAGAAGCTGGCAGCTCCGCGAATCGATCTGAAACCCTAGAAATTCTATGGACTGCGTTGGAGACAAAATGGATTTCTGAGGATTCACTACAAAGCCTAAGCTCTGGAGAAGAGAAATTGACCATTCTAGATGTGAGATCACCAACTGGGGGCAGCGCGCCATAATGATGAGGTCGTCTAAGTAGACGATCAACCGGACTCCTCTCGCTTTCAAGGATTCCACAACCGGGCGTAGGAGTTTTGTGAAGCACCATGGTGCCGAAGATAGCCCGAAGGGAAGAACCTTGTACTCGTAACACACGCCTTCCCAGACGAACTGGAGGAATCGGCGATGTGGGGAATAAATAGGTACGGAGAGGTACGCGTCTTTGAGATCTAGACGCACCATCCAATCTCCGTCTTGTAGTAAATCGCGTAAAATATGGATGCCTTCCATCTTGAAATGGCGATATACTATCCAGCCATTGAACTCTTGTAGATTGAGGACTAACCTGGACCCGCCCCCTTTCTTTTGGACTAGAAACACATAGCTGATAAAGCCCCGAGGGTGCCGCAGGGAAGGGACTATGGCTCCTTTTTTCACCAGAGAATTTATCTCCTCCGTGATAAAATTCCGATCTTGTTGGGAAAAATGTATTTGCGGGGGTAAAGGACCCTGGATCGGGGTGTCGTACATCTCTAGTTTGTAGCCCTGGACGGTCTCCAAGATCCAAGCATCTTGCGAGATCGTTTGCCAAACCTGAAGAAAAGACTGAATGTGTCCCCCCAACATCACTTCCGAACATGAAACCAGTCTCACCTGAAGTTCCTGTGTCCTGCTGGCTGGCCTGGTTCCCGTGAAATCTGCCTCTCCGGAACCTATTCCGTGCTCGACGGGTGGGGTAGAAGGAGGAATTGGAATCCTGATATCCCCCGCGCTGCTGCTGGTATTGGCCTCGTGGGGCGCCTTGAGCACCTCGGCCGAACGACCGCCCTCGATATCGTCCGGCCCTATTGAAAACCGGGCGGAATGCTCGTTTTAGAGATTCCTGTGCCTTGTCAAGGCCACTAAAAGTCGCCACAAATTTCGTCAGCTCTTTTAAGAACGGCTGGCCAAAGAGGAGGCCCTGGGCCACAGGTCCTGCCTCTGAAGTGGAGAGTTCTGCCAGCTTGGGGTCGAGCTTGAGCAGGATGGACCGCCGTCTCTCGCTCGACATGGCGCAATTAGCATTGCCCAATTGGCATACGGCTCTTTGCGCCCAGCCTATAAGGTCGTCAGGGTCGATGGACGCTCCGGTTTCCTTGGCTCTATAACCTATCTCTAGTATTTTGGTAATGGGGCCCATCAAATCCAGAAGTTTGTCCTGGCATGACCGCCAAGCTCGGTCAATGCCTTTTTTCGGGTCCTTAGCATACTTTTTTAAATAAGTCAACATGGTGGGGTCCACCTCAGGGGTGTCTGCCACCTTCGCCGCCAGGTCCGGTCTAGGGCATTCGGACCGCAGGCGAGCTCCGACATCCTTATCGTATGGACGACGCAGGTGTGATTGCACGTACTCCGCCACTTCCTGCTGGGGAAGCCACGCTGTGGAGTTGGGGTGGATGATGTCAGCTGGTTCAAAGGTCAGGACCTTAGGTTGAGAAGGGGTCTCTAAATTGTGCTCCTTCCTCTTTTTCTTGGCTGGTTTAGCAGCCTCCTGGGTATCGGATTCCTGGTCCATGGATGCGTCGCCAGCATCTCCGTCGAGAGAATCAGAAAGGTCGGCATGTGCGGGAGACTCTTGGGATTTAGCCAAAGAGTCCGCAAGCTTGGCAAAGTCATCCTTATGGGGATTGACCACCTGCGTAGCGCTAGGTTTAGGAGAGATAGTCAGAGTGGGGATCCAACTCTGCTGCATGGCATATTTATTAAGGTGCCTCTTTAAGGGAGCGATAGCCTTTACTAAGGCAGTATTCACCGACTTTTGGACCCCAGCGTCCAAAGCGTCCACCAGATCTTGCTCTAATGAACCCGCAGGCTCAGCCTCATAATAGAACTCTTCCTCATACATGTAGTCTGCCATGTCGCAATATAATATACTTGTAGCCATCAGGGATAAGCCACTCAAAGGAGGAGTGATCCTCGATCTAAAGTCCAGTAACTGGACACTCACGGGGGAGAGGTAGACCCCAGGCAAGCCAGATGGCACAGCCTTTGGAATTAGATGTGGAGGGAGGGCTTGCCAGAAAAAAAACCCTGTAGGCAAGGCCTATGCTATATTGTACAGCCCTCTGCCTTCAGCTAGCAGGGGACGTAAATCGGGGCTTGAAACGGGCACTTAAAATTCAAATTCTTGCCGTTTTCCCGCTTCGTTGTACCCTCGATCGGTACTCGCGGAGAATAAAGGCACAAAATGGCCGCCGCACCTGCGCGGAAACGGCCGCCCGTAACAGCAGAAAGAGGACTGCGCGATCGAGCGACGCGCAGTCCTCGGCCCCGTATCTCCCACTCCACAGGCAACTGCTTGGGGCGCGTCGCGCCCTGCAGAGGAGGCCGAAGCGCTCCGGTGAGGAAAAAACAGAACCAAAATGAGGGGCGACTCGCGCGATGCAAGCGCGCGCTCCCACACAAGCCCCCGATTTAAAAACAGTAAATGTGCCACATGCGTTGCTACTCGCAGAGGCGAGAAAGTGAAAGGCAATACATACCACAATATCGCGCTATCAACGCGCTAAGCATAGCAACTCTAAGGCAAACAGCACAAGCAATTAAGAATAGTAAGGGTGAAAGGCACTTAACTGGCTGCGGAGCAGCAAAGAAAGAGGAAGTGGTTACCTCTGTGGACACCTTTATATGTTACACTCTATGGTTGTTAGGGGCACTGAGTGCTCATGGGATTTGTAGTTTTTACGAATAAAGTGTTTTTATTGGCTGCTGTGAATAAAAAGCAAAGAAATGAGAAGCATAATCGGACCCTCCGGTCCTGACATAGAATCCCAATTTTTGCCACCACCATGGATGTGGAGAACCATCTACACCTTTTCTGGGTGATCTCAGGAATGGATGATGCATCATGGAGCAAGGATACACGATACAAGGATATTTCGATCCCTAATCCCGGTTTAATATCATCCCATTGGTCGTTCTAATAGCGAGCTGATTTACTATATTCCCACAAAACGTGTACAATGCAACAATTTTGTTCTGTGCATCTTCAACATTGTTAGAACTGGGGGGTCTCTAGTTGGCGGAGGTATGTACCTTAGTCCAAATTGGGACCCTTGCTTCTAGTCAGGGTAAGGAGGGACACACGCTTAGATAACCCCTGCTCACCCCCTGGTAGCTTGGCACGAGCAGTCAGGCTGATCTCCAAGGCAATGTGTAAAGTATTTGCAACCACACTCCCAGTAACCGTGATAACACCACAAATGGACACCACACTGGTTTCATAAAAATAGCGGTATTTTTATAAAAGGAATACGATGAGACCAAACGATAGAAATCCAACATATGCGTATTCGTAATATTTCGCTTTGCCGGTTATTAGGCCAGCAATCACTTGTAGGTTCTTGCGGTATTAATGAGCAATTCGTGATCTCTAATGCAGTCCTAATGCAATGCTATGCAGTTCGTAATGTAGTAATAAGACAGTCCTTAATGCAAGAATCAGGCAGTTCGTAATGCAAGAATAATGCGGTTTGTAATGCAAGAATCAGGCAGTTCGTAATGCAAGAATAATGTGGTTCGTAATGAAAGAATCAGGCAGTTCGTAATGCTAGAACAATGCGGTTAGCCAATCTGCGCAGTCAACTCGGGCACCACTAGGCCCCAACAACAGAGACAACGGTCGTAAGCTTACAGGGGCGGCCCCGGTACTGCTGGGCAGGTACGGGCCGCTCGGGGACTCAGCGCATCTAACGCGGTGCAGCGGGAGAGAGCTCGGAGCACTCCTGTACTCCTCCTGCACGCCTCCCCAGGCCACACACGCTTGCGGCTCCCGACCGGAGTCCAAGCCTTACCTGGGGGGTGCGCTGCCTCGCTCTCTCTCTCCGCTCGTCGGACGTCCTGCTGGGCGATCCCGATCACGTTGCAGCTCTGTTGCTAGGCGACGCTGTAGCCGGACGGGTTACGGCGCGGTCTTCTCCTTCGTTGACGATCTTGGGCAGATTCCTTTCGGCGAACAATGATCACGATCCCTTTCACCTTGTAGCTTCCTGAGCTTCAAGAAATCCTTTAGCACGTTGCGGCTCGGGCCGGCAGCGGCGATCTTTACTCACAGCCTCAGTTACGATGACGGCTCAGGCCACAAACAGCAATGCAGCAGCATGGACGATGTTTCACTCTGCGGGGGCAATGCGGTCACGGGGCACCTTGTAAACAGCACCACGGACCACACGGCAGTCTCAGGCGTGCAAAAAGCACACGCACACAGCGTCGCTGAGACACGGTCCTTAGTTTCAAGTAAGCCTTTAGCACGTTGCGGCTCGGGCCGGCGGCAGCGATCTTTACTCACAGCCTCAGTTACGATGACGTCTCGGGCCACAAACAGCAATGCAGCAGCGTGGACGATGTTTCACGCTGCGGGGGCAATGCGGTGACGGGGCACCTCGTAAACAGCACCACGGACCACACAGCAGTCTCAGGCGTGCAAAAAGCACACGCACACAGCGTCGCTGAGGCACACTTGGAAACTTTTATGTTCCTGAGTTTTCACAACAGGGGACCAGCTCTCCTCGGGCCCTTGGAGACAAGTTACTTCAGGACACAGCAAAGTCCTCTCAAGCAGGGGGACACAGCACACAGCAAAGTCCCTTGCCCTCTCCTCAGTCAAATCAGCAAACTGCAGGCCAGCCCCAGAACACACAGCAAGGGCAGTCCTTCTCTTCAGTCTCTTCAGCTGTTCTTCTTTGGCAGAGGTTCCTCTTGATCACAAAGTAGTTTCAATCCTTTTTCAGTATGGATTTCAGTCTTGAGTTCAGGGTTTTCAGCTCTTACATTTATACCCCTAAATGCCTTTGAAGTCTTTGTGTTCAGGGGGCTCTGACCCCGGTCCAAACCAGACCTGGGTGTCTTCCTGCCAGTGCACACCCTCTTCCTTTGATAGTCAGGGTCTGGGGCCCAGATGCTCAGCATGAGGTGGAGCCATCCTCTGGGGGCAGCAACACAGCCCTCTTCACATGCAGGGGGCTACTCCTCCCCCCCACATCAAACGCAGGCCAGCCTGTTGCTGTCTCACCTACTCCTCCCTGGGTCAGGACACTTCCCAGACCCTGTCACATCCAAACCCAGACAGGCAATACACAACCAGGCAGAGGACACAGACAGAGACAGAGACACAGGATGGTTTAAGACAAGAAACCAGCCACTTCTAAAAGCGTGGTTTCTAAACACACAATTCAAAAACCATCTTCACAAAAAGATGTTATTAAATTCTGAGTTCAGGCACACTAAACTCCATCTCTCCATCTTATGCCTATGGGAAGATATGCTGGAAAAATGGTATTCAGCATTCCCCATTCTGTCCTATGGGCAAGATGGCCTTGCAATAGTGAAAAACGAATTTGGCAGTATTTCACTGTCAGGACATGGTACACACCTCAGTACATGTCCTACCGTTCACATACACTGCACCCTGCCCAGGGGGGTACCTTGGGCCTACTATAGGGGTGTCTGATGTGCATAAAAAGGGAAGGTAAGGCCTGGCAAGTGGGTGCACTTGCCAGGACAACAAGGCAGTTAAACTGCGCGCAGGCACTGCAGTGGCAGGCCTGAGATCTCTTCTTAGGGCTACTTGTGTGGGTGGCACAATTAGTGCTGCAGGCCCACTAGTAGCATTTGCATTACACCCTGGCACACATAGTGCACTTTACTAGGGACTTTACTAGTAAGGCAAACATACCAATTATGGACAACCAATTACCATAACACTTTATACAGATAGGAAAGCACTTTAGCACTGATCAGCAGTAGTAAAGTGCCCAGAGTCCTAAAACCAACAAAAACAGGTCAGAAACAATACAGGAGGAAGGCAAAAAGTTCAGAGATGACCCTGCAAAAAGGGCCAAGTACAACAAACAGGCAGATGTTGGACTCAATGCAGCGGTTTGCAGTTTTTTGTGGTGCCATTTATGTAATAATTTAAATCAACTCTGTTTCAGCCCGACCTCTCATTCCCTTGTCATTGTGGAGCTGCACCCACATTTCTCTTCAGATTATTTGATAATCAGTTTTCCCCTTATGTTTTCAGACTCGTGCTGCTTGGTGTGTTTTCTGTTCAACAAGTGTTCCTTATAATACTTTTATCATGCCCCTGCAGATACCCCATATCCATATATTTATTTACTACTGATTGCTCAAGCTCTCCAGGTTATATCTCAGGCATTCCTGTAAACTCTGCATCAGTTGCAAATATCTCCAGTATTGACACTGTGGGAGATTGAAATGTTTCTGTAACTTAGCACTTGACTTAAAAGCTCTCCTTCTCCACTTAATAAGTGGGCAGGTAGGAAAATCTTTTCCTTTCCAAGTTTTCCATGATATGGAACTCTCATCTATAATGATCGCTTCATTATGCCATGTAGGTGCCTGCAGGTGTATGCAATTTGCTATGCAGCCTTGTAATAACATTGACTCTCACATGCATAGCCAATGTATATTGGTGTTCGTGTCCCTCCACTTTAGGTCCTATCACGTACAATTGATTTGCCCCACCCCGAGCAGTGAATGGACTTCTTTAGGTACACTAATTTTGGGATCTTCCTGCACAAGAGAAGCATGCATTTGCTTTGGGCTCACTGATGAGCAGTCCAATAAGATTCCAAATTTTGAGTCCCCAATTAACCAGTATACAAAAATATTTCAGTCGGCATTCCTTTCATTTAAAGGGGGTATCACTTGATGTTTTGATGGTGGTTCTTGTCAATGGTAAAGCCTCAAACTTCTCCCAATTGATCCAATGCCCCGAACATTTCGTGCTGGGATGGAAGTGGTTGGGTTATCTAAGATTACAAGTTGTCATGAGCATAAAATAGTATCTTGAATTCTGCTACTGCTGTGGTCACTTCCATTATGTCTTTGAACAGATGAAGGGCAATTGCTGGTGGTTCTAATGTTAACAAACAAGAATGGGGAGAGTGGGCGGACTGGTCTGGTAACTCTTCGCACCCCAAGGGATTGTGAAACGGAGGCCCTACAACTCCTCACTACTGTTGATTCTTTATATAGCCATTGCACTTTTTAGATGAAATCCCCTCATAGACCCATTCTTGCCCGGACATTAAAAAAGCACCCACATTCCGCACAATGGATATAGCAAGTTTGTCATCTTCATCATCTCTTACTAGCCATAACATTTGAGATAGTGTCCTTAGATGCATAGTCAATGAACGATTTGTGACAAATCACACTTGCAAGGGGTGAATGAGGTAATGTATCACGATTTTCAGCCTACTTGACAATATTCTGTCTTATATTTTCATGTCTACATTTAATAGTTATATGCGCCTTACGTAGAAGTAATATATAAGTGCTAATAAATTCTGGTGTCAAGCCTCTTTTTTCAGCAGCCTTTCAGTACACTTGGTATAGAAGCGGCACAAGCTTTTTTTACATTTAATATTCTACTGGAAGTCCATCATCTCCCGGTACTTTTCCCATGCCCATATCATATACAAGTTATGCAATGCAATCGCTTGCACAGAGATTTCTCCAATATTTGTTTTTGCTTTGTTTAGTGAATCAATAGGGTCACTTTAGCTAAAAATGTGTCCTCTAAGACGTTGGTATCAGTATGATCAGAAAGGTACAATGTTTGGTAGAAAGAGGCAAAGGTATTAGTAAATCTCACTGGATTGGTCAGTAGTTGGCCCAGTCTAATCTGGATAGTGGGGAATGGATGTGTAGATTCTTTAGCGTTTATAATTGACATTACATTTTAGTTTCACTAAAGACCTCTTAACATTAGGTGGAATACTTTACACTGATGTAAGATCTTTTACAACTCTTTACAGTGCCTGGTTTTCCGCTTAGCTAAAGCCGAGTCGCTCATCATTTCTTCTCTCACATATACTTTCCCTGTGGTCCATTCATTATGTGCCGAGGTGGCCAAGCCCTCATTTTAAGTCAGGTATGTTGTGAGGGAATACCGAAGTCGTTTCTCATCTTCTGGTAGCCTGCATTTATGTACAATCACCAGAAGTCTTTGGAAGGGCTTATAAGGTAGATTTTTAAGAAAAGAATAATCAGGTCATGATTAGATGCACTATTTGGTATGTTGGAAACATCTATTACTCTTCGTAACATTCACCCTTTCAAGCAAAAGTCGCCATGGAGTCCCATGTGTGAAAGAGGTCAATGTATAATCCCGTTCTAATGGGTTTGTTAATTGCCGGGGGGTCCACTAAAGTGTAGTCCAAGATTACCAGATTTATCAAGTACTATTGTTGTATGAACTACGATTCTGGCGCAGTTCTAGAAGATTTACTCTCCCACCCACGGGTGACACAGGTGAACTCTGTTCAATGCACCAATGCTGAAAGCGAAAGACAGGTTATTATAACCCCGCAGAGCCCAACCCAATACATTGCTGAAGCAGAGTAATTGCTTTTGGGTTACTAACAATCCCTGCAATGGGATCAGGGGCATCGTGATAAAAGAAACAAACCTATTTGTTTCTTCAGCCTGAAACTATCATTAAGGTTGACATTGCATGGGGTTAAGAATGCTTTTTTGACTTTTATGTCAGATGAAAGTGAAATAGGAGCTCTGTCCTTGCCTTCTGTGGGAGCCTACATTTTGGTTCAAACTACTTTGTTCTTGGAACCTTATCTAAATTATGGTTTGGCAAATACTTATTGCTTTTGTTAACACGTTTTAGGTACAATTTAATCTGTTGAGGTGCAAATGGCTGGACTGCAGAAGACATTGATACGCCCTGCCTTTGTGACAGTTGCTCTGTTTAAGATACGTTGCATTTGGTTTTGTTTGTCCTTCTTATTCACATTTGCGCAGAAGATTTTTTTAAAGCCACTTTTTATTGGAATTAATTTTAGGCAAGCCAGGACTGGTATGCTATACTTACAGATGTTGACTGATTTCCAAACCTGCTTTCATGTTGCCTGTTTTTCAAATTGTGCTATCAGAATGAGGAACACTATGATATTAGACGGATAATGATTTTTGTGATGTTCTCTAGACTGACTATTTGAATTATTGCTTGTCTTTGATCATCACTGCAGCCCAACATGCACTCGATAGTCGGTTTTGATTGTATTTCGATTTTATACTGTACAGTATTATATTTCTTTTGTGGTTAACTCGTTTTGAACCGAATAAAGAACAACTGATTAACTTGACACTTCCACAGTGCTTAGAAACATAAGATCAGATGACATCTGCAGCAATGGCAGACCTGATAATGATTCTGCATAGATCGCGAAAGATGGCAACTTGATAGTACCAGAAGAAGAGTAGGGCCTACTCAAAAATGGAGTCGAACCTTAGGACTTTACATCATCATGTTCCAGTCTCCTCCTCCCTTACTACATCTGTCCTTGCAATAAACAGTAATGTTCTATATATGGATGCCAGAAAGTTTCCTTTGTCCCCAGCAGGAGCATATACTGAGCCTAACACGACCTTAATGTTTTGAATTTTCCTTTTGGCAAAAATATAGTGTCCGGCTGGTTCAGACCATGTTTGCAATACTCTTGCTGGCAGAGGTTTCCTTATTAAAATAGTTCCTCCTCTTTTCCTGTAAGGGGTACGAGAGCCTGTGCCTAAGCTTGTGTTGTATGTGTTACTTGCAAATATCCATTTGCTCACCCAATCCTGTTTTAGTTGTGCATTCTCTTTCACTCTCAATTTTGAAGTAACATTATGGCAGGGAATTTGGAGTCAATGGAGGGCAGTACTTTTTTCCCCTTAAAAAAATGTCAGCCCATTCACAATTGTTAGACTCATGTGGCAGCCTGTACCCGTAACTAAGCTAAAGGGTATTAAGGTTGGTCCCTGTTGATAAAGTAAATTACTAAGTGGGTACTTTGAAGTGTTCCCTACAGCCCCAGGGGTTATTTTGAGATAGTATACGAATGTACCTTGTCTATGTACCTAACCAAGTCAGTTGGAATGATCAAAGGTGTTTATGTTTGGGCTTGATCTGTTGATTCAGATATCTATTAACTGTGGGTTATGGGTAATGGCCTCTTTTTGTTTCTCTATAAACAGTTTTTTAGCACCTGAGAATGGTCTGTTTACCCCGGGGGTCTGTTGTCCCTCAAACATTACATAGGAGTAGGTTTAGGGGTTGATGTACATGATATACGATTATAGACGGTGTAAGAATGGACAGGTGTGAATAGAAAACAGAGGGGAGAAAGAACTGACAGGGAGCAGTCAGCAAGTCAAGAGAAGCAAGAAAAAAAAAAAAGGTAACTACCTCTTTATATGGGCGAGTTAGGGGTCCATCAAACCATAGGGCCTATCTGCCAGTAGCTCATATTGCACTACATAGTAATTCAATCCCTAGGTTGTGTGCTAAACCGCCGGTTCATGTACATCCCTTTTGATATGGGTGAGGGCCTTGTGTCATGCAGGACATACAGTCTTTGATTTTCTCAGTTTTGTGGCAAGTTAATATAGAGTTGGTATAAAACATAATGCACCTATTTTTTTGTCAAAAACTCCGTTCTGTTGAAGGTTATTATACTTTATTTAAACAATTCTCCTGTAGCTTACGTCCCTCATTTTTAGGGACCTTTATGTTTTCACTGTGTTTACACTGTCTTACATAGGTGTGCCAATAATATCACAGAGCAATGGGATGGACGCTCGTCAGGAGATTCTGGTCATTCCTTGTGGGGTGATCCTTGATTTGTCTCCTGGCCTGGACATCTGTGAGGCCTGTACGTTTCGTTGGTGGCCCACCGACAATTGACTTCCTATAGCATCTTACGTTCTTACTGCGAGGTATAAATGCGTCATTCTGGATTTGGGTGCGACGTTGATGCTTGTATAGTCCCTCCCTGAGAGGTGTCCATAATGGATGCATCTATTAAGTTCAGTAATTTCTCCAGTGTTTCCCAGTTATCATTCTTTGGTTTTCCCATCTATGACCACCAGGCCTAACAAGCCACAAAAAATGTCTCACAGCTTTAGCAAACCAGAGGTGCGTGGCCAGTTTTGATTTAGACATTTGTTCCAAGTGTAAAATTTGCTGTAAGACGCGCTCCTCCCCTGACTCAGGAAATGTCCATCTCTAGAACATTAATGCAAGTGTGATTGCTTGGGTAAATGAGCATCGGAGTATTATGTTCACTTATATCATTATTTAATGACTAGTGTATACCTGTTCCACTTTTCTGTTTTAGTCACTGATAAGATCTCTATTTTATTAGTCACAGGGTTTTGCAGCAGGAGAGAGGGTTCATGCGACTTTGTTGCCAGGTTATGCACTTCCTTGTTTCATTGGGTATTCCACAAAGAAAGAAATTCACTAACCACATTAGAATAACGAAGAAAATATGTGATGGGGAAGAGTCCTTAATTGATCACTACTCCCTTAAAAATACTTGGATCCCATCTTTTGTATTCCAGGATTCCAGGTAGTGCTAGATAAGCAAATGTGTTCAGATCCCTTGTTGCCCAACCTACTGAGCTCTTCCCACAATTCACCAATTATTTATCAAAGAGCTCCTTTTTATGTTTTCTCCCTCCTTTTTTCTCTTCTAACAGTACTAGTTTTATGACCCCCCCCCTCCCCCTTTTAGGTGGTTAATCTGTGTTCCCCCATGGGTCTAGTGACAAGCCTCTTTTTCTTCATTCAATGCTAGGTCGCAAATGGGCTGATGTCCGAAACTCTGCACGTAGATTTTCCCATGCTACTTACTTTCTTTAGTGACCTTTGCGTCAGTGAACACTCATCACCAGAAATTCACTCTGAGGGCCATTGTGCCTCGTGACCTGCGCCATCACGGTCACAAATCACTGCCACCATGCAGACCATCCAATCAGGGGTTCCATCTGACCCTTGCCCACACAACGCTTTACCAAGGGGCTCCAACCGATCAGTAAACTAACACGCATGCATTTCAACGCCTCCAACATCTCAGCCAAATTACCGGACACCTGGAACCATGTCACTGTCATGCCCCTGATAAAAAAAAAAACACCCACTGACCAAGCCATGCTTTCGAACTACAGACCCGTCTTCACTCCTACCATAGCCAGCAAAGGTCTTAGGGAAACTAATCAACTGATGCCCAACTGACCACCACAGCAACAACCGCCTCCTCAATGCCAAGTAGTCCGGATTCAGGCCCAAACACAGTACAGAAACCGCACTCATCGCCGCCACGGATGACATCCGCATGATCCTTGGCAGAGGAGACACAGCATCCCTCACTCTCCTCGATCTCTCTGCAGCATTTGACACAGTCTCACACCCCATCCTCATCAGGTGCCTGCATGAGATTGGTATTGAAGGACCTGCTCTCCGCTGGATTTGCTCCTTCTTAAAAGATAGGACACAAGCTCTCAGCCTGGCACCTTACTCCTCAGAAGCCCGCAAAGTCATCTGCAGAGTGCCTCAAGGCCATTGTTCAGCCCCATCTTCTTCATCACATACATGATCACTCTTGGTCAACGTCATTCTTTCACATGATAACAAAATCCTCTTCTATGCAGACGAGACACAACTCAAACTCCCCCCCTCTCGGACAAGACCTCAACACAGGAAACAAGTAGTTAAAAACATATATGACAATGACTTAAAAGCACGCAGACAATACTAGCAGTAGCCGTAATTTATGAACATTGCGTAAACATAAAAGCAACATGACAAAAGACAAATTGGGGTACAGGCTGTTTGAAGAATGAGACTCCTTTGTCTCACACAGGGTAATGTAAACCTCACAGTCTATCTGCCATTTCTTCCTTTGAATAAAACTATATTCAATTTTTCTTTGAATAAATTAGCATTTAGTAACACTTCGCTAATACAGAGTTACAAGTGTCTTATCTAGCTAACTGATTTGTGTAGTTATTAAAACGGTGTATTTAAAAAAAGAAATTAATGTATTTGTATAATGCTGGAAACATTCAATCATAACACATTTATATAAGATGTGTTCATTTTTCAAACTATGTAGATAAAACGACAGCTTTATTCATGACATTTTTAAATACTCATGGTTTGTGATGATGTCATTTTGTATAATGAGTGTTCAATGTTGCTTCTAATTAGTCTTTTGTTATGTCGCTTTTATGTGCACGCAATGCTCATAAATTACGGCTACTGCTTGTATTTTCTGCCGCTTTTAAGTCTTTCTCTTATATAGGTTTCTTAACAGCCCTTAAGAAGTCCCTATGCTATGGCACGAAACACGTTGGTTGTGTCCTTGTACCCTTTTTAAAGTGGAAGTAAAGAAATAAAGAATGAACATTAAGAATACACATAGCTCATGATGTTTTGGGCTTTATTGCTATACATTCATTGTTACTCTGTTTCTTAACTTCTTTGGGATATTAGACCCAATGCAAAAACTTTTTTTTATTAGACTCACAGTAATGCTAGAGTGCTTCTCCCTTTTGTTGTGATTATCTTAATTATTGCAGCATTCTTGAGGGTTGGCCCTGGGAGTGAGCGCCTTATCTTGCGGGAACTATACAGTGTGCGATAATATTGAACCATAACCGTTCTAGAGGTGTTTTCTACAAGAAACAGGTTCACAGTCTGCATTACCGAAGTCGCTAACTGGATGAAAGCCGACTGTCTCAAGCTCAACATTGACAAGACAGAACTAGTGATCTTCGGCAAGAACACCTCACCACACCCAGAACCCGCGCCAGGAACCTCAAAATAATCCTCAACAGGAACCTGGACATGACCGTACAAGTCAACGCAGTCACTGCATCCTGCTTCCACACACTAAAGATGCGGAGGAAGATCTTCAAATGGCTCCCAAGCAACACCAAAAAAACTGCCACTCATGCCCTAGTCACCAGCAAGTTGGACAATGGGAACACCCTCTATGCCGGAATCACCAAGCAACTCACTACAAAACTACAAACTATCCATAACTCGGCAGCCAGACTTCTTCTCAACCTCCCACCTAGAACTCACATCACCCACACCTCAGGGAACTACACTGGTTCCCAATACACAAACATGCTCAATTTAAACTCCTTACACACACACATTCAAGGAACTACACAATGCAGGCCCCCGCCTACCTGAACAGTTGCATCTCCTTCCACCAACCACGCAGACACCCTTGCTCCACACGATTCCTACTCACATACATCCGACACATACACAGAACCAGATTATGAGGACGGGAATACTCTTACATTGCTCCTAAAGCTTGTAATGACCTTCCGCTCCACATCAGGCCCCCTCTCTTCTTGAATTCCGCAACAAGCTGAAGACCTGGCTTTTTAATTAACCTAACTACAATAGGCAGGAGTTGGCACAGACACCTGCTCAGTGTCTGGATACCCTTGCGTGCGATACAGAGCTTTACAAATACACCTAACAGAACTCCTCTTTTGCCTGGCCACATTCTTCCACCAGTGCAGTTGTCTGTCTCCGTGTGGCTGTGAGGGAATTAAGCCGCACTCAGTTGAATCTGCAAAAGGCCCACCCCTTCTTTATTCTCATCGATTTGGCGATTTGGGACTGCACAGGTGCAGCTAAAGAGTTCCCAAGCTGATAGCACATTCAGACAACCACTCACGCAGCAGTCTGATTTCGTCCACCCCAGCATTTCTGTTTCCGTTCAGCAGGCTATCAGTGGGTGAGTCTCGGCAGAGTCTCAGCTAGAAGCGGCAATGTTCCTCGGCACAAATCCCTGCCTCTTTTCCATTGGTTTTGAAAGATAAGAGGTTTGCATGGTATGCTGTTAATCTCACTAACGTCTTTTTTAGCAATACGTTTGTTTCCTATGTTTTAAGTAGTACTCATGACTGCTGCCATCATTCATAATATGCAGTCATGCAGTTTTTAATCAGGAGGAAAATATGAAACTATGGGTAAAACTAAACATTTAACACACATGTCTGATTTTTGTCCAATTCAGTCTCTGAACCAGATTGATGATACTGTAAGTCATATCCGAGGAAGTTAGAATCTATGTTGGTAGCCTTCGGCGACTCTGGTCCTGAAGAAAGCCAGACTTCCCGACTGGTTATTTAAACAGTGACTGAAACAAATTGACCCAGATAAGAGAGTTGATATTGATCCCTAATGCCTTCTAAATCAGTCTTTTAATCCTGTCTTTGGAAACAACAAATTAATTAGTAGTCTACCGCAGGTAATTTTAGCTGTGTTATGGTCCCATTCCCTTAAACAACAAGCAACACTACATCATGGATAGCATCTAATCTTTGAAGAGCAAAGAAAACATTCTCCTACTATGTGCTCCTTGTTTGGAGTCCACCCAAGCATGAGAAGAGTCTTGTGCTATGGTGAGGAGCAAACTCAGTGATGAAGCATACCTTGGTGTCAGACGTCCTTTTAACAGAAATGTCTTTAAGGCGAATAATTAAACACCATCATTCTCTTCGACCTGCAATGGCTGATCATACTTTTTGTTGAATATTTTAAGTCTTATGCTGAACAGCACCAAATAATATACTTATTTTTTTACAGTTTGTGTACACTGAAATGCACACTACAGAGGTGTCCTTGGGGTGAGAGGCGCAAGAATGACTGGGGAAACAGTAGAATACAGAGCTAAGAATATGAAGCTACAACAGTCTATTACATTGGAAATATAGAATTACTGAAATACAACAGTACACCATGGAAGTAGTATTACAGAGATACCAGCTCAATAAGATCATGGACGGAATGCTGAACATTGTCAAACATTCACTCCCAGTCACAGATCCGGGTTAAATCCAGATCTTTGTGACTGGGGTGAATGCTTGCATTGTTCAGCATTCCGTCCATCATTTGTTCTTTTTTATTTTTGTCGCCCTAAGTGGGAAGGGTATGCCCAGACGTGGGTCCGGTGCTCACTGTGCCACTGGTTTCAAGCTAGCCTGGCTGATGAGGGGTGATACCCTGAAACCAGTCCCAGGATGCTGGTTTCTGGCCCAGGGAGGACCTGGCTAGGCAGTTTGGGCTGGACTTTTCCCATGCGGAGCAGGGTCAAGGCTGATTTGTGTATGGCTGGGTCCAAACTGGGTGGCGTGATGAGCAAAAAAAGATAGATTAAATCCAGATCTTTGTCAATGGGGTGAATGTTTGCATTGTTCAGCATTCCGTCCATCATTTGTTCTTTTTGTTTTTACAGAGATACCAGCCAGGTCTTAGTGACCTTGTGAAAAGCGAGGTGGGGGTTGAGTGTTCCTGGAGGACTAGAGGAGAATTCAGGGCCAAGACCCACAGACACTAAAAGTGTGGCCGCCAGCTCTAGCCTTTCTAAACTGAGGGACACAAAGAAACTTGGTGGCTGAGAATGAAAGTATCTGACAGGCATGTTGTGGGGGACTTTTTAATATGAGGAAAGGATTCTCTTTCAGGCATATGGCTCGACATAAGACAAAGTTGTTTGAACTGGATTTCTTTTGTTTGAGTAATGGGGAGTCCGTGATGAAGGAAAAGTCGGGGAAGATATGGTGAACTTTGTGTAGTCTAATGAGAAGATAAGCAATGCCATTCTGCCCTCTTTGGAGATGGTGGACCGGGAAAATCATTATGCCTTGGTAGAGACTGTACCATAGTCTATGAAAAAACAGATGAAGACAGAGTCATGAAACTGTCTCCATTAACTACCCTGACTGTCAATGAAGTACCAAATCTGACAATGGCAATAATTCTTTACACTCCGTAATCCCCTACACTTAAGATAATGTCCAATTCTACTGAAGCTGTGTTTCTGGACAGGGCAGAGACCTAGAGACTTCATTATCTGCATAAAAGAGACCGCATCAGATTCTATTGAAGCAGCACCACTAATGCACCCTCTCAATTGGCATTCTCACCAACTTCAGGAAATAAAAATGGCACAATTCAATCATTTCAGTCTGGCTTCTCTATAATTTCTTACATTCAAAGCAGTATCCACCAGCCACTTCCCTAAAACCTTACATTCTTGAACACATCTACCCAATGAATACAATAATAATACTTCTTCTGAGCATGTCCATGCTAATTGAATTCTAGATTTACAAATTCAATATACTGACTGTAGAACAAAGTCAGGATCACGCTTTCTCCTAATGCACACACTGTTGTACTCCTATTATCAATGGTCTCTCAGCAAATATCCATACTCCAAGATATAATGATTTCAGGCTTGGACATAGTAATACATTTTCGTCCTGTATTGGCTCCTCACAAATCACACTCTGGTTTCATCATGAATACAGTTATACAGGTTATACAACAAACAGTTATAAAACAAACAGCCCATTCTCAAAATCATAACAATAAATCGCTGAAATGCTAACCACAGGTGTGATGTGTTGCAGTAGAGAAAAGACAAATAAGCTAGCCAGCTTTAAGAATGCATTTAACACGGCAATCGTGAAGCCGGCTAATTCACATATAATTAAGGCTCCCAGTTTTCTGTTTTTACTGATTTTAACAGATAGAAAACCACCAGTCTTTCTGTCTGTAACCATTTTTAAATATGGAAAAATATGGAAAACAGGTCTTCTTTTTAGTTATCTTTGATGGGGTCAATCATAATTGCTAGGGCAATCGCTGTTTGGACTAACACGCAATGGCGTTAAAAAACACACAAAAAACAGGAAAACATTTTTCTAATGAAGCTTTAACCAGTTGCAGTTGTGCCTTGTACTAAAGTTTCAATATCATGTTATTTGTATTGCATGTGAGTGATGTATTCTCTATGGATTCTTGTAGCACTAAAACACATGAGATGTCCAACTACAAGTGTACCTTGATCATTTAAATAAATGTGAAAATATACTAATTTCGGGTTAATAATTTCACAGAACACAAAATAAATATGGATAAATACAGATTAAAAGAGCACAAAATATATATGGATAATTACAGATGGAAACGTCTAAAAAAATTAATACTATAAGACCGGCAGCCCTGATTATAAACAATCAAAGAGCTGCATGGATAAAACTAATTATCTACCAAAGGAAAATCATTCAGTCCCCCCATAAGCAAAGTTCTATCTTTTCATATGAACCAAGCTAACAGCTAAGGAAGTTTTAATGCTTACCTCCTTCATCTGAATAGCATGCTTCTCTGTCCAGATGGCAGCATTTTTAAAGAACATCTGCTTGTTGTATTTATACTCAGATGACTAAAAAACATAAATGGATCCAAATTAAATGGTTAGTTAATGGGATAGTTCGGGTGCTTGGTACACTTCATTCAACTGAAGTTGCAGCAACGTGCAATTTATGTGGAAGTTTTAGTGAAATGAGGACCACACCCATGTCTGTGTAAAAGAGCACTGTAAAAAACACATAAGCAGAACACAGCAAAAGTTTGCAAAGTTACGACACACTTAGTTTAGAACTCATTGCAATAAATATCCTTTATTTTAAAACTCAATTGAATGTATACAAAACATACTGTGCTCCGTCAAGTAAAATGGGTGGATGCTACATGCATATTAAATATAAGCTGGTTAATTTCCGCGGAAGATTGGCTCATTGCTACTGTTGAATGAGAACTCTGCATATTGTTTTTACAAGGAAGAAAACGTTATTTGTAATTAATCCTTCTTCTGCATCATGATAATATTTGCTGAATTCATTAAAACTGAATAGCTCAGTCTCTGTGTCAGATTCTGGTAAACATTCTCTTTTTTAAATCAATTTAGTTTACCAACAACAAATTATACCGATCTTTAAATAAGGCTTTTTCTTTTTTCAATTTTTCTACCTTTTTTTTCTTACTGGCAAAAACTGTTCCAAAAACCACATAGTTGGTTCCATTTACCACCTTACCTTTTTAAATAGGAAAAAAAGCCAAATGCCTAGATGGGTAATTAGTCTTCGGGCTCACAGAGATATAGAAACAACTGCACTGATAACGATCAGTCTACATACTGGTAGACGTGTTTGAAAAGGGGCAGATTAGGTCACCTGATTCATTCCAGCCAACGCTACACCTTCAGCGTAATGACCTGCACCACTACACGTGTCTGCCTCGAAAATGGATATAGAAATCTCCAATGACTCCTGACTGAAAATCTAGCTTAGAGTTTACACCAAGTCAATATGCTCTCCGTATAAAGGAAATGGATAACACATTTTTATAAGAAGGTATTTAACTCCTGTGCACAAGCATGGAGTGATTGTATCTCTAGAAGTGTGTTGAAAAGGATACAGTTGGAGGAGCTCAATGGCGCACATACATGGGTCATTTTGTGGCAGGAGATACTGTCCCAGATCAGAACCATAACAGTGACTGAACTGAAACTAGATCCACTGGACTTATTTTGTTAATGATACAAGAGACGACGCAGAGTACCCTCTTGCCAGACTAAAAGACAGACTCAAAACTCACATGCTTCTTGCCACAAGGCTCACCATTGCTCGTTTCTGCAAATAGTCCACCTCCCTCTGTGCCCTAAACTGTGGTGGTCCACGCTATGATCAATTTATTCAATGAAAACTGACAATAATAAGAGATCAGATGAGTACATCTGAAAAAATATAGAATCCATTTCGTAAATATGTAAAGATGCACATTGTCATCATGGAGGCCCAGGTTACATGTTTGCAGAGCTGCACAGTTTGGGTTTACGTAGGCCCAGCTCTCCCTCCGGCTTATAAGCAATGTTTGTTTCTGTTAAACTAGGGTTGGTGACACCTTATTGCCTCGCCCCTTGACTATTGGGGCTTTTTGCCTCTACGGTCACCCACGTAGTTTCTGCTTTACACTCCCCCCATGGTTATGTGCCATATTGAATTGCGATTATCAATTATACCTGTATGTCAAGATGTGACTTGCCTCTACCACAAAAACTTCACGCTGGGATTTCGTGAAGCAATGCTCTTCACTGCCAGAGAGAAGAACAGTGAGGGCAGTAATTGTCTGGAGGCTTGAGGTGAGTTCCAAGCCATCATTGAAGATTTCGGTCCTCTTCCTCTTGAAGGCCTGTGCTGGTGAAAACAAGATCTTTGCTGTAACTGTTTTCCTTGCTGCTAGTGGTATGGTGCAAACTGACAATATGGTTGTTAAACCCTCTTCTCACATTGCTTCCACTATGATTAGGAGTATCATTTTCCTTCTGGACCCACCACTTTCAAAGTATCCGCTTCATTCTTCATTTTCTACACTTCATGCACTGCATGGTAACCACCAACAGATGAACCCAAGAAATAGACATTTTACGAAGGATCGAGTTTCATTCAACCTTTTAAAAATCTCACCATGTATTGATCATGACACTGATTTTAAGCAAAAAAATGTGCCACATTGACAGACACACTAATTATCTGACTGGATAAGAGTTCACCTTCCATGACTACCTCAAATCATGCCAGTCATCACTAGGTAGGTTACCCAAACCCACAAAGCTCTAGTGAGCTTACTGCTTTTGCCTTTGAGGGCTGTAGTTAAAGCTCCAAATGTTTCTTTTGCTGTGGCATACATCCTGCTGCTCTCTTCATCTATAGGAGCAGAAGTAGAGGATACATTAAGAAACTTTTCTTTTCCTATTGCCACATTGGCTGAATTCCGCGGAGTGTATCATTTCACTCAAGTAGACAAGAACTTTAAATGAGACGCTCAGTAATTGATAGGGAAGTAGCCAAACATTTTCATTAATAGCTCGCTCAGGCCTGAAACAAAAGGAATCGGAAGCTTTGCTTTATGCTGTTAAGTTTCAAACATCACAGAAATACGTGTCTGTAGTGTCTCGAATTGAATGCGGAGTTTAATTGCTCCTCTCGCTAATGCCTCATGAAAAGTGAGAATGTCATCTACTGGAGACACTCTACTTGCTGACTTAGGAGAAAAAGATAGACTCTAGTCACCGTCTCTATCCGACCTTATCAAATGAGTTTCTGATTCTCTTCTTGTTGGTGTTCTTGATCAATGCCTCCTTCTCATCAATCTATCTGTAAGAGGTGAATGAGACCTATGCAATCTTGCAGCAGAGGCTTGAGGAACTGTCATTGGTAGCCTGGTGCTGGACCAACAGGTACAGGACAAATTGTCTGCAGTACAGGCTGAACACTGGCTGGCATAGGTTGATACAATGCCCGAAGAACCACCACAGGCCAATGAGGTAGCTGGATAGGCTGATCCAGAAAGATTATCATTACTGCTCTTTTTCACAGAGTAGTTTGAGGGGAAGGTGAAGCCTTCTTCTTAGTAAAAGATAAGGGGAGTCCTCATTCGTCAAGAACGTTTCTGGGGTGGGGCGGGGAGAGGGTTTAATGTGGAATTATGGGGTATGATCTTACACTTGATGATGAAACTGATGACTGTGCATCTTGATGATGGTAACAAACTTCTTGACATCAATCTCCTGGACATCAGAGGCTTCAGAGGCATAGTTCCTTAATGTCAACCTTATAGACTGTGATCAGGACTCCAGAACCTTCATTAATTGCCTCAATAGTGTCCTTTTTGTTCTTCGGTGTTGGCTATGAGGATTCGAGAGAGTGCACTGAAAGTGCTGAAGTGCAGGCAGATACTACTGCCAAAAGCATATCTGGAGGTTCTTTTGAATATTCTTTTTCCTTCAACTTCAAGAATGGAGCATTGCTGGTGTACCAACTTCAATGCTGTAGAACTATGCATTTTTGTGATAGGTTTATATTTCGGTTTTTTTGTACATGTTTTGGGAAATTGTTATGGTTTTAAATAACTGAAAACAATCAAATTCTTCTTCTTTAATGTTTGGGCTTAGGATAGCCACAAAAGAGGGAGCTCAGTTGCCTTCATTATTAACATTGCTTTACTTTTAAATTTCCCATTACTGATATTTGTTATGGGTAAAGTGAAGGGCTTCATGCAGAGACAAACACAGAAATGCCAGTGGACATGGCAGTATCGACATATGCTAAAGATCACAGTTTCAGAAAAAACTGTTAAGGAAAGGTGTTGACAGGTCTGGCTAGGAAAGGCCTGCTGCTAGTGAGATTAAGTAATTGGATTATGTATGATCTGGTAATAAACATCTGCAACAAGTGTGTTCAGCGCCACATCCTGGGAGTTTTTAGCAGTATGGTTGAAATTTGATATTGAGATGGT
The DNA here is from genome assembly GCA_963921515.1 of Calotriton arnoldi. Classification (NCBI taxonomy): domain Eukaryota; kingdom Metazoa; phylum Chordata; class Amphibia; order Caudata; family Salamandridae; genus Calotriton; species Calotriton arnoldi. The sequence goes on from CAWUFW010000363.1 coordinate 2,325,539, forward strand.
GGTGCACCATGGTGGATACCTATTACTTTTTTGGACAAGGCACAGAAGTTTGAAGTGTGTTCCTCAAGGGGAATCAGCGTTGTTTTATTTTAAATGGGAAGGCATCTCCGCTCCTTCTGATTCTGCAGCACTGAAAGTTTTTCAAGCACTACTTTATGTGACTTTTGAAAGAAAATGGAGCAGGAGTTTCTAAAGATTATTCTGCAGAGGATCTGGGATTGGCTAATGATCAGAGAAAGATCTGGGGATGGGAGTGTTTTCAGAGGTGAAGCATCACAAAAATATCAGCGTTGAAAGCAGTTACCATCCTGTGGATGTGCTGACTGAACCATGACTCCTCTTCTCACAGTGTTTATTTACCACGATGCAGGTAATGCGATAAGTCAAAGTTTCCACTTGTTTCATAGCAAGGGCTAAATTTTAAGAAGTGGACAGTAATTCAGTCAGTGTGTTTTGTAGATATGCCTCGAGTTTGAAGAATGAATTGGCTTAGTTTTGTTATATTCCATTAAGGTACCCCAATATAGGCCCAGGTAACATCACAACCTTTCACCTATATTCATTCCTGCATTACATACATAACGGCTGCTAGGACTGACCCTTTACCGAATTACAGTACTCCTTACAGAACGTGGGGTTTTCCCTGAACAATAGGCTCATACAATATGCATGAGGATTCAGGATTCTCGGAAAATCAGCAGGACTATCATCTCCTGCATAATAACTATGTACAAGGTTCATTTCCGACGTCATCCTTAGTCCGACAGTGGCACAGCAAGGTAGAACCCCTGGGGAAACCTTTGGGTATATAAACATCACATCTTGCTGAGATCAGAGGAGATTGTAGGAGAGTAGGATCTGCTTCTTATGGTTACCCCCACTTTTTGCTGATGTTTCACCGTTTTCGACTTTAGTCCGGCTGGGGCCCTGCTATCCAGGACCCCAGCCTAGCTGCTTCCTCTCTAAAATGGATTCCATGTACCTTAGGTACACTTCAGATTGGGTTCTGGGGTGCCCTTATAAGTACCTAGTATATGGTATACTATGTACCCAGGGCATAGGTACCCCAGAGGCCTACCAGGGGCTGCAGCATGTATTATGCCACCCCTGGGAAGCCTTCCAAAATGACACCACAGGACTGCTACAGCAGCCTGAGTGAGGTGGTGCATGCACCCCTTACTGAGATATAGGTTCACTAGATCTCACCCTATCACTGCACATATAAACCTATCAGTCACCCCTATGGCAGGCCTTATCAATCCTGAAGGCAGGGTGCTTAGTTTTATGTGAGAGGGCACCCATGCATGAGCAGAGCCCCCCTGTAGCCTTCGGAATCTATCCTCCGGGGTGGTCTGTGAATGCAGCCTGACCATATACTCTTAAGTGCATTATATCTCAACGGTAAATGCTAACTTTGGGATGGCTGCACGGAAACATGTCGTGTTTGGTGTCAAACACCTTGGAATCATACCCCCACACCAGTAACTGGTGTGGGAGTATGATCCCACCCTTCTAGAGGGAAGACATGACAGCACCGGTATACCCGGTACCAGCTAAACAGAGCCCTGGCATCACAAAATGGATGCTGCAGCCACAGACACGAGTCTGGCCTCCTACTGCTGACCGAAACTCCGGCAGGGGAGGCCTGGACAATAGGTTTCCTGTCACAGGGAGGTGTTACCACCTCCCAGACAGGCTTTAGTGTATTGGGGCTGGGTGGGTGCACTCTCTGAGTGCTTTGAAGTCCTGCACTGGGGGCACATTTGGTGTCCCTGTGCATAGCCCAGTTCAAACCGGTTGCAGGGGCTACCAGCCCCTGCTCTGGCGCGAAACTGGACAAAGAAAATGGGTGTAGCCACCCCTCTTTCCAAACCCTCCCATAGGTGGGTCCCCTGAGTTAGTCCAACCCCTTCCTTGGGTATAAGATAGGAACCCCTGGCAACAGGACTTTAGATATCCCTGGACGAAACTCTGAAACTGAATCCTGGACCTTCGACGATCTGTTAAACGCCAGATGACTGAAGAATCTCCCTTGGAGTAAAGGAGTTACTCCCCTGCTTGGCAGGCACCAAAGACGCATCTGTCCGGTCTGCATCTCCGAAGCTCCCGCCGGACGCCGACGACCCTGCAACCCAGGAGGTGGGTTTCCAGACTTCCCAGAGGCTGACCCGAGTCCCCAGCAAAGCTGAGACCCGTAGCCCTCGTGGGTACCGTGGAACCGGAACCCCTGGACACCGTGCACATTTGCAAGTGCATAAGCTTCTGGTCGATCCAAGAGGCTGTGCTTTGGGTTATTTGTAGCCCTGACCCCGAGCAGTGAATCCACTGAAGATTGCCGGCCTGGCCACTCAGAGTGACCCGTGGGCAGCCATTTTGTGATTCCGCCCGAGGTCCCTTCGCGATCCCTTGTCCGTCGACTTGTGGGTCCCTCAGAAGGACAACTCTACTTTCAACGGGCCTCCCTGGTTGCTCCAGGCCTGCCCAGACTCTCCCTCGCTTGGGGAGTCCCTCGGACCTCGCTGGTCCGCTCCGAAGCCTTTGTTCTCTTTCTGCGTGGGTTGCTGTTACCAAGGCTTGTTGGGTCCAATCCGGGCACCGACACCGCAGTCAGCTACTACCTTCGTGGGACAGCTCGATTCCAGCTCCTGGTCGTCGTCGACGCCGCCTCCTGGTCCTTCGTGGCTGCAGAGACAATCTTCACCTCTTCGAACTTGAAGCACCCGACATCGGTGGGCATTCGACTATCGTGCCCCTTGTCACTGGCTAGTGACCTAGACTCTGTCCCCTCTGCTTTCAGGTTCTTCTCATCCTCGATCCAGGCTTGGATCTCTTCGGACACTTCGCAGCTTCCCGGCAGCAGCACTTTCTAGCCAGCGGCCATTGAAAACGACGGCGCGGCCCGACACCATTTGACACCTGTGCACCTGGCTTCCCTGGGTGAGGTAACACGAGTACTACGGTGCTCCCGTGGGTGTTGGCCCTAGAACCCTCTAAGTCCAAAAGGGTTTGTTCCTAGTCCACTCCGAAGTGTCCCTAAACTTTAAAACTCTAACCGCGACTTTCCCCATAGACGCTAACGGAGCTCGCGGCTGTGTTCACACACTGCACACGTCCCCGTGGGTCCCCTGTGTCACTACCATGGGTGGTTCCTTGGGGTCCCAGCGATTCTACAGGCTCTAGGCCTTGTGTCTAGTCAAGTCGTGGTTCGTATACCACTTTCTTAATATATGGTTTGGTACGCCCCTAGGGCTAATCGTATATTGTGCTAATTTACTGTTAATTGACTTGTAACTTGTGTATTTCGACCTCTAGCCTCATAAAGAGAGTAGTGGGTAGTGTTTAGTAATAAATACATATATTTTATAATATATATACCTGGTGTGGTTCACCTTTCATTTGGTCATTCATGAGATTATAGACTGGTAAAACAAACAGCTTTACACTCCTTCAAGACTTAGCCTGAAGGCTGCTCTCCATAGCTACCACTAGGATAGCTTTCAATAAAGGTTGTCTTTAAACCTATCATCAGTAAGGGTCGTTTGGACTGGTGCAAGGTGCCCACTATAACTAGTGGACAGCATATACCAGGCCAACTTCTCACATTGGTGTGCAGCGGTTGGATTCAAGCTTGCCTTTGTTTTACCAGATAATCTCAAGTGAGTGACTAACTGAAAACCACTAAAAGGTACCTGAGGTACATATAATTCAAGCTTAAGGTTACAGTAAGTTCTACTGAACTTAGAGTTGTGTGTCAAGGGCTTAGCACACCCTTTCTACAACTCAAGAGAGTTTAGTAGGCCACACTAGAGTAGGTAGTGCATACACCACACCTCACTAGTGATGTCTTCAAGGCCAGGAGCCAGTGGGTCCCTGCCAGAAGCCCATGGGCTTTCACCATCCAAGTATGACAACTTCCAATTCTTGGAATTGAAAGCATTGTGTAGTACTAGGAGGTTGAAGACAGGGAAAAGCCCATCCACACACCATCTCATACAGTTGTTGCTGGCAGATTACCTCAGAAAGGCTCCAGGGTCTGATGAGGCTGTCAGAGAGGGTGGGGCAGCAAATGAGGAAGGGCCAAGGGGTGAAGAATCCCATGACCTGACCTCTGAAGCTGGCCAGGAAGATGACAATGATCTTACCCTGGAAAATCCAGCTCCTCCTGCAGATGAGGAAGAGGACCAGAATGGCCTCCTCTTTGTCCCACTAGGAAGAGTTGAGAGTGTGCCTAGAAGGTCAAGGTATCCTTCTCAGGAGTCTAACCATTCTGACACCTCAATAGGGACCTCTGTTTCCTCTCATAGGAGGGAATCCTCTCATGAAAGGAAAGAGAGACTGCTCAAGTATGAAGAAGCTCAGCTTAGAATCAGAAGAGAGCAGGTGACTTTAGATAGGGAGTCCCTAGAGCTTCAAAGAACAAGAAGAAAGTTGGGACTAGAGTCCCATGGTGGCAGCAACTTCCCTAGTGGTAGGGAAAGGTCTCATGACCATAGAAACCTAAGCAAGATTGTCCCTCCCTACCAGAGTGGGGATGACATCCACAAATGGATTACTGCACTGGAAAGGGCCTGTAAAGTTCAGAGGGTCCCCCAGGAGCAGTGGGCAGCAATCTTGTGGCTCTCCTTTGCAGACAAAGGTAGAGACAAGCTCCTCACTGTAAGAGAAGAGGATGCTGATGATCACCATGTCCTGAAGAGTGCACTGATAGATGGGTTTGGCCTAACCACTGAACAATACAGGTTAAAGTTCAGAGATACCCAAAAGGCAGAGACACAGGACTGGGTGGACTTTGTAGATTGTGCTACTAAGGCTCTGGAGGGCTGGTTGCTTGGCAGCAAGGTGTATGATTTCAAAGGATTGTACAACTTAATTATGAGGGAGCAGATCCTTAATAATTGTCAAAATCAGCTGTTGCATCAGTACCTGGTGGACTCTGATCTGACCTCTCCCCAAGAACTGGGAAAGAAGGCAGACAAATGGGTCAGAACCAGGGTGAAGCAGAAGGTTCAGAACCAAGGTGGTGACCCCAAGAAGCAAGATTCTAAGAACTCTGACAAGGGTGGGGAAAAGGGTAAAGACCAGAAGTCTTCTCAAGGTCCCCAAAAATCTTCATCGGGGGGGGGGGGGTGAGGAGGAGTCCCAATCTAACAAAGGTAAAGGCCAGAAGAAACCATGGTGTAAAATCTGTAAGCAGAAAACCCATTGGACAAGTGACTGTACAAAGTCCAAAGACTCAACTCCAGCCACCATTGCCCCTAAGGCAACTGTTCCCCCTAGTGCAGCTACAAATGGTGGTGTCCCAAGTAAGGGTGTAGTAGGGTTAACCCTGGGATCTGAGGTGGGCTCTGGCCTAGTCAGAGTGCCAACTCAGGCTATGCTGATCTGTGATGGAGGCATGGATATGGCCTCCTTATTTGTGAGTCCCAGTAATCTGGGCAAATACAGACAGCAGCCTTTAATCAATGGAAGAGAGGCTTTGGCATTCAGGGACACAGGAGCAAGTGTCACAATGGTGACAAAAGATCTTGTAGCTCCTGAGCAGATTATACTTGGTGAGATGTACCAAGTGACCAACGCTAGCAATGTCAGGACAGACCATTCCTTGGCAGTTGTTAATTTCTCCTGGGGAGGGGTAACTGGCCTCAAGAAAGTTGTGGTAAGTGCAGACCTCCCTGTTGAATGCTTGCTTGGCAATGATCTAGAAACTTCAGCTTGGGCAGAAGTGGAGCTCAGGACCCATGCAGAAATGCTGGGGTTCCCTGCACATGTTTTTGCTGTGACCAGGTCACAGGCCAAAATGTCAAACACTGAACAGGGCCTGGATTCTGGAAGAATGGACCAGGTGCCTTCCAAGAGAAGGAGCAGTAGGGTTAAGGCAGAGCCTTCCCCCCTGACTCAGAGTACAGATCAGTCTCCTGAGGGAGATGATCTTAGTCCTGAAGAAGGAACTGTCCCAGAGGAACTTGAGCCTGATCAGGTTGAGTTCTTGGGGACAGGGGGTTCTTCCAGGGCAGATCTGAGCCAGGAGCAGCTGAGCTGCCCCTCTCTTGAACCCCTCAAACAGCAGGCTGCTGCTGAGGCTGCTGGGAATGCTAGTGGATCCCATAGAGTCTATTGGGATGATGGACTCCTATACTCAGAGAGTAGAGACCCCAAGCCTGGTGCCACCAGGAGGTTGGTAATACCTCTGAAGTTTAGGGGCTTCCTATTAACACTAGCCCATGATATTCCCCTAGCAGGTCACCTGGGCCAAAACAAGACCTGGGACCGGATTGTCCCCCACTTTCATTGGCCCCACATGTCTGAAGACACCAAGGAGTTTCGTCGGGCCTGTGTCACCTGTCAAGCCAGTGGGAAGGCAGGTGGAACCACAAAGGCCCCCCTGATACCACTACCTGTGGTGGGGGTTCCCTTTGAAAGAGTGGGGATTGACATAGTTGGTCCTATGGATCCTCAGACAGCCTCTGGGCACAGATTTATCCTGGTGGTGGTGGACCATGCCACTAGGTACCCAGAAGCTATTCCACTTAGGACCACCACAGCTCCTGTGGTGGCAAGGGCCCTCTTGGGAGTGTTCTCAAGGGTGGGTTTTCCTAAGGAGGTAGTATCAGACAGGGATGCAAACTTCATGTCTGGTTACTTGACTGCAATGTGGAAGGAGTGTGGAGTGAATTATAAATTCACCACACCCTATCACCCACAATGCAATGGTTTAGTTGAGAGATTCAACAAAACCTTGAAGGGCATGATCAAAGGTCTCCCAGAGAAGCTTAGGCGGAGATGGGACATCCTTTTGCCCTGCCTTTTATTTGCCTACAGGGAGGTGCCTCAAAAGGGGGTTAGTTACAGCCCTTTTGAACTTTTGTTTGGCCATCCTGTTAGGGGCCCATTGTGTCTGGTGAAGGAGGGATGGGAGTTACCTCTCAAACCCCCTAAACAGGACATAGTGGACTATGTACTTGGTCTCTGCTCCAAGATGGCAGAGTATATGAAAAAGGCAACTAAAAACCTGGAGGATAGCCAGGAATTACAAAAGACCTGGCATGACCAAAAGGCTGTGCTGACTGTGTACCAGCCAGGACCGAAGGTGTGGGTGTTGGAGCCAATGGCCCCAGCAGCTCTCCAAGATAAGTGGAGTGGCCCCCATACAATTGTTGAACAGAAGGGAGAGGTTACCTACTTGGTGGACCTTGGAACTCCCAGGAGTCCCCACAGGGTACTTCATGTCAACAGATTGAAACCATATGTCGACAGGGCAGACATGGGCTTGCTCATGGCTACTGATGAGGGACAGGAGGAAGAGAGTGACCCACTCCCTGACCTGCTCTCTCAGAACCCTGATGATGGATCAGTAGATGGTGTAGCCTTGGCAGGCAGCCTCACTATCCAGCAACAAACTGACTGCAGAAAAGTTCTCAGCCAGTTCAGGCATATGTTCTCCCTGACACCTAGTCAGACTACCTGGTGCACTCATGAAGTGGACACTGGGGACAGTCTGCCTGTCAAGAATAAAATCTACAGGCAGCCTGATCATGTCAGGGATTGTATCAGGACAGAGGTCCAAAAGATGTTGGATTTGGGAGTCATTGAACCCTCAGATAGCCCTTGGGCTAGTCCAGTAGTCTTGGTACCGAAGCCTCACACCCAGGGTGGTAAAAGAGAGATGAGGTTTTGTGTAGACTACAGGGGTCTCAATGCAGTCACTAGGACTGATGCCCATCCCATCCCAAGGGCAGATGAGCTTATAGATACTTTGGCCTCAGCCAAGTTTCTGAGCACATTTGATTTGACAGCTGGCTACTGGCAGATCAGACTAGCTGATGATGCAAAGCCAAAAACAGCATTTTCTACCCCTAGTGGGCATTATCAATTTGTGGTGATGCCCTTTGGTTTGAAGAATGCACCTGCCACTTTTCAGAGGTTGGTGAATACAGTCCTTACAGGTCTGGAGGCCTATATTGCAGCATATCTAGATGATATTGCTGTCTTTAGCTCCAACTGGGAGGATTACCTGGTCCACCTCAGAAATGTTTTGGAGGCGCTGCAAAAAGCAGGCCTAACTATCATGGCTACTAAGTGCCAGATAGGGCAGAGTCAGGTTGTATACCTGGGCCACCTTGTGGGTGGAGGCCAGGTTCAACCATTGCAGAGCAAAATCCAGACCATCATGGACTGGGTTGCTCCAACTACCCAGACTCAGATGAGAGCCTTCTTAGGCCTGACTGGGTATTACAGAAGATTTGTCAAGGGGTATGGATCTATAGTGACACCCCTGAATGACTTAACCTCTAAGAGAATGCCAAAAAAGGTTCAGTGGACAGTCAGCTGTCAAAAGGCATTTGATGACCTGAAGCAGGCCATGTGCACTGCTCCCATTCTGCAAAGTCCTGATTACTCCAAAAAGTTCATTGTCCAAACAGATGCATCTGAGTTGGGGGTAGGGGCTATACTGTCACAGTTGAATGATGAAGGTCAGGATCAGCCAGTAGCTTTTATTAGCAGAAGGCTGACACCCAGAGAGAAACGTTGGTCAGCCATTGAGAGGGAGGCCTTTGCTGTGGTTTGGGCTCTGAAGAAGCTGAGGCCATACTTGTTTGGCACTCACTTCCTAGTTCAGACAGACCATAAGCCCCTCTTATGGCTAAAACAGATGAAGGGTGAAAACCCCAAACTTTTGAGGTGGTCCATTTCCCTACAGGGGATGGACTATACAGTGGAACATAGACCTGGGAGTAGCCATGCCAATGCAGATGGACTCTCCAGATATTTCCACTTAGAACATGAAGACTCAACTGGTCATGGTTAGTTTAATGTCCCTGCGTTTGGGGGGGGTTGTGTAGGAGAGTAGGATCTGCTTCTTATGGTTACCCCCACTTTTGGCTGATGTTTCACTGTTTTCGACTTTAGTCTGGCTGGGGCCCTGCTATCCAGGACCCCAGCCTAGCTGCTTCCTCTCCAAAATGGATTCCATGTACCTTAGGTACACTTCAGATTGGGTTCTGGGGTGCCCTTATAAGTCCCTAGTATATGGTATACTATGTACCCAGGGCATCGGTACCCCAGAGGACTACCAGGGGCTGCAGCATGCATTATGCCACCCCTGGGAAGCCCTCCAAAATGACACCACAGGACTGATACTGCAGCCTGAGTGAGGTGGTGCATGCACCCCTTACACCGATGTAGGTTCACTATATCTCACCTATCACTGCACATATAAACCTATCAGTCACCCCTATGGCAGGCCTTATCAATCCTGAAGGCAGGGTGCTTGGTTTTATGTGAGTGGGCGCCCATGCATGAGCAGAGCCCCCCTGCAGCCTTCGGAATCTATCCTCCGGGGTTGTCTGTGAGTGCAGCCTGACCATATACTCTGAAGTGCATTATATCTCAACGGTAAATGCTAACTTTGGGATGGCTCACGGAAACATGTCGTGTTTGGTGTCAAACATCTTGGAATCATACCCCCACACCAGTAACTGGTGTGCAAGTATGATCCCACCCTTCTAGAGGGAGAGACATGACAGCACCGGTATACCCGGTACCAGCTAAACAGAGCCCTGGCATCACAAAATGGATGCTGCAGCCACAGACACGAGTCTGGCCTCCTACTGCTGACCGAAAGTCCGGCAGGGGAGACCTGGACAATAGGTTTCCTGTCACAGGGAGGTGTTACCACCTCCCAGACAGGCTTTAGTGTATTGGGGCCGAGTGGGTGCACTCTCTGAGTGCTTTGAAGTCCTGCACTGGGGGCACATTTGGTGTCCCTGTGCATAGCCCAGTTCAAACTGGTTGCAGGGGCTACCAGCCCCAGCTCTGGTGCGAAACTGGACAAAGGAAATGGGTGTAGCCACCCCTCTTTCCAAACCCTACCATAGGTGGGTCCCCTGAGTTAGTCCAACCCCTTCCTTGGGTATAAGATAGGAACCCCTGGCAACAGGACTTTAGATATCCCTGGATGAAACTCTGAAACTGAATCCTGGACCTTCGACGATCTGTTAAATGCCAGATGACTGAAGAATCTCCCTCGGAGTAAAGGAGTTACTCCCCTGCTTGGCAGGCACCAAAGACGCATCTGTCCGGTCTGCATCTCCGAAGCTCCCGCCGGACGCCGATGACCCTGCAACCCAGGAGGTGGGTTTCCAGACTTCCCAGAGGCTGACCAGAGTCCCCAGCAAAGCTGAGACCAGTAGCCCTCGTGGGTACCGTGGAACCGGAACCCCTGGACACCGTGCACATTTGCAAGTGCATAAGCTTCTGGTCGATCCAAGAGGCTGTGCTTTGGGTTATTTGTAGCCCTGACCCCGAACAGTGAATCCACCGAAGATTGCCGGCCTGGCCACTCCGAGTGACCCGTGGGCCGCCATTTTGTGATTCCGCCCGAGGTCCCTTCGCGATTCCATGTCCGTCGACTTGTGGGTCCCTCAGAAGGACAACTCTACTTTCAACGGGCCTCCCTGGTTGATCCAGGCCTGCCCTGACTCTCCCTCGCTTGGGGAGTCCCTCGGACCTCGCTGGTCCGCTCCGAAGCCTTTGTTCTCTTTCTGCGTGGGTTGCTGTTACCAAGGCTTGTTGGGTCCAATCCGGGCACCGACACCGCAGACAGCTACTACCTTCGTGGGACAGCTCGATTCCAGCTCCTGGTCGTCGTCGACGCCTCCTGGTCCTCGTGGCTGCAGAGACAATCTTCACCTCTTCGAACTTGAAGCACCCGACATCGGTGGGCATTCGACTATCGTGCCCCTGGTCACTGGCTAGTGACCTAGACTCTGTCCCCTCTGCTTTCAGGTTCTTCTCATCCTCGATCCAGGCTTGGATCTCTTCGGACACTTCGCAGCTTCCCGACAGCAGCACTATCTAGCCAGCCGCCATTGAAAACGACACCATTTGACACCTGTGCACCCGGCTTCCCTGGGTGAGGTAACACGAGTACTACGGTGCTCCCGTGGGTGTTGGCCCCAGAACCCTCTAAGTCCAAAAGGGTTTGTTCCTAGTCCACTCCGAAGTGTCCCTAAACATTAAAACTCTAACCGCGACTTTCCCCATAGACGCTAACGGAGCTCGCGGCTGTGTTCACACACTTCACACTTCCCCCGTGGGTCCCCTGTGTCACTCCCTTGGGTGGTTCCTTGGGGTCCCAGCGATTCTACAGGCTCTAGGCCTTGTATCTAGTCATGGTTCGTATACCACTTTCTTAATATATGGTTTGGTACGCCCCTAGGGCCAATCGTATATTGTGCTAATGTACTGTGTTAATTGACTTGTAACTTGTGTATTTCGACCTCTAGCCTCATAAAGAGACTAGTGGGTAGTGTTTAGTAATAAATACATATAATATATATATATACACACACACATATACATACATATATATATATACATACATATACACCTGGTGTGGTTCTCCTTTCATTTGGTCATTCATGAGATTATAGACTGGTAAAACAAACAGCTTTACACTCCTTCAAGACTTAGCCTGAAGGCTGCTCTCCATAGCTACCACTAGGATAGCTTTCAATAAAGGTTGTCTTTAAACCTATCATCAATAAGGGTCGTTTGGACTGGTGCAAGGTGCCCACTATAACTAGTGGACAGCATATACCAGGCCAACTTCTCACAGAGATCACAACTTCCATGCCGACACACTGACGCAAGACGCTGAGATTCCTGCATGCAGACGCTCCAGCTCGCAGCGGTTTGAACATACCTTGCGGGGTGTCCAACTCGTGACCAGGACGGGGTCCCACAGTATCTCACTTCAGGTAATGGGGTGGACTTTAACCTAGAGGGATTATTGGCTTTGACACCTACACACATGCTAGGTACATCTAATTAGGATCGCATCGTAGGAGTACGCATTTTATTATCATGTATTTTATATACCTGCTTGTATTCATGATTATAACAAAATGGTAGAGATTTACCATCCTTTCACTTTTCTAGCTGGGGTCCCAACGACAATTTTGTCGACTTGCCCAAGGGTATAAGAACAGCCCAGGGTTATTTTCCACCAGGGTAACTGAATTACTTCAGAAACTGGACGAAGAGGCATTATCCTATGTAGATGATATTTATAGGACGGATGATGACCTGGAGGAACACTTGATCAGGGTAAGCACCATAATTTTGGGATTTGCCTCAGAGGGCAACAAGTTTAACTTCAAGAAATCAAAAATAGCCCATCTCAATGTCCTGTTTTTGGGATATGAGCTTTCAAGTGAAGGGAAAAGTCTGGCAGCGAACTTTCTGGAAAAGTGTGCACTGCTTCAACCTCCAAAATCATTAACAAACTTACAATCAATACTGGGATTCTTAAATTTTGGCAGAACATACATTCTGGATTACGCAGAAAGGGTTAAACCTTTCTACGACCTGATTTTTCAGTTAGGCAATGGACACAGGAACACACATAAATTCTTTGTTCCCTACAAGCTGACATGATAGCATCCAAACACTTACAGACACGCGTAAATGTCCACAATCTGGTGATCCGTATATTTGCGGGTCAATATGGGTACACCTATTTGACATACAATGAAGGTGAAACAGTACCAATAGCATACAAATCACATTTGTACACAAATGCAGAGATCCACAGAGTAAATTTTGACAGCAGTACAGACTGCTGTAGTGAGAGAAAGAGCACTGGCTCAGGGAAAACAAATTGTCGTGACCCCAGTATCGGCCTTAGAGGCTGCTACGAAGGAAAGCGTTCCAAATGCTAAAGCTTTACATCCACGATGGATACAATGGGCTAATTCTCTCACTGCATCAGATGTAGAGTACAGGTACGACCCAAGTCTAAAAACACAAGCATTCCTGCAATACGAACAAGAATATCCTCTCCCGAATGAAATTATGCCTCTAGATCAGTATGAATTCATAATTTACACTGACGGATCTGCTCAACTGATTTCAACAAAAAGGTTATGATGTTCCTCTGGAATGAGAGACACGACACAGGGAATTATGAACTCACTTGCTTTGGCAGAGTCCAAGTTGGGAATCCATTATATTGGATCATAATGCCCTCACACACCCTGTCGGGTGTCATGCTTCATCATCGGGCTGCTCCTCGTCGGGTCGGCGGTGCAATACCCGACGGGCTCCCTATAGTAGGGACACTTTCACTGAGATCTTTTTCCAACAGCCGTCAGGTGAAGTGCGGGTGGGGGGCCTCGTATGTGTAGATGTATTTGAGTGATGAAAGTGAATGTAAAATAGGGTGAGGAGTACCTAAAAAACAACTTTTTAATCAGGGGGTCTCCTACCCTAAGTAAAAACAAAAATTATAAGGCGTAAGCCTGAGATAATATCTCAGGTTGTGGTGCTCTTATAAGTAGTGGGTCAACATGTTTCTCGCCAAAAATGAGTATTCTGCAGGCGATTCGTCAGGACCAAGAGGGTAACTATCTACAACTATCTACAATTATCTACAACTAAAGCTTAAATTTAATAGGTGTTATGGCTACACACTCACAACAACCATACAACTAATTCGTCGACTACCTGCTGGTGCAGGAACTACCTAGATCAATGGACTAGCCAGGCATCACAGTACCCGGTAGGTTGTACACACGAGGGGTTCCTCATGTAGTTTGTGCTACTCGCACGACGACTGCAGACCTACCCACTCCTACCGGGAGAGAAACATGTTGACCCACTACTTATAAGAGCACCACAACCTGAGATATTATCTCAGCCTTACGCCTTATAATTTTTGTTTTTACTTAGGGTAGGAGACCCCTGATTAAAAAGTTGTTTTTTAGGTACTCCTCACCCTATTTTACATTCACTTTCATCACTCAAATACATCTACACATACGAGGCCCCCACCCGCACTTCACCTGACGGCTGTTGGAAAAAGATCTCCGTGAAAGTGCCCCTACTATAGGGAGCCCGTCGGGTATTGCACCGCCGACCCGACGAGGAGCAGCCCGATGATGAAGCATGACACCCGACAGGGTGTGTGAGGGCATTATGATCCAATATAATGGATTCCCAACTTGGACTCTGCCAAAGCAAGTGAGTTCATAATTCCCTGTGTCGTGTCTCTCATTCCAGAGGAACAGCATAACCTTTTTGTTGAAATCATTGTATTTGGGCCTTTATGCTGGACCTGTCTAAAAGCCCAGAGTCCCTCCTTTGTTAACTGGATCTGCTCAACTGGCCATAGGGAGCAAACAACAATATAGCGCCGCGTGTGCAATTGTTAAAGGTCGGATGAAGGATGGTGTTCCACCCGAGCTGCACAAAGACTCAGTCCTTAGGAGACTGCACGGCCGAGTTAGCAGAAGTAAAAGCTCTTTTACTGGCACTGGTTAACACGGATCGAGAATTCCCCACACTAATTGTGTGCGATTCGTTTTACTGTGTCCAATCATACAATGAATATCTACATTATTGGGGACAAAATGGGTTTAAAGACTCAAAAGGTGGCACAATAAAGCACAAAATGCTATGGGAACAGGTAGCGAAGTTTGAAAAACGAGCTACCAAGAGCTCACGTGATACACTCGCTGAGTCACCAACGTGATGGAGTTCACCTTGAAGGGTATTCATTGGCTGATGAAGCCGCGAAGGGGGCAGTACGAACTGAGTCCGTAACTGCAATCACTCGTTCAAAAACGAGAATAGACGGACAGATAACGGTAGCTGTCATTGCTTCATGCAAAGACAACAAAGCACTTCCGAAAGGTTTTCCACTCAAGTATTCCTACAAGCTAGATGCTCAGACTCCAGGAGTGGGGGATAGAGTACTACCAAACATGGATCGCAGATTAGGCTTAATTTAAGCTGCACACATCTGGGTTCTGCACACGCAGGAGTTACAGCAACGATTTCTTTATTGAAGCAACGCTATTGGTGGCCAGGGTTAACGAAGCAGACCAAAGACTATGTCTTAAAGTGCGACATTTGTCAACAGATGAAAGGCTCCACCATAACACGTCCAGCGCAGACACCATTATTGATATCAGGCAGACCTCTCGCGTGTGTCTATTTGGACCACTGCGGCCCCTTACAATCTGATGGGGCTTACAAGTACATAATGGTGGCAGTGGATTCCTGCTCAAGATTCCTATGGGTATGGCCTCAGCGCTCGGCTGACGCTCGAACTGTTATCAAAGATTTGAGAGTCTTCATAGGGACATACGCAGTTGGCACATTACATTCTGACCGGGGCCCCGCGTTTAGCTCTAGGGCTTACAAGGAGACCATGGGAAGTTTGGGTGTAGCATTGCGGTACTCCTCTCCGTACCATCCTGAGGAAAATTCGGTTGTGGAAAGGAAAAACCGGAACTTAAAGCAATCATTAACAGCTAGGATATTAGGCACGGGTGGTAGCTGGGTCAATCACCTATATGGGGTCCAGAGGGCCTTAAACAATATGACAAGAAGCTCTCTGGGGGGGGGGGGTTGTCACTCCTTATGAGGTCCTTTTTGGGACGAGAATGTGGGTACCTGACCTAGATTGTAAAGGCACAGCGGCAGATGAAAAACCTTTTGACATCATAAACGTTTGGCTGTTTTACAGGAACTAAATGAAGCAAGGGCTCTACAGAGCAATGTCCAGGTGAAAAGGTCTGCCACTGGGGAAGTCAAGACAGTCACGGCAAGACCTGTCTGGATTCCTAAAGTCGGGGATCTGGTCAGAGAAAAGATAACGGACAAAAGAGAATTTGGACCATCTTACAGAAAGCCTGTACCTGTCCTGGCAGTTGAAGGAACAAGAACTGTACTTCTGCCGCCTCTTGCCGGAAAAAAGGAGAAAAGGTTTGTCTACATTGATCTGATAAAACCACACTATGTGGCCGATACTGAACAGTAGGCCTCGTGGGCTCCTGGGTAGCAGACGTCCTCCTCTCGCTACCATACAGGAAGTTCAGACAGAAAGGCCCATCACGTTTGAAGAGTCACCTGTGCAAAGCACTGGAATAAACAACAATACGATGGAACTCGTTGCTCTTGCAACAGAAAATCAAAATCAAAATGAAAGACAAATTTCAATTCGACCTAACAGTGAAGTCTACATAAACATGCCTCAACAAGAGCAATCGACAAGTTCAACAAAACCTGCTGAGCTACCAAAAATAGATCGAACTGCATCTGGCTATTTCATCGACTTTGATCCCTTTTCGTTGGATTCAAGTGAACCTGAAATGATGCCAGCCCCAAAAACTCATAAACAGCAAATCAAAGATTTCTTCATCTTTCTTAAAAAGACTTACCTGGTGTCACCTTGGAAAGAACTGTGGATAATCACTGGGATACTTTTCTTTCTTTTCTGGGTAGGCTTAGTGACTACTTTCCACTTAATTGTGAATGGAACTTATCTTCGCCAAAGCTCTGCAGTGTCAAAAGTGAACTTGGTCCTAAAACCTCATGTTTCATCACATCGTGAACAAAGAGACTTGTCATCAGTGAACATTACAGCAGTTCCTTTACCTGATGGTATAGTATGGGAAAGGTTGATTATGATATATTTGGTCCGACAGAACTTTTAAAAATACCACATTTGTTTAAAATTTCCTTAAATGATATCATTACCTCCAGTACATTCTCGGAGGATTGGGATTTTGAAACTGTGAATAATATGTTGTCTGATTTAGAACAATCTGCCGCATTTTCTAGCAATGAAATGTTGGAAGACACATCAGATTTTAACACTATGTATTGTTATCAACATTATGGTCATCACTTTCTACACAAATTCAGCAGCCCTAGGAATGTTTTCACTTATCACCAATGGGAACATTGCCCTACACCACCAAAAAGCAGTTCAAAAACGTTTGCACAGAAATTTTCATATTTTTCCAGGATTTAACATTTCAGATCAGACCTCATATTATTATAAGGTTGCACCTACATCAGCACAGAAAAATATGTTAACAAAACAGATTTACTCTGCGTCCTTTATTACCCAACTGTCTGAACAGGGTTTCGACTTATGGAAAGACACTGTAGACTTAAAATCAGTCTGGGGTTCGAGGGATTGGCAAGTCCAGGGAACTGAAGCGCTATTTAGAGCATGCCTCATTCCACAGCAGATGATTTTTCTAAATGAGACTGTGCAGCAGACTTCCTGTCTTGGTATAGCCAAGAACAAGGATTTGAACACACCTCAGATTCCTACACCAACACAAACCGAGAAAAATAGTACATCAGAAGAAAGGGCTACAATAGATGACATCATACAATACAATAGATCAGACCCCAATTGGAAAGGATGGTTGGTTTGGCCCGCAGACACTAATAGATGTCAAGAAAGATTCTGGGGTAGCACCGAAGGGTACAGTATCCATAGGCCAGACCCCAAGATATGTGCAAAGAGAACATCCGGGGGTGGTGACATCATACAGTGTTGGGAAGTTGTGCCTTGATTGGCTAAAAACCTCAACACTAACACAGGTGAAACAACACTTATCCTTACTATCTGAGGACGTGGACCTAAGGGATTTTTTATTAGGCCCCAGAAAACCACGTCGCAAACGTTTCATATATGCTATTTATAATGAAATCTGGAACATTTTGCAACAGGAAGCAGCTGAGAGACTGCGAGAAATAGATAGGATTAACCTAGAAAAGGCATTAGCTGTAGTTGATAATGGCATGACGACGTTAACATCCAGGATATATTCACTGGCAACATTGTCTCTTCTGATATTAATCTACTAGAACAGGACTTGTCCATATTACAGCACGGGCAATCACAATTATGTTCAATTATGTTACTGAGCTGGACGCTGCAATCATTGCGCGCTGGTTATGTGCCTTGGCGGTTTATAAACAGTACGTCTCTGTTTTCTGCATACAATCTAACAGAAAAACAGATGAAAATGGCAGAGAGGGGAGCAAAATATACAATGCTGCGTACTGAAAAACTGGACAGATTATCTTTTACTGTGGCTGAGTCACCGTCCACAGAATGGTTAATCCATGGCCACATAACTGTAAAGGTCACAACTTTCCAGTTTCAATATTGCCTAGAACAACAGGCGGGCAGATATGAACGGATGGGTAAGGAATACATCAGGGTATCTTGAGAATTACCGTACAGATTTCGATGCAGGAGTGGGGATCTTGAAGTGTTTCTTAGCAGTACTAACTGTGAAAACGCTTTGAGTGGATCTCTCATATGCCAGGATACTATGCTACAGGGAGCTTGTAATGGATCAGTGGCAAACTTATCCTGTCATTTGAAAGGTGCCCCGACAGCTGTGATCACTCCGGTATTCAGACTTCTCTCAAATGGGAGTTACTTGATGCTGAACGATCAAGGTTGTTGTGGGATGCTAAAGGGCATCGCATATCTGGTAACCGTGAGCTCCAGGGTTACTTGCTGTATGCAAGTATTGTTTCCACTGACACATACAGTCAGGGAGGCGCCGCTATGGCCTTCATTGAATGTTTCTCTTATACGGTTTGATACTCTGAGCAGAATGAAAGCCATGCTGTTACAGAAAACCGTGCCCTTAACCTCCGCCCGGGAGACTTTTGATCTCTAGATCGCAAGGTCCTCAGCCAAGATACAGGCACTAATACGAACAAACAGCCCTTTCCATTTTACAGAAATGGTAAATCGTATCTTTAACATGTCTGATACGATGGGTATAGTCCACCTATTTAAGACCTGATCGCTCAGCCCTCCACAGGGCTTGGTCGCCCCACTCACTGCTGCCGCTCCTGCCTGCCTTGTCGCCTCCTGCCTGCAGATTCCTTCGCTCGCTGCCCGCTGCTCCTGGGACTTTCCCGCTGCCCGCTGCTCCTGGGACTTTCCCGCTGCCCGCTGCTCCTGGGACTTTCCCGCTGCTCCTGGGACTTTCCCGCCACTGCCTCCCTGCGGCCCCGCCCCCGTGATTCCATTCGCCGCCCCGCTCCCGCCACCCAGCTGCTCCTCCCTCCCGGCTCCTTACTTAAGGGGACCGTAGGGGACCACAGAGTGTGATCGCTCAGCCCTCCACAGGGCTTGGTCGCCCCACTCACTGCTGCCGCTCCTGCCTGCCTTGTCGCCTCCTGCCTGCAGATTCCTTCGCTCGCTGCCCGCTGCTCCTGGGACTTTCCCGCTGCCCGCTGCTCCTGGGACTTTCCCGCTGCCCGCTGCTCCTGGGACTTTCCCGCTGCTCCTGGGACTTTCCCGCCACTGCCTCCCTGCGGCCCCGCCCCCCGTGATTCCATTCGCCGCCCCGCTCCCGCCACCCAGCTGCTCCTCCCTCCCGGCTCCTTACTTAAGGGGACCGTAGGGGACCACAGAGTGTGATCGCTCAGCCCTCCACAGGGCTTGGTCGCCCCACTCACTGCTGCCGCTCCTGCCTGCCTTGTCGCCTCCTGCCTGCAGATTCCTTCGCTCGCTGCCCGCTGCTCCTGGGACTTTCCCGCTGCCCGCTGCTCCTGGGACTTTCCCGCTGCCCGCTGCTCCTGGGACTTTCCCGCTGCTCCTGGGACTTTCCCGCCACTGCCTCCCTGCGGCCCCGCCCCCCCGTGATTCCATTCGCCGCCCCGCTCCCGCCACCCAGCTGCTCCTCCCTCCCGGCTCCTTACTTATGACAACCCCCTAAGCGACCGCGCAGCGGCCGCGCGCAGCGGGAGCACCGACGGAGCGCCGAAGGTAAGCCCGTCTGCGCCCGTCCGCGCCTGGCCCGCGCCCAGCGCCAGGACCCCTGGATCCCACCGATGCAACACCACTCGACGGACCTACGACGCCGCCACCCTCACCGCACTCAATGCCGACCGGAACCCTGCCTGCTACCGAGCCTCCCGAGACGCACCCACGGACCCTTCACCTGCCAAGCCTGCCGATTCACCTGCCCCCGGACCTGCACCACCCCCGCCAAGTCGAGCACCAGCAGCAACCACCTGAAATGCATCCTGTTGAACACCCGCTCCGTCCACAGGCACGCCGTGGAACTCTGGGACCTGCTCGACGCAACAGCACCGGACGTCGCCTTCCTCACCGAAACCTGGATGAACGCCTCCTCAGCGCCCGACATCGCCATAGCCATCCCGGACGGATACAAGATCACCCGGAAGGACCGCGTCAACCAGACGGGAGGAGGCATCGCCATCGTACACAAGAACACCATCCGCATCTCGACTAACTCCGACGAGACCTTCACCGCCGCCGAGCACCTACACTTCCAGATACACACTGACCCCAAGACCACCCTCCGAGGCACCCTCATCTACAGACCCCCGGGACCACGCACACTATTCAGCGAAGACATCGCAGACTTCATCAGCCCGCACGCCATGCCCTCCGCCGACTACATCCTCCTAGGGGACCTCAACATCCACCTGGAGAACAACAACGACAGAAACACCACCGCCCTGCTGGACAACCTCGCCAACCTCGGACTCAAGCAACTGGTGAACACGCCCACCCACTACGCCGGCCACACGCTTGACCCCGTCTTCTCTTCCAGCAAGCACATCTCCTTCAGCCACGCCACCGGACTCCACTGGACCGACCACAGCTGCGTCCACTTCAGCTTCAGAAAGACTGCGACCCACCACCACCCGCAACAGGTTCCCCGCCGGAGCTGGAGCAAGATCACCGCCGAGCAGCTCACCGCCTCCCTCAGCCAGAACACACCCACCAACACAACGGACCCAAACGAAGCAGCCAGCAACCTCGCCAAGTGGCTGACCGCCTGCGCCGACGACCTCGCACCACTAAAAACCCTCCCAGCAGACCCGGAAGCAAGAAAACCCCTTGGTTCACCAACGAACTCAAGGAATCCAAGAAGAACTGCCGCACTCTCGAGAAAGCCTGGCGACTCGACCAGACCACAGACAACAGGACCGCCCTCAAGCACGCCACCCGCAAACACCACCAGCTGATCCGTGCCACCAAGAAGTCGGCACTCAAAGAACGACTGGACAACAACGCCCACGACAGCAAGGAACTTTTCAGCATCGTCAAAGAGTTCTCCAACCCCAGCGCCGGAAACAACAACATCACCCCTCGCAAGACCTCTGCAACTCACTCGCCGCGTTCTTCCACCGCAAGATCACCGACATACATAACAGCTTCGACGCACAGACCACTCACCCTACCGCCGAACCAACGCCCGCCACCACCACCCTCTGCAACTGGACCCCGATCAGCACCGAAGACACCACCCGCACGATGAACTCCATCCACTCCGGATCACCAACCGACCCCTGCCCACACCACGTCTTCAACAAAGCCGACGCCACCATCGCACCCCATCTCCGGGACATCATCAACTCCTCCTTCCACACCGCCACCTTCCCGGAGAGCTGGAAGCACGCCGAGCTTACCGCCCTCCTGAAGAAACCAACGGCGGACCCCACCGACCTCAAGAACTACCGTCCCATCTCGCTCCTTCCGTTTCCGGCCAAAGTCATCGAGAAGACCGTCAACAGACAGCTTGCCGCCTTCCTCGAGACAAATGGATCCCTCGACCCCTCGCAGTCCGGGTTTCGGGCCAACCACAGCACCGAGACCGCCCTTATCGCAGCCACCGACGTCATCAGAACCCTAACCGACAACGGGGAAACAGCAGCCCTCATCCTCTTGGACCTCTCCGCGGCGTTCGACACCGTCTGCCACCGCACCCTAGTGAAGCGCCTCAGCAACATCGGAATCCGAGAGAAAGCACTGGAATGGATCATCTCGTTCCTCGCCGGAAGAACCCAGAGAGTCCGCCTCCCCCGTTCAGATCCGAGGCCACCGAAGTCATCTGCGGCGTTCCACAAGGATCTTCACTCAGTCCAACCCTCTTCAACATCTACATGAGCCCCTCGCAGCCATCGCACGCCAACACAACCTCAACATCATCTCCTATGCCGACGACACCCAGCTGATCCTCTCCCTCACCAACGACCCCACCACCGCCAGAGCCAACCTACACGACGGGATGAGAGACGTCGCCGACTGGATGAGGAACAGCCACCTTAAACTGAACTCAGACAAGACGGAAGTCCTCATCCTGGGCTCATCACCCTCCGCCTGGGACGACTCTTGGTGGCCCCCGGCCCTGGGCACCGCGCCCAAGCCAACGGACCACGCACGCAACCTGGGCTTCATCCTGGACTCCTCCCTGTCGATGACCAGACAAGTCAACGCCGTCTCATCTTCGTGCTTCAACACCCTGCGCATGCTCCGCAAGATCTTCAGATGGATCCCCACTGAAACCAGGAAGACCGTCACCCAGGCACTCGTCACCAGCCGACTGGACTATGGGAACACCCTCTACGCCGGAACCACAGCCAAACTTCAAAAAGACTCCAGCGCATCCAGAACGCCTCCGCACGACTCATCCTGGACATCCCCCGACACAGCCACATCACCGGACACCTGAAAGACCTGCACTGGCTCCCCGTCAGCAAGAGAGTCACGTTCAGACTCCTCACCCACGCACACAAGGCCCTCCACGACCTGGGCCCCAAGTACCTCAACGACCGCATGACCTTCTACACGCCCACCCGCCAGCTACGATCAACCAGCCACGCCCTCGCCACCGTACCACGCATCCGCAGAGCCACCGCCGGAGGAAGATCCTTCTCCTACCTGGCAGCCAAGACCTGGAACTCCCTCCCCACTCACCTTCGGCGAACCCAGGACCATCTCTCCTTCAGGAAGCAGCTCAAGACCTGGCTGTTCGAGCAGTAACTTACCCCCTCCCCCAGCGCCTTGAGACCCTCCCGGGTGAGTAGCGCGCTCTATAAATGCCGTGATTGATTGATTGATTGATTGATTAGGTTTGGGACTATTAAGCACCTTTCAGATGGTACTGGGAGTTATACCAAACTTTATACACTCCGTATTCGGAAGCATTTTTGGAGGACTTCCACTGATCCTGTTCCTAATAGCAGGTATCCTGATTGTAATTTTTCTGCTACGCAATGGACGTCCCAGTCACCAAGGAGATGAAGAAGGCACTCCTGGAACGCAAATACTGTGATCGCATGGTACAACATCTGGGCACACCTCGCTTATGAGAACTGAGTGCTTCTTGATTCCTGTCATTTAGACCAATCTGGATGGACTGAATCTTACCTGTTCTCCGATGCCTGTTCTGCGGAGAGGAATGCGTGTTAGGTCTGTGTCTGACACTTCCATCAGTTGCGCAACCGGACGTTGATTGCTGGACCTAACAACGGCCCATGTTCTCCAGTGTCCCCAGCGTATTCCTATGTTGATGGCGGCATTCCTGGAGCCACCACAGGAAATTGCTGCTCCTGTCGGTATGGACACCGGCTCTTCCACGAACACCCAGGCTTTGGTTGGTGCACAGGCTGCCCCAGCATCAGCTGCAGGAAGCGCAGAAGATCATCTGTGCTCAATTGACGTAATCTGCGAGGCGTTACAGGGATCGTCGTCTGCGAAGGCAGGCAACAGCGATGTTGCGTCTACCAGCCAGGACACAAACATTTAGCACGTCGTGTGCTGGGAAAAAATTCGGCCTTTTTAAAACAAACTCACATTGGAGTTCCAGAACAAATTGACACTTTTTATGACCTGCATGGCTTTCTAATGCTTGTATTAGTTCGAACTATATATATATATATATACGGACACATTAGAGCTATTGCTTGAGTGGCAATTTCTGTTTTTAACACCTTTTTAGAATTTTTAACAATTTTTAATGGAATTATTGCTTTTACGTATGTTAGGGTACCGGTACCTAGACGGGTAGTACGTTAGTATTAGATTATGTCGTCCGGTCGGATGAGGATTGGGTGTTATATTCCATATAGGTATCCCAATATAGGCCCAGGTAACATCACAACCTTTCACCTATATTCGTTCCTGCATTACACACATAACGGCTGCTAGGACTGACCCTTTACCTAGTTACAGTACTCCTTACAGAACGTGGGGTTTTCCCTGAACAATAGGCTCATGCATGAGGATTGAGGATTCTCGAAAAATCAGCAGGACTATCATCTCCTGCATAATAACTATGTACAAGGTTCATTCCTGACGTCATCCTTAGTCCGACAGTGGCACAGCCAGGTAGAAGCCCTGGGGATACCTTCGGGTATATAAACATCACATCTTGCTGAGAAAGTCAGAGGAGATCACGACTTCCATGCCGACACACTGACGAAAGACGCTGAGATTCCTGCTTGCAGACGCTACAGCTCGCAGCGGTCTGAACATCACTTGCGGGGTGTCCAACTCGTGACCAAGACGGGGTCCCACAGTATCTCACTTCAGTTAATGGTGTGGACTTTATCCTAGAGGGATTCTTGGCTTGGACACCTACACACGCTAGGTACACTTAGGTACATCTAGTTAGGATCGCATTGTAGGAGTACGCATTTTATTATCATGTATTTTATATGTCTGCTTGTATTCATGATTATAACAAAATGGTAGAGATTTACCATTCTTTCACTTTTCTAGTGCTTCTAGTCATTTAGATCTGTTACTGTCTGATGATTGTCTCAGCACATCTATTTTACACTAGAATGACGAATGTTCAATAAACGTTTATTGAAAACGTCCATACCATTTATTCTGTGTATGTCTCTGGGACCAAGTGAGCACGAGTGACTGAGCGAAAAGTATTGCACTATTTCCACGATTCTGAGGGATCAGGGTTATCATGTTCGATAGTTGCCAAGAACTATTCTCTCCTTGATAAGAGGAGTTTCTAGTGGCACAGTGAGCTAGCTGGCATACAGGCCAATATACTCGGTGGGGGTATCTGTAATCAGTTCAGATAACAAGCCCGCAGTATATGTTGTCTAAACGTGCAGATCCTGTATAGGTTTTAAAGGAACCACACAACAGTTTAGTGTAAGAATTATCTTTGGCAAATAGCTCCACTTATATGTTGAAAAGTATGGGAATATAACCATGCATAATGTCGATGGTGATTCTGGATCGCAGAGGTTGAATAGCAGAGTAATTTAAATTACCCGATGTTTAACGCTTGCAGTTGGCGATCAATGTTGCCAAGACTGCTGCAGAGTGATCAACAAAAATTGCGATGTTCATGGGCAATTGGCAGGGAAGACAAATCTTGCACTTCATGCTGATCTTCGGTTTCGGTTATTGTATCCATTCACAGTGATTCAGTCTGGTTAACAGCTGCATTTGAGCAGTTGAGGGTGGGCATCTTGAGGACTGGAGTGACTTGGGTGCAATTGAAATAGTCTGCAAAGATGCCTCCCTCTTGACAATTTTTTTGACACATTATATCTAAGGTATGACATATTCCAGCCTAATTTCCTGTAAATAATTGCAACTGTGTAGGCATTAGTGTTTTCCTTGAGAGGAGTTTGGGGGGTGGAATCATACAACACTAAGAAATTCTTCTCTGTACACTGGCTATCCTCTACTGTGATGCCTTAGTTTGCAGGAGACTTTCAAGCTCTAGGTCATACTAGTTTTACTTCGGCCTGTGTATAACACATTGTATCTCTAGACTTAGAAAAAACATTCTTCACTGCTTCCAACATCATAAGAAATCCAAGACCTGTGTCCATTAACCTGTAAAGCATTATAGCAGAAGGAAAGGCCAAGTCAACTTAGGCCCACTGGTTAACCTTTGTGGCTGTGTAACAATTTCATGACTCTTCAAAGAGAGGAATTGTTCCCAGAATCTTTTAATAGGAAACTGCAGTTTCTAAAGCAGAAGAAATATGGCAAATTATACATCTGTGAAGACAATCAGTGGGACACATACCACTGATACGTAAGTGGTTATCAGGTGAAACATCTTTCCGTAGCTCCTTAAAATAATCATCAATTTAGTTTCTCGCTCCTTGTAATGACCCACCAGCTGATTAAAAATATCAAAGCCCAACATCTTTTGGCCCATTATTTTGAGTGGATTAAAACACTCATACTTGCATGGTGTAGTGTGATCCCTAGGCCTCCAATTTTAGATATCATATGTGGTACACTAACAATACAAACTTGCACACCTTAAAAATGGACAACAATGGTCTCTAGCATGCAAGAGACAACCTCTTACAATTCTGGAAATGTTAAATACAGGGTTTCGCAACAGTTCGGGCAACAAGGAGGTCCCATTAAGAGGGAAATGGTCTTCAGAATCTAGAACAACCATCACAAAGAACGCGATGGCATAGTCTAGAGAAGACAACACCAAGAATATCAAATGCATTTCTAAATCAATGACTTTACAGTAGCGAAGTAGGAAACAAGACTGAGCCATCTGTCCCTCTTGTAATTCTCCATCTTCTTCAGGGATACAGACTCATATTTTTTCCTTAACAATAAAAATGAATAGGGTACCTCCGACCAAACGTCAGTGAGATGCTGTGGTGCTAGTGCGTGGAAAGAAACCTAGAGGTCCTGAGATGTAGATGGCACAGTTACTTATAATCCAGATCATCTCCATTGCCCTACACACTCAAACAACAAAAAATAGTCTCACCAGCATCTCAACAATACACCCTGTTCGTTCTTATCACATGAAGTGACCTCCATTCTTATTTATTCCATTCGTTCTGTGAACAGTTTTATATGAACAGCATGAAAAGACCAGGCAAATATTCATTTGAACTATCAGTCCATATGTATCATTGGAGTGACTGAGTAGCACGTTTCATGTAACAAAAATGTAACATTGAAGAACTAAAGCTTACAATATCAGCCATGAGGGGATCATCAGGGTTGGGCTCTGCCATCAGCAGCTGTATAGACGTGAGCACGGTGGAGATGTTCAAAGAAGGTCTCCAGGCCCCCTTTGGAAAGGAGAAAATAATTACAGCGCAGCAGCATTATTGAAAACGGTTACAAATAAAACATTTCTAGCAGAAAGACCATATCTCTCATGGGAGCCAAGGCGGCAATGTACAGGTTTGTGAACCACAAATGGCTTCACAAGGTGGTACTTCAAAGATGTAACGTGAAAAAGAGCAATAAGGATCACTCCGACTTTTAATTTACAGAAGAAAACAAATACGTTTTCTTTGAGTTGCATTCAAACATGCTATAACATAATACACGCCGCTAAATTGTAAGAATAGCTGGGTTTGAAGTAACTTGGGATTCCACCCTGGCAATATAAAAAGGCCAGAAAAGAATCATCACTAGAAAAAGAGACTGTTTCATTCTGAACTCTGTGTACAAAATAAACACAGAGAAATAAATGGCTGCTACTTTTCTTAGATTCAAGTCATCATGAACGTGTGTGTCGAAGGCATGCAGTGAAACTGTGGTCTCTTAAGACTCTTTACTAAAAGCCACCACTAAAGCTGTGCGTCATTCTTACCTTTGGTGGCAGC
This sequence comes from Calotriton arnoldi, assembly GCA_963921515.1. Classification (NCBI taxonomy): domain Eukaryota; kingdom Metazoa; phylum Chordata; class Amphibia; order Caudata; family Salamandridae; genus Calotriton; species Calotriton arnoldi. Next base: position 2,352,770 of record CAWUFW010000363.1, read on the forward strand.
TTGAGAATGTCCAGACAAATCCTTCCTGCTGTATCAATGTTGGGATGATAGATGGGAGTCAAAAAACGGATTTTCGGGGGTTCAAACGGATATCTGCAAAATACGAAAAAATTATTAAGAAAATGTGTTATGACAATGACTCCTGGAGGAAATAGAATTGGTATAATTCGTGTCCACTCAAGATGATATTGTAAAAGACCAGTATTCTAGTAATGGCTCATGACTAACAGAATGCCGGCCAGCATCGTATACCCTCCCCCCAATACTCTGCTGAGCAGATGCAAAGTAAATATTTTTGTTTTGGCAGTTGCCCTAATTCTCTTGAAAAATGCATATATTAGTCTACGTTTGCAAAAAGATGGAAACAAGTTGATGTATGTTGATATACACCACTTATTTACACTCATGACGTAAATTGCTGTAGGGCGAGATGCAACCTGACGCAGCCCCTAAAAGATTATGGCAATCTTTAGTAAGTCTTGGTGTGCTGATTGTCCATGGCACCCATGTCACTACAAAGGCAACTCATGTTGATATTTGCTGTTATTTCCATCGTTTGTTTAATTTTTTCCATTTTGAGATCATAATTCCTAGAAACGTCACATTTTTTAAAATATCAATACGTTCGGTAATTTGTAGATGTTACTCTAACATAATAATTTTTTTTTAAAAACAGGAGCTTACTAAAACAACACATGCAAAATAACATAAAATGGCAAGAATTTTACCAATGTGTGCCTTTTTAAAATTACCATTCCATTTTCCATAAGTTAGGTGGTGATCAATTCATGTCTTGGCTATGCTCATGCCAGTGTGGGCTTGGCCTAGGAATATTGCCACAAAGGGTTGTGTAGCAAGATCCACAAATGTTTTAGTTTAAACATGCCTGTTTAAAATCAAAATACATCATGTTGGAAGAGTTGGCATTTTTTTAATGTTAAAAACTAATCAATACGAATAAAATACATTTCTGAAAAAATGCAGTTGTATGCCACAAAATGCATTAATCCACCTGCAATATCCTGGAAAATATGCATATAAGTCATTGTGGAAAGTTGATATCAGAATGAATTCAAATAATTCCTCTTCATACTTCCTGCTGCCATATTCATGTACAACATTTACCTCTCCGGGATGACCAATTCCAGGCTGAAAATCCCTTTTTCGTATGGCGTATCCGCACCACCAACTATTTCTTTAATAAAAATAACACTTGAAATTAGAAACTTGTTATTCATACGCGTTACTCATTTCAGTAATTTAAATGAGGTTACCGTACTAACAAACTTTGTGCTTTACACTTTCTCCACTGCAACCTGCAAGTTAAGAGAGCATCATGTGCCTCACCCAGCACATCACACTGCTAATCCAAGCAATCACACATAGCCCTAGACCTCGCAAACACTTACACAGCTTCCGCATAAAAGACTTAACCTCATACACACCCATTAAACATTGCATATCCTCAAACTAAAAATCACACACTACATCGCATGCTCATCAGTGCACTCTGCAGTACCCATGCTTCAGACCTTATGATCTTAGTGCAATCTTCATCAAATTTCTCAACCCAACTTCCTCGCAAGTCCTGGATATTTTTTTCCCCACAGGATACAGCTGCTAGTTTGCAGACTGTGCCAATAAGCATAGAGGACTCAACATCCTCCATACATTCTCCTGGTACTATTGCAAGTAGAACTCAACTACATGAAGCTCCTCATAAATGCTTTTCCCACTCTTCACTACTTAGTCCACCAGCTTCCCCCTCATCTACAGGTCTTTTGCACAAAGACTTCAGATACAAATTCTCAAACCTCCTCAGAATCTCATCCATCCAACATGCCCACACCACTATGATTGGTGACTTCAACCTCCCAGACAACTCCAGTATGAGAAAAACAAGACACCATCTTCAACCTATTTGACACACTTAATGTGGTACAGCATGCCACAGAAAACACATTTCAAATGCCACATCCATTCTACTCAATATCACCAACTATCCAGTACAATCCTCTCACACTTAGACTGGACCAATCACCTTGCCATAGCCATCACCCTGCACTGAATCTGACCAGCACATCAAAGGTCAACCGAAAAAGAGAACAAATCTTCAGATACTTCAAAGAGTTCTACACAGATATTCTAAAGATGAAACTCACCTCTCGCCCTGCCAAATCCACATCTGAACTCAACACTCTACTAAATAACTTCAATACCTTTCAGGAAAACTATGTGTATAACTGTGCTCCAACTAAAACAGAGATGTGCATGCTGAACCCTTCTCTTCCACCCTGGCATTCTAAAAACAACAAACTGTTTTTTTGCAGACAGGAAATAAAAAGGAAGAAAAGTTCTAAGTTACTGAGCTCCTCCAGGTTAAACCCAGACAACTCATCACATTAGTCAAATCTAAGTCTGTAATTAATTTGTAAATAAATAAGTGCTAGGTCCCAAGGTATTGCTCTTGAAGCCACTGCAGCTTGCACTACCAGCAGGGCCCGACATTGTTGCCACTTGCCAGTATAAATGCTCCCTACTAAACATCACACTCTTATAAATGTGACAGTTTGGACAAATCCAGGCTACCCAAAGCAGTAAAACAATGGCCTGAACGCGCCAAAATTATTTTCTAAATATTTAATTGTTAAACTGTTGTGCTCTGCTCACAAATAGACAGCACCACCATGTGGTGTTCTGACTTAAGTGCCAGTGTTACAAATTCATCAAGTGAACAGTGTTGAAACATGTGAAAGGCAGGAGTCCCGACACTCTCCTATCTAGATTTGAAGCCAAATTCATTTTGCGCTTGGGCACTACTGAAAACGGCCTAAATGAAATGACAGAGATTATGAACTGCATATAAAGGGAAGTCTTCTTTCCACCAACAATAGAGCATCTTCTGACCGTATTCGGAAATATTATCCCGACTGATATTCCGAAGAAGAATTGTCCTCCTTAACGCATTCAATTTTCTAATAAGACTGCCGTGATTTGCCAAATAAGTAAACACCTCTAAAGATGTGCAATAGTGGTCCACAATTGAACAGGCACCGAAAGACAACAACTGTTGCCATGACGATAAAGCACTGGCAGTAAAACAGGAAGTCAGGCAAAGGTCAGGCTAGGCGCACAGACGTGTCACTACGTCATCGCGCACACTCAAATTCAAGAAAACCGACACCGCGGAAATGCCTGTAACCAGAACGCCATTCCCGATTGAAATGACCATAGGAAGTTCCGAAGAAGACGAGGACTAGCCGCAGTGTGGAAAAGAAAGGAGTTCCCAATACCTTAAGGTAAACCGGCACCGGGTATCAGGAACAACGCACTAGCCCTGTAGTCACAAACACAGGAGGATGCTCCTAAGCAATGGTATCACGGGCATGCTAGAAGTCACGTTTCAATAACGTTTTAGACTGAAGTGCACGTGTAGTAGTCACCTTACCTGCACCAACACCGTAAACGGGCAGATTGAACCATGCACTGAGTGAAACGCACAAGTCTCACTAAAACACACACAACTCCACAAACAACGCGCATGTTAAACATACAGAACTGCCGTACAACCCCCCAGTGACATCATTCTCTAATCTTCCCTCCCCTTATCTAACTTCTAGATAAGAAAATATATAAGCACGTGAAGACTCAGAATCTGCAGCCATGATGGCACCCCCACTGGTTTCTTAACACATGCTCAAGAACCACTATGACAAACTCAGTATGTATATGATCCTTTCTGAAAAAGAATAATTTAGCACAGCCAACAAATATGATCCTTTACTGAATAATACCTTCACATTTCCCATTCTATAATTACAGTGTCCTACACAAAGTTACCCCAGCCCTGAGGAAGACCTTCTGAGAAAATCTTTACGGTCCCATCACGAAGGTCGAAACGCGTCGGCACGATCTGGATTGAGGCCAAGAGTAATCACTCCACAAACATTGTGCTCAAGGACAGAAAGTCTAAGCCTGATTAAGCTGGCATAGGCATGGACTAATATATTTGTACTCCGACCTCATCTGGACCCCAAAGTAAGATAGTATCGAGGAGACCCATGAAAACAGTCCCGATACTTTAAAATAAAAGTAGGACAGATCAGATTCACACCAGTTCACAAAATTCATGAATGTCGTGTTTGATGTACTAGTGATGTGTGTATTGTATATAATGTTTTATGTTTAGAATGTGTTAATCAGTCCCCTTGCGTATTGTTTTGTTGAATGCAACAGACTAACTGCTGAACTCGCCACTTGACCTACATCCTTAACAATGCAGTATTTGCTTTGTCGTTTATGTAATTTCGTTGCTGTGCCATTATCAATATTTGTTGTAATGACAAAACGTTTGACATTGTCAATCTACTAAGGATACAAGTAAAATTTGATATAACCTCTATTTGGTGTACATTTGGGATTTGGAAATGGAAAAACCTTAGAATGTTGTTATAAGAAACACATAAATAACTAAAGTTCATTGATTGAACAGACTCTGAGGTATTAGCAGGAGACCTCTGTTCGAAAAAGCTCGATAATCTATGGTCTGAGAGGCACCTGTTTGATGTACCGTATATTTGATTCCAGCCCAAAATAGAATCACTCCCCTATCCTTGAAATCCATGAATTCAGTTCAGAGCACCGGCAAACGCCAGCACAAATTAAGCAAGGGGTTAAGTACTAAACATCACCATCAGTTAAGCTGCCTTCTAAAACAGAACACTCTTCAAAACAAACAAGCACTGCATCAACCCTCTGTCTGACCCTCCTATCCCCACTTTACAGACAAGTGCAATGCCGTCAACCACATCTTCAATTAAAAAAATACAAACTGTCCGACAGCACATCGACAACACCAAATCTGCTTTGCTCCTGACACCCTCTCCTCCCATGCTGCATCCCACAATGCTCATCCTTCAAAACTCTGTTACTCACAGACCTCACTGACATCCTCCAATTCATCAAACCAACCACTTATGTAGATGAAGTCTTAACCTAATTCTTTATCAAAGCCCTCTATGGAGAAGCCGTCTGAACACATCTTGCCATCTTCAACGCCTTCCACCCTCCAGGAACCTTTCAAGACAGACCAGATCCTCCCACTTCAGAAGAAAGCTAAATTAGGCACCGAAGACCTTGCCAACTATTGGCTTATTACTCATCTACCCTCCATCCCATAGATTATTGAAAAATCTGTCTATGTACAACTTCAAGATCATATCAACACCAATCATCTCCTTCACATCTAAGAATCTGGCTTCATACCCCACTGCATGAATACAGCAAATGTACAAACCATAGATGGTCTTCTGACCTGTCTCCTAATATTACCAGAACTCTCAAATGCCTTTGAAACAGTCAACCACACCACCCTCATCCACACCCCAAAGCCCCAAATGAAATTTCCAGGAAACGTCTTTCACTTCTTCTCCTCGACCTATCAAACCAACACCTGTTTCTTCACATGGACACCTCGAGGTCTCAGAAGATACCTATCACTTGCTGGGTTCTCCATGGTTCCATTTAATGCTCCCTCACACTCCCAGTTATTTGTTAACCTCTACATGGGGCCCCTGGGTCTATACTCACAAATAACATCAACATTTACCAGTATGTTGACAACAAACAACTGTAGCCAAATGTTTTATCTGCTCCATATATCCAAAGCCTAAAACACTGCTTGCACCTTATCGCGACCTGGAAGGCCAGCACCTACCCGAAGCTTAACCAAATGAAAATTCCTGATGTTTTGCCAAGAACAACAAGCAACAACTGGTCCAAACCTAGGTCAATGACATGACCCTTGACAGACCCGTCAACTCTCACCTAATACCAAGCCCCCGAGACTCACCCTGGACACTAAAAACACACTGCAGCAACACATCACTAAGAAAACCAAGATTGCCTAGAACCATTTCTCTCTACCAAAGAAAATGAAATAACTTCTCCCAGAAAGCTACTTCAGAACTGCTGTTCAAGCGCTTCTACTCTCAATGCCTTTCTCCATGGACTCTCAGACTCCACGCTGGTCCCATTTAGGGGCATGCTACATGCAGCAAGCAGCATGCCTCACAAAGGGCCTGAAGAAATATGACCATATAATTTTCACCTTGATAGAACCACTCTGGCTGTTCTTGTCAGACCACACTTCAAAACCAGCTGCACCATCTACAATGCCATCACACCTTGCACGCCTTCCTATTGACTAACAGGTTCACCATCTGTGGTGGCACTCGGTACACCTGCAGCCAGGACACCATCACGCACGAAATGAACAAGTGCAACAAAGCAAATACAAGGCAGAAGGCATTTTCCACCTAAACATCAAGGATCTGGAGCAACATCTCTGTATCCATTAAAACTGCCCCTCAATTCTGCTCCTTTTTGGGAAACGTCTCAAGACACATCTCTTTAAAGAACACCACATCATAATTCAGTAACTGTCCAATTATGCACTTAGAAATCAGCTAGCCCTCCAATCACACATTCACTGTGACTTTGCCTTTGACCTTGTACAGTGCTCTACTGCATTGGGCAATATTCATGCTATATAATCAATGATAAAATTGAAATTAACTACCAGTTGATTGCCATGGAAAAGAAAAGTACAGTACATTATCAAAGCAAAAAATCCTTCTGTGTATTCATCATTAACTCCATAAACCAAATAAGTGCCAATGCACTCTACCTAGAGTAATTTCCACCAAGAGAAATACATCTTTTCAAAGGAGGTATCTTTTCTAGAGCATCTCAGGGCTATTTATTGAAACAATCCAAAATTCAGTTTATCAAGTGCTTGCACTTACATGCATGAGCATGTTGTTCTGAGATTGGATAGTAGTTTGGGTTGTTACAGCTACATATTCTTGCAAGTGGGTTGTATGGTTTGAGCGAGAACTGAAACAGCATTCCATTCAGGTTACTAAACCATTGCAGAGGAACACTCCCAACAAGCAGCAAGATAGTTCAGCAGCATCAGAGCTCTCGGGTGCAAACTAGCCTAATTTTAAACAATACAATCTATGACAACCACGATACTATGCATCTTTAAGAAGCAGCACTAGATTGTACATGAAGCACACATCTAGTAGATATACCTGCAGTCCCAAGACCAAAAGTAATTAATTCAGATGATGGTTAATTTTTGAAGCTCTTACCACTGATTTGAGAAATGAATTGTGACAAAATGATGTGCTTGATCTGAACCCCTACTTATGAGCCAATTAATTTAGCATTGGCTTGATAATATACTTCTGGTCTTTTTATACTAAAAAAGCCTCTACTTCCTTGAGAGGGAGGTGGGATGCGGGCGAGGAACACCACCTTCACTCAAACTATATTATACCACTTAAACCACAGGAATGAACAGGGCCTTAGGAAGTGACTCATCTCCTCAACAAGACTCCATTATTCATGAAGAAATACACTTTGAAGAGCTCCTAAAACATGGGCTGGTCTTCAGTCAAGCATTAGAATAGCACCTTGTTTACCATTTTCCAAAGAAATATAAAGAATAGCCTCCACCTCTCGCATAACCATAACAAAATTCCAGTATAGCATCACCTCCTCTACATATCTCTGCAAGAATCAATCTCATCTCGGATCCATATCATTATGAAATCACTACTCATTCGCATATCTCTCTCACCCGCAGCTGTGGTTTCCTTGTTCTCTAATTCACACTACTGTTTATTATTGCTTGTATGTAAATGACCATGTGTTTGATCCTCTCTCATTACGTGTAGCTTCCCGGTCTCTGGTGTTGTCATTCTTTGCTTATGAGGTATGACTGATTATTTTGTAAACTGCTTAGTTGCAGGTCATCAGCATGCTAGATCAAGAAAACAAAAAAAGCAAATAGTATAATATTATAGCCCACCGCTGTTGGCTACACTAGCTGTTAGAAACCCTCCACCAGCTGTAGAGGCCCGAGCCGTAGGCTAAATAATAATTTCGTTGTTAACATTTTGTCAATCTTGGAAAGATGAGAGGGTGAGCTTGCCCTGCTTGGATTCACATTTTTGACTGCATGCCCCTCATAGATGTCAGTAGCAGAGGCTTACTTAGCACAGGGAGCGATCTTGCTAGCTTTTATCATAAGTGGTTTACATTTGCCTTCCTTAAAAAATAATAATTAAAAAAAGTATTTTACTGTCAAATATACGATTTTATTGCTAATAAAAATGATGTAATAACAGTTTGGACTGCTAACAAATAAGGAAGTTGTACTGTTTCCCTATGGCATGTTATTAAGGCCAGCTGGACACCCTTACCCAATTCCTGGTGCTAGGAAGCTACTTGCCTCTTTCTTCGAATGACCACCTGACCTGTGGAAAGAGAATCTGTTATATCCGCTTATGTGTCATTGTATGTAATCCAGTCTAGCTGCCTCCTAGCTGCTCAGCGAGAGTGAGAGATGGTAACGGAATGTTGGTGTGACTGATAAATGGAATGCCTGGGTGCTTTGTGTGGATGAGTGGTGACAGTTGGAGATGGGCTGAGCAGCAGGGAGGCTGCTCCTGGTGGGGCTGGAGAGATGGCTGGCACCATGAATAAGGACTGATGTACATATCTGCTTGGAACCAATAAAGAAGTCTACTAACTCTATCTGGGTCAACCTGTGTGTAAGGGCACAACAGAATCCTCCCTCGTTTATTTTTTTTTAGGAATGTAAAAATCACAAATACATTGTGCATTGGTGTTTCAATAACTATTATGAACATCAGAACTATTTTGGACAGAAGAATGACAGCGATTAACCTTCCATTCAGGTTACCTTTAGAGTATTACAAAGATCATTTTAGTATAAATGGTGTAAGATGGAGAATGGCTGCTTAAAGATTAGCAACAAACCCGCCCACTCCCACTACATGTTCCACTTTGTGTTCAGGTCTTTCGACAGATAATACACAAAACTTCTGACCACAGCAGCCTAATGAAGATTGCATATGCTTTTTGTCACTTAGGAACCAGCTTCCACAGTGACTTCTGGGGGCAGGGTAATATCCGTCATTTCCAGAAAGCCTTCTGGGATGGAAAACTCTTCCCTCAATATAGCTGGTTAGAATCTCGAATTCTGTGAATGTAGACACCAATTGGTAATGGGCTGCTGCCAAACTGCCAAGGCTGGTAAGCTGAAGAACCACTACAGCTTATGGAGGACCGACACCAACATAGACCTGTGTGGACTCTACTCGGTTACCTCCTGAAGGTGGAGCTGTATTCTGGTCATTTCTTTAAGGCTAGAATGACGTCTGAAGTTCTGCTGACCTTTACTGTACCTTGCAACAGGATGATCAGCACACACTCTATTTTCAGACACGAATTAAGTTACGTAAATCATTATTCTCGTTGCAGTCAAATGAAAGATTTCATGGAGACATGTAATCAAATTTTCGATAATCCTTTATTCTTTTTATATCCTTTACGGTGTAGCCTACACCTCATTTGACTGCAATGAGAATAACGATTTACGTAACTTAATTTGTGTCTGAAAATAGAGTGTGTGCGGATCATACTGTTGCAATTGTATATGTGAATTCATTCACTATCTGGGAAATAGGAGGTCTTTATCCCATGATCGTTGCACCACAAACAAGATCCCAATAATATAATAAGTGCGGTACTGTGTCTAAGGCCTCCTTGTAAATCATTTCCTTTACTGTACCTTGCCTGCTTGGAAGTCCCACACCAACCCACGCGGTTCAGGAATCCCAAGAGAACCCAAAGAATCCTTCTCTACCAGTTAGAGAACAGAACAAGAATAAACAAGAGCCAACAACATACTTGCACAAATGAGTTGAGTTGTGACTACCTTGCGAGCACATGCGGTCTACGAACCAATATTTGCTTCTCCCTGAGGGATACGCCTCTCCCCACCTGCCTTTTTCCAGTACTCACTTGCCTGTCTCAGCATTGTTTCAACACTGGTCCAGCACCAGCCTAAGTGGTCAGAGTGCCAGAAGAAGTGGCCCAAGGTACACACACAAGGGTCTGCTGAGGTCCTGCTACAGGCTGGACTGCATACTAGTCGGATCTAGATCACTCAAAGAGGGCTGGCGAGGTTGTAGTGTGCGCCATTGTGACTTTGGGCTCCCACTCTGACGGATCCCACAGCAAGTCTGGCCCTTTTAACATGAAGCTGTTGACCTGGCTTTACTAGAACTTCAGTGCATTTTAAGGTACTTGAAAACTTTAGCCCTTGACAGTTAAAACAGAGGGCCTTGACATTTTAACAGTTGTGTTTTTGTAAACTATCTAGTGTTCATGATCAGGTAGCAACTACATAAAAGGTTTTAATGAGTTACACTTATGGCAGGAGCTTGGTGCCCGTCTGCGTTCGTTTTTTTTAATGGACATCACATCGTTCGCAATCAGTTGGTGATCGCAAACAGTATATATTGCCCATAGCTAGGTTTCTCAGTTGCAACAGAACTTCCTCATTTTACTTAATTTAATTTGTTTATTGTTTTTATACTAATTTTAACTCTTTTAAGTATTAAAGTGTTCCTTTAATCCTTAATATCTGTGGATGAACAATCCATCTTAATTGTAACTGTGATAACCATTTTCTTCTGCTCAACCTTCATACCATCTCCTTTAAGTTAGGCTTTTTTTCTTTTGCTCAGTCAAGTACCCAAAGTCAGAAAGTATTGGGAGGCTAACTTTATTTTTAACTGAACAGTATCCTGGTTCTTGATGGACCACCTGCAGTTTCAACTCTGATATTGCCAGGATATCACTACAGACGGAAGTATAAGGAATAAGCAAGAAAAAGCTTTGCTTCAATAAGTGCTGAACACATCACTCCTGAACCGCTGGGTCGGTGGTACATACGTGCTCTCAGGTCGTCCAGCTGGCTGCTGTTCTGCCAGCATGTGATGCCAGGAGGTGGCTCTGTTGTCAGTAGCATCAGCTCTCTCTTCAGCCTCGACGTCCTTTGCATGATCCTGTGATATAGCAATGTGAATTTTACATACGATAGTGGAAGCATATCTGTCACTTATTTCTATTCTTACATGTAAGGAATTTAGACATTTCATTAATTTACACAAGGAACGGCCTCAGACAGTTGAGTCAAACATGTTAGTTAAATTAATATCTACTGGCCCTTTGTCAGCTTTGGGGCACACGTCGGTAGGAAGTAAGGGCATAACCCCCTCCTGCAAGTGCAGTGTTGCTGCAATTCTATGCTAGATGTGGGCTTTAAGAAAGTGATATGTGCAGCAGGCTCTGCTGTGGTGGCAACGTGGAACCCAGTGGTTATGTGTGCACCACAATAGCCCAGCAGTGACTGAGTGGGGTGTACATTTCATAAGTCTACAATAATGTTTCGACATGGTCAGGTTCATTTTAGAACTGTGTTATTTCACAAGCCTTTTTTTATTTTATTTTTTAAATATATCAGCGGGTCCTCATGGCTTGAATAACCATCATGTCTCTTCCCTCGAGTAGCCATCACTGTATCCTGGCAACGGATGCTGAAGTGATGTCCAATCAGGGAAGTGGCCAGTTCAAGTGAGAATGCACAACGTGTTGCTCTGCGTCACCTTCCAAAAACAGCCCGAGCCTTAATATTGAAACACAAGTCTAACTTGGCTAGTCTTGTGCAGGAACCATCACCTCACTTGAAAAGGGCACTATACCCAACTTTGCACTGCACCCTACAAAACTATTTAAAGTAATCATTGTTACTGTACGTCCGCCGAGTTAATTGCGTAGTAAGAAGAAAGTGGAGCTTTTCCTTATACAGCAGGATAGTATGCCTGTTTTTAGGCAAGCTTTATATGTTTAATTTTTGTCTATCTTCTGTCCAAAAATCGACAAAGTCGAGGGTACGGAAAGTCCGGGGCAGGTTTTTGTCCTGATGAAAGCCCAAGGACCCCTAGTGGCTACAATCTACGGGCTAAAACATGTAGACAAGTGAATAGGGTCTTGGGTCATTAATACCCATTGTTACCCACCATATAGTTTTTAACCATACCAGAGAAACCACCAGTAAAGGGGAAACCTGGGTTGTTTAAGGTATTTTTATTCTTGAAGACCCCAGCTGCTAACTATTATTCAAAGTGCTCCCTGGAATATGGTCGAGTCATTCTGGTTTTTAGGGATCAGGATGAGGTCCCATGATGAAGCATGCCACTACTAGAGTGGGTGAGGGTCCTTAAAAAGAAATACTTGTATTTCTGAACCAGACGATGATCAGCCCAAGAGGCCTGACGCAAGGGAGTGGGTGAGAATACCCTTTTGAGTATATATTTGATAGTGTTGGGAGAACGTATCCTTTCCCCTTATAAAAACTATCTCACCCGCCCCCCCCCGTGGGCGACTCACTGATGATTTCCCTAAGTTTATTTTTATTTACAACGTAGAGCGACCAGGTTGGTAGTCTCTCACTTTTCAACTGCAATGGAATACAAGCATTGGCAAAGCCAATAGGTTTCGCTTTTGGGTCGTAACAGCTTTGACAATGATGTACAAGCATGTACAGAAAAAAAAGTTGTAATGACAAGGACGCAGCATCTGCGTGATTTTGTAGGTGCGTGCATGTGTTGCGTGCATACATATTGACATGAGTACAATTTTTTTTTTTAAATTTGTTTTCTGATCCAAAGGGCAGCGATTAAGAAAAAAAAAAAAAAAAAAAAAAATCGTGTGTAGCATCAATTTTCTTTCTGATAGCCCTGTCCCCCCCAAAAAATTTTTTTTTATATACCGCACAAAAAGTTGTAAACTGTCAACAGACACTCAGGAAACAGTCGCAATACTCATCATGTTTCTTTATTCACAATCCCATAACGCGTTTCGACGGACGGACGGTCTTGAGTAGTTGCCCACTAATGCCGATTCATATTCGTATTCAATAAATATTAACACCGTGTGTAGAGAGCATATCACAAGTTTGGTGCTCTTTAGAATGCGCTTTGAGGCTATTATTACACTTTGGTGTGTAGCCAATATATACTGAATACTGATATGAATCAGCATTAGTGGGCAACTACTCGTAACTGAAAGCTGAATCAACACAATAAATTAATACCAAATGCAATGAATTGTTAAACAAGTGATTAGCATAACTATTACATTGTATACAGGCAAAATGACAATAGTGTAGTCACCCATACAACAAATGGTGACACAATGACTACACATACCAGAATGCACCCTGTCAGAGCAGAATAACCATAAATGAAATAGAGAGGATCTCTGAATCTTGACACTGGAGTCAATTTAACAAATTAATACAAGGGCACTGTGCGCCGTATAACCACTGGTTAGCACATCTAAGCATGTAGCAGAAGTAATTTAACTGCACAAAAATGTATTCTCATCATTTTCCTTTACCGAATCATGAATCAAATGTGCATTATTTTTTAAGTGACTTTAATGATTTTAAGTTGAATTTTATGCAGGAATTGAGCTCATTAGCATTTTAAACGCATGTATCGAAAGAAAAAACACACTTGCAGTCATTAAAAGCGTTGTAGGACTAACCAACAGCCTGTGATCAAGGTCCGGGAGACAATCTCGTCGGGCGCGTTTTGTTCATGAAATAAACAGAAATAACTGCCAACTGGCAGTGCGTTCCTACTCAGGAAGGGTCTCTGTCTCCCTCTGTGTGTCTCTCACACTCTCTCTCTCTCTCTCTCTCTCTCTCTCTCACTCTCCCTCTCACTCTCACATCTTTATTTGAAGGGTAACCGGTATTGCATTCCTGATTTCCTTAGAGCCTGACTGGCTTCGGAGCCCCCAGCTCCTTCATCATAGGCTAGGCTGAAATGTGCAGACCTTTCCAAACATCCTTTAATGCTGCATGCTAATTAATTTATTACCCCCTCAGTGGGCCGCACATCTCTCGCACAGCATGCTGGACTTTGTAGTTTGCTTGAAAACGATAATTACCCTTCAGTGGGTTCTGCATAAAATCACTTTATTGTCCATATTTTCTGCCCTGTAGTGGGCCTCAGAACGGCAAATATGTGGTTAAATTCACAAAACTGCTGTTCCACTCGTGGGCTTGCACTGGTTCAAGCCCTGTGGTTCCATAATCTTCTGACGGCGGTGCAGTCCTCCACTGCTTTGATGAAGGAGCTGGGGGCTCCGAAACCGGTCAGGCGCAAAGGAAATCAGGAATGCAATACCGGTTCCCCTTCAAATAAAGATTCGGAAGAATTACTGCTGTTGAGTGCGTTCTCGTTCTTTTGGACAACATGGAAATATATATATATATATATATATATATATATATTCCACAAAGTGTCACAAATGCTCAGTATCGTGCACTCGCCTCCACAAATACTCGCAGCCACATTTTCAGTGATGAATTAATTTTGCCATAGCCGAAAAACCCAACGTGTTTTGGCGTAACATCAATCATGATCAAGGCATTGTTACGCCAAAACGCGTTGTTTTTTTTTGGCTATGGCAAAATAAATTAATCACCGAAAATGCAGATTTTCCACAGTTTTAATGGGTAGAAAATCATAATTTTATTAAAAGGCACGGAGGCTGATATTATGCATATATACCTTTATTGCTCCCCAAACACAGCAGCAACAAACACTTAGAATTAGAATACACCAAATACATTCTAGAACGTAGAACATGCATATACTCCTAGAACAGGCAGCCATCTTCCTCTTTAGTAGCTGCGAAATAAACAAAGTCCAAAACTCAAATCCAATCGTAGAATCTGTAATCCGAACTGTACGATCTTCTCCAACCTTTGCCGGCTTACTCCATCTTAACCTAAAATACAAAATTAATAAATTATAAATAGGGCGGGCACAGCGGAGGGATAATATCAGCCTCCGTGCCTTTAATAAAATTATGATTTTCTACCCATTAAAACTGTGGAAAATCTGCATTTTATGACAAGGCCCGGAGGCCAATATTATGCATGTTCAAAGTTCATCCAAAACTCTCTCCAACACATTTTCCACAGGTTTAAAATAAAATCTTTTAAAAGTCGAATCTTTTGTCCAATCTGCAGCCCTCAAAATTCCACTCAAACTAAAACCCTTCATAAAGGCCTTACTAGCCATAGCCCCCCTAACTGAATGTGCCCCAAATACACTAACATCCACCCCTGCCTTAAGCATCACTCCTCTTACCCACCTAGATAAAGTCGGGGTTGAAACTGCTTTAAAAGGCTTCATATATGAAATCAACAACTGAGTACAACCATCCTGCCTTAACCCTAAAGTCCTCTTCTCATATTCCTTTAGACAACTAACCACACACAAAATCTTGTTCCCCTCCAAAAGTGGGTAAAAAACTGTCCTAGACATAGTCTTTGTCCTTTTCCTAATATCAAAACAAACACCCTCCGGTTGATAACTTCTTGAATTAACCTCCAAAGCTCTTATATCTGAAACCCTTCTAAAGGAAACCATACACAAAAGCATAGCCAACTTCCAAGACAAAAGTTTCAAGTCCAGTCCTGAATTTGCTCCCCAGCTTACCAGCTCTTTCAAAACCACTGATACATCCCAAAGAGATCCATACTTAGCTTTTGGTGGAAGCACAACTCTAACGCTCTTAACCAATCTTTTAACTAGAGCATGTTGTCCAACCGGAACACCATCGACTAAAACATGCCCTGCCGAAATTGCGGACCTAATCAAATTTACTGTATTGTACGCTAAACCACTATTATACTGCACTGATAAATAATTTGCAACCTCCACTACAGGAGCTGATATGGAATCCAGACCCCTTTCAAAACACCAATCACACTATCTTCTCCATGCAGACCCATAAACCTTTGATGTTCCCTTAGACCATGATTTTGATATGAGCTCTTTAGCTTCCTTTGATAATCCATGCATTTGCCATATTCTCCTGAAATCAACCATGCCACTAACCTCAGCTGACCTGACATTACCAGATCGTGAACGTTCCCCTGCGCATCTAACAGGATTTCTTTGAAATTTGGCATGATGATCGGGTCCTCTATCAAAAAACTCATCAAATCTGGAAACCACACTTGAGCTCTCCAAAAAGGCGTTACCAAAACCAACTCTGCTTGTTCCCTTCTGACTTTCGTCAACACCCTCTGAATCATTGCAAAAGGAGGAAAAGCATAATTCCTCCCCTCCTTCCACACCTGAAGGAATGCATCTATTCCCTTTGCCTCCGGATCCGGTCTCCAGCTGTAAAAATCTTTCAACTGTGTATTCAGTCTGACCGCAAACAGATCCACCTGCAAAGGCCCCCACCTCTGCAGTAACCTCACAAAAACCTCTCTGTTCATCCTCCAATTGCTCACATCCCTCATGTATCTTGAATACCAATCCGCTTCTACGTTGCTCAACCCTGGGATATACTGTGCTTGAACCATAATTTCTTTCTCCATACAAAACTTCCAAAACTCCTTGGCTAGTTCCGCTAATCCCCTCGACCGAGGTCCCCCCAATTTGTTCACATACCGAACTGCCGACATGTTGTCCATTTTCAGCAGAACACAACACTTCACTCGATCCCTTAAAAAACTCTTTATCGCAAAAGACCCTGCTAAAAGTTCCAGACAATTTATGTGCATCCTTCCTTCTTCCTTCGACCATTGTCCCCCTGTCGACACTGACCCACATCTCGCACCCCATCCGTGCAGACTCGCATCCGATTCTATCTCCATCTCCGGTACTTCCCCGAATATCGCCCTTCCATTCCATGCTTCCAGACTCATTAACCACCAATCCAATTCCTCTTGAGTCTCTTGATTAATCTTTACCCTCTGAGAATACCTCGTATCCTTTCTCAAATGAAATGCCTTCAATCTCTGCAACGCACGATAATGAAGGGGTGCTGGAAATATTGCCTGAATCGATGCTGACAACAGACCCAACAACCGAGCCAGCTGTCTCAACGTAATCCACTCTGCACTCCTCACTCTTTTCACTTCCTTCCTGATTTTCCTCACTTTCTCCATTGGCAATCTCAATACACATTCCAATGTCTGTATCTGAAAACCTAAGAAATTCATCTCCTGCATAGGTTCTACACATGATTTCTCCCTGTTCACAACAAACCCCAGATCCTCTATCACTTTCACCGCAAACTCAGTCTGCTCTCTCGCTAAACTCTCCTCTTCTGCCATTATCAAAACATCGTCCAAGTAAATGATTAAACGAATCCCCCTGGACCTGAGCCAAGCTGCCACTGGCCTCATCACTTTGGTGAAACACCAGGGAGCTGACGTCAAACCGAATGGAAGACTCTTGAACCTCCAACGATTTCCCTTCCACCTGAACTGTAGATAATCCCTTTGCTCCTGACACATCGGAATGGTCAGATACGCATCTTTCAAATCTAACCTGGTCAACCAATCCCCTTTTCTCAACAAATCCCTTAGCATGTGAATACCTTCCATCTTGAAATGATTGTAACCAACCCAATCGTTTAACTCCCTTAGGTTTATTACTGGTCTCATTCCTTTCCCTTTCTTTTCCACCAGAAACAGATTGCTCACGAAACAACCAGGCACCGCTTTCGCCAGTTCTATTGCCCCTTTCGCCTCCAAGGCCTCCACTTCCTTTGTCACCAAATCTTCCATTTCTTTTTTGAATCTCAAAATGTTGGGAATCCTCCCCTGCACCGGCGTCCTGATAAAATCTATTCTGTAACCTGTCACTGTCTCCAAAACCCATGGATCCTGAGTAATCTCTCTCCACCTTGAAACAAACAGGGCTAGTCTGCCGCCCAATTTTACATGGATAGAAATAGGGTCTTGTAAACAACTTACCTGAGACCCCCCTTGTTCGCCTTTCAGATCGCATGCCTCTTGATCTGCCCCTCTGTCTTTGTGGGAAGAAACTTCCCTGCTCAGTTCTGGTGTAACCACCATAACCTGCTCCGTAGGGTCTGACTCCTCTATCAAAATTACTCCTGGTATAAGTTTGTCCTCGGCCGGGGAACCAACCCCGCGTTCGCCCGGCCAAACCAAAAACTCTTCTAATATCCTTCTGCGCTTTCTGCAGTGAATTAAAAGTTCCTACATATTTCGCCATATCTTTGACAAAATCATCCCCGAAGAGCAAGCCTTCACTCTGCTCCCCTAGCTCCTTGCTTGCCAAGTCTGCTAGTTTAGGATCAATTTTGAAAAGGATACTCTTCCTCCTTTCCATACATAAAGCCGCATTCGAATTACCAAGAAGGCATATGGCTCTCTGCACCCACTGGCGCATTTCTCCTACATCCACACCAGTGTTGTTCGTATGCGCCTCCTCACACATAAAGATTTTGGTTAATGGACCTAAAACATCCAACAGCCTGTCTTGACATCCTTTCAGCCCTTTGTCTAGACCCCTTCTTGGGTCCCTACCACTCTTATTAAGGAATGCCATCATTTTTTGGTCCAATTCTGGTGTGTAGGCCACCTTACTGTTTAAACTTGGTCTTGGACATTCCGATCTTAACCTAGTTCTGACATCCTTTGGAATCTCTCTCCTAATCCAGTACCTTACGTACTTGGCCACATGCTCAACTGGGGTCCACTGTGGAGACAAAGGATGTTGTATCATTTACGGATCGAACATCTCCTCCCCTTGAGGATCCACAAAGTCACCTATCTCAAACTTTATTCCTTTGCCTTCTAACTTCCTTTTCTTATTCAAAATCTCTTCCACATCTGAATCCTCCAAACTTGAACTACACGTAAGCTCCACATCCCCACTTGTTGAGCTCGAGTCACATGCTGCCACACTATGACTTTTTTTACACGCCTTTATAGCGCTTCCTTTTGCCTTTATAGCAACCCCTTTTTGAACCTTACGTTCATTTCCTTTATCCTGACCTCCCTTCTCATTATGTCTCCTTTTATGGGTCTTCTTCAAACCCTGGCTAGACATTCCTGCGACAACGTCTACCTCTTCTGTCGTCCAGAAGTCATCCTCCTCACCAGATCTGTGTCTGGTTTCTCTTTTCCTCATACTTTTCTCCAAAGTATTTTCAATCTTCTTATCCAGAGATGCTGACATCTCCCCAAACATCTTTTCCATATACATCTTCATTCTTTCTTCCATAGTAGGCTCTGCCCCTTCCATTATATGTTTTAATTAAAACACCTCACAAAAATAGAAAAGCTCTAAAATCCTCTCTCAAATTCTTCTACCTCTAATCTCTATTAGCCACAACACTTCAAACCCTTTCACCAACTCCAATCTTTATCCACCCAAATTAACCTTCTCTCTCTTGTCACAAACTAAATCCGTCCTCACGCTGACCCTCCGATCGAAGTCTGACTGAAATTGACCTCGTTCTTCTAGATGCTTCAAATCATCCCTAAAGATGGCCGCCTAACTTCCTTTAGAGTACTCGAGTCTTATCCCATACTCTCAAAATGGCCACCTCACGTAACGTAATATAGGAGGCCCCATCTGGACACACCTCTTTCAACTTCCCCCTTCTCGCGCACCATACTCCATGCCACGAGAGGAGAAAGACGCGCTCAAGCGCAGAGACAGACGCGCTCGAGCGCTACTGCTCGAGCGCAAATACCTCGCGCCTTTGATTTCAAAACAGCATTACAACGAACTGAGACAGACGCGCTCGAGCGCTACTGCCCGAGCGCATATACCTCGCGCCTTTGCCATGTCAACGAACTGCCACACGCCCGGTAATCTTTTCCTCAGTCTAAAACGGTAACTCTTATTAACTTTACGATACACTTTTCGTTTCTTTTTCAATCATTAAATAATAATCGCTGAATCCCACAACGCGAATCCTCTTCCATGATCTCATCCCCCATTCCGTCATCAAAACACTTTTCCCTCTACATAAAGTTATTCTTTCATTTATACATTAACTCTTCATTCCTTAGAATTCAACCCTCATCAATCTTTTTTCTATAATCATCATTCATTACTTAATCAAACAAACACTTTCAAACCTAACAAGAGATTTGAATGTACTTATCTTGTGCTTGAGCAGCAACAAAAGAGGAAGATGGCTGCCTGTTCTAGGAGTATATGCATGTTCTACGTTCTAGAATGTATTTGGTGTATTCTAATTCTAAGTGTTTGTTGCTGCTGTGTTTGGGGAGCAATAAAGGTATATATGCATAATATTGGCCTCCGGGCCTTGTCATAAAATTTGGCTGTGAGTGCACAATATTGAGTGTTTGTCATGCTCTGTCTGTGGAGTTTATACGTACAAGGTTCCTCATACCCGGATGTGCACCGATGCCGTTCCTGAGTCCCAGCATACATTCATGAGGATTGTGGCGCTGACATATATTTGTGATCATTCTCGCCAAGGCAAGACAAAGTGGGCACGCCAGACAGCGTGTCGTGTAGACGATTCTTTTATTTACAGCAACTTATCCAAACACTAACGTGTTTCGGCTGCCTTCAGCCTTTCTCAAAGTGTACAAGCCCCATCACCATATGAAACATTTTAAAAACATTCTTCATAAATATGAAAGAGATACTACAATCCATTACAGCTTCCAAACAAAGTTAGAAGACAGATCCCTTCAATACACACACCTCTCGTGTTAAACATTTAAAATCAAAAATATTTTCTTTTTTCACTATTACTGATGGTAAAATGCAGTTTTCACTTTGGGGAGAATGGGGCATTCTCAACTCATACCACATATATATTACCTACTGGCGGCCGCTAGTAGGTAGTTCTTGTTAGGACATAGTTTCCATAGGAAAATAGTTTTTTGACTTGCTTATATCTTTGGCGCCGGTTGACAAATCCTCATGAAATTTCCAAAGCAATTAGAAACTCAACATCAGCTTGTGTCTGGACAGTTTTGGGGTGGCCCGTCAAGTGGGGGCCGAGAAATAGTGGTTGGGGTGGAAGGGGCGATCCCAAAATGTGTTTTCCCCATGTTAATTCCCAGTAGGAACTTTGAACAAGCGTACAGCCCGAACTGCTGGACAGAATTACACCGAATTTGTGTCGGATCTGATGTCAAATTTACTCACTTTTCCGCAGGAACGCCACACAAATAATGAAGGTTCCGCAACCTCCCCTGGTCACCCTCTGCACCTAATTACATCTAGGTACAGATGATAACTCGGGGAAGAAGAGAAAAAAACAAGGAGAGGAAGAGGTCCAACGTTGCACCCCACTCTGGACAAAAGCAGACAGCCAGAACCAAACAGCCAAGCAAAGTCTCTGTGAAGAGAATAGGCAAGCAATGAGGTAAGTATGCGAAGCGTGTTTACTTCTAATTTAGTTCTGTTCAATGTGCGCTTGCGTCTACCTGAATTATACCCTTCTTCCAGGAATTCTGGTACTTGATATAAGAAAAGAGTGTGGTGCATCTAGAAAGGAGAATAGTAAAAACAACTAAGATTCTTTTGGGTTAGGGAATAATTAGTAAAATGCCATGTAGAATAAAGTTGAATCAAACAGAAAGAAAACCCACCTAATAATATGAGGTAGTTAACAGAATATATTTTCTTCATGGCGTTGAATTATACATGTTGCCGTGTCCACCTTAACTCCAAGCAGACCTAATAATATATTTTCTATCTTTTCAGGTATCCCGAGAACCAAAGGCAAAAGGCACTGTGAAATAATTGAATTATGCAGCTTTTCTTTTGTCATTATGTTTCTTTAAAACAAAAACAGAAGTTCACCAGACAAGCACCGGAGAAATCAGCTGGGATCTGCAGGAGCCCGAGGAAAACGCCGACAGTTAGGAGGAGCAGACGCCCGTAGAAGACGTGGAGAGGCAGGGATTGGAGACGCCGATTCAACACGAAGATCCCAGGCGCTGAGGGAATCCGACGCCGGCATGAACACGGAACACTCCAGCGGTGATGCCCCGGAAGAACCGGAAGCAATACACTATGTCCCGAAGCAGGAATGCGAAGCGTCTCTGCTCGGGACCATGGCGTATTTGAGCTCTCCAGCCGACTCCCGCGCCTGCGTGGTTGCGGGAGCCGGACATTTTTGTCGTTCGCCGGTCATATGCGACTGGCAACTATGACAATTTGGCAGAAAGGTAGATTTGGTTACGCAGATCACACTTTCACTTATTTTGGGTAAATCTGTTCAGTAGTTTTAGAGATATTAACCGGAAAGCACATTTGTATATATAGGGACATGGACCCTCCGCGGATGCAACCGCAGACTCGCGCGCCACAGCAAGGTCCTGACTGGCTGGCCGCACCTTCA
Source organism: Calotriton arnoldi (assembly GCA_963921515.1). Classification (NCBI taxonomy): domain Eukaryota; kingdom Metazoa; phylum Chordata; class Amphibia; order Caudata; family Salamandridae; genus Calotriton; species Calotriton arnoldi. Next base: position 2,374,907 of record CAWUFW010000363.1, read on the forward strand.
CAGAAAAGTTGCAGCCGCCATTTTGTTTGTCGGGGAAACGGTCCCCGGGGCTGAAAATGTGTTTGCAAATTGAATGAAGGGGTCAGGTGAGATGTTTCCCGACCCCGTATACACTTGTACATGTAAAAGAAGCCTGAACATGTATCCTGGGGCCAGAAATGAGAAAACAATTCATTTTTTTTGGCCACTCGCGAGATCCGCTGATTCCTCACGGGGCTCAGCGCAACCCCAACCCCGCGGGGGATCTGCGGATTCAGTGCGACTGGGAAAAAAAAAAATACATATATATTTTTATACTGTCTTCCTCTCACAGCTACTCATACATACAGTCTCACATCCAGGCTTACACCCATAGAGACACTGTCACACCCATTTACGAAACCATACAGAGACTCACACACATTCACACACCCATACAGACTCTCACACTCAGACTTACATCTATACAGACAGTTTTACACCCACTCACATACCCATACGGACACTGTCAGACCCATTCACAAACCCATACAGACTCTCACACGCACACTTACATCCATACACTGTTTTACACCCACTCACATACCTACACAGGCCCTCTCACACCCACTCTTACACTTATGCAGGCACTGTTACACTCATTCACACACCCATACAGAGATTTTCACAGCCACAAATATACCTATATAAACACTTTTCAGCCACTCACATTTCCATACAGTGTCACACCCAGAGTTACACCTATATAGACACCTTCATAGCCACTCAGATACTGATGTAGAGTCTCACACCTAGTAATATACTCATACAGACACTGTTACAACAAGTAAGATATGCATTGAGAAACTTCTGCACCTAAAATAATACTCAAGTAGACTCCGTTATACACACTGTGAGATCTATTCAGAACAGTCTACTACAGTGGTTCCCAAACTTTTGACTCCTGAGGACCCCCACTGAGTCACCACTGGAAGCCGGGGACCCCCAAGCAATTTGTATGATTTAAATTTCGAAAATTAAAACAGTCATTAGAAAAAAATAAACACACGTGCACACAAAAAAAATACTCGAATTACTAAGGATTTTAGTATTTTATATTGAAAGAATTTGCAAAAAATAAAAGATTTTAATGGGAAGGTTGGTGCTGCATCTCCGTGACTAACTTTTAAATGGTTGGTTTCATTTTGCAGTACGAGGCTCCTGCTCCTGCCAGGGCCAGACTAGAAACCCAAAGCAGCCCTGGCAAATGTTTTCAGACCAGTCCTCCATACGTTGCACATCAAGTCCAGTCAATGAGCCTGACCATTACAAAGGGGGCTTTGGGAGGCTCTCCCCCAAGAAAATTCAGGAAACCATGGTGCATTCTACAACACATTTATCATTATATATTGAATTGTATCAGCTTTTAAAGAAAAGATAATGATGACCTTACTATGCACCAAGATACCACAATCTTTGTTGGGGTTCTTCAATGATTCCCTTATTATCACCCTCCAACAGTGCCTCTCATCTCTCCATAGCCCCTCTGTCACATGTATTTAATTTGTTTTATAGCATCTCTCATACTATTGTAGGATGTCAGAGCATTTTACATCACACACATATAGAGACAATGAATCATACGTGTAAATCAGTGTACAGAAAATGTTACATAAGGCAAAGGGGAATACAAGGTGTAGGATTCACGTCATTCATACTGGTAGGCATTTTTAAAGAGTGCTTGGTCTGGAGAAGCACAAACTCAGGTTTCAGAACATAACAGTGGTTAGCATTGACTTTAACAATAAAAATGTATTTCCACCCAAATAAACCTTTTTAGCAGCATCAGGATAATGAAAGGCTGGGAAAAAACATAAGTAACTAACTTGTACCATGCAGTTTGCATGCAGCTCTGATGCCAGTTTAAAGCTCACGGCGCTAGATTAAGATTGTCACTTATGAGCTGCACAGTAAAAAAGAGAATCTCTGTAACAAAAGCAGTAATCCACTGACCTATGCACATTAAATACTGTTTTTTAAAATGCATGGTACACGTTCTTTGAGATAGGCATATTAACCCTCTGTGCTACATTAGATAAGTCAAAGCTGCACTGGACAAAACTCATCTCTCTCCAGCAGGTACATTAATCACGGGCGTTATCTTGACACTTTTATTGTTGCTCGTAAACTGCTAATTATACAAGGAACTTTGCAGTGCTTTTAAAACTGCTGCCTGAGGACCCCCTGGGAATGTGTCACGGACTCCTGGGGGTCCGCGGACCACAGTTTGGGAAACACTGGTCTACTAGAAATATTAAATGTGCTCTTTTGCGTTAAATGTGTGCTTTTGGTTTGCGGATCTGCGATGGATCCGCGGATTCGATAATAAAAATAAAATATTAATAATTTAAAAAAAATATTACCAGTTAAAAATAACTGTTTGGGGCATAGGATGGCTCTTAGAAGAGCCGTTGTGTTCACTGTGTGTATACGATGACTACATATACAAACAGATGCAGGATTTGAAGTTGCTCAGAAATACTCTGTTGCCTTCGTCCGTGAAGTGAACAACATCTCTCCTGTATATTCCATGCATGTTCAAGTGCAGGTTATTATTGTGGATAGAGTTATTAGAGATACATGGTTTCTGAGGAATGCTGAAACAGTTTTATTAACATGTTTCCTGCCTTTCTCTATCAGTGGACAAAACTGAGATGACCACTTCCCTTTCTGCCTCTGGCATGTGTTAGCAAAATACCAAGGCAGTGAATGGAAAAAGCTGCATTAATTGATCAAACATATTCTTCATTAGGATTTCCAGTCCTACCCCCAGTCAGTGTGCCCAGTTCATTGCCACCACATTGCACAATTATGAGGTCTGGATGTTGGGAATCCATAATGCTTTCAACCAATGGTAGAAATTCCTGCCAGTTTAACACTCTCTGGCCAAACCAACTAATATCCACATTAGGCAAGCCCAGGTCCCTGTCGATCCCACTTTTTCTTGCAACCTCTCTAGCCTAGAACACAAAGCTATGCCCTACAATCCACATTCTAACCATTTTGAAGGATGGAGCAGTAGCACATAGGAGAAGGCTGCAGTTGAATGAGTCAGTTACGGGTAGCAGGAATAATTTGAAAGAATACATTTTATTGGCTGTTCTAACTATGTTAGTGCATGAGGCTAGGTAGTGATTTTGTGAGAGAAGTAAATAGATTTTGGATTGGCTTTTGAAAAAGTAGAAAAACTGTTGCTGTTTGAGATCTGTGTAGAAACTGAAATTTCAAACTTTAAAGCAGGACAAATTTCAATTTCTGGAAGAACTTACACAACACTGGCTGTCTTCTTTCATGAAGGACTTCATATAACTTCAGAACACTACACTGTGTACTTTAAAACTATAAATGGATGGACAGAATGCAACAATAGTAAGCTCAAACTTTCAAAAAAACTGCCTTTCAAACTTCCAAATTTGTACCTCTTCTTTCTTCAACCAAAGTTCTAAGAAGGATTACTGTTGGGGGGCGTGCACAAGCCGACGGCCGTAATGAACGCGCGGAGTTGAAGCTCCGTCGGCTTCCCCACGAATCCCGGCCCCTGTGGGCATGTAACACAGCTGTACTGGTGCGCATACCCGGGTAACATTTCCCGAACACAGCTCGCAAGCACTCCGATGCCTTTCGTGGGATGATATGCAGGCCGAGAACAATGCCCCGTGTTGGAAGACATGCCTGATCTGCGGCCTGGAATTGGCCTGTATCGGCGCCATTGAGGTGAAGCGGGGTGTGCCGGCCCCACCTGCGACCCAGGAACAGGTCTGAGCAGAACGAATGACCGGGGGGAGAGAGAGGGAGAGCTGCAGCGGCTGTCGTGAGGAGCTGCCGATCGCCAGGAAACCCTGGGCTGGAAGAGACTGTGCAGAGCTTGCTGCAGGCCGGCGCTAAAACACTGCTGCAAGGCGCGGCTCCGGCATCCGAGTGGTGCCGACGACCAACCCGAACCAGTGGTGGTGCGCATCAGCAAGGCAGGAGCAGCTGGCTATTGATCTGTGGGACCAGCGTGGGCTGGCCCTAGGTCCGTGCTTCGACCTGTGAAGTCCAGCGGGCCGCCTTTGCGCTTGATTGTTGGGAGAGGTTACCGGAGTCCCAGCGTGCCCTCTTCGCCAGATCATGGGACTTCGGGGACGGAGGGTCGGCCGCACGAACAGACTGTAACGCAGCGGGGCGAGCACGAAGAAGCAGAGCTTACTGGTGTGCGAAAGGCCGCTGGAGACTGGTTTCTCGATCCACCCAGTGGAACGGTAAACTAACCTGGGCCCAATCTCTACCTTCTCATTCCCATTGTCCTGAATGGTGCACTGTTTTGCCCTCAAGTAGGCCAGCGCATCGGAAAAACGGGTGCGGCTCCCTGCTTGGTGGTGAACTCTGCTGGCACAGGAACACAGTGGCCGGCTTGGCTTGTAGGCTGCCGACACATTCATGCGAGAAGATATGGCTCGAAAAAATCCTAATCAGCGCAAGGTGCCTTTCGACGCTGTGAAAGACAGGGTGGCGCCTGCATTCACTGATATGACCGAAGATAATGCCTCAGGGCTGGGTGGGGAGGCAGTGCAGTCGAGCACTGAAGCGCTCATGATAGAACTGCGCAGTGACTTCAAGGCCCTGGATGGTAGATTTGACACGCTCGACAAAAGATTGGACAAGATGCATGAGCGCCTGGACAGCAACAAGTGGAGACTTGACGTGGCAGAGGGCAGAGTATCGGACCTGGAGGATGGGGTGGCTCAAACTGCAAAAAGACAGGAAAAACAGGTTAAGACACTAGCCATGAAGAGTGAGGACTTGGAGGTGAGGGGTAGGAGAAACAACATACGCAACCTTGGGGTACCAGAGTCCACAAACAGCGGGTGCATGGATCAATTTGTTGAGCGGTTGCTGGCACAGTTGTTTGGCGTAGATTCCTTCCACTGCGAAGGTGGGTGAGAACGCACTCATAGAGCGTCAGGGCCGCGTCCCAACCCGGGCCTCCCTCTGCAGCCAATAATTGCAAGGCTGTTAAATTTCAGGGACCGGGACACCGCCCTAAGATTAGCAAAGGAAAAGGGCCCATTGAACTGGCAAGGATCAGTATTATCAATATTCACCATTCTACTGCAGGAGGCTCGGCGAAAGTACACAGGCGTGAAAGCCACACTCCGCAATCTTGGTCTACGATACGGAATGCTCTGCCCGGCTGACAGTTGACGTCAACGGAAAAGTGCGAATTTTTGAAAACCCCACGGACATACAAAACGTTTGCAAAACCATCACAGAAGCATCGGCGTGGATCGCCACAAGGGTCGTAGCCAGAGATTCACTCCAGGGCTAGTATGGACCTTTTCCCGACCAGCTAATTGCAAATTTAGCCACAGATGGCTAATGAGGCTGCTGGAACTAAGAGCAAAAACATTCCACATTGGGGCGCATAAACGAATTGTAATGTTGCGCTGGGTGTAATGCACGGAGATGTAGCTGCGGTTAAATTTGTTCAAGTGTATATCTTCCAGGATGCTGGGGTCATCGTGGTGTTGTCGCATCCCCAGTAATCATCACCTTACAGATAGTGGTTAGCCATGGTTGGCTTTGGAAGGTTCAACAATTGTTAGGGGGGTTAAAAAAAAAATTCCAAACAGGGTATGGGGTGTTACCCATCTCGGTGTACAACAGTATCCCGATCTAGTATGATAAAAAATATGCATAGTACATAATAATGCCAGCTAATATCGAAACATATGCAGACATAGCGTTCATGTCTTGGAACATTGGGGGGCTAAACAAGTCACAGAAATGCAGGCAGGTCTTGCAATATATACGCAGACATGCAATTGATGTGGTATTCCTGCAGGAGACACTCTTGGGGCCCACCCATTCATCTTCATTTGCTTCCACCTGGGGGAATAATCGATTTTTTGCTAGAGTTCATAGTCTCCTGGGGCATCTATTCTCATACGTAAAACCCTGACCGTTCGGCATTTAAGCATGGTTGCAGACCCAGAAAGGTGCTACCTATTGGTATTAGGGTTGATATTAGGGCAACGCATACTGCTAGTTAATGTATAAGCACCTAATATGGACAACCCCGAATTCTTTCACAATCTACAGATACAAATTGCCCTAATCGATACCGACCATATTTTATTGGGGGGAGACCTGAACATACTTTTGGATCCAGCGCTAGATGGCACAGCAATAGCACCATTTAATAAACCCCACTCCAGCATTGCATTGGAAGAATTGTGTGAAACATACGCATGGTGCCTGCTGCACCCCTCTGAAGTCGCCTACATGCACCACACGACCCAGTACAACACATGAACCAGGCTAGATTATTGGCTGCGGTCATGTACCATGACCCCATGGATGCAATCGGATAAACATCTACCCCGAACATTTTCTTATCACTCTCCTGTGACCCTGTCCATGTGCATACCTGGGGCCAGGGGGGTTGAATGACAGTGGCGATTTCCAGAAATGGCTCTGTTGGATGCGGTCTTCAGGGGCGAACTCAGAAAGGCGATAAATGAATACTTTGAGAATAAAGCAGAGTCGGTTTCATCGCAGCGTACATGAGGGGGATATGCATCTCCAAAAGCAGAAGGATATTGAAAGATCTCCGAGGCACACTTACCAGATTAGAGGGCGAGCTATTGTCACTAGACTGTAGTCAGGCAGATAAGGAAACCCCAGACTATCTAACTAGAAGGGCGACCTTGATGACAAAATATCAGGAATTGGCGGAGAGGGCGAGAGGCCAGGACGCACATTAGCATACTCCTGCAACCACCACGCGGACAGTCGTTGGGACCGAATGAGGAGTATATAGCCGACACACCTGGAATCAAGCAAGAACTGCTTAGATATTTCACTGACATGTATTCAACAAGACAAAACGGAAGGCCATAGTGCCATTGACAATTATTTGGAAGAAATAGTGATGGTGTGGCTGACGTCCGCGCAACAACAATTTTTAATTGAGCCCTTCACTATTGAAGAACTCAAGCAAGCAAACAATGCCATGGATGGGAACAAGGCCCCGGGTTCCGATGGGTTTACTGGTGTTTTCAACAAGGCCTAGAAGGAACTCTTGGCACCGCATTTACTGGAAGTATATGGGGAAGCATTACAGGAAGGGATTTCCCCCCACCCCCATGCTCCGGGAGGCTATTATACTACTTCTTAAGCCAGGGAAGGATCCAATGCACTGCGGCTCCTATAGGCCGCTATCACGGTTAAACTTCGATACTAAAATATTGGCCAAATTGGTGGCGACCAGACTTGCGCTGCAGCTAGGGCAAATACTATCACCAGTACAGTCGGTATTTGTCCCGCCCAGGTCCACCGCTTTAAATCTTCGTACGTTTTTTGCAGTCCTTCGTAGAATAGCACCCACTGTCCCGGCAGTAGCGGCGTTGCTGGACGCAAAAAAGGCCTTTAATTCCCTAGGATCGCCCTTTCTCCAAGCCATACTGCGGAAGATGGGTTGTCCGGCCGGTTTTATATCACTTATCCCCTTGCTATATACCCCAGCTACCACGCGCATAAGTAATCGGCACAATAACATGCTCAAATGACATAACTCGAGGTACCAGACACACTGTCACTGCTCCTTTTTATCATAGCAATGGATCCCCTGGTGAGACAACTACATAAAAATCACCTCCATCAGGGGTTGCAGTTTAAACCAGGCCCAGTACTTGTGACGCTGCATGCGGATGATATTATATGTTAGATGCCCTGCTGAAAACTTGGCACCTCTGTTGCATGAAGTTGCGCGTTTCGGGGAATTATCGGGACTGCATATCAATTGGCAAAAGTCTGTTATCTTTCCTCTAACTGACGTGAGGGACCGCACGTGTGAAGGGTTTCCACTGATTTGGTGCGAGTCAGAAACTCGATACCTGGGGGTCACTCTGCACAAAAACAAAGAACAAATACTACGATTAAACTATGGCCCGGTTATAGATAAACTGAACACTAAAATAAATAGATGGATTTGGCTACCACTCTCAATGGCGGGGCATATAAAATTGGTAGTTTTACCAGAGCTGCTTTATCTATTCAACAACCTCCCTATTCCCCTCACAAATACATTCTTCACCCAATTGAGTGCACAATTGACACAACTTATTTGGGAAGGGCGACAACCGCATATTGGATGGGACACCCTGGTCCTTCCATACGACAAAGGAGGGTTTGGAGTCCCAAACTGACAGCTGTATTATCTAGCGGCACAATGCAGCTATGCACGGCATTGGTATCAACCAGATGCCCGTATACCATATGCCAAACCGGAGGCAGACTTGGCATCCCCAGTGCCGATACGGGTGCTCTTACCTGCGGGACTGCCACAAGATAAAGACGACATTCAAACAGTATCTGACGCCTGCTGGGCCTGGAGGAAACTGCTCCGTGTTACAGGGGTACAGTACTATACACCTCATCACTTCTCTTGATTGACAATCCATGGTTGCCTATTACAACAGAACCATTAGTGAAGCGCACGCTTCGTCGATACGGGTTATGTACATTTGGTGATGCTTTCACTGGAGGTCACATATACTCGCGTACGGAGGACATCCATTTCGTAGACGCTCCACACATAGACCACTTTGTATTGTCCAGACTCCAGAATGCATAAAGGAGTCGAGTGCCTACTTACCCACTAGAGTCTGACAATTTTACACCACTTAAGCTGCTTATCGCAGATAATGAAGGGGACAGGCTTATCTTGATGCCGTACTGCGCCAACCTAGAATTAATGCCTGTCCACGACACCAAATTAAGAAATGCATGGGAGGTAGACCTGGGACATCCACCTGCAGACAAAATGTGGCAAGACTGCTGCAAACTCACCCGCACAGTGTCCTGCAATCACAGACACAAACTGCTCCATTACAAATATTTACGTAGGATCTATAGGACACCGGTAACGATGGCTCGCATAGCCCCTTCCCGCACATCACGATGCCCTAAATGAGAGGCCCCCACAACAGATTTCATCCATAGGACTTGGGCATGCAGTAGTATAGCAGAATATTGGGGGGAATTTTTTTATTGAACTGCAACATATGACAATTACAGATTAAACCATCCCCACTATTGGCCCTGTTGGGTTATGCCGCGGATATCCCGAAGGCGACACGCAGATATGTAGGGATAGCATTACTCATGGTAAAGAGGGAATTGGCTGGGGGCGGAAAAGCACACCAACTGTGGCACAGTGGCTTAAAAGCTTGAGGTACTGCGACACCAATAGTGAATTATATGCCAGATTGCAACCCCCCCCATGTCAAGACCTAAGGACATTAGGCAACCCCTAAGAGACTATTTGCATAACCAAGCCAGTGGAGAGGGCACCCAGTACACATGGTGGAACACTGAATCACCAGGGGAAGGATGAACATACATGGATATGTAGGGGCAGTTATGTACAAAGTAAGAACGTATCACTGTACCAGATTGATGTTAACATTGTGCATTTGATTAAATTTACTTTATCTACTATGACATTGGACGCATTGTGCATAACATGTTAACTGCTGTTGCAGGCACCATGCTGCAGACACCATTGAAGCAGGGAGAGAATGCTATTATACTATCTATATAACACAGAGAGCTGTAAAACAATAAATAAAGTTTAAAGAAAAGATTACTGTTGAAAACGTGTTATGCAGTGTTTGTTTTTCATGGATCATTTCTGCTTGCGGCATCATTCAGGCTACGGGGGCGATGTCCTGTTAACGGTGTCCAAAATTCAAATATTATTTATATGTATTTTGTGTGATGGATTACTTACAAGGTAATAACATTTTATTTTTTTCTGATATATTTATTGTAGGAAAGTAGGATCTGCTTCTTATGGTTACCCCCACTTTTTGCTTGATGTGATGCTGTTTTTGACTAGTCTGACTGGGATCCTGCTAATCAGGACCCCAGTCTATCTGCTTTCTCCTTAAACTGTTGTGTTATGTACTTAGGTACACCCCAGATTGGCTACTGGGGTACCCTTGTCAGTCCCTAGAATATAGTACCCATGTACCCAGGGCATAGGCATCACAGAGGTCTCCCATGGGCTGCAGCATGTATTAGGACACCCATGAGAGACCATTCAAAATGAAACTACAGGCCTGCCATTGCAGCCTGTGTAAGTTGGTGCATGCACCACTTACGAAAGATATAGGTTTACTATATCTAAGGGTCACTGCACTTAAAACGTACAATTCACCCCTCTAGCAGGGTCCCAGCAATTCTACGTCCTCTCGACACTGTCCTGACTCGAGTCGTGGTTCTTATACCACTTTTTTAGTATATGGTTTAGTCCCCCCCTGTGTATTAGTGCTATTTACTGTGATTTATTTGCTTAAGTATTGTGTGCTTTGTGTCTATCTCCGTGTAGGAGATACTGTAACATACTAGAGAGTGTTCTATAATAAATAGATATTTTTATACATACTTTGTGTGGTTCCTTTTCCTTTAATCTATACTATAAGATTACATTCTGGTAAAACAAGCTGCTTTACACTCTTTCAAGACTAAGCCTGAAGGCTGCTCTCCACAGCTACCACTTGGATAGCTTTCTAAGGTTGTCTGAGACCTCTTAAATCACCATAAGGGTTGTCTGGACTGGTGCAAGGTGCCCACTTACATTATTGTCAGAAAAAAAGGAGTTAGGCCCATGGGGCAAGGCACAGGCAGGGCCGTTTATATATACTTGAAAAAGAATGAGCCTGTACCTTGCATTCTTTGTTTAGTATACAATTTCACTAAATAGTCAAACCCATCGATTTCAGTTTGAGCAGGTATTTTATTTTAACCTTTTTATTTTCACTAGATTCTTATTTTTTGCTGCTTTTTGATCAGAAAAAAACATGTGTCTGGTCATATCAAAAATTCTACACATAAATATGCTATACAACATATATTTACATAAATCAGTGTTGATTTGGGATACTGAATATAGATGCTTTAAGAGTTTCAGGATTAAAATTGAGAATAACAATTGTGATATATGTATTGGATGTGATATATGTATTAGATTTTCTTTTTTGTAAAAGTCACACACTGATTTATGTAAATATATGTTGTATAGCACATTTATGTCTAGAATTTTTGATATGACCAGACGTTTTTTTCTGATCAAAAAAACAGCAAAAAATAAGAATCTAGTGAAAATAAAAAGGTTAAAATAAAATACCTGCTCAAACTGAAATCGATGGGTTTGACTATTTAGTGAAATTGTATACTAAACAAAGAACGCAAGGTACAGGCTCATTCTTTTTTCAAGCACTTACATTATTGGACATCATATACCAGGCCAGCTTCTCACATTGGTGTGCAGCGGTTGGGATTCAAGCCTGCATTGTTTTACCAGATACATCTTTGTATTGATTGACTGAAAAACCACTAGTACTAGGCACATATAATGAAAGCTTAGAATAGTAAGTTCTAGTGAACTTGGGGTTTGGTAGGTTAAGGGTCTAGCACACCCTTTCTCCAACCTAAGAGAGTTTAGCTCCCACTAGGTTAGGTAGGTGCAACACCACACCTCACTTAGTATGTCTACTAAAGGAGATGCCAGTGGCTCTCTGCCTAATAGATACAATGAACATTCGTTCCAAGAACTGAAAGCACTTTGTGCATCTAGAAAGCTGAAGACAGGGAGAAGTGCCAACACTCAACGCCTTGTAGAGGTGCTACTGTTGGATGACCTGAGGAAAGTCTTTGGGTCAGATGAACAGGACAGGGTGGGTGGGCCAGGGAATGAAGATAGGGCAGGAGGGGAACCAGTCTTTGACCTAGAATCAAACCCTGACCAGGGGGAGCCCGACGGCTCCCACCTGGACAATTCAGACCTCCCAGAGGAGAACACAAAGGGACAAGAGGATGCCCTCTTTGCTCCTCCTGGAAAGGTGCAGAGTAGACCAAGGAGGTCTAGGTCCTCCTCTGCAGAATCCAATACTTCTAGACAGTCAGTAGGGACCTCCATTTCTAGTAAAGGAGGGAACTCTTTGGGTAGGGCGTACCAAATGCTTGAACTTGCAAAAGCTAGGCTTAGGCTCAGGAAAGACCAGTTGGCCCTTGACGGAGAGTCCCTAGAAGTCAAGGAAGAAATTGGGACTAGAGTCCCATTGTGGCAGCAACAGTGTCCCTAGAAGTAAGGAACGTTCATGTGACAATAGGAACCTGAGCAAGATTGTTCCTCCCTACCATGTTGGGGATGACATCCATAAATGGATAACTGCTTTAGAGAGGGCCTGTAAAGTTCAGAGGGTCCCTCAGGAGCAGTGGGCAGCTATCTTGTGGCTCTCCTTTGCTGACAAAGGTAGAGATAAGCTCCTCACTGTTAGAGAAGAGGATGCTGACAATTACTCAGTTTTAAAGAGTCCACAATCCAACAAGAAAAAAGGCAAAAAAAAACCTTGCCGTTACTTGTGTAAGATAAAAGCACATTGGACAAAAGATGCTGATTGTCCAAAAGCCAAGCAAACTACTCCTACCACCGCTGCCCCTAAGGCAACTGCTCCCCCTAGCACAAGTACAAGTGGTGGTACAGGGAACAAGGGATTAGTGGGGATAACCTTGGGATCTGAGGTGGGTTCTGGCTTAGTCAGATCTCCAGCTCAGGCTGTTCTAGTCTGTGATGGTGGTATGGATATTGCCACCTTACTGGTCAGTCCCGGTAACCTGGGAAAGTACAGTCAACAGACTTTGGTCAATGAAACAGAGGCAATGGCCTACAGGGACACAGGGGTCAGTGTCACCATGGTGACAGAGAAACGTGTGTCTGCTGGACAGATCATACTTGGTGAAATGTACCAAGTGACCAATGCAAACAATGTCAGGACTGACCATCCCTTGGCAGTTGTTCGATTCAGCTGGGGAGGGGTAACTGGACCTAAGAAGGTTGTGGTAAGTTCAGACCTACCAGTATATTGTTTGTTGGGCAATGATTTGAAGACTTCAGCCTGGGCTGAAGTGGAATTTAGGACTCATGCAGCAATGTTGGGCATCTCTGCAGATGTGTTTGCTGTGACTAGGTGTTAGAAATGTGGGTCTCTAGTTGGCAATGGTTTGCACCTTGTCCAAGTAGGGACCCTTCCTTCTAATCAGGATAAGGGAGTTACACTCCTAAAATAACCCCTGCTCACCCCCTTGGTAGCTTGGCACGAGCAGTCAGGCTTATCTTAGAGGCAGTGTGTAAAGCATTTGCACATAACCAACAGTAATACAGTGTAAGCACTACAAAAGGACACCACACCAGTTTAGAAAAATATCCAATATTTTTATATACTTAAGACAAGACCAAAAACGATTAAAAAAAACACAATACAGTACTTAGAAATCTTCAGTTATCAAAATGAACTTGAAATAAAGTTCCTTGAAGTCGATAGCTTCCTCTGAGGCTATCACGGCGTAGTGAACAACAAATTCCAACAGTTCTGGCTTACCGCGATGTCGCGGGCCAGTTACGGTGTCGGGAAGACCCGCAAAACAGTACCTTTAGAAATGCAGCGCGCTGGCGACCTCTCGTTGAGCTCCGAATAGCACGGCGTCCGCAGGCGTCGGTTCCGGAGGTCGGTGTAGGAGTCGTCGGGCCCTTGAAGTCACACGCGTTGCAAATCGAACTCCTCGCGGTTGAAGTCAGGAGCGCTGGCGTCGGCAGGCGTCGGGTGCTGCGGTGCGAAGTGCAGTGTGCGGTGCCCTCAGGTCGCGATGCAGGCAGCGGCTCGGTGACTGTCGTCCAGCGGCATCAGTGAGACCAGGGCTGCGGTGCGAAGTGATGCAGTGCTCGTTACGGTGCTGGCAGGTCACGGTGCAAGCAGCGGCTTCGTCGGCTGACGAACTGGGGTCGATGGCGCCGGCAGGCCAAGGCTGCGGTGCGGGATGAGGACGGTGCGTCGTGTAACTTACGAGCGGTGCCCTCGAACCACGGTGCAAGCAGCGGCGTCGATGTCGGCGTGGAGCGGCATCGTCAGGGATAAGGCGGCGTCGTGAAGCGAGGCGGTGCGAAGTACAGTGCCCACAGGTCGCGTTGCAAGCAGCGGCTCGGTGGCGGTGTCAGAAGGTGTCGTCGGTGAGACCAGGGTTGCGGTGCGGCGGTGCCATCTGCGGTGCCTTTAGGACACGGAGTCGGCAGCGGCGTCGGGCTGCTTTTTCTTCTGTTGCAGCACAAAACACACAGTCCCCAGTGCTGAGGGCAGAAGAACTTGAAGTATTTGCTGTTGCTGAGACTTCTTGAACAGGGGGCACGCTCTACCTCACGCCCTTGGAGAAACTCACAAAAAGATTGCAGAAAGTTCAAGTCCAGTCCTTTCACTGCCCAAGACAGAAGCAGCCACTGCAGGCCAACACAGCAAAGCACTCAGCAAAGTGGTAGTTCCTCCTCTCAGCTTCTCCAGCTCTTCTTCTTGGCAGTCTTCTTGGTCCAAAAGAGTTCAAAGGTTCTGGGGTCTGGGCCCCTCTTTTTATACACCAAAACCCTTTGTTCTCTGAAGGCAGAGAGTGTCTGTACCCAGCCCAAATCAGTTCTGTCCTCACTGGTGCAGCTTCCTGGCAGGGGGTGGAGACAACATTGTGCAAAGCAGACCAGGCCCATTCAGGTGCAAGGAAATCTCCTCCCACTACTCTAAATGCAGTCCAGGTCTATTCAGCCCAGCCCTGACCCATCAGGCTCTCTGGAGCCACTGCCCCTCTCCAGCCCCTGCCATCCCAAAGCCAGACAATTCACAACCCCAGCAGAGGCACACAGGATGGCTAAGCAAGAAAATACCTACTTTCTGTAAGAAAGTGGCTCTGTATATACTGAACCAAAGTAAGGTTCAGTGTGCACAGAGTCCACAGTCCCCAGAGGTTTGGCAGAGGCTAAAGTTAGATATAACCTTACTCTCTAAAGTGGCAGCTTGGTCGAGCAGTAAGGCAGTATCAAGCATTTGTTGTACACACTCAGTCAGCAAATGAAGCCACACACTCAAGAACTGAACTCTAGGCCAATGGTTTGTATATAAAAATATATGCTTGTTTTATTTTAGAACCAACAATAGGTATCCAAATATACTTTCTCAGAATGAGATGCTTTAGGTAAATACTTTCAATAGGCAATAGACTTTTGAATGCAATAGTTACAGTTGTTGCAATAGGCAACACAATTTTAAACACAATTATACATTGAGCTCAATGGGAATTTCTAGTTAAATGCAATTGATTACTTTTTGGATTACTTTTCTTACCACAGGACTGGATCCTAGATTCAGTCCTGGGACATCTCCTGTAAACAGTTGAGTAAAAGCGTTTTGGTTACAGTTGTGATTTTTAAGGAATATTATTGTATTTTAAAAGTTGACACTTAGAAACTTTTTCACATAGAATCACCAATGTTATCCTATGGAAGGAAATTCACTTAGCAGGTAAGTGGGGTTATTGTTACTTTTTCTAACTCAGTGTTGGATCCTGGATCCAGCACTGGTGCATCTCCTGTAAACAGTTGGAAGAATGTGTTTTCGTTATACAGGCGATTTTTAACGAATATTTGTAAGTTTGCAAAATCGACACTTCGAAACTTTTTCAGCAAAAACCAGGCAATGTTATCCTATGGAAGGAAATTCTAGTTACCGATAAGTACAGTTATGATTACTTTTCAGGGTCAGTGCTGGGCGCCAAAGTCCAGCACTGGGATCTCTTCTGATAACAGGTGAGTAAATTCGTTTTCGTAATTCGGCTGATTTTAGGTGAATATTTTAAAGTCTCAAAACTCGACACTTAGAAGAATTTCCAAGTGAAACCAGTCAATGTTACCCTATGGAAGGAAATTCAATTCGCCGGTAAGTTACTTTAACGTTACTTTTGTAATCCAGTGCTGGACTCCTAAATTCAGCACTGGGACATTTACTTAAAACAGGTAAGTAGTTACGTTTTTGTAGTTTGTACGATTTTTAAAGAATATTCTTGTATTTCAAAAGTTGACACTTAGAAACTTTTTCACAAAGAACCACCAATGTTATCCTATGGAAGGAAATTCAATTCACAGGTAAGTTACTTTTTAATTACTTTTGTTACTCAGTGCTGGACACCTAGGTTCAGCACTGGGGCCTTTCCTGCAAACAGTTGAGAAAATTCGGTTAGGTTATTTGTGCGATTTTTAAGGAATATTCTTAGTTTTCAAAAGTCGACACTTAGAAACTTTTTGGAAGAAAAAGTGTCCATGTTATCCTAGGAGGAAAAATCAATTATCGGTTTCGAGGTAAGTAATCGGTCTTTTGAATTAGGGTTCTGGGGTTAGACTCAGGGGTCTCCCAGGGTCAGTGATGCACTGTTGTTGCACCCTCAGCGGCACTAGGGCAGCCAGGTGCAGAGTGTTGAGGCCCAATGTTATCCTATGGAGGATAGGGGGACTCCGGTTGGTGGCGGCTGGCAAGCAGGCCACGGGGTTGTGGGAGCAAAGCTCCTAGGGTTAAGCTCAGGGCACATTGGGGACCAAGTTAGCACCAAAGGGGTACCCTCAGCGGCACTAGGGCGGCCGGGTTCAGAGTGCTGTTTTGAGGTCAGGTGCCCTGTTGATTTCAATGGAGATTCTCCGGGACAAAGAAACACTGCAGGCTCGGGAACGAGGACCTTACAGGAGCTACCACCACTTCGAGGGGTAAGTTGGGATGTAGAGGGTTGGTTAGGCACCGCTGGGTTGGGCACACAAGGCCGTGGGGCGTCGGGTGCAGGGGTGCCTTGGGACGTCGGATTTTCTTACCCGCTCTGGTCGCGGTAGGGGGGGGGGGTACTCTGGATCGAGGCTGCAGGCGTCGTCAGGAGGCTTGAGGCAGGCCAGGGGTCGCCGGATCTTGAGTCAGAATCGCCTGGGGGACCTCCTCAGGGTATTTGTTCACTCGAGCTCGGGCCGGGGTCGGCGGGTGCAGAGTGTGCTGGATTCGCGGTCTCTGGCTGACACCAGAAGTTGCAGTTCAAACACGTCCGGTGTTCACGGGAGAAACAGCTTGGAAAGTGAAGGCAGGCAGGTCCTCCGGGGTTTTTGAGGTTGCTGGCCGCTGGACAGGCCGGGGTTTTGCAGGAGCAGGTTCGAGGGGAGACAGGCCTGTAGGGCTGGGGCCAAGTCAGTGGGCGTCGTCCTCTTGTTAGCTCTGCATGGCTTCTCGTCCTTCTTCTTGTTGTTGCTGGATCTGAGGAAGGAAGGTTCAGGGTGCCCCTAAATACTAGATTTAGGGGCGTTACAGGTAGGTAAAGGGCAGGGACCTATCCTGCCACTCTCCTGTGGGAGGGGGGCAGGGGCCTAGTCCTGATTGGGCAGTGCTCCCCATCTTCAAAATGGCGAGAGCCCGGAGATGTGCTTCACCTCGCCTCCCTCACCTGAGGGGTGGGGTTGGCAGAGGGTGGCACACCCCCTTTCCTCCCTTGGTGTTTCCCGCCAGTCTTCCCGCCAGGATGGGGGGGGAAGAACCGGTGGGGACCAGTTGCTGAGTACAGTAAGTGGTCTGGGGAAGCTCACAAAGGCGGAATTCCTTTGAAGCTTCCCTCTGCCCATCCTGGGGGAGGAGGCCTAGCACCTCGCCCAGGACATGCATTGTTGCAGGCCCGGGAGAGCAGATGGCTCTCTACCCAGGGGTCCAGCAAACTTTCTGCTGAGTGGCAGCCTAGGCAGCCCCTCAGACAAGACGTGGATTGTAGGTTAGGTTCAGGGGGCAACTCTAAGTTGCCCTCTGTCGTGCATTTTACAGTAAATCCCACACTGGCATCAGTGTGGGCTTACTGTGCTGAAAAGTTTGATACCAAACTTCTCAGTCTTCAGTGCAGACATCATGGTGCTGTGGAGTTCGTGCTGACGACCTCCCAGCACCATATACTCGGAATGGCAGCACTGCACTTACAGTGCCCAGGAATGGACCTGGGTACTGTAGGGGCACAGGGCTCATGCACCTGTACCCTCACCACTGGCATAGGGCACCCAGCTAGAGGGGTGACTGAGGTATGCCAGGGCAGTGTGTTTGTGGGCATGGCACACAGGGATGTGTGCCATGTCGACTCTCTGTTTTGTTCTGCACCAAGACACTCAGCCTGCAAGGGCAGTGTGTGTGTGTGTGTGTCAGGGTACAGGGCCTCCAAGGGTGGCACAATAAGTGCTGCAGCCCTTAGAGGCCTTCTCTGGTCACAGTGCCCTGGGTACCTAGGGTACCATTTACCAGGGGCTTACCTGTGGCCAGAGAGGCCAATTGGGTTTAGGCTGTAATGCAGTTTTAGGGAAGGAACACAGGCCCTGGGTACCTGATTGGCAGTGACCCAGGGCACACCAAGGAAAAGTGCATCAGTTATCAGGCAAAAAGTGGGGGGGTTACTGGAACAGAAACCCACTTTCCTACACTTTCTAAAAGTGGTATTTTCAAACACAGAATGTAAAAATCATCTTCACTAAAAGATGCATTTTAACATTCGGAGTCCAGACATACTAAACTTTATTTTTCTACCTTGCTCCCAGGGGTAGTTATGTTTATAAGATGGTATAAACAAACTCCCCACTCTGTACTATGGGAACAGGCAGTCTTGCAATGGTGAAAAACGAAATACACTGTAATTCACCACCAGGACATGTCACACACATCAGTACATGTCCTGCATTTAACATACACCGCGCCCTGCCCACAGGGGTACCTTGGGCCTACCTTAGGGGTGACTGACATGTAGAAAAAGGGATGGTTGGGGCCTGGCAAGTGGGTGCACTTGCCAGGTCGACATGGCAGTTACAAACTGCGCACAGACTCTGGGGTGGCAGGTCTAAGTTACATTTTCAGGGCTACTTCTGTGGGTGGCACAACCAGTGCGGCAAGCCAAATAGTAGCATTTGATTTCCCAGCCCTGGCACTCTCAGTGCCCTTTACTAGGGCCTCCCCAGTAAATCAAATATGCCAATCATGGAAACACCAATCCATAACATAATTTACAACAGGAGCACTTGCACTTTAACAATGAACAGCAGTGAGAAAGTACGCAGAGACACTAAACCAGCAAAAACAGAGTAAAAACGGGGAGGTCAGAAAGCAAAAAGACAGGGGGAACATGCCAAAAGATGCCAAGTCTAACACTAGGTCACAAGCCAAACTGACATCCACTGAACAAGCCCTGAATCCTGGAAAAATGGACCTGGGGCCTTCCAAGAGAAAGAGCAGGAGGGGCAAGGCTGTGTCTTCCCCCCAAACTCAGAGTGAGGATCAGTCTCTTGAGGGAGATGATCTCAGTCCCTGTGAAGGAACCGTCCCAGTTGAGCTTGAACCTGATCAGGTTGAGTTCTTGGGGACAGGGGGCCCTTCCAGGGCAGACTTGAGTTTGGAGCAGCAAACCTGCCCCTCTCTTGAACCCCTCCGACAGCAAGCTGCAGCTGAGGCTGCTGGGAATGTCAGTGGGTCCCACAGGATCTACTGGGATGAGGGACTCCTTTATTCAGAGGGTAGAGACCCCAAGCCTGGTGCTATCAGGAGGTTGGTTATACCTCTGAAGTTTAGGGGCTTCCTACTCACTCTAGTGCATGACATTCCCCTGGCAGGACACTTAGGCCACAGTAAAACCTGGGACAGGCTTGTCCCTCACTTTCACTGGCCTCACATGAATGAAGACACCAAGGAGTTTTGTCGCTCCTGTGCCACTTGCCAAGCCAGTGGTAAGGCAGGTGGCACCACAAAGGCCCCCCGTATACCACTTCCAGTGGCGGGGGTTCCCTTTGAGAGGGATGGGATTGACATGATTGGTCCCATGAACCCTCCTACAGCATCTGGGCACAGTTATATTCTAGTGGTGGTGGACCATGCCGCTAGGTGCCCAGAAGCAATTCCCCTTAGGACCACTAGAGCTCCTATGGTGGCAAGGGCCCTCTTACGAATTTTTCCAGATTGGGCTTCCCTAAGGAGGTTTTAACTGACAGAGGTACAAACTTCATGTCAAGTTACATCACTGCAATGTGGAAGGAGTGTGGAGTGAATTACAAATTCACCACACCCTATCACCCACAATGCAATGGGTTAGTTGAGAGATTCAACAAAACCCTCATGGGCATGATCATGGGCCTCCCGGAAAAGCTTAGGCGAAA
Organism: Calotriton arnoldi; assembly: GCA_963921515.1. Taxonomy (NCBI): domain Eukaryota; kingdom Metazoa; phylum Chordata; class Amphibia; order Caudata; family Salamandridae; genus Calotriton; species Calotriton arnoldi. The sequence continues at coordinate 2,394,981 of CAWUFW010000363.1, forward strand.
ATTCGATGTTCTTCTGCCCTGCCTTCTCTTTGCCTACAAAGAGGTACCTCAGAAGGTTGTTGGCTACAGCCCTTTTGAACTTCTGTTTGGGCATCCAGTTAGGGGTCCCTTGTGTTTGGTGAAGGAGGGATAGGAGTTACCTCTCAAACCTCCCAAACAAGACATAGTGGACTATGTACTTGGTCTCCACTCCAGGATGGCTGACTACATGAAGAAGGCAAGCAAAAACCTGGAGGCCAGTCAAGAATTGCAAAAAGCTTGGCATGACCAAAAGGCTGTCCTGACTGTTTACCAGCCAGGCCAGAAAGTGTGGGTGTTGGAGCCTGTGGCCCCAGCAGCTCTCCAAGATAAATGGAGTGGACCCCAAACCATCATTGAGCAAAAAGGTGAGGTCACCTACTTAGTGGACCTTGGCACTCTCAGGAGCCCCACAGGGTGCTCCATGTGAACAGGCTCAAACCTTTTGTGGATAGGGCTTACATGGGCTTGCTCGTGGCAACTGATGAGGGACAGGAGGAAGAGAGTGACCCTCTCCATGATCTCCTCTCACAAAACCCTGATGATGGGTCAGTTGATGGGGTAGCCTTGGCAGGCAGCCTCAATGGCCAACAACAGATTGATTGCAGGAAGGTCCTCAATCAGTACAGGTATATGTTTTCTTTGACACCCAGTCAAACCACCTGGTGTACCCATGAAGTGGACACAGGTGAGAGTCTACCTGTTAAGAATAAAATCTACAGGCAGCCTGACCATGTCAGAGACTGCATCAGGACAGAGGTCCAAAAGATGCTAGAGTTGGGAGTAATTGAGCCCTCAGATAGCCCTTGGGCTAGTCCAGTGGTCTTGGTACCAAAGCCTCACACCCAAGGTGGTAAGAGAGATGAGGTGTTGTGTTGACTACAGGGGCCTCAATGCCGTCACTAGGACTGATGCTCATCCAATTCCTAGGGCAGATGAGCTTATTGACACTTTGGCCTCAGCCAAGTTCTTGAGCACATTTGACCTAACTGCTGGTTATTGGCAAATCAGACTAGCGGAGGATGCCAAACCAAAACCAGCATTTTCAACCCCTAGTGGGCATTATCAATTTATTGTGATGCCCTTTGATTTGAAGAATGCACCCGTCACATTCCAAAGGCTGGTGAATAAAGTGCTCACAGGTCTGGAAGCCTATAGTGCAGCATATCTTGATGATATAGCGGTCTTTAGCTCCACCTTGGAGGATCACCTGGTCCACCTGAAGAATGTTTTGGAGGCTCTGCAGAAAGCAGGCCTCACTATCAAGGCTACTAAGTGCCAGATAGGGCAGAGTAAGGTTGTATACCTGGGCCACCTTGTGGGTGGAGGCCAGGTTCAACCACTTCAGAGCAAAATCCAGACCATAATGGACTGGGTTGCTCCAACCACCCAGACTCAGGGTAAAGTTTTCTCTGGCCTGACTGGGTATTACAGGAGGTTTGTAAAAGGATATGAGTCCATAGTGACTCCCTTGAATGATCTCATTTCCAAGAAAATGCCCAAGAAAGTTCAGTGGACAGTTAGCTGTCAGAAGGCATTTGATGATCTCAAGCAGGCCATGTGCACTGCTCCCATTCTGCAGAGTCCTGACTACTCCAAGCAATTTATTGTCCAAACAGATGCATCTGGGTTGGGGGTAGGGGCTGTGTTGTCACAACTTAATGCAGAGGGTCAGGATCAACCAGTAGCTTTTATTAGCAGAAGGTTGACCCCCCCAGAGAGAAACGTTGGTCAGCTATAGAGAGGGAAGCCTTTGCTGTGGTCTGGGCCCTGAAGAAGTTGAGGACATACTTGTTTGGCACTCACTTCATTGTTCAGACAGACCATAAGCCCCTCTTATGGCTAAAACAGATGGAGGGTAAAAAACCCAAACTTTTGAGGTGGCCCATTTCCCTACAGGGGATGGACTATACAGTGGAACATAGACCTGGGAGTAACCATGCCAATGCAGATGGACTCTCCAGATATTTCCACTTAGAAAATGAAGACTCAACTGGGCAAGGTTAGTCTCATCTCCTTACGTTTGGGGGGCGGGGGGGGTGTAGGAAAGTAAGATCTGCTTCTTATGGTTACCCCCACTTTTTGCTTGATGTGATGCTGTTTTTGACTAGTCTGACTGGGATCGTGCTAATCAGGACCCCAGTCTATCTGCTTTCTCCTTAAACTGTTGTGTTATGTACTTACGTACACCCCAGATTGGATACTGGGGTACCCTTGTCAGTCCCTAGAATATGGTACCCATGTAACCAGGGCATAGGTACCCCAGAGGTCTCCCATGGGCTGCAGCATGTATTATCCCACACATGAGAGACCATTCAAAATGGAAATACAGGCCTGCCATTGCAGCCTGTGTAAGTTGGTGCATGCACCACTTACGAAAGGTATAGGTTTACTATATCTAAGGGTCACTGCACATAAAACCTATGTCACCCCTCTAGCAGGCCTTTACAATACTGAGGGCAGGGTGCTTGGTTCTAAGTGAGAGGGTGCCCCTGCATGAGCAGGCCACCCCTGCAGCCTACGGAGTCCATTCTCCCGGGTTGTCAGTGAAGCAGCCATATACTATATAGAGGGGCATCGCATGACCGCACGATGACCATCTCGAAAACGGCTGCAACGAATCCTATCATGTTTGGTATCAACGGTGTGGGAGGTATGATTCCAAGCACCGGGAGAGCCCTCCGTTAGGCTCTCAGTGTTACCGGTACCAGCCTTCTAGTTCCGGACAGCACAAAATGGTTGCTGCCGACCAGAGTCACATTTCTGCCCTCCTGCTGCTGAGCCAAGCTCGAGCAGGGGAAGGCAGAACAGCAGCACCCTGTCACAGGGAGGTGTGACCACCTCCCAGACAGGATTTAGTGCATTAGGACTGGGTGGGTGCGCTTGCCAGCGCCTGAAAGTCTGCATGAGGGGCACAGTTGGAGTCCCTTTGCAAAGTCCAGTTCAAAGCAGTCCTGGGAGCCGTTGGCTCCCGCTCTGGCACGAAACTTGACAAAGGACATGGGAGTAACCTCCCCCCTGTCCAGACCCTGACCCCTGAATTTTCCCAACCCTTTCCTTAGGGTACTTAAGGGCTTACCTAGGTGTAGGTCCCTAGATTCGTCGTGGACAAGATTCAGAACTGAAACCACTGCACTTCTACCGTCTGGGCACTCTGGACTTCGCTGGATTTCGTTTGGGCCTGACTTTGTCTCCCTTTCAGTCTGCTGCCTCGTCTGTGCACCATACAGAATCCATGCAGGACCTGTGGAGCATCAAAGACACTTGAAGATAATCTCCCTTGAAGTGAAGGAGTCACTTTCCTGCATTTGCAGGCACCTCAACACTGCTGACCGGTCTGCTGATCCCGATCTCCTGCGGACTCCGAAGGGTTCAACAACACAGATGGTGGTTATCTACGTCTCCCGAGGCCCGAGCTGCCCTCCCACCAAGTCTGAGGTCAGAAACCCTTGTGGGGGCTGCATTAATCGAACCCCTGTGCACAGCGTACTTTTGCAAGTGTATATGCTTGTTGGCAACTCTGCGACAAGTGCATTGGGCTCCAAGTAGCCCCAACCTCCGGCAACTTCTTCCACCAGAATCTTCAGCGACATCGCCTCGTGGACACCGTGGCCTGCTACTTTTGGTGAGCTGCTCGAGGTCCTCTCGCGACTCCTCTGCGGGTCCAATTGAGGGTTATCTTTGTTTTCCTTGGGCTCCCCTGATTGCTCGGGCCTGCCCTGACTCCCCTGCTTGTGGTTAGTCTCCTGGACCTTGCTGGTCTGAACCGTGCATCTTCTTGACTTCCTGCGTCGGTTACATTTGCCAAGGCTTGTTGGTGCTCCTGCCGGACACCGACCCCTCAGTTCTCAACATCCTTCGTGGGACAGCTCGCATCCGGGTCCTGGTCGTCCTCAGCGTCGCCTGGTCCTCGCAGCTGCAGAATCAAGGTCACAGTCAACTATCCTGAAGCACTCGACATCGGAAGGCATTCCTCTTCCAAGTCTCCTGGTCACTCCCAAGTGACATACACTCTGTCCCCTCTGCTTTCAGGTACTCCTCTCCAAGAATCCACGTTTGGAGTCCCACTGACACTTTCTCCTCTTCCAGCAGCAGCACTTTCCTGAAGTCCTCCATTGGGTTCGACGGCGGTTTACGTCGCCACTTCACACCTATGCACCTGGCTCCCCTGGGATAGGTAACTTGGGTACCACGGTATCCACGGGTGGGGTGGCTCTTCAACCTTCTGTCTTCCACTGTTTTTTTTTCAGGGTCCATTGGGAAGGGTCCCTAATCTTTAAAATTCCAACCGCGACTTGCACATAGACTTGTACGGAGCATCCAGTTGTGTTCTCACACTGCACACGCACTCCGTGGGGTCCCTATCTACTCACCTTGGGTGGTTCCTTGGGGTCCCAGCAATTCTACGTCCTCTAGACACTGTCTTGACTCGAGTCATGGTTCTTATACCACTATTTTAGTATATGGTTTGGTCCCCCCCTGGGGCCCACTGTGTATTACTGCTATTTACTGTGATTTCTTTGCTTAAGTATTGTGTGCTTTGTGTCTATCTCCGTGTAGGAGATACTGTAACGTACTAGAGAGTGTTCTATAATAAGTACATATTTTTATACATACTTTGTGTGGTTCATTTCATGTAATCTATACTATAAGATTACATTCTGGTAAAACATGCTGCATTACACTCCTTCAAGACTAAGCCTGAAGGCTGCTCTCCACAGCTACCACTCGGATAGCTTTCTAAAGTTGTCTGAGACCTGTTAAATCACCATAAGGGTTGTCTGGGCTGGTGCAAGGTGCTCACTTACATTAGCGGACATCATATACCAGGCCAGCTTCTCACATTGATGTAGATAATTTCAATAGCGTAGTAATACAAGGGATTCATTAGCTGCAGTGAGTGCAATGCATAGTGTAACTTAGTTGTAGAGCCATGCTTTTGAATTCAGTTTTTTCTACAATCAAAAGGATTGTTTTTTCCCCGCTGTTCAAAGATAAAGTTTCATGCACTACATTGTTAACAGTGTACAAGTACGAAATCTGAGAATAGTAAAAAAGGGAAAATTAGATCTTTAAATTAAATGCATATTCACTTTACAATATTTTTGATGTATTGTACTTTATTACTAAGATGCAGAATTATAATGCAGAAATATAATCTTTGGTACCTGTATTTAACACAGGAATAAATACCTTATAATATTTATGTTTTTTCCATTTTCCTACAACTACACAGAACCCTTTATATGAGCAATTTAGATGACTAACATGCCACCCAGTGACATACTAATACATACAGTAATATACCAATGCATGCAGTCATGCATTTACTAACATATTCAATCACTCAGACACCCCAATACTCTCTGAAATTTACGCTGACACACCCACAGACACGGTAGTACCCAATATATTTAGTAAAGAAATAAAAAGAAAAATACAGCTTTTTTGGATTGTGAGATAAGGTTCTATTTTTTATGTTTAAAATTTTAAATAGTTATTGTGAGCCCATGTCAGCCCTGTCCACATCTGGCTTCAGCCTGTTGACATGGAGCACCCTGTGGGGGCTCCTGGGAGTTCCCAGGTCTACCAGATAGGTGACCTCTCCCTTCTGTTCAACAATGGTATGAGGGCCACTCCACTTGTCTTGGAGAGCTGCTGGGGCCACTGGCTCCAGCACCCACACCTTCTGTCCTGGCTGGTAAACAGTCAGCACAGCCTTTGGTCATGCCAGGCTTTCTGTAATTCCTGGCTAGCCTCAAGGTTTTTGGTTGCCTTTTTCATGTACTCAGCCATCCTGGAGCGGAGACCAAGTACATAGTCCACGATGGCCTGTTTAGGGGGTTTGAGAGGTAACTCCCAACCTTCCTTCACCAGACACAATGGACCCCCAACAGGAAGGCCAAACAAAAGTTCAAAAGGGCTGTAGCCAACCCCCTTTTGAGGCACCTCCCTGTATGCAAATAAAAGGCAGGGCAAGAGTATGTCCCATCTTCGCCTAAGCTTTTCTGGGAGCCCTTTAATCATGCCCTTCAAGGTTTTGTTGAATCTCTCAACTAAACCATTGCATTGTGGGTGATCGGGTGTGGTGAACTTATAAGTCACTCCACACTCCTTCCACATTGCAGTCAAGTAACTGGACATAAAGTTTGAACCTCTGTCAGATACTACCTCCTTAGGAAAGCCCACTCTTGAGAAAATTCCCAGGAGGGCCCTTGCCACCACAGGGGCTGTAGTGGTCCTAAGGGGAATGGCTTCTGGGTACCTGGTGGCATGGTCCACCACCACCAGGATAAACGTGTGCCCAGATGCTGTTTGGTGATCCATGGGACCAACTATGTCAATCCCCACCCTCTCAAAGGGAACCCCCACCACAGGTAGTGGTATCAGGGGGGCCTTTGTGGTGCCACCTGCCTTCCCACTGGCTTGGCAGGTTACACAGGAGCGACAAAACTCCTCGGTGTCTTCAGACATGTGGGGCCAGTGAAAGTGAGGGACAATTCCGTCCCAAGTCTTGTTCTGGCCCAAGTGACCTGCTAAGGGAATATCATGGGCTAGTGACAATAGGAAGCCCCTGAACTTCAGAGGTATAACCAACCTCCTGGCTGCTCCAGGCTTGGGGTCTCTACTCTCTGAGTACAGGAGTCCATCATCCCAATACATCTTATGGGTGCCACTAGCATTCCCAGCAGCAGCTTGCTGTCTGAGGGGTTCAAGAGAGGGGCAGTTCAGCTGCTCCTGGCTCAGATCTGCCCTGGAAGGGCCCCCTGTCCCCAAGAACTCAACCTGATCAGGTTCAAGCTCCTCTGGGACAGTTCCTTCTTCAGGCCTGAGATCATCTTCCTCAAAAGACTGATCTTCTTCCTGAGCCAAGGGGGAAGGCACTGCCTTAACCCTACTGCTCCTCCTCTTGGGAGGCACCTGGTCCATTATTCCAGAATCCAGGGCCTGTTCAGCTTTTGACATTTTTGCCTGTGACTTAGTCACAGCAAAGACATGTGCAGGGATCCCTAGCATTTCTGCATGTTTCCTGAGCTCCACCTCTGCCCAAGCTGAGGTTTCAAGATCATTGCCAAGCAAGCATTCAACTGGTAGGTCTGCACTCACCACAACCTTCTTAAGGCCAGTTACCTCTCCCCAGGAGAAGTTAACTGCCAGAGAATGGTCTGTTCTGACATTGCTAGCATTGGTCACTTGGTACATTTCACCAAGTATAATCTGCCCAGGATCCACAAGATCTTTTGTCACCATGGTGACACTTGCTCCTGTGTCCCTGAATGCCAAAGCCTCTCTTCCATTAATCAAAGGCTGCTGTCTGTATTTGCCCAAATTATTGAGACTCACAAAGAGGGACATATCCATGCCCCCATCACAGACTAGGACAGCCTGAGTTGGCACTCTGACTAGGCCAGAGCCTATCTCAGTACCCAGGGTCAACCCTACTAAACCCTTATTCTGAGTGTTTCCACCACCACTTGTAGCTGGACTAGGGGGAACAGTTGCCTTAGGGGCAATGGTGGCTGGATTAGAGTCTTTGGACTTGGTGCAATCACCGGTCCAGTGAGTCTTTTGCTTACAGACTTTGCACCATGGTTTCTTTTGGCCTTTTCCTTTATTGGATTGGGATTCCCCACCAGATGCAAATTTTGGGGACCTTGAGAAGACTTCTGGTCTTTACCCTTCTCCCGACCCTCATCAGATTTTTGGGAATCTTGCTTCTTCTGGTCACCACCTTGGTTCTGTACTTTCTGCTTCACCCTGGTTCTGACCCATTTGTCTGCCTTCTTACCCAATTCTTGGGGAGAGATCAGAGTCAACCAGGTACTGATGTAGCAACTGATTCTGACAGTTATTAAGAATCTGCTCCCTCATGATTAAATTATACAATCCTTTGAAGTCACACACCTTACTGCCAAGTAACCAGCCTTCCAGAGCCTTAGTAGCACAATCTACAAAGTCCACCCAGTCCTGTGTCTGTGCCTTTTGGGTAACTCTGAACTTTAACCTGTATTGCTCAGTGGTTAGGCCAAACCCATCTATTAGTGCACTCTTCAGGACTTGGTAATCATCAGCATCCTCTTCTCTTACAGTAAGGAGCTTGTCTCTACCTTTGTCTGCAAAGGAGAGCCACAAGATTGCTGCCCACTGCTCCTGAGGGACCCTCTGTACCTTACAGGCCCTCTCAAGTGCAGTTATCCACTTGTGGATGTCATCCCCACTCTGGTAGGGAGGGACAATCTTGTTCAGGTTTCTATGGTCATAAGACCTTTCCTTAGCACTAGGGAAGTTGCTGCCACCATGGGACTCTAGTCCCAACTTTCTTCTTTGTCTATGAAGCTCTAGGGACTCCCTGTCTATAGCCAACTTCTCTCTTCTGATCCTAAGCTGAGCTTCTTCATACTGGAGCAGTCTCTTTTTGCTTTCATGAGAGGATTCCCTCCTATGAGAGGAAACAGAGGTCCCTACTGAGGTGTCAGAATGGTTAGACTCCTGAGAAGGAGATCTGGACCTTCTAGGCACACTCTCAACTCTTCCTGGTGGGACAAAGGGGAGGTCATTCTGATCCTCCTCCTCATCTTCAGGAGGAGCTGGATTGTCCAGGGCAAGATCATTTTCATCTTCCTGGCCAGTTTCAGAGGGCAGGTCCTGGGTATTTTCACCCCTGGTCCCTTCCTCATCTTCTGCCCCACCCTCTCTGCCTACCCCTGCAGACCCTATGGGTCTTCTGAGATCATCCAGCAGAAGCATCTCCATGAGACGTTGGGTGTTGGCACTTTTGCCTGTCTTCAGCTTCCTAATCTTGCAAAACTCTCTCAATTCCAAGAATGGGAGGTTGTCATATTTGGAGGGTAGGAGCCCACTGGTTCCTGGCAGGGACCTACTGGTTCCTGACCCTGAAGACATTACTAGTGAGGTGTGGTGTATGCACTACCTACTCTAGTGTGGCCTACTAAACTCTCTTGAGTTGTAGAAAGGGTGTGCTAAGCCCTTGACACACAACTCTAAGTTCAGTAGAACTTACTGTATTTCTAAGCTTGAATTTATATGTACCTCAGGTACCTTTAGTGGTTTTCAGTTAGTCACACACTTGAGATTATCTGGTAAAACAATAGCAAGCTGGAATCCCACACGCTGCACACCAATGTGAGAAGTTGGCCTGGCATATGCTGTCCACTAGTTATAGTGGGCACCTTGCACCAGTCCAAACAACCCCTTATTGATGATAGGTTAAAGACAACCTTTATTGAAAGCTATCCTAGTGGTAGCTATGGAGAGCAGCCTTCAGGCTAAGTCTTGGAGGAATGTAAAGCAGCTTGTTTTACCAGTCTATAATCTGTTGAGTGACCAAATGAAAGAGGACCACACCAGGTATATATATAAAATATATGTATTTAGTCTTAAACACACCCCTCTAGTCTCTTTATGAGGCTAGAGTTCGAAGTACATAAGTTACAAGTCAAATATCAGCAGTATTTAGCACAATACACGTTTGAGCCCTAGGGGCGTACCAAACCATATACTAAAATAGTGGTATAAGAACCACGACTGAACTAGACACAAGGCCTAGAGCCTGTAGAAGTGCTTGGACCCCAAGGAACCACCCAAGGTAGTGACACATGGGACCCACGGGGGACGCGTGCAGTGTGAGAACACAGCCGCGAATCGTCGTTGACTTCTATGGGGAAAGTTGCGGCTGGATTTTTAAAGAAAAAGGACACTTCGGAGAGGACTTCCAGTTAACCCCTTAAAACGTAAGAGTTTCTAGGGCCCACACCCACGTGAGTACCGAAATACTCGAGTTACCTCACCCAGGGAAGCCGGGTGCATACGTATTAAAAGGTGTCGGGAATCGTCGTCGTTTTCAATGGCGACCTCTTGGAAAGTGCTGCTGCCGTGAAGAGAAAGAGTGTCCGGTGCGATCCAAGCCTGGATCGAGGAAGACCTGAAAGCAGAGGGGACAGAGTCTGGGTCACTAGCCAGTGACCAGGGGCACGATAGTCGAATGCCCTCAGATGTCAGGTGCTTCAGGTGAGTTGATGGGTGCCTTGACTCTTCAGCCACGAGGTCCAGGAGGCGTCGACGACGATCCGGAGCTGGAATCGAGCTGTCCCACGAAGTCTGTTGAGTGCTGCGGTGTCGGCGACCAGATTGGACCAAACAAGCCTTGGCAACGGCAAGTCACGGGGAAATGAAGAAAAGGCTGCAATGCAGACCAGCAAGGTCTGAGGGACTCACCCAGCGAGGGTAAGTCAGGGCACTTCTGGAGCAACCAGGAAAGCCCAAGCAATTGAAGAGTTGCCTTCGTGGGGACCCACTAGCCAACGGACTAGAGATCGCGAAGGAGCCTCGAGCGGTCGCACTTGGAGCTGGCCCACGGAACACTCGTGGAGTGTAGGCCAGTGATCTTTGCTGCAGTTGGTGCTCGGGGCTAGGGCTACTTGGAACCCAAAGCACTGCTTCGAGAGATGTCAGGAAGTTGGTGCACTTGCAAATGTGCTCAGTGTCCAGGGGTCACGGTTCCACGTTACCCACGATAGCTACGGGCCTCAGCTTTGCTGGTGACTCAGGGCAGCCTCGGGGAAGTCTGGAAATCCACCTCTGGTAATGCAAAGACTTCGGCGTCCGGCGGGAGCTTCAGCGATGCAGACCGGACAGATGCTTCGTTGGTGCCTGCCAAGCAGGGGAGTCACTCCTTGACCCCAAGGGAGATTCTTCAGTCCTCTAATCTTGATGTAGAGCGTCGAAGGTCCAGGATTCAGCTTCAGAGTTTCATCCAGGGATATCTAAAGTCCTGTTGCCAGGGTTCCCTTACTTATACTAAGGAAGGGGGTTTGACTAACTCTGGGGACCCACCTATGGGAGGGTTTGGAAAGAGGGGTGGCTACACCCATTTCCTTTGTCCAGTTTCGCGCCAGAGCAGGGGCTGGTAGCCCCTGCAACCAGTTTGAACTGGGGTATGCACGAGGACACCAAATGTGCCCCCAGTGCAGGACTTCAAAGCACTCAGAGAGTGCACCCACCCAGCCCCAATCCACTAAGGCCTGTCTGGGAGGTGGTAACACCTCCCTGTGACAGGAAACCTATTGTCCAGGCCTCCCCTGCCGGAGTTTCGGTCAGCAGCAGGAGGCCAGACTCGTGTCTGTGGCTGCAGCATCCATTTTGTGATGCCATGGCTCTTTAAGGTTTCTACTGGGTATACCGGTGGGGACATGGCTCTCCCTCTAGAAGGGTGGAATTCTACCCCCGCCGCCAGAACTGGCGGGGGGGGGGGGGGGTAGGATTACAAGGTGTTTGACACCAAACACGACATGTTTCCGTGCAGCCAGTCCAAAGTTAGCATTTTACCGTGAGGTTATAATGCACTTAAGAGTATATGGTCAGGGTGCACCACAGACAACCCCGGATAGGAGATTCCGAGGGCTGCAGAGGGGCTCTGCTCATGCATGGGCACCCTCTCACATATAACCAAGCACCCTGCCTTCAGGATTGATAAGGCCTGCCATAGGGGTGACTGATAGGTTTCTATGTGCAGTGATAGGTGAGATATAGTGAACCTACATCGCTGTAAGGGGTGCATGCACCACCTCACTCAGGCTGCAGTATCAGTCCTGTGGTGTCATTTTGGAGGGCCTTCCAGGGGTGGCACAATACATGCTTCAGCCCCTGGTAGGCCTCTGGAGTACCTATGCCCTGGGTACATAGTATACCATATACTAGGGACTTATAAGGGCACCCCAGAATCCAATCTGAAGTGTACCTAAGGCACATGGAATCAATTTAGAGAGGAAGCAGCTAGGCTGGGGTCCTGGATAGCAGGGCCCCAGCCAGACTAAAGTCGAAAAACAGTGATACACCAGCAAAAAGTGGAGGTAACCATAAGAGACAGATCCTACTCTCCTACAGTTATTGTATCCCAAAAAACATGGTACCAAACTTTTTTCAAACAACTTTCATGAACATTTTTTTTAATCAAGCTCCATAATACAGCAAAGCAATTTGCATGTTGAGATCCAAATGACAAAGTTAACAGGGGTGACTGTTAACTGGTTGCAAGTACTCTTCAACAGATGTTGTGGTGATTCCAACTGACATATGACAGCGTAAGCAATGAGTTGACATATGCCCCAAATTTGGAGAGACAGCTGCCACTGTTATTGTCGCTGATGTTAAAGGTGATGACACACTTGCTGAAGAACAAGAGGAATGGAGAGCAACTTCCTTCTCTCATCCTGTCATAGGCTCTTTGATGAATGGTCTTTAAGTGCTCCCACACAGAAGATATGCCATGACCGTATTTCTTGCTGGTCCCTCTTGAAAGATTCTTTTCCACAGGGTGCTGCTTGTGCATCTTCTTCCTCCTATTGTAGAAGAAGAGGATCTTCTGTAGGAGCAGATGTTGATGCTGTAGCCATTGAGACAGAACACACTGGTAGCACACACATAAATAAGCAAATTGTGCTACACAAGTCCTCCTTTGTGTGTCCACTATTGCAAATGCAAGGTTTCAAAGAGAGGTTAAATTCCAAGGAACGTGCTCCGTATGTGCAGAAATAAGCAGGCGATGACGCTGTGCTAGTGCGTAGCTCCGCGGTGCCAATCGGTAGATTTGCGGTGCCGTAAAATAGCAATTCGAGTGAATTACACTTAAAAAGAAATATATTGTCTTACATTGTGCACCTGTAATATGTCTACCCTACAGACTAAATCTGAAATAGTGTTGTATATAAAATAGAATTTAATTTTATACATTTGTTGCGAATCTGCGGTTTCACTGCGATCATGTGATCGGAGTAGAAAGAAAACCATACAGTTCTGGTTGACAAGCGTGTCTTGTGGGAACCGTGGAAGTACAAAGGAAGTGAAAAAGTAAAAAAATAAAAATTTCATTAACATTTTCAATAACAAAAAAAAAATTATCAACTGTTCTTATATTATAAAACAATTAAGAAATGTATTATAAAATATGGAAAAAAATCTTTCATTTAAAAAAAAAAAAAAACAAACAAAAAAAAGTAGTATACATGTTTAAGAAATAAAAACATGAAATGATATTATATATGTTTACAAATCATCCATATACAATAGAAGCATTAGGGGAAAAAACCGTTGTAAAAAAACACCTTTCAAAATACTGAATGATTCATGAAAGAACTACTACTGAAATAGTACATAAAAATATTACAAAATCTTTAACATTTGAAGAAAAAAAATATATGTTATACTGAGAAAATTACAAATTAAAAAACCTTAGAAATTCGCTTAAAAAAACCAAAGGCTACAGGGATGTTATCGTTAGAAAATAGATTTTTTTTTTTTTTTGGGATCACGCCCCCGCAATACACTGCTTATGACCTCACATATTACATCACTCATGACATGGTCAGAAACATCACTGATGACATCTGAAATTACATCACTGTAGACATCTCAAATTACATCACTGATGACATCATCCACAGAACTACCCACACCCCTCACGTACACCTTCATACACCCACTCCGAAACTACCACTGACACACCCATTCACAGACCCATACAAACACTCAGACACCTACTTACTGATCCACACATCAACTCACACATCACTCACACATCACTCAGTAACTGCTGAATTTCTCTGGTTTTGTACGAGTGAAATGTCAGCCTGACTATAACGTTCCTGTAATCTTTGGGTTTTTCAGTGATATATATCATTTTTTTGCAGTGGGGACTAGGGAGGAGCAAAGCAGCACAGGAGGTACAGCAATATGGGGGTGGGAGGCAGAAGTGCACAAACGACAAGCAGCATGGAGGAGGGCGGAGGTTCGAAGGGTGGAGGAGAGTGCAGGAGAAATAAATGATAGGAAGGCTGTAACACAGAGATCCTGCAACACAGAGACTAGCTGGAAAATACATACATTTTCATGGAGCACTTACGCAAAAAAAAAAAAAAAAAAGTAGTTCCCTAAAGTAGGCACGGAAAGGACAGAAGCTAGCCAATTGGAGAGTTGGTAAACAGGCTATGCTTCAGGGGAGGGACAAGCAAGATGAACAAGCTGGGACAAAGAAAGCGATGAAATAAGAAGCAAGCAAATGAGAGTAACAATAAAACGAACCAATATTAAGCAGTGGACTGTCTGAAAAAGACTGTACATTCTTTAAGCCCACAATAGGTCTTTCACAACCAGACTTGCGCTGTCTGGTGGACTTGAACTTAAAACAAAAACGGCTGTTTCCGAGCTAAACAGCCTCAGGAATTTACACCAAAAAAAAAATCAAGATGGTCGGCCCCAGTGAAATGGAGTATAAGCATGCATCCGCCACCAGACATGCACACGTATGCATAATGATGCTGTGCAGCCATTTTCTGTTTACTTTTCATTCAAAATACCAAGTTTGTGCATACTACCCTGAAAAGGTAAATTAAAAAATATACAGAGTGCATGAAAGGGCAATACAGAAAAGGGAGCAGTCTGGTAACACTTCCAGCTGCAGGGGCCTCCACAAAAGAACAATTAAAAAATAAAGGAGGGCTAGAATGGCGCAGGGGAGGGATGGCAGCAGGTGAATGCCGTTAAGCATTAGAGAGCAAAGGAGGATTTAGGGAAGGGGGTGGACTAGTAGGAAAATAAAGTTATGGGAGAGAAGGAGAGGCAGGGAAGGAATCGACGGTATGAGGAACACCATTTAGAGAGTGTAGTAGGATGGAAGCAGCACACCAGGGAGACAGCAAGAAAACATGCTAAACTATATAGAAAGTAGCTCCCAGATGAAAGGTGAGGAAGAATACACGCCACCCATTCAAAAAGATGGTAAAGAAACTCTGCTTTATGCGAGGGACAAACAAGAATGGGAAAGAAAGTCATCAAACAAGAAAGCAAATGAATGTGCTAACCCAAAGCCCATACTATGTATTGTATTGTACACAAGAGGTCTTTGACGACAGAAAGTTTAAAGCTGCCTATAGGTGATACCCAATATATGTGTTTCAACATCTGCCCTGGAGGGGACTTAAAAGAAAGCTAAAACGAACTACAACGAGCTCTGTATTAGCAACTATCTTAACAGCTTAGTAAAATAAGAAACAGCAAAAATAAAAAAGACCCAAAAAAAACAAAAAAAAAACACGTTGCCCCCTCCAACAAAATTATTATTTTCCCACCCAACCCTTTACCAGGATGAACACAGAAACTGCAGAGTTCACAAGAATTTTTTCTGCATCACCTCCTGAAAAGGTATCTAGAAAATCAAATTCCACAGAAGCATCAACCACATTAGGAATAGAAGTAAGAATGTCATGAAGTAAACAGGTAGAAAGTGACATAACATGCCAAAATCAAGACCAAGCCTTAAAAAGATTTCTTAAATACAGATTTCAATGCTTTTAGATAGAAAGTAGGCTAACTACTGCAGGATTCTAAGACATATAATGTACGTGTAATGAAAGTAACCATTTACTAAAAAGATGCAGCCTCAAAGTTTAACCATGGTGATACTGTGGAGGTTAGTCATCATTTAAGATAGAGCATCCGTTTCAAGGTGAGATATGTTTTAAGTGAATGCACCAAGCCCCGAAGTAAGATGAGTGTTATTGCCTTATTTGTGACCTTAAATTTTGAGGGACCAGTAGATTTGCGGTGCCGTAAAATAGCGAAGACCGGTCATGCAAACAAAATTAAGTCTAAGGAAGTTCGCTCGCAGTGCCTAACGGAACGTCAGGAAACAATTAAGCACGTCATCACCTTTGGTCCCTGAAGGAGTCCGCTCGCTTCCACAATCGTAGGACCAGGGCGCCAAATGTTCTAACCAGTACGCCTCGGACCAATAAATGTACAGACAAATTAAATACAGGACTGCGCATGTGTGCCTGTAAGTCCCTCAAAGTCGGCCATGTTGAAGTCAGTCAAAAACTATTTGCGTCACAGAATTGTGCGAATGAACTAGAGTGCTAAATACTGTTTACGGGTGACAAGCTGGTCAGTCGCGAGAGTCATGCTCCTTGAAACAAGAAATCTGAAATTCCCAAAGGTGCTATTGGTAGGCAGGGGAAAATGTCAAAAGCAAGAATTGTGATCCTAATGTGTTTTTCTAATGTATATAAGATACGTTATTTAAAAAATACCTCGAAAATGTATGTCAATTTTTATGACGTGTAGTTTAAATGGTGACAAAGAAGTTATGAAACATTATAATATGCCCATCTCCTTTTGGCAACTGTATCATCAGATCATTGCTGTTCCTATTTTCGGCATTTTAAAATGTGGATTAGAAGCAACAATTTGGGAAAAATGCCACTTTCAGCCTTATGCTCCAATGCGTTTTAGAGAGCCGGGATGCTATTCGTCAATATTAAAAGATCAACTTTTTCTCAAAACGGAGCCAGATTGTGATGTTTTCCGGTGTATCCTGTTAACTGTATGACGGTGTTTGGAGTAGTCCGATGATATTGGCAACAGTAAAGTGTCCGTCTCAGATTTCCCGATGTACATCAGGAATAGTAAGATGGCGTCAGGCGGCTTCCCGAGATGCTTCGGGAACAGTAAGATGGCGGCTGGGGAGCTCTAAGTGTCAGTCGAACGGTTCGTGGGTCGCGGCTCCCAGGATGTCAGAGCCGGAGCTGGGGGTACGGCGGGCCGAGTCTGCACGGGCACGCCGTGCCGAGCAGCTGCGGCGCTGGCGGGGCTCTGAGGCAGCGTCGGCTGCCCCGGAGGAGAGCGGGGAGCGGCGGCCCCGGGTGCGTTTTGAGGACGGCGCCGTATTTCTGGCTGCCTGTTCCAGTGGGGATACCGAGGAGGTGAAGCGGCTCTTGGCTCGTGGGGCGGACATCAACACTGCCAATGTGGACGGGCTGACCTCCCTGCACCAGGTGAGAGTGCGTGACTGGTGGAGAGTGCAGAGCCGCCTCTCTTCGAGGTATTGCACGCTAAACGAGTACCTGAGTGAAAATGATTCAAGAGCTGAAAAGGCATAATATGTCTTGGGTATTTTAGCCTTTGCACCTGGTGTGTCTGGTAGTAGCATACCCCACACTAGGTAAAGTGGTAGTCTGCTTTCATATTCGTGGTACTATCTGTGTTTGTTAAGAAGGCGAATAGCAATACTTACAAGTCGATGGAACAATACAGCTGAGAGATGCTTGGCGTGTTTATAAAATTAGGGGCAAGTTGCCTGACGTGTCGAGGAATGTATCTACAATGGGGGCAGTGGCAGAAGTATGCTGGGCTATAAAAAAGAAAACGGATCGGGCTGCAGAGTTGATATCGGAATCAGATTAAAGATATGTTAGTCAGCAGGGGTTTATATTTAGAAAGTGGTTAGCTGATGGAGGGATGCTGCTTAAGCATTATAGGAATGTGGAACAGTGCCGAGAGATGTTCATTACAAACGACAACAGGGGCAGTATTGCTGAAAGATGTTAATTAGTTATCTTAACAGTGGTGGGACCTAGGGGAGACGGTGTGCAAATCTATGCCAGTTTTCATGAAAAATGCGGCAGTGTGTGTGTGTGTTTGGGGGATGGGAGCGTACAGTGGTATCTATTAAAATCATGTGTTAGCCAGTTGAGTTATTTTTGCTGTGCATTTATATACACATTTACGACCAGGGAACGGTCTGCAGATGTATGTTTCTGAGTCTGTAGAAGGAGCATTATGGGCCCTTTGCAGACGCAAAGTACAGTATATCATTACTAGGGGTTAGTTTGCACGATTGTGGAATACGGCGAATGGAAGGTGCTGCCTACTAATGGATGGTGAGGTGTGTGTCTTTGTATAAGTATGTATTTTAAGGCTGGTGGGCAACCTGTAGAAATTATGTGTCATTTATTAAGACTGGGCAGTCGGAGTCATCAGTTTAGAAAATGGCCAGCATGTGGTGGTTATCACAGGAATGAAGAAATTAACAGATGCACCAAGTATAAAGTGTGACTAGTCAACTATTGGGATTTTCTTTGCAAATATCCCAGTTTCTCCCTAGGTAAAGACTGAATACTTGTAAAGTGTAACTTTGTTTTTATTAGCTAAAGAGTCCTAAAATTAAAATCCAGTCAACAGAAGCTTTATGACCGCTCTTGGAAGCAATGAAACGACGTTGGGTTCCCATAATATACTAAATGTCAGGCTATTTATTATTTTCTGTGACCGCCTAAGGAATTGTATTTTAAAGCTGCTTCTGCAGTATTTATTGTATTTAAACACAATATACTGTTTGGCATAGTAGATAATCAGCCATTTAAAAATCCTTGACAAAATAAAATTTTGTCCACGCTATTATTAATACATGGCTTTAGCTGACAGTTATCTGCTGGCTGGAAGTGTCAGTCTTAAACTTTTCAGTCAATACTTTTCGTGCTGCTGTAAATATTCTGTTAATTGGAGCAAGCTAACAAGCATGAATCCATTGCACTGTTAAATTGCTGAATCGTTGTTAATCCTAGAACTAATACATTTCCCCTGGGGGATAGAAAAAAAGGTTGGAAGTGACCTCCTGCGGTTGCAGAAGTAGAGGTTTCTGTATATTTTGTATTGCTCTGCAGACACTATGATAAGCCTAGAAAATGCCTCTAAGTTCCAAACTTGTGCAAATATTAAGTTTCAAGGTGGGAGTTATTTACATTTTTTTGCAAGGTGGAGACACACAATGTGATGTACACTGATGGTGGGTCCGTTAGAGTGGCAGCGACAATTTGCCCTATACTAGCAAATCATTTCACAAAAACGCTTAGCAGTAATAATGAGGAGTTCAAACCCCAATAGTTATAGCTGAGACAACCGTTCCTTCATTGTAATTGGGGACCAACCACTATCTTAACTTACAGGATTTCAAAGTCCTATTCATTTCTGTTGTACATTTCGAATTTGTCTTCCTATATCTGCACCACTTGGATTTTGTTTGTGACTTATTTAAATAGTACTAAATAATTGTGACGTGGAATTGTATGCCATTTTACAAGAGCAATATGAAAATGTATTTCACTACAGATAGGTTTATACAATGGCCAAGTGTTTCATGTTGAAAAGGCGCTTCCTGGGGCTGTGTATTCTTTCATGGTAATGATACAGTAGTCTGTGTAGACCTGTAGTTTTAAGGCATTATCGATCAAACATCATTTTATGCAATTGTTACTATTTATGATAGCATTATTTGTTGAAGTTGGAAGTCTGTGCTCATTTTTACAGTTTAAAAATAACATAAAATATATTTGATAACCACTGTCTGAGAACAGTGCTTTTTTACTGTTTCTGTTATGGTCGTTTAGGCTAAGAATCTGCCATAGATTACATGCCGTCCTACATGGGATCTGGGGATGTTAGACAGATATCATTTCACAACGGATTTAAAAAAAATACTTTTATAGTTTATGAATAAGTTTGTCTGTCTTTCATGCAGTTTCTTATGATTCAAATGTTTTCCTATCTAAAGATCTTATCGATCTGATGTGTAGGGTGAAAGATGCCCCTCAGGTTTTTTTGTCTTAATTTTTATATTAAAACTTATATTTTTTATTCTCGGTAGACTAGCTCAACCTTTCTTGGTTCATACACATCCATAATTAGGTATTTTATTGATGCCATAGGTTATGTTGGGAATTCGAGCAACCCAGATAGCGTCATCACTCTGGTTAAATAAGTCTTTGTTTCTCTAAATGTTGGGAATTGTAATTTCTTTTTTCTTTTTATTAATATTATTTAAAAATAAATATTTAAATATATATTGGACACAATGGTATTGGGCATTGTGGTATTGCAACTTTGACATTGGTGTGAGTATGTGTGCCCTGTGGGATTTGTGCACCTCACTGTGTGGTTGTGGTTAATGGGGGAGGTAGTTATGGCCGTGTTGGAGATCTGGAAGATTCCTTGTAATAAGTTGCATGTTTTTAGGTCTCGCCTATGCAGCGCATGCGCTGCATAGGAGGGGACCTTTTGGAATTGATCAGCATTTTGGCTAAAAGCGTGCATGTTTTGCATTGCTTTCTATTGCAACGCATGCACGTTTGGCGTTTCCCTTGCGGGAGCGAGCATCAGCGCCATCTGTTTGTAATTATCTTGAAAACAGATGGTGACCCTGCTCGCTCCCGCAAGGGAAACGCTGTGTGTGTCTGGGATGCAGGCCATGTCAGTTGCCTTTCAATTCGATGCCACGCCGCATGCCGCACCTCTACCCCCTTCTGCCCTTTTGGTCTTTGCCCCTCCCGTGCTGCGATTGCCTCTGTATATTTTTAATCTTTTAGTTTGTTTTGTGCTCTTCCGCACTACATTAACTTATATTTTCAGCTGCGTAAATGTTTAATACGGCTGGCTCAAAGTATGTTTCCAACACATGACCTTTCAACTTCTAAATGGCTAGGTAAACTTGTGAAAACATAGTGTACAATATATAGCTTTTTAACTTGATGCCACGCCGCATGCCGCACCTCTACCCCCTTCTGCCGTTTTGCTCTCTGCCCCTTCCGTGCTGCGATTGCCTCTGTATATTTTTAATCTTTTTGTTTTTGTGCTCTTCACTATATTAACTTCCATTTTCAGCTGCATAAATCTGAAATACTGCTGGCTCAAAGTTTGTTTCCAACACGATGGGTGGGGTAAGATTGGGATCTCCAAGGTAGGAGACGTCTGGCAGGGAGCGCACCTTAAGTCCTATCAGGTGCTGCAGGAAGAGTTTGGCCTGTACAGGTCTTAGTTTTTTAGATACTCGCAACTGTGCCATGCCCTGGCAATATCACTCAGTGCCACGAAATAACACGCCACATAATTACACTGTACTCAATACAATATAAATACACTACACATAACACCACTCAGTACCACATAATTACACCACGTAATTACACTCTACTAAATGCAACATACACTCCACAAAATACCACTCAGTGCCACATAATTACATGCCACATAATTACACTCTACTCAATGCAACATAAATACACTCCACATAATACCACTCAGTACCACATAATTACACCACGTAATTACACTCTACTCAATGCAACATAAATACACTCCACATAATACCACTCAGTGCCACATAATTACACTCCACATAATTACACTCTCCTCAATGCAACAAAAAAACACTCCGCATAATACAACTCTGTGCCACATAATTATATGCTACATAATTATACTGCACTCAATGCAACATACACTCCAAATAATACCACTCACTGCCACATAATTACATGCCACATAATTACACTCTACTAAATGCAACATACACCCCACATAATACCACTCAGTGCCACATAATTACATGCCACGTAATTACACTCTACTCAATGCAACATAAATACAATCCACATAATATCACTCAGTGCCACGTAATAACACGCCACATAATTACACTACACTCAATGCAAGCAGTAGTAAAAAAATAAATAGACTGGTTAATACACAGACCTTATTAGATAATCAAGATACTAATCGGGTTGAGGCTACTCAAAATAAGGAAATATATACTGATTTAAAAGCAAAAAAACATATAGACGATCAGGATCCGGGATCAATATGGGATATATTTTACCAAACATCATTACTAACCCTTGAAGCATTGACATATCAGTCAAATAAAATGGACACTCAAATAGAAATACTTGGAGTGATGGCAAATGCAGTCTCTGGAATCGATCACAAGTTGGCGGAGTTAAATAGTTTGATAATTAAAGCACAAAATGAAGCGGCCTCATCTTACTTAGACTGTACATGTGCACCTATAATAAATAAATTAGCGAGTATTCCGGAAGTTGTGCATACGATATTAGATGACGTTAAAGAAATTGTTAGGAAAAAACATGATATTAAAGAACAGGAGATGTGGCAATCAGAAAAAAAGATGTTAGTTTCTACAGAAGAAAGAAAAGAGATGCAGTTTGGTCACATAACTTACTCCGATCGGATTAAATTAAGCTTGGAAATAAAGCAGAGCGTTAAGCAAGAGTCAAATAAGTTAATAGAAAAGGATACATTGCTTGATCAATCTGAACAGCGGAACAAAGAAGGAGAGGTTAAGGAAGATTCAATAGCCTTAGCACAGCAGAATAAAGAAGGAGAGGTTACGGAAGATTCAATAGTCCTGGAAGAAAGCATGGAATTAACAAAAAGACAAAGGAAAAAAACTGCGCAAAGCAAGAAATAAGGCCAAGAAAGAGTTTGCAGCAAAAACAGGCTCCAAGTTGGAAGCCCCCAAGGTTACGGTAAAAGAAGAAAAATATATGAAAACACTTATAGAAAAACAAAAAGATGATTTATTGGGGAGTCAGCCTGAAAAAATACTGCAAGAGAAAGAAAAGTATTACGATATCTTTATGAAGCCTTTGAAACATCTCACTGACCAAAAACTCTCCACGATAAATAAAACTATATTCGATAACAAGGGCCAAAGGTTCTGTGTACCACGAACGGAGAAAAATAAAGGATTAGAAAGAGATGAAAAATGTAGTCTGAAAAGAAACGGTTGTGTAATAAAAATGGAATCTATTGAAAATATTCAAAGTGATCAGATTGAAGAAGCAAAGAGCCCTTTGATCCCCGTTAAATTTAAATCCTCATCGAGTAACTGTAAGGAGGAACAAACGTGTATTGATCCAGCTATTCCGAGGACAATCCAAGGAGGGCAAAATACTGCACCAAGAATAGGCGGTAATTTAATTCGACAGAAGGAAAATATAGCCGCACTAAGTCAGCGGAAAGAGGAAACTAAGAAAAATTAGATAAAATCGATAGAATTGTTAGATCTAAAAGAGGATGTGATTCAAATACCAAAATGGGAGAACCTAGTTATTGTAAAAAGTGGTCAAGTTAAACAAGTTGTATATAATGAATATTATGATTGCAAGGAAAGAAAGCAAGAAGTGCCGCTCCCCAAAAGGCCTGCCCAAATTATCCTTAAACCATTATACGACTCATGCGGCAGACAAGACATTTTGAATAGAGGAAACATACTTCGCTTGTTGAAATCAATTCCACTATTAGAAAAAGTGACAACAGAAGATTTAGAATGTGTTGGATTTCTAAAAAATCCTGAAGGTGTGCATCCAATAACTCTGCTGACTGTGGCTACTGATGATATAGCGGAACTAATTATCCATGAACAAGAAATTTTTCGTAGTTGGGGGATAACAATTAGTCAACCAGCCCCAAAGGTATATCCAACACCGCTGATAAAAGAAGAAAGTCCAATAAAAAAAAGGGAAAAAAGGAAAAATGACGATACAGTCTATTCTATATTAAAAAATCCCCTTGGAAAAATAGATAGTGAAGATGAAAAGCTGTTTAATGAAACAAAAGTGGATAAAGCCAACGGAATAAATAAAGAGTGGATTTTGACAGCATTACATGGAAATGAAGGAAAATGACAGAATACACTTGAAGATAATAAAAAAGAATGGAATATGGATAGTTTAATAATAGGAATGTGCTCTTGGAACATAAATG
This sequence comes from Calotriton arnoldi, assembly GCA_963921515.1. NCBI lineage: Eukaryota > Metazoa > Chordata > Amphibia > Caudata > Salamandridae > Calotriton > Calotriton arnoldi. The sequence goes on from CAWUFW010000363.1 coordinate 2,418,411, forward strand.
GGATATGTAAAAAGACAAAAATGTTCAAATAGATAGTCTATCAAGTTCCTTTCAAATTATATTATTGCAGGAAACGTGGGCAATTGACCCATTTTTGATAGAAGGATATAAAAGTTATTTCGAGCCTGCAACTAAAACTCAAAAATTTGGTCGCCCGTGTGGGGGCCTGGCAACATTTATATCTATTGGTTTGAAAGTTGATCATGAGCAGTTAGCTACGAACAATTCCAATCTTCAAATGGTAAAGATGCGTTTAGCATCAGGTGAACATAAACAATTAAAAGCTTTAATTATAATAAATATATATATATATCCCACCAAAACAGAAATCAAGTAAGGATATGTGTACTGCCCTGATAAGCCTTTTATTGGAGCAAATAATGAAAGATCCCTTTGCTGATTTCATTCTAACGGGTGATTTTAACTTAAATCTATTAATACCCTTTTTACGAGATGATGTTGTACAGTCTCAAAACCAACAGTGGGCAATTCCTAAGCAAATAATGGATCCTGCTATACATATTAAACAGAACTCAATGGGGCGAAATTTATTGATGGATATAGAAGCACTGGGCCTAAGAATATTAAATGGTAGATTCATTTCGGATATACCACCGGCTTGGTCATTTTTTCACACTATTCTAAATCACGAATTGATTACACGATGGTATCACTAAACATCTTTAATAACATCATGTCGTATCAGTTAAGGAAGGTGCCTGATAGCGACCATAGTCAACAACTAATTAATATAAAATTGTCATGCTTGAAACATCAAAAGTATTTAACAAATCAAGGCCAGACGTGTACTATCAATTATAGGAAACTTATATGGAAAACAAACAATATGGATAAAATAAATGAAAAGGCGCAAGGCATGGTAAAAGAATATTTTAAAGAAAAAACTATGAGGTCGGCAATTGACCAATGGGAACATTTTATACAGAAACTAGTTGTCTTTTGAGTCTACATCTAGCGTTGAGATTAAACAAGTGACTGAAATGAAAAAATGGGAAACTAAGATCAATCTAACATATACGGTTAGGAAAACAAGAAGGACCCGCAATACACTTGGGGAAACAGATCATCAAGTTCCCAAATAATGAAGATTTACAAATTCAATTACAAATGGTAAATCAAACTCTGCGAAAACTAATCTGGAACTAAAAAAACAAAGCCAGGCAGGATTTGTGGACCAAAATATACTACGCAAGTAATCAAACAAACTCAAGGGAGTTTTGGAAAATAATAAATGGCTTAGTAAGACCTAACAAAACTGCGGTAGTATCCGTGTTAACTGAAGAAGAATGGTCTACATTCCTTATAAAACATTTAAGCCCAGTTGCTAAAGCAAATACTTTGAATGCCAAACAGATTGGGATGGTTAAAGTAGATTTAGAATGTGATATAGAAATTAACATAACAAAAACCCAAGTGGCCAAGCTAATAAAGAAACAAAAAGATGGGGCACCAGGCCCAAATGGCATTCCGTTTTCTCTTTACAAAGAAAATCCGGACTTCTGGTCGGAATGCCTAGCAGAGGTTTTCAATGAAGTTGTTCAGACTGGGTTGATTCCAAAATCTTGGAGAGGGTCATTAATATCTCCTATTTTAAAAAAAGGAAACTGGCAATTGCCGGAGAATTATCTTTTGATAACCCTTCAGGATACTGACGCAAAGTTATTTGCAGGAGTTTTACTATCAAGCTTAACCGATTGGGTAAAGGAAAAACGGGTTCTGCCTTTGAATCAAACAGGATTCATTAAAGGTCTAGGTACTTCTACAAACATTTTAATTTTATCGGTATTAATGAATAAGGCAATTTCAGCAAAACAGCCCTTGTATCTTTGCTTTGTAGACTTTAAATCGGCTTTTGACTGTGTGAATAGACCACGTCTGTGGCAAAAACTAAAAGAGCAGGAAATTCCGGATTTATTATTAAAATTGGTTCAACTTTTGTATACGGACACTTGGATCAGGGTGAGGATCGGTGATGGTTGAGGGCTACAAGAGAAATACAAACGGCTGGTGGATTAAAACAAGGGTGCGTCCTAGCCCCGCTCCTTTTTAACTTGTTTTTAGCAGATCTTACAGCAACTCTAAATGGTGTAAATGCGCATCCACCAAAGCTAGCCGATAAGCAAATATCCAATTTGCTGTATGCAGATGATGTTATTCTTTTAAGTCAAACTAAAATTGGATTGCAACGGTTAATTGATTGTATCTCAATATATGCAAAGGACAACGATATGATAATAAATGAAGCAAAGACTAAAGTAATGGTAGTTACAAAAAATACAAGAATAAAATATAAATATAAATGGTTACTGGAAGAATCTAGATTAGAGCAAGTTGAATCTTATAAATATCTTGGAGTCATATTTAATGATAATGGGAACTTTCTCCCCCAAAAAAGGATATCAACAGGAAAGCAAATTATTTGCTAGCAGCATTTAGGATTATCCAGAAAGCAATAAGTGATTTGTCTTACCGTCCATTCCTAAAGGTTATCACAGCAAAATTGCTACCGACTTTGACATATGGTAGTGAGGTACTAAACGGGAAAAATGCGGAGATTATTAATAATGCGGTTGCAAGGATTTATAAAACCCTATTTCTTCTGCCTAACAATGCCTCGCAAGCTCAAGTGAGGCTGGAATTTGGGTTAAATAACCAGTTATATGCAAGAAAAGGTCAATCTCTGAAAGTGTGGAACCGAATTAAAAATGATCATGAAAATCAAATCTCCCAGCTACTATGGCATGAAGAAAAAGCTAATAGGAAATTGCAAGTGTGGACTTATTTAAATGCAGCGATAGAAGAATTTGGCGTTATACCTATTTGGGAAACTACTATTGCACGGGAAAGCTTTAAAAAAAACAATTAATAAACTAACCAACCATCTATCGCTGATAAAAGACAAAGAAATATTTGTAAAAAGAAAACATGCATGGCCAATAATAAATGGATTTCAGAAAAAAAAGGTCCAAGAATATTTGGAAACATTGTGGTCACAAAAAAACAAACATATTTTCATTAATGCTCGATTTGGCTTAATGCCGGGATTATGTCACTTACCGCCATGGAAGAAATCAGAAGAGGATACTCAATGTAGGTTGTGCAAAACAGGACAAGATAATATTATTCATTTACTGTGTCTTTGCCCCGAATTAGAAAATGAAAGGAAAAGTATATTTAAGAGACTATTTAATGATCGTGGAGTAAGGACATGTAGGCAAGCCTTGATAGCATGTTTAAGCGCTGATGATATTTCCTTGAACTCTGCATTTGTAAAAATTTTGATTTTAATTGGGAAAAAATTATAGGAAAATATTTTGAAACCTCTATTGTATTTAAAAAAAATAATATACTGTGTACTGTATTTATCTGGCTATAACTTTTGGTACTATATACAACTGTTTTAATTTTCTTTTATCTATGGAAATTTTTAGTAGCTTTTGTAAGATTTTAATTAATCAAACAAATAAAAATAAACTTGAAACTTGAATATAAATACACTCCACATAACACTCAGTACCACATAATTACACACCACGTAATTACACTATACTCAATGCAACATAAATACACTCCACATAATACCACTAAGTACCACATAATCACACGTCACAATTACACTCTATTCAATGCAACATAAATACACTCCAAATAATACCACTCAGTGCCACGTAATTACACACCACATAATTACACTCTACTCAATGCAACATAAATACACTCCACATAATACCACTGAGTAACACATAATTACACATCACATAATTACTCTATTCAATAAAACATAAATACACTCCAAATAATACCACTCAGTGCCACATAATTACACACCACATAATTACACTATACTCAATGCAACATAAATACACTCCACATACCACTCAGGGCCACATAATTACACTCCACATAATTACACTCTACTCAATGCAACAAAAATACACTCGCCATAATACCACTCAGTGCCACATAAGTACACGTCACATAATTACATTCTATTCAATGCAACAAATACACTCCACATAATACCACTGTGCAACATAAGTACAAAAAAATAGAAAATATTTTTTATGTTAAAATCTGTTTTTAATCAGGTTGTTCAGTTGTATATAATGTCGTCTTGGTTTTTATAAAGGTAACAAAAATGCTTAACACTTTTCATTATAACTTTTAAATATAATGCACATCAGCCACAATGCTCTACAACATACCCAAAACTTCAGGATAAACACATAAGGTCCCAAAAGCGAGACCTATTGGCTATGCCAATGCTTGTTATATTTAGAGAGGATATTTTTACTGGGCCATGTTGTCAATTGCACCCTATCATTAGAACTGAATATTTTCCCCTCTCTGAAATCCAGAGCTATGTGCTGTGATTAAACTACAAAGCCATCCTGCCTAGTACAAATCTGATTGGAAGGAAATGGCTTAATTTGCCTGCCTTCCATGCGCTCATGTATCGGAGGCATTGCTAGTGTTCTGAAGCAGTGATGTGAGAAACTAGACAGGAGGCCCCCTCTCCTTTCAATAGAGAATAATTGGAGGTGAAAGTATTAAGGGATATGAGCATCTGGGAGAGGTAGACATGGAGACTGGTTGCTAAGGGAACACGTCAAAGTGCCAATACCCATCTGCATATCTGATGGCTTGATAAGGTACGCGGGTATACTTGCATGTCCTGGCATTGAAGCAATTAGAGTTCTAATAACAATTCACCCAATATAACAATCATGAGGCTGCAAGCTCAAATGCAGTTCTTAGGTAGGGATTAGAGTAATATAATAGAGAATGTAGGGACATGTGATGAAATATTCTTGGGGTTTTCCAAATATCTATTTTGTTTTATATTAAGACTGTTGAGATTATTATAATTACCATCATTCTAAAGCACACGTTTTAACCACTTAACCGCGGCGGCAATTCCGCCGTGGTGTGGCGGTTTTATTGAGTGGGCGGGGCCGCGTCGGCCAACGGACGTGCGCAGCACTACGGAGGTAGTGCTCGCGACGGCCGTTGGCCGACGGGCGCATCGAAGGGGTTAAAGTGTAATAAATAACTGCATGTTCCAAAATAACTATCTGGGTATCTGTCTGTGGGGATCCATAGCTATATAAATACTCCTGAAGATGAGTTACTCTCAGAGTTGTCTGGGTTCTAACACCTCCTTTCTATAACAAGTTATGCTCATTTAGATAAGAGTCAAAGGTACCTGGCAATTCTTCTTTTCTCTGAAGAGGGTATGCTATGTATTATTCCACTTGAAACTGAAGAGATCTACCTTGTTGTGCCCCTTCCTCCCAACATGCGGTTTGATCCTTAAGGGCTATTGGTGGCCTGTGACAATGGAGATAAGCTAAACACAGACTTATCTAGAGACATCCAAAGATATTTTGCGGTCCTGCTCTTAAGATTGTTTAGGCGTTCCCATCTCCTGCTTGGGGCTGTAAAGCGCACGACCTAGTCAAAGAATCCGTCCATATAAAGAGATATTGAGTCTTTGCAAGCAATGGCTGGACAATCAGAGGGGATTGTGACTCCGGTATCATGGACGATATAGCCCGCTACAACAAAAAAATGCCTTCTCCAAACCATGGTTCAACGACAACCTTATCTTGGAACGCCGTAATCTAAGGTCAGTGGAAAGATCCTGGAGATCTACACCGACTGAACACCTAACCCTCCTTAGAGCTATCAGGAGTTCTTACAACAAGAAAATCAAGAGTGCTAAAGCCGATTTCTTCAGATCTCAACTTAATCGAGCCATAAATCCCCCCAAGAAACTATTCGAAATTGTTAATCAACAATCGATCAAGGAGCCCATCCGCACTGACCCTGGTGAAGGCACTCCTACTTGCGATGAATTGGCCACCTTCTTTGTCGAAAAAACGTCAAGCATCAATATAGTCCTAGAATCAAAAAGGGCTCTTCTCCTAAAATCAGGACGCACTGCTCCACCTAACCACCAGGAACTACCCGTCCTCCTTAGTACTAGTCCCAAGAACAATGCCTCCTGGCACACCTTTACACCCCTCATTGAAAATGACATCTACAACACTCTTCTTGCGCTCAAACCTTCCAACCACTTCAATGACCCTCTACCTTCTCCCATATTTAAAGAAATTAAAGCTGCCATCCTTCCCATTTGGGCAAAGATTGTCAACGCTTCACTACTACAAGGCATGATACCCGAGTGCCTAAAAGCAGCGCAAGTATCGCCCATTCTAAAAAAACCAAACGCATTCAGTTCTGATCTGAATAACTTCCGTCCTATTTCCAACATCCCCACGCTGGCAAAACTTTTAGAAAAGTGTGTGCAGTCTCAACTCTGTGCTCACATTGAGAAATTCCAACTGCTGGATCAACATCAATCAGGCTTTCGGAGAGGCCACAGCACAGAATCGGCACTCACTCACATCTTGGATGACATTTTAAAGTTGCTAGACCAAAATGAATCCTGCCTCCTCATTCTCCTTGACCCATCTTCTGCCTTCGACACTGTTAACCACAGCAAATTACTTTCCACGCTAGAACACCGGATGGGTCTATCAGTGGTGGTTTTGCAATGGTTCTCTTCCTTTCTCCACAATAGATCTCAAAGAGTCAAATTGAATCAATCCCTATCTCAGCCGTTTACATTCTTGATGGGGGTTCCACAAGGGTCCGCCCTTTCTCCCATACTCTTCAATCTATTCATGGAACCTTTAGCTAATGCCCTGAACTCGGCGAACATTCTCTTTCACATGTACGCAAATGACACCCAATTTTATTTGAAAGTCTCCTCCCCGGAAGACTTCATTTCACTCAACTCCATCTTGATGAACACCCAAAACTGGCTCACTGAAAACTACCCCATGCTCAACACCTCCAAAACAGAATTCCTCCTCATTGCTCCCCCTAACCATGCCCCCAAGATTGACCTCTGGATGCATCATCTTTCAGCCTTCAACTGCTCCCCCCACATTATCGAGTCTGCTAAATCTCTAGGAATCACCCTAGACGGGCACCTGAACATGCAGAAACATATTAGCAATGCAACCAAGGGTGCTAAACACTAGATGAGGCTACTAAGGAATCTGAAACCATTCCTCCCACAGGAAGACTTCAAATGGGCGGTTCAAGCTTTAGTATTGCCAAGGCTTGACTACGGCAGTTCCACTCTTTGCGATCTCCCCAAACAAAGCTTGGTTCCACTTACGGCTTCCATTAATGCCGCAGCCAGATTGATTACTGGTACAAAAAGAAATGATCACATATCCCCAGCCTTAAAATCCCTAAACTGGTTACCTTATGAAGCTAGAGTACAACTAAAGATCGCTTGCTTGACTCACAAAGCACTGCACTTCAAGACCCCCATCTATCTGGCTCACAAACTTGAATTATCAGGGGGTGGCCGTCCGTCTCAAAGTGCAAATTCACTGTTCCTGAAACCTCAAATCTTCCACAAAAAGAGAACGAGTAACAGAGCATTCTCAGGCATGGCCCCGAAGATCTGGAATTCCCTTCCACTGGAAGTTCGTCGAATCCCATCCACCGCTTCCTTCAAAAAAGAAGTGAAAAAAATCCAAATGCTGAAATTCCTGCCATAAAGTCCTGGTTCAGCTGCCTCAATACTGCTCTCTTCTCTGATGCTATGACTGTCCAGTACATAGTTACACTTCTGGGTTTAACAATGTGAACAGGCCACTCCACAACTTTGTATGTTATTTATGGAATGTCTCTCTCCCATTACCTGATCGCTATCTTTTACATTTGTGTAATCCGGTGTTTAATAGGGTTGGCAGGCTATAATCCTACTGGTATTGTGTACATTGCCTATTCTTCTCTATTATTGGATCTGTCCAGTCTTGTTTTAAATGCTCTGAATCATGTTGTTGTCATGCTCTCGTCTTGAACCTATTGGTAACGTTTGTCTTGAACGTATTAGTAACGTTTGTGCTTGTCACACTTTGTTATCCTACCTACCTCAACTGTGAAGCGCACTGATACCCTCCTGGGTCTTATTCGCGCTATACAAAACTTTATAAATAAATAAATAAATTGTATTGGATGTGGTTGAGGTACCAGAAAATGATTGGACTATCCTTTCCACCCATAGAACTTAAAGGTGATTCCCATTAAATTGGTGTTAAGTAGTGCTAGTAGTTGGTGCAGACCCAATGTGTACCACAGGATGGTTCCATCCTGGATTGAACTGGAGGCTGCAGATACAGCAATGCTATTCACAAAGTAGTAAAGATTGATCCTCCATCCTGGAATGATCCTGATGTTCATATTGAGGTGTCCCTGATTTACATTGAGCGCTTAACATTGTTTCAGGGTAAATTTCCACATATAGTACAAAATATATGGTTAGGCCCACTCACATTGGCAGCGAAGACTTAGCTTTTACTAGCTATGCACACCCCACATCCAGGACAGGAGCACTTTCCATTAGCAGACGGCAGAGAACTGCTTACAGAAGTTGAAAACATGTACAGGCAGTTGAAACGGTACATATCACAGTATCAAGGAACTGAAGTAGTAGGGACTCTAGAAAAACCTACATAGAGACACCGTAATCCATAAACGTTAAATGCTATAATGGAGCGTAATACAGTTAAACAAAATACGATACAGTTTTGGTTAGCAAGGAAAACATATGTACTAGAAGAAGCATTTCTTCATTGTACTCCACAGGATAAACACTGGATTTTCAAAATGTGCATACCAATGAGGATGGTACCAAATATACAGTAGTATAGTCACAGGAGGTGTTTGCTACCCTTTATAGGACTGTACACTGCATTCCTATACTTGTAATATAGCCAGAAGTATTGAAACAAATACTGGAAGAACACTGGACGGACCCAGAGTTTCACCTGCAGTGGACATGATAAATTAAGCTAATAGATACAGTAGCTTGGATAGGTCTGTGTAATATTAAAATTGATGTGGCACTGTTGGCCATTCACCAGAAATGTGCTACAACGCCACAGGATCAGAAAGAAGTAGATTGGCCATACATTGTAGTCCAGGTTTAGATCTCCATGGGGAGTGATGCGTAAGGATTAAAACTGCAGAGACCCCATTTTAAAATTAAGATAGAAAATAAAAATATTGTAAAGGAAAGGAAGCCAGAACCATAGCGATCCCATGCACACAGTATTATTTTCTGGAATAAATGTAAAAAGAAACCACAATTTTATTGCAAAGCTGAAAAGTAGGGAAGCTATCATCTGAGAGGTAAGGAGGGAAATAGGATCTTGAGAGAGAGATCTTTCCTCTGAGTTGTACTCTTATTCTTCACAGGATAGTAGAGATAAGCAATCAGAGTCAAAGGTGCCCATTCTTCCCTCGGACATGGCAAGAACAAACCAATTAGCAAAGAGAGGCTATTTGGGTACTGGGACCATCAAAGTAGCCCTTTCTAAAGAAAACGGTGGGTGAAGCCAGGAAGCAGGATGTCTTACAAGAGTTTTACTAAGGAATGTATGGTGGTCGTGCTAGACAGATCGTGGAGGAGACAAATGACTATGTATAAAATAAATTCCTGCTGGGCATCTGAATAAACTGAATTTAGTTTGTAATGGTCGTGTGAGAAATTGATTATTTTTTGGAGTATGGGACTTTCCACCTCAAGGTGTAATCTCATCTCTTGCCAGGTTGAGCCCTTAACATCACTATTAACGTGAGATCAAACTCAACCTCCTCTGGCAGCTATAGCACAGAGCAGACAGACCTAACTTGGGACAAGGTGTAAATTATTTATGCATTACCAAAACAGTAAAAATACCAAAGCAAATTAAAAAAATAGAGTAAAAAGTAATAAGAAAATGAAACCAAAATGACAAAAATCCTATAAGGGGAAGGAAACAGAGGTATGAATTGAAAAAATGTAATATAGAAATAGGGCCACAAAGACCAGTGCACCAGTGATGGTCAATGATTGCAGTAAATCAGGAACTAAGTGCAATTTGAGGCCGACTGTGATGGAGCGCTGGAATAGCAATACCCCCTCTGCTGCCTGAGAGAAAAATTACGCAAAAAAAGCCATAATTGATGCCTGTGAACACAGTAAAGCCATATCATGTGGTCCATCCTATACAGCAGACCACTGCAACTCCAGAAGCAGCCACTGACTGCTTCTGACGACCATGTCCCTGTAGAGTACCCTTCATAGAACTGAAAAACAATCAGTCCTAAGCTCAGATCAATAAGCAGTAAACACTGAAAAACTATTCATATTGTAATATTGCCAACTGCACCAGCTTTAGAACTTAAAAGTGAATCAAATTTAAACTTCAACTTTCTAGTATTAGTATTGTACAACATTCAGATGCTGACTTATCAAAATGTGTGACTATCCCACTGAATGAAATACTATAAGAACATTTAACTTATGAAGTCAGAAGTTGCAAAATAAATGGATGAAATTCAAGCACAGCATAGAGAAAAATCTAATGCCCCCTTAGACTTATGGTTGACTGATGTTAACCTAAATCTCTTTGCTGACATGGCTCATAATAATGATATTATTTTTAGGATGGTGTAAGGAGAATATATTCCAGGTATAAAGAATCCAATTACAATGACTAAAATGCTAAACAAAAGAAATGAAGTAAACCGGGTCACCAGGAGAGTGTCTTATGGAAGTATGCTAGTGCAAGGTGGTGTTTACTTAGAAGGATTAGAATTTCAATTTCTAGGACCAGTAGAGGCTATTCAAGCACCATGCACATTTCGTCATGATTTAGTTGATGTCTTGTCTCCAAGTCTTTTTTGCAAATGAATGTGGTAGAGACACTGTGAAGAAGCTACTCACCAAATTACAGATGTATGTTTCCATGTGCAAAGCATATCCTCCTCTCACAGTGGAGACTCAAAAGCAGTTGTTCTGCTACAATTGGTAGGCTGATTGGTATCTGCATATATTGAATGCAACTAGAAAAACCTTCAGTTCTTATTGTGGGGGGTATGTCCACATTTGATGTAAAATGTTCATATTTTAATTCCCCCAATGAGAAATCAAAAAGATGCTGAAACATTGTTCAAATCCGTCTATAACACATCTTACTTGTGTATTTATATCTAGCTACAAAGTGATGTATTCATTTGAATTTTTAGATTAATATACATATTTTTTTTTTATGATTTAGAATATAACAAAGTTTCAATTCTATTAAGGGCACGGAGGCAAGGATTGCGCTTTTCTCTCTTCACTTTATTAACACCAGCCATTTAGAAGAACAACAAAAGACTTCATTTCGGATAACCCTTAGAGAAAAAGTCAACATTTCAATAGTGTACAATGACCAGTCATATGAGGCCAGGACCCCTTGATAGTCCTATGTTGCTGTTGCCGCCTCCTCTTTCTTCCTGTGACTGCAGACGGATAGTGACATCCCTACTCCTGTTTCGACCCATCAGACCCTGAAGGAAAACATGAACGAAGATGTATGAAGCTGGAAATTAAAGTTGACTACATAACCACACCAGCACAATTCCGCATTGTCAATGCTCTGCAAGAAGTAATACATTGAATAGGTTCCCAAGAAGGTCAGATATATCCACCTTAATGTGAACCCATCTTATTGTAGGGAGAGAGAAATACGATGACTGGTGGGTTGATCCTCCCCTCGGTGTCAATAAAAGAATTGAAACTTTCCGTTACGAAAGCTAGTAAAGTTTTCACTTTGTCAGGACCGGAGGTGAGGATTACGCTTGTTCAAAGCTTATCTACAACCAGCGCAGCAATACCAGAGGCTGGTTTGAAATAAAATGTCTTAAAGGTCGAATCGGAAGACCAGTTCGCTTTATTGTGGATATATGCCAGGCAGGCACCAAGGGCAAAAGCCTTCGATGCCATAGCCCCTCTGGCCGAGTGGGCCCCAAACACTGTATCAATGCCAGCTTTCTGCACGGCCCACCTAACCCATCTGGCGACTGTAGGACAAGAGTCCGCCTTGAACAGTTTCCTTAAGGCAATTAACACATGTCGCTCTCCATGGGGGCAGAGGTCCGCCGTCATAGCCTCATTATTCTTTATACTCCTCACAACACTCAACAGAATTGCATTTCATACATCTCGAGATATGGAAAGTTACCCTTTCTGTGTTGAATACTCTGCCCATTATATCCAGTGCTCTGTCGTCGAGACACACCAGCAGGAAATCAAGCAGATAAGGGTGGCTAGCTTAGCCAACAACTCTTTCCGGGAGAGATATTAGTTAGACCTCCAAGACAAAAACAGGTTAAGGACCTTGTTGACATCCCATAAGACCGAGAATCTGGTTTCAGGAGAAAGAGAAAGGCAAATGCCTCGCAAAAGCTTGCACGCCAAATGGTGTTCACACAACAGATGGCCATCGACTGGCGAATGCCAGCTGAGGTCGACGATCTCAAGGTATTGGTGGATCTATATGCAAGCCCATCCAATGCCAAAGAAAAAAGGAAATTGAATATGTGGCAATGTCTCCCCACACAAGCCATACGTCTCTGAGCCCAGCCATCAAGCCCATGCCGATCGATACGGCTTGACTGTGCTTTCTGCCCATGCCTTGGAGAGGAGTAACACAGCCTGTCTTGAAAAGTCCGGGACTTTCCTCTGTTCCCTGTAATCCTCCACGCCCTAAGAGACAGACAATAGATGATGGGGATTCCCCTCCGGGTCCTCGAGCAGATCCGGAAGTAGGGGTAGAAGGATTGGAAAATCCCAAGAAAGTTCCAGAAGAACTGGATTTCAGACTTGCGAATTCTAGCTCGGCGTCACTAGAACGATGTCTGCCGCTTGTCGTCAAACCTGGGCTGAGAGGCGCGGGTTCATCACAAATGGAGGAAAAGCATAGTCCATTCCGGTCGCCACTCTTGGAGGAAACCATCTGTGGCCACCGCCTCTGGACGCCAGCTGAAGTATTTCGGGAGCTGGTGATCAGGCAGGTCGCAAAGAGGTCCACTGTGAAAGGGCTCTGTCTGACACAGAGGGCCTGGAACACCAATGGGTGTAAACACCAGAGGCTCGCATCTTGGAGATGTCGAGATTGCCAGTTGGCTACCTGAGTGACTGCCCCTGGAAGATGTTCTGCTGAAATGGAAATCTGATTCTCTAGGCAATAGTCCCAGAAATTGCTGGCCAGATCCGTCAAATTCCTGGATCTGGTACCTCCGAGATGGTCCATGTAGCGGACTTCTGCTATGTTGTCCATCTTGAGGAGGACACAGCAATGCGCCTGATCCTTGGTCCAGCACCGGAATGCGAACGATCCTGCAAGAGTTCGAGGCAATTGATGTGCATTGACCTTTCTTGAGAAGACCATCGCCTGCCTGTGGAGAAGTCGCCACATCTGCCCCCACCCCGTGCCACTGGCGTTGGACTCTATGACCAGATCTGGAAGGGAGCCGAAGATCGCCCCCCCCGTTCCAGGCCTCCATAAGGGCCAACCGCCATTGGATCTTTTTCCTAGCTTCCTTCCACATGGGAACCATTTGGGATTACATGAGACCCTTCCTGGAATAAAGCCTGGCTTGAGGATGACGGAAGCCCTACTACCCCTGCTATCTGGCGTAGGGAGGTGGAAGGTCTGGCCGCCAGACGGCGCAGCTCGTGTTTGATCTTGGACAACCTCCAGGAGAGAAGACTGAGGGTGGCTCGGACCAAGTCCACCATAAACCTCAGGAATACCAGCTACTGAGATGGAATGAGGACTGATGTCTGCTGGTTTATGATGAAATTCAAAGACTCCATGAGGGTGACTGCCATCTGCAGATGCAGCAAGAGGGTCCAAGGGCATTGATCCATAAGGAGGATGTTGTCCAAGTACATGATGAGACGAACAACCCTGGCCCTGAGGAACTCTACCACCAGCCGCATTACCTTGGTGCACTACAGGGTGGACGACCGACCAAAGGAGAGAGTGGTGAACTCAGACGTATCCCCCGCCATTGAAACTGGATGAAGCGGCCATGGAGAGGCAAGATCAGGATGATTAAGTAAGCGTCCTGGAGATCCAGATGCACCATCCAGTTGCTGGGGAGGAGGAGGTCCCATAACAGATGGATGCCTTCATCTTGAAGTGGCGGTAAACCAACTATTTGTTGAACTCCTTCAGGTTGATCACAGGGCGTTGACTGCCATCCCTTCTGTCCACTCTGAAGAGATTGCTTAAAAAGCCCCTTGAATGAGGAGAGGATTGCACTATTGCCCCCTTTGCTGAGTAGTTCCAATACTTCCATGTCCATTAGTTCGGCATGAGCGGTAGAAAAAACCAAAGGGATGGGGGACCGATCCTGGACAGGGGAGTCGTAGATCTCTGTTAGAATCCCTGTACTGTCTGAAGGACCCATCCATCTGAGGTAAGGCCTCCCAAGTGTGGACGAAGTCTGCCCCCAGACATTGGTGAGGAAAAAGCTGAACACTCACCTTGATTGGCTCCATGGCTGCCACCGCCCTTTGATGGGGGTATCCTCTGGTGGGGTAAAAGTTGCCAAACTTTGAGGCGTCATGGCATTGCCCCCGTCTTAAAGCCACATCCTGTGCCGGAGGCTGGGTGATGTGCGCGGCCGACAGAATGCCTCCTGCTTCGGCCAGCCTTAGTGAAAATCTAGGGCGTAAATATGCGTTTTATGGATGCCTGGGCCTTGTCCAGTGAATTAAAGGTCTGCACAAACTTTCCTAGCTCCTGGACAAACGGGTCGCTAAACAACCCCCTTGAGCAATGGGGCCCGACTCTGATGTGGCAAGGTCCCCAAAGCTTGGATTTAATCTTGATGAGGAGAGAACGACGCCGCTTCATGGAGATGGCGCAGTTTGCATTCCACAAGAAGATAATGGCCTCTGGGCCCTGCCTGACAGAATCTCAGGGGAAATCAGAGTCCCAGACACCTTGGCGTCCTCTGCCATATCTAGGATGTGCATCAACGGACCTGAAATATCCAGAGGCTTGTCCTGGCAAGCCCGCCAGTACCGATCTATTCCCATCCTTGGGCTCGTGCATGTTTTTCCCCCAGGAAGGTAGTTATGCACTCATAGATGCCTGGTGTGACCACCACCTTGTCCCACTGGGATGGACTTGGGCACTCCCCCCTGCAGGCAGTTGCTTATTACCTTTTTCCCCTGCGACAAAAGCCGCAACCTTATCCGCTGGAACTTATTCTGAGGAGCAGGGGTGCATCTAGCGTTCCGGGTCTAGAATATCTGAGATAGCCTGGTGGGGCCTTCTCCACTGGCATATCCTGTGCGTTACGAGGAGAGGGGTGCCATGGTGGTGGCCCCGTCTCGTTCTTCGCATCTAAACCGGAGGGATAGTCTGACCCTTGTGGGGGTTTGTGCGGGCAGGAGGGGAAAGAGGACCCGCTGGTTCTAACCCCAAAGGCCCAGGCTCTGTGGAAACCAGGGGCAGAGATTGAGCGTGGTCCGTGAAGGCCCACTTCAACCTGTCAAATGCGTCGACCGCCTGGCGCTGGACCCCTCTTACAGTTTTTAGGTGGGGCGAGTGGATTGGGCTCTCCCTGAAGTAAGAGTCAAAAGCCCTAAGGGATCTTTCCTCCCAGGGAGAGGTTTGAAGCAGCATTCTGTATATTGCAGTAATTTCCTCTCCAGGGGGGCCACTGCCTGCAATAATGCTTTGGAACTAGAGGCGTCCATGACCTCCCAAAAGCGATCATCAATGGGGATGTAGGTCACATTGTCCTCCTCCTAGTAAGTATCCTCAACATCACTCATTTTTTTTAGCAGAATAGTGTCTTAGACCCAAGGCAGTAAAGTAAGTAATGGTACCAGTGCAGGGGTCTCCAGATGGTCAATAAGGGATTACAGAAGGTGGGTGTCTCCTAGCCTGGAAATACAGCCCAGGGGGCCAAAAGCAAGGTTGCTTGGCCTGCAGGACACCACTCACCCACAGCAATTAACTGGGTAATGGACACGCCTGGGCTAGTGTCCCAATGCTTATAGGCACAGAAATGCGATATGAATACAGACCCTACTTGAGGACGTAGATGCTCTAGGCGTATGGGGCACCAAAGCACATAAGCTGAATGCCTGGACGGCTGCGGTAATTGAGTTGCGCGCCTGCGTGGGTCAGCAAGACACGCTGAACGTGTTGCAGGAATGCAGCTCCCCTAGTGGCTGGCGGGCCACACCTCAATGCCCCAGGCGCCGCAGCAGGTTATGTTATTTTGTTCTTGTATAGCGCATGTACACCAATAGGTCTCTTAGCGCTTTGGAAGAAGAAAAACAGCATCAGGGCGGGGTAGTCTCCATGGTACTAAGAATGATTAGGTCGTGTCTAGTGCTTCCCTGAAAAGAATGGTTTTAAGCTGTTTCCGGAAGGGAAGCAGACCATGTTCTTTACGGAGGGTGTCGGGCAGCTGGTTCCAGAGTTGTGGCAGAAGGACCGAGAAAGCTCGTCCTCCTTTGGAAGCAAAGTTACCCCGCGGGCAGACCATCTGGGCGGCTTCTGCTGAGCGGAGCGCCCGCCCAGGCACGTATTTGATTAGGCGTTCCCTTATGTACCCTGGGGCGTGTCCGTAAAGGGCTTTATGGGCAATGCAGAGTCCCTTAAATTTCGCTCTTTGCTTGACAGGCAGCCAGTGCAGTTTGCGCAGCAAGGCAGTCGAGTCGCGAGACGATAGTTGCTGATACAATGGTTTTCAGAGATGAAACTGAGAGCAGTGGAACCAGTTTCCTCAGCTGTCTTAGAAGACCCATGCATGTGCCCACCACAAAGCTCACAGTGGCCGCGGAGGAGCGATAACGTTCCCGCAGCCGCAAAGTTTAGGCAAGCAATAAATGGAAGAAAAGTCATCAAATAACACAGAGTATTACCCAATAAATGAGAAAATGAGGCAGAAGGCACTTAACTTGGCTGCTGGAGCAGCAGAGAAAGAGGAGGCGGCAACATAGAACTATCAAGGGTTCCTGGCCTCAGGATTGGACATTGTATACTGTTGAAATGTTGACTTTTTCCCTTTATGGGTTATGGGAAATGAAGTCTTTTGTTGTTCACATAAATGGCTGCTGTTAATAGAGTAAAGAGAGAAAAGCGTAATCCTCGCCTCCGTCCTGACATAGAATTGCTAATGATAACTTTTAAAATGTGTCTCCCGAATCTGGGAAAGTTTGTACTTAGAATTTGCAAACAAATGAATGTCAAAGATTTGCTAGATGCATAGCAGGGCTACTAGCAAATAAAGTGTATCCCATACATAATAGAATACATGTTAGCTCTTCTAGATAAACGTTGTCAAAGATGGGTTAATGATTACTCATTAGACTTTGAAGAACAACAACACTTAGATACATTGCACGAAAACTCAATCATTTATGTATTCCCCAAAGGTCCACAGCAACACATAAGAATGAAGCAAGATTCATTTGTATTCACTGTATTGGCTATGATGCATAAAACTGACTGCAGCAGAAACTGCTCTGAAAATAAAAATAAAAAATAGACCGCATTCAGGGAACACTTAAAGTAGCAGATAAGGATTTGAAAATAATGGAAGAATTGTATTCAATTTCAGGAATAGCCAATTGCTTTTAAATATATTAAAACCATATGAAAAAGTTCTTATAAATACAACAGAATCAGTACAAAGCTATATTTGCATTGCAAGCTTCTTTGAAGGGATTGAAGTCAAACACAGTTCCGTGGAATGTATTTGAGATATTCAAACTTTATAGTTTATGTATTTATCAGAAAATGCTACATAAGCAAGAGTCTACATATAAGGTAGTCTCAATACAGGAGTTTGAATTGTTTCATTATGCTTGTAATGAAAAAGCAAGTATTATATGGTTATTTTATTGACCTATTATGATGCCTACTAATGTTTTACAACTTAAATGGTTTTTGGATGTTGGCTTTAATTTGAGGAGTAACATTTCTGGAGACATGGCAGTAGCATTCACTGGTGAGGAGGAGCTGGAGACACATTGCTGGAAGATATTTGTTTTGTTTGGTTAGCCTACTGTGTTGTTTTTTGTTAATTTTTGTATGAATTATTGGTGTGTTAGGTGCCATCTTGTGTATCTTTCTCGATAACCAGAACTGCTGCCTGTTTGTCGAAGCCACGAGTTGTTGTCATTCGATCTGGTTCACAATTTATTAAAATCATATCTTATTGCAGTAGTTGTGGGGAAAATACTTTCTGGTGTGAAAACAGGGTGGACATCTTTCAGAAGCTGGTATTTGAAGACAGAAATATTTAAAGTAGCATTTTGAAATAACACCAGACATATAGCAATATGTCATTGACGATGCTGGAGAGACTTTTTGAAACACAAATGTTGTACTACTGAGACAGTAAATGCTTCCCAAGGGTATTGGAAAGGCAAGAAAAGGTGAGGACGTAAGTAATGGAGCAGAGATGATTAGCATTTACAAAAAAAAAGGGGCAGGTCACTGAGGATCATAGGGCAGCATTTGGTGCATTGCATGTATAATTCTAGTATTCAGATAAAAGTATTAACTACGAAAGGAGGTCATTTCCATAGATGTGATGCATACACCGGTAAGTGTGAAGAAGATAATGGAGGGTGGAATGGAAGAGGTTTGTACAGTGATGCCTGAGAATAATAAGGAAGGGTTTGAGTGCAAACATGACCAAGAGAAGTGAAGATTTGCCTGACTGAACTAAAGACATGTTAAAGGTGTGGTCATCTAGGGCATGCGTCAACCAGTGTTTGCAAGGAATGTGAAGTGACACAAATGTGGCCAGAGAGGACATTTTTTTGAAGTATGAGACTGGGAGGATACAGTGGTTTGTCGACCTCCGGGGAAAAGTGAAGAATTTGGTGGTGCAAGTCGGTTGTGTGGCAAGAGCATATGATGTCGAAAAGATGTCATAGTGTGACATATTGTTGAAAGTGTGCATTGTAGTTGTGTTTGAATACTCCCACCCCGTTTGTTAGTTGACAGATCTTCCATAGAGTGTTTTTTTTTAGAGAGCACAATAAAGATTTAGAGAATGCAGATATCATTCCTGGGGATGTCTTCAATCAAGATGGGATTGGTCATAATGAACATAGTATTCGAGAACAGATGTGCTGTTGTCAAAGTGCACATCGCCAAGAGAGTAAGTAGCCTGTTATGGATCTTTGGAATCAGTTATACTCCAGTTAAATTCCTAGTCTTTAAGGAGAGTGGTAATTTTGAATTGGCTTTCTCAAGTATTTCCTGATAAATTGGGTCTGTTGAAGAATTTTGAACACAGTATTGTTTTGAGGGATTGTGCAATGCCAGTTCTTCACAAGGAACAGGATGTTCCTTACTTGACGAGGATGCCTGTGAGAATGGAGTGTAAGAGATTGGTTTACAAAGGTTGCATTGAAGGGATTTATTATTCTGAGTGGGCAGCTTCGGTAGATTTAGCCACAAAGGCAAGGTGTGGGGGACAGTCTTTGTATGTGGATCTTAGACGATTGAACTAAATTATTTTTGTTGAGAAACACTCAGCGCTGAGCATCCTGGATGGAGACTTTGTCCTTGCTTGCTGAGGCAAGTGTATATAGTTTGAGAGACTTAGCCACGTGTCAACTTGTGGGTTTGTATGAAGACACTAAACATTTCACATCTTTTGTGATTACATTGGACCATACAGGCTTGTGCATGTTTTTTCGGCTTTGTTTTGGCTATGGCTACATTTTGCCATGCTTAACATTTTTGTTAAGGAAGTTGGAAGAGGGGTGCAACAATAAATAAAGAATTTCAGAGTATGTTCAGTTACCTATTGGGGACACGAAGTCTCCAAATTTTGACTGGGAAGCAGTGATGCGAACTCTATTTTCAGTTAACAAGGTGTAGGGGAAATAATGCACGGTGCTTCTTGAGTACAATGTGAGGTTTGTAAAAGACTGTGTATTTTGCCGCTTCTATCTTTTGGGCATTTTGAGGTGTAACAGCATGCTATTTTGACAACCGATGCCAGGACGAACTACCTCGCTGTGATTGTGTCGCAGATGGAAAACTGTAGGGCTTAATAGCTTTTGCCTCGAGTGCACTCAAATGTGGAGAAGGAACCTTCTCTCAGACAATCATGCATTTCAAGATTTTCATTTTGGGGCTTCAGTTTGTGATGTAATTAGGTTATGAACCACTTGTGCGTGTGTTCTCATGTAGTGGTATGGATAGAACTATTCTGATGTCATGGTGATAGATAGATGGTTGTAGAAAATAGGGGAGCTTAATTTACACGCTATTGGTGCTGAAGAATGAAGTGCTGATAGTCTGTCCAAGCATCCAGGTTGGACAGTGCTGCGATGAAGTGAGTATCTGTGTGGGCCGGTCCTGGAAGGTTGGAAAGTTAGTTCCATGGGAACGCACTTGATAATAGATTGTTTAGTTTTTATTAAAGGGCATTTGAACATAAACATTACAAAGTTTAGAGTACAGCAAGAGCACTGGTGACCTAGGTAGCACACTTTGGTAGAAAACAATTCAGACTCTACATCCATTGTGCTATTAATGAAAAAATAGTGACTGACACAGCAGCTTATTTTGGCACAGTTAGTGTCTGTCATCTTTAGTTTAAGTTAGGGTTGGGCTTTGTGGGGCTGGTGAGAAGTATTATTGGCCGTTGAGCAATATGTGATGGTATTAGCAGACTATTAACATCATGCCTTAATTTAAAGACATTTCTGGGCAAATTAAGGTTTAACTGACTTTAATATGGCTTCTAACAGGATACTTTTTTTGCCTTATAAAATGAAATGCCGTTCATATTTACGGTGGTGGAGGTACATGATGCAGGCAGCCTTGTATTTACCACAAACTAATTGCTTTGTAGAAATAATCCATCCTATGGAAAAGGGTGTCTGCAAAAGGCAGTTGTGACTGAGATGCCTGTGAGAAAAGAATTTAGATTTTTGAGTAGGTGTGGTGGTGCCCAGTGAATCTCAATTGTGGCTCTCTGGTAAGAGCTAGCATGGTGGTAATGAAGAACGTTTGCAAGAACTAGACATAATATTAGACTACAGGAAGGGCTGGTCTTAAATAAGAAACAAGTGGGTAAGTGGAGAAAGTACCAGTGAAGTCTCAGAAGCATATACCAAAGGGCTTGTAAGTTTCTCTGCACCCTTTCTTGAAGCTTTTGGGTGGTTGACTGTTGTGGTTGTGGTTTTGGTAGAAGTGTGGTGTTTGTCAGTACGGCAAGACACCTAGTATAAGTACCTGACAAAGATGGGGCTGCTGAAAAAAGCAATATTGTGTTGGTTTAAAAAAAAATATATATACCGTGTTTTATTGTTTCTCTTCAGGAGAGGCTGCATTGTCCTTTCTAATTTTATTAGTCCTTTACTCTGTCTCATGCAGGCTGTTATACTTCTCTGTTTTCAGGATTGCCTATTAGAGAGCTCTGGGTAAGTTGACTCCTAATTGACATGAGTAAATCTCACTTTTCAACTACACATCATTCCTATTCCCAACAACATTAGTGTGTAAGAAAAATAAAAAATGTCACTTAGCTATTCGTTATTTGTGTCGGGTTATTTTGAGAAATAACTTCTCTGTCGCACACTAACAAGAAGAATCTATTGGACTTCTGCAATGCTTTGGAAATACTTGGAATGCACATGTCCTGTCTTACTAAATTAGCGCTTCTAAATCTTGATGCTACTCCTTTTATTGAGCGTAAAGATGAAAGTCAAACCGACCTACACAATACAATTGAACCACTAAAAGCAGATTCTAAATCAGTTAAGTTAACGTAGTGTCATAGCAGCTGTTAATCTGATTTGATGTTTTGCTTTAGTCGCTTGGCTTCTGCAAAAACGAGGAGTATCAGTTATTTTTTATTGCAGACTTCTAATCAGTGTTTTCAACCTGTCGTCTTTCCTGCGATCAAAGCACGAGTCCAGTTCCTGTTTGCTTTTTTCAACTTCCCTTGGTTATTCACATTGGCAATGGATGGGGACAAAATAAACCCCCTAGGTGCGAAGTCAGGCTTCAGATGAATACATATGAATGATATACTTAAGTTGGGAGTTTTATTTTAATAAGGCCCAATTAAACTTTCAGAATGGACATGGTTCTAAGAGTGCCAGGCAGATCAATTCATTGTGAATACAGTGAAGCGGGAGAATTTATAAAACACTTTGTATATATTAAATTGGTGGTATACTTCTAGTTCACATTTCAAGTCAAAGCATATATAAGTATTCCATAAACAACATATACATATAATGTAATATTCTTCATTTAATAGTTACCTCTCGCATCTACACAGTTGAAATGTGTTTCAAATATCATTTACGTTTTGAATTTTTAGACACCCCTCCTCCCCCCCCCCACCCTACATCCCAATAGTTCCATTGCTTTTTCTTCTTTATGAGATGTTCCAAATCGTTTTCTTCTGTGTGGTTGACAACGTGTCCACTGGGAATTTATGTGCCATGCTTGATAGATTTGTGGCCCGTCCGGTATCCTGCACAGATTATTCTCTTGTAGCTAGGAATGAGACTGAATAAATGTCATCTCTGTTACTGCTGGGTGTTTCGCAAGACGAGTGACTTTTCGAAGATCTGCACTACGGTGATTGCCATAAGTACAATACATGACCTATTGTTGTAACGAAAAATATAGCAATATTATTTAATGAGTCTGCTCGAACAAAGCCAATAGGCGTGACTCCAATTACCATATTTCTGTAAGGTCGTGGGCTGCTTGAAAAAAAGCTCATATGGGTTGTTAGAAGAAAGATCTGATTAGATAGTATGTGTTCCTCTACAATCAAAAAAAAGATTGGCATCAGGGTCAAACCAAAAAGATGTGAACATCTTTCTGCTGACCAGTGTACAGTTTGATGGATATGGGTTAAATTTAATTTCCTCATGCTTTGAAATGGTCTGCAGTACAATTGTATCAGTGGAAAAATAGGATTGTAGGGTGTGCTTGGTAGGTTGTCCCCAAGCTTATGACAGCAAAAGGATGCCCATAAATTGCCCTTCTTGCAAACAAGTCACCCCTTGAAAGTTCTTAGTCGAATGTCAAAACTTTAAGCTACCAAGATTTTTGTATGTTTTGCAAAACTGATATTTTATACCACAGATCATTGTTCTTCATTGATTTTCTGGTGAGAACTTTCAGGAATGGGGGAAAGATGGCTTCTTTTCGGGATGATTTGAAAGCATGATTGTAATGGCATATGGGATACGTGTAAACTGTGAGCCAAAATATAAGGAAATGATAGAGGCGTTAATTGAAAATGTTATAGTGAATGAATGATTGAGTGTAAAGAGCATATATTCGACTCCTGTAAGTGCTTGCTTGCCAATAATGGTGCAGTTAAAGTATGAATACAATATATGTATGATTAAAACTTCTCTGGTCCAGCACTTTATTGATTTTTCTTCTTCTTTTTCCAGAAAGCCGTGATGATTTTTTTCCAACAGTGCATGTTCAGTACTGTTATTAACTGAGTTAACAGATTTAATAATTTCAATTGGTGTGCAGAACCCCCTAATTTCCATATGAGGTCTCTTGACTTATTTAAGTCCCACTTTATGTTTTGTATTGCTTCATTCATATTTATCCAGGTCCTGTGGGCATATTGAGTTGTCCAGTTGCATGCATCAAAATGTACACACACAAATGGCTGTCAATCTTCGAAAGGGTCCCAAGATGGTTTTGCGATGCTCAAGCATGCACCGTGACGCACGCATGCGCATCCATCTTGACGCAGGTGGTCTTTTTAATATACCATTCATCGTGGCGGATGTCATAAAATGGTAAATTAAAATGTATTTCTTTTTTTTGTCTCGCCTAGGCAGCGCTTGCGCTGTCTCTTCGAGACATGCTATATTCAGGTAAGGACTGGAAGCTCCGCCCACTCTCTGCCCATCTGTTTAATTGGCTGCTGTCACTGTCCTTTGTAAAGGTTGGCCTTTGATTTGTTAATAGGCTTATTAGTCCCTCCTTAGTACCTCCCTTTCTTCTGTTGTTTCCTCCCATCAGGACACCCCCTGTTGCATGTTGTTACTCGTTAGCTTTCGATTACAGCCCGAGCACTCTTTTGTTAATGGTCTTTCTCCAGGCAGGACATGCTCTCCCGTGTTTTTTTAATTTTAATTTAACTAGCGCGGCCAGCACTAATAATGGCGGCCGCATGCCTTTTTTTTATTTACTTATTTTTTTTTTTTTACAGAGCCATCACCCACGCTTTTGCTTTAAACAGCTTAAGCTAAAACGTGGGTGCCGCGATTACTTCAAAAGCAAAGAAATAGAAAAAAATGTGCTTTTTTCTATTTCTTTACTTTTGAAGGAATCGCGGCACCCGCGCTTTAGCTTAAGATGTTTAAAGCCTAAGCGCGGGTGACAACAATGTAACAAAAGTAAGCTGCCATTTTTTATCTATTTGCTTACTTTTGTTACAATCGCGGCACTCGCGCTTTAGCTGTAAACATTGTAAGCTAAAGCACGGGTGCCGCACTTGCTTAATGTTTACAGCTAAAAAGCGAATGCCACAAAGGTCTTGCATTTGCGAGAGTTTGAGGTATTGGCATTGTAAATGACAATGCCTTTTATTAATGACTTTTGAAAAGTTTTTAAAACACATCAATAAAAGGCATGGTCGTTTTTTACAATGCCAATACCTCAAAGTCTCACAAATGCAAGACCTATTTGCATTGAAAATGCTTGTTTTCTTTAAAGTGCGCATGAAGCTCATACACTGGATCTAGTGATTGGACAGTACTATTCAGCTACTGGGCCCCAGTAAATAAATTGCATAAAAGCATTCACTAAATAAATAAATCATGAGGGACAGGAGAGGGGTAATGAAAGGACCGTGTGGAAGAAATGTGTGAACAAAAAAAAAAAGCGAAACAATAGATTCAGTGGCCCGATTAAACTGTAGCTGCCTGGGTACGTGTTCAAAGGAGTGAGTTGTGGAGTGTGGTGGGGAGGGTATTGTAGATTGAGGAGGAGGGAATGACAGAATCTGGAAAATAGAAAAAGTGGCAGGAGAGAACCATGGGTGATGCATATAAATTAAACAAGCACTGGCAAAGCCAGTTGGACTCTCGTTTAAAAAAAATCAATGCAGGCCTGCCAAAAAAAGAAGAAAAATCTGGAAAATAAAATTGAAAAAGGGACACAACCGGGAGAGGTGGAGGAGCGAGTCAACGCTGCAGAGCAGCAGAAGCTGTATGGGTGGGGGTTAAACAGTCTTTTTAAAAAAAATGTTTTTATTTTTAGAAAAAATAACGGGAGCAATGGAATAGCTGTTGGGCAAGCAACATAGAGAAGGTGGGTGGGAATTGAGGGAGGACGTCAAGGAAACACATGCACTCCCATGGAGTGCTAAAAGTAAAAGAAACCAGCATTGGCAAAGCCAATAGGTATTGCTGATGCAAGAGCTGTTGGCTTCACCAGTGTGTTTTAGCCATGTTGTACACCAGCATGGCTAAAAAGGACTAGAGTGGAGTGTGCATGGTGTAGTAGCACACTGCCATCACAGACCACCCATTTTCAATGGGAATGCCATTGCATTTGAGCATACAGTTTTACTGATTAAAACTATACAGCACGTGAACAATAATGGAAGGGTAAGGACTTCCCTAGTGTATTGATTTATTTTAATCACATTAAAATATTTGTTTTCATCACACTTCAGAATTACAAAAAAATGCTTTATTTGTGCTTTCCTAATTTGGATGTGTTATGAAATATTTGCGCAGTTCATTTACAGACATTTAAATTTTGTTGTGTGCTAAAAAAAAAACCTTTTCTTTCCCACCCCCAGTATTTAGCAAGATTGTCACATAAATCCTCTCACTTTGAAGTCAGCAAAAGAAAAGTAAACGCCAAGCTCCCTCAGAAAAACGGAGCCTGACATTTGACCTCAGTCTTGGAATGCACAGCAAATGTATTTGTATTTATAAGCACAACATTCATCCGAAAGGATATCACGGCGCAAGGAAAGCTATGACCTGAATGAGGGTGGTGTGTCAGCAATTACCACCTGGAGAACAGGTATGTTTTCAGCTACGTTCTGAATGACATATAGTCATCGGTAAGACGAAGTTCCAGAGGAAGTTCATTCCAGTGAGCTGCCGCCAGGTGAGAGAGAGCGGCCCGTGCTCTAGCTTTCTTAATGTGTCTGGTTTTTGACAGTGCCTGGTAGCATGACCTCCGTTTCTGTATGGCGGCATAGAATTCGATTTTATCTTGCAGGATTCTGGGGCCATGTTTGTGTAGAGCCTTGTGCGTATAACCCAAAAGCTTGAATTTGGCTCTTTGGCGCACGAGCAGCCAATGGAGCTCCCTCAGACATTCTGATACCGAGCTGTATTTGCTTTTGTTACACACAAGCTTGGCAGCTGCGTTCTGGACTACCTGCAAGTGAGAGAAGAGGTAGTCTGCCATGCCCAGATAGAGCGCATTCCTATAATCCGATTTGCTTGAAAGTAAAGCCTGAGTGATGGTTTTCCTGCAATCCAGGGGGATCCATAAGAAGAGTCTTTTTAATAGTTTTAGTGTAGCAAAGCTTTTCCCACACAGAGATTGGACTTGGTCCTGCATGGTTAGTGCATTGTCGATGAGTATGCCCAGGTTTTTTACGACCTGTTTGGGCTCGGGGGCAAATCCTAATGATTGGGGCCACCAGGTTGCATCCCAGATTAGGTGAGCTCCCCCAAAGAGTAGAATCTCTGACATCTCAGCGTTCAGTTTCAAACAATGGTCTGACATCCAAGTCGCCATTTCTGAAAGGCAGTTAATCAGTTTATTCCTGGTGTCCTCATGCCTTTCTTCGAGGGCTATCAACAGTTGCGTGTCGTCCGCATGGGAGCAGATATTAAAGCCCCATTACTTGCTGATTTTGGCCAAGGAGGATACATAGGCATTAAAGAGGGTGGGGCTCAAGGAAACTCCCTGCGAGACACCCGAATTAATTGTTTTTGGGCTGGAGTCGAAAGGGCCCATTTGCACTCTGTGTTCTGTTGCTAAAAAAGGAGCTGAACCATTGAAGGGCTTTGGAATGTATACCTTTTCATGTAAGGTGCTCAACAGGAGGCCACGAGAGACAGTATCAAAAGCCGCCAACAAGTCCAGAAGGATCAGGGCAGCAGCTTTATTTACCCTGGTCAATTAGAGATCTGATATTATCTAAGACCGCCAATAAGGGGGCTTCTGTGCTTTTAGTGGCTCTGAAGCCAGTTTGAGATGGGTCCAGGAGCTCATTGGTTTCTAGAAAGTCAAACAGTTGTTTGTTAACCAGCCTCTCCAATACTTTGGATAGATATGGGAGCTGGGAAATTGGCCAGTAGTTAGCGGGGTTGTAGACATCCGTGCCTGCTTTTTTTAGTAATGGAAATACAATGGCTTCTTTCCAGATCTCCGGGAACACAGCAGAGTCTAAGGATTTATTGAATATTTGGGTTACACGAGGGCATAGGACCGGTATAAGCCGAGAAAAGATAAAGTGTGGGCATGGGTCAAGCGGGGATTCCGACTTGACCTCAGTCATTGCTTTAGCAACCTGCTCTTCTGTGAAGGGGGCAAAATTACTGAGGTGGGAACCTGCCTCGGGATGAGGAGCCAGGGTTTCCCAGTCTGGCTCAACTGAGGGGGATTGGTTTCTAAATGATGAGCAGATTTCGGGGATTTTGTCAGCAAAGAAGTTGCTGATTTTTTCACAGAAGTCTACTGCGGGGGGCAGAGTTTGGGACATGCTGGCTGGTTTGCATAGTTCCTTCACTATTTTGTAAAGCTCTTTCGGTGAATTACTGTTGTCATTTATTCGCTTCACAAAATAGGTTTTCTTAGCGCGTTTGATGGCGTTGTGGTAAATTCTCATCTCTGCTTTGTATGACAGTCTATCCTTGTCGTGTTTAGACAGTCTCCACTTATGTCCTAGTGCTTTCCACTTTCTTTTTAAGAGCCCAAGTTCAGGCTAATACCATTTCTCGGATGGTGTTTTCCTCTTAGGTTTGTTTCCTAATCTAGGGGCGCATTGATCCAGTGTGTTGGTGATCTCAGATTGAAGGCTTTCAACTTCCATTTGCACAGAGAGTGTCCTTGGGGCACTTGAATCACTTAACCTCTTCGCTGCTAGGCCTTTTCCCTCCCTGTGGCGTGGATACTTGACCCACGCGAGTGAGGTACCATTTTTATCGGGATACCTTGGGGAACGCTGGGTGGTAGGAAATTTGTGTCAGCCCGGTGATCCCACAACTTTCCCACACAGAAATTTGAGAAAAAAGTGATTTTTTTTTTTTCTCAGCTAAATTTGAGGTTTGCAGGGGATTCTGGGTAGGAAAACGTTGGTGGGCCCAAGCAAGCCATACCTCGCTGAACTCCCCTGTGTGTCTAGTTTTCAGAAATGTGTGGGTTTGGTAGGTTTCCCAAGATGGCCGCCGAGCCCGGGGCCAAAAACTCAGGTGACCCCCTCCATGCAAAACCAGGTCCTTTCAAAATAGGTAATTTTGATGTCTCCACAATACGTTTTGGGCCCTTCCCTGCTGCGGGTACTTGGCCCACCCACACAAGTGAGATACCATTTTTATCAGGAAACTTGGGGAAATGCTCGGTGGTAGGAAATTTGTTGTTTCTTTCTGAAGCGTGAACATTTTGGCACAGTAATGCAAGGAAAATGTGACGGTCACATTTTGGGGTTTGCAGGACATTGTGGGTAAGATAACTTGTTGGGATCCACAAGAGACACATCACCATGTACTCCCATGGGTGTTTAGTTTACGAGAATATCTAGAGTTGTTAGGTTTTTCTTAGATGGAATGTACACCTTGGCAGAGAGACAAAAAAGACAAATATTACTGCACAACCATCTATTCCTCAGACACACACACATACTGGTTGGATTTGGCACGAGGGCGAGTGATGGTTCAGTATATAAAATTTTATTAACGAGATTTCACAAAAATGAAATGCACTGTCAATAATTGAAAGGACAAAAAACTGAACCAGTGACTCCCAGCTCGTGAGCTGTAAACCCTCGTCAGGGCCCAAACCGCTTTACAGGCCAGTCACACACCTTTCGTACGTGATGCACACAAGACCATTCACACCACCAGGCACGGAACCAACATATTACAACATTCACAAAAAGGGACAAGGGACACCTGCACAGCCATCTATTCCTCAAGCACACATACATACCGGTTGGATTTGGCACGAGAGTGAGT
Organism: Calotriton arnoldi; assembly: GCA_963921515.1. Classification (NCBI taxonomy): domain Eukaryota; kingdom Metazoa; phylum Chordata; class Amphibia; order Caudata; family Salamandridae; genus Calotriton; species Calotriton arnoldi. The sequence goes on from CAWUFW010000363.1 coordinate 2,447,542, forward strand.
GATGGTTCAGTATATATAATTGTATTAACAAAAGATTTCACAAAAATGAAATGCACTGTTAATAATTGAAAGGACGAGAAACTGAACCATTGACTCACAGCTTGTGAGCTGTAAAGCCACGAGAAGGCACCAACCTCTTTACAGGCCATTCATACACCTTTCATACGTGTGACACATACAAAACCATTCACACCGCCAGCCGCGGGCCCATCGCATTACAACACTCACATCAGCAGACAGCGCCATTCAAGGGCCCATCACTTTCACACGCCCACATGCCTGACACAGTAACTACACTAGCTGACGGATTGCATGGACTGGCGTTTGGCTACCAGTGTGTAGTGACCCAGCAGCAAGTCACTACTCACACACCGCCAGCCAAGCGCCAGTCTACGCACACCGCCAGCCAAGCGCCAGTCCACGCACACTGCCAGCCAAGCGCCAGTCCCCGCACACTGCCAGCCAAGCGCCAGTCCCCGCACACTGCCAGCCAAGCGCCAATCCCCGCACACTGCCAGCCAAGCGCCAGTCCATGCACACTGCCAGCCAAGCGCCAGTCCATGCACACTGCCAGCCAAGCGCCAGTCCACGCACACTGCCAGCCAAGCGCCGGTCCATGCACACTGCCAGCCAGCGCCGGTCCACGCACACTGCCAGCCAAGCGCCAGTCCACGCACACTGCCAGCCAAGCGCCAGTCCACGCACACTGCCAGCCAAGCGCCAGTCCACGCACACTGCCAGCCAAGCGCCAGTCCACGCACACTGCCAGCCAAGCGCCAGTCCACGCACACTGCCAGCCAAGCGCCAATCCACGCACACTGCCAGCCAAGCGCCAGTCCACGCACACTGCCAGCCAAGCGCCAGTCCATGCACACTGCCAGCCAAGCGCCAGTCCACGCACACTGCCAGCCAAGCGCCGGTCCACGCACACTGCCAGCCAAGCGCCGGTCCACGCACACTGCCAGCCAAGCGCCAGTCCACGCACACTGCCAGCCAAGCGCCAGTCCACGCACACTGCCAGCCAAGCGCCAGTCCACGCACACTGCCAGCCAAGCGCCAGTCCACGCACACTGCCAGCCAGCGCCAGTCCACGCACACTGCCAGCCAAGCGCCAGTCCACGCACACTGCCAGCCAAGCGCCAGTCCACGCACACTGCCAGCCAAGCGCCAGTCCACGCACACTGCCAGCCAAGCGCCAGTCCACGCACACTGCCAGCCAAGCGCCAGTCCACGCACACTGCCAGCCAAGCGCCAGTCCATGCACACCGCCAGCCAAGCGCCAGCCTACACACACCGCCATCACATTTAGGGCTTTTTTAATACAAAAAAGAAAACACAAACAAATTGTAAATAGATACAAATCTACTAACACAAAATCTGAAACTAAATACATTGCACAAATGCCAACCTTGAAACTGAACAAATAATATAAAACAATACAGACCAGGCAGTTCACTTTACCACTCATGGATGCTCCTAAAAATTATTTTGCGTGTGGTACATTTTAAAACAAGCAGGCACACGCAGGGTTAGGACACTCGGGGCAGTACATACGAGTCTCCTTCCGTGTACCTCTTCGCCAACAGACTCTACTTCTCCTACTGGGAAAGTCTTTTGAGGGCGTGGGAGGAATGCGATCAGGAAAGTGGCAATCTTTCAATCTAGCCACATCCTCCACCACTCCAACTCTAGGAACACTTGCCTGTTCCACTACAACAAGGCTGCCTATTACAGACTCTTGAAACTTAGCAAAAGTCATTTTTGACTAAGGACAACAATCCTTGAATACAACAAAAGCATTGACGGTTGCCAAGTGGAAAAGATGGATAGCCAACTTCTTATACCAAATGTAAGCCTTACGAAGAGCAGTGTAAGGTTCCAACCTCTGATCTACTCTATCAACACCACCCATGTGCCTATTATAGTCTAAAATGCACACAGGTTTGCGCACTTCAGCAACCTGACCCCAAACAGTCACGGGTGAACTGCTTTCATCATGGTTGATAGTCAGCATATAGACATCTCTCCTGTCTGAAAACTGCACTGCACTGTCCCCACACAAGCTTTTGACAAATAAGTTCTTTTGGGAAACCTTTACGGTTAGAGCGGATTGTGCCACAAGCAACAGTGTCCACTTTGGCCAATTCCCTGAACAACTGCACACCAGTGTAGAAGTTATCTACATATAAATGGTGACCTTTGTTAAAAAGTCCTCTACCAAGTTCCCACACAATTTTCTCACTCACTCCAAAAGTGGACGGACAACCAGGGGGGGTCAATCTTGGAATCCCTACCGGTGTACACCCTGAAATTGGAGACATATCCAGTCCTACTGCCACACTGCATATACATCTTAATTCCATAGCGTGCCTTCTTGCTAGGAATGTATTGCCTAAAAACCAAGCGGCCCTTGAACAAGACCAAAGACTCATCCACTGCTATTTCTTTCCCTGGAGCATAGATATTAGAAAATCGATCTACACAGTGATCAATGACAGGCCGAATCTTAAATAGACTGTCACGATCAGGGTGATCTTGTGGCAACGCTAAACCATTATCGACAAAATGCAGCATCCAAAGCAGAAGCAAATACCTATCACGACTCATGACTGCCGGAAATATAGCCGTTGCCATCAAGGGACTAATAAACCAATATAAAGACATTGATGGCTTCTTTGGCAAGCCCATCAAAAAAGTTAACCCCGCGAACTTTTTCAACTCATCCAGATTTGTGGGAGTCCACCGGGTAGCTCTAGAGTGGGGCCTAAGGCTGGCACTGTTGCCTCTCAAATACTGTTCAGCATACAAATTAGTCTGCTCAACAATCTCTGCCAAAAATACATCGTCCATAAACTACTGAAAAAAAATTAGCGGCAAAACGTTTTCAGTATCCACTCTACACCGTGGAACACCAGTAAAGTCTGGCAATGCCGGCTGCACCATGCCTGGGGCAACCCAGAGGTCAGCACTTCCAACGGGAAGCCTTGCAGCCCCAGGCTGCAGCCCAGATGCCTCTTGCTGCACTATCGGCACATCAATGTCCTCCTCTAAAACAGGCACTTCATCCGCACGAAGAGTAGCTTCATCCGCACTGAGAGTAGCTTCATCATCCGATGATTCCTCGTGGACAGAAAACTCACTGCCTGAATCTTCCACTCTCTCCTCTGCCTGAAAAACTTTAAGCCAATCTGTCCCCCTTAGAACCGACCCTTGCCCAATGGGTCGCTGCCTTACAATAAATACACAATCCCTGGTGCCTAGTAGGGTCTTCTGCCCCCTCCCCCGCACCCCGGGGGCAGATAGGCCAAAAAACGGGTCGATCTGCCCCCGGGGGAGGGGGGGGGGGCAGAAATGCATCCAGTATTTATTACCCCCTTTGGAAGTGACCCTTGCCCAAAGGGTCACTTCCATACAACTTCATACAAAATCCCTGGTGCCTAGTGGGGTTTTCTGCCCCCCCGCCCCCTCTCGGGGGCAGAAAAGCCAAAAAAAGGGCCGAACTGCCCTAAAAACACCCAAAATTGAAATTCCCCCTTTGGAAGCGACCCTTGCCCAAGGGGTCGCTTCCATGCTGAAAAAAGAGATCCCTGGTGCCTAGTGGGGGCATTTCTGCTGAACGATCGCGACGCTGTGCGCGATCGTGCCGCACAATTGCCCTTCAAAGAGACATCCGGGGAGAGGAAAAACTCTTTCCTCTCCCCTGATGCCTCGATGGCCAAAGAACCCCCCCCCCCCCGAAGAAGGAACACCTACCTACTCCTGTGGACGCCTAGAAGCAAATGGCTTCCAGCGCGTCCAGGGCTTCCTGATGATGTCGACACGCACTGTGCGCACTGACGTCATGGGATTGCTGGGGGGGGTCGGGGTCGCAGCGGAAACTCTTCCACTGCCACCCCCCTTTGTGGGGGCTAGATGGGCTGCTCATGGGGGGAGCGCAAGCGCTTTCCCCCATGGGTGGGTGCCATGACTGAGCGGTTCCGTCATGAGCACACGTCCACCGTGGCTGATGACGGAACCGCTCCGTCATGAGCATAGAAAGGGTTAAAGAGAAGTGGGATATGAACGAATTGGGAGTGATGAGCCTCCATGCTCTTTTTATCACCTTTGAAGATGTGAGAGGGCCAGTTAATTTTGCTGGCAGACTAAGGGTAAAGGAAATTAAAGAGTGGTCGGTCCAGTAGAGGGGCCTGACCTCCGAGACATTGGTAGATTCTATATTAGAAAACAAAAGATCCAGTGTGTGCCTGGCGGTGTGCGTTGGTCCTTTAATCCACTGTTTTAGCTACAGGATCTGCAAGTCGCTTTCCAAATGTTTGACTACCAGGTTATCAGCGTTTTTAAATGGACATTAAAGTCGCCTATTATCCAAAGTGCTTATGTTTTAGGCATGAGGGGAATAGTTGAAATAGCAGTGGAGCACTAAAGTCCGGCTTATATCCTGGGGGATTATAGATTACTGCTCCCCCAAGTGTTTTGTGGTCACCACTGGATACCTGTAATGCTAAAATCTCGTGTTCCCCTAGTGGAGCCACTGATTCGGGGAGACAGGCGAAACAATCTTTAAAAAGAATGGCTGGCTATTCCTCCTCCCTTCCGTCCCGATCTATCCTGTTTTAGTAGTTTATAGCCAGCAGGCAGTGCGACGGCGATATCGGGAGAATTGTTATTGTCTAGCCAGGTCTATGTGATGAAGGCTAGATCAGTTTTTATTTCTGCTAGATTGTCCCAGATCTCGAGGGAGTGCTTGGGCAGCGACCTTGAGTTAAAGTAAATGCAAAGGCATGTTTACTGAAGGTGAACACTTATGAAAGAATACAAGGAGCGATGGTAAACAGGCTATGCTCTACGGGAAGGACAAAGGCATGCTGGACAGCCTAAAACAAACCTTGAAAACAAGGAGAGGGGCTCTACAAATCCAGAGGGACAGAGCTCCTATGTAACTTGAAAGTTAAAACCAGAATTTTCCCTCTGGAACTCCTTTTGCACACTTGGTCATTTACTCCTCACTCATGCCAATCATCATCTGATGCATCAATGTTCCCCCAAGATTAAACTAAGAGACTCTAATAAGAGTATATAAGCACTATTGTGCGTATTTAATAGATCAGAAACTCAAATAGGTAAAAATGTATAATACAAATCATCACAAATAATTAAACATCACAAATAATTAGACATCACAAATAATTAGACATTTTGAATATCAACAAAACCAATCATGTATACAAATACACACAAATTCTTAAAAACCATTAAAAACCTAGATTCTCCTATACACATCAATTGCAAAATAAACCACCCCACTGGACAGAAAACTACCAGACAATATAATTTGTCTTGCAACTGTTAATTTGAACACTAATGTAAACAGCACCCAGCAGGGGAAGAAATTCCCTGTCTTTTTCGTTCTTGCTGTCTCTTTTCAAATTTAACATAAATTTGCTGCGTCGACGCGTTTCGATGAAGTTGTCTGAATGTAACCACCTTCCTCAGGACTAACCGTTATCTTCCCTTATCCGAGTTACACTTTGATAAAGATAAAAACCGGTGCCGCAGCACTCGGGAAGGAATAGCTTCTCTGTACAATTTCGAGATACACACTTCAGTAATGTGGATCCGGATTCTTTATTTTATCCTTAGTCTCCTATTTTCTTTATCCCTTCGTGCCTGTTATTCTTTGTTTTTATTATATATAGCGAATAGTGCGATTGTTGTGCACACAGCTTCGATTAAAACACCCCCTTCTATATAGGCGAGTGAGAAAAATCTTCCAACCTGACTCCTGGAGCGCGTCAATAGGTAAGGCTTGATAAATCCTTTTCCTGCTTACTCCAGGGTCTCTCCTTGGTCACGTTTCACAAATAAATGAGTGGGGGAGTAAATGACCAAGTGTGCAAAAGGAGTTCCAGAGGGAAAATTCTGGTTTTAACAGCCTAAAACAAATACAAAATATAATTGATCTTATGAATTCTCACTCTAGGGCCCTGTGCATTAAAGTAGAATCTGCTTTTACAAAGTTCAGCATTAAGTGTATCAGGGACGTGGGAGTGGGGTGGAGAGTGAGAGTAGCATCTTGGTGTCTTATTAGAAAATAAATCGTAGTATTTCATTTAATCTCTTTCTGAACCACAGTTTTTGCAAAGATGTGCGGGAAATGTAATGTTTAGTAGTCTTGTTTCTAACTGATCTTTTAGATTCCCTTATCGCAAAACATCCCTGTGGAAAATGAGCCTTTAGATGACTGTAGACGTGCTTACAACAGCTGGCTCCTAACAAAGTCGGAACTGTGCAAGGATTTCAAATCTATAAATAGTGACTGGTCTGACCTTCAGCCACTGTGCAATGTCCCATCTAAACTAAATGCTGCCTGTCTCTCGCTCCCATATCTTTATTAAATCTTCTTCCCACATACTTTTATTTAATTCTCATTATTCTTGAAATTGGTTTTGTTTTTAATCCAATCCTTTCCCCTTTCAGACTTTTTAAAAGAACGTTTCAAAGGAAACATGTATCACCCCCTTCCCCCCCCATTGTTATTGGCGATGACGGTTAGATCTATTAAGAACGGTTGGATGTGATTTCCCCTTAAATCCTTGATCCCTCTTTACTTTCTCCAGTATGATGATACCTCAGTACAGGAGTAAATGTTATTGCCATTAAAGTGTATAAGGCTTTCTTGGTCTTCGTTGTGTTGCAATCCAATCTCTGATATCCTTAGCTAAGGTGCCTCTATCATTGCTGCTTAACATTGATACTCAGTGTGTCAATTCTCAGGCTTCACAAATAAGTTAGACCTGACTTGGAAAACAGTGCGGTTAACATTCTCAAGTCATCAGTAGAATAATTAAATGCACTTTTGCTCCTTTCGGTCCTCTTTTCCTTTCCTTGAATTGGGTTGCGGGGGCAGCAGAGATAAGTACACTGATTACCAGGATCTGGTCTTGTTTTTACATGTATTTTTTTACAATGAAAAGGTGATGCTGACTTTAAAGATGTCGTCTGTAGCACACCACTCAAACTTGATCAGGGAGGTAGTTCATCTAACTAGTAAACACTATTCATTTCTTTCTTTAATGATTCTCCTTCATTGGTCATAAACTGTATTTTAGAATGCATAATCATTTAGGAAATGGAAGCCACAAACCTTTCTGCTTTCCCTGCCACTTCTTTATTTTAGTAACTTCGCTAAGAATAGAAGACACAAACCTTTCAGCTTTCTAGACCACTTCTCCATTTTAGTAACTTCAGTAAGACTTTCCACCTGTCTTCTTGAGAGATGATCAGCCCTTCTATTAAGCCCCAATACGCAGTCACTCTTCTTTGAGATAGTCTCAAATGCCTCAGAAAGTGGACTTGCTCAGTTTAACCTTAACTGTGTACCTCTTGCTTTTCTGTACATTCCTTTCCCAAAAGGCTATGTCTCTGTCCTACCTTGCTAAGACCTTATAGATGTTTGGTAGACTCTCAGCTGAATTTGCCTTGGCTCCAGATAAGCTGCATTGTTTACACAAAAAGGCTACCCGTTTTGGGCACCTTCTTTTGAACCAAACATATTTTCTTATCTAAAACTGCAAACACCATTCCCATGTCTTTTGTTGTTAGCCTCTGCATTTCCGAAAAAGACTAGAAGCATTGACACACACATAACCATATTTGTGCTATCGTATTATGGCTATAGATTCTATTTAGGATTCAACCCTCTAACTAAAACTGAATTTTAGCAATGAAATATAAGTCCTAATATGAACCTCATGCAGGGATTCTTGCTATTGAATTTCCCATTGAATACTCAACAAGCTCCTTGGCTCCTGCCTGCCTGTTTCTAGCTCCTGTTGCCAGTGCCAGTTTCTCTTTGCTGTTCTCTTGCTCATTGCAGCTTGTTGCTGCCTAGTTTCACCACCGCTGCCAAGTTTCTCGCTTTCCCGCTCCGGCCTCTACCGAAGCCCCTCCCACCCTGCCTCTGTGCGACTGCATTGAAAAGGCACCTGGGCTTATCCCTGCCTGGTGCTAGCTCCTGTTGCCAGCGCCATCTTCTCTCTTACTGTTCCTGTGCTCATTGCAGCTTGTTGCTTCCTAGTTTCAACGCTGCTGCCAGGTTTCCCTCGCCTACCATTCACCGTGCCCCTGAGCAGAATTCTGCAGCCACATTGCAGATTTCATCTCTCCCTTCCCTTTCTGAAACCAAAACACATTTTTTGCTTTTAGTCAATGTTGCATTTTTTTTTAACAGATTGATCGCCTAACAGGTTCGCCAAAAACAAAGTTTTGCAAAATCCATGAAAAACATGAAAGAAGCCAAAAGACTGACAGCCTATGCTAGACCTACTGGTTTTGCCAATGCTTGTTTTTAAGTATTTTATTTCTTTGCAGAAGAAAAGTATTTTCTGTTGGTAAAGGCGATCCAAGACCATCGGTTGGAGCTGTGGTGTTATGCGGAAAACGTTGGTCACAAACACTGACCCACATGTAATCCAGCATCGTTGGGAAGAGAAGGAACTGGAGCAATGCTGATTTTGGCAGTGATATTAGTGTTTACTTAAATAAAGCCTTTGGGTGATGTCTGCTTCATGTCCAAGCATTCCTGATATAGTAAACTGTAGTGAAACCACTAGATTGGAAAACCCTGTTAACAGAGGGTTATTTTGATCCAGGGCATTGTATTCTAACTTGCTCAACTTTGACTAGAGTCCCCAGATAGTAAATTGTTTGCTGCCAGTCCCGTCTCTGTAGAAGCTATTGTGACTCTCGGTAGAACCAGCGCATTTAACATTGCCTGCATAGGAGCGTGTACATTGTGACCACACAGTCAGGCAAAATTTGTCAGCCTGTCATTAGATCAAAACTCCCAAGGCTAGTTCTTGTTAGAAATCATCATAAACTGGGATAGTTAACAATTTATGAAATATGATGTAAGATGTAAGAACAAAACTAAAATAATGAATCTAGTGCCTTGGTTTAGCCATGAATAAAGTTGGCAGCATAGTTCTGGAGCTGGGTGCCCAGCCAAAACATCCAATGCCATTGTTGTACTTCTAGCCTGCCAATACGTATCAGAATTGACTCTCCTCACCTAAAATACCATCAGCCCTAAGATTTTGCCTCCGAAAACTAGTTGCAGCATGACTCCTAATGTTTAGAACAGCAACTGACCCTACACAAATCAATCCACTTTACAAAGTGGCGTCCACTTGTTAAAGAAGCACCAGCTATCCACCTGTCCTTATTTAGACAACACTAAAGACCAAAAGCAGGATCTTCTTAAATTAATGTGAATCCATTGTCTCCATAAAGCTTCTTGCACCGTTTTAAATGAGCATCTAACACAGGAAACTTGTGAGCACTGCATATCAGCTGCCTGCCTTCAGAACGGCAACTGCCAGTGCAGATCACACACTACACCCTGCAATACCACTTACTGTCTAGGGAGTAAAGCGCTTTTGTCTGTCTACATCAAGGTGACACTGGATTCTTGGCTGCTGCTGATTCAGTATGACATTCAACCTGCTCTACAATATCTTCTTTACAAAATGGCAACTGATTGTCCATGAACTGCTGAAGACACAACATACATTTACCTGCCATCATCACGATAACTCGAAAGACTAAAATTGAGAGCAGACTGAAATAGTGTGAGTTTGCATTTTTTATAAATCTGATTGTACCTTTTTAAACTCATCTAGGAACATTAGTAACGAAGCCCCGCCTGTTGCTGCTTTTGGGGAACAATCTTTCAGTCCTGGGGCAGGATTGAACAAGGGCAACATTGGATGTTAAATGGTAAAGGGTAAATGCACATTTAGCATGCTATTTCTCAGCAGAGCACAAACCATTCATTTCTGTTAGTTATTGTAATCCCACTTCCCACTGTCAATAAAGAGATCCAATCACAGCATAATGTCCCAGCCTAGAAATCATACGTAAAATGCAACAAAACTGACCCTCCTAACCCACACATGCCGACTGAAGATCAAAACATACATCAACAGCACCATGACAGTGAGTCTCAAAAACCAGTTGGAAGTGAATGATCTCGCACACTGCATCAAGGCAAACTCAGAAATAATGCAGTCTGACATTACAGGGAACCACCAGGAAGGATCTCAAAAGCTGAAAACAGAATATGCAATGTTGGATACTCTGAAGCAAAAATCAAAAGAGAAATTGCTTTGTCTAAATCCTTATGTTTGTCTCTTCAAAGAGACTTAGCTGAGTTGGAAGATCGCAACTGCTTGTGGCGTTTAAAGAGGACACTAAATCAAGCGTGGAATTTCTCAATGTGGTTTCCGAAGGTACTAATAATCAACTTAAAAAAAATGACTTCGAACTTGAAGGAGCCCACAAAGTGCCAACTTACAAGTCTCAAAATACCAAAATTCCAAGGACTATTGTATACCAACCGGTAGAAACTATTTTGGGCCATTCATGATATAACAAACAGATCTTGTGGGAAGGAGTGAAGGTCAACATTTTCCAGGAGTAGTCCAAAGACACTGCTCTCCTTCGGAAAAGCTTCTGTGCGCTCACCCCAAGGCTGCAAAGTATAAACTTGCCATTTTGCATTTGTCGGCCCAAAATGTGTGTGTTTCTAGGAAATATCTCGGAATCGGAACTGGACATGGAAGCACAGAATGCGAAAGTACTTTTTCATAAAGTCCTTTTTTTTGGCTCCAATAGTTTCGTTAAAATTACTTATACCAAGAATGCTAAGAAGTCCCAACGCTATCTGATTATGGTTTCTCTCAGCTACACCATTTCTCTTTTTGTTGCCTTCTTAAAATGCTCCTTTGTCCTATGAATGATTTTCCAATAGTTTTGGCATTATGCTGAAACAAATGTTAGTGTAGTTAGGTTAATTAGTGTGACACCTACAATTATTTCAATAAGTTAAGTAGCAGCAAGTAACTTTATTTTGGTTCGTTGAACCATAAAAGTGCAGAATATAAGTATTAAAAACATAATAAAACGCAAGCTGTGCTGTTTAAGTTAAAAATCAGAGCAAATCATTTGAATAACATAGGTGTGCAAGATAATGCATCCTTTGATACCTAGGCATATTCCTGCTGAGACAGCCCAAAAAAACCTGGGCAAGCATCCTGGAAAATGGACTAGAAAGGGCTCCACTTAGCCATCTGGAAAGTCTAAACTGGTAGCAGATTATTGTAGAGTCTTAGGCCGACATGTAATAACTTAAAATGGACAGAGCAGTGATTACTGCTCATTGTTCCGGCAATCTGCCATAAAACATAGTTAGTCTACACATTCAGATAAAATTTATAAACGTGTAAGTGCTTTCAGTCAGATACATAAAATAAGAAAATGGATATTAAAGTAATTCCAAAATTATTGTACAATGTAAACTGTGTCCATAAGATCAATACACTCGTGCCTCTCGTAATTAGATTACTGTACAAATCGGGGGGGGGGGGCTCAGTGCCTCATATGTATTGGGGTGGGGGATTGGTTGCAGACTTGCCTTTTGACTAATCCTCCGCACGATCAACAAATAGCGTGATACAGCAAAAACCAAACTTTGCCTCATCTCATTTCAAAATTCGAAGGGCCTCTGCAAATTTCCTGACTCCTAATTTCCAACAAACAGGAGCTGACCATTTTCTCCTTCCATTCAAGTAGGCTGGGCAGAAGAACATAATGTGCTCCTCAGTTTCCTTAATATACCCACAAGAGGGGCAAGCCCACCTGGCTGGCTCAGTAGTGCTAGCCCGTTTGGTGGTGAAAAAGGCAAGCGGTAAAGTACTTTAACAAAATTGGAGATATAACATCCTGGCAGTTGGAGGTTCAGTGTCATCAAGAAACTGTTCTAACTTAAATTCGTCCTTCATCAGAAGAAAGGAATTGGTCAGGGTTGCAAAACAAGGTTGGGCCTGCAGTTGAATCAGTTTATACTGTCCATAGTTTTTATTTTAAAAAGTATTTGATTGAGGTTCGCTACCTGTGAGTCACCCCACAGGTTCCCACACCCCATCTTCCCCAGTGTTTCTCTAACATACTTGATCCAGGGTATGCTTCCTGAACCAGGAATGCCTAAGACTTCCTTTAACCCTTCACGATAGGAGTGGAGCTCCGGGGTAACTCATATGCGTCTCCAATATAGGGTTGGTCTCAAGCGAGACCCGTCAGATGTGCCTGAATCCCATTTCTAGCCTTGGAGAAAGCAATGGGGTAACTCATATGCGTCTCCAATATAGGGTTGGTCTCAAGCGAGACCCGTCAGATGTGCCTGAATCCCATTTCTAGCCTGGGAGGAAGCAGTGGGGTGCTGATTGATAGACCTGTCAGCTGACCTAGGGATCGATTTATCACTATTACTATTTTGGCCATCTCCTTGTGACCCCCAAAGCTCCGCCCCATAAAAGGATGCGCCTAGGGCCTGCTGTTTATATATTTGGATTACCTGCAAAATTGGCTGAAAGTGGGATCCTTGTTGCACTTTGCCCCGCAGGCCCCATGTATTGCTGTAGTTTAAGCCTACACCTTTCAATATGGCACCGCCAATCTAGCTGTTCTGTGAGGGTCAGCCCTAGGTATTCAAAGGTGTTCACACGTTCCGGAGGGGGATCCTTTGAGCTTGGGATTGGATCTTGTTGAGTGGCAGGGGTTTAGGACGTGTATTTTGTTTTTGCTACATTTATTTCCAGGCCCCTTTTGGCTGCAAACATTCTCAGAACAGTCTAAGATTTTTTGAAGTTCCATAGGTGATTTGGACAGTAGCTATGTGTTGTCGGCAAACATTAAGGCAGGAACCCTAATGCTTGCCAAACATGGGGCATCCCCATTGTATTGGTTCAGATGTGAGATCATGTCATTGACATAAAGAGTGAAGAGGGCAGCCCTGTCTTACTCCTCTGTTTACAGGGAATGGGTCTGTCAGCTTGCCCAGTTGACCACATCGGACCTGGGCCTGGTAATGTTCGTGGAGCTTTGTTAAGATAGCTATGAGCTCACTAGGTACACCCATTTCTGCCTGAGAGTGGACCTGGGGACCAGGTCGAACGCAGACCATAGGTCAACGAATACAACATAGAGCCTACCTTCTCCTAGGACCACTGTTTTCCAGAATATAAGTCAAAAGACCTGATCCACGGTACTGGTGCATTCCCGGAAACCCTCTTGTAATGGAGCTAGAATCATTCTGTTGGTCATCCATTCTTGGAACCTTTCAAGCAGTATTCTACTGAACAACTTCTGCAAGCTGCCAATTAGGCTTATTGGCCTATAATTGGATGGCTGCGATGGGGGACCTTTCTTATATATTGGTATAATCTCAGCCCCTGCCGAAGTCGGAGGAACTGGTGCGCCTGACATGATGGCATTTAAAGGTAAAGTGAAATAAGGGCTCCAGACATCAGTCTCGCTTAGGTACAGATCTCACAGGATCTTATCCAGCCCAGGGCTTAATTTGGGATGATTTTAATAATTGCAGAACTTTTTTCCTGTATCGTGATGGATAGGATTCCTTCACTAGTATTCTCTTTGACCCATCTGCTAATCTGTTGTCCCACAAGGTCGGCGTGGTATCTCTATCCTTTCCCCTCACAGAACAAAGGCTGGAAAAATGAGCGACCCAGTCTGCTGCAGGGACATTAGTCTCAATCGGGCAATAGCCCTCTTGGCACCCTGTGGACACCAAGTTCCAGAAGGCACGCTGGTTACCTTTTCTAACTGTGTCCAGCATGCCTTCCCACTTCCCCCTCTTCCCAGACTCTTTTGGCAAGTTTAATACTCTTCTTATAGACCTCTCTACTTGCTTTTATCACACCCCTGTCTATCTGTTTAATGGCGAATAAGAGGGCTGACCTTGCTTTCTTGCAGGCTTGGTTGTATCAAGACTTTCCCTCCCTATGTCCCTTTTTGTTTCCCCATAAAAGTACTTTTTTAGACCTGCATACAAACTGTTGTTAATGATACTAATTTTCCCCAGGTTTTCTCCCTGGTCTGGTGCCCGAACCAGTGGAAGAAGTCCCTCAATGCTTTCTGCTACTAAATTGCATACTTTGCCGATCCACCTCCAGGGAGTGCACCATAGTGGACCACTTTACTCTACGCTTGTTGTTAGCTGCACGCAATCTTCGGTCAAAGGGTCAATTGTCACTAACTCTCTTACAGCAGGTGGGGAGATCCATATCTAGAACCAGGGCATTATGATCACTATCCTTCCTGGATAGAACAATCATATAAATAACTAGTGGGCAGGCCCTTACATCTCCCAATATATAATCAATGAGACAGGTGTCCTTATCGGAAGATGTTCTACTGTTCCCAGCTCGCAAGCCCTGATTCAGTGTTAGTGCGTTAATTTGAATTGCCAGGGGGGGACCAATTTTTAATCGGGGGGGGGGGGGAGGGGGATTGCCATTTTAGGAATGCACCATACACTATCTTTGTCTTGGGTAAGTGCCTCTTCATTGACATTCAGGGGTTTGTATTGGCAATTAAAGTCTCCACCCACAAATGTCATCACTTCCACAGGAGCAGCTGCCATATCTGAGTTCAGTAACTATAATGAGGGAGTCGCAATTATTCCCTCCTGGCCTTAAATACACATTATAGATCTACGCTGTTAAGTGCGGAAAAGCCAAGAAGAGACGCACAATGTCTGGGGAGTGTATCAATATTTCCTGTACCCTGCAGGTTAACACTATGTTGACCCAGATGGTTAATCCCCAGGAGGGTCTACCCTTGCCTCCAATTATTGCCACTTTGCTAAAATTGACAATACCTGCATGCTACTCTGGCTTGGTAGACCATGTTTCTTGAAAAAGGCAGAGCACATGCATATCAATAAACTAAGCCCATTCTGGGCACTCAAGTTTAGATGGTAGCCCAGCAATATTCCAAGATAGTTACTTGAATGAGGGAACAGACCGTTTGTTAACTGACTTAGCATGGTTAGCTAGACTAAATGGCCCATCCCGGCCTTCAAGTGAGTTGGATAGCGCATGGGTTGCAGTGTCTGCCCAGGTGTTGGTGACCCTTATACTACCATTATGTTCAGGGTTTTTCAGACCGGATATCAGGTCAGGTAACATGTATTCACTGTAGGTGGGCTGGGTTGGCTCTCCATCGGCTGGCTGAGGATCTAAATCTAATGTCTCCAAGTGCTTGTAGTTCCCTAATGACTCCTTTGGCTCTGCTACCAATGGCACATTGATCTATGCAGTAGCATGTGGCCGGCCCATCTATGGGTGCTCCCTGGTTGCTACACACTGAGGTTGGGGAATCTGTGTGCAGCTTCCACGCCACAAACCGTGCCCTATTAACCATGTGCTTTGTTGATTCCCCTGTACCCATCCTGTGATTTGGCAGACCAATCTATTTTGGGGAGCCCCTCCTGACAGTAAGTCAGTCAACCCCCTCCATGACATCAAAGTGATTTGAAGTGGGAACTCTGAACCCCCCCCTCCCCACCCCCCCTCCACTCAGTTGGTCATTAAAGGCTATGGCACTCATGGGTACTGACTGAGAACAAGACTTGTGACTCTTACTAGTGGGCCTGATAAGTAGCATGGTTTGTAGAAATATCCAAGTGGCAGTAGGTCAATACTGGACTCTCCGCCCAGTGTACCGGGATGAACACAAAGCAGGCTGCGCACTACCTGTGGTGACCTAAAGTTGATAAAAATGCAATCTCCTGCTTGGTCCACCAACCCAGACCACAACCACCTCACTCTGCCAGTTAAAAGGATATTGTTTGCCAAAGAGGAGGGAAAGTTCCTGTGCTGCGCCAGCCAGTTCAGACATTTGTTAGTGAGCTCTTCCTGACCCTCCTTCTGGCCCACACACAACTGTGGGACACCTGTAAAAATTGCCACATATGGGCATGTTGCAGGTGAAAGGTCAATCACGGGGTGCCTCTGGTAGAGCTTTTTGTCACTTGGCAGATGTATAGGCTTCCCTACCACACTGCCCGTGCAACTTCTGGGAGCCCCCTGTTGGCTGCTGTTAACGCTTGTCGGGTAAGTCGCTCTAGTATGATTGGAAGTGGTGTCTGGATGGTGACTATCTGAAATTGCGCTATGCGAGATGATGACTCCCTCTGCTGCTGGTGTTGTAGGCTGGTTGGAAGTGCTGCCGTAGTCACCCTTTGCAGCAGGTCTGGTGAGTTGGGATGTTGGACTCTCGTGTTGCTTAATGTTCGTGAGCCCCTGCTCGATGACTGCCAGGCACATGAGGATGAGAGAGTTCCATTTGTACAATATCTTTGATTTTGGCAATACAATCCTCCATTAAATCCACTGTCCATAGTGGCTAGTGCGCAAGCCCCTCTGTGCAATTACTGGACTTGAAGATGGCAGGTGTTGCAGGAGGGGGGCTAGCGGGAGGGTGTGTTGCTATGGTTTGGTTAATAGTTGTCCGCCTAAGAAGTTTAGTGTCTAGAGGTTTGGGAACATGTCTTGGGGCACGCCCCGGAGGTATAAACAGCAGATGGTGAACTCAGTGGAGATACATGACCCACAAGCAATTGGTTGGAGTGCGGCTGTGGTGTCTATAGTATCTACACCAGCAGGATTAGAAGAGAGCATTGGAATAACATCAGAGGTTGGAGGATAACCTACTCCCAAAGACAGTCTCTTCTTGGTCAGTGCAAATTCAGTGGAGGTGACCCCCGTCGTGGCCCTCTGCAACATCTTATCAATGGTGGTGGATTTGGGAGGAGGGGATAAAATGGTAGGCTCTCCTGGTGTTACCCATGGTGTTAGGATAGTGTCTTGGGATATAGGACAGTGGCCCAAAAAGCAACTCAAAAACGAAAAAAATCAGTGCTACCACAAGGTAAAACTAGGAGAGCAAGTACGCCGGCAGATAAAATATGTGACTGTAAGTAACAGAAATGCAACACAGATCGATGACAGCCACTTATTTCCTCCCCTGATATTGAGAACTAGTGATGGCCTCCGCCCACAGCAGCCCTGCATAGAGTAGACTACAGGAGCACTTGTTGAATTGACTTTATAGCTCCAATAAAGTCTACGGGATCCAGCCTCTGAGCTCAAGCTACTCCAAGACTCGTATTCTCCAGGTGACCCCCCCCCCCCACCATGAAACACTTTTTTAAAGTAGTGTACACCTCGCTGCAGTATCATGAAGATTTATCTCGCTTGACGGAGGGAGCCTCGAAGTCCTTAACAAGCACAGATCCAGCACAGACCTAGCACCAAATCCCCCCGGTCCCTCCTCCGCAGTAACCTCAGACTTCCCAGCCACAAGAGGACTGCTTGTCGTCCCTTCCGCGCACCAGTACTCGCCCGGCTTCTCATGTGAGTCGAACACAGTGGCGGCGGCAGCACCAGCTGCATCAATGGATGATTGAACTGGGAGTAATGAGCCGGTCTTTTACAGGTGGGGGCCAGTGTGACCAGCGAGTCCTAGTGCGGGCAATTGTGTCTTGGGAGCGCAAGCAGCGGGCAAAAGCAACACTTCCCCCAGACGTTATGGCGTTGGAGAGGGGCTAGGGACCCCTCTCTTACTGCAGCAAGTCTACTGGTAGCTTCGTAGTTATCCTATGGTTCTAGCACTCGACACCATCCGGACCATCACAGCGTGTGACATGCAGGCAGATGGGCGTGTAGGCGGGCACAGGCATGGCAACAGGGGAGGGGCAGCAAAAACAGTCTTCAATATATTGTTTTTGCATGGCCTATAAGTTGAGCAAGTAACATTGTTCTTTGTTGTTCTTGGTCTTGTCTGGAAACCATGTTGTACGCTGTTTAGTACATGATAGTATGGTCCCTGCTGGGGTGAGCTTCCATTTCATTGTGTGCCACATGCTCTATTTGCATTAAGCTGGTGGACGAGAGAGGATCTAGAGGGGATAATGGTGGGTTGATTATTTTTTTCTGTGATTTCTTTCTGTTTATTCCTTGTCTGTTTATTTCTTATCTGTTGCTTGAGCTGGCCTCTACTTGGAAATATTTAAAATAAAGCCCCCCCCCCCTTGTTTTATCATAATTGCTATATGCACACCAGATATCAACCACTTTGACATACGCAACTGATTAACCTTATGTCCTCATTAGGGATCAAAAGAATCATGTGTAACTGGAAATAGATAAACAAGATATTAATGCACACTTTGTGGGAAGGGGGGTTCTTCATTAGAAGCACTGACAAAATTGCTTTGCAGCAATTTAAGTGGCTAAGCACAGCACACCACATGTGGGATAAAGTATATCCCTAGAGAAAATCAAACCCCCTAAGATCTGACCTAAATACACACTTTACCCAAAATACCCTTTAGGTTACTTTGTCTCCCTATCCTCATCTCCTATTCAACTATCTTTAGTAAGGCCTTTTGGATTTTATAAATCATACTTTTAATTATTATTTCTTCTCATATTAATTTTGTTTCATAAGGATTATCCTTTAATTATTTTCCTTTCTCTGTCCTTTCTTTTATTAGTTACCATGACTGTTCACGTGTATGAGTTTTATTTCATTACTCAACTGTACCAATAAGTAATTATTGCAGTTTATTCTTTGGTATCATTATATTGGCTTCTTCTACATCTCTGGTACTATGGATTGGCGAAATTACTTTATCCTGTTTCTCTTGATGATTCATGTTGTTGTTTACTTAGTGCTTTTATATTAAAATGAATAAAATCTTTGCAATGCTAAAAAAAGATTTTAGCCAAGGAAAATAAAGGAGCTTGATATGCACTAGGATAGTGCTAGTCAAACTTTTAAAAACACTACCCAATTTTTTGAATGACAAACTTTTGTAACCTACCAAACTTTAATGGGCATGAGGAAGGGTGATTTTGTTTTAAAAACGTAATAGTAGGTATGCTTTCAAAATACTGTCAATTACCAAAATAACACTGTTTACAATTTTTTTGTTTTCCTTTCTAACAGCAATTGTTTGTAAATGTCACAACCTTCCATATGTCTTTATTAGACTGTGGCCAAGAAATTGATCTGCCCATAATAGTAGTTGAAGGTGAGCTGGAGCACTTTTCAGAGAGGGGTGTTGTTAAGAACAAAACAACAATCATGAACATTCTGCGCCATCTTGTCTGATGAAAGTTCCTACGTGCACATAAACTACAGTCATTCTGATTGACCACAGCCATTTTGTACTCTGTTGGTCAACTTCATTTCACCCTGTCCTCTCAGCCTTCTGACTCTCTGACCAAACCTGATATGTGTGCTGGGGGCTATAAACTATCTCCACGACAAACATCAACATCACCTGCTGCCTCAAACTCGTCTTTCCTCTCATCCCTGCACAAACAGGTTACAAACACCAAACAGACTCTTGCAAACATGGTTTATTGCACTGCACACAGCAAGACTTGTTTTAGCCAACAATGGGACCTGTTTTTTATCAACAGAACGGACTCTTAGATCTGGCCGGTCTCACTCGTTTTTAGACCTTGAAGCAAGGTCCAGCTGCAATTAAATTGTCTGTTTTTGACCCGGGCGGGAGGAGAGTTAATGTTGGGCTTGTGTAACCATGTTGATGAAACAATGTCGGGCTTGTTTGACAACCTGCCCGGGGCGGAGACTCCAAGCTTGTAACCATGATAAATGAAACAAATACATTGTGTAAAACCTGTATAAAAGGAAGAGCCAAAAGCATTGCCAGCAGAACACCTCACTGAGACATCCCGGTGTCTCAGTTGACGCGATCTCCTCATGAGAAATAAACCTTCTTCTTGTCTTCCAGTTTCCAGCGCCTTGCCTCATTATTTTGATAGCGAACCCAAAGTGAATTAGAGGTGGAACCCTGCACCGGGCAGCATTGAGGGTCTTAGAAGACTCGCTGCCTTTCACAAATTGGCGCCCAAGCGTAGGGGCCCATCAGCGACGCACGGGTCCGGTAGAGAGGTCCTAACGACGGAGTGAACAACTAAACGATTGGGGTATACCTGCCTGAGAAGACCCTTGTCTGGCTGCCGATCGACTGAACTTCACCAGTTCCGAACGGACCTCTCTCGAGTGACCCGCGGTCCTGACTGGGACCTTAGAGGAACGCCGCATTGATTGTTGGAGTGAGAGGACAACCAGGCGCTGGAAGGGGAAGACTAAGAACTGTCCATACGGTCCGGGTAAGGTCGTGAAAAAACGACTTAAATTGATTGATTGATTGAATAGTTTGATTGAAATACTAGTATTCCTTTTTTGATATCGAGTTATTTGAGACATTCCCTGCTTGCAAACAACGTAGAATAGGAATATTCTCTCTTTGCAGACAGCGAAGGACAGGTAGTGCAGACTTTTTGTCTAAATTGATTCATTGAGATATTCATTTTGACCGATAAATACGTCATGCCTGTTTTCTCTAGATTGTTTGATTGTAATTGTTTTGGACCAGACCGTTTGTTAGAGGTCAGTCAGCGGCACCGCCGGAAGGCACCCCTAACAAGGACATGTACGTAAAGTATGGATTAGCCAGCGTAGCTTATAGCAAACTATGGCATAAATACACTAGGAAGGACCGGGTAAATCAGTGGCCACTGACTGGATCTTTCCATCCCGCTAAAATAGAAATGTTAGAATTAGCTCTCCACAAAAAGAAAACTAGACCAGCCATGTTTGACAGTTTTGGCTTATGGCGAAAAGAGGCAGCTCAAAGAAAGAAAAGGGACGAAGCTAGACAAGATAAAGAAACGCGAAAATCAGCTTACCAAGCCTGTAAAAGATTAGAAGAAAAACTAAAAGAAAAGGAAATCGATAAAAAGGAACAGGAATCAAAAATATCAGGTCAATGCCCTGTTAGAATGCCCTCGACTCTTTACCCCAAGTTACCAGCAAAACAAAGGGTAGATGATGATTTATTGTTAGGTCCCCCAATGATATACATGCCACCCCCTTACGCCCCTACTCATCCCATAGTACAACGCCAGGACCACCAAAGTATAGCCGGAGATGGCACGATCGCCTCAGTCTCCACCGCCTCTGCTCCCACCGAGTCACCCAACCAAATGCCTCATCAAAGGATACAGTAGTAGAGGTAGGAACCAAGGAAATAGGAGCGCCCACGGTCCCGCGATTAAGTAAAAATGAGCGAGCAGGCATTGATAAAATAGTTAAAACCCTCATAGATAGGAAAGAAACAGAAGAACACGTAACAGACATATGCGACTCCTATGTTGAAAACCGCAAACGATACTTTATTGTACGTCTCTGTTACCACACCCTTACTGCATATGAAGAGAAGTACCAAAACGTAGGGCCCGAGCGATTAGTGGCTCTCTACAGGAAGGTAGACATCAGAGATGAAGGCGACAACGATGTTGCAGAACTATTTTCATCCACACTAGAAGTATTGCGTCACCTCATAGAACAAGGACAGATAGATAGGGACAGGACAACTAAGGTAGCAGGACCCCCAGTGTAAAAAACAGATAGCATGATGCCAATAAAAGAAGCTGCCCCTTACTGGGTACCTCCTAGAGGACAAGGGACTAATGACGATATAAACCATCAAGACGCTAGAGGAAGGGTGGTCTACAATTGGGTGTATCAGCCATAGGACAGACAGGACATCCTGACCTTCCGTAAATCTTTGCCGGATTTACGAAAGAACCCCACCGCCTTTTACGCCGAGCTAGGTACCGCTCTGGGATCAACAATAATGACACTTGCCGACATAGACTTGTTCTTCGGGTTATGTTTGCCAGCAGATGTGTGGAAACAGATTAGGAAAATAGACCATACCGAACTGCTTGGTCATACCTGGGAACAACTCAACACACTAGATAAACAGCGGAACCCTGGTCAAAAACCAGTTAAAGCAATATTAGACCTCCCTGACAAAATAGTGCAGAAAGTGAAAACGCTGATCCCAGAGAAAAAGATAGACTGGTCCATAGTAACCGCATGCCGCCAGAAACCACAAGAGGACGTCTCAGAGTACTTCTCCAGATTTGAAACTGTGTTCTCTGATTACAGTGGACAAGACATGTCCACCGCAACCGGACACCACTTATTTGTGCAGAACTACGTCAAAGGATTACTGCCAGATGTATCCCAGAAACTACAAGCCAGCGAAAGTAGTTGGGCAGCATCTAAACCGACGGCCATTCTCCAAATGGCCCAGTATTACGAGCATCAGAGAAACGAAAATGACAGGGCTACAGAAAGGAAAAAGAAGGACTTGAAGGAAAGGGTAATGATAGCACAACTCCAGGGGGCGAATACAGGAGGGGAGCAATATAGGGGAGGAAACCAGCAGAATACCCCTAGAGTACAGCCACCTAGGAACAATTCATCTACATCATATGTAGGACGCCAAGACCTAGGACAGGATCAATGTGCATTTTGCAAAAAATATGGACACTGGAAATCCCAATGCCCGGCTTTGTTAGGAGCTGCTAGGGGCAGAGGGGCGAGGGAAATAGCAAGTGGACAGAGAGGAAGAGGACGTGGGAGAGGGTACGCGAGTGAAGCAAGCGAGGAAAGGCCAGGAAGAGTGAATGCATTTGACCATCCCAGACAGAATCAGTACCAACAGACAGATTATGACAATACGTACGACTTTGCATAGGACAGCCAGGGGCAAGGGAGGGATCCAGTCGAGCTCTGCGTTGATCAGCAAGGCCCTTATGTTACCGCTGAGGTCCTGGGCACAAGGTCGCCATTTTTGGTAGACACAGGAGCAACACGTAGTGCACTATCCAAACGACTGATTCCAAGGGCACCCTTGTCAGGCTCACATGTGACCTCAATAGGATTTAACGGTACGCCCTCCACCAACCCTTTGTCCCGACCCATCCCTTTTAAGCTTGACAGCAATGGCGTCGAAACGACATTCCTCCTCTCATCTAACACCCCAGATGCCATTATGGGCCTCGACCTTTTGAAACACTTCCATGCGACTATCAGATGCTCACCAGACGGAGTGCGTGTCATCCTGTATGACACCCCCCAACGCCATAGAGAGAACCCTTTTCAGCACATGTTTTCCATCTCTGAGACTGACACATCCGTACTGGACACTTGGCCATCACACTTATGGGCTAGGGCTGATTCAGACGTAGGACGAATGATGATTGACCCAGTACACGTAACAATACGACAGGACGCAACCCTACCGAAGGTACCGCAGTACAAAATATCGCCAGAGGGTGAGAAAGCACTAACAGAGATCATACACTCTTTGGTAGAGGCAGGGGTGGTAGAGGAAGAAGTGAGCAACATTTGTAACAGTCCCATACTACCGATTGTAAAGAGACAGGGAGAGGGAGATGGGAAAGCCTACCGCTTCATCATTGACCTGCGGGAGGTAAACAAAATCGTAGTACCACAATACCCAGTAGTTTCTGACATCACGACAATTTTGACTTTAATCCCCTCCACTGCCACCACCTTCACTGTGATCGACCTCAAGAACGCCTTCTTTTCCATACCTATACACGAGGACAGCCGCTATCTTTTTGGATTTACCCTAAATTCCCGTTCGTATAGATTTTGTAGAGCACCTCAGGGGTACACTGAGAGCCCAAGTATCTATAGCCAGGCGCTTAAAAGACAGTTGGACGCCATACAATTGCCAGATGGAGTGGCACTAATACAATATGTAGACGACATCCTTCTAGCAGCAGACACCATACCAATAGCCGTCACAGCCACCATCAAACTACTCCATTTCCTTGCTGAGAATGGTCACAAGGTCTCCCGAAAGAAACTGCAGTTCTGTAAATCACAAGTGACCTATTTGGGTCACCTTTTATCAAAAGAAGGGAGAAAACTCACGCCTGACAGGATCCAGACAATTCTAGACACCCCTGTCCCCAAAAATCAGAAGCAAGTCCGCTCTTTGATAGGCCTCACCTCGTTTTGCAGACAGTGGTTACCGAACTTTAGCCTCATTGTCAAACCCCTTCTCTCCCTCCTAGCTAAGGACATCCCCTCACCTCTCCCCTGGACCCCCGAATGCCAGACAGCCTTTAAAGAACTACGCAATACCCTTTGCTCAGCACCAGTCCTAGGAACCCCAGATTACTCCAAACCATTCTTCCTCTACACACACGAAAGGGAGGGATGTGCATTGTCTGTCCTAACACAATCAATTGGTCACAAACAACGCCCTTGTGCATATTTTTCTGCCACCCTCGATCCAGTAGCCAGAGCACTGCCAGCGTGCCTGCGCGCTGTGGCAGCTGCAGCGGTATCAATACGCCAGAGCGAAGGAATAGTGCTCTCCAATCCAGTCACTGTTTTAGTACCCCATGCAGTCGACACACTACTGAACCAGACCAAAACCCAACACTTGACTAGCGCCCGACGGACAGGATATGAGTTGACCCTGCTAGCACCGCACATTACCCTAAAGCGATGCACCACCCTCAATCCAGCCACACTGTTACCCCTACCCGAGAACGATTCTAACGTGGCTCCACTACACGACTGTGTGACACTAACCGATGAACAAACAAAAAGTAGAGTAGACCTCAGAGACACCGCCTTTCTAGAGCCAGATGGAGAACTATGGGTGGATGGTTCGTGCATCAAACTCCCCGACGGCACCACCTCAGCTGCATACGCTGTCACCACAGCCCGAACCATTCTAGAAACAGCCCGTATTGCCCAACGTTCCGCCCAGGCAGCAGAACTCATTGCCCTCACACGAGCATGTATTTTAGCAGCTGGCACGACAGTTAACATATACACCGACAGCCAATATGCCTTCGGGGTGGTTCACCATTTCGGGATTCTATGGAAAGAAAGAGGGTTCCTGACTTCACACGGTACACCCATCCTGCATGGAGATTTAGTCTCCGCCTTGACGGAAGCAGTCCTCCTCCCCAAGAAGTTAGCAGTGATAAAATGCCAAGCACATAGGAAAGTGACTGATCTCATTGGACAGGGAAATGCACTAGCAGACGTTACTGCCCGAGCCACGGCAGGAGACAGAGCTACGCAGATTACTTGCATAAATTGACAAACGAGCTAACAGTTATCCACCAACAGGTGCAGCAAGCCTTGCCTGACTATCCAGGGGCCCGGGACATGAAATAAAGCCAGGCGACCATGTTTGATCTGCAACTTCCAAAGAACGAAGAATCTGGAGCCTAGGTGGACGGGCCCCTGGCAAGTCCTGAGCACCACCCGAACTGCCCTCCGAGTTGAAATAAAATGAAACTGACTGCACGCTCCATTGCAAACGAGTCCCTCCAACCCTGGCAACCTGTGAAGGGGTGGAGGTGCAAGAGGAAGTACTCGCAAAAGACCGACCAGCTCTGAGTTGCTACCCACAAGAAGACACCCTCCAACTGTCTGAATTTCTCGACCCCACGGTGCCATCCAAGGAAGGGTACAACCTAAGATCGACGAAAAGGGGAGCTCCAACAACCAGGCCACTAACTGGGTCAGAGTCTCAGATCGGTAGCACAGCCAAACAACGCTACCAGGAAAGACACCAGACAAAAGTCTGTGGTCCTAACAGTTGGTGAGCTCCTCGAAGATGATGGAAGAAACGGAACACCTGCAAAGCCACCGCAAAGACACCAAGACTTTTGAACTGCACAGTACAAAGACAATTGCACTTGTAACTGCATTTCTCACCTGCCTCCTGCTAATGGTCACACTCTGGATCATTGAAGAGAATGCACCTGCATACAGAACATTGTCACCAACCATGCAACCAATCACAAAGAAAGAACACTACCTGGTATCACTACCGCCACATCTCCGAGAACGACGCAAAGAATTCTGGAATAATTCTTTCGTACAGATGCTGCACCAGCACAATCTTGCCACCAATGCCATTAACTGTTGGGTCTGTGGGCTGCTACCACATGCCACTGAACATTCCATCCCTTTCATCCCTTCACCCTTTTCTGTTCATGGATCTTGCCTTGCCTGGATGATGCTCCTACAAGAAAGTTACAAAGACAATGCCACTTCCGATGGGACAATCGCTCAGTTCTACAACGAGTTCTGGCTAAACCAAACAGGAAGAACAGCAGCTCCCTTTGCCCTCACACCTCCAATACGACATTCCCAATGAATGTCCCCTCCAAAGAACGAGTGGAAATACAAGTGTTCAATAATCCTGTCAGAGCCACATTTTCCTACCTGAAGAAAAGAACTGCTGCAACACTGACTGTGGCCCTATCTGTGGTGAACGTCTCAGGCCTTGTATGCATTGAAGGCCGTGGGACTAAGAATGTGGGTCACAGCACTTGTAACATTGTAAGGACTTTGAACACTGCCAACCCCCAGCGCTTGTTGCATCACCCAATATGTACTTTGTTTGTGGAACCAAAGCCTACACCTGGCTCCCAGGAAACTAGGGGGCACGTGCTACATCGCCTTTGTTCTACCACCAACCTACACAGCCCCTGCAGAGCATCATCAAGAAAACCGTTCTAAAGACATTGATCAAACAGACTCTGCCTCATCACAGTTCCTCGACGCAGCCTGATAATTCACCTTCTGTCTATGAAGCAATCGAACATCTCCATAGACTATCTCCAGAAATTCATCAAGGATCAGAGACTTGGCCAATTGGAAGTTGGCTTTGGGGCATCTTGAAGGAGTGGGGTTGGAAAATATCAATGATTCTCTTGGTCCCAGTATTGACAATATGTGGTTGTTGTTTGGGTATACACTGTATACCACCTTTGTGTTATCTTTGCATAACTACCTTGCACCCTAAGACTATGGACACTCAGCTAACAAAAATGAGAGTAATGTATGATCAAGAGATACAGGACATTATGGAGATCGAAATAGACTGACAAGCTGGCTAGTTATGTTCAAAGGGGCGACTGTTAAGAACAAAACAACAATCATGAACATTCTGCGCCATCTTGTCTGATGAAAGTTCCTACGTGCACATAAACTACAGTCATTCTGATTGACCACAGCCATTTTGTACTCTGTTGGTCACCTTCATTTCACCCTGTCCTCTCAGCCTTCTGACTCTCTGACCAAACCTGATATGTGTGCTGGGGGCTATAAACTATCTCCACGACAAACATCAACATCACCTGCTGCCTCAAACTAGTCTTTCCTCTCATCCCTGCACAAACAGGTTACAAACACCAAACGGACTCTTGCAAACATGGTTTATTGCACTGCACACAGCAAGACTTGTTTTAGCCAACAATGGGACCTGTTTTTTATCAACAGAACGGACTCTTAGATCTGGCCGGTCTCACTCGTTTTTAGACCCTGAAGCAAGGTCCAGCTGCAATTAAATTGTCTGTTTTTGACCCGGGCGGGAGGAGAGTTAATGTTGGGCTTGTGTAACCATGTTGATGAAACAATGTCGGGCTTGTGTGACAACCTGCCCGGGGCGGAGACTCCAAGCTTGTAACCATGATAAATGAAACAAATACATTGTGTAAAACCTGTATAAAAGGAAGAGCCAAAAGCATTGCCAGCAGAACACCTCACTGAGACATCCCGGTGTCTCAGTTGACGCGATCTCCTCATGAGAAATAAACCTTCTTCTTGTCTTCCAGTTTCCAGCGCCTTGCCTCATTATTTTGATAGCGAACCCAAAGTGAATTAGAGGTGGAACCCTGCACCGGGCAGCATTGAGGGTCTTAGAAGACTCGCTGCCTTTCACAGTGTTGGCCAGTGGCATCTGTTCACTCAAATCACAAGACTTGTGAAAAATCTTGGTGTTGATACCAATGATTTTTGCAAATCTGAAAAACTCCTACTGCTGCAGAGTATGGGGCAAGGCCTCATATCTGTGTTAACGAGGCCCAGTGGTGCAATTTAGACTGTATATATGTGTGTATTAAATATACCTTTCTTCCTAGCGTGCACGCTGTATTTTTGGTCATTTGACCGAAGCTTGGAATATATATGAATATATAAATATCGCAAACACTGCCGAAGGGGATTTCATGAGCACCAGATTACATAAGGTCAAATTTATTTTAAGCATAGGAGATTAAGGGATTTGCCCTGAACCAACGCTGGGATTCGAACCTGGTTACCCAGATTCAAAGTCGGCAGCTGAGGCTGTTAGGCCACTTCCATATTTCTCAATTTATGTGTGAAAGTCATGCACAAATGAGAACTCTGTATTATCACGTAGAGTGAGCACATTCTCTGTTGAAATGGCTGTGTGAAGTAAAAAAAAAAAACGGCAGCAGAAAATACTGGAAGGTTCACCTGGAAAAATGGACTTGGGGGTCATAGTTATGCACCTTTGCACCAGTAGTCCTGGGACAATTTTCAGTGTGGAGGTGCTAACATCCATGTCATAAGGATTGTGAAAAATTCTAGCTTCACACAAAGTGTAGCAAATGGATTCAGCTTGAGAGTGGTATGGGTGCAGTATTTAGCTGGTGTTGCATTTTGGAGCACACTTTTGCAAATGTTTTACTAAAGCATCGTGCAGCATTGCTAACGGTCATATAAAGATGGCAAGCTTTCCGTTGAAATGGCCGTTGAATGTTCACAAATATATAGTTTTATCAGTAAAACTGTATAGCACACAAATGATAATGTGTGGAAATTTGGTTTCAGTGAATATTTTTTCATTTACTCATCACCAAGTAAAAGTGTCTAAATTTGTTTTTGGTCCTATTAAAATGTTTGTTTCCTTCACACTTAAAAGTTACAAAAATGTGCTTCATTTTTTCTTTTCTAACGGCTGATATATTCTGAAAAAAGTGTACAGTTCATTTACACGTATTTACATTTTGTTGCGTCTTACAAAAAATGACATGCTACAGCCTTTCCTTTCACACCTCATGTACGCTAGCAGGATGGTCACATAGTTCACTTTAAAAACTCGTCTCACTTTGCAGTCAGACAAAGAAAAGTAAACACCAATCCCCATGTTATAAGAATAAGCAGCAATTCATCAGACGACGTAGCCTGACATTTGGCCTCTTTCCTTGAAGTACAGCAAATGTGACCAGATAAATACAAAATGTAAGAACATATTTGTCTATTCTTTCACGACCCACCAGAAATCGCTGGTGACCCACCAGTGGGTCACAATCCATAGTTTGGGAAATGTTGGTCTAAGCGAATTGCCATCTGGGATCAGCTACTACACTCCTCACTACTAGTAGATGTAAGCTGCAACTATTATTGTAGAATCGATTGGACATGCCAGTCCTTGTTTAAGAATGTTTCACTGAAGAAGTGTGCCTTTATATTTTTGCTTGTATGCTTATCAGTCTATCTCTAATTCGTTTCAGGTGTGACTGAGACAGTGTTCCCCTCGTGTGCAAGAGCAATTTGTGTTTCATCTGTGTGCATTTGGTAGTGTATATCATTAAATGTCAGCAAGGAGGCTAGGTGGATTTATACATTTTATACAGAGAATTCTGTATAATCTGAAGAGTACAGGTTTGCATCCTGGTGATTCATATTTTCAGACTGTGTACTTGAGGGGTTTTGGTACTAGGAGCAATATTAAATTACGATTCTTCCGATTCTTCTGCAGTTCCAAGCGCTATCTGTCAAAAATATTATTGTTAGTAATTTGATGGTCAATTAATTTGATGAGTATCTGATGGGGGCGATGACAGTGGTAGGCCCTTATTTCTCCTTAAGTTTAGTGGTTTGACATTTGCTGGGTTTGACTTGATGTCTCCAATTCAGCAGGAAGAATTGAATCCAGGTTCTGTGGACTATTCTGTTCACTGCCTTTTTCAGGAAGATATCATTATGAGACTGCTGCCAAGAGGTCCATGACTATTAAAGCAGCTGGTTAATCCTCATCCAGAACTTTGATTATTTCATTACAGCAACTAGCGTTCTGGTCTTCCCTCTGTCTGGGTCTATATCCTGATTGTTCTGTTATTACGTATTTCCTCCTCATAGACTCATGTTTGGTGATGGAAAATGGCCCTCTCTGAAGGGTCACCCCAAACGTTTTGTCTTCCTCCTCTACTTTTTCTGACCTTTTTGTTGGGCTTAGGACTCTGAGCACTTCACCACTGCTGACCAGTGCTAAAGTGCATGTGCTTCTCCTCTAAACATTGCAACATTGGTGTATGCAGAATTGACATATTTAGTTTACTTGGAAGTCCCTTGTAAAGTAGTATACCATATACCCAGGGCCTTTAACCTAAATGCTACTAGTGGGCCTGCAGCACTGATTGTGCCCTCCACACAAGTAGCCTTTCAAACCTATCTCAGGCCTGCCAGTGCAGGGCCTGTGTGCGCAGTTTACTGCCACTTCGACTTAGTATTTAAAACTACTTGCCAAGCCTTAAACACCTAAGTCACCCCTAAGGTAGGCTTTAGGTATTCTGTAGGGCAGGGTGCTGTATAAGTGAAAGGTAGGACATGTACTGGTAAGTTTTGCATATCCTGGTAGTGACAAACACACAAATTCGTTTTTCACTACTGTGAGGCCTACTCCTCTCATAGGTTAGCATTGGGAATTCCAGTAAAACACTTTTAAGCTGTCATTCCTGATCGATAAGGAGTAGCTGCATCATGTTTTGTATTTTTGTAATGGTAATGATAAATCCTCTTTACTGGTAAAGTTGGATTTAACATTACTGTTTTAGAAATACCACTTTTAGAAAGCGGACATTGCTCTGCTCTTAATGCCCTGTGTGCCTTACAGCCTGTCTCCAATGCACATCTGGGGTGGGTGACAGCTACACTTTGTTCTATCCCTCTAGACAGCCACAAACACAGGATGGGTGGGTGTGACGGAGAACTCCTCTGCATTCTGATACCTCTTCCTGGGCAGAAAGAGAGAGAGGGAACTGACACACCTGAATAGGCAGTGTCCTGTTTCCCACACAAATGGCTGATTACCCCCTACTGATAGTCTGTAGCCAGGGCTGGGAAGAAAGGAGGGCCTGTGCTACAAAGGCTTGCTTTAAATTCACCACCTCTTCAAAGGCACAACTGGGTATAAGTACTGGTGCTCTCACCCTACCAAAACATTACACTACTGGACCTGTGAAGAACTCTGCCAGGAGTAAAGACTGCTGTGCTACAAAGATTACCACTCTGCTTGACTGCTGTGCTGGAAGAACTACTTTTCTGCTTTGCTGCCCTGCTGACCTCTGCCTGCTGAGGACCAGGACTGGACCCATCTCAATTGAACCCAGAGTGACTCCAAGGGCTTGCTGGCTTGCCCCTTGTTCTGAAGTCTCGAGGTCATGAAAGACTTCCTACAGCTCTGCAACAGCACCTGGACTCTACCATCTGTGAGTCCTGCTCTGCCAAGTTATACCAATTCAGCCCTGGGCCCTTGAAAGTGAGCTTCTGCGGTACAGAGCCATCAAAATCGACACAGTGCCGACTTTGCGGCGATCGGAACCGCAGGAGCTGATCGACATCACTTCGGGTTGCCTGGCTTGAAGATGGCTGACTGCGCGGCTCCACGATCAGCGCCTGCATCGTAAAGGGGTTCGTCAACGCAGCCTTCATCGTTGGCGTGGATCGGAACTGACATATCGAGTCTTGTACATCGTTGTTTCCTCCGTTCAAAGTAGTTTCAGTGGGACCTGCGTGAGTCTTGTAGCAAGCCTGTCCTCCATCGCGGTCGACCTGAACTTTAGATTTGCCCTGATCCAGTGCAGCCTCAAGAAATCCCCTCAGCGCTATTTTCTTCTAAGCACTACATTTTGATTTAATCTTTAAAAATGCATAACTCTGGTTCTACTTCTTGGATTTTTGTCATTTTGGTCTTGTTTTACTCATAAAAATATAATCTATTTTTCTAAATCTGTGTGGAGTATTTTTGTGGTGTTTGCATTGTATTACTGTGTGTTGCACAAATACTTTACACAGTGCCTCTTTAGATAAGCGGGAGTGCTCTGTGCAAGCTACCAGAGGGTGAGCACAAGTTATCTTTTAGTGTGTGTCTAGCTTACCCTGACTTGGTGATTCCTTATTCCTGCTTGGAGAAGGTGCATTACTTTGCCAGCCATAAACCCCATTTCTAACATTTGGCTTCTTCATTTCATATGTTTTTACTATCCAACTAAATTTAAAAAATGGTGTGTAATTGGCTAATTCTTGAAGACCTGCTTTTGGCCTTCGGAATTATGTCTTTTATATTAACTTTTGAGGTTGGGTTAAAATGATTAAGAGCCTCTTGTGGATGTAGAATCCGATTGGCACGTTCTGTATTTTGCCCAACTATAAAGACTTGTTTTGGCTTAGCTTCTGAAATGTGGTATACATCCACAAACCGTTTTCTTCCAATGGAAATAGTCCCAAATTATCATCCCTCTAAAATCTTGAAAAAAAGAAAATGTTGCTAACCATGCGCATTGCAAGAGAACATGTTTATTCCAAGAAGTCATAGTCCGCACCTTCTATGCTTGTCAATGCTTGATGAAATCTCATCATCAGTTGTGTGCCCTACTACGCTTCTGCATAGATTCTCTCACTCCGCAACACATCCTGCTATGCGCAGCTTCCAGATTGCCTCCATGTGTGTTTGAACCTCTCACCCCGAACACCTTCACACAGACTAAACTGCATCCCACACCCATGCAAACCGTACACCTCGAAAGGTTGCCTGGATCCAGTGTGAATCTGAGCTCTTCGTGACCTCATGACGGGCAAAAAGCGCTACTTAAATTCCACAAGGGAAGGCTTGTTTGCTTCTGTCCGATCCGACCTTTCTACCCTATTTCAAGCTTTCTCCTGTGCTGGAACCCGCTGGAAGATCACACTGTTTGAATTATACATCTTTCTTGTAGTTGGGTGGTTATGGCAGTCTGCTTTCTCCCTGGAAAAAGCGCCAGAATCCTCCCACGCTGTCATCACTGCGCTCAGCACACGTGCCCTCGCACTCAGATTTTTTAATGTCAGAAATAACAAAGGAGTCAAAGTGAAGATAATGAAGCTGGGATGGCTCCTAGAAGCATAAACAATGAGTCACACACAGTACGTGGAGCTGGCGACATACCTCGCAGTGTTTCATTTACGCACGGAGCGTATTTGAGCAGTCGCTTGGTATCAATTTCGTTCTTTTAGATAGAAGGTATGACTGATAATTAAATCATCTTCGCTTGTGTGCGCATCAGTTAAGAGTATGTGAAAGCTTTACATTCCACTTTAAAATCTTCAGATGAGGCCTTTTCTGTAACCTCTGCGGCGGAGACACTGGATGTTTCGGAGTCCAGTCAGATTTACTTCTTGTTCGTCCTATCCCTGCGTCATGTCTATTGACGATTGATTCCACGCTGTGGCCTGCTGTCTCACAGTGATGGTCGTCATGACGTGTTCTGGCAGCGCTGCATACGGAAAACATTTATTCTATGAGCTCACCACCAGATGATAAGGGTAGGGAACATGAGGTCAGTAATGGTGACAGGCAGATAAAAGGCTACATACGCGAAAAGAACCTCCGCTCCCCTTCAGCTCCATTACTCCTGCCATCCCAGTACTGACGCGCTACTTTAATGTTTACTGTTGCACTAGCAATATTTCTCAGAAATGTCTCTATAGTTGTAATGGGCAAGTATAGCATTTCTCAGCAATCTTGGCTACTTTTTTGTGATTTTTTTTTTTTTTTTTTTTAATTCATTTTGTATTGTATACAATAAACGGTGTACGGTAGCCATCTGGCCGCTTCTTGCCCTTATGTGTGACAAACTCAAAACATCGTGAAATAAATACATATTATGAGATACAGCATTTAATATTATTTCTGCATATAATTCCACCTTGGAGCACCAGTCCATGCCACGGACCCACTTTGTCAGCGAGGGGGCCATCTCCAAGCGCCAGTGGCGGGCAGTGTCTCTTTTAGCAACTAGCAATCCTGTTGCCAGCAGTAGCTTCCCATTCAGTGGGCCATCCCATTCATCCATCAGGCCCAGAATGACCTTTTTCGGCTAAAACTCAGTTTTACCCAAACTCCCAGGCAAGTTCTTGTGAATGGAGTTCCGCTATTGCTGTATAACGGGACTCCCCCATATTGTGTGGTAGAAAGGAGGTAATTTTTCATTGTGCTCAGTCTGTATGGGCTATAATAAATGCAATGTAGGTATTTTAATTGTTTTAAGTCTAATTCTCATAGAGACCACAATTAATAACACAAAAGTGGACAGTGGACTATAGAGCACTGGTGCAGCACCAGTTTAGATTGTTTTACCAATATATTTACAAAAATTGTACGAGTGTAACCAATGTGTGCAGGTTCCGAAAGCACCCCCTGCCCAAGGGTGCTACCTTAAAACAGGGACAACAAAACAAACAATAGATCAGAACTGCACCACCTTTCTTAACATATATGTAAGAAATCTTAAATGACCATAATGTCCAGTTGAACCAATTAGTGCGAGAGAAGTTAATTGTCCCAACAGTTGGTTTATAATTTCTTTATTTTCAATCAAAAGCCATCAGCCAACGTGTTTCGTCCTAATCTAGTAGGACTTCTTCAGGGCAATTGTACTTTTCTTGTAACGCAAGTGCAAGCGAAAAAGACCGTCCGATGGAAAAATAACCAAGAATCCTCTGTGAATGATGCTTCTCGACCAGTTCAAGTACCAATACACTTTGATTTATCCATATTTAAACCCATGGGCGGCTTCTTCTGGGTCCCAGGGTAATCCGGTATAATAACCGCAAAGACCGAGATGTGTTGGCTGATGGCTTTCGATTGAAAATAAAGAAATTATAAACCAATTGTTGGGACAATTAACTTCTCTCGCACTAATTGGTTCAACTGGACATTATGGTCATTTAAGATTTCTTACATATATGTTAAGAAAGGTGGTGCAGTTCTGATCTATTGTTTGTAGAGACCACAATTACTCTAGGGGCCATTCTTGCTTCTACCTAGCCCTCATCTTCTAACGGGCCCACATCCTGAGCCCATCTGTCCCGCATGTTTTACATTGGCTATAAATTGGAGGGCTTCGGGCTTCTGCTAACGTTTTCTTGAGGGTATGCATCATGATGGCATGTTTAAGTTTATCTAGGACTGTTGCTTGGTTTAGAGAGGCAATCGGTAGTTATGTAATGGAGTTTGGAAGCATGTTTTCAATCACGTAGCTGCCTATGATTCATCTGTAGGCTGTCTAGTTTGCTTTAGTTAGCTATTTTCAGCCTATGTCCGGATTAATCGATGTGAAATATGATGGTCTGAATGAGAGCCAGGGTTGGTAGAGTGGTTGTACTGGCGGAAATTAAGAGCTTTCTTGGCTGAAGTTAACTTTGTTCTGATTGTTCATACTAATTAAATTGGAGAAATCTTAGGATTTTTATTTTATTACATTTTATGGCATGATCTTGACTCATGCGCATCATATAATAGAATAAAACATATTTAACAAAGGTAGTGATTCAAGGAGATGGTGAGAAAAAGTAAATAATTACATCAGTGAAGCTTGTCAGAAACAGAACACGCACACACTAGTTAACAAGGGCTGTTAGTCAGAACAAAGCCATTAAGGGTTTTTTTATTTTTTATTAAGTAGTTCTTAAACATTGGAGTGGATATTTGTGTTTTTATCTTTAGGTAGAACCATTGCTTGGCTATGTTCTTCGGGTTTAATTTAGGCAGGAATTGTACTCCGTTATGTAAATATTTTGAGTGGACCATTGGCAGACTTTGCTATTGTCTTTGGATAGTTGTCCAAGATGAGCTTGGAGCATAGGATAAGATAACACCTATAGATTTTGCATTTCATATGGTTTTAGATGTAATGCTCATTTGTTCGCGAGACAGAAGTAGGAAGTCTTTTTTCTGTAGTTTGTTTAATTTTCATTTTGTATATCCAAATTTGTATTTTGATTATCCAGATGGTTGATCGAAAAGCTGCAAGACAGTCCATTTTCATATATATCTACGTTTCCTCTACGTATTAGTGGAATGAGACACTTTATATTTATGTAGGAGTTTACAAACTGGTTATAAGTTAAGGTTGAACTGCTTAAGACTAATATTTAGCTCATGAGCCGGTTTAATAAAAAGATTTATATAAAAAAAAAGACTAATATTTAGCATTGCGGTTTTCAGAAGGTGAAGAGGTTTAGCTATTTCTTTTTACTTGTTGCGATGTGTTTTTGTAAAATGGGATCAGAACTAGTGCTGAACTGTATGTTTATAGCCGGTAAATTCTGATGTAAAAATAAGGAGGGCGTCATGACTAATGAAATTGAAGGATGAAGTTGGGTCAAGTAGCACTAGGAGGAATGAATTTGTTTTGTTAAAGAGTTGGTGAAGGAAGCCTATCTTAGTACTATGCTCAGACACTAAGCCCGACTGAAAACACAGTAGGAGATTCTTGTATTTTTAAATGTTCATTTAGTTGAGCATATGCGTTTTTCTACACTTTTTACCAAGTCTGTGGATGCAAGTGATTATTCTGAAATTCTCTATCAGCCTTCTTTCTTAGTGGCCCAAACAGCCACTTATGAGAACCTCTGGCACCCTTCTGGAGATTCATTTATCATTAAGCTCTCAATTTAGCCAGAAGGTTGTGGGGGCATTTTTGTGTGATTTGGCCACAGATCGAGGGATGGGGAATATCAGAATATTGCTATGGTGATGGTTTCATCAAAACTTTGGAGAGAGATTGGGGCAAACGTGCACCAGTTTATTGTGATGTTGCTGGAGGTGAAAATCTGAAGACTTTTTAAGTAGTAAGCGATGAGTCGATCTCTTTCCTGAGATCAGTGGTTTAATTAGGAAAGTATCTGGGAAACTCGGCACATTTGGATTAATCAATCTGGTGGGTAGGTGTGAACGACTGTTGATTTAAGGTGTTGAATGTTTCTCTTGGGCTTCTGGCATTATTTAGTCTGCTTCTGAAGCCTGCTTAGTTACCTTTATTCAGAACCATTTTGTTTGATGGTTGTTGCGATATTGATGTGTGCGAGGATATTCTTCAGATTGGTGCTTTGTCTTATGCCATTCAGCTGCTACTCGTTTCTGTCATTGTTATATTTTTGGGTTCATTTAATTTCCAATGCATTCCAGACCTTTGTGCTGTAGCTGGGACGCTTGCATGATCCGATAGGTGTAGTATAGTTTTGTCCATTTTCCCCATGCAGTTGTCCTCTTATCTGGATTGCACATTGACATTTGTTACCCAAAGATTTAGGTACCCATGTTATACACTGTGACAAGTGCATATACAAATTTCTAATCGAACCCACCTATCCTATCTGTAAAGCGCTCTGATACCTACCTGGGTCACGTTCGCGCCATATAAAACTTTCTAAATACATTTTGTCAGCTTTGTTGCTCCCTGCTCTTCATCTGTTTTTAAAAGGAACAATTGCATGCAGGGTTGAAATAACCTATTAATAAAGAGTAAAATAAAGTAAAGTGAGAAGTTGGGCTGTTGGTGCTCCAGTGTGTGCTTGGGTCCGCCTGCCAATATCTTTATAATGTGTTTTTACTGGGATATTTTATCTAAACATCTCATCAGGATTCAATTTACTGTTCATCATGCCTTTTTAGGTCGAGCCTCGAGTAGCGTGCAAGCGTTGCTCTGCGAGACTTTAAGTTAGGGCTTTTGAAAGCTGACCAGACGCTCGTGCGTCATGGCCTTTTCCCTGCGGTTACGCGCACGGCAGACATCTGTTTCCAATTATCGCGCCCGCGTCTGGGCACGATAATTGGAAACGGATGTCTGCCGTGCGCGTAACAGCAGGGAAAAGGCCATGACGCACGAGCGTCTGGTCAGCTTTCAAAAGCCCAGGCTGCCGCGCTCGCTCGTTTCATTATTCAGCGGTAAAAGACAGCAGCGTGACACAGTCCAGAGACAGATTCGGATGCAACAGACTTCGAAAATCACAGAGCCTGGTTAGTGGCTATATAAAATAACCAACCCAGTGGAAGAAGCCTCAAGTTTGTGCAGCACTGACATCTGCTGGCAATGGAAAGTGTTGCA
The DNA here is from genome assembly GCA_963921515.1 of Calotriton arnoldi. NCBI lineage: Eukaryota > Metazoa > Chordata > Amphibia > Caudata > Salamandridae > Calotriton > Calotriton arnoldi. The sequence goes on from CAWUFW010000363.1 coordinate 2,485,317, forward strand.
TTATGCCTACTGGTCAACACGCTTCTTTACTGCAAAAATCGAACTGGCACGGCCAATGCCAGGAAATCTGTATCTTTTTTATTTTTTCAAAAGTCTCCAGACATGTATTGTGTATGTCTGTTACAGGAAGAGCACTGGCTTGAAACCTGCACGCGACACATCGCTATTTGCGGCCTCGTGGCTAACGATCGAACATGATTTCGAATAAAAAAGGCATACCATGCAACTTATGTGTTTTGTCTCCCGGCACCGCTGGTGGCTTGTGTTTTTAATAGGTGGTTACTGTGCTTCCGGGCCTCATTCTTTGAGTGAGTTGCTGACAGAGTGGCTGCGATCCCTTCAGACCCACTCGCCTTTCAATTGCTCACACTTGACATGCTTCGCATTTCCCAGTTTAAAAAAAAAAAAAAAAAATATTTTGCTTTGCAATTTAGGAGAGTTCCTTCTGGGTCAGCCATGGTTTCAGAGGTTGGTGTGCTTTGCCGTGAACTACAGTTATTAGGAGTCGCACAGCCGAGCACAGGTGTTAACAGGGTTTATATTATTTTATTTTCTGATAATAGCGTTTTGAGCCTGATGAGAAAAATGCATGCTCTCAGTGACCGGCCCTAACTTTATTCGTAGGAGGAGAACGCATGCGCTGTGAGGTAGGCTAAAGGCTGGCACCGTGGTCTGTGCACTACATTTAACGTCGCACTGTAAATTGATATTTTAAGACCCCCAATGCGAATTAGATGAGATTTTATGCTTGTGAAGCCAGTACAATGCCAGCTGCTAATGGCTCCCTAGGCGGTCGCTTAGTATTGTCTTTTCCTAGACAGGGGTGTGCAAAGTTGCTACTAAATGATTCTGCATAAGGTATTTCGTCACTCAAAACTGGGTTAGTGCGTAGACAAGCTTAGCAACAAGTAAGCTTGCAGAGAAAAGTGATCAAACATTTGCTATTGTGTGTACAGAAGCTCAACAAAAGGTAAGCTTGGAGTAAAAATGTCTCCCTCTATTTTTTTCGGCTTGGCTGGGAGCAATGAGACAAACTAGCATTGGCAAAGCCAACAAATCTCGCCTATGCGAGTTATTGCCTTTGTCAATGTTTTAGCCATGTTGCACAGCAGCGAAGCTGCTGTGTAGCATGGCTGGAAGTTAAAAAATAAGTGCTATAACGCGGCAAGCGCTAGCTACATCATAGCACTATTTTTCAAAATTGCTGGCGAGAGGGCGGTTTCTCAAGCATCTCTGAGGGAAGGACTCGGAGTTTGCAACACGAGGGCATAAGTGCCTCTCGCCAGCCTGCTATCACCTATAAGAAAAACCACTTAAAGCAGCCAGTCCTTCCCAGAGATGCTTGAGAAACCGCCCCCTCGCCATCAATTTAGAACAAGCATTGGCATAGCCAATAGGTCTCGCCTTTGGGACCTTATAAGTGTTTAGTTATGCAACAGTTGATGTCGTTGCACCAAGGATATTGTGTTGCATATCTAAATACTTATAAGGTCCCAAAAGCGAGACCTATTGGCTATGCCAATGCTTGTTTATAAGCAGTAGTTGGCCAGTAACTTTGCAGGCATCAATGCTTAATCAGACCTCAAAAGGTGTTGTGTTTAAAACATTTGCATTGGTTGACAGTCGAGATTGTAGTGTGTGCCTGCATTATTGTATAACCTATTCTCTAGCTGGTTAAAGCCAAGGGCTGTCGCTTTTTTTGGAATTCAGATGCTTGTATTTTTTGTTCTTGTTATCCATTCACAATTTGAACTCTTCTCCAATTGAAGCCTAGTTTTCTCAAACAATGGCCTAGTCTATCATCTTTTCAAATTGTCTATTGGATTATTCAGTTTAAGTTTATGGAAGATTGGTGTATGGAAATCATGATATCAACCCTTCCTCTGCTAGAGCATCTGTGTCTGAGATTTTGTAGTAAGCATGGTTATGATTCCTACTGTGGTAGGAATGTCTATCAAGCGTTAATTAATTTTTCAGGTTTAGGCTGAGCTACGGCAAAAATAAGTCTTCAAACATCCTTCTTTACGACCCTACAGTTTTGGCTGCAACAGTAAAACGGGAATAGTACCTGGCAAGATTCATTCTCTTAGATGCATAACTGCTTTCCTCATACCACACCTCCTTCAACTGTAAAGTGATGTGACTTTGCTTTCGTCTCAGCGCTCCTATTAAACCCCCTGATTTCGCCCTAGGACCTAGCTCACAAAAGGCAAAACAGTGTAACAAATATTGAAGAAAAAAAAATAAATAAATAACTGGGCAGATCAATTTTGCAGAGCTAGCCATATGTCTAGTAATGAGAAAGCGCAGATGCATTTCACTGTGAATAAATTAATTGCCAAATAATAATTGCACAATAAGAGTCAGTTCAAAAGTCATGATCAATATAAGCTGTTAGGCAGAGTACTTGTTCTGTGCTTTATGGACTGATTCTGTTACTGTTCTGCAATTTGATTTAAGTGGAAAACCTTGGTTCCCTGGTGGGGACGGAGCCTGATGTGTTTGTGGCCATAGTAAAGGCAACAATTCTATGTCATTAGTTAACAGGCTATGTGCAGCTTCTCTGACAGTTGAAAGGGATTAAAACTCACTCCTATCACATATGGCTCTGGTCCCTAGGAGAGTAAAGGGTACACAGAATCCTCATCCTCAAAGCCCATCGGTCAGATCAGAATCTTTGGGCGAAATGGCTGGCTACATGCTATACCCTCTGCAGCCCACTTGAGTCAGTGGACCCTTGAATATGACTCTCTTGCACTTTCTCTGTAACCAGGCACCAGGTTGGTGCCTGGCCAGTACTTATACTATGCCAGATACAGGCTAAGCGTTAGTGTATTACTGTAGTACAAACTATAGAGGAACAAAAAAAGCACACAGACAGAAGTGCATGGGATCCTACTTTGAAAGCACTCATGGCTAACTTGAACATAGATTGTTGCTCCTTAGTGTACATGGTGAGGAATGTCTGGAGAGGGAGCGAGTGTATGTCTGTTGCTCATGTCTGCTATACTTTGCTGTACCATAGCAGGATAGGTAGACACACATACACCTGACATTCAAACTAGTAGGGCTTCAAGCAGAGTTTCAGGCTTAGACCTAGCCTAGGGGCAGTACTTTTCTTCAAACATATGGTATGGCATCAACACAGGCATTTGCCATGGAGCGGTTCTTCAGAGTGCTGCAATGAAATGCCTGCTTTATGATTAGTTTTTAGCATATGAGCCGGCGGACTGTTGCCATTCAAATCCAATTCATAGTTCAGAGTTTGTGTGCCAGCTTATCAGATTGTGGCTGTCTATCTAATTATCTGGAGATGAAGATGTGCATCCCAAGCTACCTCACAGAGAGCGTAGAGGTGGCTAGGTTTTGTTGCTGGGTAGGGCACACTTGTCCTACTCCTCGCATACTTTGGCTACTGTGGGTGTGTGCTACCAAGCAGATGAATCTTCAGAGTAATCTGCTTGTGTGTTACTCCTTGTGCATCTGAATGATACAAATACTTTGGTGGAGGGTCTCGGAATACAATATGTTGGTCATGAATGGTGCAGGCACCTTTAAAGGTTAAACCTAACAAGTATTGGCTTTAATTTTCAGTACAGAGTAAATCATCATAAACAGCCTGCAGAAGTGGGAAAAAACAAGCACTAGTAAAGCCAATAGGTCTTGCCTTTATAATGTGAGTGCTCAGCTTTTGGCGTGCCAATGCTTGTCTGTAAACCATTCTTAAAGAAAAAAAAAAGTGAAAGTAAAATCAAATCAAAATACTAAATGAACAAATATTTCTTAAAATATTTCAAGTCTGAACATTGAATTTAATAAATATTTCACTCTTTTCGTGGTTCATTCTGAACAGAATTAAAAAAACCTGTTGCCCATGATCCAGGTTACAAATAACACAGAGGCCAAGTTGCAGATTCCTAAAAAACATAATCGGAAAAATGCTTGCCACTTACTTTCCACAGGACTGGGAACTGGAACAAATGCTCAGGCCATTTGCTGCTTTGCAGCAGCACTGGGAGCAGAGTTATGAACCTGCAGGAGAAGAGTCATCTTTCCAGTTAGTCAAACTACATCTTCCACCTCAAAGGCAGACTGAGTGAATACAGCAGGCTACCCTGAGCTATGGGTAAGAGAGCAGGAAAACACGTGTGCTCCCATGGAGTGCTAAAAAACATTGAGTCATGGAAGCACACAAATCATCGAATGCTGTGCTCCAGGAGAGGGACAAATACAAGAGGAATTAGGGGTAAGCCCTCTCTAAGTATTGTATTGTACAAAATAGGTCTTGACAACAGACCGCTAAAGCTGTCTACAGACAAATATTAAAAATTACATATACAGTTCATTTATGAGATAAACATAAAGTGTGATGATTCGTTGTATTTTGAAGGTGTAAAATAGCCACCAGTGCATTGCATTGGAAGCGCTTCAGAGCAGACGGAATGATACACTAAAACATCAAGAGAATGAAGTGAAAGAGTAATAATCATCTGGATGATTACCAAAGCTCACTCTATACATATTTTTAAAGAATTGGCAAAAATAGCACTTGCACACAGCTGCTCTGTCAGGTCTGATATCATAAATAGTGGCAAGAAAAATTGGTCTTGCCTTTTGGTTTAACAAGTATTTCTTTGCGAATTCCGTTGAACATCTGCAAAAAGTGGTTATTGCTGATGCTGAACAGCATTGGCAACAAAAATTCCACAATGCAAATATTTGTGTGAGGACATCATAACACTACAGTGGCTTCTGTTACACCACACATATGCACACTTACAAACAGGTCCACAATTGTATTCCTAATGTACAGTTCCAAGATGGCAGATACCTAGAAAGCGATGTGGCAGTGGTAACAAGGAAGAGGCAGAGAGCAATGAAGGGGTGTAGTGTAATAAAATTAAGAAAGATGGGAAGGAGTTAGTGAAGTGACTGATCAGCTGGGTGTGTGAGAGTAACTGTGTGGGACCACATGGGAGAGGAGGAAAGCGCACATGGGGGGGGAAAGGGTGAGAGCAAGAAAACTCCCATGCAGCTCTCAAAGCCACAAAAAGTACTTCCCTTGAGCGTAAGCAGTGGAAGGATAAAAGTGATCCATTCTAAACGATTGTTAAGGTGTGCTCCAGAAGAGGGAAGGACAGAAGCAGGGCTCGGAAAAACATTCAATAAGAAGAAACAAAATAAGATCGACAAGAAAGCCAACCATTGATAAGGAGGCCTGGTTTTATGGTATGTATTACCATCTCTGTCTGTATCTAGCCATATTATTTTTTTGTCCATCTTACTGGTATTAATCTGTATTTATTTTGAGAATAATTGAAGTTCTATAATTGTATTTTTCCACATTTATATAACAGATAAACATGCACTCATACTTTGATGCCTGATGTGCTTTAGCAAATCCAGCAAACGGATATGATAAAACATTACACCCACAAGTAAATATTAGCATTATATTACAAATATATGTTGACACGTCTGTATTTTAAGGAAATGCCATCCTGTCATTTTTTTTTTTTTAACTCCCCATGCTGTCGGTCTGCGCTGCTGTTGACCTCAAATTAAGGAAAGACGGCATGACAATCACTCGTTTAAAGCACAACTTTCTCTATTTTCTGCTTTTAAAAGTAAATACAAAAAGGAAACGCATTGCTTTCTATCTATATTCATCTATTCTAATCAGTAAACCCGGAAAACCGAGTGCCTTAATCATAAGCAGTGGCTGAACCTCGGAACACACTATTGAACACAATGGCTAGATAATAGCGGTCTGTAGTCGAAACCGAAAAGTGGCTGCATGGGTCAGCCGGAGAAAACTTGCAACACTAATTTGAACAAAGTAAACAAAATGTTGAGAGCAAAAAAAATTACATTCCCGAGATTTAGGCATCATGTTAGAATTCTCAAGTTGAAGCAGTACCTTAAACGTTAATGTTTTATTTGTGGACGGTGCGTTTTACTGAATGAGTCCTGGGCAACGACGTCCCATTCAGAAGTCCTATTTTTTCGTTCTATTCACTGTTAAGAAAATACAGAAAAGTCGGTCCAGAAAACACTTTAGTCGGGGGGTGTTCGCTCAGGTAAAGCCAGTGCGCTTTGTAGTACATATTTGGGGAACATGCCGAATGCAGAACCGAACAGCAGCCAGCTCTTGCCTTTTCTGGCCTGAGATAAACCTTCCCTGCTCAGTTGATAAACCCGACTTCGAAGGAGATTTGCGCTAAGGGCCTTTTGCCTCCTCAAATTGTATCAAAAGCTTAGAGCTATTTATAAATGCCAGTTGACGGCATCTCTTGTACTTGCGGGGCTGCTTTGCGTGCACCGGGAGAAATGGCTTGTACCCTACTGTGCGTTTTACCATTCCTTGCCAGATGGCCATGGGCTGAAAAGAACCATGCTAAGTGGTAGCTAGTCTAGGCGTTTTCAGTCTATAACATAGGTTGAAATTTGTTCCTGTTATCAGGAAATATGATGTGCATTTTTCCCCGAAGGAGACATGTTTGTTACGTTATCAACATTTGTATAGCTTGCATTTGCCCCTACTGTGTGATATCCTGCTGTCAATTTTCTTGATTGTCTTTGTACTGTTCCTTCGTTTCCTCTTTGTGATTTGGATGTGGGAGCAAGGTGTGAAGGGCTCTATTGCATTGTGTTGCATCAGTAATATAGCGCTTGCTGCCCATGTGGGAGGTGCTGAAGCGCTTGCCTACATGGGTAGCTCGTTACACAGTGTAGGGTGTGTGGCTTGATGCGTGTTTTCCTTGTTTTTGATCCTGTGCGGGAAGTGTTTTTATGTCCTGGTTGATGACCATCAAGGTACTTAGCAGTGTGATGAATGGAGAGTTGTGAATGATTGTAACTCACCTGGATGAACTCAGTTCTATTTTTATTTTAAGCAATCTTTAACGTAGCACTAACATTAAGATTGTTTTCAAGCTTGCACGTGCTTTTTAACAGTTTAAAAATATTATTGTACAGATCCTCATTCACCAACAAAATAGACTGGCAGGGCATCCAAAAAAGGCCAGTTTAACAAAAAAGGGTGAAAAAGACGCGAGAAAAGTTTAAAAGAGGATGGAAAGGCATGACTCTTATATCTCAACCCCATACAGCAGATGAGGGTGAAGGATGCTGTTGTGGACGGATGAACAAAATTTAAACCCATTTGGGAGGTGTTGGGGGGGAACAGTGGACTTCTCACCTGTGTGGACCTGACGAAAGGTCTGAAGCCCTTGTTAGAATCTCACCTTCCACCAGTTGTCACTCTCACAGCCTGGTGAAGGGACACCATGTATGCTAGGTGGGGGTATTCGTTGGATGATGCCCCTGTCTTGTGATCTGCTGGTGAACCTTCGCACCTGAAACACCTTCATTGACACAGAGGTTTAGCCCTTTAGGAGACAAACTATGGCTAAAGCCATAAAAAAGTGCAGGACGGCACAGCTGTCCATCCAGTGTTGAAGAATTTTGTTATTACAGATGGGCTTAATGGAAGCCATAAGAATTTAGACACCTGTGTGTGAAAACATTAAACGGGGGAACAATTTACCCATCCAAAGAAATATCTGAAAGCTTGAAACTATGGGAACAGCTTTAATGTTTTTCCAACTGATGTATCCTCATGATTAATCGCCATGCTTCTGCTACAATAGTGAGGTCATTCAGAAATTGACTGCATAAGCAGACTTAGTACTGCATCAGGATTCATGAGTAATTGAAAATATTGTGAAACTGAACTAGTCAAGGGATGAGGGTCTAACACTCCCTCACTTAGATCAGAGAAACCAGTCAAGAAATCCATTTGGGAACTTGCAGCCCAAAACCATGACATTTTGTAATGCTGCAAAAAGCAACTGAACGTGAAGGCAGCAGGGCTTGCCTTTTTGTTTTTCTTTCATGTAGTGATGTGCGGAGCACATAAGAGCATGAGAACCGCAAATCTTATAAATTGGAATGGATAGCAAGGTGTAACGAGCAGGTTTACATATGTAAACAAAGAGGTTGAGGCAATATCCCACCGCACCTAACCCTTCTGTAGGGAAAGGTAATAAACAAATTACAAAGGTGCAAGAGCCGAAAGTTCAACCTCTTTCAACTTTCAATATGGAAAGAAATTCCAACATTAATCTGTAAATATGGTTCAGCACTTTATTATTTGAAGTACCACAGTATTAATCAATTGTAATCTTACTGCACAGAACTCATGAAATTCAAAGAGCAATTGCAATGAGACAAAATCTTTCTTGGTTGCGTTGTGAACATTTTTTTCTCTTTATTGATCTCAGTCTTTTTCTATTAAAAATTAAGAACGACAGTAGCCAACGCGTTTCTTCCAAAAGGACTTCTTCAGGGCTTCATTATAGAGCTGTATTTGATGAAGGAAGCGATTTTGACTTTATTTTATAAATTTCCTTTGAAGAGGCTTATGCCTTAGGTCCTGTGGTAAATTGAAGTTTTCACGAGGGATCGTTTTATGATCAAATGATGTCAATATTATATTTCTTATAGCATTTACTGAGTAAGATAGCTCCGAAGCATGCTGACGGGGGACAGCATACACAACGATATATGCCCGTCAGCATGCTTCGGAACTATCTTTCTCCGCAATCGCTATAAGAAATGTAATCAAATATAATATACAGGATCCTGTGATGGCCAGACTCTGGTAGGTCCCGTGTTAGCAGACACTCTGACGGAGTTCCGTCTCTCTCGCTGCACTAGCGAGCCCCCTGGCATGTCACAGTTGGGGCTAATCAACCCCCCTATTTAGGTGCATTTTTTCCAGAAGGTATCAAATTTTACCTCTTGTTTTCACCACTTAATAGGATTACAGTTGAGTCCAGACTGTAGAGGACGTGACTTTCTTCCTTTTTACAAACAGTACATGCCGCCTCCTAGGAGTAGATGAGGATACTTAGGTCCTGATGAAATGCCTAGATCCGTTTGGACTGTATAAGGCATGAAACATGTCGACCCCTTGCACACTTTACACATTCCTTTGAACTGAAGCGGGTAAAAATTTTCTTTCTCCAGTTGGTATTTTTTTTACTTATGGCACAGGAACCCAGTGAATAAACTACCCTTAGAGAATCCTGTAGCTATTTTTAAACCACACTTACACTATCCCACTTCTACTCATATGCTCCCTCAAGAACATCTTTAGCTTCACTACGGCAAACATTGGGCATTGCAGCGCCGGCCCAACGAGGAGCTGCCCTATGATGAAGCATGACACCCCTCGGGGTATGTGAGGGCCCTTGCTCCTTATTGGAGCTATCCCTTTGCAAAACACGCATCCTCTTACCTAGCACCCGTTTGTAACTAACATACCATCTTTGCTTGCCACCCCGGTTTTTCTTCTCCCTCCCCCCCACCCACCTTTCTCTCCCCCCACCCCCATTCCCACATAGGAACAGCATACTCTTTTTGTTTCACTATAACTGCATGGGGCCTGTATGCTGGACCTCCTAAGCCCCTGTCCCTCCCTGTGAGATTAATAGCATTTATGTTGATGACACTTTTGGTTATATCTTGAACATGCTAAACAAACGTCAGTAAAATCTGGACTATCCTAAGCTTTTTGTTTTCCTAGCAGGAAACATGGTCTGGATTTCTGGCCTGAAGAGCAGCAAACATTTCTGTGGTTGCCCATGTGTATGCTTGTGAATGTGTCTCTGCTGGCTTATTGTAACTTTTTTGTCGCCTCCAATAGTCTCTTCATGTCTGTCAGTCAGGTTCGGTTGTATATACTTTAAAGTAAGAACAAGATGTTGCGCTTCTGTTGGATTTTTTGTTGATGTTGGTCTGTCATGCCTTCTAGCATCTGTTGTGTTGAAGAAGAATTCCGAGGTTATAAGAAAGACAAATCATTGGCTCATATGTGTTATGATTGTAGACCATCTTTGTAATGTTGGACAGTATAGCGGGTGGTATATGTGGAACTGATGTGTTGCGGTTCACTCTGAGTGTTCATGTGGGCTATTTAATTATTTCACAACAGCACTTGTGGCGAGGGTGCATACCTTGCAGCAGTGAGCAACGTTTAGTATTCTGTAGACTGGTAGCTGCTGCCCTCATTTTAAACATAACACAGAGAACTGTTCGGACTATAGGTTGTATCAGAATTCATCCCTATTGTTGTGTAAAAGGGGTGGCTTCACCAGTTAGATCTGAATGGTAATCACAGTAAAATAGATTCCTTGGTGTAATTTCTCTCTGCCTCCTCCTCCCCACCTTTATTGACCTCTTGTTTCATCGATTCTTTCGCTTGACCATAAACATGAGCTGTAGAGGTCAGTTTAGTTGCTACACTTGTTTGGAAAATGACATACATGCATCCTTGGGCTAATAAACCCGCTTTCTCAAACATGATTGACTGAGCCATAGCATGTTCTGTAATTGATTGTAAATGTTGACTTGGTCAAATAAACCTCTTGTTGAAAGGTCTCCTCTGGCTCGCTGACCTTTTCTAATAAAAGTCACATCGTTCCTCAATGGAAAGTGACGGATATATTTCAGAATAATGCCTTCATCCAAGGACTGCCTGATTGAGGGCCAAATCATGCCGCAGTGTGCTGTGCGTTCTGCTTGGAGAAGCTAAACAATTACCGAAGTCACACAAAATGCTTGCTAGTTAATATCTTATGGGCATACTGCTCATTTAAAGAAAAATGCTGCTGTCCTGGTCGTAGTAAGTCATTGTTCTTATCTTTATACTTCCATGTCCCCAATAAAATATCTTCAAACTTATTTGTTAGTTAAAACACTGCATAAAATAAGTGTTCCTAAAATAATTTGAAATCAGTTTAGGTTTCTTAGGGCTGTGTTGGATACCAATACATTCGGCAACCAGGTGTTCAGTAATATTGCTAATTTAAATCTGGTTCGTTGTTAAAGGGAATGTGTGCTTGTAAAGAGCCTATTACACATCATTCTTAACCTTGATTTCACACCATTTCGGAATCGGAAACCATTTGGCAATAAACCGCACTGTAGCCTGGCCTGCTTCACTAATTGTTTAACTATTGAACGATTTGGAAAGCTCTGCTTAACCTCCCTAGACTGGACATACTCTTCCACTATTTCAATAGTTCAGGCTAAACGCCCTACTCCTTCTCTGCATCCCAGCACTGATCCTTTACCTTCTAGTTTTAATTACCTAAATCCATTGTTTAACGTGGCGGGTTTTAAGCCTTCAAGTTTTATGCTTAAAAGTATTTGAGGAGAAGATTTGAATGACCTAATAATTACAAATCAGTAGTTAGCAGCAGTGCCCAGTTGAGTTGAAACTGCCTCACATTTTCAAATCTGCATGCATAGAAGACAGGGACTTTTAAGACTCTCATTCCAAGTGCATGGAATTTAGAACATATCTGTAGACACTGAAGGGAACATCTCTGGAGACACGGCAGGGAAAAAACGGATAATCTGCCAATTGCAAGACTACTTCCAAGCTGCAGACCTACGAGGGAAATGTGAAACGTAATCCTTTCTTGCAGTTTGTTACTTTTACTGGTTTTAAAAATATCTGATAGTTAACTGAATAACTTTGCACGTCCATATGTTCTGTAACTGTGTATTTTTACCTTGTATATATGTGTGTGTGTGTATATATATTTGTGTATATATGTGTGTGTGTGTATATATATTTGTGTGTATGTGTGTGTGTGTATATATATATATATATATATATATATATATATATATATATATATTAATTATAAAATATATTCGCACATGCAGCTCCACCATGAACGGGACACTGACTCCAACGAAATGTGCTACGTCATGTAGATTTTATTTTATACTGACATAGCGATATGACGCGTTTCGGCCACATGGTGGCCTTGATCACATAACATAATTCGCTGCGAACAAAGCTGTTTAAATCTCCAGCACACCACGTGATGCCTGGAAAGTAACGGACATGGAAAACAGACTCTTTCAAAAACGGAATTAGAGAAACTTAATAGTTCATTTTTAAAGATGAAATAAATATAGAATTATGGTATAAATATTCGATGGTAAGAGTGGGTCTTGCTTTGGTATAATACAAATGTAAATCGCTTCAATGCAAAAAGTCTCTATACACTGATTAGTACATGTAATGTCAGAGAGTAAAATCAACATACAGTATATTGTCCTATTGACTTAAAGGCAGTACTTGATTACTTACTTATCTGCCACCATATATGCTCTATAATTGATCTCTATGGTTAAAACAAGGACCTAACCCAATAAAATTAATCAATAAAAGAGGACGATGTAAATGTTCTCCTGTAGCCCATGTGTCTACAGGAGATCATTTACATCGTCCTCTTTATTGATGAATTTTATTGGGTTAGGTCCTTGTACATCTGAATTTCTTTGGACCAGATAATGGGAATACCCCACATCTATATGGAGAGGCAGGGGAACTATCGAGGAGAACCTGAGAATAAAATTATAAGAAATTGTGTAGGTCCTCCCCATTATTGAGACCATTCGATGCTCTAGAGTCCAGTTCCAATATGAACTTGGACTCCAACCGTCTGAGCATTAGCTCCCTGTTTCCACCTCTTCTTAGGGGAGGCACAGCCCCAATCACAAAGTACTTAAGGCAACTGAGATCGTTGTTGTGCATCTGTTTGAAGTGCCTCGCTACCAGGTAGGTCGGGTCAGAATTGACTATTGCTCTCAAGTGCTGCAGAATTCTGAGCTGCACTTCTAACTTACGGCTTCCAACATATTGGAGTCCACAAGTGCAGGGCAGAATATAAACTGCAAATTCCGTTCTGCAGTTGTAGACTCCCTTAAGCTGGTTATTTCTGGGACCAAAAGCAGAGCTATATTCGAATGTATTGGTCCCAAATTTACAGGCCCGGCAAGAACTACATTTATAGAAGCCGTTTTTCAATGCAAGCCAATTGGTCTTGAATTTCACATTACTAGATGTTGTTTCTGGGCTGGGTTTCACCAAGGCACTATTCATGGACTGTGCCCGTCTGAAAGTCAAGGTAGGATTGGCTGGTAGGCGTTCTCTCAAGATCGTGTTTGTCAGAACTATTGGCCAACTGTTGTTAATAATGGACCTTATCTGTCTTTTGCTGTCTGCTGTAGGTGGTTATAAAACGGGTCTCTGGCTCAAGATTACCTGTGACTTTATCTCGTGTAGCTAACATGCTATCACGAGAGATACTGATAGCTTTAGCTAACGCTTGTTGTACTGTATGGTCATCATAGCCCTTTTAAAAAAAAATCTAAGTTTGGCCTCTTCCACACATCGGTGGAATTCCTGCTCAGTACTGCAAATTCTACGAAGTCTTAAAAATTCACCATAGGGAAGTGTGTGTGTGTGTGTGTGTTTTTGTTTGTTTGTTTTTGTTTGTTTGTTTTTGTTTGTTTGTTTTTGTTTGTTTGTGTGTGTGTTTGTTTGTTTTTGTGTGTGTTTTTGTGTTTTGTGTGTGTGTTTGTTTTTGTGTTTGTTTGTGTTTGTGTTTTTTTGTTTGTGTTTTTTTGTGTTCCAACAGCTCAGAACAGTTTTGAATGCCATTGGGTCCTTATTCAATGCCTGGTATAATACGAGAGTGCTGCATGCGGCTTGACACAATACAGGTCTGTGTGTCACTAGGTTCTGCACCCTTGCTGATTTCTTGTAGTTTATGCACTATTCAGTGTATATGACGATGGTCAAAGGGAAGAGTCCCTGAGCTGTTTGATGCAAAACTAGCCGAGGTAACTTTATGGCTAATGGGACGGCCTTCACAGGACATTTATGGGACCTCTAGTCTCTGTCTCTTAGCAAGAGTTACATACTGACCAGAAGTGTTGCAATAGCCCCAAGCTCCCTTTGCCATGTCTTTTTAGAACGTCATCACTGATTGCTTTCATTGCAAATGTAACTTTTCTATCAACAGGAGAATCTTAATGAATTTAGAAGTAAGAGAACCTTTTTCTCTCTGCTGTCCAACATTGGTCAGTCTCATAGTGACTTTTATGGTCTGACCCATCGGGGTGTGCCTTTGGGGTGTGTATCACTACCTCATCTGAATGTCTAGGGACAGTGGGCTCGATAACCCTTAGCACCCTGTAAATTGCTCTAAATGTTCTAAAGCCATCCAGCCTATGGATATCTGCCTCTGCTAATGGCTTAGTCAACTGATGCTTGGTCTGCTAGTCTCAGAGGTGCACAATACACTTTTACAAAAAAGGAATGTTTTTAAAAATTTCAATCAATTCTTACGCATGAGATCTAAAAAATTATCTAACTTGAGCAGTTTGAACAGGGAACTTTTCAAGTAAGATTTTCTCAGGCCTTAGCTGAAACTTCACTGTTGTATATTTTGCAGAATTTTCTGTCGTGTGTTCAAATACAATAATGTACATTTACCCTGTCTTTAAGGGGCTTATGATTATATCGGTTGGCACAGCTCATTGTTTAAGAAATTAAATTGTACTGTTACGTTTTTCCTTTGCACCCCTTAGGGAGGAGTTAATGCGCCCTCACTCTACTTACATAACGCAGCTACCTGCTTTAAAGGAAGCTACTTGATATAACAGATCTGCTTTATATAATTCCGGACCTTGCTTCTGTACTTTGAGCCTTAAGTTTAACATTGAGTTCAAGACAAATGTTATTGGCAGTGGCAGTAAACCTGACCGAGTGCTATGTTAAAATCCTTAAAACTTGTCAAATATTTTCTTACACCTTTTATGGGTCTTACCTTATATAAAGCATGAGCCAATCTGGCTAGGGGCACACACTGTCATAATTGACGTGGGAATATTGTTAAAAAACGCTAGTATTTTATACACAATACACTTAAAATAGGTAAGCAGACAAAGCTTTGTCGCAATGAATTTTTAAACCGCCACAATTTCAGAAAGACCAAACTTGCTGGCATCTTCGTATAAAACCCTCAGATTTAGCCTTTACAATTGGTCTAAAATTTCACAGCATAGAAAGCGGCCTTGGTGTTTGCTAGACCTCTACGTTAAATATCATTTTTAATACAAAATTGTTTAACCTGTCCACAACCATTAAAGTAACTAAATGTTTGTCAGAAAACATTTGCATTATTTTAAGTGTAGTTCAATTGTACAAAAACACACTTGGTCAATCAAGCAGCGATGGACATTTGCTCTCTTAATGTCACCATTGAAGCATGTGTTCATAGTGCAGCGACTTTTAGATGATGACTTTAGGAGCTCTTGGGGTGGCTACATTTTATAACTTAAAACCTTTCTCCTTTAATTTTAATGCTTCAACCAACTTGTTTGGCAATCAGTTGAGGTTACTGTGATCAGGACGTAATCTGCTAATCTTTTAAAGGACCTTCCAATGGATAATTGTTTGCAGTAGAGGATCTCTCTCGCGTGCGTGTGTGTGAGCACATGGCCTCAGCAAGCTAGACGGAGTTCTTCCAAATATTGAATGCATCCTATATTGCCGCCTTTTAAAGGGGACCCTTTATCAGTGGTATTCTCAGAGAGTTCATTTGACTCTATTTGAAATTCTAGTAGGGTGGGGGCGGTCAATAGAACCGTTAGGTGCCACATAGCCTAACACTATCTTTGTCTCTGTATTGTTTCAGATTTTATTTGGTTTATGTGAGGTTAAACAATCTCCATTCGTAAGTAACCCCCACATAGAAAAAATTTAATGTATGCGTTTTGGAACTAAACCTATCTGGCTTCAGCAGTGAAGCCACAGCAAATAGGACAGGTAGGAGTCGGCAGGATTGGAGTGGATAAGTAAGACAGTAAGCAGGTGGGATGAGGTCAGTGCTGCTGCACAAGAATTTTTTGTAACACACTTGTCGGGTCGAACAGAGCAATATGAGATGATTATGGCAAACATACTTTTCTTCTCTCGTACACTTGACTCTGAATCACCTTAAATCACTTTCAGCAATCTACAGGTATCTGCAATGATCAAACCTGTATTTTAAGAGAGCAACAGACCTACTTAGTTTTTTTAGAGTAAACGACTCCAATTTTCAAAACAAATTTTATGAAGTGCAAGACTGCTTTTTAGAAGAATAAGATGCTGAGGTATGTACAAGTGCTGTGGACAGATCACTGCTATTTGGATTTAAGTGCCCATGGAGAGTGACAAATTGAGGCTTAAGCCCCATGTTCCTTTGGATTTTGAAAGCTATACTATTAAGCTTTGCAAGGACCTCTCACTAGCAAAGACTCTATTAATTCCCAAATTTCAAATCTTGTGTTCTAGCCTGCTGCCAAGGACTATAAATGATTCTTAAAAGCCCTCTTACTGAGTTATAAGCCCGACCCACCAGCGGATGACTTTAACGAGGTAGACGGCCTTTAACAACCATTATAGTCCAAAGCAGAAGGGCTGTAGTGCTATTAGAATATTCCACCCACTGAGGGTAGCATGATATAAAATAAACTAGGAGAAACAGAAAGGGCAACATTGGAATATTTGAGTGGAAGACTTATACCAGCCGTTATTGGCCACTGTAGTGTATTCAATGTAGCTCTTAACATTCAGGTGTTTTATTAAACCTAAAAAGGCCCAAAATTGTGTATTTCAGATCCACAGTACTGGGGAGCCATTCGTTATGCATATCTCTCCTCTGCCAAAAATGGAAGTGGGGTACTATTGATGATGATGTTCTAAGAGTAGCCATACTATTTCCAAGTTGATATGCCTTCTTTTCTTAGGTGGTGTCCAGCTTCTGTATTTAGTGTATCTGATAGTAACTACAGATTCCTCTAAAGAGAGCCAAGAAAGCCAGATGAGTTTAGGACCCTGTTGAGTGCTCTGAATTTCCAAACTGGGTCTGCTAAAGTGCAGGATAGTCTCCTTATTGCAAATGGTACTATCTCCAGTGCATTGTTACACAGTGTTCTGAATGGTGTAGGTGGCACCACTGATCCTCTGGCTAGCAAAACACTTGCTTTGCAACCCTTTCTTCCTTTCCACAGCCTCTTTAATCCTCACCAAAAAGTATGAACTGTTTATGAACACTTTTGTGTTCAATTTTGACAATTTGACTTTGGGAATTTGCACTCTAAATCTTTTTTGTAACCTCTTTATTAATGCCTGGTGTAGATTAAAAAGAAATATATATTTTATAGAATAAAAGAGTGAGGTATTGGGATGCAATTAGATTGAGATCCTTAGAAGATAGAAAAAGACTGTTTTATTACATTTTATGTGAGTAAACCTGAATTCTGCTGCGTCTACTAGGTCCAGTGTATGTAGACCTCACTGGCCTTGACTTTTAGAACCCTAGATGTTTTTGTTTACCTGATTTGTCTTTTTGTTTTTTAATCAGTCTGTCTAGCACTAAGTTGTCCTTGTTTCCGCCGTACTTTGCACTGTGCTACAAAGTAGATATTGGTGCTGACTAAAGTGTCCATACTGATACAGAACGTTCAACAAGGGTTGGTAACGGCGCCTGCATTTTTAATTTATTTAATTATTCCTTTGTGGAGAAAACCTAAATGCAAAATAGGGACATTGTAGACTCCTACAATTTGTAATGATTACTTTATTTTCCTAGGAAAAGCGATTTTAAGAGGCTTGTTCCAAACACGATGCAAGTGATTCTGAGGGTTATTCAGAGGGTGTCCACAAAGGTAGAGGGGCTGTCTTTTGCACACCAAAAATCAGAGAGGACATTAGATAGGGTCAGGGAAGCCTTCAGTGACCTAGCTGGGCTGCGGACAGTAGGGAAGGTGTTGGATTTTAAATCCAACACCATCTCCCCCCTCCGCAAGTCGTTGTTACGACTTGCGGGGTAATGGTATGCGTTGTTACAAGACCGCGTTGTAACAACATGCGGGGTGACTGTTTCGTGGTGAAGGTTGTTTACCGTTTAACTTGTAATAAAATACCTTGCAAGTTCATTGGCAGGAGTAATACATACTTTTTAAAAAATTATATTATTCTGTGTTGCAGCAGCTCTCCTTCAATTTGCATGATGTTTGTTTGTTTTTCTGTTGCATCACTGATTTAAGGACATAAAAACAACAGTGGTCTGCCTTCTTTGTGGTTAGTCTTTTAATTGATCCCTGGAGCCGAGCTTGTGCCTGCCTTGGCTCGCCCACCTATGATACTATATGGTGCAAAAGGCTGACAAATTGTGATGCTGATGGCCATAGTTGATGTGGCGAAGACCAGTTACAAAGTTATGCACGGCTTGGATGGATAATACACATATCCAAAATAATATCTAGATATGTTTGGGACAGCGGATTAATGAGGTGCTGACACATGAGGAATGGCAAAGAATCTGTCTGCTACATAATGCTAGGTTCAGTTTTAAATACATCACTAAACTTACTTTTCCCCCTTGTGTTGCATTTAATGATTACGTATCTCGCTGAACCATAATAAGTGCTCATACCAAGAGCGACGTTTTTCCTTGTGTTGAATTGTTTGCTCCCATACAGGAATACTGTTGTCAAGTAACTGGGGCTATTAATCAACATAATGGCGCTTGGATTAATACTGATTGTGCCTAAAAAAGTGGAAGTTGGTCTGTAGATGAATACTTCAATTGCGTGAGATGTATAACCATAACCCATGTTCTACAAGGCACCAAAAATGGCAGTGTGATTAAAAACTGTATGAGGATGAGGCTAAGCTAATGTTTTACTAAAGAAATGCGTAGGGTTGGAAGACAAGCTGATGGTCTAGAGTGCGCTGGCAGTTGAATTAATTGGAGCAATAACTGGAGAGAATGAACATTTGAGTGAGATTTTTTTAAATAAATGAAAATTAGGCATTAACCAATGTTCTCAAATTATGGCTTTCATAGTACAGTATTTCAAAAGTCATGATGACGAGATTTTAAACACTTCAGGAGTAAACAAGCATTTGCAATGCAATAGGTCTCGCATTTACACGAGACCTATTGCAATTGCAAATGGTTGGCATCACGGACAACGGGAGGGGTGGGGGGAGACTGCACGGACACCGGGAGAGCAGGAGGGCTGGGGTAAGAAGGCACGGACAACGTGAGGGAGATCGGGCGGGGGGAAGAAGGCATGGACAACGGGAGGGAGGTCGGGCGGGGGGGAAGAAGGCATGGACAACGGGAGGGAGGTCGGGCGGGGGAAGAAGGCACGGACAACGGGAGGGAGGTCGGGCGGGGGGAAGAAGGCACGGACAACAGGAGGGAGGGTGGTGGGGGGTAAAGAAGGCACCAAAGCATGTTGTGCCTGCAGTAGGAGAACCTCATTAAAGAAAATAGTGCTCAAAGTCTAAATAACACGTACCGTGTAACAACCGAAGTAGAGGGGCCAGTCACCATGGGAGGTGACAAATGAAGAGGAAGCGGTACTAAGGCGGGACTAACAAGTCTATTTACGAAGCGGAAGCCAGCATTTAGGACAGACAATGACGCAAGCCAATGGCAAATATGGGCGGAGAGTGGGTGGGGCTTCTAGTCGCTACTCCACCACAACAAGTCTTGCAGAGCAGCGCATGCGCGCTGGCTCTAGGCTCCACCTAAAAAGGATGTAGGCTAAACAGTATTAATAGATTACGACAAATGCATTTAGTTGATTTCCAAATAGAGACAAGGAGTTAGGCAACGTAGTAGGCATATAGTTCAAAATATTTAGACCAGATGGTCGTGAGAGTTGATTTCTTTTCTGAGATTACAGGTGACTTTCTCAATTCTGCTTGAGCAATGAAGTCAGCAATCCAGTCGCTTCCACAAAGCTTTGTTATTGATTTCCATTGATTCTTTTATCAATCAGCAGTCTTTTAACAATCCAAAGTGTGCAAAACCTATAAGGGATATCTATGGAACGAAGGTCATTCAGTAATAATATGGAACATGATATCCGAAGCTGTAAGGTTGTGATCAGCTTAATACTACTCTATAATCTGGTCGGTCTATTTCAATCGAGTTGAGTTCTCTTTTCGGTTAGTTTCGCAAGAAGCCTGCATGTCTGTGCATCTGATCAGAGATGCATATAACCTTCATGTTCATATCACGTTGCATGGGGTAGTGCTGTGAGACCTTGGGAATGGTGCCACGTCGCCTGGGCCTCGCAGCACTGGTTCATGGCTGCCAGGCCCAGTAGAGGCATGGTAACTCAGTAATAAAGGCTATGTGTTCAGAGAACCAACAGGAGAACCAGAAGAGCATAGCCAAACACTGAAATGGTGGTGCTTGCAGTGAACCCAGGAGAGCACATCTCGCTCTGAAATAGCGACTGTATGGGGCATGAGGTACAAGAGCAGCAAGCAATGTGGGCAGAGAGAAATCGAAGACAACATGGCATATTGGCACTGGGGCCTCATTTTGTTAAGCTGAGGGCAGACACCAGGGCTTCTACCCTGACTGCTCATGCCTAGCGCTCGCTTGCCCTGGAACTCAGGATAGAGAGTTTTTTTTGCTTAATTATCTTAACCTGTAGGACTTGAATTTCGTTTTTTATAGGAAGCCATTATTTTCTGTCCAGATGAATATCCTCGAAGATCTTTGGACGCATCTAGTATTTTTCTGACAAAGATGGTAAATGTGAGAGGCCTTTATCTGCTTCCATGATGTGTAAAATCACCAGGATTTATTATTTGTTTAAGTTAGGAATTGTTAAATTGAATAGCATTAAAGATGGCAATTTTCAATTGAAGGAAATTTCAAAATTAAGTTTTATCAAGGTTGTATTCCTCTTTCAGTTTTACGAAGCGTGGTGGCTTATCATTGTAACATACATTAATATTTCCAATACTGATCCATTACATTCAATTAAGATGTTTAGTTCACAGTTTGAGGTAAGGATGGTACCAAATTGTAACATTTCCATGAGTATAGAAATTGCATTTTTCTTGCACAGAGATTCTGCTTTAAGCCTATTAAGCTCTGTTCAAAGTAAGTAAAACTTTATCTTCATGTTTAATATAGTGAGTGTATTTAGTAATTTTCAGATTAACATTTATTTTGGTATTTGTTCAGTGTTCAGTTTGCAGCCATTTGAGGATTTTGCAGTTTTTTATTTCTTTATTAACATTTTTAATATCATCACAGTTGCCCAATCACCTTTATCTCATTAGTCCATGGTTAACAGTTTCATCACACATGCTGTCCCAACTTTTGAACAGCAATAACAACTTGAAAACGGTCTACTAGTACGCACCAGGAGTTCTAGTATACTTTTATAGTGTTCTTGTAATCAATAATTATGGGTTATCTGGGTGCCGGGAGTATTGTCTAATCAAACTCCACTGTCACTGTAAGGACAAACTCCACCAACTCACTTCCGTAACTTTTAAGGCATTTTGACACACTCAGTTACGTAGAATTCACAGATACAGTCATTCACAGAATTCCAACTCTAGGCATTCAATACTATGTTATCTATCTCTTAACCTGCGTTGGTCTGTCATCACTTTTCCTTTTTATTCCTCCTGTATCGTCACCAAGCTGACTGATGTTCATGGTTGACCCTATGGCTGCAATGCGTGCCAAATCTATATACCTGATTACTAGTTATTCATTTTTGGGTCTATTGCTAAGTTCCAGAATGTAGTTTTCAGGAGTGCTTTGCTCGTAAGTTCAGTTATTGTGTTAGTAATCTCTCTCCAGTAGTTCCTTAGAACTGTCCAGCCCCAGAACATATATAATATATGCACCGGAGTTTGAGAGAAGCTCTGGTATGAATCGGGGAATACAGGATCTTTTCTGACCTTCAGACAAAGGAAGCTGCAGCTTCTAAAGCTCTATTTTAACACCCCACCATAGTCAGTTCAAATAGTGAGGTATTCAGAGCCTTACATATGTGTCTGGGCATTTGCAAATAAAATTATAAAAGACAAGATGCATTGGATTAGGAGAGGATGCAGAACTTGATGAGGGCGTGGTCTGGCCAGGGGACAAGTGTGGGCTTGTTGACTCAGCTGTTGTCAAAGTTGGTGAAAAATAGGGTTCATGAGGTGACTGGCGGCATGACTATGTCCTTTTACTCATTGGGTGAGGACCAGGCTTCCAAGATCTTTCATGATTGATCTTGAGTTGGGGGCGGTTGGCGTGGTCTTCCATGTGGAATTTCAGGTCTCAGATTAGGAATTAATTGCTAGCATCGATGGCGAGTGTTGCAACGAAGTTTATGATGGTGTCGGTGAAGTTGGTGCACAAACCTGATGGTTTGTAGAGAATGCTGCTTAGGGTGAAGTTGGCTGTGAGGTGGAGCTTGAACAATGAATGTTACAGGATGACGTGGTTGTGGGCAGCTGATGGTGATCTTGTGGATGATGGTCATCTTACGTACAGGCTTCTGAAGTCTGTCTTGCCTGGTAATCTTGTCACTGAGGGGAGGGGGGTGGATGGCGTTGGCGATGTCACTGCCGATGCAGTGTTTAGCCAGTTTTAGGTGAGGAGAAGTAGGCCAGGGGCATTGTTGTACTGCAGGTTCCATAAAAGCATTAAATAGTAATTGTGCCTCTTTGATTGTGAAAGATAGATGAAATATTTCCATCAGAATTCTAGCACATTTTTCTTTTGTAAAAGACCTTTAATTTTATCAACAAAATGCCAACCAAAACACTCTTCTTAATTTATAGCACTTTCACATAAAACAGTTCCAACTAAAAAGGTGTGGTTGTTGAAGAAGCTGTTTGGCACGATTTTGCAAAACGGATTGCATGAATCAATGTGTTTAAGTGTACTTCTTCCTGAATTATTGCCACTATCCTAGGGATTCATGACTGCAGATATCAATTCCCCAGTCAAATAACATAGGAACACTGTACTTTGAGTTAGCACTAACCTTATGCAAAAATTACAAAGGTGAGTTACTAGGACCAAACATTCTTCACATTTCACTGAGCCCATTCTCACAACTCTTCTGAAGGAAATGAGCCCTTCTGCAACTAAATTAACCCATTCTTACCCTAAGGCATCATCCTAGACTGCTTCAAAATCGAGCAGGTCTTGCCTTTCACTTAAAAATTAAGTGAAACCGACGAACTACACAGTCCTGAAAAACATGTGCCCAATCTGTCTCCCTATTTTGGGAAAGGTCCTAGTGAGCTGCATATAGTTCAAACGTAAAAGCTACTTTTAAAAAACCCACCTCTGGGATGACCTTCAATCAGGCTTCACGTCTGACTGAAGTACTGTAACTGCTATCTTTAACGATAATCTTCGCTTCTTGGATAAGGACACTTCTAGTCTCCGAATCCTTCCATATCTCTTAGTGCCAAGTAAAGTATGACGCTCTGATAACCACTCTCAGGGACAGGATGGAAACCAGTGGTGCACTCTGTGAGTTCACTTCCTATTTGAACAATGTGTGTCAATTCATAAAAATTAACTGTGTCTTGCACTGTCCTGAAACAAGAAGTGCCACAAGACTCAATCCTCTCCCTGTCATTTCAACCTTTACTGCCTCTAGGCTCTACTCTCAGCCTTATGAACATCATCTTCACTTTTACGCAGAAGGCATTCAAATGCATAAAGGTCTTCTCCCCAAAAAAGGTAAATTTCCAGTGTCCATCCAAGTCTGGATGTCCTACCATCACTTAAAGCCTAAATGTTTGTAGACTAAGTTCCTTCTGTTATCCCCACAAAAATCCTAAACCTCCGATTCACACATGGCTGGACTCCTTCTGAGTACTAAACAGTAGCCCTGTAATTGTGGAGTCTGCCAAATTCTTTAGATTCATACTGAACAAAAACCATGTCCTACACACATACACTAATGCTATTGTGAAAGGAGCATAACTGTAACTCCAGCTGATATGGGTTATCAAACTTTGTCTCCCTGAACCAGAATTTAAGCTGGTTATACAAACTCTTGTTCATTCCAAACTTGATTATGGCAACTCCATACTCACAGGAATTGACTAAATGTCACCTAGCTTCACTCCAGACAACTCAACATGTTACCTGTGTGCTGGCCACGGGGCTGAAACTTTTTAACCCCATCTCACTTAGTCTGATGTCCATGAAATGGCTCCATATAGGAGCATCTAAAAACCTGTCTGCTTTGCACATAAAGCTTTGTTTATGCAATTGCCTGGCTTTCTTGAACAAAAAATTGACCCTTTCAGATGGACACCCACCAAAGCAATCACCTCTGTAAAGGTCCAAGAATCAAGAACAAAAAAGACACTGAAAAGTCCTTTTCTGGAAGTGCTCATAAGTTGTGGAACTCTATCATATCAGCTGTCAAAGCAGTCTTGTCCTATGACAACTTTTAGAAAGTCTTACATAACCTACATATTTAAATTGATTTCCAAACATTAAATTCATTGTCCTTTTCCTGCAATATTCTGTGATTAGAACAGATAGCTAAATAAGGTCCGCTATAGTTATCGATACTGATGTTACTAGTTAAGACCACAATTCTATTTGATATGTATTTTTTTATTCGCCACTCTTCATCAAACTTTCCAAAAAAGTCTTGCCCACCTCAGCTCCTTCCTTCAAACTTTCAGGCTGATCTGTCAAGGTCGGCTGAATAAAATGGGGTTTGTGGATGTGCCAAAATGTATTTTCCCTATGCAGTTTTCCATTGGAAAATTGAACAGCGATACCTCAAAACCAGCTTAACAGAATTATACCAAGTTTGGCAGTAAGCTGTAACTTGTTCCAGAAAGTGTGCGTTTTGTATTTGGTGTAAATACATTGAGTAGTTTTTGTGAAATTAAGCTTCAAAATGTATGTATATATCACCCCATGGAGGATCCGTGGATCAGTGAAATCTAAAGATAAGATCGGATTAGCTGCCACCACATAAACAAAGATGTAGCGGCAGCCATTTTATGACTTGGGGACTCAGTCCCCTGTCCTGAAAAAAGTTTTTAAAAAAACATATAGAGGCAATGTAGGGATACCCTGCCCCCTAGGTGGAGGGGTGTCTCCTGTGGTTAAAACCAGTATTTTTTTCATTTACAGGACTTCGGATCCGCCTCTTCCCCAAGACAAATCTGCCTGGTGGATGGGGTCCCCGGGGCCCTTCAGAGGCTCCGGGAGGGGACCACACACACACCTCCCTTCCCAAAAAAAATCAGCCCAGGGTTGTGGGATCCATGGGCTTTTTATGTGGCTGGAGGGGCATGCCCCACCCCATAAAAAGTAATTTAGTTCCAGGGTATGTGGTTTCAGGGGACCTTCGAGGCTGAGAGAAGGGGGCCCTCACATCCCCCCACTAAAAAAACATTTGGCCCCATGGCCCTTTAAAGGATAATGGAGAGTAGCCCACCACCACCCCCCTTTAAAAAGAAATTCACCACGGGCATGAGGTCACAGGGGCCTTTAGAAGGTTCGAGTAGCGAGCCCCATGCACTCACACACACACCCCCACCCCAAAAAAAAGATTGCCTCAGGTTTGGGTCCTTGGGACCTTCATTTGCTCAGGAACAGAGCCTGCACAACCCCCACCCCATTAAAAAAAAAAAGGGGAGGGAATAGTCCCCGGGACTATGGGGTACCCGTTGCCCTGAAATGGCACTGGAAGAGGGCTGCATGTCCCCCTCCCCAGATACATTTTTTTTTTAAATTAAAAACTCAATGTGAAATGAGCAGAGCAGCTGTTCATATGACATTTATTGCTCCATTGCATGCTAAATGACATAATTGATGCATTTATGAAGGCATCAATGATGACAACCTACTCCTGTACAGCATACAGTTATTGTGTGTACAAGTGTTGGTGCATAGAATAGAAATAATGTAAGCCTTTGAGGGAAGTATAGTTGTGCATGTTTAAAGTTATATAGTGATGTGTTTACAAACCAGTAAAATGTAGGGTGCCAATAATACTCTATATTAAGCAAGGTAAAAGGGTGAGTGCTCCTGATGTGAGATGCAGAAGCATGATTCAAAGTAGGTTGTGGCTTAAACCCAAAGTCTGTTGCAACAAAATCGGTGTCAAAAGCCAATAGATTATGCCCCAGTGCATGCCTGGACATGTGTCCATGTTAAATTGCTTTAATACAGTGCTATAGACACATTTTATATGATGGGGATGGGGGGATTTTTATTTTCAGAAATTCGCTTAAGATTTTGAGGCATTACAGATTGTTGAATAATGTACTTATTTATTTATTTTAAAAGTTTTATATAGCGCGAACATGACCAACGAGGGTATCAGAGCGCTTTACAGTTTGTGCAACAAGAAGGGTGCAAGCAAACAAAACATAATCAACACAGCGCAAATTCAAAGTCTTAATGGCCGAACATTCTCATGAACCAGGCAGCTGGGCCACAGATCAACGTCTACATAGTGTCCAATGGGGAAGCCTGACTGAGGCAGAAATTTCTTCATCAAGAGCCCTTTGACTTCTTTTTGAAGAGGGCAGTGGAAGGGTTCACCCTGTCTTCGGGGGAAGAGTTCCAGATCCTCGGAGCCGTACCAGAGAAGGCTCGATTGTAGGTCTCTTTTTTTCTTGAATTTTTGTGGTTTAAGCAGGAGGGTGCTGGTGCTTCTGGAGGCTCTCGGACCACATGAGAGCTCCAGCTTCTGAGCGAGGCAGAGCGGGGTCTTGAAGTGGATGGCTTTGTGTGCCGTGCAAGCAATTTTTAACTGAATCCGAGCTTCATAAGGAAGCCAATTTAGGGCCAGCAAGTCCGGAGAAATATGGTTGTATTTTTTAGTGCCAGTTACGAGCCTGGCAGCCGAATTGAGGGCAACCCTCAGAGGAGCCGTCTTCACTCTGGGCAAGTCGCACAGCGTAGCGCTACCATAGTCCAGCTTTGAGATCACTAATGCTTGCACTGCAACCTTTAGGTCAGGAGCAGGGAGATAGGGTTTGAGTTTTCTTAGGATGCTGAGTTGGAAGTTCGCTCCTTTGGTGAGGGAACTAATGTGCTTCTGCATGTTCAGACTTTTGTCTAATATAATACCCAGAGAGGATGCCGAATCCACGAGGTGAGGACTACAATTAAGAGCAGTAAGCTGATTCAACCATTGGTCCATGACCTGAGACTGTTTGAGGGGTGAGATTAGGAGGAATTCCGTTTTTAGAGCATTAAGCTTCAGATGGTTACGTGTCAGCCAGCTTTGTGTTTCCAGCAGGACTGAGTTGAGGGACTGAATGACTTCGGGGGAGGCGATCTTCAGGTATAGTTGGGTATCATCCGCATACATGTGATAGTGAATGCTGGATGATTTCAGAATTTCTGTCAGAGGCTCCATGAACAGGTTGAAGAGTTTGGGGGAGAGCGCTGAACCCAGGGGAACCCCCAGAGTGACCGGTGGAGGATGGGACAGGGATTGGTTCACCTTGAAGCTTTGGGATCTGTTCTGAAGGAATGAAGAGAACCAGTTTAGAACAGGCCCAGACAGCCCCATCCTGTGTTCCAGGAGGTCAATTAGGTTATCGTGTTTGACAGTATCGAATGCTGATGAAAGGTCAAGAAGGATCAATAGGCACGACTCATTAAGTCCAACATTCTTAGCGCATCATTGACAATGTGCGTTAGCGCAGACTATGTACTATGGCCCGGGCGGAATCCAGATTGGCATTGGTCCAGGAGTTGGAAATGGTCGATGTGGTTACAGAGTTGGGCGAGCACACATTTCTCCAGGAGCTTTGCCAAGGTGGGGATGTTAGAGATTGGGCGAAAGTTATGAAGGTCCGTGGGATCAGCAGATGGTTTCTTCAGAATCGGGGTAACTTGACTCGATTTTAGGCAATCCGGGATAGCACCTTGTCGAAGTGATGCATTGACGATCGAAGTCCAAAGTGTTAGTAAGGAGGATCTAACTTCCGGGAAGAGGTTCGTTGGCAGAGGGTCATTGTAATGGTTGGAAGGTTTCAAAGTCAACAGCATTTTGCATATAGTGCATTCATCCAAGGTTTGGAACAGACTCCAGGATGCATTGTTTTTGGGGCGGTAGGGCAGCGCAGGTGTGAAAAGCAGCGAGTCTCCTGAGAACCCCAATGCTGCCCGGCGCAAGGTCACCTTTAATCCACTTTGGTTTTGCTAACTAAAATAACGAGGCAGGCGCTGGAAGCTGGAAGGCAAGAAAAAAGTTTATTACTCTTAGAGGAGACCACGTCAACTGCTGACACCAGGATGTCTTCAGGGAGGTGTTCTGCTGGCAATGCTTTTGGCTCTTCCTTTTATAGAGGTTTTACACAATGTATTTGTTTCATTTATCATGGTTACAAGCTTGGAGTCTCCGCCCCGGGCAGGTTGTCACACAAGCCTGATATTGTTTCATCAGCATGGTTACACAAGCCCAACATTGTTTCATCAACATGGTTACACAAGCCCAACATTAACTCTCCTCCCGCCCAGGTCAAAAACAGACAATTTAATTGCAGCTGGACCTTGCTTCAGGGTCTAAACACAAGTGAGACCGGCCAGATCTAAGAGTCTGTTCTGTTGATAAAAACAGGTCCCATTGTTGGCAAAAAACAAGTCTTGCTGTGTGCAGTGCAATAAACCATGCTTGCAAGAGTCTGTTTGGTATTTGTAACCTGTTTGTGCAGGGATGAGAGGAAAGACGAGTTTGAGGCAGCAGGTGATGTTGATGTTTGTCGTGGAAATAGTTTATAGCCCCCAGCACACATATCAGGTTTGGTCAGAGAGTCAGAAGGCTGCTAGAGGACAGGGTGAAATGAAGGTGACCAACAGAGTACAAAATGGCTGTGGTCAATCAGAATGACTGTAGTTTATGTGCACGTAGGAACTTTCATCAGACAAGATGGCGCAGAATGTTCATGATTGTGTTTTGTTCTTAACAGTCGCCCCTTTGAACATAACTAGCCATCTCGTCAGTCTATTTCGATCTCCATAATGTCCTGTATTTCTTGTTCATACATTACTCTCATTTTTGTTAACTGAGTGTCCATATTCTTAGGGCGCAAGGCACTTATGCAAAGAGAACACAAAGGTGGTATACAGTGTACACCCAAACAGCAACCACATATTGCCAATACTGGGACCAAGAGAAACATTGATATTTTCCAACCCCAGTCCTTCAAGATGCCCCAAAGCCAACTTCCAATTGTCCAAGTCTCTGATCCTTGATGAATTTCTGAAGACAGTCTGTGGAGATGTTCGATTGCTTCATAGACAGAGGGTGAATTATCAGGGATGTATATGCAGCACCTGCCACCAATGATGCGACATGCTCCTCCACGATCCGCTAGTACCACGTCCAGGACCATGCGGTTTTGTAGGGCCACCAGACGGACCGCTTGAAGCTCGGCAGTGTTGTTGGTGAGGATGCCAGCTGTGACGTTCAGGGCGGTTTCTACCGCTTGAGACAGATGTCTGATGGCTCGGCTGTTTGCCATCGGACCCCATAGCGGGACGAGCCCTTTTGCTGCGTCAACGAACTGTGATGCGGCAGAGTCTGCTTGATCAGTGTCTTTAGAACGCTTTTCTCGATGATGCTCTGCAGGGGCTGTGTAGGTCGGTGGCAAAACAAAAGCGATGTAGCACGTGCCCCCCAGTTTCTTGGGAGCCAGGTGTAGGCTTTGGTTCCACAGACAAAGTACATATTGGGTGATGCAACAAATGCTGGAGGGTTGGCAGTGTTCAAAGTCCTTACAATGTTACAAGTGCTGTGACCCACATTCTTAGTCCCACGGCCTTCAATGCATACAAGGCCAGAGACGTTCACCACAGATAGGGCCACAGTCAGTGTTGCAGCAGTTCTTTTCTTCAGGTAGGAAAATGTGGCTCTGACAGGATTATTGAACACTTGTATTTCCACTCGTTCTTTGGAGGGGACATTCATTGGGAATGTCGTATTGGAGGTGTGAGGGCAAAAGGGAGCTGCTGTTCTTCCTGTTTGGTTTAGCCAGAACTCATTGTAGAACTGAGCGATTGTCCCATCGGAAGTGGCATTGTCTTTGTAACTTTCTTGTAGGAGCATCATCCAGGCAAGGCAAGATCCATGAATAGAAAAGGGTGAAGGGATGGAATGTTCAGTGGCATGTGGTAGCAGCCCACAGACCCAACAGTTAGTGGCATTGGTGGCAAGATTGTGCTGGTGCAGCATCTGTACGAAAGAATTATTCCAGAATTCTTTGCGTCGTTCTCGGAGATGTGGCGGTAGTGATACCAGGTAGTGTTCCTTCTTTGTGATTGGTTGCATGGTTGGTGACAATGTTCTGTATGCAGGTGCATTCTCTTCAATGATCCAGAGTGTGACCATTAGTAGGAGGCAGGTGAGAAATGCAGCTACAAGTGCAATTGTCTTTGTACTGTGCAGTTCAAAAGTCTTGGTGTCTTTGCGGTGGCTTTGCAGGTGTTCCGTTTCTTCCATCATCTTCGAGGAGCTCACCAACTGTTAGGACCACAGACTTTTGTCTGGTGTTTTTCCTGGTAGCGTTGTTTGGCTGTGCTACCGATCTGAGACTCTGACTCAGTTAGTGGCCTGGTTGTTGGAGCTCCCCCTTTTGTCGATCTTAGGTTGTACCCTTCCTTGGATGGCACCGTGGGGTCGGGAAATTCAGACAGTTGGAGGGAGTCTTCTTGTGGGTAGCAACTCAGAGCTGGTCGGTCTTTTGCGAGTACTTCCTCTTGCACCTCCACCTCTTCACAGGTTGCCAGCGTTGGAGGGACTTTCTTGCAGTGGTGGGCGTGCAGCCAATTTCTTTTTCCTTCCACTCGGAGGGCAGTTCGAGTGGTGATCAAGACTTGCCAGGGGCCCGTCCACCTGGGCTCCAGATTCTTCGTTCTTTGGAAGTTGCGAACTAGGATGAAGTCCCCAGGCTTTATCACATGTCCTGGGCCCCTGGATGTGTCAGGCAAGGCTTGCTGCACCTGTTGGTGGATAATTGTTAGCTCGTTTGTCAATTTATGCAGATAGTCTGACATTAATATGTTCGGGACATCGTTAATGGAGGTGGGTCTTGGTGCCGCCCAAATGTTCATAGGCCTGCCGAAGACCACTTCATACGGGGTCAGTCTGTGTTTGGCCGGGGTGGAGCGCATTGATAGCAATGCCAATGGTAGGGCGTCGGGCCATTTCAACCCGGTTGTGGCAACTATTTTGGCTAGCTTTAGTTTCAATGTTGCATTGTGTCTCTCTACCAGCCCCGCTGATTGGGGGTGGAAGACGGCATGGAATTTTTGTTTTACCCCCAACCCTTTCAGTATGTTCTGTATCACTTCGGCTACGAAGTGTGGGCCGTTGTCGCTCCATAAAATTCTGCAAAGGCCGTACCGGGGAAGAATTCTTTCAACAATACTTTTTCAGTGGCTATGGCAGTATTGTCGCGGGTGGGATATGCCTCCACCCATTTGCTAAAGCGCACAGAACCACCAGGACATATTTTAGACCATGGCATCTCTCTAGTTGGATGTAATCCATTTGAAGGACTTCAAAGGGGTGATCAGGGACTCCAAACCCTCCCCGTGGTACTACTGTCCCTTTCCCTGGGTTGTGTTGTAGGCATACTATACACTGTTGTACTAGGCGCTTTGCAGATTCTGTTATCTTGACATTATGCCATACTCTTGTGATTAGTTCAATCATGGGGGTGGAGCCTATGTGTGCTGGTAAATGTGCCATGGTCAATATGGGGATGAGGTAGGCATTGGGTAACAGCCATTTATTTCCGTCTTTAGTTCTCCAGCAATCTTCCTCGTCTTTTAGTCCCACCTTTTCCCACTCGGTCAATTCGTCTTGTGTGCCTGTAGTCTGTATGTCCCTTACAGTGGTCCTAGCATCAGTCCATTGTTCAGCTTGTGACCTGGTCACATACATTCGTGTCATAGTTCTGTCTTCTGCCGTGGCTCGGGCAGTAACGTCTGCTAGCGCATTTCCCTGTCCAATGAGATCTGTCACTTTCCTATGTGCTTGGCATTTTATCACTGCTAGCTTTTTGGGGAGGAGGACTGCTTCCGTCAAGGCGGAGACTAAATCTCCATGCAGGATGGGTGTACCGTGTGAAGTCAGGAACCCTCTTTCTTTCCATAGAATCCCGAAATGGTGAACCACCCCGAAGGCGTATTGGCTGTCGGTGTATATGTTAACTGTCGTGCCAGCTGCTAAAATACATGCTCGTGTGAGGGCAATGAGTTCTGCTGCCTGGGCGGAACGTTGGGCAATACGGGCTGTTTCTAGAATGGTTCGGGCTGTGGTGACAGCGTATGCAGCTGAGGTGGTGCCGTCGGGGAGTTTGATGCACGAACCATCCACCCATAGTTCTCCATCTGGCTCTAGAAAGGCGGTGTCTCTGAGGTCTACTCTACTTTTTGTTTGTTCATCGGTTAGTGTCACACAGTCGTGTAGTGGAGCCACGTTAGGATCGTTCTCGGGTAGGGGTAACAGCGTGGCTGGATTGAGGGTGGTGCATCGCTTTAGGGTAATGTGCGGTGCTAGCAGGGTCAACTCATATCCTGTCAGTCGGGCGCTAGTCAAGTGTTGGGTTTTGGTCTGGTTCAGTAGTGTGTCGACTGCATGGGGTACTAAAACAGTGACTGGATTGGAGAGCACTATTCCTTCGCTCTGGCGTATTGATACTGCTGCAGCTGCCACAGCGCGCAGGCACGCTGGTAGTGCTCTGGCTACTGGATCGAGGGTGGCAGAAAAATATGCACAAGGGCGTTGTTTGTGACCAATTGATTGTGTTAGGACAGACAATGCACATCCCTCCCTTTCGTGTGTGTAGAGGAAGAATGGTTTGGAGTAATCTGGGGTTCCTAGGACTGGTGCTGAGCAAAGGGTATTGCGTAGTTCTTTAAAGGCTGTCTGGCATTCGGGGGTCCAGGGGAGAGGTGAGGGGATGTCCTTAGCTAGGAGGGAGAGAAGGGGTTTGACAATGAGGCTAAAGTTCGGTAACCACTGTCTGCAAAACGAGGTGAGGCCTATCAAAGAGCGGACTTGCTTCTGATTTTTGGGGACAGGGGTGCCTAGAATTGTCTGGATCCTGTCAGGCGTGAGTTTTCTCCCTTCTTTTGATAAAGGTGACCCAAATAGGTCACTTGTGATTTACAGAACTGCAGTTTCTTTCGGGAGACCTTGTGACCATTCTCAGCAAGGAAATGGAGTAGTTTGATGGTGGCTGTGACGGCTATTGGTATGGTGTCTGCTGCTAGAAGGATGTCGTCTACATATTGTATTAGTGCCACTCCATCTGGCAATTGTATGGCGTCCAACTGTCTTTTAAGCGCCTGGCTATAGATACTTGGGCTCTCAGTGTACCCCTGAGGTGCTCTACAAAATCTATACGAACGGGAATTTAGGGTAAATCCAAAAAGATAGCGGCTGTCCTCGTGTATAGGTATGGAAAAGAAGGCGTTCTTGAGGTCGATCACAGTGAAGGTGGTGGCAGTGGAGGGTATTAAAGTCAAAATTGTCGTGATGTCGGAAACTACTGGGTATTGTGGTACTACGATTTTGTTTACCTCCCGCAGGTCAATGATGAAGCGGTAGGCTTTCCCATCTCCCTCTCCCTGTCTCTTTACAATCGGTAGTATGGGACTGTTACAAATGTTGCTCACTACTTCCTCTACCACCCCTGCCTCTACCAAAGAGTGTATGATCTCTGTTAGTGCTTTCTCACCCTCTGGCGATATTTTGTACTGCGGTACCTTCGGTAGGGTTGCGTCCTGTCGTATTGTTACGTGTACTGGGTCAATCATCATTCGTCCTACGTCTGAATCAGCCCTAGCCCATAAGTGTGATGGCAAAGTGTCCAGTAGGGATGTGTCAGTCTCAGAGATGGAAAGCATGTGCTGAAAAGGGTTCTCTCTATGGCGTTGGGGGTTGTCATACAGGATGACACGCACTCCGTCTGGTGAGCATCTGATAGTCGCATGGAAGTGTTTCAAAAGGTCGAGGCCCATAATGGCGTCTGGGGTGTTAGATGAGAGGAGGAATGTCGTTTCGACGCCATTGCTGTCAAGATTAAAAGGGATGGGTCGGGACAAAGGGTTGGTGGAGGGCGTACCGTCAAATCCTATTGAGGTCACATGTGAGCCTGACAAGGGTGCCCTTGGAATCAGTCGTTTGGATAGTGCACTACGTGTTGCTCCTGTGTCTACCAAAAATGGCGACCTTGTGCCCAGGACCTCAGCGGTAACATAAGGGCCTTGCTGATCAACGCAGAGCTCGACTGGATCCCTTCCTTGCCCCTGGCTGTCATATGCAAAGTCATACGTATTGTCATAATCTGTCTGTTGGTACTGATTCTGTCTGGGATGGTCAAATGCGTTCATTCTTCCTGGCCTTTCCTCGCTTGCTTCACTCGCGTACCCTCTTCCACGTCCTCTTCCTCTCTGTCCACTTGCTATTTCCCTCGCCCCTCTGCCCCTAGCAGCTCCTAATAAAGCCGGGCATTGGGATTTCCAGTGTCCATATTTTTTGCAAAATGCACATTGATCCTGTCCTAGGTCTTGGCGTCCTACATATGATGTAGATGGATTGTTCCTAGGGGGCTGTGCTCTAGGGGTATTCTGCTGGTTTCCTCCCCTATATTGCTCCCTTCCTGTATTCGCCCCCTGGAGTTGTGCTATCATTACCCTTTCCTTCAAGTCCTTCTTTTTCCTTTCTGTAGCCCTGTCATTTTCGTTTCTCTGATGCTCGTAGTACTGGGCCATTTGGAGAATGGCCGTCGGTTTAGATGCTGCCCAACTACTTTCGCTGGCTTGTAGTTTCTGGGATACATCTGGCAGTAATCCTTTGACGTAGTTCTGCACAAATAAGTGGTGTCCGGTTGCGGTGGACATGTCTTGTCCACTGTAATCAGAGAACACAGTTTCAAATCTGGAGAAGTACTCTGAGACGTCCTCTTGCGGTTTCTGGCGGCATGCGGTTACTATGGACCAGTCTATCTTTTTCTCTGGGATCAGCGTTTTCACTTTCTGCACTATTTTGTCAGGGAGGTCTAATATTGCTTTAACTGGTTTTTGACCAGGGTTCCGCTGTTTATATAGTGTGTCGAGTTGTTCCCAGGTATGACCAAACAGTTCGGTATGGTCTACTTTTCGTAACCTGTTTCCACACATCAGCTGGCAAACATAACCCGAAGAACAAGTCTATGTCGGCAAGTGTCATTATTGTTGATCCCAGAGCGGTACCTAGCTCGGTGTAAAAGGCGGTGGGGTTCTTTCGTAAATCCGGCAAAGATTTACGGAAGGTCAGGATGTCCTGTCTGTCCCATGGCTGATACACCCAATTGTAGACCACCCTTCCTCTAGCGTCTTGATGGTTTATATCGTCATTAGTCCCTTGTCCTCTAGGAGGTATCCAGTAAGGGGCAGCTTCTTTTATTGGCATCATGCTATCTGTTTTTTCCACTGGGGGTCCTGCTACCTTAGTTGTCCTGTCCCTATCTATCTGTCCTTGTTCTATGAGGTGACGCAATACTTCTAGTGTGGATGAATATAGTTCTGCAACATCGTTGTCGCCTTCATCTCCGATGTCTACCTTCCTGTAGAGAGCCACTAATCGCTCGGGCCCTACGTCTTGGTACTTCTCTTCATATGCAGTAAGGGTGTGGTAACAGAGACGTACAATAAAGTATCGTTTGCGGTTTTCAACATAGGAGTTGCATATGTCAGTTACATGCTCTTCTGTTTCCTTCCTATCTATGAGGGATTTAACTACTTTATCAATGCCTGCTCGCTCATTTTTACTTAATCGCGGGACCCTGGGCGCTCATTTTTCTTTTGATCCTACCTCTACTACTGTATCCTTTGATGAGGCATTTGGTGTGGGTGACTCGGTGGGAGCAGAGGCGGTGGAGACTGAGGCGATTGTGCCATCTCCGGCTATACTTTGGTGGTCCTGGCGTTGTACTATGGGATGAGTAGGGGCGTAAGGGGGTGGCATGTATATCATTGGGGGACCTAACAATAAATCATCATCTACCCCCTGTTTTGCTGGTAACTCGGGGTAAAGAGTTATGGGCGTTCTAACAGGGCATTGACCTGATATTTTTGATTCCTGTTCCTTTTTATCGATTTCCTTTTCTTTTAGTTCTTCTAACTTTTTACAGGCTTGGTAAGCTGATTTTCGCGTTTCTTTATCTTGTCTAGCTTCGTCTCTTTTCTTTCGTTGAGCTGCCTCTTTTCGCCATAAACCAAAACTATCAAACATGGCTGGTCTAGCTTTCTTTTTGTGGAGAGCTAATTCTAACGTTTCTATTTTAGCGGGATCGAAAGATCCCGTCAGTGGCCCCTGATTTACCCAGTCCTTCCTAGTGTACTTATGCCATAGTTTGCTATAAGCTACGGTGGCTAATCCATATTTTACGTACATGTCCTTGTTAGGGGTGCCGGATGACTGACCTCTAACAAACGGTCCGGTCCAAAACAATCAAACAATCTAGAGAAAACAGGCATGACGTATTTAGCGGTCAAAATGAATATCTCAATTAATGTTAGACAAAAGTCTGCACTACCTGTCCTTCGCTGTCTGCAAAGAGAGAATATTCCTATTCTACGTTGTTTGCAAGCAGGGAATGTCTCAAATAACTCAAAAAGGAATACTAGTATTTCTATCAATCAATCAATTTAAGTCATGTTTTCTCACGACCTTACCCGGACCGTATGGACAGTTCTTAGTCTTCCCCTTCCAGCGCCTGGTTGTCCTCTCACTCCAACAATCAATGCGGCGTTCCTGTAAGGCCCCAGTCAGGACCGCAGGTCACTCGAGAGAGGTCCGTTCGGAACCGGTGAAGTTCAGTCGATTGGCAGCCAGACTAGGGTCTCTTTCAGGCAGGTGCACTCCAATCATTTAGTCGTTCACTCCGTCGTTAGGACCTCTCTACTGGACCCACGTGTCTCTGATGGGCCCCCCGTTGGGTCGCCAATTTGTGAAAAGCAGCGAGTCTCCTGAGATCCCCAATGCTGCCCGGCGCAAGGTCACCTTTAATCCACTTTGGTTTTGCTATCTAAAATAACGAGGCAGGCGCTGGAAGCTGGAAGGCAAGAAAAAAGTTTATTACTCTTAGAGGAGACCACGTCAACTGCTGACACCAGGATGTCTTCAGGGAGGTGTTCTGCTGGCAATGCTTTTGGCTCTTCCTTTTATAGAGGTTTTACACAATGTATTTGTTTCATTTATCATGGTTACAAGCTTGGAGTCTCCGCCCCGGGCAGGTTGTCACACAAGCCTGATATTGTTTCATCAGCATGGTTACACAAGCCCAACATTGTTTCATCAACATGGTTACACAAGCCCAACATTAACTCTCCTCCCGCCCAGGTCAAAAACAGACAATTTAATTGCAGCTGGACCTTGCTTCAGGGTCTAAACACAAGTGAGACCGGCCAGATCTAAGAGTCCGTTCTGTTGATAAAAACAGGTCCCATTGTTGGCAAAAAACAAGTCTTGCTGTGTGCAGTGCAATAAACCATGCTTGCAAGAGTCTGTTTGGTATTTGTAACCTGTTTGTGCAGGGATGAGAGGAAAGACGAGTTTGAGGCAGCAGGTGATGTTGATGTTTGTCGTGGAAATAGTTTATAGCCCCCAGCACACATATCAGGTTTGGTCAGAGAGTCAGAAGGCTGCTAGAGGACAGGGTGAAATGAAGGTGACCAACAGAGTACAAAATGGCTGTGGTCAATCAGAATGACTGTAGTTTATGTGCACGTAGGAACTTTCATCAGACAAGATGGCGCAGAATGTTCATGATTGTGTTTTGTTCTTAACACAGGGACAGTGATGTCCCACCCTGGGGGACGGAGGGTGTTCAGTGGACTGATCGACAGGTGATCAAGGGCAGAACTTAATTCATGTTCAAACTTAATAGTCTTATCCGTGAAGAAATCGGCAAATTCTTCACAGTTCGGCAATGTCCCTTGACCCAGTGACGAGAGATTAGGGTGACTGTTAGCTTGGGATTTGATGAGTTCAAACTGTTTTTTTGGACGGTTTTTTGCTTGATCTAGTTGAGTTCTGAAAAAGGTGGCCTCCGAGCATCTGATGCGTTTATTGTATATGCTTCTCAGGGATCTCAACTGGTCTAGATGATCCAGGGATGGGATGGGATCTCCACAACCTTTCCTCAAGTCTTAAATTTCTTCTTTCGGAATTAAGACTATCATTAAACCACGGTTTGGAAAGTTTAGAGGACATTCTTTTAAGCTGTAGTGGTGCAACCGAGTCTAGTACCTTAAGCATTGAGTGGTTACAGTATGCCGTAAGGTCGTGGACATCCGACATGTTCAAGGGAGGGGGCAGGGTGTTATCGCAGAGAGCAGTCAGATCTTGCGAGTTGATGTTCCGTAGACATCTTTTCAACTGTTTTGGGTTCTTAGGCTGGGCTCTATTAGCTCTAACCGATTCCAGGATGAGGAAGGTGATGCAATAATGATCCGTCCAATCACACTGGAGGATCGACTCAAGGAGGATGGAGTTGGGCTTACCAATGACCAGATCTAAGGTAGCTCCTTTGATATGAGTGGGGCTGTCACAGATTTGGATTAGGTTGAGGTCTAGTAGGAAGGATTTAAGGCTCTTGACCACCACATCATTGACATCGTTCCAGTGGAGGTTGAAATCACCCAGGAAGATCTGAGTGCCATGGTAATCCGAATTGGCCGAGATAATGTCTATGATCTGTTCTGTGAAGGGAAGGTTATCGCGAGGGGGGTGGTAAAATGTGTGCAGTTTGCATGAGTGATTGTTTTTTTTTTTTTAAACTTATTTTTATTAATTTTTATAAACATACCTTACAGTGGAGTCATTTAAGCATACTATGTGTTACACGTAGCAGAACAGCAATTGCATAGCTTCATACAGTTCCAGATCACCTCTTGTTACATTACAGGGCATATGATATTGTGGATATACGTAGCAAAGACCAATCTACAGAACAGCAGAACATCATACATTCCCTCCTACGGTGAAGGATTATTATGGGTGTGCCACAATTTTGTCCGGTAGGCACCATATATCTAGTCTCTCAGTAAGGCCCAACCTTCGGCATATATGAGCGGTTTTGTCTCATCCGGGCATACCACTCGCATAGCAGTGGCAGCAGTCATACAATAATGAAGGGGACACGTATCCGCCCATCAGGTGTCGCCTCCGTGCTCCTCAATGTGCGTGCGCCCCTCTCTCTGGTGTCGCAGTCTCGCGTGGATGTGCCAGAAGATAACATGTTAGAGGAGCCCAAATGTCCCTAGGCCTGGAGGTGCTGGGTAACAGCTCCGCATATGTAGTAAGTTGTTCCTGACAAAAAACTAAATCTCCTAGCCAGACCTTGAATTTGGGCGCCCTTCCCCTTCCACATGCCACACGTCTTTTAGCCATGAGCAGCGCGAGAGCTACATATTTACGGTGCGCTACCTTCAGTGGTTTTACATACCCCAACAGGGCCAGCAGTGGTGTGGGTTCAATATGAGTATTCGTCATTAAATTCAGTGCTTCGAAAACCTGTTTCCAGTAGTCATGTATTCCCGGACATTCCCAGGCCAAGTGCAGAAAATCCGCTCCAGGGGCCTTACACCTGTTGCACCGATCGGTAGTGCGTAAGTCATGCCTGTGCATTCTGGCCGGTGTATGATATAGCCGATGCAGAAATTTGTAATGCAGTATACGCAGCCTACTGCTAGCCGATACTTGTTCGGTCTGCGAGCAGCAGTATTCCCATTGCTCATCTGTCAGATCAAGGCTCAGCTCTTCACTCCGTGTGTGGGCCAATGCAGCCGGTTCCTCTTTGTGTGTGTGGACTATGCGGTATATTAGGGAAACATGGTGCTTGGGTGTCGTGCTTCTAAGCATTAGCTGTAGCGGAGCAAGTGTTGGGGGTTCAGCCGGGAACTCCGGGGTCAAGGAGCGGATGCCCTGTCTAAGACGGACATATAAGAAAAGATCCATTGGTGTGTGCTGTGTGCTCTGAAATACATGTTCGGCTGTGCGAAACTGGCCTTCATGATACAGGTCGCCCCAAGTCTTAATGTGCAGTCGTTCCGCAAACTTGTGAAATATCGTCTCCTGCAGCAGAGGCATAGTCGGGTGGTATGTGAGAGGTAATTGCGGGGAATAGAGCAGCGGGGTGCCTAATATACGACTTATGCGATGCCACGCCGTGATTGTACAGGTTACCGTAGTGGGCGCCCTGTCTCTAATAGGCGGGGTGTCATGCAACGCTCCTTCAATCGGCATGGGGTGCGCAAGCCAATGCTCTGCCGCCACCTGAGGCCGTATCGTGGCTGATACACCCAGTAATATGCATAATGGGCTTGTGCACTGAGATAATATAATTCAAAATTAGGTATTCCAAATCCCCCCTGTGAGTATGGCCTGGTAAGAACATTCCACTGCAGTCTCGGGTGCTTACTCCCCCCACACTAGCCGCGTCAATTCTGACCGGAGTGTTTTAAAAAAAAAAAATAGCCCCCTGGGTGG
This sequence comes from Calotriton arnoldi, assembly GCA_963921515.1. NCBI lineage: Eukaryota > Metazoa > Chordata > Amphibia > Caudata > Salamandridae > Calotriton > Calotriton arnoldi. The sequence continues at coordinate 2,525,559 of CAWUFW010000363.1, forward strand.
AATGGAATATTCAAAAACAGATAGAGCAACTGGGGCAATATCACCATTTTTATTAAGGATGCCCTTCCTGCCATGGAAAGAGGAAGTGTGATCCAGCGGGTGACATAGTCCGTTATGCGGGTCATTGCTGTGCCATAGTTGAGTCGCATCAGCTCGTCTCTATCCTTAGTGACACGAATGCCCAAGTAGCGCAAATCGTCATCACACCACTCTAAGGGATAGTCCAGTGGGAAGCGAGCTGTTGCGGCTGTTAAGGGGAAAATACCGGACTTGCTCCAGTTGATTTTGACCTCTGATAGTTCCCCAAGAACAATAAACTCCCTAAGGATTGGGTTTAGGTTCTGCTGCGGGTCGCGTATATACAAAGTTATATCATCCGCATAGAGAGATAAGAGTATCTGCCTCATGTTACATCATAATTCTTTATCATTGTGATGCTGCCGCAGCTTTGCAGCCAATGGCTCAACCGCGAGCGCAAATAGTAAGGGGGACAAAGGGCACCCCTGCCGGGTTCCCCTAGTGATCGGGAACGCCTGGGACACCCGCCCATTTATGAGCACCTTAGCGGTTGGTAAATGATATAACAACTGAATCCAGGAGAGGAAAAGGGGCGGAAAACCCATGCGCAACATCACCCCGAAAATATAATCCCACTCAATTGAGTCAAAAGCCTTTGTGGCATCTAAAAATACAGCCGCCAAAGGCAATTCAGAGGAGACATTATTTAAAATTGTAAATAGGGTTCTTAAATTATGGGAGGTGGCCCTTCCGGGTACGAAGCCAGATTGGTCGGGAAGAATCAAATTTTCCATCAATAAGCTAAGCCGGGTGGATATGAGCTTGGCCAATATTTTTGCATCACAATTAAGGAGGGACAGTGGTCTATAGGAGTCGCTGTGGAGGGGTGATTTTCCAGGCTTCAGCAGTGAGATGAGAGCCTCTCTCATGGAAGGTGGGAGGCATCCAGTGTCTAAGGAGTCCTCATACACCTCATGCAGTATGGGGGCCATCTGATCTATATAGGTTTTATAAAATTCAATTGGGATGCCATCTGTACCCGTGGCCTTCCCAGACTGCATGCGCATGATGGCTTCCCGACCTCATCCAGCTCGAACGGGGCACATAAAAACTGTTGTTGCTCATCACTCAACCAACCCAATGTCACATCTGCTAGATAACTCTCCAAGTTCAGACTTCCCGCCCTGTTTGTGGTATAGAGTAGAGCATAATGGGAGGTAAAAGCATTCAGTATGTTTGCGGTATCTCTGTAGACCACTTCTCCTGGGCCCTCAAGCTCTAACACATAATTGGAGCAGCGTGGCCGCCTAATCGTGTCTGCTAGCGCCTTGCCTGGCCTTTCCCCCTCCCCATATCGACGAGCCATCCAGTATCTACCCCTGAATCTCGATTCTCTTTTCGCCGTCTCCATGTACTCAGTAAGCGTCTCTCTAACCTTAGCCTGGGTGGAGTTGTCCGAACTTGAGGCCAATGTGATTTCCAGCGCTTTTAGCTCTGTTTCTAACCTGCACAGTGTGTTAGTGATGTCTTTTAGCACTCCAGAACCCTTTGATATGCAGAACCCCCGAAGTGTAACCTTGAATGCTTCCCATATGGTTTCCACCTTCTCCACAGAGTCCTTATTTCTTACAAAAAAATCCCCCACTTCTTCCCGCAATTCCTCCTGAAAGACCATGTCTAAAAGAATAGGGGCGTGTAATCTCCAACTATTGCGCGGGGGGGCGAAATCTGATGAGGACAGTGTGAGCTTGACAGGAGCGTGGTCCGAGTAAGTGCGGGCCAGATGTTGCACCTGAAATATGTCTGGGCCTAGCCCTCTGGACAGAAACAGATAGTCCAGCCTCGCCCACGTTACCCTTTGCGCAGTATAGTGCGTTCCCTCCAACCCATGTGGATGGGTGTGCCTCCAGGCGTCAATCAGTTGATAGGAAGCTAGCGTGTCCTGCAGGACGGTGCGCGCCTTGGTGTAGTGATGAGGGGCAGGATGAGACCTGTCAATACTAGGGTTACATGCAACATTAAAATCCCCTCCCCAGATTATATGATTGGAACCTATAGCAAAGAGCTTAGCCCACAGGGAGGTATAAAAATCCGGGGCATCCACATTCGGTCCATAGCAGCAGGCCAGGGTGACCGACTCCGTCCCCAACCGTCCCCATGCCAGACAGTACCGCCCTTGCTCATCCCAGGTAGCCCCAGCTAGGTGAAACGGTGTCCGTTTTTTAATGAGTATGGCTGTTCCCCTCGCATAAGTCGAGTAGGAGGAGAAAATTCTATGGTCCGCCCATTTACATGCAAACGTATTAACACCTTGGGGGTTAAAGTGCGTTTCTTGCAACATCGCTATATGCACTTGATGCCTATCCAAGTATGCTAGTATGTGTCGCCTTTTCCGCGGATCTCCCAGCCCTCTGATGTTCCACGCTACAATATTCAACCTCCCGAGGTCTATATTAGCCATTGTTCAGTGTGCCTGTCGTACATATGGTCCATGCCCAGGATCCACCACCCAGCGCAACTGTGTGTACGTATGGAAAATCTACTCTGTATGCCGCGTGTACAACTCGCTCTTCACATGCCATCCACATGCAATTACGAAAAATGCCATCTTGCTCAACAAAAGTCATGCGCAAACTAAACCATTCTCCACAATAACCCACCCCCTCCCACTGAAGCAGCCCCAACTTGCCAGAAATGTTCGCCCGCCCACCCTCCCCTGTCCCCAACAACAGCATCATAACCCAAACAATCACCGTTAGAGTCCTGCAGTGACCATCAGTAGGGGAACGCCCGCGGGGGGATCCCTCTGGGTGGCAGCACAGGTGCACCTCGCCCGGAAAGTCCACCTCAGTTGGAACGGGTGGGCCCTGTGGGTCAGAGGGTGCCCAGCGTGCGGTATGAAGATCTTAGATTGGTCCAATAGCCGAACAAGGATACTTGACCCACAGTGCGGGCCCGATAGACAGAACGTCAGTTCATCTCACTCCACTTCTCGGTAGACAGTGCATGGTAATGCAAAGGTTCATCATGATTCATCCTCTGCTCCCTGTGAAGGAGACGGCTGCGACGACACTGATGTCCCAGTAGTGCGATCCATACGCTTCAAGTGCTTGAGGAACTCTTCCACTTGTTGTGGCTTAGTGAAAAAACGTTGTTTGCCTTGGTGAGTGACTCTGAGGCGTGCAGGGTATAGTAGCGCATAATCAATCTGCGCCCGACGGAGCTTGCCTTTAACATCCATGAATTTACGCCTTTCCTCTTGGACCGTGGGAGTAAAGTCCGGATAAATGGAGAATGCATTGCCATCATAATTCAAAGTTTGCTTGCTTCTCGCCACTCGGAGTGCAACATCCCGATCCCTGTAGTTCAAAAGTCTCGCTACGATGGGACGCGGTGTGCCACCCGGAGGGGGACGCGGTCCCAGGGATTTATGCGCACGCTCTATGATAAACTGGTTGGAGAACGATTCAGCTCCAATTGATGACAGTAACAGTTTTTCCACATATTCCTCCATCTTCCCCGTGTTTGTTGACTCCGGGACACCAAGGATGCGAATATTATTGCGCCGACTGCGCGCTTCCAAGTCTTCATTTTTCGCCTCAATGATTTTCAGGAGTTTATCCATGTGGGCGACCTGTGTAGAAACTTGAGTGGTCACATCCTCAGTGTCCGAGATGCGCCTTTCCGCCTCTTTGAGTCGGTACTCATGCCCCTCCAGCTTGTGTGCAATGGCATCCATGCGCGACGACATTCTGTCTACTTTGTCCACTATGGTGGCGAATCCTTGTCGCACCTCCTGGAGTATACTTTGCACATCGGTGTTTTGCGCAGTCGCCACAGCCTGTGTCTCATCTCTCCCACCCAGAGCCTGGTCATCTGGCGTGTTACGGGTACTCCTTTTCGCCGAGGCAAAGTTCAATTTGGGTTGACGGATGTCTGTTTTTCCCATGGTGTTCTGTAGTTACAGACTGCTGGTCTAGCTGTGGTATCGCCGCGTGCACTCTGCAGGGAAAGGATATGACGCGCATACTGGTTGCCGGGGTCCAGGTGTGGCAGAGACAGTGGTACAGAGGGTATAACACAGTGCACGTACCTTGTGCGCCCAAGCTTTTTAGCCTCTCCAGCCAATCAGTAGTGAGCTGTGTGGACTAGTCGGGTCTCTCTGTCCCCAGGCGCTTACACCGCCACACGTGGACTCAAGCCAGGCCGAGGAGCCCAGAAAGGACAGCGTGTCACCTTACAGTTGCATCTCCCAGCAACCGCATATAGTTATGTTCAGGGTATCGCCAAGGCAGGTCCCACCTCTCCAGCCGGTACAGTCTGGGGGGGAGATCAACATCCAACAAGAGCTCCCCAGGTCAGCAAGACTCTGCGCACTCAGGGTGAGTGCACTGCACTTCCAATGGTCTACCGCGCAAGATGGCGGCCAGCAGTAGTCTGGTTCGAGTTGGTGCCCGTCCAGGGACCTCAGGCGCCCATACACCAGCAGCAGAGGGCGCACCGATATATGGCCGCTCCGCAAGCACCCGCCTCCACCCCCGCTACCTTCAACGGGGGCCTCCTCAGAGAGCAAGGGCCACGTCTGCGCTCTGTGTCTCCAGGTGAGAAGCAGGTGTCTCACGCACCCCAGCTGCAGCGACAATAGAGGCCAAGAGTACATCCACAGCTCAATGTGGGCAGAGTCGCATCCGCGGGAGGCCTCCAATGCTCAGAGCCCCAGCGGTGTCGCGCCTAACGGCGCGCGAGCAGCCCAGTGTCAATCCGCCAATTCAAGGGGCAGCGGTAGCAGCGCAGTCACTCCAGGCCCCCGACTCCGCAGTCCCACTCCAAATAGCGATGTCAATGCAAGCCGGATCGCAAGGGAACGCGGTGCGTCCTCAGCGCCAATCTCGCGCCGCCACACACCCACCGCCTTCAGCTTCTAGGCTGCAGTTCACTCCGTCCTCGGTCAGCGGGTAGGCAGCATCTCCGATGCGGGAACAGTTGCGAGCGCTGAGTAGGCAAGTCGGGTCGCCGTCTCCAGCGCCTCCACACGACCCGCGCCTCAGGGCCTAGCCGCCTCGTGTGGCGCACCGATCTCACGTAGGTCTGGTGGCCGCGCCGGAGAGTCACGTCGCACCTCCCTCGCCCACGGCCAAATCTTCACGCCTCCCCGGCGGGAGCAGGGTAAGCTCAATCTCGCTTATTTTCTCAGCGAGTCTTCATCGAGCCCAGCACACCAACATGCCGTAGTGCAGTTCGGCTATGGGGTCTAAAATCAGGATAAATTAGAGGATATTCACGCTAGGCTGCAGGAGCCTCACATATGTGCGGCCATCTTGCGTGTGCGCCACCTAGCGCCCCCCTTGCATGAGTGATTGTTGCAACCAGTCACTTCAATGCCTAGGTATTCACAAGACGGCAGGAGGTCGGCATGTAGTACTTTCACTGTTAGAATGCTACGATGTAAACATGCGATGCCTCCACCTTGACCACTAGTTCTGTCCAACCTAATGATATCAAAGTTGGGAGGCATTAACATGTCCAGGGTGGGAGCAGCTGAGTCATTTAGCCAGGTTTCCGTCAGCATTACAAGGTCAAGATCCTGGGCAAGGATGAGGTCGGCAATGTCCCCAGCATGTTTAACTGCCGATCTACAGTTTAGGAGCACGCATTTGAGTCTTATGTTGGTGTCCGTGGGAGCAGGTAGAATGGTGGTGACTCTCGTGAGGTTGTTCTCATTTAAAGTTCTGGTGTTTGGCCTAGGTTCTCTGAAGTGATCAGTGGGGATGGATTCTATTTGTTGCAAGTTTGAGATGGTGGAGGGATGTGCCGGATCATATGAAAGTAGGAGAGAATGAATATCCCTATCAGACATGGAGGCCCTACATCTGGAGGGGCGAGAAGGGTCGTTAGGGTGCGGAGCGGAGGCCCAACTATGGGGTGTGTGGGTGAAGTGGGATGTCGACCGCCGAGTATAATGGGGGGAAGGGAGCCCGGTGCACCCGCTAGCTGGGAGCGGACGTAGATGGTGATTGTTCATAGTGGGACAGCTAAGTCTAGAGTTAGCTGATAGTTCCTTCTTGATATGTAATAGGCTGCGCACCTCTGCCTTAAGTTGTAGGCAGAGTGCTATCTCGTTGAGTCGACCTTCCAATGATGTGTGTGAATGGGACTGGGAGGCTAGGTTTAGGGGACCCTGCAGCGGTAGGGAGCTCGTGGGGGCGGGGGATAGAAGGGGAGGTGGCGAATGGATGTGCCCCAAGGGAAGGGATTCACGGAAATGGTGCTGCGTGCTCGGAGGGGTGGGAAGGATAGGGGAGGGGGGGACGGACGGAGAGAGATCCCTAAAGGCCTGTGGGAGCAGGACGGGATTGCGAGTTGGGCTGGGGGAAGGGATCCTGGGGGGAATCGGGTTAGTGCTGTGAGTAGTGGAGCTAGGGGAGTTAGCACTAACTGAGGGAGGGGGGGAGGAGGTAGCCCAGCGTGATGACTGTGCTGTCGCGGCTCGCTAACAGCGGGCAGTGAGGGGGAATTGTTAATATAAATTACGGTATCTAGAATGGGGCCCATCGGAGCAGATGTAGGGTCCGAGGGTGGTGGTGGAGAGGTATGAGATAGACTTTGCGAAGACTGGGGGGCCGCTGGGGGGGGGCAGCCCCTCCGAAGGTGGCGGAATTTAAGTTAGCCACTGTATTCAAGATGGTGGGGAAAAAGATGTCAAATATCACTAGATTGCGGTTTGAGGCTTGTATAAGGATGGTTCCGTTTTTGTTAAGTGAGATGGTTGCTTCAGCGTAAGCCGATGAGGGCGCAACCATCAATCGAAGGCCATGTGGAGTCTTCAGGGAAGTGGAGATCTTGAGCAGAGAGTATATGGCCTTCCGCCATTGAGCATTATGTTTAGTGTAAAAGATGAGATCATTTATGGTAGCACCCTTTCTGATCTAGAAGGGGTCTGAGATGAGGGTTTCCGAATGGGCTTTAAGTAGTCTGTGTTTGAAGTCTTTTGCAGCATTTTTTGATAGGTTAGGGGGATATATGATTCGGCAAGCATTATGGCCAGCCGGCTCCAGGTTGGGAGAGGTGGGGTTCGAAGGTTTAGGATCCGTACCCGCCCACAACTTGTCTCCGAACAAAGTAGGTGTAGGTAGGCCCAGGAGTCGGGGCAGGGGTCTACTCCGCCCATAGGAGGCGGATAGGAAGATCAGGCAGGGTTTTCACGCATGACCTTAGAGGGAAATAACCACCTCAAACTATGTGGTATTAGGGCAAACTAACCGCTCAAGCAAGGCCACCCTCTGTGGAGAATTATATCTGAATACAGTAGGAAGTGAGCGCAGGGCATTTAGTGCACGTCCTTGACGGACAGTTCAGAGGCCAAGAGTGATCAATACCCTGGGTGATCCACATAAAAGGGTGTAATTATCCTATTAACCTAAGGGAATGCCTTACCAGTAAAACATGTGTAGTGATAAAACAGAACTCATGTACCAGGTGTGTGGGATATAGGTGACATGACCACTCCAAGATGGCCACCGTAAGCAGAGTGGAGCAGGCCTATTTCACTTTCCATGGCCAGCAGAGCATAGAGACCAGGGAAGGGAGCACCCCTCTTCAGTTTCAGTAGCAGGATGGGTGCCCCACAACAACAAAAACAAAATGGGTGCCCAACAGCAACAACGCAGACAACAAAATGGGCGCCCATCAATGAACAAGTCTGAAGCTCATGGCCCTCGCAGTAAGAGAGCTGGACTTCCCTGGGGAGGACGGCACCACCATTCTGATTGAATTGAGTAAAGCCTATACTTTTATGTGACCTGAATCACATTCAAGGCTGTTAGCAGCAGTAGGGGGTGTCTAGTCGGAATCGGCGCTCAGGGGCAGAGTTGGTCCACCCAGCTCAGAACTAGTCTCTATGGGGCGATGAAGTCAAGGCTGGTCATTGAGGCGGCGCGGCAGTTCTGGTGCTTTTGGGCCCACGAGGAATCCATTATGAGTGTTTGGAAGAGTCAGGTGGGGCGATGGCACACCCTTACCTTTTTGCTGAGTCGTGTGGGTGGGGGCGGTCGGGACCCTCCGAGCGGTGGCGAGGGAGCTCCGTTGGATCGGGTACTGTAATTGCTAGGGCCAGGCTGGTAGCAGCTGGCGTGGTGAAGAGTCCGCCCCTCCCAAGACCCGGAGTCAGAGCCCGAACGGGGTGTGGAGGGCAGAGGAAAGAGGACACGGGAGGTCGGCCGCCTCAACGAGGCATCTGCAAATCACGGCCGAGGGATCTCACTGGATCGAGCAACTCCAACGTACCTCCACAATGTACCCCCACTCCGCAGTATGGCGGTCTCCGGTAGTTCGGCAGAAATCATCACGTCTCCAGAAGTGAAGTGGGGCCCAACAATAGAGCCTCAGGACCGATTACGGAGGGCGCCGGGCGAGGAAGGCGTCTCCGGGGCCTGATCCACTTCCTGGGGCCTACTGCCATGGGAGGCAGCAATTCAGGCTGGGAAAAGCAATGGACCTCCGAAGCGAGAGGGTCCCCGCGAGGCTCCAGCAAGATGACGAGGGCACCTCCGCTGTAAGGTGGACCCCGGCAGGTCGGCCGAGTTCAACACGACGCTCGGGCCGGACCCAGCTAAGCCTCCGGTCCGATGGCAGAGGGCGCCGGGCGAGGAAGGCGTTTCCGGTGGCCGATCGACTCCCTAGTCCCGTTGTCGTTGAGGACGTCGATTTGTGCTTGCCAAAGAGAGAGAGCAGCCTCGGGGGGATCCCTGCAGAGGCAGCCCGCCAGCGCAGGATGGGGTGTCGGGAGGTCTGAGATCGTCGCAGAGAGACCGGTGACGGGGGTCGTATTTTAAATCCTCCATGCTGTGAGTCCAGTAAATCCAGGTTGCAGGTACAGAGCAATTTATTTTACTCCTTTAACTAGTGTCTTGGTTAGTTTGGCTCGATGGGCTGGGTTTTCCAGGGATTTATGCCGATGGCGATCCCTTACTTCAGGAGCCCGCAGGAAGAGCTCCTTCTCCATCGGCCATCTTGATATTTCCGATTACAATGTAGGAATGACCAACTGGAGTTGTAAGCATGGCTCGAAGGTTCAATACCATTGTGCTAAACTCAGGAATGTATGAACTATATTTTAGCAAACTATGGATAGTGTCCGTAGGGGCTTGCAGAAGGTGTCTTATTAGTGGTAAATGCATGTGTGTCAATCTTTTGACTTAAAATGGCAGGTCATGTGAAGAGGGTGATCACATTAAGGTGAATAGTGTGCAAACTTTTTGGAGGCTGTTCAAAGTTTAAGAAGGGTTGTGACCACATTGACAATTATGTTATGCGTCAAGCATGTTGTCAAACCTTATGTCCATTGTCATAATTGGTGATAGAAAATTGGCCATAGGTCTAGCGTGATGAATGACTTCAAGTCAACAAACCTATAGGATGCTGTCAGTAAAAATAATCAGACCACGCCATAAATCACGATACCTGCCACTCTTAACTTTTGTCCAATTAATTTCTTTTTTTTTTTTAATACTTGTTTCTCAACCCCCACTGCACAAGGCCTTCGGCTCTGTGCAGCAAGGATTGGGCTCCGGCCTGGCCTTGGCACAACTTAATTCCGGAAGCTGCGTAGGGCCTTCAGCCGTGCGCAGCGAGGTTAAGTTTCAGAGCCAGGTGTGTGGCCAACATCATGCACCTAGCCCCCCTGAATGCTGTAAAACGCTTTCAGTCATGTATAGTGGGGATTGGGCACAGGGTGTGGCTTGCGCCTTGCTCAGTCTAGAGGTACTGTGACCAACCTAAAGGTACAGTGTCCTTCTCAGTTCAGGGGCACAGTTCTAAGGCGCCATTTGTGATTTTTATTTATTTATGAATTTTATTCAGTACCCGGAAGCCACGTATGTACCCAAAAGAACCAGTAGCTCTTGTCATTGGCAGAAGATGGGTCATATTTTGGTTGGAGCCATCAAAATGTGTCCGTATTAGTGTAAACTTGTTTGTATCACGACCAGAATTGCCCGCTCCCGCCATTCTTTCTTCAATAATGATATGCATTTGTTGTATTTCAGCATCGCATATTTTTGTTTAATGGAGTCTAAATCCTATTGACAACGTGAGGTTGTTGTATCATAGCAAAATCAATACAGTATATTAACCAATGAAGGCAAAGCAAATTCAAGCAGCGATGCTTCACCAGAGTGGGAAGGTAGAGGCCACCTTCTTTCGTACCCATGACAGGTAGGGCAGCTAGGACGCTAATAAGATCTGTGTTCCTTCATGGGATGAGAAGGAAACACTTTGACAGCGATTTGAAAATTATTCTTTTGTTAGAGTAAGTATGGCGGCATACGTTATTTAGAGGCCTACTCGATGTGATCGTAATGCCCAAGATTATTTTTGTTTGAAATATAAGAAAGCTAAAGTCTTCGTAGTAGGTATGTGGAAGCGGCAACGTTTTCCTGTTGTGAATTTAGATTGTTACCCAGTGGTCATGAAGTTCTCAATATGTAGAGTTTTTTGTGAATATCGTTGCTGCTAGAAATTAAGTTTCAAAGTAGCGAGGAAAATGTTTACAAAATTAAATAATGCGGAATCCATTTTCAGCACCAACCATCATTTGTAGGGAAATATTGCCAGTTTGCTTGGAAAGGTATGCCATGGCTTGAATTTAGGAGAGGGTGGAACCTGCCAACCACGGGGAGCTTAACCATGGTGAAATACACAACGTCTTCACGTACTAAATAAAACCTTTGCACATCCATCCATACTAGCAATGCATTACTTTACTATACCTCAGTGTTGAGGAAGATGATTATTAATTTTGGCTTCGATTCGAACACCAGCAGCTGCACGTGCATAACCCCCGCTGCAGGGCTCTGTCTGCACTGGGTATGCTGGATGTGCTCGACCAAGGGAACGGTTCTACTTCTATGTTGGTTGTCGGAAAAAGCCCCTTGTGCGCGCGGCCGCGGCAGCGACAAGGTCAGGCTGTGACACCCACCGGCGATGACAGTTGCAGGGTTATTTTGGGAGCTGCTCCGGCTTTGTTCTTCCTTGGCCCCCAGTGTCTGTGTTCACAGATTAAACTTTGGCATATGTAGTGCCAGCTGCCCGCAGTCTTTCCTGTGCTGGCCGAGTTCGAGGGGCGGCCAGTCCGCTCCCCCCACGGCATGCCACCACGAATGGCTTTTTCTCCACCATGAGTCAGCCCTTGCACACGGTGCAGAAATCCACGGCCTTACCCGGGATTAGGTACGGGCACGGAGTAAAGGACATGATGCGTTGCTATGATAAATGTTTCCGAAAGGCTCCATCTGGTAAAAACGAAAAGAAATGTGAAGTCTGTGTGAGTCATCTGCAGAGTGATTCTGCATCCATTACACAAGAGCAGATTGATGTGGATGACACATGGCTGTTATGCTTTATGCTGCTGTCTCTTAAACCAGTTAATGCCACTAATAATAAATGCTTGATTTTTATTTTTGGCAGCGAGCATTCCACTTTAGACTCTGTGCTCGGCTGCCGTTATTTATTTGTAAATTCGGTGTTCCCGTGCAAATATATGCGATGGCCGCCTTACGGCTCTTTGGGTTCTTTTTTTTTTTTTTTTTTTTTTTTTAATAGAAATTCTTTTTATTGATTTTAAACATCAAATAGACGCATGTATTGGTATGCATTCGTTTCAATTAAATAGTAACAAATATTTATAACATAACAGTGCACAATGACTCAGTTAGTTGTTATCAATGAGTGTTCACCCTTTCTAGACATTTCCATCTCCACCGTTGGGGAGACACACAAGTCCCCTCTATGTGTATTCCATCTGCTTCACTTTTTATCCCATTTCTTCGGACAGCCCCTCGATTTATATACTTCCTTTTCTGCTATCATACATTTATCCATTTCCGCTGCCCAAACCTTTAGCAATGGTCTTTCCGCTGCTCCCCATTTCATGGCAATCTCTCTTTGGCTCTTTGGGTTCTTGATGGCCGGTAATTTGTGCCAGAGCACGACGACTGCTCATTGGTTCTACTGCATTCAGATTGTACAACACTGGCCCTGGCACCAATTTGGGGCAGTGAGAGGGTGACTTTATCACTTTTTACTATCCCTCAACCATTTGCACACATGTCCTCATCTATAGTGAGGGGTCCTTAAAATACACATCCGTGTTTTCCACTTAACAAATGTCCAGTGGCCCGATGCACACTCATAAATTCAGCTAGTGTCCCTGCTTCCATACTAAGCTATTATTCCGAAAACTTGTGTCCTTTTTTGGACTTGCCTATGCAACCTCCACCACCTAGAGCCTTTTGGGATCTGAAGTTATAACCCCTCTCATCCAAGCCTTCATTTCCACACACTCACATATTCTAGAGCTGGTTGAACGCGCCAGGAGTGAGTGCTACTAAGAAATCTAAATTCTAGCATCACCCCCTCTTGTCTCTACTTCCATATAAATAAATATAGGCTTGCTGTTTCTTTGTCATTCTCTCGATTAATTTGTTTTCAACGTAGTAGTTTACATTTAGCATTGCATATTATTTGAAAGTTGGGCAACCTTTGTTCCGGCTAATGATTCGGCCTCCATTTGAAGTAGTTTGAGTCCATTTATCTTGAGATGTTATGGAATTTTATGGGTAGCGAGTACGTTTTATTACCATTATCTCCGCCTTTGTAGCTCTGTGCCTTAATGAGGTCTGTAGTTTTGAAAGGGGATTGTTTTAAGGTTTCTAAATGCTTTATAAAACAGTGATAATAATCAATAGCTTTTCTCAATTGTAAATTTTGTGATCTTCAGTCTCACTGTCATTCAACCACCCAGCAAAGGAACTCCCAGTTCGAGCTGTATTTACTCCTTGTCAAAGTGTAGAATCACTGGAAACCAAATGGAGTTCTCGGCTCTGCACTTAATCCAACATCCTAAAGATTAGTGAATGTATTTCAGGGGTCAACAAGAAATGGCAGAGATATGAAATGTGTATTATTCTACAAATACTGAAGGTGGAATATTCTGTACACGCATTTCTATTATTGCTGGTCTTAGTAAAGAGGAATGCATGCCTTCATCTGTTTTCTATTAAGCATGAGTTGATGAAGAGACGGCAGACGGGTTCTAATGTTCATTTATCATTTATATGCCATTCTGGGAGTTTTGCCAATAATAGGTGCTATTGGGTTTGTCAGTCACAATTCATAATCTGTGCATGTAAGTGAATAAACCTGCCAGTTAACTTTATTTTGGCACTCCGGAGGGCTCGTTAATGAATAATTCTTGCACGCCACTATCTCTTTGAAATTTGCACAAAATGTCACCCTTTTTAAAAAAAAAAAAAAAAAAGTCTGATGGCGATCCTAAAATATGGGACATTTTTAAACTTATTTTAAACATGGAGTTTTTGTTATGATTCGCAATGTACCCCAATATAGGCCTGGGCAGTCTCCTAACCTTTTACCTACATTTACCCTGCCATTGTACTACATAACGGTTTTTGGTGCTGACCTTTTACCGAGTTAGGTGCTGCATAAATGTTGTGTGGTTTTCCCCGAAAACTAGCCTAATTTATTATGCATGAGGATTCTCAGAATCACAGCAGGATTACCATCTTCTGCATAATAACTGTGTATAAGGTTCATCACTGTTGTCATCCTCGGCCGGCATGACAAATCAAGGTAGAACCCCTAAGGGTACCTTTTGGGTATGTAAGCACCATATCTTTGCTGGGGCAGGCAGAGGAGAAAGACTTCCATGCTGACACAAGACACTGAGGTTGCTGCACGTAGTGGTCTGACATCCCTCGCGGGGTGTCCATCTAGAGACCAAGACTGGGTCCTTCGATCTCTCACATCAGGTAATGGGGTTGGCTCTATCCTAGGGGGATTCTTGGCTATACACCTACAAACATGCTAGGTACATTTAGTTAGGGTTAGCGTTGTAGGAGTACGCATTATTACTGTCATGTATTTACATGCCAGTATATGTCCATTGTTGTATCACTATGGTAGAATTCTACCATCTGTTTACTCTGTTGGTGCTTATATCAGTATATAACTACAAAAAGACATAGATCTACTAGAACTTGAGATCAAGCAACTAAATCTACCTGAGGCAATAGAAAAGAATTATGCTATCTTAAATGACATCCTACAACGCCATCTTTCAGACTATAAACAACGTAAAACTAGGAAGCTTAAGAGGGACGAACGTGACTATTCTAGTGGCAGAATTTTCACGTTCGCAAAGAAATATGACCACCTAGTTCCTAAAGATAGCAAGACAGGTACAAATGGCAAATCGATAAGTTCCAGCTCAACATCCTTGGATACAGCATAGACCAGTGGCAGTGAGTCTGACAGGGGGGACAGCACCAGCAGTGTTCCGAACAGTGAGAGCCGTTTTTTAACATGGGTACAAAGAATAAAGAAAGGAAACGGGGAGAACAGACTGCCCCGCACCAATAGCAAAACAAGGAGGGGCAAGAGAGGAGGTGCAGGGAGAGGAACGTCCAGGGGTGAGAACCAGATCCTGGAACCAGAGGAAATGAGCAATGTCAGTGTTGTCAACCTGGCAGATAAATGCCTTTCTGATGATGCTCTTTCTGCGCACCCAGGCTGCTGCACCCCATCGACTCCCGCCGCCCAGAGGTGTCTGCCCGCCTCTGCGCACCCAGGCTGCTGTAGCCCATCCACTCCCACTGCCCAGAGGTGTCTGCCCGCTGCTGTGCACCCAGGCTGGTGCACCCCATCCAGTCCCACTGCCCGGAGGTGACTGCCCGTTCCTGCGCACCCAGACTGCTGCATCCCATCCACTCCCACTGCCTAGAGGTGTCTGCCCGCTCCTGTGCACCCAGGCTGCTGCACCCCATCCACTCCCACTGCTCGGAGGTGTCTGCCCGCTCTTGTGCACCCAGAGTGCTGCACACTATCCACTCCCACCGCCCAGAGGTGACTGCTCGCTGCTGCGGAAACAAGCCTCTCTGCTCACCTTCCGCCACCGGCGTGTGTCTAAGAGGGTCCACCACGTGCCGAAGCAACCTCCTCAGGTGTTGCGTACACGCGGTCAAGCCGAGCTCACAATTCAAAGTGGGTGTTGATTGCAGGATGGCCACACATCATCGCAGGCTGCACACGCGCTCAGCTCTGGTGGCACTAACTCAGTGGAACTGAAGTCATTGCCTCGTGGCGGGAGGTCCGGGGGGGTCGTCCATCTGTGAATCACAGCCTGCTAGACAAAAAGCAAGATAAGATTGTGCGTCATGCGTCCATCAAAGGAGAGAGAGAGAAAGAGTGAGAGAGAGGAAGAGAGAGAGAAAGAAAGAAAGAGTAAGAGGTAGAGAGAGAGAGAGAGGAAGAGAAAGAGATAGAGAAACAGTGAGAGAGGAAGAGAGAAACTTTGTGAGAAAGAGGAAGAGAGAAACAGAGGAAGAGTGAGAGAGAGGGAGAGAAAGAGAGAGGTAGAGAGAGAGAGAGAGAGAGAGAGAGAGAGAGAGAGAAAAAAAAAAAAAACTGTGTGGGAAGAGAGAGAGAAAGAGTGTGAGGGAGAGAAAGGAAGAGATGGAGAGGGACAGTGAGTGCCCACACTGTGGACAAACCCCTACAGCTCACCTTTCCGTCACCGGTGTGTCTCCAACCACGTGCCGGGACACAGTGGAACCCTCAAGCTAACTCATCTGAAACGTAGTATGGAATCAGTAATGGCAGAGTACATAAAACTGCACACGCCTAATTCTCTGTCCCGCCTTTGTGCATCCAGGCTGCTGCACCCCATCCACTTCCACTGCCCAGAGGTGTCTGCTCGCCGCTGCTGCACCCCATCCACTTCCACTGCCCAGAGGTGTCTGCCCGCTGCTGCGCACCCAGGCTGCTGCACCCCATTCACTCCCACTGCCCGGAGGTGACTGTCCGCCGCTGCGCACCCAGTCTGCTGCACCCCATCCACCCCCACTGCCCGGAGGTGACTGCCCACCGCTGCGATAACAAGCCTCTCTGCTCACCTTTTGCAACCTGCGTGTAGGAAAGAGGGCCTACCGCGTGCCGCTGCAAGCCCCAAGCCCGGGGCCCGCGGACACGGCACCCTGCATATC
The DNA here is from genome assembly GCA_963921515.1 of Calotriton arnoldi. Lineage (NCBI taxonomy): Eukaryota > Metazoa > Chordata > Amphibia > Caudata > Salamandridae > Calotriton > Calotriton arnoldi. The sequence goes on from CAWUFW010000363.1 coordinate 2,541,635, forward strand.
ATGCAGCCCCGCTCCGCAGGCCACCAGGTCTCACATTTGGTGCTGGGTCTTGATTTCACCATGGCAGAGGACATACCAGTGCACCGGGCTTTTCATCGCAGGCTGCACACCCGCTCAGCCCTTGCGGTGCCACTAACTCTGTGACCAGCGAGGCGACGCCACGTGGCGGTAGGCCTGCGCTGTCTGATGGCTCAGGCCTACACTGCGGTCCAGCAGAGCACACACAACTTGAGCTGTCCAGACCGCCGGGACGGGCCATCACCGCAGGCTGCACACCCGCTCAGCAGTTACGGTACCCGTACCTCAGTGGACCGAAAGTCACCGTCCCGTGCCGGTGTGCCTGTGCCGGCCGCAGTGTATTCTGTGCGAGCAACTCTGAAATGGCATCAAGCACGTGCGCCCGGTCTTTTTTATTGGCAGGGTCACGTGTCCTGTGACGCCTGTGCTGGATGGGTGTGGTGTGGGTGTATACTAGCCGTGAGGGAGTGGCTGTGGCGTACTGACAACTAGGGTGTGACCAGCAGATCACTGCAATGAAAATCTGGGCCATGTAGCGTTGTTGTCCTTCCCTGTAAGCGTAAGCGGAGTGGGCTGGCCTGGCGTATGCAATCCTGCGTGAGGCTGTGAAGAATGACTCCGGAGCTATGGGCATGGCTCCGTCCTGGGCTGTATGAGGAATCAACTGATGCGGGTGTCCCTGTTGTAGTGCTGACGTCACCCGGGTCGCAAGCGCCAATGTGTCACTCTATGAGCCAAGTCCCACAACATGGAAGGTACGGGGAATCACTGACCCTACATTCATCCATAGTTCCACACATGAAAGATGGTGGACATGACACATCTGTGTGGATATGAATGTTTATTGCACATTCAGTGGAGTGTTGCAGCTGCAGCAATACAGGGCCATGCAAAGTTTAAGTTTCAGTTTTTGGCACATGGAGGGCAGCCAATTAGACCCAAGCTTGTGTTCGGGGTTAGGCTGCGCCAACATATGTACTTATACAATTACTCCGCCAATCCCCAAGCACTTATAAATTCACTATACACTCTCCTTGCAGTACTCTAATGATCCAGTCTCTACGTACGTACTTGTACAATGACCCTTGAGAAAGTTACATAACCGAAGTTTTCCCCACTGCCAGAGGTAACATGGTTGCATACGCTGTCCACAGCACAATGTAATGTGGTAGGGCCCAGGGGCGGCATCTTGCATACATAATGAACACACGGACACAGATAGATAGTGGAACTGGGTACGGGCATGTGCGCTCGACTCATTTTTATTACCAGGGTCACATGTCCAGTGACGTCTGTGCTGGATGCGTGTGGGGTGAGTGTAAGCCAGCCCTCCGGGAATGGTTGGTGCTGGCAACAAATACAACAGTAATCATTGGATCAGACACACAGATTCAATCATAAAGGGTCAATGATTTGTGCTGCACTAAGGTAGGGGCAACAGATGTGAAATAATACACACAAGATTGTATCGTAAAGGGTCCATGACTTGTGGTACACTGAGGTAGGGGCAGCAGATGTGAAATTATACACAAAACATTGTATCATAAAGGGTCCATGAGTTGTGCTGCACTGAGATAGGGGCATCTGAAGCATTCAGCGTGTGCGCAGCTGCCAGCGATGATGCGTGGTGCGGGCTAGCCGCACTGGGAGCAATGTCTGTTGCCTACTGGACTGAGTCATCTGCAATCGCGACTCGATGTGAATTGTGAGCCCTGCTATCCGCAGTGTAGATCGAAGGTAGTAGTCAGCACAGACATCGAAGAATGCTTTTAGTCACTTCCTGTTTACAAAATTCGAGGACATAGAGTACAATTCTCTCTGCAATAAATAAATCCTGTCTCAATTTAAATTGTGACCTCTGCTAACCGCAGTGTAGGTGTATGGAACAAAAGATGAAACATTTATGGAATACACTGTCGAAATATGTAGGTTTCAGGGACGTTATAGTTAGTTGCCTACTGGACTCTAAAATTAATGAATGAAGACTGAATTTGAATTGTGAGCCCTGCTGAGCACAGTGTAGGCCGGAGGCAGCGGTCAGGAAGGGCCTACAGCCACGTGGCGTTGACTTGAGCTGCGTACAGTTAGTGGTAGGTGTGGCGCTCGGCGTGTGCGCAGCCAGCGATGATGCAATGTCTTTTGCCTACTGGACTGCGTCATCTGCAATCGCGACTCGATCTGAATTGTGAGCCCTGCTGACCGCATTGTAGGCTGGAGGCAGTGGTCAGGAAGAGCCCAGAGCCACGTGGCGTTGACTTGAGCTGCATAGAGTTAGTGGTAGGTGTGGCGCTCAGCATGTGCGCAGCCAGCGATGATGCAATGTGTCTTGCCTACTGGACTGCGTCATCTGCAATCGCGACTCGATCTGAATTGTGAGCCCTGCTGACCGCAGTGTAGATCGAAGGCAGTAGTCGGCACAGACATCAAGGAATGCTTTTTGTCACTTCCTCTTGACAAAATTCGAGGACATGGAGTACAATTCTGTCTGCAATTAATAAATCAAGACTGAATTCAAATTGTGAGCTCTGCTGTCCGCAGTGTATACTGCCATTCAGTGTTCCTTTGGACTTGCAAGATGAATTTGGTCATTGTACTAAAGCTATAACTGATATAAAACAAGTTCTTGAAGCAAGGATACTAAAAGGATATTATGTAGGTTTTAGGGACGCAATACTTAGTTGCCTACTGGACTCTGCAATTAATGAATCAAGAGTCAATTTTAAATGTGAGCCCTGATGACCGCAGTGTAGGCCGGAGGCAGCGGTCAGCAAGGGCCCACAGCCACGTGGCGTTGAGTTGAGCTGTACAGTTAGTGTCATCTGAAGCAACCAGCGTGTGTGGAGCTTGCGATGATGCGTGGTCCGGGCGGGCCGCACTGGTAGCAATGTCTTTTGCCTAATGAATTCTGTCTTAAGTCCACGTGGCGTTGACTTGTGGTGCACTGAGTTAGTGGCACCTGAAGCACTCAGTGTGTGCGCAGTCTGCGATGATGCGTGGTCCGGGCGGGCCGCACTGGGATCAATGTCTCTTGCCTACTGGAGTGCGTCATCTGCAATCGCGACTCGATCTGAATTGTGAGCCCTGCTGTCCGCAGTGTAGATCGAAGGCAGTAGTCTGTACAGACATAAGTCTGTGGTGCTCTGCTGCTGGGTTCGCAGGGGGCCTGTGTCGAGGAGGCCGGCGGTCACGGCGGAGGCCTCGTGGCCGGGTGAGGGCTGCCGCCCTGGCAGACGCTTTGGCCTTCCCACAAGTGAACCACGCCCAGAGCCCCAGCCTATATATTCATACTCCTACGCTGGAGTGGCGTACGTTGGACCAGCCCTCTCCGCTTCCGCTTCCAGGGGGGGACAACACAGCTACATGACCGAGATCTTCCCCACTGCCTGAGGTAACATGGTTGCGTCTATTGTCCACAACACTATAAGCACCAGCAGTATATGTCCACATGGAGAGGTTTGTGCTCTGCATAGTGAGGTCTGTCCACCACATCACCGCTACACTTGGTATTGTGTGCATTTTTATTGATGGGTGACTTGCGTCCTTCACACATACTTGGTTGCCACATCTCCCAAGATTCAGCTATTGTGTGGCTGAGGGACCATGCCGTTTTTGGAATGTCCGCTGTCCTGTTCTGCGCTGCCTCGGTGGTAGTAGGGAGGGGGTGGTCCGGGGGAGGTCCTGAGGGTGATGGCAGTGGGTGTTGTGGCCTTCTTGGGTGTCGGAGCTGCATGGTCAGTAGCTCTATGACATGTGTTGGTCTTCAGATGTGGTTCTGGGCTGGGCTCCCTTTCACACTGTAGGTAGTCGTCCTGCTTTACACCAGTAAAAGGCATATGTTAAATTCCTACTGCTAACGCAGCTTATCGCCTGTTTTTGGATCGCACCCCAGATTTGGCTGCTCGTTGAAAATATCGGGAAGTGGTGTTTTCGTGTTTTTGCACGGGAACGCCTACTCTGCATATTATTAGCGTTAGTTGTCGCTCTTATTTGTGGCGTATTTTTTTGCGGAACCTATTGTTGGAAAACTGGCGATATCGGCTGTTTTCACTAGGTTGAGAATGGAATGATAATTTAAAATCACTGAAAAAACCATAGGTTTAATGAACATAATTAGAAATTAGCATTTAAAAAACGTTTGAAATTCACTGAAAAAAACATAGGTTTCAGGCACGTTATAGTTAGAAATAAGCATTTAAAAAACCTTTGAAATTCACTGAAAAAACCATAGGTTTCAGGGACGTTATAGTTAGAAATTAGCACTTAAAAAATCTTTGAAATTCACTGAAAAAACCATAGGTTTCAGGGACGTTATAGTTAGCTGGACATTTCACTCGTACAAAACCATAGAAATTCCACTGTTATAGTTAGTTCAGCTAACTATAACTCGCACCCCCGCAATGCACTGCTGATGACATCACATATTACATCATTCATTACATGGTCAGTGACATCACTGATGACATCACTGATGACATCTCAAATGACATCACTGATGACATCATCCAGTGAATGTGTTTTTCTTTAAAGTTTAAATATGTATTATATATATACCAAGGTTTATTGAAGAATGAGTGGGTGTATAAGAGTCTGGATGGAGGATTTAGTAGGTGTGTGACTGACTGTTTAACTGAGTTATTACATGTGTCTTACTGAATGCATGGGTTAGTGACTAAACTGTGTGAATGTCTATATCAGTCTGTTTGCTGTTGTATAAGCTGCTGCATGGGTTGGTCAGTAGCTACATGAGTGTCTATATGGGTTATTAATTGGTTGCCTGAGTGTGTGTGTGTGGGTGCGTGGGAGGTGTGCGACTCTGTGCATACATGTTTGAGTGGTTGGTTCACTGGGTGCATGGGTTCAAGAGTGCATGTGGAAACAGCTGTATGCGTGGGTGAGTGTGTGTATGGGTGTGTTAGTGAGTGAATGGATGTCTCGGTGGTACATGTCCAACTAGCTACATATGTAAAAGACAGTGTATGTGAGAGTTGGAGTATATAAATGACTATACGAGAGAGTTAGTGATTGTGAGAGTGGCTGTATGGATATGAGTGTACTTGTATCACTTATTGTATAAGAGTAATTATGCGTTTTTCTGTTTGAATAAGTGATGTGTTGTGTGTATAACTGTATAGGTCAGTAAATGGAAGTGTGATTGATTATTTGCATGACTGACTAGGTGTGTGAGTAACTCTGGATGAGTGCTGGTGTGCGAGTGTCTGTGTAGGTGTATGAGTGCATATGATAGTGTTGTATTGATTGACTGCATGTATGAGTGATTGTATGGGTGAATGAGTGGATGAGTGTGTAGACCTAAGAACCAGTGATTAGATATGTAGTAAGTGGTATTGGTGTGTCTATGGCTTCAAAAATGGTATTCTGTTTTTTGGAGTGGGTGTATCAAAGGTTATATTAGGGTGTGAGAAGGTGCATCAGATTGTCACATGGATGATTACATCAGTGATGTCATTTGAGATGTGAAAGGCAGCGAGTCTTCTAAGACCCTCAATGCTGCCCGGTGCAGGGTTCCACCTCTAATTCACTTTGGGTTCGCTATCAAAATAATGAGGCAAGCGCTGGAAACTGGAAGAGAAGAAAATGGTTTATTTCTCATGAGGAGATCACGTCAACTGAGACACCGGGATGTCTGAGGGAAGTGTTCTGCTGACAACTCCCTTGGCTCTTCCTTTTATACAGGTTTGACACAATGCATTTGTTTGATCAACATGGTTACAAAAGCTTGGGGTCCCCGCCCGGGCAGGTTGTCACACAAGCCCAACAGTAATTCTCTTCCCACCCAGGTCAAACAGACAATCTTATCTTGCAGCTGGACCTTGCTTCAGGGTCTAAAACATGTGAGACCGGTCAGATCTAAGAGTCCGTTCTGTTGATAAAAACAGGTCCCATTGTTGGTAACAACAAGTCTTGCTGTTTGCAGTGCAATAAATCATTTTGCAAGAGTCTTTTTGGTGTTTGGAACCTGTTTGTGTAACTAGGTGTAGTGAAAGGTAGAGCGTCCAAAGGCTTGTCTGAAAACAGGGATGAGAGGAAAAACGAGTTTGTGGCAGCAAGTGGCGCTGAGGTTTGTTGTGGCAATAGAGTTTATAGCCCCCAGCACACATACCAGGTCGGTCAGAGGGATGCTAGTAAGGGCAGGGTGAAACAAAGGTGACCAACAGAGTACAAAATGGCTGCGATAGATCAAAATGACTGCAACTTATGTGCACATAGAATTCCACCAGACAAGATGGCGCAGGTAATGTTCATAATTGTCATTTTGCTTTTAACAGTGGCCCCTTTGAACATAACTAGCCAGCTTGTCAGTCTATTTCGATCTCCATAATGTCCTGTATCTCTTGATCATACATCACTCTCATTTTTGTTAGCTGAGTGTCCATAGTCTTAGGGTGTAAGGTAGTTATGCAAAGAGAACACAAAGGTGGTATACAGTGTATACCCAAACAACAACCACATATTGTCAATACTGGGACCAAGAGAATCATTGATATTTTCCAACCCCACTCCAAGATGCCCCAAAGCCAACTTCCAACTGTCCAAGTCTCTGATCCTTGATGAATTTCTGAAGATAGTCTATGGAGATGTTCGATTGCTTCATAGACAGAAGGTGAATTATCAGGAATGTATACACAGCAGCTGGCACCGATGATGCGGCATGCTCCTCCACGGTCCGCTAGTACCACGTCCAGGACCATGCGATTTTGCAGGGTAACCAGACGGACCGCTTGGAGCTCAGCAGTGTTGTTGGTGAGGATGCCAGCAGTGACGTTCAGGGCGGTCTCTACCGCTTGGGACAGATGTCTGATGGCTCGGCTGTTTGCCATCGGACCCCATAGCGGGACGAGCCCTTTTGCTGCGTCGAGGAACTGTGATGAGGCAGAGTCTGCTTGATCAATGTCTTTAGAACGCTTTTCTCGATGATGCTCTGCAGGGGCTGTGTAGGTTGGTGGCAAAACAAAGGCGATGTAGCATGTGCCCCCCAGTTTCTTGGGAGCCAGGCGTAGGCTTTGGTTCCACAAACAAAGTACATATTGGATGATGCAACAAGCGCTGGGGGGTTGGCAGTGTTCAAAGTCCTTACAATGCTACAGGTGCTGTGACCCACATTCTTAGTCCCACGGCCTTCAATGCATACAAGGCCAGAGACGTTCACCACAGATAGGGCCACAGTCAGTGTTGCAGCAGTTCTTTTCTTCAGGTAGGAAAATGTGGCTCTGTTAGGATTATTGAACACTTGCATTTCCACTCGTTCTTTGGCGGGGACATCAATCTGGAATGTCGCATTGAAGGTGTGAGGGCAGAAGGGGGCGGCTGTCGTTCCTGTTTTGTTTCGCCAGAACTCGTTGTAGAACTGGGTTGATTGTTCCGTCGGAAGTGGCATTGTCTTTGTAACTTTCTTGTAGGAGCATCATCCAGGCAAGGCAAGATCCGTGAATAGAAAAGGGCGAAGGGATGAAAGGGATGGAATGTTCAGTGGCATGTGGTAACAGCCCACAGACCCAACAGTTGGTAGCATTGGTGGCAAGATTGTGTTGGTGCAACATCTGCACAAAATAATTATTCCAGAATTCTTTGCGTCGTTCTCGGAGATGTGGCGGTAGTGATACCAGGTAGTGTTCTTTCTTGGTGGTTGGTTGCATGGTGGGTGACAATGTTCTGTATGCAGGTGCATTCTCTTCAATGATCCAGAGTGCGACCATTAGCAGGAGACAGGTGAGAAATGCGGCTACAAGTGCAATTGTCTTTGTGCTGTGCAGGTTAGCAGTCTTGGTGTCTTTGCGGTGGTTTTGCAGGTGTTCAGTTTCTTCCATCATCTTCGAGGAGCTCAACAACTGTTAGGACCACAGACTTTTGTCTGGTGCTTTCCTGGTAGCGTTGTTTGACTGTGCTACCGATCTGAGACCTTGACTCAGTTAGTGGCCTGGTCGTTGGAGCTCCCTCCTTTCGTCGATCTTAGGTTGTACCCTTTCCTGGATGGCACCGTGGGGTCGGGAAATTCTGATAGTTCGAGGGTGTCTTCTTGTGGGTAGCAACTCAGAGCTGGTCGGTCTCTCGCGAGTACTTCCTCTTGCACCTCCACCCCTTCACAGGTTGCCAGGGTTGGAGGGACTCGTTTGCAGTGTTGGGCATGCAGCCAGTTTCGTTTTCCTTGCACTCGGAGGGCAGTTCGGGTGGTGATCAGGACTTGCCAGGGGCCCGTCCACCTAGGCTCCAGATTCTTCGTTCTTTGGAAGTTGCGAATTAATATATGGTCGCCTGGCTTTATTTCATGTCCCGGGCCCCTGGATACGTCAGGCAAGGCTTGCTGCACCTGTTGGTGGATAATTGTTAGCTCGTTTGTCAATTTATGCAAGTAATCCGACATTAATATGTTCGGGACATCGTTAATGGAGGTGGGTCTTGGTGCCGCCCAAATGCTCATAGGCCTGCCGATGACCACCTCATACGGGGTCAGTCGGTGTTTGGTTGGGGTGGAGCGCATCGATAACAATGCCAATGGGAGGGCGTCGGGCCATTTCAACCCGGTCGTGGCAACTATTTTGGCTAGTTTTAGTTTCAACGTTGCATTGTGTCTCTCTACCAGGCCCGCTGATTGGGGGTGGAAGACGGCATGGAACTTTTGTTTTACCCCCAACCCTCTCAGTATGTTCTGTATCACCTCGGCTACGAAGTGGGGGCCGTTGTCGCTCCATAAAATTCTGCAAAGGCCGTATCGGGGGAAGAATTCTTTCAGCAATACTTTTGCAGTGGCTAAGGCGGTATTGTCGCGGGTGGGATAGGCCTCCACCCATTTGCTAAAAGCGCACACAACCACCAGGACATATTTTAGACCAAGGCATCTCTCTAGTTGAATGTAATCCATTTGAAGGATTTCAAAGGGGTGGTCAGGGACTCCAAACCCTCCCCGTGGTACTACTGTCCCCTTCCCTGGATTGTGTTGTAGGCAGACTATACATTGTTGTACTAGGCGTTTTGCAGATTCTGCTATCTTGACGTTATGCCATACTCTGGTGATTAGTTCAATCATGGGGGTGGAGCCTATGTGTGCTGGTAAATGTGCCATGGTCAATATGGGGATGAGGTAGGCATTGGGTAACAGCCATTTATTTCCGTCTTTAGTTCTCCAGCAATCTTCCTCGTCTTTTAGTCCCACCTTTTCCCACTCCATCAATTCGTCTTGTGTGCCTGTAGTCTGTATGTCCCTTACAGTGGTCCTGGCGTCAGTCCATCGTTCAGCTTGTGACCTGGTCACATACATTCGTGTCGTAGTTCTGTCTCCTGCCGTGGCTCGGGCAGTAACGTCTGCTAGTGCATTTCCCTGTCCAATGAGATCAGTCACTTTCCTATGTGCTTGGCATTTTATCACTGCTAACTTCTTGGGGAGGAGGACTGCTTGCGTCAAGGCGGAGACTAAATCTCCATGCAGGATGGGTGTACCGTGTGAAGTCAGGAACCCTCTTTCTTTCCATAAGATCCCAAAATGGTGAACCACCCCGAAGGCATATTGGCTGTCGGTGTATATGTTAACTGTCGTGTCAGTCGCTAAGATGCATGCTCGTGTGAGGGCAATGAGTTCTGCAGCCTGGGCTGAACGTTGGGGAATACGGGCTGTTTCCAGAACGGTTCGGGCTGTGGTGACAGCGTATGCAGCTGAGGTGGTGCCGTCGGGGAGTTTGATGCACGAACCATCCACCCATAGTTCTCCATCTGGTTCTAGAAAGGCGGTGTCTCTGAGATCTATTCTACTCTTTGTTTGTTCATCGGTTAGTGTCACACAGTCGTGTAGTGGAGTCACGCTAGGATCATTTTCGGGTAGGGGTAACAGTGTGGCTGGATTGAGGGTGGTGCATCGCTTTAGGGTAATCTGCGGTGCTATCAGGGTCAACTCATATCCTGTCAGTCGGGCGCTAGTCAAGTGTTGGGTTTTGGTCTGGTTTAGTAGTGTGTCGACTGCATGGGGTACTAAAACAGTGACTGGATTGGAGAGTACTATTCCTTCGCTCTGGCGTATCGATACTGCTGCAGCTGCCACAGCGCGCAGGCACGCTGGCAGTGCTCTGGCTACTGGATCGAGGGTGGCAGAGAAATATGCACAAGGGCGTTGTTTTTGACCAATTGATTGTGTTAGGACAGACAATGCACATCCTTCCCTCTCGTGCGTGTAGAGGAAGAATGGTTTGGAGTAATCCGGGGTTCCTAGGACAGGTGCTGAACAAAGGGCATTGCGTAGTTCTTTAAAGGCTGACTGGCATTCGGGGTTCCAGGGGAGAGGTGAGGGGATGTCTTTAGCTAGGAGGGAGAGAAGGGGTTTGACAATGAGGCTAAAGTTCGGTAACCACTGTCGGCAAAATGAGGTGAGACCTATCAAAGAGCGGACTTGTTTCTGATCTTTGGGGACAGGGGTGTCTAGAATTGTCTGGATCCTGTCAGGCGTGAGTTTCCTCCCTTCTTTGGATAAAAGGTGACCCAAATAGGTCACTTGTGATTTACAGAACTGCAATTTCTTTCGGGAGACCTTGTGACCAGTCTCAGCAAGAAAATGGAGTAGTTTGATGGTGGCTGTGACGGCTATTGGTATGGTGTCCGCTGCTAGAAGGATGTCGTCTACATATTGTATTAGTGCCAATCCATCTGGCAATTGTATGGCGTCCAACTGTCTTTTAAGCGCCTGGCTATAGATGCTTGGGCTCTCAGTGTACCCCTGAGGTGCTCTGCAAAATCTGTACGAACGGGAGTTTAGGGTGAATCCAAATAGATAGCGGCTGTCCTTGTGTATAGGTATGGAAAAGAATGCGTTTTTGAGGTCAATTACAGTGAAGGTGGTGGCAGTGGAGGGGATTAAGGTCAAAATTGTCGTGATGTCGGAAACTACTGGTTATTGTGGCACTACGATTTTGTTTATCTCCCGCAGGTCAATGATGAAGCGGTAGGCTTTTCCGTCTCCCTCTCCCTTTACAATCGATAGTATGGGACTATTACAAACGTTGCTCACTACTTCCTCTACCACCCTTGCCTCTACCAAAGAGTGTATGATCTCTGTCAGTGCCTTCTCACCCTCTGGCGATATTTTGTACTGCGGTACTTTCGGTAGGGTTGCGTCCTGTCGTATTGTTACGTGTACTGGGTCAATCATCATTCGTCCTACGTCTGAATCAGCCCTAGCCCATAAGTGTGATGGCAAAGTGTCCAGTAGGGATGCGTCAGCCTCGGAGATGGGAAACATGTGCTGATTAGGGTTCTCTCTATGGCGCTGGGGGTTGTCATACAGGACGACACGCACTCCGTCTGGTGAGCATCTGATAGTCGCATGGAAGTGTTTCAAAAGGTCGAGACCCATAATGGCGTCTGGGGTGTTGGAAGAGAGGAGGAATGTTGTTTCAACGCTATTGTTGTCAAGGTTAAAAGGGATCGGTCGGGACAAAGGGTTGGTGGAGGGCGTACCGTCAAATCCTATTGAGGGCACATGTGAGCCTGACAAGGGTGCCTTTGGAATCAGTCGTTTGGATAGTGCACTACGTGTTGCTCCCGTGTCTACCAGAAATGGCGACTTTGTGCCCAGGACCTCAGCGGTAACATAAGGGCCTTGCTGATCAACATAGAGCTCGACTGGATCCCTCCCTTGCCTCTCGCTGTCCTATGCAAAGTCGTACGCATTGTCATAATCTGTCTGTTGGTACTGATTCTGTTTGGGATGGTCAAATGTGTTCACTCTTCCTGGCCTTTCCTCGCTTGCTTCACTCGCGTACCCTCTCCCACGTCCTCTTCCTCTCTGTCCACTTGCTATTTCCCTCGCCCTCTGCCCCTACCAGCTCCTAACAAAGCCGGGCATTGGGTTTTCCAGTGTCCATATTCTTTGCAAAATGCACATTGATCCTGTCCTAGGTCTTGGCGTCCTACATATGATGTCGATGAATTGTTTCTAGGTGGCTGTACTCTAGGGGTATTCTGCTGGTATCCTCCCTAAATTGCTCCCTTCCTGTATTCGCCCCCTGGAGTTGTGCTACCATTACCCTTTCCTTCAAGTCCTTCTTTTTCCATTCTGTAGCCCTGTCATTTTCGTTTTTCTGATGCTCATAGTACTGGGCCATTTGGAGAATGGCCGCCGGTATAGATGCTGCCCAACTACTTTCGCTGGCTTGTAATTTCTGGGATACATCTGGTAGTAGTCCTTTGACATAGTTCTGCACAAATAAGTGGTGTCCGGTTGCGGTGGACATGTCTTGTCCACTGTAATCTGAGAACACCGTTTCAAATCTGGAGAAATACTCTGAGACATCCTCTTGTGGTTTCTGGCGGCACGCGGTTACTATGGACCAGTCTATCTTTTTCTCTGGGATCAGCGTTTTCACTTTCTGCACTATTTTGTCAGGGAGGTCCAATATTGCTTTAACCGGTTTTTGACCAGGGTTCCGCTGTTTATCTAGTGTGTTGAGTTGTTCCCAGGTATGACCAAGCAGTTCGGTATGGTCTATTTTCCTAATCTGTTTCCACACATCTGCTGGCAAACATAACCCGAAGAACAAGTCTATGTCGGCAAGTGTCATTATTGTTGATCCCAGAGCGGTACCTAGCTCAGTGTAAAAGGCGGTGGGGTTCTTTCATAAATCCGGTAAAGATTTACGGAACGTCAAAATGTCCTGTCTGTCCCATGGTTGATACACCCAATTGTAGACCACCCTTCCTCTAGCATCTTGATGGTTCATATCGTCATGAGTCCCTTGTCCTCTAGGAGGTACCCAATAAGGGCAGCTTCTTTTATCGGCATCATGCTATCTTGTTTTTCCACCGGGGGTCCTGCTATCTTAGATGTCCTGTCCTTATCTATCCGTCCTTGTTCCACGAGGTGACGGAATACCTCCAGTGTGGATGAAAAGAGTTCTGTAACATCGTTGTCGCCTTCATCTCCGGTGTCTACCTTCCTATAGAGAGCCACTAGTCGCTCGGGCCCTACATCTTGGTACTTCTCCTCATATGCAGTAAGAGTGTGGTAACAGACGTACAATAAAGTATCGTTTGCGGTTTTCAACATAGGAGTTGCATATGTCAGTTACATGCTCTTCTGTCTCCTTCCTATCTATGAGGGATTTAACTACTTTATCAATGCCTGCTCGCTCATTTTTACTTAATCGCGGGACCCTGGGCGCTCCTGTTTCTTTTGATCCTACCTCTACTACTGTATCCTTTGATGAGGCATTTGGTGTGGGTGACTCGGTGGGAGCAGAGGCGATGGAGACTGAGGCGATCGTGCCATCTCCGGCTATACTTTGGTGGTCCTGTCGTTGTACTACGGGATGAGTAGGGGCGTAAGGGGGTGGCATGTATATGATTGGGGGACCTAACAATAAATCATCATCTACCCTTTGTTTTGCTGGTAACTTGGGGTAAAGAGTCGAGGGCGTTCTAACAGGGCATTGATCTGATATTTTTGATTCCTGTTCCTTTTTATCGATTTCCTTTTCTTTTAGTTTTTCTTCTAATCTTTTACAGACTTGGTAAGCTGATTTTCGCGTTTCTTTATCTTGTCTAGCTTCGTCCCTTTTCTTTCTTTGAGCTGCCTCTTTTCGCCATAAGCCAAAACTGTCAAACATGGCTGTTCTAGTTTTCTTTTTGTGGAGAGCTAATTCTAACGTTTCTATTTTAGCGGGATCGAAAGATCCCGTCAGTGGCCACTGATTTACCCGGTCCTTCCTAGTGTATTTATGCCATAGTTTGCTATAAGCTACGCTGGCTAATCCATACTTTACGTACATGTCCTTGTTAGGGGTGCCTTCCGGCGGTGCCGGCTGACTGACCTCTAACGAACGGTCTGGTCCAAAACAATAACAATCAAACAATCTAGAGAAAACAGGCATGACGTATTTATCGGTCAAAATGAATATCTCAATCAATTTAGACAAAAAGTCTTTCCCTCATTGTCCTTCGCTGCCTGCAAAGAGAGAGAATATTCCTATTCTTTGTTGTTTGCAAGCAGGGAAATGTCGCAAATAACTCAATATCAAAAAAAGGAATACTAGTATTTCAATCAAACTATTTAATCAATCAATTTAAGTCGTTTTTTCACGACCTTACCCGGACCGTATGGACAGTTCTTCGTCTTCCCCTTCCAGCGCCTGGTTGTCCTCTCACTCCAACAATCAATGCGGCGTTCCTCTAAGGTCCCAGTCAGGACCGCAGGTCACTCGAGAGAGGTCCGTTCGGAACCGGTGAAGTTCAGTCGATCGGCAGCCAGACAAGGGTCTTCTCAGGCAGGTATACCCCAATCGTTTAGTTGTTCACTCCGTCGTTAGGACCTCTCTACCGGACCCACGCGTCGCTGATGGGCCCCTACGCTTGGGCGCCAATTTGTGAAAGGCAGCGAGTCTTCTAAGACCCTCAATGCTGCCCGGTGCAGGGTTCCACCTCTAATTCACTTTGGGTTCGCTATCAAAATAATGAGGCAAGCGCTGGAAACTGGAAGAGAAGAAAATGGTTTATTTCTCATGAGGAGATCACGTCAACTGAGACACCAGGATGTCTGAGGGAAGTGTTCTGCTGACAACTCCCTTGGCTCTTCCTTTTATACAAGTTTGACACAATGCATTTGTTTGATTAACATGGTTACACAAGCTTGGGGTCCCCGCCCCGGGCAGGTTGTCACACAAGCCCAACAGTAATTCTCTTCCCACCCAGGTCAAACAGACAATCTTATCTTGCAGCTGGACCTTGCTTCAGGGTCTAAAACATGTGAGACCGGTCAGATCTAAGAGTCCGTTCTGTTGATAAAAACAGGTCCCATTGTTGGTAACAACAAGTCTTGCTGTTTGCAGTGCAATAAATCATTTTGCAAGAGTCTTTTTGGTGTTTGGAACCTGTTTGTGTAACTAGGTGTAGTGAAGGGTAGAGCGTCCAAAGGCTTGTCTGAAAACAGGGATGAGAGGAAAAACGAGTTTGTGGCAGCAAGTGGCGCTGAGGTTTGTTGTGGCAATAGAGTTTATAGCCCCCAGCACACATACCAGGTCGGTCAGAGGGTCAGAGGGATGCTAGTAAGGGCAGGGTGAAACAAAGGTGACCAACAGAGTACAAAATGGCTGCGATAGATCAAAATGACTGCAACTTATGTGCACATAGAATTCCACCAGACAAGATGGCGCAGGTAATGTTCATAATTGTCATTTTGCTTTTAACAGAGATGTCATCAGTGATGTCACTGACCATGTCATGAATGATGTAATATGTGATGTCATCAGCAGTGCATTGCGGGGGTGCGAGTTATAGTTAGCTGAACTAACTATAACAGTGGAATTTCTATGGTTTTGTACGAGTGAAATGTCCAGCTAACTATAATGTCCCTGAAACCTATGGTTTTTTCTGTGAATTTCAAAGGTTTTTTAAATGCTAATTTCTAACTATAACGTCCCTGAAACCTATGGTTTTTTCAGTGAAATATATATATATATATATATATATCTGTAAAGCGTCTTCTTCCGTCGAAGTAAACAAGGGGACACGGCGGGGCTTAGTAAAACCATTTATTTAAAAAGTTTGGCATGACGCGTTTCGGCGATAGCCTTTTTCAAATGCCACTGGTGCTTAAGGTTTCCAGGTAACTTCCTTTATATTGGCCCATCCTCTAAAGTAGTGTGGTGCGCACCTGAGCCACGTTTCACAGAGAGCACTCGAGCAGTTCGGTGTTTGGAGACTGCAGATTCCATCATGCAGTTCGTTCGTGTCGCAAATGAGTGTTTCTGTTCAGCCAGACTTTTTTGGTACTCCAAATGGGAGGCTGACCTGAGACGTGGTTAGGTTGGAAATCGTAGCGCTGTGCTGAGCAACAAATAGTCTCTAAGCCCTCACTTCCAACCTCGCATTCCCGCTGGTCGCAAGTCCGGAGACGCAGTTCCAGTAACCTTGTCTCTCCATGTGGTCATGGACTGTCCTCTTGAACAGCAGATCCCCTGCTTCCTTTGGGTTGAGCGGCGGTCCAGGTAAAAGCCATTGAACCCAGGACTCTTATGGAAGGGTCACCCTCGCGTGTCACTGGCTACACGCTATATATCTGTAAAGCGTCTTCTTCCGTCGAAGTAAACAAGGGGACACGGCGGGGCTTAGTAAAACCATTTATTTAAAAAGTTTGGCATGACGCGTTTCGGCGATAGCCTTTTTCAAATGCCACTGGTGCTTAAGGTTTCCAGGTAACTTCCTTTATATTGGCCCATCCTCTAAAGTAGTGTGGTGCGCACCTGAGCCACGTTTCACAAGGAGCACTCGAGCAGTTCGGTGTTAGACTGCAGATTCCATCATGCAGTTCGTTCGTGTCGCAAATGAGTGTTTCTGTTCAGCCAGACTTTTTTGGTACTCCAAATGGGAGGCTGACCTGAGACGTGGTTAGGTTGGAAATCGTAGCGCTGTGCTGAGCAACAAATAGTCTCTAAGCCCTCACTTCCACCTCGCATTCCCGCTGGTCGCAAGTCCGGAGACGCAGTTCCAGTAACCTTGTCTCTCCATGTGGTCATGGACTGTCCTCTTGAACAGCAGATCCCCTGCTTCCTTTGGGATGAGCGGCGGTCCAGGTATATATATATATATTCGGAGAATGAAAATATATATATATATATATATATATATATATATATATATATATATATATATATATATATATATATATATATATATATATATTTTCATTCTCCGACCAAGTACCGGCTCCTCTCCACTCGGGGTCGGTGCGAGTACCGGGTGTCGGATCCCGGCTAAGATACACAAAATTTCCGTTTTAAAGAGCTCCTCACTCAAACAGGAAAAAGGGACTCGCACTCCAGGGTGAATGTAATTCAATATTTTTACTGGCAACGCGTTTCGATCAAACGATCTTCTTCACAAGCCAACATTTCACCACTAGTGACCACCATTATATAGTGTGTTTACAAAAAATATATACAAAATAAAGAAAGGACCAACGTAAAGTACAGACATAGAAAACATACTATCCTTATTATTTCTAGGTTTGCAGTACAAGGACAGACTCCCCGCTGGCAGGCGGTTACACAGCCAGACAATGATTGATTGTGATGGAATAAAATTCACAGTTTAGTTGACACTATGTACATAATTCGTATTAATTACGAGGCAGATATTCCATAATTCGTCATAATTGCAAAGGAAAGAAAATATGGGGGTCGTTTTTTTCATTTTTTAAATTTATTTTTTAAAAAACCAAACAATGATGCATGACAGTTTCCTTATTTAAAACACATGATAAATGTTAGATCACGGTCACGCGCAGTGATCAATAACCCACCGCAAAGTAACGGTTTTATTCATTTTCCTTCAGTGCCAATTGGCTGCATCCCTGTAATGGCCAAGTGGCCTTTATATCAGGACAAACATTTTGTGGCAACTCTCAACCCAAATTTCATTGCATTCTTCAATAACAACACCAAGTTAGTCCCAAAAATTATATACATAGAAAACATAATAATTAAGAGAAAAGAGTCATCCCTGTTAAACCCACAGGGACTCTCATGTGTCCCACAAGCATGGTCTTTTACTAAATAGAAACTCTGCTCTAAAGATAAGTGAAGGGGTTCCCTTTGGCAGGGGGTTTTTGGAAAAGGGGGAGGGAAAGTACGGAAAAGGCAGGTGCCTGTGTTTTAAGGTTATGGTAGAGGTGAAAAGAAAGATTTTAAAAAAATAACAAAGAAAAAGTAAAAAAGATTAAAAATGCAGGCTGGACGGACCTTCAAATAATGCTCTCATTAGTATATTTAGTTGTTCTATGCACAGTTGTACTATGGAAAGTTAAATTATAAGTCTATGTCACCCCAGGGTTAGGAGAAACAAAGCAAGCAATGCTTCCTGTGAAGTTTTCCAACCTGCTAATACTGTGTCAAGGTGGAGAGCCCTCCCCGAGCCACAGTATACACAGAGAAATCATGTATCACCATAAAAGCAGAAGAGAGACAATAACATTTCGTGATGTACTCATCCTATATGTACAAAAAGTTCCTCATCTTCGTTCAAACCAAATGGGTTCTTAGTGTCGAGTAGTATGATGTACTTTGATTCCAGTACTCTGAGTTGTTTTTCGCGTTCGCCCCCTCTGGGACTTGCTGCCACCCTGTCAACACCAAAGAAAGACAGACTGGTTTGTGTTCTTGTCATGGTATCTCATCCAGTCTCTTGCAGTAGAATAACTCAGATCATTATTCCTGATCGCTCTAATGTGTTCCAAAATTCTTTTCTTCACAGGGAAAATGGTACTCCCTATGTACATTTTCTTACAGGGGCACACTATAGCATATACACAATGATCAGTATTGCAATTCATAAATTTAGTTATATTCCCAGTTCTCCCAGTTGGTAATGGGTAGGTTTTCCTGTTTTTACTCGTTTTGCAGGCTTTACATTTCCCACATTTGAAAAAACCCCTCTGTTGTTGTATCCAGCTCTGTTGTTTGCTAGTACCCATATAGCTATTGACCAGCATGTCCTTAAGGGATCGTGCCTTCCTGTATGTAACCATGGGATATTCACTGACCTTTGTTCCTATTACTGGGTCATTTTTAACAATGTGCCAGTGTTTCTTTAGGGTCTCTCTAACAGCATTTGACTCAACGTTGAACTCTGTAATCATTCTGATATCGTTAGTCACACCCTTACTGCTTGGTCTTTTGACAAGTAGGGCTGCTCTATCCTGTGAAGCTGCCCTCTCACTTGCTATGCTAAGAACTTTCTCGGGATAGCCTCTATTCCTGAATCTGTGTAGCATAATATTCCGCTCTTTTTCATAGCCTGTATTGGTGTTACAATTGCGCTTAGCTCTTATTAGTTCTCCATACGGGACACTCCATTTCAATTTGGGGGGGTGGTGGCTCTTAGCATGCAGGAGACTGTTCCCTGCAGTTGCCTTTCTATGCAGAGTGGTTGACATTACCCCTTCCCTGATTTGTGTACACACATCCAGAAAATCCATCTCCCACTGGTCACATTTTTGTGTAAAGCGGAGATTTACTTCATTCTCCCCTAGCATCCTCAGGAATTTATCGAGATCTGATTTACTGCCACCCCATATCATGCATATGTCGTCGATATACCTGGTCCAAAACACAATGTGTCTAGTAAGATATACATTTACATCACTCCAAACCAGTTGTTCCTCCCACCACCCCATTAGCATACAGGCATAGCTTGGCGCAAAGCAGCTTCCCATAGCGGTACCAATCACTTGTTTATACCACCTGTCCTCAAAAAGGAAGAAATTGTTATTGAGACAGAAAGTCAACATTTCAATTAGCATACATGTTTGTTCATACAGGAAGACAGACCTATCTCTAAAAAAAATGCCTGCAGGCCCTGAGGCCATCCTTGTGCGCCGGGTATGCCCAGACTTGGGTCCCGGGCTCACTGTGCCACTGGATTCAAGCTATCCTGGCTGAAGAGGGGTGAAACCCCGAAACCGGTCCTAGGATGCTTGTTTCCGGTCCAGGGAGGACCTGGCTTAGCAGTTCGGACTGGACTGTTCCCATGAGGCACAGGGTCAAGACTGATTTGCATATGGCCAGGTCTAAACTGGGGTGGCATGGTGAGCAAAAGAATGATGGATTTAACCCAGATCACTTGACTGGGGGTGAATGTATTGATTTGTTCTGCATTCCGTCCATCAATTGTGTGTCTTTTGCTTCCTCGCCCTAAGTGCGCCGGGTATGCCCAGACGTGGGTCCCGGGCTCACTGTGCCACTGGATTCAAGCTATCCTGGCTGAAGAGGGGTGAAACCCCGAAACCGGTCCTAGGATGCTTGTTTCCGGTCCAGGGAGGACCTGGCTTAGCAGTTCGGACTGGACTGTTCCCATGCAGGCACAGGGTCAAGACTGATTTGCATATGGCCAGGTCTAAACTGGGGTGGCATGGTGAGCAAAAGAATGATGGATTTAACCCAGATCACTTGACTGGGGGTGAATGTATTGATTTGTTCTGCATTCCGTCCATCAATTGTGTGTCTTTTGCATCCTTGTGTTTTATACATGTGTACAAAGACACTACATCTATTGTCACCAACCAGAAATCCTCCTGCCATGTAATCCCCTCAATTTTATTAATAAAATCGGTGCTGTCTCTACAGTAAGAGGGGAGGCTAAGGACATATGGGAAGAGGAAAGAATCTAGGAAAATAGATGTATTCTCTAATAGACTCCCAATGGCTGATATTATGGGCCTTCCAGGGGGGTTAATTTTGTCTTTATGGATTTTAGGCAGCATGTAAAAACATGCTGCCGTTGGATATTTCTTATAAAGGAACCTGTACTCCTCCTCCCCCAGTAGTTCCTGTTGTCTCCAAAGGTCAATTTTACTGTAAAATGTGATAGTGGCTTCATCATATGCACTCTTACTAGCTCTCTCATAGTTACCAGAGAGAGTAAGCTGTCGCATGGCCTCTTTTTGTATAGCTTGACATCCCATAAGACCACGTTCCCCCTTTGTCTGATGGTTTAATGACAAGACCGGGGTCACTGTTAAGTGTTTTTAAGGCTATTCTCTGTTCAGGAGTCAGGTTGTGCGCGTGCTTGTTTTTGCTTTTGTTCCAAATTTTCATAAGGTCTCGTGTTATTACCTCATGAAATGTATCTAGGTTGTCATGTGGTAAGTTAGGGTTAAAAGTGGACCTCGGCCTGAAATTTGTTGGTGCTGTGCCCCTGGTCTCCAAACCCAGTTGTTGTAGGAGATCACGTTCACCTGACCACTCACTCAGTTCTCCTCCCAACTCTGCAAGGCACGCCAGGCCTTCGACATCCTTTAGACATAAAATCTCTGATATTTGTTCTTCTCCCCTTGCGCCACCACCCCCACCTCCTGTAGCACGTTTTTCTTTGTTTAAAAACATTTTCATCAGTTTTAGTTTACGTACATATAAAAACATGTCAATTCTAGTCTTACTATAATCAAAGTTAGATGTTGGACAAAAAGTAAGGCCAAGTTAAAGTAATGTTTTTTCTGCCAATGTTAGTTCGTGCGAGGACAAATTGACCACTGTCAGATTCTGCTCACCCATCATTTTCGTTTCGTCTGCCTCGTTGTTCTCCCATACGGCATTGTGTCCTTTGTGTTTCCTTCCTCCCCTCCTTGTCTGTCTCCTCTTGTGCTTGCGCCTCTTCCTCGTCCTCGTCCTCTTCCCCCTTCCGGTGGTCTTGCTCTCAATGTCATATTTGTTTGTAAAAAACGATATTCCTCAAGGGGTTTAAAGGTTAGGGGATCTCTTCCTTGCCCGTCTGATAGATCCTCCTGGTCTGAATATATCTCTGAGCCGGACTCTGATGTAGCTGTCTCCTGTTGTCTCAGTGCCCCCATCTGTTTAAATTGCTTGATTGCTCCGTCATATCTTCACCCAAAGGTCAGTAACCGCCCACTGGCATAGTCCTGTTTATCTCGCAGAAATTTACTTTTTTTGTTTTGTTTAATTTCTGCCTCGTATTTATCCAGCCTCAGCTCCATCTGCCCAAGGGCTGTTTTGATCTCATCTTGCTCAGGGTGTTTATCGAGTTTCTCTTTCAGTTTGTCGATTTCTTTGATTGTTGTTTCCAATTCCAAGGCAGCATATTTGGACAAAAGTCCCAACATATTCTTACATGTGCCCGCCATCAGGTTTGACCAATCTTCCAGTAGTTTGGGGTGTGGGTTCTGATAGGTTGGTGTAATCAGAATCCTGAGTCCCCTAGGGACCCTACCCACCTCGATGTAATTATCGAGCGAGGAAACCTCCCACCACCTGTTTATTTCCCTCTTCTGCAATTTCTCATATTGAAAAAGCATTTCTTTTAAACTTCTGCTTCTTTCTCCTGTTAATGTACTTATTTCGTGGCCACCGCCACCGTCTTCCTCTTCAATTTCGCAGAACAATGAGCGTGCTGCGTCTGGTCTCCCTGCTCGTTTATTTCTTACATCCGCATTTTCCGTAGAAGGTGCTGCCGCTGCACCAGCCTGCCTCCCTTTGCTCATTTTCTTGTCTTTAATATCATAACATTCAAAGCGACCCTGCCGCTTTCCCTCTGTTGATTTCTAAGGGACACGGTACCCCTGCCAGAATATAATTTACTCTTAATTGAAATACCGGGGGTCACTGCCTGACACTATTGGGCACCGTGATAAGGTCGCATGCATCCTCCGATACATGCACACTCATCCCGCACTTACCCGTAGCGTCCTGCAGATTTACACGCCTCCGTTCTCTGTTTCGTAAAGTCTGCGTCCGGCGGCGGGAGCCAGTTTTAAGAAATGCGAGAGGAAAGTCTCCGACCAAGTACCGGCTCCTCTCCACTCTGGGTCGGTGCGAGTACCGGGTGTCGGATCCCGGCTAAGGTACACGAAATTTCCGTTTTAAAGAGCTCCTCACTCAAACAGGAAAAAGGGACTCGCACTCCAGGGTGAATGTAATTCAATATTTTTACTGGCAACGCGTTTCGATCAAACTATCTTCTTCACAAGCCAACATTTCACCACTAGTGACCACCATTTTATAGTGTGTTTACAAAAAATATATACAAAATAAAGAAAGGACCAACGTAAAGTACAGACATAGAAAACATACTATCCTTATTATTTCTAGGTTTGCAGTACAAGGACAGACTCCCCGCTGGCAGGCGGTTACACAGCCAGACAATGATTGATTGTGATGGAATAAAATTTACAGTTTAGTTGACACTATGTACATAATTCGTATTAATTACGAGGCAGATATTCCATAATTCGTCATAATTGCAAACCAAAGGAAAGAAAATATAGGGGTCGTTTTTCATTTTTTAAAAAATTTTAAAAAACCAAACAATGATGCATGACAGTTTCCTTATTTAAAACACATGATAAATGTTAGATCACGGTCACGCGCAGTGATCAATAACCCACCGCAAAGTAACGGTTTTATTCATTTTCCTTCACTGCCAATTGGCTGCATCCCTGTAATGACCAAGTGGCCTTTATATCAGGACAAACATTTTGTGGCAACTCTCAACCCAAATTTCATTGCATTCTTCAATAACAACACCAAGTTAGTCCCAAAAAATTATATACATAGAAAACAATAATTAAGAGAAAAGAGTCATCCCTGTTAAACCCACAGGGACTCTCATGTGTCCCACAAGCATGGTCTTTTACTAAATAGAAACTCTGCTCTAGTGGTGAAATGTTGGCTTGTGAAGAAGATCGTTGGATCAAAACGCGTTGCCAGTAAAAATATTGAATTACATTCACCCTGGAGTGCGAGTCCCTTTTTCCTGTTTGAGTGAGGAGCTCTTTAAACCGGAAATTTCGTGTATATATATATATATATATATATATATATATATATATATATATATATATATATATATATATATATATATATACACGAAATTTCCGTTTTAAAGCTCTTTTATATATATATATATATATATATATATATATATATATATATATATAGATATATATTTACCTACTGGCGGTCGCCAGTAAGTAGTTATAGTTAGGACCTATTTTCCATAGGAAAAGCATTTTTTGTTTTCCTAATAACTTTGGCGTCGTTTGACGAATCTTTGCGAAATTTTCAAAACTAGTGGGGCGCTCCGGTCAGCTCCTGTCTTGGAAGTTTCGGGGTGATTTGCGAAGCGGGGGCCGAGAAAAAAGGGGGGTCCCAAAACGTGTTTTCCCCATGTTATTTTTCATAGGAAACTTTAGACACTGCTACAACCCGGACTGCTGAACGGAATTATACCAAATTTGGCAAAAAGGTAGCCCTTGGTTCAGAAAGAGTCCTTTTTAGGTCTCGTCTGAGCCAGCGCATGCGCTGCTCTGGCGAGACTTTTAGTAAGCGGCTTTTTAGAGTGCTACCCAGAGGCTTTTGCTGGCCTCCAGCTTGCGTTCACGATCGCTTGCATGCGCGATCAGGCGCCATATGGCTTCCCTCGCCATCTGGCTTCCCACCCTTACACTCGCAGCGGCTTTTATCGCTCGCGATTACTTTCGCGGCCGTGTCAGTTTCACGGCCGCGCGGCCAATGCTTGTTGTAAGCAGTTGGCGTGCTAAAGTATCGCTGTCGGCTGTTAACAGGAACACAGCTGTGCCAGCCACTGCCAGGAAACCTAGAAAATTGCAGCTCCGTTGCACAGTAAATAGCACGTTTACTTTTTTAAGTATTACCAAATTAATGGGATAATAACCGCAGTGCGACGGCCTAAACTGCCTGCATTCGAGGTATGCATGGAAACATATGGCTCCCCCTTTTCACATGGGCCTTAATTACCTCCCCATTATTTAGGCCGTGGATTATCCAAAGCGGTCATTGTGCAGACATTTCCGGAGCGTCTGCCCTCTCCGGGCTTACTGGTCCGATAGCAAAACAAGCCGCTGCTTTCTTTAGAAAGCAAAGCAGCAATTAGAGAAAACAATGGCGCGGGCAGACATAAAAGCAGACTGCGCTTAGGCCGCAAACCTTGACAGCCTCAGCCACGCCCCTCAACATGGCGACAGCTGCATGGTGGGCGGCGCTATTTAAAGTTGTAACGCACAAAAATAACGTGTTTCATAGCGTTGCATGAGAGCATCCCTCCTGTCTGCATGCGCGGTAAGAACATGCTGCTAGCATCAATCTGATTAAATGTACTCTGTTACTCGACCTCTGAAATAAGAAACTCTTAATTAGCCCTGGGAGCTTTCGAATGCTTGACCAGCAGATGAGGGTCGCAAGATGTCAGCAGCGAGTGCTGAAATCACTGAGCCAACTTGGGGTTGATGTCTGGTAGAGGGTGATTCACACCCAAATGAATTGTATTCTGGTTATCGGCCTCAGAAGGGTAAAAGGCAGAGTCAACACGAGTGCTTCTGCGTGAAACAAGTTATGTTCACAGGCGTCTGTGCGATTGAGCAATAATGGAAATCGTCTTCTCCAAATCAGAAAAGTTGGAAACAAAATGGGTTGAGGAAGGGAGTCTATTGGTTCAAATATTGTGAGGTCATCAGCATTGCATTCGGTGTGCGAATTATGGATTTTAGAGCTGTGTGTCCAAAAGACAGGATATGGCCAATGAGGGTATAAAAGACCCAACTAAACTTGGTACAAAGCAACAAAAGGCCCTCTACCCAATGACGTCACAGAAGAGCAGCGGTTTCCGCGCGACTCACCTGTACGTATGAGTAACCACCAGAGGTAGAAAAACAAAATAGGCAAATATAAATATAAACCCTACTCAAACTCATAATTAGGATATAACTAAATCAATCCAACATTTATCATAATGGGCACAAAGAACACATACAGAAAATAACCCTTAGTGTGTATCTACCAACCCCCATGCTTCATAGCTAGAAAGAGCAATATTAGTCCAATTATTGATAAAAATAAGGTCCCTGCTTAGTGAACAGTCCAAACCATGCGGAAGTGATCTGTTCAAGTTTAACCCTTCCTCCGGAAGCCAAACAGTATATATTTAAAAAAAGATATTGATGCACATTTCTGTGGAGTCGCTCAATTTAATACACTAGCATTGCGTATAGAGAGCAGCAATCTTCAAACTTATTAATGCCTTAAACAATTTCATTGGGTAACACCAGAACGACAAACATTTTTTTATTACAATTATTCTGTAAAATTGGTAGCTCTAAACATAATTAACCATTCAAACATTGCTTCTATGTTCAGTTACTGCTTTACAGATGTAATCAAATACATGGTAACACACATGCTATGGGCAGCCTGTTCTCCCCAAAGTGTAAAGGTAGCCACGACGGGATCCTTTATCAGAAATGGAGGGAGAAACTTTAAAAGTTATTTAGAACCCCTGCCCCTTTAACACCTACTCACAGGCAGGCAGGGCTTTAGGTGGGCCGGATCCTGCCAGTGCTCAGCACTGGCAGTTCCTAAAAGCAGGTGCTGAGACGTGTCCCGATCGGGCTCTCCATATTTGCCCTCCCCCTCAGTGTAAAAAAAAAATCTTCTCTGCAGCAGTGCCTCCCTTCACTGCATTTGATTTAACTTCAAAGAGACTCGTTTTAGTTCTTTCACAGCCTCATCATTTCAGAACTGAAGCATTTTTAATATTATATGCAACAAAGCCATTGTTGCTTATTTATCTTATGCAACTAACAACCATTGACAAAGTCAGTAGCCCTGGCTTGTTGTAGGTGTCATTTTACTTGTTGTATCATATATCTGGATGCAGTGAGAGCAACAGCAAAATACCAGTAGGGCGGCACACTATGCTAAGCACAGATTTTTAGCTTACGTGTTTTTAAGCCACGCCCCTTTGAGAAACCCCCCCATTTTTTCATCCCACTTAAAGTCCTGCAGTCAGGACACCAGTGACAAAAGATGTTACCGATGGCCCATTACAGAGTGGCTCACTTTTTCACTAAATATATAGCATTGTTTTCAGTATAATGCTCCTCTAGGCCAGTGCCTGGCACCCCCACTGAGATCGACTGAGTTCCTCCCATGGAGGCCTACCCCTCAGTTTGAAGACCTGGGGTATAGAGTGTTTTGTTGCTTCATACTACATTTTGTGTGGCTGTTGTTCAATTTATAGATCGTGGATCTAGCCATATTTGGGTATCAAGGTTTTTTGGTTTTAATGATAACCATAACCATATTTTAACTGTATTTTATAGGAATTTCTGAGGTTTCTTTAACCATTGGTTAATGTATTATAAGTAAAGCTAACCATAACTTTAACCTTGGGTTTTAATCGATGTATAGTATGCAGTTAAGCTTCAGCCACACTTTCCATTGAAAAGGCATCTTTTTGCCTTAAACATTTTCTTGCTCCTTCCTTAACCGCACCCTCCTCCACACCCACTTGCCCCAATGTGGACTGATTTGCACAAATTTGGCACTTGCTTCGCTTAGTCAACTAAAGTCGGCCAGGCCAGGCTGACCAACTTGCTACCATTAGCCAGGATTTCGGGCTGCAAGTGCCGAGTCTGTGTTACTTGGTACCCTAACACTCCTTTGCCTTACCCTGCTGTCCTGCCATCCGGCATCCCAGAGCCTGAGCAGTATTAACTGTTCCACTTATGGGCTCCTTGGGCCCGGGGTTTTGCCTTTTGCTGTCCTGTTTTCCGCCTTTGTTCCACGGCCTTACTCCTACCCCTTTGGCCACCAGACAGGCTTGGTTCCAGAAGGTGGGCCAGGCCCCCCCCCCCAAGAAATACCCAGGCTCAGTCAAGGCCATTCAGAAGTGAAAAACAAGCATTGGCATAGCCAATAGGTCTCGCCTTTGGGACCTTATAAGTGTTTAGCCATGTAACAGTTGATGTTGTTGCACCAAGGATATTGTGCTGCATAACTAAATACTTATAAGGTCCCAAAAGCGAGACCTATTGGCTATGCCAATGCTTGTTGTTAAATGGTGTAAATCCGTTCAGTAGTTGCTGAGAAATTCAAAAAATAAAAGTTTCGATATCTAGGGACGCGGTGGATTCGCGAACCTTCCCGACCACGAGCTTCACTGTGATTGGCTGCCAACACTCCAAACCAGGAAGTGTTGGCAGCCATCTTGTGACTCGGTAGAACCGAGTCACAAGAAAACAGTGAAACAAGCATGAAAAACAAGAAAAGGGGGCAGGGTAGAAACACCCTGACCCCCTAGGCCTGCTCAGGGGGTCCCACAAGGACCCCCAGGGCCAAAAAAAGCATAGATTTTTTATTTTTTTTATTTAATTTCAGCGGAATTCGCATTGGGGTCGCAAATCCCGCCGAACTTCTTTTTTTAAAAAAAAATGAAGCGCGGGCTCCACTGCTTCATTAAAATGAGGCCCCCGGGTGGGCCAGGTCCCGGGGGCATTCCTAATAAAATAATAGCGGGGGCCCCTGCAGCCCCGGGGACCACCACCTCCCCGGGGCTTTGCACATTAAATGTGGGTGGCACGCAGCCTCCCCGCAGCCCGGGGACCGTCACCTCCCCAGGGCTCTATTTAGAGTTGCGTTGCAGAGAGGTGTAAAAAGGGGCGTGGCCTCGGACCACATCTCTGCAACGCAGCCCTGTGGCGCTTACTGGAGGTACCTGGTGGGCTAGTTGGCCCCCAGGGACCCTCCGGATTCAAGGGGACTTAATCCCCCATCTTAAAAAGCGCCACAGGGCGCGTTTGCACACTTCAGGCCCTGCCCCCTCCCTGCACCACTGTGCAAACTCGCCCCGTGGCGCGTTTTAAGTTGGGGGATTAATTCCCCTTCAATCCTGAGGGTCCCTGGGGGCCAACTAGTCCACCAGGTACCTCCAGTAAGTGCCACAGGGCTGCGTTGCAGAGTGGTGGTCCGAGGCCACGCCCCTTTTTACACCTCTCTGCAACGCAGCTATGTGTTGCTTACTGGAGATACCTGGTGGACTAGTTGGACCTCAGGGACCCTCAGGATTCAAGGGGACTTAATCCCCCAACTTAAAACGCGCCAGGGGGCGCGTTTGCACAGTGGTGCAGGGAGGGGGCGGGGCCTCATATAACAAGTTAGCAATCTTACTGTGTGGGACTTACTGGAGGTAATAAAAGGGATAGTTGGCCCCCAAGGTTGACGTTGGGGGCTAACTACCCCTCCTGTTACCTCCAGTAAATCCCACACAGTGGGATTGCTAAAAGGTGTTTGGAGGCCACGCTCACCTTTCTCCACCACTCTGAAAACGAGACTGCTATTTTATAGTTAGAAATTAGCATTTTAAAAACCTTAGAAATTCACTGAAAAAACCATAGGTTTCAGGGACGTTATAGTTAGAAATTAGCACTTAAAAAAACATTGAAATTCACTGAAAAAACCATAGGTTTCAGGTACGTTATAGTTAGAAATTGCACTTAAAAAAACATTGAAATTCACTGAAAAAACCATAGGTTTCAGGGACGTTATAGTTAGTTGGAGATTTCACTCGTACAAAACCAGAGAAATTCCACCGTTATAGTTAGTTCAGCTAACTATAACTTGCGCCCCCGCAATGCACTGCTGATGACGTCATATATTACATCATTCATGACATGGTCAGTGACATCACTGATGACATCTCAAATGACATCACTGATGACATCATCCACTGACTGTGTGCTTCTATAAAGTTTAAATATGTTTTAAAAATATATGCCAAGGTGTATTGAAGAATTAGTGGGTGTATAAGTGTCTGGATGGAGGATTTAGTAGGTGCGTGACTGACTGTATAAGTGAGTGATTAAATGTGTCTTACTGAATGCATGGGTTAGTGAGTAAACTGTGTGAATGTCTATCAGTCTGTCTGTTGTTGTGTAAGCTGCTGCATGGGTTGGTGAGTAGCTAATGAGTGTCTATACGGGTTATTGATTGGTTGCCTGAGTATTTGTATGGTTGCCTGAGTGTGTGTGGGTGGGTGGGAGGTGTGGGACTCTTTGCATAGATGTGTGAGTGGTTGATTCACTGGGTGTATGGGTTCAAGAGTGCATGTGGAAACAGCTGTATGGGTAGGTGAGTGTGTATGGGTGTGTTGGTGAGCGAATGGATGTCTCACTGCTACATGTGCGAGTAACTACATATGTAAAAGGCAGTATATGTGAGTGATGGTGTATATTAATAACTATATGTGAGAGTGAGTGATTGTAAAAGTGGCTGTATGGATGAGTGTGTACTTGTATCAGTGATTGTATAAGAGAGTAAGTATGTGTTAGTATCTGTATGAATAAGTGAGGTGGTGTGTGTATAACTGTATAGGTGAGTAAATGGAAGTGTGATTGATTCTTTGCATGACTGACTAGGTGTGTGAGTAACTCTGGATGAGTGGCGGTGTGTGAGTGTCTGTATAGGTGTATGACTGCATATCATAGTGTTGTATTGATGAGTGACTACATGTATGAGTGACTGTATGGGTGAATGAGTGGATGTGTGTGTAGACCTAGGAATCGGTGAGTGAGTATGTAGAAACTGGTATTGGTGTGTCTATGGTTTCGAAAATGGTAGTCTGTATTTTAGAGTGGGTGTATCAAAGGTTATATTAGGGTGTGAGGAGTTGCATCAGATTATCACGTGGATGATGTCATCAGTGATGTCATCAGTGATGTCACTGACCATGTTATGAATGATGTAATATGTGACGTCATCAGCAGTGCATTGCGGGGGCGCGAGTTATAGTTAGCTGAACTAACTATAACGGTGGAATTTCTCTGGTTTTGTACGAGTGAAATCTCCAACTAACTATAACGTCCCTGAAACCTATGGTTTTTTCAGTGAATATATATATATATATATCTCCAACAAACACTCCTGCTCCAAAGGAAGAAGAATGCAAAAACAACAGTTGATGGACAGAATGCAGAACAATGTCATACATTCACCCCAGTACAGAGATCTGGGCCTAAATCCATCGTTTCTTTGCTCACCATGCCATTCCAGTTTGAACCCAGCCATATGCAAATCAGTCTTGACCCTGTGCCTCATGGGAACAGTCCAGCCCGAACTGCCAAGCCAGGTTCTCCCTGGACTGGAAACAAGCATCCTAGGACCGGTTTCGGGGTTTCACCCCTCTTCAGCCAGGATAGCTTGATTCCAGTGGCATGGAGAGCACAGGACCCACGTCTGGGCATACCCGTCCCACTCGGGGTGACAAATGCAAAAACAACAGTTGATGGACAGAATGCAGAACAATGTCATACATTCACCCCAGTACAGAGATCTGGGCCTAAATCCATCGTTTTTTGCTCACCATGCCATTCCAGTTTGAACCCAGCCATATGCAAATCAGTCTTTACCCTGTGCCTCATGGGAACAGTCCCGCCCGAACTGCCAAGCCAGGTCCTCCCTGGACTGGAAACAAGCATCCTAGGACCGGTTTCGGGGTTTCACCCTCTTCAGCCAGGATAGTTTGATTCCAGTGGCATGGAGAGCACGGGACCCACGTCTGGGCATACCCGTCCCACTCGGGGTGACAAATGCAAAAACAACAGTTGATGGACAGAATGCAGAACAATGTCATACATTCACCCCAGTACAGAGATCTGGGCCTAAATCCATCGTTTTTTGCTCACCATGCCATTCCAGTTTGAACCCAGCCATATGCAAATCAGTCTTGACCCTGTGCCTCATGGGAACAGTCAAGCCCGAACTGCCAAGCCAGGTCCTCCCTGGACTGGAAACAAGCATCCTAGGACCGGTTTCGGGGTTTCACCCCTCTTCAGCCAGGATAGCTTGATTCCAGTGGCATGGAGAGCACGGGACCCACGTCTGGGCATACCCGTCCCACTCGGGGTGACAAATGCAAAAACAACAGTTGATGGACAGAATGCAGAACAATGTCATACATTCACCCCAGTACAGAGATCTGGGCCTAAATCCATCGCTTTTTTGCTCACCATGCCATTCCAGTTTGAACCCAGCCATATGCAAATCAGTCTTGACCCTGTGCCTCATGGGAACAGTCCAGCCCGAACTGCCAAGCCAGGTCCTCCCTGGACTGGAAACAAGCATCCTAGGACCGGTTTCGGGGTTTCACCCCTCTTCAGCCAGGATAGCTTGATTCCAGTGGCATGGAGAGCACAAGACCCACGTCTGGGCATACCCGTCCCACTCGGGGTGACAAATGCAAAAACAACAGTTGATGGACAGAATGCAGAACAATGTCATACATTCACCCCAGTACAGAGATCTGGGCCTAAATCCATCGTTTTTTTGCTCATCATGCCATTCCAGTTTGAACCCAGCCATATGCAAATCAGTCATGACCCTGTGCCTCATGGGAACAGTCCAGCCCAAACTGCCAAGCCAGGTCCTCCCTGGACTGGAAACAAGCATCCTAGGACCGGTTTCGGGGTTTCACCCCTCTTCAGCCAGGATAGCTTGATTCCAGTGGCATGGAGAGCACGGGACCCACGTCTGGGCATACCCGTCCCACTCGGGTTGACAAATGCAAAAACAACAGTTGATGGACAGAATGCAGAACAATGTCATACATTAACCCCAGTACAGAGATCTGGGCCTAAATCCATCGTTTTTTTGCTCACCATGCCATTCCAGTTTGAACCCAGCCATATGCAAATCAGTCTTGACCCTGTGCTTCATGGGAACAGTCCAGCCCGACCTGCCAAGACAGGTCCTCCCTGGACTGGAAACAAGCATCCTAGGACCGGTTTCGGGTTTCACCCCTCTTCAGCCAGGATAGCTTGATTCCAGTGGCATGGAGAGCACGGGACCCACGTCTGGGCATACCCGTCCCACTCGGGGTGACAAATGCAAAAACAACAGTTGATGGACAGAATGCAGAACAATGTCATACATTCACCCCAGTACAGAGATCTGGGCCTAAATCCATCGTTTTTTGCTCACCATGCTATTCCAGTTTGAACCCAGCCATATGCAAATCAGTCTTGACCCTGTGCCTCATGGGAACAGTCCAGCCCGAACTGCCAAGCCAGGTCCTCCCTGGACTGGAAACAAGCATCCTAGGACCGGCTTCGGGGTTTCACCCTCTTGAGCCAGGATAGCTTGATTCCAGTGGCATGGAGAGCACGGGACCCACGTCTGGGCATACCCGTCCCACTCGGGGTGACAAATGCAAAAACAACAGTTGATGGACAGAATGCAGAACAATGTCATACATTCACCCCAGTACAGAGATCTGGGCCTAAATCCATCGTTTTTTTGCTCACCATGCCATTCCAGTTTGAACCCAGCCATGGATTCAAGCTAGCCTGGCTGATGACGGCTGAATAGCCAGAAACCGGTCCCAGGATGCTTGTTTCCGGTCCAGGGAAGACATGGCTTGGCAGTTCGGGCTGGACTGTTCCCATGAGGCACAGGGTCAGACTGATTTGCATATGGCCATGTCTGAACTGGGGTGGTGGAGTGAGCTAAAGAATGATGATGGATTAAACCCAGATCAGTTGACTGGGGGTGAGTGTTTGATTAGCTCAAGCGCTCCGTCCATCATCCCCTTTGGTATTGCTTTGTTCGCCCTAAGTTGGCAGGGTATGCCCAGACGTGGGTCCCTTGCTCACTTTGCCACTGGATTCAAGCTAGCCTGGCTGATGACGGCTGAATAGCCAGAAACCGGTCCCAGGATGCTTGTTTCCGGTCCAGGGAAGACATGGCTTGGCAGTTCGGGCTGGACTGTTCCCATGAGGCCCAGGGTCAGACTGATTTGCATATGGCCATGTCTGAACTGGGGTGGTGGAGTGAGCTAAAGAATGATGATGGATTAAACCCAGATCAGTTGACTGGGGGTGAGTGTTTGATTAGCTCAAGCGCTCCGTCCATCATCCCCTTTGGTATTGCTTTGTTCGCCCTAAGTTGGCAGGGGATGCCCAGACGTGGGTCCCTTGCTCACTTTGCCACTGGATTCAAGCTAGCCTGGCTGATGATGGCTGAATAGCCAGAAACCGGTCCCAGGATGCTTGTTTCCGGTCCAGGGAAGACATGGCTTGGCAGTTCGGGCTGGACTGTTCCCATGAGGCACAGGGTCAGACTGATTTGCATATGGCCATGTCTGAACTGGGGTGGTGGAGTGAGCTAAAGAATGATGATGGATTAAACCCAGATCAGTTGACTGGGGGTGAGTGTTTGATTAGCTCAAGCGCTCCGTCCATCATCCCCTTTGGTATTGCTTTGTTCGCCCTAAGTTGGCAGGGGATGCCCAGACGTGGGTCCCTTGCTCACTTTGCCACTGGATTCAAGCTAGCCTGGCTGATGATGGCTGAATAGCCA
The DNA here is from genome assembly GCA_963921515.1 of Calotriton arnoldi. Classification (NCBI taxonomy): domain Eukaryota; kingdom Metazoa; phylum Chordata; class Amphibia; order Caudata; family Salamandridae; genus Calotriton; species Calotriton arnoldi. Next base: position 2,575,303 of record CAWUFW010000363.1, read on the forward strand.
GAAACCGGTCCCAGGATGCTTGTTTCCGGTCCAGGGAAGACATGGCTTGGCAGTTCGGCTGGACTGTTCCCATGAGGCACAGGGTCAGACTGATTTGCATATGGCCATGTCTGAACTGGGGTGGTGGAGTGAGCTAAAGAATGATGATGGATTAAACCCAGATCAGTTGACTGGGGGTGAGTGTTTGATTAGCTCAAGCGCTCCGTCCATCATCCCCTTTGGTATTCCAAAGGAAGAAGAAGGCACGTTCTCGAGGCTGCATGGATAAGGCTTCTTTATTTTCTCAGGTCTCCCTCGACCCCGCGGCTGGAGAGACGCGTTTCGGCTGCGCAGCAGCCTTTGTCAATCTAACTGGCGCCATACACATGAGAGTATTTATAACACTTCACACTTTGAGGCATACATAGAAATAAAAGACATACTTTTACGTTTTGGCAATACGTTGATACAAACCCATTACTATTTTTAACTGACATCACAATATCAAAACCGGCAATGTGGCCGGTAAAACATGCAATCCCATGGTATACAAAAAGATGCGTAAAGTAGCCCATTATGGTATAAATAACAGCAAAATGCAATACCATCCTACAAATGCCATGAGTTGTACGTAATGAGCCTTCTAAATTGTGCACAAAACAGATATATTGCCGGCCTATGCCGAGAGCATGTCATATAAACAAATCAGAGTGCATTTATATATTTTCTCATTGGGACGCCAGTACCCTCAAAAAATGCTGCCCTCGTTAAATTAAAAATATATTAAAATGTATTAGACACGTGCTGCGTACATCACTCGGAGCTTTCTATCGAGACCACATTACCCCATTATTAATGAATCAAATGGAGATAAAACCGCCGGTTGTTAACATATGGCTTTTTCAACGGGAACAATATTAACTTAAGGTTCACCCTGTTGTAGATCATGTCAGTATATACAATAAGGGACAGAAGGTACTATGGTAATGTGTATGTAAAGTATCCCGGGAGCTAAATAACACATATGTGCAATTCCGACATAAATGCCTGCCGCCCGGTGCTCACTGATATCCCCAAAAGGACTACAAATCCATAATGCCTCCTGATAATCACATAAGTATCACTGTCCTTGGGAACACAGCCCAGATGAATGGCATTCCACACTGAAATATTCTATTTTTTGATGTGTTAAAAAATGTGTGTATATATATATATATATATATATATATATATATATATTATGTTTAAGTTTAGATGTTCAAATTAGATAGGAACGTAGGTTTAAGAACAGAAATTCGCCAATTGTAATTTAGTAAGGAAAAATACTTGTGCCAGTCATACACTGCCTAAGACCTCCCATATTACATCACTCATGACATGTTAAATGACATAATTGATGACGGGTGCAAGTTATAGTTCTCTAAACTATAACCAGGGCTGCTGGAATTATGTAGCAGTGTTGACAAAATTATGCGGGAAGGAAAGGCAAATTATTCAGTGTAATGCTGCATATTTTGTGATAGTATTACTTCATTATTTTGTCATTTATACAGATGGTAACACTGTCTGGGCAAATATTTTACCTTATTAATACTAGTTTAAAACCCAAATTCTGTGATAAGGAATTGAGACGACCAGTCAACCTTTCCGGAGTGCCATCGACCACCCGGGTAGTAACTCTTGACTATTTTAAGCTGGACACATATTTTTATTGTTAAAATCTGTTGATTATGCAGCAGTTGGTGGATTATGTCTCAAATACGGTCAATCCTCAAGTATGCAGAAAACACCTCGGCCATAGAATCACATAATTACAGTGGCTCTACCATAAATTGGCGAATTTAAATGTTTTTATTTTTAAATCCAAGTTCTTCTCATTTCAGCACCCAACTATAATGTCACTTTAACGTTTTATTTTTCAGTAAAATTCTGTAGTTTTTGTGATCCTGTTCGGAGTTGAGAAAATGCCTAATCCTGTGCAACCAACTTCGCCACAGCATGCCATTTTCCGATATCTGCAGCAGAGGGTTGGCAGCAGGGTCTGGCCTCTGACCTGGCCCTGCACCTATCCTTTTACAGCTTCCAGCCACTCTACTCCACACGACTACCAGCCAGGCCCTGCATACACCCCACCGCAGCTAGGTGGAGGTTTGACCACCGTGCCTGGCTCCCCTCTGTTGGCTTCCAATACTCTGCAGCCAGTCCTCAGAAGGGGACCATGTGCAGTGGAGAACTGATCGCAGGGCCTAGGCCCACCCTTCTGAACCCAGCTTATCCTTCGGTTATACTTGACTGTCATAAAGGGCCAACTGACAAGCTTAGAGGCCAAAGTGTTGCTTTCCCTTGCAATAATCATTTGCTCATGTTGATCGGGCACCCGCAACTGAACCTCAACATCGTGATGGAGAAGCTTGCTGAGAGTCGCACATGGTCATACCATGGATTTAGATTGGGGGTGGTGGTTTTCTTTTACCAGGCTAGGCAATGGGCATCATATTATGGATGCCCTAGTTGGCAAGAGTTTCTATTACATCAGTGCTAGCATTTTACCAGGTGCCAGCAGTGGGCATCCTCCTATGGATGCTGACTAGTTGCCAAGAATTGACATGTACCAAAGCTGCGAAGAATTACCACCATTGTGAGTACCATTATTTCACCATAGATAAACAATTTGCATGATCATCATACTGCACAGCATAAGCAAATAGCATTGGCAAAGCCGGTAGGTCCAAAAGGCAAGACCTGTTTGTTTTGCCAATGCTTATTAATTCTGGCAATGGCCAAGCCCTTTTGATTGTATTAAAATAATATGGATTATATAGTTATGTATGCTGACTTTCACCTAGCCCTCTATAGCCATTGGTCTATTGTTGTCAAATTTTGTTCCACCCACTTCTGCATGGGGCCAGCCTACCTTAGCACATTGGGTGACTTCAATGAGAGTGATTTCATTCTGTTCTTGAACAGTGTGCACTTATATAAACAAGCATTGGCAAAACCAACAGGTCTCGCCTTTGAGACCTATTGGCTTTGCCAATTGCTTGTAGCCATGCTGTACAGCATCCCTGATACCTTGAGGCACGACTTAAGAGTTTTAAAAAAGCCTTTGATTTTGTAGGTGCGCTTATTATGCAGGCTGGTTGGATTGGTATCTAAAAAGAAAAGTGTTTTTTTTAAAGTTCTTGAAAAGCAAGCAGTGGAAGCCCTGAAGACGACCAATAAATATAACCTGTAGACGGTACCTCTGTGAATATTTACACGCTTTCTAAATTTAATTTCACTTCTTGTGTTTAGCCTCTCTGCATCCATCTTTCACTTATTGTTGGCTCCGAGGTCTGATACCATCTTACTTTTTCAGTTGTTCCTTCATTTGGCCTTTTCAGGATTCTGTGGTGTTTAATGAAACTCTTTTAAACTTTTTCTATACCCATTTCCTAATTTTTCACACTCTTCGATAATTTTCTTTTTATTTGTCTTGCAACGTGGTGTTATGTACTTTAAGCCCCTCTTGCTATTTTGTAGAAAACTATGCTTGAAGGGTTGAGTAAAATGTCACTCAAAAGAAACTTTCAGATGCTTCACGGAAATCACTGTGTTAAAGTTTGGCATTTCCCCTTATAGAGGGCTAGTGCAGTTTAACAGTGTCACAGTACACATTATTCCTCTAATGTGTCTTTCTTTTTATACATGCGCAAACCATTCAAACCGTGTTGCACCACATCAAAACTGGAACTTCATCTATACCAAGTATCGCCATGTACTTGTGCTTTAGCTTTGCTTAAGCAATTTGCTGCTTATGAGATCCCCCCTCCCCCCCCCGTTTGTGTTAGACCATGTGGGGTGTTGACTAGTAAGGCCTTGAAGGATCTCCCAGTTAACTAAATTTATCAGTACTTGATCCTCTCCCAACCCCCCCCCATCCCCCCCAAAGCCAGTAACTCCCATACCCCCATAGGTTTTCCCTGATAGATTCAGACAGGTCAAACCAGTTAATTTGAGGGAAAAGGCCCAGAGAAAACGTAAAACATGATGGATTTGGTGGGATTAATACCGGGCCGGCAAGTTATGCCTCATTTAAAAGTTGAAAACTCTGAATATGAGATATTTACCACACCCATTAAGTTCTTCACCCCGTGGAGATGGTATTTTTCATAATACCCCACCAAATTCCACCTAACGTGAGGTAAGTGCCTACTTGTCTTGCTCAATCTTAAAACGTTAATCACATTTACAATTTGAAATAAATGAAAACATATCTCAAATGTATATGTATGCTTGAATCGGCAGAATAATGAGAGTTGGAATCCCATTCATGCTGTGGTGTCATGTGAATTTGCTGAGAAATATGTGAGCTGTTAGACAAACAGAACGAAGTAATACATCTTTCTTACATTTGCACCCAGGGCCGGACTGGCCTTACCGGGCATCGGGGTTTCCCCAGTAAGCTGGAAGGGTGGGGCCGGTTTTGCAGTGGTGCTGAAATTTCGGCTCCCAGTAACAAAAGCAGCAAGCAAGTGTTTTTTCAGCCTCCCGGGTTCAGGCAGTGCTTCTCCAGGGGCTGGACCGAGAAAATTGCCAGAGCTGCTTTGGGTTCCAGTCCAGCCCTGGTCGCACCTATTTCATTTCGCTTGTATACCCCTCCGGGTGAACATGTTCAACAGTGGGATCTAAGGTGGTAATAGATGCATATTTGTTGTATGTTGTACTTCACTGCCTGCAGACTCTGCCGACATTTGTCAAGAGACACAACGTGCCAGAAGTGCTAAAGGTTGTTTATTGTCTCTTTTAGGCCTGTATTGATGAAAACCTAGATATGGTCAAGTTTCTTGTGGAGAATGGAGCTGATGTGAATCAGCAGGACAATGAGGGCTGGACTCCCCTTCATGCTGTGGCCTCCTGTGGATATCTGAACATAGCCGAGTGAGTAAACAAACGCATGCATGACATCAAGACCTATTTTTTAATTTAGATCACTTTTAGGTTGGCCCCATCAGACAACTGGCACTGGTTTTCCAGTGATTTGGTTTTCTTACACTTCACAGAACGTGGCATGGCTCGTCTATAAAATAGTGAAAATATCGATGAAAAGGTGGGGAATGTACAACGAAGTAGCACAGCGAGAACATGAACTATCATAGTATGGGTATAGGTACCTCATTATATAACACATTAGGAAGTTTTAGGGTAATATGTAGGAATATAGATCTCCGGAATGGCAGTAAAAACACCAACAATTAACTTGACCACAGGTTAGAAAAAATGGTTAAAGCAAAACTTGAAAGTTTAACCTCTTGGTAATGGAAGGAAATTCAGCAAATTGGCCCGATGTATGTAAATTAGCTCAACTGGTGATGGCAGTTCTTCTCACTGCCTTATATATTTCGACATATGACCCGAAATGTTAAACTGACTCCTAAGTGGACATTTAATGAATTTGGAAATGAGGTCACTCCTAAAATGCAAATTGGCTAAGAAAAGTCGGCATACAATATTGAAAAAAACTTCACTTGGTGGCATCTTGCAAACTTAAAGCCCCGAGTGGGAATGGACCTGAATTGCATTAGAAGAAGCGAGTGGGACGAGACCAACACAATTTCTGAAAAGCAGCTTAAAAGTGAGGAAATTACAGCAACAAATGTGAATTACGGAATGTAATTAGGAACAGTGATGGCCTTCAACAACAGGAATGATCTTGAATGATTGTAGAAGCTTCCCTCATACTCCAAAGATCTAACCATTTGTGCCAACTCTTTCCAGGTTTCATCTGATCATGTATCGGAGAAAACCTTGTGTTTCCAGATTTCACCTGATCATGTATACAAGAAAACCTTGTGTTGACCACTTTCACTCTTGAGGTGCAAGTTAAAAAAGAATAGACTGTGTGAAGAACTTTTACTTCTCAGTTGAACTGTGATATTAGGGCCAGGATGTTATCCACCATCAAGCCAAGGTTATAAGAGGTCCGTGGTGAGGGGAACTGCCTGAAGTGAAGCTGTTGCGGGGCAGGCATGTGGATGAGATTATTAGTCACTTTGATGAAATGTACAGTTTGGGAAGTTTTTGCAAGCCTGTTTCTTTACATCCACTGCCTTTGGTACTTGCAAAAACAGATCAATACTGATTGGAATTTTGTGGTACGTGGAACCTAGTACGTCTTGGTGAATCTATAGCGCTGTGTGTGTGTGTGTGTGTGTGTGTGTGTGTGTGTGTACGTGTGTACATGTGCACGCACAAAAACATGGAAATGGATTTTAAGCTTTCTAATAACTTTAGCACTGTTTGACGAATCTGTGTGTGTGTGTGTACACACGCACAAAAACATGGAAATGGATTTTAAGCTTTCTAATAACTTTAGCACTGTTTGACGAATCTTCACAAAACTTTCCACAAAAACGTTAAGCCATCTCAGCTGCTTCTTGGAAAGTTTTATGGTGATTTGTCAAGTGGTGGGGAGGCCGTGAGGGGGCAGACAAAGCGGGCGACACATTTTTTCCATGCAATGTTCCATAGGAAAACTGAAAAGCGTTGCAGCGTAAACTGCTGAACGGAATTTCACCTTCTTGGCAGAACACTAGATCTTTGCCCAGAAAGTATGCTTCTCCAACATTGGATCTTTTATAAATTCACATGCTTGAATTACTCCATGTCATCAAGTTGGGAATCACCGTACATTAATACAGCAGAAAACAGTGTAAAAATATACAACACAGTATGCAATGCAAAAGGGCCACAAGAGGAGACTAATACAATTTCCTGAGCAGGATTTATTGTAGCCGCCTCTTCTGGTAATTCACTGGATGAGCATACCTCTAGACACTATAGAGATGATCAACCAATGGTGAAGAAGAAATCTTCAAAAGACTTCTCTTCAAAGGCGCATCGTCGGCGACAAGACTCTCTGACGATTTTTACACTGTCGTTGATGACCTTCCGCCGACGATTGTCATACCGTCAACGGCGAATTCATGGCGACTAGGTTCGCGGCGACGACTAATTTATCAACCGTGCACTTTTAGAGGAGCAGTGTTTTCACCATCAGAGGTGTCAAGTTTACCTCCAGCTCAAATAATGCAATCAGACCACGAAGAGGAAGCTATTGATTATGCCTCCATGACGGCTTACTGCCCAACTCAGTTGGATGTAAGATATGTTCCAGATTTTGGAGAAGAAATGGAGGATAAGTCCTACAACGAATTTGCTTAATAAGCAAGATTATAAGACTCAGACTACTCATATTGATATGAGAGAGAAGCCACCAAGATATTATAGGTTCAAGTGCCTATTATCTTGACACACTATACGGCAGCACACCAGGGCAATATGTCTTGGGAAATGCGAAGAAGGCTACATTTTCATGCGAGGTACTCAGATGGGTCAGGTGAGCAACTCACAACTCAGACATGTCTATTTTAGGAAAGTGCAGCACTTAGACCAGAAATATTTTTCCCAAAGACATTTAGCTAACAGTTGTTACCTTTTAAGAAGTAAGTTCAAACATGGCACTTATAAGGGTAATGGTAAACAAAAAAATATTTTTAAGCAATACCTTTGTCCACATTACCTCTTAAAAACGATTTTTAACTACCACACAACAGACTTCTGCTAAATGTAAACCAAAAACGATTTTCCAGCAATAACACTTTTCTAAAGCAAGCTAAAACCATATTACACAAAAAGCATTATGGAAATCAAAGGAAAGGTATGATTTTTTTTAAAGTGAAATCGGCAAACAAATGAATATTTACAAATTTGAAAAGGAGTAAACCGGCAGGCTACTTAGGAGGTTTGAAAGCAAATGCAATTCTAAGTTGAACTAGAAAACAAGTGAGGAAGGAAGCAGCAGCAAATGTGAGTGCAAAGACTATGGAAAGCAGTGAATCAGTGGAAGACCTCAATAGATGCAACAAATTCAGATCCTACAGTGAAGTAATAATGGAGTGGAGCCTGCCGCTTTCTCCCAAGGTGACCACTAAGATTAAAGCTTTGTCAGCTAACTTCCATATGTCACAGTAAGAGTGAGGGAACCTTTTGATTGTTCTAAAATAATAGTAATTGGCAAAATCCCTCTGTTCGATTATAGATTTTAAGTATGGTACAGTAATAAAAGTGGCTGCAAACATTGCTCTTTGTCTGAGAACTATTACCAAGATAGACGTGGTACAGTTGTCGCACATCCATAATAGGTAAATCAGTACAGATTCTAATACAGATGCAGGTAATTACAATATAGGTTCATTAAGAGTATCTAGTGGGTTATTTGACCATAGAATATCTTGCTACCAGTGGTAACCGCTAAAAGGGTTGGTAATCCACAATTACTTGCATGTATAGCCAGTTAACTGAAATGCACCATTAGATTCATGTATTACTCCTCCATAAGAATGTTCTTTTATTTTTTTTCTTGGTTACTATCTACAACACAGTAAACCAGCATTGTTCATGGCACAGACCTTTTATAACCAATTTGATTTGAAGAACTTTACAAGTATCTACAAACATACAAGCTAACAGCACTACCAAAACCAACATTAACCAGCAGACGCAACTAAACTTCAAATACAAAAATTACACAAACATGGAAAAATCTAAATTTCAATGGAAAGGTTGGAGCTTTTCTAAATTGCTCTTTTGGTTCTAAAAGATTAAGTGATGTACTAGGCTTTTGCAGATCACTTTCTTTTTTGCTCCTAATGCATGTGCGAGACAAGTGTTGGCTGCCCTGATACGATTCAAAGGATGTTGTTCAAACATGTTAAAACTTTTTGTATTAACCGGATATCAGAAAAAAAATGTGGCTAAGTAATAAATTTAATTGTGTGCATATGCTGTTTATACATCGAGCTATATATGACCTTCTTCTGCATTTATTGACATATTCTATTTGCCCTCCCCACGTGTAGAACAGCCTCTTATTGATAACTCCACCAGTGACTCAGGAATGCTTGAGGTGAACCATCAGTTAATTTTCTTCTGTAATGTGATGCTGGATAAAGGGACTGTCTAATTTTGTAATTTAATACATGTTGATATATGTGAGCAATCTGCATTAAATTCTGGATAATATAGTTGGAGTCATCTCATTCTTTAATGAAATGCAGAGTAAATATAATTTATATCTTTAATGAAATTCAATTTTATTCTATGACTTAATGCATGATAAATCAATCAGTTACTCCTGCAATCCATTAAGAAATAATTGACTCAAAGTAATCACGTACGGCAGTTAAACTCTGGGTAAAGCAAATGGTCTTCTGTAGATTAATACCCTTTTCTGCACTTGTGACCAGAAAAAAATGAGCAAACAATACAATAGCTCATTTCTGACTTTGCTAGACCACCACAAAAATAGTTGTTTTTTGTGTAAGCCTCGCTCTGATCTTCAATCTCTGTTCTCATGTCTGACATTCCAGATTATATATTTGCCTCAGCATTTGGCAAGTAGCTCTTGTTATTGAATTCAGAATTTTGTGTATTGTTTTCTGCAAGATGAGCTGTGTAAAGATAAAAACCTTGCCAGCACAAAAATTGTTTGAGCAGAAGAGTTTATCTGCAATTGTTTTATTTTTTTCGGAAGGGTTCTTGAGAGAACAGTTTTTTTTGGGACTTTTAATCTTCAGCAAAAGAAGAAATTTTGCTTTCCAACTTAGAGGCCCAGGTCTAGTTTCCAAAACCACCACTCCTACTACACTGAAAACAATTTCTGTACTGGGTGGACATTACAATTGACATTTTCTTGTAAATTTTGTCCTAAGCCTTATGAAGAGGAACTACTAAAATACCTTACGTACAGCATTAGAAAGACTCATCTTTAAATGGTTGTAAAAATATTTTCTGTAAACTCCATGGGTTGCCATCTTGTGAGTCTCCCATAACTTAATTTCAAAGATTTTTTTTTAGTGTCACTTGTATAGTGTTCAATCTGCTATTAGTTGGAAATCGGTTACCTTTTGCCAGTCCAGCGTGTAAGTTTTCCAAATGTTTCCATTGGTCTCCAGAGTCTGATTTGGTTTTGTGAGGCAGTGTTTTCACTTTAATGCCTTTTTTGGTGAAAATAATTATCTAGAATTTCCTTTTCTTTTCAAGTACATCCATTCTGTCTCAGTAGCGTCCCATAATGATGATCTTCATTTAAGTTAGTATAAAGACAGATAAGTACATGAAAAAATACAGCATAGAAGTAATATAATACCCCAGTGATCCGATTACATTCTCACAAAGTATGTTATATAAATAACTAGATATGTGGTTTAATGTTTTAGCAATATGAAAGTAGTGAAAGAATACGAAAAAATATTATGGATAACAGCAATGCTTAGTCATACGACAAATCAGGTTAATATGAATTGCATCATATTTGTGCAGACTCCTTATACACTGATTTAAAAAAAAAAAACCTTTTCCACACTAGCTAATCTTGTTGAGTCATTCGGCCAAGTTTCCACTTGACACTTATTCCTGGATCAGTAAGTTGTATTAAGGCCTTTTTGGCAATGAATAATGCATGTAAGATAACTGTGCGTTGATAATATCATCCCCAGTGTAGCAAGGCCAAAAAAAGAGATGGAAAGAAAATACCTCATACCAGAATTCAGGTACTCAATCTCTAAACTAAATCATATTACCAATTACAAGACACATATATAGACTTTAGGTCCAACCCCTTCCTAAGGCCCCAGGTCTTCATAAGCACAGCTTTGCACTATTTTCTGAAGATTGTTATGCAGAGTTAAACTCAGACAGATATCCAAAGGGTCAGAACAATGTGCCCGTAGCGCTGAACACGAGTAATGCTTTTCTATTTTTCATATTTAGCTTCTAAATGGATAGACTTCCAAATGTCAGAATTAAAACCAAAGTAAATCCTAAAGAGTTCACTGGCTTGGACATAAGAAACAAACCATTGTCAGCGTTGTATAGGGTCTTCAACTCAAATCCATGATGGAAAACCCCTTGGTTTTTATTATTTTGCAATGGTTCCAATTTTAATCAAGAGTGGCAATCCTGATGGGTTACCCTCTTTAGAAAGAACTTGTCCAGTAGTATCACATAGGTTGAGACATGCTAGCAAGTCTTATCGGTCCATAGGGGAAAGTAGCTTAAGAAGGGTAGTGTGAAGGCAAGTCTTTCAAGTGCCAGGTGTATCTCGCATGATCCCTCAGTCTTTGAAATATGAAACCGTTATGGTTTTTTGAATAACCAAACCTCCCCTTTATAAATCCTGTTTGTGTAGGATGGATTAGATTGGGAATTTTGTTTTTCTATTCCCTCTGTGAATATTCTAGCTAATATATTTAGATCCATATTTAATGGAGAGCTTAATTTACAATTAGAGCAATTCAAGGCATCTTGCCCTTCTTTTCGATTCTGCATTTTCACAGCCATGTTCTTTGAATTGTGTTTGACCTTCCGCTGTATAGTTAAAAGTGGAGATAAGAATACACAAAATGTTGAATAGAAGTCCATGGGAAGGTCATACATACAAGGTGTCCTGACTATTTCTAGCGAATCACTTACTGCCTAAATCTCATAAGTTGTTGTTTAAGTAAGTTAATAGATCCCTTACATCCGGTTTCAATGACACAACCTGTAAACTCTTAAATGGGTTGCAACCTCTACTTCAGATGCCAGATTACCATCTCCATATAAAAAAACAACATCCAGTGTTCTTGATTGAGATACTATTTCTAGAGGCAGTTTTCCTTATACTCATGTGAACTAACAATTTGTCCACCTCTTGCCTCTGACCAAATTCTTTTTGAGTTCTTACAAATACATTTCAGGCCTTCTTTTAATTCAAATACTCATAATCAAGCCTCCCTTTATTACTTTTAATTCAATCTGTTGCTTCATGTATAAGCAAGCAATCTTTTTAGTGTCATGAGCTCTCTAGCCAAACTCACTTGTAGAGCAGGGTTTCTTAACATTTTGACTTATTTTGAGTTCTCCGGACCCCCACTGAATTATTACTAGAATCCGGGGAGCCCCATTGAATCATTACTAGAAGCAAGAAACCCCAGCCTAAGCAATATCTACGATTTGAATATCAAACAAATTCGCAAAAATACAGACGCAACTATATTTGAAATACAGAAATTATTAAATACTTTTTAATTCACAAGCATAGAAAAATCTAATTTTAAATTTCAATGGAAAGGTTGGAGCTTTTCTATCTTCTATTTCTAAAAGACGAAGTGATATATTAGACTCTCGCAGACCACTTCGTCTTTTTTGCTCCAAATGCATGTTTTCTTTTGGTTAGACCATCAATTAAGGCCACTCATTGCCCATAGTATATTCTGTTTGCTGTGCTTGCGCTGCTCCCATGAATCAAACTAAGGATACAAACATAATTTTTAGCCTCCAGTTTCAAATTCTTTCATATTTACAGAAAGTTTTACAGTTTTTAGTTTTACATTTTGTTCCTTTATTTATGTATACTTTATTTAATCTGCTAATGTATAATTTCCTAAACCACTGCAGACCTTCTTGAGTGGCGGTCACCTACAGAAAGTGTCTCAAAGAGATATTTAGTGACCCGATACCTCGAAGAAAACAGCATCCTGGACCCATCCCAATCAGGGTTCCGCAGCAACCACAGCACTGAGACTGCCCTCATCGCCGCCACCGACGACATCAGGATCCTGCTGGACAATGGTGAGACCGCAGCCCTCATCCTGCTGGACCTCTCCGCCGCCTTCGACACTGTCTGCCACCGCACTCTACGCGCACGCCTCCACGACGCAGGGATCCGAGACAAGGCCCTGGAATGGACCACCTCCTTCCTCGACGGCAGAACCCAGAGAGTCCGCCTCCCACCTTTCCGATCCGAAGCCTCCGAGATCATCTGCGGCGTACCCCAGGGATCGTCCCTCAGCCCAACACTGTTCAACATCTACATGGCCCCGCTCGCACGCATCGCCAGACAGCACGACCTCAACATTATCTCCTACGCCGACGACACTCAACTGATCCTCTCCTCACCAAGGACCCCTCGCCGCCAAAGCCAATCTCCATGAAGGAATGAAGGCCGTCGCCGATTGGATGAAGATCAGCCGACTAAAGCTGAATACGGACAAAACGGAGGTCCTCATCCTCGGCTCCAACCCCTCAGCCTGGGACGACTCCTGGTGGCCAAAGACGCTGGGAGCAGCCCCGACACCCACCGACCACGCACGCAACCTGGGAGTCATCCTCGACTCAACGCTCTCCATGGCCAAGCAAGTCAACGCAGTCTCCTCCTCCTGCTTCAACACCCTCCGCATGCTTCGCAAGATCTACAGGTGGATCCCGACAGACACAAGAAGAACAGTCACCCAGGCCCTCGTCAGTAGCAGACTGGACTATGGGAACGCCCTCTGCGCGGGAGCCCCGGCCAAGCTCATCAAGCGACTGCAACGCATACAAAACGCCTCCGCACGCCTGATCCTCGATGTACCATGCCACAGCCACATCACCCCCCACTTGAGGAACCTGCACTGGCTCCCCGTCGACAGGAGGATCACCTTCAAACTCCTCATCCAGGCACACAAGGCACTCCACAAAACTGGCCCAGCCTACCTCAACAGACGACTCTTCTTCTACGTCCCCAACCGCCAGCTCCGCTCCGCCGACCTCTCCCTCGCCACCGTCCCTCGCATTCGAAGAACAACCACCGGCGGCAGATCCTTCTCACACCTCGCCGCCAAGACCTGGAACACCCTTCCACTAAGCCTACGACAGACCCAAGACCTGCTGACCTTCAGGAGGCTACTCAAGACCTGGCTGTTCGACCAGTAGCAGCATCCCTCCTCCCCCCCCCCCCTTCCCTCTCCCCAGCGCCTTGAGACCCTCGCGGGTAAGTAGTGCGCTCTACAAATTCTGTGATTGATTGATTGATTGATTGAGTGAGGGTCAACGGTCCACAGAAATCAAAATATCCCCAGTGGTCTGCGACCATAAGTTAAGAACCACTGTGTTGTAGAGATTTCACTAACTATTTTAAAAGAATATGCAGATCTCTTCTTAGTCTTCATACAGAAATGTCATTCACCACATATCTGCTCTGAAGAAGGGAGGAATTCAATAACTGCAGTTTAGATGTAGTAAGTTTAGATGCATAAAGATCTGTTGACATAAAGATAGGAGCTTGACATAAAGCAGTCTCAATTGTGCAGGATCTTCATTTAATCAATGAATGAGATCATGAAATAGTCCTCAAATAATTAGAGTGGGAAGAAGTAAAAAGCTAAAGGGTTTGTCAAATAGGTGTAAGGCGCTCCAAACATGAGAAATAACAAAGCCTCTTCTCATTTGCTGTTGTTTCATGCTATAGCTGTTACCAATGAAATTAGAATGGTAGTAGAACTGTGAAATAGTCAGACCCTAAATTCACCACCTATTGCAAATGTCATAAACGAGGGAGGAAAGTTTATCCCTTACAAATTGGAAAAAGTTATCCTGGTTGAAATTTGGAGCATAGATATTTAAAAAAAAAAGACACCTGGCACTTCTATAAAAGACAAATCTAGCTTAAGGATCGGCGACCACTTTAATGTTTCTGTAGTCATCCTTCTCAAATGGGTTAAATCCACTCTCTTAGACAGAAATGTCCTAGAGAAGTGTCTGTTCTAAGCCTTTCTCACCAAGAATTGCAAAGCATTTTTCAGAATGTGGGGCTTCCAGGTGCAAATTATAGGCTTTTGTTATTTTTCATTAGAACAATTTAATCTTTAACATTCCATTCTACAAGTTGTTGCCTCAAAGTATAAGGGAATATGGTGCGTAACCCATATAAACGACCTTTATTACACCGCAAAGTGATTGGCCCATCTGTTTGTAAAAAAATAACAAGGAAAATCCAATAAGACAAAGTCAAAAGGCTTAAAGCATAAAGTAGAGAACATATGCAGCAGATACTTTGCAAAGAAAGAAAGGATGTGCCAACTTCTGTCCAGACGTTAATATAGTTCGTAAAGATATGTATAAAATAACAAAATCAAATAACTAAACTCTCAATTGCTCTTAAGCGGATATTAACATAAGTAATTCACAATATAAATTGCAGGCACATACAAGTAAATAAGTACAATACTCCAAGAGTGAAAAGGAAAACACAAAATGTAAACTATCTATATGATCAGTAAATAAATTAATACATTTATAGATAGTGAATAAACTGACACTGACCTGTCTAGTACTTGCCACACAAGGTGCTTTATGAGACTCATGCATAGAAAAAATAGAAAAGCGAACCTCCGCTATATCATTAAAATGTGAGCTCAGTCGTAAAGGAGTTACGTGATAAGAAATGCAAGCATGATAAAACAATACATCAGAATTGTATTTTCAAAAATAAAAGTGCTTACAACAGTGGCTGAGAAACCCAGATAATTACCTCTGGCATTAAGCTTTGCTTCGCTGTGCATCGTAATAATATTGCTAGTTGCGTTTATTCAGAAGTTAGGGATAGATGTTAGCGATATTTTTTAAAGTAAACTTTGTGTCTTATCAGACTTCAGTCTGGTGCATTGTTAGTAAAAGTTACTGATGGCACAGGAGTTTTGACAGTTGTGTATTAGATATTCTGTTAGCTTGAGATACCAAAGCTAATGTTAATGGGGAGTAACTTTATCCCTTCCCAACTACTTTGTCACCTCAAAGTCACTTTCAGATTTGTTCCTACCAGTGAGATATTACATTGTGGGGCCTTTTTCCAGGTATTTGATAAGCCATGGGGCCAATGTGGCTCCTGTGAACAGTGAAGGGGAAGTTCCGTTGGACCTCGCAGAGGAAGCTGCTATGAAAGACCTACTGTTGGAGCAGGTGAAGAAACAAGGTAAGCATTGTATGTACGGATGCCTGGATACCCTATCGGGTGATTAGCCGTGCTTTATAAATCCTGATTGATTAATGCATCTTTCAAGTATTGGTGGCTGTGGATGCTTATTCTGTCACCTGATATAGGTAGGATTTTGTGTGCTAAAATTGTTTACTTGCCATTCTTTGCTAGCTATGAAGGACATTTTCCTGTTTCCAGGAGTTTTTAATCAAGTTTATTTCAATTTATTCTGAGAAGATTTTCTAATCCCACTTCGGAATCATTGCACAAGATCAAAATTAAGGCATGTTGGTGAGAAGCTGAGTAGACAGGCAAGGTGATAGTTTGGTTGAATAATATGTATGCTATTCAATTTGACTATAAATTTATAAATTGTTTGTTTTACATGACCTCTTAGAATGTCATTTGCAGTAGAATTCTCCGAACATGATATCCCTAACAGTTTTGTTGAATTTTTTTATTTGAATATTCATTGCTTTATTTTTTTTTTTTTTTTTTTTTTTTTAACGTCCGCTTTACTGTTGTGAGTTTCATGTGTTGCAGTTGTGCAAGTGGGATTGGGCTGTTTTCTGGTTGTGGGTTCTTGCCTGCCTTCCAGTTGTTTTTCCTTGGATATCAGCCTCATTCTTTTGTGTTGATTGAGTTTTCTGCCACAATCGGCAGTCCAAATTGCTTTTTTAGCGGGCAGTTGTATTTTATTTTGTCACCTAATTAGCAGGGTGATGATGGGTGGTGACATCTACCTTTAATTAGCTGCTGAGTCTTCCCTACCCCACCTCCTCTGACACGCTTGGTGAGCCTTTTTAAAAATATTTTGGGGCACTTCTCACTTAAGCCTTCATAATTTTTCTTCCCCACTAAAGTTATCCAGGCCAAATTTCATACTTTTTTCGCCACATGTTGGACATGCTGAAGGTACCATGGATTTGGGGGAAACGACAAAATAGACCAATTATCACAACTTGTTTCTTTTGAAATGGGAAAAAATGCTCTGCAACAAAGCATTGTTTTTTCTAAAAATGCCTTTGAAAAATGATTTGCTGTGCTATATCATCTTCCCAGCTTTTACGAATATTTTTTTTTTTTTACAGCAGTTTTTATATTTTACTAAGTAGAGGTCTATTTTTTGTGTGGTTTTTACCTATTTCCAGTTTGTGGTGGTAACGGGCTTGAACCTGGAAAGCTGAAACTTTCTGAAAAGTAGACAAAATAACCAACCTAGCAAAGGGTCATTTATGTAGATCAGTCGTAGTTTTCTCAACAAAACTAATCCATAAAATAATATGAAAAGGACAATAAGTAGGAAGAAATAGCAATTGATGATATTTGTATCTGTAACCTTTTTCTTGTTTGTAGGGTGCATAGTGTTTATTGGCTGTCCAGAAACTGGTAGTACCCATAGCCAACAACTGAGTTGCAGCTTATGTTATGCTATTGTGTATCAAACATTCCTCATTTTCTAAGGTAAATTGAAATGAGTCAAACACTGGTATGAAGGAAAGCCAGGCATTTTTTAAAAGTTCCCATGATACTGAGTTTATCACTGTTATTTGTACAACTCTGAATTTGGGGTTACCCATACTACTTTATGATGCAGTGGGCGTTTTGTAAAATGTTTTTCTTGCACACTGGATGCCATTTGGAAGCAATAAATGGACAAATTCAGTTTATAATTACAAATGATCTACTATTCCTGCGTTCCTACAAATCTCCTGATAAAAATGATGTCCCACTTCTGTGGTTGGGGTTGTTGGCTGCTATAGGCAAGGCCCTTAAACGCTATGTGGAGACATCAGGTTTTTGACTTGAAAATCGACCTCATTTTGGTGATGTAAGTAGCTGTGGTATTTGGGCCCAGTCTTGGACGCCACCCATGAAAACCTAAGCCCAGACAATAATGAAAACTAGAAACCCAGAGGAGTAAAGGGTGGTGTTATTTGCATGGATCCCACTCGCCTTTCCTACCCACACTGACATTCAAATCTCACACTTTGGCTAAAATCATGCACTTTACTGAAATTTCTGTGCAGAAATGTTCTCCAGTCTGCAGAGAACCACACAATCGTACCACCATCAATTTCAAACTTCTCCAGAGTAGGAAAAAACGTACCCCTCTTGTGTGGGACCTGTCATGCCCTGCCTTACTGTTTTTAAGAGCTGTCATCAAACCTTTCCTCTCCCATAGAGGATGCAAATACTTTAATGGCATATGACTGTAGAAAAGAGAAGTTTGATAATGATAAAGAAAGTTAAATGTTTTTAATTAAAAGTTAGAGATACAAAGCAAATTTTCAATTTCATTTCGGACAAATGGGGGAAAAAGGAATTAAGGTCTTCATTCACCCATGTGGCATTCTTCATCACAGCTACCACTTGGAATCTTCCTTTTGTGTTGTATGGCATTTATAAAAATGCAGAAGTGTTGCATGCATGCAATACCTCTTGACAGAGCTGTGTGTGTAACTAGAGAGGTGTGTGTCTTTAGAATTAATATGCAAGTAGTGATGACATCAGTATGTCACTCCTTCTTTGACCATCTGCCCTATATCTACATGGGATCCCTGTGAAAAGAAGGCTAGGCTAAGCTTTGACTATCTTTTCATGTCTCTGTCTCACTCTGTTTAGCAGACAGGGTACTCCTTCAGAGTATGGCAGATGTCCTGTCCAACATTATGTACAGTGATGTGTAAATGCACTTACAATATGGCTGAAAGATCACCCACCACCTTTTGATGGAGAATCAATGTAGCAAGCAGACCTCAAATATGATCTTTGTGAGTACTGATGGATGCAGTGATCTATACATCACTCCTTCATCAACCATTTGACTTCCACCTACATGAGATCCCTATTAAAACAAGCATAAGTTAATTTTTGACTATATATTGCTGTCTCATCCGGACTCCTGATTAATAACATGCCAGTTCCAGGTGAACATTTTCGTACACCTACCCATGACAGCTTGCCTAGGCTCAAGACAACTTGTCTTTCTGTGACCGTGCACTCACTGCGCTAAATCCAACTACTTCCACTGCATGACAGTAAGTTGGGGGTGTCCGAGGCTGTCTTGTAACCCATCTCTTGGACAGTGTAAATATAACCGTTTTAACACTGGGGTAAACATACTGTGGCAGACTCTCCTAAGGTCACTAAAGAGCACTTTCAGAGGATCGAAGAACTTTAAGGTTTTGCAGCAGCATTCTCATTCAACAGAGGGTAGATGTCCCATTCACAGTGATGTGCAGAGCAGCAACTGTAATGCATGCGTAATACGGTGGACTCAACCATCTGCCACATTTAAATGGAGGATAAAGGCCACAAGCAGGCCACAATCATGACCCGTGTGCCTGTTTACTGGAGTCATTAAAGACCCTTGTGGCTCAATACTAATTTAGAAAGAAAACCACCCTTGGATCATGGTAGGCTAATAACCTCAGCAGGTGGCTCGGCTTGCTGACTTCATAAACTGATGTGAATTCTTATCAGCCCCGTCATTGTAAGAATTGGGGTAAGCCTCCGGTGCAAGCCGTTCATGTCCTCTACCCTACAGAGGTAGATCGGTGGTTGTGAATGATTCATACATCACATTAAAGAGGCTAAGGTTTTACAATCAAATGGCTGACTAGAAGCAGTTGTTGCTTCAAATCAGACCATGTCTCCATGCTAACATTGAATGGTCTCATTGTTATATTCCTTAACCTACTAATTTCGAGGAAATTTGTCAATGTCGCCTTTGTATGTTAAACTCAAAACCATTGTGTCTGAAAACCACACCAAGGTGCAAAAGAATTGATTAGAGCAATTGACTGGGTTTTTCTTGCACGTTACTAATTCACTTGCCTCTACTCAATGGAATATCTAAATGAACAAAGTCCATATCTGTCAAATAAGGTTGAAAATAATTCATGTCATGTGTTGAGGCTTGATGCAAGAATATGAAATTTCTGGTCTCTGATGATAAATGTGAATTTAACCTTTGAGGTGTTCAAATGTGGGAACATGATAATTAAGATGTCCTAGAAATCTGCCATGAATTGTATCTGCATTGTTTATGCTGGAAACGTGGGGTGCTCTTTTTTTTAACTCTCGTTAACTAGCAAAGGGCTTTAAAAAGCTTATTTTTAAAAGGTAACATGCAGAACACTAATGTGTGTGATTTAATATTGAAAAAGAACCCGCAAAACTAGATTCTTTGGTATATTTAGTCCCCATCTTACCTTAAGCACCCCATGTCCCACTTTGCCTGCAAAAGCATGTTTTGGAAGAATCTGTAAGGGATATTGCACCCACAGCTTCCTTACAATAATGCTTTTTAGCTTCCCCGGTGTCACAGATTTGGTGTATTCATGAGGTTCAGTAGCAAGAAACATTTGACAAATGTTTTATAAATCAAAGTTGTTTTGATTAAGGAAAGCAAAATGTATTATTTGGTGGATGGATCAGTTGAGAGAGTGCATGTTAACCCAATTTATATAGAGCTGCAGCATTCTCTCTTAAGTGACAGCACATTACCTTTTTGGTGATTAAATGGGACAAATGTATTTCGACCGATTAGTACTCAAATGACAGATATATGCAGAGCAGACCCATTTCACAAGTTCCAGGTCTGAAAAAGTGTAAATGGTATGCTTGCACCAGTTGCCGCAAAAACGTTTCCGAGTCATTTTAGATAACTTTGAACATTCTACTTGTAAGCACCTTATAAAGGTCTCAGAACTCTTAACTTCCTAGACCAGTGTTTTTTTTTAACTGTGGCCCGGTGACCCCTCGGAGTCCATGAAGCGTACTCAGGGTGTCCGCAGCTGCTAAGAAAGTTAAATAATATTAATAGATTGATAAAAAGTATGTAAATAAAGAAGCAAAATTGAAAATTGTAATATGTTATGTAAATGTGAAGAAATTTGAAATTGGAGGCTATAACTTAAGTTGGTATCCCCAGATTGATTTGTGGAGCAATGCTAGTGCATCAAACATAATATAGTAGCGACGATAACTGGCCTCAATTGAATTTAGAAAGCTCAAACTTTCCCTTTAAATTGAACTTTTTGTTTTTTAAATATTTGCTTGTGAATTAAATAAAATACATCATTGTTTGTGTATTTGTTTGAGTGCTTGTTTTTGTATTTTTTGTGTACTGTTTTAAACTTCAAATCAAAAATGCTTAAGTCAGGGTCCCCAGCTTCCAGTAATGATTAAGTGGGGGTCCACAGAAGTCAAAAGGGTTAAGACCCACTGTTCTAGGCTGCTGCTTATCATGCCTCTCTAGAAACTTTAGTGTGAAATGCTCTTGCCTGCTTTAGTTATGAACATTTTTATACAGAGATTGAAGTTGTCCAGATTGTAACTGAGCTTTTTAGAGACCCAGTAGATAGACCTTAAGCCATTGATCATTTCTGTAGAGGGTTATTGTTGTTCAAGCAACATGTCTTACTTTATTGAATCTGTTGTAGATGACCACAGTTGCCCTCATTCCATATTTTATACATATGCCCTGGAAAGTAGCTATGCCAAATCATAACATACATTTGGTCTAATTGGGCCAATCCACCTATGAGGTCAGAGTTTTTTTCATTAGTTGCTACATAAATTATTTTATTTGTACCCCAACATAAGAACATCTAAGCAGAGAGAGGCTGGTTAATGGAGGCCTTTCACAACCTCATAATTGGTCCAATCACTGAAAGACAGAAGACTTGCATGCTCACTCTTGCATTGATTTAGTAATTAATGTATGCACATCTGCCTATGTCAGCCTAGTGCCGGAAGACAGTTGGGGTAGGTCTGTGTTAGGGAGACAGTGACTACGATAAAAAAAATGATATGTATAGAAATTG
Source organism: Calotriton arnoldi (assembly GCA_963921515.1). Classification (NCBI taxonomy): domain Eukaryota; kingdom Metazoa; phylum Chordata; class Amphibia; order Caudata; family Salamandridae; genus Calotriton; species Calotriton arnoldi. Next base: position 2,596,933 of record CAWUFW010000363.1, read on the forward strand.
AAGCAGATGATCTCTCCAATTCATGCATAACTTATATCTTAAATTCTCCCTGTTTGCGTTGAAGCTATGACTTTTGAACTCTAGGACTATATTGGGAGAGGGTACAGACATGTAATGCTAAGTCTTTACCTGTGGATTATGTTAATGCCTTGGTTGTATCCAGTTTTATAAGAGAAGAGACCGGGGAAAGGTAGACCAGGGGGGGTGGTGAGGGAGTTGCCATTTTTCAAAATACTCTCAAACTACAGCTACTTGACACAGTACTCATGTACTGGGCAGAGATAGCAATATTCAAAATCGAACTCCCTCACTGGGACATCTGGAAAGGAGCCATTGTGTATCGTCCTGCGGGTCCTAAGAAAGATTTCAGCCTCAAATTAATTGAACTAATAGCTCCTTATGTGTCATCCGCGCCTAATTTCCCTTTAATTGGAGATCTTAACCACCACGCTGTTTTAGCATCCGATCCAAACTCCTCTAACCTACTTTCTAATCTTAACATGCTTGATCTCCATTTCATAAAAACAGGCACCACACACTCGGCTGTCCACACCTTAGACCTCCTACTCTCCAATTCCCAGCACATAAACATTGACGTCCCTGAACCTCTCACCTGGACAGATCACTTTTTAATCAAATTTAATATCTCCTTGAAATCTGCCTCTACAAAATCTAAAACCGGAAAAATGGTGAGAACAAGAAGCTGCAAGCAGCTGTCAGTAGCAAGCTTTCAAGCCTCTTTTAGGACAACTGATTTGGACAATATATCGGACATTAATGCAGCCTAGGATAAGTTTTCAGAGTCCTTTTCTGGGGAACTTGATATAGCCGCCCCCTATAGCACCCACACTACCAAATTGTCCCGACCCAGTGCCCCTTGGTACATGACAGAATTGAAAATCGACAAATCAATTTGTAAGATATTGGAACATACATGGAGGTCTTCGAAAGACTCCCTCCACAGATACCAATGCAAAAGAACGCTAGGTGCATATCATGCAAAAATTAAAACAGCCCAAAGACTCTACATATAAGCAGAATTGAACAAGCGGGAAACTCCACTAAAGAGCTATTTAAAGTCTTAAAGGAGCACTCTAATCCTCCTGCCTGCAGCTCAGCCACAATAGCTTCCCAAACACTCTGTGATTCCCTAGCTATCCATTTCGAAACAAAAATATATAAAATTTATCGCAACTTTCATAATCCCACTACGGCGCCAATATACACAGAACTTGGCCATTCTGCAAGTAACAATTCTCGAGATATATTGGAGAGGTTTGAACCGATCACTTACAATCAATCACTAGATCTTTTAGCTGCAACTAAATCTGGCTCCCCAGCGGACTTGTATCCCGCCGACATCACAGCTGTGCTATCCACCTCTCTTGCACCATCGGTAACATTGTTATGTAACTTATGTCTTTCGTCAGCCACAGTGCCTAAGGAATGGAAAGCCGCTTTTGTCACACCTATCTTTAAACAAGCATTGGCATAGCCAATAGGTCTCGCCTTTGGGACCTTATAAGTGTTTCGCCATGCAACAGTTGATGTTGTTGTACCAAGGATATTGTGCTGCATAACTAAATACTTATAAGGTCCCAAAAGCGAGACCTATTGGCTATGCCAATGCTTGTCTTGTATAGCTCTAGTCATCCCAATGCAGGGTGTCAGAGCGCTTTACATCAACACGCACATATTACATGTACAATACATTATATAAGTTTGTAAATGAATGTACAGGATGTGTTACATAAAACTGGGGGATTCCAAGATGTAGAAGTCACATATCATCTTCCATAGCTCACTGTGCTATTATCATTGCAATGCGCTCAAATGTACACATGACAGACCTGCTAAACATATATGTGAGGGCTTTAGATCTGATGTCACTTCTTGTGATGCCACTTCCTGTAAAGTCGTGGCTTGTGGTGCCACTTTCTATGATGTCAATTCCTGTGATGCCATGTGGGATGTCGTGGTCAATGATGTCCCGCGCCGTGATGTCGCGTGCCGTGATGTCTAACTAGGTTAGTCCCCCCACTTCTTTTTTAAGGACTTGTGCCCTGGCCGCAAGGATGCCAGCAGAGGAATCTGAAGAATTTCAGGGGCCGCTGGGTAGCATGCTAGGGGCTCGAGGAGCCGGAGAGCGCCTTGAGAATTCAATGGATCCCAAGAGGTTGGTGTTAGATGCAACACATCCCAGAAAGTTTAAAGGGGGTCATAATGAGTGTGGGAAGGACCCTGGGAAGCCCACCTTTCACTAGGAGACTGGGAGCAAACTCTGGGGCAATCCCAGTAACGATCTACAAATCATTAGAAGGATACAAACTGGTGCCTGGACATGGTCAGGGGCTCTCCAATATTACATGACGCAGAAACCAAAACAAACACATCTGTGCCTCATCAGCAGTCAGGAGCTATCTTGGACTGTGTGGGTCAGAAGTCACTATGCCAAAATTGCCCAGAAGCCAACATGGGCTCTCTTTAGAGACTGCCAAAGCAGACGTTTTGGGGCAAAGGCAAAACAAGCCATTGCAACCTGCATGTGCATCATCCACCAGAGGCAAAAATGTGACTGATCTGCCAGGAGTTAACACATGCATTTTTTTCTATGAGTGAAACTGGTCTCTCCAGCCAGCAGCCTATCGAGCATGGACTATAGTGATGCAGGAGACAAGTTTTCAGCACCAGCTCAGTCTGTTCACAGATGACACAGATTCCCTGATAACATGTACATCTTCAAGGTATGTAGATGTGGAGTTAAGAATAGTAAATCTATACTTACCTATGTTATGTGTATTTGTAAAGCGTCCTATCACCTACACGGGTATCCAGGCGCTGAGCAGTAATGCATGCCTAGCCCTGACTGGGGTAGGGGTTAATTAAAAAGTCAGGTCCTCAATTTCTTGCGGAATTAAAGAAGAGAAAAGGAGGCTCAGATGTGAACTTGGAGGCAATTCCACACTTGAGGAGCAATGTAAGAGAGCGCCTGTCCTCCTGATCTGGTTCTGTGTATGTGTGGGATTTGACGAGTACAAGTCCTGGGGAGCGGAGGTGTCTGGGTATTTCATGCAAGTTGATGCAATAGTTCAGGTAGATGGGGCCTACGTTACGTAGTGCCTTGAATGTGTGTATGAGTAATTTGAAATGAGCGTGTTTGTGTATCGGGAGTCAGTGGAGCTCCTTGAAGTCTGGTGTGATTGGAGTTTTGTGTGGGAGGTTGAGGATGAGTCTGGCTGACCTACGTATACTTGCCTTGTCAGTATTTAAATCATTAATATTTGTTCTATGATATTTTAATAGCACCATATTTAAGCTTTCTATTCTGAAAGACAGTCTATGGGCAGGACCTTGTTGGCCAAGCCCCACAAAGTCCTAAATGGGCAGATGTTTACACAGTCACAATAAGCCAGAAGTCAAAGACGGGGTTCTCAACCAGCAGCAGTTCCAAATTGTAGGTGGCCAACCATTACAGAAACAGAGTATTTTCAGGGGTTTATTCAGAGATATTGACTTGGTGGGAATAATTGGGTATTCCACCCTTAAGCCATTCATCTGAAAAATAACTTATTTTAAGGGTATAGCATTTACAAAATAGATAAAGAGGGCCATGATCATGCAACAGCCCTCTAGTTGAGAAGCACAAGACGAAAGATGCATCCCCTCCAGGTAATTCCTACAACTCAATCAGGAAAAAGGGAAGATTTTGCTATTAAAGCAGTGCTAAATTGTAAAAATGTTATATATATATATATATATATATATATATATATATATATATACACACACACACACACACACACACACACACACACACACACACACACACACACACACACACACACACACACACACACACACACACACACACACACACACACACACACACACACACACACACACACACACACACACCACACACACACACACACACACACATACACACACACACACACACACACACACACACACACACACACACACACACACACACACACACATATATATATATATATACATACATACAGAAGCCCAGAGTTTTTCAAAAGAGCCCTGCCGCTGAGGTTGCTTACAACCAATGCTGCCAAGTTATGGTTCACCTCGTCCCTTTTTATTCCACTATCCCACACTGCTGGTCTCTTTATCCCAGTCTTGTGGGTTATTTTTCATCCATTTGTCGCTGTTTTCATACCCTTTTCTTCCTCCTCCTTTATCCCTTTAGCCTCTCTCTGCTGCTTTGGGTCAAAGTCTGATAATACAAAGTGAGTCCCAATCCCCAAAATGAGTGCTAGCGTCCACCTTTCTCCAGCCACCTAGTCAAACTAGGTGTCACACAGGGAGTTTGTAGGTCTTACGGGAGTACCCTTAAATGCTTAAAAGGCTGTAACGAATAAGACTGTAGAGCCTGAAACCAACCAAGCAACGTGACTAAATGAGTGCTTTACTTAATTGTGGACATAGCAGGGGACACTTAAGCTGCCTGGCTACCAGCCAGGGGCTTTACTTGTGTGCACTAGAGATGGAACCTGGTGATGGCTGAGATTCAAGGGTCATGGGTAGAAAGAAATCAAACAGGAACTGTTTGTTGCTCTCTGTATGAATGAAGGACTTCTATAGTTCCTCATTTTCCAATTTAAGGTCTAATTTACGATGGGTTGTTCCAACAAGTGTCCTTCTGAAACAAGATACTTCCTCCAATGAGGGAACTAATTCTCTCATTTCCTTAATTTGGGAAAGCATATTTAGCTCTTGTTTCTGTGGAAGGGGAAAGAGCTAGGACAGTAAGCCTTTTTTTATTTAAAATTACGTTTTGCCTATGAAACGCATGTTCTCTCCTTACAAAACCTCTTGTAAAATTAATTAACAAAAATCTTCCAAGAGGCTTTGAGTCTGCGCCTTAATTACCATTAGTTGGTTTGCACATTTCGCTCCTTTCCATGCTTCTTATTGGTCAGCGGCTTCCTGACCCTTCCTGCTTCTTCCCAGTGCTTCATGTGTTTTGTCTGCAGTGGAGCATGGGCAAAATACAGCTGTCTGTCTGTGGCCACTGTCCTTCCACTGGCCCCAGGCTCCTGATGGTACTTTTTTTTTTACTTTTGGACATGCACTCTCAAAGACTGCATGCCCATGTCCCGCCCTCCTCCTGCTCCCTTGTGTTGGTATCCCCACCCCCTTCTCCCACTGACCACTGTTGGTGCTCCCAATCACCCCCTCCACTGTATGTTGCTGCTTTGTTGTCTGTTCTTTTCAACCTGCTCCTTTCACTGTCTGTTCTTTTAAAAACCTACCCTCCCGCCCTTCTCCCACTGTCTGTTCTTTTTAACCCACCTCACCTACTCCCACTGCCTGCACTTTTTGACCCATTCACATGCCCTCCTCCCTCTAGGTACTTACCCCACAAACCCCCTCACACAGTTTTAAGACATTTTGCACAGCAGCACGGGCTGCTGTGCAACATAGCTTAAAGGGAAATAAAGCGCATGACATGGCCAATGCAGGCAACATAATAGCATTTTTTTTTAAACTTTAAGCCATGTTGCACAGCACTGCGTGCTGCTCTGCAACATGTAAAGAAAACATTGACAAAGCCAATAGATCTTCCATAGGTAAAACCTTTTGGCTTGGCCAATTCTTGTTATAGAACTCCTTGTTTTAGACAGAGGGAGGCTTCCTGCCTGCTCTTGCTTTTCTTAATTTCTTACTCGAGTTTCTTCACTGTCCACAGTCTTTAACTCTAGGAGTAGCTTGCAGCCACCATCATGGACTTTCTAGTGCTATCAGCCCCGGAAACTTTAGTTGTTTGAAAAGTGTGTTCCTTACAGTTCTTTCTTTTTCGTAATGTTTTGCATCTGCATTGCTGTCACATGTTCTCTTGCCTTGTACAGTTCACTGCTTGAAACAATCTCAAACCACATGATGCTCGTTCTGGGGAAAATCTTGCCTCAATGATGCTGTTCATGTGTCAGGAGACTTACTGACATTTTATTTGGTAGTTAGAAACAATTGAATAAACAGTCTCATGTCACCACTAAATATTAATGCCATTATCTATGTGATTCTACTGACTTTGGAAAGATGAAGGCAGAGGTGGACCCACTGAGGTTTGAACCTCTCACTACTGGATTAAATGCAGATCTCTGATTCATTTGCATTTAGTCAGTGAGCTGCTGTGCTGTTTGTGATGAAGTAACTCATTAATGTCCTTTTGTCACTTATGACGGGATGTCCTGTGTCATCACCTATGGTCATTTGTTGACAGAGGTCCTTTCCAGATGGCGACATTTCTTTTCAATGCCACTTCCGATTGTCTCTTGATGTCACGCATGTTTCTCAAATGATATCTTCGAAGGTGTTGGAAATTAGAAAAAAATATGACTCTGGGATCCCACAAATTGGGAGTAAAAGGGTGGCATTGGAAAGGTGGCATAGCCACGAGGGGTGAACCTGACAGTCAATTCAGAAGGACAAATGTGTTAGAAATGTCTCCTGGCTTACTTAATTTTCACAGATAGGCTGCACCTTAAAAATAACATGTGGAGTAAGGCACTTGCTGCAGAAATCTTTCTGTACCCAGGAATTTCTGTGGTATAATAGCGGTAAGATAACTCTGACTTGCAAGAAAGATCTGCATGCACTCTAGCTACATGTCTTACTTATCATACAACAGCACAGAATTACAGTGCCTGGTGTAAAGCACAACATTTAATAGCTTAGAAATGTCAAATAACTGTCCCAAATCCAGCTAGCTCCCAGCTAAGAAGAGACACGAACAGAAGGAGCGCTGACCGCCCTTTAAATGAGGCATTTGTCTTGGGTCCATCTGGAACTGACACCAGGACAAAATCAGCAATTTCTGGGCCCGCCCGATCGTGCTCAATAATAAATGCTGGATCCGGATGGATCCCTCCTTTAAGCACTGGATGGATCACTCACACAGCATCCATCATTAAGCTCAGGGTTGGACCGGGACAGAAAATAGGCCTGGGCACCAAAATAAAAGTGGCCCCTTTAGCGAATCAGATAGCTAAAAAAAGAGGGCCACATGTGCAATTAGGGTAGTTTTGAACTTAAAACACTTGTATAGGTGTTTTGCAATGTATGCGTGCATTTGTGCTTTCTACGGGCAGTGTTTGTGATAATATCGGGAAATTAACAGTACAAACCGTCCCATCAGACCATAAAACAGGCAAAAACCTCCAAAAATCCGGCCCACTTACTGACCTGTCATACCAGCCCCTCGGGCACTGCCGGATTGACCTATTATCCAGTCCGACCCTGATTAAGGTAACCAGATAACTCCATTTAATCAAGGACACAGTTCTCCTGTTCTGAGGATTTTATCTAACAACATATTGCATCTTGGGAGTTGTAGTCATTGCTCACTTTAGGTGATCCAATGTATCTAACGCACATGAAATAAAACAATAGTTCGACGGGGAAATGCCCATGACAGTAACACGGCGTCCTTGACCCCATGGAACCATCTTCTAGCTCTAAGTACCGCCGTCGGCCGTGTCCTTCCTTTTCTTGAGCAGAACCCCAAACCTTGGCTGAACAGTCTGTTTTCAAAGACCCGGTGACATTGATCAGGGGAGCCGTCCATCAGTTCGCGTGTGCAGAGCGCGCTGATTGAGAGGAGCACGCCTTGTTTTACAGGCCGCACCGCGGCCTTCCTGTCATTTGCATAAATACACGGAATTACAGCTGTGAGGCGGAAGCGCTGCCGCTGCTGACAGGAGGCACGCACGCCCTCGAGCCGGCGTGAGGCCGAACCGAGGCTTGAGTGTCGCACGGAACAGAGGCGTGGACCCGGAAACAGGTGGCAGGCCTCGGGCCCCTACCAAGCCTGCCTGCTTGGCCAATACTGGCGCGAGAGGGGCGGTACAGCTATGGGGCTCCGGGCTGCCTCATTCGTAGTCTCAAGAAGGGGGGATTCCTTCTGTGGCATTGGTGACCCCGAATCCCTACTTCATTACTTGAAGCAGAGGGCTACTTCTCTCTGGCCCCAGGTCCCCTATTTCATCACCTGAGGCTGGAATGGTCTTTTCTTTGCCCCCGCCCAATTACCTGAAGCAGAAGTGCCCGTTCTCTCCAGTTACACCAGCCCACCTCCTTCATCACTAGTAGCAGCAGAGACAGTCTTTTTCTCTGGCCCCGGCTTTCACCACCCTTCAGCAGTGATGGGCTTTTCTTGTGGCCCCCAGCTACCCCCTTCTTCACCACCTGAAGCAGCAGGCATGGTCCTTTTCTGTGGCCCCTGGCCCCTCCATCACCTGAAGCCGCAGGGCTGGTCCTTGTCTCTGGCGCAAGGCTCTCTGTTTCATTGCCTGGAGCAGGGGCGCTGCAGCTAGGAGGCCTCAGCCTCTCTCTTTCACCTTCCCATGACAGGGGGTAGTACCACGAACCCAGACCTCCCTTCATCTGTCCTGCAGATGTGGCCCTGCCGCTCTGGGCGTCCCCTATTTTCCTTGTTGATCTGCCCCAAAGCGGCTCCTTGTCCATTTTTAGGGGATAAGCAGTGTTAAAACAGGCTTAAGCGTACCAGCTTTGGCAGAGCTGGAGTGGTATAGGAGTATGTAATGTTAATACAGACCCACAGTGAGGTTCCTTGGTTGAGCTGGGGCACAAAACTATCCTTTCTTGAAGCGGATTTAATTGTGCAATTGGATCTATTGGAATATTTAGCATTACATCTTTTTATTATTTAGATGCAGTGGCACAGATTGCGGTTATGGCGGAGCTATCACCGACTGACTAGCTTTGGCAGAGCTGGCTCAGTGTAGAGGTTATAGGGTTAACTCTGAGCCCTCCTGAGATGCTTCGGAAGATGCGAGGCACTTAGAGATGCTTTCTCGAAGACGCTTTGGTAGAACTGTATGCAATCGATAGATCACTTGGGATCGGGTTAGAAGATACCTTTAAATAGCATGAAACGTGCTTCTTTAGGCGCTGTGGCGCAGAGTGAAGCGCCTTGGCTGACCGTGCTCTTTTAGGCGCTGTGGCGCAGAGTGAAGCGCCTTGGATGAACGTGCTCTTTTAGGCGCTGTGGCGCAGAGTGAAGCACTTTGGCTGAGCTGCGTTATTCTGAGGCGCCTTGGCAGAGCTGCAGAGAGTGACACCCTCGGTCTCTGCCGGTGCTGCTGACCAATCGCCTTGAGGAGCTCTTAGCAATGCAGCAGCCTCGTTAGATATGAACATGCACAAAGAGATGCTCTCTGCGGAGAGATGGGGGCCAAGGGGGCTCGGATTCAGAGATCTAAAGTGCTGCAGAGATGCCAGGCACCTGAGGCGCCTGTCCTTGCCACCCCCCTGCTCTGGGCCGTGCTAGTACGATGCCCGGTGCACTGATCTGGGCACCGCCGCCTGTGGTGAGAGCGGGCGGGCGCTGTGCCTCGCTCCTTCCTTTCATCTCTCAGATCTCCCGGCGGTCATGAGATGTGCAGCTCCGCAGCCCTCTGTGAAGAGACCCTTCCACAGAGAGCAGGGGAGGGCGGCAGCAGGTGAGCTCTTGCAGCAGGCCAGGGATGCCCTGGGGCTCGCAGATTAAATCTGGAAGCTCCCTCGGAGGAACCAAGAATGCTCTTTGTAGAGAGCCTGGCTGGTGAAATCCCTGTGTCTCCACAGAAAAGGCTCAAGGATGCCCCAAGGTACAGAGGCTTGGAGGTCTTAGCTCCCGAGCAGGCTCAGAGCCCAGCGGGTTACATCAAAGGAGCTCCGCCAGCAGATCTAACAAGAGGGGGGCGAGCGAGCGCGGCAGCCTGCAGAGCTGACCAGACGCTCGTGCGTCATGGCCTTTTGCCTGCGATTACGCGCGCAGGGCCGACATCTGTTTCCAATTACGATAATTGGAAACAGATGTCGGCCCTGCGCGCGTAACCGCCCGAAAAAGGCCACGACGCACGAGTGTGTGGTCAGCTTCTGAAACCCCTTACTTAGTCTTCGCCTAGCAGCGCTTGCGCGCTACTCGAGGCTCGACCTAAAAATCACAGGCCAATCCCATGGACGTGGCAAACTACCGTCCGATTTCTCTCTTGCCCTTGATCAGCAAATTGTTGGAATCTTATATCAAAAGATAACTTTCTTCCTAATTAGATATACATCTTCTGCTGGACTCTTCTCAATCAGGCTTTCGTCCCACTCACAGTACAGAGACCACCCTTGTAGCAGTAGTTGACTCTGTCAACCTCTCCCTGGACGCGGGTACGCCAGCTGTGCTAGTTATTCTCGATCTGTCAGCAGCATTCAATACTGTGTCTCATCCCATCCTGATTCAAAAACTTCATGAGATGGGAATTCATGGCACATCACTGAATTGGCTAACTGACTTTCTCAAGGACAGGACTCAAAAATTTATCTTGGTCCTTTCCAATTTAAGACTCTGTTCCTGGGCATGGGAGTGCCTCAAGGCTCGGCCCCAAGCCCCACACTTTTTAAAATCTACATCTCTTCCCTTGCTCAGGTGGTTAAGTCCTGTGGCTTTGAAATACTTTCATATGCTGATGACACACAACTGGTCATCTCCCTTGGGCCAGATATAGAGAATGTAAAACTGTTTTACGACATGCATGAGAAAAATTGCTACGTGGATGTCTCAGAATTGCCTTCAGTTAAATGGGGAAAAGACTGTGATTGTATTGTTTGGAAAAGCGCAGTCCCTTTGGACAACTGATTGGTGGCCCCCTGAGCTTGGCCCAGCTTCCTCTCCCAAAAGTACAGTGAGAAATGTAGGTATTCTGTTAGACAACAAATTATTGATAAAAGATCAAGTAAAAGCTACCTGTGGCACATACTTTGGGGTAATGCGCCAACTTATGAGGGTTTTCCAGTGGCTCTCGCTGACTTCCCGGAAGAGACTCGTCCGGGCGCTGATAATCAGCTGCCTGGACTATGGAAATGCGCTACTCATGGCATCTAACGAATCCCTCCAATCGAAATTGCAGGTGGTAAAAAATACTGCGGCCCGACTGATTAATTAACAGCCACCGGGCACACCTTCAGTCCCCCTGCTTAGAGCCTTTCACTGGCTACCTGTAAAGAAAAGAGCAATTTTCAAACTGCTCTGTCTGACCTATAAAGCTTGGTCCGGCAAAGAACCTAAATATCTGCAGGATAAACAGGTCCCTTATCTTCCCCAAAGAAATCTTAGATCGAGAAGCCAGCTTCTCCTCCACCCACGACGTATTAGAGCATTAAAATACGTCAGTCGGTCGTTTTCATATCTGGCTCCCCATCATTGGAACAAGCTTCCCCTTCATATCAGGACATGTACCGAGTTTTCAGGCTTTAAAAGACATCTCAAGACTTGGCTGTTTTAAGCGTTGCTCCCACCTGGCCCACTATCTAAGCGCCGAGATACCCACTAGGGGCGAGTTTCAGCACTATATATCAAGCTTCTTCTATAACAATGACATAATCTGCCATTTTCTTTATTAACGTTTGCCTGCTAATCTTGATCAAACATATAGCTTGGCCTGAAACACGTTTTAATTAAATTGCACCAGACTTATTTTAGTGCTCCAATGATCTTTTAACTCCAGTTGCCTTAAGGCCTGTTCTAGGTATTTTGCCCACGGGTTTCTGGAGGCAGTGCTCTCCTTTTGCTTAGAATTCCAAATAAGATACATAAGAGAATCTGTAGATGATGATTACATACTTAGACAATACTCCATAAAGTTGTCCTTGCCTGCTAGGTCTTGCTGTAAAAGACTAAAATCTAATGTCAGTTGTGTTTGGCTAATTCTTTACTGTAAATTGAATATTTTCTTGAACATATTGACTTGGGCCTTAAGTAATCAGTCTTGAAACTATCATGGGTATCCTATGAGCCCATAAGCCAGAAAAGGAAGTAATTTTGCTTTAATTGCTCTCATCATTGGGATTGCAGTGTGCCTCTCAAATTTGGTGGTATTTGTTTTTCAGTTTGGTTAGATGATATTTTGGCTTTATAAGACAGATCTTACAGCCACACCCCTAGATAGTTTTATGAGCAAATTATATAGACAGTCTTTGTTCCAATGTTAAACTACCCGTGTCCATCTGTGCATTATTATTATTTTGTTTTTAAACCTTTAGATTTGTTCATGTTTGAAGTGTGTTCTCTTTATTTTAAAACTTAAGGCACATACTGATATTTGTAAGCCTACCTAAATGCAATCAAAAATGGCATTATCATCAGCATACAGCAGAAATTGGAGATACTTATTGAAAAATCTGGTGTTGCATTTGCCTTACTGAGGGATGCAGCCAGGTCAGTGGTGAACAGGCTGAAAAGCAAAGGGGCCAAGACATGCTCACCTTTCAGACCCCTGTTAATAAAAGCAGGGTCTGATAATCTAGTACCATCACAGTATTTTCTCCCTCAAGGTGACTTTCATCAGTCATAAGCACTGAATTGTTCTGCCCATGCATGGGATCTCTGAGCACTTTGCGCATTTGTTAGTGTGTATATAGTGTATATTACAGAGGTTGCAATAGCACCTCTTTATTTATTTTTTGTTTTCTTAATAACTTTGGCGCCGTTCAATGAACCTGCACTTAACTTTATAGAAAAAAGTTAGTTCGCTTTCGGCCTTTCTTAGCAAGATTTGTGCAGATCTGTCAAATGGTAGTGAAGAAAAAATGGGGGCAGGTGGACATCCAAATTTGCAATTAACCATTTTAAGTCCCTTAGAAAGCTGTGCTTTACAATACAGATAAAACGTCTGAACAAAATTACACCAAATTTGGCATAGTTCAAACTTTACTCAAGGAAGTGCCTATTTTGGTGTGGTGTAAACTTGGTCAATAGTTTTCAAGAAAATGGTGTTTAAAAAAGGGCTTGAATTGGACATGAAGGGGTTAAAATTCAGAAAACTTTAGTGATAGCTGCACCATTACGGATCCACGGATATCCTGAAATCCATATTTTAAAATCGAGAGACATACAGCCGCAGATTCCTCATCTTAGAATCCTCCCCAGGCGCCAGACTGGATCTGAACATTTTCCCAGCAGTACCTCTGCGTGTCGGTAGAGGGCGTTGAGTGACTTCAATGCGACATCGTCTCCAGATATGACTTCAACAGAGTCCATATAAGCCCTCCCCCAATGCACTGACGTCAGTTCCTTCTTTTCTGCGCTAACACGCAGATCCGCACTGCAGTTCCTCTGGCTGTTCTCGTCCTGCTTGACGTTTTTTCATCGGAGCAGCGTGCCTTTCTTCAGTGTCCTCTGGGTTCAAGCCTTGCGAGTCCTGTTGTCGACAAATGTCTGCCACGTATCCTCACTCTATTTGCATGTGGTGTCTGGGTGAGCACCATGACTCATAGTGTGCCTCTTGTCAACCGTTCCGACCGAAAGCGCTCAGGGAATGTCTCATAAAGCTTGTGGTGGCACATTTTCACAGTCTTCTCATAGTCCTCGGTCCTGTAAGCGTTCTAGGGACTGGCCATGCGTCTGTTCTAGGAGCAGTTCCTGTGGGCGTCTTTCACCTTCAACATCCGGAGGTAAGTCTCAGCGCCGGCGGTCGAAGTCATGATGCCTCGCCTACCACTGTTACCCACTCTTCTGTTGAAGTCCTGAGGCATAAGTCCACCCCGCGTCTCTCCACTTATCCCGGGACCGGGGGTGTCTTTGACCCAGATAAGACCATATTCTCAATCACTTCTTTCTGTTCTTGGGTTGTCACTTCCCCGAGGAGCGACCTCTGGCCCCACGGAAATGCATGAGGTTGTAACTGTGACTCCGCTCTTCGGTTTCTCCCTTGGCTTCAGGTCGGCCTCTTGTGCCTGACACCTCGGTGGGACCGGTGCACACCCCATCCCCTCCAATGTCGGCATCGGGCTCTTGTCTGCCGGCTCTGATGGTGGTGCCGTTGACGCCGACACAGTGCCACCATAAGCCCCCCTAAACCTAGACAGGGAGCAAACAGTTCTGACAACCACTGAACATGACAACCCTGTTACCTCAGGAACCGTGTTGACAGACCTAAAACCTTTCGCTCATACACTTGTGCTCTCGTTTGATCAGAGAAATATACAAAGAATGCACAAAGGGATGGTTTCAATGTTTATTGAACCAAAGTAATTCTTGTATAGAAAATATGTGCTACAATCAATAGACGGAAGCAGACAAACGTTTTAATAAGTGTCAGGACAGTGAACAGGACAAAGAGTTCCACCATTGTGCTGAGACAGTGTATATATGCAGGCATATAAAATAATATAACAATCTGCCAAGAAAACCCTTACTGAAAGATCCAACTCCATTACCTGGTGGGCAAGAATGTAGGATTCCGCCTTGGTCACGAAGTGGACACCCTCGCGGAGATGTCAGTCGGCTGCTGGGCAAAAGCTTCAGCATGTAGGGACTTCTGTAAGTCAGCAGAAGTGCCACCTCCGATTTTACCCGGAAACAGATGTTTATATATAGAAAAAGGCATCCTTACCTTGGGCCGAGATTGTGATCAGGCTGCCATTGTTTGTATTCTACAGATAGCAGTAGTTGTAGTTTTTGCAACAGGCAGAAAACATACTTCGTTGTTGTTTAGTTTTGCCTCTTGTTGAAGAGAGCAGGCTTCATTCGTAATTAAAGCTTCCACCTGAACCTCCTGTATGGTAGCGAGTGGAGACTGGTAACGTCTCAGGAGCCCACACGGCTTACTGTTGAAAATTGGCCACATAGTGTGATTTGATTAGATCAAAGGAGATAAACTGTTTGTCTCAACGTCCGGCAGGGGGTGGAAGAAGTACAGTTTGCGTACCTTCAACAGCCAAACTCCTTTTTGTCCAAATCATTTCTTTGACTAGAACCCCAACTTTCGGGATCCAGCAGGCCTTGCCGTAACTACCTTCACTTCTTCAGTGGCGGTGCGTTTTACTTGGACGTTGCTTTGTTCGTCCCGGAAATCATTCAGTTTCTGTAAAACAGCCAAACGTTCATTGATGCCAGAGGGTGTTTCCACTGCCACTGTGCTGGCATTGTCGAGGTCTGGGACCCACATCTTAATCCCAAACAGGATCTCATAGGGAGTCTGACCACCAAGGGACTTTCTTGGTATGTTATTTAGAGCTCTCTGGACACCATATAGGTGATGGACCCAACTGTGACCTGAGCCCAGAACCCTTGTTTTTAAGGACTGCTTTAAGTCACGGTTTTTCCTCTCCACTACCACGTTTTGCCTCGGACGGTATGGAGACGAGAAACGCAGGGTCACACCCAAACTTCTCATGGCCTCTTTGTAAGCCCGAGAGCCTCGTTGGAATGTAATGTGCCAGCTACGTATGTCCCGATGAAGATTTGCAGATCCTTTATAACTCTTCGGGCATCAGCCGATCGCTGTGGCCAGAACCAAAGAAATCAAGAGCAGGAATCCACAGCCACCAAGATATACTTGTAAGCAGCGTCTGATAAGAGGCCCGCAATGATACAAATAAACACAAGCCAATGGCTTGCTTGAAATTAGCAGAGGCGTCTGAGGTGGACGTGCCACAGTGGAACCCTTCAACTATTGCCAGATGTCACACCTGAGGACAAAGGCCTTGGTCTGTTTGTTAAGACCTGGTCACCAATAGGGTTGCTGCAATAGTGAAATTGTAGCAGCCACCCCTGCATGTGCAGAAGCCAGAATCATTTGCAGCTAGAATTAATCCCAGTCTGCGATCACTGTTTGGTATTACTCTGTCCCCCACTCCTGGAATCTGAGCATAAGGTGTGTTTTGGTCATCTAACTTCCTTAATGGTGCAACTGGACATCTTTTTGATAATGCCTGTAGGCCATAGGAACAGGATCCTCTGGAAGACAAAGGTCATTGTGGTCATCTCAGGGCTTCCTTTTTCCAAAGGAAGGAAACTTCGTAAATAAAGAATGCATTTACTGAAATAAAAAAAATGAAAATATATTCCCGTCAGGAATTCTTTTAAAAACAATCCAAATAACGCTTAATTTGACATCTCAGGTTATTTTAAACGGTGGGAAAGGATTCCAATTTGAATAAAGCCAAAATGGGCAGATTTTTCAGTGCACCAGCATCCGGAACACTGGGCCAGTTTCTGAATCTCACAAAGGCCTCACTTTGTTCCTATTACTTTCTGGCATGAAAAAAGGTCAGAACCAGCAGTAAGACAGTAAATATATGGATTAAATGCTGTAAATGTAGAATGTTAGTCCTTGACCAAATGTCCTTCCCGACTCAAACATACACTTTGTCTCCAGTATGCGTATTTTTGCATACTGATTATGAACACACATAACAGGTTCCCCTTTTTATCACAAATTAAAATCACTGTCAGTACAGCCCTTCCCTTTGGTCTGGAATAGTCCTCACTGCTTTCTCCAAGTGCCTGGCCTTGGTGACACGGTCTTTAAGAAAAAAGCTGAAAGGGGTATTGAAGCAGCAGTCTCTATCCTTCTAGATATTGGTCTCCATATCTGTAATTTCAGTTCCACCGCAGTATCCCTGTGAATATGCAATCGTCCATTACCTAAACTCAGTTCTGGACACTGAAATGAAAGTGGATTTCCTTTGGCAGAGAGGATTTTTCTATACAACTAAAATATCAAAATGAAGAGTGGTGCCATTTTTATGAAATGGCCAGAGGAATATCTTAGTTTCCTCAGTGTACAGCTAATCTGTATAGTGTTAATCAAGAAGAGGCATCCTTTCTATGACACTGATACAGCCTGAATGGATGCAGTAGTGGTGGATTTCAGACCTCCTTCATGCATCAAAAAGAACATGCAGAGAGCTTCTGTGTAGTCCTCCTCTCCAGCCATGTGCTATCTTGTTGAGCTTTCTCCTCAATTCTTTATATAAGTGCTCTTGAACATGCTGCTTGATTGAATAGACATTTTGAAAGAGGCCAAGCACCCTTCTCCTAGAACCACCTATGCTTTCAAATTGTAAAAGTTCTGCAACTTGTGTTCACAGAAGGATACCAAATCTATAATCTTCCAGGAGGAAACTGTTGCTTACAGCCTGATTTAGATCTTGGCGGGCGGGTTACTCCGTCACAACGGTGACAGATATCCTGTCCTCCGAAATATACATCCCATCATATCCTATGGGATATATATTTCGGTGGACAGGATATCCGTCACCGTTGTGACGAAGTAACCCCTCCACTAAGATCTAAATCAGGCCCTTAATCTTTCATTCAGCTAATGTGGCTTGCATTTTCTCTCCATTAAATTAAACTTGGCAGAAATTACAGCTTCCAGAATTATCCCTCTCAGGTTACTTCATTCACTGTTCTTCTGACTAAACCATAAAAAGGGCATACCCAAGTGTTCCTCTCTCCTCCTTTGACAAAGTTGAAGGGCCCTCAATTTGAATTTTCATAAGGCTGCTGTGCAGTATCTCTCATAGAAAGTAGCCTACCTAGTTGTGTTCACCTCAGCCAGTACAGAAGGCGAGATCCAGTCCCTGTGTTCTCAAGAGTTTTATATGGCCTATAAATAGTGGTTTTGAGAACTCATTAATTTTGTTAACCAATGGTGGTGGTAGTAATGTTCTACATATCTGAAACAATCTCCATCCCAAAATCCTGTACAGTAACAGTAAACTGTTTTTTTTTTTTCCTGTAAGAATCCAACTTCCCCAACTGAGAGATTCTTATGCACACTTGTCCAAAGACTCCTAATCCTCCATCTTGAGCAGACAAAAGACAATATAAAATCCAAACATCTCTGCATTATTGGCCACTTTATACTATTTTTGCTACTTCTAAGCAATCATTACAATACAGATCGGGCCCTCTATTCCCCTATAATAACAAAAAGAGAACATACCTTTCCTGGCAAATCTTTGCGAAGTAAGTTTGCAAAGTAATGTCTAGATTCAGCAGACCTCTGGGCAGATGCCAGAGTGGGTCAGAATACCAAAGTGCCCTTTTCTTGTTACCTTGGGATTGCTCTTAACCCAGCAGCTTTAAGGTGATTGTCTGGCTATTCCATTTATTATCTGTGCCATCTCATGAAATAGAAAAGTTACTTGTAACCTTAATTCTCCATCACTGGAATCTTCATGGGTTATGATTAACCATCCCGTTTTCCCAGCATTAGCAGTGGTATGGTGGTTCTTACAGGTTCTGAATCTGGGTATTCTGCCAAAACAAAGCTGCCAATGCAAGACATTAGAGGTGTTAAAATTGTGCATCGGCTAAGTAGTTTCACATTTTTCAAATCCCTTATTATTATTGCTTTTTTTTTTAAACTCAAATTTTGGTAGTGTAGCTTGAAGAGTAGGCAACTTAAGCCCCTCTTAAAAAGTTTAATGAAACCCAAGTACTTAATTTTTCAGTATTGTTGAATATGTGATGTAAACCTTCTCAATATATACTGTGTGAATGGAAAAAGGCAGATTTCTTTATTTTAATTTGATTGAAGTTTCTACTATATCAGCCCATGCTGAATGATTGGAAAAGACGCTTGTTTATGTATTAATGTAAGGGGCTAAAAAAAAGGCACAAAACAGGTCATACCTTGAATTATTACTAGTATAATATAGATGATGTCCCTCTGATGGAAAATGACGAGTATAGGGTCAAATCAACAGAATCCACTTCCTATGAGTTTGGGGCCGATGGCTAGCCGACATGGGTAATACAGGGTTTTTCGCATGATAACTTTCGTTAATACAGGATTTCCCATTCAGCTCCAGTTTCACAGAAAGTGCTCCTCTTTAGGCACGTTCATGAGTTGCTATCCTCTGTGTTTTGCAGGTCACAAAGATTTGCGAACAGTGAACTGCAGACTTGTGAATTATCATCCTCACTAACCCTCGTCCTCATTACAAAGTGCAGCCACCATCCACAGTGTGCCTTTATAATTCTATCTTTTGTTTGCAGTTCATAGAGTCCAGCGCCGAAGCTCGGGCCACTTCATTAATACCTGTGCAGTAGGCTGAGAGAGAGTGCAGTGGCCTCTAGTGACTATCCTGGTCTGTGACTACCTTCTTGAGTCTGTGTGCTCGTCATCAGAGAAATCTGCAGGATCTAGAGAGTAGCGGTCAGTAGGGATCCCCAGAATTTCCTTCAGTATTGCTCTCTTGCCATCATCTCTCCCAAGCCAGAGCAGCTGTGGTGATTCCTCCACATTCTGTATCCCCTATTCTTTTAAATCCAGTGAAGGAAGATTCTTGTGCGTTTTCTGCATAGCCTTTTCCATTAACCAAATTAGACCCAGGCTGAGATGAAAGTGTCTTCAATTAAATCAAACCACATTTTAAACTGAATGTGGGAGCAGTGCTCCTGCTTTCCATGATCTCCCATTTGTAGTATTGTGAAGGCTGTAATGTGACCTTTTTGCCTTTTTTCCTGAATGTGCAAATCCTGTGTCACTCTACTCTTTACTCGCATGCCATAAATTGTATTTACCACACAAGATGGAAATAAGCTGTCGGATTTCTGTTCTGCTGTCAGCAAATTCTGTTAAGGATTTGCTTTAATCATTGACTAGGAATAAACAGCCAAAACTGTTATTACATTTAATCTGAGGCCAAGATTGAAAGCTTCCTCGGGGTGTTGCCACCAAAACAAGAGCAATGGTCTGTGCATGTTTTCCATGCCTTTGCAAGTGCTATCTTGTTAAGGTGTGCACGACAAGCCTTCATTAAAAACATGCTGTGATCCCAGTGACCAAGTGCCACGCTACTATGATTACATCTACCAAATTTCTACAGGACTAAACTTCTACAAAGCTCATTGCCACTGCAACACACAACATGTATCCATGATGATTGAATTCTAGCTGTTGAATGATTCAGAGGCAAGACACATGCACAGCACTCCAAGGCAGAAGAATAGACCAAAGCCAATATGTAATATAAAGGTAATGTTTGTATTCTTTTGTGGCCACCTTGCTCTATCGTGTAGAATGATGATCTCAGTTTGAAAATTGTATAAAAGAACACAAGCGTATAGGCAGTTTGGTCGGTTTTGAGGAATTGAACATTTTCAGTCTGGTTTATGTAATTAAGTCTTCTAAAACCTACGTAGTTATCCATTTTTTTACTCCGGTTTGTTCCTTCAATGTTTTTACTTTGTCAAAAGCATTGACCACTACAGCATGGTCTTGCATCGGATCATGTCTGTGTTCAATCTATGTAGCGTAATAGCTGTAAAGCTGAAATGAGATGGCAAGCATATTTGACAAGCATACATCAACTTAGGATACAAGTATGAATGCCAGTTATCTTTGGGGACAGCTTTTTTAAACCTTTAATTTATAGAACGATACTGCCTTTTTTAGACGCTTTGAAAGGAATTTGATTTTATCTACATATTAAAATTTTTGCAAGTTCCCTTTCGTTCCCCCTGGGAGTAAAGTTTTTTCTTTCTGCTTGGCTGTTGATTGGTTTGGTTGGTAATTTTTCATAAACTAGGCTTTGACCTGGAAAGCATCCAGGTTGCCATTCACATACAATTAGTGTCTTTCATTTATTTTCCGATTGTATAAAAGCCGTCCCTTCAAATTTCTGAACACTGGTTATGGCCAGACTATGATTTGTTGGCACGTGTTTTGTCGTGGTTTCACATTAAAATGCATATTGGTGTATCCGAGAAGAAAACTGCATGTAAGCTATTTCACGTGTGCACAACACATGGTACCCTTTAATGCAGCACAATACCCATTGTGCACCGTTCTGCACAGATACAGGTGAGAGCAGTGCCCAAAATCAAAACTCACTTTCAAATGAATCGTTTGTTTGTGCAACTCAGTGAGACATGGCTATTTGCTTTTGTTGTGGTCTTAGCTGTGTCATGTAGTTCCTACCAATCCGTAGGACCTGCGCATTGTTCGGACAACATAAACTAAGGGCTTGGTGTCAAGACTTATTCCAGACACCCCTGCGGGATATGTTAGCCTTTAGATATGTGTGCTGCAATGAGTAGTAGACAGAAGGATAAACGTGGTTACATGCACCAACAGCGTAAATAATAGATATAGTTCTACCATGGTGCTAAACTATTGTATATATGCAGGTTTATAAACAAGGCAGTAATCTAGCGTAGTCCTTTGATGCGAACCCTACTCCAAGTGTACCTAGAGTGTGTGTAGGTGTAGAACCAAGAACCCCCCCAAGAGACGATCCAACCTCATTACCTGTTGGGATAGAGTGAAGGACCCCATCTGGTCACGAACTGGACACCCCTTACGAAATGTCAGAACGCTGCGTGGTGATTTCTCAGCATCCAAGGACCTTTGGTGTCAGCGGAAGTACCTCCTCTGCTAATTTATCGGGATGCTCATCTTTTATAATAGAAAGTAGCCTTGTGATGTACGCATAGATTAGTGATGTTGTGGATATGTAGATAGCCATGTCACCCCGTGGATGAAGATAGTGATGACATTTGTACGTAGTAAGGAACGAGACCTTGTACATGATGTTCAGGGCGTTGTGATAATGTTGTGCGAAGCTAGATGTAAAACAAGTTTAGTTTCGGAGAAACTAATGCAACATTGTCGTGCGTGCAAATGTATGCAAAAGGTCACAGCTTGGAAATGTTATTTGTGAGGACAATGTAAGAAATAACGCTGCTTCGCTACATGGGCCTAACCCGGGAATATAACAGCTGAGTGATAGTAGAGGCGGTAAATTGACTGTGGTCAGAGGTGCACCATGGTTAGAGAGTTTGATAACAGACCTACTAGTTAGGGGCCCATACAGACACTGCCCCCCCATATGAAGTGAGAGCAACTCCAAACAGCTGTGTGCCCAATGTAGTAGTGAGAGAGGTTTAGCTTATCTGACGGATATCTTTAATTTGTCTGCATCTACGGAATAGGAGTGACAACTGACTTTAAGGTGTAGCAATCCCCTGGTTTTCCTCCTCTCCCCCACTTTTGTTTGCAGCCCTGCTTGGCTGATGAACAGTTCAAGTGTACAGTGGTGCTGCTGGCCCCCTTGTTAGAACAGTTCTTCCTTCGTGCCTTGTGTGTTTCGAGACATGTCCTGCGGTGAAACACAATTGCGCATCTCAGTGCTCTTTAGTGAGTATGCTTATGCTCATTATTAATGTGTAACAGAGGGTAGGAGAGTAAAATCTCAAAGCGAAATGTCCCAGGGGCTGAACTCTGTACCAGATTGTGACCACCTTATCAAATCTTGTGAGGCTCATAAGTGCAGTTACTATACACCTGCACTAACCTTGCAAAAATATTGACGCTCAAAATGGTGAAAAAATACAGAGGTAAAGTGAATTTGTGCAACAGCTAAAAATAAGTACACTGCACCCAAGCAGCTGGATATTTCAGTGATTAGAAAGTCACCTGCTATCTGGCATATAATTCGATCACGGACACCAAGCGTGCAGCTGTCCTTGATTCTGTGCCATTGTAGTCTTAGTCCTGCACACACATTCAAATCCCAGTGCGTTTGCTGGTGAATGAGCGCACCTGGGAGGATACCACAATTCAGTAGTGCCACTGACCTTTGGTGAGAAATCTGTATAATGTTCCACAGACAGATATACCTTTCACTGTATAAGCTGTGGACCTGCATAGGACTACATCTGACTTGCTTGTTGTTGGTTTCTGTCTAAAGTGGCTTAGTAAACATAACAATGCCCTGGAACAGTGGGTGACAGAGGGTCCGAGCCACAGGCAAAGGCCTATAACGAGGGAAAGGGTCTTTAACAACAGGTATAACCCGAGGCAGAAGGGGTATAAGGCTAGTAGAACATTCCGCCCACTAAGGGTAGAATATTAGAAATTAAAAAGGGAGAAACATGTAGACAACAATTGGAATGTTGGAGCTCCGGGTTAATGCCAGCCATTATAAGTCCAGAGCTACTGCATTGTCGTCAGTGGAGTTGTCAACGTTGACAGTGTTCTAATTTAAGTTAAGCATTCCACACATCACGTTTTTTCTTTAGTAAGTGAGAGGTGCTAGATGCAGTAGGTTTGCCCAGTGGTGGGTCATGTGCTCACTGTGACATTGGACTGAAGCTGCTTCTCATTGATGAAGACCAAATAAAAAAAAACAGCCTAGGGATTGCTTATGTTCACGTCTGAATGATGACTGTTCCTAATGGAGCAGGGCCAAGCTAATTTGCATATGGCTGGTCTTTTTCTTGAGTGTAATAGTGGGCAGAAAAATGTGGACTGGAACGTAGCCTTAGTAACTATTAGTGGCTGAGATTATTTCAGGCATTCTACTTCATGTTTTTTTTATTTTTTTTTTATTTTAATTGGCAATTCTCTACAGCAGTCGAAATGGCTACTAAATAGAGAAATGGCAATCCAGCTGTAGGACTAAAATTTCAAGTTCGTACATAAAACGGGAAAATAAAACCCTCCTTCTGATTGCATGTCAACAATCCCATGCTCAAAACAAGTCCTTGACCTTCTACTGCATAACAAAATAGCAGTTTGGTGCTGCAGCATTACCAGGCTGAATTCACAGACATCCAGTGGTTTCCATTTACAGGAAGTATGCTGAGCGGTATAACAGATAGCAATGTAAACGACACAAGAAAACATACTAGCCTCACTGACAGCTGATGACCTTAAAGAATTTCAAATAAGAGAACAAGGAAAGGTCATCGATGTGTGAGGACGTGTACTTGAAGGACTCCGATATTCACGTTGTTGCCATCCAAAAGCCAAAGCCACAAAGGACACACTCGTGATGTGGCTCCCAACATTGGACACTAAAATGTAAAGCACCATAAACGTTTCAAATTTACCAGAGTTCAAGCAAGCCATCCCTCCCATATCTGTTGCTAATTTCTCGCACGTTCGATATGGTTTAATTGTTTAGCTCTTGGCTGCA
Organism: Calotriton arnoldi; assembly: GCA_963921515.1. Taxonomy (NCBI): domain Eukaryota; kingdom Metazoa; phylum Chordata; class Amphibia; order Caudata; family Salamandridae; genus Calotriton; species Calotriton arnoldi. The sequence continues at coordinate 2,620,684 of CAWUFW010000363.1, forward strand.
AGTCTTTAGGCTCTCATAAGTATTTACTTGTCCTTCTGGACCACTATTCAAAACCAGTTTATAAGTCAAGCAATTTTCATTGAGGCAGCAGCTACACTAAACGCTCTAGATAAGTTATTTGCAGCTTGGCAAATTTCAGACACCTCAAAATACACATTTGGCTCCTGTTTAATGGCATTCAATTGGGACCATTCTTCAGATACATCAGGGTGGCACACATAAAATAACACCGATTAGGCCTCTAGCAAGTGGCATGGTAAAGCAGCTCATTCGAACAATAAAAAAAAAATGTTTGCCTAGGAGCAGGTTTGAGCAGAATATCTGTGTTAAACATTTTGTCAAGCTATGAGAGATTAATGAAACCAAGATTAGCCGTGCAGCTAATTTTCTTATGGCCACTGCCAACGTGCCTCTCGCAGATGGTCATGGAACCACAGACAGAGCATGCCTGAATCGTGCAAAAAGAAAAGACGAAAATGAAAGAATGTTATGAGGAAAAGTACTTGAAAGATTATAACTCCGGACTGAGTTTAGGAATACCAGAAGGCAACTGTAAAAATTAACACGTTCAGTAACATTCCTGTCCAAGTCACCCACATTGCAAAGGCAAGGGTTGTGCTATGTCTGAACTATGCTGGATGGCCTTAAGTATATCTTGCTTCCTGTTATTCATAGATCGAGTGTGCAGACTGTCATCAAGTCAAGGCTCTCATGACAATACACCCAGAAACCTAGAACTTCTGCCTCCCCATGAGAGCTCCCAGCAGGTTATAGATGAGGGATGAGTATTTTTATTGAACAGAATGTGTGATTGGAATGTTGATTGAGCAGAGGAGAGCTGGTCACTCGCCACAAAGCTGCAACTGGGCTGGAGGGTTAAAGAAAGATGACCAGCAGGTGGGAACCCTGGGCGACACAGTTGTCAAAGCTCGAACCATCTGTAGGCCAGATGTGATTAGAGAGGGCAATAAAAGTTCTCCTCAACGCTTCAGTACCTGTTGGTTTTTCATTTGTCTGTATAGAAGACAGATTGTGGTCTTCAAATTGATAAAAGCTAATGTTCTTCAATAGGAAGGCCTTGTAATGTATTGTATTTGTCCTCAGGAATTGATTTGGAAATGGCACGCAAAGAAGAAGAACAGCTGCTCCTTCAGGATGCACGGCAATGGTTGAACAGCAGGAAGATAGAGGATGTGAAGCATAAGCGGTCTGGCGCTACGGCTTTGCATGTGGCAGCGGCCAAGGGGTACTTGGAGGCTATGAGGTGATGACTACTGTGTTTCTCAGGTTTTTTTTACAGTCGCTTGCCTCGACAAGGGTTCCCATCAATACCCCCCCCCCCTCCCCCATGTGTGCAGGACACATGTTTCTAGGCATGGGCTTTTCTCTTGGCCCTGTTGACGTAAAGGATTCATTCCAAAACAAAATCTCGTATGATTTGGTTGGCAAATAAAAGCGAAGCATGGTATCTTTCCAACTTGGAGTAAGGTGTTCTCTGATTCTGCTAATTTTTGCTTGTAGAAAGAATACTACTTTTCATAGGCGACAACCTCTCCAGTTGCTATTAGCAAGAGGATATTACTTTCTTTATTTAATGTTGGGGGGCCTGGAGAGGGCTTATTCTTGGAAATTGTTCACACATAAAACTAAACACTTCTCATATCACTGCCTTCCTAATTCTTCGATATTGCTGTCTTACTTCCAGCTACAATGCTTACTTTGACATTCATGTACAGTCTTGCTCTAATATAGCTTAAAAGTAAGCCATGCATTTCTTACTGGGGCTACACAAATCTGGAAACTGAAAGAATCATGAGTCAATGTGGTAAACGCACTTTGCTGAAGAAATCAAACGTCAGATTTCCTTTTCAGTTTTGAAACACAAAGCAAGCATTTAGGCAAAAGCCACCTTTCATGATTAAACCTAATTATTATTGACCCACTCCAAAGAACTGCTCAATGCCTCAAAGAAATATCCTCCTCAATATGCCTTTTAGATTATTCCTCTCAAGTGTACCAAGGGTAGAGCATTGTCACCAACACTTAGATTTTATCTACATGGGATAGAATGGTGAAGGTCATAAATATCTCGTTTTTTTCAGCATATTGACGGCACCAAACTATACTTAATGGGTTGAACACAAAGGATGTCTTCCAACAAGATGGATTTCTTGATGTTATCCAGAAACGTATCTGTCAAAAGCAGACTTTTTCCATCTCCTTCAAAAACATCCCTGTGCTTTCATCTGCATGCAGTCTTCCGCACATAACGCTAGACTAGTCTCATAACCTCAAAACCCACATTATCAAATATAGAATTCCAGTATTTTAACACTAGCTGCTATGGAAGAGCATTTCATCCACTCAACTCCTGATTGATATCCCTGACTGATCCTAAGCTGTTCTCTGTTCTTCTGTTATCCCTATATCTGGACTTAAAAGATTGCCCACATTTTTAGAATATTAACCTACCTCAACCTTGCTTTTTATGAAGGCATATATTATCTACAAACATCTCTGCATTACTTTCAGTGGCATTAAATTATAAAGGTCGATCTAGCTTTCTCTTCAAAATGTTTTGTTCCATACATACTCCTTCAAACAACACCAAAATTTGCTGCAACTTACTATATCTATTCTTCAAGAGATCCAAAACATCTGCTCAAGCATTCTAAGCAACTGCCCTAGAATTTGGGACTCTCTCCCGATAAATACGAGATTGTCTTTTAGGTGTATTCTAATACTCTACCTTTTGTCTTTATATTTGACGTGTAGAGTCCTATTCCCAGCCTGTTCACATGAATTGCGTATCCTCGTTCTTCTGTCTGTCCTTGATCATTTCATACCCTTCTTCAGTTTACTATTTCAATTTTAGCTTATCTTCTACTTTCATTTATTAACTTAATTGATTATCGCAAAGCATTCTTTTATTATAATGTTGCACAGCTTGTATAGAAGCTACAAATAAGTTAATAAATTGTTTTTGTTTGTGAATGCTACTTACTCCTTTTTTAGGCTATTGATCCAGGCCGGGTATAACCTCAATGTACAGGATGTCGATGGTTGGACGCCCCTCCATGCTGCAGCGTACTGGGGCATTAAAGAAGCCTGCACTATCCTTGCTGAGGAACTCTGCAACATGGAGATCAGAAGCACACTGGTTAGTTTGTATTTAAAGGCCTCTTACCGTTCTGTGAGGGCATTAGGTCCTCATTCCATTTGTTACACATCGTCTGTATGGTTTATTAAATTGATCATTTGGGTAAAGCAACCTCAGAAGTAAGACACCGCAGTAGAGTTCCTCTGCCCCTAAGAACAAGGTACTTTTTTTCTTCTATGTGGTTTCATCCTGAGATCGATACTGCCTGTGACTGAATAGAACTTTTTTCCTGTGTCTACCACTGCTATGATAGTAGCTGACTGTATCATACCAACGCCTGCAGTGTGAAAGAACATAATTAACATGCACCCATGTTTTGTGGTCCTATAATACCGTCAAGTTCTAATGTTAACAGGTTAAAAGCCAAGGCCCAATGCTGAGTGGGTTGTAAATGTCAGCAGGAACAGTGACAATATTTGGCCAGAATACTCGTTAAGAGCCATTGTTGGACCATATTATACAAATTAGTTTTTTTAAATAGGCACATGAAAGAGACGTTACTTTCAGCAGAGGAAAATGGTTCCTGAAAACATTAAAATAAATATTGTACTGTTCTATCTATAGAGAATTATGAATTGTTTTTTATGTAGTGCTTCATGATGCTGATTATAAGTGTTTTTAACAGCTTTCACTCAATTTAATGGTTCATTTTGGTTTCCTCTAGCATGTGATAAAATAAAATTAAACGAACGATTGGAAATTGTAATGTTAGTAGAGGGGGCTTAGTGAAGACATTTTTTGTTTTAGAAGCTTACGGGGATCACTGTTAAGTTTTGCAATTTTCTTTTCTGGGTAGAATGCTGTTGATTAAATGTCTATCACTGAACTGATTGAAGCTGATGGTGAGGTTTGATTATTGATAGGAGGCCGTGTCAAGCTTAGAGGCTAATTGAATGGTCAGCAGGAAATCTGAATGTAGAGCACATTTTTAGGTCGAGCCTAGAGTAGCGCGCAAGCGTTGCTTCTGGCGAAGACTTTATGTAGTGGGCATTTGAAAGCTGACCACACGCTCGTGCACAATGGCCTTTTCCCTGCGGTTACCCGCACGTTTCAGGCACGATGCACGAGCGTGTGGTCAGCTCAGCAGGCCCCCTCCTCTCTCACGCTGTCGACGTCTCTGCTGTCCAGCGCTTCACTTGTTGTTATCAGCATCGGCGTGCAGTGTGCCAGATGGTGGTCTGCCAGCATTCCAGTTTCAGGTTACTTGTTTCACTTGTGGGGTGTTGCGGACGGAGGCTTCCCTTAGTGTGGTAGGGGCGGCAGACTGAGGCCCATGTTTGGGGGCTGCACGGCTTTCGAGGGGTTGTCAGCCAGGACTCGTGATCGTTTCCGGGCCGTGCGCCCCTCTTCCCGCTTGCGCCGAGCCCAGGCCCCGCCTCTGGAGTGGGAGAGGGCCGCTGCTCTCAGACAAGGTGCAAACCTTACTCAGGCGGACTTTCCGGACGTGGCTCTCTCGAAACTTCGAGCTAGACCAGATGGCTGATTCCGCAGAGCAGGGCTTCGTGGCCGTGCCCATAAACCCTGAAGACTACCCAAAGTGTCAAGACCCGCCGCCGCCCTACTCGGGGCGCCCTGTAGCGGGACCATCGCCCCCACCCTATGTCTTGCAGCCCTGCTCCGCGTCCGCGATGAGTTCCAGCCGCCTTGACACTGTGCAGCTGACGGTGCCCGCCGCCCAAAGACTACGTGCTCTGGTCTCTCTTCAATGCCATGCTCTGTAACTTCTACTGCCTGGGCTTCGCCGCTCTCGCCTTCTCCGTCAAGGTGAGTCTGGCCGCGGCGAGCGTTAAATCTCGTTCGTTCACTCGCCTGCTCTTTGCTTGTCATCATAGTCTCTCACCTTCTCGTCATTATTAACTCTGCGTTACTTTCTTACTACCAGTTATTTTCTCACACTCACTTTCTCTCCTTTACTCTCACTCTTACTTTCCGTTACTTTCTCACTTCCTTACTCTGCATTACTTTCTTACTCCCCTACAACTTATTGTCCCACGCTCACTTTCTCACCGACACTGTCTTTCCATTATTTTCTTCCTGTTATATTCTCACTCTTCTTTACTTTCTTACTATCCCGTATTTTTCTCTTTTTATACCCATCACTAACTTGATTGCTAGGTCTTTGCTGATGTGCGTAATTGTTATATTAAAAAGTGAACGTGTGAGGCTTTACAGTTCTCAGCGGCATTGGACTCTCAGCTCATTATGTTATCGGCATTTGTATGGCGCACATTATGTCTCTGGTACAGAGTCCCAGCTTTTTCACGCAGACTATTCTGAGATTTCCTTAGCACACTAGAGTCCTATTCTTGTAGTGTTGTCAGTGGTGTGAACAGGTATCTTCCTATGTTAGGTGAATGTGTTTACCTCAATGAATTGTGGGTAAATGTTGTTTCCTCGTTGTGTTCCCATCTGACCTAGCAATACGTTGTTTCCATGTAGTGTTGCCTGTCACAGTATGTGCTGTTCTTAAGCACTGTAAGTCACAAGTGCTGCTGTTGTCAAATATAATGGTAACAAGTGTAACTAATTCAGAAGGTTGAAAGGATGTCTTGGCCTCTCGGAGATGCAAACTTGTGACCTGCACCTCACACTCTTGGAGACATTCTTCAGAGAGCCATTGTTGAGCCAGAAGTGTGGGCTCTAGGCAGCTGGCTGGAGGAGGCGGGGTCTTGGTCATAGACGCTTCATCTTCCTAGTCAAATGACCAGTGCAAGGACCCAACCTCGTCTGGTTTGCACTTCAGGGATAATTTAAGTGCCATTCCATGCGCCCTTTAATCCGGCACTGTGCCACACCAGATCCTGTGAAGCAACATATACATGTTATTAGCCACTAGCCTGTGAATTATCGGAGTGCAAGGTCAGTTGTACCCTGCACTGTATTAGTCTGTAAAAGTGCTGTTCCTTTTTCTAACCCATATTCACTTTTTCGTTTACAGCGACTTTTTGAAGCTAAGAATTGACCAAACTTTAGCAGCTGGATCCCTTACAATTTTTGTTCGTAGAGCAGGGCCTGCAATGAAAAGAATGAGAGAGTAGCCATGCGTTTTTAGACTGGTCTGCCTTGTAGACAGACACTGGTTTCATCATTAGGTCATTTGACTCACTGATTATTGGTTGAAATGTGCCAAGAATCAGTGTCCGAATGCTCCCTCATGCGTTGTTTGTCCAGACACAAGAGTGATTTTATGTGCACCTTATCGAGTAGCTCTCTCCTTTGGTGCTCGAATTTCCCAGATCAGCTATAATTTACTTATACAGTATATATATATATATTATATATATATATATATATATATATATATATATATATATATAGCTGCCTCTTTTAGGATGTGAGTCTGACTTGCTTCAAAATACTTGTCAGGAAACTGTTGATCTCCTGAGTAAATATCATTCCATATCCAGTTTCCCTTTTTTGGGTAACATTTTGGAGAAAGAGGCCACACTGTATTTTCAGACCCACATTATCTATTGTGAGTTTAAGGCCTAGCTTGGGCCAGAGACTTCTGTATGCTCAGAGAGCCCTCTTCTGATCATGGACAGTGACGTGTTTCAGAGTTTTGTCACTTTACACCTGTATGTTGTATGTGTCCTTAGATCCCATTAACCATTGGATGCTCTTGCAGTGTTGAAGTACCTCACAGATATGAGAAGCTGCTCTTATGAGGGATCGCTCCTTCCTACATTATGTGTTATATGTGTGGGTGTTACCTAATGGCTTTATTTTATCCGGAGTGTCACAGAAGCTCATGTGTTCCTCGTTACTATGAGTTGTTTATGGAAGGCCAGTGGCAGAGTTGGTCTGGAGGTATAACTGCAAGGGAAACTATGTGTTGATAGCCCTGGTTACCTTTTCCTTACTACTTATCTTAGAGGTAGTTTTACTGCAATACTAAGGTCTCCATGTGGACGCAGCAAATCTGGTTGATGTTGATGCTGAACAAGAATGAAATTATTGTGGATCTGGAAAGGCAACTGTTGTCTCCGCAGGACTGGACGTAGGTCTGTGTTATCAGCAGAATCCATGCTTTTTGTGCCTTAAAGGTCAACAACTTTTGCTTACGCGTTAACTTCAGACTTAACTTGTCTGCTTAGGTTTAGACAGTGTTCAAGAAGTTGTTTTTACTTAAACCCTATTGGTTTATGATACTGCATCCTCATTCTGTGCTACTAACCTGGATCCATTGGTATAAGTTTTCAGAAAATGGCGTGCTTTGAACAGAAATAACTACGGTTTGGTTAATAAGCTTCAACATGTGCAGGGCGTGGCAGCTTGAATTTGATAATGTGTTCACTGTTTCAAGTACCTAACTCTGATCCTCTGGGAGCTCCTCAATCCCCTTTAATATCCCTTTTGAGATGCAAAGATGGAACCAGGTCAGGGCCACATTGTTTTCAGAAGAGACTGGTCAAGCGATGATGAGGATGTCCTAGCCGGAGACCCTTGCTCAGATATCTCACTGAATGTGAAGTTACTTTTCCTGGAGTGCTTCCTTGTTCTTATTTCATCAGTCAGTTTTAATGTGGTTATTTAATGTATTTTATACTCAGTTGTGCACACTGTTTTAACGCTGTCTTGCTTCTGCTGAATATTTTGCATGCCCGCACCTGACTGTTGAAATTGGATCTTGGCCTATGGCTGAAAGGTGCAATCAGCCAGACTGTTTCTCCACCTGCTCTTTCTTGCCTGGGGCACTCTTCCTATAATGTGTTGTGATGGGTATGGCAAATAGCAAGTGTCTTGTTGACCGAAATAGGAAATTACTTTGGTGGTGAAGAACTTCATGTATAGCTTTAGATTGGATGAAATCAGCATACATTTGAAATATATTATGTGGCTGATAAAACAATATGAAATACTGTACTTGGAAAGAATGCTAAAACTGTTTACAAGAGCTAGAAATCAGCTCTTTGTTCTCATTTAACCCTGCTCAAACCCTGACTGTTGTATTCATTCTACGCAGCAAAGATGCCTATGGACTTAGGGGTGGACATGGCAATTGCTGTTAGTCTGCCCAAGTCTCATGTCTGGCTTGGCTATGACTTTGCTTACTTTTGTAGGAAGATTTAAAGCCAGGCCAAGATTTTCCACTAGGAGTGCTGCTTAAAGTAATTTCAGCACATGACGGTGGAGTTGTTAAGAACAAGCTTTTTTATTGTAGTAAAATAGGCACAAGTTCCTATAACCTCTATTTGATGGATATTTATTTTCATAGTTGCATTTAAATAATGCTCTGTTAAAATGAAACAAAGACTGGTTCAGCTTGTGCTTAGCTCTCCTGAACACGGCTGAATCTTTGGCTTAGCCGTAGTTCCAGTTGCCTCCAAATTGTTTGTATTGCTGGTCCACTGGTATGTGGATCCATGAATGAGTGTTTCTGTGAACCGAGAACTGCAGAAGGACAAAGTGGGCTGCAGAGATGTCTCGTGCTCAGTAGTACCCTCATTCAACAACAGTGAAGTACTCTTGCAAGGAAGCCATGTGCACTGCAAACGTTAGTGTAAACTTCATAAACCCCACACCTGGCCACTCCAATTAGTAAGCATTCCACATATACATTTATGAATAAGCTTACACCCACCGTGTTGTCAGTTGGGGACTCACTAGTTTTCAACATCTCTATTTGTTACACAGATTTTCCTCATCCGCCTATCTGCCGCTTTACGTTGAGGCGCGATGTATAACTTGCGTTCACCCTACCATCCTCTTCCTAACCACTAACATAATTAATGGTCTAGCAAAATAAAGAGGGCATGATGCTGCTCTCCACATTTCTGAAGGCAAGCAGTATTGCTATTAACAATTTTGATGCTGATTATCAACCTCGAAACGATGAAATACTGAGTCAGCCTGTCAGCAATAGAACTTCTGACACGCAGAGTACCAGCAATCCTTACGAGTGTTTAATCCACTCTGCTTTTTTCCGGCTCGAATGTCCTTAGCGACAGTGAGGGCACAAACGTGGTAATAAAAAAAAATTCATTCAATACTGAAATGTAGAACTTGATGTGTTTTTCATAAGAAATATGCAGTCACTGATTGTAGTGTTGTCAACCTGGGCGTTATAGTGTAAATGAAGCAACCTGCATGGGATAGTAAATATCAAATTGGTTGATATATATGCATGCACAATGCTCGTCATGTTCCATAGCTAAACACTTTTTTTTTTTTTTTGTGAGCACTATGACGCTGCCAGCACTGGCTGCTTCTAGCGCTTTTTAAAAATTGTTGGTGAGGGACGAGGCAGAAGCCATCTACCCCTACATGTTTTACTCCCTCCAAGATGCCTTCCGCCAGCAATTTCAAACACGCATTTGCAATGGAATAGGTCTCGCATTTTTTAAATTTTTTATTTTTTTCCCCCAGTGTTTTATATAGCGCGAACTTGACCTGAATCGGGTATCAGAGCGCTTTACATAGCACCAGTTGCATTACATGAGGACACATTCATTTTTTAGGTCGAGCCTCGAGTAGTGCGCAAGCGCTGCTCTGGCAAGACTTTATGTAGGGGTTTCAAAAAGCTGACCAGACGCTCGTGCGTCATGGCCTTTTCCCTGCGGTTACCCGCACGGGCGCCATCTGTTTGCAATTATCGTGCCCAGATGCGGGCGCGATAATTGGAAACAGATGCGCTCGCTGTGGCGCGCGCGCACCACTCGCGTCCTTTTCCCCGTTTCTGCTCGGGCCTCCTGTGGGCGCAGCTCTGCCCCCACCCCTGCATGTCTCATGCTTTCAGCCGGCACTGCCGTGCGTGGCTTCCTTGTTTTTAGGTCTCGCCTGAGCCAGCGCAAGCTGGTCTGGCGAGACATTTTGTGAGTGGGGGCTTTAGAAATGCGACCACAAGCTTTTGCTTGTGGCCTAAGGCTTGCTGTTATGCGCGCGTGTTCGCGCTCAGCAGCCATCTGCCTTTCCTATCTCTTCCTCATTTCCTCGTCATGGCTCATTAACTCTCTCGTCATGGCATATGCAGCTCTGCCTGGCATCTGTCACGACTCTGATGTTTCGATCGCAGCAGCAGCTCACATTACCAACTGACGGCCCTGGACTACAGTCACATGAAAAACAACAGCGTTCTGCTGTTCTGCTTCCCTGTAAACCTCAGTCAGGTTTTTGAAGTGATGTAGTCTCCCAATTCTCCTCTCTGCCCCATCTCCAGACTGATGTCCCCTCTGGAACCGGACAGAAAAGTCAACTCTTTTCTACAGGCGCATCTGCAAGTTTATTCTTTTTATTTTTTAGTGTGACTGTGTTCAAAATATTCTGACTTCATTTTTAGCACTGTTGAAAAAACATTGAAACCTATATCACCGAAATGCTTGCTTATTTAGTGCATACTTATGTATATATTTATATTTAACATGATTGACTAGTATTCGCTTCCATTGTGTGCGGTGCAGGCGTTTCTCCATACCATTTGTGAGAAAGCACTTCTGTGAAGTACCTGGGCCGTGTGCTCAGCTGAATGCACTTAAGCAGAATTGGGAACTGTGCATTGTAATAAAATGGCTTTAGGACTCTCAGCAGAAATGAAGTAGCCATAATTTCCGAAGCATGATATATATCTTCACTCTCTCTCTCACTCTGCAATACCACAGCATCACTCAGCGCCACCACAGCATCACTCAGCGCCACCACAGCATCACTCCGCGCCAGCACAACATCACTCAATGCCATCACAGCATCACTCAACGCCATCACAGCATCACTCAGCGCAACCACAGCATTACTCAGCACAACCACAGCATCACTTAGCGCTACCACAACATCACTCCGCACCACCACAGCATCGCTCCGCACCACCACAGCATCGCTCCGCACCACCACAGCATCGCTCAGCGCCACCACAGCATCGCTCAGCGCCACCACAGCATCACTCAGCGCCACCACAGCATCACTCAGGGCCACCACAGCATCACTCAGGGCCACCACAGCATCACTCAGGGCCACCACAGCATCACTCAGGGCCACCACGGCGTCACTCAGGGCCACCACGGCATCACTCGGCGCCACCACGGCATCACTCGGCGCCACCACGGCATCACTCGGCGCCACCACGGCATCACTCGGCGCCACCACGGCATCACTCGGCGCCACCACGGCATCACTCGGCACCGCATTTGCACTAGTACACCACCACATCATCACTCGGCACCGCATTTGCACTAGTACACCACCACATCATCACTCGGCATCGCATTTGCACTAGTACACCACCACATCATCACTCGGCAAGACCTGAGTATCATTCAGCATCACCTCAGCATCGTCTCCGCACCAGTCACCACCACCACCACTACCACCTCAGCATCACTCAGCACCACCTCAGCCTGCTCTCGGAATCTGGCATCTGTTAATTCTCCCCTAGCGTCTGGCCGCTGCTAGTGTTATAATACAGGTACTAGTTCCCAACCTTCACCCTCCGATTGTTTATGCCCCCTCAAAAAAATAGCTTTAACAAACAACCATTGGAATAGGCAGAAACAAGTTGCCAGCATTGCAAGAACAAAAAACGGAGGATTTTTTTTTATTGTAAATACTTTTTTTAATATGGTCGTTCAGTTTTACATAATGCCTTCTTGGTCATATATAAAGTAACAAAAATGCTTCTGACACTTTTTTATTATAACTTTTCAGCATGCTGCACAGCAGCCACACTTCTCTACAGCACATTGGCAAAGTCAATAGCTCTGGCTAAACACTTATAACGCCCCAAAGGCGAGACCTATTGGCTATGCCAATGCTTGTTTTATATGCTACAGATCCTGTACAAATTTTACACACAAGACCTGTGTCCTTTCGTTTGTTTTTCCCCTTTCTCGTGCTTCTGATTTCAACCGGCGGCTTTCATTCTAGCATTGCACTATGTAATGTGATGCTGTGCGCAACGTAATGTGTGGTGTTCGCAGCTATGAGTAAGATGAAGTCGAAGGTAGCCTCTGAAGGGGAAGGGTGGGTTTTGCTAGGTAATTTTCGTTAACCAACCAGCATTTTAACATCAAATTGCCATCACCAGGGCACTTTTGTTCATTTCTTAGCTATGGTCCATGCTTAATACTTTTTCAATGTGGAAAAACAGAGAATTTCGTGCCTCATTCTCTCTATTTTAGTACTCAAAAATAGAACATTGTTTACCTACTCTGGAGCCTCTTTGCTAAAAGTGACATTAGGTTTTAGTTCTGCGATGCTTCTTAGGATGAGTGAATGTGTATTGCACGCTGCATTTCTGGATAAAACGCACAAGTCTAAAAGTACAGATTTACTAATAATATATGTGCCACTTGTGTGCCTTTTATAGTTCAGTCTAGTTCTTCATTATCGGGGACGGAATCACTTAGATATGCGAGTTCAGACTACCAGTTATACAAAAATAACACTTTAAATAAGTGCTTCTCAATGCTGTGTTATAATGTGTCTATTAGTGTCAAAGGTTTCACTCTCAAGAACAGTAAATGTTCTGGCACCCAGGATAATGTGCTGAATGGCTAAATACTTAGAAGGTCCCAAAGGCGAGACCTATTGGCTATGCCAATGCTTGTTATTCTTCTTTTGGCTGAAATCCAGTGGCATGGAAAATGTGCAGTTCCTGTGAATAATGCAAAGCACCATGCCGATATGACGACATTCTTGTGAATTAAGGGTTTTGAAACCTCTTCGGACTACGCCAAAGATATAGTTTTTTGAAAATGGGACATCTCTAATTCAAATGTATCTATATAAAGGTTTGTGGGAAGATATCTACCCACTGTTGTTATAACCTTTCCTCCTGGATATTTTAATCTTCTGTTTGGAAAGTAGAATTTACCCTTTGCACACTGCCCATCTGTCTGAAACTGCTCCATAGCACACCTTTTTTGTAAAGAAACATAAACCTGTTTGCAACGTAGGAGAGTATGTCACAAGATGTTTTGTGTAGTGATTAACCACCCAATAAACTGGCTCCGGATACAGATGATACCTTTTTATGGGGAAGGTGTTTACTTTTGGTTGGTTGAGAAGCACGTGTTGACAGTTCTGTTTTGTTGATAGTTCTGTCGTCGAAATAGACCTTACAGCATCTAGGCATGTAGGAATAAAAATGCATAGTAATAGAGCAGCATTTGCTAAACTGTTACAGCCTATTATCATTAAAGGCATCTCAGAGTGGCTGCAGCATATCTGACCATTCAATGACTAAGGCAAAAATATATGATTGTACGTGCCTCTGTGGTCTAACACAACACCTCTCCAAGATGCGAACGTCAAATACTTTCTAAGGTTCAGAAAACGCTTGAAAAACCGTCTCTTTCACTCTGTGTATCTATAGATCAATGCTTCCCAAACTTTTAAGAAGCACAACCCACTTTTAAGTACAATACATTTTCGTGACCTAACGGTTTCTAATGAACATGAGGCGGGTGATTATTATTTTTTTTTAATGTAACTAAGGCATCGTATGGTCACGCATTGTGATTTACATACTGCACATTTTTTCATTAAAATTGTCACTAAATTTGCACAGACATAAGGTTTTACTGATAACGCTCACACGCGCACACGATAATATGTGGAAGTCGGGTTTCAGTGAATATTTATAATTTCCTAATCACCTAATAAAGTGTCTTGATTTGTTCCCATCACACTTCAGAATTACAAAAACATTGTGCTGCATGTTTGCTTTCCTAACTGCTGAATGTGTACAGTTCATTACTGGTATTTACATTTTGTTGTGTTATCGAAAGCAGCAGAAACTTAGCCTGACATTTGACCACTGCCTTCGAAGCGAAGCAAATGTGACCAGATAAATACAGAATTTAAAGGCCTCATTATTTATTGCTTTGACTTTCCCAACCCACCAAAAATCAACACTGGACCCACCAGTCATTTGCGTCCCACAGTTTGGGAAACACTGCTATAGTTGGCTCATAATTAAACCTTGTCTAAATGCTTTTTAAGTCGAGTCTGGCCAGTGCATGCGCTGCTCTGTGAGGCATGCTGTATTCGAGTATTGGACTTGAAGCTCCGCCCACTCTGCCCATATTGTTTAGTGGCTTGTCATTGTCCTTTGTAACTGCTTGCTTCTGATTCGTTAATTGGCTTGTTAGTCCCTCCTTAGTACCGCCTTGTCTTGATTTGTAACCTCCCATGAGGACTGGCCCTTTTACCTCTGTTGTTACACAGTATGTCTTATTTAGTCTGTAAGCACTATTTTCTGTAATGAGCTTCTCCTACTGCAGGCACGACATGCTTTCCTGCAACATTCAGCGCGCCATGTGCGCTTTCACTTTCCAAGCAGCCTGGGGCAATGGCGGGCGCTTCTTTGAAATGAAATAGGTCTCGCATTTACAAGAGTTTCAGCTATTGGCATTGTAAATGACAATGCCTTTTATTTATGTGTTAATTATCAAAACAGATAAAGAAAGGGCATTGTCATTTACAATTCCAATAGCGGAAACTCTCGCAAATGTGAGACCTATTGCATTGCAAATGCTTGTTTTTGTAGGATTATTTTCAAGTTACCTTTTACAGGAAGATAAAGCTGCAAACCATGCTGGTGCAAAAAGCACCAAGCCAAAATCTGCCTGGGAGAGTCAGTGTCTAATCTCGCCAGTGCCTCGCTAGTTTGAAAAATCAAAGGTGCCATCAAATTTCGACTTTTGAAAGGACCCAGTCGGGCTATTTTTTCTGCATCATGCGATATGGAAGCCCTTCCAACACCAGTTTCTCCGACCACAAGTATTAGCATCCCCCTTCATGAGGCAATCCAAGACACTGAGCCTGATAAGGGGGATGCAGGCGTCGAGGGAACACCCGAGAACGAGGATAACAAAGAGATAGCCTGGGGCCCAATAACCAACTTGGAGTTACTCTCATTCAGGTCATTATCACCTCAAACGTCTCCCAGACTATACTAATCGTAGCTCCATGCACCGCACGCTGACTGCAGCCTCGCAGTCGTCAGCAGACAGCGAGGAAGAGGGAAGAGGACGCCAAATTGCCCGGCTCAACAACTTAGCTTCTCGCTCCGGCCGACACCCCCACCCCCCTCCAGCAGGGTGGGGTCCCAAACAGCATTGGTCCAGCTGCGGGTAGCCGAGAAGCCGAGTGAGGCCGAGCGTAGCGGCACCCCATAGCAGAGCATCGAGCATCGTGCTGCTTAAATTTTAACTACACCAGCGGGAGTGTTCATCATGACACAGGTGAGCCTCGGTGAGCCTTGCTTCGGCTATAGGCAGATAATAGTGGCAAGCGCGGCCGCCATTAGGAGGCGGCCGCGGTGAGTGCATGCCCCCGGCGGTAGTCACGGAGGCGGCCTGACTAGGTGCAAGTGCAGCCTGTGACCCGCCCTGTGAGCCCCGCTTGCCCCGTCTGCCTCCCTCCATCAGCTCCACCGCTCTACTTGCTCCCTGCCCTCCCGCCTGGGAGAGGACAACTTTACACTACGGGATATAGCGTACAACCACGGCCACGCCAAAGCACCTTTAAAGGAACCACTCTCGCAATACTACAGTATTAATGATAGGAGCACTTGCCCCCTTAGCATCTGCAGCAGCACAAGATCGGTAAGAGCCGCAAGTGACACGCCTTGGAGTAATTGGGCTGCTGGGCAGCAGGAGGAGCATCCTCAGTGTCTCACCTAGCAAATGGGTCCCAAAAGAAAAGGCAGTTTGCGTACGACACCGGAGGAAACCCCCAATGGTCATTCCTCCAACAAAAGGATTACTAGGATTACTAGGATTACAAGGAGCAAATCACTTACAGACAGTTTAAATGAAATTCCGCAAGACGCCGCACAAAGGGGCTCGATTAGATACTTTTTTAGGAAAAACAACACCCCTAGCATCGACCATGGCACCATCCAGGGCGCTCCACCCTACGCCCTGCGCTCGGCTCAAGACAGCAGCCCCAAAGGGCCGGGTAGACGGCCCTCCGATCATACCCGCATATGCATGGATGGCCTATTTCCTTCCGAGGTGTCCAGGAACGAGAAGGAAATGGTGGGCGTAGTCCGCGGGCAACCTGATGCAACGCAGTCTAATCTACTCAAGAGGCAAACCCCTCTTCCACTCTCAGATACGGGGCACAATGCCACAATTAGCAAGATCCACGAAGCAGCCTCGACCAAAGAAGTTGCTACAGTAGTGACGATGGCGCAAAGTCTTCAGCTTAAAGCCCACGGCCCAGACAGTCGGAGCACGGAGACTGAACAAAAATCTATGAGCCCTTGCTCCCACTCAGCCAGCAGGGGCCCAGAGTCCCCTGTGGGAGGGGAGCTCACAGCTTCATTCCTCCACAGTCTTGGCCAAAAGATTGAAAGAACCTTAGAATTAACCCCAAATCTATTGCTCCCATTATCGCCCCCACGGGTCCCCAATTTAAAAGTAAATTACATCTTCAGCAATGTCAGTGCAGACGCGGATCTGGAGAAAACTCCCTTGACCGAGATAAACTGCGCTACTAATAAAGCCCTTCTGTGGCAATCATCTAAAATGGAAGTTCAAATAGACCTCCTACAAGCTATTGCAGGCCGTCTAGCCAACATAAGCTCCAGGGTGGAGGAACTAGAAAACAGGATCTCCCAGTACCTGGTTTCCAACGCGGGGGACTGTTCTTGTTGCTGTTCAATCCTCATGGAGAAATGGGCCTCTCTTCCCGAGGTCCTAGCGGACATAGTAGAGATAGCCAAAGGACGCAGGGAGGTGTTGAGTATAAACAACACAGATGACAGGGCGTCGGCCAACTGCTATCCTCAGGAGGCGAGTCAGCCAGCAGGGCCCCGACTGGGACCGGAACCGAAGACAGCAGCCGAACAGGGCAAAAGAGCGACTCACACGATTGAGAACTCCGCTAGTAGATCTAAAACAGCCCAGGGCACACCAAGCCCAATTTGTGGGGGTAGCGGGGGCAGCAATGCCCCGGCAACAGACTTGCAGGAACATACCTTCAGCATAACTGCCGCACAAGAATCTACATTATCAAGGAGAGCAAAAAAGAAGCTTAAGAAACAACTGAAAAAAACAAAGTCAAGAGGGAGACCACTGCAGCTGTTGAAGACCGACCGCCCACCCCTGCAAGGGGGTACCAAAGCTACTCAGCCCTACCCAATTTTCATTGCTAAAAATTGGGGCAAAAAGGACTCCCCAGTTGCCCTGCCTCCGGGAGACCAGCAAATACAAACAATATCTCCCTGCGCCTTAACCCCGAAGGGCCAAAAGTCACCAGCAAGGCCAGACCAGCCGATAGGCAAGGATTCAACAGCTGGAATAAGTCTGGCACCTCCTGAAATATGCCCCCAGTTAGCGACGGTCACAATTGCGCTGCAGCTGATTGATCCAAACCCACTTCAGCTAAAACCAGGGCACCAGTCTGGTACTAGGAGCACTCAAGGCTACAGCAAGCGGTCCCAAGTAGGATCCTCTACAATCAAACCAGGATACCAAAGCACAGGATCAATTTCGGCAGAGCCCGCCCCAGGAAGGGGAACAGTGGCCCAAACTCCGGGCTCACCAACAGTTGTCCATGAGGTAGTCCTCACTCCGAGGTTTCTTAGCACGGGACAGCACGACATCCTGAACAGGAGTAACATTCTACGCCTTTTCAAACATCTGGCCACCCTAGAACAGATACAAACGGGTGACTTAGAATGGGTGAAATTTCTGAGCATGAAGGGGGACACACGGTGACTCAACAATGGTGGGCCTGAAGTATAAAAAAATACAACAAGCCGTTGTGAACAGCTCTACACAACTCGCCGAGTGGGGCATCGATGTCCAGATGCTGCCGCCCCCAAAATACCCACATATCTTGGCACCGGATAATAGGGGCATGGCCCCTTGGTCGATCCTGCATGGGACAAACAGCTTGGGACCCACGGGCAGAACTCGGACGGGCCCTAGGGACCCAATGGGCATTAGGATCTCATGCTCAAATAACCATCAGGACATTTGCGTAGCCCCCTCTGTTCTGGACCTATCAGGAATTTCAAGAGGATGGCAGCAGCATTCCTAACTGCGGTGAAACCCAGCCCGGCAGGGGAGATGCCAGGTGACGAGTATTCAACAAGCGGCAATTAACCTTAATTTCCTGGAATATAGCAGGGATTAGTAAAATCAGCGAAAATGAAAACTTGAAGCAGTTTCCGGAAATCGGTGATATACTTTGTCTCCAAGAGACTTGGGCTCTGTCCAGCACTCTACTGGCAGGGTACTACGAACACTTTGTCCCAGCCATAAAAAAGAATCTATTTGGCCGACCGGCTGGCGGTCTATCAGTTTTTATAAAGCACGAATGTGCCCTCGGAGCTACAGATATTAATCTAAACTCACCCAGATTGCAAGCTCTACATATCAGAAGTCTGAACCTCAATTTACATCCAATGCACCTTCTGATAATAAACTGCTACATCCACCCGGGGCAGATCACCATGAAAGATCAGTTGGAGGCATTGTCAGGGAAATTAGATGACCTCTTATTCAAATATAAATCATACCATGTTATTCTAGCCGGGGATTTTAACCTGAAGGATCTCGATAAAGCGGACTACCCTCCCCAGGGACGAGGTAGGGTAGCACCCTTTTTCAACCTCATTAACAATCATAATCTGACCTCAACTCACGCACTGAAAAAAGCCCGCTCGAATTCCTGGAAGCCTCTCCCCACCTTCAGGAACACCTCAAGAATCGACTACATCATGGCCAGCGAAGCGATGGCGGCCAGATTGGAAGATTTTGAAGTAGAAGATAGGACGGAAAGTGACCACAGGCCATTAAGAGCAGTGTTCCAGCTGAATGTTCCGCCAGCCATTACCCACCAAACCATTGGTGTGTCAAGAGGGGATGAAAAACAGTGTCTTGAGGAGGATTAATGGTCAGACAAGATAGGCAACACGCTCCAAATGTGGCTAGATCAGAAACAGGAAGGTTGTCTGTCTTCGTCGCTCTCACCCATAAAGGACTGGGAGAATATTGTTGAGGACCTACAAGCAAAGCTTGGGAATCCCCAGCCACAATGCCCCAGGTCCAAAGGGCAACCAAGATTTGGTGGTACCTGGCCAAACAAAGACATACGAAAAAGCAAACGGCTCCTACGTAAGGCCCTCGCAATAAAGAAAAGAGGGGGCGGACTACCGGAGGGACCTTCAGTTGCGTCGCTGAGGGCAGCCCTAAGGAAGAAACTATGGGAACATAAAAATGCCACCATGGAAAGGGAATGGCTCAAAGTCTTCTCCCTGCTTAAGCAGAAGAACCCAGCGCAACTTTGGAGACATATAAACCAGTTGAGCAGCCGAGGACTCTCGAGAAAACAGAGTAGCAGAAAAAGACTGGTTGATTCACGTCAAGCAGCTATATGCAATTGCCCCCCTAAATGAAGATAGCACGGAAGGGGCCAGCTGTGGGGCAGGCCGAGTGTGGCAATCTAGTACAAAACCAGGAGATACAACTGCTAGCCCAGGCAACTCGCCCATGGGTAATAGAACCCTGGCCGAGGCACACTGTACACCACCAGCCCAGATAAACCCCCAAATGGTCATTAAGACCTTTAAGAACATGAAGAACGATGGGGCCCCTGGGCCCAATGGATCCCAGCACCGGTCTTCAAAAAGGCTCCCGACCTCTGGGCAGCAATTCTAACACCACTTTACAACCACACTTTCTTGACAGCCATAGCCCCGGACTCCTGGAGGGGCTCCATTTTGGTCCCTATTTTAAAAAAAGGAGACCGTTTAAAGCCATCAAATTATAGGCTCATCGCCCTGCTTGACCTTGAAGCTAAGGCTTACGCCCGCCTACTACTGAAGGACTTGGAGACGTGGGCCGAAGAGAATAGTATCATACCCTTCTACCAGACTGGCTTTAGGTCACAGTCACCGACCATGGATAATGTACTTGCGCTAGCGCACTTATCAGCCCAGAAGAACCATCCTCCACTTTCTGCTGCTTCGTGGATTATAGCACAGCCTTCGACAAAGTTGTTCGTAGAAGATTATGGTGGAAGCTAGAAAACTGGGGCATCCCTCCAAACCTACTGAAGGCAATTAGATCGCTATACGAAGACACCTGGGTGCGGGTTAAAACCAGCGCCTGTACAGTGTCCCCTAAAATAACCACGGAGAACGGGCTGAAGCAAGGGTGTGTGTTGGCCCCCATCCTTTTTTATTTATACACAGCGGATCTGGGGGACGCCTTAAAAGGAGCCTGTCTAGTAGCACCAAGACTAGGAAGTGTGAGGCTGCCGGTGCTACAATACGCCGATGATACAGCTATAATGGACCACACGAAGGTGGGCCTACAAAGAGCCCTAAATGCACTAAATCACTTTAATAACATCAATAACTTGACAGTAAATCAAGGAAAGACCAAGGTCGTCATTTTTGGGACTTACCATTTGAAAAAGAAAGCACAGTGGCTAATGGAAAATCTGCAAATTAATACGGTGGCTTCATACAATTACCTAGGGGGTTTGGCTGACGGAACGGGCTAAGGCGAACGCCCATCTGAAATAGCAGAGTTCCAAGGCCAATAAGGTCATACACCTACTAAAGCAACTAAGCCATCACCTAATTAGCCCGACTGCTGGTCCAATATTGAAAGTTTTAAAAGCGAAACTTCTACCAGCCATTAGTTATGGTCACCTGGCCTTCCCTGGGCTACAGGACGCTTTCCTTAATTCAGCCCAAGCCAAAGCATACAAAACAGTGCTCCATATTCCGAGGTCAGCAAGGAAAGCAAGGCTAAGACTGGAGCTAGGCGTGGCGAGGCCAGATGTGACATGCCAGGGGGAGATCATGAAGCTCTATCTAAGAATATTAAGGGCCCCGGTTAACTCATTAAAATATCAACTGAGATCTATTTTCGAAGGGCCATGCACGGCCTGGCACACCAGCCTAGGAAAAGCGACCACAATACTGAAGATCGTGGAAGAGAGTATACCGCGGCTGGATATCCCCCTGAATGCTTGGAAAACAGCCATAAACAAACAAGTGTATGAAATCTCATTTGATCACGACCTCCAATCTCTCCGTTCAAGCTCCCACCTAGATCTGCTGAACGGCTCTTATACGGCAGGCAAAGCTCAGCCCTACTTAAGTGAGGCTCTCACTCCACAGGCCCGAAGTAAAATTCTTTTTATGAGATTAACCACTCTAGGAATTGCGGATTTCAACCCCGCATGGGCCCGAAGAGGGGAATCCACAAACTGCAGATTGTGTCCCTACAGGAGGGAATCGTGGTTGCATCTTCTATGCTGTTGCCCTAATCTTAACAACGAACGTCGGCGACTACTGCGCCCCATCTGTACCATCAACGGAATAAAGTCCTGTAGCGAAGCGTCAGCCATGTGCCTCTCTACCTCGAACACGACGACCCTAGCAAGACTAGGGAAATTCATTCATCACATCAGGACCGCCCTAAAAGCTGCGAATGAATGTAATAAAACCCCGGTGAAGAGCACTGTAAATCCAGCGGAATAAAGCTGAGGGGGCTTCAATCAAGTCCTGACGCTTTTTGCACTTTCAGAACGGCCTCTTGGACTGCGCCCCATATGATTACTTATCAGAGCGCCAAGGGGAACGGGTCACTCATTTGTAATGCAGCCTATTTTCATGGATCAAACGGGGCTTCTGGATCGCGATTAAGGCCACACGACCAAGACTATAAACTCTGGCGAAGGCCGATCGTGTTGGCGCCGGGGAGGGGCGGCAACTTTTATCTATAACAAACTGAAGTTTTATCACTGTTTTTAGATTTTATATGCGGATTGTTTTACTGTAATGATTTTAATTAATTGTACAGTTAATAAATTCATTCATTCATTATACTAACAACTGGTGCCCCATTACCAATCGAGGTCGGGGTCATAATAGTTACGGGCCAGAACAGCTTTGAAAATCAACCACAACCCAGATGCGCAAGACGCACCGCACCATGAAGTACATGGGCCATTGAGACAACAACTGTTGAGCCCGAGATCCTTACTGGGCTCACCCCAACCTGACCCTATCCCAGACATTGGCTACTCGCAACGTGAATAACGGAGAAAGCAGTAAAAACGAGGGAAAAGCGAGGCGAATGCACTAAAAAAACAGGGGAAGAAGCAAGGAGAAAGAAAGAAGAAGGCACTCAGAAAAGGGAGAAGAAAGCAGTGAGAAGGCAGTGAAAACGATGGAAAAGCAAGGAGAGGCCCTCAAAAAAAAAAAGGGGGGAAAGGCAAGGGGAAAACAGTGAAATCGAGGGAAAAGTGCGGAGAAGACACACAAAAAAACAGGGAACGAAGTAAGGAGAAAGCGGTGAGAACAATGGAAAAGCAAGGAGAAGGTACTCAAAAATGGGGGGAAAAGCAAGGATAAGACGGGAGGAAGCAGCACGGTGAGAGCTGGGCCTGGGGAGGCCCTACTCTATCAGAAACCTATGATTAGTAAATATGAAACTTTAGGAGCCTCAATCAGCCTAGAAAAGGCTCCCTCTCAGCTTACCCCCCCAAAAAGAGAAATTGATAGCACACCCTGAAAAAAATGATTTGCCAGCTCACAGGCATACCCAAGCAGCAGCGAGCACAATTTTATATTAAACGATCTCCTTTGGTTCCACAATCAAAGCTCTAAGTACTGCACAACCATCGGGAAATCTAAAGCACAGCAATCAAACGGTCCTTACCCCAGAATATCAATCAAGGGGCAGACATGAAATTCTAAACCGTGGCACTATCTTAAAATTATTACAGGATGTGCCAACCTTCGAGAAGATGTCCTTGACAGATATTGAATCTATCATTGCTAGCCCCCACAGAATGCAAGCCACAGGAGTCTACCCTTGTGACTTGGATCTCAAACTTGATGGCCAGGAAAGTCTTCCTGGAGAAAGATAGTTTACATGGCTTAGGAATTGGGATCAACATGCACCGCCCAGAAACCTGTCCGTCCCCACTCGCTTCCCAAAAGGAGCCCACCCCAGCACGAGTTTAAAAAAAAATAAGGAGGTCTATACTACTCCTTAGGAACCCTATTGGCAGATAAAAAGTGGTTTAATCTTCTCCCTTGAAAAATAACACACATTCTCCAATAGACCATGCAGATTCATACAACTAGACCCAGGCTGGTTATCGGCAGCCCTGCATGGAGACAAGCAGTCCAGACATGTTGACTTCCAAAGGAATAAGACAAACCAGGTGCCCAAATCTATTCAACTATGCTCATGAAATATATAAATGGTGTTTTTTTTTTTTTTTTTTTTTATTCAATAAATTTTTATTGATTGTTCGAAGCAAAACAATATATAATACATATAATATAGCAAATAAATAAAAGCTAGATAAATAATAACTAAATAAATAATATACTGATTGCAAAAGGAAATACAGCACATTTCGAATCTTAGAGATCACAGATAGGGACAGAATAAGTGAGTAAACCATCAGCACTGCGACAGCACAATGACATGAGTGACGATAGTATAGATGGCACAAGGGACTTCTCTTAAGGCAGAAACAGATAGCAGGGAAGGCTATTTCGTTTGGCATATGTCTAGTGGTTGCAAGACTTTCGACTACTTCTCAGCACAGATATATCACCCCGCGCTAAATATGGACAGCGATTAGAGGTTAGAGATCCTTGGTGTGTGCTCCTCTAAGTGGTATGGTAAAGATGTCGGTCATGAAGGGTCTCCGTTTGGTATTATGTAGAAGCGTAGGGTAGTGTAAGAGACAGTTCATGGTGGTTTGTATGATGCAAAGAAGAGATCAAGGGATTCCCACATGCCTCTATTTGGGGACTTCCACGGGGAGTTGTGAAGCGCTATATTATCAGCTCCTCGCAGGTTAGTAACCCAATTCAGCCAGTGTTTAAAAGATGATTTACGAGTATCCTTCCAGTTGTTAAGTATTATCTTAAAAGCTGCTGTGAGAAGTAGGTCAAGGAGTGCCTTGTCATTATCACCCAAGGAGTCTGCTCTAGTAGGAGCAAATAGTAGAGCCTGGAGGTCCCTGCTTGTATCGAGGGGAAAAGTTTAGATATGAATTTAAGGACTTTATCCCAATAGGTAGTCACACACGGGCAAAGAGTCAGTAGGTGTTTTTAAGTCTCCCACTGCTCCATTGCAGTTCCAACAGATATCGTCTTCACGGATTTTGTGTTTATGTAGTCGGGCTGGTGTCCAGTATGCCCTGTGTAGGAGCCAGAACTTTGTGTGGGATAGCACCGGACTGATTTTATTTTTAAATACTGAGTTCCATGTCCAGGACCAATCTGAGTCTGAGATCGGGGTTTTGGAGTTCGATTCCCAAAAGGCTATGGCCTTCTCATTAAGTGTAGAGTGCTGGGGGCTTAGTAGTTTGTAGATTCGGGAGACCTGGTGGCCCAACGCGTTTATTTTCGAGAGATACTGCAGCAGGGATGGTGTTAGGGCTGAAAGATTTGCCTTAGCTAGGGCAGCTTTTATTTTTAAGAAGTAATAGAATTCAATTGGCTCAAGTTGATATGTGGACTGCAGGTCCTTAAAGGATAGGGGTTGTGTGCCTGCGTAGAGTTGGTGGGGAAAATATATGCCCTTACTGATCCATGTGGCATTGTACAAGGTGCATCCTTTATATAGAATTTTGCGATCATACCAAATGGATTCTAAATTAGATTTCTTAACACTGATGTCTAGTACTTTGTCTATTTTCAAGAGGGAAGATTTAGTGTTTTTGAGGATGGAGCTTGAGCATGTAATTCGATTCATATTCATGGTTAGGAGGGTTGCCGGGGGATACCATCAAGGATATGTTTCTCAATGTCAAGCCATACAGGTGTGTATCCTACTGGAGCTGTCAGCCAATGAGAGCCCTGTCTTGCGAGGAAAGCCGACTGGTAGCGCTTTAAAATCAGCTAGATTAACCCCACCTAGCCTTTTAGGGAGCCTGAGTTTCTTCATGCTAATTCTTGCCTTCTTTCCTTTCCATAGGAAGTTCGAGAGAAGTTTGTTTAGTTTGTGATGGAAATCTTCAGATAAAACAAGGGGCAGCATTGTTATCAAATAGTTTACTAGGGGGAGACCATCATTTTTATGGTTTCAACTCTGCCCCACCAAGTTATGAACCTGGGTGACCAAGCAACCAATAATGTTTTGATCTTCTCCAGTGTTTTGGTCTCGTTATGTTGGAGTGTCTCTAGAATAGTGGAGCAGAATTCGATCCCCAGGTATTTGATGTGGTTCGGTTGCCATGTAAGGCCCGAGTTGCCTAGCATTTCACGCGTACTATGGACATTAAGGGGTTTGACCTCAGATTTATCAGGATTGAGTTTGTAACCAGAGTGTCTAGAGTATGTGTCTATCGTGTTCATCAGGCCTATGATGGACTCTTCCGGTTTTTCCGTGACGATCAATATGTCGTCCGCGTATGCGGCTAGTTTTACTCGCGTGTCGCCAAAGAGAACCCCGGTGATGTCCTTATGGAGCTTAATGTCTTGGATCAGCGGCTCTAATGCTAGGAGGAAGAGAGCCGGAGAGAGGGGGCAGCCCTGTCTAGTTCCTTGTTCTAAATGGAATGATTCCGATAGGGTGCCATTAATGGCTATCCTGGCTGTCGGGTTAGTATAGAAGGCCATTACCATGGAAATGAATGGTTCACCTAGGTTGAAAGTTTGCATACATTGTCTCAGAAACTGCCATGATACTCTATCGAACGCCTTTTCCGCATCTAGCGTGATAGCAATTAGGGGTGCAGGAGCGCTCTTGGCCTTTTCTAAGATGTGACATAGAAGTCTAGTATTGTCATTAGACATACGATGTTTGAGAAACCCCACCTGTGAGTTGCTGATCAGAGAGGGAAGAAATTTATTTAATCTATTTGCTAGGATTTTGGCATAGATCTTACAGTCTACATTTATTAAGGAAATTGGCCGATAGTTTTTGGGTAGAAGCGGATCTTTGCCTTCTTTGGGTATGACAATGATGTTGGCTTCCCTCATTGAATTAGTAATGCTGCCCTCGTGGGCTACAGAATTGAAAAGCCTATTTAGAGTCGGTTGGAGCGAAGTGCCAAATTCTTTATAGAAAGAGGCAGAAAAGCCGTCTGGCCCTGGAGCTTTGTTACTTTTAAGTGTTTTTATCGCCGATGATATCTCTAGATCCGAGATAGGTCCCCCAGCTTTGAATTATCTGTGCTTGAAAGTTTTGGGAGGTCTAATGAATGCAAGTATTGTTCGCAGGCATCTGAGTTGATTATTAAATTGTTACTATAGAGGTCCTTGTAAAACGTTTGGAAGGTATCCAGAATTTCGCTATGTTTGGTGTGGATAATATTCTTGGTATCTTTAATTGAGGAAATCGTGAATTGTCTCTGTTTATGCTTGAGGTAAGAGGCCAATAATTTCCCCGCTTTGTTGCCCTCACAGAGTTGGAGCGCCTTGAATTTGTTGATCCAGACACCAGCCCTTCTGCTTATAATCGTGTTATATTCGTATTTCTTTTTGGTTAGCGCGTTAAGGGTAGCCTGATCCTCCACCCGCTCAGAGTGCTTTTTTCCAGAGTCTTAATCTCCCTTTCCAGATTTTTAAGTTCTAGATTTAATTTTTTATTTATTTGGGCCTTAATTCCAATGATAACGCCCCTAATGGTGGCTTTGAGAGCGTCCCAGAAGGTAGATGTGGGGATCTCTGGGAGATCGTTCATCTCTATATATTCTTTAATCGCATTGTCGATTTTCGCTTTGTTTTCAGGGTCTGACAATATTTCCTCGTTAAAGCGCCATCTCTTCGGAGGCGATGTGGGGTGAGTGCCTGCAAGTGTGGTGTGTATACATGAATGGTCGGATATAAGAATCGGGGCTATATCTGTTTGGTCTAGATAGTGTGTAAATGTGGAGGATATTAAAATATAGTCTATTCTAGAATAGGAGTTGAGGGGCTGAATAAAATGTGTAATCTCTTGTATCAGGGTGCTGTAGGCGCCAGGTGTCTTTCAAGTTGAATCTAGTATAAATTCTACGCAGTATGTCGTGCGATCGAGACGGGTGAAATTTGCATTTTGATTGTCTATCCAGGAGGGGGTCTAGTGGCATGTTAAAGTCCCCACCTACCACCAGAAGGTCGTCCTGGGGTAGACTTTCTATGGTATTCGAGACTGTTTCCCAGAATTGGGGTTCATCAGAATTTGGACCATATATATTGACCACATGAATAAGGTCCTCTCCCCTTTGTAGGTGTGTGACTAGCAATCTACCTTCGTCATCATGTGTATGAGAGACAAGTGAAATGTTTGATTTTTTGGCGATAAGGGTGATGACTCCTTTCCTTTTGTGGGTCGCCGGTGAGGAGGTCAAATGGGATATCCAATTGTATTTGATGAAACTTACGTCCTCTTTGGACAGTTTTGTTTCTTGGAGAAGAATAACGTCTCCCTTAGTTTTTGCTAAATCGAATATTTTCCTACGTTTCATTGGGTGATTTAGGCCCTTAACATTCAGTGATACAATGTTAAGATCCTCTGTAAAAGTTCTGTGTTGAGGCATCATATGGGCTCATGGATCGCTATAGTGTTGTCTACAGCTATGATGTGGGAGTAATAGTATCGGGCGATATTTACAGACTTCGGTCTTAAGAATGTGCCAGTTGTAAGGAAATCTGTGCCTTGGTGTGTTTCTTGTGTGCCATGGTGTGTGCCTAATGTAGCAAAAGAACATAATTGAAGTAATAAGTATAAATATGAGCATAAGCATAAGGATAAGCATAAAAGGAAGATAAACAAGCTAAGAACAATCATTTCAATTTCTACTTCCCCTCCTAAATCCCCCTCTACTACCCCCCTCCCCTCCCTCCCTCCCTTCCCCAAACAATTCGAGTGCAGGGGCTGCGACGACAGAACCGACTGTCGGCAGACCGATAGGGGAATTGGATATTGAATACTTGAGTGATTAAGTGAAGCTGCAAATTATCTTGTCTGCTAAAGCCCTTCCCAGTATGGTTATTACTGTAAAGGTTTTAAAGAACATATATAACGTGGTTTCAACACTGTGCTGGAACCTAGTGGTCCCAACGTAACCTCAACAAGACCCCACAAATAAATGGTTTGGTTGCCCAAAGGGGGACCTGGCAACTTTTGTGGAAGTCGCACTTAAGATAGAAAGTGAATTGATGGAATCAGGTGACGAAACCATCCTAATGGTTAAGCTGACATAGGGGCATGCAAAAATTGAGAGACCCCTTTTTATTAATCAATGTATATACTCACCAGGATCCAGTGCCAAGGAAAGCCATGTCATTTAATTGATAAAATATCCTATTAGACGGTTTGCAAGACCCAATGACCCCAGAAAATGTGGCAACAGGAGATTTTTATATGAACCTGTTGTGACCTTTTGCCAAAAATGACCATATTACACAACAGGACAAACTCTGGCTTGTCCCCAAACAATCTGCAGGAACCACAAGCAATAGGAAAAGAGATACAAAGGATGTATCGCTGGTAAAAGATCTTGAATCTCTTGGGATAAGAGTATTAAGTGGCAGCTACCAACAAGATGCCCCACAAGCATGGACTTATTACTCATCTGATTTGCACTCTACAATTGGCTTTACAGCAGCCACTCACCCTCTACTTCGCTTAATTGCATCATTCCAGTTAAAAAAACTGGCGAATGCAACCACGGTAAACAAATCACAGAGATTGATTTTAAATGCACCCTCCATCAGCAGACAAGCACTCTGCTGAGGTAAATGGAAACGATAAGTTACAAGTGATTACGGTGGTCTGATGATACTATAGGGGCCATCGAGGAAGTCGCAGTAGCCCTTATTAGGTATTTCTTTATTAATGAACACCAAATGAGCGCTCTTCACAAGAATTTTAATAAACAACTATTCGTCAAAAAACCGCCCAAGCACATACCAAGTTACAAAGTGCTCACAAGATCAATCAATCACAGAATTTGTAGAGCGCACTACTTACCCGCGAGGGTCTCAAGGCGCTGGGGAGAGGGAAGGGGGGGGGGATGCTGCTACTGGTCGAACAGCCAGGTCTTGAGTAGCCTCCTGAAGGTCAGCAGGTCTTGGGTCTTTCGTAGGCTTAGTGGAAGGGTGTTCCAGGTCTTGGCGGCGAGGTGTGAGAAGGATCTGCCGCCGGTGGTTGTTCTTCGAATGCGGGGGACGGTGGCGAGGGAGAGGTCGGCGGAGCCGAGCCGGCGGTTGGGGACGTAGAAGAGGAGCCGTCTGTTGAGGTAGGCTGGGCCAGTTTTGTGGAGTGCCTTGTGTGCGTGGGTGAGGAGTTTGAAGGTGATCCTCCTGTCGACGGGGAGCCAATGCAGGTTCCTCAAGTGGGGGGTGATGTGGCTGTGGCGTGGTACGTCGAGGATCAGTCGTGCGGAGGCGTTTTGTATGCGTTGCAGTCGCTTGATGAGCTTGGCCGGGGCTCCCACGTAGAGGGCGTTCCCATAGTCCAGTCTACTACTGACGAGGGCCTGGGTGACTGTTCTTCTTGTGTCTGTCGGGATCCACCTGTAGATCTTGCGAAGCATGCGGAGGGTGTTGAAGCAGGAGGAGGAGACTGCGTTGACTTGCTTGGTCATGGAGAGCGTTGAGTCGAGGATGACTCCCAGGTTGCGTGCGTGGTCGGTGGGTGTCGGGGCTGCTCCCAGCGTCGTTGGCCACCAGGAGTCGTCCCAGGCTGAGGTGTTGGAGCCGAGGATGAGGACCTCCGTTTTGTCCGTGTTCAGCTTTAGTCGGCTGATCTTCATCCAATCGGCGACGGCCTTCATTCCTTCATGGAGTTTGGCTTTGGCGGCGAGGGGGTCCTTGGTGAGGGAGAGGATCAGTTGAGTGTCGTCGGCGTAGGAGATAATGTTGAGGTCGTGTTGTCTGGCGATGCGTGCGAGCGGGGCCATGTAGATGTTGAACAGTGTTGGGCTGAGGGACGATCCCTGGGGAACGCCGCAGATGATCTCGGAGGCTTCGGATCGGAAGGGTGGGAGGCGGACTCTCTGGGTTCTGCCGTCGAGGAAGGAGGGTGGTCCATTCCAGGGCCTTGTCTCGGATCCCTGCGTCGTGGAGGCGTGCGCGTAGAGTGCGGTGGCAGACAGTGTCGAAGGCGGCGGAGAGGTCCAACAGGATGAGGGCTGCGGTCTCACCATTGTCCAGCAGGATCCTGATGTCGTCGGTGGCGGCGATGAGGGCAGTCTCAGTGCTGTGGTTGCTGCGGAACCCTGATTGGGATGGGTCCAGGATGCTGTTTTCTTCGAGGTATCGGGTTAGCTGTTTGTTGACTATCTTCTCGATGACCTTGGCTGGGAACGGAAGCAGAGAGATGGGCCGGAAGTTCTTGAGGTCTCTCGGGTCCGCCTTGGGTTTTTTGAGTAGGGCGTTGATCTCTGCGTGTTTCCAGCTCTCTGGGAAGGTCGCGGTCTCGAAGGAGAGGTTGATGATGTTGCACAGGTGGGGTGCGATGGAGCTGCTGGCTTTGTTGAAGATGTGGTGCGGGAAAGGGTCTGACGGGGAGCCGGAGTGTATTGTACTCATGGTCTTGATGGTGTCCTCGATGTTCACGCTGGCCCAGGCTGGCAGGGGGTCGTGGTCGATGGTGTGTGGCGGGTCGATCTTAGTTGGGGTTGTCTGGGTGTCGAAGCTGTCGTGGATGTCGGCGATCTTGCGGTGAAAGAAGGTGGCGAGGGAATCGCACGGGTTGCGACGGCGGGATGTCGTTGGTGTTGGAGCTGGGATTGGAGAGTTCCTTCACGATGTTGAAAAGCTCCTTGCTGTTGTGTGCATTGTTGTCGAGGCGGTCTTTGAAGGAGATTCTCTTGGCTGACATGATGAGGTGGTGGTGGTTACGGATGGCGTCTTTGTGGGCTGTGTGGCTGTCCGGTGTCTTATCGCTGTGCCATTTCTTCTCTAGTTTCCGGCAGGTGCGCTTGGAAGCTAGGAGTTCCGAGGTGAACCAGCTGGCTCTTTTGGTGGTGTCGCTGTAGGTGAGCTTTTTCAGCGGGGCGAGGGTGTTGGCACAGTCGTCCATCCATCGTCTGAGGTTGCAGGCAGCGTCGTCGGTGTTGGATGGGTCGGAGGGAGGGCTGAGAGCGAGGGTTGCCCGGAGTTGGTCTTCGGTGACTTTGCTCCAGCAGCGGCGTGGGATCTGTTGGGTGCGGTGGTGTGTGGTGGGTTTCTGGAAGGTGAAATGGATGCAGCGGTGGTCGGTCCAGAGGAGTTCCGTGGTGTGGCTGAAGGAGAAGTGGGAGCTTGAGGAGAAGATGGGGTCAAGCGTGTGGCCGGCGGAGTGGGTCGGTGTTGTGACGAGCTGGCTCAGACCGAGGTTGGCGAGGCTGTCGATCAGGGTGGTGGAGTTGCTGTCGTTGTTGTTCTCCAGGTGAAAGTTCAGGTCTCCGAGGAGGATGTAGTCGGTAGAGGTCAGGGCGTGCGTGCTGATGAAGTCGGCGATGGAGTCGGGGCCCAGGGGGTCTGTAGACAAGGGTGCCTCTAAGGGTGGTGTTGGGGTCCGTGTGGATTGCATTATTGCATTGCAAAAAAGCATTTGCAATGCAATAGGTCTCGCATTTACGCGAGTTTAAGCTATTGGCATTATAAATGACAATGCCTTTTATTTAAGTTTTAAAAACGAAAACAAAAATAAAAGGCATTGTTATTTGTAATGTGAATAGCTCAAACTCGCGTAAATGCGAGACCTATTGCATTGGAAATGCTTTTTTTTATATTGTAGAGTGTGTTCAAAATATATAGCACTTCTAAAATGTACAAGCATTATAAATAAATTCCAAAAATCAATTGTTCTCCCTGTCGGGGAATTGAACCCGGGTCTCCAGCGGGACAGGCGGGTATACTGACCACTATACTGAGGATCGGCTGACGCCAGTCTGTGTCTTGTTTTCGTCTGTCAGATTCCTTCTGACAGTGGTGAGTTTTTGGATACCGAGGCGGTAGCCTCATTACTCCACATTCATTTTGAGTTTTTTAGTCGCTGTTTAGGTTGTCTTATTGATGTGTGACGCTTTGTCACAGTTGAGGTTGGATCACGAGGTCAGCGCTGTGATAGGCCGTGGGTGGCTGACGCCAGCCTGCCAAAACCACTCTTTGTAGCTGAAGCAGCTCCGTGTGTACGTCATCGCTAGAAGGGTGTGTGTTGTAACTTTAACTCCTCACAGCCCTCCATCTTGAAAAGGATGTTTTCAGACTCACAACGAACGTTCACTAAAAGAGCCTAGCGCAATTTATTTTATATGCATCATTTTTTTTTTATCGTATTAGGGCAATGTTCTTTTATGCACACATGCAAGGATTATGGAAATAATTAAATACACATGCTGAACATTAGCAACCTGTAATCAGATTCGGTGGGTAACTCTGGACTGACTAAGGGCCCCCACGTCTTTAACCTTCTCACCGCTTCTAAGCACACGCAGTGCAGGGGAGCACCACGTCTTTAACCTTCTGTTCGCTTCTAAGCACACGCAGTGCAGGGGAGCACCACGTCTTTCACCTTCTCTCCGCTTGTAAGCACACACAGTGCAGGGGAGCACCACGTCTTTAACCTTTTCTAGCACTGCAGGAGTTTTTTATATTTAAGGTGGGACAAGTACAATTCCCGTTCTTTATAACGTATAGAGGGGGGTTATATTTGTGTTTTCTCTTCCTTATAGCCTGTACATGGGAAATTGCAGAAAAAACACGTACTTTCGTTTTGCTTCTCGAGAGGCTGTGTTAAATGCAGGGGCCACGTGGAAGCCATCTTGCCTTTCAAAGCATGAGAAACACCTGATAAATAATGTATGCATTTCGATGTGTCCCGAGCCATTTCAAGCTAACTGTGAAGTCGTCCCCCTGCCTTGGAACTCACGGGCACAGACAGTCACACACCCAGAGGAACAAACTTCGGCATCCTTTAAATGTAGGATCCTCTCACGATTACTCTTGTGAGCAGATACTGTTCGAGTTTACAAACCACATTGTAGCATGTGCTTTTAATAAACAGCTGGAGCAGACCACCGCCCGGCCCTGTAAATACAGAGATAAGATGCTATTACAGAGCCATCGGAGGCACGTGCATCCTTTCATAAAGTACGGCTCAAGTTGGGGACTCCTTGCAGATGAAACTATTGAAGATATGAAAGTCTTTCTCAGCTGGCAATGTCTGACTCCAGTGTGGAACAATGACGTGATGAAAAAGATAGCCTCCAACTAGACACGATGCACCAAAAAGAGATAAAAAACAAGTGCTTGGAATTATCTGAATCACTGGTATTGACTGGGACATTCCATTCCATCGTTTTCAGTTCTTTTGTGTCACTACAGACTCTGACCAAGTTGTATCTGACCGATGAGGCTCAATAAGTTCAAAATTAGGTAGTTACAGCTGGACTGCTACGTTTGGAGCGGGGCAAGGACTGCTTTACATATGGCTGGTCCCTATCTGCAAAGGCAATCACTAAATGACAAACTATGCACACAAAAGATAAGCTATCACTGCTTCAGCCTGGAATTTGTTCCAAATATAAACCCCAAACAAGAAGGGCAGGAGAGACGGCTTCACTGGGCTACGAGGAGTGAATAATGAAATGAAAAATTGCCCTAAGTGCTGAGGAAGATGGGGTCTCTTAGAAGCGTGACCTTTGATCATGGAGTCCGCTATCACTTGTTTACCTCACCAGCAGGGCCGCACGCAGGGGAGATTTCAGATAATCTGATTTTATGCGAAGAAATGTCGGTTAGTGCAAAAGGAATCTAGTTTGGAATCATCTCTGTGAAGATTTTTTTTCACTTTCGCTTGCATTCCGGTCATAGTCGGAACATGTAAGGTAAACTTACAATGTCAGGAAGTGGATTCTTGAAAAGATTTCAAAACAGCGGTCCCGAAAGTGAAAGAGGACCGCGGTGCAGCCGATCTCTTGTCTTTATGGGGCCATGTGTTTAAACACATGGCCCCATAAAGATAAGAAATCATTTACAACGAACGGAAAGCAGGCGAGAAAGTCCAAGTGGGACGTCCCAAAAAGCCAAAGGGAGGCAACATAAATAGCTCTTTTCCAATGGCTGGCCACCGTTTAGCATAAACTGTGACGCCAGCCAATGGGAAAGAGGGGCGGGGCTTAAAGCCCCTTTGTAAAAGTACTCATTAGCATTAAATCTCGCCGAGCGTGCTGCGCATGTGCGCAGCAACGCTAGGCGAGACCTAAAAGGAGTCACATACCTGCCTCATGTCAACGTCTACATGGCCCCACTCGCATCCATCACATGGATTTTTTTTTTTTTCCCCCTTTTTCCTTTATTAAGCACCAAGACCCAAAACCTCTATTCTGTTTCCCCCTCAGCCCCACTCACCTACGTGCCCCTGTGGTTTCCCCTGTGTTTTTCTCCTAAAAACAAAAACAATTCTGACTGTTTCAGTCATATTTACCGTCCTTGTCTTGGACTTTTAACTTTTGACTTCTCTCATGAAAAATCAAACCCCACCCTACAGTTCCGCTAGATATTCTTGCGCCTGGATCTCCAAGAAAAAGCTGCGGGTGCGCCCTTTAAATATCACTTTCATCTTCGCCGGGTTTTGTAAATACACGTCTGCACCTAGCTTCTGAAAGGGGTCAAGCATCTGTCTTAACCGCCATCTTCGCTCCACTGTAGTGTGGGCGAAGTCTGGTCATGCAAAGGATACTCCCTCAAAATCCCTTTTAGAGTTAGGATGTGCTAGATCAAAAATGCTTTGTCTTAAAAGAAAATTTCCAAAATAAACCAATACAGCCCTGGGGTATGTATTGCTATCTGCCTGTTGCTTCTTAAGGGTTAAAGGGTATCGATGTACCCTTTGTACCTTCCTTTCCCACTCCCATCCCGAGAGCTCCGGGAATTCACCTTTTAGAAGTTTAACTACATAATCCCTGGGATTCCCTCCTTCTGCCCCTTCTGGAATGCCCAGTAGTCTCAAATTATTCCTCCTTTGCCTGTTCTCATACTCCTCCAACTTCCACATCATGTCAGTAAGCTTTGGGTCTTGGGAGGTCCTCACGGTTTTCAGTTCTGCTACCCTCCAGTTCCAGGGTATCCATCCGTGCCTCCACGCTGGTCATCCTGTCAGAGATCTCGGTACATGTTTTACTTATTTTCCTGACTGCACCCTACAGTTTCTTGGAAGCCTGTCGTGCCCGTCGGTTATCAGTTCGGATCTCAGCCTGCATCTGCTTAATCTAGGCCAGAATCAGGGAGGGTGGGGGCTCTTATGCTGTTGTAGGTGGTTCCTTCGTATTTCGTCCTGGGTTGTCGAGGAGTTGAATGGCGGAATAGTCCCATCTGAGCCTAGAGGTCTCTTTCTTTGAGTGATCTTCCCGGCTTTTGCTTGCTTTTTTATCGCCAGCCGATACCAAAGGGGATGATGGACGGAGCGCTTGAGCAAATCAAACACTCACCCCCAGTCAACTGATCTGGGTTTAATCCATCATCATTCTTTAGCTCACTCCACCACCCCAGTTCAGACATGGCCATATGCAAATCAGTCTGACCCTGTGCCTCATGGGAACAGTCCAGCACGAACTGCCAAGCCATGTCTTCCCTGGACCGGAAACAAGCATCCTGGGACCGGTTTCTGGCTATTCAGCCGTCATCAGCCAGGCTAGCTTGAATCCAGCGGCAAAGTGAGCAAGGGACCCATGTCTGGGCATACCCTGCCAACTTAGGGCGAACAAAGCGATACCAAAGGGGGATGATGGACGGAGCGCTTGAGCAAATCAAACACTCGCCCCCAGTCAACTGATCTGGGTTTAATCCATCATCATTCTTTAGCTCACTCCACCACCCCAGTTCAGACATGGCCATATGCAAATCAGTCTGACCCTGTGCCTCATGGGAACAGTCCAGCACGAACTGCCAAGCCAGCCATGTTTTTATCGCCAGCCAGCTGTTTCTTTTTCGGGCATGCAGACTTTTTCTTCTTTTTTGAACCTCCTGATTTCTTCTTTCGATTTGCAGAGACCACTGACTCGTCCAGTGAGCTGTTGCTAGATGAGGTAGACAGTGTGGAAGTTGAAGTTGAGGAGCCTAGTTAGTGCAATGAGGAGTCAGAGTCCTCATTCAGAGAAATATTTTCTCTCCACCCCCCATGAGATCGGGTGAGGCCAGCAGCCTAGGATTCCCCAAAGGCCCACAACCTGATGACATAAGGTCCCGCTTAATTCGCTGGGAGGAAGGGGAGATCAGTGGGCCCCCTGGGTCAGTAGTCTCAATGACTCCAGAACTGGGCAGATTCTGCTTGGGCGGCAGTTGCTCCCCTATATCCACCATAGGTATGGCTACACAATTTACCTCCTCGCCTGTTTTGGGTCCTCCGGGCTAGTCTACCGCAGTCTCCAATGCCCCCTCAGGCCGATGGATAAAAACAGGTCCTGTAGCTTGTGGGAGGGCAGTAGTAACCGTATCCTGGGTTTTTAAGGGCTAGAAAGTTTTAAGGGAAAATGGTCAGAAATTGCCGGCTGGCCTTCCACTGCTGCTGTTGAGCTATTCCCCCTGGTTGATCTCTTACCAACAGCACCGTTAGCCTCATCCCCTTTCTTCTTGTTCCTTGCCTCCACTCCATATTCCTTAGAGTTTTCCTGATGCATACTGGGCTTCGTGGTCCCAGCCGCCTTAGTTGTTTTGGTTCCTCTGCCAGCCTTCGGTGAGGCCGGATTAGCCTGCCCAGCAACAGTCGCGAGGCAAGCCCGCCCCAGCCTCTATCCGAGCCAGCACTGTGCGGCGTCGCCCGCCCGAGCTCCGCCTCGCCGGTGCACAGCGGAAATAGGTCGCGGGACGCCACAAACCCTCCAGCATCACTTGTCCGGCTTCAGCGCCGCATCTCTGCCCAAAAATTACCGTATTCAGCTAATAGGTAAGGGGTGGAGCGAGAGCCCAGAGGTAGTGAGCAGCTCAGCCAGACACCATCTTGCTCCTCTCGAAATGCCAATAAAACTCAGGACAATAATTCTAATTAATCCAACACGAGAAAAGAGAGAAACGAGGTAGGAAGGTAAGAAAGAAAAAGCCAAATTGCTAGGCTAAGTTTTTTTATGATGGTGGTGGGGGCCCGGGGAGCGGGATTTTTCTTGTCAGACGGCGTCAGTCAGGCAACGCCTGGTTGCTCAGTGGAGCGGTTGGGGGAGGGGGGGATGTTTATGGGGGGTGAGGAAGATCAGGGAGGGGCACTGGAATCCTATATGGTTAGGGTGTAAAGGGAAAGGCTCGGACCGGGCGAAGGGTAGCAGGGAGTGTCATACCGATATTACAATACTGAAGATGTAGTGTCTAGGACGCAGGGTAAAATAAGGCAATGATTGACAATCAGACGATTAGAATTGCGTCCATTAATATATGCGGCCTAAATGATCCAAAAAAAAGAGCTAGAACATCCCTAGGGTTGAAACATCTGAGGAAACACATATTGAAGCATCGCAGAGGGATATTCTAGACTCTCTGGGTTATAGACTCGTAGCCTGTACCTCACAAGGGCCACGCTCTGGGGGTGTGGCAGTCTTGGTGCGAGGCAGTCTGCTAAGGGAGATGGGTAGCAGCAGTTTGTCACTCTCCATGGGGAGGTAAATTCACGTTGTGCTCAATTTATGGTAGTATACTTGATGATCCCTCTATCATTAATAAGGTATCTAAAGAGCTAACACATCGTCCTTTACCTATAGTTTTATGTGGGGAGTTTAATATTAACCTTCCAGGAAGTTACGATATAGGAGGGCAGTCTTCATATACCGGGAGGAAACCGAAGGTGTTTCAAACCCTTAAAGGAGTGTGCAAAGATCAAGGTTTGGTAGATGCGTGGAACAAAAAGAACTCAAGGGGGGATGGATACACTTATTTTTCTGCTCCACATTGCACGCATGCTCGCCTTGATTTATTTTTTTGTGTTTAATAAGATTATCACGTCCTGTCAAATTGATCGTTACCCACGGTTCCTCTGGGACCACAACCCTCTTGTATTAGAATTGAAAGGAATAGGGGGGAAACCACCAAGGTCATGGAGGTTTGGCCGTGCACTCCTCATTAATGAGGATTATTGCAAGCATATCAGCAGGTGAATCCCAATATTCTTCTAAGAGAATAATGGCAGCGCCTCCTTATGCACGGCCGGGATACATTTAAGGCCTGTCTAAGAGGGGATACTTTAAGGTTTTCGCTGAATAAAGGAAAGCAGGAAAGACAGTTGATGAAAGATAAGATAGTCTTGCAGGCGCAGCGGAAAATGTAGTAAAAGTAATACAACAAGCAGGGAATATAAGGGAAGCACAAACAATGGTAACTTTTGCAAGGGCGGAACTAGAAGGGATATTCGCTGATAGGGCTGCAGAAAAATACGTCACCTGGAAAGAAAGAACTTACGAGTGCAGTGAGCAGGTTGGATATCAGTTGGCAGTAAGGGCAAGGCAGAGGTGTACAAATAGTGAGATGAGAGAAATTTGTGATCCTGTTCTTGGTGGCGCAAGAGAAATTAGAGAGGCGTTTAAAGTATTTTACCAAACCTTGTATACGGAAGTCAACAAGGATTGCCAACGGCAAATTGAAGAATATCTTGAAACTGTACCCGCAAGTAGGATAGCCATAGATGAACGAGATACCTTGGAGGAAGAGCTATCATGGGAAGAAACCTCACTTACTATCTCTAGCCTCCCTCCAGGTAAAGCGGCAGGTGTGGATTCAATCCCCTCAGAATTTTATAAAACTTTTGCTCCCCAGCTGAAAGAGCAGATGCTTGCACTTTTTAATCATATATTTAATGGAAACACATCACCAGATTCCTGGTCGGTGGCCCAAAAAGGTGTCTTTTTGAAGAAAGATAAGTCGCCGGTTGAACTCTGCTCATATCGGCCAATCACACTGATAAACGGAGACTCAAAATTTACTCCAAGACGCCTTGCTCAGGTTATCAAAAATCTTGTTATACAACAACAGCATTGCTTTACAGCAGGAAGCGACACTACTGATCACATTTGGCCTGTGATTTCACTTTTTGATGCTGTGGAAGTGTCAGGAGACCCTATGGCTTTGATTTTGTTAGACGCCGAAAAAGCGTTTGATAGGGTCTCCTGGCAGTTTTTATGGAGTGTAATGTACTCAAGGGGCTTTGGCCCGAGATTTTTTCAAGGAATTAAAGCCTTATATAGTATCCCTATGGCTAAAGTCTGAATTTCTGGAAGCATGACGGGACCTGTGAAGATCACTCGTGGAACCTGACAGGGGTGCCCGTGCTTTCCACTCCTGTTTGCGCTTTATATCGATCCACTGCTAAGAAAAATTGCGCAAAGCACTGCTATTCCCCCAATAATTATGCATAGGTACGAAACCAAAATCCTGGCATACGCAGATGACGTGGCAGTTCTGACGTCTAATCCAGAAGCTGCTATCAAGGTAATAGAGACAGAAGCATCCGTATTCTGGGATATTTCTGGCTTCTCGTTAAATAAGGAGAAGACACAAATTATCATCAACGACAAGATTACTTTGGTCGATAAGAGGGTAGTTAAAAAAGCATTATATTTGGGTGTTCTGATCTCTTCGAATGTGGAGACTATTGTCAATTTAAATCTGGAGCCCCTGGCTGAGAAAACAAAGGAAGTAATTCCCTTAGATTTTCCTAACAAATGTTTTAAACTTTTTGATGCCATAGTCACTAAATTTTTATGGGCCTATTCTAAGCCAAGAAGAGCGCTGAGGTATCTCTTGCTACCAAAAGAGAGAGGCGGGTGGGCTGTCCCCAATCTTAAATTGTATTACTGGGCATCAGTGTTGCAGTATAGCCGGATTTTATTAATGGATTCCTCGCAAACAACCTCTCCAAATCCCACCCCTTCTATATATGAATTATTGCTTGGTAAAGAGGCCTGGGGGTGTTTATTAAGGCAACTTGAATACAGCTACTACAAAAAAGTACGTTTTAAGTGTATTTTAGGTACATATAAAGCCTGGGTTGCTATACAGAAACTATTAGGTCTAGGGAGATGGAACTTTTATACTCCGATTGTGAACAATCGTAATGTACCTGAAATTTTTAATGACCGCTATATGCAAGCTTGATATTCGGCAGGTATAGATAAATTAGGTACTTTTTGTTTTCTCCTGCTGGCCTGGTCTCGTTTGACGAGTTAAAATCAAGGTATAGTATCAACAATAAGGAGTTTTTTAAGTACCTGCAAGTCAGGGATTACTTTCAGCGGAAAATGGGTGGCCCCAGCGGTTTAAAAAAAAAACTTTTGGTTGACAGTTTAATAACGCAGAATTCAATCTGCATTGGGTTGATTTATCAGTCACTGAACAATGAAATGAAAGAAGATCTTGATAAACAGTGTGTTAAGTGGCAGAATAAGTTGACGATTTCAGAAAATGAATTTGCAAATTCTCTTAGCCTATTCCAAACTGGTCTAATGTTTGCCAACTTACAAGTTCAGTTTTTTAAAACCTGTTTTATGCTGTATTATACACCTGCAAGAATTGATTGCAAAGTGGGGTTCGGGGCAGGGAACTAATTGTCTGCGCTGTTGCACTTTCTGTGCTGATATTGTTCATGTGTGCAACCTGTCCATCTTCAGAGTCAGTCAAAAATGAAATACAAAATGTTCTTCTTATCAAACTAGATCTAAAAGTGTCACTGACTACAAAATTAATCATGTTAGGGGTATGTGAAAACACCATGGATAGGGACTATTTTCTGGCTGTATCGATGACTATTTCCAGACTTTTAATTGCTACAGCATGGCTTGAACCGCAGCCCCCTCAGTTTCAACATTGGCTTGCCCGTCTATTAGCCATATATAACGTGGATAAGACGATCTATTGTAGAAAAGGCTCTAAAGCAAGGAAAAGGACAGTTAATATGGGCATCTCTATTTAGATTTGAAAATTGATGGTGTATGTTAAATTAAGATGAATTGTTAATATTTATTCACTCTCAATGCCGCTCTTTTTTATCTTTGCTCTCTGCACTTTAAATGAAGACTAAAGGCTTGCATCTGTTTTTTTACCTGGATTTATTTATTGATATATTTTTACAGGTTGTTTATCGTTGACGTATTAAGCTCAATATCACATTTGTATATTCTGATGAGCATTATGAACGGTTGCTTTCTTGCTATTTATTCCCTAAACGGGGGGAGGAGGGGTTGGGATGGGAGGTTGGTGGTTGGGGTGTAATGTTATGATGGAAAATGTTTAATAACGATTCATAAAAAAAAACATCACATGAACTCAACATCGTATCGTACGCAGACGGCACTCAACTCATCCTCTCCCTTTCCAACGAACCCAACATCTCGAAACACACTTTCAAAAAGGAATGGAAGCTGTCACCAGTTGGATGAAGAACAGCTGCCTACAACTGAACACAGACAAAACCGAAGTACTCCTCATATGCCCACATACCGAAGCCTGGAACGACACCTTGTGCCCCCCCCGCGAACCCACCCCCACCCATGGACCACGCACGCAACCTCAGAATCATCCTGGACTCCAAACTCACAATGTACCACCAGATCAATGTCATTACCTCTTCCTGCTTCTACACACTCTGTCTCCTATGAAAAACTTGCAACTGGATTCCCCTTGAACACAGGAAAACCGTCACCCACGCCCTCTTCAGCAGCAGACTGGACTACGGCAACGCACTCTACGCCGGGATCAACAAGAACCGCACCCGCAAACTCCAGAACATCCAGAATGCCGCCGCCAGACTGGTCCTTAACCTACCGCGCCACATCACCCAACACCTGCGGGCACTGCACTGGCTCCCTGTCGAGAAGAGAATTACTTTCAAGCTTCGCCCACAAAGCCCTCCACAACACCGGGCCCGCCTACATGAACCACCTCTCGTTCCACGCACCCCAAAGATCCATCCGCTCAGCCCAGCTTTCCCTCGTGACGGTGCCACGCATCAAGAAGACCAGAACAGGAGGTCGCTCCTTCTCCTTCCTCGCGGCCAAGGCTTGGAACACCCTCCCTCTCCACCTCCGCCAGAAACCAACTCTCTCCAAGTTCCTGAAGGAGCTCAAGACCTGGATCTTCAACGAATCACCTTGAGCGTCCGGAAACTGCATGAACCCAGGTGGGCCATGGAAGACCTCAGGACCTACTTGGCCTTTGACGAAACTCCATGAGTGCCAAGGGTCTGCGTGGCCCCCCTCTGCCCCCAGCGCCTTGAGACCCTTCCGGGTGAGTAGCTGCGCTTAACAAACCCCTGATTGATTGATATTGCAAATAGGAATCGTAACAGAATCCTGAGAACCCGCTGATACAAGCCAACGTGAAGTGTATAAATAAAACGTATCGGGAGATGGTTTGGGAGGAAAATTCAAAAAGGCAAAAGGTCTGGGCAAAAGCCCTGTATCTCAGTAAGAAGAAAAACTCAAGGGACTTCTGGAGGATAGTGAACAGCCTAAACAGGGCCCCAAATGCCTTAATTCAAACTTAACAGAAACAAGATGGGTCAACTTTTTAACCAAACACTTCAATCAATCCCCAGAGGAAGCAACAACCTCCAAGAATGAGACAAAAAGCGCAAACTCGGGAGGGGGGGGGGGGCGCTAGGTGGCGCACGAGCGGAATGGCCGCCACTGTGTGAGGCTCCCGCAGTCCGGCGATATAATCCGGAATTAATCCTTCTTCTCCGAAGACATACAATAAATAAATAGCGGTAAAGAGAGGTAATGATCAGCGGGACCCAGCGGCGGTACGAATAAAACTGCCTGTAAGACAGCGGAGCAGGATCGGAGGGCTGGAAGTGAAGACCGGAGCGAGGCGTGAGAGCTCCTGGTGCGTCAGAGCAGCAGCACTGACTACGCAAATGCCGCGGATTCCACGAGGCGGATAGGCCGGACTCACAATGGCGGGTGAAGCCGGAAATTGAA
Source organism: Calotriton arnoldi (assembly GCA_963921515.1). Taxonomy (NCBI): domain Eukaryota; kingdom Metazoa; phylum Chordata; class Amphibia; order Caudata; family Salamandridae; genus Calotriton; species Calotriton arnoldi. Next base: position 2,663,654 of record CAWUFW010000363.1, read on the forward strand.
ACCGAGAAGCGGAGCACCGACGACCGGCGGCCGACAAGCAACGGACTACTTCCAGTAGGTGGGGGAGCAGAGGTGTCGACTGCACTATCAGAAGCGGGGGCGAAATCAGTGCCGGGAGGTGGAAAAGCACCGGGGCTCAGGCGTGCATGCCCTACAAGACATACGGAGTAACGAGCTGACCCCCCACAAGGAGAGTAGGTGCAGCAATTGACTGGCCTCTCCCCGCACTGCGACCAAACACATCCATTATCACTGCATATGCGAAGGTGAGTCGCGCCGCTCTCCACTGGTTGCAACGATAAGAATTGGCAAGACCTGCATCCCCCAGGTGACGGCAAAGCGCCTCACAGTCTGCCGCATGCAGCGCGAAGGCACAGTAGAAATCTGTGAACAGAGCAGCCCCCCAAACTGAGGGAGAATAGAACACTGCAGTTGGGGCACGGCAGGGATAAGGCCTCCATCACGCCAAATGGGCTGAGGGAGCGGTGCGGGACAAAACGCGCCAAGGCCCTACCACAGGAACCGAGATCGGGTGCTGGGCAGGATAACGGGACGGCCTGCACTAAGTCATCTGAGATAGTGCAGTGGCATTGAAGGCAAGGCCACCGCATACTAGACTCCCGCAGCGCCGGAGAGCTACTAAGACCAGGAGAACACGGCGAGACGCAAAAGAGGACTCCCAACGGCAAGGCTAACGCGGGAGGTGCGACCAGGGACCGCAGTACAATGGGGAAGACAGATGCCCGCCAACCGCGCCTGACATTTGGCACCAAAAAGTCCACCCGACAACAACTGGCAGAGACTGGCACTGAGGAAGAGAGACTGCAGCAAGACCAGCCATCGACATCAGGTGATGACATGAAGTCACTTCTACTGGAAATGCGACAAGGGTTCGCGACCATATCAGACAAAATGGATACGATGGCAACACGAATGGACGCAATAGCCCACAAGATAGAAGGTCACGAAACACGTATTGCAGATGCCGAACAGCGCATTTCCGAGATGGAGGATACAACGGCCCAAGTACAGAAAACCACGGCGCAGATGGACAAATTGCTCAAGCTCATAGCAGCTAAAAATGAGGACATTGAAGCGCGAAGTCGTAGAAATAACATAAGAGTTTTGGGCATACCGGAAAGTACCAACACGGGCAAGATGGAGGAATACATAGAAAAGTTATTGGTCACAGTGGTGGGTAAGGACTTACTGTCTCCTCATTTCATCGTGGAAAGAGCTCACCGATCTCTTGGGCCGCGTCCACCCCTGGGAGCACCAGCCGTCCTATAATTGCTCGTCTATTAAATTACAGGGACAGAGATGTAGCTCTGCGAGTGGCCAGGGGAAAAAAAACAACTGCACTATGACGGTATTCCCTTCACCCTGTACCCCGACTTCACGATGCATGTACAGGAAGAGCGACGGAAATTCCTTGCAGTTAAGCAGAAGTTAAGGCAAGCCCAGATAGATTATGCCTTACTATATCCCGCCCGGCTCCGCATTACACATCAGGGAACTCAAACATTTTTTACGAATCCTCAACAAGTGGAGGATTTTTTAAAGCAGCTTAAACAACACAGGAAAGCACCATCCATGCCGGAGGGTTCACCATGGGCACGAACGCCGGAACGGGAATGACACCTGATCCAAAGACGCATAAAACAATGACCCAGCTCACATCACCTGCCAATAAAATAAGCGGGCCTGGAACATTGGGCCAGGATGCCATGTACGCAGGGAACCGACCTCAGAGATGACACAGGCTTCGGAGAGGACACAGAGATAATATGCAGCTGGACACCCTCAAAACCAGATCAGGGACTAAGACCAAACCGTACTACACCTGGACTGGTGAGAGGTAATCGTGGGCCACTTAGCTGTATAACCCCGATTGGGAATACCCCACGAATTGGAATTAGATACTTGGGGGGGGGGGGGGGGTTGTCTTTTTTCTTTATTCTCCCTTTGTTTGATAGTTGTGCACCACTGTTTTCTTTTCAGTGGCGAATAGGGGGAATATGTACGTTCATGTTACAACAGATATGCTATTGGTTAATGGGGTGGGGGAGGGATGTTCACAGCTGGCATAATTGGAATGCTTCAGTGGGAGGGTGGGGTGGAGGGACTGGGAGTTCAGAGCGGCAGTGAGGAAGATGTATGGTATGCATTTGTAACACAGGTCTCGTCATATATGCGACAATTACAGAACAGTAACACGCAATTCAATAGTCCAGATATGGAGGGATGGAATAATGATACAGGAGGATAAGTCAACGATCCGGATACTGTCATGGAATATCAGAGGCCTTGGGGATCCGAGGAAGAGAAGGCAGGTCCTGGCATACATGGATAGGCAACAAATACAAGTGGCCCTGTTACAAGAAACTCATATTAATCCACATACCCCGAACGCATTCGCTAGTAAATGGGCGAGCTGTAGACTCTTCTCTTCCTACTCATCATATGCCCGAGGAACGGCTATTCTTTTTAAAAAGCAGACCAATTTTGCGCTGGCAGGATCGATTTTGGACCCACACGGTAGATATGTTATAGCATGGGGCCGGCTGGGCAGAGACTCCGTCACGATTGTAACCTGCTACGGTCCCAACACAGATAGCCCTGAGTTTTTTTACTAATCTGTGGGGTAAAATAGTGTCGATGGGATCCACTCACGTAATCTGGGGGGGAGATTTTAATCTTGCCATAAATCCTACACAAGACAGGTCCAATGCAGCTATGCACCACTACACAAACTCGCAAGAGGCATTGCAGGGTATAATGGAAGAGGGTGCGCTCATTGACAGTTGGCGATATACCCACCCACAATCCCACGAGGGAACTCATTTCACGGCACACAGAGGGTCATGGGCGCGACTCGACTATTGTTTACTTTCCAAGGGACTAGGGACAGCCATACAAAATGTAGTGCACTTAGCCAGGACGTTTTCAGATCACTGCCCAGTAAAATTATCGCTCACATCACGTGGCTATGATAGGCCTAGACTAAATTGGAGACTAGAGCCTACAGCATTATTAGACATAGTGTTTCACACCGAATTAGATGAGGAAATTAAAGATTTCTTTAGCAGGAATAAAGGATCAGTTGACACAGTGGAAATAATATGGGAGGCCTTTAAGGTAACGATACGAGGGTTTTGCATATCTAAAAGCTTTGGGGTCCTCAGGGATATCCGTAGAACGCTACAGCGACTGGAGACGGAGATGCGGGGACTGGAGAGACAAATGGGACGAGGGAGGGTAGGGCAGATACACACAGAGTTTCGAGAAAAACTGTCTGAATATGAAACAACTGCGGCAAGGGAGACGACATTTAAAGGACGATACTGGGTGGCTCGCAAATACGGGGAAGGGGAAAGGCTGGGTAAAACACTAGCGGAACTGACTCGCCGCCCTAGATTTAATACCCAAGTGTTGGAGATACAGGGTCCAGGGGCAGTAGTACACCGAGACTCACTCAAAATGCTAGATATGTTTACAACACACTACAAGACGCTATATACGACTCAAAGACAAGAACCAGTGGAACTAGACAGTTTCATGGGAGAAGTGACGCTAGGATGGCTCAGCTACGGACAGAGAGAATTTCTATGCTTACCATTCGAGATTGATGAAATTAGAGAAGCAATAATGCAGTTGCAAAATGGGAAGGCACCGGGTTCAGACGGATTGCCGGCCGAATTTTATAAGAGTTACATAGATATCATGGCGCCGGTGCTGAAAGAAGTATACGAAGAGTCTATGGAGGTGGGAATGCTTCCTTCATCGATGCGGGAAGCGATCGTCACCTCCCTATTAAAACCTGGGAAATGCCCACAGGCCTGTGACTCTTATCGCCCATTATCACTAATGAACTGCGATGCAAAAATATTGGCTAAAGTTCTGGCCAACCGATTGACTCTCCTCCTGGACAAACTCATACTTCCCGATCAATCGGGATTTGTCCCAGGCAGAGCCACCTCCCATAACCTCTGTACGCTGTTCTCTTTGATGCAGACGGTAGCACCAGAATTTCCACTTGCCGCGGTTTTTTTAGATGCCACCAAGGCATTTGACTCTGTAGAGTGGGACTATTTATTTGGGGTGCTACAGCGAATGGGATTTCCGCTCCCCTATATATCCTGGATTAAATTATTGTATCACCACCCCACTGCCAAAATCTTGATAAATGGTCATCTCTCCCACCCGATAACAATAACAAGAGGTACGCGACCAGGGTGCCCGCTGTCCCCACTCCTATTCGCCATTGCGATAGAACCATTGGCCTCCCGGCTTCGCCAGTATCATCAGGAAAAAGCATTTCGGTGTAGTCTGCGCCAAATACTAATCTCCATGTACGCAGATGACGTAACATTGTACATTAGAGACCCGCAGCAATTTTTAAACCCCATACTTCGAGAATTTATAGTGTTTGGCAGACTATCTGGTGCTACAATCAACTGGGGAAAAGCTCAAATTTTCCCTCTCACGGCAGCAGTATCCCAATTCCAGCTTGATTTTCCACTGGAGTGGTGTGAATCTGACCTCCGATACCTTGGTATCCAAATAACGAGGGATAGAGAAGAGACGATTATATTGAATTACGGTACGGCAATGACGCGATTGGCCGCTAACGTGACCCGTTGGGTCTCATTACCCCTCTCGTTGGCGGGACGAGCGTCCCTTATAAAAATGGTCATACTCCCGCAATTTTTGTATTTATTCTTGAATCTACCGTATCATCCAGGGTCTTATTTTTTTAAAACTCTACGCACCGAACTCATTAGATTGCTATGGGGGGGAAACAGTCGAGACTTAAGTGGTCCATATTAACAAGGCCGTACCATCAGGGGGGGTTTGACATCCCAGATTTTGAGATATATTTCCTTAGTGCGCAGGCTCATTACGCCTACTATTGGATATATCCCCCACGATACATGCCACAAGTAGCTGTGGAGGAATGGTTGGCAGATCCTGTGCCGTTGAATGGCATGATACATGGACCTGCGAGCACTCGCGCGACATCACCTACCACGGTCACTGGTACAGTCGACGCCTGGAACCGACTGACATCATTGCTGGCATCTCCCTTCCTTTACTCCTCTCGACTTCCGTTGTCCTATCATCCCGGTCTTTCATTACTGCAGGAGAGGGGGTTTCAAGGCCTATGTAGACGAGTACATATTGGTACATGGGGAGATCTCTTCCAGGCAGAGACATTTCGCTCTATGGATCATATGTTTCAGGGGATACAATGCACCCCCTTGAACAGATTCCTATATGTGCGACTAAGACAAGGGATGCGATCAATTATCCCAACATTTCCACAAGAGCTGAGTACTTTCGCCCCGTTACACCAAATGTTGGGATCCACGGATGGTAAACACCTAGTGTCAGGCCTCTACAGCGCAATACGAACGCACCGAGAAGCACTCAGTAGCCCAGCCCGTATACACTGGGGGGAGGAGCTGGGACAAGAAATGACTGATGGTCAATGGCACTACTGCTGCCTCCAAACTGCACAAATATCGGCTAGTTGTAGGCTACGGGTGATACACTATAGATTCTTGCAACGCTTATATTATACGCCAGTGAAGAAGCATAAATTTAATCTTGCAGACAATGATAGATGCGAACGCTGTAGACAGCCGGGAGCTGGATTCCTGCATTTGGCCTGGCAATGCCCACCGGTGCGGGAGTTCTGGGAACAAGTAATCACAGCACTCGAACAAATGACGGATAGTATCCTGGAGAGAAGCCCGCTACTTGCAGTACTAGGGTGCACAGAACAGATACCCAAAACACATAGGAAATTTCTCGCAATATCGCTATTATTAGCTAAACGCCAGGTGGCCTGTAGGTGGGGTAGGGGACGAGCTCCGAAATTCAAGCGATGGATAGCTGACTTAATATATTGTCAGGAACAGACAAGCATTAATGCCGAATTATTACCTCGCACATCCACACCTAGGGACATATGGGGGCCTCTTAAAGGACACCTACTATCTAATGACCCATGCGTAATACCAGGAGATACCCAATGACCACTCTTAAAGAAATGCGGCGTATATGCTACTCTTTTCTTTTCACAGGTCTGCTCAACGCCAAGAGACATTGCTCAAACTGGGGAAATGGCGTCAAGTTATGTTGCTTACTTTTCGGACAATACTAGGGAGTGTACACGCCTACTGTGTATGTCGCGCCTCTGATACCTGTTCTACTCTATTCGAATGTGAATTGTATGTCTATGACTATTGTTCCAACAAATGTATTGTAGCTACGATATTAGATACAAGAGACTGCTAATGATATGATGAGACTCACTGTAACTATGCTCGAACTGTACCGTTACATGTTATGACAAAAATCTTAAATGTTTTAAAAAAAAAAAAAAAAAAAAGCGCAAACTCAATAATGATCACATGTCTTGACAGTATGCTCAGCTTTTCTGAAAATCAAGTATGCAAATCCATTCAGAAGTGCAGACGTGATGGTGCCCCGGGCCCTGAATGGAATACCAGAAGCATTGTATATAACCAATCCTAAGTTAAGCAAGCAAGGGACCTATCTTTGCTTTGTGGAATTCAAGGCCGCATTTGACATACTATCGAATTATTCAGTAACCCATCGCATGCCAAGAAATCAAAAGCAAACCAAAGTCATGGAAGAGAGTAACAGGATAGAGAAAAGGCATACATGGTATATACAAGGACAACAACTGGAATGCGTGAACACCTATAGATACCTTAGAGTATTATTTTATGATAAAGGCTCCTTCCACCAACACAGGTAGGCGCTACAAAGAAAGGGTAACGCTCTAATGCTGTCATTTCAAACGCTACAAAAATCCTTGGATGGTCCAAGCTTCCTACCATTGCTAAAGGAAATAGCAACACAATTAACTCTGATTTTATCCTATGGAAGTGAGGGGGTTGCAAGGCAAAGACAATGACTTTAAACTCAATTATTACAAAAACAGTCGGAGAGCACTTTATAACCAACTTGGGATTTGTACCTGCAGACTGGCCGTGATTGTGTGCTTCAAGGCAACGGACATCATTTTGAATTGTCATTTAAAAAATGTTTAGGCAAGCTGCAAAAAAACTCAAAAACTGTGAACCTTATTAATTATGTTGCTTTAAGCTTATGGACATCACTTTGAAGTACTATTTTAAAATCTTTTTTATGAAAAGCAACCTGCAAAAAATGAAATACTGTAAACTTTATTATCATGTTTTTTTAAGATCAAGCCCACTAGTTCCTTTAATTGTTTAATGTTTTATGACATTTGCTGTGGCAGTTGTAAAAATATCCTAATGTATGCTACGGTTTTAATTAACTGTGCATAATAAAATTTACTTACGACAAAAGTCACCTTTTACATATCTCTACCACTCGTGTGTCCGCATCTGGCACCATATGTATATAGGGCATTTCTAAACAATTTTTGGGGCTGTAGCATCTCTGACAACTCAGAACTCTCCTTTTTTTCGTGGCAACATATATATTCTTCTTCTCCTCACCCGGCCCAGACTTTCTAAAATTGCAATTTGCTGTTTGTTGTTCTTGATAAAAACTATAAAAATGTTGAACTGGGACTTTCCAAGTACATAATATCTACTGAGTGTTCAGATTGTCCAGAGACAACAGGTAGTCCCTTCTTCCAGAGGCATTTATTGCTATTTTGCATTGTTTTGCATCTTTGTGTGTTGCTAGAAAGATGCTAAGTTTCAATTGTCTCAAAAGATTTTTGCTTGCAGTAAAAGTGAGGAAGGGGTCGCAGACGTTGAGGGGCTCAACCCAGTAACTTACCGTCAGTGTCACTTCCCCAGAGTACTGGTTTCCTTGCTTATGCACTTGTTCAACCAAATGCATGATTAGCATCTGTTTGTTGCTTTCTAGGTGATGGCTGGCTAATATTTTGATACATAATGCAAAACATTGATGTATATTGCAAAGGTAGTTATTTGTTCGTTTTATAGGTATGATGTGTATTTCTGAGCATTTTAGTGAGTTTTAAGACCTACCTATTCTCCCATCTTGCTAAGTATGTTTTCATAAAGATTTATTCTTCACAGAGCAGAGGCATTTGAGAAGTGTAAATAAATTGAGCTGTGTTGCCTCTTAGATCTATCAAAAATAATTGATTTGATGGGTTGCGTTTCATAAGGCAGGTAGCACAGACCTACTTGGGGCGATATAACATAAAAAGATTGGAAATGCAGCTGAAACGTTTGTGGGAACACAAATGGGGGTGTACTACTGTGATGACCTCGGACTGGTGATTGTGGAACGTTGTGCATTTCCGAACTGAATAGGTACTTTTTTTAAATGATTTTCATAAGAAGACTTCGCATTGATGGAGTTGGAATAGATGTTGTTTAGAACAATTAATAAAAATCATTGCCGTAATTATGGGCTTAAAGTCCGCTTTCTTGCCGAGTTCTACCTTTTCTGCATTAAAACGTGTCCTATGACTAAGATGTGGTGGGCAGGTCAGAGTGAAGCACTCAAAAGGAAAGGGGTTGGAATTAATTTGAAAAGACTGAGCCATATAAAACATTAAAAATAATTAAAATTGAATATAAAACATCGTTGGGTTAAAATGTGCCCTTCTGTTAAATCATAAAACCAGACAAAGGAGTGCAAAACATCCCAAAGCCATTAAATACATAATTTGTAATAGTGAAGTCGAGGCCCAGTCCAGAAGGTAATCAACAGAAGGGTGCCACCCAAATACCGAAGATCGAGGTGTTGAAAGCAATACCACTGTAATTTAGAGTCTGACTGGATCTGGTATTAGATTAATTTTCACAGAGGCCTAGAATGCTTACGACAGTCAACGTTTTAAAAAAACCTGACATCAGTTGTATAGATTCTCAGTTTAGGCAGGCTTCCAGCGCCTCGTTACAGGAACGAGTGTTGAGGATTCTCAACATCTGCCTTAACCAAATCTTTCTATGTGGGGAGAGCACAATGTGGACAATGTAGATTTGTGATTCTGTTGGATAATTGCAAAAGCAACATGCGGGCTCCATAGTTCCCTTCATCCTACCCTACCATACCTGTAGCCTTTTAACGGAATCAGGTAAAATCATAGCCGCATCAGCTGGTTTTTCTGTGGCTTCAACAGAGGCGAGTTAAGTATGTAGGCAGTCACATGAGGACATAAAGTTTGAGTGCCCAGCTGCCATGTGAGCATTTTGCCAGCTCCTCTACATCGAGGGCAGCAATAATTTACGCTGGCTGGGTGAGTACCTTTGCAAGCAATTTGGTGGGTAGAGAGTATTTCCGGAGATCCACTGCGTCCAGATTGTGTTGTAATGCCTGCTTGAGGTGAGTATTTCAAGCTGAACCTTTGCATGTTATTTCTCGCCATATGAGGCTCTTGAGGGATCAATCGATGGCCGTCTACGCTTTGTAGTAGTCAGATAATAAAATGGCCATAAGCATAAGTTGTTGTCTTGGGGGATTGAATTCTAATCAAATTTGAGCTAACCCGGTGCATAAGGGCAGATGGAAAATGTGTCCGTCGCAGTTGTACTATTGGCTGTCCAGCTATACAGCGAGTTTGTTTGGCAGTGCAATGGTATCATATGAAAGCGTGGACATTAATTTGCTGGTGATCACTCTTCTTACTGCACTTGTATCTGTGCAGGCCAGATTCTTATACATCTTTTGGAAAACTCAGGTTGGTGATCGAGAGATGTTTTTAGGGCATTCAGATGCGTGAGCTCGTGCTCTCTTTAGTCCACCTATAACACCAAGTATTTGTATGATTGAGATCTCTCTAGCGTCAGATTGTTCAAGGCCACCAAACCCTTTTTAATTAGTTTCTGGCCGAAGATCACCAACTTGATTTTAGCAGTGTTTATTTCAGTTCTGTTTTCTTTGCAAAACTGCCCATGTGCTTCCAATTATCTTTGCAGCCCACCCGTTTTTGATCCAAAAGAACTGTCTCATCTGCATATTATAATGCCTGGAATTTCTGACTGGCAAATTTAGGTGGAAAGGCTAAAGAAGGGCATGCACCCATCCCCTGACTGAAGTTAATTGCAGGGCTGACTTGGTCATATGAGCAAGGCCTTTGACACCTGTGAACAGAGGGTCTCTACATAATTTATTAAAGCAGAACAATAATTGAAGACTGCCATTGGCCAAGTGTATGTCTTAAGTAGAAGGGGTTACTGAGGGAAGACTAGGAACTCATCAGTCTGTCCAGTAGGACCTTGTGTGGGTTGAGACCTGTTCTCCTATTTGCAGTACCTTGCATGCTCTTTAGTAGAGGCATAGGTAGTGGATCAGGTATTCGAAGTCAGTCTCCGCACAAATTTTGGCCTGTTTGTTTTTAAGCGCACCATCATTTGCACAACTTTTTCTGCTCATGGGCTACGGCGGGAAGTAGGGGCTTTGATTGTCACTGTGGAAGTTTTGTTGAATTTGGAGGGACTTGTAAACGTCCTGCATTATTTAGGCAGAGAAAATATTTCCGTCTTTTACTCTTTATGGCTAGTACAATGCCTAACCGAGGGATAAAGTCATTTAACAGTATTTTCATTAGTCTTTGCATCATCTTCAACAGAATGGTTGTCGTCTTTCCACTCTGAAAACATGTAAGCAATAACAAGCACATATTAATTATTGCAGCATTTATGAATGATAATGAAATCTACTTGCATATTTACAAATGGCCCCCGTGATGGTGGGTGAGCAGCCTCTATTCTGCCTGAATTCCCTACATTGTGGGCTTGACAAATGGCACTGGTGTTTTAATACTGCTAGGTCACTTTGTAGAATTGTTTTTGCTCAGGTTCCTGGTTCAATCCTCATCCAAATGTCCCAGTTAAGTTGTTGAATGTCTTTTGATAGAATGGATGGGATACCCAGTTGGTGAGTTTTGCCCATACAAGACCTGTGTTGACTCTTACAGTGCACAATAATATGGAAAGGACGCATAAAATGAAATCCCAATGTCACCTGTTTTCTGGGCAACTATTATTTGGAATGAAGACAATCCGAGGACTCACCCTCTTTTCTAAAGCCAATTTGGCATATAGGGAGAAGGTTAACCAGATGAACTTCTTTTTCTAGCTAAGCTAGCACAATTTTGCTAAATTGTTTGCCTATGTATCCAATAGGGCAAATATTACTAGTATTCTTCAAATTATTTCTGTCTCCTTTTTCATCAATGTTTAGAGAAGATACTTTCTCAAGCAGTCTAGTATAAATGTTAGAGGTTGAGACCAAAAGACTGGATCAGCCGTAAGGATATTGACTGGTATCCCTTTCAGTCTAGACACGCCTAATATATATTTAAGGTAACCGATCACATTTTTGTTCTGTGACATGGAAGTTTGCCACATGGTAAAATCTCTCAATTGCTCATGGAAGCTTTGTGGTACAAATCTAATATCTACGTCCACATGTATTGGATTAATGGTATTTTGCGCTTCTTGGATTTATAATTTTATTAAATTCCAAAGTATGTGTGTGTTGTATCTTGGACTGTCTGGTTATATCCTCCCACTGTTTTGCTTCAAAAATAGATTTTGCAACTAAGCATTTTTTAATATTTGCAACTAAGGGGCTGATTACGATGGCGAACGAACTGGAGTCCGTCCGCCATCGTGATGGTAACCGGGACCGTCTGCAATACATGCGGCGGTTCCGCACACCAAATTGTGATGCGACCGCCACCGTGGCGGACGCATCTTGCATTTTAACATTGCGGTGGTTGCTGCTGACAGCAGCACCCGCCGCAATGTTGAAAACGCATGTTGTGCATTTCACTGCACTACGTGGCAGGCACCACATGGTGCCTGCCACGTAGTACACTGAAATGTAGGGGGGTACCATGGGTACCCCCCCAGTGCACAAACACCTCCCCCCAACACAAGGGGGGCCCGCAACGGGCCCCCAAAACCAGTTGCGCCAGCCTTTCAATGGCGGTTTACCCGCCACGGAGAGGCTGGCTTCCGCCAGCATCGTAATTCGGCGGACGGAGCCTGCTAGGCTCCGCCACCATTTTAAGCATGCTGACCGCTCCACCAGGCAATCGTAACGATTGCCTGTGGCGGTTCCGTGGTGGACGGTCTTTGCGACCGCTGCAGTCAGAAAGCGATTCCCACCGCCATCGTAATTCGGCGGTGGGAAAATTGCTGTCAATTGACGGGAGGATCGCTACCGCCGGGCTGACGGTGACGATCCTTCCGCCATCGTAATCAGCCCATAAGCATTTTATTGAAACAAACTCCTTTATCCTCGTTATCAATTCCTCCCATTTTATGTGTGATTTGGTTCCTTCTCTTCATAACCCTCCGATCCTGGTGACAGTACATGAGTCGTTTGTGACTTATAATTTGTCTCTCCGTTGGAAGAATTTGGGAATGGTGCTCTGTGGGGTCGTACTTGTATCAGCGTCCTCAGATTTGGAGAATGGAGCAGATGTACAGAGACTTCTTTGGGCAGTTGAGGTTAACGGAGTGAGTTGCCTTCACCTGCATGATTGGAAAACATGATTCAGGGCCCCTGATCTGCACCTTACCTTCATCCTTCCCTGCACTTTCCAACCCAGAATTTCCTGTGGTTGACTTCTATTTATCATACATCACAATGATTGCAGTGCACACCTTCGTTCTTCCGTTTATTCCTTCATTTTGCCATAATCATTTTAAACTTGCTCTTTTTAGCGGGCTCCCTGAGTTGTGTGATCTACCCTGGTATCACGCCGAGTTCAACATCATGAGCAGAAGGAGCAAAGTATCACTCCTAAACCAGGTGCACAGCTTTAAATTGGGATTATCCCACTTTTTTATCCACCGTTTTCCAATTTTTAACGAAAATTAATCAAGGTACTCCAACATATTCTGTTTCATTTATTTTCTTCGTTTCATTCACACGTGAAAAGCTTATGAGTTTTATAGCTTCTCATGAACCAGATATGCTCATCCGAGCCTTTTTCTGGACACGCCAAAACACATAACATCCTCGGTAGCATGTCATGTTATACCCAATGCATTTCGGGCTGTTAGTAAGCCCTTCTTCAGGGGTTCACTACAATAAAAGAATATTGCAATTAAAATATGGCTCCAAACCCTATAGTTGACAGCAAATATATTTAAAAAACAAGTCTTATTACCCGAATGTTACCAACGCTTTCCCTCTAAAACGAAACGTAATACTGCCATAACAATGCCTGAAAAACCACCATTATTCCACATCTAGTTTTAAACTTTCCCCAAATGTAACATCACAGTTCTGCACTTAACCATTGTTACCTCCTTCATATTACCCATTGCTTATCTACCATCTTTTGTCTCTGTTTTGCTCATACCTTCATTGCTTCCTGCCACATCTCTCCCTTTCACAACGGTTCCCTTCGTAAAACAGTACTACTGAGCACATCGTAACTCCCCTCTGTTTTAAATCATGTGACGTCACCCCTCTTCTGGGATTAACCTATCACCACCTGTTGTTGATCATAAATCACAGTGTAATCCCTCGTAAACTTCATAACCCATAATACACCTCTTCTTGCATAACCGTAACACGATGATTTCTCATGCTAAACCAAAAGTTCCCCAGACATTTAAATACTATTCCCCGCCCTCCCTTATGATGTTTTCACTGTCGCGCTGTAACAAAGATGTTCAATTAAATTTAAATGGTAAAAGCTTGTGAAACATGTTGTTCAATGCGTAACGTTTTCCATAAACTGATTTTTCTGTCCGTCAACTTGATGAAACCAACTCTTAGTTCACAAAGTTCCTTCCAATTTCAAGGATGTGCGAATCACGTGTGTACTCATATCCATTGAAGTTGTTTTGCCGTTTGATACTCTCTGTGGGTGCGACTTGCAGGAAGGGTAGACAAGTATTCCATACATCACAATGATTGCAGTGCACACCTTCGTTCTTCCATTTATTCCTTCATTTTGCCATAATCATTTTAAACTTGCTCTTTTTAGTGTGCTCCCTGAGTTGTGTGATCTACCCTGGTATCACGCCGAGTTCAACATCATGAGCAGAAGGAGCAAAGTATCACTCCTAAACCAGGTGCACAGCTTTAAATTGGGAACTCGGCGTGATACCAGGGTAGATCACACAACTCAGGGAGCACGCTAAAAAGAGCACTGCAATCATTGTGATGTATGGAATACTTGTCTACCCTACCTGCAAGTCGCACCCACAGAGAGTATCAAATGGCAAAACAACTTCAATGGATATGAGTACACACGTGATTCGCACATCCTTGAAATTGGAAGGAACTTTGTGAACTAAGAGTTGGTTTCATCAAGTTGACGGACAGAAAAATCAGTTTATGGAAAACGTTACGCATTGAACAACATGTTTCACAAGCTTTTACCATTTAAATTTAATTGAACATCTTTGTTACAGCGCGACAGTGAAAACATCATAAGGGAGGGCGGGGAATAGTATTTAAATGTCTGGGGAACTTTTGGTTTAGCATGAGAAATCATCGTGTTACGGTTATGCAAGAAGAGGTGTATTATGGGTTAAGAAGTTTACGAGGGATTACACTGTGATTTATGATTAACAGGTGGTGATAGGTTAATCCCAGAAGAGGGGTGATGTCACATAATTTAAAACAGAGGGGAGTTACGATGTGCTGAGCAGTACTGTTTTACGAAGGGAACCGTTGTGAAAGGGAGAGATGTGGCAGGAAGCAATGAAGGTATGAGCAAAACGGAGACAAAAGATGGTAGATAAGCAATGGGTAATATGAAGGTGGTAACAATGGTTAAGTGAAGAACTGTGATGTTACATTTGGGGAAAGTTTAAAACGATGTGGAATAATTGTGGTTTTTCAGGCATTGTTATGGCAGTATTACGTTTCGTTTTAGAGGGAAAGCGTTGGTAACATTCGGGGTAATAAGACTTGTTTTTTTAAATATATTTGCTGTCAACTATAGGGTTTGGAGCCATATTTTAATTGCAATATTCTTTTATTGTAGTGAACCCCTGAAGAAGGGCTTACTAACAGCCCGAAATGCATTGGGTATAACATGACATGCTACCGAGGATGTTTTTATGTGTTTTGGCGTGTCCAGAAAAAGGCTCGGATGAGCATATCTGGTTCATGAGAAGCTATAAAACTCATAAGCTTTTCACGTGTGAATGAAACGAAGAAAATAAATGAAACAGAACAAATATGTTGGAGTACCTTGATTAACTTTCGTTAAAAATTGGAAAGCGGTGGATAAAAAAGTGGGATAATCCCAATTTAAAGCTGTGCACCTGGTTTAGGAGTGATACTTTGCTCCTTCTGCTCATGATGTTGAATTCTATTTATCCCCACTCCTCATGCAATTCTGCAGCTTGACCAAATAAACCTTGGTGGCTGGCCTCTCAAGATATGAACTTGGTCCTAAAATGTTTTTCCCATTTTTTTGTACTGTTTTTTTTGTATCCTGAACACCTATTTTCTTGGTCATACTTAATTCCTTCTTGTCATCATATCAGACTCCATCTTGATTTGGGGCACAACCATCACATTATTTGCCTATCCTCTCTTAGCAGTTTTTTCACTTAAAGGTACCGTAATTCACCCACAGGCTTCTGTTATCCAGCTCTTTTGGTAACTCTAAAAATTCATTCCTTTGGATAACCACTCAGCATACACTGTGAAGTATACATACTGCCATAATTTTATTGTGATTTTTGGACGACCAATAAATACAATTAAAATTGCTTTAAAAAAAAAAAAAACACTCCCCATACACTTTCTGTGGATGTCGGACTTCCTCCATTTTGTTCTGAGTTTCTGCATGTTTAGTGCCGTGGAGCATTCTCGAGCAGCCATGAGACAGATGTTCTACATTCTTATGTATGTATTTATGTGACATTTTGTACAGCAGTGACACAGCAACACAGTAATTTCAGAATAATGAAAAACACCGTATTGAATAGGTTGGATCCAGATGGATTTGAGAGGAAGGTTCTAAGTCTCTTTCTTCTGTTGCTCCCCCAGGTATAGGTTGTTCAATATTTAAACAGTATATAAACTAAGTAACAGCCATAAAACCCAAATCTCATGCCAGAATGTGATGTTAGGGTAGAATGATACTGTCTTTTATGGGTGTACTTGTTTGCGAGTCAGTTGTTTAGCTCCTTGTTTTTCAGAACGCATGAAACTACTTTTCAAATTTTATTTGCAGAACCTAAACATCACTTTAGTTTTCTATAATATAGGTGTGAACACTGGAAGAGGTTTTGCTTTAATTTATGCTTCGCTTTTGTATGTCTGCCTGCAGGTAGCTTTAATTATTCGCCTGATCTATTTTTGCCAATACTTTAACATATACATAGAGTGGTTGTTGGCTTTACCCCACATTTTTCTCTTACCTCATACTTTTGTCTGTCTGGAGGTATCCCGCTGCCTTCCATTACAGTGCATGAAGGGCTATTTAACACCTTCAAAGTACACTCAATCGTCTCGCACTCATTTTCTTGTTTCGTACATCCATGGTAAACTTAGATTATTTTTTTCTGCAACATGCATATTTATTTTTATTCCACTGTTTTAACAGGTCACACTGCGCTGCATATTAGGTGCTGTCACTAAGCATTACTTGCCCCATGTGGAGCTTGTAGTTACAAATGTAAGCAGGAACGTTTTGGAGGCAGCTACATTTTGAGCAATAAATGCTTGTTTGTGCAGCTATTTTATAGAAGTGATTTATTATTTCACATTTTCACTATTAGTCGATAGCTATACATCAAAAAAGCTTTCTAGAGTTGTCACTTCCATTTGACTAAGAATTCACGTTTTCTATCAAATCATGAGTTTTTTCATGGCCCGTATTCATAAGATATTTCATCAGTCTCATAATGATTTGACGTAAAATTATATTCTCTAAAATCAATATAATTTCAACGATCTAAGCTCAGGACATATTTTAATAGGCAACACGTGGGAGTCTTTTTAATTTCCACTGCAAGGGTGTATAAAAAAATGACAACTTGGAAATCAATTTACATCCATGGAAGCAATGATACATCAAATGCACATTTACTGCACATTAAGTATTACAAGTATAATATATATCATAGTATTTTATATATTATGAAAAACTACATGAAAGAACATCTTGCGCAGAAAGGCAAATGCAGGACTATATATTATGGCCAAATGCGACAAATATATTTATATAAATTGTTCCTTACATTCATGCTATTTTCACATCCACCTAGAAGTACTAATATAAAACTAGCCAATCTGTCAAGTGTTGATATTACAAATCAGTTAATATGTCCATGTGTACGTAAAAACAAAAATGCTGCGTAGATTATTTACCTTCCATTTTTTATCAGTTCAGAAAAATCAAACATCTTTTGACACCAAGAAGATTATGAAGACAAACTGGTCTTAATCATATCCAACCAGATCCTGATTTTTTTAACTGAAAAGTATATTGGTACAGAGAAAAAAGTGTAGCCTTTGTATCACCTTGTACACATTTTGTAAATCAGAGTATTGATTTGGAGAGAGAAGATCCACTTGTAAGGCTCTCTTCATACTCTTCAACATCTTAATACTCTTAAAGGCATCTAATAATGGGCTTTTTACTATAACACACACACTTTTTTTTTACATAAAATACATGAATTCTTTGTCAAATAAAATTGACAAATCTTGAAGGTTTTTGATGTAAGATTTCTACTGATATTATGAAAATAATTATAAACAATAGTCTATCACACATACTTGTTGCACAGCATATTGGTGGCACAAAATGTTGTTTAAAAAGCATTAATATTTTAATGGATTTTATCAGTGCAAGACTGTAACCCTGACCCAGAGTGTGGTGTACTCTCTTTGAATTAGTATGGCCTGTACCAAAGGGGACATCCTCATAGTCCTACTTTCACAGGGTCTGACAGGTCTTTTTTCATCCTGCTGCCAAGCCAATATTGCCTTTCAGCCTGTTGCTGCTTCCTTTTCATCCTGTCACTAGGCCACTACTATTTTTTCAGCATGCCCCACAGTTCCCTTTCTTTATCCTGCCGGCTGCTACTTGATGTCCTCACTGCAAGTGGATCATCTAGAAGTCTTGATATTCTGGGTCAGCGGCCAGCCCTCTACCTTTTAGCATGCCCAGCTTCTCCCTTTCCCTTTGCTGCTGGACAAAGTGCCCACTGGCTCCTTCCCATATCCCCCCCTAGATCTCTGATAACAAGCACTGGCAAAGCCCTCAGATCTTGGTTGTAACTCACAGCCCCAGGAAGACACATAAAATTTGATAATGCTTATTTACCTTGTTGTATTCTTATTGTGATTTATTTTGTTCTTCACATTGGATCCTTACGAAAATTGATCACATTAACCATGCACTCCATCTCGATTTCCTAACCTTCTGTTGTGTTCATTTCCTGGAATTTTTGACATGCAGGGCCAGACACCATTCGATGTGGCGGATGAGAGTGTAGCTGAGCTCTTAGAGGTTTTGCAGAAGAAGCAGAATTTGGTGAGTTAATTTATTTCACGTCGTAAAATAAAATATTTGTTCGTTCCTTCCATATAGTTATGCTAATTTCATGATTAATTGTGGATGAGTATCTGCAATTATTTCCCTTCTAGCACCCCTGTTAACACACTTAAATTCCTTTTTGATGTAAACACCTAGCTGATCATTTTGTAAGAGCACTTCTTAAGATTTCTTTTATTTGAGGTCAAAGCTGAAGATAAATCAGACTGTAGTTTCAAAGTAGGTGCCCGATGTTTATAGTCATTAGTTTGAGCCACAGTTCTGGTGAACAAATGTAGAGCAATTAAGAACAAGACTGAGATTACTAGGTGTAAGAGGCTAATAACCTACCAAAAGCCAAGTGTTTTACAGTAGTCTTCAAATGTAGACCTTTTACCTGCTCCAGCACATAGCTAGATCCATTTCAGAATCATATAGCTTTTTGACTCACGGTGCCAAAGATTGGGCACTAAATTACACAACCCACGAAAAAGCCTCTGGCATCAAAGTATGCTTCCTAACTGAACCAGCCCAAACAAGGGATTATCAGCAAATAACATTTGGATCACAAATATTGTACAAGAAGGCATATTTTCATCTGGCTCATGGGGCAGTAAACTGGTTGGGTGGAATTACAAAGGCCACAGTGATTGTAAGTGTTAAGGGCTTAAGAAAAGCCATTCTATGACTCAAAGAACAGCAAGGACCAATTGATATCTTAGTAGAATTTGATAAGAATATTTTTTAAAAATGTAATTCGATTGTAAAAATAAATTGCCATATTTACACGGTTTGGTGTCCCTGCAAGATACTTCACCTCCATTGGCTTCAATTTTCAAAAGGTGCAATTTGTTTAGCATTGTTACGCGCTTAATGGCCATTGACTTCCAGTGGATGGGCTTAGAAGGTACCTAGGGTGATTTTGGACTAATATGAAGTGCAGATCAGCTGTTGTTCGATTACAGATGGGAATATGATGGGTTAAAATATCTGAGACGTAGCCAGAAATGTCGTTGAAGACTAGCATTAGAAGTTTATAGAGGAGCTTGCCTTTGTCAGAAAGCAAACAAGGCTTCAGGATTAATATAGAACGTGAAGTTGCAGTGTTGCTAGTGAGAATAAATAGTGTCAATATTTAAGATTCAAACATTTGGATAGACAATGCTGAGGATAGCCCACTCTGACTACTACAAACAATAATTTGCTGATTATTAATGAGTTAATCAATGCCTTGGTTGTGTGAAAGGAAATATGACCAGTTATAAGGATATTTAAGGCTTGATATCTTGCTGAGGTGAGTGTGGTAGATTGGAGTTTGGTGGAGTGTGGTAGATTGGAGTTTGGTGGAGTGTGGTAGATTGGAGTTTGGTGGAGTGTGGTAGATTGGAGTTTGGTGGAGTGTGGTAGATTGGAGTTTGGTGGAGTGTGGTAGATTGGAGTTTGGTGGAGTGTGGTAGATTGGAGTTTGGTGGAGTGTGGTAGATTGGAGTTTGGTGGAGTGTGGTAGATTGGAGTTTGGTGGAGTGTGGTAGATTGGAGTTTGGTGGAGTGTGGTAGATTGGAGTTTGGTGGAGTGTGGTAGATTGGAGTTTGGTGGAGTGTGGTAGATTGGAGTTTGGTGGAGTGTGGTAGATTGGAGTTTGGTGGAGTGTGGTAGATTGGAGTTTGGTGGAGTGTGGTAGATTGGAGTTTGGTGCAGTGTGGTAGATTGGAGTTTGGTGCAGTGTGGTAGATTGGAGTTTGGTGGAGTGTGGTAGATTGGAGTTTGGTGGAGTGTGGTAGATTGGAGTTTGGTGGAGTGTGGTAGATTGGAGTTTGGTGGAGTGTGGTAGATTGGAGTTTGGTGGAGTGTGGTAGATTGGAGTTTGGTGGAGTGTGGTAGATTGGAGTTTGGTGGAGTGTGGTAGATTGGAGTTTGGTGGAGTGTGGTAGATTGGAGTTTGGTGGAGGTGGTAGATTGGAGTTTGGTGGAGTGTGGTAGATTGGAGTTTGGTGGAGTGTGGTAGATTGGAGTTTGGTGGAGTGTGGTAGATTGGAGTTTGGTGGAGTGTGGTAGATTGGAGTTTGGTGGAGTGTGGTAGATTGGAGTTTGGTGGAGTGTGGTAGATTGGAGTTTGGTGGAGTGTGGTAGATTGGAGTTTGGTGGAGTGTGGTAGATTGGAGTTTGGTGGAGTGTGGTAGATTGGAGTTTGGTGGAGTGTGGTAGATTGGAGTTTGGTGGAGTGTGGTAGATTGGAGTTTGGTGGAGTGTGGTAGATTGGAGTTTGGTGCAGTGTGGTAGATTGGAGTTTGGTGCAGTGTGGTAGATTGGAGTTTGGTGGAGTGTGGTAGATTGGAGTTTGGTGGAGTGTGGTAGATTGGAGTTTGGTGGAGTGTGGTAGATTGGAGTTTGGTGGAGTGTGGTAGATTGGAGTTTGGTGGAGTGTGGTAGATTGGAGTTTGGTGGAGTGTGGTAGATTGGAGTTTGGTGGAGTGTGGTAGATTGGAGTTTGGTGGAGTGTGGTAGATCGGAGTTTGGTGGAATGGATTGGAGTGGGGTAGATTGGGGTGGAATGGATTGGAGTGGGGTAGATTGGGGTGGAATGGATTGGAGTGGCGTAGATTGGGGTGGAATGGATTGGAGTGGTGTAGATTGGGGTGGAATGGATTGGAGTGGCGTAGATTGGGGTGGAATGGATTGGAGTGGTGTAGATTGGGGTCGAATGAATTGGAGTGGCATAGATTGGGGTAGGTTGGAGTGGGGTAGAGTTGGGGTAGGTTGGAGTGGGTTGGAGTGGGGTAGGTTGGAGTGGGGTAGGTTGGAGTGGGGTAGGTTGGAGTGGGGTAGGTTGGAGTGGGGTAGGTTGGAGTGGGGTAGGTTGGAGTGGGGTAGAGTGGAGTGGGGTAGAGTGGAGTGGGGTAGAGTGGAGTGGGGTGGAGTGGAGTGGGGTGGGGTGGAGTGGAGTGGGGTGGAGTGGAGTGGGGTGGAGTGGAGTGGGGTGGGGTGGAGTGGGGTGGGGTGGAGTGGGGTGGGGTGGAGTGGGGTAGAGTGGAGTGGAGTGGGGTAGAGTGGAGTGGAGTGGGTTGGGTTGGAGTGGAGTGGGTTGGGTTGGAGTGGGTTGAAGTGGGTTGGGTTGGAGTGGGGTGAAGTGGGTTGGGTTGGAGTGGGGTGAAGTGGGTTGGGTTGGAGTGGGGTGGAGTGGGTTGGGGTGGACTGGACTGGAGTGGGGTGGGTTGTGGTAAATTGATTGGGGGTAGACTGGAGTGGGGGCTGGATTGGAGTGGGATGAGCCGGGACGTAGGGTGCAGGGGCGTAGGGTGGAGGAGCATAGAGTGTCTTAGAGTTGAGTTGGGTGTCGTGGAGTGGGGTGGCTTGTGGTGGAGTGGCTTGTGGTGGAGTGGTGGAGTGGCTTGTGGTGGAGTGGAGTGGCTTGTGGTGGAGTGGAGGAGTGGAGTGGCTTGTGGTGGAGTGGAGTGGCTTGTGGTGGAGTGGAGTGGCTTGTGGTGGAGTGGAGTGGCTTGTGGTGGAGTGGAGTGGCTTGTGGTGGAGTGGAGTGGCTTGTGGTGGAGTGGAGTGGCTTGTGGTGGAGTGGAGTGGCTTGTGGTGGAGTGGAGTGGCTTGTGGTGGAGTGGAGTGGCTTGTGGTGGAGTGGAGTGGCTTGTGGTGGAGTGGAGTGGCTTGTGGTGGAGTGGAGTGGCTTGTGGTGGAGTGGAGTGGCTTGTGGTGGAGTGGAGTGGCTTGTGGTGGAGTGGAGTGGCTTGTGGTGGAGTGGAGTGGCTTGTGGTGGAGTGGAGTGGCTTGTGGTGGTGGAGTGGCTGGTGGTGGTGGAGTGGCTGGTGGTGGTGGAGTGGCTGGTGGTGGTGGAGTGGCTGGTGGTGGTGGAGTGGCTGGTGGTGGTGGAGTGGCTGGTGGTGGTGGAGAGGCTGGTGGTGGTGGAGTGGCTGGTGGTGGTGGAGTGGCTGGTGGTGGTGGAGTGGCTGGTGGTGGTGGAGTGGCTGGTGGTGGTGGAGTGGCTGGTGGTGGTGGAGTGCAGTGCAGTGGAGTGGGGTGCAGTGCAGTGGAGTGGAGTGCAGTGGAGTGGAGTGGAGTGGAGTGGAGTGGAGTGGGTGGGAGTGGAGTGGGTGGGAGTGGAGTGGAGTGGGTGGGAGTGGAGTGGGTGGGAGTGGAGTGGAGTGGGTGGGAGTGGCTGGTGGTGGAGTGGCTGGTGGTGGAGTGGCTGGTGGTGGAGTGGCTGGTGGTGGAGTGGCTGGTGGTGGAGTGGCTGGTGGTGGAGTGGAGTGGCTGGTGGTGGAGTGGAGTGGCTGGTGGTGGAGTGGAGTGGCTGGTGGTGGAGTGGAGTGGCTGGTGGTGGAGTGTCGTAGAATGGAGTGGCGTGTCATAGAATGGAGTGGCGTGGCGTATGCATGATGTGGTAATGCACTGCCATTACAGACAACATATTTTCAATTGTAATGACCATTACATTTTTTAATGCACACAAAACATTTATGTAAATGCCATAACCTAGTGTATTGATGTTTTGATTGTATTCAAATATTTATTTCCAACACACTTCAGAAATACAAAAAAAAACGTGAATTTGCACTTTCCTAATTCTGATATATTCTGAAATATCAGCACAGTTCATTTTTGTTGTGTGCTAGAAAAAAGCCTTTCCGTTCCACAGCAAGATTGCCACATATATTCTATCACTTTGTAGTTAGAGGAAGAAAAGTAAACACCAGTCTCCCAGGAAGACAGAGCCTGACATTTGACATCTGTCTTTTAATGCACAACAAATGTGACAAGATAAGAACAAGATTTAATGCCTGCTTACAGAAAACAAGCACTAGCAAGGATACAGTAAACGAGGGATGCTCTGCCAGACGGACGAACTCAAGCAGGACAGCTTAAAGCAAATAAAGCCAGCAAATAGAAAGCAAGC
Source organism: Calotriton arnoldi (assembly GCA_963921515.1). Taxonomy (NCBI): domain Eukaryota; kingdom Metazoa; phylum Chordata; class Amphibia; order Caudata; family Salamandridae; genus Calotriton; species Calotriton arnoldi. The sequence goes on from CAWUFW010000363.1 coordinate 2,687,042, forward strand.
AAATGTGAGTTAAAACCACAAAGCCAACGATCTGCAATGGGTGAAATGCATTCCCAGATATGCTGTCTAGTAGGCTTCGACCTAAAAAGAGTGAACCCAATACAGAACCTTTTGGGAACGTCAACAGATGTTTAGGAGTGTATATTTTACAAAGCAGGTTGGAAGATTGTTTGGCCGAACTAGATGTATGAAGGGCATTACCATTAAACTGCATGTTTCATGGAGCCAGCATGAAAACCTTATTTAAGTAGCAACAAGTGAAGGTTCTACAAAACCAAGCATTTGGCCACCTCACATAAGGTTGTGTTAGGGTTGTTTTCGATTCACATGAAGGGAGCAGCGGCCAGTGTTGATAGGTGCTGACAGATTGTGTGACTTTACTACAGTCGTCTACTCATTATATGTCGTCTAGTTTTTCAATTGCTACGCTTTGTAGTGCACACTCTGAAACCTGTGTGTTTATCGTCTTAGTGATTATAAATGCCTTTACGTGAACTTTGCTGTTTGCGATGTAGTGCAGTAGAGCTGCTTGCATGAATTAAGTTTGATTTACTGTGTGCAGTAAACCATCTGGTAAGATGTTGTTCCAAAATGTTGTAGTCTGTCTCTAACGTTGTCAGAGCATGTGAGATTACGTTGAGAAGACTACAATGAAGTGCTGCTCCTCACTATACATGATGGATCTCCGGTTAGTGTACCCCATAGGCCCGTAGTAACAGAGCTCCACCTCTGTTATAGAAGCAGTGGTGGGTTAGCAAGTGCTTTGATGTTGGCATATGTCAGCTTGCAAAAACTTTTGTGAACAAAACTAATACAGCTTTACATGCTTTTTTCACATTCTAAGGTGTAATTTGCTGTATTGCAACAAGAATAAGAAGTGTATTCTTATAAAAATCAGACTATTCATGTCACCAATTATTTATTTTCATGATTATACATCTTTAATTTACTAGCTCAGTACTGTCCCAAATAAGAAATCTGATTTCCTACTTGTGCATAAATTCTGTACACACACATTTAAAAAAAGTGCACAGTAATACACAACTGATAGTAGAAAAAATCATTTGCATTGCTAAATAGGAAATCAACGTATGATTATTATGTATATAAAAAGGAATGAGTGCTAAGTTTCACAAAATAAAAACAATGCATTTCTTCATGTCATGAGTGATGTAATATGTAAGGTATTAAGCAGTGCATGATAGGGGAGTAATTTAAGGTTAGTTTACTGAATCATAAGTGGCTAATTTCAGTGGTTTTGTTTTGTAATAATAGCTTTTTAATTGATGTTTTTCTTTGAATTTCAGGGGTTTTATTTAAACAGACGTTATGGTGACATGACCAAAACAACTTCACTTTCATCTTTTTTTTCAGTGTTTTTCAGTTTTTTTAAACACATCCTGCATGGAACTGCCCTTTTTTTTAAACACATTTTATTGTTTATCTTCTTTATTCAGCATCAAACACAGTTATGCCGAATGCAATAATCCCGAATGCAATAATCATCTCATTATGTGCTTGACAAAGACATAACACTTGCTATAAAAACTGTATAATAGCACCCCACAATGCCCACCCATCTCCCTCTGTCATGCCCCTTAGTTACTAAGGGTGGGCGTAGTTGGCGGAGTACCACTACACGGAATTCTGCGGAATTGAACATAAATTCCGCTACGCAACGGAGTTCTCATCCCAATTAATAAAACAGAAACCTCGCATACCCTTGATAAAATAAGACGTAACTATATCTTTACATGCAAAAATGCATATAGTCATCTCACAAAAGTGACAATGAAAATACAACAAGCAGTGAGAGAGGTGATGATTTTGGGGTCCTCCCTAACCTAGGGAGAGAACCAAGCAGATGCATTGAACACAAAGAGCACATCATGCTGAACGATTCGGTGGTGGTCCCATCCTCCTAGGACCACCCCAAGCACAGTTATGGGCAAAAATACAATCCCAATCAAAGGCCCTGCAAAGCATTATGGGACGATATTCTAGAGTGCAGTGAATATTATAGTATCCAATATCAAAAGATTCCTCAAGGGACAGGCTCTCCGGCTTAGCTGAGAGCTAATACTATAATATTCACTGCACTCTAGAATCTCGCCCCATAATGCTTTGCTGGGCCTTTGGTTGGCATTGTATTTTCGCCCGTAACTTTGCTTGGGGTGGTCCTAGGAGGATGGGACCACCACCGAATCGTTCAGCATGATATGCTCTTCGTGTTCAAGGCATCTGCTTGCCCTCCCCCTAGGTTAGGGGTGACCCCAAAATCATCACCTCTCTCATTGCCTGATATTTTTCAAAGTTCATTTTAGTGAATTGGTTATATGCTTTTTAGCATGTAAAGGTAAAGTTTATTTATCAAAGGGTTTTGGGTGCAATAGCTAACTCCGCTACGTGGTAGAGTCGGAATTATTGCATGAATTCCGTGTTTTCAATGTATTGCGTAGTTAACAAATCTCCGCAACCTCCGCTAGCGGAGCAGAGTTCATTGCCCACGGTTATTAGTTACCTAATATATGTCGGAGTTAGAGTTGAGATAAAATAGTCTCAGTGAGATCAGTCCCAAAGAACCTTAAAATTATGCTCATGAACTGGTGGCGTCCTATCGGATCATCAATACCCACAATCTCTGCTTGAGGGGAATCACCTTTCTAAATAAGGAGTCCTCTCCTGGGAGTCCCAGGTGATGTACCCATAGATGGAGGTTCTGGGTCCACAAGTGCCTCCCAGGCTCTGGCCATACCTAATTGCATGGGGCTGCCTTTTGGACCTCAGCTTATGTTTATGGCTACCGTTACTGGGCATGGACTTCAGCTGTGTGCAGTAAGGACAGGCCATTATGCTGTGGCAGCCAACCCCTGCAGCACCTGGCGTGAGCCAGGTGCAGCAGGAGGTGGCTGCGGATATGTCCTATGGCTATACCCTGCACCCAGCCCTTGGCATGTGGCCAACTCTTGCGGTTCGCGATTGTTTGCTGTACACAGAGCAGTTTGTGGAGAGGGTGGACAGAGGCCAGGCCCTGCACCTCACTTCCATCTGTGGCCAACCCCTATAGCGCATGGCCTGCGGGAGGTCCCAAAAATAACCAGGACATATTGCCACATGTTTGTGGACATGTGGCTAAGTTTTGCAGACCTCAGACGCCGCGCTTAGATCTGCAAATCCTGCTGTGGGGCAGCAAATCACAAGAATAAGTATACTTTTTAAGACTTTGTTCTTTGGGGTTTTTTTTGGGACCGTCTCACCAGAGAAGAGAGGCTTGGGGGTGCCATTTTTTTGGGGGAAGTTATATGCAGGTTCCTCAAGCGGCGTACAACATGTCATGAGTTATGTAATATATTATGTCATAAACCGTGCACGGCAGGGGCGCAAGTTATAGTAAGCTCTGCTAACTATAACTAGTGAATTTCTGTGGGTTTTTTATTTTTTTTAGCTGAAAACGTTGCGTTCTCACTACATTTTCACCTAATTATGTCAGTTTAACCTTTTGGTTCTTTCAGTGAATTTCTAAGGTTTTTTCAAAATGTAAAGTAAAATAGAATTACAATTCCTACCTATAGCGTCACTTTAGCTTTTTTTTCTCCTGAATTTTTAGGATTTTGTTTCATAGCGTGACGTAATATATTCTTACCAAGGTCCAAATAATAGGGTGTGGGGAGAAACGTTCTTGTCTGCTCACCCTTCCTAGGGCAATGGCTGTGCATGGTAGGGTGTGGGGAGGGATTGCACTGTCCACTGAAACCTGTGTGTTGAGTGATATGTGAGCGTAACAGGGCGTGATGAGGGACAGTTTTCTCTGCTTAGACTCCTCCCCAGAATGATGGGTGTATATAGTGCATTGTGAGCAAGGAGTAGCCTCTCTGCTGAGCTCTGTCTTGTGGAATGGGTGTACATATCGTGGTTTAGGCAGGGACTGGCCTCTCTTCACAGCCCTCACTCTAGGAAAACGGCTGTGCATAATGGGGTGTGTAATTTGGATCTTTTCAATGAGCACTAATGGCCTGATGTTTGTTTTGATAGTTCTGTGTGCATGTTTTCTTTTTTCTAATCCACTGACTGCGTCATTGCTTTTTTTCTACTCAGCTGCGCAGTGAGAAAGAAGCCAGAAGTCAGCTAATAGAATCCAGCCTCAACGGCAAACTGCAGAATGACTTCTTCAGAAAGTAAGCAGTGTGACTGGAGTATGGACCAGTAAGATCCCTAGGTGCACCAGAAGCTGCCAATTCTCACAAGCATGTGAAGTGTGCCCTTTAACTTGGTCATTGGCAATATTTCCGCAAACCCTGCTGTGCCATTCTTATATCCAGGGTCATTTGTGGGCGCGGAGAGTGAGGAGCCTAGAGTGGCAGAGCTAACACTGAGGAGTTTACAAGAAATGTTTGATATTATTGGAAGAACAAATCACTAGCAAGGTGTCGCTCAGATTGTTTTACCTAATGTTGTGACTGAACAGTTATTCACACCATAGTGCTCAACTCTTCTCTTAGCAAACCTGCCTAGTCACCATCAAATAGGTATCTTCAGAATTTGTGTTGCTCCATAACTTGCTAACAAATGTCATGTGTGAAGATGTATTCGGGTGGAACTAACCCTTAGAACAAATTAAAGAGTGGATATTAATTTCCCATTGTGACAACAGAATTTTGAAGTGTGTGGTGAAAGAATATATTTTCTCTCAGTAGCTTCGAGCCATTTAAATATATTTGAAAGGCACTGACCAGTATTTAGTTTGAAGAATACCTTACCCCATTGTTACTAATATCACTCACATGCTTGCTATTTATATTTTTTAGAACTTTAGTGGTCCATAATTCAGTTTGACTCTATCTCTTGAAATGGTTTGTTATACAGGTTTCAGGATCCATCCTAGTGGAGGCTACATGGTAGCAAGAGATGATAGTGCAAAATGTGTCTTTATTGATATAAATCCAACCCCAGGGACATTAGGATGGTCTCGGAGAGCTTCCTCTAGGGTTTCAGTCTTCTAATGGCAGTGAGGTGTCATTGGACATATGGTGTAGGCAATGACATACCTTATTATCCAACTTACAAATACCAGATTTTTAAGAGGTCATTTCATATTTCTTAACCAAGCCTATTGGCTTAAAGGATGGAGCTTAAGAAGCTAAATGTTTACCAAATCTTCAAGTAATGGTTTCATACTTCATACATTTTCTATAGACTGTCTCTATGGAATCCAGCTGCGTAAAGCATGGCAAGATCCCAAATGCCAGAAAAGGTTTACTGGAAATGTGCCTGTCAGGTTGTATTTAAGCTGCCTTGAATGGTTGTAGGGGTAAACTCAACATTCATTTTCCACTGCAATTTCAGAAAGGTCAGATTTTTTTTTTGTTCAGCCTAGATGTTCCTTATTTCACTTTGTCATCTTGGAACAAGATTTGCTTCTAGACATTATCAAAATGTGATGTAGGTTATTTATGATTCTTGTTTAATTATGAGGCACCTGATTTCATGAGCAGTTTCTTGATGATTGTCATTTTATGGCAGGCTTGTCTTGCACCATCTAAAATTCTGCCACTGTGAAATAGCTGACATTTTCTTTAATCAGTCGGGTAACTTTGGCTATTAGTCTGGGTTGGGGCTGTTAGGAAAACAAATACCAAATTTGTAATGTAAAGGTCCCCTTTCATTGACTAGTTAAGCCAATGTTCTTTGTCTTGGTAGCACGTTTACTTGATTTGACCAAGGCAGCATTTTGTAGGGCAGTTTAACCAATAATGCACTCAGTTCTTTCAAACCATTGAAGTGTGGATTGTCAATAACAGGAAAAATGGATGGGAAAAGATTGCAAAATCACATCAATGTATTCTCTTACAGCAAAGAGAAACTGCTGTATGAGGGAGACAAAGAAGAAACATCAAAATTCATTGAGCGCGATGATGAGGGGAAGGAGGAATCCAGCTGTACCAGCTCAGAAGAAGAGGAGGAAGCCTCCGAGTCAGAGGCTGAAAAAGAGTCAGGTAATCTGGAACATGTGGCCACTGTCATTTGTCTAATCTGTACCCTTTGGACTAAGTCTTTTCTAGCGATTGTCCCTGAAATTAACCAGTCTTCAAAGTTTAATATCTATAATAACTTGTCATCTTGAAAATCGTTCATAGAAATTGTCAAATAGATAGCCTGGATCTCTCTGGGATATTGTCCTTGTTTGGTCTTTGCTCTTCCCTAATCTGTCTTTTATGTTTCCTCAGTTGAATCTTTATCCTAGCTGCCCTTCTTATTTTACTTTTTTTTTTAGGTTTCAAGCTGCCTGACTTTCCTGTTAACTCCATTCCTGCCCTGGTTTTGTGATCCCTTCTCTACTTCTATTTTTTCTTGCTTCATTTCACCCTGCCCCTAACCCCCACAAGCCCTTAAAGCCATCATAAAGCACACTCTTTTTTTTTTTTATTCCTAAACAGAAAGGCATCACAATATTACAAACAACGATGTAAATAAAGTCAGAATCAGTGAACAGATTTCATCTCCAACCCACACTGTCCTGTCTTCGTCTACAGCTAAAAAAGTAAGTTATAGTGAAGCTACACGGTTTACATTGTGTAATTTTCATTTGGGTGGTTTGATTGCTTATTGTGCAGTTACCTCATTTTTCTTATCACTCAGACCGTTATCAGTTGCCATCTTCCCTTCTCACTGGTCCTTTTATTTTACTTGACTTGATCTTGTACACAGTCAAATTTTGCACTGTTCATATTATATATTGACTCGCCCTGACAGTTTGAAAAAACTTTTCCCATTTCCTTACTTCAAAGACCTTTACTAAAGCAGAAGTAGGTCGACTAATACAGCCTCATGACTAATGTCTTAGTTCTAGCTGAATTCCACAATTAACGTTTTGTAAGCCTGCTCCAACATGCCTTGATGAAGGAAATGTACTAAATTCCATGGAGGCAGGCTTTGCACCAGATCCTGGTGAACACTGTTCTAGTAAAGGTATGGCTGGCTGTTAAGATTTTCTAATGTAAAGAACTTCACTAACAGACTTTTCCTGGTTGAAGCCTAATGTAGTAGCTCACACCAAACCTAAAGTTAGTGACCTTAGATATGTGAGTTCTCGAACTAGTTTACAGAGAACAGTGTAATGTTTGGATATTTTCAATATCCAAACATTACACTGTTCTCTGTAAACTAGTTCGAGAACTCGCATATCTAAGGTCACTAACTTTAGGTTTGGTGTGAGCTACTACATTAGGCTTCAACTCCAAAACAAATACAGACATAGTTTATTAGGAACTGTGAGGAAATGAGGTATATTATTTGGTGTGATTGTGCGACCTCACTGTGTAATCCACTTACCAACCCCATCTGATAGACTGATCTGGAAATTTTCCATGAGCAGTACCCCTGTGCACCAGTATGTCCCATCGTCAGCATCGTCCTTGCCGAAAGTGACGTGGGCGGTGCCTATATAGGCACCACCCCCGTGCGCTGACCTCAGTTCTTTTCCTTCCACACAAGTCAGCACAGATCTGGTGAGAGCTACCCAGTCACTTACTTTTTGACTGCGTTTTTTTTTTTTTAGGGTTTGTCAAAGTTGTTTAGACTTGTCTTCTGGTGTGGCACGGATGTCTACTAGGAAGGCTGGTTTTAAACCTTGTGGCACTTGTCACTGGCAGACATCGGAGACCGACTTGCACCTCGTCTGCCTCTTGTGTCTTGAGCATGATCACAATATCAAGACCTGTGTCGATTGTCTCGCCATGCACCCCAAAGCCTTGAAGGAGCGATCCCTCAAGCTCCTTGCTGCTCGACGGGCAACTCCACTACGGTCCCTATCCAGGTTGAGAGGAAGGTCCCAGGATCGGTCACAGAACCATTGCTCTTCGTTGCAGTCGAAGTTGTCCTCTGGTAAGTCACACAAAAAGAAGAAAAGTAAAAAGTCAAAAAGGTCTTGGACTTCACCTCGTCCGACGAAGTAATCAGACGAGACAAGGGAGCATCATCACTCCAGGCTTGGCTCTGCGGTTGGGCCTCCGCCTCGGCCGTCTCTGCACCTCCCAGAGTTTCCGGGAACCGGAGCGACCCCAGCCCAACTCTGAGAGTTTGATGAGGCCATGCACCTCATATTTGGGCGGCCTGTCCCTGCTAGAGCGTTTTCGGGCCCTGCTTCTTTTGGGAAGGGCCCCTACTGGTTCACAGCAGGCAGATCCTCCCTCTGCATCAGTTGAGCCCCTAGGATCCACGGATGGATCCGGACCGATGCCAGTCGAGCCCCTCGACTTTTTCCGGCACCAGTCCTGTTGTCGACGCTCTTTCTTATCTCCGACTCCAACACTGAGCCGGAGGTGCGTCGCCCGATGCAGACTTCCGCGCCGACTGTAGCCATCCCTCCAGGCCGGAGCTTGAGTCCTATTCCTATGAGCTAGGACTTGGGGAAGATTGGGAAAAGCCACTGAACCTTGAAGAATACCATCCCCTAGTCCCCAATATGGACTAGTGTGAGGTTTTAGCAGATGCCAGTGCACTAGATACCTTCCCAGATACTGGCTTGGTCTCTCCTCCTACTGTGGCTATGGAGGAGGGAGCCTCACGTCCTGGACCTTCAGTTGCTCACTGTGGCAGTCAAGATGAACATCTCAACAGAGGTGCTTCAGCCTGGAGTTACCCCCTCAGAACCGCTTCTCCCCTTTGATGAAGCCCTTATGCACGTCCTGCTCTTTAGTTTGCCCTCCGACCATTATGGGCAACCAGTAGGTGGCAGGATATGACAATAACCTCAGACCGCTGAGTTCTCCAGATTGTTCGAAAGGGCTACTCCCTCTCCTTCGTGACTACCCCTCTACTCATCCCACCCACTTGCGACAGGCTGGCAGAGGACCATCTCTCCTTGCTCTACCAGGAAATGGCGGCTCTCTTGGTCAAGATGGCAATAGAGAAGGTGCCGGCATCTGAAGTAGGTCATGATGGGTTATTCCCGCTACCTTCTGGTGTCCAAGAAGGACGAAGGCCTTTGTCCTATCCTAGAACTGCGCCCTCTGAATTTCTTCCTGAGAAAGGAGAAATTCAAAATGCTCACGCTCGTACAAGTTCTGTCGGCCCTCGATCACGAAGACTCGATGGCAACGTTGAACTTGCAGGATGCATACTTCTATATTCCCACCCTGCCCGCCCACAGGCGTTACCTGTGGTTCACGGTGGGCACAGGCACTTTCAGTTTGCAGTGCTCCTTTTGGCCTTACCAGCTCCCCTCGTGTGTTCACCAAGGTCATGGCAGTGGTTGCAGCTCATCGGCGGGGATCAGAGATTCCAGTTTTTCCCTATCCCAACGACTGGCTGTTGAATGTTGGCTCAGCCCAGGCAGTAGTCTTCCACCTCTAGACTACAGCAGGCCACCTGTACATGCTGGGGTTCACTCTCACCATGCCATAGTCACATCCGACTCCCTCAGAGACTCTCCCTTTCATCGGAGCTGCTCTGGACATGGTGCAGTTTCAGGCTTATCCTCACAAATGGCGAGTCCAGGATATTCAGGCTATGATACTGATGTTTCAGCCTTTATCCTGGGTTTCGGTGAGACTAATTCTGAGGTAGCTGGGCCTCCTGCATCCTGCTTGTGACACATGCCCGCTGGCATATGCAGACTCTGCTGTGGGACCTGAAGTTCCAGTGGGTGCAGCATCATGGGAATCTCTCTGACATGTTCGGTCCAGATCTTGGAAGGTACTGCACAAGATCTGCAGCAGTGGTTAATGGACCGCAATTGGGTCAGCAGCATACCCCTCTCCCTTCCCCAACCAGATCTGACAGCAGTGACAGATGCGTCACTTCATGGATGCGGTAGCCATCTGGGAGAGGTGGAGATCAGCGGCCTCTGGTTTCCGGCAGAACCCAGACTCCACATCAATCTGTTGCTCTGAGCAATCCAGCTAGCATTGAAAACCTTTCCACCCTCTATTAAGGGAAGGCTAGTGCAGGTATTCACGGACAACACCACCGCCATCTGGTACTGCAACGGGCGGGGTGGGGTTGTGGACCCTTTGTCACGAGGCCCTGCGCCTCTGAACATGGCTGATACATCAGGGCATATCCCTGGTGGTAAATTAAGATAAAGGGGGAGGTGAGAGGTGCTACAGAGTAAGGCTCATCCTCCTTACTTGAAACTCTAATACAAAATTGAGAGACCCACTCTAACGTATGGGCTAGTCCTCCCTTTCGAGTACAGCAAAACCTTTTTGTAGTATAACCCTCACCCGCCAGAGCTACCCTTTGGTGGCATGATTCATCATCGGGTTCTTACCTTTCCACTGTGGGATGGGTGTGCTATTACCTGTGAGTTACATGGGAGCACTGAATAATATCAGACCACAAAATAATGGAGGATAGGTTCTTTTTGGGTTTAAGACTACCTAGCTGGTAGGAAATCTTGTTTTTGAGGCATGTGTGCTGTAGATACACATGCTTTGCATACTTCTGCCATCAAGTGTTGTGTCTGGATGTTTGCAAGTTAGTTTTTCTTCAAAGAAGTCTTTTCCAGTCACGAGGTATGGTGACTCCTCCTTTCAGTGATATTGCGCATGGGCATCGACTCCATTGTTAGATTGTTTTGTTTCCGCCATCGGGTCCGGACGTGAATTGCGGTGTTCCGGTTTGAAACAGTCCTTCGGGTTCTCCTTGGTTCCCAATCCACTGTACCCTTGTCGGTATTGTTCTCGTACGCGTTTCACTATTCTCCGTGTATCGAATACATCGGAAAACTCTCCATCTTCGATCGAGAAGACACTGTGGGCAGCCTTCGGGTCTAGCCGCGTCGGTTGACTTCCACTACATTCCGTATTTGCCAGTTTTCTGCTGATGGAAAGGACTCAGTTTCAATTCTGTCCTCAGTGCCACTCCAAGTACCCGCGCACCGACCTGCATAAAGTCTGCAACTTGTGCCTCTCATCAGAGCACAAAGAAGAGGATTGCGACGCTTGTCGATCGTTCTGATCGAAAAAGACTTTGTGGGATCGTCGGACTGGACGAAAGGACATGCAGCGACAAAACATTGATCACACTCCGGATATCTTCGGGAAAGACACCGAACACGAAGAGATGGAGACGTCCGCGACAGAAGACAAGGAGGTCTTCTCTATCCAAGAAACTGACTCCGAGCTGGAAATCGAGTTACAGTTCGAAGACGTTACACCACGACAGGGTGCTGTAACAGAGCCCCTTTGGCCCTCAAACTTTCTTCGATTAAACAAAAGGCTTCAGCACCACCACTGCCTTCTGGCCATGGTCAGCACCGAGACGCTGCCTCCAACGCCCCACCCTCCGGCTCGGCACCGAAACAGTCAGTCAAGCCTTCCGGCTCGGGACCGAGTCGAAAAAAGACATCTTTGGAACAGAAACCTTCGCTCCAAAAGACAAAAAGAACAAGTTCAGTTCTCCACTGAAAACTTCGGCACCGAAATTAAAATATACCCTTCAAAAGCTTCCAGAACCTATCCTGGACATTATGAAGGAGAAACTGGACCCTAAGCAAAAGAAAATGTATATTAATCCAGACACTGGGCATATATTGGCTAAAGGTGTGGCACCTTCCAAAAGAAAGATTATCTCAGAGGACACTAGCTACAAAATTCCTCTAAAAAAGGACATGGCTACAAGTCCTATCTACCCTAATCCACAATCCCCTGCACCATCTTCACCACTACTACCATTGCCAGGCTCAGACCCTTTACACATAACATCACAGGGTTCTCCACACACACAGCCTGATATAGGGGATGATGATAATGGCAATAGTCCACTACCAACAGACCCATGGGATGACTATAATATCGATCCATCAATGAATAATGACCCTGATTTATATCCTGCAAAACCATCACCTTCCGATGATAACGTAGCATATCAGGAGTTGATTTCCAGGGCAGCATCTTACCATGGGGTTACGTTATACAAAGAGTCTTTAGAAGAAGACTTTTTGTTCGAGACACTAGGTTCTACACATAGAACAAGTCAAAGTTTGCCTATGTTAAAAGGCATGATGAGGCCTGCCGATTACATTTTTAAAGACTCTGTACGTGCCCGTATATTAACACCTAGGGTTGAGAAAAAATACAATCCTCCACCGTCTGATCCCATTTTTATTAAGGGACAATTACCTTTAGATTCTTAAGTAGTATCTAATGCTTGCAAAAGAGCAATGTCAGAGACTTCAGCAAATGCACCTCCTCCAGACAAGGAGTGTAAATTAATAGATGCATCAGGTAAAATGAGTAGCTGCTCAATCTGCTAATCAATGGTGCATTGCCAACACACAAGGCTTATTAGCCAGATATGATGGGGCCCACTGGGACGAAATGGAAGACCTGCTCCAACACTTCCCAGATGAGCATAAAAAGGGAGCACAAGAATTAGTGCAAGAAGGTCAACTAATATCTAATTCCTCCATTAGATGTGCTCTAGATGCTGCTGACAGTGCAGCAAGAGGAATTATCACCAGCATTCTCTTTAGACGACATGCAGGGCTTAGGATTTCGGGGTTTAAACCGGAGGTTCAGCAATCTATCCTCAATACTCCTTTTTGACAAAGAACACCTTTTTGGACCTCAAGTAGATGAGGCATTCAAAAAAATGAAAAAAGACACAGAGGTAGCAAAATCTATGGGAGCACTTCAGTCCCCATCTAACGGAGGCTCCTTTCGTCGTAGATTCTATAGAGGAGTATCCAAAGGTAATTCCTCAGACCCTAATGCCTCCTCATATAAACCCAACACGCAACCCTCTCCATCTAGAGGTTTCTATAGAAGTGGGTACAGAGAAAATAATTTCAAGGGTAGAGGTGAAGGCACACCAACACGTACCTCCCCATATCCCAGTAAGCAGTGACTTGCCTACAATTCCCCCAATCATTTAATATATGTCGAGGGAAGACTTCAACAAGTTTTTTCACATTTGTCAATCAGTAACATCAGACAAATGGGTTTTAGACATTATCCAACATGGTTATTGCCTGGAGCTTACCAGCAATCCTCTCAATATTCCACTTAGCAGTCACAAACTTTCGTTACAGCACCTACAGCTCCTCAAACAAGGACAAGCTCTTTTAATAAAAGAAGCTATAGAACCAGTTCCATTACAACACCAAGGGTCAGGAGTTTACTCACTGTACTTCCTAATTCCCAAAAAAGATGGGTCCCTAAAACCAATATTGGACCTAAGGATGTTAAACCTGTACATACTGTCAGAACATTTCCATATGGTTACGCTTCAGCAAGTGCTCCCACTTCTACATCAAGGCGACTTTATGTCCACACTAGACTTAAGACGCATACTTCCGCATTCCTGTTCACCCAGCACATCGCAAATATCTTAGATTTGTGATAGCAGGAAATCACAATCAGTTCAAACTACTCCCATTCGGAGTTACTACTGCACCCACAGTGTTCACAAAATGTCTAGCAGTAGTAGCAGCTCATCTCAGAAGACGACAAATTCATGTCTTCCCATATCTAGACGATTGGCTCATCAAAGCCAACACACGGCAAACATGCTTGCAACACACTCAGACTGCATTACACCTTCTCCATCAATTGGGATTTGGAGTCAATACGCAAAAGTCCCATCTTCAACCCTCACAAATGCAGTCCTATCTGGGAGCGACTCTAAACACTCGCACAGCTCTAGCCTCTCCCAATGCAGCCAGGGTTCGAAACCGTCAAACTCTGTTACTACAATTTCAAACCAACCAATACTTAACAGTCAGGACTTTTATGCAACTACTAGGGATGATGGCATCATGCATTGCAATAGTGCCACATGCAAGATTACACATGCGTCCCCTACAAGAATGCTTAGCACGTCAGTGGAATCAATTACAGGGTCAATTAACAGATCTAGTGTTAGTAGACAGCCGCATCCATCGCTCTCTGCATTGGTGGAACGCACAAAACCAAAAGGGCGGCCCTTCATCGACCCTGTTCCACAGATCGTACTAACAGCAGACTCATCTCTCACAGGTTGGGGTGCCCATCTACAGAATCTAACAATTCAAGGTCTATGGGACAACAAGCACAAAGGTTTCCACATCAACTACCTAGAGCTTCTAGCTGTGTATCTAGCACTGAAAGCTTTTCAACCTCACCTCATAGGGAAAGTTATCCTAGTCCGCACGGACAATATGACATCCATGTACTATGTACAAAAACAGGAGGGGGGGGGGGGACACATTCTCTACAACTGTCACGCCTCTCTCAGACCATTTAGCGTTGGGCAATTCATCACAGAATTCATGTTCTGGCAGAGCACCTCCCAGGCGTGAACAATTTAATTGCCGACCTCAGCAGGATGCGGTAACAAATACACGAATGGGAGCGTCATCCCTAGGTTCTCCTTCCATACTTCCAAAAATGGGTATTCCCACCAATAGATCTGTTTGCCACAGCAGATAACTTAAAATGCCCAAACTTCGCCTCCAGGTTCCCACACCCTCTATCCAAAGGCAATCCCCGATGGATGAACTGGTGAGGGATATTTGCTTACGCTTTTCGGCCTCTCCCTCTGTTTCTGGTTTGAAAACTCAGGCAAACATCACTCACACTGATTTTAGTGGCTCCCACATGGGCTCGTCAACCATGGTTCACCACACTGTTGGAACTGTCAGTGATTCCACATCAAAGCTGCACCTCAATTCCAGCCTTCTCACTCAGAACCATGGAGAAATCAGACACCCAAACCTCAAGGAGCTCAACCTAACAATCTGGCTCCTGAAATCATAGTTTGGATACTTAAATTTACCACCAGATTGTATGATGATTCTTAAAGAAGCAAGAAAACCTACCATCATGGCATGTTATGCAGCGAAATGGAAGAGATTTGTTGTATATTGTAACAACATTATTGATCCGCTAGATGCATCTATACAAAATATGTGTAACCTTTTGCATATACAGCGAGCTGGCTTAGCCTATACATCCATTCGGTTGCACCTTGCAGCAGTGACCCCATATTTGCAATACAGACCACACTCATCCTTGTTTAAGGTTCCAGTAATTAAAGCCTTTATGGAAGGACTTAAAAGAATAATACCACCCAGGTACCACCTGCAACAGTTTGGAACTTTAACATAATTCTCGCAAGGCTCATGGGTCCACCTTTTGAGCCATTACACAATTGTTCATTACAATTTTTTCCATGGAAAGTTGCCTTTCTAATTGCTATCACTTCATTAAGGAGAGTTGGCAAGCTACAGGCATTAACCTTAGAAGAACCCTTCTTTTAACTTCAGAAAGATAGAGTAGCTGTTCGCGCCAACCCAAATTTCCTTCCAAAAGTGGTTTCTGCTTTCCATATTAATCAATCAGTTGAGTTACCTCTGTTCTTTCCTCAACCTGATTGTGGCAGAAAGGGCTTTTCACACACTTGATGTCAGAAGAGCACTACTATACTATATTGAGAGATCAAACTCACCGACAGTTGTGAGAAAGGACCTAGGGTACTATTTAATACTGCGGGAACATTTCCGGACACAAAAATAGTCAATTATTTAATAGAATTGGTAGATCATTATAAAAACTGATGTATATCTTTGAAAAAAGGTTTTCGATATGATCCAGGAAAAGATGGAAAATATAATCTGATTTTAATTTTGGAACTGGTAAAAAAAAAAATACACCAGCTCACCCCTCAATTGTGATACTATATCAAAATATGTACTGTTTGTATGTGTGTGTGTATATAGTGTTTTTAATACAACATATATATATAATAAACACATATATGAAAAGTATATATGCGAAAAAACTGTAAAAACACAGAAAAAATGAGAAATAGCAGAAAAACTAACAGAAAGGGAACTAAAAATTAAAAATAAATATGAATGAAGGGATTTCGGTGACCTCA
This sequence comes from Calotriton arnoldi, assembly GCA_963921515.1. NCBI lineage: Eukaryota > Metazoa > Chordata > Amphibia > Caudata > Salamandridae > Calotriton > Calotriton arnoldi. The sequence goes on from CAWUFW010000363.1 coordinate 2,702,903, forward strand.
AAAACTCAGACGAGATGGGGCTACATATAAAATCCATGTTTCAGAGGAAGCACAAGACATCCTTGGTATCCTTCAAGTAAGTGTTAGTTCCTTGTACAATGAGTCTAAGGAAAGCATCTGCAAATTTCGATAGGGGTTTTAAACTGAACTAATGCCGGAAACAATGGGGCAAAATTGTTTTGAAAGTCTGACAAACAGCTCATGATCCAGATTAATGAACCAAAAATGTGTTCAGATGAAAGTATGAAGTCTTGGTGAGGCAGATATGTGTAATTTTGTTTGTCACATATGCTATGGATTCCTTTACTCCCACTCGCGCTTTGCCTCAAATCAAGTAGTCTTTTGCAGATTAGAGTGTAGTTATTAAATGTCAAGTGAGTATCATGTTTGTGCTCCCCTTCAACAGTTTGTTAACTTATTCAACAAAATTGAAGACCAGCGAGACGAATCGCCTTCATCCTGGAGATTGGGGCTGCGAAAAACTGGAAGCCACAATGCACTTAGCGAGGTCACCACCTCCAGGGAGGCCCTGAAAGAGAGAAGTTCGCCCATTTATCGCTCTGCATCGAGTCCTCGCATTTCAGCTTTCTTGGATGGCAAAGATAAGGTGAGAGGGAAAAAATACGCATCCACATACCCCAGACAGGTCATAAGTCACTTCATGGGGTTGGTAAAACACAACAATGGCTGGAAGTATATGCAGTGCATACTTTCTAAAATGCACATTTGAGTGGGGCAATGATGGACATCAAGAATTGTGTGGGTTTATTCTGTTCCAAAGCGGATATGTTTTTCATCACTAGAGGAGTATTTTTAGGAAATATTTTGTTTTAAAAATAGTCAAAGGTGAAATGTATTGTCCAGACATCACAGATTTAAAAGTATCATACCTCTTAATTGGAGAATAAAGGGAAGGGCAGAAAAATGTAATCTGCTCCTAGTAAAACTGTGTATTTACTGTAAAGTTTCAGTACTTTACAAAGATGAATTGCCACCTGCCTCCACACATACAGTTAAAATCAAATGGAAAAGTGTAACTGGCCTCATGGCACATCCAGCTTTCCCATGAAGAGACGCTGATGGGAACTGCTCTTACTGACAGTGGTCCAGTGTGGCTCTGTTCATAGTTCGATGCCCACCTCCAAGTAGGAGGTAAGTGGGTTTTGTGCTCAGAAGCAGTTGTGGGTAGCAAGGTCATTTATTTTACATTCCAGTAGATTGAGGCTGGGATTGGGTGCAGTGAGTAAATATTGCTAAAGAACACACGTTTAAATGTTAGCACGGAAGTCCAGAAATGTAGTTACTTTGTTACATTAATCTGTTGCAATACATGGCATTTCCTTTCTTATATATCATATATTGTCCATTGTTCGTTCATTCTCACAACCTGTGCAATTCTGTAAGTGTATATTTACAGCAAAGCAGTCCACGATTAGGCTTGCTGGCCATTTGATGACATCCCATCAGTCTTTTAAACCTAGATGGTTTTGTATTTTTCTCATTAGTCCACCCACAGAAACAACAGGAAGCACTTTTGAGGAATATCCTGATCATGATAAATTGGGTAAACTGGTCTTGCTATGGAACACAATTGTCAGTTATTAGCTTCATCTACTTCTCCAAAAGATAATGTTTGATGCATGTGTGCTGTAGATACACATACTTTGCATACTCCTGCCGTCTAGTGATGGGTCTGGATGTTTGCAAGTTGATTTTCTTCGAAGAAGTCTTTTCCAGTCACAAGGTAAGGTGACTCTTCCTGTCGGGGATAGTGCTCATGGGCATCAACTCCATTGTTAGATTGTTTTCTTTCCGCCATCGTGTTCGGACGTGTATTGCAGCACTCCGATTCGAAACTGTCGGTCGGGAACCCTTCGCTATGCAATTCACTTACCCTTGTCGGTATTGTTTTCCATCGCGTTTCAACCTTCTGGATGTCGATAATTTCTGAAAACTTTCATTATCTAATCGGGAACTCCAACCACGGTCTTCGGACCTCGCTTGTTTTCTTCTATCTACTTCCACTCGAAGATCCATCATCGAGTCTTCTGCTGATGGAACAGACGCCATTTCAATTCTGTCCTCGGTGCCATTCCAAATACCCGAGCACCGACCTTCCTAAGGTCTGTAACCTCTGTTTCTCCCAGAACATAAAGAGAAAGACTGAGACTCTTGTCAGTCGTTCTGATCCAAAAATACTCTGCGGGACCTTTGGGCTCCATGAAGCGACATGCAGCGGCAGAGAATCGAGGATACCCTTGATATCTTCGGAGAAGATATCGAGCAAGAAGAGCTGGAAGCGTCTGCAGCGGAAGAGGAAGAGGCCTTCTCCGTCTAGGACTCCGATTCTGAGTTGGAGATCGAACTAGACTCTGTTTCCCACGCCCCGCCTTCCGGCTCGGCACCAAAACAGCAAGTCAAGCCTTCCGGCTCGGGCTTGAGCCGAGATGAGACGCCTTCGGTTCCGAAACATCCCAGATCCAAAGACAAAAAGGACAAATCTAGCTCAGCACCGAAAATTTCGGCACCAAAAATAAAGACGCTCCTTTAAAGCCACTGGAGCCTATTTTATAGACAATGAAACAAAAACTGGATCCAAAGCAGAAGAAAATTCATATAACCTGATACTGGCAACATTACAACTAAGGCAGCAATGCCATCTTCCAAAAGGAAAACGGACACTGAATATAAAATTCCCCTCAAGAAGAAAAAGGACATGGCCACTAGTTCTATTAACATTCCTCAAACCCCTCCGCTTTCTTCACCAGTACCTATTATACAAGCTTCAGACCCTTTACACATCACATCACCAGGCTCTCCAAATACAAATTCTGATATAGTAGATGATAACACCTATGATCAGCCACCACCTGATCCATGGGATGACTACAATATACACCCCCCTGTAGACACAGACCCAGATCTATATCCGTCTAAACCTTACCCTCCTGATGTTAATACTGCATATCAGGAGTTAATTGCTAGGGCAGCCACTTACCATGGGGTGACTTTACATAAAGAAGCCTTAGAAGAGGATTTCCTATTTGAAACCTTAGGAATCTGATAGAGACATCTAGCTGCAGATTCCTTAACTTAGAATATCCCAGGCGTCAAACTGGATCCGGAAAACTTTTCCCCCAGCAGTACCTCTGCACGCCGGGGGGCGGCGTCGCCTGGCTCCGTCCTGACGTCGTCCACGGTAGTGACGTCAATGGAGCCATACAAGTCCCCCTCGGTGTGCTGACGTCCGTTTAATTCTTTTCCGCGTCCCAACGCGGATCCGGAGTTAAGCGGTTCCTCTGGCCTGTTTTGGTACCAGGCCTTCGCGACGCCTTTCGCGTCTGGAACAGTGTGCCGATGCCTGCGGGCTTCAAATCGTGTGCGTCCTGTTCGCAGCAGATGTCGGCGACAGATCCGCACAAGATCTGTATGTGGTGCTTGGGCGAGCACCACGACTCCGTTGAGTGTGACACCTGCTGACAGCTGAAGCCGAAGTCCCTGCGGGAACGTCGGATGAAACTGATGTCCGCCCGGTTGTCTCGGTCAGAGTCCTCGCGGTGCCGGCTTCCGTCTCCAGTGGAACGATCCAAGCGGCGCAGTTCTTCCTCCCACGCTGAGGTCTCTGCTCGGGCCAGGTCCCGGAGTCGTTCCCGTGGATGTTGTTCGCCTGCCTCAGGTAAGCACCGGAAGAAGTCATGGAGGTCGTCGACCTCGCACAAGCGTGACATCGGGGCCCGCCGCTCCCGGTCTTCATCTGACGCGAGCCCTCAGGAGTCAGCCCCCACCTACCCACCGTTCCCTGGTGCTGGGGCGACTTGGACCCAGATGGAGGCCTATTCCAGGGCCCTGCAGGCCGTCCTTGGGTCACCCCCTCTCCCTGGCGCACCTTCGGGCTCCACAGTGGGGGTAGGGACTCAGGTCGGGGGTTCGCCGGCGGGTTCGCCCTCGGCGCCGACCGAGGGGCTTGACTCCGGTTCCAAAGTCGCTGCGACGTCGGGACACGGCCCGGATGGGCATCCCACTCTGACGTCTAGCCCTCCTGACGCGTCTTCGCACAGTCCTGCGGGGCTCCTTGCGTCGTCGCTGGATGCGGCTGCAGCGCGGAGCTCGACTCCAAATCTGCTTCGTTCCTCCCCGCAGGCTCTTGCCTTGGTGGAGGTCGAGTCGACACCGGCCCGACGCCGAGTGGATGAGTCCTGTACTGGGGTCGTTGACGCCTATCCGACGTCGGTCGACGCTGGTTCCGTTCCCGGCTGATCATCTGCTGGAGGACGTGACCCCAGTGGGTTCACGGCCCACAGGGTTTCTTCCATGTTCCACAGAACAGGGGCCCATGGGGCACTGGCCGGCCCATTTTTCTGCGGGGCCTCTGTCGTTGGGTGGACGGTTTAGCATGCAGTCGTCTCCAACAGATGACTTGCTGTCTCCCCCCTCAGATGGCCTCGGAGGCTAGCGTAGACTTTCCGAGGGCGGTTAGTAGGGCTGCACATATCTTGCAAATGCAGCCGCCCTCTGTCTCCCTGCCTTCATATCCTTTGTTGGATCGTCTCCACCAGGGCACGGGTGGATGTGGAGCCTCTGTTGCCTTTTGGCAGGTCGCTGTATGATGACCTCCTGGGGACTTGGGCCAGACCCTCATCGGGGGATCTCGTGCTGTTGCGCATCGCCACGGGCCGGCTCCAGGTGACCCTGCCTGTTTGTCCCTTCATCCTAGGGCTCAAGGACTTGTAGTCCAGGCTGCGCTTCCTTCCTCTCCTCCACCGTTGTTTCCCCCCACTCGGGAGTCTAGGTGGTTGGAATCGTGTGGCCGCAATGTTTTTGCATCCATCAGTTCCGGCCTTCGGTCCCTGAACACAACCTGCGTGTTTGCTCGGCTACTTCTGCCCTTTGGGACTCCGTCGAACTACTCCTTCCCTCTTTACCAGAGGGTCCTCATGCTGACCTACTCCAGCTTATTCGGGACAGCCGCGACATGGTGCAGTTTTCTGTTCGGGCAGCCATGGACACCACTGACTCCGTGGGTCGAGCTATGGCCAGCTCAGTTGCCCTGCGTCGCCATGCATGGCCACGTGATGGCAGTTTCCCCAAAAATGTTCGGGAGCGACTCAGAGATCTGCCCTTTGATGGGGCCCACTTGTTAGACGACCATGCCGACTCGGCGGTCCAGCTTCTCTTCTCAGAATTTCATTGACTGCCTGGGTTTTAGTCCCCTATGGTGGATCTGTATTTTCATGTGACTGTGTTGTCACTGTTTTTCTGTTTACGTCTCTGGGTTCAAGAGGTTTTTCCCAGAAAGATTGTATGGCTGTTCAGCCAGGGTTTTTTCCCTTACTTTGGTGCAGCTGGGCCAGCTGTTGTTTCTTTTTGACCTCTGCCTATGAGCTTGTCTCAAGAGGTGTCCCTTGCTTTTATAGGGATGTGACGTACCCTATGTGGGGTATTAGTTTGCTATTGTGTAGCTGCTGTTCCTTGCCAGGAAGTTTCAGAGACTCCCGTGGAGCTCTCTTGCTATTATCAGCCCCCCTGGGGATTTTTCCCGTGGGTTATGCTGCATCTCCCCTGTTACATGCTTCCTGCTGTGGTGGAACGTATCCTCGGTTGAGTCCCACGGACTGACGTGGTCCTCTCCCGGAGCTTCTGTATCGCTGCCTACGGTTGTTCCGTGGCACTCTCGGGCATCTGTGGACGCAGTTGGCTCCGGTGTCTTGTGGGGGTCTGCCGTTTCCGACTCGCCCCAGAGGGGTTTTCACGTCCCCCTGCCTTGCTTTTGGCTCCTCTTTCTGCTGCTTTTGGCTCCTCTTTCTGCCTTCTTTCTGCCCTAAGCGCTGTTGGCTGTCTTGGGCGTGGGTACACGTCCCTGTGGGTGCTCCATTCCGGATCGGTTCTTTCTGTCACCACTTGTGATCCGTACTGTGTGTATGTGTTATCATGGGGGAACCGTTGGGTTCCTTTAGCCATTGTCTTGCATGCGCTCTCTTGCTGTGGCCTTCTTTCCTGGTGTTGGGAAAGGCTTGGGCACACACTGTCGGGGGTTGGCCTATAAGTGGTAGAGTTTTTACCAGAGCGGGCCTCTGTTCCGTTTTGCGTTGTGCCCCTGGCCTCCCTCAGAGGGGCCCCGGCCTTTGTTCAGATTTCTCTGGTCATTGTCGCACACGGCTCAGGTGTTCTTCTCCTGGCCTCCGCGGCGCGTTTCAACAGATTCTCTGGATGATCTCTGAATTCATCCTGTATACATATGTCCCTTTTTCAGACTTTCTATGTCTGCGTGTTACTGACGACTTCTTCTTGTTGGTGTGATAGTCAGTATTACCGCCTGTGTCGCGGGGGTTCGGTCTTTCTCCCTGATCGGGGGGTTGGGCTGCCCTCTTTGTGGTTGGACTGTTGTCCCGCTACGGTTCACAGACGGCGATTCCGTTTCTACCTTTCGGACGCCTGTCTATTCTCTAAGGGCGTTCTTCTGGTTTACCCTTGGTTGTCATTTCCTGTCTTTTCCAGTATTTCTGTGTGCTGTGAACACGAGGGGGTAGGCATGCAGGGTCTCCCTGTGGTGGATCCTGGGGATTGTTCCAGGTTCCCCATTTGTCTCTCTCTTTTCTCCACTCTCTCCCTCAGGGGAGCTAGTCTTGGGCATGTTCGGCTTGCCGGTCGCCCTTGGTCACTGTTCCCAGGGGTACAATTGCCTGGTTGGCTACCTGGTGCTGTGCCATCTTCTCGGTCGGCCCTCACATGTTGTTGTTGTTACGCTTCATTGAGCTCTCCAGTGTGTGGTGTGTTTCTCAAGGTACACACTACCTGTTTTCGTGTATTCTTGTCGTTCACATCTATGAACCTCCTGGTAGTCATAGTTGTGTGTTTCGGCATGATGCCCTCTGCCCTGACATGCCATTTGTTGGCATCCCTTCGCTAGACCTTTGTCTCTTTCGGACCTTGGGGTCCTATATTCAGTTTCCCTATTTTCGTGGAAATCTGTGGCATTCTGTCATTGTGCACTGACTTTTCTGGTCCTGTGCCTTCGTTTCGTCCCTGTCTGGCCGACAGTGGACTCGTGTTGTCCTCTGATGACTTGTGGTACCTTGCTTCCCTTGCTCATGCTCCACCCTGACCTTCAGGGTCTGGTGTCAGCTATGCTGGCAATACTGAGCCTTATGGGTCTGGTGTCAGCTGCGCTGGCATTGTGGACCCCACCTTGTTTCCGTCAACGTTCTTGATGGTCTGCTTCCTTCGGGAACTTGGTGGGGTTCGGTCGCAGGCCCTCCTCCCATGGGGTAAAGCTGTGGTATCTATTCTAAGTTAAGGAATCTGCGGCTAGATGTCTCTATCAGATGAACGAGTTACTTACCTTCGGTAACGATGTATCTGGTAGAGACACAGTCTAGCCGCAGATTCCTTAACGCCCGCCCATCCACCCCGTTCTGCGAAGACCTTTCCAGGTGGGGTTCTACCACCGTGCCTCCTTTCAGGTGGCCATGGTCTTCCTAAGGGGTGCTCTAGTTCACCTACCTCAGGGGCAGGGTGTGTCATTCTGCTTTAGGCATGTTAGCTTTCCACCCATTCTCGTTTTGGGTGCCTAGATTATGTGCTTTTCGCTACTACTCCATCTGGGTTCCTACGGCATGGAGTTTATCATGTTTTCTAACCCTCCCTTCAACCTCGTCTGTTTTCCCATGTCTTTGGGGTCTCCTTGTCTCTGCTGCAGGCGCTTGGGTTGTGCTTCTAGTGGACTATGCTCAGTGCATAGGTCATTGTGGGGGTGTGGTACCACTTCTATGTGGTTGTTTAATTCTGGTCACTGGCCATAAGTCGCGACTTTTCAGTCCTGTACTCCTTTTCAGTTGTATCCTTGCTCACAGACTGTCTGTCGTACGGTTCCATCCTGTGGCTTCGTTCTGTCCTTTGATTGTCATGTCATTCATTTCCACTGCCGTTGCCTCTTTAGAGGGGCATGGTTCTTTGCTTGGTGGGATTTTTATTGGGGCGGGTGCTTGTTCGCTTCCTTCAGTCCCTCCAAGTGTTGAGTACTTTTCAACATGGGATGGTTTCTTATCATTGTTGTTTCAAAGGTTTTTGTTTCTTTTTTGGCACACTGTTCCTATACTCTCACAGCTTTTGTAGTGGCTCCGCGTTGTGGTGCGGAAAGGTTTCACTGCAGAAAACTGACGGCAGCACGCCGAGGGGGTCTTATATGGCTCCTTTGACGTCACTTCCGTGGACGACGTCAGGACGGAGCCAGGTGACACCGCCCTCCGACGTGCAGAGGTACTGCTGGGGAAAAAGTTTTCCGGATCCAGTCTGACGCCTGGGGATATTCTAAGTTAAGGAATCTGTGGCTCGACTGTGTCTCTACCAGATACATCGTTACCAAAGGTAAGTAACTCGTTCAACACACACAGAACATCACAATCTTTGCCTATGTTAAAAGGTATGATGAAGCATGCTGACGATATATTTATGGATCCAGTTAGAGCACGTATCCTAACACCTAGGGTAGACAAAAAATACAAACCCCCACCATCTAACCCAGTTTTTATTAAGGGCCAGTTGCCTTTAGATTCTTTAGTAGTTTCTGACGCCCGTAAAAGGGCAAATTCACAAACATCAGGGGAGGCACCATCTCCTAATAAAGAATCAAAATTAATAGATGCCTCTGGGAAAAGAGTAGCTACTCAGCCAGCCATTGGCGCATTGCCAATACACAAGGCCTATTGGCTATGTATGATAGGGCACACTTGGACGAGATGGAAAAACTATTACAATATCTCCCAGAAGAACACAAGAAAACGGGGGCAGGAAATAGTGCAGGAAGGCACACTTCTCTCCAATTCCTATATCAGATGTGTGTTAGATGCTGTAGATACTGCAGCTAGAGGAGTCAATACCAGCATTCTACTCGGGAGACATGCATAGCTCAGAATTTCTGGTTTGAAACCAGAAGTTCAACAAACTATTCTTAATGCACCGTTTGATAAGGAACACCTCTTTGGGCCTCAGATAGACCAATCGCTTGAAAAAATGAAAAAGGATACAGAAGTGGCAAAATCAATGTGAGCACTTCAGTCTCCTTCTACTAGAGGTTCCTTTCTTCGCTCCTTTTACAGAGGGGGCCTCCACGACTAATACCACAGATGACAGCGCATCTTCATACAAAACACAAACACAATCTTCCCCCTCTAGAGGATTCTTTAAGGGTGGATATAGAGGTAACAACTTTAAAGGAAGAGGTAGAGATGCACCAACACTCACCTCTCCATCCACTAACCAACAGTGACTTGCCATCACTTTCCCCCCGATCATTTATCACCTGTCGGGGGAAGATTACAACAGTTTCTTGCAATTTGGCAATCAATAACAATAGTCAAATGGGTGTTGGACATTAACCAACATGGTTATTGTTTGGAGCTCACAAGCAACCCTCCCAACATTCCACCTCGTATTCACAAACTGTCTTTACAACACCATCTGCTAAAAAAAAAAAAAAAGAAGTACAAGCTCTTCTAACAAAAGGACGGTTTATTAATGCCAATTTTGGATCTCAGGCCATTAAACCTATACATACTATCAGAACACTTCCCTATGGTCACACTGCAACAAGTACTTCCACTTTAGCAGGTAGGCGACTATGTCAACACTATACTTAAAGGACGCAAACTTTCATATACCCATTCACCCAGCACAACGCAAATATCTCAGATTTGTTATAGGGAAAAATCATCATCAGTTCAAAGTACTTCCATTCGGAATAACAACTGCACCCAGAGTTTTCACCAAATGCCTTGCAGTGGTAGCAGCACATCTACGAAGACAACAAATCCATGTCTTCCCATACCTAGACGATTGGCTCATAAAAGCCAGCACACAGCCCAAGTGTGTGCAACACACACAAATCACCACAAACCTTCACCACAGTTAGGATTTACAGTCCATGCACAAAATTCCCATCTTCAACCCATTCAAATACAACCATATCTAGGAGCCATTCTAAACACTCAAATGGCTCTAGCATATCCGAATGCAGCCAGGATTCACAATTTTCAAACATTGTTACTACAGTTTCAAAACAACCAGTATCTACCAGTCAGAACTTTCATGCAGTTACTGGGGATGATGGCATCATGCATTGCTATAGTGCTTCATGCAGAACTAAATGTGTCCTCAAGAATGCTTAGCACGTCAGTGGAATCAATCACAGGGTCAGCTAACAGATGTAGTGTTGGTAGACAGCCGCACTCATCGCTTTCTGCAGTGGTGGAACAAACAAAATGTATCAAGAGGGCAGCTGTTTATTGACCCTATTCCACAAGTCGTGCTCACAACAGACTCTTCTCTCACAGGCTGGGGAGCACATTTACAACATTTAACAGTTCAGGGTCTTTGGAATATCATCCAACAGAACCATCACATCAACTGCCTAGAACTGCAAGCAGTTCAGCTAGCATTAAAAGCGTTTCTACCTCATCTGATAGAGAAAGTTGTCCTAGTCCAGACAGACAATATGACAATGCACTATGACCAAAAACAGTGGGGGACACACACTGCAGCTGTCACGCCTCTCTCAGACCATTTGGCGTTGGTCAATTCATTATAAAATCCAACTCCTGGCAGAACACCTTCCAGGGACAGACATGTTTGCCGATTTCCTCAGCAGAATGAGACAACAAGTACACAAATGGGAACTTCGCCCACAAGTTCTCCTTCCGTACTTCCAAAAATGGGGATTCCCACAAATAGACCTCTTTGCCACAGCAGAGAACTCAAAATGCCCAGACTATGCCTCCAGGTTCCCACACCCTCTATCCAAAGGCAATGCCCTATGGGTCAACTGGTCAGGGATATTTGCTTACACTTTTCCTCCTCTCCCTCTCCTTCCATTTCTGGTTCGGAAACTCAGGCAGACATCTCTCACACTGATTCTGGTGGCTCCCACATGGTTCTCCACACTATTAGAACTTTCAACAGTTCCGCAGCAGAAGCTTCACATAACTTCAAATTTTCTCAAACAGAACCATGGAGAAATCAGACATCCAAACCCCAAGGATCTCATCCTAACGATTTGGCTCCTGAAATCAGAGTTTGGATACTTAAACCTACCACCAGATTGTATGACAATTCTTAAAGAAGCAAGAAAACCACTACTAGGGCATGTTATGCAGCAAAGCGGAAATTTGTGATATATTGTAATAACACAATTGATCCGCTAAATGCATGTATACAAAATATCATTTGTTATCTTTTGCATCTACAGTGAGTTGTCTTCGCCTACACATCCATTCGACTACACCTTGCAGCAATAGCTGCATATCTTTAAAATAGACCACATTTATTCCTCTTCAAACTTCCAGTAATTAAGGCCTTCATGAAAGGCCTTAAAATATTATCACCCAGGGTACCACCTGCACCTGTCTAGAACCTTAACATTGTTCTCATAAGGCTTATGGGTCCACCTTTTGAACCTTTACACAACTGTTCATTACAATTTCTTTCATAGGTTGCCTTTCTCATTGCTATCACTAAACTAAGACGTGTCTGTGAGCTACAGGCATTAACCTTAAAAGAACCATTCTTTCAAATTCATAAAGATAGAGTGGTTCTTCGTACAAACCCAAAATTCCTTTTAAAAGTGGTCTCTGCTTTTCACATTAACCAATCAGTTGAGTTACCGGTGTTCTTTCCTCAACCTGATTCAGTAGCAGAAAGATCTCTACATACACTTGATGTCAAAAGAGCACTATTATATTATATTGATAGGACGAAAGATTTTCACAAAACAACTTTTTGTTGCCTGTGTTCCACCTCATAAAGGAAATCTTATCTCAAAATCCAGTATTTCTATATGGATTGTTAAATGTATTCAAACTTGCTATGTTAAAGCTAAAAGAGCTTTAACTATACCTCCTAGAGCACATTCTACTCTCAAAATAGGAGCATCTATGGCCTTTTTAGGCAACATTCCCATAGCTGATATATGGAAAGCAGCAACATGGTCCACACCACACACATTTACCAAACATTATTGTGGGGATGTATTAACACGTCAACAAGCTAATGTAGGACAAGCAGTGCTAAAGCACTTTTTCACACAACTGCAACACCCACTGGTTACCCACCGCTTTGGGAGAATACTGCTATACAGTCTATTCAAAGCATGTGTATCTACAGCACACATGCCTCAAACGGATTATGTTACTAATCCTGTAAGCATCTGTTCTTGGCATGTAGAGCTGTAGATTGCCATGCACCCTCCCTCCTCCCCGGACACCTGTGGTTGCTGCAGTTCTTATTATTCACATTACATACGAATGGACATCTCTGTACTACACTTACTCCATTCTCACCCTCTTGCGGAAAAACAATCTAACAATGGAGTCGTTGCCCTTGCGCACTATCACTGAAAGGAGTTGTCACCTTATCTTGTGACTGGAAAATACTTTTTTGAAGAAAAACAACTTGCAAACATCCAGACCCAACATTAGATGGCAGGAGTATGCAAAGCATGTGAATGTACAGCTCTATGTGCCAAGAACAGATGCTTACCGGGTAAAAAACATAATCCTTCTAAATTGCTGTCAAGTTCAAGGAACTGTGGACTTGTTTTGTTACTTTTTTAAATGATATGAACACATCAAACACCAATGTGCTGGTGTATCTACACTAGGAGAGGTACTGTGTGTATTCTTGCTGTAAGGCTCCCAAAGATGATAGTCTACTTGTTTCCTAGCTACTCGCTTTTCAGACCCTACTTGTTCAGTAACTTAGGTTTTTTCAGTTGTGGATCAACCTTCATCTATCTTGTGCCTTAATCATATTTTTGACAGATTTTATTTTACAATTGCATTTCTGCAGCTTTCCCAGAAAGCCAGTAGTCTCCTTTAAAAGAGATTGTTATAAATACCAAAGTAAGCAACATACACAATCACTTGTGTTGCTTCTTCATCCTCTTAGCCTATTTCCTAAGGTCCCTTGAAGAAATGTAATATTGTAGACACATTATTAATGCTCTAGAAGTATCTGAAGGTCTTTTATCCTTTCTCTTGTCACACTAATATGGAGTGCGTGTGTGAGTACATGCATAGTGCTTACACCTTCAAGATCTGGTTGAACTACTAAGTTGGTAGTCTTAACTTCTAATCGTTGTGCTGCCTACCCTGTCAACCAAACGGGACTACTTGAATGCCTACGAAACATTTAGCATTTTTCTGGATGAACTGTTGACCCATTTTTGTCACTAAGTGCCTGTGATGGATTTTGGCAATTTTTTGGGGGGTATTTGGGTTGTTCTTTAAAGAGATACTGTTTTCTTGTCAACTTTATTTTTTAGAGTAGCAATTGGCACAGTCTTTGAACCTTACAGAGAAATAGAAGGCTTTTATACCTCCTTTCACCCCCCCAAATAGTATCACCTTTAGATGCCTGTACCTCTGTGATGAATGTAGTGGATGTGCAGACATTTGTGGGCTTTCTCATTATGTCTGTAAAGGGTGGGAGAAGGGAATGCTTTATTGGACCATGGTTGGTACCCAGGAATCGGGGTTTCCACCACTATATAGCAAGGAGATATTAGAGGTGGTGGAAATTAGGACTGCCTTTTTATTTTTTTAACTGAGGATGCCATCCACCTACCCCCAACTCCCTCGCCTACATTCACCTCATCCATCTCCCAGAGCAGCACCAACAAAGCTGATGTCCTAACCTTGATGTACCTGAGCATCTTTACCAACTCTATCAAGTCTCTATTGGCACATATCCTGTACAGGTACCTTTATGTCAGCGTATACAAATCTACAACTGGATCCTGTTGTGGTGCTTAAGGTCGTAAAATCTCAGTTTCATTGCAGTGAGGTAAATCTGTTAACAGACTGGAACATTATTTGTGTTTCGTTCTAAGCTGAGGCCATTACACACATTGGGCTCAAATATGGTACATCTTGGGGTATTTTCTTTAAGCAAATAACTTAAATAGTGGGTTGTAAGTGACCTAGATAAAGGGGCAAAATATCCAGTAAGATACACGATCTAAAATGCTTTTAATTTATTTGATTCCAGCAGGAAAAGAGCTACTTTGCATCCATTGCACCTAGAAGACTAAACAGTACAGGGGACATTGAAGAGAAAGAAAACAGGTAAATGAAGAACCTGGATTTGACCTGGTGTTATGGTTACCGCAAAGTTGCTTTGGGGGTGAAGTAGAGGTGAAGTGGACATTGATAAGGCATTGACTATTTGAGCAACATATTATTCTTTCACCATTGAGAACTGAGTTAAAACATTTAGCAATGGTTTGTGAAGCCTCTTATAACTGTCCATCATGTTAGTGTTATTGAATGTTTAGATTTGCTTTGAACAATCAGGAGAATTGAAAGCTTGACATTTCTTCAGGTATGTTCACATACCTTGGCCTTGCTATTTCTTGGCCCATGAGATCAGGAAATTAGCTACTTGGTATTTGCTGTTTATACAATAAGCTAATTACGAATACAATCTCATTGCCTGTTTATTATTGGGACTCAAAGTTTTTGTGTGTTATCAGCCCCAGTTTAACTTGGGGCTTATTTTCTATTGGCCTCTAAGAATTGTTACGTTGGATTAGTTTACTGTTTGGTCACTTTTATTTTTTTTAAGAAGACTACTACCCCGGGCTAGCATCTCTATGCACTTTAATACAGTCACTTTCGAGTAACAAGCATTTTTTTTTTTTAATATGATTCAAAACAATGCTTTTACGTTTACCTGGATTTGGCTTACATAGTCGATAAAACCCTAATAAATTGCAGCGTATTTAAGGTACCTGTTTTAAATATTGCATGCTAATTGACTTTACCAGTCAACAGGGTAGGTGAAACTTTACGAAGCAGCACACATCTGTGGTTTTAAGTGTAAGGTTCCACTAGAAGAAAAAAAAACTTTGATAGATTGAGACAGCACCTACCTCCCTGGAGAACATCCGAACACCTCTGGAAAATGAGTGTTCTTGACTGGAGGATGTCACTGAGCATAACATTCCTTTGACTAATATAAAACAAGCATTGGCATAGCCAATAGGTCTCGCCTTTGGGACCTTATAAGTGTTTAGCCATGCAGAACATTATCCCCCACTGGGCAAATTTCTGTTATGGAACTAGTGCTTATGTAAAGCGCTTTGATACCTTGATTTGCGCTATATAAAAATGCAAAAAATAAAAAGGAATGAAAGGAGAAGTGCTTGCAGGTTCCTGAGGTGGGGGGAGCGAAAAGATGCACTCTGTAGAGTGATTAAGTAAAGCATGTTTGGCTGTGAGACAATCTGACTGGGGTTGATTGAGAGGGGGGAAAGAGGCGACGGAGGAAAGGTGTGAGATGAGCAGGTAGTTAGTTGTTCCAAAGTGAGGAGGACAGGTCTTAGATGAGCAGTTAGGTGTTCCAAAGTGATGAGCCCTGCACACAGCGGAATCTGCCTCTGTGGTTCTTGAGTCAGGCTGGGATGGTGAGAAGTTTGTTTTCAGTGGCAGATTTCAGGGAGAAGTGTGATAAGGCTGGAGACTAACAGAAGTAATCTGGGGTTCGTTTTTGGATTACCATATAGGTAACGCATGGAACCTTGGAATGTCCTCTTTCATGGACAGAAGGATAGCGAAAATATAAGCCCAGCCGCATCGTTCTATACACTCAGGAGAATGGTGAGCACATTACTTGGGAGGCTAGTAAAAACAAGTCAATAGCACTCGCCTTTGCGACCTATTGTCCTTGCCAATGCCTTTACATCATGCTGTACAGCATAAACTAAATAATAAACAAGCATGCACAGTGCACTGGGAGAACATCAAATGAAACGAGGGACAGCGGGAGGAGGCTGGAAGGGGTCAAGAAGATAGGGGTGAAGTGGGGGAGGGGCAGGAGAAGTCAGCAAGATGACGGAGAGCGGGGGAAGAGAGGTGAGGAAGAGGATGGAGAGCAGGGGAGGGAGCACCACAACGACTAACATCAGTAGAATTGACTGTGGTTTTAAATCTCGTTACACATGTCCACAAACCAGTAAAGGGAACCGCATCAAGCAGGAACCATTTGTAATTTGTCACATGTAAATACTACCAGAGTTCTACGTACTTCATAAATGTAAACACACCATGCTATAGTGAAGAAACACCTTTGGTCGCTCTCAACCCATTTTTCTGCACCTAATGACCTCTGAAAAGAGAGACGAGGGGACAGACCGGTGACCTGCAACCCAAGATTCCAAGAGCCAAACTGCAAAAATGTTCCAATAAACATAACATTTCTACCTACCAACTGAAACATGTTTTTATATGTACTGCATACACGGGGCATTTGTTGGTACAAAATGTCACTGCACGAGGACAAAGTTTATTTTGTTCTGTACCAGTACATTCAGCGACATCATAAGCTAGTTGGTGAACCCTAGTGTCTCTCCCAGGTCAGCCCTTGGCATTATGTGTGTCCCTGGGCAAAGACCAGTCCTCTCTGTAGTGTTCAGAAAAGTATTTTTGAGTGGTCTTGAGTTTTGGACCCTTCTCACACCCTGCAGGAAGGGAGTTGCGCTCTTGTAACTGGGTTTAGTCACACTTAACAAGACACCAGGATTGCGTCATTTGAAGTGTGAGTAAATCTTCTCACGTTAGGAGTGTGCACTGTACAGTGGGGACAGCCACAAAAGGTGGTGAACATCCGCAAACTTGTGAGTTTGCAGTAATTCCCAACCCCTTTGCGAGTCGTTGAAAACCTTCAAGTTTCTTATGTAAAAAGGCAGGTGTAAATCTGTTTTCTCAGTGGGTAAGACGAGGGAGGAGCCACTAAAGTGGTAAGGGTGTAGAGTAAGGAGGTTCTGGGCAGGGAAAATGTTTTCTCATTGGAGAAGCAGTGAAAAATGCAAATATTGCAAAAACTGTCATGCGCTACATATACCCTGTAGAAATATAAACTTTCAACATTTTGGTAGCCGTAATTATTTACATTATGGAGTATCCTTGGAAATCTTTGTCACTTACAGATTTTCTTGAGAGCTCTTTGATTTTCTTTTCAATTTCAGGATAGTCGGAAATTTGCTCCAAGTGTAGAGGTAACTCAAGAAAACAACTTTCCAAACTCTACCTTTGTGAATCGGCCCCTGAACTACACCCCCAGCCAGGCCAATGCATTATTATGGACATTTTGAATTACACTCTGATTTCTTCATCAATAGCTAACAACCTTACATCCAGCACTAGGCCATTGGGGCATTCGCTCTCATTCCTGTAAAGTGACTGTGGACCCAAATTAAGGCATCACGAAAGCAGCACTGGCTTTGGCGGCATCTTGGAGCCGTCTTTAGAGCCGAGAAAGTGATTCTTTAGTTAACGCCCGCTGCTGACATCTTGAAATCACAAGTTCAAATCCTGTCAATTCAGACTCAGCCTTTTATCCACATGAGATTGTTAAACTGAGAACAGTTAAATTTGGTAGCAATAATATTTGTGATGTAGTGTGCACAGAAGCGTTCTATGTGGCGCTATATAATACATAATTATAGTCGGCGCCTTTTAGTCTGAGTGGGTCTCATTCTTTTAGAGTAGTGCGCACATAGGCCTGGTCTGTCGTGCCTCGGACAGCAGAATCACCTAATTTTTATTATTTGGAATTTTATATAGCGCGAATTTCGACCTGAAGATATTGGAGCGCTTTATGAGCACCAGTTAGTTACATTACACAAGGACACATTCATTTTTTGGTAGGCAGGGGGAGATTAAGAGATTTGCCCAGAATCGCAGGATGTTGAGCCGACGCCGAGACTCGAACCTGGTTCCCTGTTCCAAAGTGGGCAGCTCTGGCCGCTAGGCCACATCCTCTCCCTTTAACTGCAGTCTCTTCAGGGCTCGTGTTTTAAACCTCCAGAGAGCGGGTAGTTTCGACAAGTAGATTATTATGCGAGCCCGTGGTCACCTCCCCTGTAGCCAGTCCGTCTTCGGCGGCCGGTGGTGTATTTCAAGTCGCTTGTCTTGTCGAGGGTTTGTTGTAAACCACAGGAGTTTGTTTACGCGAAGTGCCCGCTCCCTCTGAAACGCGCTGTAAATTCTCGAAGACAGCAGACGGGTAATAACAAATAATGATGGCTCTGCGGCTCGCCCCCTCCCGCCTCCAAGGGGGCTGCCCTTTGCGGCGAGGCTGCAGATTGCTCGGAGATCGGCTCTTCTGACACACACTGGGGCGGGGAGACAGTGGAAGAAAATGGCAAAGCAATCCAAGATCATTAGGGTGAAGATTCATGCAGAAAGAAATCCGTGGGTAGTGCTGCGGAGAGTGGATTAGCCGAGGCCATCTCCCTGATGGAGCAGGCGCTGTCAGAGCCCGGCTCGCCGGCCTCGCTGTCTGTTTCATTATCACCAAAACACGGGCGGGGAGGGGGGCAGCAGCGGCTTCACGGGTCTCAGTCCGGTGAGCGGTGACTGGAGCCTAGGTGAGAACAAGCAGCTCAAGAGGAGTGGTGGGGGCGGGCACAGGGAGACAAGTGGGAGTGGTGCAGGGGAGACAAGGAGGCACTGCAGCTGCCGCCCTGCGCGCCGCTGCTCGCTCCCGCCAGCAAAACGCCATGGGAGTGAACCTTTTCAAAAGAGGTGGGACATGCACCCACCTTTAGCCATTTGCAGGCTAGGATTACAAAATGACACATGCAAAAGCCAACCCAATGCGTGGGGGGAGTCAGACCCACACAGAGTAGTTACAGGAAGCCTCGCAGAGCAGCGCATGTGCGCTGTGCTAGGCTCGACCTAAAAAACTAGTTTAGTCTGAGTAATGATGACTAAATGGTTAAATCCATTCTTGTTTATCGTCTTCACCAATCTTCCAAATGTGTGCAATGCATTTGAAGCAAATCTATTACAAGATAACAAAAGTAAGCTGTAAGATTTTTTCGTAGGTAGCCCTGTGGTGCAGGTTGTCCTGAATGTCTTATTTATGTATTGGAATTGAAGTAGTGTAGTATTTATTTTACAACACCGTATTTTTTTTGCTTTATTTAACTACTTTAAGTTTCTTTCATTAACATATAAAAACATCATGAAATATGATCTCAAGCAGTGTTCTGCCACACTGAAGGGTTGTTGGATGCAAAGTGTAATCTTTAAAAGCAAAATCAAGGATGTTTGTAAGTTAATGATGACGACTTTGGGCATCACTGCAGTTATACAGTCTAATGTAACTGCAACCTTTCATAATGAATTCAAATAAAATGCCACATTTCATTTTGTCTGTGGTTCACTATCAGCAAATATTGAGAATTAGATAAAAAAATAATTCCCTTAAATGCATTAATAAAAAATGAATGTGAAAATTACTCAAATGTTCCAATTAAAATAAAAAAGCTATTAAAAGAAAAAAACCTCTACAACCAAGATCGTCCAATACCACTGGCAGCCGTTTTACAAACTCCATTAACAGTTAGATGATTTAATAAGGCATTCAAGACACTCTCTCAAGAACTGGATCTAAGCTGAAATTTTACTAATCCTAATAGAAACATGTGCTTAAAGAAGTGTTAGATAATAATGCGCCTCACCTCATAGCTTGAATAGAAGGTACATTTGTTACTACTTTATATTTCAATGTACAGGGTTTTATTTATCTAGTAAGAGTATAGATTTTCTCTAGGATAACTTCAGTTGTAGGAATTAAGTTTAATTAAGTGGAATGTAATCATTCATAGAAGCTGCTTTTAGTGGATCAGATGACAAATTGAAAGTCGGTTCTGCCATCAAGAGTGGTTAGATTACCCTCGTACTCTTTTCTCCTCCTTTAGAGAGTCTGCTGTCAGTCTTGTACGTAGTGGCTCTTACACTCGACATTTGTGGCGGGAGGATCTGAAGGGAAATGAAGGATCCTCAACAAGTGCTCCCTCCAGCTACATATCCTCCCTGAAAAGGTATGCAACACCCACATGAAGAGTATAGACTAGAGGCCATGATTCACAGACACTAAGTTTTAATTTATCTTTCTTGTTGCATCTTGTGTACACTGTCATGCTTGCAACTGTCTCTAGACTGAATAGTCTGAGAGTTTTCAGTATGATTTCTGTTATTTGTTCTTTCCAAAGGGGCTATAGTCAAACTTGAGCTCCCTCTACATGGAGGCTACAACAAATGACATTCCTCAGCCTTGTTAATTCTTTTCTTTCCCATTATCACCCGAGATATCTAGCTAATTTGTAAAGGCTTCCGTTCACAAATATGTACACTATACTGTATCAATTTTTAGATTTATTAATTAGGCACTACTTTTTCCTTTGATCTGAATTTGCCTGGACTGGCCTATTTTATTTTGTAATGGGCATCAGACTTTTGTCCCATTTTCACAGCAAAACTGTGTTTTCTTTTTGTATGAACATGTTCACAGGTATATTTGATGTATGTCTCACTTTTCAGTTTGGTCACTAGGTAAACTGAGAGTTTCACCTAGAGCTCAAGCCAGAGAATTTTAGAGAAAATGCCTTTAGCTATTAATCAAGCAGTAAATGTTAAGCCTGGTATCTGCTAAACTTGTCCTCCCTGAAGAACCTGAAATAGTGAAGATATATGGAACAAGATTCCTCACCTTGTTAGTTTCCCCCAGGCGCCAGAATGGATCCAGAAACTGTAAGCAAATTTCCATGTGGGTCGGTAGGTGGGTCATGCAGCTCCGCCCCACCTTGGATGGGATGTCTGGGTCCCTACATTTGTGCCACCTTCAACTACTGATGTCGGTTCCTTTCTTTACATGCTTTCTGACGTGGATCCAGTGCTAGCAGGGCTGTCCGGAAAAACTTTAAAATTCCTCCCCAGTTTGCAGATATGGGCCCCAAAACAACAAGTTTCTAGCTGTGTCACCACTGTCACCAACAGATGTCTGTGACGCACACCCACGACATCTTCCTCTGGTGCCACGGTACCTCACACAACATAGTTGTACTCTTGCTATGAAAAAATTAATCGAAAGACGATTTGAGACTGTAAAGCCAAGCTTTCCATTGTTGAACTACAGGGGAAGTTGAGGAAGTGATCTGAACAAGAGCGCATATGCACTCACTCCAGGAGCCAATCTCAGGAAAGCTCCACATTGAAATCCAAGAGTTCAAGTAAGACACGTAAATCACAAAAGAAGTCCGAGCATGGTTCACCGACGTCCCGCCACTCGTACCATTCGGAGTTGCGAGATAGCCTCGGTTCTTCTCAACCTCTAAACCACTCCGAGGAGCAGGCTCCCAGAGTATTTCCACTCTACCTCCTGCGTAAGTGAGCAGCCAAAGCAGACAAAATGCAACATCTGAAAGAGGCCAGAGCAGTCCTTTTCGGTACCCTGCTAAATCCTACAGAAGTGCCTTCGGACCCAAGGATTTGAGGTGGCATGTTGACAGATCCGTCCCCGATCGTGCAACTTGACCTCCACCCAAGGTCAACCCCGTCAACCAGCATTTTGCTGCCAGCTCCTGCCCTGGCACAGCATCCAACAGTATTGCTAGTTTTTTGCCCTGACTTGCACCCTCAGGGTAGCGCTTTATGCAATTCAAAATTACTACTTTTCAACCGTTCCTAAAAATACTTGGGCAATTTATACATTTCCCCTAAATATTCCAGGACTGGAGTTAGAATAGTAAATAAGCCTCCTGAAATATTTAGGGGCAAGTTGCTCTTTCCTCAGATATTCCAGCACTGGAGTTAGATTAGTAAATTTGATCTTCCAGTGTCCACCACTCCCATTGCTGCCCTGGGGGCACAGTTCAGGACAAACACCGAGCGCATCTGATACTGTATGCAGTGCCAAAACTGATGCCTCCGACCTGAGCCTCGATGCCATCACTGAGTCCGAGATGGTTCCGACTCCCTTCATTTTCTGATGAAGAAATAGGACGTAGGCCTTCCTCTCTTCATAAATCTATGCCCTCTGAACTTCTACCTCCAGAAGCACAAGTTCAGAATGCACACCCTGGCCCAAGTCCTGTCTGTCCTAAATCCAGGAGACTGGATGGTAGCGCTCGATTTGCAGGACACATACTTCCACAGCCCTGTCCTGCAGTTCTACAGGTGTTGCCTGCAGTTTCAGGTATGCCACAAGCACTTCCAGTTCTCTGTGCTCCCATTAGACCATACCAGTGCACCTTGGGTGTTCACAAAGGTGAAGATTGTGGTCTCAGCCCATTTGTTGATGTTGGGAATTACAGTTTTCTCATACTTTGACGACTAGCTGCTGAAAGTAGGCTCACCTCAAACAGTTGAAAACCACTTCCAGACAAAGGCCAGTCTGTTGACATTGTTCAGTTTTTCCATCGACGTGGCGAAGTCCCAGCTGATTCCTATACAACTGCTCCAATCGTCAGAGCCATCATGGATATGGTACTTTTCCTATACATGCCTCAGCGAGTCCAGGATATTCTGGGATCCTGATGTTTCAACCCTTGACCTGGGTCCCAGTGAGAGTGGCTCTGATTTTTCTAGGCCTCTTTGCCTCCTGCATCCTGTTTGTGGACCACACCAGGTGGCACATGCGGTCTCTGGGGTGGGATATGATGTCTCGGTGGGCTCAGCCCCAAGGCATCCTCTCAGATGTCATCCAGGGTTTCGAAGGAGACTGCTAAAGACCTGCAGGGATTGCTGCTCCATGGCAATGGGACCGGTGGCAGACCCCTCTCCCTACCCCACCCAGAGATAATGTTTGTGACAGATGTATTGTTGCTGTGTTAGGGAGGTCATCTGGGAGTAGCGGAGATCAGAAGACTCTGGTCTCCAGCGTAGGCTCGCCACCCCATCGACTTGCTGGAGTTTCGAATGATTTGCTTGTCACTGGAACCTTTCCTACTGACCCTCAAAGGGGAACGGGTGCAGGTGCTTACGGACAGCAGGTGCTCGTACTTACAGAAAAAGGGTGCAGGTACATACAGACAACACGACCGCCATGTGGTATTGCAACAAGCAGGGTGGCGTGGGGTCGTGGGTTCTGTGCCAGGAGGCTCTGTACCTCTGGAAGTGGCGGACCTTCTGGTCATCCCCATGATCGCCTAGCACCTGGTAGGATTTTTTAAACGCCAAGGCAGATTAACTCGGCCAGTGTTAACTAGTGGATCACAAATGACGTTTACACTCAGACGTGGCACAGGGTATCTTTCAAAAATGGGGCGAACCCTGGCTCGATCCGCTCACCACCGCAGAGAACGCAGTGTGTCAAAACTTTTGCGATGTGGAGTTCCCAAAGAAGTCCTTGCTCTGAGGCTCATTCCACAAGCATTTGAGGGTTGGAACTCCTGTACACATCTCAGTCCCTCCCTCTCCTGCCCAAAGTACTCAAGAAGTTCAAGAGATACCGGACCCAAGTCATCTTAGAGGCCCTGGTGAGGAGAGTGAGGAACCTGGAAGTTCTAGCTATGCGCATATGTCCTCCAATCCGGCTGCCTCTTCAGGAGCACCTCCTATAACAGCAGCAGTGGTGCACCAGAGTCTGCACAATCTGCACCTCCATGTTTGGGTATTGGTCAGTGGCAGTTGAAAGCTCTCCATCTTCCTCCCGAAGTGGTTGGTGTCATTTTTGCAGCCAGGCATCCAACAGGCAAATCGATTTATGCAGGATGCTGGGAGAAGTTTGTTGTCTGGTGCTCTTCTCAAACCATACAACCCCTAAATGCACAGTTTGTGGATGCTCCGTTCTGTTAGTCATTGCCCCAGCAAGAGCTAAAGCTTGCCTTTCAGCCTTTTTGGCCTTCTGATATTTCCTGACAAGCTATTCCTATTCACTTGTTGTGATGCTTTTTTTTTTTTTAAATGGCTCCACCATCGGTTCCCCAACTCCATTTGTCATGCTTCAATGGGACTCAAATTTGCTATTCTTGTACTTGATGTGTACTCCATTCAAACCAATGCAAAGTTGTTCCCTTTGTCTTTTTACCACCAAGACAGTATTCCTTATGGCCCTAACATCTGCCAGGTGAGTTTGCAAACTCTAGGCATTGTCAGTAGTTCCCCCCCATATACACCTTTCTTCCCGGATAAAAGCAACATTCCTGCCCAAAGGCCAATCCATCATCTTGCTGACTTTCTATGCTTTGCCTCGTCTGCTTCATCGCCTTCCCCCTAAACTGGCGCTGAGCTTCTATGTGGACCAAACCAGAGACTACCGACAGGACGACCAACTTTTCAACAGTTTCTCTGGAGCTAGGAAAAGCAATGTGGTGCAGTAGAGGAACATCTCAAGAGGAATTGTGCTGTGCATCAGGATCTGCTATAGGCTAGGCAAGAAGCAGCCCCCAAAAGGCTTGCAAGCTTATTCAACCAGAGCAAGGCTGCTACCACAGCGCTTGGGGCATGCCTGTTATGGACATTTGTCAGGCCTCTACGTTGACGTCCCTCCACACTTTCACGAAGCATTACTGCCTGAATAGATCTATCCTGCATTGTTTCTTGTACTGAGCCATTCACAGACCCAGCACCAGAGGAGGTGGACTGCTTTGGTATCTATTCACAAGGTGAGAAATCTGTGGTTTCAAGTAGCTAATAGAAGAACAAGTTACTTACCTCTGGTAACCCCCTTTCTGGTGCAGACTCTGTCTAACAGTATATTCCTCTCTGACCCACCACCTTCTCCATTTTGATGAATTGATTCACATACTCCTTTAATAAGATGCCCTATTTAGAAGATATGCACCCAGCACTATCTGGTTTCCATGGCGGCCCAGAGATCAGAAAGAAATTGATGTCATTGCGCAGAGGTGGCTCATATGATGGGGCACCAACGTCACATCTGAGGCAGGACGGAAGCAAGACGGAGCTGCACGAGGCCACCTACCGAAGCAGCACAGGAATTGCTTTAAAGTTTCCGGATGCAGTCTTGTGCCTGGGTGAAATTTACAAGGTGAGCAATCTGCGGATAGATAGTCTCTACCAGAGAAAGTGTTACGAAAGGTAAGTAGCTTGTTCGTATGGCAAGTTAGACTTTTAAGTTAGGACATCAAAAACAAGGTAATGGTTGGAATGCTTGAATTAATCCCCACCACTGCCAATCACTCAAGCCGCGTCCCAGTCCATTATTTTACACCCACCATGCCACCTCAATTTGGACCCAGCCATATGCAAATCACTCTTGACCCTGCTACCCTGGGAACAGTTAAGCCTGAACTGCCTGGCCAGGTCCTTCATGAACCAGAACTCAAGCATAGCTTGGTTCCAGTTTCACAGTGAGCACGAGACCCACGTCTGGGCATAAGCGTTACATACTTCTGTGTGATAATAGAAATTGATAAATGCCTTTCATTTAAGCTTGAAGAAAATCTTAAGAGACAGCCTGGTGAAAGAGCATTTCTGATTACAGTATATTATACACAAATAATATTGTGTTTCAAGAAACTACACAGTTGGTCCATCAGAACGTAAATGTCTCATTAACATTATTTTAAGAAACAATACACATCACGTATTCAGCATTAAATATATGTACCTTTGCAAGTTACCAGCTAGAAACTGAGGCTTTCGAGTTCTTCATTTTATCCTTCCACATGAATGGATTATAGGTCCAGACTGCTTTTAGCATGCTGCACGAAAATCTTGGATCAATAAGAATTGTACCAACTCCACTCGTAGGCCTTAAAGTAAGAGAGCAGGTATTTGTACATACTATGTATTTATGTCAACATTACTTTTTCGCATTTACCAAGAATGAAAAAGAGAGTACATATCTCCAAGTGATCACAATATGTATTGGCAACCAACCTCAATAAGCGCTAAAGAGA
The DNA here is from genome assembly GCA_963921515.1 of Calotriton arnoldi. Lineage (NCBI taxonomy): Eukaryota > Metazoa > Chordata > Amphibia > Caudata > Salamandridae > Calotriton > Calotriton arnoldi. The sequence continues at coordinate 2,728,605 of CAWUFW010000363.1, forward strand.
ATGATCAAAATAGGTACATGGCCGTGTACCAAACAACCCACCCAAGAGGCCTCATAAGTAATATACTGTTTGAGGTTAAGCACACTATTGGGTAAATAAAGAGAATGGGAATCTATAATCTGTTATACCAGAAAAACAAATGAATCCGCTGACGTCCCCCAAAATCCTTCTATTACAACCAGTCAGTGAAGGTTCTCGCTTCCTGACCGAGCTGAAGTGAAATAGAATTGAGACGCAAGATGGTATACCAACCAAAGAAAATCCATAGATCAATGTAGGACAATACATTAATTTTATTGAGGCATTACCAATAATAAAAGGAATCCAATTAGCTTCAAAACGGGTATCTGGTCCAGTAGGCGATAGTTAAGCTTTTTTAAGATGCCATACTTGCCATTTCCTGTAGCCAATCCTCTTGTATAGGTGGAGTAGTGTTTTCAGCACTGTAAAATGCTTTCATGGAGAAGGTTCATCTCAGGTGCACGTTGTAGGGCCAAATAATTTTTCTAGTTCATTGCACTTATCTGTTGCCAAAAAGTCTGAAGTAGTGAGCAGGACCAAATCAAGTGCATATATCTCCATTCTGATCCCCACATCTCCAGCAGTCCGGTGTATGAGCTAGGTTAGCCGTATGTAACTTTTAAGGTGACCAGTGCCAATTATGTAACAATTTAAAGGAACTAAATTTCAGACTCTCCTTTCATAGGCCATAATCGTGGATTTCAAGAAGATCACTTACTCCAGTATTGGAGCTTTCATAGATTCCCATGCTTGGAATCATTCCCCGTCGTCGAGATGGGAGCCTCGGTAATTATATATATATATATATATATATATATATATATATATATATATATATATATATATATATATATATATATATATATATATATACACAACAGTAGTAAATAACATTTCAAAAGAGAAACAGGCCTAGGCCTAATCCCATTTTGTAGTCAGACCATGTCTTTTTGTAAAAGAGACCAAAAAGAATCATTAGCCAATCAGAGCAGCCTCACCCTCTAGAACCTTGGTGAAAGAACCTCAGCTCCTCAGATTTTCTACCGCACGTTGTGCAGAAGGGAGTCTCCTTGAGCTCTGCTCTATTTCGACTATTTTTCATATTTTTCAGCTGCTTTCTTCAGTTTTTTCTTGGGGAGATGTCTGAAAAAGAAAAGAAAGCATTATTCAAGGCCTGTGCCACTTGTGGAAAAAAGAGGGTTTATGTGGAGGACAGGCATAAGGACTGTATATATTGCCTGTACCCGGACCACAAGGCTGCAGAGTGCAAGATTTGCCGCACCTTCTCGACTAAGACTCTCCGGGATCGTGAGGGTCGTTTACTTACCTGGCTTCACAAGTTAAAGTCAAGGAAAGAGTCGGTGTCCAGTGACAGTGAGGACGCTTCTTCCGCTGTCTCATCAAGAAGGTCAGTCAAGAGGGGTAGGGGTTCCCCTTCATCATCTCTGGGTCACCCCTCTAAGGCCTCAAAAAAGACCCCAAAGGAGTCAGAGGACCAAGGTTCTATCAAATCTCCTCACTGTGGTGTAAAGGAGAGGGAAGAACCATTATCTTCATCTACCACTATCCCAGGCAAGGAGAAGTCATTGAAGAAGCTTTCTTCACAATCTTCGGATAAGAGTTCTCATTCGTCGTCGATGCGTAAACCCTCGTCGACGAAAACGTCAAAATCACAGGCTAAAGATGCTCCTGTGTCGACGCCGTCTCTTTTCCCAGTGTCGACGGGCTCGTCGACGAGCACTTCTACAACAACGTCGACGACGGTGTCGACGAAGATTGCGACTACAGTTCCATCTACCACTGTGGCGTCGACGACGAGAGTGTCGACGATGACGGCCACGACAGTGACGACGACGTCAGCAGGGGTACTGCTTATTTCGTCGACGACAGGTTCGACGACGCCCATCGTCTCGTCGACGATCAGCTCGTCGTCGAGGGTTTCGTCGCTGGTTCCATCTACTTTCTCGTCGATGGTGCCCCCGTCGACGATGACTGCTTCGACGACGGTTTTCACCTCCACGTCGACGAGACCGTCGACGATGTCGACGGGGAAAATTTCGATTTCCTTTAAAAGAAAAGGGGTTGCGCCGGAGAGGCTTTCACCCAAGATACTGGATCCCTTACCACCTGCATTATTATTGGAGGAGGAAGAGGGCTCTGATGGTGAGGACAGCCAATTTGGCTATGCTAACAGTCCCTCTCAGCTTCTGGTAAAATGTCAAGAAACTGATTCTGAGGGTGATTTCTATCAGGAACAGGCTACTCAACATGAACAATATCCACAACAGGGGAACGGTCAGCAACAGATGGTATCTGTCCCCACCTCTCTGTTATCGGACTTACAAGGGATGCTTCTAGACTATCGTCAGAGGTTGTCTTCGCATACTCAGCAACCTATTCTCCTACCACAGACTGTGCATACTCCTCAACCCATGGTGATAGTGTCACCACCTCCATTGGCTAGCTCACAAATTCCAACGGAGGCAGTTCAACAACTTCAGGATGTTTCCTCTGATGAGGAAGGTGAACTTGTGCAGACGGATCAGGGAGAGGAGTGGGATGATTACGTCATTCCTGATCCCGCTTCTCCAACTCCTGCCCCTGTGGATTCCCCTCCTGCTGACATAGGGGGTTTTCACAAGCTGATGGAAAGGGCTTCGCTACGTTTTGAACTTCCTATGCCATCTGTTCAAACGGAGTGTTTTCTATATGATTTTAAGGAGCCGAGTAAGAGGATGATACGTTCCATTCCCATAGTATCTCATGTATGGGAAGAAGGGATAAGGGCCATGAAGAATCCAGCTACAGTGGTCCCAGTCTTACCACGGCTAGACAAAAAATATAAAGCCTCCGAGGACAGCCCAGCCTCTTTGACTGGTCAACCAAAGCCAGATTCAGTCATTTCCCAGGCAGCGCAGAGGAAATCTAAGAATCCTTCAGCACCTCTGACCACACCACCGGACAAAGAAGGCAGGCGCCTAGACAATGCAGGGAAACGATTTTCCTCTATGGCAAGTCTGGTGATTAGGGCTGCTAATGCATTAGCGATACTTGGCCGATACGACCGCCAATTGTGGTGCGACCTTTCGCCTTACCTTAATCAGTTGCCTGATACAGCTAAGTCTGAAGCAAAAAGATCCTACTTGAAGGAGAACTAACTTCAGCAGAGATCATCGATTGTGCGATGGACATCGCTACGACATCTTTCCGCTCCTTGGCAGGGGCAGCGGTGCTCCGTCGACAGGGTTGGCTCAAAGCGACGTGGTTCCGGCCAGAGGTTCAGAATAAGATCCTGGACCTCCCATTTGACGGTGAAGCTTTGTTCGGCAAGCACATAGATGATGCTCTCCAAGACATTAAAAAGGACACTGAGACGGCTAGATCATTGGGGACCCTTTAGTACCAGAAAGCCCCCTTTCGGGGTGCTAGGGGCAGGGGTGCTCCTTCATACAGAGGATCCTATCAACAACAGCGATATTCCTCTTATACTCCCGCATCCCAATCTTACCGGCCTTCTTACAACCAGAAACAAGGCCAGACGTCCTCTTTCTCCAGATCCAATTTTAGGGGAAAACAGAATCGTCAGGGACGAGACGCCGCCAAGAGGCAATAGCGGCGAACTGGCTCTTTGCGCAGTGCCCTCCTCATCCTCCAAGACATCTGTAGGAGGCAGGGTATCTCTTTACCTTCAAAACTGGCAACGGATTACATCAGACCGTTGGGTTCTAAACATCATTCAGAGTGGCCACACCCTGGAGTTCATTCATCTACCACCATCCAGAGCCCCTTCCGCCATCTCCGTGAAACATCTGCGTCTTCTTCGGCTCGAAGTTCATCAACTACTGATCAAGGGGGCAGTAGAACCAGTTCCTTTATCCCAGAGGAACAAGGGTTTCTATTCCAGGTTCTTCCTGGTAAAAAGACGTTGGACAAATGGCGGCCTATTCTCGACCTCAGGGAGCTCAACACTTATCTCACAAAACAATCCTTTCGGATGGTGTCACTCCAGGACATTCTGCGTCTTCTCAACACTGGGGATTTTATGGCCACTCTCGATCTCGAGGATGCGTATTTCCACATACCCATCCATCCGGCCCACAGGAGGTTTCTTCGGTTTACAGTCGCCAAGAGCCATTTCCAGTTCAAAGTGCTTCCATTTGGCCTTCGCTCAGCTCCGAGAGCCTTCTCCAAGGTGCTGGCACCGGTAGCGGCATTTCTCAGGAAGCATCATTTCCAAGTGTTTCCCTACCTGGACGACTGGTTGCTGAAGGCCCCGTCCAGGGGGGCAGCAGCGGAGGCGGTCACCTCTTGCACCTGCCTCTTCTCCAATCTGGGCTTGACTCTCAACACCACCAAGTCTTCTCTTCGCCCTTCCAGAAGGGTTCAGTTTCTTGGAGCGATTTTAAACACATCTCTCAGCAAGGTTTTTCCCTCTCTAGAGCGACAAAGAAATCTAATCTCAATGGCCCACCTAGTGCGAAGAAAAAAGTATCTTTCTGTTCGCCTCTACAAATCCCTGCTGGGGATGATGTCCTCCTGCATTCCCTTGATACCTCACTGCAGATTGCGAATGCGTCCCCTGCAAGAGCTCCTGGATTTGCAGTGGACGCAAGTGAGCGGATCCTTCAACGACAAGCTTCTGATCACTCAGGACATGCGCAAGGCCATTCTATGGTGGACAAAACAGGAGCATTTGTCCCGAGGTCTATCCTTCGTAACACCTCAAGTGGGAACTACGGATGCGTCACTGGAGGGCTGGGGCACAGTCTTGCAGGATCTGCAAGTCAGTGGGCACTGGCTTCCAGAACATCGCCTCCTTCACATCAACCTCTTGGAGTTGACAGCGATTCGTCTAGCTCTTCAAGCTTTCCTTCCAAGGTTGCAGGGTCTGTCGGTTCTTGTCCGGACGGACAACACCACAGCCATGCACTACATCAACAAGGAGGGCGGCACCAGGTCACTGCCCTTGTCTCTAGAAGCCCAAATGATCTGGGAGTGGGCTATCTTTCATGGAATTTCTCTGAAAGCAGAACATTTGCCAGGAGTGCTAAACGACAAGGTGGACAGGCTCAGCAGGCTGAAGTCTGTTACACACGAGTGGGAACTGGATCAGACAACGCTGGAGAGGGTGTTTCGCCGGTGGGGCAGACCTTCCATAGACCTGTTTGCCACACCAGAGAACAGGAAATGCCAGTGTTACGCCAGCAAGCTACACCATCGAGGGTCACTGGGGAATGCGCTTTCGATAGCCTGGTCAGGCGCATTTGTCTACGCCTTTCCCCCATTCCGCTAATTCCCAGATTACTCAAGAAGATGAAAGCGGAGCGGTGCAAGATGATCCTGATAGCTCCTGCCTGGCCGAGGCAGTTTTGGTTCACCGAACTTCACCTTCTCTCCTTGGACCATCCTCTTCGACTGCGACCAATTCCGCATCTTCTTACAATGTCTCAGGGTCAGATACTGCACCCAGATCCTCGCTCGTTACAGCTCTCCGCATGGCTCCTGAGCAGCGGGAATTTCTTCACCTAAATCTTCCAGAAGAAATTAAGGATGTCCTTTCGCAGGCGAGAGCTCCTTCCACGAACAGGACCTACCGCTTGAAATGGAAGCGTTTTAGTATATGGTGTCTAAGCAATAGTTTGGATCCTTTCTTATCAGAACCACACCAGATCCTTCCTTATTTCCTGTCCTTGGCTAAGGCAGGTTTGGCTCTTTCATCCATTAAGGTGCACTTAGCAGCAGTTTCTCGTTTTCGACGCACGTCCTCTGGGCCTTCTCTTTGGTCAAACAGTTTCTTAAAGGCCTCTTCAGGGTGTTTCCGCCAGTGAAGCCTCCACCGCCTTCGTGGCAATTAAATTTGGTTCTTTCTCAACTTATGAGACATCCATTCGAACCGATTCATCGGACGGATCTCAAGTTCCTCTCCTGGAAGGTGGCTCTGTTGTTGGCCCTCACTTTAGCCAGGAGAATAGGAGAATTACAAGCTCTTACAATTCAGGAACCCTTCCTTCAGTTCAAGGGAAATACTGTCATCTTGAGAACTAATCCTAAGTTTATTCCTAAAGTACCTTCTTCTTTTCATCTCAACGAACCAGTGATCCTTAAAGCTTTTTTTCCTCAGCCTACGTCGCCGGCTGAGAGAGCTCTTCACTCTCTGGATCTAAAAGATGTTTGAAATTTTACCTGGACCGAACTAAGTCTTTCCGCAAGTATTCACAACTTTTTGTATCATATAGCGCTCCCCGCAAGGGATTTCCCATTTCCAAACAGGGGATATCTCGCTGGGTTGTGAGCGCTATTCGATACTGTCACACAGCAGCGGGCAAACCCCTGGAAGGTATTGTCCGAGCACATTCGACAAGATCTATGGCATCTTCAGCTGCCTTGTTTGCTGGGGTCCAGATCAAGGACATTTGTAGGGCTGCAACTTGGAGCAGCACTCACACCTTTACGAAGCATTACTGCCTGGAGTCATCACTCCAAGACGACGCAGCGGTGGGACAGGCAGTTCTGAGGAACCTCTTCCAATGAGTGGTGAGCTTTCCCTTGCTACCCTCCTTCCTTCTTTTATCTGCTTTATACACATTTTCTCTTGTTTATAAATGCACTAACTTATCTATGCCTTCGGCTAGTTGTAAAGCATGTATTTAGATAATGTGTTTCCGGACAAACAATGTCTTATGGAAAATGTGTATCCTTACTGCTAGCTACTCTGATTCCAAGCATGGGAATCTATGAAAGCTCCAATACTGGAGTAAGAAAACAAGTTACTTACCTTTAACTTTGGTTCTCCAGTATTGGAAGCTTTCATAGATTCCCATGCGAACCACCCTCCTCCCCTGGGAAAGCTCAGCCTCTATCTGTGTATGTTTTCACAACGTATACGAAAATCTGAGGAGCTGAGGTTCTTTCACCAAGGTTCTAGAGGGTGAGGCTGCTCTGATTGGCTAATGATTCTTTTTGGTCTCTTTTACAAAAAGACATGGTCTGACTACAAAATGGGATTAGGCCTAGGCCTGTTTCTCTTTTGTAATGTTATTTACTACTGTTGTATATATATATATATATAATTACCGAGGCTCCCATCTCGACGACGGGGAATGATTCCAAGCATGGGAATCTATGAAAGCTTCCAATACTGGAGAACCAAAGTTACAGGTAAGTAACTTGTTTTCTTCTGTCCTATGTGTAAACATTTCCTAATTTGTGCTGCATTTAGTTTGTTTCAAAATCTGTTTATTGATTTTTAACAACACAATAATTGTAGCTGCACCGAGCACCATTCGGAAGCCAAGAGTTACAGATATCGCAAAGAAAACACAGCATGTTCACAAGGTCTCGGTATGACTTAATTTCCTTCATTCGTATCCCTACTATATTAATCCTGTCATTGCGAGGCTACACATACAGAGCCTGCGTACTTTCGGGATATGATTATGATTAGTGCTCGAGCACCCTTATAAACCATATAACTTCAAGACAAAATAAAACATAAACATAAAAATCATATCATGGTGACTTATGTTAAAGATCTAGCCGGGACCGGGGGTGGTCGGGAGCGGCCATTGCCTCTCATGTCCGACACGTCTCAGGATCTCACGTGATGCCCCCTGGTGGAGGTATGGGGCCATCCCGCCAAAAGTATCATGGGGTTCGAGAGGACCTTACTGCACGGAGAGCCAAAGATGACCTCCGGTCTGTTATATTTGAAAGAGGTGAAGGGCTCTCAATCTGGGGCCACAAGCAAACCGGGGCAGACCCTCCGATAGATATACCACCAATAGAGTCCAGATCTATTCAAACCCCTTCCTTGTGTCTTCTACTATGTCCGTCATTCGTTCGAGGGCCAGCGCCCGCCATAGTCTAGCATGCCATTGCGTAAGGGAAGGGTCCTCCGATTTTTTTTTTCCAAGCTGCGGCTATTGCCATTTTGGCAGCACCCAGGCATAGCCACATGATGGAGCGATCCCCTTGTGTTTGGTATTTCAGACTGGGATCCTGTATCCCCAGAAGTATGTGTTCTATGGTGTCTGGGATTGGGTAGCCCAGGATCAGTTTTATTTGGGAGAGTATTTCTTTTTCAAAACGGTTAAATAGAGGGACAATCCCACCAGATATGACAAAAGTCTGCCAGCAGCCCGCAGCCCCTCCAGCATTTATCTGAAGTGTTAGGGAATATTTTTTGTAGTTTCTGGGGGGTGAAGATACCATTTGTACATAATTTTATAGTGGTCTTCTCTTAAAAACATAGAGCGATTATATTTGGTGATGTCCTTATACAGGGAGCCCCCCTGTTTCTCCCCTATGGGGGTCGTAAGGATAGTGTCCTAGAATTTTCGGTGTCGCGGAGCCGACTGGGGGCTCACCGCCAGAATGAGGGAATACAAAAAGAAATGCAGCCCTTAGTTGTAGTAACGGATTGTGGAAATTTCTCAATTGGGAGCAGGTCTCTGGTTGCGGCCAGCCGCACCTGAGGTTGTTGCATCCAATGTTTAAGCTGCAAATAGTGATAGACTTCTGTGGGTGACAGCTTAAACAGTCTTGCGCACTCTGCAAAGTTAAACATTTCTCCCCTATTGAAGAGGTCGGATATCATGAGGCAGCCACCAGCCCACCAACCATCGAATGGTCCCTAATGAAGTGCCGGGGGGAAGTCCGGATTAAAGTGGATGGGGGTATAGGGGGATGGAAAGGTAGTCGGAGGCAAGGTCCTAGTGAAGTTGTCCCAAGTTTGGAGAGTGGTGGCCGTGGGGGTACTGAGGTAGACATTGGGTGGCCTGTCCCGTTTCTGTTTCCACAGGAGGTTCCATATGGTTCTGCCTGCTATCTGCCGATCCATATGGAGCCATAGTTTCTTGGAAGCTTTGAGGGACCATTTAGTCATTACCCATAGTTGGGCGGCCCTGTAGTACCCAAGGAATTAAGGAAGGGCCAGCCCCCCATCCAGGCGCGGTTTAATTAGTAGTCGTTGGGATAAGCAAGCCCTTTGTCCCTGCCAAATGAATTTAGTTGTCAACTTTTTCAGTTCCACAAACAGCTCCCTTTCGACTCTGATCCGAAGACCCTCAAAAGATAAAGTAAACAAGGGAGGACATTCATCTTAATAGCATTTATTCTGCCTATCCATGAGATAAATGCAGATCCCCATTTGTTAAAGTCAGATTTAAGCTGTCGCAACAAAGGAGGGAAGTTGGCTTTATAAAGATCTGCTATTTTGGGGGTAATTTTGATACCAAGGTGTGTGATTTCTTTACGTACGCAGCAGAAGGGGGAAGTCTCCTCGATCCCAGCCATCACCTCCCAGGACAGTGTCAAATTGTGTAGAAAGGATTTAGATAGGTTTACTTTCAATCCTGCGGCTCTTTTAAAGAGGTTGAGTTCAGCTTGGATTGTCGGCAGTGAGATCAGTGGGTCGGTAATGGGGAGCAAATAGGGAGATTTTATGTTTGTCTGTGCCGAACGGTACTCCTCGGATATCTGGATTCGCCCTTATCCGCTCCGCCAGTGGCTCGATGCATAGGGCAAAAAGCATGGGGAGAAGAGACATCCCTGCCTCGTTCCCCACGATAGTCTAAAGGTGTCCGAGGCTACCCCGTTTACCAGGACTCGGGATCTAGGTGAATGGTAATTGGACCGCACCATACCTATAAAGGTTTCACTAAACCCAAATCGACTCAGCGTCTTGTTTAAAAAGGACTAGTCGACACGGTTGAAAGCCTTCTCCGCATCTAATGAGAAGGGGGCTGCCGGGATGTGTTTTTCTGCACTTTCTGTATTATATGTATGATTTTACGTAGATTATTGTGGGTCTGTCGCCCCTTGATGAATCTCGATTGGTCTGGATGAATTAGTGCGGGTAGTACATTTTCTAGACGACTGGCCAATATTTTGGAGTACAATTTGGCATCTAGATTTAGAAGGGCTATAGGCCGATATGAGGCGCACGCTTTAGTGTCCTTTCCTGCTTTAGAGATTATGTTGACGAGAGCCTCCCCCCATGGTAGCCGATACCTGTTGCGTGGCCACTATGTCGTTGAAGAGGTTCGCCAGGTGAGGAGTTAACTCGGGTGCAAATGTTCGATAGAATTGAGCATTTAGCCCGTCGGGGCCTGGGGGTTTCTGCAATTTAAGCGCGTCTATTGCCTTTTGAACCTCTTCTATTGAGATAGGTTTACTGAGTTCCTCGTTAATAGTGGGAGAGACCTGCGGGAGGTCCAGGGCCTCAAAGTACCCTATCTGACCCTGAGGCAACAGGGCATCAGAAGTATAAAGGGTGCGATAAAAATTCCTAAAGGCGTTCGCTTTCCCCCTCTTCTCTAAAATGGGAGACGCCAGCGTCATCCACTATTTGTTTAACATATTCTTTTTCTTGTTTTGCCCTGAGCTGACGTGCCAACAGTGTGCCTATTTTGTTTCCCCCCTCGTAGCCACGGGCCTGTAGGCGTACAATGGTCTTTTCTGCCCTATTGGTGTATATGGCCTGAAGCTTCCCCTTTAATGGTGTTACCCTCCGCAGGCCTGCACCGATGGGCCATCTTTTTGCGCTTTTTCAGCCTTCTGCAATTCTCCTTCCAGTAGGAGTCTCTCTCCCTTATGCTGGTTTTTAAGCGTGGTGGCCAAGGCGATGCATTTGCCTCTTATGACTGCCTTGAAGGCGTCCCAATTAATCGCGTGAGATGTAACTGTGGGATCGTTCATGTCGAAGTATTCTTTAATCGATTTCCTCAGTTCATCCCTGAGGAGTCTGTCTCTGCTAAGAAAATTAGGATAGTACCATCTAACATGCTTCGAGCTAGGGGCCAGCCAGTTAAATACTATCTCGAGGGGGGCATGATCCGAGAGGCAGATCGGGTGAAAGTGGGTCCCTGAGATTGAATAAGAAAGCGATTGGCTGATAAAAATATGGTCAGTCCAGGAATAAGTAATATGGGAGTGGGGAAAAAAAGGAATAGTGTTGTGGGGTGGAAGCCCCTCCATGTGTCTATCAGACCCATACGTTGTAGGGAAGCCTTAAACGATTCACTGAAGACCCCTCCTGCTGATCTGTGCGGGTGCGTTGTCGAGTCCCATATTAAATTGAAATCTCCTTACAGGATTATATCTCCTGTGGCGAAACCCTCCAGTGTCAATAGAAATGTGAGGAGGAAGTCCAGTTGCCCTGTGTTGGGTGTGTAGACTTTGCAATAGTGCATGGTCTTCCCTTCAAGTCTCCCCTGACCGTCAAGAATCTCCCTGCTTTGTCAGCTTTAGTGGCATGAGGATGAAAGGGAACCGAGGAGTGGAAAAGGAGGGCTACCCCATTCTGCTTAGTGGTGGCAGAAGAGCGAAAAATTAGTGGGTAGGCTTTGTTTCAGGCGCTGCTCTTCACCCCCTCTCACTCCTCCCCCCCTTTCCCGGTAACCCTGTCTTAGCAGGCATATTTTTTAACACTGTGATAGAAAACTTAAAGAACAAATACAAACAACTTTGAGCTATGAGGTCCCCCATCCCAGATGAGAACCTCACTTTAAGTAGCTCCGGGGCCGAGCCCACTTCCGCTCCCAGAGCCCCACTTGCATACCTTCTAAGACGCTCAACGCCTTTCAAGTCTTCATCTTCTAACTTGAAACAAGATTTAACTACTACAAGGCAAATTACACTAAATGTGTTCCCCTGTTAAAGTCTCGGCACATGAATCGTCGGGTGAGGGGAATCCCCACCACGTCTGTTGGTTTCGGCGCTACCTTACCATGTCGTCGGTAGAGTCAGATCCGCGGGAGGAACTGATTTAGGATGAGGCAAAAGTCCAAAGTCTCCACGGGTGTCAACCCTTTGCTTTCTTGCCACCTCATCCAGTTGTCTGCCAGGGGCCCAAGCTGCGTTGCTCTGTCGGTTGATCCAATCTTTCGTCCCTCAAGGTTGACGCCTGTCTTGGAGGGGTGATCTTGAGTCCCAACAGATCCGCGGCTTCAGCTATTTCTGTGCAATGGAGTTGTTTAATGTCAGGCAGGAAGGCTATGCCGAAGGGTTAGGTCCATCCATATTTTATCGTTCTCTCAGGGCCTCCGTGATCGGACGGAGCTACTGCCTTCGTGCTAGTGTAGCTTGGGCCACGTCCTGAAAGAGGGAACACGTTGTGCCTTGGAATGTGATCTTATCCTTCCTTCTCGCTCTCTGGAGGACCATTTCTTTCACTTTAAAGGAGCTAAATTTGGTGAGAACGTCTCTGTGCCACCTGTTATCCCCCTGTAGTCGTGGACCTACTCTGTGGACCCGCTCCAGCTGAACCTCCGGGCTTCTCTCTCCCAAGACCGTGGAAAAGAGACCCACCATGAACGCCTCTAGGTCGGGTCCCTCGCAGCCCTCCTCCAGGCCCCTTACCCGGATGTTGTCTCTGCGGGAGCGATTTTCAAGATCTCAACATTTGAGCGCAGTGGCGCGCAGTTGGTTGTGCAAGTCGGTGGAGCTTTCCTCCTGGGTCTTCATATGGTCTTCTAGCTCCTGGCATTTCGTTTCAAGGTCTAGTGCGCGGGCACCAAACGAGTCTACGTCCGCTTGTAGGGCCACTAGCTTCACTCCCATCTCCGCCCTGAACGCATCAAATGAGGCGCTTATATCTGCTTTGATGTCCTCCCGCAGCTCTTTCTTGAAGTCCCTTAGCAATGCCAGCAAATCCTCTCGTGTAAGGGCCATGCCGCCTCTATCCTGCCCTTCTCCCTTGTTGTCCACCCGAGCGCCAGACAGGGCGAAGTAGCTGGAGACTCTGTTACTGAGAGCCTTGTTCGGTGGCATAGGGAAGAGGGCGTTGGTCAGCGTGGGGCCGCCCTCCAGCCGACCAGGCGCGAGCCCAGTGCGGAGCTCCCTGGGGGGGCCCCCACTCTACGTTGCAGCACAGGGCAAGTGTGTTCGAGGAGCCCTCAGCGAACCACCCAGGGGGCTCAATACAGTGTCAGCACTTCCCGCCACTCACAAGATCTCTCTCTCCTGGGGTGTGTATATATTGTAGGTGGATGCCTCCCCTACTCTAGTACATCAAAGATAGGGTCCTTCCCACGTGTCGGCCGCCTCAGCTCTTTGCCTTGGGATATCGATATTGTGTGACCGGCACCATTTTGAAGTCAGGCATTGTCCGTGGGGGTCAGGCGACTAGGCCAGTAGAACTCAGGGCCTCGCATCAAACTGGCGCCTGCAATAGGAGGGGTCCCGGTGCCTCCCCGCCGCTTATCTATGGTCTCCCCACCTGGCAGCCGGCTCTTCGGCAGTTTACTCTACCGCATCATCCGAGAGGGCGGGATATCGCTGCCAGGCTCATTCAATTTGAGTAGCGCCTCTGTCCCGCCGCCCTCCTTCACCAACCGGGTAAACGGTGAGTCCTAATCTGCGGGTCGCGGCGAGCACCCACATGACCCCTCAGTCCTGGAAAGAGCAGCGCCAGTCTTTTCTTTCGCGTGGATCGGAGGAAGTCACCATCTTGGGCTGTTCTCTGTCGCACAGGCTCCTCCGATCCGAGTCTCCGCTGACGATTTTCGGGCAGCAGGCAAGAATTTCAGGTGCTCCCCTGATGCCCCGCCACTCAGGGCTTCATCATGCCTTGTTTTGGCAGCGTTACAAGCGCCGTGGCAGCACCGTGCTCAGGGTCTGGAGCGGAGCCGATCGGATTCACGTCCGAAAGGCCATGATGTCTGGCCACGCCCTCCTCCTGCATTTAGTTTGAAGGTGATTGCGTTCTGGGTGAGCATGAAGTTCCACCAGAAGAGTTTAAGACATCTGAAACAATGTCTTTGTTATTCCATCATTAAAAATATAAGTGTAAGGTGAGTCAGGCAGTGGGATCTGATAATGTAGAGAGGCAATGTTTTAACTAGACATAATGCCAGTACTGTTTTGGTTCTATTTGGAATTCAACTTGAAGATCTTTAAAAGATTCCATGTGGGTATCAGTCAGCAGATATCCTTGGAATTAATTCCTTTGCCCACCCATTCTTTCCAGTTAATTTCAGATTCATAGGGGCTAATAAAGCTTATAAACATCATTATATGGGTCCATAGTCAGTTGTCCCTCCAACTAGTTGTTGTTCAGTCCCAACTCAGTCTGGTCTTTCTAAGTCAGTGGAGAAAAAATATGCTAGATGAAAAGGTGCTGTGCTTTTTAATTAAACTCCAGATCAGGCAAGTGTAATCCATCCAAAGTGGTATCCATGTACAATATGGATAGTTTCCTGTGGCTTCTGATTTCCCCAGACATAGTCTTTAACCATCTGCCTAACACGTGCACCGAGTATTTCAGATATTGTATTGGGAACATTCCAAGTAGATAGTTAAAACATGGTGTTGTGACCATTTTAATTGTCTGAACGCTCCCCATAGCGCGAAATTCCATGTTATGTGTGAAGGTAGCCTCTAATGATTGGTAGACTATCATAGTGGGCCAAATCCAACTTGATTTTTATGTGCCAAAAGTGGTATACTTCTGTAAGCTTATTGCGATGACTTTGCCAGTATTGTAATATCCGAATTGATTGGAGATGGGCTTTTAGTTGCAGTAGAGCAGCAGATATTTATCAGGCTTCAGAGCATAGTGATTGAGGCTCTATTAAACTCTGGGAGATGAGTCAACTGTCCTTTTCACTCATCTCCTCAAAGATTAATGGCACCAGTATTTGAGCATTGATCTTCTAGAATTCAGTAGGAAATTCATCATCTCCTGGAGCTTTCCCAGTAGGCATATTTTTATATTGCTTCAATAATTTCCTGCTCAGAGATGTCCATTTCTAGCACATCCGCCGCTTCATCTTGCAGCCAAGGAAACATTAAATGGTCAAACAAGGTTAAATCTGCGCTTGTGGTATCATCGCTAGTTTTCGAGAAGTATAAGACTTGATAACATCTAGCAAATTCTTGTGTAATATCTATTGGTTTAGCGAGTAAGCCAGATTGAGCTCTGATTGTTGAAATAGTATGGGTAGCTTCCATTTGTTTCAAATGTTGAGCTTAAAGCCGTCCATGTTTTTCATTGTTTCAATTTCAGTCTTGTGAAGGCTTTTCAGCTTTGGCTGTAAACTTAGAGTTGATGTCCAGTTTGGCTCGAGCCACTGGTCAAAGGTTTTCCAGTCTAGGGAACTTTCTATACTGTGCTGTTAGTGTTCGTATCCAGTATTCCAATTACTGATCTGTAGATTGTTTACAAAACCATGCAGACTCTTTCAACAGCTGTCACCATGTATTCCTTACATGCTGCCCAGAGGATCTGTGATGAGCCAACTGAGCTTTTGTTATTAGCCATATAATCTCTCAAATAGTCTTGTAGTTTTTAGTATCGGGGTCCTTGAATTTCTATAGATGTATTCTCTTGCCACTGTTTATTTGGCTCCTGAAACCTAGTTCCAGTTGCAAAGCGAGTGGAGAAGTGAGCTCAATGGTTAGAGCGGCAGACCCTGATGCAGAGATCTGGCCCGGGACCAGGGTTCAATTCCCGCCTCGGCGGGTCTTGGGCTCAATTTCCTCGGACCTGATAATTCTCGCCTCGGTACCTATTCTAATCATGGGTCCCACTCTGCAACTCTGGGCAATAGCTTGCTTAATCTCCACAACGGCCCCACCAGCGCTGGGATGCCTGGCTTCACCTTGGGGGTGCCCAGGAGTGGACATTTCACAGGGAAAAGACAGGAAGGGTTCCACAGCGGTATGCGTACAGCGCCAGGACACCCTAGGGTAACAGTGCGCTTTACAAGTACAAATTTCATTTCATTTCATTTCATGATCAATTATATCACAGGTTTACAGATAAGGAATTTGACGTAAGGGAGTAATCGATTCTTGTTTCCATGCCATGCACACAGGAGAAAACAAGTATACTGTCTGTCTCTGGGATGAAGTTGATGCCATGGTTCCACAGGGTTTTGGTCTGCAGATGAGTCTTTCAGAAACATTATGTACCTGCTCTGTCCTGTTTCCATAGGACCTGAACGATCTGTGATTGTATCTGGTGTGATATTCAAATCACCTCCCATTACCATCCAAGTGTTACCGGGTTCCATCAGTATCCTGTTTAATTTAGCGAAGTAATCTGATTTGACTCCTTTGAGTGTGTAGATTCTGCCAAGTGTTATGTGCGAGGATTGTGTACTAAGTTTTTGCAGCGATGTATCTTCCTTCGGGTTCTGGCTATGTCTTACAGTTAAGGGCTATTTTGTGAAGCAGGTTTGCAGTTCCTCCCTGTTTATATATCGTTCTATTGCAAAAATTATCTTTCCCATCCAGTCTCGCTCTCGTTTAACAGTTTGTTTGGGAAAGATGCGTTTCTTGAAGTGTAGGAAAGGGCCTCCTTTTGACAGTCACCCCCTCTTTTTGCCCTAGTACTGATTCTTTCAACTGAAAGTGCACTGGGTCCTTGCTAACCAGGCCTCGGGGCCAGTGCTCTTTCCCTAAAACAAGGTACAAGTTAAATTGTTAAACCAATTGCAAGGACTTTATAACCCCTGTAAGACCCTAGTAAATTATAGTTTGCCCTCCGACCATCATGGCAAATAGAGTGAGGCAGGATACACCCATCACTTGCACCATTGGATGTCGATGACATCCGACCACTGGGTTCTCCAGATTGTCTAATGGGATACTCCCTTCCCTTCGAGACTACTCCTCAACCCATGCCACCCACTAGCAACAAGCTGACCCAGTATCATCTCTCCTCACTCCACCAGTATGTAGCGGCTCTCTTGGTCTAGTGAGCCATAGAGAGTGTGCCGACGCCAGAAGTAGGTCAATCAATCAGTTTATCAGTCTGGGTTTGTAAAGTTCAGCCACTCACCTGTGAGGGTCTCAAGGTGCTTGGGGGAGTGGGGGCGTAGGCTGCTGGTCAGTCTGCGCTTAGGTGTTTAGTCAAAGAGCCAGGTCTTGAGGTCTTTCTTGAATTGGGTCAGCAACGGGGATTATCTGAGGTGGGTAGGCAGGGTGTTCCAGGTCTTGGCGGTGAGGTAGTAGAAGAATCTTCCTCCGGTTCTAGTCTTGTGGATCCGAGGGACGGTGGCCAGAGCCAGCTGGGCAAAGTGGAGGTGTCTGGTGGGGATGTGGAATAAGAGGCGGTGGTTCAGGTATGCTGGTCATGCGTCGTGGAGGGCTTTGTAGGTGTGGTTATTCCTGTTATTTTCTGGTACTCCAGCATGAAGGCCTTTGTCCTATCCTAGACCTGCGCCCTCTTAAATTCTTCCTGAAGAAGGAGAAATTCAAAATGCTCACGCTTGCTTGGGTTCTGCCTGCCCTCGTTTTGGAAGAATAAATGGCAGCGTTGCACCTGCCGGGCGCATACTTCACATTCCCGTCCTGCCTGCCCAGAGGCGTTGCCTGGGGTTCGCGCTGGGCCACAAGCTTTTTCAGTTTGCTGTGCTCCGTTTTGGCCTTAGCAAAGAGTGCTACTCTTCCCCTATCTCGACGACTGGCAGTTGAAGGCAGGCTCGCCCCAGGCAGTCGTCTCCCACCCCCAGACTACAGCGGACCTCCTGCACTCGCTTGAGTTCTCTATCAATGTGCTGAGTCACACCTGACTCTCTCTCAGATGCTCCCTTTCATTGGAACTGTTCTGGACACTGTGCAGTTTCAGGCTTATTCTCCTGAGCTGTGAGCCCAGGATATTCAGGCTTTGACACCAATGTTTGAGCCGCTATCCTGGGTTTTGGTGAGACCGACTCTGAGGCTGCTGGGCCTTATGGCCTCCTGCATCCTGCTTGTGACACATGCACGCTGGAATATGCGGGCTATGCAGTGGGACTCGAAGTTCCTGTGGGCGCAGCATCAGGGGAATCTCTACGACAATGTCCAGATCTCAGAGGATACTACAGAAGATCTGCAGTGGTGGTTAACGAACCGCGATTTAGTCAGCGGCAGACCCCCCTGTGCCTTCCCTAACCAGATCTGACAGTGTTGACACGTGCGTCACTCCTGGAATAGGGCGACCACCTTGGAAAGTTGGAGATCAGAGGCCTGTAGTCTCTTGCGGAATCCAGACTCCAAATCAACCAATCGAAGCGCCGAGCAATCCGGCGGGCACTATAAGCCTTTCTGCCTCTGCGCTCAATCAAGGGAAAGCTAGTGCAAGTGTTGATGGACAGCACCACCGCCTTGTGGTACTGCAACAAAATGGGCGAAGTGGGATAGTGCTTCTTTTGTCAAGAGGCCCTGCACCTATGGACAAGGCTAGAATGTCAGGGCATATCTCTTGCTGTTCAACACTTGGCAGGCTCTTTGAAAAACAGGTTAGACAAACTCAGCCAAAGATGCCTAGCAGATCACGAATGGCGTCTCCATCTGGAGGTGGTGCAGGGACTCTTTCAGCAGTGAGGAGAGCCTTGGTTAAATCTGTTCCCACTGCCGAAAACACACGTCAGTGATTTTGCACGCTGGAGTTTCCAAGGCAGCTCTCGCTTGGAGACGAGTTTAATCTCAAGTGGAGCACAGTCCTCTTGTACGCCTTTCCACCCATACCACTCCTACTCGGAGTTCTCAAGAACATCAGGAACGACAGGCCCAAGTCATCCTTGTGGCTCCGGGCTGGGCTTGGAGAGTTTGGTATCAACAGCATGGCCATCGATCCTCCATTGGGAGGATCTTCTGTTGCAGCAGCAGGGGAGGGTTCTCCATCCGAAACTGTCAAATCTCCACCTTCATGTGTGGAGACTGATCGATGACAGTTGACCGCTTTCGACCTTCCGCCCGTAGTCTGTAATGTCATATTGGCAGCCAGGCGTTCACCAAGACGGTGTAGGCCTGCTGTTGGGGCAAGTTTGTGGCATGGTGTGCTGAACAACAGGTTGACCCCCTATCTGCCCCTTCAGGTTCTTTTGTTTATTCTTTCTTTTGCCCGGCAGGGCTCTCGTTTGGGTACTTTAAAAAGCTATCTTTCTGCCATCTAGACATGCCTGTGGTTGCCAGGTTAGCCATTTCTGTCCCAATTCCCTGTTGTAAATAGATTTCGAAAGGCATCCAAGTCATGCTCACACCTTCACCCTTCATCATGCCGTAGTGGGACCTTAATTTAGTATTCACCTTTCTAATTTGCTGTCCTTTCGAGCCGCTACACAACTGTCCTCTCAGGCTCCTTACAATCAAATTGGCCTTTCTAGTGGCCATAACTTCTGCCCATAGGTTCAGTGAGCTCCAGACTTTCATTTATGCCTTCGTTCCTCAACATCTTCCCTGACAAGCTGGTGCTTCGCACCAGAACTTGCTTCCTTCCGAAGGTGGTCACTCCCTTTCATGTAGGCCAATCCATCACCCTATCTACCATTTTCGCTCTGCCACATCCCCATAAGGAAGAGTATGACTCCATCGACTGGACGCAGAAAGAGCATTTTTGTTCTTCCTTTACCACACAAGAGTGATGTCGGAGCCAAGAAAGGGAAGGCCGTGCAGAAACAGGCCATTCCCCTTTGGATTGTGCTCTGCATTAAAATCTGCTACGCATTGGATAAAAGCAACCCCCAGAGGGTTTGCATGCTCATTCCACCAGAGCAAAGGCTGCAACCACTGTTAGCACCCGGAGTCCCGGTCCGGTACATCTGCCAGGCAGCAACGTGGGCCTTTCCAAATGTTCACAAAGCAATGCTGCCTGAACAGTCGGCTCAGTCGGGGCAGGCACTTTGCCCGTTCGGTCTTGCAGTATTTTTTGGTGTGAAATTGTTTCGCAGACCCGTCTCCAGGGAGGTATTGCTTGGGTATCTATTGTACGGTAAGTAATCTGAAGCTGGACATCTGTCAGATGAACAAGTTACCTTTGGTAATGCCTTATTTGGTAGAGACTCTGTCTAGTCGCAGATTCCTTACTGACCCTCCCTCCCAGCTCTGTGAACGGATTTCTAGGGACAGGGCTGCTACCCTTTCAGAGATTTAGGTCAACACGTCAGTGTTCTTCGTGGCTCCGTGCCCCTGGCGTGAAAAGTTGAAAAATGAAACTGATGTCAGCATGCTGTAGTGGCGCATGTATAGGCACCACGCACTTCACATTAGGCACAGACAATGCAGACGACTACACATTGAGCCGAACTACACCATCTACTGGCGCACAGGGGTATTTGGTCACAAAAACATTCTGGATCCAGTCTGACGCCTGGGGATAATTCTAAGATAAGCAATCTATGGCTAGATTGATTATTTTCCAAATAAGGCATTACCGAAGGTAAGTAATTTGTTCGTTGGTGATGGACCTGCACAAGGTCTGCCTCTGGTGTTTAGGCAAGGGCGTGACTCCAAAACGTGGGAAGAATGTGCCATCATGAACCCAGAAGGTGAAGGGAAGCTGTATGCCACCAAACACTGAAAGAAGTCGCGTACCTCGCACAAGTCCTGCTCCAAGTCTAGGACACAGATCTGTTCCCGAGACGGGTCTTCTTCGTGGGCGAAGTCGTCCGATAGTTGGAAAAGTCAAAACTGGACTCCCATCCTGCCACTCTTTGTCCAAAGAGAAGATGTGATGGCATCAAGGTACCCTATTGAGGAGCTGATTCCACAACTGGTCCTGCTGAACCTCAACTGTCCAGGGCATCTACAACTCCACAGCAGATGGTACCCTATAAGTGAGGTCATGCAGTGTATTTTTGCCTCTCTCCTAGCCCCGTCTTGTGCACCTTTGGGCCTCAAGGAGACACAGGGGTCTCCAGTCTGGTTACTGCCATTGGGACCACACAATCCCCTCTTACACGCCTCTGGTTCCTCACCGACTCCCTTGCAGACTTACATTGTGGCTGTAAGACCTGCACCAGTGCCGTCTTTGTCGACATGCCCTCCACACATGCTCCATCATCTTTTTGGCTTGGATTCTGACCAAAGTATATCACCACCTGATGATGATGGTGCTGATGGGGATGATTTGCCCCAACATTTCGATTGACAGTGTATCCATGGATTTACAGGAGGTCAGTGGCTTGATACTTCCCCTGATACAGGGTAAATTTCGACTCTTGGACCCCTTACAGTGGAGAGTGCTCCAATTGCCATTGAATTTGACGTAAGCCCGAGGTTCTAGACTTATTCTTACAGAGGTTATGCACCTCTGAGCCCTTACTCCCATTTGATGCAGTGACTGACACCATTATGGGCAATTGGGCTAAGCCTTGCCTTTGTCCACCATTGAACAAGCAAATGGCGCAGACCATCGCCTGGTGACCTGGATTTTCTTACGCAGCACCCTACTCCTCAGAGGTTGATGGTCCAGGCTTCCGCCAGTAAAGTAAATCCTAACTTGTTCCCCACAACTCCGCCAGGCAGGGAGTCTAAGAAAATTGAGGCATTCAACAAGCTCCTCACACATCAGAGCGGCTTTCAGTGGACCCCCTCTCCATCTTGCTACAAGAGGTGCAGCCGTTATTGGCTAAAAGGGCTATCAAGAAGGTGCTGGCCTTGGAAGTAGGGACATGTTTTTACTCTTGCTACTTGGAGCCCATCTTTTTTTTTTTTTTTTTCTTTTCTTTTTTTTTTTAGATCTTTGTCCTCTGGATGCCTTCCTTTGGATGGATAAATTCAAAATTCTTAAACTAGCCCAATTTCTATC
Organism: Calotriton arnoldi; assembly: GCA_963921515.1. Lineage (NCBI taxonomy): Eukaryota > Metazoa > Chordata > Amphibia > Caudata > Salamandridae > Calotriton > Calotriton arnoldi. The sequence continues at coordinate 2,750,143 of CAWUFW010000363.1, forward strand.
TGCCCTGAATCTAGGCGACTCCATAAGTGCCCGTTCAGGACATTTGGGTTATGATCCCGATCTTTCATCCTCTGTCCTGGATTTCAGTGAGAGCAGCTTTAAGGCTTCGTGTACTGCTGTCCTCATGTGTGCTGCTTGGCCACTTTTCCAGGTGACATAGAAGAGTGCTGCAGAGGGATCTGAGATCTCAATAGACCCAGCACTAAGGACACCTGTCGGAAGTCATCAGATAGAGGAGACTGCTCCAGATCTGCAGTGGAAACTGTTCGATTGCAACCTGACCAATCTCAGACCTTCCTTCCTCTCCCATCCAGATCTACCGGGGTGATGGATGCCTCCCTGCTTTGGAAGATCGTATGGGAGTGGTGCGCATCAAAGGTCTCTGGTCTCCAGTGGAAGCCTGGGTCCTTATAAATCTGTGGGAGCTGCGGGCCATCCGCCAGATGTTGAAGTCCTCCTACTTTTCATCAAGGGATGGCTGGTGCATGTTCTCACTGACAACACCAGCATCATGTGGTAATACAATAAGAAGGGCAGAGTTGGGTCCTGCGCCTCTGATCTTGGTTGGAGTGTTGAATAACCTCCCTGATATTGAACCACCTGGTGGGAATCTCTGAATGCCAGTGTTGACGAGCTCCAACTTCGACGCCTGGCAGATCATGAGCAGCTGTTGCATCCTGAGGTGACATAGGACATCTTCAGACAATTGGGAGAGCCCTGACTGGATGTTTTAGCCTCCATCAAGAACAAGTAGTGTGAAAACGTCTGCGTGTTGGAGTTCCGAAGATCGGTCTCTGTAAGAGACCAATAAGTATTTCGACCACTGCCTCTCCTACCCCGAGTTCTGAAGAAGCTCAGGAACCACCAGGCTCAAGTATTCCCAGTGGCTCTGGATTGGGCCTAGAGAGTGTGGAATGAGGAACTTTTGGGCATGAGCAATTTGTCCTCCAATCAGGCTAATGTTTCAGGAGGGTCTTCTGTCCTAGCAGGTCGGGGTTTGGCCCCCGAACTTGTATGGCAGCTTACTGCATTTGATCTACCTCCTAAGGTTGTGGATGTCATCCTCGAGGTCAGGTGTCCCTCCACAAAATATATTTATGCAGGGTGCTGGTACAAATTTGTGGCTTCTTGTGGAGTCTTGCAGTCTTCTTTGCAAGCCAAACTCTTGGATATTTTGTTTGTTTTATCTTTGGCCTAGGAAGGTCTTGAAGTGGGCACCATTAAAGGTTATTTGTCAGCCGTTTCAGCCCTCTTATGTTTGCTGGGCCAACTGTCTTTGTTTAAGCCACCTGTAATGATGCAATTAATTAAAGCTTAGACACACATGCCCCTCTCCCCCCCCCAGCCGTTTGTGATACCTCGGTGGGACAATAATTTGGTCCTGACGTTCCACGTGTCAACTCTTCTAACCTATGCACAGCTGCATGTTGCCTCTTGTGACTCTCAAAATCATCTTCTTCATTGCGATCACTTCAGCTGATTGCATGAGTTGAGCTTAAGGTTCTCTCAACGCAGCTCCTTTATACCACATTTTTCTCCGGCAAACTGGTGTTGAGGACCAGGGCAACCTTTTTGCCTAAAGTTGTGATGCCCTTTCACGTTGGGCAATACATCTCCCTCCACCATTTTTGTCCTGCCTCACCCCTCTAACAGGAAGAGAGATTCAATCGATTAGACCCCAAAAAAGCCTTGAGCTTTTATATCGACCTTACCAAAGCCCATTGGGTGGAGGATCAGCTTTTTGTGGTGATCTCTGGGTTTAAGGAAGGTATGGTGGTGCAGAAACGGACTCTTCCAGGTTGGATAATACTCTGCATTAAGATCTGGTACTCGCTGGCCAAGAATCAGCCTCCAGAAGGACTGAGCGCCTATTCCACCAGGGCCAAAGCTGCTACCACTGCATTGGCTCGTGGGGTGCCTGTTCTTGACATCTGTCAGGCTGCGATGTGGATGTCATTGCATATGTTCATGAAGCAGTACTGTCTGCGAGGCAGGTCTGACAGGAAGGCATTTCACCCGTTTGGTCCTGCAGGACTTTTTGGTCATAGTCCACTCCAAAGACCCTCTTCCTTTCAGAGGTACTTCTTTAGTATTAGTTCTAAAGGTAGGGAGTCTGCTGTTAGAAGTATCCTTCAGAAGAACAAGTTACTTACCTTTAGTAACGCTATTTTTTGTGGATACACTATCTAATTGCCCTCTATCTCAGTGCCCTCCCTCCTCCCTGTTTTGTGGAGTGGTTTCCTTTTGACATCTGAAAAGGCCCTAAATTAGAGATCTGCTCACTGCTACCGCTGATTGTTTTGTGCTCCATGTGGGAGGGTGTGGAAAGAGACAATCAAGAAAGTGATGTTGGCGCGCAGGTTTGGCGCATATACGGGCTGCACAACACTGCTTAGCGTTCTTCAGAATCACTATGTAAAAAGTTTCTGGATCCTCTCTGATGTCGCAGGAATATTCTAAAGGTGAGAAATCTGTGGATAGAGTATATTAGAAAAAGCATTAGACAAGGTAAATTACGTGTTTTTTTTTTGTTTTTTTTAACCATTCTAATGCAACTATTGAAATCCTTGTATCTGAATATAAATAAGTTCTCTGTTTTGTAATATAGGTTAGGTCTATTTCTAAAGATAGATATTCTTGCAACAACATCCATAAACCTGAAGCAAAACCTATTAAGGTGTTCATTACGCATATCTGTTACCATTTTATAATGGTAGTTGAATACCACAATCTCTTCAACGCTTTTGAATTCTTAGTTAGATGTGCAATGTCTTTTGCTTTAGATGTTGAACTGCTCTATTAAATATGTGAGACAGATTTATCTTGGAACCATTGTTTGGAGCATGTGCTGTTGTAGATGCATATGATCTGCTTAGTCCTGTCATGTAGTGTTGTGCGTGGGCGTGTGGAAGTTGTTTTTCTTTAGAAGAAGTCTTTGATTTATATCTCTAGACTTCTCCCATAGCCCACAATACATTAGAGACTCAACTTCATATTGTGTTTTTTCCATTGGCGGGTTCAGATGTTTCAGCTCAAGCTCCAGGACTAGCAACTATATCTGTTTCTTTTGAGGAAAAATAGCAAAAGGTAATGGCAAATACCCATGGTGTAATCACCACCAGGTCTGTAGCCTGCCCTCAAAGTATGAGGGGTCGACCTGCTCTGCTTATCTGGCGTTCAAAAATAAAAAGATGATTTAATGTTGCCTAGAGCACTACTGGGCTCATCATGAGATGCATCATCAAAACCCGACCAACATATCACCTGTCTTCAGCCCATGTACTGCTAGGTGGCTTTTGAGGAAGTAAAGGTTACTTCAGGTTTTCCACCAGCCAAGCAGGTACAAAACCCAGAGGCTTCATCATTAGAGGTATCAGACATCGAGGAAGAGACTAAAACTCCACAGCCAATTCAAGGACCTAGGACAGACACCTTGCCTAGAGCCCCCCTATTCCTCATCCTAGAACACAGTATCGACCTTTTGGAGGTCAACCTAGAATGCCATCTAAGCAAAAGGCAGAGCACTGCGCCATACTAACCTGGGCATAGAGTCCCAAGACTGGCCACAAGAGGCAAAACTGACCTTCAAGTCTGACGTTATTCTGTGAGCCTAGTTGACACTGAGTCTCCCTCTGCTCCAGTGAAGTCTAAAGGCGGACTCCATCCGATGTCAACCTCAAGGGACAGACCAACTCTCCATAATTCATGCCAAAGCCTTTTTTGAAGTTGACACCCTAACTGGAACCAAAAAAGACCTCAATGTAGATATTAAAGTCTATTGAAGGATCTCCAGTTATTGAGCACCCTGAAATCCCTGATGTTGGGCAGCGCACAATCTATTTTTATCTGTGTACCAGAAAAATCCATGCATGCCCACTTCCTACTCAGAGGAGCCACACATACACCACAGCCAGTTGTAGACAGGAAGAGAATGGTAGCCTTTGAAGAGGGACTATCTGAGGAGCTGTGTAGTTTATTCATATTTTAAAAAAGCAGAGAACAGTGCAATGCCACAGAGCCACAACACCCTCTGCCTTCTCCCTTACCACCACCATGTACTCAGTCTGTTCACTCTTTGCACACAAACTCAGACCATGATAGTCAGACTGTCTTTCTTCGAGTCTGCACCACCGGAGGATGACCCATGGGATGACTACTATGTCGGCCCACAGGAAGAAGTTAACCTAGAGCTTTATCACCTGACACCATACAATAATGCAAAGGGCAGCTGAATATCGTAAGGTAGACCTACATGTAGAGGAGGAGGAGGAGGATTTCCTAGTTGAAATGCTACCAAAAACTGAAAGATTGGTGCAGTATTTGTCAGTGCTTAATAGCATAACGAGATGTGCTACTGAGAACTTCAAATCACCTGTAGGTCTGAGTGGTAAATCCAAGGGTGGAAGAAAAAATATAAGCCTGCTCCTAATTGTCCAACCTATATCAGAGGCCATGTTCCACTTGACTACCTCGTCCACATGGCCTGGAAAATAGCTGCAACCCAGACTACTGGGGGCGCCCCACCTTGTGAAAAGGAAATTAAGAACATAGACACAGCTGGTAAACTCACTGCAGTGGGAGCATCAGATCAATGGAAGATCATCAATTCTGTGGGGCTCCTTTCCCAGGATTTACCTTACCACTGGAAAGAAATGGATGTGCTCGTAAAACACTCTCCCCAAAGAGTAGCACAAAAGAGGACCAGAGTGCAGCCAAGAAGGCAAACCCATATGTAATGGCAATATTTTGCATGCCCAGGACGCTGCAGAAACATCCTCTAGGGAGTTAAATACCAGTATAATTCTTTGCCTTCCTGCTTGACTTGGGTTGTTGGGCCTCCGTCTTGTTGTTTATCAACACCTTATCAATTTTCCTTTTCAGGGGGAATATCTCTGGAAAACACAAGTAAACAGCATACTAGAGAAGATTTAAAAATATACCAACACTGTCAAAGCTTGGGGTGCCCTCCAAACACATTAACCCAAAGCTTGTTTTTGAAAACAGCACTCTAGATTTGGAGCCACAGCTGTACTTTCAACGGAGTGATTAGGTTTCAAACAGCAGCAGTCCTTTTAGGTGGGGTAATGAGTCAAGACAATGCTCTGCTGTTACAGGAGGAAGTACAGGCACTTCTCAGCGAAGATGCCAAGCAACACCGGGACCAAGGAGTGGCCTCCCTGCACTTTATTATGCCAAAAAAGGATGTTACCCTGCAACTGATGCTTGATCTCAGACCAATTGAATCTGCATCCTGTTGAAGCACTTCAAAATTACAACCTTTCAGGCTGTTATCATATTGCTCTTGCGAGGAGACGCCATGGCAACCCAGGACCTTAAGGACATCTGTTTCCAAATTCACGTACATCTGGCACACCACCGCTACCTGGGCTTTGTTGACAGCACTACAAGTTCAAACTCTTTTCCTTTGGGGTCACTACAGCCCCAAAAGTGTTTACCAAATGCCTAGCAGTGGTAGCTGCACATCTGAGAAAAGATGCCATTCACAGTTTTCCCTACCCAGACGACTGGCCAATAAAGAGCAACAGCAGTGCAAATAAATCACATCTAGAGCCACAGCAGATGCAACCTTTACTAGTAGCAGTGTTAAACCTATTCACAGGTAAAGCCTAACCAAATTTAGAGAGAGTGATTGCATCACGTCCACTTGCAGTGAGGATGGTAATGAAATTGATGAGAATGTTGGCTCCATGCATAGTAGCGCTGCACGCAAAACTTCACATGGGTCTACTGCACAAATGTCTGGCAAGGCAATGGACACAAGCAGAAGGGCATTGGGAGGATTTAGTGTTGGTAGATTACAGAATTCAGCACAATCTCCAGTGATGGAACAACAAAAACTTGTTGCTGGACAGACCATTTACGGACCCTCAACCGATGGTGACCATTACCACAGACTCCTCATTCATGGGCTGGGAAGCGCATCTCAACTGCATGACTGTTCATAATACCTGCTCTTGATCCCATAAATGTGAGGCAAACATTCATGACCTTTTATTCTTCAAACGCTAACTTTGTATTCAATGCTGCTGAAAATGTCTTCACAGCTGCATGAATATCTATCCTCATTCAAATCAGGGTAAGCTTAGATATCCAGACCTTGGGCAAAATAATTTAGCGATTTGGCATCTGACGTGCTCGAGTTTGGACATCTCAAAAACCCTCAGGAAAAGGTCCATTACGGCTTGGTAATATTCATAGAACCTCTTCAAGCAACAATACAAAAATTTGTTATTTATGTGCCTCTCCTAAAATCTGTGTTGGCATGCACTTCTGTTCGCTTACATTTAGAAGAGTGGCAGCATACATGCAAAACCGAGAACTCTTGTTCCTGTTAAGAATACCTGTTGTCAAGGACTTTAAGGAAGGCTGTATGTGAAATTCTTTTAGAGAGTCCTCCGACTCCTTCATGAAATCTTAATAGAGTCTTAACAAGATTTATGAGCCACTAGAATAGTATGGTTTATTTTGGCAAAGATTGATTTCCTCGTCGCCGTTTGCTCCCAAAAGAGTGCGATCGAGCTTCAAAAACCAACAGAGGACAAGTCATTTTTCATGGGACATCAAGACAAAATGTCTTAAGGACAAATCCAAATTGTCTTCCAAAGGTGGATTCCCCTTGCTTCGTTAACCAATTAATTGAGATGCTGCTCTCCTTCCCTCACCTAGAAACAGTGACAGAGAGGAGGTTACACACAGTAGATTTAAAAAGGGCACTAATGTACTACACTGATGGAACAAAATCCATCTACAAAGCTCTTCACTGGTTTTTCAGAACCCGACTTAAGAAACCAAATTTCTACGGCTGACATTGCATATTGTTAGGTGTATAAAGACATGTTGTCCTAAAGCTCAACATACACTGCTTGTAGTACCTAAAGCACATTCCACTCTAAAGAAAGGGGCTACTACAGAAAAATGACTGCAACAGAAATTTGTAAAGCTTCTACATGGTCCGTATCGAAGACTTTCATCAGGTAATATTCTGTGGATATTCAATTCCCTCAAGAGGATTTGGTTGGCCAGACTGTATTAAGAACCTCGTTCAAAACATCTGCATCACTCGCTCCCTAGCCAACGCTTATGAAATACATTGGTTTACAGTTTATGCAGAGAATGGTTATTTACAGCACCTCGTGCTGCAAATAGAATGTTACTTACCCCGGCAACCATCTGTTTGTAGCTTGTAGTGCTGTAGATTCACATGTATCCTGCCTCGTCCCTGGAAGCTATGTTTGATCCAAGATGTTTGCCGTTACTTAATTTGTTATAATACACAGTATATTTAGTTTTCGTCTTGCTTCAATTTGGTCCATTTTCATTACTCACTTTCTGGTGAAAAACAATCTGAGGTAGAACCTTTGTCTTGGTGCGCTGAGGGCTAAGGGAGGAGTCTCAAGATATTTCAAGACTACAGACTTCGTTGAAGAAAACAGCTTGCAAGTGTCAGCAACCAACACTAAATGGCAGGAGTATGCAAAGCATGTTAATAAACAGCACTACAAGCTGCAAACAAATATTTACAGGGTAATTAACATTTTCCTTTCTATTTGCATCAAACATCACCGTTCTGGCAGACACTTCATTCATCAGGACTAATACTTCCGCCTAATATTCTTGAATTTGTTTGCATTCCCATACCATGTGGTAAAAATTTACTTGTAAACATCTTGGGCAATAGCTAGAATCCCCGGGGTACAATCTTGCAACCAGGGCTGGTGGCCCGAATAGCTTTTAACATGTTTTGTGTGTCAAATATCTGGCTTGTGAATGATGTCCCAGTAAATCTCTAACCCCAGCAAGTGTCATCAAACAAAACAACTTTCTATATTATCTATTGGGTATTGATTCAGGACTGGATAAAGAGAACTGTTTTTTTCCTCTTTGCTGGTTGACCCATTTAAGGTTTGAGCAAATATACCCAGCATAAATGTACTAATGTGTGACCCTTTCTTCTTTCAGTCCTTCGTTTGGAAGAAATGACCTCAGTCCTTGCATTTCAGCCAATCGTGTTACATCACCTTCTACCTCATCCCCAACAACTGGCCTTTCTACCTCATTAGGCAGCCAGTGGCAAGCTTTCCCCACACCTGCCAGTGCGAACACTACTGCATCAGTCCGCCAGCCTGCCAGGTAGGAATGTCACTTAAGAGAAATGGTGCAATTTTGCAGGGAAATGTTGTGCACAGTATCACTTTGTGAAACTCCCTGCTACTAGAACTTTTCATTATGTCCTGTATTTCATTTGACCAAAAAGGGACTGTTATGACGTGGCAGCTCTTTCAGTGTCATACTCCTCACAAAAATGTACTTGAAAACCTAAATCATAATATTCCTTTGTGCTTCACAAAAGAAAACAAATGTAGGCGGCATTATTTTCCTCTGACCACATCTTAAATTAGCCATTTTAGCTCAGTCCCAACACTTGCAGTACATTTTTAAGAAGTACTCTTGAGTTGGTCGTTGACATGCAGATTAGAGTTCTTTTACTAGTATCCGGAGATAAGCCCACCTTTATACTTGGTGTGCAGAACAGAATGTTTGAATTTCTTTGTTTTGGGTTGGGAATGTTGCTGGGCATTCTCAGATAGCTGCAGTAATTCAACTGTGGGTGGAATTGAGTTTTGAAAGGGGAGGAATTTGGATAATGGATAACACTGAACCTGACGCCTTGTGTGGCAGAGAACAAATGTACCATTTTCGCATTACAAGCAGAGGTCATATAATTAATGCCTAACTAAGTACTTGTTAGAGTTGTATGAGTTTTACTCCTTGGGTTATTTCATTTAATATCAATGCACATACTTGTTTGTGGGTTATTAAATAGCTGGCTGTATGGGTAAATCTGTCTCGATTTTTCTTAGGCCTGCTTTACCTTACTAATTATTTGTCTTTAAGTGCTTAATTGCTTTATTAAAATATGAAGGAAATGCGTAAATCTAATGTGGAACCCTCTGATTTTACTTTTCAGGGTTCCGCCTCGGCTACAGGCTGACTCCACAGCAGAGAAGTCTTCAGAGAGTACACCTGCAAGCACTCCATTAGGTGTCCTCACCAACAGACCTCTGCCCAATGCTGCCAACAATGCAGTTACATCTGCCAACCCATCCTCTACAAGTGGTACTGAAACCTCTGCTGGTGAAGCCAAGGAGAGGCGTCGGTGAGTGCAGTTGTGGTTATCTTTAAAGATTTCTCTTTTTTTTTTTTTTTTAATTGTACTAAATGCTGTTCATTTAAATGAGTACTTTCATGGAGTCCATGTCTAACTATAAGCATGCACAAATTGCTGGCAGTGCCTCATTGTTGGTAGCAACTGAAGGGACGTAGGATAGGAATGGGTAAAACCAGTCCTACTTTGTTTTGTCAGCTGACTTAATAGAATACCAAGCTGGAAAAAAATTCCTTCTCTTCAGGCAAACCTTGTAGAAGAACTAGAAAAGGTTTGATTCTATGATTCTTCTAGATCACTTTTTTTCTCCATGTAGACTTTTAGGACCTCCGGAGCACCCTGTTTCCACAGAGCCAGACTTCAGACTAGTTGCATAAACACAGTTTTTCCAAAAGTCTGTTGTGTTCTCTTTCATGATTTTTGTGACTGAAATGCCTTGCTTTCACAAGAGCTGATTCTTGCCACTCCATGACTTTGTTTTTCTTAATCGACTATGTATTATTTTTGGAGGCATCTGTGTAGATCAAACCTAATCTTGTCAGGCAAGAACAGTTGTCCACATTGTATCATGATATATATCCAACATTTGAGGATACAGAGATGTTGCAGGTATGTTTACGACGTGAATTCATGACAATACATGCTTACAAATTAATTGAAAGACATCATCACTGGGATGAGTTGGCTTCCAGAACTGGAACAACTCTGGGCATATGGTGGAAGATGAAGTGTATTGTGGGTGGTCGCCTAAGCATGTTTTTTATCTGTTGAGATGTGTATGCAATTAGTTCGACGGGGGTCCTGCTATTGTGCTGCCTTATGGGGAATGGTCAACTGTGCCCCATTTCAGACCCAAGAGAATATATTTTTAAGGAGAATACTTGCAGTCCCTAATTCAACTCCCTTCTATATAGTACATTAGGAGCTTGCAGTTCCCCATATTGATGATTACATTAGTATAGCCCCATTAACTGCCTGGCACGGGATTTGGAGCAAAAGTGGAACTAGATTCACTCAGGATATTATAACAGATTGGTTGGGCCTTGATTACAGCAATAAAATCCCATGGATGGCCTATATTAAACTCCTAAAAGTTTGGTAAGAATTTTGATATCAATGACCAGACACAAATGTTATGCTATAGTAAAAAGGAACTGAAAATGGGGCTTACAGGGGGCTAGGGAATTTTTGAGGGAAGCTAGTGAGAGTCTAAAACCGACAATCAAGGAATACAGTGAGGTACTATGAGAGATAGGTATACAACAATATCTCTTCTGGGTACCAAATTTGCGACATAGATTTTATCTTACTAGATTAAGATTGGGGACCCTTCACTTTTTAATAGCCTTTCCCGATATGGGCAAATGTAAACAAAAACTACCATGTTGCCCCTGTGATGGAAAGTCAAAACAGTCATCCTTACACTTTACACTTTTTTGTAACTTTTATAAGGACATAAGGAAAAGTAGTTTGCGCCCCTTTTTTCACAGCGGAAAATGATACTTTTACAAAGCATCTTTCAATTTTATTCGCAGCTTGGAAAATGAGAGAGTATGTTATGCTGTGGTCTCGTATGTACAACTAGCGATCAAAAGAAGGAAGGCAAATTCACATCTTGAGGCCTTACACTATAAAACCACATAAGACATATATCTATAGGATGACTTTAATATTGCTATGTCCTAAATTACCTCCAGACTGGTTTAAAAATATCATACGCTGCTATTCACATGCACTTTATTGCTCATTTCACTATGGAAACCATACTACTATAAAGCTGCTATTTTCTATGCACTTTATTGCTCATCTTGTTGTAGAAAACTATACCCTATAAAGCTGTCTTTAATTTTTTGAAGTCTGGAAAATGAGAGAGTATGTTACGTTGTGGTCTCTTGTGCACAATTAGTGAATAAAAGAAGGTATGTAAACCCATACTCCGAGGCCTTACCACATGAAATCAAAATATGCTATATATTTAGAGGATGATTGTAATATTGTTGCACCCTACCTTATTCTTGGATCGATTTCAAAATAACATATGCTGCTACCTACATGCACTTTTCTGCTTATTTTATTGTATTTTATTGAAACTGTTTTAAAAATGTTGTATTACTTTTAACCTGGCTGTCAATTTTAAATTGTAATATAGAAAACTGATGTACCTGCCCGATATCCATTCTTTAGATTGCTTTTATGCTTGTGTTTTAAACGAATAAAGCTGCATTGAACTGATAGATGGACAGTGGGGGTAATTGAAAGGTTGGGGGGAGCTGTTTGGTTGTTTGGGACCTAGGAAGCATTACCTCCTCTATGCACTTACTTATTTGCACATACGATGCATGCAGTCAGGCATCATTGATGACACAGCCATTTCAATTCTGATAGTCCCAGCATATACTCGCCTGCTCAGGTATCTCACTTTCCAAATGCCCCAGATGAACCGGTCTGCCAGTGCATGATTTTCTGCACTGCACAGCATGTGTTTGTGGCCATGGTTTTTGGGACTAACTAGACCGTTCAAACAGTAGTTGTTTCATTAGAGTGTTTCACATCTGTCACCAGTCATTTTTAATTGAACGGTCTTCGTATTTGGTATTTTGCCATATCTTTTGTTTTAAAATCTTTATCTTTAAATACTTGAAACAGTCATATGTGTCCTCCTGATCGTACAAGGATTAATTTAGACTCGTGTATAGGCCAGCATTTAGGATTCTCTCAATGTACATTGCACTACAGAGTGTATATTGGCTGTAATCCTTAGTCAATCGTTCTTATTGTGTTTAATCACAGGGTAGCGCCCAGATACCCCTAGGGTGTGACAGTGTTGCGCTTTGCAAATGCTGATTTGATTTGATAACTATTACATACTTCACTGATAATCTTGGCAGCAGTCTATCTTAAAAAGCATTCATACCTTATGAGATCATATAAGCCCAGTCCCATCCATACTTGTTTCCACATCAGGAGGGAGGAGCTGAGTCCGGGAGTCCTCAATAGACAAAGAAATCATGGATCACATGCACAGATTAGATGTACTCGGGGGACACTTCCCTTTGGTGGTATCCCATTAACATGAGTGTGAACAACCCATCCGACAAATGTTTACTTTTTCAAATGTGTGTCTAAGCTTGAGAGATAACAATACTGCATTCTTCCTGGGTTGCTGTATGTGAGGGAGAAGACGAACAAACCTACGCGAAAGGAATGTATTAATAGTTCAATGGCATTTTTATTGTTAATTCCTGACATTATTTTTCCATTCCCCACCTTTCCATACTCAATCTTAACATTTGCCACACATGCAAGAATGCCAGGTTTAGCCACCACATACCTACCAAAATGCATGACGCAGTTGTTTGTTACACTCTTCAGCATGCAGGGACACCAAACGTGCACTCTGAGGTAGAACTGTTCTAGTGTCTACTACTTAATCCACTCCTATCCAGAATCTGAACTTTGTGACGGTCACACCAAACATGGAAATATACAAAACTCCTACCTTTCTCAGAAATTTTTAAATGTTCTTTCTGGTGTAGAGTGTCTGTGAAGCTGTATACATTGCCACTACTCTAGATTTCTTTCCAAAGCTGATCTGAGAGAGGCATTACTTTATCCGTTTCCCAAGCAGCTCACCATTGTTGCATCCCTTAAATAAGCTGAGGAAATTGTGTTTGTACCATGTGTGGCTGTAGATGCACGTTATGCATACTTCTGCCATCTGGTGTTGGGAGAGGACATTTGCAAGTTATTGTTTTTCAAAGTTGTTTGAGTCACAAGACCTGTTGACTCCACCCTTAAACCTCTGTGTGCCCGGAGAAAGTCGCCACTTCATATTGTTTTTTTCCCACCAGCTGGTTCACATGTTCGTGTGCCATCCCCGGGATTCATTCAGGAACCTAGGTACCAGCTGTCAGGAACTCGACCGCAGCAATGGGAAAACCTCTGCAGGCAGTCTCATCGGTGCCAGCCAACCTTCAATTTCAGTGACAACAGATCTTCGCCAGAGACAACTTCAAGGAATCAAGTTGTAGTTTTTGAGAATGACTGTGGGGGAGTGTTTTGGAGACAACACCTATCCAACTTTGCCCTAAGTGCAATGCCAGATACCAGCTTGGCCTCGGATCCTTCCCTGATGTGGAGGGCCGCGGACCTGGGGCTGATCAGCAGTGAGCTCCAGGAAAGCAGAGTGCGGAACCAAAAGACCAAAGAGACGGCAGAGCGAGTGACTAAGGGGCTGAGCGAGACAGCACTGATGGCCTAACTGGCCCCTGTTATGGCCGATGCGGGCGCAAGCGGATACCACAGGAGCTGAGGGAGTGAGAGAGGGTGGAAGTGAGAGGGAGGGAGGGAGGGTAGGAGGGAGGGGTCCAGAAGCTGCAGAAGAGGGGAACCGCCAGGAGTTTCGGATTCACAGCTTGGTCTTGGCAAACTGCATCCCCCCCGACAGAGTTTGCTAAACAGTGAGAGGTGGTGACAATACCCTCGGAGGGTGAGGCAATGAGAACCACAGATAGGAGTCTTCGATGGGGAGGCAACATCCCAGCTATTCCAGCTGGGGCCCGGAAGGTTTAATCAGGAGAGTTCCTGGATAACCTGGGGCCGAGAGAGACTGCAGCGACCCATCACCTCTGGGCCTGACCTGAACCAGTTATCTTGGGGCTCCCCTGGCTCCTAACAGGGGAGGCACAGAGCACCTTGCAGGGTGCCAGTCTTGACTTCATAGCCTTATCTGTGAAACAACTGCTGGTGAACCTGATAGGGCTTAAAGGAGAGGGTTCCTATAGACTGTCGACCGCCCTACAATAGGAGGTGAGCAGCGACCCCTTGGGGGTGGGGGGGGGTATTCGGGGACTGAGCTACCTACAGGAGGGTCACAGAGAATTATACCATCAGCAGCAATGGCGGCCATCAGAGTGAAAAACCCCTTACTTCTATCAGGGACCTACACCTGAAGTCCCTTGCCTTGACCTCTTAAGCGGGGAGCTCCTAAGCCTCAGGCTCCAGATCGAGCGACAATCCCGACTCCTAGTCCCTGGCAACACAGGAGGACATTCAGACACTGTTGGAGTTTTGCAGCTCTCCGGCATGACTTCAATGGAACCGTGAATGATCTGGACAAGCGTTTTTCAAGCGTTTTTCAACCTTTTGACTTCTGTGGACCCCCACTAAATTATCACTGGAATCCGTGAACCCCCACTGAGTCATTTTTGGAAGCAAGGGACCCCTGGCCTAAGCAATTTTCATGAATTGGACTTCAAAACAATACAAAAAAATTAAAAAACAAGTATGCACCCTATGATTGCTCAAATATGAAAACATTTTGTATAATTCACTTTTCAAATTAATAATGTTGCTTTCCCATTTGTGTATACTTTATTCATTTTAACTGAATAATTTGATTATTATTTAATTATGTGAAACTGTCGCAGACCCACATGGGTAGGCCTTACGGACCTCTAGAGGTCCTTTTACCACAGGCTAAGAAACATTAATCTGTACCACTTTCTACGCCGAACCGACTCCCGTCTGTAGCATGTTAAAACAAGAGTGGCTAGCCAGACTCAAAACAACATGGATCCCACTGCCCACCTTGAAAAGCTTGAACAAGATCATTCCACATTATGGATAAACTTGATGACCTGGAAAACCTCACATAAGAATTTGGGGCCTTGCATTGACAATCCCTCCTGCAGATCTTGTGGGCCCACATCCAGGCCCATTTTGCTGACATTCTTCAATTGATGGAAAACTGCCAGATTCTGCTGGACCGAACCCACAGGGTCTACTCCGCATTTCAACAGGAAAATAATCTCCCTCCGAACGTCCTAACTAGGATTCACTACTTTACCATGAAGGAAAAATCTTACAGGCAGCTCGCCAGCGTGAACCCATAATCTTCAGAGGAGATACTATACTGCTCTTCCAAGAAGTCTCTGCCCAAAGGCTCGACACGCGGAAGGAATTCTGTGTGATAACCCAACAGCTGCAAAAAGAAAAGATTCCGCATTGCTGGGGATTCCCCCTTCGACTCCTCTTTACTTAAAAAGATAAACAATATGCAGTACTCTGCTCCATGGAGGCTCGGGAGGACTGGGCCTGACGCCCTCATCGGCGGTGGGGTGAGGGGGGGTGGTGTCATAGGACCCTGCAAACACTAACCTAATAGACCAAGGAGGATACTGGCGCTTACATTCTACACATTCTGCCCAGAAGAAGGCTCGCAAGCACGAACGCCAAGGGGACCAAGACCGCAGACCATCTTCACTGGGAGAAACCACCCCGCCATGAAAGTCCTCCAGACAAGGGGCAATAATCCGAAGGCAAACACACTGGTGACTACGATTTTGAACATTGGCTTCGCTGGTATGGGTTGCTTTCTTTTTCTCATGGGATCTGGCATACGGGGATAGGGGCTCCCACACCCGACCTAGGAGCCTGCCCCTGCTTCTTGTTTTACCTAAAGTTCCTTGTACCTAATAAACTTGTAATCCCTTGGTGGGCCAGGGGACCTCGATTCCATGTGAGTTTTCGATCCTAATCTTATCCACCTCACTAAAGGTAGTTGTCCATCCCCCAATATTTTCCTGGATCTCCATGTCCCAGACATCACACACAATGGTCACCATACGAGGCCATGAGGCCAACATGCACAGGATCAGCGTATAACAGCGCACACTCACACTAGCTATCATGACGCCTCTAAAAATGGTGTTACTCAAAATGCAGGGCCTGAACTCCCCGATCAAACTCCGGGCCTTATTGCTTTGGCTTGAACAGAAAAAGGTGTAAGAGGCACTATTGCAGGAAACCCACCTTCTCAAAGCTGACACTAAATGCCTGCATTCAAACTGGTTCCCTGTGCAGTACCATTCCTAATATACTCGCGCACACACACACACAGGGTAGCTATCATCCTACGCAAAGGTCTGTGTTTTCATATAGACAACACACACAGACCGCGAGGGTCACCAAGTAGGGATTTGGGGAACACTAGGCTATATTGCAATGATCATCTCCCTCTGTGGCCCCAATTAGGACAGGGAAAGTTATTTCAATTACCTCTGTCCTGGAATCTCTCAATTTGCGATAGGCGACATAATGGGAGGGGATTTCAGTACCCCACTAAATCCAGAGTTGGACCGCTCCTACCCCAGACATGGCAAGCCCCACTCTCTGGCCACCCTGATACAAGGCTTATGAGATATAGACTTGGAGGACCTAGCGATCCCACCACCCACATAAAAAGGATTACAAGTTTTACTCCAACGTCCTTGGACATACTCTCACTGTGACTATTTCTTGATCTCTCAGATCTTATTGCCCAGACTAATAGACTCGACCATTGACATCGAATTACAGTCAGACCATGCACCGGTCTGGCTGTTGAACACCTCTCCTCCACAAAAGCCATACCCAAAACCTTGGGTTGTAAACAAGATCACGTTAAGAGATGCAACCCTGAGGGAATGTATTAAGTAAACAATTGAATGTTATTTAGTTGATAATGACAATGGTGAAGTATCTCCCTTGACCCTCTGGGACGCGGCAAAGTCTGTTTTTTATGGGGAACTCCTATATCACACAATGACATATGAACACCTGGCCAAACAACTTAAGGTAGATTTAGCAATTCGAATTCCCCAGGTTGAAGCACAGAATTAAAAAGGGGGCTCGACTCGAACTCTAAGAGATTTACGTAGACTGAAAAGGGAACTGGAACAAATACAAAAGAAAGAAGCGGTCAAGAAACAACTGTTAATCAAACCTACTACAAGAAGTGAGATAAGGGCGATAGCCTCCTGGCCTACAAGATTAGAGTAGTGGCCATGCAAACTTATATCAAGGCAATATAAAATGAGGGCACTGTGACTCAGGACACAGCAGAGATTCGTGCTGTCTTACAACTATAATTTTCAACTCCAGGCTCAGGGGTTGGATACAAGTGCCAAAGACTAATATCTCCATGATTATTCACCACCAGATTTGGAGGAGGAAATGCGCCTCCTGGAGGAGGAGATCTCACATGAAGAAGTCCAAAAGGCAATCAAGGGGTTACCGACCCTGAAATCCCCGGATGGTTTTCCAGCTTCCTTCAACAAAGGCGTATGCCTCTCTCCTGGCCGAACATCTCACAAAGATATTTATTTCCTGAAGACTGACGTGATAAGACACTATGCTGAGCTCCCATCTCATTCTGTTCTGATCTGCTTTCTTGGTTCAGGGCTGCCCCCTAAATACTTTATTTAGGGGGCGTTTTTAGGGGTCTTCGGGTCAGTAGCCAATGGGCTACTGACCTTAGGGTGACTACACCCTTGGTGTGCTCACCCCACGTGGGGAGTGAGCACAATCCCTAATCCTGATTGGGAGTGCCTGCCATCTGCAAGATGGCGAGCACTGAAGAGAGGGCTTCACCTCGCCTCCCCCACCTGAGGGGTGGAGTTGGCAGAGGTGGGCACACCTTCTGGGCTGGCTAGTTTTTCCCGCCTGTCTTCCCGCCGAAAAGGAGGGGAGACAGGAAGGGGGCCTGCTCCTGCTAGCAGGAGAGGCTGGGGGTCGCATTACAAAGGCTGCCAGGCCTTTGAAGCTTCCCTGCCACAGATGGCTCTTCCTGGCCTGGGGGAGGTGTGAACACCTCCGCCCAGGAAAGGTTTTGTTTCTGGGCTCAGGGAGCGAAGGTTCCCACCCTAGGGGTCCAGAAACATGTCTCGTGGTGGCAGGCTGGTGTGTACCAGTCAGGGAACCCACCAGAGGCTGGTCGTTTTTTTTCTGTGTGCATTTTTCATTAAATCCCACACTGGCAACAGTGTGGGTTTAATGTGCTGAGAAGTTTGATACCAAACTTCTCAGTTTTCAGGGTAGCCATTATGGTGCTGTGGAGTTCATAATGACAAACTCCCAGCACCATATTCTCTTAATGGCAGCACTGCACTTACAATGTCTAAAAATGGACTTAGACACTGTAGGGGTACAGGGCTCATGCACCTGTACCCTCACCACTGGTATAGTGCACCCAGCTAGAGGGGTGACTGACCTATGCCAGGGCTGTGGGTTGTAGGCATGGCACACAGAGATGTGTGCCATGTCGACTCGTCACTTTGTTCTGCACCAAAACACGCAGCCTGCAAAGGCAGTGTGTGAGTGTAGGGGTACAGAACCTCTACGGGTGGCACAATAAGTGCTGCAGCCCTTAGAGGTCTTCCCTGGTCACAGTGCCCTGGGTACCTGTGATACCATTTACCAGGGGCTGACCTATGGCCAGAGATGCCAATTGGGTTAGTTTTGGGGAAAGAACACAGGCCCTGGGTACCTAATTGGCAGGGACCCAGGGCACATCAAGTAAAAGTGCATCAGTAGTCTGGCAAAAAGTGGGGGGGGTTACTGCAACAGAAACCCACTTTCCCCCCAGCCCAAAGGCCAGGAGACTCAGCCAAAGCTGGGAGAGTCTTCCTAGTCTTTCAGGCCACCATGCCAAGGACAGTGCTGCCATGAAGGCTAACACCAGCAGAGGCTACTGACAGCTGTCAGTGCCCAGAACCACACCTTTATCTCTTCACTGGTAGGTGAAGTAGCTAATTTACAGGCTTCTTTGGGTTTAGGGGGCCTGTCTGCGGTTTTAGGGTGGGGGGGTCACTACACTTGGCAGTGAACACCCTTCTTCCACCCTCTGTTCTGCCAGCTGAGGAGCCACCAAGCCCGGAACCGGTCCTAGGATGCTTGTTTCCAGTCCAGGGAGGACCTGGCCTGGCAGTTCGGGCTGGACTGTTCCCATTGGGCGCAGGGTCAAGACTGATTTGCATATGGCTGGGTCCAAACTGGAATGGCATGGTGAGCAAAAAAACGATGGATTTAGGCCCAGATCTTTGTACTGGGGTGAATGTATGACATTGTTCTGCATTCTGTCCATCAATTGTTGTTTTTCCAATTCAGGCTGGACAGTTGCCTGAGTAGTCAGGACTTTTTGCCATCTGCACTCAAGGAAGAGACGATCTAGACCTAGATCCCTACGCTTTTGAGGCTTCTCCCTCCAACAACACTACAGTGTATATCACAGTAAAACAGAGAGCAGCCTAGCACCACAACGTAAAACTTCATGTAGTGCAGTAGGAAGATCACTTCTTAACGAGACACTTTCCAGAATTGAAAGTTCTCTTGAGTACCTCTTCATGCTCCGCAGCATGCTCAAATCTTAAAAAGATAACGTTAAGGACCTGTTCAAGACTAGGATCACCCACTGGATCAAGAAGAAATACAGAGCGGCCCCAGATGACCTGACTTTACCCCGCCTAACTCTTTAGAAAACTTGCTTGAAAAAGAGACTCAGCACAGACTCAATGCGGCTGGCAAGTGTGTGGCTGTGTGGGCAGCTACACAATGAAGGATTACCAATTCAGTCTAACTACTCTCAAGATGGGACAGCCATTGTTAAACGGAGATGGAGGAGCTAGTGGAACACTTCAAAGTTCATCTCAATGGAGGCCTAGAGCTGGTGATAGAAGGCAAAATCGTTCCCAGTGCTAGCATTAGGTGTGCACTGGACTCAGCCGATACCACCTCGAGGGAAATGTATGCGAGCTTCCTGCTGCTTTGGCAATACACCTTGCTCCGGGTCTTCGACATCATGCTAGAGGTGCAGCAGCATCTTGTTAATGTGCCCTTCATTGGTAAACATCTCTTTAACCGTCAAGTTAACTTTATACTGTAGAAAATAAAAAAGGAAAAGGAGACTGCCAAGGCGATGTGCGTCCTACAGACCTCGACACATAAGCATAGGTCTGCCTTCCAAAAACAGCAGGGGAGAGGAGATCCTAAAAACGTGTGCCTTCTCAGAGGCAAGGGTATCTCCAGCAGCAGTCCTTTCAGGACACACAAGGACTTACATCCTACAGCAGGGGCAGATGCCACGGCAGTGGTAGAAGCAAAGGGAGATGTGACTCCAACTGGGGCCGCTCTGCTTCTTCACCTTGGCTCCTCTTCCATGCCCCTTGATTACACAACAACTGTAGGGAGGACATAACCTTTGAAATATGAGTGCTCTCTTGGTACAGTAGGGGTTTGCCTGGAGTTTCACACCAAGCCACTAAACATGCTCATTTCCATCCTCCGTTCCGACCATCTATAACTGCTAAAGGGGGAAATGCAGGCCAACGAGCCATCACGGTGAAGGTATCTACTCTATGTACTCCCTGATTCCCCCAAAAGTAATGGACTCTGGGGCCAATCCTAGACCTCTGGCTACAAAACCACTATATCCTGTACAAGCACTAATACTAATACAGGACATCAACACACTGCTCCAATGAGGGCACTACATGGTGTCATTCCGCTTCAGAGATGCCTTCTTCCACATCCCCATATATCCAAGCTACCTGCATTTAGTTGTAAGTGGACCACACTACAAGTTCAAAGTTCTACCCTTAAGCGGTCACTACAGCCCAAGGGTGTTTTCAAAATGTATATTTGCACCAAAACGCCATTCACAGTTTTCCTTACCTAGACGATACTCTGTGTCTCTACTATGCAGGTTAGGCTTCTCTATCAATATGGAAAAACCCTGTCTCCAGCCCCTGCAGGTTCAGCCATTTTTAGGGTCTGTTCTAAACTTTCTCCCGGTGAAAGCCTGCCTCAATCAAGGAAGGGTGATTGCATTTTCATACATGGTGTCCTCTATTGTGAGGACAATAATGAGACTGTTAGAGATGATGACTTTATGCATAGCAATAAAACATCACAGAAGGTTGAGAATGCACCCCAGGTAGAAGTGTCTAGCGAGGCAATGGTCACAAGCAGAGGGTCACTGGCAAGATCTGGTGTTGACAGAGCGACACTCTGCACACCTCCTGTTGTAGAATATCTGCAGTGACCATTACCCCAGATAACTCACTCATGGGGTGGGGAGCACACCTCAACCACATGACTGTATAACGTACCTAAATACTGCAACAACAGTTACCATAGCAGCTACCTGTAACTCATGGAAGTTTAGCTCTAAAGGTTTTACATACTTCTTTGAGGCAAAACAGTCCTAATTAAGAGATGTGGCACTGGACATTAAGCACCTCATTCAGCTCCAAGCTGAGCGTCTGCGTAGGTGAACAAAGACTTTGCAGATGTACTAAGCAGGACACATCAACAAGTCCTCAAGTGGGAGATGAAACCTAAAGTCCTCCAAAAACGTTTGCCAATGGAGTACTCTCACCATGTATTACCCACTGTGCAAAATAGAAACTGCCAAAACATTGCTTACAGGTACCCACACATACATACACACACACACAATACAAAGCAGCTGAATCAGGCTCCCAGGCTTCATGCAACTCAATCCAGTTATCTGTCACCTGAAGTCTTAGAGCTTAGTTACCTCAAACTTCCAGAGTAGTGTATTAAAAGCCTGCGTGAAGCCTTTAACCCCATCAAACATGCCTGTTACACATCTAAGTGGAAATGATTTATCCACTATTGTATTTGTAAACACACCGGCCCCCTCAAAGTCTCTGTGCAGAAGAACATTTGTTACTTGTTGCATATGCAAAAAGCATGATTGGCAAACACTTCTGTCCGCCTGACCCCAGCAGCCTCTATGCAGAAAAGGTGCTCAGGAAAAGTGTAAACTCTGTATCTGTCTAGCTTTATGTACCAACTTCCCCAAACTATTACTGATTCCTCAAACCCATTCAGAACTTTATTCCGTTTCATCTATGCTAGTAACACTCCCTCTGCTAAATGATGCCCTCTCTCCCACTTGTGAGAATTACTTTATTTGTAAACTTTGGAGGAGTGTTTTGCCATATATTTCAGGCTTTTTTCCAAGTCTTTTTCAAAATAGTGATTAAGGTAACCTTTCAGCCAAGTGTTTGTTTTCACTTTCATCACTGATACAGAAACTAACTTTTTGCAAATCAAATTCAAGACGGATTTTGGTATGTTATGGAACCTTCTCATCAGCGTACTGGCCTCTGTATGTGTTTAGAAATGGACAGAAATACTCTGACAACAGGCGGGTTAAACAGTTTGGGACATTATTCTGACTAGGATTCATAAACTTTGACTGGCACATTTTAAACATCAATATGCTAATATATTTAATCTGTTTGCCTGAAATTCTAAAAAATTTGGAAGCGGAAGTCTAACATTAAGGTCATATCCATGTATTGTGATGGCCAGTCTTGAAGCATTTTTAAGATGTGTGAAAAACCAATGTTGCATATATTCTCCACAAATCAGGGTAAGCAACTTATCTTTCGGATGCAGCTATGAACGGTTCATCAGAAGGAGTAGTAAATGTTATACTATTGCATATTGGTTACCTGTTTGCAAGTGGTTAAATTATGGGTGAGAATTAAATTGCTATTTTGAGAAGGGAGGGTACAAGAGGTAACAAGGATTAGAATTGTGGATATGGCAGTAGCAATGTTTCAAGGTTAAGAGCCTAATAAAAAGCATTGCAGTCGTTGGCAGTTGATTTTGTATCAAAGGGAACTTCCTCTAGGTTATTCCAGTGTTCTGTTAGAACTTGAAAATATAAATATGGTTTTTGTAATCTAAAATAGAAATACATCTGGGTGCATTCCCATACATTGCATCAGAGAACTGAGAGCAGTGTGTTTTTTGACTCCTAAGGCACGTCAACTATATGAGGAGAAAGAACTAAAAAAAATTGGGATTCAATTTAAAGGTTCTAGCCTACATATGAAATGTGGCCATTAAAGGCAAGCCCCAGTTTGGACAACTGTAAGTTAAACGTGACTGAGTCAGCTAAGGCTGTGATTTGTTTAAACGTCGACAAAAGCAAGCACTGAACGGTACAAGCACATCCAAGCTAACTCATGGCGATTGTTCCATAGCAATGATGAGGAATCCACTGAAGTGCAATAAGAGGGAAAGCTGCAATAAGCACACTGCCCTCTAAAATATAAAGTCCTTTTTATGCAACTACCTGATTGCAGCGTGGCTGCTGTCCTTCCTATGAAAATGGAAGGAAATTGCTTCAGACATGTGGGTTTAATGTAGTGGCAACATGATCCTTTCTCTAGTTTGATCCTTCCTAGTAGACTGGAATTTGTTAAGTGCAGGAAGTAGAAGATATCAGGCATTCTGTGACCGCTCCTGCCAGCTCTCCAGGTTTCCAGGGAAACGTAGGAGGTCCTGCAGTGGAAACGCTGGAGCATAGAGAGGTGTGTGGCGAGTGAGGAGGTGAACTCTAGTTATGCATCTGCGAGCTACTGACAACTGCAGGGACCAATGGGAAGGGGTGTGATTCTAGAGAGCAAAAAGCCACTTATCGTGTCCGGTTCTAAAGGGCCTGGTCCGTGACATCGCTCTCCCAGGTTGTGGCCCTCTAGCCAAGGTGATATCCACTGCAAGTGCGCCGCTAGGTAGTAGCCTTCGAAGGACGGGGTTCCAAATCCACCTCCACCAACCAGAAGTTGCAGTTTTTTCAGTGCTATATAGTGGTGTTTGTTTCCCCAGATGAGATCGCCCAACAGTGTGTCTAGGTCACAGAAAAACTCTGAAGGGGTAAGGGAGGGTCAATGGGGAGATTTGCAGAATAATAGAGGAGCCGGGGTAGGATTGCCATTTTGGACACGGCTATCTTCTCAGTGCTGGCTAAAGGCAGATTCTTCCAGAACTGTACTTGTGATTTCAAGGCTGACCGGGTGTTCCACACGTTACCGTCATAGAGGTCGACCGGGGAGTCGTAGAGGTGGATTCCAAGGTACCAAACCATGGTCCCTCGTCAGCTGAGTGGGATTTCCCCAAGATGCACCTCCAATGGGGCAATGCCGGGTAGTAGTGAATACACAGACGACTTCGGCCAGTTGACCTTGAGACCCGCTGGTTGTATGAAACTTGGTGTGAATGTGGGAGAAGTTGGCACAGACATCCCGGAGATACAGGATTAGGTCATTGGTGTAGAGGAACGCTGCATGTGTCTTGTCATCTAGGGTTGTTCCCCAGTTCTCTCCCTCCCTGCGAAGCCAAATGGTGAGGGGCTCCATTGCCATCGCGAATAACAAGAATAAGGGGCACCCCTGCCTATTTCCCCTACCCACCAGAAAGGGGGGCGAGATGAATCGACCGAAGCAACTCCGGGAGGTATAGTTTTGTATATGCCAGTAGGCGGTCTCGTTTATGGTCTAGTAGTATCTGAGAATGCCTTTATGAAGTCGTGTTGCATGTAGAGGGTGACGCTGGTGTGCAAGGTGATTTTAGAATGGGGCCCAAGCGGGCCACATGGATCAGTCAAGCAAGTAGGCGACCCGATTTTTCGCCTTTCTAATCTGTTTTGGCCACATATGCACCAAAATTGTAGCTAGCAATGGTCATGTGATGGGGCTTGGCCTCTGCCAGCACAGGGCCTTTAGAGGCATCACACTCTGTGGCTCTCTCCAGCAGCGGTAGAAGTCGTTCACCCTCTTCCATCTCCATGTCTAATGTCATGCATACTTCCACTATCTCCTGCAGACATTCCTCCCTCATGACCACCTTTAAGGCGTCTCACTGGATCGCCCTAGTAAATGCTGATTTATGGTTCTCTTTGAATTAATGTTTGTGGGACTCATGTCTCATGAAAGATTGGGTCCTCCAAACAGTCTCGGGGAAGTCGACTTGTAGGCGTGGGGGAGTCGGGCCATTCCATTTCAAGTTTACCACAGGTGCATCATGGTTTGAAATATTGTGGCCCAGGTAGTCCGCATTGCGGACTATGGTTAGTAGAGAAAGGGAGCATAATATGCGGTCTAAGTGTACGTACAAGTTATGAGGTGCAGAGTAGTAGTAGAGTCAGGAGTTTGAGTGTGTGGCCCTCCATACATCTGCATGTGCCCACTGGCGGCCCACTACGCAAAGTGCCTCGATTGTGTGTGGGGCAGGAGCGAGGCAACGGTGGGTGGGGGCGGTCAAGTTGAGTATTGAGCACACAGTGTTAGTCCCTGCCCAGCACCCACATATTTTGAGTTATTTGGGCTAGCGCTCCCGAGAGCGTGGCCCAGAAGGGTCCTTGTTTTTTTTTTTTTTTTGTTAAATTATTTATTGAAATTCCAACAGAAGCAAGTTAGTACATTCAGTTCAGCAGTGTCATCAACAAATTACAGAGGATCCTTGGAACATATACAGATGCATTAGGTATCTGGCAGCAGTGTAGTTTCGTCAGACATTCACAACAATTGACCATTCTAATAAGAGAGAGGAGGGAGTCATACAAGGCAAGTTAGATCACAATTATAGTCATACATTATGGAGCTGTGTGCGCTCCAGGCCCGGGATCGGCCTCTTGTATAGGTGTGTGTGTATCGGACTGCCCATGGGAGTGTGATTATCAGAGGCATCCTCAGCCAAGCCGTGTAAATAAGTGACCAATGGCCCCCAAATGTCATGTGGCCTGCTCGCGTTCGGCATAAGATTCCAGAACTCTGTCAATTGTGTGTGACAATATGCCACATCAGCAAGCCATGATTTGAGCATTGGTGCGAGTCTCCGCCCCCAGTGTATCGCCACTCTACGCTTGCTAGGACCAGTAGCATGGCCACTGTAAGAAAGTGGCTCTGTATATACTGAACCAAAGTAAGGTTCGGTGTGCACAGAGTCCACAGTCCCCAGAGGTTTGGCAGAGGCTAAAGTTAGATATAACCTTACTCTCTAAAGTGGTAGCTTGGTCGAGCAGTAAGGCAGTATCAGAGGACAGTGTAAAGCATTTGTTGTACACACTGTCAGCAAATGGTCTCACACACTCAAGAACTGAACTCTAGGCCAATTGTTTTGTATATAAAAAATATATTGTTGTTTTATTTTAGAACCACAAGTAGGTATAAAAATACTTTCTCAGAATGAGATGCTTTAGTTATATACTTTCAATACACAATAGACTTTTAAAGGCAATAGCTACAGTTGTTGCAATAGGCAACATAATTCAAACACAATTATAACATTGAGCTCAATGGGGAATTTTAAGTAAGTGCAATATCAATTACTTTGCGTATGATTTTCTTACTCAGGGCTGGATCCTGGATTCAGCCCTGGTGCATTTCCTGTAAACAGTTGGAAGAAATCGTTTTTGTTACACAGGCGATTTTTAAGGAATATTTGTTCGTTTCAAAAATCAACACTTTGAAGAATTTCTGGAGAAAACCAGGCAATGTTATCCTATGGAGGAAAATCAGGTTATCGGTAAGTACAGTTGTAATTGCTTTTCAGGGTCAGTGCTGGGCACCAAGATCCAGCACTGGGATCTCTCCTGATAACAGGTGAGTAATTTCGTTTTCGTTGATCGGACGATTTTTAGTGAATATTTTAAAGTTTCAAAACTCGACACTTAGAAGAAATTTCAGTGTAAACCAGTCAATGTTACCCTATGGAGAAAATGTAGGTAATCGGCTTCCAGGTAAGTACTCGACTGGCAGAGTTAAGGTTCTGGGCATAGACTCGGGGGTCCCCCAGGGTCAGGTAGGTACAGTTGGTACACCCTCAGCGGCACAGGGGCGGCCGGGTGCAGAGTGAGTTAGGCCCAATGTTAGCCTATGGCGGGCAGGGGGCCCTTGGTTGGTGGCTGCTAGCAGGCAGGCCACGTGGCTGTGGGAGCTGGGCTCCTGGTCACTTACACAGGGCAAGTGGGGAAGTAGAATAGGATAGGTGTTGCAATCCCAGGGGCACTCGGATGGCTGGGTGCAGGGTGCTTTTGAGCCGTCGGGCGCTCAATGGAGAAGTTTCCAGATGAACAAAGGCTGCAAGCTCGGGGACGGAGATTCTTCAGGTGCGACCACTTCGAGAGGTAAGTTGGGAAGCTGTAGGTTAGGTAGGCACCCCGGAGTTGGGCACAGGGGGCCGCAGGGCACCGGGTGCAGGGGTGTCTTTTTGCTTCAGGAAATCTTACCCTCTGCTGGTCGTGGTTGGAGGGGTCCCTGGTTCTGAGGCTGCAGGCGTCGGCAGGAGCGTCGAGGAGGGTCACAAGGCAGTCAGGTCCTCCGGGGTTTTCGAGGTTGCTGACCACTGGAGACGCCGGGGTTTAGCAGGAGCAGGTTCGAGGGTCGACAGGCCTGTAGGGCTGGGGCCAAGTCAGTTGGTGTCTTCCTCTTGTTAGCAGCTGCACGGCAGGTCTTCTTTCTTCTTGTTCTTCTTGCTTGTTTCGGATTCGGGATCTGAGGAAGGAAGGTTCAGGGTGCCCCTAAATACTAAATTTAGGGGCGTTGTAGGTAAAGGGCAGGGACCAATGGGTCCCTTCGCTGGGGTGGGTACACCCCCTATCCTGCCACTCTCCAGTGGGAGGGGGGCAGGAGCCTAGTCCTGATTGGGCAGGGCTCCCCATCTTCAAGATGGCGAGAGCCCGGAGATGTGCTTCACCTCGCCTCCCCCATCTGAAGGGTGGGGTTGGCAGAGGCTGGCACACCCCCTTTCCTCACTTGGGGTTTCCCGCCAGTCTTCCCGCCAGAGTGGGGGCTAGAACCAGTGGGGACCAGTTGCTGAGTACAGCAAGTGGTCTGGGGAGGCTCACAAAGGCGGCATGCCTTTGAAGCTTCCCCCTGCCCATCCTGGGGAGGAGACCTAGCACCTCGCCCAGGACGTGCATTGTTGCAGGCCCAGGAGAGCGGATGGCTCTCTACCCAGGGGTCCAGCAACATGTCTGCTGGGTGGCAGCCTAGGCAGGCTCTCAGGCAAGACGTGGATTGTGGGTTAGGTTCAGGGGGCAACTCTAAGTTTATCAAAACATCAAGATCCACCATATGGGTAATGATCTAAATAATGAAGTAAAGGGCCTATAGAGGGTAGGGGAAAAGAATAAATTGTGTTCCTATTCCATGATAGGACATACACAAACGTTGTTTAAATACCCCTCACACATCAAAAGGACCCTTGATGTCATGCTTCATCATTGGGGTCTTCCCATCCCACTGTGGGATGGGGCGTGCTACAACCTGCGACTGCGCGGGAGCACTTATCTAAAAGACTATGTGTGGTGCAGGGGTGGTGAGAAGAAGGGTCAAAAGGTGAAATTAAAAGGAACTGGCCTCATGGACATAAAACAATTTAATAGGTCATTGAGGCTGAACCTGTTAAAATAGTGATTTGGAAAGGTCATGCATATAATGAGCTGACTTTCCTAAAAAGTCAACATGTTTCGAAGCTCAAGGCTTCTTCATCAGGACTAAGAAGATCCCTTCTGCGCTCACTTATTGCTTTAAGAAGTGAAAATAATCATATACAAAAAGGAAATGCAGTTATTCATGCAGTATAAAGTACCTGTTTGTACTTCTAAATGTAAATCAGTAAGTACTATATGTTAATCTGTAAAAAGGGGAAAATATTGAAGTATTAATAACGCCATACACGGCGTTGTCTCACGAAGACCTGCAAAGACAACACATGTGTCAAAGTGACTGTTAATACAACATAGTGCTATAGTGGTGCATGGACCTGTGAAAGAAATCGGGAAAAGGGAAAAACATACAATGACACACAACATATAACATAAAACACACACTCTATTAAGTGACTATGATAATAAAGAGGCAGTATGTATAACAATGTATATACACAATACATACAATGTATGAATGGGTGTATTGCCCCATGAGCCTCAGGTACGGATGAGCAGGAAGAAGTCACTCGTTACTATGAGGGAAAAAGATGGTATAAAAATGAAGAGAGAGACACGATCAGGTAGTGCGCGTCCTCTTGCCGAGTAAATAATGAAAATTAATGAAAATTTAACGAAGAAAACTCGGACCATGACGGCTAAGCCGTACTTACATGCTGTCAGACAGAATTTGCCCCATACTGCTCACCCGCGGCTCCGCTGTATGACTAGGGAGTGCGGTAAGCGGCTTATTTATACACAAGTAACGAGAGCAGATCAGAAACACCCGTGAAACTGGCGCGAGACATACCGGAAGTAAGCTAATCAGCTCGATTTTCCCAAGGCACTAGAGCGCTGACTCACTTGCACAGCGGAAGTGAGTATTCCGTACGTGTGTAACAACCAAGTGAATGTCGTACTATAGAGCTGCGGCATGGTTATCCACCATCACGTTTAGTTCTCAAATGAAAAAAATGAATGGAAGTGAGGGTAGTACAGCAAGAAGGTACTGCATATAAGATGCAACCCTGGAGCTTGAACTAATACCAATTCAATAGGCAAATAAAAAATAAACGATTCTATAATGCGGTGTGGTTGATGCCCATCATCGCGTGTGGTTATCTACGAGAGATTTACGGGACATTGCGATAAGTGATGTTGTAGTGAAAGCCCTGTCAATGTATTGATGCGTTTCAAGAAGTAAAAATTAACGCTCATTGAACAGCGCAAGGCACAACAGGTGTCAGATAATAAAGACGATAATGGTGAAAGGAAAGCTAGCGAAATCAGGCAAAATCAAGGATGTAAAGGAAAATACTGATGTATCATTAGGACCTCTACATACAGGGACTAAAACGCTGAGATACAGTTAGTGCCCTGTGTATAGTAATGAAGGGAGTCAGGTGTAATGACTACTTTAACCTATTAGCTGGGCCCACGGAATTTCGTCATTCAATCCCTGGTCATGTGTCCCCAGACGGAATACCCAACGTTGTTCCTTCTCCAGAAGGTCCTTTTCATGACGGATTTGTTCGATCACTGTCCATTTTATGTCGTCAACGTTGTGGTTGGTTGACAGATAGTGGGTTGCCATTTTAGTAGTACTCTTCTTGCACCTCACATTACTTCTATGTTCACCGATCCGTATCTTAACTGGTCTGGACGTCATCCCGATATACTCCAGATTGCACGGGCAAGTGATCATGTAGATTACATTTTTACTATTACAGTTAGTAAATCGTCTTTGTTCCCACACAGACCCATTAGAGAATGTAATTTTCTTACTTTTTGTAGTAAGGGCACAGGTACTGCAATTTCCGCAGGGATGATGACCCTGGATAGGTTGGGAATTGAAGGGAGCCAGGTTAGTTTCCCATGTGGTATGTGGCCTCGTATGCACAAGGATATCTCTCAGATTTCTGCCTCTTTTGTGAGAAAACATAGGTTTTGGAAAAGAAAGTTTACCACAGTTCAGTATTCTCCAATGTTTATTAATTGTAATAGTAAAAATGTAATCTACATGATCACTTGCCCGTGCAATCTGGAGTATATCGGGATGACGTCCAGACCAGTTAAGATACGGATCGGTGAACATAGAAGTAATGTGAGGTGCAAGAAGAGTACTACTAAAATGGCAACCCACTATCTGTCAACCAACCACAACGTTGACGACATAAAATGGACAGTGATCGAACAAATCCGTCATGAAAAGGACCTTCTGGAGAAGGAACAACGTTGGGTATTCCGTCTGGGGACACATGACCAGGGATTGAATGACGAAATTCCGTGGGCCCAGCTAATAGGTTAAAGTAGTCATTACACCTGACTCCCTTCATTACTATACACAGGGCACTAACTGTATCTCAGCGTTTTAGTCCCTGTATGTAGAGGTCCTAATGATACATCAGTATTTTCCTTTACATCCTTGATTTTGCCTGATTTCGCTAGCTTTCCTTTCACCATTATCGTCTTTATTATCTGACACCTGTTGTGCCTTGCGCTGTTCAATGAGCGTTAATTTTTACTTCTTGAAACGCATCAATACATTGACAGGGCTTTCACTACAACATCACTTATCGCAATGTCCCGTAAATCTCTCGTAGATAACCACACGCGATGATGGGCATCAACCACACCGCATTATAGAATCGTTTATTTTTTATTTGCCTATTGAATTGGTATTAGTTCAAGCTCCAGGGTTGCATCTTATATGCAGTACCTTCTTGCTGTACTACCCTCACTTCCATTCATTTTTTTCATTTGAGAACTAAACGTGATGGTGGATAACCATGCCGCAGCTCTATAGTACGACATTCACTTGGTTGTTACACACGTACGGAATACTCACTTCCGCTGTGCAAGTGAGTCAGCGCTCTAGTGCCTTGGGAAAATCGAGCTGATTAGCTTACTTCCGGTATGTCTCGCGCCAGTTTCACGGGTGTTTCTGATCTGCTCTCGTTACTTGTGTATAAATAAGCCGCTTACCGCACTCCCTAGTCATACAGCGGAGCCGCGGGTGAGCAGTATGGGGCAAATTCTGTCTGACAGCATGTAAGCACGGCTTAGCCGTCATGGTCCGAGTTTTCTTCGTTAAATTTTCATTAATTTTCATTATTTACTCGGCAAGAGGACGCGCACTACCTGATCGTGTCTCTCTCTTCATTTTTATACCATCTTTTTCCCTCATAGTAACGAGTGACTTCTTCCTGCTCATCCGTACCTGAGGCTCATGGGGCAATACACCCATTCATACATTGTATGTATTGTGTATATACATTGTTATACATACTGCCTCTTTATTATCATAGTCACTTAATAGAGTGTGTGTTTTATGTTATATGTTGTGTGTCATTGTATGTTTTTCCCTTTTCCCGATTTCTTTCACAGGTCCATGCACCACTATAGCACTATGTTGTATTAACAGTCACTTTGACACATGTGTTGTCTTTGCAGGTCTTCGTGAGACAACGCCGTGTATGGCGTTATTAATACTTCAATATTTTCCCCTTTTTACAGATTAACATATAGTACTTACTGATTTACATTTAGAAGTACAAACAGGTACTTTATACTGCATGAATAACTGCATTTCCTTTTTGTATATGATTATTTTCACTTCTTAAAGCAATAAGTGAGCGCAGAAGGGATCTTCTTAGTCCTGATGAAGAAGCCTTGAGCTTCGAAACATGTTGACTTTTAGGAAAGTCAGCTCATTATATGCATGACCTTTCCAAATCACTATTTTAACAGGTTCAGCCTCAATGACCTATTAAATTGTTTTATGTCCATGAGGCCAGTTCCTTTTAATTTCACCTTTTGACCCTTCTTCTCACCACCCCTGCACCACACATAGTCTTTTAGATAAGTGCTCCCGCGCAGTCGCAGGTTGTAGCACGCCCCATCCCACAGTGGGATGGGAAGACCCCAATGATGAAGCATGACATCAAGGGTCCTTTTGATGTGTGAGGGGTATTTAAACAACGTTTGAGTATGTCCTATCATGGAATAGGAACACAATTTATTCTTTTCCCCTACCCTCTATAGGCCCTTTACTTCATTATTTAGATCATTACCCATATGGTGGATCTTGATGTTTTGATAACCTTTGACCTGAGGAGGACGTATCCACCGTCAGTGTCCCTAGGGGCACTACCTCTTCTCTCCCTAACTTTGTTTTTTGTAGGCAACTCTAAGTTGCCCTCTGTCGTGCATCTTACATTAAATCCCACACTGACATCAGTGTGGGTTTAATGTGCTGAGAAGTTTGATACCAAACTTCTCAGTCTTCAGTGTAGCCATCATGGTGCTGTGGAGTTCGTGATGACGACCTCCCAGCACCATAGACTCTTAATGGCAGCACTGCACTTACAGTGCCCAGGAATGGACCTGGGTACTGTAGGGGTACAGGGCTCATGCACCTGTACCCTCACCACTGGCATAGTGCACCCAGCTAGAGGGGTGACTGAGGTATGCCAGGGCAGTGTGTTTGTGGGCCTGGCACACAGGGATGTGTACCACGTCGACTCTCTGTTTTGTTCTGCACCAAGATACTCAGCCTGCAAAGGCAGTGTGTGTGTGTCAGGGTACAGGGCCTCTAAGGGTGGCACAATAAGTGCTGCAGCCCTTAGAGGCCTTCTCTGGTCACAGTGCCCTGGGTACCTATGGTACCATTTACCAGGGGCTGACATGTGGCCAGAGATGCCAATTGGATTTAGGCTTCAATGCAGTTTTAGGGAAGGAACACAGGCCCTGGGCACCTGATTGGCAGGAGCCCAGGGCACACTCAGTCAAAGTACATCAGCAATTCAGCAAAAAGTGGGGGCATACCATGCAAGAAAGATGGCACTTTCTCACACAACCCCCTCCCCCCCCTCCCTCCAATGAAAGGTGATGAGACTAACCTTGCCCTATGGAGTCTTCATTGTCTAAGTGGAAGAACCTGGAAAGTCTATCTGCATTGGCATGGGCAGTCCCAGGTCTGTGTTCCACTTCAAAGTCCATCCCCTGTAGGGAGATGGACCACCTTAGTAGTTTTGGATTTTCCCCTTTCATTTGCATTAGCCACCTGAGAGGTCTGTGGTCAGTTTGAACCAGGAAGTGAGTACCAAACGAGTATGGCCTCAACTTCTTCAGGGACCAAACCACAGCAAAGGCCTCCCTCTCAATGGCACTCCAACGCTGCTCTCTGGGGAGAAGCCTCCTGCTTATAAAAGCAACAGTTTGGTCTTGGCCTTCATCATTGGTCTGGGATAGGACCGCTCCTATCCCTAGCTCAGAGGCATCAGTCTGCACTATGAACTGCTTGGCATAATCTGGAGCTTTTAGAATTGGTGCTGCGCACATTGCTTCTTTCAGGGTGTCAAAAGCCTTTTGGCAACTAACTGTCCAGTTAACCTTCTTGGGCATCTTCTTGGAGGTAAGTTCTGTGAGGGGAGTCACAATGGACCCATACCCCTTCACAAACCTCCTGTAGTACCCAGTCAAGCCAAGGAATGCCCTGACTTGAGTCTGGGTTGTGGGAGCTTCCCAGTCCAGGATGGCCTGGATCTTGGGTTGTAAGGGTTGTACCTGGCCTCCACCAACAAGGTGGCCCAAGTACACCACAGTGCCCTGCCCTATCTGGCATTTGGATGCCTTGATAGTTAGGCCTGCAGTTTGCAGGGTCTTTAAAACCTCCCCAAGGTGGATCAGGTGATCCTGCCAGGTGGAGCTAAAGACCGCAATATCATCAAGATAAGCTGCACTAAAGGACTCCATCCCAGCCAGGACTTGGTTCACCAACCTCTGGAAGGTGGCAGGGGCATTCTTTAACCCAAAAGACATCACAGTGAACTGACAGTGCCCATCAGGTGTGGAGAATGCTGTCTTCTTTTGCTCCTGGGGCCATGCCAATCTGCCAGTACCCTGCAGTTAAATCAAAGGTACTGAGAAAATTGGCTGCCCCTAGTTTGTCTATCAACGCATCTGCTCTTGGAATGGGGTGAGCATCTGTCTTGGTGACAGAGTTGAGCCCTCTATAGTCCACACAGAACCTCATTTCTCTCTTTCCACCCTGTGGATGAGGTTTGGGGACTAGAACCACTGGGCTGGCCCAGGGGCTCTCAGAGGGTTCAATAACCCCTAACTCCAGCATCTTGCTGACTTCAGCTTTGATGCTTTCCTTGACTTGGTCTGACTGTCGATAGATCTTGTTCTTGACAGGTGCACTGTCACCAGTGTCCACATCATGGGTACACCAGTTTGTCAGACCAGGGGTCATGGAAAAGAGGCTAGCATACTGCTGCAAGACTTCCTTGCATTCAGCCTGCTGTTGGGCAGAGAGGGTGTCTGAAAAGACAACTCCATCTACTGACCCATCTTTTGGGCTGTAGGAGAGGAGATCAGGGAGAGGTTCACTCTCTGCTTCCTGTTCCTCATCAGTCACCATCAGCATGGTGATGTCAGCCCTGTCATTGTAGAGCTTAAGGCGGTTCACATGGATAACCCTTTTGGGTGTCCTGCTAGTGCCCAGGTCAACCAGGTAAGTGACCTCACTCTTTTTCTCTAGAATAGGGTAAGGGCCACTCCATCTATCTTTGAGTGGCCTTGGTGCCACTGGCTCCAAAACCCACACCTGTTGCCCAGGTTGATATTCATCCAGTGCAGCTTTTTGGTCATATCAGTGCTTCTGAAGCTCCTGGCTGGCCTCAAGATTCTTGGATGCCTTTTCCATGTACTCAGCCATTCTGGACCTTAGGCCAAGCACATAGTCCACAATGTCTTGCTTAGGTTCTTGGAGAGGCCTCTCCCAACCCTATTTCACAAGACAGAGTGGTCCCCTCACAGGATGACCAAACAGAAGTTCAAAGGGGGAAAACCCTACTCCCTTCTTTGGCACTTCTCTGTAAGCGAAAAGCAGGCATGGCAACAGGACATCCCATCTCCTTTTGAGTTTTTCAGGGAGTCCCATGATCATGCCTTTTAATGTCTTGTTGAACCTTTCAACAAGGCCATTGGTTTGTGGATGGTATGGTGTAGTAAACTTGTACTGCACTCCACACTCCTTCCACATGTGTTTCAGGTAAGCAGACATGAAGTTGGAACCTCTGTCTGAAACCACCTCCTTAGGAAACCCTACCCTGGTGAAGACACCCAGGAGGGCCTTGGCTACTGCAGGAGCTGTAGTAGTCCTAAGTGGAATTGCTTCAGGGTGCCTAGTAGATGATCCACTACTACTAGAATGAACTTGTTCCCTGAGGCTGTGGGAGGTTCAAGTGGACCCACAATGTCCACACCTACCTTTTCAAAGGGCACCCCCACCACAGGCAGTGGTATGAGGGGGGCCACTGGCCTGACAGGTAACACTGGAGTTGACAAACTCCTTCACCTTTTGGTGCATCTGGGGCCAGTAAAAGTGACTAACTAGCCTTTCCCAAGTTTTGGTTTGCCCCAGATGTCCAGCTAGGGGGATGTCATGAGCCAAAGTTAGGAGGAACTCCCTGTACTTCTGTGGCACTACCACCCTCCTGGTGGCTCCAGGAGTGGGGTTTCTTGCCTCCGTGTACAGTAATCCCTCTTCCCAATAGACTCTGTGGGTACCACTGACATCTCCCTTTGCTTCTGAAACAGCTTGCTGCCTCAGGCTTTCAAGAGTGGGACAGTCTTGCTGACCCTGGCACAGCTCTTCCCTAGAGGGTCCCCCTGGGCCCAAGAGTTCAACCTGGTAAGGGTCAAGCTCCATAGGCTCAGTTCCCCCTGGGGTGTCCAAGTCCTCTCCCTGTGAGGAGGGGTCCCGAGTGGTTTGCTGTACAGAAGCTGGTCCCCCAGTCTTCTTACCTTTTCTCTTGGTTGGTTGGGCCATACGTTCAGGCTCCAAACCTACTTTTTCACCCTTCCTCTTGCTCTGTGCTCTAGTTTGCACACACACCAATTCAGGGATACCCAGCATGGCTGCATGGGTCTTTAGCTCAACCTCAGCCCAGGCTGAGGTTTCCAGGTCATTTCCTAGCAGACATGCAGCTGGTAACTTTTGAGAGACCACTACCTGTTTCAGGCCAGTAACTCTTCTTCCACCCCCCCCCCCCCAGCCTAATGTCACCATAGCCATTGGATGATTAGTGGTAACACTGTCAGCATTGGTGACTGGGTAGGTTTTCCCAATCAAGTATTGCTCAGGGGAAACCAGTGTGTCTCTCACCATAGTGACACTGGCACCTGTATCCCTCAGAGCTTCTATCCTAGTTCCATTAACCCAGGGGTATTGTAAATACTTCTTTAAGTTGGGTGGCTACACAGCTACAGTGGCAAACTCAACTTCCCCTTCTGAAACTAGAACTGCTTCAGTGTGCATCCTGATTTGCTCTGGGCACACTGTGGATCCCATCTGTAGACTTGCCACCCCAGGTGTAGCTGTACTGGTTGCCTTAGGGGCCTGGTTGTGGGGGCAAGATTTATCTACAGTTAAGTGTCCCAACTTCTTACAGTTGTTACACCAGGCCTTTGTGGGATCAAAGCTCTTCCCCCTATAAGGCTGAGGCACATAGGGAGTAGTTTGGGACCCACCCCCTGTACAGGTTTTTGGGGCCCTTTAGAAGACTCAGACTTTTTATCTTGGGGATTCTCACCACCTTTCCCCTGGGGAGGTTTTGTAACCACCTTCTTCTGGTCACCCCCAGTGGTTGTCCTTGTCACCCTAGTCTTGACCCAGTGGTCTGCCTTCTTTCCCAATTCTTGGGGAGAAATTAGACCTAGGTCTACCAAAAGCTGATGCAACTTTTCATTTGTGCAATTACTTAGTATATGTTCCTTCATAAACAAATTGTAAAGTCCAGGAAAATCAAGCACATTTTGTCCAGCTAACCAACCATCCAGTGTCTTTACTGAGTAGTCTACGAAGTCAATCCAGGACTGGGTCTGGGTTTTGTGAGCCCCCCTGAATCTAATTCTATACTCCTCAGTGGTGAGCCCAAATCCCTCAATCAGAGTCTTCTTCATGAGGTCATAGGACCCTGCATCTGGCCCAGAGAGGGTCAGAAGCCTGTCTCTGCAGTTACCAGAGAACAGTTCCCACAGGAGTGCCCCCCAGAGAGGTTTCTTTACTTTTCTCATTTCACAGGTCCTCTCAAAGGCTGTGAACCATTTTGGGATTTTAGGATCAGAAGTTTCCTCCCTATCCTTAGTTTTAGTATTGCTGCCACCATTGATGGGTGCTAAACCCATCTCCTTTCTTTCCTTCTCTAGAGCCAGGAGTCTGGTCTCTAGGTCCAGTCTTTTGGCAAACCTTGCTAAAAGGCTGTCCTCCTCACTGAGGCTATCCTCGGTGTCCTCTCTGGGACCTGAACCACCTGTGTGACCCCCAGGTCCCCAGAGGTTAACTCTTGGAAATAAGGGTGCAGTGACCCTTTCTTCCCTAGGCAGTGATGGAGGTGGGTTCCTCTCTCCATCCTCCTCACTCCTTTCCTCCTCTGCTTGGTCATCACCATGCTCAGAGGGGTGGGCCTTTGCATACTCAGCCAGGAGCTCCTGGAGCCCTTGTTTGGTTGGATGCTGGCCCATTGGTATGTTTTTAAGTTTACATAAGGACCTTACTTCCTTGAAAGACAAGTGAAGGTAAGGGGTGAGGTTGAGCTCCTCAACCATGTCCTGTATGTCATTATTATCTTCACTAATAGCTGGGTTCTTTTCTTGAGACATTCTAACAAAAAGTTCTAACCCCTCTACCCTTGACTATAGTGACTTTTTATTTTCTAAAATTCTAAAGGGGCTTAAGCAAGGCCCTAACAAGACTTTTAGTAGTTTGGAAAAAAAATGCCAATTTAAAAGAATCAGAATTCTAAAGGCAATTTAAGAGTTCTGTCGTGTGATCAGATGGTAACCCAGTAGTCCAACAAATGCAAGTTTGTATCCCACCGCTGATCCACCAATGTAAGAAAGTGGCTCTGTATATACTGAACCAAAGTAAGGTTCGGTGTGCACAGAGTCCACAGTCCCCAGAGGTTTGGCAGAGGCTAAAGTTAGATATAACCTTACTCTCTAAAGTGGTAGCTTGGTCGAGCAGTAAGGCAGTATCAGAGGACAGTGTAAAGCATTTGTTGTACACACTGTCAGCAAATGGTCTCACACACTCAAGTACTGAACTCTAGGCCAATTGTTTTGTATATAAAAAATATATTGTTGTTTTATTTTAGAACCACAAGTAGGTATAAAAATACTTTCTCAGAATGAGATGCTTTAGTTATATACTTTCAATACACAATAGACTTTTAAAGGCAATAGCTACAGTTGTTGCAATTGGCAACACAATTCAAACACAATTATAACATTGAGCTCAATGGGGAATTTTAAGTAAATGCAATATCAATTACTTTGCGTATGATTTTCTTACTCGGGCTGGATCCTGGATTCAGCCCTGGTGCATTTCCTGTAAACAGTTGGAAGAAATAGTTTTTGTTACACAGGCGATTTTTAAGGAATATTTGTTCGTTTCAAAAATCAACACTTTGAAGAATTTCTGGAGAAAACCAGGCAATGTTATCCTATGGAGGAAAATCAGGTTATCGGTAAGTACAGTTGTAATTGCTTTTCAGGGTCAGTGCTGGGCACCAAGATCCAGCACTGGGATCTCTCCTGATAACAGGTGAGTAATTTCGTTTTCGTTGATCGGACGATTTTTAGTGAATATTTTAAAGTTTCAAAACTCGACACTTAGAAGAAATTTCAGTGTAAACCAGTCAATGTTACCCTATGGAGAAAATGTAGGTAATCGGCTTCCAGGTAAGTACTCGACTGGCAGAGTTAAGGTTCTGGGCATAGACTCGGGGTCCCCAGGGTCAGGTAGGTACAGTTGGTACACCCTCAGCGGCACAGGGGCGGCCGGGTGCAGAGTGAGTTAGGCCCAATGTTAGCCTATGGCGGGCAGGGGCTCCTTGGTTGGTGGCTGCTAGCAGGCAGGCCACGTGGCTGTGGGAGCTGGGCTCCTGGTCACTTACACAGGGCAAGTGGGGAAGTAGAATAGGATAGGTGTTGCAATCCCAGGGGCACTCGGATGGCTGGGTGCAGGGTGCTTTTGAGCCGTCGGGCGCTCAATGGAGAAGTTTCCAGATGAACAAAGGCTGCAAGCTCGGGGACGGAGATTCTTCAGGTGCGACCACTTCGAGAGGTAAGTTGGGAAGCTGTAGGTTAGGTAGGCACCCCGGAGTTGGGCACAGGGGGCCGCAGGGCGCCGGGTGCAGGGGTGTCTTTTCGCGTCGGGAAATCTTACCCTCTGCTGGTCGCGGTTGGAGGGGTCCCTGGTTCTGAGGCTGCAGGCGTCGGCAGAAGCGTCGAGGAGGGTCCTTGGGTGCTGGATTCTGGGTCACAGTCGCCGGGTGGACGTCCTCGTGGTCTTTGTCCACTCAGGCACAGGCCGGGCTCGGCGGGTGCAGAGTGTGCAGGAGTCGCGGTTCCTGGCTGGCACCAGGGGTTTGTTACTTGCTTTGAGCAGAACCACTGCTCGTGGGAGTCCCAGTCTTTTAGAGTCACAAGGCAGTCAGGTCCTCCGGGGTTTTCGAGGTTGCTGACCACTGGAGACGCCGGGGTTTAGCAGGAGCAGGTTCGAGGGTCGACAGGCCTGTAGGGCTGGGGCCAAGTCAGTTGGTGTCTTCCTCTTGTTAGCAGCTGCACGGCAGGTCTTCTTTCTTCTTGTTCTTCTTGCTTGTTTCGGATTCGGGATCTGAGGAAGGAAGGTTCAGGGTGCCCCTAAATAATAAATTTAGGGGCGTTATAGGTAGGTAAAGGGCAGGGACCAATGGGTCCCTTCCCTGGGGTGGATACACCCCCTATCCTGCCACTCTCCAGTGGGAGGGGGGCAGGAGCCTAGTCCTGATTGGGCAGGGCTCCCGATCTTCAAGATGGCGAGAGCCCGGAGATGTGCTTCACCTCGCCTCCCCCATCTGAGGGGTGGGGTTGGCAGAGGCTGGCACACCCCCTTTCGTCACTTGGGGTTTCCCGCCAGTCTTCCCGCCAGAGTGGGGGCTAGAACCGGTGGGGACCAGTTGCTGAGTACAGCAAGTGGTCTGGGGAGGCTCACAAAGGCGGCATGCCTTTGAAGCTTCCCCCTGCCCATCCTGGGGGAGGAGACCTAGCACCTCGCCCAGGACGTGCATTGTTGCAGGCCCAGGAGAGCGGATGGCTCTCTACCCAGGGGTCCAGCTACATGTCTGCTGGGTGGCAGCCTAGGCAGCCTCTCAGGCAAGACGTGGATTGTGGGTTAGGTTCAGGGGGCAACTCTAAGTTGCCCTCTGTCGTGCATCTTACATTAAATCCCACACTGGCATCAGTGTGGGTTTAATGTGCTGAGAAGTTTGATACCAAACTTCTCAGTCTTCAGTGTAGCCATCATGGTGCTGTGGAGTTCGTGATGACGACCTCCCAGCACCATATACTCTTAATGGCAGCACTGCACTTACAGTGCACAGGAATGGACCTGGGTACAGGGCTCATGCACCTGTACCCTCACCACTGGCATAGTGCACCCAGCTAGAGGGGTGACTGAGGTATGCCAGGGCAGTGTGTTTGTCGGCATGGCACACAGGGATGTGTGCCACGTCGAATCTCTGTTTTGTTCTGCACCTAGACACTCAGCCTGCAAAGGCAGTGTGTGTGTGTCAGGGTACAGGGCCTCTAAGGGTGGCACAATAAGTGCTGCAGCCCTTAGAGGCCTTCTCTGGTC
Source organism: Calotriton arnoldi (assembly GCA_963921515.1). Classification (NCBI taxonomy): domain Eukaryota; kingdom Metazoa; phylum Chordata; class Amphibia; order Caudata; family Salamandridae; genus Calotriton; species Calotriton arnoldi. Next base: position 2,791,084 of record CAWUFW010000363.1, read on the forward strand.
ACAGTGCCCTGGGTACCTATGGTACCATTTACCAGGGGCTGATATGTGGCCAGAGATGCCAATTGGGTTTAGGCTTCAATGCAGTTTTAGGGAAGGAACACAGGCCCTGGGCACCTGATTGGCAGGAGCCCAGGGCACACTCAGTCAAAGTACATCAGCAATTCAGCAAAAAGTGGGGGCATACCATGCAAGAAAGATGGCACTTTCTCACAGCCACCAAGCGTCGGCAGGCATCAGGCACTTCTTTGACGTAGCCAAGTAGGCAGAGAAGGGGAGTCGGTGTAAGGGCGGTTGAGGTAATAGGTTTGGGACAGGACCAAGCCAAATGTGTGAAAGAGGCATCAACCACCGAGCAGCGCGCGCATCGCGCATCAGTAATGAGGCCCCGGAAGGGTCCTTGGTTGGTGTTTGGAGCATAGATGCTTCCTATGAGGATGCGCGAACCATCGAGTCGGCCCTCGATCAGCATGTATCGCCCCTATCTGAAAGAGACTATTAGTTATGGATTCCTTACCTTAGAATTACCCCCAGGCATCAGACTCGATCCAGAGAATTTTTCTTCAGCAGTACCCCTGTGCATTGGCAGGTGGCGTCGGTCAACTCCGCGTTCGTCGTTGGCATCGTGATCGCCGTAATGGCGTCGCGGTATCTACTTAGACGCCGCCCCTGGGCGCTGACGTCAGTCATTTCTTTTTCCGCGCCAGCCAGTGCAGATCCGGAGAGAGCGGTACCCTTAGTCTTTTTTGACTAGAGTTTTTTCGACTTTTTGTCAACTTCTTTTTTTGAGTCGTTCGACTCCTGGTGCAAGGAATGTCACATCGACAGACCGGCTTCAAACCTTGTGACTCCTGTCACAAGTTGATGTCGGTCACGGACCCACATCTCGTGTGCCTCTGTTTTTTGGAGCGCGACCATGACCCGAAGTCGTGCTTCGTCTGCCGGGCCATAAACCCGAAGCCTTTGCGGGAGCGATCCCGAAAGCTACTCGAGGCCCGGCAGTCAGCTCCGCGCCGCTCGAGGTCCCGGTCGAGAGGCCTTCCTAGTCCAACCTTTCAGGGCCTTCAGTTCCAGGATCCAGACTATGGCCTCTCAAGCATATTCCAAGTAGATGGTGGGGTACACCGATCCTCCTCCACCTTTTTTGTTTAATCACTGCAGCTCCCCAGCTGTGGTGTGTTTCCTGGAGGAATATTAGTTGTGCATGTTGGCACTTAATATGAGAGTATACTGAGTAGCATTTCCTCGCTGGGCGCATGCCATGTACATTCCGAGTGAGGAATCTTGTGTTACTGGGCAGAGCCATAGTGTACAAGATGATGGATGTTTGTCTCAAGAGGAGGATAACCTCTGGGGTCCCCCCATGTAACGCGGCTTTGCCCTCCCTAGCTATATGTACCACGCTGTGCCTGCCTACCTGCCCGAATTATGTGGGGAGGAGTTGTGGGAGGATGTCAACAGGTCAAGACAACAACACGTGAAGCCTACCGCAAACACCTCCTTTGGTGTCTCGTGGCCCGGGTGGCCTCGTGGTCAACCTCCTTGTGTCTGGGAATCCGGCACAATCCACTGCCTCATTCCCTCCTGGTGGCCCCAGAGGGCTGCAAAATCTCCTTTGGGGAAATGGGGGAGCCAGCCGAGCTCCGTTGTTTGGGCCGAAGATGCAGAGTCCTTTCAGTCCATGTTCCTAGAATATGGAACGGCATCCCCACTAACATTAGAACTCCTACCCTCCTCCATTTCTGAAATAAGCTGAAGATTCTAATATTGTGCAAAATAGGAATGCGCCTATTACTTGCTGCCCTGTAAACAACCATGAATCATAACTATTTGCTCTCACTCATTGTTCATCACTCCTCTGTTCACTGTTTAGTTTCGTGCAATACAAATATCTTTTTTTTTTTTTTTTTTTTTTTTTTTCCTCATTCGCCTTTAACCATAGTAGACAAACCGTCTGTTCATACCCCTACTCAATGACCTAAGATAGCACCAGCTCTTTTTAATGGAATTCTCTCGATACCTTCAGCCTGCAGGGGTATATTTCCAGACCAGCATGCTACTTTCCCTCAGAAGAAAGAGGATAGGTTTCACTCCTACTTGATCTATACGACCAGATGGACTCTTACGATGTCCCGGGGAAGACCCAGCATAGTCCAAGGAGTATCCAATAGGCATAATCATCGGACCCGCCCTTCATTATAGCATATCAAAAAAGATGGAAGTAAGATGACACATATGAAGATTTTTCTTAAATTATTTCCATTGAAGCAGCAAGTCCCAGTATGCAATCTTCTTTCGACTACCAGATCTAGCCAAGTCCATCTTAGATGTTTCGTACAAAGAAGTCAGCCAGTCCGAATGTTTGGGAGGGACAGGGTCTACCCACTGTATACAAATTTGTCTCCTAGCCAAGAAGATTGAATAAAATAAAAACGATCTGGCAGGTCCTACGATATGGCTATTAAGACCGAAAATTATCAGAGACAGGTCCATTAAGATTGGTACTCTCAAAATACTCTCCATTGTTATCCGAACCTCATCCCAGAATGCACAAATTGAGGGACAATCCTTAAACATATGTGAGTCCGATGCTTCTGCTAACCCACATTTTTTACAATTGACTTTAGAGCCTTTTGAGATTTTGGAGAGCCTAAGGGGGATAAGTATGCTCGATGAACCGTAAAGATATGATTCCTCTTCAGCCAGGCAGGTTTAACTATACTGAAAAGATTTTTAAAAGAATCCTGCCATAATAGATCACACTGTACATTTGGCATCTGTTCGCTCCAGAGCTCCTGAGCCAACCTAAATTCCCCATCAACCGCCTCTTCTATGGCCCAATACCAATGTGAGATCTCCTTCTTCCCTACTGGTCTCTCCACCAACTGCTGCTCTAGATGGTTTCCCTCACCCATAGATTTTTTCTGTGTAATATGGGACTGTACCCAGCTTTGTAGCTGGATATACTTAAATCTTGAGAGACCACTACCCACTCTCCTCTTTAGATCTTCCCATGAGATAAGCCTGTTATTACTAAGAAGATCTCCCCATACTCTTAATCCAGCATCTTTAAGTGGCATCGCTAGCTTATCACGAAGGCATTCTGGCGAGCCCGGAGAGTCCCAGAGTGGCGCTAAATTAGAAAAATAGCTAAGACCCGTCAGGTTTTTTAATCTTGCCCAAATTCTGGCAAATCCCTGTAGAACCTTTAGTTTTACTTTTTTTTTTAATTTTGGTCACCAAATTTAAACATAAAACCCTCCTCCGGTAGACCCGCCCCTTTTAACATGGCCAGTAGCATGTCTCCTCCCCTGTGTCAATAGGCATTTTTAATAGCATCCGAGAGTATGTAAGTTGAAAAGCCCACGCATAGTATTGAAGATCAGGTAACGCAAGACCTCCCTTCTCCCTCCTACGCCTTAGCTTTTTCCAGGCTATCCTAGTGGATTTATATGCCCAAATAAGAGTTTATTTCTTGTTGAAATTTTTCTATAGTACATCTATCAAAATGTAAAGGAATTGTATTGAAAAGGAAAGTGGCCTTAGGTAGTATTGACATTTTAACAAGATTCACCCTCCCCAAGATGGATAAAGGAAGATGGGCCCATGCCTTCATCTGTTTGTGACACTCTCGAAAGACTCGGGTTAAATTGACGTCTGCCAATTTATCTATATCCTGAACCACTCTGATCCCAAGGTAACGCATATTATAACTTGTGTGATGAGCCAAACCCGAGATGTTCCAAGTCATAATTTCTGTTTTCCCGGCATTTATCTCATATCCTGAAACCTGCCCAAATTCCTCCGCCAATTTGATAACTGCCGGGAAAGTTGTATCCAAATCAGCTGATATCAGAATGTCGTCCGCATACAGTCAATCAACAAACGGGGGAATGAGGGGCTTTTTATAGAGGTCCAACATAAATGCCCAGTCAGATACTGTAATCTAAAGGTATGTAGTTCCTCTTATAGTGGTGCCTAGGAGAAAAGGTGTGAGCCAAACCACCATCGTTTGTAATTACAACCTCGGTGGAGTAAGGTGTGGGGAGGAGAATAGGGGAAATTCCTTATTTCGGAACTAGGGTCCTCACACACCTAGCAAGCTAGATGTCATGCTTCATCATATGGACCTGCTCCTCGTCGGGTCGGCGCTGCAATACCCAACGGGCACCCTTAAAAGGGGCTCTTTCGCGGAGATCTTTTGTTCCTTGCCGTATGATGAAGTGCGGGTGTGTGTGATGCAGTGCGAGTGTGTGGGCCAAGGGGTGTAGATATCGTGCAGGGATAATTTAAAAGAAGTAGGACAGTCCAAATAATACTTTTATTCTGGCTGGCTATCCACTTCGTTAAAAATGAATAAACAGAGTGGCAGCCTATCTAACTCAAAGGTTTAGTTCAGGCTATGTCCAACTCTACAGGTCAACATGTTTCTTGCCTAATGGTCAGGTTGATCCGTGGCAATTCTTCAGGACCTACTCAGTGAATCTATCTACACAATGTGATGGGGTCAGTAACTACCTACCACATGTTCACACTACGTATCAAAATGCTGTAGTGTATTCAATTAATCTCTCTACAATGAGGGAGTCACTCCAGTCGGTGTCCGGCGGAGTATGAGGACACCTGTAACATGGTGTCCTTCCCGTAGTTCAGGAGGAGCCGAATCACCTACCCCCTATCGCCGGCACCGCATACAGTGCCACCTTCCTCTCCCAATCCCTGTGTCTGAAAGGCATAATATCAAGATCTTCTCTGAGCCTCTGTGCAAACGGCTCAATATATAAATCAAACCGGGGGGAGAGGGGGCAGCCTTGTCGAGTTCCTCTGGTAATATTAAATGCCTTGGTAAGACTACCATTAACCAAAAGCTTGGCCGATGGCGCCTGATATAGCAGCTGTATAGTGCGACAAAACTTGACACCCAAATTGAATTTTCCCAAAGCTTCTGACAGGTAAACCCAATTAACCCTGTCAAAAGCCTTAGTGGCATCCAGAGTTAAAGCTGCCAGGGGAAGTGAGTAGGTAGAAGCAATGTCTACTGCGCCAACCAGATCACGGGTGAGGTCTGCCAATTGTCTCCCTTTCACGAACCCTTTTTGGTCGGGGTGAAGGATATCCTTCGCCACCACCCCCAACCTAGCAGCTAAAATGGAAGTAAAGATTTTAAAATCAGCATTTAACAGTGATATGGGGTGATATGAGCCGCAACTAGTGGGATTTTTACCCGGTTTTAATATCAGGACTATTATAGCATCATTCCATGATGCAGGTGGACTAGTTCCTTCCAAAAGTATATTATTAAATAGACAAGTTAATATTGGGATTATACTCTCCCCAAGTGATCTATATAATTCGATTGGTAGTCCATCGGGGCCAGCCGCTTTCCCCCTTTTACCGCCTGCCAATGCCTTCCTTACTTCCTCCTGCTTTATGCTCTGTTCTAAATCTAACTGTTGCTCAGCATTGATAGATTTTAAGGTGGTTTTTTCCAGCCATGTTCTTACCCTAGTTTTATCCTCTATGGAGGTCTCTTTATATATCTCCTGAAAGTACTTCAGGAAGACCTCCCCAATACCTTCATCCGAAGATATGAAGGCTGCCCCGTTACCCCCAGAGATTTCTTTTATGTGGTTACGGAGCTGATCTGCTTTGGTTTTCCAGGCAAGTAGTTTCCCCACTCCTTCCCCGTACTCAAAATGGGCAATCTTGCTAGCCTCCCATCTACTCACAAGCCTCCCCTGAAGAATACTCTCCAACTTTTCCTTCAAAATTTTACACCTATCAAGATCTTCCTTTTGACCTATTCCCACCTGGCTATTCATTCTTGCCTCTACTTTCCTCATTTCTTGTTCCAGGGCTGAAATCTCTTCATTATATTTTTTACGCCTGTAGCTTGATCTATTAGTTATAATACCCCTCAAAAAGCTTTAAGCGTATCCCATATTATGTTGATATCGGCTGTCCCCATATTGGTCTCTAAAAATAGGATTGCTTCACTAGAAAGAAAGCTTATTTCCTCCTCTTCAAGCAACAATGTACGATCAAAGGACCATATTCTAACCTGTTGTGTCTGTATATATTCTAAGGTCATCAAAATACCAGAGTGATCAGACAGATGTGATGGTAGATATTTTATATCCTTTACTCTATCCCTAAGACTATAACTAAGTAAAATGTAATCTATTCGTGACTTATGTTTGTATTTGAAATTCCTGTAGGATACCCCCAATTGTTGTCCTGACCTCTCTCTCCAGATATCACTAAGCCCCAATTGGGTCATTATTGTCAAAAGGGACGCCCTAGATCTTGAAGGGACTATAGCTCTGCTGTTAGAAGATTTATCTAGTTTAGGATCCAGAAATATGTTAAAATCTCCTGCCCAAACCACAGGTTCTGGAAAATCCAATAAGTGTGAAGAAATAGTATGGAGACTGGAGGGGTCGTCCTGATTCGGACCATAATAGCCAACTAAGGTAAGAAGAATACCCCTTAAAATAATCTTCAATATCAGCCATCTCCCCCCAGGGTCCCCCTTATATTGTAGGACCTGTACATTAGCTGGTTTTTTTAAGAGAATCAGCACTCCTCTAATGTTTGCCGTCTGGTTTGTGCAGACAAAAGACTCCACCCATTTCTGAGATTTTAATATTTCTTTCGTCTCTGCCTCAAGAAGATGTGTCTCCTGGATGACCATGACCTGTGCTGGGGAATCTTTTAGATATTGTAAAATCTTTACTCTACGTGACCTCACACGCAGGCCATTCACATTCCAGGACAGCATCTGAAATGTGGTCATATTGTTAGGGTTCAGTACCCCAGGCCCTCCCTTGACCGAGGCAGAGGCGACGTCTAAATCTTATCATATCTGTCGACTCCCTCCTGAACAAGACTAGCAAATCTGAGCAGCCTAAAAAAAGAAAAAACAAGGCGAATGAGGTGTTTTTATTTTTTATCTCCCCGTACTCCCCTCTCCCCCCCTACCCCCACCCCTTGGAGAACCCTACCCACATTTAACTGGACTAGTTGTTGTCCAGGTGTGGTGACCGTGAACTACTCCCCTCAGCCCCCTACACAATTGTGTGTGTTACCATACAAAAATATATCCTCCCGTCCGAAAACCCTAAAAGTGATAAAGATCAGGAAAAAAATATATATATACCAAATATGTTTAATTATTTCACATAAAAGGTCAAAGGAAGCCTTTCTTCTCTTCCCTTTTTCTTTCTTTTTTTTTTTTTAGCATCTATATATTTTCTCTTTTTCCCTTCTCTCCCTTTCTCCTTTTCCTCCCTCTTTTTTTTTTTTTTCTTTTTTCTTTGAACATATTTACCCTTCTAGAGGGCCCCTTTACTGATAGTGGCCAGCAATTCATCTGCCTCCTGAATCGACCTGATATTGTGCATTTTATTATTATGCATGATTTTTAGAAAGGCAGGGAATTTAAGTTGTACCACAGCTCCGGCTTTTCTGAAGTTATCCATCCTTCTACCGAGCTCCCATTGCCTTTCTAGGGTATCTCTTGATAAATCCGAGCGGACTTCAAAGGTAAAATCCTTGCTTCTTAATGATTTAGATTTTAGAGCCAAATTCAATATTTTTTCCTTTATTGCGTAAGTAAGGAAATTGATAAGAATCTTTCTGGGTTTTGTCCTGCTTGGATTCAGACGAAAGGGAGCCCTATGAACTCTTTGAATGTCCTTTTCCAGGAATTCAGTATCCTCTTCCAGTGGCAGAACTTCTTTAATCAGTTTAACCATAAAGGTTTTGAGGTCTGACCCTTCTTTCCCCTCAGGGACATTCAAAACACGGAGATTATTCCTACGGGAATTATTTTCCAGCGTCTCCATTCTTTCTCGCAAAGCAGCCTCCCCTCTTTGTAGTTCCTGAATTTTGGTTTCTGCAGTCCCTAAGTTGGCCTTTAATTCATCCACAGAGTGTTCTAAAGATTCAGTTCTGGCATTTAAGAGGTCTACCTTTTTTTCTAGAATCTCACATGAGTTCCTTATTTCTGCCTGATTAGCTACAGAAACCGCAAAGCCTTGCTTGATGTCTTCTTGTAACGAGGTGAACAGGGCTTGCATCGATTCTAATGGGGGGACAGTCTGCTCCCGCTTCTGCTCCTGCCGCCTTAAGCCTGACTCTCCTCCATCTGTGCTTAAATTAATGGCAGCAGCTGAACTCTGAGGACCCAGTTCTATCGCCCCCGTAAGCGCTGTTTCTGATCTCTCTTCTATTAGCTCCCTAAATTCCTCATTTTCAATAGGCTCTGTTACTATAGACTCCATCATATCCTGAGATTCTGGTATAGAAGCCGTAAGACCACTTAAACTAGTTAAGCCAGATACTCCAATAGCAGCGTTCTCTCTGTATTCAGCTCCCTGCTTTGTAATTGTCAAAACCTCCGGTTGCACCCTGAAAAAGACCTCAACGAGGGGTAATCTTAACCTTGTTATGTACAGAAGGAGTCTTGTTTCTCAGCCCCTTTATACTTCTGGTCTTAGACGGACAATTTTGAGAAGCCAGACACTCCCTGGACAAACTAGATGCACTAGGGGTGTGTTTTGCCGTTGCAGCCTCCAAATCCTCCCCCTCCTTTGACTGGTTTCCTAGCTCTCCACTCTCCTCTCACTTTGCTTTTTTCTTTTTTATTTCCAAACACCCCCCCGCGTTTCCTACCTTTTTTCCCTATTTTGCCACCCGATTTACCTTGGTCTTCTCTAGCGCCTATCTGCGCGCTATTTTCCCTGCTTGCACTCCAATTTTCCGAGAGACGAACCGGAGACACATCCTCCGCTCTGCCTGGAGGCACCTTCAATTCCCTTGATGCTGCTACGGCGAGTGTAGAAACCGGAACCACCCGCTTCGTGGAAGCATCGCCGTCAAAGCTCCCTGCCCCGCCAGCACTCGCTGCTCCAAAAAAACTCCCGATACTGGCGCTGCCACTGCCGGCCCGGAGGAGCCCGCGAGCCGCCGCTCTGCGGCCACGCCTCAGCTCCAGGGCGGCCGAACACCAGCGTGGAAAACAAGGCGGGCGGGATGCACCGTCCGATTTCACGGGCATTCGTCTCCTTTCGCCGTCGATTCCACCCTACCTCGGGGCTCAACCGCAGCTTCTCCGACCACGGGAACACACCGTAAGATCACGCTTAAGGTAACATTTCACAGACTGTTACCCGGGAGAGGGCAGTAGCACGGACACACGCTGCTGCTCAGCTAGCAGACGCCATGTTCTCCATACATCGATGAACCAACCCCGTGCAATACAAATATCTTGACATACATACAAGTTGGTAATGTGACAACAACTGCTAACTAAGCGTAATGTGATTGCAAAGAATGCTTTTTTTTTTTTACTTAATATTACCCCAGGCAGCACATCGCAAATGCATTATTTGTTTTTTTTATTGCATTGTAATATTTGGTGCTCAGTTGAACCATGCCTCATCTTGTCAGTCATTTTTTTCTTACTGTAACCTGTGATTCTTTGTTTATGATATCAAAAGGTTAAAATTAAGATGGAGAGAGCACTACCTGTAGCGTCTCTAAAACTTATTTTTGGGAAGGGACACATTAAGGGGGCTACAGATGAAAGTGATATAGCAGTGAAAATAAGTGTAGCCCAATAACAGTATTTAGAGGATTTGTAGTAAAAAAAATTTTTTTAAAACTCTCATTCACACATTTAATACTACAGTGCAATGGTCAAATTTGAGTTTATTACTACAGTGCAGCAACATTGACATGAGAAAAATGTGTTTTACTGCCTCATAGATTGCATGTTACAGTCACTTTACATTGGGAATCAAATCTCCTTATAGTCAGTGTCTCTTCAATGGGATTGTATTATACTGCACAAATGTAACTCCTTGCATCCTGATATATATACACACACACACACACACACACACACACACACACACACACACACACACACACACACACACACACACACACACACACACACACACACACACACACACACACACACACACACACACACACACACACACACACACACACACACACACACACACACACACACACACACACACACACACACACACACACACGGTTAAGGTACGAGACTGTCGATTATGGGCGGTTTGAGTACGGGTTACCGGCAACCCAGTAATAAAATTGCAGCTCCTCTGTAGTACCAGAAAATTACTCGAACACTCTTGGAAGTTGCAGGAAAATTTATTGAAATGGCTCCAAACAACGCGTTTCAGCTATCGCCTTGATCACGCTCTAAACAGACAAATGACTTATCCGCCATTATAATAGTAATGTAAACATCAAGAAAGGACTAATTCTTAACGAAAGTATATACAACAGTGCAAAACCAAGGCGGCCATCTTAACACAATGCTGATCGTTATATCTGAAAGAGACACGTTAGTGACAGATTCCTCACCTTAGAATATCCCCAGGCGTCAGGCTGGATCCGGAAAGTTTTTGCGTAGCAGTACCCTTGCGCGTCGGTAGGCGGCGTTGTGCAGCTCGGCGTCCGTCGTCGGCGTCGTGATCGCCGGGATGACGTCGCGGGCAGTACTTAGACGCCGCCCCTGCGCGCTGACATCAGTTCTTCTTTTTCCGCGCCAGTAAGCGCAGATCCGGAAAGAGCAGTGCCCTAGTCATTTTTTTACTATATTTTTGGTGATTTTTCACTGTTTTTTCTCACGAGTCTATCGACTCCGAAGGTGTCGGTAGGGATGCCCGGCTTCAAGCCCTGCGACGTCTGTGGTCGTATGATGTCGATCACAGACCCGCATTTAGAGTGTCTCTACTGTCTCGGCTGCGACCACGACACGAAGTCGTGCCCCGACTGCCGGGCCTTGCACCCGAAGGCTTTGCGAGAGCGGTCTCGAAAGCTCCTCGAGGTCCGGCAGTCGGCTCTGCGCCACACCAAGCCCCGGTCACGCGAGAGGTCGAGGGGCCGGTCGTGGAGTCCTCGTCGGTCGTCGGGGTCCAAGTCTTCGCACTCCTCCGGTAAGTCGAAGCATAAAAAGTCTAAGAAGCGTCATCGCTCAACGACTTCGCCTCGCCGGTCTCGCGACTCTGCTAAGGCTCCTGTCGGCACCGCCCCCGCGGCTCCGGGAGTGCCTGTGGAGCCGCCCCCGCATTACCCGTCCTTCCCGGGTTCGGGGGCGACTCCGGCCGAGATACAGGAATTCCTGTCGGCCATGGCCCGCCTCTTCGGGCCTCAAGGTCCCCCCGGTGCGCCTTCGGGCCCCGCGGGCCCTGATGGGGTTTCCCCGGCGCCACCGACGACTCTGGTCCCGGCGCCGCCTGTCACACCAGCCTCGGTCCCGGCTTCGGCCCCGATCCCGGCTCCGGTGCTGCCGCAACCCCCATCGACGCCGGTTGACCTAACTACGCCTCCGCCGATGTCTCCGGTGCCGTTTCCGACACCGCCCGGGGCTCCGGGCGGCGTCGTTCCCCGGTTCTCTCCGGATCCGGACACGGCGCCGGACCAGCGTCGCTCGACACCGGCTCCGACGCCGTTGAGACCTTGGGTCCCGCGTGTCCCTCCTTCTCCTTATTTTGAACCTGAGGAGGACGAAGAGGACTGGGAGGGGTCGGAGGACCCTCTCACACGGCAGTGTGAGTACGAACAGGACTGGGCTGAGGAACTTGGGGATGCCAGTGGGCTGGACACCTCCCCTGACCCTGGCATGCTGTCTCCTCCTTCCGTGACAACGGAGGAGGCTGCAAACTTTGCAACGGTGTTGCGTAGAGCAGCTGGGGCCTTACACCTCCAATTGCCTACAGTGGCCGTCAGGACTAACCTCCTGACGGAAGTGCTTCAGCCGGCGGCTACCTCCTCGGAGCCACTGCTGCCGTTTAATGACGCACTTTCTGACGTTCTTTTGGGCACCTGGTCCAAGCCCGCCACAGGGGCTCCTGTGAATAGGAACGTGGCCCGACGCCATCGCCCCGCTCCGGGCGACCCCCTGTTCCTATCCCAACACCCCACTCCTGAGAGCTTGGTTGTCCAAGCCTCTGCTTCTCCAACCGCCTTCCCTACCGCTCCTCCGGATAAGGAATCCAAACGCCTGGATCAATTTGGGAAGAAGGTCTTTTCTTCCTCCAGTGCTGGCTTGCGGTCTGTCAACACCGCTTGCCTTTTGGGCCGATATTCCCACTCTCTGTGGGACTGGGTGGCGCAAGCTTTGCCCCAGTGTCCTGAGGAGGTCCAGACACTGCTTTCCCGCGCCATTGCGGAAGGAAGAGATGCGGCTAAATTTACCATTAGATGTGGCCTTGATACCGCCGACTCGCTGGGTAGATCAATTGAACGACAGTGGCGCTGCGCCGTCACGCCTGGCTGAGAACCACTGGTTTTTCGGGTGATGTCCAGAACACTCTTATGGACATGCCCTTTGATGGGGTCGGTCTTTTTGGGAACAAGGCAGACCATGCGCTGAAGCGTTTTAAGGACTCTCGGGCTACGGCCAAGTCCCTGGGCCTTTCTGCTGTACGCCCTCCGCAGCCATCTGCTTTTCGCCCCTTTCGTGGCCACGTCACGTCCGCTGCCCAGCCACCGGCCTGCGCAGCAAGCGTCTTCGCGTGGCCGAGGACGTGGCTCCCGCCGTGGCGGGTTAGGCAACCAGCGTGCGGGTCAGGCCACCAACCCAGCCCCGTCCGCGGCCTCCAAGCCCTCCTAGTCCTTCCTTTCAGGTGCACAGCACGCCAGTAGGGGGCAGGGTCCGCCATCACCTTCACCACTGGCGTGCCATCACCTCGGACAGGTGGGTCTTGGACATTGTCCGAAGGGGCTACTCCCTCCCCTTCGAGACCACCCCCCAGCCATGCCACCTCAATTCCACTGCATGTCAGGGGATCACTTGGTGCTTCTTCAGAAGGAAGTTGCGGCCCTCTTGGCCAAGAGGGCCATCGAGCGCGTTCCTACCCCAGAAGTAGGACGTGGTTGCTACTCCCACTACTTTCTGGTGCCCAAAAGGACAAGGTGGACATGCGTCCTATCTTGGACCTCCGGAACGTCAATCGCTTCCTCCGGAAGGAGAAGTTCAAGATGCTCACCTTAGCTCAGGTCTTGACTGCCCTAGACCCTGGAGACTGGATGGTAGCGTTGGACTTGCAGGACGCTTATTTCCACATCCCCGTCCTGCCGGCCCACCGGCGTTACCTGCGGTTCATAGTGGGCCTCGAGCATTTTCAATTTACCGTGCTCCCCTTTGGCCTCACAAGTGCCCCTCGGGTGTTCACGAAAGTGATGGCGGTGGTCGCATCCCATCTGCGCCGGGCAGGGGTTCCAGTCTTCCCCTACCTTGACGACTGGCTGCTGAAGGCGGGCTCGTCCCAGGCAGTCGTCTCCCACCTCCAGACTACGGCCGAACTCCTGCACTCGCTGGGGTTCTCCATCAATGTGCCGAAGTCGCACCTGATTCCTTCTCCATAGCTCGTTTTCATCGGAGCAGTTCTGGACACGACGCAGTTTCGGGCCTATCCTCCCGAACGGCGAGTCCGGGATATTCAGGCTATGATTCCGATCTTTCGGCCTCTATCCTGGGTTTCGGTACGGATGACCCTGAGGCTGCTGGGCCTCATGGCCTCCTGCATCCTGCTGGTCGATCATGCCAGATGGCATATGCTGGCTCTGCAGTGGGACCTGAAGTTCCAGTGGGCACAGCACCAGGGCAACCTGTCCGATCACGTCCAGATCTCGGAGGGGACTGCAAAACAGTTGCAGTGGTGGCTCTCGAACCGGCAATGGGTCATGGGCAGATCCCTCTCCCTTCCCCAGCCAGAGCACACAGTCGTGACGGACGCGTCCCTTCTGGGATGGGGCGGTCACATGGGAGAGGCGGAGTTCAGAGGCCTCTGGTCTCCGGCGGAGTCCCGGCTCCATATCAACCTTCTGGAGCTCCGGGCGATCCGACTTGCACTCAAGGCATTCCTTCCCTCTGTCAAAGGGAAGGTAGTGCAGGTGTTCACAGACAACACCACCGCCATGTGGTACTGCAACACACAAGGCGGGATGGGGTCGTGGACCCTATGTCAGGAGGCTCTGCGCCTCTGGACATGGCTGGAACATCAGGGCATATTCCTGATGGTTCAACACCTGGCAGGTTCCCTGAACGCCAGGGCGGACGAACTCAGTCGCAGGTGCATGATGGATCACGAATGGCGTCTTCACTCGGAAGTGGCGCAAGGACTCTTTCTACAGTGGGGAGAGCCTTGGTTAGATCTATTCGCCACCGAAGAGAACGCGCAATGTCATCAGTTCTGCGCGTTGGAATTTCCAAGGCGGCACTCGCTCGGCGACGCTTTTCGTCGCGAGTGGAGTTGCGGTCTGTTGTACGCTTTTCCGCCTATACCACTTCTACCCAGAGTGTTGAAGAAGATTTGGCGCGACCGGGCCCAAGTCATCCTTGTGGCTCCGGACTGGGCTCGAAGAGTTTGGTATCCCGAGCTACTCAGTATGAGCGTCGATCCCCCGATCCGTCTGCCTCTTCGGGAGGATCTTCTGTCGCAGCAGCAGGGGACGGTCCTCCACCCGAACCTGTCCAGTCTACACCTGCTTGCGTGGAGATTGAGCGGCGGCAGTTGATTCCTTTCGACTTGCCTCCCGAAGTTTGTGATGTGATTCTGGCAGCCAGGCGTCCCTCCACTAAGGTGGTATACGCCTGCAGGTGGAACAAGTTTGTGGCATGGTGCACAGCAAAGGCTGTGAATCCCCTCTCTGCCCCTCTTTCCGAGGTTCTTCTGTTCCTTCTTACTCTGGCCCAACAGGGTTCTGCCCTGGGTACCATCAAGGGCTATCTTTGTGCAATCTCGGCCTTCCTCAGGCTCCCTGATCAGCCCTCTCTTTTTAAGTCCCCTGTTGTTAACAGGTTTCTAAAAGGCATTACACACCTCTTCCCTCCTGTTCCGTTTGTCATGCCTCAGTGGGACTTGAACTTGGTTCTTACCTTTTAATGTGCGCTCCCTTTGAGCCTCTACATAACTGTCCTCTTCGTCTTCTTACTTTGAAGACCGCCTTTCTGGTGGCCATCACCTCCGCTCGGCGGGTGAGTGAGCTCCAGGCTCTATCATGCAAACCTCCCTTTCTGTCTGTCCATCCAGACAAGGTTGTTCTTAGGACGCGTCCGTCCTTCTTGCCAAAGGTGGTTACTGCCTTCCATATTGGGCAGACCATCACTTTGCCCACCTTCTTTCCGCCTCCGCATCCTTCCAGAGAGGAAGAGAGGCTCCACCGTCTGGACCCAAAACGTGCGCTTTCCTTTTATATCAACCGCACACAACACTTCCGGGTGGATGACCAGCTCTTTGTTGGCTACGTGGGCGCCAAAAAAGGTCGGGCGGTGCACAAGAGAACCATCTCCCGCTGGGTAACCTTGTGTATCAAAGCCTGCTATTCTTTGGCTAAGAAGGAGCCTCCTGTTGGGCTGCATGCCTATTCCACCAGGGCAACGGCTGCTACCACGGCTTTAGGCCGCGGTGTTCCGCTGCAGGATATCTGTCAGGCAGCTACGTGGTCCTCGCTGCACACGTTTACCAAGCATTACTGCCTTGACAGCCAGGTCTGGAGGGACGGCTTCTTTGGCCGTTCTGTCCTCCGGGACTTCCTTGTCTGATCTTTGTTCGCAGACCCACCACCGGGGTTGGTATTGCTGGGGTATCTATTCTAAGGTGAGGAATCTTTCACTAACGTGTCTCTTTCAGATGCACAAGTTACTAACTTGTGTAACGATATATCTGTAAGAGACAGTAGTTAGTGACAGATTCCTTACCGCCCCACCCATCCTCCCCGTTCTGCGAACTGATTTCTAGGGTTAAGGACATCCCTTTCAGGGCCCTAGTATTTTTCAGACACCTATGTCAGCTTCTTGCATGGCTCTGCGTTCCTGGCGCGGAAAGTCGTGTACAGAACTGATGTCAACGCGCAGGGGCGGCGTCTAAGTACTGCCCGCGACGTCATCCAGGCGATCACGACGCCGACGACGGACGCGGAGCCGCACGACGCCGCCTACCGACATGCAAGGGTACTGCTACGCAAAAACTTTCCGGAGCCAGCCTGACGCATGGGGATATTCTAAGGTGAGGAATCTGTCACTAACTACTGTCTCTTACAGATATATCGTTACACAAATTAGTAACTTGTGCTTTAAGTGCAAAATACAATACAAAATGCTCCGTAAGTAATTATGGTAAAGACCATGCTGCCTCAATGTCCATACTTGAGGGTTCATACATTTATTGATAATACATTGAACTCTATGTTAGAAGGCCTATGTATGTATAGATATATATATATTTGTTAGCAGCCATGTATTTATCATTTTCTAGATCTTAAGAAAACATTAATTCTGTGGTCTCAAGTCACTGACAGAACCTTTCTTTACAGCTCATTAAAGATCTGAAAGATTGAGAATTGGTGTCCGACTGTGCCTTTCTGCAGGCAGCAGGACAGAAGCCACTGAATCTATGGTGGCTGACTAAACCTAAATTAATGGACACACTTGGGAAAGAAACTACAAATATTTCCTTCCCAACACTAACTCTAACTCCCCAGCCATCTTTCAGAAGCCTACAAGGCATTTGTAAGTGGGTCAGTCATCTCCACAGTCTCACACCTGAAACCAATACAAAAGACAGCTGTTTTAGAAATTCAATTAGATGTAGCAGAAGCCAAACTCGGAGAGTAACAGTTAATAGAATGTGCAAAAAGCCTTTAAAAGTTTCTCATGGGATTATCTATTTGCTCTCCTGTCACTTCTCTGGGTTAGTCCCAGTTTTATCTATTCCACCGATTACAATACAAAGACCTATTGGCACATCTCTGAGTGGGAGTTGCCCTATTGGAGCCATTCCCAATAAGACGTGGAAAAAGACATGGTTGCACATTGCCACCCTGACTCTTCGCCCTGACTTTTGAGGCCCTTGCACGAAAACTTAGAGGGATGACTAATTTCCTGTATACAAATGAACAGACAGCTAGAGGGATAAAATATCCCCATATGCAGAGTATCTCTTGATTTACCTCCGCAAACCCAGCGAGTCTAGGCCAAAGTTAATCCATGCTCTGAAAGAATCCATTGAACTCTCTGGCCTGAATGTGAATTGAAAAACATTTTGATTATTCCCTGTCGGTTTGACAGAAGATGATTTACACTGGTATACTCTGGCGAGTATACAAATAAATCGACGTTGCTTCTCATATCTTGGCGTTCAGATGACCAACAACAAACGAGTTACCAGACATTAAAACAATAAGCCCCATGCTGAAACATAAATGAAGAGACCAACATCTGGCCTACTCTCCCAGTCTCCATACTGGGAAAAACTGCCATTATTAAAATGATCCTGCTCCCCAAAATAATATATTCTGATGGATACTTGTAACCACAGATTTCTCACCTTTAGAATATCTCAGGTTCCAGACAGGATCTGAAAGATTTAAACAGCGGTGCTCCCCTGTGCCGGTAGGCGGTGCCGTGCGGACCTGCGCTGGCTTTGTTTCTCCCTGTAAGTGATGATGGAGACTCAATAGCGCCAGCCCTGCACGTCAGCATCAGTTCCTTTATTTCCGTGCCTTCATATGCTTATCCTGGGTTCGCGCCCAACTTTTTCCTAATCTGTGTTGAGTTATCTGCCCATCCTGGGGGGCTAAAGTCAATGTTCTACACTACAGGGGACCATCGGCCGCTCAATTGACTCGAATCCCGAGTTAGTCCTATTCTTAATCGCATGAGGAGGACTTCCGCCTATCCGAGAAAGTGATGCCGAGGCTGGGTTTATTATAGGGAAAATATATATTGCTAAAAATTGGAGACACCTGGGTGCCCCTACCATCATGGATGAGAACCCGATAGTTAACCATGAACAAAGAGGTAGGTTTTAGGCGAGGGTAGGACGGCCCCCGTAGCACATAAATCCTGTCACTTGAGATTGTGATCACATTTTACTGTGATAGTCCATGAAAGATATTTATTTACTTGTTTTTCTTACGCTTTCCTGTACCACACAGAAAATGCCAATAAAAGATTGAACAAACAAAGCTTAGAGGGGTGGCACAGTTCATCCTTCTATTTACCCAGCCCCTCCAGCTCCCGACGCCAGTAAGCACTTCCAGTGACCTGACCGCATTGCCACCCAGTGGCTGAGCCTGAAAGTACCGGTCACTGGCCTGGTTTTGCAGCCCTTTAATGCTGGCAGCTGTCTATCTCAGGAAACCGTGAGCAATGCCGCTAGCAGCCAGCGATGGATCGCCAGACACCTTCTGCTGAAGGCTCTTATCGGCCTCTCTGGACTGGTCACCTTGTGTCCAGATAAAGCTCTTGTCACCGGGTCGGAGATGTGGCAAAAGAGCACAAGGGACTGGCTCTCAGATTTCCCATCTTTGGAAGAGGTTCTGATGTTAGGACGGCATGATCTGCTTATTAACCTGACGTCAGGGTTACTTTCTCCTAGTGCTGGAACCTGCCCCCTTACTAGAGCTCCAGTCACTGGGAACTAATATCACAATATCATTCCCTTTCTTTTGCGCACTTCGGAAATGATCTCAAGGTGGAACTAGAGCCACAGAAATATTTGGTTAGATTCTGAGCCCTTATATCTCGTTCTTTGGAGATGCTGATCAGCGTTTCCGGACAAATGTTGCCAGTAGAGGGCGCCACATGACGGAACGACGCAAGAGCTTGTAAGACAGCACAGAGGCTAATGATATCACAGGTATATGTTTTTCATTTGTTATTTAGTGTCGTTTTTCTAAAGTACCAATATAATTTACCTGTTATAGGAAAAGGTTTGATCTGGCGGGATTATACGGAGAATAGAATGGAAAGCAGAAAACAGTACACTTTTAGTTAGGATTATCTGTAAACATGCGGTTACATTTTTAAAACAATCATTCTTTTCCAAGACAGGATATTTGTCGTCTTACTTACTCCCGAACCCACTATGCAAAGAGAATGTGGATGTTTTACAGCTACTTTTGTGTGCCCCTGGCTGTGTGCTTCAAATGACGCTTTAGATTACATAGGCAAACAGTGTAGTATGCTAGTAGGATGGCATCAATTTAGAATGGCATATTTAAGTGAACAGCAGATATAGCAGACTTACCTGTTTGGCAATTGCAGCCGCACAAACTGCAGTTTTGTTTCAAAATTAGCAATCCATAGGAATATTGTCATATATTTGAAATAATGTTAGTAATTCACAGGAATTGTATGTTGTCATCTTAAAGTTGCAGCCACTGGGAAGCATGGACAATTAGATTCCTTCTCACAAAGCAATTATGCTCTCAAAACGTCATCTCAGGGTTCTAGTGACATTTACAGGCCACTGAGCCTTCGGAAGGATGTTCACGCACTTTAGTCTCCCCCACACACCCGCATACACGCACACAAAGCCTTGACTGCAATCATTAAGGAGATGACAAAGTGTTTCTCTCTGTTACTGATCACTGTGTCATGCTAGGATGCCAATTCATATTGTTTTATTGACGTGCAAACCTTTTTAATTACAAATGTGCAATCTTTTTGTGTATGTTTAATTTATGGCACACAGCTTCATGGCAAAGGCATAAACTGCAAGTCACTCAATGGGTCGGTAATGGTCATGGCCTCCGCCATCAAGAGTTGTTTTCTGTTTACATTTGTAAATGCATACTGTTACAGAATAGCCTGCTCTCAGAGATCTGACTGGAAAGCATAACAGCCAGCATAAGGATGACAAACGCCAAAGAAATGCAAGGTGACAGATCTATTCACATACTATTTTATCTACAGTTCATATGCATGTACTGTGCACAGATTGCCAATAGCGCATACGCATTCTTACATGTTTTTATGCTGGTAATCAGGTCATCGTGTCCATAGCGTGCACAGAACCTGATCAGTGCCAGCTAGTTCAATATCACAAAAAATGTCTTCTTTCCGAGCATTACATTTCTTAACAATGGTGAAAAAAGAAAATGTCCGAGTAGAAATGAAGGAGGACCAAGGGAAGCTTCCCTGTGTATACAAGGCTCACAAATGGTTTCTAGGATGAAATACATTTAGTGAGTTTTAGAGAGAGGACCAGTTACCATGTGTTTAGTAGTAAGATTGCCTGGACTGGACTAACTGCTGCTTCTTGCACCCTGGAAGTTTAGGATAGCGGCCAACCAGGCGCGGTGTAGCACCCAGTTTCTTCTGATCCTCCTTCACTAATATGAGGCTATCTCTGGTGATATGCTGTATGCAAAAACAAATGTTTTTGGTGAAATACACAACGTTGAGCCCCTTGGGGGGGCTCTGCACACTGATGGCAACATCAGCATTCACCAATATGTCAACAACAATCAAAGACTTATAAAGCCTAAAACACTACCTGCACCTCATCCTGACCTGTATGTGCAGCACATACCCAAAGCTTAACCACACCAAAACAAAACTCCTGCTATTCACCAACAACAAGCAACAGTTGTCCCAAACGGTAGCTCAACAACATGAATCTGAACACATTCAAACCTCACCTTTCTGTCAATATCAACTTGCTCAGGTTCACCCTAGCCACCGATCTCAACTTTTAAAGAAAACACCACCACCAAGACGGACTGGTACCAACTCTCTTTATTGAAGAAAGCAAACCTATTCCTTACAGAAAGCATGTTCAGAACTTCTTTTAAAACCATCATACTGTTGTATCTGGATCGGCCTGTGTCCTGCGCCACATCCTCACAGGCTTCGCAGTGACCCCCACTTAAGGGCAACCTAGATGCAGCAAGGCTCCTCAGCAAGGCCCTGAGGAAATATGACTGGACCAGCCCCACACCGAGGTTGCACCACAAGTGTCTCTCTCCGGGATGCACCATCTTCAAGACTGTCTGCATCATCTACAAAGCCGTCACATGTAGCATCCATGTATACCTGGCTCACAAGCTCCCCATCTCTGGCAGCTTTCTGCACACCCAGGGCATCATACGAATGGAGGCAAAGAAGAAAACATTCAATGCAGCAGTCCTTTTCCGCTTATGCACTTAGGATCTTGAACAATATCACTGCATCGAGGACCTCTGCTCCAATTTAGGAAAGAGCAGAAGATTCACCTCATTAAAAACACTACATCATGATGCAGTAACTGCCCACTAACCTGCTACCCCTAATATCACATGTTGACAGTACTTGGACCCAGTACAGGACTCCACTGCATTTCATATGTTTGCCCTATATAAATGGTGCATGCATATTCATCAGTGCTGGGCTCAAAGTAACAATGCTCAAAGCCTGAAATTAATATGAGAGAGACTGCTTGCTCTTCCAGTCTGTATTACTACAAGTCCCCTATGAATTTTCTTGCATGTCTCTATTTTTAATGTCTCTAAGTGTTCTCGTGTCTGAAGTTTGGAATAACGGTGCTATATAAATCATGTAACTAATTGAAAAGTTATTTAAAATCAATTCTGTGTAAACAAACGTTCTTTACGGAGGCTGTCTGCTGCTAAATTTCATTTTGATTCTTAATTTAGCCAAACAGAAACACCTGTTAATCATGTACTGTAAAACTTTAGGTCACCTTTTGGAAGAGGTAAGTACATTCATTTATGGCATAAATTCTTACATGGTGAAGCTAATGTATTGCTCTGTTTAATGGTTGCCTTGTTCGTTCAAAGCTTCTGTCATAGTTGATGTGTGGCACTGAAGGGCAGTATTGATTGATGGCAACTTGACAAAAATGCATTTTATAGAAAGCAAAACAGCAACTGCTTATCGTAGACTGATTACATCTAGGGATTAGGAGCAAAAGGAGAGCAATGTTTTAGTTGTCAGAGGGCGAACGGTTCCTGTTTGAAACCAGCCTGGACATTGACAATCGTTTTGGCTTTTGTGTATTTAAAATAGTTTGCAAGCTTGAGTCATTTAAAGGTCAATTATGCAGTGCTGTTTTTCTGCTTACATATCAGTCCACCATGTACTGCATAATTTGCAGGTACTCTAGTGTCTTCCTCAGATTGCCTAGACACTATTATAATGTCTGCACACTGGGCAAGTCTTTGCTCCAAACACCTTTGAAAAGCGCCACTAGTGAATGATGCATTGAGGCATGTAAAAAGAAGCCACTTTCCCCCAGTTATTATAAGCATTCTGAGTTGGATTGATGGAAGGGCTCTTGCTGTAACAGGACACAAGCACCTTAAATGCATAATTGTAATTCAATAGGATGGAAATGATGATTCATTCTTTGCCATTATCAGGCTTCTCTATTCTGGCAAATCCCTGTTTACATATAGTGTTCTCAAAGAGTAGTTATTTCAGAAATGGTTATAAAAGCTGAATTTATTCCAAGAAGCAGGGCAAAGTTTAGAAAAATCCCAAACATGTTTCATCTCTTTAAAGTCCGATGTCTAGAATCCTAAATTACCTTGTAATGACACTTGTATATAATACATATGTAATGAGCAGGTTGTTCATCATGGCCGTTTCTTAACCGGATGCTTCCAGAGGGCATATGGGGTAAACTCAAAACTAAAGACACATATTAGAACAATATTGGTATGCATCAAATAATCGAGGGTACATCTTTTATTTCAAGTTGTGTCCATATATTTTTTCTGTTGAGTGCAACAATGAAAACTTTTTCCACAATGTGTTTTATCCAAGGAAGTAGAAAGCAAATTGGTAATAAAATCTTATTTTTTTGATCAGCTAGGACATCGCCAGTAACCACGCTTGCTGTAAAAAAAATCTAAATGAATAATAAGTTCATGTGCTTGTACGCGAGGCAAAATTAAAAATATCTGTGCCTAGCATTTTGATTCTGCTGAGTGTTTATTTTTAGTCTTTTAATAAGCCCATGTATATTTATTGCACTGGAAATTTCTATTATATAAATGTGTTTGAATGTCACATATTTGGACAGTGTCACAAGTTTGTTGTTTAATTTGCATGTAATCACATACATTTCTAACCCTTCTGCCTCATTTAGCCCTTAACTAGTGGGCCTAAGTAATGTGCAGAAGTAGCACATCTTCAGCTGTAACCAATGCTGCTTTACCGCATACAGTTGATGCTTGCTCTGAGGCTTCCTGTGAGGAAAGTGGTTTATCATACGGTGTAGTTATGTGACCTCACTGTGTACTAACAGCACAGTTCCGCATCAGGTCCAGTCAGGTTTGTTTTTAAATACCGTTACTCAGTCCTGTGTAGCTGTGGCTCGGAGCAAATATAAACAAATATAAAGCATTAAGAAGTATTAGAACATTGGAATGTTAAGTGCTCCATTAAAGACAATGAAGTGCTCTGGTCTTCTAATGACTGGTAGAAGCCCGGAGCATCAACATTCCAATGTTTGTTCACAGCAACAGTTGTGAACAAAGACCTCACGGAGCTCGAGGGGATTTCCGCCCCTTCAGGCTCCGTGAGGCCTTTGTTTTACAAATTAGAACATTCTGCCCTCTAGGGTGGAATGATCTAATAGCCTTCGAGCCCTCCGTAGCGGGCTATACCGGCCTTTAAAGGCCCGCTTCCTTGTTAAAGGCCCTTGCATTCAGCTGGGGCCTTTAACGGTAATGCAGGCCTTTAATGGCCAGTATAGCCCGCAATGGCGGGCTCTAAGGCTATATTACATCATTGGAATATTGAGCACTCCATTGTAGAATTGAGCACTCCATTGTAGACAATGGAGTGCCCTGGGCTTCTACTGGCTGGTAGAAGCCCGGAGAGCAACATTCCAATTTTGTTTTCCTTTCACAGGTTCTGCTGTGAACAAAGGCCTTCTGAGCCCTAGGGGATTTAAACCCCCTCGGGCTCCGAGAGGCCTTTGTTTTTACTAATTAGAACATTCTGCCCTCTAGGGGCAGAATGTTCTAATAGCCTTAGAGCCCTCCTAGTGGACTCCACAGGCCATTAAAGGCCCGCTCCCTTGTTAAAATCCCTCTCCTTTGGCTCGGGCCTTTAATGGCAGGTAGAGCCTGCTAGGTCGGGCTCTGAGGCTATAGTAAAACAGTTGAATAAGAAGAAAACACAACACAAAAACATCTGGCAATTTATAGAAATGGGTTGTATTTTTATCTTTAAATAGACACCTCAACGACAAACATCCACTGAAGGGAACCTGAGATATGAATTTTTAAAGAAACACTAAATCACAGCTTTTCACTCAGTGCAATAAATCATTGAAATCTACTATGACTCGCGGTTTAGGATTATCCACAACAAGTAACTTGAAAATGGCTATAAGGGCACTCTTGTGGGGGCCAACACCGACAGGGAGCCAGTCACAGGGACCATAAAAAGGTCCAGTTGAACAGTTACATCATAGTTAAAAGCAATCATTAGTCCATTTCCAGGGTCTGCAGCGAACCGCCATAGAAGTAATTGGAGTGGTCTTCATGAAAGGGACGCAAGATGCAGAAGATGCTCAAGGATGCTGAACGCGTGTTGGGGGGGGGGTGTCTTCCTCTGGTCACCCCTTGGTCCCCATGCGCGTTAGGGTGACTTTTGTCTCAGGGGGTCGTTGACCTATGAAGTTCGATTGAAGCCCAGCTCAAAACCATTTGCCACTGGTCTCCAGTTACAACAAAACCAGGAGTTCCCTTTAGCTTGCAGTAACTTCCGTGTTGGGCGACCAAATTTCACTTTGACTAATCTCCCGAGTCCAGCAGACTCGGGAGGTCGGGACTCAATCTCCCTGGCTGCAACTCTGAGTCCAGTGGCAATCAAGCCTCTTGGCACTGGGCTCTCAAACTAGCCTGCTTCTCAACTTTTATAGCCCTGTGGCTGTTACGGAGTCAGCCAACTGACTCTGAGTCACCTTCTCTGTCTGGGGCTCGAGACAACTTTTCCTTGAGCGGAATACTAGCCCAAGATGCATCAGTTGCAGTCTTGCCTTTGGTACAGCCTCTCTTTGCTGGGTCCATGGAGCAGCAGGGCAGTACTCCTTTGGTCCTCTCTCCAGTCCAGAAGTGATCTGAAGTGTGGGTGCCAAGGGTGCCGTTTTTTATTCCACCTATGAGCCTAGGGGGATCTGGTGGCTAACTAGCCAATGGGCTACTAGGTCCCTTCCTGTCAGATGACGACTTCCTGCAAAGTGTGGCATCTATCTAGCACAGAATGCACTGTTCGGCCCACTCTTAACATGGCAGAACCCTTCTCTTGGTGTGAGGAACTCCTTTACCCAACCCAGAGTTGTGGCTACCCGGGAAGGGGGGGGAGGGGGGGTCGTGAGGGGGGTATCAAGTAAATACAATCACACTTATGACTGCGCCGAGATGGACAGGTAAGTGGGTATAGTATAGGATGGCACAATCTTATCAGGTGGAGTGCTGTATGAGGCGTATGAAATTATCACCACCAACGAAAACTAAATATTCCAAGGTAGTAGAGGGGATGTCCAAGTCCTTGCCAATGGGGTCAGAGCTTCATTGTAGTGCGAGTCCTGTTCCTTCATCTCAGGGGCCCACATTACGCCAGACCTCTGGTTCCTCAGACAAAGAAATGCAATGCCCTGGGGCTAATGGGGTTAAAACATAATTTGAGTTTGAATACATAATCGATTAATGGCTGCCAGAGGAAGGTGAATGTCTTTTCTGAATGATTTAGTTTGTGTGTTGTGTTCAATGGTACGTGCCAGAGCCCGTAGAACCAGGACAATATTGGCAGTGGCTCAGCCTCCTTCCAGAATAGTGTTATGAGCTGCTGGACTACCCCTGTCATGTGACGTGTTAGTGCCCTGTCTGCATAGGTCATGTCTTCCAGGTTGGCATGTATCCGCCCAAGGATCAAGGTGGTGGAGTTAGCTGGTATGGGATATACTAGGATTGTTTAATGTGTCCCAGGATTTCTTTCCAATACATATGGATCACAGAGCAGGACCACTAAATATAGAGGAACGTGCCCACGTCTTAGACAGCACCAGCATGTCTTAGGTGTGGAGGGGAGCATGTCGGAAAGTCTGAGTGTCCGATACCATTGGCTCATAACTTTCAGGGCCGATTCGTTATGGGGAATACTCCTGTAGGTTCGCGGGATCTCCCTCCAGAGTGCTTCGTATTGTTTGTGCGTGAATGGATTGTGCCAAGTCGATTTCCCAATGCACCTGGTATGGGTGCTTAGTGCAGGGCTTACAATCTTGAATAATACCATATTACTAGGTTATGAGCCCGTTTGTGCCATCAAATGATCTAACCCGTGTTTGAAAAGGAGTGAGCACGCAGGGTAGCTGTGAGTGAGTTCAGGGGGTGCAGTGCCCAGTGGTGGAGTTGGCAGTATTGGAAATGGGAGTGTTCCGGAACCTGGCATTCTTTCTTGCATTGCTGGAAAGATTTGATTACAGGGCCCTGGAAAAGGGCTCCCAGGTTCCTGCAGTACCCCTGCGTCCAGTTAGTGAATGCTTTAGGGTCGAGAGCTGAGGTAAAGGCAGGATTGCACGCCCATTAAGTGTTAGGAGAAGGGAACGAAGTGAAGCCCCTCTTAATTGCTAAGTGATCCCAAATGTTCTCGTGGGTGTACCTGTATATGCTCTTTTAGGGCGACTGGATATTCGGAGCCAAACTAGGTCCCACAATGATATGCATACTACTGCACGGTCCTTAAGGAACCACACATTTAAGAGGTGAGCCACCCAATAGTACCACCTAATAGTACTCCACCAAGCTCAGACAGCCAAGGCTTCCCGCAACACCAGCAGCATCAAAAGTTTGTTTGAGAAGCAGGGTCTCGCCCCCTCCCCAGATGAATGTGTGCCGTTTGTTTTGGAGGTGTTTAACATCTGCCTTGGGGGTGGGCGTGAGTCCAGATTGAAACAGGTAGAATACCATAGGCAGCACATTCATTTTGATTGCCTTGATGCACTTCAACCTTGATATGTATAGGGGTTTCCATCTCCATAAGTCCTCCATGATGATGTGTAGTAGAGCTGGCTAACTGAGCTATGTACAGCCTTCATGGTAAGGGGTAATATTGAGGTCTAAGTAGCGAATCGAGCATGGAACATGGTCTTCCAGGATGGTGATGTTGAGATTATGAGATTTATCTTTGTTGACTTTGAAATCCGAAACACATTCAAATGCGTTGATTAGGTGAACCACTTCCGGCAACAACCGGGAGGTGTTTGTTAAAGGAAGGAGAAGGTCATCTGCTTATAAATTAACTTTATGAATGTTGCCCACAAAGGCAATCCCCGATATCCCATGTGGTGATTTGATCTGGATGGCCGGTGGCTCTACCGCAAGGGTGAAGAAAAGGGGGGAGAGTGGGCATCCCTGCCTCATACCCATCTTAAACCTTATAGTCTGGATACGTTGGCCACTGAGGCGTATAAAAGCAGACGGGAATGTGTAGCCCGCCATGGTTATTGAGGTCATCTATGGTGGCAGTGCAGTCTTGCCTAGTTCCTCTCATAGAAAGGCCCAACTCACCCAGCCAAAGGCCTTCTCCGTGTCCAGGAACAAGATTAGCGTGGGGATATTGCTTTTTTATGTCTTCTTCATCAGATGGGCTAACCTTCTAATGTTGTCCGCTCCTTGGCAATTGCGGATGAAGCCCATCTAGTCTGGGTCGATGAGGCAAAAGAGAAAGGGCACCAGGAGTTTAGTATACATTTTTACATCAGTAGTTAATAATCCAAAGGGGCGACATGATGCAAAACCATGCCATCTCTTCCCATTTTGGGGCTTAATGTAATTTTCGCCTTGCAAATTATGAGAGGCTTGTTGTGTGATTGAAAGAGTTAAATATCCGTGTGAGGTGATCAGGGAACAGTGGTAGGAAGATTTTGTAGAACGGGACAGGGAGGCAGTCTGGTTCCAGAGATTTTCCAGCTGGTATTGCTAATAGGGCCTTCTGACTTTCCTCTGGTGCAATCCGGCCCTCAAGTAGCTCCCTGTGGGTGGGAGAGATGGGGATCCAGTCAAGTGTGTAGATATGCCTGTATGTCAGGGGTTTGTTTTTTACCATTCTCAGATTATTTGGTTGCCCAGGATCCACTTTGGAGTTTAGACTGCACTATATGCGTTTTGGCCCTCTGTAGGTGCAGTTTACATGGCAGGAGCATCCTTACCTTGTTCCCCCAGTCGTAGAATCTCTGCGCTTCAGGTATAGCAGTGAGCGCTCAGCACAATTCGTTCGGAGATTTAAGTTGGCTTCGTAATATAGTGAGTTTCCTACAAATATCTTTGGTTGTGATCTGTTTGTCTTGTCTTTCCAAGGCCATTATTTAATTGGTAAGGGTGTGTTCCATGAGTGAGACTCCTGTGCTCTATTTACAGTGTGATGAACGAACCCTGAACCGTAGCCTTAAAGGCGTCCCAGAGTGTGAGGAGAGATGGCTTGATTGGAATCGTTCTGGAAGCACTTGTTGATGTATGTTGCAGTAGTGTCCCTGCTTACCTGGACCCGTATTATATGGGATTGTAAGCACCACTGAGTGGACTTATGTGAGGAGTAATGGCTGCCAGTCCAGTGGAGTGCACCATATGCTTGGCCTGGGATGGATATGTCTCAGATCTCCACGGAATGTAGCTACTGGAGGATTTTGTGGGTAACAAATAGATAATCAATTTGAGAATACAAAGCATGGATGTGTCATTAGAAGGAATAGTCTTGGGTGTCTGGATTCATGTAGGGTTACGCATTGACCTAGCCAAGTTTGGATAGTTTGATTTTTAGGAAGGCTGATATCTCCCCAGTTCCTTGATTTGAGTCATGGTTTCTGTCCAGAGTCGGATCCCATACTGGGTTGATGTCACCCTACTGTGATGTGCCCTCTGGTATCCTTCAGTTGGTCCTTAAGGAGAGAGCGTAAGTAGGTGTCTTGAGCAGAGTTTGGGCCCTATATGTTTAGGCGAGTCAAGGAACACCACCCCCTGTAGCTGAAGCTAGATGAAGATTCCTTCCTTATCATTGGAGACTGAATGTTTGTGTGACCCTCTGAATTTGAGGATGTTGTGGGGGGGGGGGGGGAGCTCACCCTCAGGATGTTGTGTGTGGTCAAGGTGGTTAGGGGCAAGATTACAAAGCATGCAGTGCAGTTTTGATCCCAGATCCTCGCCCCATCACTTGTCCCAAGGTTTAGCCCTAATAGCAAAGGATATAGAACAATTGTGGTATATGTCATATGAAGCGGGCAGTGAGAATTCAAGCTACTTGGGTTGGTAGCCTTGCACAAGTTCAGAGTTCATGTTCTGCAGATGGACAATGATGTCTGCTTTGTCAGGGGACCTGGATATAGCTCTACAAGATTTGGAGGTGCAGCTAACCGTATATGTAGGAAGCTGGCTCTATATGGTATACCAACAAAAGTATACTGTGCAAAGAGTCCAGGTGTTCCCTTATGAGTGGACAGGGGCTTACTCTATCAATCCTAAGGTGGTCTCTTAGGGGGTAGTGTGGTCGAGCAGTCTTAGGCTTCTCAGAGAGGAGTGTTAGACATCAGCAAATATACACATGGTCAAGGAATGGTACACACAACTCAATAAGGAGATCCACATCAATTTATAAAAATAACCCTTATTTTTATGTGTGTAGACACCAGAATCAATACAATCAGATAAGTACGTTTCGAGAGAGAAATACTTTTAGGTTTCAAAAGTCTACACGTGGTGCAGTGGTTCCCAAACCTTTTCGACCCACAACTACCCTGACCCACTGACTGTTGGCTGCGGCTCCCCACCATCCCACACCTTCCTTGGCAGGTGGGGGGGGGTGCAAGGCTGGCCCCGGGAGTACCTCCTTCCTTCTCCCCAAAAACAACCAGGATGAAGCCGATGAAGGTAGTAGAATTAATAGGCAGTGCAGCATCAGCGAGGCAGCCTGCCCCGCCCCACCACCTGTGAAGGATCGCTGAACACCTTGGCCCCTCCAAAGTGTGTGTGTGTGTGTGTGTGTGTGTAAGTGTGTGTGTGTGTAAGTGTGTGTGTGTGTAAGTGTGTGTGTGTGTGTCCCACACACACAAAGCTCAAAATATGCCCAGTGATGCCAGGGGGGGGGGGGCATTTGCTGCCCAGCCTCCAGACTGACCATGTATGACACTTCAATGTTCCTAGAGTGTGTGTGACACGCTACTGCCAAATGAGTGACACCCACTTGCAAGTAAATCAAAGCAGCAATCCGCACCAGCGCACTCTGTTAATCCTTCACCATCATATCTAGATACGTCACAAAAAATGAACACGCGCTCAAAACAAGCCAGACCCATTGGCATTGCCAATCCCTGTCAACAGTGCCAGCCAAATGAGCAACAATTATGCTGTGAATAATCTAATTTGAAACTACCTCTAGATCGAAAAAGATGTGATTGTGAACCAAACATCACTAGGATCTCTAAAAGGGCCAGCCGTCCCCAGAGCCTCCCAATCTGATCTCTCCTGTTCATCCGCTACACTGCCCTAATCTGCAGTCTCTCACCGCCAGCCACCCACACCTTGCTTCTGTCTGCATCAGAAATCCTCAACCTGCACATCCCAGATGCCATCTCCTTCCTCCTCACTACCGGTCCCCTGCTACTTCCCGCATGCACCACCTGCATGCCCCCCTCCACCATACAACCACCCACCCTCTCTCTCCTCACTTGCAAGCATCTCCCTCTCTTCATGCTATCAGCACCTCGACATCCGTGTATTACTGGGCCAAATAGTAAACAGATTTAAGTTCACTTAAGAAGAGGCATTTTAAGCCTTGAAAGGGCTTAAACGGACCTTAAGATGATATATTTTCATTGCCTCTGAAACTTAGTGCAACAGTTAGGGTTAAACAATGTTTCTCCTATGCACGCTTTGAAAAAGGTTATGAACGTGCATGTAAAGAGAAATAAACACGTTTTTTTGTTTAAGTAACATTGCCATCTAGCGATGCAGTGTCAAAATGCACTTAAACTGCTGTGTATTTCTATATCCGAGCTGCAGTGGCTCCCAAACTCCGTGCTTGGTGTGCGGCGCCCCTGGCTAGCCCTGGCGGTGCACCTGCACAGATTGAGAACCACTGACTTAGTGCAATTTTCATAGGTGGCAATGCTATCCTATGGAGGAAAAACAAATACTGCATACAAGTTCTTTACAGCAACTTACAAGACCAATCCTCTGGACTTAGGGTCAGGACAGGGCAAGATCCAAGGCAGCACCAGCGTTTCACCTCCAGCGGCACTGGGGTGGTCTGGTGCAGTGGTGCAATACAGCGTCGGTGCCCAATGTTAGTCAATTGGGATCTGTCCGGTCGGAAAGAGGCTGCAGGTTTGGATTGGGAGGCCAATCGACTTGAACCAATGGGAGGGGGGGGGGCTCAAGCTTCAGCCCCCTCACGATGCTCCGGGAGGTGGGGACACCTTCGGTCCACTTCTACTTGGGCCAGAGGCGACGGGTGCAGAGGTGTCTTGAGGCGTCTGGTATTAGTCACCGAAGTCACTCGCAGTAGAGGGGTCCTAAACACAGAGGTTGCAGGCGGCGTCTGGAAGTCCATAGCTGGGAAACTAAAAGTGGGCTTTCAGTCAGAAGGTCAGGGGAACATGCTGGCACCATTGGCCCAATTCAACTCGGGCTAGGCGGCTTGGGTGTAGTGGTCCTTTCCGGCGTTGGGTCTTTGGTGGTTCGGTGCCCTCACAGGTCTTTCTTTTGTGCCTGCTGGCTGCAAGGGAACAGCTCCTCTGCTCCACAGGAGTTCCTGAGCCTTTGTAGAAGTGCTGGCAGTCCTCCCAGTCTTTTGGAGGCTCAGCAGCTTGCAGGGTGAGTTGGCAAGCTGGCCGGCAGGGTTAGTGCCAAGTCAGTTGCTTCTTCCTCAGTTCTTGCTTTTTGCAGCTTTTTGGTGCTTCTTCTTTTTAGGTCTCGCCTCGCCTAGCGTCACAGCGCACGCATGCGCTGCTCGCTCGGCGAGATTTATTGTGAAGGAGGACTTTGAGAAGAGGGCTTGAAGCCCCGCCCCTCATTTTCATTGGAAGGCGTCAAAGTTTATGGTAAACGGTGGCCTTCCATTGAAAATGAGGCTTCTTTGTTACCGCCCTTTCGCCTTTTGGTCCGGCCCATCCGGACTGGCTCATCTGCTTTGCGGCTGTTGCAAAGCAATTTCTTATCTTTAGGAGGCGTGTTAGATAAACGAGCCCTGAGAGCCAGTCCGGATGGGCCGTCTCAAAAGGAGACAGGGCGCCGCGTGTTTATTTTTGCATCGCGCTTTCACTTTAAAGCGCGATGCAAAAATGAACAGCGGCTGCCTGGCGAGCGCTTGTTACTAATCTGTCACTGTGCAAAGCCTCATTTCAGCAGGCTTCGCACGATCCTGCTTGTCACTTATTATGCTATGTTAACTAGGCAGACATTTCTGTGTGAACTATTTCCAATGTCTGTGAATGGATACCCAAGAGAGGCTGCAGTACTTCAATGCTGCATTTGCATGTGCAGAATGCCAACATTGCAGCGACCAACAATTTAAGGGATAAGAGATGAACTATTAATAATTGGCATGTTGGCGAAGTGACACTTGAGGGGGCATTCAGTAGTCTGTTCTCCCGGTGCGCGCTGCCCACATGCACAAGAGGGGAGCTGTCTCTTACGGAGAGCATTACCTTTGCAATGGCTACCACCTAGTATCTAGCTCACCAATGGTTTCTCACCACAGTGATATGGCAAACTATAAACACATATCCTTGCAGGTCTCAAGGAGAGGGACCGGTGGCACCTTTTTTCTTGCCCCCTTTTACTTTAAGTCACAAGTGATCACAATGTTAACTTTCTGTGCCACAAACATCTCGTTATGTTCCTTTCAAACATTACAACTCTGGGTTTTGCAGCTAAAAAGACTACAATTATGCAAGTAAAAAAAACGTTGCATACGTCAGGCCCATAGACGCTTGCTCTTTTGATCACCACAATTGCTCAGAGCGATTCTACTACATTTATAGAATCACCTCTGCAGGGTGCCAGACAATCCTCGCTGTCCACATATAGTCAACACTAGCAGGCAGCCAGCAAAGATGTGACGATATCTGAGCTGAATATTGCCGGCCAAGCCGATTACTCAATTCACAGTAAATACTATGCGAGATAGCAGTTTTCAATCAAACATATGAATAACAGCTGTACCTCATTGTGGAAAAATATTCTGCTGCTCTCCTGGGCCTGTTGCACTTATTCAAACATTTTCAGATATCTCTGGTCCCAGTGCCTCTCTCTGTACTTCAAAACCAAAGCAGTAATGGCCAGCTGCTGCACTTCATTTGGTAAGTTGCAAAAAAAATTCTGCTATCTTGAGATGCTCTCGTGCCTTCGCGCAATTCTGCTGAATGAAGAAAGATATCGCAGGTTCCATCTGGTTATCAAGCAGTGCACAAAGAGAAACCATCAATAACTGTCGCGGGCAATTGTCATCTTCAGTCCCTTTCCAATAAACACTCCCCAAGCTGTAATCCAATGTCTTCTTCTCACCTTCCGTCCGCGCCTGCTCTGAGGGAGGCATGAAATTACATTCTCTGGCATTTTTTATTTATTTTTTAAGCCGAGCATGTTTCTAATATAAGCAGCCTGTTTTTAACTAGCATGCACGGGGAAGTGATTGAAGTGTGGTGTGCTGCCCACTCTGCGCGCAGAATGGGTTCGATGAGAACGTCTGCTAATCATTAAAAAGCAAACCCGTTTAAAGCAAAGCGGAGTTGCTGTTTTTTATTATGAAATTGCGGCCCGTGATAGATCAACATCTCTTCCAGTGATCACCAGCCCTTGCAAACAGCTGCAAAGTTTGGCAGCCGATGCTCAGGATCACACGTGGTTTTCTGGTGCCAGCAATCGGTTTGTTGAAAGAGGTGTGCAGGTGTTACGATACTTTGCGAGAAAAGTAGTGTGCTTTTACGGGGCATATTGCACAGTAATCAGTGCTTTAAATGGGCCGGTACTCACCGGTACTGAGTACCGGCACTTCTTTGATTTATCACTCTGAGTACCGGCACTTCTCTACTGCCCTGGAGAGTACCGGTACTCATGACATGAAAAGGTAGGCTCATTGGCTGTGCTGGTGAGCAGGAGTGAAACATGTCTCTGGCAGCTAAGGCGCCGCTTCTGTAGCCCCGATCTGAGCCCCAGCTGAGCTATTCAGCAGGGCTCATTTGAATAATGTCCGGGTGCTCACCCTCACGCTGTGCTTGATAGAGCAGGGTCCATTCAGGCCCTGTGCTGTCAATCACATTCACACTATCTCCTGCAAGCACAGGAATCATGTCAGTTCCCTGGCAGTGGTAATCAGGCTATGGCCAGTCCGGCCCTGGTGGTAATTAAAAAAGCCATGGTAGGTGAAGAGAAAAGATGACTTTTATCATACCTGAGTCTTTTGTGTGTCTGCTATGTTTGTGTGTATGCCTGTTTTTGTAAGAAAAAAATGAAAGAAAGAGAGAGAATCAAAACACTCTCAGGAGATATTTTAAAGAAAATGTGTGGCACTTTGTTTGGACATGTCTGCTCGGCGACAAAGATTCATAAATAACGTAAAAGGGAGGGTGGGTGGGTGGGTGAGTGAGCAAGGGTGGATGAATAGATAGATGGATGGATGAGTGAAAGCATGCATGGGTGAAAGAGGGTGGATGATTGGATTAAAGGGCGGATGATGGGTGGATAAGTGAAAGATTGGATGGATGAATGAAAGGTAGGGAGGATGGATGAAAGGGTGGATGATGGATGAGTGAAAGGAGGGATTGAGTGAAAGGGTGGATGGAATAAAGGAGTGAAAGGGTTGATGGATGGATGAGCGAAAGGATTGATGGATGAGGGAAAGGATTGATGGATGAGGGAAAGGGTGGATAAAGAGACGGATGAGTGAAAGGATGGATGGATAGGTTTGGAGATGGATGGATGGATAGGTTTGGATATGAAGGGTGGATAGACGGAATGGTGAAAAACTGAATGATTGATGAAAGACTGAATAGACAATAGAATGTAAAGGTTAAATGGTGGACATCAGCAGGTAAATGGTAGGATGAAAGGATGAATGGATAGATTGATGGAAGAGACGAGAGATATCTTCTGGGGAGGGTCATGATGAGTTGCTTCATGTGCTTGGTGCCATAAGAGCTTTGGTGCGATGTGGGGGTATTTTCAGTTTCTTCCTACTCGCATGCTCAAAAATATATAGTATTGTGCCAAACAGCAATTAACAGTATGACATTAAGAAGGTGCAACTATTGCAAAAAAGGAAATGTTAACATATTATTGCATTTCTCTTTCATTTTGTGTAATGAGTTAACCTGCTTTGTTTATATAAACACATTTCTCATGTGTTTTGGTATGTGCTGCAACTAATATAGAAGTTAAGTATCATCATGTCTTGCCCTTAGCCCCGCCCCTAGCCCCGCCCCCTCACTATACCTCTAGCTCATTTTAGTGAGTACCTGCACTTATTTTTCCCCATTTAAAGCACTGACAGTAATGGACATTCGCAGCATTGCCTGGGTATTTTTTATGCAACACGTTGGTGGAAAGGAAAGTGTCAGACATTATATACAAAAGGCGGAACAGTGCCCGAATTAAGGCTTTGGTTCTCTGAAAGAATAATACACCTGAAGAATCGTTCCGTCAGGGTAAAAGGCACAAGCCCACAACAGTACCACATCAGTTTCCCGCAATTAGGAAGTGGCCAAAAGGGTTAATGTAGGACACTCGCCTAATGTTATGTGCTCCCTACCTCCCCCCCCCCCTAAAAATAATGTTTGGAACAGGGAGTACACACAATATGTTCTGTTTAGGCAGCGCGTAGAATAATTAAAAGGACGTCTTCAAATCGGGATGAAGATAACTTTGGTTGAGCATTAGAGATTTTTAAAAAAAATTTTTAGAGGTCAGTATGGCCAAACAAAATGAAATTAGGATAGGATGGCTGTGACAATCCAATGAGATATTTTCAACATGGTAAATATATTTTTTTATATTACAAGGAAACGATCTTCGAAAATGCCTATTTCTCCTCACGTTTACTAAAGCATAGCATGAGTACATCAACACGAAGCTCTCTCTAGGGAGCTATGTATCTTTTTTTTTTTTTTTTTTTAATTCAAAACGGGACCGTTGGCACTGCTCCGAACTAGAACTTTCTTGCTGCTTGCTAAAAGACTGCCCTGTGCCGTTGTAAAAGATATAAAGGGATTAATGTGGTTTGCGCATTTTCGAGTGTACTTCAGGAGACCATCCAGCGTTCTTTGATTGTTTCTGGAGCTTTAGAGAGCGCTCATTTGTGACCTTTAGGGACACTTTATGGCACTAAGCTGCAGCAGAAGAGGTACGGGTTGTGGTTGAGTGCCAGTGTTTAGGGACATGCTGGGCTGCCAGCTTGAAGTGCTATAAAGAAATAAGCCATTTTCTAGCTGTGAAACTCCTCCCAGGCATGTGCTGGTCCATGTTTCTTTGCTCCTTCCCGGTCAGCTCACTGCAGCTTCCCATGGCAGGCGAGAGGGGTGCCGGGGTTGGTGCCAACTGTGCCCACCAGTAATCACTTGCTTTCTCAATCTTAGCTCTCAAAGATCGTACTGCCTTTAAAGCACACGTTCTGCAGACAGGTGTGTGAAGCAAACTTTTCACAAGGTTGCCCTGAATAATTACATATTTCGTTAATTGGTTAGCTGTTGGTGTGAAATTCACAAGAGTCTTTTAAATGTTTCACACTTTTGGCTTCTATGAACTGTTACCTTCCTGTTCCTTCTCACGCTATGCACTGGTCCACCTCTACCCCCCCCTAGGTGCTCCTCCCACTCGCCCCTCTCTCTCGTACCATATCTTACACCTTCTCTCGCTCTCTCACACACACTTTCCACCTCTCTCATGTGGTTCACTTCAGGTCTTCGAGCACAGCTTCTTTCCTGTGCCTTTCCAAGGTTTACCTCCTTCAAACCCGCCCTCTCCTCCTCCTCTTGTGGTGTCTACTGCATACACAGGTGCTCCCTCTTTACGCGTCTGTGGCCTGCTCTCCACCTCTTTATCTCTTTCTCACACACTTTCTGCTCCTCCATCTGCAGTTCATTCACCACTTCATGCGCAAACTACCTATCCCTCTCTATCTTCCTTTCTAACTATTCTGTGCAGCTCTCACCCCTATCTATTCACCATGCCACATAATTCCACTACACAAATACACTACTCACAACACAATTCCACCACACTTAATTCCACAACTAACAATTCCAATCCAACACACCTAATTCCACTCCACTTCAAACCAAAACACTTAGCTGTAAGTCATTGTCATTTACAACGCCAATAGCTCAGACTTTCATAAATGCAAGACCTATTCCATTGCAAATGCTTGCTCTTTTAGGTTGGCAGGATCTGATTTCCTGGTGCCAGGGGCTCCCCCAAATACTAAATTTAGGTGAGTGTAGGGTAGTAGCCAGTGGGCTACTTTCCCATGGGATCACTACACCCCTTGTATGACCAATTCCTGTGGGAAGTAGGCATAAAACTGTCCCAGCGTTCCTAAGTTTGCCATCTCAAAGATGGCAGACTTCTGATATCCGTATTCACTTCAGGTAGCCCACCTTAGGGGTGGAACAAGCCTGAAGGATAGCACACCTGTCTGACTACTAATTTTCCTGCCTGTCCTTGTACCATATGGGCTCAGGAAAAGGGGGATCGGCATCCTCTCCTGTGAGGGAAGCCAGATTCGCATACCAACGGCAGTGACCTCTTTAAAACTCTCTGCCTTGAAATGCTAATTCGCAGGTCATCCTGTGGGAGGGGGTGTAAACACCCTCTCCCGAGCAGGCTTTGTCCCTGACCTTTTAAGAGAAAAGTCCCTTGCCCCTGGGGCTCAGAAACTACTAGTCCGTGTTGGCAGGCTGGCTAGGGCCAGTCAGCCAGTACACTACTAGTTAGTAGATTTTCAGGGGGCACCTCTAAATTTCCCTCTGGGTGCATTTATTAATAAATCTATCAATGGAATCAGTGTGGGTTAATAAAACGAAATGTTTGATAACAAACATCTTTGGTGTCAGTGAAGCTGGGGAACTCTTTTTTAGGTCGAGCCTAGAGTAGCGCGCAAGCGCTACTTCTGGCGAAGACTTAAAGTAAGGGGGTTTCAGAAGCAGTCCAAACGCTCGTGCGTCGTGGCTGGCCTTTTTCGGATGGGTACGCGCGGCAGACATGTGTTTCCAATTATCGTGCGCGATAATTGTAAACACATGCCGGCAAAAGGCCATGACGCATGAGCGTCTGGTCAGCTGAGCAGGCTGCCGCGCTCGCTCGCCCCCGCTCCTCCATTGTTGTCCTTGTTTAAGGGGGTGGGGGGGCAGGTTGATTCTGGTACTTGTAGTCAGGTATATGGCATTATAGAAGAAAAAATAAATAAGGACCATCACTTCCAGAATTTATAAAACAGCCCTGGACAGGCTCTGCACCCCAGGCATGGACCTGTGAAACTTGGCAGCTGTGTACGCTATGTGCACCACGTGCTGCGCCATGTCTGGAGCGCATCTCTGAGCATTAGGTACCTCACCCAACAGATCGCCGCCCCCCCCCCTTCCCCCATGCACTCTGAATGCGCACCAGGAACCGAAGTGAATTAGTGAACTAAGGCACCGGGACGGCAGGTCTATGAAACGCTACATAAGTCCTACAACTCAAG
Organism: Calotriton arnoldi; assembly: GCA_963921515.1. Classification (NCBI taxonomy): domain Eukaryota; kingdom Metazoa; phylum Chordata; class Amphibia; order Caudata; family Salamandridae; genus Calotriton; species Calotriton arnoldi. The sequence continues at coordinate 2,829,605 of CAWUFW010000363.1, forward strand.
ACAATTCCATGGGCAGCGCGGTATAGGGGAGCGGGTGTGGGCAGCGCGGTATAGAGGAGCGGGTGTGGGCAGCGCGGTATAGGGGAGCGCGGGGGTGTGGGTGGTGCGGGTCGCGCGGTGCGGGTGGGTTTTGGGCAGCGCGGTTCTCTCTGACCAGAGCAGTGCACCAGCCCCACTCGAGGCCTCCGAGGTGCGCGCGCCCCCCTTTCCACGTTCACACAGGCGGTGACTAACCCACTCGATGCCTTCAGTGCTTCCTGAGAGGAGGTTTCGACTTTGCCTTAGCCACGGGATAGGCTATGCGTGCTGCATCGCCTGCCCCCACAAGTGGGTAGGGCTTCTGTGAGCTTTGCAGGCGCTTTCTGTGCTGTAAAAGCGCGGCGCCCCACCGAACAGCTGGCCTCTTCGCGCGCACACACACCTTCTAAGTTCTAGAGGGAGGAATGGGCTAATAACACTGGCTACCACGAGATAGCATGGGCCCCTTGCCTAACAATGACCCCTCGAACAACGCGTCATTTTAAAATATTTGCTTCACTATAACTAACAGGAAATTGGAATGCAATCTGTGGCACAAAACACTCAGGAAATACAATGCCCAATTTGTAGTTTATAGATCGCCTTAAAATGCGGACAGAGAATATTTGTCTTTAAAAAACAAATATTTGCATTTCATTGCATGTTGGGTCGCCTATCAGGTACATGCCTCTGAAAGTCTGCAAGGCTGGTTAAGTCAGCACATGGTCACACATGACCATTCCCAGTGAGTCTGCTTTTAAACTAACAGCACTTGCAAATCCTAGATTTGAGAGACAATGTTCATTTTAAAAATCGGGTTAAGTACATGTTCCAAATAGCAAAACACTGTTCGATAAAAGTGCAGAATGGCCAAGCTGGCAGCACTAAACATTGGGAAAGCAGGCAGCGTTGGGGAAGCAACATTGCAGCATTCCCCGGAATGAGACTCTCACCAAGATTACCTCTGGCCCGCTCTCCTGACTGTCCTCTGAAAATTGCCAACCATCTGGACTCAGCAGTCAGCTATCCAACAGCAATCCAACACGGGTTGTACCCGTCAATCACAGTAGCCAAGACCCCACGTGACGAAGTAGCAGCATAACTGCACCATCACCCACTGGGCCAATTTACAAGAGGAGGAAACTGGCAAAGCCTTCTGGTGTTTTACTCTACAACCTCTACATCCTACACCTGAGCTGAATGAACATAAATAAGGCATAGCGACCAAACCGGGAATATGAGCAGGAAAGAATGGTGTAGCCACATTATTATATGTATCTGACTCCTAGAAGTGACGGTAACACTGTAAATGTGTAAAGTTATCGCACTGGCCAACGGGCGGCAAGGCCCTACCAATAGCAGAATGTGCACAATACAACTTCTAATAAAAAACATCATTATACTCAAAAGACTGGCATGTTAATCTACAAATCTAGAGATTCACTTCAAACCATTCACAACTATTCACCACACCTTAATGAGTAAAAAAAAAAAAAAGCATTGGCATAGCCAATAGGTCTCGCTTTTGGGACCTTATAAGTATTTAGTTATGCAGCACAATATCCTTGGTGCAACAACATCAACTGTTGCATGGCTAAACACTTATAAGGTCCCAAAGGCGAGACCTATTGGCTATGCCAATGCTTGTTTTAAAAGTGTCCATTACATGTACTTAAAAGGGCTTCCCCAGTCACTTGTACTGGCAGGAATTAAACTTGCCAGCACAGCGGCATATCTGCTCATGAAGAAATGTCCACAAATGCAGTATAGTGCACCCAGCCTTAGGGCTGGAAGGCCTGCTGTGGGGGTGACTTACATATACTGTATGCAGTGTCTGTAGGCATGGCACGCAGAACTGTTTTCCATGCCGTGCTTTCACTTTTTTCTACACTAAGACACTCATCCTTCAATGGCACTCTGTGTTCGGTGAGGGGTCCCTTAGGGTGGCACAATACATGCTGTAACCCTTAAGGACCCTCTTTGGTACCCATGCCCTAGGTCCTTGGGGCATCATTTACTAGGGACTTACAGGGGTGCAAAAGGTCTTGCCAATTGGGGAACAATTGTACAGTTTTAGGGAAAGATCTGGCACTGGGGACCTGGTTAGCAGGAACCCAGTGCACTTCCAGTCAAAATTGCATCGAATACCAGGCAGAAAGTGGGGGTGACCATGTTATAAAGGGACACTTTCCTACACACACCCCATTCCAAACGAAAGAGAATGAGACTAACCTTTCCCAAGAGAGTCTTCATAGCCTAAGTGGAAAAACCTGGAAAGGCTATCTGCATTGGCATGGTCAGTCCCAGGTCTGTGTTCCACTGTAAAGCCCATCCCATGTAGGGAAATGGACCAACTTAACAGTTTGGGGTTTTCACCTTTCATTTGCATCAGCCATCTGAGAGGCCTGTGGTCAGTTTGAACAAGGAAGTTAGAACCAAACAAGTATGGCCTCAACTTCTTCAGGGACCAAACCACAGCAAAGGCTTCCCTCCCAATGACACTCGAATGCTGCTCTCTGGAGAGTAACCCCCTGCTAATGAAAGCAACAGACTGGTCATGGCCATCATCAGTGGTTTGGGATAGGACCACTCCTATTCAATGTTCACAGTGCAGACAGATGCCTCTGAACTGCTTAGAATAATCTGGAGCTTTTAGAATGGGTGCTGAGCACATTGCTTCTTTCAAAGTATCAAAAGCCTTTTGACAGTTCACTGTCCAGTTTACCGTCTTTGCCATTTTCTTTAGAGGTCAATTCTGTGAGGGGTGCCACAGTAGTACCATACCCCTTCAGAACCCTCCTGTAGTACGTACCCAGTCAAGCCAAGAAATTCCCTGACTTGAGTCTTGCGCTGATGCAAGGGATAGACTTTGAAAAGAAAAAAATGTTGGGAGCCAGTTGTCCTGGCATTGGTGTATACAACCTGCCCAGCCCATTAAGCCTCAACAGTCTTTCTGGTCTCCCTGAGGCCTAAAGCCAGAATACTACTGCTATCCCAATCAGAACAAAGTGAGAAGAGAAATGGGGTGCAGGCCTCAGAAAATCATAAACATGTTACTAGATCTCCAGGTCTAGTGACTTAAATAATCTACTCGACCTATTTGTAATGCTCATGACCTACAAACTGGTTTCAAATGTGATCCAGAGCAAATAATTTAATTCATTGAGCCGCCATTTTCTTCATTATCACATATTGACAGCACCTTCAAATGTGCGAGTTCAGCATGTCGTCTGTACAAAAAACTATTTGTTTGATTTAATAGACTAATCGTTTTTCCTTATATAATACAAATCTTGCCACATATAGGGTACACATGACCCCTGACTTGCCTCTTAGTTAATTAACAGCATTGTCATCAGGGATCAGGGCGGGGCAGCAATGTTTCACTTTTAATAAATATATAACTAAACATGAAGTGGCAGCACACTGTCATTTGTAATCAGCAGATTTTACATTGAAATGGCCACAAACGTTCCCACTGACTTGGAGCTTTACTGATGAAACTATATAGAGTACAAACAATAATATTTGGAAATGGAGTTTCTGCAAATGTGTCATTTGCACATCACCAAGTAAAGTGTTCTGGTTTGTTTTGCTCCTATTTAACTTTGTTTGCATCACAATTCTCAATTACAAAAAAAAAACTTTTCTAAGTCCTGATATATTTTGAAATATTTGTAATATTAATTTACAGGCTATTTATATCAATATTATGTGTTAGAGGAAAAATAACTGATATTTTCAGACAGCTCACTTGATAAAAGCCTCTATCTCTAGTAAGAGAGAGAAAAATAAACCTCATTTTCCAAGCAGCAGTTAGTTAAAAGACAAACTGACATTTTACCTCTTCCCTTGAACAGACAGCAAATGTGTCGAGATAAAAACAAGATTTAATGGCATCTTTATTGCTCGTTCACTTTCTGAATGAACAGAACACCTGTTACTTTCCAGCCTAAGTTTACCGACCTGATCAAATTTTACTCACAATTGCCAGTGGGCAAGTAGATTTTTCGAGGCCTGGGGTGGGTCCCTACTAACCATGGGCACTTTTAGAAACCAGAGTGGTGTGGCTTGTTTGGATTCCAGCATGTTGTCTTACTAGGAATGCTCTGAAAATTTCAGTGTATGGGAAAACAATATATTTGTCCCATATTTATGTGACACAAGACTTGGGCTCTTCCAGTTATTGGCCAGAGGTGTAACCCTCTGCCTTTCCACACTTTTCCTGATTGAAACACTGCCTACTATGTGTGAGTGGACCTAACACACTTCATTAGGTACGGACCAAAACTGTAACAGTGTGATGTCCTCATTGATTCCACATTGACTTCACATGATGTAAGATTTGACCGGTTCTTGTGAGGCGACGTTTTTATCTGGAGAAATGTGGGAAAACAGAGTAGTAAAACATTAGTTATTAGGAATTGAATTTCTCTCAATCAATTTTTGGTGTTTAAATGTAAGCCAGTAAGCAAGAAAGAACACAATTTGCAAAATGCCTTTTGATTTGTATGCTATTATGGGAAATCCCAAATTCAGAGTTGTACAGATAACAGTTCCCAAACACCTTAAATTGGCCATATATCACAAATGGATGTTTCTTTTATACCCATTTTTCATTCATTAGATTTTACCGCATGCATTTAAGCATGGTCGGTACACAATGAAAAATCATTTTAAGCTGCAGCTCAGTTGATTTCTCTGGGTATCATTTGTTTTTGGGCAACAAATACTGTGTACCCTTTCAGACAGATGCGGTGTTCCGCTCCTAACTTTGCTGGTTGTTTCAATTCCAAATTTTTTGCTATTAGAGCAGTGGGCCAGGGAAAATGTCTTCCCCAAAGATGACGGGTGTTAAACCGTCCTGGGCTTGCAGGAAGCATATATCTGTCAGAGATCCCCACAATGTTTGTGGTGCCTGAACTCCAGTTATGATTCCAAGTTGCACTGCAGAACACAAGAATGGGTTGTGCTTGAACCGGAGATATTGCTCCCACTCCAAGTGCGATGCCATTCTCACTCTAAATCGCATGGCCGCTCCCTTGCCAAATCACATTGCCGATTCAAGTCTTTGAGTAAGTGTTCGTCCAAGTCGTAAGCGCAAGAAGGCAAGCGGGATTTGTCCCCATCGTGCCACTCCAAATATTTCATCATGCAAATACTGTTTGTTACCAATTTTCCTTAGTTACTTACAACCCTTACCAGAATCCTGGTAAATCCATTTAGAGTTAGCATTTTAAAGGCCATACAAATAACTATGTGGGACAAAAATGTTTATATGATTAAATGAATGCAGACGAACATTCACACAGTATCTAAGAGAAAAAGTAATCACTGTGCCAAATGCTGAGTCGTCCTAACAAGTTATCAGGGAACTAGGTTGCTTTAGTGCCCTACAAATGCATAATATAATTTTCGAAAACCTAATTATTCACGCAGGAGAAAAACGTGCTGTAGAATATAAGAGGTTAGAGAAAACCGAATCTGGAAATAGGAGCAGCCATTTAAGGAGAGGCTTTGCATGTTTATCTTTGGACTGACATGACCCAGTCCGAGGCCCTAAACCTGAAAATATGCTTTTTAGCGCTTAACGCCAAACAACGCACCGCTGATAGCCCACTTGCTCTAAAAGCAAACTCCCTCCTCTCTCTCCAGGGAATAATGAGGTACATTTATTGCAGTCCACCTTATGCATAAAATATGCATATTTCTAATGGAGTGGCCCTGCCAAGCCTGTATCTGCAGAGGCCCGATGTAGGCCGAGGCGTGGAAGGTGGCTACTATGCTCTCTCTCTCTGCAGCTGTCCCTTGCAGGACAGCTGCGCCAGTGCCACATCCCAGGCAGGCTCTGGTGCTGAGGCTGCAGTCTGCCACCGACTGCAGAGCTCCCTCGTGTTCCTGACCTTCAAGTTGATCATGCAGACTTGCATGAGAAGGTAATTTCCTCCTTGTCCTCCACCCATTATCCCCGAGTTGCTGCTAGTTTAACCACCCAGTGTGTTTTTAATGACTTTATAATTTTGCCCTAGGTTATTCCGACACAACGCATTTTCATAGATTCTACATTGCTATGGCAAGTAATAGTAGGCTGCAGTAGTTTTGTGATGTTATGTGGCAAAGTAACCGATTTTCAGGCCCTGAACACGCACAGCAATGCAGTAAGGGGATTAAGCTTTGCAGCACGTATATCCAGTGCTGGGTTTGGGCCAAAAGCTTTGTGGTTTAATGTTTCCCTCCAGGTGTGCCTGTTGCTGGACATAGCTTGGTTGGTGTTTAGACTGAGTCAGGAGGGAACATAAGTTCTTGCTCTTTCCTCTGATGGCTTCCTAGAGGTATAAAATCAGTAACTTCAGAAATCTACAGGAAAGTGATGGCAAGACTGTCCAGTATCGAGTGCTTATGGCAAACCATCTGTGGAGCGTTTCCTTGCCTCAGTCAGCACTCACTGTTTTTGCAATAGAAACACGGGACTGCCTTCACTTTTTTCCTTCTCAGTTTGTATGCTGCACCCTCCACAGATGCCTCTGGGTTAAGGTCATCATTAGGGTTCTTGTTTGTAAGCTCTCTCTATTTTGCAAACGAACTCCTTTTTCATTCAGATGTATATATTTCTTAAACCCCTGGTTTTCGTAATGCTTCAGTTTGATGTTGAGACTTAATTATATCGTTCACTTTTAGATTTGGTTTTGTTATATGAAAAAGGCATTTGTCAATATGTGTATTCGAAGCCCACTTGACAACTTTTAACAACACTTGTGTCTTAAAAAACACTGAATGGATTTAGACCAAACTAACAAAAGGTTTCGGCGTAAAGTTCTACTTTCATCCGAAGTTTGGTGTAAAGCCATTCAGCAGTTTTGGCTATTGGCACAAGCACATTTTCCTTTGGTAGCTAAAATGGGAAAGAACATATTTTTTCACACAACTCAGTCGGCCCCCACCCGTACCTCCTTTACTTATTTTTCCCCTCGGATCTGTATTGTATGGTATTGCAGCATTTATATAGCACCCCCTACCACTATGTGGGAGCTAAAGCGCTTGTTTACATGAGTAGCACACTACACCATGTAGGATGTTTGGTTGGAAGGATGTTGTCTTTGTTTTGATCCTATGTAAGAAGTATTTCCATGTTAGGCCTGATGACACCTGAGGTGCGGTTATCTTGTTATGGGACACAGACCGTAGTAGTGCATTTGATGATGAAGTGTAAGAGACAGACGTGCAGTTTTATGATTTTCAGTATGTTGGTAGCTTTGAATAGCTCTGCAGGTACCTTAATGGTAATTCATATGATATAGGGCCTGATTTAAATGTTGGCAGAGCGATAACTCTTTTGCGACGGAGTTCCTTCCCTACCAACATTATGGCTCACCCGTTTGATTTAGTCGGGCGGATGATAGGTTTGATGAAGGCAGAAACTACTCCGTCTCTGCCGTGGTCAAACTCCTCCAACGGACCAATGGAGTAAGGGCTGTTGGAGGTTTGGCTGTATGTCCACCCATCTAATTTAGATGGGCAGACATACAGCCTATTTTCAATGCCAGTCATCTGCCTGAAAATTGGCATTTCAGACCTTAGCTGGCTTATGCGTACTCCAAATTAGTGCTGATCTGTTCATGGGGTAAAACTTTATTGACAGATTAAAACAATTCCTTTTCAGTTGAAAGTGCCAGCTAGAACTAAGCAGAGGCAACTACTTTTTGGTTGGAGACTTGTTCATGTCATGACCTTATATGTAATTCAAGAGTTGTGATTTGCCACTCTCGTACCAGTGACTAAGTGTAATGAACACCGCTAGCTGTCCAAACTTTTCTGAAGAGCACTTGTAGCTTATTATATGGCAAATGTTACTGCATTTGAAGTTCATTTTTAATCAACTTTGTTCCCCCTTCATTCAAGGTCGTACTTGACACCTGTACGAGACGAGGAGGCAGAGTCGCTCCGCAAAGCGCGATCCAGGCAAGCCCGACAGACACGCAGGTCTACTCAGGTCAGCCATGGAAGCCTTGATCAAACCCGTTTCCTCGTAAATGCTTAAATTCAATAGGTGTAAATGCAAGCAACATGAACAGTACAAAAGTAAAAATTCAACAACCTAAACTGTACAAAAGTAAAAACTTTTACCTATGTATTCTTATCATTAGCTAGCCTGATGTCTCCTGTCGCTTGACTGTGCATGTTTCACATCAATGCATACCAAAAATTTGAAAAAGCAGAGCATGTCTTATAATTGTTCTCCATGATGTCAGTCCTGACAGACGGGCTGATAACTGTGGAGATTGACAGTATGAAGAGTTAAGCAAGCATTGTCAAAACCAATAAATCAGGTTTTAATGTAGCAACGCATACAAATGCATGCATGCAGAAATTATTTTGCATGCACTAGTATTTAAAGTCAGACCTTTTGGCTTTTCAAATAGTTCTTTCTTCAAGTCAGTACCAGGACAGGTCTAGTATACACAGTGATCACTCGAAGTCCATTATAGTATTACCAACTGCATTCATGTGGCTTCTGTCGGGGATTATGCTCACTTGACATATTATAGACGAGCCAGAGGCGGGAATACTGACACTGTGAATTTAACTTCGTCCTGCCAAGGAGTAATTTTGCTTATAGGCTGTAAATTCAACCTATGCTATAGTAAGTATGCCTATCACTGTCGCCTAACTTACAAACTTACACGCTTGAGTCCTAAAAATAAGCATTAAAGGAATGCATGGCGTGTTGAAATAATGACAAATATTATTTTTTGAATAGAATGCATTTATGAGCTAAAGAGTTGAAGGTGACAAAGAGTGATGGTTGTTAATACTTTTGAGTTATAAAATAGCTGCTTATGCACTTAAATAGAAGCACTCCATGGGAGGTTGTCTATCCAGTTGAACCCATTTCATGTGATCATGTTAATTATTTAACCATTTTGAGTCGGGTTGCAAGAACAAATTCTAAAGGCACCAAAATGCGAGGAACTGCGTCCCTGGCACTGTAAGCCACTCAAGAATGTTGAAATATGAACAAAACAATGTTTCCTAATTTCAAACCTTGATCTGAAAGTGGACTTAGGATGTATGAGGACTATAAATATTGGAGTAATAACTAAGTAGATGAGTTCATAACATACTCTATCAAACTTTTTTTTTATTGTTTGACATTTTCGCCACCTATTTACTTCATTTAACATTTTGAAATTAATATATTTATATTTTAACACTTACTGATATTATTATTTATTATTGTTATTATTATTATTGACTCATTTATATAGCGCACAAATCATCCCCAGGGGGATCTCTCGGCGCCCGAGAAGGAGGCAGATGTGGAGTAAAATATAATATTCATATAATATTAAAATTAATTCCCAAAAATCTCACTTGCATTTGGAAACTTGAGATCTGTCTGATCAGACAATGTGTATTGTGTGGCGTTTCTGGTCACCGGATTGTGTTTTGTTAAGGAATTTGCCACAATTACGCATAACATGTAACACATGTTCATTTTTATTATATATTTGTGATGATGTTTCGTATTTTTGACCATATTGATTTAAGAAACAGCCCTTTTTGTGTTAATCTGTCTTAGCATATTTTCACAAGCGCTAAAACATTTCTTGATGGTGTGGCTGCCTTGTGGCATTCTAGAAAGTAGGCTGATCCATTGGTTTGTTTTTGAGCTAATGACCATTGAGCATTGTTGGGAAATAATGTTGCTGTCGGCTGATACCAAGAAATCTAGGTGGGGAGGAGCCTACCCCTTCTTTTATACAGTGTACGTAAACTAGCTTGGTGTTGGTGTTAACTGACTGGACAGAAGCAAAGAACCCATACAGCAGAACTAGCATACTAGTGACACATAGTGGCATCAGGCATAATATCTTCCTTGTACTGCATTAATCAGAGTGAAAGCTGTTACTAGTTAATCAAGTTAGTAAAGCTGGTGAATAGTTTAAATAAACACTTTCTCACAATTATTAATGTGGATCGGGGTTACTTTAGAGTTGTAAACCTGGAGTACACATTTTTATGTTACAGGCATTTGTAAAGTAACCTTCTGCTGCTTTGTCCCAATAAGCTTTCAGCGCTTTCAGAATTTGAATGCCCTTTTGAATTTGAATCTTATTTGCTGGGGTCAGTGTGGTGTCATTGTGTTTGATAAGTAAAGATCTGCCTGTCCAATCTACTACTTAGTAATGGTTCCTATTCGATTATGGAATGAATGACGTGTTTAGCCCTATCAATGATCTTAGTACTGCGTTCATGTGCATGGTGTTACACTGTCGTGTACGGCCTCTGGTTCTGTTGAGAGGCATCATTTGCCAATTATGTGACTTTAATTCAGTGGTGTGCTCTCATGGTTATAAGCTTAAGCTATCTTATTCTAAATAGCCCTCGCATACAAACTTGTATGATGGTATGAGTGTCTCTTGAGGTATCAGCCGTTAGCTAAGGATTTAGTCTTGTGTGCATGATGGTGCAGGATGTTTCTTCTGAAATGTTGTGCGGCTAATGTAGTTGACAATAGAAGTACAGCTGGATCGGGGTAACTGAAATGCACTGTTGTATGGTAAGTCTTAGGGTCTTGGGGGATCTACCTAGAGATAACATCAGGAAGGAGATGCTGATTCGCTACAAAATGAGTTTCTCTATGGCAACATGTGAAAATTACTAACTTGCACAGGCGCATCTGATTAAAAAATATACAAAAATGATTAACACACTCTGCACCAATATTAAGGCCTCTAACTAGTAAAATCCATGCTAAAGGGATTACATTCCCTTCACTATAATATCACCCACAAAGCAAGAGACACACAAATGATGGACGGAATGCAGAACAAATCAAAACATTCACCCCCAGTCCAGAGATCTGGGTTAAATCCATTGTTCTTTTGCTCACCATGCCACCCCAGTTTAGATCCAGCAGTATGCAAATCAGTCTTGACCCTGTTCCTCATGGGAACAGTCCAGCCCGAACTGCCAAGCAAGGTCCTCCCTGGACCAGAAACATGGATCCTGGGACCGGTTTCTGGGTTTCACCCCTCATCAGCCAGGCTCGCTTGAATCCAGTGGCACAGTGAGCACAGTACCCACGTCTGGGCATACCTGGCACACTTAGGTTGAGAAAGCAAAAGATACACAAATTAACGATGGATTTTACCCAGATCTCTTGACTAGGGGGGAATGTTTGATTCGTTCAGCATTCTGTCCATCATTTGTTGCTGCAGCACTTTTCGCCCTAAGTGAATGGGTATGCCCAGACGTAGGTCCCTTGCTCGCTGTGCCACTGAATTCAAGCTAGCCTGGCTGATGAGGGGTGTTACCCCGAAACCGGTCCCAGGAACCTTGTTTCCGGCCAGGGAAGACCTGGCTTGGCAGTTCGGGCTGGACTGTTCCCATGAGGAACAGGATCAAGACTGATTTGCATATGGCTGGGTCCAAACTGGGGTAGCATAGTGAGCAAAAGAACAATGGATTTAACCAAAATCTCTTGTTGGGGGGTGTGAATGTTTGATTCATTCAGCATTCCATCCATCATTTGTTAGAGATGTGGTAGAGGGAAAATTGTGCCCAAAGATTCAGTCATCGTATCCTGTAATAATGTTGTCCAAAAGACATTCTTTGATTTATATGCTCATTTATTCGAAGTAAATCCAACGACCTTAAATAAAGTGTAGAAACAGCCTACACGTGTTTCCCCCGTGGGCCAAAATCTGGCCAAGGGATTTTTCAAGGCTGGTGGTCACAGTAACACCCACGTGGTAAATTATATAGTGAGGTGTGCAGTGTAGTGGGCCCAAGTTGACAGTGAGAGGACATAGTAAAACAAGAGGTGCATAAAAGTAAGTGAAAAGAGAAAAACAAAATACATAAAGGGAAAGATAATGGACACGTGAGAAACAAGAATTATAAAATATCAAAACATAGTCATTGAAACATTTAGGTTTAAGGCATTTTTACAAGCCGGTTCCATCGTATACATAAAATATATTTGGTAAGTCAAAAAAGTTCGGCATGTCATTGTTAATATAAATTATTCTAGTTCGGGAAGTAGCAATAAGCAGTTGATGTCAGAAAACATGTTTGGTAAGTTAAGAACAGTATTCACACAGAAGAAGAGACGTATGTTTTTCATCTATGAATTTAGAGACGGAGAGGGGCACATCTTTCATTGGTTATACAAAAACAAGTTGGGTTAAAAATAATCCTACCTCCAAAGGAAAGGGGCCTTATGTGTGGGGAGATATAGGAGGCACAAGGGAATTGGAGCTCGAACTTAGCCAAAGTCTTGTACAGTCATGCAACCTAATTATTAAAGGAAAGAAGTGTAGCATTATTGAAAAATCAAATTGTATACTCCTGTCTCGTGTTATCGCAACACAGGTAAGATTATAGGAAGTTATGCTTATTGGTACTTTCCGAACTAGAAACATTTATATTAATAAAGACATGCCGAACGTTTTTGACTTACCAAATATATATCATATATTCCAATTAACTAATGACTGTTTTGATATTTGATATTTCTTGTTTCTCACGTGTCCATTATCTTTCCCTTTATGTATTTTGTTTTTCTCTGCTTTTCTCTTTTTCACTTACTTTTATGCACCTCTTGTTTTACTATGTCCTCTCACTGTCAACTTGGGCCCACTACACTGCACACCTCACTATATAATTTACCACCTGGGTGTTACTGTGACCATCAGCCTTGAAAAAGCCCTTGGCCATATTTTGGCCCCACGGGCGAAACACGTGTTGGTTGTTGTTTCTACACTTTATTTAAGGTCGTTGGATTTACTTCGAATAAATGAACATATAAATCAAAGAATGTCTTTTAGACTACATTATTACAGGATAAGATGACTGAATTTTTGGGCACTATTTTCCCTCTCCCACATCTCTATCAAATTGCTGAATCTAGTGGCTCTTGGGTGTAACCACTTGAGGGACAAGTGGCAATCGTAAATTTAGGTCCTGTACCTGTTTTTGCCGGAAATTCCAAGCAGTGCCCACCAATTCATCAATAACCATCCATCATTTGTTGCCTCAGCAATATCACCAACAAAGGCAGAATACAAAGTTTTGATCGAAGTTTGCCTAGAAGTAGCAGAACCGCAAAGCTACAGGAGCACTATGCCCTTGTCCTAAGTAGTACACTCAGTAATAGTTGTGAAAACGCATTGATTCTCCCTTCGAGGATACAGACATCCAAAGAGGATTATCCGATGACTCCCACGTTTTGAGTAGAAAGCCAAGGAGGCCCCTAGAATGTTTTGACCTTAGCCCTTGAATTAATTTTAAATTTAGGAGCACCTTAACCCCTTTAGCTGCTGAGGCTTTTACCACGCGTTTTAAGACTTTTTTGGTGTTAAACCTTTATAACTTTTCTTTTTTCAAAAAAGGTTGCTAGGCCAAACTTGCATCTTTTTTTCAACATCTTGAGAAATCTAAAGGTACCATGGATTTGTGAATTTCACTGTGAGGAACCGAGAAAATATACAGTTTTGTTTTGGAGGGGAGGAGGAGGAATGTGCTGTGCAATAAAATGTTTTTTTTTTCTCACAATGGCATTAACAAAGTTTTGTTGTACTAATATAACCAGCTTCCCAGCTAAGATCACTATCTTTTCAGCTTTGAGGAACAAATAGAGTTGTTACAGGAAAACAATGTTTACCACATTTCTTGCAGTTTTCTAAGTTATAGTCCATTTTTCCAACTTTTATTGTATGGTTTCGACCTACTATAGCAATTTGTGGTGGTAGCTGGTCTGAGCCCCATGGTGAACCTGAAAAGGAATGCACTTAGAAAAACTAGACAAAAATCCAAATTCATTTGTGTATATTTCTCATTTTTTCCTCAAAAAAACGAAATCTTGAAATAAAAATGAATCAAAATAATTAGTGTAAAAAATAGCGATTGCTGTCAATGTTTTCATCAGTAATTTTTTTACTGCAGTGCAAAGAAATATATTGTTACATCTGTCAGATCCTTTCAGTCACAGGGATAAATAGTGCTTGAAAGTTGTCCAGAAATGTGATACATAGTCAACAACTGATCTGCAGCTTTTTTCATTTGTACCAACCATGCTGCAATTCATATGGTAAAATCTGACAAGTTAAAAATGGGTATAAAGTAAACTTATGTATTTTTGAAATGATCATAAGATATTGAGTTTAGCAGTAGTGGTTATTTGTGTAGTTCTGAATTTGTGGTTAGCCGTACTTCTCGTGTGATTCAGAGGGCATTTTGTAAAATGTGTTTTTCTTGCACACTGGCTTACATTTGGAAGTCAAAATTGGAGAGAGATCAAATTGATAGCAACAAATGTTCTACTATTCTCTGTTTCCAGTCTTTCGTTTAAAAACTGTACTTTTGGGTCTGAGCCTAGGGCTTGCGATAGGAAAGCCACAAAAATGCTAAGTCGAGACATCAATATTTTGGTGAGAAAATTACCCTTTTTGGCAATGTGGGTAGCTGCGTAGTTTCAGCCCTAGCTCGGCAACCACCCAGGGACACTTAAACTCAGACATGTTTGAAAACTAGACACCCAGGAGAGTTCAGGGTGGTGGAACGTACGAGAACCCCACTATGTTTTTTTTTGTTTTTTACCCAAATGCCCTTTAAACCTCAAAGTTTGGTTAAAATCACATATATTTTCCTCACATTTCTGTGAGGGAAACTTCCAGATTCTGTAAGGATCCAAAAAAATGTCTACCTCTGCCTCCCAGCGTTCCTACACTTGAGAATAAAACAAACAATAAGCACGCTACTCCATGTGTGGCTGGGCCTAGAGCCTGCAAAAGTAACCTACTAAACCAAGGGTTTCCTTTTTTTAATGAGGGTGGCAGGACTTGCCATGCCTTTGGGGCCACTTCCCTCCTTTTCCGACTTTTTTCATTTTCAATCAATGTGACAGGAGTGTGCTGACCACGCTGAGCATCACACTGGTTAAAAATATTTATATACTTGCGATATGGGGGAAGCATTCCCCTCTTATTCTGACATTCTTTCTTAAAAAAGAAAATCCTTCTGGCACTAACACCAGAAGGATTTTATTGCTGAATGTGTAGGATTAGCCATTCACCTTCTCCGCATTCCTGAGGTTAAGGGTAAATTACACTGTATTAAAGCCTGTAGACAGTTCTTTTGTTTCATGGAATCTCAGTGATTACCATTGTAAGCAAGGGTTTTGTTATTGGTTACCTCATCTGACAATCCCTGGGGGCAGACAATTTTCACTGTGATAATCCTTGCTAGACTGTCAAGGACGAGATGATTCGGAAGTCTGTGTCTTAGTCTTGAATGACAGAGAAAAGGGCAACTTCTCCAGGTACCAGCAGGGTACCTCCCATCCTAGAATAATATATTTGAAAAATGTTAATTGTCTTCTTGGGAGTGTCCGAGTAGCGGATAAAACCCACAAAGGAAAAGGAAAGCCTACAATCTTGTAGCTTTTGATTTAAGATGGTAATGACATTTGGAGAGCTCAGCATGGCACCAAACTCCTTACATCAGAAAGGAGACTAACAAAAATCTAAATGAGGAAATCCATAAAATGAAGTATAAGAAGAAAAATCTGGGATGAAAATAGTGGCAAAGGGTAAGGCATGTTATGAGAAGTAAGACAGCAAATGCTTTTGGATGCACCCAACACTTGCCATGTCGCTTTTTATATGATATTGGCAAGAAAGAACTGCCCCATCTTGTATTGTGAACCGCTGTTTGCATTCTTAAACCACCATGTTGGAGTGGGCTAACTACATGGCTTAATCATGTCACCTTTCTAAAAGGCATTGCATTGAC
The DNA here is from genome assembly GCA_963921515.1 of Calotriton arnoldi. NCBI lineage: Eukaryota > Metazoa > Chordata > Amphibia > Caudata > Salamandridae > Calotriton > Calotriton arnoldi. The sequence continues at coordinate 2,845,421 of CAWUFW010000363.1, forward strand.
CAAGTAGATGAAGATGTAGCCCTAGGCTGACATTGCTTGGTCAGCACTGTATTCCATGGTCCTGGTGCCATCCGAGCCTGGTAATATAAAAAGCTTACGGAACACCTCTCCAGGCACCCACGAGCGCCAGGACACCCAGGTTTGAGCAATGCAACATCTCTGCAGCATACAAAGCATGGCAATCATGCAATGCAGACCACTCTCTTCCTCTTCATCCCATGTAAGGCTTCAGGACAGTTCTCAGAACTTTTCTTGGCACAGTTACAGCATAGGCTCTCAGAATGACCCAACAGGTTTTGTTATCGGTAGGCTTTTGTAATGAAAATAATTCTTAACAAAATACATTCATAAACCTACATATATTTACTGTTCAGATACCATACAACATTCTGCCCATGACCGCATACAACATATGGTTATGGTTCAGCATGCTTCAGCCTTTGGCTCTATTGCCATGTGAGTGGCAACACTATGCCAATGCTAGGTCGCAAGTCTTTTAGTTTTGCGCCTTCTTTCATTTCTTTCCTTTTCAACTTTTTTTTTTTTGCATGCAGCTTTCCAAGCAGTGCTACTTGGCAGCCACTTTCATCTGTAGTGTGTCACATCTCACAAGGCTGCAACTTCTAGGCAACTATCTTGGAATAATTTTGGCCGTAATGTGTTATTGTTTTACATTTCCAATTTGGCGTCTCATTTGGAAGTATTATGTGTTCGATACTGTAATGATGCACCATGCACAGTAACATTCTAAGAAGGCCTCCCACTGTGATATTTATTGAGTGACCACCTTGGAATGGCGTTTGTATTTTGCATCATTGTATTTCGCCCCCAGGATGACTAACACTTCTTCTAAACTTATTTGTCATGTTGAAATATTAAAACAATTACTTTTAGTAAAGTAATGGACATTATGAAAAACATTTTCCTGTAGCAAAATAATTATTTTGACCTTGATGGCTGTAGCTCTGGATGATCAGCACAGGTGCTACATTAAGATGACTTTAGGCAGCTTATATAGGGTTCCACCACAAATGGCAACAGGAGGCTGCCAAATTCATACAAATGGACTTAAAATGGCTTTGTTGCTGCGAGAACGGGACTGCCTAGGCAGGAAAATATCATTTACTGTGGGAATGTTTAGGTATAAGACTTAAGTCTTTGTAACTTTATTCCGAAAGCAGTGTCTTAGCAAGTTATGCTTCCACAAAACAGAGCATCTTTTTTTAATATGATTGAACTTTTTATATTGCCTACTGCTACAGCAGTGTTGCCCAAATGTTTCAAACTTTGTCATTCAATCTTGCTTATTTATATCTTCAGTACCTGCCCATTTAGTTTATTTGTTGTATTCGTTACTAAATAGTTTGAAGAACCAGGAGATAAACTGCGTCCACCGCTGTCATTTTCTAATTTTTGGTTATTCCCTCCAAGGGTGTAACTCTGACCGATCTGCAAGAGGCCGAAAAGACATTCAGTCGTGCCCGAGCAGAGCAGCAGGCTCAGGAAGAGCTCAGCGACAAATCAGACGCCAGTACGGAGCCAGACAAAGTCAGTGAGATGCTGGAAGAGACAATCTCCGCAAGAGAAACTGGAGAAAGCAGCAGGCCGAGATGGAGCCAAAATCTAGAGCAAGAGGTACGTTTCTTATGCTTTAGAAAAAATATTAAATGTTTTTCTCCTCTTGGAAGATGTGCAGAGTTTAATTTTACGAAGCTGAGGTTCAAAGAATTTTGATCTCAAATTTAACTGCAAAATAATTTTACCATGAATATGCTATTTCGAGAAACGGTTTGCAAAACAATTAATTTTAGATTGTCAGATCCAATTTGTGAATTACTTGTCAGGGGTTGGGGCCTTTTACCATTGATGTCTCTGGGCCCATCCTACTATGGTTCTGCTAATTTGATGCCAAGTACACCATTTCCCACTCTTGACTGTCCGAATCGCAGGGGCGAGCAGTCCAAGGCTTCTAAGGGAGCTAGTTGTGGGTAAGAGACTCTGTACTCAAGTCAAACTGACTCAATAAGTACTTTCCAGCCAAATGCTTTTCTTTGTTAAAAGAAAAGTTTATCACTCAATAAAACATAACACTACGCATAGAAAATGTTACTCAGCTACGCATTTCTAAGGCAGGTGATACCGGGTTTCAAACAAACAAAATTATTCAGGTGTAAATCTGGCCCGGGGGCAAGTTAACTGTAATATGGTACAAGCAGGTTTCCTGGTTTTATGACCCATAGATAAGTCTGTATATGTCTCACTACTAAGGGTATTTTGGGTGATTGAGTCCCATTGGATTAAATAACCTGTTGGCGGTTTAGCAGGAGAGACAGTCTGTTCTTGCGGCTTTAGTTACCTGGTGAATTGGTGGATACAAATCCGCACAGCTGCTGGTAACAAGAACGCAAGCGAGCAGTCCTGCTCGCAGCTTACAATTGTGAGTTCTGGCAGCTCCAATTTCTCAGACTCTCAGTATTGGTCCCTTGCTGACAGAAATCTTACCACTAGGGCAGTATAAGGTCTTCAATGATAAGGCTCGATTTTGCTGCAGAGATGGCTCCGGTTTTCCAGCCTCTGGCAGAACAATGTGTTGCGCTCACACTGGCTGACGCATACTGGGGTTCAGCTCATGTCCCTTGTTGTGAAAACTTGCAGGAAGCCAGAAGACCCACTACAGACTCTGGTTGCCACCTTGCTAACAGGTCACAGTTGAATAAATAAGGCAGCTTTGAGTCTACCCTCCTGCACTTTGTCGTAGTCTACATCATGTACTTCAGCTATGCAAACAGTACACTCTGCTGTTTAGTGAGGGTGTGCCTCAACCACTGTCTTGCACATTGTTTTAACGGGGTACCCAAAAAGGATCTCACAAGTCCCTGCAGCCACACACTCCTAAACCGTGCAGGGTCTGGAAATTACATTCAAACAGAACTTTACACGTCTGGCGACTAGAGGCACCACACATCCATGAACAGAAAAAAAGGTCAGGTTAGTACTATCAATCAGAAAAATGGCCTGCTGCCACCACCACTTAATGTGTATGTCCTAAGATTTGGACAGCTGTCCCATGTCAACTAGTGAGTACTCTTAGTGCGCCTCTCCTGACCACAGAGCTAAGCTTTGGGTCTCGCTACCATGATCAATAGCCTACGTATCAGCATGCACGCATGACTGCCATCTCTGCTGGGCCAAAATATTTGGATACAAGATAAACTACAGCTGAAATGGCAAGGGTACAAGCTTGTAAAACCCTGCATGGGACGTTTCCTTTCCAAAATAGACTTGTCTTTTGACCTAGCAAAACATTATTTTGAACAGGGTGCATATATTGTTTGTGAGGGCCTGTTATTGCATATGTTTATTTCCTTCAACAAAATGCTTGGTCACTGCGCATCTGTTATTAGCCAGGAAAGCGCTTATAACTTTTCACAGAGATGGCAACCAAGTAGACGTTTCAAAGACTCTACTAAACTTTATCTTCACAAAGTGGATTACTTGAGCATGCTAAGCAGTGTTATCAAGCAAAATAAATGACAGTCTCCACTGAAACTAGGGGAACCCAATCTTCAATGTGCAGAAAAGCTGATTTTTATTTCCAGATCATTTTTATTTATATTCTGGGGCCTACTCCAGATTTTTTTATTTTTTTAAGCAGTGTTTGTTTAATTTCTTTTTTTTTTTTTTCAATACATTAAACATTTGATGGAGACTTCTAGCAGCAGATTCCTTATCCTTCGAATAATCCCCAGGTGTCAGACTTGACCCGGATACCTTTCGAGTAGTACCTCTGCGCTCCAGTAGGTGGTGTCATTTGGATCCAAGTCTGCGTTATCCATGCTGGAAATTACGCACACAGTACCTATATAGGAGCATAGACCTGACACCATAAAGCAGTAGTACATAAGTAATCAACAATGTTATAGGCTTTATCATCCAACAGTAGTTGTAACATAAAATGCATGATGTCAGATCACCCCACTGGAGTCTGTTCAGGTATGATTTGGAAGCAGAACATCTTGCAAATGATCCAGCCCTTTACGCCATGTTCTCTTTTATTTAGCAGGGCAACCATGTTTCCTGTATGTGTTCTTCCACCAGCGCACAATAATACATGCCCCTAAGCCACTCTGAAACTGTAGGACCATTACTTGCCCTCCAGTGCTTTGCAATATCTTTTAGCCATGAGATAGCCAGTATGCAACAATAATTTGACACCCACAGAACCATATCAATAATTTCTTAAACCCAGGATAGTTCATTTGGTGTCCAGAGTTATCGGGCAGCCGATCACTTCTTGCAGTGCTAAATGGACTCTCGACCGCAACGTTTAAATTTCAGAGCAGTCCTATATCATATGAAGAAACATTCCACTCGTTATTAGACATCTACTACAGCTGGCACTGGAAGAACTCCCCATTTGTACAATCTTTGTTGGGTACAGTAAACTCTATAGAAGCATTTGAACTGAATGAGGTGCAATCTTGCCATGATTGCAATTGCCGCCATTTTGACCTCAGTCCGGTCGTCATCCTATGATGCACCCAAGTCAGCAGTCCATCTGCTCAACAATATTATGAATATTTCTGGTGCATTGACTACCACCGCCTGGTATAACCTTGATATACCCTTTGTTTCCATGTGTTGCAAGACTAATTTAGCCATTATTGGTTTAAAGTCCGGAATAGGATTCAAGGCGTCTTTATACTTTTCTAGAGCTTGTTGTAACTGCAAAAACCGAGGCAATGTGATTTGCGTAGCTCAAATTCTCCAATGAGGTCAGTGTATTATTTAATATGTGTAGATACCCAGACATCCTCCCATCCCAAGTTCATTCCATGGTGCAAAACCTTCCAAACCATTCACTGCCAACAGTCAAATGTATTTAGTCATTTTCTTTGTCCATATTGTCCAAATAAGAGCTTAAAACTGACACTTAACAGGTATTCTCGAAACCAGATGCAAGCACTCTTAGATCTTATTTCCATACAAATGCAGGAGTGTGCCCTGCTTTTCAGTGTGGAGCAACCCAAACCGGATTGTGTGATCATTTATATTCCTAGATATCCAATCGTTAATGGGGCGCATTTGAGCAATGCCAATAGTAAAGCTGCATCCCCAAACCACCATCGTACGGACACTGGATGAATTGAGGGCCTCCCCTGGCAGGACACCCCCACCCCCAAAGGTATAACGTTGCAGTGGATTGCAGGGTCTTAAAGAAGGAAGAGAGCAAGAGGAATGGATACTTTTTCAATGTGTAACTTAACTGTGGCAGTGATCTAATTTTATAAAGATACCCTTTTCCCATGACGGAAATGGGGAGTTTGCCCCAAGCTGTCAACTGTTGCTTCAGTTTCACCAATCAATCAATCAATCAATCACAGAATTTGTAGAGCGCACTACTTACCCGCGAGGGTCTCAAGGCGCTGGGGAGAGAGAAGGGGGGGGGTGCTGCTACTGGTCGAACAGCCAGGTCTTGAGTAGCCTCCTGAAGGTCAGCAGGTCTTGGGTCTGTCATAGGCTTAGTGGAAGGGTGTTCCAGGTCTTAGCGGCGAGGTGTGAGAAGGATCTGCCGCCGGTGGTTGTTCTTCGAATGCGAAGGACGGTGGCGAGGGAGAGGTCGGCGGAGCGGAGCTGGCGGTTGGGGACGTAGAAGAAGAGTCGTCTGTTGAGGTAGGCTGGGCCAGTTTTGTGGAGTGCCTTGTGTGCGTGGATGAGGAGTTTGAAGGTGATCCTCCTGTCGACGGGGAGCCAGTGCAGGTTCCTCAGGTGGGGGGTGATGTGGCTGTGGCGTGGTACGTCGAGGATCAGGCGTGCGGAGGCGTTTTGTATGCGTTGCAGTCGCTTGATGAGCTTGGCCGGGGCTCCCGCAGAGGGCGTTCCCATAGTCAAGTCTGCTACCGACGAGGGCCTGGGTGACTGTTCTTCTTGTGTCTGTCGGGATCCACCTGTAGATCTTGCGAAGCATGCGGAGGGTGTTGAAGCAGGAGGAGGAGACTGCATTGACTTGCTTGGCATGGAGAGCGTTGAGTCGAGGATGACTCCCAGGTTGCGTGCGTGGTCGGTGGTTGTCGGGGCTGCTCCCAGCGTCGTTGGCCACCAGGAGTCGTCCCAGGCTGAGGGGTTGGAGCCGAGGATGAGGACCTCCGTCTTGTCCGTGTTCAGCTTTAGTCGGCTGATCTTCATCCAATCGGCGACGGCCTTCATTCCTTCATGGAGATTGGCTTTGGCGGCGAGGGGGTCCTTGGTGAGGGAGAGGATCAGTTGAGTGTCGTCGGCGTAGGACATAATGTTGAGGTCGTGCTGTCTGGCGATGCGTGCGAGCGGGGCCATGTAGATGTTGAACAGTGTTGGGCTGAGGGAAGATCCCTGGGGTACGCCGCAGATGATTTCGGAGGCTTCGGATCGGAACGGTGGGAGGCGGACTCTCTGGGTTCTGCCGTCGAGGAAGGAGGTGGTCCATTCCAGGGCCTTGTCTCGGATCCCTGCGTCGTGGAGGCGTGCGCGTAGATTGCGGTGGCAGACAGTGTCGAAGGCGGCGGAGAGGTCCAGCAGGATGAGGGCTGCGGTCTCACCGTTGTCCAGCAGGGTCCTGATGTCGGTGGCGGCGATGAGGGCAGTCTCAGTGCTGTGGTTGCTGCGGAACCCCGATTGGGATGGGTCCAGGATGCTGTTTTCTTCGAGGTATCGGGTTAGCTGTTTGTTGACGATCTTCTCGATGACCTTGGCTGGGAACGGAAGCAGGGAGATGGGCCGGAAGTTCTTGAGGTCTCTTGGATCCGCCTTGGGTTTTTTGAGTAGGGCGTTGATCTCTGCGTGTTTCCAGCTCTCTGGGAAGGTCGCGGTCTCGAAGGAGAGATTGATAACGTTGCACAGGTGGGGTGCGATGGAGCTGCTGGCTTTGTTGAAGATGTGGTGCGGGGAAAGGGTCTGACGGGGAGCCGGAGTGTATTGTGCCCATGGTCTTGATGGTGTCATCGATGTTCACGCTGGCCCAGGCTGGCAAGGGGTCATGGTCGATGGTGTGCGGCGGGTCTGGTGTATCTATCTTGGTGGGGGCTGTCTGGGTGTTGAAGCTGTCGTGGATGTCGGCGATCTTGCGGTGGAAGAAGGTGGCGAGGGAATCGCACAGGGCTTGCGACGGCGGGATGTCGGTGTTGGAGCTGGGGTTGGAGAGTTCCTTCATGATGTTGAAGAGCTCCTTGCTGTTGTGTGCGTTGTTGTCGAGGCGGTCTTTGAAGGAGATTCTCTTGGCGGACCTGATGAGGTGGTGGTGGTTACGGATGGCGTCTTTATGGGCTGCGTGGCTGTCCAGTGTCTTATCACTGTGCCATTTCTTCTCAAGTTTCCGGCAGGTACGCTTAAAAGCTAGGAGTTTTGGGGTGAACCAGCAGGCTCTTTTGGTGGTGTCGCTGTAGGTGAGTTTTTTCAGCGGGGCAAGGGTGTTGGCACAGTCGTCTATCCATCGTCTGAGGTTGCAGGCAGCGTCGTCGGTGTTGGATGGGTCGGAGGGAGGGCTTAGAGCGAGGTTTGCCCGTAGTTGGTCTTCGGTGACTTTGCTCCAGCAGCGGCGTGGGATCTGTTGGGTGCGGTGGTGTGTGGTGGGTTTCTGGAAGGTGAAGTGGATGCAGCGGTGGTCGGTCCAGAGGAGTTCCGTGGTGTGGCTGAAGGAGACGTGGGAGCTTGAGGAGAAGACTGGGTCGAGCGTGTGGCCGGCGGAATGTGTCGGTGTTGTGATGAGCTGTCTCAGTCCGAGGTTGGCGAGGTTGTCGATCAGGGTGGTGGAGTTGCTGTCGTTGTTCTCCAGGTGAAAGTTCAGGTCTCCGAGGAGGATGTAGTCGGTAGAAGTCAGGGCGTGCGTGCTGATGAAGTCGGCGATGGAGTCGCTGAACTGGGGTCGGGGCCCAGGGGGTCTGTAGACAAGGGTGCCTCTGAGGGTGGTGTTGGGGTCCGTGTGGATCTGGAAGTGCATGTGTTCGGCGGTGCAGAGAACGTCGCCGGTGCTGGTCGAGACCCTGATGGAGTTCTTGTGGACGATGGCGATTCCTACTCCGTTGACGCGGTCTCTGCGGGTGATCTTATAGCCGTCTGGGATGGCTATGGCGATGTCTGGTGCGGAGGAGTCGTTCATCCAGGTCTCTGTCAGGAAGCCGACGTCTGGTGATGATGAGTCGAGCAACCATAGGGCGATGGTCAGTTCCAATATTCTGCGGGCTGCAGTTAGACTTCAATTCCTAGATATCTGAAGGGGCCACGACTAACTCTCAAGGTGAGGATCTCAAGTTTGTTTGTTACTTCGGGCTGTGTGAGGGTGACCTGAATGTGTGCCATTACCCCACAGCATATCCATACACACTAAGTATCTGATGATCCATGGGATCGACAGCTGTGGTTCCTATAGGTATAGCAGGACTTTGTCTGCATATAGAGATATGTGGAATGGAATGGAATGGAATGGAAATACATTTATAGAGCGCAAGGCTACCCTTAGGCGTCCCAGCGCTATGAAGCTGATACAGAGGAGGGCAGAGAACTATGAAAACAGTACTGTCTTTAATTGTTTACGAAAAGCCAGATGGTTGGAGACTGTCCGAAGATGTAGGGGCAAGGCGTTCCAGAGTTTGGAGGCGTTATAAGAAAACAGCCGACCACCACTTCTGGACCTCTTGATCCTCGGGATCTCTGCTAAATACAGGTTATTTGACCGGAGGTTCCTGCTTACTTTATAAGGGCAGATCATAGTTGAATTAAAATGGGTGGCCCTATCCCCTGCATAGACTTATGTGCCAGACATAGGGCTTTAAATCTGATGCGTTCCTGTAATGGAAGCCAGTGGAGAGAACTAAGAGCAGGTTTTGCGGATTGTCTGTTGTTAGTACTAGTTAGTAGTCTGGCAGTGCTGTTTTGGACCGATTGAAGTTTGGCAACTACTGGAATCTGGGCGCCTAAATACAAAACATTCCCATAGTCCAATCTAGACAATATGAGTGATTGGACCAGTACTTTTTTGGCCTTGGGTTGGAGGAGGGGCAGAACCTTTCGAGCCATTCTAAGTAGGCCATAGCAAAGGCCTGCCATCTTCCTAGCCTGCGTCCTAAAGCTCATATCTTGGTCCAACCATATACCCAAGCTCTTAATTTCTGACTTGGGATCCGGTGCTGGACCCATGCAGGGAGGCCAAAAGGAGCTACACTTAACATTCGAAGTATTGCCCATTAGCATGATCTCCGTTTTTCCTCCATTGAGTTTAAGCTGGGATGCATCCATCCATCTTGAGATGTCCTCAAGACAGGAATAGAGGGCATAAGTTTTTTGGTCAGCTTGGTTAAGACCCACCACCAGTTGCGTGTCGTCCGCATAGGTTACCATCCGGATTCCATAAGGGGCTACAATGGCTGCCAGAGGGGCCATATACACATTAAAAAGCGTGGGGCTAAGGGACGAGCCCTGTGGTACCCCACTCAACAAAGGGGTGGGTTTAGATGCAGTATTCTCTTCAAATACCTGGAAGGTTCTGCCCTCCAGAAAAGAGGATAGCCATTGGAGTACCATGCCATCCACTCCTATACTCTTGAGACGCCGGATCAGGATCAGATGGTTCACCGTATCGAATGCGGCGCTCAGGTCTAGGAGTAGTATAGCTGCAGCACCTCCTGAATCAAGAATTTTCTTACTTTCCTCTACCACTGCTAAGAGTGCCGTTTCGGTACTCTGGCGTGGTCGAAACCCTGTTTGAGAAGAGTGGAGCAGGTTGTGTGTTTCGAGAAATCTGGAAAGGATCTGATTAACATATTTTTCGGCTATCTTACTTATTGCAAGCAGGAGGGATATGGGACGATAATTGCCCAGGTCTGCTGGATCCAAATTGGGCTTCTTAAGTAGGGCTTTTACCATAGCTCCTTTCCATTTTATAGGAACTTTTCCCGTAGACAGTGAAGCATTAATCAGATTTGTCATATTCGGGGCTATAATAGAAGTGATCTGTTTCAGAATATTAAGAGGGGCTGGATCATTGGGGGAACCGCTCTTTACCAATGACAACAAGGTGAGAAATGTTTCCAGGGACAAAAGGGGAAAGACCTCCAGCATATGTTCAGGGGAGCCGGAGTAAGAATTAATCTGTCCACACAAGGAATTGCTTTCATCCTCCTTACATGGGAGGGAGTCCAAGATATGCTGAACCTTGGTGGTGAAATACTCAGCTAGTTTATTACACCGTTGCCCAGAAGAGTCGGGGGCTGTTCGTGGTACGGGGGCCTTAAGTAATTTTTTTATGATGGAAAAAGTCTCTTTGGGCGAATTGGCGGCAGATAGAATCCTACCCTCATAATAGGAGGCCTGTGCTCTTCTTAGTTCTGCTTTGTAGGTGAGGATAGCTGCCCTATAGTCCAGCTTTTTTCCAGGTAGGAAATCTTTCCTCCACTGTCTTTCCTTAACCTTACAGCGCTGCTTTAAAGTGCGCAGTTCAGGAGAAAACCACGGAGAATTGTGGGGCCCAGCGTTTTTTTTTAATCCTAGTCTTTGGGAAAACTGAGTTAAGTGACTCCTCAATCCAACTACCAAAATCATCGTTGGCTTTGGTTGGGTCTGGAGTCAGAATAGGTTTAGTCCTCTCCAGTTCCTGGGACCATTTTTCCAAGGGGAGCTTATTCCATGGACGATAGAGGGCCCAAGTAGGTTGAGTCCTGGGTCTAATAATCTGGGGTGACCAAGAAAGGGTTATCAAAAAGTGATCCGACCATGGGAGTGGAATGTAGTCGGTCCCTTTAAGGTCATCTAAATTGGAGAACACCGGATCGAGAAGGTGTCCTTTAGTATGGGTAGCATGTTTGATTTTTTTAAGAAGTTGAAGGGACGTGAGGTCTCTGGCCAGCTCGAGTGCATTTGCAGCTTCCGGGTCATCAAAATGGAGATTAAAATCTCCAAGGATCGTAAAGTTAGCTGCTGAGCTGGCAAAATTGACCGTTGCCTCGAGAAGAGATTTATTAAAGGCTCCGATCGCTCCGGGGGGCCTATAGGCAAGAATGCCTGTAAATGAGAGGAGGGGCGAAAATTCAATAATAAAATGGGTATTCTCGCAATCTTCCAAAGGGTTCCCTAATAGGGGGCAGATAAATTGTTCTTTATAAATAATGGCAATCCCGCCACCTCTACCTGTTGACCGATCTGTTCTTTGCATCACAAAGCCAGGAGGGAGTGCTTGCACAATATCGGGCTCCGAGCAGACACCGAGCCAGGTTTCCGTGAGGAACAGCACATCGGGGTCATAGTCTTTAAGGAGCATCCAGATCTCTGCAGTATGTTTCGGCAGAGACCTGCAGTTAAGGAGTAATATACTGTATTGTGTCTTGGGTGGGGTAGGCCGTAATCTATAGGGAGTGAGATTGAGCTTACAATAAGGGCATTGTTTGGGGAATTTATCCGGGGGGAATGAATGACCACAGTTGGTCCCAGACACTTCATTTAGTTTCCTTAGCTGGGAACTGGTGTAGATGTATTGGATCATATGAGGAGATGCAGGGGTCCTGGCCCCTGGGCCCGACCGTGCGCGGACGGGCGCAGACGGGCTTGCGCGGTCGCATCACAGTGCAATTTATCGTGATCAAGCTGCGCCGGTCCCAGCCACTAGACTGCTGACCCGGCGATGAGTAATGCGAAAATGCGAGTGCCCCCAAGCCCCTAGAGCATTGAACAAGCTCTATCCCCCACACACAGAAAAATACAGTTCTTTAAAAGTTTAAAAGATTCTAAAAAGCTTTGAATTCTAAATACAAATTGCAGCATAAGCACCCTAGCCTGCAGATACGCTCGTTAACGCGAGTTATGTTATGTTATTTGAGTTTATATAGCGCACGGTTTCCCAAGGGTGTCCTGGCGCTGAGCATACCTGCTGGTCATCAGTGATAGAGATTTTACTGTGAGAAAAGCCAGGTTTTCAGCCCCCTTCTAAAGGAAAGGAGATCTGCTGAGTTCCTCAAATAGGGTGGAAGCTCATTCCATGCCTTAGAGGCACAGGTGATGAAACTTCTGCCCCCCCAGCTGGCCTTTTTAATCGGAGGAACTAGGACTAGTTTCGCCCCTGTGGACCGAAGGTTCCTTGCTGGGACATACCATTTAAATTTTTGCCTCAAATGGTTGGGGCCAATTCCATTGAGGGCTTTAAAGGCAGTGCAAAGCGCTTTAAAGCGTACCCTTAGCTTCACAGGGAGCCAGTGTAACTGTTTTAGCTCCTTCTTTACAGAGACGAATTTGGGAATACCTGTTAGCATTCTGGCTGCAGCATTCTGTGCAATTTGAAGCCTGTTAACATGCTGTTTTTGGGCATTTAAATATAGACTGTTACAGTAGTCAATCCGTGCCATAATTAGGGCCGTGATCACTGTCCTGAGACTGCTCTCCGGAAGAAAGAACTTTTATTTTCCTAATGATTCTCAGGATTAAAAAACATGTCGAGACCACCGAGCTTATGTGATCGCCAAAAGAGAGCTTATTGTCCATAATCACCCCCAGGTTTTTTGCTTTCCTGTTGGGAGAAGGGCAGAGGCCCATCTCTGCAGGCCACCAATCTGGCGTCCATAGGTTAGGGTTGTTTCCAAACATAATAACCTCTGTTTTGCCTGAATTAAGTTTCAGGCAGTTGGACGACATCCATCCTGAGATGGCCCTCATGCAATCATGAAAGCGAGCTCCTGTTTCCTTCTCTTCCCCATCTCTAATTGACAACACTATTTGCGTGTCGTCTGCATAGGAGGTGGTTTGGAAGCCGTAGGATTTAATTAGGCCCGCCAAAGAGATCACTTACACATTAAAAAGTGTCGGGCTTATCGATGAGCCCTGTGGCACCCCACACGGGAGGGAGAAAGGCTTTGACCTATGATTGTCCAGGTCCACTGTTTGCGTTCTTCCAGAGAGGAACTCTCTGACTCCGACCTGTCTCAGCTGCTGCGCGGTCGCATCACAGTGCAATTTATCGTGATCAAGCTGCGCCGGTCGCAGCCACTAGACTGCTGACCCGGCGATGAGTAATGCGAAAATGCGAGTGCCCCCAAGCCCCTAGAGCATTGAACAAGCTCTATCCCCCACACACAGAAAAATACAGTTCTTTAAAAGTTTAAAAGATTCTAAAAAGCTTTGAATTCTAAATACAAATTGCAGCATAAGCACCCTAGCCTGCAGATACGCTCGTTAACGCGAGTGCTCTGACTCCGACCTGTCTCAGCTATGTGGTCCTCAAAGTCCCTTCCCCATTCAAGGCTGGAAGAGGTTCTATGACCTTGGCAAAAAGCAGCGGCGGCCGGCACAGATAAGTGCGGTGTGGCGGGGCTGTGCGCGGCAGGGGGAAGCCGACAGACGACAGAATAGGTATTTTTTATTTATTTAATTATACCTATTCCGCCATCTATCAACTCCCTACCCTCCCGCCCCGCCCAACCGCGTTTACCTGTGCCGGCCGTCCCTGTCAAAAAGGAGTGGATGCAAGGGGCGTCCCCGTCTAATTCCTCTCTCAGTCAGTGACGGGGGTGAGTGTCTGGAAAGTTTCAGTGCTCCGTCCATCATCTCCTTGTGTTTCCTTAGTCCCTCTGGCCGGCATGAAGCATTTTTAGTCCATGGGGGCGTAGCCTGCAGCCGATGGGGAAGGACGTGGGCTGAGGAGCTCCGACCGCCGCTTCCCTGTAACCAATTATCCTGCACCCCGAACCGGGCAGAGGGAGCTGAGTTGCAGGCAGAAAGACGACTAGCGCTGCGGGCGAGGTGAGGAGAGCTCAGCAACGCCGCAAGTGCGGCCATTTGACATATAACCGAGGGTTGCATCCCGAGCGGCGGCAGGGACAAAATGGCGGCCGTCCCCTGCATCCACTGAAACTCGCTGGCGAGGAGAGAGTCCTTGGCGCCGGGACCCATCGGGCTCAGCGGAGAGACCTGGAGAGCAGCAGCGGAGGTGAGGGCACCGCTGAACAGACCACCTCCTGGCTGTAGTGAAGCCACTCTGCCCTGGTGACTGCGGCTGCGACATGGCGCCCGCGCCGAGGCGGGCTTAGAGAAACGGCTGCAGCAGCTGGGTGAGACTCGGTGGCGCAGCCTGTATGATCCCGCCAGGGGTCGAGGGTGCTGCCAATAGCGATGCACAGTGGGGGCGCGGAGCAGTAAATGGGCAGTGGATGAGCCGCCTGAACACACTCCCCTGAACGCTGCGGGTGCAGCCGAGTGGAGACTGGTGGAGCCGACTGAGGGGGCTGGGCGCCCGTGGTGCAAATCGCCAGCCGACGGACAGCACTGGCTGGTGGCAACCGCATTGGCCCCCCTGCGCATGTTGTGCACTGGACAGTGATAGACGGCACTGAAGGTGCGCTGCGCTGCTGAAACCTGTAGACACTCCCTGTCTGCAGTGTTGCGGCTTCATTGGTGTGGTGATGTGACGACGTGGTGATGTCCCTGAGGTAGGGAGCCCTGCACTGTCGAGGAAGGTGTAGAGAGGGGGCCTCGGCTGGGGCGCGCCCTGCGCAGATTCTGGAGCACGGAGCACACTAGCGGCTAGCTGGCGAATATACCAACGATAATGGGGGACCTGCGCTTTACCGGGGAGACCCCCTCCACTTGGTAGCGGCATGCGAACCACAGGGTAGACTCGATCTGGCCCGGGGGAGAAGCTGGGTGCTGCTGGATGAATGGCGCTCGGGTCATCGATGCCCTCCCCATCAAGTTTGCAGCAGTAAGCTCTGGGGAAACGTCACAGAAGCTGCGGAGACCATCAGCTAGCGCAAATCTCCTGGCTCTTGGGGAGCTGTTCCTTGCTGAATCGGAGGCTGGGTAGCTCCTCATCTGGCTCTGGGGTGTCAGCAGAGCCCCAAGGAAGTGAACGTGACTGTCCCGCACTCCTACAGGGAAGATCCGGAGCCAAGAGCGGTCAGGGAACACATCGCTCCTGGACAGATACTACTGGCCATGTGGCGCAACCTATGCAGCGCTCTTGAACTGCGGAGGCATACACTTGGAGGATTTCGGCTGTGAGCTCCTCATTAGAACCCTGCACCACAGCAGCTGCCCAAAGGGACCCGGCTAAGTCTGCATAGTTCATCCCTCCAGCATAGAGGGGAGCATCCGTGGGTGGCGGAGAACACCCATTTGATCCACAACAATAGGGAGGACGCAGAAAAAGAGTGTTCACTGCCCTCCGCGTGGACACCGCGGGCGCCCAGACGGATGACTAGGAATAAATCCTGGAATCGGGGAGAGACTCGTCTCCCAGGAGACCCACTTTGTCTGACATTATGCAGGCGATTACAACCTCCAGAGAGATGCTAGAAGGGAAAATTGATGCGTTTGGCACGGACTTAAACTTGTTAAAGGATGACCATCGCAAACACAAGGAAAGGGTGACTACTAACGAAAAAGAGCTGGGAGGCCTTACGGAGAAAGTGCTCGGGATGCAACGATCCCTCACGGACCTAGAAGCTAAAATAAAGGTGCTGGAAGTGCGGGCCGAGGACAGTGAGGGCAGGTCCCACAGGAACAACATCCGCCTAATCGGAGTGCTGGAAAAAACAGAAGGGGCAGATATGGTGCGCTTCTTGGAAGATTGGATTAGAACGGAAGTGGCTTCGGAAGGGTTGTCACCCTTCTATGCTCTGGAGCGAGAGCGCACAGAGTGCCGGCAACACCACCAAAGCCAAGGGCCCTGCCAAGACCCATAGTGGCACGCTTGCTGCATTTTCGAGACCGGGATCACATCTTGCAGAGAGCCCGCCAAACACGAGGACTGCAAATTGGCAATAGTGCCGTAATGATTTTCCCAGGCTTCACAAGGGAGGTTCAACGGAACAGGGCGTCCTTTTTGGCTGTCAAAAAGAAGCTACGTCAGCTGCACTTGCCCTACGCAATGTTGTTTTCTTACGCGCCTTCGAGTGGCAGACCAGGCGTGAACTCGTTTTTTCCTCACGCCACAGGAGGCTTGGGAGTGTCTCGAGACACGCTGACCGATGATCACTAGTGCCTCCGCCCTGGACTCTCCGCATCCGAGCCCTTGCAGTCACAAAACTGGCTCCAACGTCCCGTCGCCCAGAGAACTAAGCCTGGAACGCCGCAAAGCATTGCAGGCTGTAGCGACACATAGCCAAAAAAGTCCCAGCTCTTCATCGAGCAGGAGCGGTCTGCACACCGGAAGATCAGAAACGTCGCCGGATCGCAGCGACAATGACAGCTCGGAAACTGATTTGCCAAGGGTTA
Source organism: Calotriton arnoldi (assembly GCA_963921515.1). Taxonomy (NCBI): domain Eukaryota; kingdom Metazoa; phylum Chordata; class Amphibia; order Caudata; family Salamandridae; genus Calotriton; species Calotriton arnoldi. The sequence continues at coordinate 2,861,645 of CAWUFW010000363.1, forward strand.
CACCCTGGTCTGCAGACGATCTCATGTGATGTATGTACTGTCGAGGAAGGTGCTTAGGATCTCAAGGACACGATAAGCGCCTGCACGCAGAAGAATGCTCAAGGACTCGGCCGTATGACACACTGCTCTCAGAGCTGCAACTAAATGGCCCGGGGTCAAATGTCTGGGTTATTTACTGGGGGTGCGGTGGATCGGAGAGTCTGAGGCCCAGACTGCGGATCGTTTACCCCCACAACTGTCAGATGTTTGTCCGCTTCAGAAGTGTTTGGATGGGACCTAGTTTTCCGGTACCTGTCCTGGGGAGGGGGAGTTGGGGGTTTTCTTTGGTTGGGAAATGTTGAGGGGGGCCAGGCGTGTCACAGGGGGAGAGGGGGGCTTTAATGCATGCAGGAAATTTCTACGACAATGGGATCCCCACCAGCTTTAAAATGTATTTCCTGGAATGTGCGGGGGATGCACTCAATGATACGATGTCATAAAATACACTCCTATTTGTTCCGCAGGGGTATTCAGATCGCATTGCTTCAAGAAAGCCACATAATAGTAAAGGAAGGTGCGCCATTGCAGCGTCGCTGGAGGGGTCAAGCATTCTACACCACTTACTCCGCATATGCACGGGGGGTCCTTATATGGGTACAGACAGGGGTACCTTTTCAGTGCACTAAACAGATAATAGATCCAGAGGGCAGGTACGCGGTAGTATCGGGGAGGCTGGATGGCGGGGACTTAGTTCTAGGCAGTATATACGCGCCTAATTCGGACCAACCAGCATTTTTCTCACACCTCTCTAGGAAACTAGCGACCGTCCTTGTGGGTTCAGTAATGTTGGGAGGTGACTTTAACTGCACGTCAGATGTGAACCTGGATCGCTCTCACCCCCCACTCCCTGATGCTCCTGCACACAAACTGGCAGAGGTGCGCTGGAATTGGCAACAGAAATGGGGTTTGATAGACTCCTGGAGGGCACAACATCTGCGACCCGGGATTATTCCTTTTTCTCAGCCCTACATGAATTGCATGTCCGACTAGATGCCATATTGTGTTCCCCTGATGTCCACGAGGTGATTTGTAGCAGTGAATACCTCACTAGGACGCTCTCAGACCACAATCCAGAACTAGTAAGTTTACAATGGTTCCGCACGTGACCCAAGATCCCTACCTGGTGCTTGCGACCTGAGGCTTTGGATGACCCAGTATTTCATGCAGCGATTGGAACAGCTAATGCTAACTACTTCCAAGATAACGCTAACACTGCAACATCCTTTTTAGTGGAGTGGGATGCTTGTAAAGCAGTCATCAGAGGTTGTTGTATCTCTGAGATGATGGGGGTGCGGAAGGTGCTCCTTAAGGAAATGGAGAGGGATGACCAGCGGCTGCGAGACCTGGAAAGAGATAGGCCTGAGAACCCGGCCAAGCAGTAGGAGCTTTTGGAGGCTAGGGAGGCAGTGGCAGTACAAGTAGAACGGCTGCGATGCTTCGACTATAAAAAATATATATCACACGCTCACTCGGAAAGAGACAAGTCGGGAGCCCTTCTGGCTTGGTTGGCTAACCCCGCTAGGAGAGGCACAGTGATACTGGAACTTAGAGACCAGGTTGGGGCGGCGCACTATGACCAGCGGAGCATCAATGACTTGTTCCTGGCTTATTATACGGACCTCTACCGGAGTAAACTAACTCCAGCGGAGGAGAACTTACACGAGTTCACAAGGGATGTGAAGCTACCAGCCCTAGACGAGGACAGCGCAGAGGTACTAGGGCGGGAGATGGAGCTTGGGGAAGTGAGAGTGGCCATTAAGTCCATGGCTCGCAATAAAACTCCGGGCACGGATGGCCTACCAATCAAATAATATCTGAAAGAGACACGTTAGTGACAGATTCCTTACCTTAGAATATCCCCAGGCGTCAGGCTGGATCCGGAAAGTTTTTGCGTAGCAGTACCCTTGCGCGTCGGTAGGCGGCGTCGTGCGGCTCCGCGTCCGTCGTCGGCGTCGTGATCGCCGGGATGACGTCGCGGGCAGTACTTAGACGCCGCCCCTGCGCGCTGACGTCAGTTCTTCTTTTTCCGCGCCAGTAAGCGCAGATCCAGGAAGAGCAGTGCCCTAGTCAATTTTTGACTAACCTTTTTTGTGAATTTTTTCACTGTTTCTTCATTGAGTCTTCACGACTCCTAGGTATCGTAGGGATGCCCGGCTTCAAGCCATGCGGAGCCTGTGCTCGCATGATGTCGATCACGAACCCGCATCTCGAGTGTCTCTTCTGTCTCGGCCGAGACCACGACACGAAGTCGTGCGCCGACAGCCGGAAACTTCATCCGAAGGCTTTGCGAGAGCGGTCTCGAAAGCTACTCGAGGTCCGGCAGTCGGCTCCGCGCCGCCCCAAGCCCCGGTCCCGGGAGAGGTCGAGGGGCCGGTCGCGGAGTCCCCGCCGGTCGCCTGAGTCCAAGTCTTCGCGCTCCTCGGGTAAGTCGAAGCACAAGAAGTCTAAGAAGCGTCATCGCTCTAAGACTTCGCCTCGCCGGTCTCGCGACTCGGCTGAGGCCCCAGTCGGCACCGTCCCCGCGGCCCCGGACATGCCTGTAGAGCCGCCCCACATTACCCGTCCTTTCCGGGTTCGGGGCGACTCCGGCCGAAATACAGGAATTCCTGTCGGCCATGGCCCGCCTCTTCGGGCCTTCAGGCCCCTCCGGTGCGCCTTCGGGCCCCGCGGGCCCTGATGGGGTTGCCCCGGCGCCGCCGGCCGACTCCGGTCCCGGTGCCGCCTGTCCCACCAGCCTTCATCCCGGCCTCGGCCCGGCCCCGGCCTCGATCCCGGCTCCGGTGGTGCCGCAACCCCCATCGACGCCGGTTGACCTAACCACGCCTCCGCCGACGCCGATGTCCCCGGTGCCGTTCCTGATGCCGTCCGGGGCCCGGACGGCGTCGGTCCCCGGCTCTCTCCGGCTCCGGACATGGAGCCGGACCGACGTCGCTCGACGCCGGCTCCGGCGCCGATGAGACCTTGGGTCCCAAATGTCCCTCCTCCTCCATATTTTGAACAAGAGGAGGACCAGGAGAGCTGGGAGGGGTCTGAGGACCCTCTCACACAACAGTGTGAGTATGATCCGGACTGGGCTGAGGAACTTGGGGATGCCAGTGGTCTAGACACCTCCCCTGACACTGGCATGCTGTCTCCTCCCGTGGCTACGGAGGAGGGAGCTAATTTTGCAATGGTGTTGCGTAGAGCAGCTGGAGCCTTACATCTCCAGTTGCCTACTGTGGCCGTCAAGACTAACCTCCTGACAGAAGTGCTTCAGCCGGCGGCTTCCTCCTCGGAGACTGTGCTGCCGTTTAATGATGCACTCACTGACGTTCTTTTGGGTGCCTGGTCCAAACCCACCACAGGGGCTCCTGTGGATAGGAACGTGGCCCGACGCCATCGCCCTGCTCTGGGCGACCCATTGTTTCTCTCCCAACATCCCACCCCCGAGAGCTTGGTTGTCCAAGCCTCTGCCTCCCAAACCGCCTTCCCTACCGCCCTCCGGATAGGGAATCCAAACGCCTGGACCAATTTGGGAAGAAGGCTTTTTCTTCCTCCAGTGCTGGCTTGCGGTCCGTCAACACCGCTTGCCTTTTGGGCCGATATACCCACTCCCTGTGGGATTCGGTGGCGGCTGCTTTGCCGCAGTGTTCTGAGGAGGTCCAGACACTGCTTACCCGCGCCATTGCGGAAGGGCGAGATGCGGCTAAATACACCATACGTTGTGGCCTTGATACCGCCGACTCGCTGGGCAGATCGCTTGCGACGACGGTGGCGCTACGTCGCCGCGCCTGGCTGAGAACTGGTTTCTCGGGTGATGTCCAGAATACACTCATGGACATGCCCTTTGATGGAGTCGGTCTTTTTGGTTCAAAGGCAGACCATGCGCTGGAGCGGTTTAAGGACTCACAAGCTACTGCCAAGTCCCTGGGCCTTTCTGTTGTACGCCCTCCGCTCACCTCTGCTTTTCGCCCCTTTCGTGGCCACGGAAGGGGCGCCCAGTCACGTCAGCTGCCCAGCCACCGGCCCGCGCAGCAAGCGTCTTTGCGTGGCCGAGGACGTGGATACCGCTGTGGCGGTTCGGGCAACCAGCGTGCGGGTCAGGCCACCACCTCCAACCCGTCCGCGGCCTCCAAGCCCTCCTAGTCCCTCCTTTCCGGTGCACAGCATGCCAGTAGGGGGCAGGGTCCGCCATCACCTTCACCACTGGCGTCCCATCACCTCGGACAGGTGGGTCTTGGACATTGTCCGAAGGGGCTACTCCTTCCCCTTCGAGACCACCACCCCAGCCATGCCACCTCAATTCCACCGCATGTCAGGGGATCACTTGGTACTTCTGCAGAAGGAAGTCACGGCCCTCTTGGCCAAGAGGGCCATCGAGCATGTTCCGACCCCAGAAGTAGGACGTGGTTGCTACTCCCACTACTTCCTGGTGCCCAAAAAGGACAAGGAGGACATGCGTCCTATCTTGGACCTCCGGAACGCCAATCGCTTCCTCCGGAAGGAGAAGTTCAAGATGCTCACCCTAGCTCAGGTCTTGACTGCCCTCGACCCTGGAGACTGGTTGGTAGCGTTGGACTTGCAGGACGCTTATTTTCACATCCTCGTCCTGCCGGCCCACCGGCGTTACCTGCGGTTCACGGTAGGCCTCGAGCATTTTCAGTTCACCGTGCTCCCTTGGCCTTACAAGTGCCCCTCGGGTGTTCACCAAAGTGATGGCGGTGGTCGCAGCTCATCTGCGCCGGGCAGGGGTTCCAGTCTTCCCCTACCTCGACGACTGGCTGCTGAAGGCGGGCTCGCCCCAGGCAGTCGTCTCCCACCTCCAGACTACGGCCGAACTCCTGCACTCGCTGGGGTTCTCCATCAATGTGCCGAAGTCGCATCTGATTCCTTCTCCACAGCTCCTTTTCATCTGAGCAGTTCTGGACACGACGCAGTTTCGGGCCTATCCTCCCGAACGGCGAGTCTGGGATATTCAGGCTATGATTCCAATCTTTCAGCCTTTATCCTGGGTTTCGGTACGGATGACCCTGAGGCTGCTGGGCCTCATGGCCTCCTGCATCCTGCTGGTCACTCATGCCAGATGGCATATGCGGGCTCTGCAGTGGGACCTGAAGTTCCAGTGGGCGCAGCACCAGGGCAACCTGTCCGATCACGTCCAGATCTCGGAGGGGGCTGCAAAACAGTTGCAGTGGTGGCTCTCGAACCGGCAATGGGTCATGGGCAGATCCCTCTCCCTTCCCCAGCCAGAGCACACAGTTGTGACGGACGCGTCCCTTCTGGGATGGGGCGGTCACATGGGAGAGGCGGAGATCAGAGGCCTCTGGTCTCCGGCGAAGTCCCGGCTCCATATCAACCTTCTGGAGCTCCGAGCGATCCGACTTGCACTCAAGGCATTCCTTCCCTCTGTCAAAGGGAAGGTAGTGCAGGTGTTCACAGACAAATCCACCGCCATGTGGTATTGCAACAAACAAGGCGGGTGGGGTCGTGGACCCTTTGTCAGGAGGCTCTGCGCCTCTGGACATGGCTGGAACATCAGGGTATGTTCCTGATGGTTCAACACCTGGCAGGTTCCCTGAACGCCAGGGCGGACGAACTCAGCCGCAGGTGCATGATGGATCACGAATGGCGTCTTCACTGGAAGTGGCGCAAGGACTCTTTCTACAGTGGGGAGAGCCTTGGTTAGATCTATTCACCACCGAAGAGAACGCGCAATGTCATCAGTTCTGCGCGTTGGAATTTCCAAGGCGGCACTCGCCGGCGACGCTTTCCGTCGCGAGTGGAGTTGCGGTCTGTTGTACGCCTTTCCGCCTATACCACTTCTACCCAGAGTGTTGAAGAAGATTCGGCACGACCGGGCCCAAGTCATTCTTGTGGCTCCGGACTGTGCTCGAAGAGTTTGGTATCCCGAGCTACTCAGTATGAGCGTAGATCCCCGATCCGTCTGCCTCTTCGAGAGGATCTTCTGTCGCAGCAGCAGGGGACGGTCCTCCACCCGAACCTGTCCAGCCTCCACCTGCTTGCGTGGAGATTGAGCGGCGCCAGTTGATTCCTTTCGACTTGCCTCCCGAAGTTTGTGATGTAATTCTGGCAGCCAGGCGTCCCTCCACTAAGGTGGTATACGCCTGCAGGTGGAACAAGTTTGTGGCATGGTGCACAGCAAAGGCTGTGAATCCCTTTCTGCCCCTCTTTCTGAGGTTCTTCTGTTCCTTCTTTCCCTGGCCCAACAGGGTTCTGCCCTGGGTACCATCAAGGGCTATCTTTGTGCTATCTCGGCCTTCCTCAGGCTTCCTGATCAGCCCTCCTTTTCAAGTCCCCTGTTGTTAACAGGTTTCTAAAAGGCATTACACACCTCTTCCCTCCTGTTCCGTTTGTGATGCCTCAGTGGGACTTGAACTTGGTTCTTACCTTTCTTATGTGCGCTCCCTTTGAGCTCTCTACATAACTGTCCTCTTCGTCTTCTGACTCTGAAGACAGCCTTTCTGGTGGCCATCACCTCCGCTCGGCGGGTGAGTGAGCTCCAGGCTCTTTCATGCAAACCTCCCTTTCTGTCTGTCCATCCAGACAAGGTTGTTCTTAGGACGCGTCCGTCCTTCTTGCCAAAGGTGGTTACTGCCTTCCACATTGGGCAGACCATCACTTTGCCCACCTTCTTTCCGCCTCCGCATCCTTCCAGAGAGGAAGAGAGGCTCCACCGTCTGGACCCAAAACGTGCGCTTTCTTTTTATATCAACCGCACACAACACTTCCGGGTGGATGACCAGCTCTTTGTTGGCTACGTGGGCGCCAAAAAGGTCGGGCGGTGCACAAGAGAACCATCTCCCGCTGGGTAACCTTGTGTATCAAAGCCTGCTATTCTTTGGCTAAGAAGGAGCCTCCTGTTGGGCTGCATGCCTATTCCACCAGGGCAACGGCTGCTACCACGGCTTTAGGCCGCGGTGTTCCGCTGCAGGATATCTGTCAGGCAGCTACGTGGGCCTCGCTGCACACGTTTACAAAGCATTACTGCCTTGACAGTCAGGTCCGGAGGGACGGCTTCTTTGGCCGTTCTGTCCTCCAGGACTTCCTTGTCTGATCTTTGTTCGCAGACCCACCACCGGGGTTGGTATTGCTGGGGTATCTATTCTAAGGTAAGGAATCTGTCACTAACGTGTCTCTTTCAGATGCACAAGTTACTAACTTGTGTAACGATATATCTGTAAGAGACAGTAGTTAGTGACAGATTCCTTACCGCCCCACCCATCCGCCCCGTTCTGCGAACTGATTTCTAGGGTTAAGGACATCCCTTTCAGGGTCCTAGTATTTTTCAGACACCTATGTCAGCTTCTTGCATGGCTCTGTGTTCCTGGCGCGGAAAGTCGTGTACAGAACTGACGTCAGCGCGCAGGGGCGGTGTCTAAGTACTGCCCGCGACGTCATCCCGGCGATCACGACGACGGACGCGGAACCGCACGACGCCGCCTACCGACGCGCAAGGGTACTGCTACGCAAAAACTTTCCGGATCCAGCCTGACGCCTGGGGATATTCTAAGGTAAGGAATCTGTCACTAACTACTGTCTCTTACAGATATATCGTTACACAAGTTAGTAACTTGTGCACCTAGCATACATTGATATATTGGCTCCCAGGCTGGTACAATTATATAATGTCGCGAAGCAGGTTGGCCACTTGCCCGCGACCACTAGAGAGGCGATCATTATACCGTTACTCAAACCGGGGAAGCCGTCATGGGACAAGACTGCATATCGCCCGCTGTCTATGCTTAATTTAGACTATAAAATACTAAGCAGGATTTTGGCTACTCGCTTGCTCCCCCACATGACTGCCCTGATACACAAAGATCAATCCGGGTTTATCCCCACCAGAAACACGGCGCTCAACATTCAGCGCCTCCTACGAGTCCTAGAGGCTTATAGTGTAGCCGAGGCGACGATCTTCGCCGTTGATATAGAAAAAGCGTTCGACAGCCTGGAATGGCCTTATTTGTTCCATGTGATGCGGAAAATGGGGCTTGGTGAGGATTTCGTGGGTTGGACAGCTCTTATATGCCGACTCTACTGCCAGGGTTAAAACTGGGGGGCTAATATCGGACGCCTGTAATGTGGGAAGGGGGACACGCCAGGGGTGCCCCCTTTCTCCCCTGCTGTTTGCACTGGCGATGGAGCCGCTGGCAGCGCAAGCCAGATCAGGGCGGGCTTACCAGGGACTAACTGTGCATGGACAGATCCATCAGATCGCGTTGTACGCTGACGACCTTTTGCTCTTTCTAGCTGATGCTGGGGAGGCCCTTTTGGGAGCGAAAAATCTGCTGCAGGACCTCAGCAGAGTCGCGGGGTTAAAAGTGAACTGGGCGAAATCTTGCCTGTTCCCTGCACGGAGTGGCCGAATAGGCCCACGGCACACAGAGGTGGTGACTTGGGAGGACAGATGCCTGCCATACCTGGGTACACAGATATACCACACTCAAGAAGATATCCTAGAGGGTAACATAGGGAAAGCTATCAGGGGAGCAAAAAGCAACTTCGACTTCTGGGGCACATTGCCGTTATCTGTGTCTGGCCGCGTAGCCCCGCTCAAAATGGTCACTCTCCCGAGATTACTATACTACTTTGGGACCCTGCCGATCTGGATCCCGACAAAGTACTTTGCCCAGCTCCGATCAATGATCACGAGTTTTCTCTGGGGTACTGGCAGGCGCAGAGTGGCACTTGCTATACTTATGCGGCCAAGAGCGGAGGGCGGGCTAGCGCTACATGACTATGAGACTTATTATTTGGCGGCGCAGTCTCAGTGGCTCACGCAGTGGGTTGCGAGCTGTTCCAGGGGAGAGGATGAGCGGAGGGTGGAGTTTGCGTCCCTGAGGCTGTTATCTCACATCATCTTGAAACTCCCTGTCAGACCTGTAGCCCTCACCACTGAGTTCGACACAGCACGAAGGTGCTGGAACAGGTACCTGCGCAGAGCTAAATTAGATGCCCTTATGCGCCGGAAATCCCTCTAGTCATGTGCACGGCCTTGCCGCATGGTGATAACTGGCAGAGGCTGGAACTCTGGGTGGAACAGGGGTTGACTAGCATAGGAGACCTATATGAAGAGGGGGCTATGATTCCATTCAATGATCTACAAACCCGCTTTGACTTACCTAGGGGGGATTTCCTATTGTACACAGCCCTCACGACGGCCATTCGAAAACACTGGGGAGGAGGACTCACAGAACCCAAAACATCATTGGGCTGTCAATACGTGGTTATGGCAACAGGTACTTTCAAAGCAGTGACATGCTTATACAGGCGTATGACGAGGGAAACACTACTCCCCCTGACTGAATTGTGGCTCAAGTGAGAAACTGACCTCTGGGAGGATATCCCAGAGAAGGCCTGGGGGAAGTTGGTAGAGAGAGCCTGCAAAAGCACCCGGAACGCCAGGTTCCAACTAGTACATTTTTATATCTTACACAGGGCATATCTTACCCCGGAGAAGCTCAATAAGTATTTCCCAACCCAAATAGGGGCCTTCCCGCGCTGCAATACTGAAGGTGCAGATTTCAAGCATATGTTGTGGACTTGCCTGTTCCTGGACAGTTACTGGGGGTAGATAACGACGGTACTGACTGAACTTACTGACGGGGAAGTAGAGCTGACCCAGAAACACTGCATTCTACACTGGTTCCCCCACATGTCCAAGAATAAAATCACGAGTAAGTTCTTAGACTTGGGTCTATTACTGGCCAAAAGGGATATCACCATGCATTGGAAAGCTAAACAGGGTCCAAGCATAGCACGATAGAAAGCAGAACTCCTTAAGTGGGCTGAATGTGAAGGTGTGATCAGACAGCAGATTGCCAGAAGAACAGGGAGCGAAAGGGCGCTAGAAGCGGCTAGGGCCTGGGAAGCGCTAGTCGTGGCACTTAAATCCCCGAACGAAGATGAGGATGCGGATTCTATAGGTGTTCCCACAGCGGACATGCACTAAGCTGCAGGAGGGGGAGGGTTTCCTGAGATCTGGAAGCAAGCTACTGAGGGCGGCCCTCTGCTGCCTGGATGGAATGCGATCTCCTATAATGGTACTCCAGTCAAGGGTGGCACCCGGATTGGGGCACTGGTCTACTGTACATTAAAGGCCTCGGGTAAGTGACACGCCGGGGGAGGGGGGGCGGAGGTAGTTGTGGGAGGGGATGTTTCAGTCGGGGCTGCATGTCCGCATATATATATGGGACCACAAATGAGTTTCGAAAGAACCAGATATCCTGGACTGATCTGTACTAATGTCCCAAGATGGCTGAATGTAAGTTTATAGGTTTGCAGGGTTGTGGCATAACAACTCGATGCACCTTGTGTAAAACCTAATAAAATCTGTTTACAAAAAAAAATGAAGCATTTTTAGTCCATCCTCAGCATGGATCGTATTATTTCAGCCAATCTGGTGGCTAGCATCTTTTGGCTTCAGTGTTTATCAGGGATAGAGGCCTGTATGAGGCGCGTTTATTTATAGGTTTTCTGTTCTTAGGAATCACCGTAACAGTGGTTCCTCTAAGGCAGTAGTTCTTAACCTCTTGACTTCTGTGGACCCCCAGTTAATCATTACTTGAACCCAGGCACCCCGACTGAATCATTAATGGATTCTGGGGAACTCCACTGAGTCATTACTGGCAGCCGGGGTCCCTGGCAAAAGCAATTTTGATGATTTGAACTGCAAAATAATACACTAAAAATACAGAAACATGCATTCATCAAGTACACAAATGATGAAATAGTCACACACAAAATATATATATATATCATCAAAGACCTCCTTTTGTATGAACAAAGAGTCCTGGCACTCGGAGGAGGGTATGGCAGTGAATTTATTTGTTAATTGTCAGCTTGCCCAGAGACGCGTTTCAGCTTGACAGCCTTTTCCAATCTGGCACTAACGCGTGTTTGAAGGTAAAATTTTGTAATCTTCCATCCTTGTACAGACGGAGACAAACACTCCACGTATTCACTTTCATAAACAAACTGGCGTCCTGGTTGACGAAATCCTATGTATGTATGTATGTATGTGTATATATATGTATGTGTATGTATGTGTGTATATATGTATGTATGTGTGTATATATGTATGTATGTGTGTATGTATGTATGTATGTATGTGTGTATATGTATGTATGTGTATATATATGTATGTATGTATATGTGTATGTATGTGTATATATGTATGTATGTGTATGTATGTGTGTGTATATATGTATGTATGTGTATATATGTATGTATGTGTATATATGTATGTATGTGTATATATGTATGTATGTGTATATATGTATGTATGTGTATATATGTATGTATGTGTATATATGTATGTATGTATGTATGTGTATATATGTATGTATGTATGTGTATATATGTATGTATGTGTATATATGTATGTATATGTGTATATATGTATGTGTGTATGTGTGTATATGTATGTATGTGTGTATGTATATATATATATATATATATATATATATATATATATATATATATATATATATATATGGTTGCCCTTTTCAAAACGCCAACACAATCGGTAAGTAACTCCTAGTATTTATTTCAGGCTGCAGTTACATCGTTTGCTCCCCCAAAGCGCCATATGCATTTCGGGCTCCATGCCCTTGTTCACTGGCTAATTACAACAGTCCCGATAGCCATGTGGATTTAAATACCATATGCCCCGCCCTGTTGGGACTTCGTGCTCAATGCTTGACTTTCTGGGTATGGTAGTCCTTTAACTTCATCACAGTGAGTGCCATCGTGAAGGTGAATTAAAACTGCATTCCCCATGTGGGTCGTGGGGGAGAGACACACAAGTTACTGTCCATATATACGCCATGAAATAGTGGATTTACCGACTCCTGCTGACACCAGGAATTATATATATATTTCAATATTAATAGGAAGGTTGGAGCTTTACTAAATTCAATTGAGGCCACTCATCTGTACTATATTCTGTTCGATGCACTTCCGCTGCACCCATTAGTCAATCTTAGGATACTAACTTCATTTTTAGCCTCTAGTTTTAAAATCCTTCACAGTTAGAGAACATTTTAAATTGTTCATTTTTACATTTTGCTTCTCTTATCTATATACACGTTACAGATCTGTTAATATTATTGGATTTTGTATGCAGACACGCCCTGCCCCCTCATTAGGCATCGTAGACCCCTCGGGGTCCCCGTACCACAGGTTAAGAACCACTGCTCTAAGGTCTTGTTGCTACTCTTTAGTATGCAGTGTCTTCCGAAACATGACCTCTAGGATTCTGACCACCCTACTAGGAATTTTTTTAAACATTTCAAGGGGGATAACTATTAGGCCCCAGAGTCTCCCCCAAGGGCATGTCCTTAACTGCTTCAAGAGTTTGTCGAAGACACCGGAAGGTCCAAGACCTCCCGTTCTCCTCTCCCTAGCATCGCTACCTGCAAGTCTCTCAATATTGGTTTGTTCTTTTCGGCTTTGGGGGTGGGGTACCTATTGATAGTCTTTGATAATATGTAGCAAACTCCTCAGCAATATCTCCTGACGTGGTAGCCATTTCCACCCTGGAGTTTTGAGCTACAGGAATGATTCTGAATGCCAAGTCAAAGTTTGTAAGCCAATAAGTTAATTTAGACATTGTATTTCCCATATCATTCTCAAGCAGTTTTTCTTCAAGGAAAGCCTCACATCCTCTAATTCTTGCAGTGTATCTGTGTCAGTAATGTTTCTCTAAGGTGTGGATCTGCCACTGTAGTTCTGCAACGCTCTCATCTTGCTTCCTATGCTGCCCCACTGTCACAGAAATTATTTGACCCCGTATTGTGACCATCAAGTTCCTCCCATAGCGTAATAGAGGTTTTTGAGGCATAGTTCTGATCTAAGTAATTTTCAATACCAACCCTAGTCTGCTTTGATGATTGCCAATCCAACAGTCTCCAGGAGCTCAACCAGCAGTGTCCAACTCCCCTCCTAGATAGTCCTTTTAGTTTAAACATTATCGGTCATAGTCTGATCAACATCTAGGAGGGATTTCAGAAACCGCTTGCCCAGTAGGCCGACTGCGGGCATAAAGTGGTAACCTATCAAGAGTGTGTGCCTTGTGTGTCCGAGTAGAATGTAAATTTGTGCCCAAAGGGGTGTTTGGCCTACCACGTCGCTCAAACCCAGAGTGGCAGCACACTAAAGTGGGAGGGACCTTTGCATTGTTACCCCTTGTGCTCCAGTGTCCAGCTCAAGGTCCATTAGTGCATTAAACGCTCACCAAGAAGTAGCTACCATGCTACGACTCCAAGGATTACTTTGTTCTGTAGTGTAGTTTCTGCTAGGGTTGGTTGCACATAGACACTAATAAAGGACCAATGGGCACTTTCATAAAGTCCAGATACCACAACATAGCATCACAAGGGGTTGTTTTGCACCTTGGTTATTGTAAAGGGGAATGTCTTATGGAGCAGAAAAGCTAATTCCCCTCTGTCCTCTAAAAAACAGTAGCCATTGCAGCCTATGAAGCTGCACTGGGTACCCAACAAATGTTTCTTGCAGAGCTATTATCTTCGGGGTACGCTGTTTAAGATATTGTAGAACTGCCCCCTCTTAATTATGTGATTTAATCAGTAGATATTCCATGAGATGACCATAAAATAAACCCAAGATGCATCATTTGAGTATTGTCAAAGCTTGCTCAGGCATTTTTACTATGCTAACCAAGTAGTCTGCGCACCTCAACAAAAAATATAACAACTCCCAGATCCACAAACTTAAAACATAAACCTGAAACTAAAACAACCCAGTCACCCCGGCTTCCAAATCTAAAGAGGGAGATTCCCAATCTGACTGTATGCCCAGTCCATGCACTGTCCAGCAACCACAAAGGGGAAGGGGAGGAGAGGCATCCTGACACACGAAGCTGGGAGGAGTCACACAGGGCTTTGAGAGTGCTAGACCACACCGCAAGCCAGCGCCAGCCCATTCCTCTGTAGCCTGCTGTGTAGACGATTTGAAGGCCTCAGCTTCTGGGACCGGGTCCACAGTCCTCTGTACATGACGGCGATAGGCCTCTCCTCCGAGAGCACCGCCATGTTGAAGGCTCACTCTCAGTCACTCTAGAAGGAGAAGGGCAGTGGCGCAGCCCAGCGAACCCTATGGCTAACAAGCCGAACATTGTTTAGCCTTTTCATTCAGGCTGATCCGGGCCAGGTTCTGTTGTGCTGCTATCTTGAGTCCACTCACTTCAATAGCTGCTGATCGCACAGGGCTGCTTCAGACTGCACAGAAATGTGCACCAGCGTGACCGCAGCTTCCGGGGGCAGGAGCAAAAATCTTTGCTGTTGAGGCAGGATTATGCAGGCTGTATGGGCACTGGCGTGGAAACGATGAAGAATGGCATCCGCCATCTTGTGCTGCAGACCAAGCCCTCAAAGCAGTGTTTTTTTTTAACAACTGAATTTTATTTGTACACATAATAGAAATGCAATCATGCATTTATAAAATGAAGACCGTTTCTAAGCCTAGATTGAAGGGAAAATTAAATAACCAAGATGATGAAAGTGATATTCAAGGTTACCCAAGAAATGTAACATTGAAAATGTTAAATGGAGAACCAAATAGTCTGTAGATATATTCTTAAATTGGTTCCTCACCACTCTGACAGATTACTCTAGTGCTGCTTGGCTAAACAAATTATTAGGTTAGTCTTCTATTTTTAGTCTACGAGCAGTCTTCCAAGTCCGTAAAATAATTATTTTTAGAATAATATTATTTGTGGTCTGTAAAGAGCTGTATTTACCCTTGATATTAAATTAAGGCAAATGAGGAAGAAGTGCATTTGTGATGAAACAAATACTGGTCCTATTTAATAAATGTATAGTAGGAAAACCAGGCAAAGGTTTGCTAAGAACCACTCGTTCCACTTGTCAGACAAGGATGATAAAAAGTTGAAGGGACTCCGAATTTACAATGCAGTGTCCGTTATTCCGAGATCATGTTTGCAAAGACAGCACATAACCTAATATTCCAGTAGCCAAGATTTTTGTTAGGTATAATTGGTTTGATTTGATGGACCCTTCGTTAGACAAGTATGCTACTTCAAGACAATGGTGTATTGAGTTTCTAAACTGTCTTGATTTTGCGTTGATGCGCTTAAACACTAACTAAAAGGCTTATTAGTTCATGTTTTAACTTCTGCATAGATCCATTTAACTCACTTTTTACAGTGGTGTATTAGTGAAAGTGTTTTTCTGATCAAGACTTCTAACTGCAGATTCCTCACTTTGTCAATTTTCTCAAGCGCCAGACTAGATTTGGAAACTTTTGTAGCAATTTCATTTTGCATCAACAGGTGGCTTGGTGCAGCTCCGCGTAAGGCCCCACACCGACATGTTGTCGGGCCTGTATATATGCGTAATGTCAGTTCCTTTGTTTCCATGCCTGCCGACGCTGACCTAGAGCTTTTGAATCCTGTCACTCCTGACAAATTACTTTCCTCAAATGTCTTCAGTGTGCTCACAATGTCATTCCCCCCACCCCCCCCAAAACAATAGTGTTTAAACCGTGTCCTGACTTTTACCGGCAGATGTCAGTGACGGACACCCATGATGTCTGTCTAAGGTGTCTCGGCTCCAAACACCAGTGTGTTGTCTGCGCTGTGCAAAAATAAATAAATATGCAATCAGTGCCCATGAGCCCAAACTAGTCATCGCTGCACTTTGGAGGTCAAAACAGTGCTCACTGCCAAAGTCCAGATGGGCAAAGTTAAAATTGAGACTGCTCCAGTGACCGGTCATCTTTGAGGTCACAGGCTTCAGGTTAGTTGAGGAAGTCCCACAAGACTACTTCAACCAAAGGGAGTTGTGAACGCCTCTAATATCTATAAGCTACAGAGTCATTTCCCCCACCACCACCTTGCCCAAACCCCCTGTATTCCCCTGATCAACGAACCAATCCCGTCAGTAGTCCTGCTTCGGACCTACCCTGAACTGATGGGACGCCACAGCAGCTCCAACACCAGACGGCTGTCATGGACCATATTTTTAGGCCCCACGGATCTGAGGGGGACTCCAGTTCAGTATACCAGTAGTGGATCCATCCTCAACGTCGACTACAGTCCTCGACCACGCCTTGTGGCTGACTTTTTCCTTTGCTTCAGCTCCAATGAACCCAGTCCTGATGCTATCAGGTCCTCCATGCCAATTGTGTTTGGCACCACAACCAATGCCACTGGCATGCAAATCCTTGCTGATCTCGATGTTACCATTGCCGGAAGGTGAACAGACTGTACTGTCTGATTTGGAGATCCACGCTCTACCAACCAGACCTAGACCATTTGCCTATTCTGAGCCAGAATGTTCCCCACATTTTAAATTGGGCAGTCTTCATGAGGATGGCAGCTGACAATATGATGAAGACAGTATCTTTGACTTCAAGGATGCCAGTGGGCTAGACACCTCCCCAGACATTGGCCTCTCCTCACTGAACCCTGCCATGGGTACTGAAGAGTCAGCATCCTTTACCACAGTGATTCGAAGGGCGGTTGAGACGCTTGACCTCATCCTGCCAACCTAAGACGAAAAAACTACTCTTACAACAGAGGTCCTTAACCCTGCACAATCTACTCAGGAGCCTCTGCTTCCCTTTAACGAGGCCTTAACTGATGTGCTGGTGGGCTCCCGGTCAAAACCAGGATCTTGCTCTCCAGTCAGTAGACTGGTGGTGAGGCAGCATAGACCAGCTCCCGGTAAACTGGGCTTCCTGTTGTAGCATCCCACCCCAGAGAGGGTTGTTGTCCAGGCATTGACTAGCCAATTGAGCCCCAATGCATTCCTTTCCTCACCGCCTGACAGGGAATCAAAAACAATGGAGACATTTGCCATAGGGATGTTCTCATCAGTTAGCCTCATGATCAGGTCAGTAAACACCACATGCTTCCTGGGCAGATACTCACCTGCATTATGGGACAAAGTAGCGAATATCTTGCCAATGGTCTCAGACAACATCCATCAAACATTAAAGACTGTCTGGGTAGGGAAGTTTGGCACCAGCATGGTGCTTAGTGCCAGCCCTGGTTCGCTCCACTGTCTTTTCTGCGGATATCCAACAGTCTGTTATGGATGTGCCCTTTTATGGCTCTAGGCAGTTTGGAACAAAAGCAGACTCTGCCCTTGAGAGGTTTAAAGAGAGCAAGGCCACTGCCCGCTCTCTGGGCTTAGTCCCACCAGTAGGGCAGTTCCCACAGCAGTAGTTCCTCTCTCGAGGCTTCGGTAGTGGCTACCGATAGAGGCCGAGAGAATACCCACTTCAGCAGCAACAGGTCTCCCACTCCTTTGGAGGCTGAGTCTGAGGATCAGGCCGACAGTGTTTCACCCACTCAGGGGCACAACTACTCAAACCCTTATCTCCCCTCCCCGCGCAGGCACAGCAAAACTGCTGTTTGAGGCATGTGTGCTGTAGATACACATGCTTTGCATACACCTGCCATCTAGTGTTGGGTCCGGATGTTTGCAAGTTGTTTTTTTCTTCGAAGAAGTCTTTCCTAGTCACGAGGTAAGGTGACTCCTCTTTTCGGTGATGGTGCACATGGTCATCAAATCCATTCTTAGAAGGTTTTTTCTGCCATCGGGTTCGGACGTGTATTGCTGCGCTCCAGTTCGAAACCGTTCTTAGGGTTCCCCTCGACGCGCAATCCTCTCTACCCTCGACGGTATTGTTTCGTACGCGTTTCCCACTTCTCTGCGTATCGTTTCGGTCAACGGAACCTACTTTTCGATCGGAAAGCTTTGTGGACGGCCTTCGAGCCTAACCGCGTCGGTTCAGCTATCTGTCAATGGAACGGACACCATTCAGATTCTGCCCTCAGTGCCATGTGAAGTATCCGCACACTGATTCTCACAGGGTGTGTAACTTGTGCTGGTCTCCGAAGCACAAGGAAGAAGACTGAGACGCTTGCAGATCTTTTCGATCGAAGAAAACTCTTCGCAATCGTCTGGCTCGACAGCGAGAGATGGAGCGTCAGAGCATCGAAGACACGCCGGACATCTTCGGTGAAGATTCAGGCATCCGCGGCAGAAGAGGAAGAAGCCTTCTCTGTGCAGGACTCTGACTCAGAGCTTGAAATAGACCTCGACG
Source organism: Calotriton arnoldi (assembly GCA_963921515.1). Taxonomy (NCBI): domain Eukaryota; kingdom Metazoa; phylum Chordata; class Amphibia; order Caudata; family Salamandridae; genus Calotriton; species Calotriton arnoldi. Next base: position 2,879,780 of record CAWUFW010000363.1, read on the forward strand.
CTGAAGAACTGCCGCAGGGACAAGGTGACGTGAGTACAGAAGACCCCTTGCCCCTTCAAATCACTCCCAAAAAGCACAAGGCTTCAGCACCACCTCTGCCTTCTGGCCAAGGTCGGCACCGATACGACGTTTCCGACACCCCGCCTCCAGGCCCGGCTCAAACAACCAGTCAAGCCTTCCAGCTCGGTAACGAGTCCGCAAAAGTCCTCGTCTGAACCAAAGCCATCCGGTTCCAAACAGAAATCTGTCTCGGAGCCGAAATCCTCCATGCTGAAAGCCAAGCAGCCTTCGGAGCTGAAATCTTCTGTACCAAAAGGCCAGCACACGCCTGTACCGAAAGCACCAGCGCCCAAACCGAAAGATATTACTTTGGATCCGAATTTAGACATTGTTCCACCGAAAACCGATCTCAAGCAAATGAGACTATATATTAACCCCGAGACTGGTCATATTCATACCAAGCTGCCTCAGAAACATAAGTTTCCTGATGAGGACACTCATTACAAGATCCTTTAGAGTGGAAATATGTTGTTACCAGTCCTTTTCATCCACCACCATCATCCCCTCCACCACCTCCTTCTCCCCCTCCAAATCACACCTCCGGATTCTCCACAATCTCACCCTGATGATGTTGATGATGGGGGGGGGGACACATTTACCAGTAGATCCATGGACGGATTATACAATTGATCCTCCAGCATATAATGACCCAGACCTTTACCCAGCTTAGCCATCTCCTCCAGACGACAATGTATCCCACCAGGAACTCATTGCTAGGGCTGCACAATATCATGGGGTAGCACTGCACAAAGAATCATTAGAAGATTTTTTGTTTGAGACCTTAGTATCCACACATAGGTCGTCACAAACACTTCCTATGCTTAAGGGTATGATGAGACATACTGATTAAATTTTTAAGGACCCAGTACGAGCACGCATTCTGACTCCTAGGGTTGACAAGAAGTATAAAGCCTCCCCAACAGACCCAGTATTTATCAAGGGCCTGTTGCCACAAGATTCACTTGTAGTGTCTAATGCTCGTAAGCGGGCTCATTTCCAAACATCAGGGGATGCTCCTTCACCAGATAAGGAGTCTAAGTTAATAGACGCTTCTGGCTAGCGCATAGCTGCTCAAGCTGCAAATCAATGGCGCATTGCAAATTACGCAGGGCCTTCTAGCCAGGTATGACAGGGCACACTGGGATGAAATGGAGCGCTTGCTTCAATATCTCCCAGACGAGCATAAAGCTAAAGCGCAGGATTTAGTAAATGAGGGTAAGCTAATTTCAAATCCCTCCATAAGGTGTGCTCTAGATGCTGCGGTTACTGCGGCTAGAGAGGTCAACACAAGCATTTTGCTTAGGAGACATGCTTGGTTTAAGGATCTCTGGGTCCAACAATCCATCCTTAACACACCATTTGTCAAGAAATATCTATTTGGTCCTGAAGTAGAGCAGGCATTAGAAAAAATGAAAAAAGACACTGAAGTGGCCAAGTCCATGGGAGTGCTCCAGTCTCCTTCAAACAGAGGCTCCTTTCGTCATTCCTTTTACCGAGGGGGGTCTAAAACCACATCCTCAGACCAGAATACCTCCACCTACAAAGATAACAACCAGTCCTCTCCCTCAAGAGGCTTTTTTCGAGGAGGTTATAGAGGGAGCAGCTTTAAAGGTAGGGGTAAGGGCAACACACCCCGTTACTCCCCTTCCCCTAATAAGCAGCGACTTGCCCACGCTTCCCCCCGACTATACCACACCTGTCGGGGGAAGGCTTCAACGGTTTCTCCCTATTTGGTAATCTATAACATACAAATGGGTGATTGGAATTATCCAACATGGTTATTGCCTGGAGCTTACCAGCAATTCTCCAAACATTCCACCTCGACCTCACCAATTGTCTCCAGAACACCTACAATTGCTCGAACAGGAAGTGCAATCTCTCTTACTGAAAGGAGCTATAGAGCTGGTTCCAACACAGTACCAGGGCTCAGGGGTTTACTCTCTGTATTTTCTCATTCCCAAAAAGGACGGTTCCCTAAGACCTATTCTGGATCTCAAAGAGTTAAACCATTATATACTGTCAGAACACTTTCACATGGTGACCCTTCAACAGGTACTTCCACTTTTACAGAAGGCAGATTTTATGTCAACTCTAGACGTAAAAGACACATATTTTCATGTTCCAATTCATCCGGCTCATCGCAAATACCTCAGATTTGTGATAGCAGGCAAGCATTACCAATTCAAAGTACTTCCCTTCGGAATGATTACAGCGCCCAGAGCATTTACCAAATGTCTGGCAGTAGTCGCTGGTCATCTCAGAAGACAGCATAATCACGTCTTGCCCTATCTAGACGACAAGCTCATCAAAGCGAGCACTTACCAAAACTGTCTACAACACACACAGATCACAATAGACATACTTCATTAATTAGGCTTCATGGTCAATGCACAAAAATTTCACCTGCATCCGTCACAGATGCAGTCTTACCTAGGAGCCACTCGAGACACAGTCAAAGCTCTAGCCTCTCCCAATGTAGCCAGAATTCACAATATTCAGGCTATCGTACTACAGTTTCAGTCCAACCAAGCCTTACCAGCCAGAGTGTTCATGCAACTGCTGGGAATGATGGCATCTTGCACCACAATTGTACCTTATGCAAGACTTCACATGCGTCCCCTACAAGAGTGCTTGGCACGTCAGTGGAATCAGTCGTAGGGTCAATTTACCGATCTAGTGTTGATAGACGGCCAAACCCATCGCTCTCTGCAGTGGTGGAACCTACAAAACTTATAAAAAGGACGACCTTTCATCGACCCAATTCCACAGATCGTGCTCACAGCAGACGCATCTCTGACAGGTTGGGGTGCTCATCTCCAAGATTACACAATACAAGGCCTGTGGAGCAACAAACACAAAATCCTCCACATCAACTATCTAGAGCTTCTAGCAGTTTTTCTAGGGCTCAAAGCTTTTCAAACTCACCTCATAGGTAAGACTGTCCTTGTCCGAACAGACAACATGACAGCAATGCATTATGTGCAAAAGCAGGGGGTAGACACACTCTCCAACTGTCAAGACTCGCTCAAGCCATTTGGAATTGGGCAATCCATCACAAGATTTATCTTCTGGCAGAACACCTCCCAGGAGTAAACAATCAAATTGCCGACCTTCTCAGCAGAAGGAGACAGCAAATTCACAAGTAGGAACTTAATCCCCAAGTTCTCCTTCCCTACTTTCAACAATGGGGATTCCCACAAAAAGACTTGTTGGCCACAGCAGAAAACGCAAAATGTCCAAACTTCGGCTCCAGGTTCGCACACATGCTCTCAAAGGGCAATGCCCTATGGATGAACTGGTCAGGGATATTTGCCTACGCTTTTCCGCATCTCCCGCTCATTCCATGTCTGGTTCAGAAGCTTAGGCAAACATCCCTCACACTAATTCTAGTAGCTCCCACATGGGCCCGCCATCCATGGTACACCACCCTGTTAGAGCCGTCACTAGTTCCTCATCAAAAGCTGCACCTCACCTCCAGTCTCCTCACACAGAACCATGGAGAAATCAGACATCCAAATCCCAAAGAACTGAACTTAGCGATCTGGCTCCTGAAGTCATAGAGTTTGGTTATTTAACTTTACCACCAGACTGTATGAATATTCGAAAAGAAGCAAGAAGGCCTGCCACCAGAGCTTGCTATGGAGCAAAGTGGAAAGGATTTGTTGTTTACTGCAATAACAACAAAATCAATCATTTAGATGCTTCTATACAAAACATTATCTGTTACCTGTTACACTTACAGCAAACTCGACTAGCTTATACATCTATTTGTTTGCCCCTTGCAGCGGTAGCTGCGTATTTGCCGAATAGGCAACATCTGTCACTATTCATAGTTCCAGTAATCAAAGCTTTCATGGAGGGGTTGAAGAGAGTAATACCACCAAGGATTCCTCCTGCCACAGTTTGGAAACTCAACATTGTTCTCACAGGGCTCATGGGTCCACCTTTTGAATCATTGCTCAAGTGCCCCTTGCAATTTCTCTCATGGAAGGTTGCTTTCCTCATTGCGATCACATCATTGAGGAGAGTTTGTGAGCTACAGGCATTAACCTTAGAAGAACCCTTCTTTCAGCTACACAAAGACAGGGTAGTTCTACGCACCAACCCTAAATTCCTTCCCAAAGTGTTTTCTGCTTTTCATATAAACCAATCGGTTGAGTTACCAGTCTTTTTTCCTCAACCTGATTCTGTAGCAGAACACGCTCTTCACATGCTTGACGTTAAAAGAGCTTTATTGTACTACATAGATGGAACAAAAGACTTTAGCAAAACAACTGTTTGTTGCATTTGTTCCACCTCGCAAAGGCAATCCCATCTCTAAATCTGGTATTGCAAGATGGATTGTTAAATGCATTCAAACATGCTACGCTAAAGCTAAAAGCACTTTATCCATACCCGCTAGAGCGCATTCCACTTGCAAAATAGGGGCTTCTGTGGCCTTTTTAGGTAACATTCCTCTAGCTGACATACGTAAGGCAGCTACATGGTCTACACCACACACATTTACCAAACACTATTGTGTAGATGTGTTAGCACGTCTACAAGCTAATGTAGGCCAAGCATTACTTAAAACACTATTTCAAACAACTGCAACATCTACAGGTTAGCCACCGCTTTGGGAGTATACTGCTTTGTAGTTTATGCAAAGCATGTGTATCTACAGCACACATGCCTTGAACAGATAATGTTACTTACCCAGTAAGCATCTGTTCTTGGCACGTAGAACTGTAGATTCACATGCGCCCATCTGATTCCCCGGGTACCTGTAGTTGTTGCAGTTCTTCATTATACATTTATACGCATGGACATCTCTATACTACACTTACTTACTCCATTCTCACCCTCTTGCTGGAAAACAATCTAACAATGGAGTCGATGACTATGCGCACTATCACCGAAAGTAGTCACCTTACCTCGTGACTAGGAAAGACTTCATCGAAGAAAAACAACTTGCAAACATCTGGACCCAACACTAGATAGCAGGAGTATGCAAAGCATGTGAATCTACAGCTCTACATTCCAAGAACAGATGCTTACTGGGTAAGTAACATTATCCTTACCTTGCTCTCGCCGGCCTAGATCGGCCAGTAGAGAATCGCACAAGGATAAGGTCTGATCAATGGGTGCTCCGAATCATTCAGTATTAATACTCCCTACCCTTTCTGTCCTACGCCCCGTAAATGCCACCCGCCCACATCTCCCGGAGGACAACTTGCCCATACACTGGGGAGAAGTTCAAGCTCTCTTGGCTAAGAGCAGAACGGAGGGTGATGGCATAAGATATCAGAATTGGTTGTTACTCCTGTTACTTTCTGAAGCCAAAGAAGGCCGAAGGCCAACACCCTAACTTGGACCTTTGCCCTCTGAACTTCTTTTTCCAGACAGACAAGTTCAAAATTCTTCCCCTTACCCAAGTTCTTTCTACCCTGGATCCAGGAGACTGTATTGTAATGCTGGACTTGCAGGATTGTAATGCTGGACTTGCAGGATGCATATTTTTACAAATCTGTCTTTCAATGTCATAGATGTTACTTGCGGTTTCAGGTAGGCAAGAGCACTTTCAGTTCACCCTCCTCCACTTTGGCCTTGCCAGTGCACCTCTTACTTTACTGCCTGTTATGCTGACTGGCATGTAGGGCAGCAACAAAGGACCTCTACTTCTGTCTGTCTTGGACAAGTTTTTATACGGTGCCCCAGCTTTGGTTCAGGTTGTTCATTCCTCATTCCACAGTTTGCCTCCAGGTGTTCTTTGGACTGCCTCTCTCCCATTTGCCTTCTGGGGTCCAGTGGATAGCTGTTCTTGTAATGGACTCTTGTTCTCTTCTGACGGTGTGTCCTATCCATCTCCATCTTTTCCTCATAATGATGGTGTCCATGCTCTCTTGTTTGCATCTGATGAGCATTTCCTGGTTGGGGATGGCAAGCCTGGTGGGCAGCAGTTTCGACTCCATATTTAACAAACAAATTGGCCTGCAGGAGGAGCATAGCACTGAAGGTCTGCCTGGCGTTAGTATGGTGGTAATAGTGGCATTCCTAAGATTGGGTGACAGAGACCCAGTTCGGCCCCCCCTACTAAAACAGGGTCAGCAAATGAGGTGCTAGGAGAGAGGTGCTTTGTATAGAATTCAGCTGTAAAGCCGTTTGGGCCTGGGGTCTTGCCAGGGGGGGCGGCTGTAATGGCTGCCTATAACTCCTAAAGTGTAATGGCTCATCCAGCTCATCGCACTAGACAGCGGAGAGCAGATGTATGGGAAGGCCTGCTGCTGTTGTGTGGGAGATTTTGAGGAGCGGAGGGGATCTTCCGTTATAGAGAGTACAGTAATATTATGCAAAGTTCTCCACAGATTTGTAAGCAAGTTGGTCCTCTGCTGTCTGTATCGGCTGGACCACGCAAAGGCCCTCCTGCTTCCCTGCCTTCTTGCCCTGTTTGTAGAGTCTGTATTGGGTGCGTGACCTGACAGTGCTGGCTGAGTCGAGGAGTTTGCGATTTAGTATCTCATAGAGGTCTTCTAGGCTCTGTGCACAGTCAGTCGGCGTGGTCACCCCAGCGGATTTTTCCAGAGGAATAATCTGGGTTTGCAGGAGGGGTCCACAAAATGTTGGTTCAGGTTAAAGTAGTCTTCTATGGCAACTCTGAGGAGGTCGACCTAGGTGTCTTCTCTGAGCCACCATGCGTTAAACCGCCAGACATCACCTGCTCTTGGTTGTGCTGCCCAAGCTGTATCTCAACCGGTGAATGGTCAGAGCAGCGTCGGGGAAGGATACTGGTGCTCCAGTTGAGTCTGGAGTGAGTTTTATGTCATGTGGAGCAGTGTGTAAATGTTTTGTGAGGGTGCCCCTTGCGCCACACTTCTTCTAGTCCCAAAGAGGTCTCCCATCTACTGAGGGCCAGGGTTCTAGAGGAGGAGGCTGTGGATATTGTATCAATGGATCTATCTATGATGGCGTTAAAATCCCCTTCTAGAATCCGTGTTCCTAGCTGAAAATAAAGGAAAACGTCAGACAATTTGTTTAGCTTCATGACATTCACAACTAGGGGCACATAAATACGACCCATGGCCGTCCCTCCAAGGTACATACCGAGAGCGCATATCTGCCCAGTCATTCTAGGTGGGACTGCATGATAACTATAGGGCAAGTATGGTGCAAAAGAAATGTCGCCCCTCTATCTCCTCTTGTGAATATGGCATAGAATGCCCTAGTTTAACCATACCGTCCGAGAAAGGGGCAGTTTGTACCCAGTAAGTGGTTCTTCTGGAGGATAAGAACTGTGGGTGCCCTCCCTTTCAACATATCTGAGGTCTGCTCCCCTCTTGATCTTATCCAGTAACCCATTAACATTCCAAGTCAATAAGATTGTAATAGTGTAAACAGTACAGGTTGTCGATGCCCAATAGCCAATAGTGATGCGTGCCCTATGAAAAAGAAGAAAAATTAAACTAAACCGAACAGGGATGCATATCAGCCCCATCAGCCCCAAATCCCCCCGCCCCTCCCTACACTTCCCATCGGGAAGCTTCTGTCATCCAATCACGAACCATCAAGGAAAAAAGAACAGGTCATGGGTCTGAAGTGCCTATGCGGCCGGTGCTTGTCCATCAGCCCGATCCTGAGGGAGTTGTGCTGCGGGTGACCTGCTGTTCTGAGGGCACTTCAGGCCATCTTCGCCCTCCTCCGAATCTGCAAGGTGTTTGTAGTCTCTGTACCAAGGCCATGCATTTTCCTGCCAACCCCCACCTGCTGGAGTGGCTGCACCGCACCAGGCTGGGTCTACAGGTGTGCCATGATGCCAATCTCTGTTTGCTCCGTGGTTATTTGCGATAGTGCTGTTATGCGTTTAGGGAGGCGCTCCTCGAGCCACTCTCACACCCTGTCATTGTGTTTAGAAGAACAAGGTTTGTCCCTGAAAGATTGTTTTTAGTTCGTCCGGAAATGGGAGCATGTATTTAATGTTCATGGTGCTGAGCCTCTGCTTAACTGGTTTGAATGTCTTTCGTTGGGTATGGACCAGTCTAGTGTAGTCTGGGAATAAAAAGATTTTGAATGTTTCTTACAGCGTCTCTCCTAGCCCCCTCTGTCTGTAAAACCAGGTCTCCGTCTGTTGTCCTGTAGTTAAGGACACATGCAATAATAGTATGGGGGGGAGGGCGCACCGCAAGTGCGCAGTGAGCTTGTGCAATGAAAAAGCTATTTGGCAGCTTTTCTTCCGGCTGGAAATTGTGGAGACTTGACTACAAAAAGCAATCCGAATTCGATCCCTTGGCCCCTTCAGGAAACCCAACCATATGAAGGTTGTTGCAGCGGAAGCGGCCCTCTGCGTCCATTTTGCCTCCTGCCGTTTGCAAGTGCCTCAGCATCTATTGAAACTTACTGACCGTATCTTTGAGGGAGGAGATGCGACCCTCCACCTCTCTCACACGACCTGTAGAGTTATGCAAGTCTTGTCGTAGGATCAACACGTCCCCCTCCCTGATCTTGGCCTCAAGCGTGTATGGAATCCTGGGTAGCATGCAGTAGTGCCTCGTTGATGGCGGAGCTGGCCTCAGGGATTGTCGAGGATGAGGCACTAGAAATTGGGGGGGGGTCCAAAGTCATCCGTCGGCCCAGCAAGGCTCTTCCGTGAATCCCATGGATCCTATTCCTTTCAGTGAGGTAGGATGGTAGGTGCCCTCTGGGAGCTTCAACTGAACACACCAGCTACCCTGCTCCTCCAGCCAATCCCCCCAAACTCATTACTCTTGTCTACCATGCCACCTTCTGTGTGTTTGATGTACCACCTTAAATACTTGGATCTTGTGCTTACTGCGCCACTGGAACCAAGCTACCCCCGACTAAAAAGCCCAATCAGGTTGAAATCGGTCTTGGGTTGCTTGTGTTCAGGGAGGACCTCGCCTGACAGTTCGGGTTAGAATGTTATTAGTTCTGCTTTTCCATAGCTTGAGCGTTTTTGGTTTGCTAATAACTTTGGCCCTGTTTAACGAATCTTAACGAAACATTCCCCAAAAAAAGTTCTTCCACCTCATCCCCTTCCTGGAATGTTTCGGGATGATCCGTCAAGTGGGGTCTGAGAAAAAAGGGGGTCCCAAAATGTAAAATCTCTGCATTTTCCAGACTTTTTTAAGATCGGTTTTAACAAAACTGAATTACACCAGATTCGGCAGGAATCTAGATCCTGGTCTGCAGGTTGTGATTTTGTGTAAATCCGTTCAGTAGTTTTTGAGATATTAAGGGTCAAAAGTAATTGTATCATTTGGCAGTTGGGCTCGCAAGAGCGCAAAATCAAAAATGGAGCTTTGTGATTGGTCAAGAGGCCAATATTTTGCGTGAGCCTTCACGCTCTCTCAGGAGCAAGAGTCTCCTGCGAGTCTAATGAAAGTGAGCGCTCTGATTGGCTGGCTGTTGGAGTGTTAGAAATGAAATGGCCGCCATTACGGTTTACTGTGAAACATTGGAGGTGTTGAGGAATTGAAGTATAAAAGCTATATAAGGGGCAGCAGAAAGGCATGCTGCTCCCCTATATTTAGAGAGGTGTCTAAGATAACTACTGTGAGGATAATAAATATATATATTTTTAAACTATTTTTTTGATCTTGCGGAACTCTGGCGGTGTCGTGAATAGTAAAAAGGATTAGATGAGTTCTTTATACACTGTTAGTAGGAATCCATATTGTTTTTTTTAAAATAAAGTGTGTAAGAGATAATTACTGAGGATGATTAGAAGGTTAAATCTTTTTTTAATTTTTATTAAATGTTTCGATCTTGCAAGACTCTTGCCGGATCGTGAAAAGTAAGAAGTAGGTACACTCTGCTATGCACACTTGTTACTGTATGAAGGAGCCTTACTGGAGATGGTGTTTATCAGACTCTACTACTTATGCTCCTTGGTTTGAGAAGAGTTGTGAGTAGAGTTAAGGCCCATCCAAACACCTACTATGCACACCCTTCATCTGAGATAGAGGTCTAAAAGGAGAGTCCAACACCTATCATTACAGAGAGAGGTCTCCGCAGAGAGGCCAGTCCTTCCCCACACCCTACTACACACACACCCATCATCTGAGAGGTGTAAAGGGAGAGGGCAGTCCCTTTCCCCACCCTACTATGCACACCCATCATCTGAGAGGTCTGAAAGGAGAGGCCCGTCCCTCTGCACAGCTTACTATGCACACACATCACCTGAGAGAGAGGTCTGAAAGGAGAAGCCAGTCCCTCCACAGACCCTACTACGCACACCCGTTATCTGAGAAAAAGGTCTGAAAGGAGAGGCCAGACCCTTTCCACACCCTACTATGCACACCTATCATTACAGAAAGAGGGCTCAGCAGAGAGGCCAGTCCCTCTACACACCCTACTACACACACCCGTCATCTGAGAAAGAGGTCTGAAAGGAGAGGCCAGACCCTCTCCACACCCTACTACGCACACCTATCATTACAGAAAGAGGTCTCGGCAGAGAGGCCAGTCCCTCCACGCACCGTACTATGCACACACGTCATTGCAAGAGTAATGACACCTCAAAAAAAAGATTGCTGGCAGATATCAGAGTTACAATAACTGAGCAAATAATTTCTGTTGTATAATTATCTGTTTGATACACACATTTTGCAAAGAATTTGCAAACTGTAAACCATATCCTGTTTTGTTACATTAAAAAAAAACATTATTTTACTAAAATGTCTGAACACAACCAATATTTTAAAGTCATTCTACCTTACATACACTCACAAAAATAATTAATTTACTTTAAAAAAGAAACCTAGAAATTCACTGAAAAAACCAAGGATTAAAGTAATATTATGGTTAAGTGTAATAAAAGTATGTTTTCCTTTAACCCCTTCCATGCTCATGACGAGCTGGACTCGTCATGGCACACAGTGGTCGTGTGCTCATGACGAGTCCAGCTCGTCATGGAACCCAGCAGAGGAAATCCCTCTGGTGCGGGCACCAGAGGGATTCCCTTAATCCCCTAAAGCCTCGGGAGCTGGGGAAGAGCTTCCCCAGCTCCCGAGGCCCCCCACCGGTTTCCCTGAAATGACGATCGGCGCGCACGTCGCGCTGATGTCATTTCAGTGAAACTGAAATGAGCCAAGAGGCTCATTTCAGTTTCAGTTTCTACGTGCTCAGGGGGCTATCTCAGCCCCCTGAGCACGTAGAAACTCAGGAGAGGTATCGTTGGAAAGGGGAGAATCTCCCTAGTGGATCCCTGCTTGGGGATCCACCCACTAGGCACCAGGGAGGGGGGAGCGGCCCCTTGGGCAAGGGCCTTTGCTCCCCCCATAAAATATTTGCAATGATTAGTCTTTCTGCACCCCCGGGGGGGTAGAAAGCCCACTAGACACCAGGGATTTTTATTTAAATTACAGTTAGGGGTGGGGGCTGCCCAAAACGGGCATGCCGATGCCCCCACCCCCCCCCCCCGGCCACAAAATTAGTCTTTCTGCCCCCCCTGGGGGGCAGATGGGGCAGTAGCCCCCAATCAGCCCCCCCGGGGGGGCAGAAAGCCCACTAGATACCAGGGATTTTTTTTAAATTATAATTTGGGGTGGGGGCTGCCCAATATGGGCATGCCAATGCCCCCACCTCACCCGCCGCAAAGGTACAGTCTTTCTGCCCCTCCTGGGGGGCAGATGGGGGCAGTAGCCCCCAATCTGCCCCCCCGGGGGGGCAGAAAGGCCACTAGACACCAGGTTTTATTTCCCCTCGATACATTTAGGGGTGGGGGTTGCCCAAGATGGGCATGCCAATGCCCCCACCCCTCCCCCACAAAATTCCAGTCTTTCTGCCCCCCCGGGGGGGCAGATGGTGGCAGTGGCCACCAATCTGCCCCCACCCGGGGTTCAGAAATACCCTAGATGCCAGGGATTATTTTTTTATAGGCCCGGGGTGGGGGCTGCCCAGAATGGGCATGCAAATGCCCCCACCCTACCCCCCAAAGAAAAAAAAACGTTCTGCCCCCCCCAGGAGGCAGATGGGGGCAATAGCCCCTGATTTGCCCCCCCCCGGGGAGGGGGCAGAAAGCCCACTAAGCGCCAGGGATTTTTTTTTTATATAGGTAGGGGTGGGGGCTGCCCAGAATGGGCATGTCAATGCCCCCACCCCAAAAAAAATGCTACAGTCTTTCTGCCCCCCTGGGAGGCAGATGGGGCAATAGCACCTTATCTGCCCCCCCGGGGGGGGCAGAAAGCCCACTAGCCACCAGGGATTTTTTTTTACAAAGTTCGGGGTGGGGGCTGCCAAGAATGGACATGCCAATGCCCCCACCCACCCCAAAAAAGATGTCACTGTCTTTCTGCCCCTCCCAGGAGGCAGATGGGGGCAGTAGCCCCTGATCTGCCCCCCGGGGGGGCAGAAAGCCCACTATGTGCCAGCAATTATGCTGGCTTTTTTATACGGAGGGGTGGGGGCTGACCAGAATAGGCATCCCAATGCCCCCGACCCCCCAAAAGAATAGCCACAGTCTTTCTGCCCCCCTCGGGGGCATATCGGGGCAATAGCCCCTGATTTCCCCCTCCCCAGGGCGGCAGAAAGCCCACTAGGCACTGACTTTTTTCGGAATGTGCCTACCTGTTGAATTTGGTTCCTAGCTCTGCCGGCACCCAGGGAAACCTAGCAAACCTATACATTTTTAAAACTAGACACCCAGGGGAATCCAGGATGGGCTGACTTGACTGGCTCTCACCAGGTTCTGTTACCCAGAATCCCTTGCAAACCCAAAAATTTGTCCCAAAAAACACATTTTCCTCACATTTCTGTGGTGGAAAGTTCTGGAATCTGCGTGGATCCACAAAATTCCACCCACCCCGCGTTCCCCAAAGTCTTTCGAGAAAAATGGTACCTCACTTGTGTGGGTAGGACTAGTGGCCGCGACAGGAAACGGCCCAAAACGCAACATGGACACACCACATTTTCACAGTGAAAACGGACCCTTTTTTTGCAAAGTGCCTAGCTGTAGATTTTGAACCCTAACTCTGCCGGCACCTAGGGAAACCTAGCAAACCTATACATTTTTGAAAACTAGATACCCAGGGGAATCCAGGATTGGGTGACTTGACTGGCTCTCACCAGGTTCTGTTACCCAGAATCCCTTGCAAACCGAAACATTTGTAAAAAAAAACACATTTTCCTCACATTTCTGTGGTGGAAAGTTCTGGAATCTGCGTGGATCCACAAATTTCCACCCATCCCGCGTTCCCCAAAGTCTTCCGAGAAAAATGGCACCTCACATGTGTGGGTAGGCCTAGTGCCCGCGACAGGAAACGGCCCAAACGCAACGTGGACACACCACATTTTCACAGTGAAAACGGACCCTTTTTTGCAAAGTGCCTAGCTGTAGATTTTGAACCCTAACACTGCCAGCACCTAGGGAAACCTAGCAAACCTATACATTTTTGAAAACTAGACACCCAGGGAATCCAGGATGGGGTGACTTGACTGGCTCTCACCAGGATCTGTTACCCAGAATCCCTTGCAAACCTAAAAATATGTCCAAAAAAACAAATTTTCCTCACATTTCTGTGGTGGAAAGTTCTGGAATCTGCGTGGATGTACAAAATTCCACCCACCCCGCGTCCCCCAAAGTCTTCCATGAAAAATGGTACCTCACTTGTGTGGATGGATCAAGTACCCGCGACAGGCAAGGGCCCAAAACCTATTGAGGCGACATCAAAATTACCTATCACAAACCAACCTGGTTTTGCAAGGGGGGTCCCATGAGTTTTTGGCCCCGGGCTCAACGGCCATCTAGGGAAACCTACCCAACCCACACATTTCTGAAAACTAGACACCCGGAGGAGTCCAGCGAGGTATGGCTTGCGTGGGTCCTCCAAAAATTTCTTACCCAGAATACCCTGCAAACCTCAAATTTAGCTGAAAAAATCACGTTTTTCTCCAATTTCTGTGTGGAAAGTTCTGGAATCTACGTGGATCCACAAATTTCCTACCACCCAGCTTTCCCCCAGGTCTCCCGATAAAAATGATACCTCACTCGCGTGGGTGGGTCAAGTACCCACGACAGGCAAGGGCCCAGAACGTATTGAGGAGACATCAAAATTACCTATCACAAAACAACCTGGTTTTGTAAGGGGGGTCACCTGGGTTTTTGGCCCCGGCCTCAGCGGCCATCTTGAGAACCTACCAAACCCACACATTTCTGAAAACTAGACACCTGGGGGAGTCCAGCGAGGTATGGCTTGCATGGGTCCCCAAACGTTTTCCTACCCAGAATGCCCTGCAAACCTCAAATTTAGCAGAAAAAAATCACTTTTTACTCAAATTTCTGTGTGGGAAAGTTCTGGAATCTGCGTGGATCCACAAATTTCCTACCACCCTGCGTTCCCCAGGGCTCCCGATAAAAATGGTACCTCACTTGTGTGGGTAGGCATAGTGGCTGAAACAGGAAATGGCCCAAATCGTATTGTGGAGACTTCAAAACTACCTATAACAAAACTACCTGGTTTTGGGGGGGGGCACCTGGTTTTTTGGCCCCGGGCTCGCCGCCATCTAGGGAAACCTACCAATCCCACACGTTTCTGAAAACTAGACACCCTGGGAGTCCAATGAGGTATGGCTTGCGTGGATCCCCCAACGTTTCCCTACCCAGAATCCCCTGCAACCCTCAAATTTAGCTGAAAAAACCATATTTTCCACATATTTTTGCGTGGAATCACCGTGCTGGCACAAATGTCCTACCACCCAGCGTTGCCCTTGTTCCCCTGAGTAAAATGATACCTCACTTGTGTGGGTGTCCAAAGCAGAACTGGCTAAAAACGTATTTTAAAAAAAATATAGCGCTTAGAATTCTCGGTGCCATACCCTAAATCCCTATGTTTTGGGCTCTTCCCAGTCACAGGCCTTTGGCCCACCCACACAAGTGAGGTATCATTTTACTCGGGAGAACAAGGGGAACGCTGGGTGGTAGGACATTTGTGCCGGCACGGTGATCCCACGCAAAAATGTATGGAAAAAGTGATTTTTTCAGCTAAATTTGAGGTTTGCAGGGATTCTGGGTAGGAAAACGTTGTGGGACCCACGCAAGCCATACCTCGCTGGACTCCCCGGGTGTCTAGCTTTCAGAAATGTTTGGGTTTGGTAGTTTCCCAAGATGGCCGCCGAGCCCAGGGCCAAAACTCCTGGGACCCCCTTGCAAAACCAGGTTATTTTGTGATGAGTAATTTTGATGTCGCCTCAATAGGTTTTGGGCCCTTTTCTGTCGCGGGTACTTGACCCACCCACGCAAGTGAGGTATCATTTTTATGAGGAGACCTGGGGGAACGCTGGGTGGGAGGAAATTTGTGGATCCACGTAGATTCCAGAACTTTCCCACATAGAAATTTGAGAAAAAGTGATTTTTTCAGCTAAATTTGAGGTTTGCAGGGATTCTGGGTAGGAAAAGTTAGGGGACCCACGCAAGCCATACCTTGCTGGTCTCCCCAGGTGTCTAGTTTTCAGAAATGTGTGGGTTTGGTAGGTTTCCCTAGATGGCCACCGAGCCCAGGGCCAAAAACTCATGGGACTCCTCTTGCAAAACCAGGTTGTTTTGTGATAGGTAATTTTGATGTCGCCTCAATAGGTTTTGGGCCCTTTCCTGTCGTGGGTACTTGACCCACCCATGCGAGTGAGGTATCATTTTTATCGGGAGACATGGGGGAACACTGTGTGGTAGGAAATTTGTGGATTCACGTAGATTCCAGAACTTTCCCACACAGAAATTGGAGAAAAAGTGATTTTTTTCAGCTAAATTTGAGGTTTGCAGGGCATTCTGGGTAGGAAAACGTTGGGGGATCCACGCAAGCCATACCTCTCTGGACTCCCCGGGTGTCTAGTTTTCAGAAATGTGTGGGTTTGGTAGGTTTCCCAAGACGGCCGCCGAGCCCGGGGCCAAAAACCCAGGTGACTCCCCTTGCAAAACCAGCTTGTTTTGTGATAGATCATTTTGATGTCTCCTCAATACGTTTTGGGCCCTTGCCTGTTGCGGGTACTTGAACCACCCACACCAGTGAGGTTTTTGTCCCTGGGCTCGGCGGCCATCTTAGGAAACCTACCAAACCCACACATTTCTGAAAACTAGACACCCGGGGGAGTCCAGCGAGGTATGGCTTGCGTGGGTCCCCCAATGTTTTCCTACCCAGAATCCCTGCAAACCTGAAATTTTGCTGAAAAATTCACTTTTTTCGCACATTTTTGTGTGGTAAAGTTGTGGAATCATGGGGCTGACACAAATTTCCTACCACCCAGCGTTCCCCCAGGTCTCCCGATAAAAATGGTGCCTCACTCGGGTGGGAGGCCCAAGTACCCGCGACAGGCAAGGGCCCACAACGTATTGAGGCGACCTCAAAATGGCCTATCACAAAACGACCTGGTTTTGCAAGGGGGATCCCATGACGTTTTGGCCCGGGGCTCGGCGGCCACCTACGGAAACCTACCAAACCTACACATTTCTGAAAAGTAGACACCCGGGGGATTCCAGGGAGGTATGACTTGCGTGGATCCATCAACGTTTTCTTACCCAGAATCCCCTGCAAACCTGATATTTTGCTGAAAAAATCACTTTTTTCACACATTTTTGTGTGGTAAAGTTGTGGCATCACGGGGCTGACACAAATTCCCTACCACCCAGCGTTCCCCCAGATCTCCCGATAAAAATGGTGCCTCACTCTGGTGGGAGGCCCAAGTACCCGCGACAGGCAAGGGCCCAAAACATTTTGTGATAGGCAATTTTGATGTCGCCTCAATACGTTGTGGGCCCTTGCCACATCATGTTGTAAAGTGCTTATCTGAACGAATACCACTGTAGAAAGACTACTGCTTACTCACCATGTATATATAGATCACCTTCACTTGCAGTGCACTATGTGAACAAGGCCGCATGTCTGGCGGCCGAAACGCGTCTTTGGACAATGATGGTTAATTAATAAACACCTTGCCACTTCAACTGCTGTGGAGTCTGTGTCCTTGTGTAGTGCCGGTGTGACTGGACACTCTTGGATTTTCATGTGGATATGTATATATATATATATATATATTATCTACTGGCGGTCGCCAGTAGATAGTTATAGTTAGGACCTATTTTCCATAGGAAATCCGCAACATTCTATTTGAAATAACGTTGGCGCCGGTTGACAAATCTTCGCGAAAGTTTCCAACTTGTTGGGGTGCTCCGGTCCGCTCCTATCCTGAAAGTCTCGGGGTGATTCGTCAAGCGGGGGCCGAGAAAAAAGGGGGTCCCAAAACGTGTTTTCCCCATTCATTTTTCCATAGGAACCTTTAGTCGTAGCTACAGCCCGAACTGCTGAACGGAATTACACCAAATTTGGCAAAGAGTTAGCCCTTGGTTCAGTGTCGTGCCTTTTGCTTAAATGGTGTAAATCCGTTCAGTAGTTCCTGAGAAAATCAAAAGTAAAATCACATATATATCTGGGCGGAGCCTAACCACACATGTCATCGTGAGATCTGATTGGCTGTCAGCACTTCATCCTGGAATTGCTGGCAGCCATCTTGGGACCAATATAAATGATAGTACCCCATTGAAATGCATTGTAGTGAATCAAAGATTTTGAGGGTTACCAAAAGGAGAACTATAAAGGGTGATAACAGACTTTAGTTACATTAGAATTCATTTGTTGATGGTACCATACTAATTTCATGAATTGTGGTGTGTTCTAAGGTGATTTTACCCTGTGAAAAACCTTCTGCTGGGATATCATGAATCATGTTTGAGAGAAAACTATTTTCACATGCTTGTCCCATACAGTTTTGGAAGGTGCTCCAGAAGCTAAATTGAGAGCATATTTTCTGTAAATTCACATTATCTTTCTCAGTCATGTGAGAATGAAGTCTGACATTCTCAGTAAAACATGTACATCCAACAAGGGCAGAGACTGTCAGTTGATTCCTTTGTGTTCTACTGCAGCTTCCCAGAGTGTTCTAAAGAACAACTAGAGCGCTAACAGCCTTACTTATGACAAAAGTATGGCACACCTGAAGCCATCTTGATTGGAATAAACCGGTAACACTTAAAACATTTAATTTAAAAAGGAACAAAATGAGGGGGTTCATTTTGAAATAGAAATTATGGTTAGTGCTGCAGAAAGAAAAATTAGGGCATGTTTTAAGTGAGATCTCAAATCCTCTTCTATTTCATTAGAAAATTCTGACATGCAGACTGAAACAATCACTTTCAATACCAGCAGCAGACTTCCAGTTAACTCCCTGGTGAGCAGTAGCTTTACTACAGTGATCTAATGAGCAACTAGAGTGCTAACATTCTGAATTTATGGCAAATGTGAGACACATCTGAATGCCTTCTTGATGGAATCAAAGTAAAAAACTGAAAGCATTTCCTACTGAGGAGACTGCAGTAAATGAGGAAATTAGGAAACTTCACAACAAAGAAGTCTTCCAAGATGGCCACCAGTAAAAAAGAGCCCAAATGTAGCACAAATATTACCCAGATGTAGCCCACATATAGCCCAATGACAAAAGTGTGCAAAACACTTTTTATTTTTAGTTTTTTTGCAGTTTTATGTAGTGCAGACTGGTCAGGTATTGGAGCGTTGCATCTTAAAACATGACCCCCTACACTACAAAAAACCACTGCACTATCCTAAACCCTAAAACACTACCCCCAGCACGACCCCCTACACTACACAAGCACCACTGCACTATCCTAAACCCTAAAACACTACCCCCAGCATGACCCCCTACACTACACAAACACCACTGCACTACCCTAAACCCTAAAACACTACCCCCAGCACGACCCCCTACACTACACAAACACCACTGCACTAACCTAAATCCTAAAACACTACCCCCAGCACGACCCCCTACACTCCCCAAACACCACTGCACTACCCTAAAACATGACCCCCTACACCACACAAACACCACTGCACTACCCTAAACCCTAAAACACTACCCCCAGCACGACCCCCTACACTACACAAGCACCACTGCACTACCCTAAACCCTAAAACACTACCCACAGCACGACCCCGTACACTACACAAACACCACTGCACTACCCTGAACCCTAAAACACGACCCCCAGCACGACCCCGTACACTACACAAACACCACTGCACTACCCTGAACCCTAAAACACGACCCCCAGCACGGCCCCCTACACTACCCAAACACCACTACACTAACCTAAATCCTAAAACACTACCCCCAGCACGACCCCCTACACTACCCAAACACAACTGCACTACCCTAAAACATGACCCCCTACACTACACAAACACCACTGCACTACCCTAAACCCTAAAACACTACCCCCAGCACGACCCCCTACACAAGCACCACTGCACTACCCTAAACACTACCCCCAGCACGACCCCCTACACTGCCCGAACACCACTGCACTGCCCTAAACCCTGAAACACCACCCCTAGCACGACACCCTACACTGCCCGAACACCACTGCACTGCCCTAAACCCTGAAACACCACCCCTTGCACGACCCCCTACACTGCCCGAACACTACTGCACTGCCCTAAACCCTGAAACACCACCCCCAGCACGACCCCCTACACTGCACGAACACCACTGCACTGCCCTAAACCCTGAAACACTACCCCCAGCAAGACCCCCTACACTGCCCGAACACCACTGCACTGCCCTAAACCCTGAAACATCACCCCCAGCAAGACCCCCTACACTGCCCGAACACCACTGCCCTAAACCCTGAAACATCACCCCCAGCAAGACCCCCTACTCTGCCCGAACACCACTGCACTGCCCTAAACCCTGAAACACCACCACCAGCACGACCCCCTACACTGCCCGAACACCACTGCTCTGCCCAAAACCCTGAAACACCAGCCCCAGCACGACCCCCTACACTGCCCAAACACCACTGCACTGCCCTAAACCCTGAAAAACCAGCCCCAGCACGACCCCCTACACTGCCCGAACACCACTGCACTGCCCTAAACCCTGAAACACCACCCCCAGCACGACCCCCTACACTGCCCGAACACCACTGCACTGCCCTAAACCCTGAAACACCACCTCCAGCACAACCACCTAAACCCTGAAACACCACCCCTCAGCACGACACCCTACACTGCCCGAACACCACTGCACTGCCCTAAACCCTGAAACACTAGCCCCAGCACGACCCCCTACACTGCCCGAACACCACTGCACTGCCCTAAACCCTGAAACACCACCCCCAGCACGACCCCCTACACTGCCCGAACACCACTACACTGCCCTAAACCCTGAAACACCAGCCCCAGCAAGACCCCCTACACTGCCCGAACACCACTGCACTGCCCTAGACTCTGAAACACCCGCCCCAGCAAGACCCCCTACACTGCCCGAACACCACTGCACTGCCCTAAACCCTGAAACACCAGCCCCAGCATGACCCCCCTACACTGCCCGAACACCACTGCACTGCCCTAAACCCTGAAACAACAGCCCCAGCACCACCACCTACACTGCCCGAACACCACTGCACTGCCCTAAACCCGGAATACCAGCCCCAGCACAACCCCCTACACTGCCCGAACACCACTGCACTGCCCTAAACCCTGAAACACCAGCCCCAGCACGACCCCCTACACTGCCCAAACACCACTGTACTGCCCTAAACCCTGAAACACCAGCCCCAGCAGGACCCTCTACACTGCCCGAATACCACTGCACTGCCCTAAACCCTGAAACACCACCCCTGCACGACCCCCTACACTGCCCGAACACCTCTGCACTGCCCTAAACCCTGAAACACCACCCCCTGCACCGCCCCTACACTGCCCGAACACCACTGCACTGCCCTAAACCCTGAAACACCACCCCCAGCACGACCCCCTTTACTGCTCGAACACCACTGCACTGCCCCAAACCCTGAAACACCACCCCCAGCATGACCCCCTACACTGCCCGAACACCACTGCCCTAAACCCTGAAACACCACCCCCTGCACGACCCCCTACACTGCCCGAACACCACAGCACTGCCCTAAACCCTGAAACACCACCCCTGCACGACACCCTACACTGCCCGAACACCACTGCACTGCCCTAAACCCTGAAACACCACCCCCAGCACGACCCCCTACACTGCCCGAACACCACTGCACTAAACCCTGAAACACCACCCCCTGCACGACCCCCTACACTGCCCGAACACTACTGCACTGCCCTAAACCCTGAAACACCACCCCCAGCACGACCCCTACACTGCACGAACACCACTGCACTGCCCTAAACCCTGAAACACTACCCCCAGCAAGACCCCCTACACTGCCCGAACACCACTGCCCTAAACTCTGAAACACCACCCCCAGCAAGACCCCCTACTCTGCCCGAACACCACTGCACTGCCCTAAACCCTGAAACACCACCCCCAGCACGACCCCCTACACTGCCCGAACACCACTGCTCTGCCCAAAACCCTGAAACACCAGCCCCAGCACGACCCCCTACACTGCCCGAACACCACTGCACTGCCCTAAACCCTGAAACACCAGCCCCAGCACGACCCCCTACACTGCCCGAACACCACTGCACTGCCCTAAACCCTGAAACACCAGCCCCAGCACGACCCCCTACACTGCCCGAACACCACTGCACTGCCCTAAACCCTGAAACACCACCCCCAGCACGACCCCCTACACTGCCCGAACACCACTGCACTGCCCTAAACCCTGAAACACCATCTCCAGCACAACCCCCTAAACCCTGAAATACCACCCCTCAGCACGACACCGTACACTGCCCGAACACCACTGCACTGCCCTAAACCCTGAAACACCACCCCCAGCACGACCCCCTACACTGCCCAAACACCACTGCACTGCCCTAAACCCTGAAACACCACCTCCAGCACAACCCCCTACACTGCCTGAACACCATTGCTCTGCCCTAAACCCTGAAACACTAGCCCCAGCACGACCCCCTACACTGCCCGAACACCACTGCACTGCCCTAAACCCTGAAACACCACCCCCAGCACGACCCCCTACACTGCCCGAACACCACTGCACTGCCCTAAACCCTGAAACACCAGCCCCAGCAAGACCCCCTACACTGCCCGAACACCACTGCACTGCCCTAGACTCTGAAACACCCGCCCCAGCAAGACCCCCTACACTGCCCGAACACCACTGCACTGCCCTAAACCCTGAAACACCAGCCCCAGCATGACCCCCTACACTGCCCGAACACCACTGCACTGCCCTAAACCCTGAAACACCAGCCCCAGCACCACCACCTACACTGCCCGAACACCACTGCACTGCCCTAAACCCGGAATACCAGCCCCAACACAACCCCCTACACTGCCCGAACACCACTGCACTGCCCTAAACCCTGAAACACCAGCCCCAGCACGACCCCCTACACTGCCCAAACACCACTGTACTGCCCTAAACCCTGAAACACCACCCCCTGCACGACCCCCTACACTGCCCGAACACCTCTGCACTGCCCTAAACCCTGAAACACCACCCCCTGCACCGCCCCCTACACTGCCCGAACACCACTGCACTGCCCTAAACCCTGAAACACCACCCCCAGCACGACCCCCTTTACTGCTCGAACACCACTGCACTGCCCCAAACCCTGAAACACCACCCCCAGCATGACCCCCTACACTGCCCGAACACCACTGCCCTAAACCCTGAAACACCACCCCTGCACAACCCCCTACACTGCCCGAACACCACAGCACTGCCCTAAACCACCACCCCCTGCACGACCCCTTACACTGCCCGAACACCACTGCACTGCCCTAAATCCTGAAACACCACCCCCAGCACGACCCCCTACACTACCCGAACACGACTGCACTGCCCTAAACCCTCACACTCCCCCCAGCACGACCCCCTACACTACCCGAACACCACTGCACTGCCCTAAACCCTAAAACACTCCCCCCAGCACGACCCCCTACACTACCCAAAGACCACTGCACTACCCTAAACCCTAAAACACTACCCCCCGCACGACTCCCTACACTACCCAAAGACCACTGCACTACCCTAAACCCTAAAACACGACCTCCTACACTACACAAACACCACTGCACTACCCTTAACCCTAAAACACTACCCCCTACACTACACAAATACCACTGCACTACCCTAAACCCTAAAAAACTACCCCCAGCACGAACCCCTACACTACCCAAACACCACTGCACTACCCTAAACCCTAAAACACTACCCCTAGCAGTACCCCTACACTACCCAAACACCACTGCACTACCCTAAACCCTAAAACACTACCCCCAGCAGTACCCCCTACACTACCCAAACACCATTGCACTACCCTAAAACACTACCCCCAGCAGTACCCCCTACACTACCCAAACACCACTGCACTACCCTAAATCACTACCCCATCACGACCCCCTACACTACCCAAACACCACTGCACTACCCTAAACCCTAAAACACTACCCCCAGCACGACTCCCTACACTACCCAAACACCACTGCACTACCCTAAACCCTAAATCTACCCCCAGCATGACCCCCTACACTACACAAACACCACTGCACTACCCTAAACCCTAAAACACTACCCCCAGCACGACCCTCTTCACTACCTAAACACAACTGCACAATTTGTTACAGGCGTTGCAACGCAGGCCTGTGGTGCTTACTGGAAGTACCTGGTGGGCTAGTTGGGCCCCAGGGACCCTCAGGAGTCAAGGGGACTTAATCCCGCAACTTAAAACGCGCCACGGGGCGCGTTTGCACACATGTCACCTCAGGCCCCCCCTCCCTTCACCACTGTGCAAACGCGCCCTGTAGCGCGTTTTAAGAGGTAGTTTTAATCCCCCTGCCCTATTATGTACTAGGGACTTGCAGAGGAGGTCATGCTAATCACAGGGGTACCCCAACGCATAGTGTTCCCTAGTGTATGTAGGTGTTTTCACTGTATTCTAAGTGTCTTTTAGCATAGCACTGGCTCTGGTTAGTCAGTCAGTTACCACCAGTACCCGTCTGAAAAAGTTGTGGGCACAGGATGATTTTGCAACAAGGCCTCTTTCTGCTCCTCTGTTGGTTCTTTCTGCACATCTTTTGCTTCTTTCTGTGCGTTTTTTCTTCTTTCTTCACATGTCCTACCTCTGTAGACATAGTTAGAAACTAGCATTTAAAAAACCTTTGAAATTCACTTAAAAAATCATAGGTTTCAGGCACGTTATAGTTAGAAATTAGCATTTAAAAAACCTTTGAAATTCACTGAAAAAAACATAGGTTTCAGACACGTTATAGTTAGAAATTAGCATTTAAAAAACCTTTGAAATTCACTGAAAAAACCATAGGTTTTAGGGACAGTTATAGTTAGTTGGACATTTCACTCGTACAAAACCATAGAAATTCCCCCGTTATAGTTAGTTCAGCTAACTATAACTCGCGCCCCCGCAATGCACCTCTGATGACGTCACATATTACATCACTCATGACATGGTCAGTGACATCACTGATATCACTGATGACATCATCCAGTGACTGTGTTTCTGTAAAGTTTAAATATGTTTAATATATATAGGGAAAGGCGTATTGAAGAATGAGTGGGTGTATAAGTGGTGTAAAAAGGGGCGTGGCCTGGGCCACCTCTCTGCAACGCAGCGCAGTGGCGCTTACTGGAGGTACCTGGTGGGCTAGTTGGCCCCCAGGGACCCTCAGGATTGAAGAGGAATTAATTCCCCAACTTAAAACGCGCCACAGGGCGTGTTTGCAGACATGTCACCTCAGGCCCCGCCCCCTCCCTTCACCACTGTGCAAACGCGCCCCCTGGCGCGTTATAAGTTGGGGAATTAATTCCCCTTGAATACTGAGGGTCCCTGGGGGCCAACTAGCCCACCAGGTACCTCCAGTATGTGCCAGGGAGCTGCCTTGCATAGAGGTGTTCAGAGGCCACGCCCCTTTTTACACCTCTCTGCAATGCAGCTCTGTGGCACTTACTGGAGGTACCTGGTGGGCTAGTTGGACCCCAGGGACCCTCAGGATTCAAGGGGACTTAATCCCCCAACTCAAAACGTGCCACGGGGCGCTATTGCACAGTGGTGAAGGGAGGGGGCGGGGAGTTGCAGAGAGCTGGTCCAGGCCACGCCCCTTTTTACACCTCTGTGCAACGCAGCTCTGTAGCGCTTACTGGAGGTACCTAGTGGGCTAGTTGGACCCCAGGGACCCTCAGGATTCAAGGGGAATTAATCTCCCAACTTAAAACGGCCACAGGGCTTGTTTGCACTCATGTCACCTCAGGCCCCCCCCCTTCCTTCACCACTGTGCAAACTTGCCCCGTGGCGCGTTTTAAGAGGAAGTTTTAATCCCCCTGCCCTATTATGTACTATGGCCTTACAGAGGAGGTCATGCTAATCACAGGGGTACCCCAACGCATAGTGTTCCCTAGTGTATGTAGGTGTTTTCACTGTATTCTAAGTGTCTTTTAGCATAGCACTGGCTCTAGGCCTGGTTAGTCCGAGTCAGTTACCACCAGTACCCGTCTGAAAAAGTTGTGGGCACAGGATGATTTTGCAACAAGGCCTCTTTCTGCTCCTCTGTTGGTTCTTTCTGCACATGTCTTGCTTCTTCCTGCACTTTTGTTCGTCTTTGTGGACTTCTGTTGCTTCTTTCTGCATTTCTTTTGCTTCTTTCTGTGCGTTTTTTCTTCTTTCTTCACATGTCCTACCTCTGTAGGCATAGTTAGAAACTAGCATTTAAAAAACCTTTGAAATTCACTTAAAAACCATAGGTTTCAGGCACGTTATAGTTAGAAATTAGCATTTAAAAAACCTTTGAAATTCACTGAAAAAACCATAGGTTTCAGGCATGTTATAGTTAGAAATTAGCATTTAAAAACCTTAGAAATTCACTGAAAAAACCATAGGTTTCAGGGGCGTTATAGTTAGTTGGACATTTCACTCGTACAAAACCATAGAAATTCCCCCATTATAGTTAGTTCAGCTAACTATAACTCACGCCCCCGCAATGCACTGCTGATGATGTCACATATTACATCACTCATGACATGGTCAGTGACATCACTGATGACATCACTCATGACATCTCAAATGACATCACTTTTGACATCATCCAGTGACTGTGTGTTTCTGTAAAGTTTAAATATGTTTAATATATATAGGGAAAGGCGTATTGAAGAATGAGTGGGTGTGTAAGTGTCTGAATGGATGATTTAGTAGGTGCGTGACTGACACTATAAGTGAGTGATTAAACGTATCTTACTGAATGCATGGGTTAGTGACTAAACTGTGTGAATGTCTGTATCCGTCTGTCTGTTGGTGTGTAAGCGGCTGCATGGGTTTGTGAATAGCTACATGAGTGTCTACATGGGTTATTGATTGGTTGTCTGAGTATCTGTATGGGTGCCTGAGTGTTTGTGTGGGTGGGGTGTGTGTGACTCTGTGCATAGATGTGAGTGGGTGATTCACTGGGTGCATGGTTTCAAGAGTGCATCTGTGATGGACTGTATGGGTGAGTGTGTGTATGGGTGTGTTAGTGAGTGAATGTATATCTCAGTGGTACATGTGTGAGTAACCACATATGTGAAAGGCAGTATATATGTGTGTTGGAGTATATAAATGGCTATAAGTGAGAGTGTGTTATTGTGAGAGTGGCTGTATGGATGAGTGTGTACTTGTATCAGTGATTGTATAAGAGCGTAACAATGTGCTAGTATTTGTATGAGTAAGTGAGCTGGTGTGTGTATAACTGTATAGGTGAGTAAATGGCAGTGTGATTAATTCTTTGCATGACTGACTAGGTGTGTGAGTACCTCTATGGATGAGTGGCGGTGTGTGAGTGTCTATATAGGTGTATGAGTGCATATGATAGTCCTGTACTGAGTGACCGTAAGTATGAGTGACTGTACGGGTGAGTGAGTGGATGTGTGTGTAGGCCTAAGAATCAGTGAGTGTGTATGTAGTTATTGGTGTTGGAGTGTCTATACTTTTGAGAATGGCAGTCTGTAATTTAGAGTGGGTGTATCAAAAGTTATATTAGGGTGTGAGAAGATGCATGAAATTATCACATGGATGATGTCATCAGTGATGTCATTTGAGATGTCATCAGTGATGTCATCAGTGATGTCACTGACCATGTCATGAGTGATGTAATATGTGACGTCATCAGCAGTGCATTGCGGGGCGTGAGTTATAGTTAGCTGAACTAACTATAACGGGGAATTTCTATGGTTTTGTACGAATAAAATGTCCAACTAACTATAACGCCCCTGAAACCTATGGTTTTTTCAGTGAATTTCTAAGGTTTTTTAAATGCTAATTTCTAACTATAACGTGCCTGAAACCTATGGTTTTTTCAGTGAATTTCTAAGGTTTTTTAAATGCTAATTTCTAACTATAACATGCCTGAAACCTATGGTTTTTTCAGTGATATATATATATATATATATATATATATATATATATATATATATTCGAATTGTGTTGACTGTTTGTTCTAAACTGGACACTCCTTATATTAATAAATGAATATTGCTGCGTATCTAGCTCTGTGCATGTTTCTACAACAATCTATAAATCGTGAGCCAAAGCACGAGAGGCAGTGACTGAGGTATAGGGCATTTAAATGTTGACACCAGCAGGCCCCTACCATCATCTGGAAACCACTGATGTTCCCGTTGTGTTGAATGTATCTGCAATATTCCAGTGTCCCTAAATATTATTTTTCGAACCTTCGGGCAATAATGGTTGTAAATTACCCTACCCCGCTAATCATGATGGGAGTGTAATTAACAACTGTATTGCCCTGCAGGTAAGGGTAGTAAGACTATTAGCACTGCCGCCTATCCTCATGAAGGTTGATAAACTGCTCCTCTAAGCTGCTCTTGCTTAAACTTTTTAGGCCACTCCCCGGTTCTGAAAGGGGAAATGTAACCCCAAATGCCGCAGAACAGTCGAAAAATATAAACATGTCAGTTATATTTTTTTGTATTCTTCTGGGTTTTTTGTGCTTACATTCCACTTTAGACAAGGAATGTTTATGGCCAGCACAGAGAAAAAACTAGCAGTTTCTGTTGAAGCTGCTGCAACATTCAGAAGGCGTTAAGTTTCAGGTGGGGTGATGTTTGCCAGGGCAGGGCACATCGGAGGAGTAGTGAGACGAAATCCACGTATGGGGAGCATTCTTATTGACGCGAATAGTAACTATGAAATACAGTTGATGATTTCTATGTTTTAAATCAATATTTGATTTATTTTCTGTTTACCCATACCCATTTGCAAGGTCTGTCGATGGTAATGGTGGAAGGTGTTAGTGGTGGAGTGGGTGGTGATGTCATATAATCCAATTGTTCAGCTGCTTCTGTGACTGTTTAAAACATTTTTCCCAGATGTTTAAGGCTATTCTAACATTGTTTTGTTCGTAATACTCATCATGGACAATTGTTTCAAGAATCAACCTTTTCTTTTGCTGTTCCTCAATGGTGATTACTTTAAACATTCTTGATCTCCTAGCCTGAGTAGAGGAAACTAGAACAAAGAACCTTGAGAGGAATGTTAATGAGCAACAATCGGTTAATCTCATAATCTTGCCAAAGCATACGCTGTGCTACACTGACTGTTCTCAAACAATTTAATTGAACTTGAATTCTGTTTGATTTTATTTTGTCATTTTGACGCTCGTTGTTGTTTCTTTTCTAGACAGTCGGTCGTCGAGTAAGGTACTCCTCCCAGGAAGAAAGCCCTACTGTGCCTCCTGTATCACCCTCATCGTCTGGTCCTTTCCCATATGTAGGCTTGCGTCTCTCAAGAGCAAATCGGCCTCAAGGCATCGTCTCAGCTCTTCCGTCAGCCTCCAAGAGTGCGGTCAATGTGACGGAAAAAGATGGCAAGTGTACATGCGACCAAGTTCAAAGAAGCTCGTCTGTTCTTGCAATTCACTGTAGGTTTTTAGTAATCTTGCTAAAGACACTAGCAAGGGTAGACTGTTCAGCTCTGATTTTCTCGTTATTTCTTAAGTTCCACTTTCCGTTCAATGAATTAGAATAAAACATAGTATGGTTTTAAAGGTATGATTGTGTTTTTGAAGTCACAATGAGGATGAGGCAGAATGTAAGAAACATGCAGATCTCGCCTTTGGAAAGCAGGTGGGGGAAGCAGCAAGGGTAGGAAGGGGCAGAATCAACACTGGTAAAGTGGGCAGAAGCAGCATGGCGGGTGCAGGTGGGTGGGAGCCACACAGGGTGTGGGGGAAGAAGCGGACTAGAGGGAGAGCAACTTGGAACATGAGGGCTGAGGAGGAAAGCAACTTGGCAAGAGATCAGCGTGGACAAGGGAGTGGGGAGAATCACCCGGGTGAGAAAGCAATGCAGGCAGAAGGAGTTCTCAAAGGCAAGTGCATCATGGAAGGGGGTGGGAGATAACCAAACATGAGCGAGCAGTGCTGAAAGTGAAGGAGAAGCACACTAGAGAAACAGCAAGAAAAGACCTACATCCTGAATAATGCATCTAACCACAGACTCCTCACATTGTGATTACCCCCAGGTGCCAGATTGGATCCAGAGATTTTTCTCAGCAATTCCCTTGTGTGATGTTAGGTGGCATTTTGCAGTTCCTTGTCGGGTCCGCCCCGCCCCAGAAGAAATGCATGGGCTACAATAATAACTGCCAACTCAGCGCGACAGTTTCGTTCCGCACCGGAGCTTGCTCCCTGTCACCCGACACTTCATTCTTTGAAATTTTCAAAACTTTCCAGTGTGCTAAGGACATGTCTCCCTACAAATGACATGTTTTAAACCCTGCAACAATTGCCACAAAGATGTCAGTTACAGACCCCCACACGAGGTCTCTCTCTGGTGTCTGGGCCTCACATGTTTCGAATTTGTGTGGTGACTGTTCTCTGATGAATCCAAAGGTCATCCAGCAGTCTGAGGCCAAGCTATACACAGGAGAGCTCTGTAGGAAGGCTTGGAAGTCTTGGTTGAAGTCTAGAACGTGGATTCATTCTCGTTCCCGAGGGAGGCCATTATCACACTTCAAGTCCTCACGTAAGTTGAAGAAAAAGTACAAGAAGTCCAAACATGGCTCCCCTTCTTCCCGCCACACTTGCAAGAAGTTACGTGGCATCAGGGTGCCTCAAGATCTTGGTTTCTCACCTCGAAACTGATCCCCGGAATTTTCTGATCCATCAGCGATGCATCAGCAGATCCAGGCCTTCAGAGAGGCCATGCTACAAATCTCAGTACCCAGATCCCTCTGGATAGACTTCGGGCCCCATGAATCTGAGGAGGCATCCATTCATGTTACCATGGATTCCCGATGCCGACTGTTCCTCTTGTCCCTGCTTCAGGATCTGCTCTGACTTCCGCTGTGGTGCCCAGATCCGTGCCAGGGTCCCGTGCATGGTCACTGGTAGCAAAATCTTTGATGCCTTAGGAAGAGCCCTTAGTCCTTTCCGACTCGGAAGATAATTTGACATGACCTTGGACGAAATCTCGTCCTCCTTGATCTCTCCCACAACCTCAGTCTGACTCAGACACGTATCCACTGAATTATATATTCTCTGAACCAGAGCCCCAAGATGACTGTGATGACACCACACAGATGTTGATGAAAACCTATTACATGACCAACAAGAGGCTAGTGACCTTGATACATCACCAGACCCTGCCCTAAACTTCATTTTGCCCTTCTACAGACGAGTCCCCCTCTTTTGCCATGGTTATCAGACGAGCAGCTGACATATTTGACCTCCAACATCCTTCGGGGGAAGTAGAGATAAATGTGCTTACAGAGGTACTTCTTCCAGGGAAGACCTCTCTAGGAGCCTTTCTACCATTTCATGAGGCACTGACTGGCATTCTTTTGGCACCTGGACGAGGTCAGAAATTAGCCCTCCGTATCAACTGTGTAAAGCCAAGAGCCATAGACCAGCTCCAGGGGACCTATCTTTTCTCCTGCAGTACTCTGCTCCTGAGAGCTTGGTAGTTCATGCCTCCACCAGCTGACTGAATCCCAACGAGTTTCCAACCACCATTCCAGACAGTCAAAACACATGGAAGCTTTTGGAAAGCACATGTTCTCGTATGCTAGTCTTGCTCTCAGGTCTGTAAACACAAGTTGCCTCTTGGGGCGTTATTCGTATGGGACATGCTTGCAAGATGGCCAACATTTCAGCAGCGGTCCCAGGTGACGTTCAGGTCTAAACTTCAACAGATCATTTAGGATGGCCAGAACGCAGGGAAATACGTAATCAGATTGGGGCTGGACACCACCAACTGTCTGGGTAGGTCAGTTGGTATCAGTGTGGTGCTTCAGTGGCATGCTTTGATACGCTCCATAGGATTCTTGAATGATGTCCAACAATCACTCATGAACATGTCATTTATGGCACCTGTTTCTTCGTAGACAAGGTGGACATAGTGGCCACGTCAAAACATGCCTCGGAAATAACAGGCCTCCCAGGCCTTTCGAAGAAGAGGTTGGGGATCTGGTCGACTAGGTCCATGTCCACAGGGGCAGCAAACTATCCAATCCCCTCTCACCCTTCCCTGACCACCGTGCCACACACCATCCACCCTCCCACTGCTGTTGCAAAATCCCTTTAGTTTGCCCTCTGTGGCGCACTGTCACCTGGTTGGAGGCAGGGTAAGTTATTTCCTCCACGGGTGACAAAGCATCACATCAGACAGACGAGGGCTTTAAATTGATCAACATGGCTGCACCCTACCCTTCCTTTCTACCCTTACAAACATGCCACCAGCACCACAACAGCGTCTGGAGGACCTCTTGTCCATTCTCCGACGGAAAGTTCAAGCTGTCTTGGAGAAGGTAGCAATAGAGTGTGTGCCAGCATCAGAAGTCTGGACTGGTTACTACTCCCTTTATTTTCTGATGCCAAAGAAGGATGGAGGACTTCATCCTATTTTATATTTCTGCCCCCTGAACTTATTCCTCAAGAAGGACAAGTTCAAAATGCTTACTCTGGCCCAAGTTCCGTCTGTCCTGGATCCAGGACAGCGGATGGTGGTGTTGGGCCTGCCAGATGCCTATTTCCTCATCCTAATCGTGCAGTCCCACAGACGCGACCTGCGGTTACCAGTAGGCCATGGGCAATTTTAATTCAGTGCTCCTCTTTGACCCTCAGTTGCTCACAAATGTGATGCCTGTGGTCACTGACCATTTTCGTAGGTTGAGGATACCAGTCTTGGTCTAATTAAATGACTGGCTACTGAAGACAGGCTCACCTCAAATGGTCATATGCCACCTCTAGACAACGCCAATCTCTTAACATTGCTGGGATTCTCCTTCAATGTGCCAAAGTCACACCTGACTTCTTCACATAGTCTCAATTTCATTGGAGTCACAGTGTTTTGAGTTTTCCCTCTGCCTCAACAGATCGAGGACAGCCAGGCTATGATCCTGATGTTTTAACCCTTGGTCTGGGAATCGGTGAGCACAGCCTTAAGGCTTCTTGCCTTCTTGCATCCTGCTAGTGGACCACAACAGGGGGCTACAGTGGGACTAGATGTCACGGTGAGCTCAGCACCATGGGAATCTCTGGTATTCTACCCAGGTGGCGGAGGAAACTGTGGAAGATCTGCAGGGGGTGCTGCTGGGCTACAGTTGGACGGTGGTGTGCCCCTCTCCCTGACTCCCAGTCTCTCATTGGACTTGTGAGCGATCCACTTAGCACTAAAAACATTCTTCCTATCCATCAAGGAAAAATGGGTGCAGGTTTTCACAGACACCACCACCACCATGTGGTACTGCAACAAGCAGGGCAGAGTGGAGTCATGGATCCGGTGCCAGGAGGGTCTGCACCTCTGCAACAGGCCGGGTCATCAGGGTTTCTCCATGGTCGTACAACACCTAGCAGGATCTTTAAACGCCAGGGCAGACAAATGCAGCCAGTGTCGCCTAGTGAGTCACAAATGGTGGCTTCTCTCAAAGGGGGCACAAGGTATCTTCCATCAATGGGGAAAACCTTTGCTCGATGTTTTCGCCATCGATGAGAACACGCAGTGTCCAAGTTTTTGTGCATTTAAGTTTCCAAGGCAGTCCTCACTCAGATGCCTTTCAGTTAGACTGGAGCTCAGGACTCTCGTACTACTTCCTGCTTCCATCTCAATCCCAAAGTTCTTCAGAAGATAAGGTCAAACAGGCCTAAGTCATCCTATAAGGCACAAACAGGCCTAAGTCATCCTATAAGGAACAAACATACCTAAGTCATCCTAGTGACTCTAAATTGGGTCAGGAGAGTATGGCACCCAGAATTTCTGACCATAAGCACCTGTTCTCTAATTCGACTGCCTCTTCAAGAGGACATACTGTTGCAAAAACGGGGCAGGGTTGTGCTACCGAGCTGACGCAACTTAAACCTTCGTGCTTAGAGACTAAGCGACAAATGTTGTCTGCCTTCGATCTTCCTTCTGAAGTAGTAAATGCGATTTTGACAGCCAGGCATCCCGTTACTAAGTCTATCTATGTAGGGCGCTGGGAGAAGTTTGTTGTTTGTGTTTATTTCAGCACATCTAACCCTTACAGGCCTAGTTATCCTCCTTTCTCATTGTGTCTAGTCCAGCAAGGCCTTCTTGTGGCAAAAGTTAAAGGTTATTTGTCAGCCTGAACCGCTTTCTAAGGTTGCTTGATTAGCCTATTTGCCACCTGTTGTGATGTTTTTTTAAATGGCTGATCCATATGGTCCTGCCCAAACACTTTGTGATGCTCCTTTGAGACTTCAATCTGTTTCTTGTATTTCTGGTACGCACTCCATTTGAGCCTATTTACAGCTGCTACTTGAGATTGCTCACATTGAAAAGTGTTCTTTATAATTACGTCTGCCCGTCGCATGAGTGAGCTGCAAGCAGTTTCTATCCAACAGCCATCATTTTCCCAGACAAATTGGTGCTGAGGATCAAGGCTGCGTTTCTCCCAAGAATTGTAACTCCTTTCCTCATTGGGCATTCGATTGCCCTGCTTCCGTTCTTCTCTCTTCCTTATGCATCCAAGGAGGAAGAGAAAATCCATCGCCTAGATTCGAAAATAGCTCAGAGTTTCTACTTTGTTTGCACCAAGATTACCAGATTGCAGATCCGCTCTTTGTCGGTTTCTCTGGGGCAAAGAAGGGAAGAGAACTGTAGAGATGGTTATCTACAGATTGATTGTGCATGGATTGCCCATTCTATTATGGTCTGGCTAAGAAACTGCCCCTGTAAGTGACACAGGCTCATTCTGTTACAACCAAAGCTGCTGCCACTGTGCTGGCAATCAGAGTGCCTGTTTTGGACATCTGCCAGGCTGTGACATAGGTGTCAGTTCACATGTTCTGAAAGCACTACAGATTGGATGGCCAAGTCTGGTGTGAAAGGCACTTTGCCAATCAAGTCCAGCAGGATTTATTGGCCTGAGCCCTTCCACAGACCCACCTCCTATGGAGGTAATGCTTTGATATCTATTCACAAAGTGAGGAATCTGCCGTTAACAGTAATCCATTAGAAGATCAAATTACTTACCTTCGGCAATGAACTTTCTGATGGATACTCTTTCTAATTACAGATTACACACCGACCCTGTAATGGACTATTTTGATTCATATTAAAAAGATTGCATTTAGAGATCTGTACATTGGCACAATCCGGTTACTAGGACACCACATGCAACAGCGCAGACAGATATCAGAAAAAACTGATGTTGATTCGCAGAGGTGGTGGTTATATCTTGGCCACAATGTCACTTTTTGGCAGGGACAGACCCGTCGCGGAGCTGCATGACACCAACTAACAATCCTGACCGAAGAGGAAATTGCTGATTAAAAACCTCCAGATTTAGTCTGACACCAGGGGTATTCACAAGGTGAGCAATCTGCTGTTAGATAAAGTATGCACTGGAAAGATCATTACTGATAAGTAGCTTGTTCCTCTCGTGCTTGTACTCTTGATGGCTTTATCATTATCCAGTATTTGGGTATCTTTCATACATTCACATGCTTGAATCATTCCCCGTCGTCAAGATGCGAGTCCCACGGTAAAATAATCAAGCAGTATTTAACAAATATCATAGGCTATAAGGGCCGTAGGCCATGTTATTGATAGCCTATCTATGTCCTTTTTTTAAACGGACCATATGTTGAAACACAGCCAATCAGCTGTCAGCACCCTCTAGAACACTCCCAGCAGAAGCAGATTCACTCAGATTTTCTAAACACAAGTGGGAAGTAATAATCTCATAAAGCCAAATAGAGAAACCTCTAAGGGGAGGAGGGTGGGTTGCATGTGAATCTATGAAAGATACCAATACTGGATAACTGCAGTTACAGATAAGTAACTTATTGTCTTATCCCGCATTGGGGTAACTTTCTTAGATTTACATGCTTGAATCAGAATAGCAAGCAGTACCCTAAAAATTGTACTGTCGGTAGTGGATGGAGGGAGACATGCAAATCAAAAATACATCAAGTCAGTGCATTAAAACCGAGACATTTAACATGCAGCTCTGATGGACTATGAGCTACACCAAAAACACCACCATCATCATCTTCATCAGAGTCCTGTATGTCTAAGAGATGTGATGGGATCAATGGTGATGCCGTACTATAAGATCAGAAAAAAGGGGGGAGGTAGAGGTATATGCTAGGTCCACCCTCCTAGTACCATAGTAGACCTACAAAACCCGAGATGTCGGGTAAAGAACCTAGCAATTGGGAAAGGATTTTCACTCAATATGAGTTGGAAAATCAGCAGGAAAGAAAACTTTCTTTCTTGGGTTAAAAATACCTAACTAGTGGGCGTAATAACTTTATTCTAGCTCCTAGTCGGTATGTCTAAAAACGGGGTAAGATACTGGGAAAACCTAGCAATATGCGGTCCGGAGGGGAACAACTAGGTTACACACCGTGAGGAGAACTCCCTTGAAAATTAGAATACGAGAGCCCTCATCCCCTCAAGACCATGGGGCACATTTTTGCCTAAATATGAATACTACGTGACAATGGTTTATCGTATGTATTAACGCATGCTTATTAGTTGCAGCGTATTTTTTCATTATATATTTTTTCACTAATTACCTAATTTTAGGTTATTCTGGAGTGGCACACACAGGGCGGGACCCTGTGTAGTCCTGACGAAGAGCTCTGGGGAATGCTCGAAACATGTTGACGTATACTAGGGATCCCTAACCCATTTCAGCTAGGTTTTCCCAGTATCTTACCCCGTTTTTAGACATACCGACTAGGAGCTAGAATAAAGTTATTACGCCCACTAGTTAGGTATTTTTAACTCACATCTTCCACTCCACTACACTACTGCACCACACATAGTACTCACTAAAGTGCTCCTACGTTATTTCGCAAGTCGCAGCACGCCTCAGTTCGCAGCGGACTGAGATGGCCCCTATAATGAAGCATGTCACCAAGGGGAAACCCTGGTGAGTGAGGGGACTCAAAGAAAGTTTTCTTTCCTGCTGATTTTCCAACTCATATTGAGCGAAAATCCTTTCCCAATTGCTAGGTTCTTTATCCGATGCCGTACTATACTCAGCCATGGTGGGACGTAAGAAAGTCTTGTTAACCTTTCTTACCTTCTTATGCCATGGTGGTAAGGAGAGCAGCTGAGGTCCTTGGACTGGAGTTGCCCTCCATGCAGGTCAGGACTAATCTTCTGACCGAAGTGCTTCAGCATGGGGCTTTCACCTCTGAACCCCTATTGCCCTTTAATGAGGCACTTACTGGTGTCCTCCTAGGCACGTGGTCCAAGCCTAGCACAGGTGCTCCTGTGAACAGGACAATTGCTCGCCGCCATCTCCCGGCTCTGCGCGACCAAGTTCCTCAGCCAACACCCTACCCCTGAGAGCTTGGTGGTGCAGGCTTCGACTTCCCAAGGCGCATTCCCTTCCGCCACCAAATAGGGAATCCAAGAGACTGGAAACTCTTGGGAAGATGTTTTCTTCCACCAGCCTGGCATTGCGGTTGGTGCATACCGCATGCTTATTGGGCCATTTCTCCAAATCCCTTTTGGAGATGGTTGCCCAAGTGCTGCCACAGATACCGAAGGAGGCCCGGGCTGTAAACTCCCAGGCGGTGAAGGACAGGAGAGATGCAGGAAAATTCACCATTAGGTGTGGCCTTGACACGACTGACTCACTGGGCAGAGTGGTTTAGTTGACAGTGACCGTACGGCGCTACGCCTGGTTAAGAACATCTGACTTCTCAGGCGATGTCCAGGCTAATTTGATGAGCATGCCCTTTGACGGATCTCTTCTCTTCGGAGGGAAGGATGAGTCGGCCTTGGAGTGCTTCAAGGACTCTTGTGCTACGGCCAGAACCTTGGGCCTCTCAGTTGCACTCCGTGGCCAGTCTAGCTTTTGCAAATTTTGTGGCAACGGAGGGGGTTTTCAGCCTTGCCAACCGCATCCCAGCTGCAGTCCTGCGCAGAGTTCTCAAGTTTTGCGAGCATGAGGACGTGGCTCATCTGACCGCGAAATGGTAGCCAGAAGTCGTCTGCCACCCAGCCTCGGCAGCCGCAGCCTCCATATTCCTACATAAACACACACTATATGTTTAGTGAGGGTTGTTCTCCATGTGGTTTCTCCTGGAAATGGAGGCAGTTTGTGTTGGTGTCAGTGTGACCTGTATGTGTGTTGGCATCCGCGCTTAATTTGTAAAACAATAAGTGCCGGGGCTCAAAGCCGCCCTCAAAAGCTTGCCACCAGCGCTTCCGAATGCAGGGCCGACACACACATCAGTGACCACCAAATGCTCCCTGTCCACCCACTCTATCCCTGCAGGCTCCGTTCCACACTTGCATTCTCCGCCCTCCGTCCCTCTCCTCCACCCTCCCTACACCCCCCCCCTCACTGTCCCAGTCCTCAAAAAACAGTGCCGCAACCACCGGCCCAAACCAAGTCCTGGAAATGCCAGTCCAGATGACGATGCAGGACTCCACCTTGGCTCTCCCTGCCTTGCTGCTCCCCCAAAAGCAAGCAGCCTTCGAGACCAACACAATGTGAAAGTACAGAGCGAAGAGAAAAGCCCCAAACTGATGCTGCCTCTCCAAAATCAAACAAGCAGCGACTGCCACGCTCCAGTCTCCAGCACCCTGCAGCCACATAGGTCCCAGATAAAGGCCTCCCCCACCAGTCCAAAGCCACCTGGTAAGGGACGTTGTCCTTAGGCTCCGGTGCATTGAACCGAATGGGGGTAGCAAAGAATATCCATGACTCTCCTCTCTGCCGAGTCGCAGCCCGCATGAAAGTAACCCCATGGAGGGACTATGTGCCAGACTAGAGGACCACACTGCCAGAAGCATACTCCTGAGCAACTCCGGTACAAGGGACCAACTCACCACAAATCTGGCTCCTATTCAAAACTGGCACCCTCGGGGGTTGCAGATGTTAAGCACATGTCACCTGCACAATTTCCCTCCGTTTGCATAATTTCCCTACGTCTGCATCTGATGACGAAGGAAGCAAACATAAACACCCACCCCATCAGTCCCCCAGACCTTCAGCAACCAATACGGTGCTGCTGAAGGCCAGCCCATGCGACAGACATGAAGACTCCAGCCTTCCCCCAATCCCCATTCTCTCAAGAAGCTCTCCAATCCGTTCCGAGGGAGGGGGAAGGTGTGTTAACCGCAGAAACAAAGACTGCTCCTGTAGAGCCTGCTTGCCTTCCCCATTCCTAGTCAAAACCCGAAATCCAGTCACCAGTCAGCCAGGAGTGCACGTGTCGACGGGAGGCCGAGCCTCACAGACAATGTTGGAAAAGCACAGCTGCCCAGCTCTGTGCGTGCACCCCTGAAAAATCACATTCTCCACCACTGCCTCGTGAAAGAAATCCATAGCCCCAGCCCAGACAAAAATGTGCTGGTGCTGAGCACCGGAAACCACTGACACAAATTAAGCACTGGTTGGCATCAGTGTTATTTCTTTGAGCCAGCTCTGGAAGACCTCTTTATTTCACAGCTTTGAGGTCCTGCAATAAAGGTTTGAGTAACTGTTGAACAGGAAAGATTTCCCTTATTGAACTGTAAAAAATGCATATTTGGATTGTCTATGCTACAATTAAGATTAAGTAACCATTTAACTACCAAAACTTTACACTCTTCACTAGTGAGAAGGCACTTTTTCCTAAACTCCAGTTGTAACTTCGGAGAGTATCTTTTTTTTTTTTTTTTTTTGGAGATCAACAAGAAATTTTTATTGTGTTTTGATAGGGCAAGTGTCACTTCCTGAAGAAGACAAAGAGTCTGACGACAAGTCGCCAAGCAAGTTGTCAATACGAGACAGACGACGACCCAAAGAGCGGAGACGGGCCACCGGCATCTCTTATTGGGGCGAGGATGTAAGTGTTCATTAAGCTTTGAAGCCCCTGATTAGTTTTCTTGTGTGCTTGTATTCAGATTACATTTTTACAAAATAACATTGTGCCATTTTCTGTATGGTCTAATGTCCTCTGTTTTTTATTGCGCCAAAAATAGAGTTCTTTTCTGTGGACACAATCCAATCCTTAGTGCCTTCAAAGCGTGTTCACACTGCGGAATTCCAAACACCACAAAAAGTTTGGTTTTGGTAACTTTTTAGAGAAGTCTTTCTTTGGCTGTAAGTAAAAAAATGTTAATTATTCTGGGCATTTGCTTGCTTTGGAACCATTGAAATTAACAAGCATCTGAAAGAGACACGTTAGTGATAGATTCCTTACCTTAGAATATCCCC
This sequence comes from Calotriton arnoldi, assembly GCA_963921515.1. Taxonomy (NCBI): domain Eukaryota; kingdom Metazoa; phylum Chordata; class Amphibia; order Caudata; family Salamandridae; genus Calotriton; species Calotriton arnoldi. The sequence goes on from CAWUFW010000363.1 coordinate 2,919,487, forward strand.
AGGCGTCAGGCTGGATCCGGAAAGTTTTGCGTAGCAGTACCCTTGCGCGTCGGTAGGCGGCGTCGTGCGGCTCCGCGTCCGTCGTCGGCGTCGTGATCGCCGGGATGACGTCGCGGGCAGTACTTAGGCGCCGCCCCTGCGCGCTGACGTCAGTTCTTCTTTTTCCGCGCCAGCAAGCGCAGATCCGGGAAGAGCAGTGCCCTGGTCAATTTTTGACCATACTTTTTGGTGATTTTTTCACTGTTTTTTCCAACTTTAAGGTGTCGTAGGGATGCCCGGCTTCAAGCGATGCGGCGCCTGTGCGCGGATGATGTCCGTCACCGACCCGCATTGGGAGTGTCTCTTCTGCCTCGGCCGAGGCCACGACACTGAGTCTTGTCCCGAATGCCAGGCCCTCAACCCGAAAGCTTTGCGAGAGCGGTCTCGAAAGCTCCTCGAGGCCCGGCATTCGGCTCCACGGAAGCCCCGGTCGCGTGAGAGGTCCAGGGGTCGCTCGCGGAGTGCACACCGGTCGTCGGCGTCGAAGTCTTGTTCGTCCGGTAAGTCTAAGCACAAGAAGTCCAAGAAGCATCGTCGCTCTCGGACTTCGCCTCGCCGGTCTCGCGACTCGGCTGAGGCCCCTCCCGGCACCGTCCCCGCCCCCGCGGCCCCGGACTTGCCTGTGGAGTCGCCCCCGTCATACCCGCCCTTCCCGGGTTCGGGGGCGGATCCGGCCAAGGTACAGGAGTTCCTGTCGGCCATGGCCCGCCTCTTCGGGCCTTCAGGCCCCTCCGGTGCGCCTTCGGGCCCCGCGGGCCCTGATGGGGTTGCTCCGGCGTCGCCGGCGGCTCCAGCCCCGGCGTCGCCCGTGCCTCCAGCCTCGATCCCGGCTTCGGCCCCGGCCTCGATCCCGGCTCCACAACCCCCATCGACGCCGGTCGACCTCACGACACCTCCGCCGGCGCCGATGTCTCCGGTGCCGTTCTCGACGCCGCCCTGGGCTCCGGGCGGCGTCGTCCCCCAGTTCCTTCCGGCTCCGGACATGGACCCGGAGCGACGTCGCTCGACGCCGGCTCCGGCGCCGATGGGACCTTGGGTCCCAAATGTCCCTCCTCCTCCTTATTTTGAACCAGAGGAGGACCAGGAGGACTGGGAGGGGTCTGATGACCCTCTGACGCGCAACTGTCAGTATGATGAGGACTGGACAGAGAGTCTAGGGGAGGCCAGTGGTCTGGATACTTCCCCTGACACTGGCATGCTGTCTCCTCCCGTGGCTACGGAGGAGGGGGCCAATTTTGGTACGGTGTTGCGTAGGGCTGCTGGGGCCTTACGTCTCCAGCTCCCTACTTTGACGGTCAAGCCTAACATCTTGACAGAGGTGCTTCAGCCGGCAGCCTCCTCTGCGGAGACTGTGCTGCCGTTTAACGACGCCCTCACTGACGTTCTTTTGGGCGCCTGGTCCAAGCCCAACACAGGGGCTCCTGTGGATCGGAACGTGTCACGACGCCATCGCCCCGCTCCGGGCGACCCCCTGTTTCTTTCTGTCCACCCCACTCCTGAGAGCTTGGTTGTCCAAGCCTCCGCTTCCCAAACCGCCTTCCCTACCGCTCCTCCGGATAGGGAATCCAAACGCCTGGATCAGTTTGGGAAGAAAGGTTTTTCTTCCTCCAGTGCTGGCTTGCGGTCCGTTAACACCGCTTGTCTTTTGGGCCGATATACCCACTCCCTGTGGGATTCGGTGGCGGATGTTTTGCCGCAGTGCCCTGAGGAGGTCCAGGCACTGCTTTCCCGCGCCATTGCGGAAGGAAGGGATGCGGCCAAATACACTATCCGTTGTGGCCTTGACACCGCCGACTCGCTGGGCAGGTCGATTGCAACGACGGTGGCGCTCCGGCGCCACGCCTGGCTGAGAACCACTGGTTTTTCAGGGGATGTCCAGAATACTCTCATGGACATGCCCTTTGATGGAGTCGGTCTTTTTGGGTCCAAAGCAGACCATGCGTTGGAGCGCTTTAAGGACTCACGGGCTACTGCCAAGTCCCTGGGCCTTTCTGCTACACGCCCTCCGCTGCCTTCTGCTTTTCGCCCCTATCGTGGCCACGGTAGGGGCGCCCCTTCACGTCAGCAGCCCAGCCACCGGCCCGCGCAGCAGGCGTCTTCGCGTGGCCGAGGACGTGGATTCCGCCGTGGCGGATCGGGCAACCAGCGTGCGGGTCAGGCCACCACCTCCAACCCGTCCGCGGCCTCCAAGCCCTCCTAGTCCCTCCTTTCAGGTGCACGGCACGCCAGTAGGGGGCAGGGTCCGCCATCACCTTCCCCACTGGCGCACCATCACCTCGGACAGGTGGGTCTTGGACATTGTCCGAAGGGGCTACTCCCTCCCCTTCGAGACCACCCCCCAGCCATGCCACCTCAATTCCACCGCATGTCAGGGGATCACTTGGTGCTTCTACGGAAGGAAGTCACGGCCCTCTTGACCAAGAGGGCCATCGAGCATATTCCGACCCCAGAAGTAGGGCGTGGTTGCTACTCCCACTACTTTCTGGTGCCCAAAAAGGACAAGGAGGACATGCGTCCTATCTTGGACCTCCGGAACGTCAATCGCTTCCTCCGGAAGGAGAAGTTCAAGATGCTCACCCTAGCTCAGGTCTTGACTGCCCTCGACCCTGGAGACTGGTTGGTAGCGTTGGACTTGCAGGACGCGTATTTCCACATCCCCGTCCTGCCGGCCCACCGGCGTTACCTTCGGTTCACGGTAGGCCCCGAGCATTTTCAGTTCACCGTGCTCCCCTTTGGCCTTACCAGTGCCCCTCGGGTGTTCACGAAAGTGATGGCGGTGGTCGCAGCTCATCTGCGCCGGGCAGGGGTTTCAGTCTTCCCCTACCTCGACGACTGGCTGCTGAAGGCGGGCTCGTCCCAGGCAGTCGTCTCCCACTTCCAGACTACGGCCGAACTCCTGCACTCGCTGGGGTTCTCCATCAATGTGCCGAAGTCGCATCTAATTCCTTCTCCACAGCTCCTTTTCATCGGAGCAGTTCTGGACACGACGCAGTTTCGGGCCTATCCTCCCGAACGGCGAGTCCGGGATATTCAGGCTATGATTCCGATCTTTCGGCCTTTATCCTGGGTTTCGGTACGGATGACCCTGAGGCTGCTGGGCCTCATGGCCTCCTGCATCCTGCTGGTCAATCATGCCAGATGGCATATGCGGGCTCTGCAGTGGGACCTGAAGTTCCAGTGGGCGCAGCACCAGGGCAACCTGTCCGATCACGTCCAGATCTCGGAGGGGACTGCAAAACAGTTGCAGTGGTGGCTCTCGAACCGGCAATGGGTCATGGGCAGATCCCTCTCCCTTCCCCAGCCAGAGCATACAGTTGTGACGGACGCGTCCCTTCTGGGATGGGGCGGTCACATGGGAGAGGCGGAGATCAGAGGCCTCTGGTCTCCGGCGGAGTCCCGGCTCCATATCAACCTTCTGGAGCTCCGGGCGATCCGGCTTGCACTCAAGGCATTCCTTCCCTCTGTCAAAGGGAAGGTGGTGCAGGTGTTCACAGACAACACCACCGCCATGTGGTACTGCAACAAACAGGGCGGGGTGGGGTCTTGGACCCTTTGTCAGGAGGCTCTGCGCCTCTGGACATGGCTGGAACATCAGGGCATGTTCCTGATGGTTCAACACCTGGCAGGTTCTCTGAACGCCAGGGCGGACGAACTCAGCCGCAGGTGCATGATGGATCACGAATGGCGTCTTCACTCGGAAGTGGCGGAAGGACTCTTTCTACAGTGGGGAGAGCCTTGGTTAGATCTATTCGCCACCGAAGAGAACGCGCAATGTCATCAGTTCTGCGCGTTGGAATTTCCAAGGCGGCACTCGCTCGGCGACGCTTTCGTCGCGAGTGGAGTTGCGGTCTGTTGTACGCCTTTCCGCCTATACCACTTCTACCCAGAGTGTTGAAGAAGATTCGGCACGACCGGGCCCAAGTCATTCTTGTGGCTCCGGACTGGGCTCGAAGAGTTTGGTATCCCGAGCTACTCAATATGAGCATAGATCCCCCGATCCGTCTGCCTCTTCGGGAGGATCTTCTGTCGCAGCAGCAGGGGACGGTCCTCCACCCGAACCTGTCCAGTCTACACCTGCTTGCGTGGAGATTGAGCGGCGGCAGTTGATTCCTTTCGACTTGCCTCCCGAAGTTTGTGATGTGATTCTGGCAGCCAGGCGTCCCTCCACTAAGGTGGTATACGCCTGCAGGTGGAACAAGTTTGTGGCATGGTGCACAGCAAAGGCTGTGGATCCCCTTTCTGCCCCTCTTTCTGAGGTCCTTCTGTTCCTTCTCTCTCTGGCCCAACAGGGTTCTGCCCTGGGTACCATCAAGGGTTATCTTTGTGCTGTCTCGGCCTTCCTCAGGCTCCCTGATCAGCCCTCCCTTTTCAAGTCCCCTGTTGTTAACAGGTTCTTAAAAGGCATTACTCACCTCTTCCCTCCTGTTCCGTTTGTAATGCCTCAGTGGGACTTGAACTTGGTTCTTACCTTTTTAATGTGCGCTCCCTTTGAGCCTCTGCATAACTGTCCTCTTCGTCTTCTGACTCTGAAGACTGCCTTTCTGGTGGCCATCACCTCCGCTCGGCGGGTGAGTGAGCTCCAGGCTCTATCTTGCAAACCTCCCTTTCTGTCTGTTCATCCAGACAAGGTTGTTCTTCGGACGCGTCCGTCCTTCTTGCCAAAGGTGGTTACTGCTTTCCACATTGGGCAGACCATCACTTTGCCCACCTTCTTTCCGCCTCCGCATCCTTCCAGAGAGGAAGAGAGGCTCCACCGTCTGGACCCAAAACGTGCGCTCTCCTTCTATATCGACCGCACAAAACACTTCCGGGTGGATGACCAGCTCTTTGTTGGCTACGTGGGCGCCAAAAAGGTCGGGCGGTGCACAAGAGGACCGTCTCCCGCTGGGTTACCTTGTGCATCAAGACCTGCTATTCTTTGGCCAAGAAGGAGCCTCCTGTTGGGCTGCGTGCCCATTCCACCAGGGCAACGGCTGCTACCACGGCCTTGGGCCGCGGTGTTCCGCTGCCGGTTATCTGTCAGGCAGCTACGTGGGCCTCGCTGCACACGTTTACTAAGCATTACTGCCTTGACAGTCAGGTCCGGAGGGACGGCTTCTTTGGCCGTTCTGTCCTCCAGGACTTCCTTGTCTGATCTTTGTTCGCAGACCCACCACCGGGGTTGGTATTGCTGGGGTATCTATTCTAAGGTAAGGAATCTATCACTAACGTGTCTCTTTCAGATGCACAAGTTACTAACTTGTGTAACGATATATCTGTAAGAGACAGTAGTTAGTGATAGATTCCTTACCGCCCCACCCATCCTCCCCGTTCTGCGAACTGATTTCTAGGGTTAAGGACATCCCTTTCAGGGCCCTAGTATTTTTCAGACACCTGTGTCAGCTTCTTGCATGGCTCTGCGTTCCTGGCGCGGAAAGTCGTGTACAGAACTGACGTCAGCGCGCAGGGGCGGCGCCTAAGTACTGCCCGCGACGTCATCCCGGCGATCACGACGCCGACGACGGACGCGGAGCCGCACGACGCCGCCTACCGACGCGCAAGGGTACTGCTACGCAAAACTTTCCGGATCCAGCCTGACGCCTGGGGATATTCTAAGGTAAGGAATCTATCACTAACTACTGTCTCTTACAGATATATCGTTACACAAGTTAGTAACTTGTGCATTTGACAAAACCAATTCATTTGACTTTGGCTGCACAACTATTGGCTTTGCCAATGCTTTTTTCCTTTGTGTAGTTTTTCATTAAAGTTCAACAAATAACATTCCAAGATGTCCATCCATGCTTGGGGATGTCTGAGCACCCATTTTTAATGACTTTTTTAATACTTTGTCACAGACCATTGGAAGATGGTCACTTGTGGGTTGTGTATGCATGGGCGGCTGTCCTTGAAACTTTTTTTATATTTTAAAACACTCTAATGTGGCCGCCTATGATCATGCACCTCATGCATCCTGTTGATTCTGTATAGCAAATAAGAGACCTTCAGTGATGCCTACGGTGACACTGGCTCCGCATCAAGGAAGTCCATCAGGTTACATGTACAGCGGCTGCCTGCATGGATTGGAGGTAGGGGGGCGGGGCCGGACGTGGGGAGGATGTGGTGGGAAGCGGGTATAAAAAAAAAAAAAAATACAAAATAAAAAGTACTTTCTCGCCACGTCTCTCCTCCACAGTCCTTCCTCGCTTGGCCTCAACAGGAAGCACACCCAGGCTTCCAGTCAGCCAATCACAACGCTGCCTGAGCGTTGATTGGTCTGAATGCCGGGTTTCGGCACTCAGACGCTGACTAGGAGCCTGGGCAGTCCACCTGGCCCTGAGACTTTTCTTCCATCCTTTCTGTGGAGTGGAGTTCAAATACTTTCACACACTACCAATATTCTTTACATCAAAATGCAGGGCAGTTGTGTTGGCAGGCCTTAGGGTCTGAAGCAGTGTGCTCTCCAGCTGATGTTTTCCTGCTGGTGGCCCCTCTAGCAAGCATCCTGAATGTGAAGATGGATTACTTAAATTGCCCGGAGGATTACAAATGGGAACTTCACCCTAAAGTGACGGGCATGGTTTTCTCCAGCTTTAGGCGTCCTTACATGAATTTCCTTGCCTCAATCATAAACAGGAAAGACCCTCTAGTCTGTGCCCTGCACTTAAGTCCAAATGAGTCCCTTGGGTATGCATTCAAGTTTATCTTGTCGCAGGATCTGTTGTGTGTGTTCCCTTTAATCCCGCTCCTATTAAGGTTTTTTTATCACAATAGATTAAGAGCCACTTAACTTTTTTCATACCTTTGCAAAACATAACTCTCTCACAGCCCAGGCATTAAGTGAATAATGCTTTGCTAGGCCATGTTTCTTGACTTCCTCGGTTATTTGGCACTATTCAATGGGGGTGAGGAAGTATTGCTTTGGGCCTGACTCCTAAGATGAGGAATCTGCAGGAAGACCTTTGCTGTTATTATCTGATAGACGTCTAGCCGCAGAATCCATACCATAGAATATTCCCCAGGCATAAGACTGGTTCCGGCAGTTTTTGAGCAGTACCCCTGTGTGCCGGTATATGACATCATTCGGATCAGTGTCTGCATTGTCTGTGCGGAAAATGACATGTGGGTGCCACCCCGGTGCGTGGACGTCAGTTCTTTCCTTCCCCTGCCAGATAGTGCTGATCCTTGAAGAACTAACCTCAGCCGTTCTTTGACTGCCTATTTTCTCATCTTTTGTTGACCTCTTTTTTGAGAGATTTCTCTCCTGGTGTGACAGGATGTCCCCTAAAAAATGGCTAGTTTCAAACCATGTGGTGCCTGTCACAGGCAGATGTCTGTGACGGACCCACATTTGGTTTGTATGTGGTGCTTGGAGAGGGACACGAGCTCAAAGACCTGCAGGGATTGACACTCCATATACCCGCAGATGCTGAGGAAGGGATCCCTCAAGCCCCTCGCCACCCGATGTCTGATGACCCTGCAACGCTCAAGATCCCGGTTGTGCAGAAGGCCCTGAGACTGTTCGCAGAGCCGCACCCGGCGATTGATGTCCTGCACGAAGTCATCTGGTAAGTCCCACAAACGCAAGAAGTCAGAGGTCTTCGACTTGGTTGAGCCCGTAGTAGTCCTCTGACGAGGCACAGGGAGCATCTGCATTCCAGGCCTTGCACTTCGACTGAGCCAGGGTCAGCGCTTACCTTCCTTGACTTTCCCAGAGCCAGAGCAACCCCTGCCCAGCTTAAACACTTTTATGAGGCTAGTCACTCATATTAGGGTGACCCGGCCACTCTGGACTGCCTTTGGGCCGGGGAGGGCCCCCACCAAATCCTCTCCAGCAGGTTCACCCTCAGTGCCAGTCGGACCCATGGATCCCATGTTGGATCTGGAGTGGAGCTGGCGCTGAGACAGAGACCTTCCTCGGCTCCTGCTCCAGTGCCGATGCTCCTGGCGAATTCCTATGGCGGCGTCATTCCTGACAGGGAGCTGGACGGGCGTAGTCCGAAGCCGGTTCCGGTGCCGACCGGATCATGCTTTCCGGACTGGAGACAGTGCCTTTTACCGGCCTGAAGAGAGAGCCAAATGGGAAGGGGCATGAGGACCCTTACAGATATAAGCATTCCCTAGATGAGAATGATGACAATTTGTATGAGAAACTGGCCGAGGCCAGTGGGGTTCCTCTTTTGCTATGGTGGTGCGTAAGGAGACTATGGTCTAGGACCTTCAGCTACTCTAAGTGGCAGTCAAGACTAACGTCTTGACAGAGGCACTTCAAGCTGGAAGTCGCCCCTTCAGAACCTTTACTCCCTTTTAATGAAGCCCTTACCAAAGTCCTACGTGGGCTGTGGTCCACTCTGTGCACAGGGGCTCCTGTGCGTACGACAGTTGCCTGTCACCATCGCCCCGCTCCTGATGACCACAGTTATTTACGCAGCACCCCACCTCTGGAGAGGTTGGTTGTCAAAGCCTCCTCCTATGGAGTAAACACTGGTGCGTTCCCTACCACTCCATCAGATAGGGAATCCAAGAGGCTGGATACATTTTACAAGAGAATGTTCTCTTGCAGCAGCCTTGCATTGTGGTCGGTGAACACTTGTGTGGCTTTTGGGCCAATATTCCCATACAATCTGGGATCTGGATGCACAAGTGCTGCCTATGGTCTCCGGGGCGGCCCCAGCCATACTCTCCCAAGATATGTCTGATGGAAGAGATGCAGCAAAGTTCTCTATACGATGTGGACTGGACACGACCGACTCTGGGTAGAGTGATTTAATTGTCTGTGGCCCTGCGGCGCCGCACCTAGCTGAGAGCCACTGGCTTTTCAGGGGATGTCCAACCTTCATTTATGTACATGCCATTTGATGGCCCTTGTCTATTTGGAGAGAAGGCGTACTCGGCGCTGGAGCGCTTTAAGGACAGCAGTGTTACGGCCAGACCCTTGCGCTTGTTGGTGGCCCTTTATTAACCTCAGTATTGCTTCTGCCCATTTTGTGGCCATGAAAGGGGGTTCCAACTGGGTCCATACCCTCCTGGCCACCACAGTCAACAGGCTTCCAAGCCTTTTCATGGCTTTCCTATAGACCACTTGGTACAGATAGCCAGAGGTCGGGCCAGTTCAACCCCCCTTGCCGCAACCTCCAAACCCCTTTAATTTGCCATCTGACCATCATGGGTATCCAGGGGGGGGGGAGGGGAAATAGGTCATCACCTACACCACTGGTGGTCAGTAACATCGGACTGTTGGTTTTTGCAAATTGTCCAAAGTGGCTACTCCATCCGCTTGGTGACTACCCCACCACCCATGCCACCCACTTACGACCAGCAGATGTAGGACCACCTCTCCTTGCTCTATCAGGAAGTTCTGACTATCTTGACCAAGGGAGGCATTGAGAGGGTGCTAGCATCAAAAGTAAGTCATGGCTGTTATTCCCTCTACTTTCTGGTGCCCAAGAAGGACAGAGTTCTTTGTCGTATTCTAGACCTGTGCCTTATCAATCTCTACCTGAAAAATGCTCACTCTTGCACAAGTTCCGTCTGCCCTGGATCAGGGAGGCTGGATGGTAGTATTGGACTTGCAGGACACATATTTCCATATCCCAGGCATTACCTGCAGTTTACTGTGGGACTGGAGCACTTTCAGTTTTCTGTGCTCCCCTTTGGCCTTACCAATGCCCCTCGTGTGTTCAAAAGTGATAGCAGTGGTCGCAGGTCATCTGTGGAGGCCAGGGGTTCCAGTCTTTCCCTAACTTGATGATTGGCTGTTGAAGGTGGGCTTGCCACAGGCAGTCATCCCCCACCTCTAGACTATGACTAACTTCTTCACTCTCTGGAGTTTACTCCCAATGTGCCGAAGTCACACCTGACTCCTTCTCAGATGCTCCCTTTCATCGGAGATGTTTTGGACACAGTGCAGTTTCGGGCCTATCCTCCTGAGCGGCGAGTCTAGGATATTCAGGCTATGATACCGATGTTTCATCCTGTATACTAGAGTTTGTTGAGTCTCCTGCTTCCAACCCATGCTTGCATGCATATGCAGGCTCTGCAGTGGGACCTGGCCCCCCAGTGGGTCCAGCATCCGTAGAATCTCTCCGACATGGTCCATCTCGGAGCGAACTGCAAAAGATCTGCAGTGGTGGATGACGAACCATGATTGGGTCAGTGGTAGACTCCTCTCCTTCCCCAACTAGTGCTGACTGTAGTGACAGATGTGTCACTTCTGGCATGGGGCGGCCATCTAGGAGAGGTGGAGATCAGAGCACTCTGGTCTGCGGCGGAGTCCGGGCTCCACATCAACCTGTTGCAGCTTCGGGCGATTCACTTGGCATTGAAAGCCTTTTTTTCCTTTTGATCAAGGGAAGTCTGGTGCAGGTGTTCATGGACAACACCAAAGCCATGTGGTACTGCAACAAACAGGGTGCGTTTCCGGTGCCTTTATCAAGAGGATGTGCATGTGTGGACATGGCTGGAAAGCCAGGCTATTTCCCTTGTGGTTCAACACCTGGCATGCTCTTTGAATGCCAGGGCGGACTAACTCAGCTGAAGATGTCTAGTGGATCACAAAAGGCACCTCCATTCGGAGGTGGTACTAGGCCTCTTTCAGCAGTGGTGCGAGCCTTGGTTAAATCTGTACACCACTGCTGAGAACGCGCAATGTCAGCAGTCGTACTCACTGGACTTTCTAAGGCGACACTCGCTCGTCTCGAGTGGAGCTCCGGCCTCCTGTACACCTTTCCGCCTATACCACTCCTGCCCAGAGTTCTCAAGAAGATCGGGAGCAACCGGGCCCAAGTTATTCTTGTGGCTCTGGATTGGACATGGAGAGTCTGATATCCTGATCTGTTGAGCATGCGCATCGGTCCCGCCAATCAGGGTGCGTCTTCGAGAGGATCTTCTGTTGCAGCAACCGGGGAGGCTTCTGCACCCAAACCTGTGCACCCTACACCTTCATGCCTGGAGACTTAGTGGCAACAGTTGACAGCTTTCAACCTTCCTCCCGAAATCTGTGATCTTATTCTGGCAGCCAGGCACCCCTCTACCAACTACGCCTGCTGTTGGGATACATTTGTGCATGGTGATTCAGAAGGCATTGACCCTCCTACTGCAGCTCTTTCTAAGGTTCTTCTGTTTGCTCCATCTTTGGCCCAGTAGGGCTCTTCTCAGGGCACCGTTAAAAGTTATTCTTCCAGCGTGAATCTGTTCTAGATTAACATGCTGTGCATTATTCCGTCATCTCCTGGTTGGGTCTGGAATTTTCTCCCAAAAACTTTTGTCCTTCTACTATTTTTGTCTTTTGTTGTTGATGAGCATCGACGTACCACGATTTGATGCCCCTTGTCACGTCGTCGTTCTTCCTCCAGAAACTTGCACCTTTGGTCGGCCATCATCAGTTTGTTTTTTTTCCGCCGTTGGGTCTGGATGCATGCAGTAGGATCTCCAACAATGGAGCGAAGGAGTCATCAAAAGAAGATACCGGAGAAGTTCTGGGACCAGGACAAGGTATCTTCAGCGACAGATTCGGAAAATGCACGTGCAGGGGGCTCCCTGTACTCTGTGATGGAGAAGACACCATTCCAGTTTTGCAAGAACTGCCACCATAAATTGCAAAGAATGACCAGCACCCGGTCTGTAACCTCTGCGTGCCGGTAGATCACTGTAGGGAAGATTACAACTCCTGTTCAGTGTTTGTCCCAAAGACTCTTAGGGTAAGACAGCGACAGAGAACAGCCCACCATACAATGCAGGGCCAACATCACACTCTCTCTCTACGAGATTTAGGCCTATCCAACTACGAAGAGGAGAACGTCGCCGAAGGCCTATCCAACTACCAAGAGGAGAACGTCGCCGAAGATCCAGAGGGGTACGTGGAGGTAGTGAACGTCTACCAAGGGGGCAAGAAGACGTCGAAATTAGAGGTAAGGGAGTCAGCGTCCTTAAAGACTTTGGCCAAGACACGAAAATCAAAGTCTAAAACCTCGAAGGCTGCGTCGAAGCACTCTGTGTCCGCAAGTATGACCAGAGAGAAAAATACCCTTGGATCCTTCGGAAAGGGCACCACAGCAGTAGAAACCCCTGAAAAATCTAAGACGTTGATGGACAGTCAAGGAAAAGACGCATCGACATCGAAACAGGAAAGATCGAAAGCAGACAGACACGATTCGCCGAACACTTTGTCTTCTAAGGACTCGTTGGCGAAGCGAACACACAAAAATCTCGATGGCCAACAAGTGTCAGAGATCAAGAAGAGGAGACGACTTGAAGACAAAACGGCAGTATCCTGCAAAGAAAGAAAGACTTCGAAAGACTCAAAAGATTTCGAATCCCAAGCAAGTCTTCGACTTCGAAGGAGCAACAGGACGAAGACCTCGATGAATTTGAGCCACCTTTAGCTCCTGAACCTCAAAATCAAGAGCAAGAAATGTTTGGGGAGGAAGAGATCTGGTAACAAACTCACCAGAAGAAGGGGTAGACACATACCCAACACACAAAAGAGGTAGAGCCAACAGTCAGTCACAATGGACTAACGACTGTTTATCTGCAAACGCACAGGGAGCACACACACCTTGTAAATACTGCCTTCACCCACAACAAGTTGTGGCATGCTTCATCATAGGGCTTGCTACAAACGTCTCCGCGCACACCAACGCAGGAGACGGAGCAAAAGGGAGGGGAGACAATAACAAACACAAATCTAGAGGAAAAGAGTAAGGATCCTAGAAAAGAGTGCAGAAGAAATGAGTTAAAAAGCTGGCTACAGGATACCTCTGACAATACTTTATTCATAGGTTCCTTAGTCAGATGTAAAACAGGATACTCCATATGAGTCCCACGGATGGTGGTGAAAGAGGAACTTAAGACCTCCTCACCCCTCCGTACTGCATGGTGGTCAACATGTTTCTGCCGTGAAGGTCAATAATTCGGCATTCATCAAGACACAGATTCCTATGCAACTTTTCCTAAAAACAGGTCTCAACAAAGGAACAACGTTCCTAAATACTCCACCTGTAAGTCTGGAGCATAAGAAAATCGTTTGCAGATAAACAGTCGTTAGTCCATTGTGACTGACTGACTGTTGGCTCTACCTCTTTTGTGTGTTGGAACGTGCTTGTTTGAGGAGGATGAGGTAGGGCCTTTCCTTCTCTCCCTTTCTTGTGTGATTACGTAGACACATACCCTTCAAGACCATCACCACCTGATGATATTGGTATCTACAATCCAGTAATAAAGAAGGCAGCAGAGAGTTATGGAATACAGTTGGAAGATGAAAAGTAACAAGCATGTTTTCTGCTAGAAACTCACTTGCCTACACAATCCAGGAGCCAATTTTTACCAATGCTTCCAAGTGTCTTAGATCAAGGAAAGGAGGTTTTCAAGGAACCAGCAACATGTAAAGCGGTCGCTCCTAGGGCCAAGAAGAAGTATAAACATTCTTCAAGGACCCAAGTTACATAAAAGGAACGCTACCGGCGGATTCGATAACCGCATCAACTGCCCGGAAAAGAGCCAACGTCCCAAGCACCACAGGGCATCCTCCAGATATGGAGAGCAAAAGAATGGACCTCATGGGGCGAAAGCTGGAAAGGAGTGCTGCAACCCAATGGCACATAATTCCAACGCACTGCTGAATCGTCATGTCTACCAACATTGGGAAGAAATAGGGGAGCTAATGAAACACCTCCTAGAACAGCACAGCTGGTGGAGGATGGAAAGAACTTTGCCAATGCGTGTTTAAAATTGGCATTGAATGCAGTAGAAACATCAGGAAGGCAGATGATGATGGGGATCACTGAGAACCCATGTCTGGTTAACAATCTCGGGTTTTAAACCAGAGGTGCAAGCTAACATACTAAATGCACCATTCAGTGGGGAACAACTATTCAGGAGTGCGATGGACGAGACCCTGAATCAGTTGAAAAAGGACAATGAAACTGTGAAGTCAGTGGGGGCTTTGCAGTTCAAAGGTAACATGCACAAGGGATTTATACCATCACGAAGACCTACAGGAAGGGGCTCCTTCCAGGCAGGAACATCTCACCAAACGTGTCAACAGTAGTATCAGCGAGGGAGTCAAATGGCACAGCAAACATAAAGCTGACAGCACCAACAGGGTAAACACTCCTTTTATCGGACGTCCACACGGAAGAGGACAGCCACGAGGGGGAGTGGCAGCAAGTTAGTGACTTGTCAGAGTTCACAAAGGACACTCGGCTAATATCCGACAGCAAGGGTTCAAACACAAGACCTCCTATGCTCAACACCAGTAGGGGGCAGATTAACAAATGTCCTCCAGGAGTGGAAGAATATCACCACAGACTAATGGGTCTTAAAAATAATACAGTTTGGATATTGCATAGAATTAAAACACCTCCAAGCAAAGGGCCAAGAAGAGGGGTACATTCAAAAGAGGAAACAGCCCACCTACTCAAGGAGGTAGAAGAGATGCTGTCAAAAGAGGCTATAAAGTTGGTGCCAAGACTGGAAGGAAACCAAGCAAAGTACTCAACATATTTCCTAATTCCAAAGATAGGTGGGTCGCTCAAAGCAATTCTAGACCTCAGGTTTTTAAACAAGTTCATAAGAACTCAAAAGTTCAAAATGACTACCCTGCAAGAGGTAATAACGCAAATGCAATTGGATTATATGGCCACCATAGATTTTAAGGATGCTTATTTACACATTCCCATGAATGCAAGCCACAAGAAATTCCTCAGATTTGTGGTAAACAAAGAACACTACCAGTTCAGAGTACTGGCCTTTGGAATAAAATCAGCACCAAGAGTATTCACAAAGTTCCTAGTAACAGTGGCGACACACCTGCAGAAGCAGGGAATTCACATCTACCCATATCTGGACTACTGGCTGGTAAGAGCGAATTCATACAAGAAATGCAAACAACACATGCAGCAAGTGATAACGCTGTTTCAACTAGGGTTCTCAATTCATAGGGAGAAGTCCTCGCCAGAACAGGAGAAAATGTTCAATTCAAGAAAAATATTTTCCCAGCAAAAAGAGAACAAGGGCACTAATGAAAGAGAATATAACTCTACTGTAAGGGGCAAGCTCTGATACTGAGGACTGCGGGGAAGCTGCTGGGAATGATGGCTTCTTGCATTCCATTAATACCAAACACAAGGATTCACATGAGACCATGTCAGGAAAGATTGCAAAGCCAATAGTCACAAACCACAGGGAGTTGGGAGCATCTAGTGGTTGTCACACTAAGAATAGAGGAAGCGATAGCATGGTGGAACAGGGCACATATATTACAAGGAATAACTTTCACACAGCCAACTCCTGCAGTGACCATAACAATGGACGCCTCCCAGATGGGATGAGGAGCACACTTGAACAATCTCAAAGTCGGAGGAGTCTGGAAGGGCCAGGATGCAGTACAGCACATCAACATCCTAGAACTGAAGTCAGTATTCCTAACCTTAAACGCCTTTCAAAAGAGCTCTGTGGGAAATTGATATTGATCCAGACAGAGAACACAACCGTCATGTCAAACAAGGGGGGGCGCAGTATCTACCACTGTCAAAACTAGCACAAGAGATGTGGATCGGGCCATCCAAAGGAAAAAAGAGATTTTAGCTATTCACCTACCAGGGAAGAACAACATAGATGCAGACAGACTAAGCAGACAAGCCTCATAGTCTAACGAGTGAGAACTGAACCAAACAGTACTCTCAAAGATTTTTTCAAAGATGGGGAACCCAGATAATGGATCTCTTTGCAACACCACAGAATGCGAAAGGCCAACGCTTCTCCTCCAGACAACAGTATCAACAGTCAATGGGGAATGCACTGTCCATAGTGGTCCGGATTATTTGCATACCACCCTTCCCCGATACCACTACTTTGCAAGGTGATCAGCAAATGCAGGATCAGCAACATGACCCTAATATTAATTGCACCACAGTGGGCAAGATAGACATGGTTCTGAGAACTAATAGACCTTTAACAGGGGAGGATTTATAAACTACCAGTCAGGCTAGACCAGTTGTCAATGCAAAGAGGAAGGGTGCTTCACCCAGAACCAGAGTCTTTAAACCTTGCAGCAAGGTAAAAAGACCAACAACTAGAAAGTTTTATACAGGGAAATGGAAAAGGATTATTAAAGAGAATACTTAACACACCTTCTAGAGTATGAGCTAACCTATTCAGCCTTAAAGGTGCATTTGGCAGCAATAGTGGCATATACAAGGGGTTGCATTGAAAGAAGTCTCTTCATGTCACCAGTCATCAAATGGTTCTTAGAAGGAGCAAAAAGAATAGCACCCCCAAAGAGGACGCCAGCTCCCACATGGAACTTAATTATGTGCTCACACAATTAATGAAGTCACCCTTTGAACCATTACATAAGGCAACTTTACAACTGCTCACTATAAATAGTGCCTTTTTAGTAGCCGTAACATCACTACGCAGAGTTAGTGAGTTAGTCACTCACGTTACAAGAACCTTACTTTCAAGTGCACAAATACAGGATTGTCATGAGAACCAACCCACAGTTCTTGCCAAGGGTTATCTCACAGTTCCACATGAACCAAAGTATTCAGATAGCAGGCTTCTTTTGAAAACCAAAAACGCATGCACACCCTAGATGCAAGGCGAGCAGTAATGTATTACATCGAAAGGACAAAGGCTGACAGGAAAACAAAGCAACTCTCTGTGTCATTTGCAAACAGTTTCCTGGGAAGGCTGGTTACCAAGAACACAGTTGCAAGATGGACAGCACAGACTATTCAGTTGTGCCACAAAAATGCAGGTCAGACATTACAAAACAGTCCTGGCGCACACTCAACAAGAAAGAAGGGAGAAACCATCGCTTTCCTAGCAAATTCTCCACTACAAGACAGTTGTAAGGCAGCAACATGGTCATCAGTGCACACGTTCACAAGACACTATTGTGTAAATATTCAGATAAACAAGGAAGCACAAGTAGGACAAAGGGTCTTATAGCATCTGTTTTCAAATCAACGCTCATCTTCAACCCAACCACCACTGTAGTAAGAAACTGCTGCAAAATCTATGCACAGCATGTGAATCCAGAAAAGATTTAAGCTGCACAATGTATAGTTTCTTACCTGTTGGTGTAGTTTTGCAGCTTGAAGAATTTTCTGGATTCACAACTGAAACCACCCTCCTCTGCCAAGAAGATAAGAGGAGAAAAAAAAGAAGAAAAGAAATCTGAAGATGGTATACAAAGGTGGGAGCTTCTGGAGGAAGGAACCACGACAACGTAACAAGGGACACCAAATGGAAGTTTGTCGACGTCCACCAACAAAAGACAAAACAAGCATTTGCAATGCAATAGGTCTCGCATTTCAAAAGTTTGAGCCATTGGCATTGTAAATGACAAACCCTTCATCCATGTGTTGGTTTTGAAAACAGATAAATAAATGGCATTGTCATTTACAATGCCAATAGCTTAAACTCTGGCATTGTAAATGACAATGCCTTTTATCCATGTTTTTAAAAAAGAAACATAAATAAAACGCATTGGCATTTACAATACCAATAGCTCAAACTGGTGTAAATACTCGTGTAAATACCAAAAATTCTCGATCTCTGATCAGCAATTGATGCTTCTGCTTTTCAAACTTAAAAACATATGTTGTATTAGAAACACCTTAAACAAATGTAATGCAAAAATGTTCTTTTTGAAAATATGTCGTCCATACATAAATAGTATTTTATAGGATAAGCAATTAATGCACACATATATGCACGGTCTGTGAAGCACTAGATATAAAGGGGCAGAGAAAAACACATATTCCTGTTTCCCCAGTCCGCAACCTCTAACAACCACCAACAACAGACATAGTAGAATTATTTTGTGATGTCTGCTGCGGCTTTGAACTGCTCAGTGAAATATCTCAATGGATTAGGTAGGTCCCTAAACCTACAACAAGTGCTCCTTTAAATGTCTTGTAATTTATATGTGTGGATACAGCTGAAGTACACTGTCCCGTCCTACACAACCACTGCCCCTACAGCTGTGGCAAGTAGAATTTGTGCATTTTTATATAGCACCAACTTTAAATGGGCATGCATAAAAGATTATGAGTGACACTATCTTACGAGCAAAATCAAGCAATATAGACATGCGAAACATATATAAATCATAGAAATTACACCTATTTGAGCAACAAGAAACTCTAAGATATTAAAACTGCTGTAAGCAAGCAGCATTTTAGTAACTTTTGAACAGTTTGAGCTGGAAACAAAAACATTTTTGTCAAAATCTGCAGCTGCAGCAGATGATGGATTATGTGGCGAATGCGGCAAATCTATAATTATGCGAAAATCGCTGCAGCCACATAATTGCATAATTCCATTGGCCCTGGTTATAGGAGAGAAAGATGAGCAGTGACAGGAGGAAATGGAATGACAATAGAAAGGCGATTATATACTGTAGTGAGGCAGTGACAGAAGAGGGTGGACAGTGTATGATTACAGAATTTAGGGCAATGCCAACGGCAGGATGGGCAGTGGCAGAGACATGTTGTGTAACGGAGAGATGAGCAGTAATTGGAGAGGGGACATGGGAAGTGAAAGGAGAGAGGACAGTAACATGAGGCAGAGTTAGAGGAGGGTAGTGACAGGAGGGAGAAATAATATGTGAAAACATAACTACGCCCAGTGTGAAGCTCTCTGAGGAAGGAGAGGGAAACAGCAAAACGCGGGACAACACGCAAGAGCTATAGAAGGAGAGCTCGCAGATTGAGTGACCTCAGTGTGAACAGATTTTTAAATGCTGGAGTTCCTTTCTGTTAGATAGGGTGGAAACACAAAAAATCAAATCTGAACTTTCCTATTTGGAGCACAGTTTCAAAATCAAACAAGGAGTGCACTTACTAGAAACAGCAGAAAAAGCATAAGAGATTCGAAAAACTGTTTCTTCGCAATAACTGTTGCTTCATTAAAGAAACTGAGGTCCGGTGAAAGTGCAGAAATACAGTGTATGTTCGTCATGGGATTGGGACCGACAGTCGAGGGATGGTTATCGTCAAGATACTCAGGGGTGCAGAGGTTCGTAGGGAGCCTGTTATTTGAATGGGATTTATAGGACGTGTTCCAATAGGGCCAGAGATTGCAGGGGTGAAGGAAGACGGGGAAGGTTTCATGTAAATAAATTGACAATGGAGACAATGTTTTCAAACCACGGTATTATGACGATTTAGCTAGATTTATTTATTTTATTGGTAATCAAGATCATAGCAATCAGGATGCATTAGGTTATTCCATAAAAGCCTAGGACCGGAGCTCTGCACCTTGGGTGGCATGGAATCCATCACTTACGTCAGGGGCACTCTGTGTGTATCACCAAAATGATATGCACAGAGAGTACTTTGGATGAGGAACTCGTCATTATATTGGTGGCTATAAAGTGGCAATGTTTTGGGAGGAAAATAAAGAAAACAGAAGCTCTTATTGAGAGGATAGAAACAGACTAAGAGGACACAATAAGGGACGTAAAATAAAGGAACCAACAGATTGAAAATAAAGCCATGAGTGGGGATCTAAGCAAAAGAGGGCGTGAGGGGAATGGGTGAAAGAATGAGAGAAAAAAAGATTAAGGAATACAAAGAAAGAATGCACTAGGGTGTGATGTGGGTGGGCGCACTAAGAAAACAAAAATTGACCAGATTCTCGAATAAGAAATAAAAGGAACACTGCCTACGATTTATAATACATGGGCAATGAAAATAAACACGAAGAGCAGGCAATCCAATGCCCCTAAAGCAGAACCATAAGATCGTGGGTCCTATTACTACTCTATTTATTAGAATCAAAGCAGCCAACTGCCCCATAAATACACGCCAGCCCTCTGGACATAGGCTGGAGTTCCCTGGCATATTACTTACCTCCTGTCTCTCAAATCAGGGTCTTACAGTCCCGGTAGACTCTTCACTGCTTTCGACCCTAAAAGTACTTCAACAAGCTGAAGACACGCCGTGAGCGTGCGCATCGGCTGCCTGGACAGGAGATCTGCACGCGTATGGTGCGTGCAGGCGTTGTGATAACGCCGCGAGCCGTACGCGTGCACATCTCCTGTCTGTTAAGCTTCGGCACAGACAGTTGATGTGCACGCGTACGGCTTGCGGCGGTGCATGAGGCGGTGCATGGAGGAGTGGGCACGTAGAGAAGCTGCGCGCACCCAGGGAGTCCGGCACAGGGCGGGCATGGTTAAAGCACCAGCACTTCCAGAGACCGGGAGGAAGTAACGACGGCACTCAAACCAATACTCTGGAGACCAACACAGCCGCGCGTGACGCACTGAAGCCCGCGAGCTGTGCGAGACGCCGTGCGTGTGCACATCTGTCCGGCGCCGGGCGACGTCAGTTGCGTGTGGCATGGGCGGGGCATGGAGCGCGCGGCCGGAGATGTCCGGGGCTCCCGTGAGCTGAGGGAGCCCCTTGTGTTGGAGAAGCGAGGCGGGAGCCCACCCCGCAGAGGGAAGTCCGGCGGGAGCCCACCCCGCCTTCGTGAATGCCGCATGGTGCGGCCAGAGCAAGATTTCAGGCGGGGCTCCTGTGAGCAACACGGAGCCCTGCGTGTTGCTGCGCCAGTGACCGGGTGAAGAGGCAAGTCCCCCCTGCCATTGAGGAGACCAGCCTGGGAGCAGCGCAGAGTCCCCACAAGAGCCGGTGAGTGGGGTTGAGCGGGAGGCATGCTGGACGCCGCGCCTGGACAGGACATGTGCACGTGTATGGTGCGAGCAGAAGTTGTAAAAAGACGCGAGCCGTACGCGTGCACATCTCCTGTCTGTTAAGCTTGAGCACAGACAGTCGATGTGCACGCATACGGCTTGCGGCGTTATTACAACTTCTGCTCGCACCATACGCGTGCACATCTCCTGTCCAGGACTTGCCGTACGCGTGCACCTGGCCTGTCCCGCATCGGAGCAAAAGTCGGTAACAATAGATCTCGCATAGCGAGCAGCGCTTTGCGCTGCATCGCTAGGCGAGACCTAAATAGTCGGACAAACGTTTTTGTGACAAAATTCCAGACCCAACCACTAGATGGCTCAATAATGCACAGCATGTGAATCCATAAAATTCTTCAAGCTGCAAAACTACATACAGGTGAGAAACTATACGTTATCTGACATTTTGACATTTTTGCGGTTGCTGGCCGCGCTTCTTTATTCAAGTCTTCTATTGTGACTAGGTTTCTCAAAGGCTTGCAGCACATGTTTACCCCCAGGCCATACATCATGCCCCAGATCTAAACCTTGTTCTAACCTTCTTAATGTGTGCACCTTTTGAGCCTCTGCACAGTTGCCCTCTTCGGCTGTTGACCATCAAAACTGCTTTTCCAGTGACCATTATATGAGCCAGGAGAGTCAGCGAATTGCAGGCACTCTTGGCATACCCTCCTTACACCACTCTCTATCCACACCAGCTGGTACTCCAGACACGTACCTCCTTCCTTCAGAAGGTTGTGACTCCTTTCCATGTAGGCCAGAATGTCACCCTGCCTACCTTCTTTGCACCACCCCTCCAAAAAGAGGAGAGACTTCACCATCTGGACCCAAAAAGAGCGTTCTCATTCTAAATTGATTGCACAAAAGAGTTCTGGGTGGACAATCAACTCTTCATGGTGTATATAGGATCCAAGAAAGGGAAGGCTGTGCAGAAACGGGTCTTCTCCAGATATACAGTTCTCTCCATAACGTGTATTTGTATAGCGCACGTTCACCCCAAAAGGGGCATCTTGGCGCTGAATAACAGATGTTTATTGTTACCCAACTCAATGGTACATCGAGATCTGCTATGCATTGGCTAAGACGATACAAAAGGGGATGATGGACGGAACTTTTGAGCCAATCAAACACTCACCCCCAGTCAACTGATCTGGGTTTAATCCATCATCATTCTTTAGCTCACTCCACCACCCCAGTTCAGACATGGCCATATGCAAATCAGTCTGACCCTGTGCCTCATGGGAACAGTCCAGCCCGAACTGCCAAGCCATGTCTTCCCTGGACCGGAAACAAGCATCCTAGGACCGGTTTCTGGCATTTCAGCCGTCATCAGCCAGGCTTGCTTGAATCCAGTGGCAAAGTGAGCAAGGGACCCACGTCTGGGCATACCCCCTTTGGTATCGCTATGCATTGGCTAAGAATCAACCCCCTGGGGGCTTGTGTGCTCATTCCACTAAGGCCAAGACCACTGCTTTAGCCTGCAGAGTCCCTGTCCTGGACATCAGTCAGGCAAGCAAAGTGGGCATATTTGCACATGTTTACCAAATACTACTGTCTGGACAGTCAGATCCGGTGCAAAGGGCACTTCACCTGTACAGTCCTGCACGACTTTCTCATTTAAATTGGTCTCACAGACCCACCTTAAGGGAGTCTTTGCTTGGGTATCTGTTCTATGGTGAGGAATCTGCAGCTAGAAGTCTCTATCAGATGAACAAGTTTCATACCTTTGGTTAAGCCTTATCAGGTAGAAACTCTGTCTAGCCACAGATTTCTTACTAGCCCTCCCATCTTCCCCGCTCTACGAACCGATTTCAGGGTAAGGGACACCCTTCTCAGGGCCGTAATATTTCAGACAAGTAGTCGATTCGATTTGATTCATGAATTTATATGTCATATATAAACATGCTTAAAAGTGGATAAGAGTCAAAACAAATACAAGCGATTAAAACCTGTAGACATAAGGGGGCATGGCCAGCAGCATGGCGGACTTGACGTGTCCGACCGGCGCTCCGATGGCTCACCGTTAATCCTGCCGATATCCTTCATTCCGCAAGCAATCCTGACCCCAGTAGCAACCGACCAAGACCAGTGTGTCTAGCCGGACAGAAATATCCAACTAAAAGCCGTATTGACCGATAAACAAGGGAAAACGGAGACGAGAGAGTGCGACACTGCCGAAGGTAAAATGGCGGCGTATCGCAACTTCGAGAGGCTGAACTGAAAGGCAAAATCTCGTGAGGTCGTGGGTCGACCAGGGACCAAGGAGGCGACGAGACTGAGGGGGTGACGATCGAGGACTCCCCTGCCCCCTCCACCGCCCCTTCGTGCCAAACAGACACCGGCATGCCCTTGGCAATGGCGGTGGACCACTGGATCAGACACCAGTGCCGCAGGAAGCGAAAGGTGGGAGAGGAGACCGTAGAGCTGACACTGGTGCGTCGAGCTCCGAGGCGGGGTGCCCGAGACCGAGGGGGTGTCACCCGGCCTCCCTCCCACGCTGACGGCGGACAACAGAGAAGTGCCTGGGCCCGCGCCGGCCCCTCGTGGCACGGAGAGCAGAAAACTGACTATGAGGGGAGGCCGTCCACCAAAGGCGGCCCGATTAGGCGACTGGAGCCCCGACCCAGCCGTGCTGCGAAGATTCCCAGCATGTGGCAGCAGAATACCAAACCCCTGCCGGTGAGTGGGGCGGCCGCCGGCTCGGTCGGCTTGGGGAAATCGCTGCTGGCCTGAAGGAGGAGACTTGCTGAGGCAGCCTGATTGGGGAGAGGGGAGCCCGGGTGGAAGACAGTCACCTGTCGAACCCGCATCTCCCCCCCCCGGGCGGCTGAGACTGTGAGTGGAGGTGAGTGGGCCTGGAAGCCCCGTGGGGCATAACAAACAGATAGAAGCCGCCACAGATACCTGCCGCCAAGATATCCTGTGGACCCTATCGGCGAGGGGCGCTCCACAGAGCCCCTCGCCGATAGGGCGCCTGGACCGGCGGCGGCCTGGACCGGTTAGGGGGCTGACCCAGACTTAGAGTGAAAAGCGTGGTTGGTACCATAGCAGGCCTCCTCCTTCCTCGCATGGGAGCCATTATTAGCAGTGCGTAAGCCACCTGAGCGCAGTAGGGGACGGCAGGCCGCGGGCGAGGTAGACCTGGAGCCGTGGTGTCCTCGTCCCCCCCTTCCCCCTCCCCCCTAACTAGCCTGCGGGTGGGAGGTGAGAAGGAGAACCGTGAGGCGAAGTGAGGGCTGTGCAGCTCGGGGAATCAGAGACACAAAGAAAATCCTGAGACGAGCCAGCACTGGTGACCAGAGCGAGAGGATCAAGTGGCAAATGCAGATCTCCTGACGGGGTAGTGACCAACTGCTCAAAGAAGGGCAAGCGTGAAGCTACTCAACGATCCTGGCCAGGAAACACATCCGACAAACCCACAGCCCCCGACTGAATCCATAACCCCCCACAATAGAGCTGGGTGGGACGGGGTGCCAGCGATCTGGGACGTCCCCTTTGGCCTCGAGTAGGACCCGAACACAAGCCTCAAGGAGGGTAAAGTCTGGCGGGGCACACAGACGAGGGAACACCTCAGACGAATCCAGGAATCACACGGAGAAGAACCCAACTAATTCAAAGACAAGAGGACAGTGCAATAGCCTGGCCCCCCGCCTCTAATAACAGTGTTGAAAAGCGGTAACAGATGGCAAAAGACAAAGACCCCAAACCACAGAGGCAGGGGAAAATGGACAAGTTTGCTATGGTAATGAATGCCCCCGCGGCGCAAGCTGAGGTCGCGACAGACATACCAGACAACACTATACTCCTCCAAGCAATTCAGTTTTCTAGAGAAGCGCTAGAGGGTAAAATCGACGAAATCCGAATCGATGTCAACCTATCTGCGCCAAGATCTCCGCAACATCTCCGAGAAAGTCGCACAGGCCGAGCAGCGAATATCAGAGGTGGAAGTCACTTCACACACCCTCAGAGATGAGGTCACAGCCTTGACCACACCTATGAAGGAGGTGGCCTGGAGGGTCGATGACGCAGAAAAACAAGCTCGTCAAAACAACCTACGCTTTATCGGCTTTCCAGAACCAATAGAAGGCTCAGACACCTGTGCTTTCCTCTGCAAGTGGCTAACAGACTCCCTTCCAAATGCGCGTTTCTCCCCTTGTTTTGTGATCAAGAGGGCCCATAGAATACCTGGACAAAAACCCCCAACTGGAGCACCGCCAAGGCCTTTGATTGCACTAAACTATCAGGACCGAGACATCACACTCAGGGAAATGAGGCAAGCCGGGGACAGCCGAATCGAGAACACCAAAATAATGGTGTTCCCAGACTATTCGAGAGAGGTTCAAAAACAACGCAAAACATTCGATTCAGTGAAAGAAAAGTTGCGAAACCTCCAGATAAAGTACATGCTACTCTTTCCGGCCAGATTAAAAGTAATACATCAGTCCAAAACATTCTTCTTCCAAACTCCAGAAGAAGCATGGCAATGAATAGAGGAACGCCCTCCCAAAAGAGCAACAGGGGAACAAGCGACGCCCTCCAGGAGAAGCCCCATAACAGACAATAGATTCAGACCGCAGAGGCTAAAACTGAAGCTTAATATGGGCTGCTCAGGAGATTCTGCCAGGACAACACCATACCGAAGTAGGAGAACAAACAACAAACAGTACCCCAAGCTTTAGACTCCGAAGACAACCGTCCGAGAGACGAGACAAGAAGGAGGACCCACAAAACAGGGACAACACAGCGGCACACCCAGGAGCATACCGAGCAAGAAATTTCATCAGATCCGGACAGTGACCATCCATTGCTGCAGGACATTAACCTCCTCGAGGAAGCCAACCCAGATGTAATGGGCGCATGAACCAGCACAGCAGATCCGACAAAGTGGGACTGAAGAATGATGAACAACGTCGGGCCGTCCGAGGGCCGAAGGGACAGTAAGCTGGCGAGGAGTTCTGCTCCCCCCTCCCCCAATTTGTGTGCATTTGTTTTTTCTTCTTTTTCCCTTATAAATTTATAGTATAGTTCAATTCCCTTGTGTTGTTACCTTATCAATATATTCAGAGACATGAAATACGGCTCTCCAGCGGTCTCCCGGTTTAGTAAACGTATATTGGACAATCAAGGAGATAGGGGAATAGGAACACATCTGGGGATTTTCGGTGGGCAGGCGACAGACCTCTCCAATCCTTCCACGACACAGTTGGTCATGTTGGCCCATTGGTCGTAGTTGCGTGGGTGAGGGGGGATAGGGACGGTAGGGACTTGGGGAATTGGGAATCACAAAGTTAAGTTAGAGTTAAAATCAGGCAGTATTCTTTCAGAACAGCATAGTAAAAGGGTCAAGGGGGTCACAAGAAGTACTTCAAACGATGTCACCCGACACTGGCAGATGCGGTATGGCAGTGCACAATAACAAAACGTACTCCGTCCTGTCCTGGAATGTGAATGGGTTGGGAAACAAGGTGAAGAGGGGCCTAGTGTCGGCATATATCAAAAGACTGAAGCCTGAGGTAGTATTCCTTCAGGAGACACACCTGAAGGGAACACAATGCAGATTTGTGGTAGAGGGTCATATAAGACGTTGGCACACACAGGTTTCTCCACTGGCGCGAGAGGGGTCACAATTCTTATTAGGAAATCCCCGCCTTTTTAGAATTGAACATATGTGGCAGTGAAGGGAATATGGGACAGGAAGGATATCACCCTGATAAGTGTCTATGCACCCCCGAGACTGCAGAAGCAGATGCTGGGAAAGCTTACAGACATCCTCTTGGAGGCAGGCTCTAGCACTCACCTGATAGGGGGAGACTTTAATGATGTTATAAACCCTCAGCTAGACCGCACCACAGCAACCACAAGCTGCCTAAAAGACACGCAACTCAAACGTTTTGCTGACACATTAGCACTAACGGACATGTGGCGTAGGCAGCATCCGCATACCAAGGCATACTCATTTTACGCAGGCGCCCACAAGGCCTTCTCCAGAATAGATTATATCTTTGCCCCGGCTGGGGAAGTAACAGAGATCCAGAAAGTAGAATATCTGGCGAGAGGCCTCGCAGATCATTTTCCTCTTTGGCTCACAGTGGGTAAAAACCAACAACAAACCAGAAATGGTTGGAAACTCAATGCCTAGGAACTCAAGGACCCTAAAGTCGCCCAGGAAATTAAAGTAGACATAGAACTCTATTTTAAGGAAAATTCAGGATCCGTAGAGTCCGCCATCACACTCTGGGAGGCAGACAAAACGGTTCTGAGACAGAGCCCAGAACATAGTAGCACATAAAAAAGGTAGAGAAATAGAAAAGATAGCAGAGATTGAAGCACGACTTCTTCAACTAGAAAAACAAGCCCTAGTCAGCGAAGATCCTTCACAATACGAAAGACACTAGTTATCCGCAGGGAATATCTGGCACTCGCCCAGAGAGACGCACAAAATGCAATTCAAGCCAGGTACCGGCGCCTATATGATGCAAGGGACAAGGCGGGCAGGCTGCTTGCATGGCTCAGTAAGAAAGAACTTGATGAAAGATGGGTGACTCAGATTCCGAAGATGGTCAAACCTGCATGACACCCACTGAGATAGCGACTGCTTTCGCTCAAGACATCCTATACGAAACGTCCCCTTGCAGAGATAGCACAAATAGAAAGGTATCTGGCTGAAATAGACGTCCATACATTAGACAAAAAAGAAGCCCAAACATTGGAGGAGGAGATAACACTCACAGAAATTAGAGAAGCTATCAGCTCTCTGAAGCCAGGGAAAGCCCCGGGTCCTAACGGACTACCACCAGAACTATACAAACAGAACGCAGACCTGCTGAGTCCCCACCTCCTGAATTTATTCTTAGAAACACAAAAAAGTGGGAATTCTTTCGCGAGACCTCCGGACGGCCACAATAGTGGTGATACACAAAAAGGGCAAGCCGCCAGAGAGGTGCGGTTCTTACCGACCCATCTCGCTCTTAAATACAGAGACGAAGATTCTAGCTCGCATATTAACTAGTAGGCTCACAACAGTCCTATCCAACCTCATCCATCTAGACCAATCCGGCTTCATGCCCAAGAGGGTCAATAAGGTTAAACTTGCAAAGATTACATAATTGGCTAGAAGTCGCAAGCTCCAGATCAGACCCACATTTAATATGGTCACTAGATGCAGAAAAAGCTAATGACACAGTCCGTTGGTCTTTCCTTATTTTGACCCTTGAGAAATTCGGATTCGGCCCCAAATTCAGACAATAGATAACTATCCTCTATGAACAACCAATGGCCTGTGTAAGGGTCAATGGAGCAACCTTCAGAGAGTTTACAATAGGGTGTGGTACAAGACAAGGGTGTCCCCTACCCCGCTCCTCTTTGCCCTAGTACTGAGCCCCTGGCGTGCATAATACGGGCACACCAGGAGATGTCTGACTTTCGAAGAGACGAGAATGGAACCACAGATGAATGCATATCTCTTTATGCGGATGACATCCTCCTCTATGTCACAAACCCCGGGGTCACCCTCCCATGGGTCTTGGAGACTTTTGAACGATACGGGGAGCATGCAGGATATAAAATCAACTGGCAGAAGTCCTGCCTATACCCAGCAACCCAGGACTTCGAACCACATGAAGCCATGGGACAGCTCATAATGGAAAGAGACAGGATAAAATACCTAGGTATATATGTCTCTGTAAATAGACTAGAAGATCTGACCCAAAATGTATATAGAGTCATAACTGAATTTAACGCTGACATAGAAAGGTGGAAAACACTGCCCCTGACACTTCTTGGGAAAGCTTCACTATACAAAATGATAACCCTACCGAAATGTTATATGTACTCCAAAACACATATTACGCATTCCCAGAAGAGGTCTTTGTCAAGATGGATGAGGTGCTGAGGACATTCCTCTGGGATGGTGGGACCCCCAGAGTGGCGCTCGCCACTCTGCAACGAAACCAATACAACAGGGGTATATCACTTCCAGACAGGGCATACTAATGGGTGGCCCATCTAATTGTTTTTAACGATTGGGAACACATGCCAGGGGACCACCCCACATATGCACTAGAATGCGCACAATTTGTGACACGCCCGCACACTCACTACCTCTACGGAGGGAAGGGAGTCAAGAAGCTACTAGCAGCCACGCAGGTGGTCATAAATGCCTGAAAAAAAAGCAGAAAGGCAGATGAAATGGAATAATCGAATCACAAGAGAGACCCCACTCTGGGTGGGGGGGAGACTTCGAGAATTCGTAAAGTTAAAGGGTTTTAAGAAATGGGATTTGCTGGGTATCTCCTAAATCAGAGACATACTATATCATAAGGAACTTACCACCTTTCCACATCTCCAAAAGCAATATGAACTGCACCAGAAACAACACTACAAATACATACAGTTGGCTCATGCATGGAGGGCGCAGAGAATTGACATGGAGGGAATCCCTGAGTATGCCCTGCTAGAGGGGAGACTCCTCATGGGGAAAATTAGCGAGAAAGCAGTCTCTTGGATGTACTGGACTGTAATCAATAATAAGCCAAACACTCTCATGAAACTAAGAGCGAGGTGGGAACTAGGAGCCATGGACGACCTTGATTGTGAGGCGGCATGGGTGCACCCACAAGAAGTAGCCATTAAATCGCGACTCCGCCTCATCCAGTTTAGATTTTACACAGGACTTACTATGACAGATCTCGTCTACACAAAATGGGATGGGCCGATACACCTAAATGCCTCAGATGCACCCACGAGACAGGCACATACATTCACACGATCTGGGAATGCCAAGAAATACAGAGATACTGGGGAACTATATTGACAGAGCTAGAGGAAATATTAGGAGAAAAGATACAAATGGACCCCAAATTTGTACTGTTGGGTATATCTACAGATGTCGATCTCCCCAGAAAATAGTTAATACTAGCTACCCTTGGCTTGATAGTCGCCAAGCGAGATCTGGCGCGCAAGTGGGGAACGACACAGCGGCCCACATTGAATGAGTGAAGAAGGGGAATGGACTTATACATGTCAGTTGAAAAAACCACATATATAGCCCGCGGATGTCCTAAGACATGGAACCCATGGATACAGTACTATGGACTCCCGGGGGAGGGTTCACAGGACGCTACCCAACTTACACGGGAAGATAATGCAAGAGAGCAAAGGGAGGGGACTGAGACAATGGGTATTTGAAATGTATGTATTATCAGACTATGTATCGGTGTTACACATGTCCATACCTCCGGTTGATTCCGCTATGGTGACTTTGAATCAACTACTTGAAAGTATATGCTGTACCTGTATTGAAAATAAAAATATATATATTTTTTTTAAACCTGTAGACACAATCCAAGACAATATTTAACAAGCATTGGCATAGCCAATAGGTCTCGCCTTTGGAACCTTATAAGTATTTAGTTATGCAGTACAATATCCTTGGTGCAACAACATCAACTGTTGCATGTCTAAACTTATAAGGTCCCAAAGGCGAGACCTATTGGCTATGCCAATGCTTGTCTTGTCTATTGGCATGACACGTCCCTTCATGTAAGTAGAACCTTCGCTCGGTCCGAAGATGCAGGGAAAGATGGCGCCTCACACTGCTATTCGCTGTTAAGAAGAGCCCTCGTCAGCAGTTCAGACCAAATGACGAACCACGCACCAATTGCAGAACAAAGATAACCCCCCTTTGGCTTCTGAGGCTGCATCTATGCTGTGCTCAGGGCCTTACAAAAACGTGAAATAAATAAGAACGCACGCAGGGCTGCTTCAGCTCTGGCGTCCCCCAGTTTGACATTCTTTGTTGCCGCTCTTCCACCCCAAAACCTCCTTCTCCACTGATTCCCTCAATATGATGCTCCACCGGTGCCCCCTCATCTCTACACAGCCCCTCTCTAATATGCATTTCATTTGTTTTATAGTGCTACTCATATCCGTGTAGGGTGTCAGAGCACTTTACATGACGCACACGTTATACGGAGCCAATGGCCAATGAGTCATTCCTGTATAAATCAGCCTATAGGAAATGTAACAAAAGACAATGAGGATGACAAGGTGTAGGAGTCCATACTAGTAGGCAGCATCTTTTAAGAGTATTTGATCTGGAGAAGCGCAAACTTAGGATTTAAAACTTACCACAGTGGTTGGCTTTGCCAATAAGAATGTATTTTTCCCCAGAGTAACCCTTTTTTAGCAACATTAGGATAATGAAGGACTGGGGGGAACCTATACCATGCAGTCTGCATGCAGCTC
This sequence comes from Calotriton arnoldi, assembly GCA_963921515.1. NCBI lineage: Eukaryota > Metazoa > Chordata > Amphibia > Caudata > Salamandridae > Calotriton > Calotriton arnoldi. Next base: position 2,950,454 of record CAWUFW010000363.1, read on the forward strand.
TTTGATGACAGTTCATATAAGGTGGGCGTGGGTTACACTGTGCTGGTGTGTGGCTTCATCCTGTCGGAAGATCTGGTGGTATCCCAGGGATTCTCAAATGCCCAAGGGGACAGAGAACCACAGGGACGGGGTTTGTGGAATATCTGCTTTTTACTTCAGCATCGTGGTAATTCTACGGAGATTACCTTTACATCGTGGTACATTACACTGAGAGCACTGTTCTTCACAGGTAAGGTGGTAAGTAGGACTTAACCAATGTAAAGAATCTGTATTAAAGGTAACATTCCACAGCCAGGATTCCCTGTGTTCTGCAGATGATGGGCATTCCAACCTAAATTACTTACTGTTAGCCCAGCCGCCAAACTTCCAAGCATGAGCGAGTATTAGACCCACTGTGACCTCACTGAGACTCCCGGAGTGGGAACAAGGAGGCAGCAGGCAGCTTTGAGCTGATGGACCCAACACCACCTCGCCACCTCCTGCTTGTCCTGCAGCTCATGCAGAAATCAGGCAGCATATTCAGTCATCTGACTCAACACTGCGGCTACCGGGTGGCCACTAGAAGTAGTGAAATCCAGCTGTACACACTAGAATACCTTCCCCACATGTAGACAAAACCAAGACCTTGGTGGGAGGGTGCTAAGGTCAAAACCAGGGCCTTAGTCTCTGGCACAAATGAAAAAGAATGAAAAAGTGAAAAACTCAAGTTGCGCCCGCTCTTGGTGCGATAAACTGAACACTTGTAGCTGAATGGTCTCTGAAAGACACTTCGGCCTGACTCAGAGTTTGGTGGTAACAGAAAATCCTTTGGTATCTGTAGGAAGTGCTTAATCAGAAGAGAAGCCACCAGGGGGATTTCCTCTGCCATACAATCCATAAGACGGAGGGCTTTGTGCTGGAATAAACTTAACTCATCAATGCAGGCAGCTAAGTAGTTTCAAGGTTTCTTATTGATGACATATTGAGATTATTTTCTCACCAAAACGTCTGTGTGCTGTTTCGGGACAAATGCGTTGAAACGGATTTCATTCTGCAGAGAAAATCACAGAATCCCACTGGAGCCCTATGTAAATACAAGATGCATGGATGCCATACACATTTGCTCCCAATGGGCTCTCATGCGACTTCCTCTCACAATTTTTTCTATGTGTTAATTCTGTTTGAGTCCCAAACTCTTTTGCTTTTATTTTCTTAAGCTACCTTAAACACACAATTTTACCTCTGCACAGTATTCATGCCACTAAAGAGTTATTACAGTTCAGGCACAGATTTCTATACATCTTTGTAGGTATGTGCTGCGCAACTCTGTGTGGCACAAATGTCAGCGCCGATCAACATTCCAGAGCAAAAACTAGACTAAGCTTTAAAGTTGATGTGAGTGCCACGTAATTGCACATCCTCAGTGGCTTACCTCCTGACAGCTGTCCTTGCATTCTACTGTATACTTGAGAGTGAGAGGGTACCTCGAGCACTAATCTTATGCTAGGTGGAGCAGGGTCATATATATCGAAAGGCTTAGGAATGGACAAAGACGCCATTTTGTTCCTGTGCACCCAATGAGATCTCAATATAGCATTGCACTATTTCTCCTGCTTCGTGCAGTGCAGCGCTGCAGATTTTCACGCAGCACTGCGTTGCATGCGTTAGAAAATCTGGTCGTCATTCTCTTTCCACGGGCACAAACACCATTCTGGCCCCTTCCGCCATTCATTCCTTTGCCGAAAATATACTACTTAAGTGTTGTCTTTCCAACGTGCTCGAGGCTTCATCCACACGGACTCTCGATTTGTAAAGAATTGCCTGAAGCTCGCTTTACATATGTGTGGAATTACCATCTACCTCTTCCCTGCTTTTTTCAGCATTTAGGAAGTTTGTAAAGTGCTGTTGTGAAGGAATTAATGAAACCCGCTAGTGCCTCGTTCAATAAAAATCATTTCAATGCGCCTTAAAGTGGGACATCGACAAATGATTCAATCCAACACAAGGTTCTTTATGTACACCTCACTGATGCTTTATTTTTCAGTTTCATTCAGTAACGAGCGGTGAGCCGCAGAAGGGGAGCGAAGCCGGAAACTACGGGGCGCATCGGGGGACAGGGAGCGGGGGCGAGCGAGCGCGGCAGCCTGCAGAGCTGACCAAACGCTCGTGCGTCGTGGCTGGCCTTTGGATGGGTACGCGCGGCAGACATGTGTTTCCAATTATCGCGCCCGCGTCTGGGCACGATAATTGGAAACACATGTTTGCCGCGCGTACCCATCCCAAAAGGCCAGCCACGACGCACTGAGCGTTTTGGGACTGCTTTTCAAACTCGCTTACTAAAAGTCTTCGCCTCTAAGCAGCGCTTGTGCGCTACTCGAGGCTCGACCTAAAAATGAATAAATAACTTTGTCCTTATTCTCAATACACCGTTAATATACATCAGATCAAATTAATAATGCTACAGTTCTGCAACATTTAAATCATAATACTTTTCTGTGCATAAATTGCTTTCAAGATAAAAAGTCCAACATTAAAACAGACCCCACTGTCATTCAGGTCTAGCATAAATTTCAGGGTGGCAATATGTGATCGAATATTCCATTCTACCAGAAGGGGTTTTAGATAATAACACCTATAATTCGAATAAAAATCACAGAATAACATAAAATGAAGTGTACTCGGTTGTTATTGTGGTTCTGCACTCTTGGTGTGAAAAGTTGCAAAAGTATCTGACGTCGGCACGCCAGGGTGCTACCTATATAGATGGCGTGCACATCATTTCTAGCCCTGACGCGAAGTTGAGTGACACTACCTACCGGCACGCAGGGGTACTGCTCGAAAATGTGCGGATCCAGTCTGACGCCTGGGGAATTCTGTGGTAAAGAATCTGTGGCTACATAGAGTATCTACCAGATAAGGCATTACTGAAGATAAGTAACTTGTTTGTTGCTGTTAATATGCTTCCTTGGTGTCTCTCACTATTGCGTCCATTGCGCAAGAGAAAAATGGCAGAAAATGACACCAGTTTGTTATAGGACGTCATATTGAGCCTATGGTCACATACTAAGTGAATAGAGCATTGATTGGAGCCATGTGACGCCACCTAGAGGCACTGGAGCGCTATTGCTGTGTAAAAGACGCTCTGGTGTAGTGTAGTTCCTATTTCCCTAATAGGCTCTGCGCATTGAAATAATATACCCTATAGATTCGACATAGGACTGAGGTCAGTATGTCCCTATCGAGTATATTAAACTTAATTACTTTGTGCCAGCTAACTCAGAGGCCACTAGAAACTCCTTGTAAACAAGAAGGGAGTAGTTTCTGGCAACCGCATAAACATGACAACTTTGTTTCCCTTTAGAATCGGAACACTCTCAGAATCGTGGAAACAACAGATAACAGTTTCACTCAGCTAATCGTGCATGCTTAGTTTCTTCAGAGTTACACAGAAAGAATAGACGGGCGTTTCAATAAAAGGATTTATTGAACAGTCTTGTTTCTCGTGTAAGAGATATGAGCTGTTATGACCACAAGACAGTATGCGAGATATATTATGTACAGCGTAAGCAGTAGAAAGAAATAATACTGCGGTAGCATTATCTTTTAGCTATGACCCATATATTCATATACATAAATAACATAAGCTAAAAATGTGAGTACTCATAAGATGCTTCTCTAACTAGTTCTACCCCAGTGTACCTAACCTAAGTGTAGTGCAAGGTAAGAAGTAGGTGATGTATTCTATAGTATGGTATGCTATAGTATGCCAAGTCTCTGGTATGCCAAGAGTCTGGTAGGCCAAGAGTCCCTCTAGGTTCTAGTCAGCTCCATACCTTGAGAATGAGAGAGGTGGGAATCTCTTTCCGGGTCTCGAACTCTAACACCCCGCGAAGGGAGTCAGAACACTGGAAGCTGGATTCTCTGCGAGCAGGGATGACAGCGTCTCTTGTCAGTGTGTCAGGCCGGGACACGGGCTCCTCTAAAGTCGAGGTCTCCTCCTACTTGCTTGGGCAAGGAAAGGTATATTTATATCCGGTAGGTGCCTTGGAATGTTAGCATTGACGTAAAGTCGGGCCGAGAAAGACGTCAGGAATGAACCCTTAAGGAATAGCGGTTCATGCATAATAAATGAGTTCTTGGAGAAATCAATAATCCTATGCTAGGGGAACTCCCAAGAGCTTATGGGTCTGGTTTCTAAGATCTCGTTGTGACGTTGGGGTGGACGGATGTAGGTGACCATGCCTGTATTTGGATAGCATGGCTAGTGCCGAAATAAGGACTGGGATCTTATGCCTATATAAGGGCAATGCGAATTGTGCCTATATAAGGACATGTTTCAGGAAAACCTATATACGGACACCTAAAGCGGAATACAACACTGGAGTCAGTCAGGCACCTGAAAGGTATTCATATGGTAGTAAATCTGCAGGAAGATGCAGTATCCACCAGAAACATTATTCGGCAAATAAGTAATGTTTTGAGTTGAGAAAAAGGTCTTTATCAATGTGAGACCGAAACAGGTACATTTGTGCGCGCCATTTTGTCTATCCACTCAGCTGCACCACGATTTTGGCCGAGACCTTTTATTAAAGTGCTGCACACTGTCCTGCACTTGAGCAGTGTAACCTTGACAGTTGTACTATACAGATGTATAGCAGTAGTCCTTCCACCACGTGAATATGGGGAACCACTCTTCTTGCCCTGTCATAGATTTGACTTAATTATTTTGTACTGTACTGAATATTTAACTACAGTGTGACTTGACATGACACTGAAACAGTATCTCATGTGTTTCATCGCACTACCTCACATCTAACTTGGAGGTACTGTATCAAAAATACTACTACTCAGAGTGCATATAAATCAGCTACGGTAGGTATATGGGTAAGTGTAGGTTTAGTGGCGGTGCTGGTTACACTTATGGCATGGGGCAAGAGTTGATTAGTGGTAGATCAAGCGGTAGGCTTAACAGTAAGTGTTAGAGATGGGTTTAGGGTAAAGTTTAGGGTTATCCTTAGGGCTATGGTTGGTTTAATGGTTATTGTTGCCTTTGGGGTAGGACATAGGTAGGCATATGTGGCCGGATTAAAGTTTGTGTTGGAGTTTGGTTTAGAGTTCATATTGAACTAGGCTAGGCCTTTGATCAAAGTTTAATGTTCTAGTCAGGGTTTGGGATAAGGGGCAATTTTAATAAGTTTTGTGTTGGGGTCGATGTCTGCTAAAGTACATGACTTAACCCAGGAATGTAGTGGCTCTGATATAGGGTTAGGTTTTGACATGGAACCTACTACCATCTCATGTATGGTCCTGCTGGGAAAACGTTCGCGTACATTCAGTAGTTCAATAGCCATTTCCTCCTTACGCTACCAAGGCAGTGCCTTCAGCTGAGAATTCTAGAAATGTATCAATGTATCCTAAAATATAAATTTGTTTTCCTCCGTCGTTCTACTGTTTTTGGGTTGACTGCTTAATTTACAGTTCCATGATCATTTGTCTTGCATCGCTGGTCGAATTCTTTGGGATGCTACCAAGCCCGTTTAAAAATGTAGTCTGTCCATTTATATTGTGTACTTTTACAGTAATGGTTCATTACTACACATCTGGTTTTAGTTGATTTTGACATTTTGTGTCTCTTATTGCAGCCATTATTACCTGCGTCCCTCTCCTGAACCTCCCATTATGCTGTGTAATCAAGGTTTTTAAACCTGGGCAGGCACCTGCCATGGTGCAAAAACGTGTCCACAGCTATCGATGGGAGACCAGTGAATTATTTCCTAGCATGTCCACCACCACTAAGGAGTCACTTTACTTGTTATCACCATTCCAATTGCAGTATCCTATCCCTAGGTAAATACGGTGCCAGATAAGATGATCTGTCAGTGAGTTCCCCCGTAGAATGTGCCTAACCAGACAGGGGCTCACAAACTCCTTGCTAACGAAGGTGCATACATCTGCACAGATGACAGCCTCATAGAGGCAATCACAGGGCTATATGCCTATGCTTCATGTACACGCCATTGTTTCATGTGAGTTTTACAGAAATGAGACCGTTATGGATATTTGAGCTACTGGCATGTGACTTTAAGCCATGTGGCCATGCACAATAAGCATCTCCTAGGTTCATGTGTGTATGTACAAGGTAGATATCACTGGAAGGAAACTGCAATATTAAGGGTTTGTGCGTTAATAAGTTTAGATGGTCGATAACAGACGTGTGCGTGTAATTAGCACGTTTCTGATTGGTGTACCTCTTTATCTCACTCACAGGAGGAGCCAAGCGGTGCGGAAGAGGTGAAGGAGTTACGGGTAGGTTCTGAGTTTTCTTTAACACCGTTGCTACTGTCTGCAACTCGACATTTTCATTGGACGATCCTGAATATTTTTGTGTGTGTGTACGGTTGTATGTGACACTGAGCTCGTGAGGGCTGTGATACATTTTGAGCATTACTATAACAAAACCAGCACGCTAGCTAGGCCATAGTCTTCACTGGACATGGTTTAAATTGGTTAGTGCAGTAAATTACGCAACTCCAAACCTGAATCTTTTCACACTTACATAAGCAAGGATCTGGGGATCATTTCATTACTACATTGAAGGGTTATGAAAAGACTGTATATTGTTAACGCCCACATGTAAATTACCCATAATGGTAAACGTGAAAGACTGCTTACTCTCACACTGCATGCTGTCCTATCAGGAACAACTGTTATCATTTTGTCTTTGTTGGTCTTTTATGAAAGCTATCATGTTTATGTTTACAAAAAATGTCTAAGGATTAGAAAAACCGGTTAGTAGAAAGGTTCACTGACATAGAAGACTACCCCACATAACGAGTACTGTGTATTCTAAAATAAAAGCATACAGCCTTAAATGGGAGATTTTTAGCTAGGTCATTCCTTATAGTACCAGACACATGCTCGCATACCCATACAGATGCAGGCACCTGTTCTCACAGGCACACATGTAGATACTTCCTGTTATGTGTAGAGACACTTTTGCTCGCTTGCATTTGTGCGCACAGTAGCTCCACCTTGTGGTGAAGAAATGACAGGCATTTAATAAAGCATTTGCCACGTTTCAAGGTTGTTCAAATAGCCCTATCACTGATGGACAGGGATTACCAAAGAGGTCAAATAAAGCAATATTCATTTAAGATGTGGTTTGGCCTTATAAAGCTCATATCAGTACACTGCCAACATCAGTTGAGTTTGATGCAATGTTATTTTTATGTTGCATACAAATAGCAAAACTGGTCATTATTTTAGTTATTGATATGTTATTACAGTTGGCTTACACGGGCAGTGCTTTCTCTCACCTGCTTACAGCACAAGGGGTGTTAGTTATTTTGGAGACCAAAAACACCTATGGAAACCTAAGGAATGAGATACTTTCAAGAACTAATCTGAATAAATTACTAGGCTGGAGTGGGATCAACGAGCACTAGTCCATAATCCTCTCTTGATTGGCGGTCTCGTGCTCTGTCCTTCCGGTAGCTGCAACACTGGTTGTTTCGCTGATAATACTGTCTGGTCTTTTTTTCTTCTTTTGATTTTGTCATCTCAGCAGCATGAGGCTTTTGCAAGCATGTGCTTTAAAAATCAATATTATCATAACAACCCTTACGGTTTAAATTAAATTCTCGTTATGTCTTCCAGTAGCCAGCTCCCTCAAACCTTGATAAGCTCAAAGCTTCAGTGTAACTTTCGGTGAATATTAGGTGTCATTAGCTTGATATGTTAGTAGTTCAGTTTACCCTTAGCTTGCAATATATGCCCATACATAAACCCTTAATATACGGTTCCAGGAACAATCTACAAAGGATGCATCGTCCTCCCAACAGATAACCCCATCTGACACCCAGTGTACCCTTCTCAGACATGATATACAGAACCTTCACCACGTCACCATTCTAGCAAGAGAGACTTCACAATGTAATAGGACATGTCTTCCTTCACGGAAAAGTACACAACGTGTGTGTGTAAAACACAATGACTGTGAACCAAAAACAGGCAATAAGTCTCTAAACACTTTAACATGTTAGGCAGTATTCAAGAAGTATACCTAACGCACACCATGGCAGCACTATGACAATTGGTCATGCGTTGCCATATAGTGAGTACTCGAAGGAATGACATGTTCCCAAAACAGTCAGTTACATTCAGTGTGCTAATGGAACATAATGAGTTATTAGTAATATGATGTCAGTTCACGAGGTGCAAAGGAATCCGAGTTGGTGTTGCTATAATGCTAGCGCCAGGGGTAGTGAGAGTTAAGAACCGCTGCAGTGTAGAGGAAGTTGGGAAACCGCTGCTGTGTGTAGGGGAAGGTTTCATGTTACTGCAGACAAAGGTGAAATACTCACCACTGCTTAGTGGAGTACTCGCCATTTTCAGATACATTTAGTCTCGCTAGTGTTCCTGTAGGTGTAGGGGTACATACTTCTTGCTGCTGTGTAAGGGGAAGAGTACCCTGCATTTAAGAGGGCAAGTAGTCCAGCTGGTGCTTTTATAGTAAAATACAGTAGTACAAACTACTGCTTCGGGAAGTGCCATTGCAGGGGAAATGTAGTCTCTCTGGGTTTGCTATAAGGATTTAGGAGTTCTTTACACCCTTACACAAACCTCCAGCTCTCGAGTTTCAACAAAAAGCCCATCGCAATCAATAAATAATTTCATAAAAACTCACTCCATACAGGATCGGACTGCTTCTGCGCCATCCTAAAATGACTTTGAAACAGTGGAGCACCTCTGCTCCACAGTGCCATCTGGCAAACAGCACTAATGGAGTGAAATCTATTATTTCATCTCAGCGCTTTACCTGTGCTTCACAATTATACCTGTAACCGACTGCGTGGATAATGGACACTCATTTCTACCACTGCAGTAATACTAGCTGGAGTAGGTTCCCTACTAAATATCCAGCCTCGCCCTAAGCTGTGGCACATAACCATATTCCTTTACTGGAAAACAAAAATCCGGGAGCACTCCCTGTTAACTTTTTCGTAATTAATTTTAAAAGTAACCAAATTTTTTTAAAGTCGATATTTCGTGCATGTGATTACGTTTTAAAGATCCACTGTTGCCCTGCACATTAAACACCACAAAAACTACACTAAAGGAGGTCTTCCACTTGGAGGTCACTTGTATGATGAAGAAATTATACAAAATGATCTCACCTTTCTTGTAATAAATTGAATTCTGTTCATTGGGTTTTTGAAAGGTCTTTTATTTATTTGGCCTAATGATTCACGATTTTAATTCATAAAAGAACTTGAATACATTACAGCCAACACATTTCTCAAACTTGCTTTATTAAGGTTAAAAATGTAAAACGAATCTAAATTTAAAAAAAAAAACATTAAATAGAGAAATATAACACAACATGTGAACCCATAGTACGTGTTCAAAAATCACCAATTACTTTACTCATGTGGTGTCAGAAGTTATTTGTTGCTTTGAAAAGTTAAATTGTTCAACTTTCGTAGATAATTCATTGATACTTGACTTGAAATTTATTTACCGACTTTGGAGCACTTTCTTGAAACAAAAATTGTAACACAGAAGCCGGAGGAGTACCGGTCTGCTTGATTTATAGCAATTTCATGTTTCCATAAGGTGCTTTGTTCGTTCTACCTACCTTAGAGTAAATATTTAAGTTCTTCCAGTATTCAGAATGCAGTGCTGAAATCGTATTGTGATGTATACAGCGCGTCCATTTGTGTGTAAAACAAAGCTGATTTGACCCTTCTTGTTTCCATGCTATTCTAAACAACATAAATTATTTTAATTTGATTAATTTAGAGTGAACCTAAGATTTATACATTGAAAGTAACTAGCCAGTTAATTCCCTTAGTAGATGAAGGCGATGTAATCTTGCATACTTTAAATATAATTAAATTGGTGAAATTTACTTGATAAAAATAGTTACTGTTGAGTTTCTTTTCGGGATTACGTACTGGACAATCTTTTCTATAAAATGAAACGGCATCCACTGCTAGCTATGAATAGACGTGAAACTGAGCCCCATATCTCACGTTCCGAGCATGCGGTTGGGACTCGCACATCTCCTGTGCTTACCAGTGGCTTCAGTTATAGTGAGCGCGTTCAGTCCTTAGCGTAGCTGCCTGCTGCTCGCAGACTGTATCTGAACGTAGAGACGCTGGCCAAGCGTTCCAAATCCGTCTAGCACGAATCTACCTTCCCATTTATCGGAAGTGGAAGACCTCCATTAGTGTAGGTTTTGTAGTATTTAATGCAGGGCAATTGTGGATCTTTAAAACGTGATCACATGCACTAATATTGACTTTAAAAAAACGATGTGGTTAGTTCTAAAATTAATTACGAAAAAGTTAAGAGTGCTTTCTGATTCCTTTTTTTTTCCTGTTAGGGAACATGGTTATGTGCCACAGCTTAGGACAAGGCTGGATATTTAGTAGGAAACCTACTCCAGCTAGTATTACTGCAGTGGTAGAAATGACTGTCCATTATCCACGCAGTTGGTTACAGGTATAATTTTGAAGCTCAGGTAAACCGCGGAGATGAAAGGAAAATTTTACTTGCCCAGTAAGCATCTGTTCTTGGCATGTAGAGCTGTAGATTCACATGCTTTGCATACTCCTGCCATCTAGTGTTGGGTCCGGATGTTTGAGAGGTGCGAGAGGTTCCACTATTTCAATGTCAATTTAGGATGGCGCAGAAGCAGTCCGATCCTGTATGGAGTGAGGTTTTATGACATTTATTGATTGTGATAGCCTTTTTGTTGAAACTTGAGAGCTGGAGGTTTGTGTAAGGGTGTGCAGAACTCCTAAATCCTTATAGTAAACCCAGAGAGACTACATTTCCCCTGCAATGGCACTTCCAGAAGCAGTAGTTTGTACTACTGTATTCTACTATAAAAGCCCCAGCTGGACTACTTGCCATCTTAAATGCAGGGTACTCTTCCAGTAGCAAGAAGTATATACCCCTACAGTAACACTAGCAGGAATAAATGTATCTGAAAATGGCGAGTACTCTACTAAGCAGTGGTGAGTACTTCACCTTCGTTTGCAGTAACGTTAAACCTTCCCCTACACACAGCAGCGGTTTCCCAACTTCCTCTACACTGCAGCGGTTCTTAACTCTCACTACCCCTGTCGCTAGCAGTATAGCAACACCACTCTGAGCCTCCGTATCGGTTACACATTCTTCCTTTTACAATAGCTCTTGGAAGTAAGTACACTGAACAAAACGTTTTACACATGGGCGTAATTCAAACTCTATGCGTAACATCTCGCTCTGTGCACCACTGTATATGCCATAAAATGATGTAACAATGGCAATATTCGATATCAAGTAGCACATAAGCATCATAATACTCAAAAAATCATCAGAAATAAGGACATATCTGCACAAAACGAAGGCCTCACGGCCACACCCGTTCTCCACACTCTTCTCGAGGTAAGACGATTGCCGGTTACAGACACAGGAAACAAAAGGGTGCTCAGCCTAGCCATAGATGACTACACCGTGACACACTCTACAACATCCTCAGACATAGGAGGACATTCAAGACTGGGAGTGTGGAACTTTCACCGGGGCACACTTCTTTCTTTACAAAGAATGGAACACGAGCATGAAAACACCGCATGGAACATCTCCCCCTTTCACAATACGGCTCCAGAGTCCATCCTCTAAGTTATTACGTGTTAGTTGGTTTGTTGCATGTTTGTGTATGGGTATGTGTACATTGGTAATACTCGTGGACTGCCCTTGCTCCGTGTGTGGTGTTGTGTAAAAAGATCTGCTTCATATACATTTACCTATATCTTTGTTTAAGTAATTCAGGTTTCACAATGATATTGACTATTGAGTCCTGGTCTGAAGTGGTGCCCATTTATTCCAAGGCGTCCGTGTTATTGCTCAATAAATTTGAACTTTGTTGGTTTTAATGGGAGGTGTATGAATGAAGGACGATAACCCTCCGTATTTTCTGCTTAACGTTTTCAGAATATTAAAATTGTGACAAAGAATAATCTCTTTTTTATGCAGGCAGGCTAGTCCGTATTTGTATATCATTAGACATTGTTTTTATTATTTTTGTATCCTTGTAACATATGTTTTTAGTAAAGAAACAAACGTGAAACACATTAAGTAGCTAGTCGATTACATCACAAACATAATCACTACATCTCAACACGTAGCTAATGTTCACTATCATCAAGTTTTCTTATAATATTCGGGTTTCTAAACAAATGATCACATCCAACTAGGACAAGATGGAATAAAAGTTCTTCAGGAAAGCGGTTTCATTGTCAATTTATTTTTAATGCATTTCAGTTGGTCTTTGCGGGCATCATCGAAAGACCTTTTCTTGTAAATCTAAACCGAGTTTACTATCTTTTTGTCATGTGCCAATAGAGGGCAGCAGTGCAGCATGTTGGATAAGGCTTGGTATTTGCTCATTTTTGCTGGATGGATAGCTCAGTTGACAACAAACAGCCATGCTGAATGTGTAACCTTCAAGTCCTGAAGATTGAACCGATCCCGTGCTTCTACCCAGCATTTCATTCTCCCTAGAGGGCCCTGCAGTGCTATAAAACCGACAGCGCTTCCGTGCTTTGAGCCCTAGTAACCTGTTTGTAGCTTAATAATCCCTTTCATCCTTGTGAAAGGCACCCACCTCTCATCTGATGTACGCCAATGCATAATGATGTAGGCATTGATGCCTGTAGGAATAGAGTAACCTACGCCGGGAATGTAAGATGCCCCAACCATTAGCATGCAAGATGTTATCATCAAATAAAGCCCCTTGTCTGGCTTTCCTGGGCCAGAAATTCTATTGCCCTTACCCATAACGAATCTTACGCAGTAGTCAGTTTTGCAAACACTTGTCTTCCATGCCACAAACAAGGTACCCCAAACAACAGTGGCCATCACAGGCCTCGCCTCTAACTTCAGGGATATAACCGATTCCAGTTCAGTATCTTTACAGCAGCCAAGACCACAGCCGTTGGGATTGCCAGGCTTCACTCAACATAGTGTTCACAAAGGCAGTCTGGTGTTCCTTGCCACATAACTGTCTCACAAGGCTCTCTATTCTCCCCAAGATGAGGTTGTTGATACAATTTCTTTCTCTTGCTTTTGCGCTCAGGGGCCCCTTCGTCCTGCTCAGATGCAGTTGATTATCTAAGCTGCCTTGTGAGCCTAAAGTGACCCTGCTGCCTACCCTAGTGGGAACCGGAAGTGCTTCTCACCAGGTTCGGGCTCAGCAGCGTATGAACAACATAAGGATACTATCATCTAAACATTTGTTAGGGACTAACCCTCCTTCTAGAGGTCCACCAAAATAGTTTTGCATGCCTGCTCACCTCTGGGGGAAAGTATGGCTTGGAACCTAGCTTGCTAAGTTCTAGGTGGAACCACTGGTTTGTACTTGAAAGTGGGCTGTGTGCCAAGTCACTCGTGTTTGTGGCTATAAAGTGGGCTCAGACCTCTAGCCGTGCCTTCTGCTACATATATTCTGCAGGATGGACCTTGTGAAACTTCCCACTAGTGTGTCACACCAACCCAGTGCTGTTGTTCAGTCTCTTGGTCAGTAAAGGTCTGGTCTCCAGCTCCTGGGCTCGGGCAAGGGTGAATTGGCCTTCTGGTTGCAGAGCAACCCAGAAGGAATCTATTAACACCTGACTCTCTCCACCTTCTCCCTTAAGCCCATCTGGTGAATTTCTTCAGATCACTATCATCCGATGATTTACTCAGTAACTTCTCTGTTTCCCAGTTGACCGGGTCTGCTTCACGCTAAAAATAGTTACTTTTATTCCTTGTTAGGCAGGTTACACATAGTGGGAGTTGGTCTGTCCCTCCCCCTGACTTCTTAGGCATGTTTGTCTGTGGGTGTCTTCAATTATTCATAGTTCCATATCACTTCTAACACAAGCTCCTCACACTTTACTGGCATATTAAGAAAATGACTTCCTCAAATGGCTTATTATTTACAATGAACAAGCATAGTTGCAGTGTGTCACTTTGTTAGCACTTGGAAAAAAAAGTCAGCTTCTTGGAATAAAATAGCGTGTTTCCTGAGAAATGCCTTTTCTTGAATCCTTTTCACTTCCATAGTTAGGTCACGCAGATTGTAAGGTAAAGAAAGAAGTTATGTCTCATTAGACACCTTCTAAAGTATGCATACAGTGAATATTCAGGGTTAACTTTTCTTCGGCAAAATTCTCCTGAGGCAGATGGAGAACTGCGAGTTGATCACAAACACTATCTGAAGCACCAGACAAGCAAGCACAGACCTGCCTTTGTGGTGGTGCATTGCACAGTCTTACACAGGTTCTGCTGTTTGGGACTGTGCGGTGCCTGGTGAGATTCGGCCTGAACCCCGTGGGATTGCTGTGCATGTGGCTGAAGACTGCAGGAAAAGTGATGTACAGCCGTTGTGTGGTTGAACAGTTGTACGCCCTTGTTTTTAATGCCCACTCTCAATAAATTCGGGTTCAGCGACAGGTTTTCTTACAGCTTGAAGTTCGGCCTCGTGCGTGGGTCAATTGTTAAATGTGAAACCTGGGGGCTGGGCTATAAATAACACTCGATCGCCTTAATTGTTCTTGTGCAGAACTTTTCATTTTCCTATGCTTTCGCTTCTTTATCTGCAAACATTCAATCGAATTAGAGACACTGAAAGACACCCCTAAGGGTATGCAGACGAAATTACAATTTGTATATTCCAAATAGTTTTGAATGGATATAGTTATACTTTAGCCAAGTTTTTGCAGACTTTTCATTTGCCAAGCTCCTCCGCAGTCTGTTGCAAGGCCCTACTGAATTCTGTTTACGTTACGAACTAGATAAATTTGCTGTAGTTCCCGAAGTGTATATAATGCTGTTCGGTAAACCCGTGTTAGATATTATGTTAGAAACTGAGTGATTTAGTGTAGGACATGGAATGTAGATAGGTTTTAAGGAGATGCCTGTAGCTGTGTGCAACGAACCAGTGGAGGAGGGGCTTGTAAAAATAAACTGTTTCATCTCGGAGTCAGATGAATGGCCTCTGTGGACTTCATTACACTTGCATTGTGACACGATTCTTCTTTTCCCTGACTGCTAACAGAGAGTGGCCGGGGAGTTATTTTTAGCTTTATATGGTATGAGACCGCGCTCCAGAGAGCTCTGACCTGATTGCGGAAGGCATGTCTAGTAATACAAACGAAAACGCATTCACTGTTCGATGTTTATCTGTGGCCATTGCTCTTGTGCAGCGCGAGTGACCACGCTAGACTGGTTGATGTTTTAGGTATGTTATGTTCTCTGTTCGGCGCTGGACAGTTTGTGGTCTGTGAAACTCACTGCTCCAAGCCCCCGTTTATGATTGCTAGTTGTTTTATAATCGTAAGAGGCCAACCCAGCAGCTGTGACGCAGTGCGTCTTCGGATTCTGCCAGGCCGCGTGCAGGTAGCGCAGGACCCCCTGGTTGTGTGCTCTCTGCGCGCGCCCTTCCGCCCACACGCAGCGTGCCCTGTGGTGGAGGTTTGTAGCCTGCCCTTTTAGGTAAAGGTCTGAGCGTTGAGCCTGCTTGCCTAATATGGTAAGGTATGTCCCCAGCACGGCCTGTTCTGAGATGGGGGAATCACATGATGGTGGGAAAAGAGATTAGTGAAGTCAAAACTGTGGAGGTGAACCTCGGGCACATAAACTGCGCTGAACACCCCTTAACCACCCCCCGCCCGCATGGCCGTCTGTATTTACTCCCTCCCCTCGACCTTCAAATCCTCTTAATAAAATGGTGCTGCCTTCCACAAACTAGTTATAACTCGTAGAAAGAAAGCACAATTGTGAGCAGTCATCCAGAGCTAGTGACGGCTTTACGACCACATAAGTATCCGTGTGTGGCGCACTAGGTCAGACACAGAGCTCCTCCTGTTTAAGACGGCTGTGCTGTGTTTTGAGATTTCGCTGACACCAGGGCACGGATTAATAAAAAATATATTTTTAAACATTGTGCCTATTTTCTTCGAAAAGTTAATATTCGGCTAAGTGACTTGATTTTTCTGCCACTTGTAGAAAATAGCTCTCGAGAGGCATGCGCTGGATGAATAGACATTCTTGCCTTCCAGAAAGAATGGTGTTTAGAGCAGGCGTGCTGACCATGGTCGAAGCTTCTGCCTACCCTTGTCCATCCATGCAGCGATTGAGGATCGAGCCACCGTGAGATGCTTGTGTTCGGAAAAGTCTGAAGAAAGTCTTAGAGGGCTCGTAACAGCCTGTGTCACCTCTTTGCGCTCTATCAAGTAGCTCAATAAAGTGACACATTTAAAGAGGAGGAGCTTTCAAAGCCTTTTTGATTTATTGTGTGGTCGGTAAGGTTTAACATCTGTCATTTACATTTCTTTTTTATGCCTGTTGGCTTTGGGCTTTTTGTACATATATGGATTTCCATAGAGGGATTCACTTCAGCGACCTTAAACAACAACATTGTGTAGTTAGTGGGTTTTGTGCAATACATCACTTGTTTCACATAGGGAGGGGTGTGACTATCGAGTCAAGTAGAAAAAATCTTGACATATTATGCCTTACTGAGATGCGGTTTACAAATGGCTGCAGACCCATGTTTGCCACCTCTGTTTTGAGACTTTACTGATGCTATGTTCC
Organism: Calotriton arnoldi; assembly: GCA_963921515.1. NCBI lineage: Eukaryota > Metazoa > Chordata > Amphibia > Caudata > Salamandridae > Calotriton > Calotriton arnoldi. The sequence continues at coordinate 2,967,062 of CAWUFW010000363.1, forward strand.
AGTGGAATTAAGTGTCTTGGCAGCTGTATTGCAGTAATAATTAATAATACTCTGATAGCCACCATAACACTCAACATGCATTTTTGCTAACACTTTGTTCGAGTAGTTCTTCCAACTAGATGCATATGGGATCCTCTATTGTTTTTATCTCCTTTTTAAACCACTACCTTAGCTAGAGGTAATTTAACACATCAATCAATCAGAGTTTTGTATAGCGCGGTAATCGCCCCAATGGGTTTCTAGGCACTAGCGTGATGCAAGTGTATTCGAACAGCCAGGTCTTGAGTTCGCTCCTGAACTCAGCGAGGGATGTTGATGTTCGGAGGTGGATGGGGAGGTCGTTCCAAGCTTTGACTGCAAGGTGGGAGAAGGAGCGACCTCAGTTTCGGGTGCGATGGATGCGTGGGACAGTTACGAGGGCCAGGGCTGCAGACCACAGGTGTCTGGTGGGCCGGTGGAAGGTCTGGCGGTTGTTCAGGTATCCTGGTCCAGTGTTGTGAAGAGCTCTGTAGGCGTGCATGAGCAGCTTGAAGCAGCATCTCTTATTGACGGGGATCCAGTGCAGGCTGCGGAGGTGGAGGGTGATGTGGTCCCGTTTGGGCAGGTCAAGGGTGATCCTTGCAGCTGCGTTCTGGATGGTTTGGAGGCGATTGAGGAGGTGGGTGATGGTTCCGGCGTAGATGGCTTTCCCGTAGTCTATTCGACTGGTGATGAGGGCATGGGGGGCTGTTCTCCTGGTGTCGGTAGGGATCCATCTGAAGGCTTTCCGGAGCATTCTGGGGATGTTGAAACAGGTGGAGGCAGTTGAGTTGACCTGGCATCTCATGCAGAGTTCCAAGATTGCGTGCGTGGGTGGTGTGAGTGGGTGAGGGTCTGAGGGCAGATGGCCACCAAGAGTCATCCAACGGTGAGTGGGGGGGTCTTCCAAAGAGAAGAACGCTGTTTTGTCGGTGTTAAGTTGAAGGCAGTTGTCTCTTATCCAGTCGACAACATCGGTCATGGGGTTCTTGAATCTCGACCTGGTGGAGTCAGTGTCTTCGGTGAGGGAGGGTATGAGCTGGGTGTCGTCTGCGAAGGAGACTATGCTGAGACCGTGGCTACAGGTAATGGGGGCCAGTGGGGTCATGTAGACGTTGAACAGTGTTGGGCTGAGTAAGGAGCCCTGGGGTATGCCGCAGATGATACTTTTGGGGTCGGAAGTGTATGGCAGGAGGCGGGTTCTTTGGGCCCATCTGGTGAGAAAAGAGAATAGCAGTTTGAGGGCGTTGGCATGGATGCCGATGTGATGGAGTCTTTGGATGAGGAGATGATGAGAGACTGTGTCGAAGGCTGCTGACAGGTCGAAGAGGATCAGGGCTGCTGATTCGCCATGGTTGAGGATGGCTCTGATGTAGTCTGTGGCAGCTATGACGGACGTTTCTGTGCTGTGGTTCGGGCGGAAGCCAGATTGGGAGGGGTCGAGCAGGTGGTTGGACTCCAGGTAGTCTGTGAATTGGCGGTTGATGGCTTTCTCCAGTACCTTGGCCGAAAAGTTTGAGGAGCGAGATAGGGCGGTAGTCAGCTGAAGGCTTCTTTAGCAGGGGTTTTACTTCGAAGTGCCGTCAGGATTCCGGGAAAGTGGCGTTGCTGAACGCTGCGGGGGACCGATTGCTTTGTATCTGAGGTTGAAGACGCAGTGGGGGAAGGGGTCAGAAGGGCTCTGGAGTGGATGGAGGACATGATGGAAGTCGTAGTTTCGGAACTGAGTAGTGTCCAGCTGGTCAGGAGGTGAGGTGTTTTCAACGTCCTCTGGGGTGGAGAATTCTTCGACGATGGTGAAAAGTTCCTTGGTGCGGTTGGTTGGCTGGAGGCGGGTGACGAGGGCTGCTTTCTTTGCTTCTCTGATGGTGTGGTGGTGGGATTTGAGGGCCATTTTGAGGGCTGTGTGGTTGTTTGGGTCTCTCCTGTTGCGCCATAGTCTCTAGAGGGGTTTGCATTTGTGTTTCTCTGGCTTGAGTTCAGGGGTGAATCAGCTGACCTGCTTGTTGGTTCTTGTACTGTTGAAGACTTTGATGGGTGCAATGGTGTCTGTGCTAGTGGTGATCCAATCAGATTGGTGGACGGCTGCTTGATTGACGTCTTCAGATGTGTGGAGGGTGGTGGTGTTGTGGCGGTTGTTCATTGGGATTCTTTAATGGTGTTCCAGCTGCGGCGGGGGGTAGAGTGACGGTGGCCTGTCTGGTGCTAGCTATGGGGAAATGGACGATGCCGTGGTCCGTCCAGGGGAACTCGATTGTGTTGCTGAACTGGATCATGTCGCTGGACATGAAGATGGGGTCGAGGGTGTATCCGTCGAGGTGCGTAGGGTTGGTGACCATCTGTTTGAGGCCCAGGTTGTCCTTGGAGTCTAGTAGGGTGGCTGAGTTGGTGTCCGAGGGGTCTTCGAAATGGAAGTCGAGGTCACCAAAGCAGAGGTAATGTCTGGATTCCAAGGCGAGGGGGGCAGTGAATTCGGAGACGGTGTTGCAAAAAGAGGGTCAGGGTCCTGGCGGCTTGTAGGCAAGGGTTCCTCCGATAGTGGATTTGGCATCTGCTTGGAGGTGGAAGTTGAGATGTTTCATGTCTGGTGAAGGGGGGACGATGGCGAGTCGAATGGTGTGCTTGATTATGGCGATTCCTCCGCTGGGTCTGTATAGATCTCTTCCCCACGGCCCAAAACAAGAAGTTTCCTTGGCATTGTGCCATATACTTCAATCAATCAATCAATCACGGCATTTATAGAGCGCGCTACTCACCCGGGAGGGTCTCAAGGCGCTGGGGGAGGGGGTAAGTTACTGCTCGAACAGCCAGGTCTTGAGCTGCTTCCTGAAGGCGAGATGGTCCTGGGTTCGCCGAAGGTGAGTGGGGAGGGAGTTCCAGGTCTTGGCCGCCAGGTAGGAGAAGGATCTTCCTCCGGCGGTGGTTCTGCGGATGCGTGGTACGGTGGCGAGGGCGTGGCTGGTTGATCGTAGCTGGCGTGTGGGCGTGTAGAAGGACATGCGGTCGTTGAGGTACTTTGGGCCCAGGTCGTGGAGGGCCTTGTGTGCGTGGGTGAGGAGTCTGAACGTGATTCTCTTGCTGACGGGGAGCCAGTGCAGGTCTTTCAGGTGTACGGTGATGTGGCTGTGTCGGGGGATGTCCAGGATGAGTCGTGCGGAGGCGTTCTGGATGCGCTGGAGTCTCTTTTGAAGTTTGGCTGTGGTTCCGGCGTAGAGGGTGTTCCCATAGTCCAGTCGGCTGGTGACGAGTGCCTGGGTGACGGTCTTCCTGGTTTCAGTGGGGATCCATCTGAAGATCTTGCGGAGCATGCGCAGGGTGTTGAAGCATGAAGATGAGACGGCGTTGACTTGTTTGGTCATTGATAGGGAGGAGTCCAGGATGAAGCCCAGGTTGCGTGCGTGGTCCGTTGGCTTGGGTGCGGTGCCCAGGGCCGGGGGCCACCAGGAGTCGTCCCAGGCGGAGGGTGATGAGCCCAGGATGAGGACTTCCGTCTTGTCTGAGTTCAGTTTAAGGCGGCTGTTCCTCATCCAGTCGGCGACGTCTCTCATCCCGTCGTGCAGGTTGGCTCTGGCGGTAGTGGGGTCGTTGGTGAGGGAGAGGATCAGCTGGGTGTCGTCGGCGTAGGAGATGATGTTGAGGTTGTGTCGGCGTGCGATGGCTGCGAGGGGGCTCATGTAGACGTTGAAGAGGGTCGGGCTGAGTGAGGATCCTTGTGGAACGCCGCAGATGACTTCGGTGGCTTCGGATCTGAACGGGGAGAGGCGGACTCTCTGGGTTCTTCCGGCGAGGAACGAGATGATCCATTCCAGTGCTTTCTCTCGGATTCCGATGTTGCTGAGGCGCTTCACTAGGGTGCGGTGGCAGACGGTGTCGAACGCCGCGGAGAGGTCCAGGAGGATGAGGGCAGCTGTTTCCCCGTTGTCGGTTAGGGTTCTGATGTCGTCGGTGGCTGCGATAAGGGCGGTCTCGGTGCTGTGGTTGGCCCGAAACCCGGACTGCGAGGGGTCGAGGGATCCATTCGTCTCGAGGAAGGCGGCAAGCTGTCTGTTGACGGTCTTCTCGATGACTTTGGCCGGAAACGGAAGGAGCGAGATGGGGCGGTAGTTCTTGAGGTCGGTGGGGTCCGCCGTTGGTTTCTTCAGGAGGGCGGTAAGCTCGGCGTGCTTCCAGCTCTCCGGGAAGGTGGCGGTGCGGAAGGAGGAGTTGATGATGTCCCGGAGATGGGGTGCGATGGTGGCGTCGGCTTTGTTGAAGACGTGGTGTGGGCAGGGGTCGGTTGGTGATCCGGAGTGGATGGAGTTCATCGTGCGGGTGGTGTCTTCGGTGTTGATCGGGGTCCAGTTGCAGAGGGTGGTGGTGGCGGGCATTGGTTCGGCGGTAGGGTGCGTTGTTTGTGCGTTGAAGCTGTTGTGTATGTCGGTGATCTTGCGGTGGAAGAACGCGGAGAGTGAGTTGCAGAGGTCTTGCGAGGGGGTGATGTCGTTGTTTCCGGCGCTGGGGTTGGAGAACTCTTTGACGATGCTGAAAAGTTCCTTGCTGTCATGGGCGTTGTTGTCCAGTCGTTCTTTGAGTGCCGACTTCTTGGTGGCACGGATCAGCTGGTGGTGTTTGCGGGTGGCGTGCTTGAGGGCGGTCCTGTTGTCTGTGGTCTGGTCGAGTCGCCAGGTTTTCTCGAGAGTGCGGCAGTTCTTCTTGGATTCCTTGAGTTCGTTGGTGAACCAAGGGGTTTTCTTGCTTCCGGGTCTGCTCCGATTGGTTCTCTGAGCACAACATTTTCAGTTCAACACAGACCTTGTTTTATGCGCTGCTTTTGAGAGACCTGCGGAATGTATGAAAGGATCAGGCACAGCTGATCCTACTTGCCCCTGGCTAGATGAAAAGTATTTCTAACTGTTCTTTTGTAACTCCGTACTTGGCTCCTCTTCCAGTCCTCTATTGAGAGAGCCCCCATGTCACAGCAGTTGGATCAGGTCCCTCATCCCAAACTTCAAACACTAAGGCTGCACTTGTGGAAGTTGAGTGGTGGAAACTAGAGACCTGCTCACTGCCTGAAGTTGCAGAATTAATCTCGGCTGCTGTGAAATCAACCACAAAATCCATTTATGCATCAGCAGGAAGATGTTGGTTCACTGTTGTGAGTCGGAAGGCCTGAACCCCTTTAAGTCCAGTGTTTCCTTCTTTATACTGTTTCTTGCTCAGCAGGAGCTGGGAGTGGCTACTGTAAAGAAATATTTCATTGCTCTCCCCTCCATCGGGTTTCTCCCTAAACAGCCTTCCTGTTTAAACCTCCACTTGCAGCACGTTTTCTTTACTTGTTTCCATTGCTACATTGATTGAGATTTTAATCTCCTCATGACATGCCCATTCGAACTGATGTACATTTGCAAAGTTCAACTTCTGACTTTGAAAACTATTTTCTTAGTGGCTATAAATTTGGTTGGTAAACTTCAGGCCTTCTCAGTCCCGCCACCATTTATAGTAATCTAACCAGCAGGTGCGGCCTGCACTGATCGGAGGTTGGGGGGCGGGAGGGGGGAGGACGCATGAGGTAGGGGAAGGAGGCGAGGGGGGGGGACGCGGGGGAAGCGGCTAAGAAAAAATTAAATTAAAAATGTACCTTTTTGCCGCTTCCTCGCCCGCCTCTCCTCCGTAGTCCTCCCTCGCTTGGAGTCGGCCATAGGAAGCACACCCAGGCTCCCAGTCAGCCAATCACGCTGCCTTAGCAGCGTTGTGATTGGTCTGAGCACCGTTTTCCGGTGCTCAGACGCTGACTGGAAGCCTGGGCATGTTCTCCACGTACGCTGCGATGCAGCCTGCATGGAGAACATGCGAAGTGCGCATGACTGTTTTGGGCGGCCCTAGAGGACCGTCCAAGCAGTCATTGCGCACTTTAAGAGGGTGAAACCACTCCTCCCCTGCCTCCGCCCCCTCACGCAAAGCTGGAGGCGGAAGTAGGAGAAAATAAAATAACGAGAATTATTTTATTTTCTCTGTCTTTCGTTGCAAAAAGGCAGTGGGGCAACACTCCTCCGCCTTAGCGGAGGAGCCGCCACTGCAAACCAGAAAAACTGTTTTCATCACCTGCCCTACCTGAAGTGGTATCTGCTTTCATGCGAGCCAGTTGATCACTCTTGATCCTTCTTCCCTTCTTGTCTCACAAAAGTGGAGGTGCAACCATATAAACTAATCCCCAGGCATGGAGTGTCTTATGTCAATAATAAGAGTGAATTATCAGCTCTTTAGAAGAATAAAGTGGTAACAAGGTGTACGATCTCACATTGGGATCTTTTGTGCCTTGACCAAGAGAGAGACTCTGGCAGGCATTTTTGCTCATCCCACAAGCTCTATGGCGGCGTCCATGTCTCTCACCAGAGGTGTTCCAGTGTTTGACATCTGCCAGATAGCCACATGGACATCCTTCCATGCTTTTGCTAACATTGTCTCACAGCTCAGACTTGCTGTGAGGTATACTTTGCCAGGGCAATGTGCCGTTAATTCCGAATTTAACTAGCCCTACTTAGTATCTCCTCGCAGAGGGTATTGCTTTGGCACTCGTTTATTAGGTGAGGAATCTGCAGAAAGAAGTATCCATCAGATGGTAAAAGTTACATGCTTTTGGTTACAATCTCTCTCATGGCTAATGTATCTTCCTGGATTCCTCACTGCCCTCCTTTCTCCCCTAATGACTTAGTTCTGTAATTAGTAAGATTCCAGTACGTGCAAACAGTTCATATATTAAACTTATTGTCGTTGCTTTCTCGATCCTGCTCTACAAGAAGTATTGGGATGGAATTGACACCAGCGAGCACATTGCCATCCAATATGACCCAATGTCGTTGCATCCATGGCAGACAGAGTAGTGGCTAAAACCACATGGAACCTCATGGCGCTTGGGAGATATTGCTGGGGGGAAAACTTTCAGGATCCACTCATAAAGTGATGATCAGTGAGAAGATAAAGTATCCACCCGAAATGTTTTTACTAAAGTGAAAACTTTTTTTCAGCTACATAGGGGAGAAAAGAAGATTGGTTCTTCATTTGCACAATTAGCCACAGTTTCTTGCGGTGAGTTGCTGACTACTAGCATTTAGTCAGGTTGATTGAAATCACAAACAACCTTTCAGAGGTGATCTCATTGATCCCCATTGGTTTATTGTGTTTATTTGGTTAGTACTCGTGGCATGGTAAATCAATTGTGTTGGCACAGCAAAATACAGTAGATGACAGTTCTTGAGAGCAAAGGCACAAGACTTTAGTGTAATGAAAGGAACCAATGAAATCCATTTGGATATAAGACTGTACCGAGATTTTAACATCAAAATGGTACAGAAGTCTTCAAAGGACTTTAAACCTTGGCTTCAATCTATGCTAAATCGTAGAAAAGAAATTCTGTTCGAATGTTTATGGACATGATCGGACTTTAGGTGTTGCAAATTAAGACAAGGTAGCCGTATTCTCTGTATTGAATAGTTGTTTCCCCAATAACTATTATTTACCCAAATTTAACAGAAAATTGGCAAGCGTTTTCTGTTTTCTCCATTTCAATCCAAATCTTATCTACACATTTAAACGTTTCTTAAATCATTTTCTGTAAGATCAACCTTTGCTATACCTCTTTTGAAAAATACCCGGTTGGGGTGGGTCATCCTAGAAGTAATGGAGCTGGAATGCCATGTTCCAGCAATTTTACAGGTATTGTTTGCTCTCGAAAGCAGAAGTAAAAAGTCAGTCTGAAGTGAGTTTGCCCTCTGAGACAGTTTTGTGTTGACACTAATAGTCTCTTAGGAGCTTGTCATTGATATGCATAGCTGTAAAAAGAAATTCTCAGACCTGAGACAAGCCTACTCATCTCATTCTGCAAAATTAAATCATTTATAATAGAATCCCCGGAAAATGTGTTCAGATACCCTTTGCAAATTTAAAAGTGATCCTACCCATTGTTCCAGCATATACCAGATTGATAAAATCAAAGCTGATTCAGTCGAATCCCTTGACACAGACTCCTACTTGAACAAAGTCCACCTTTGCACCAGACAAGAGTCCTAGACTTGTATTACACAAAGGGCCCTAGAGGTCCAGCAGGCATGTGAGTCCGCTTCCTGCACCCCGGGCACTTTGGTATTATAGAAGGACTGTAGACTCTTGTGCAGCCGCTTCTCTAAAGTAGATCGTTGCGGGACACGTAGTGCTGATGAGATTGCAAGGCACCATTCCCTTATTTGCATGGGATTGTGGCCCCATGAAAATGAGACATTTGTTTTCCTCTTAGCTGTATTACAGGCACTGTGGCAAAGAAGCAGTTAGCTTGTGCACTGACTGCTCCACAAAAAAGTGTGGCACAGTCAGTGCAGTGCATCTCCGAAATAGGAGCGAAAGGTTGTCCAAGTTACCCCCAGGAGCCCCTGCAGGAAGGCACGGTCACTCACTGCACCAGCCAGCAGGAGGATATCTGCCCCTCCCCCCGCTTTGTAATACAGGCAATGTTTCCACCAGAAAGCCAAGCTAGACTAGCTGCTTCATATAGCTGGGCTGCTTTTCACTAATGCTCTGCCCCCAGGGCAGGTGTGAGTTTTTCAGCTGGGCTGGGGGCAATGCATGAAGTGTAATAGGGCACTTTGACCTGGCCTGTGCCCGTCACACTTTGTTAGATCAAGGAATGGTAGCTGACCTCTAACTAAGTGTTTGGGCAAGGATCCCTAAAGAATTGCGTTGTTGCTGATAGTGTCAATTGATTAATCCCAGGTTCCTATGGATATTGTGTTGCCTTTTTTTCATTGACTTGATAGCATAAATAGAAGCATAAGTATGGTTGCAATTATTTGAAATGAAATTGAGATTTATAACGTACACTAATACCCGAGGGTGTCTAGGCGCGGTGTTACTGCTGAATTGGCTAACCAGAAAGGGATGTTAGATAAGTGCGTTCGGGTTAATTGTTGAACAGCCAAGTTTTTAAAAGTTTGCAGAATGCCAGAAGATTGCTTTCCTTCTTCAGTGTCAGAGGGAGAGAGTGCCACAAGCTAGCAGTGCCCGCCACAAAACTTCTCCCCCGACCCCCTCCATGAGGCAGTTTTAGCCCTAGGGATTACCAGATTGGAGGAGGCCATTGACCGAAGCTGCCTCTCTGGGATGTACCACCTGAAACTCTGTGTAAAGTAATCGGGGCCAAGCCCATGTAATGCTTTAAAGGCAATACAGAGGGACTTGAATTCGATTCGTCTTTTAACTGGTAGCCAGTGCAGAGATGGAAGAGCATGGGTCACTGACTAATGTTTCGGGATAGCAAGCAGCAGGCGAGCTGCTGCATTTTGGAGGACCTGCAATTTATTAAGATATCGTGATTGTATATTGAGAAAAAGCCCATTGCAGTAATCAATTTTAGACAGTATGAGTGCTGCAACCACAGCTTTCTGGAGCTCTAATGGAATGAAAGGTAATATTTTCCTGAGGGTTTTAATCATAAAGAAACAGGAAGAGGTGATCGCATTGATTTGTCCTCCGAAGGACAGATTGGTGTCAAAGTAAACTCCTAAGTTTTTCATCTTTGGATTGGCTCGGGGATTTCTCCCAATTCCTGTGATCACCAACTTGGTGTCCCGAAGGAGTTATCTCACCTGAAGAGAAGCACCGTAGTTTTACCTTAATTCAGCTTCAGGCAGTTTTGGGACATCCAATTACCTACTTCGCGCATACAATTGTGGAATCTTGACGCTGTGTTCGTTGGATCCCCTGCAAAGGATGCCACGATTTGCGTGTCGTCGGCGTATGATACTGTCTTAAAACCGAAGGTGAGCAGAGTGGAGTGACATAGAGGTTGAAAAGGGTCGGACTCGGCGAGGAACCCTGTGGCACCCCCCAAGGAAAAGAGAACAACGGGGACTTGTATCCCCCAAGCTCCACCAGTTGCTCTCTATCACTGAGAAAGGACTTCAGTAGATCCAGCGCCCTACCCCTAATGCCCAGGGAAAAGAGACGGCTAATAAGAATGTCGTAATTGACCATGCCGAAGGCCGACGAGAGGTCCAGCAGGATCAAGGCCGACTTCCCGCCTTTATCCACGACCTCTCTTATTTCCTCCGATACATTGATCAGGGCCAACTCTGTGCTATGTAGACTCCTAAAGCCATATTGAGAGCTATCCAGAAGTTTACTCTCATTAATAAACTGGGTAAGCTCTATATTCATGGCCTTATCCACAATCTTGGCTGGCAGAGGCAATTGGGAGATTGGCCTATAGCTGTTCGGGTCTTTATAGTCCAAATTTGCTTTTTTCAGCAACGGGAGAATGGATGCCCTCTTCCATTGTAGAGGAAAATATCCCTCGGTAAGTGTAAGGATGGAGGGCAGGCCATTATCCCAAATGAAGCCGTTCAATTTGGTCTATGAACTGAAGGAGAAAATCAACTTGGATCTGACTTGTAAGCCTCATTGCCATGGCTATCCTCTGCATGTTTTCAGTACATTTACCACTATGAGGCTTTGGTGGTTGGAAACTATGTCCTGACGCTTAAGTGCGTTCTTCTGTAGGCGTGCTATCCTGAAAAGAGCCAACCATGTTCCACACTGCAACTGAGACAAGATATCATGACCTTTATGCACCTAAGGGTCACATTTGTCATCATTGGTGTTTAAATGATGGATATTATTTAAATGCTTTTTTTTTTTTTTTTTAGAAAATCCATTTCATGTTTCTTATTTTTGGTTAAAAAAAGTCTTTTTTTATTACTTTCACAGAAATCACAGTGAGGGTCAAGGCAACAATGTTTTTCTCCTACCCAGTACATAAAAATGGATAAAGAAATATGCAATTCATGTTTATTCTTCATGAACTTGAAACAGTCTCTTTACTTACAAGAGTCTCTAGACTAGTGGATGGTTGAAGTAATGTTTCTATAATCTAGGTACCCCTCATTACCTGTGGAGAAAGTGTGCCTGCTTTAGGTGAATTCTCTTACTAACAACTAACTTGATTTCTGTATCCCTCTTTTATTGTTAATTGACTCAAAAGTTCTTGCATTGGTTGAATGTGTATGGATATTTGGAATTGAGAGTACTTAAGAGTTTTGTGCAGGGTTTTAGTCGGTAAAAGTGTAAGGCAACGCACAATGTGAGTATGCCACTTTATTTGGAATTGGTGGAGCTATGGTAATTTATAGTTTAGGTGTTCGGGAAGCATGGCCCATGTTGTTGATTTATGAAGCACTTGATGTAGCACAAGTGATTCTTTGAAGTGTTGAGCGAAATGAGGAAATTGGGATCATGGGAGTAAAGCAAATCTCGTTTATTTTTTTGCCACTATTTTTGTAAATGTTTGTTGATATTCATCAACATATTACATAAACTGAAACTATTTGAGAATAAAGAGTCTGTCTACAGTATATAGGATCAATTTTGTCACAGTGAAACAGAGAACACCAGTGATATCATGTTTGATCTTTTGCCTATGCTTTTCAAACCCTGACCATCAATTGTCACAATTGTCATACAGGCAGGTGCCCCCACCCCACTTTTCCGTTCTAATTAGGTCTGTTCCGGATTACCAAGCATGTTTTGTTTTTACTGTCATGGTGGTTTAGTGACGGGTGGGTTATTCAGCTGTTGCATCATCTCTGCCCACTCCACCTGATCCTCCATTAGCTTATTATATTTCCAAGTAAGTTTTATATACTGCTCTTTGGATAATTCCCATTATAGTAAGTCATAGGTCATACTTTGAAGTACTTGGTCTAGCCCTATAGATTGCAATTCGCCCCTTGGCTAAGCTAGACCCAAGAAATGCAAATCGAATCTTCATTTTATTTTTCTTCTTCTCAGAGAGTAACCCCAGTGGGCACACCACACCCAAAGCCCTATTTGACAATGTTTTGCAAAGAATCTTTACATCTGTGTTTAGCATTGACAGTGGTTCATAACCTCTATTATTTTTTATAGGAAATAATTGATCTTAAGTGTTTTGAAATCTAAATACATTATTTGCCTTCGTTTTCATTAGTATTTATGACTTGTTGAAATAATTCATCGATTGGAACAACATGGACCACCTGCAACAAACCAAATTTAATTGGGAAGTTGATTATATACAGTGTATTGAAAAAACAGCCTTTTTAAGTTTGCAATGTATAGGATAAAACAATAGGTCAGATTCTTCCTTATTTGTAATGCATATCATGGCAGTCTGTAATGTTTTGGTAGCACTAAATTACCAGTATGAAGGGAATGCTAAGGTCTGCTTGTGATTTAAAACAATGGGGAGTTTTATGATCCGCAATCCGTATTTTTTCTTCTACTGCAGTTGTTTTGTAAAGATGCAGATAGTTCATAATACCCTCTATATCCTTGATAGATTTGGCTCAACTTAGTTGTCTAAATAGAGAATTTGTGAGAGTAAAAAATACGTAAATCTTTGACCAATTTTTGTGACGGTTCCAGGCAATAAACAATGGGGATGAAAGCACACTGAATTTGGCGATAAAGCATCTGCATTAGTGGACAGTTCACATTGTGATGATGCAAATTAGATTGAATAAAAGGGCAAAAGAAGGTAAGCAAATTGTATACCTTCTGTTTGATCCCACAACCTTGTGGTGAGCAACTACTTGCCTGTTAGTGCTGGTTTAAATTTAACTCAGATAGTGTTGCACGATCGCTGTAGTTAAAGAAATGGCTTATTTCAAATGTGAAGGACCACAGAATTCATGCTGGCCAAAGACTTCTCATCTTAGGGCTAACCCTACATAGAAGCTTTGTAGAATATTTACTGTTTTCCAAAACTGTTGGCAGGCTACGAAAGGCCACTATCATTTGAAAAGTAATGCAGCATCCATAACGAAGTACTGCAGCAGAAAATGAGCTTAAAGATATTTTGCTCATAATACGGACGATAATCATTAAAAAAAAAAAAAAAGCCTCACAGTAGCGAACTCAAGAAACCTTACCCATTCGTTTAAGCACAATATTGAAAGGATGATTAAGCGCTAATGTTAGATACATTTCTATTTGTCAATATCTGCTTCATAGTAGAAAACCATGCTGTTAAATGCAGAGAATAACTGTAGAACTTTGTGTAGGAAAGTGCTCCTTTTACATGGTTACCCCCCACTTTTTGCCTGACATTTGATGCACTTTGATGTGCCCTGGGTCCCTGCCAATCAGGTTCCCAGGGCCGGAGTTCTTTCCCAAAACTGTACCTCTGTACCCACAGTTGGCACGTCTCTGTGGTAAAGGGTACCAAGGGCACTGTGACCAGAAAAGGCCTCGAAGGGCTGCAGCACCAATTGTGCCAACCTTAGAGACCCTGCACCTTAAAACCCACCCACTGCCATTGCAAGCTGCGTGCTCTGGTGCAGAGAAAAGTGAAGAGTAGACATAGCACGCATCCATGTGTGCCATGCCTGCAACCCACTGCCTATGGCCTAGGTAAGTCAACCCTCTAGCACGGTGCGCTAGATCAAAGATGAGGGTACAATTGCAGCGACCAGCCCTGGTGTGGTTCCTTAATGGCTACCCGCCATTTGCCACTACCAGACAGGATTCTGGACCCCTGGGTAGAGGGCCTCAGCTCTCTGGGTCCAGAAACAAAGCCCATCCTGGGCAGAGGTGTCATGCCTCGTCCCCCAGGATGGGCTGGGTCGATGAAGGGGAAGCTTCAAAGGCCTGCCACCTTTGTTTGCTGACCCTGCCTTTAGCTGCCCCCCAGCAACTGGCTCCCACCGGTTCTGACCCCCACTTTGAGCAGGAGAATCAGCGGAAAAACCAAGTCAGGACGAGAGGTGTGCCCACCTTTACCAACCCCACCCCTCAGGTGTGGGAGGCGAGGTGATGCAGACATCTCAGTCCCCTCCATCTTGAAGATGAGGACACAGCCAATCAGAGAGAGGCTAATGCCCCCCCCCCACTGGAGGGTGGCATTAAAGGGGGTGTACTCACCCCCAGGAGGGGATTCATTGGTCCCAACCTGCACACCCCAGTAACGCCCCTAAATTGAGTATTTAGGGGCGACCCTGAACCGTGCCGCCTCAGGATACGAGAAGAAGAAAGAAGGACCGAAGAGCTGTGCTGACAAAGGAAGAAGAGGACACCAACTGCTTTGGACCCAACCGTACCGGCCTGTCCCGACTACAACCTGCAACCAGTGAAACCCCGGAATGTCCAGCAGCCATCCACGACCAGGAGGACCTGCCCTGCCTTCACCAAAACAACTGTCTCCTGTGAGCACCGGATTTGCTCAAATTGAAGACTCCCACCCAGAACCCGGATCCATGCAACTCTGCACCCAACGCCCACGGCCCGAGTTCGAGTGGCCCAACACCACGAGGAGGTCTCCCCGGCTATCCCTACCTGGGATCCGGTTATCCCTGACCTGCCTTGACCTTCTACCCGACGCCTGCAACCTCAACCTGAGGGGTCCCCCTGACCACGACCAGAGCTGGTAAGAAGATCCGGCACCTAAAGACACACCTGCACCAGGCACCCAAACGCCTTGAGTGGCCCAACCAGCGGCATCCAGGCATCCCGCAAGAGCCAAACTTACCTCTCCTGCCTGTGGTAGCCCTCAAGAAACCTCCTTGCCCGAGCCTGTAGCTTTTCTTCCAAACCAGAGATCGCCTTTGAAAACTACAGGGCTCCTGACGTCTCCTTGGCACTCTGCATCTGGCCGCCTCCGTGCCGCTGGTGGTGCAGCTCCTGTGCTGATTGTTGGCCCGTGCTGTGCTGATCCTAAGCCTAGGAACTTTGCTCCCACAACCCAGTGTCCTGCTCCTGAGCAGCCCCTGACCGACGGCCCCCTAGCCCCTTTGGTTAACACTGGGGCTCCGCACTCTGCACCCGGCCGCCCCAGTGCCGTGGGTGGTGCAATTTGAGTGCCTCCTGGAACCTTTGGGAACCTTGGTTCTAACCCCAAACTGCTAGCCTTGCAAGTTGTTTACTTACCTGCAAACCGGTAACATTCTTTCCTCCCATAGGAATCCATTTTTTGATTTCCTCCTTAAAATATTTTGTGTTGAACTGATGACTTTTGTATGGAAACCAAAGTAACCTTGCTTTGAATCCAAAACTGTCTTACTTACCTTTGTATTGTAGGACCCACGGTGCGATATCTAGACATACCACCCCGAGTGGTTGATGTAACTAAAAAGTAATGCAAAAGTAATCTAAAGTAATTTCAATGTATTTTGGACCGTTTTAAAAACCAATACGAATCTGTAATGATTCTAATTCCATCCACAATTGCATCTATGTGTAAATCCTTGCATTTTAAAGTGTATTTTACCTACCTGTGATGAGTTCTGCTTGGTTCTAGAAATAAAACCCAAGTACACCTTTTTATACTTACCTAATTGGTCTGGATTTAGCCTCTGAGTGTGTGCCATCAGATATTGATTGAGTACAATAAATTAGTAACACACCCTCTTGATAAGCCCAACTTCTCAACCACACTACCACAAATAGAGTTTAGAGATTATCTAATTTAGCCTCTGCTATAACCCTGGGGTTCCACTGGACAACATGAGTTGCTTTATCGGGTGCACCAGATTTTACTTTAGTGCGTCAAAGTGTTGCAGCCAGTGGGGCCTGCTTAGCTCATCTTGGAGTATTTTTGAGAATAGACATTCTTGGTCAGCCTAGAGGCTTGAGTCACACAGTTTATTAATGATAGTGTGCGCACCATGATGCGAGTATTGAAATGTCTCTTCTGCCAATTCAGGTCTTGGTTGAGGAAGCAGTTAATGTGCTTGTGACATTTTTTGTATACCTTCGTTCTGTGACGAAATTGTTTATGGATTAGCTATGTGTTAGTATTCCTGGTTGGTGCCCAGTCATGGACCCATTTGATACTTGCAACGTGACTATTTATCTTGATGTTTGTCTTGATCATTTGCATGGCTATCCACCACTAATATGACTTAAAAAATATATTTCATCAGCCACACAAATGACTACACATTTACAATTCCTTGTTGCCTTTACTGTCTCAGTTGGTGAGGCAACCTGAATAGCAGTGATTCTCCGGCCTTGCGCCTCCAGTAGCGTTTAGATTATCAGATTTTGCAACCAGGCCAGTAAGAGCTCTGGCATTGTAAGAGCCTTAAACAATATTTAGTTTCTACCCGTTCGAGCTGAACAGCACCATTACTTTTGCTAGTGATTTCTTCATGATTGCACTTAACCCCTGACGAATTTGTCATTATTTTCTTCAGCTTTATTTTTGCTTGATCACAAAGTGACACCTGCTCTAATAGGGCAGACATTTTTTGTCCACAGTTCTAGTTGTCTTCCCGTCTATATCTTCACGTATCTTCAGAGTGTGCTTTCTGCTTGTTTATCTGTAGTGTTTGCTTCACTTTTGGTTACCAGAGGCCGTGGTTCTAGCTACTTAAACAAAGGCTTCCATTAGTCACGTACTGCATGTGCTGGCACGGGGGTTGGAATTCATAACTGTGCATTGTAACTTTAAAGATGGGGAAGCGCCTGTTGAGGTTGCTCGAAGCTTGCATCCTCGTTTTTTCCCCTGCTAGGATATTCCCTTATAAGAGCATCTGTCAAAGTTCCACTGTGTTCCATCCTTTATTAACATTCACTCGACTAAGTGCTTTTTATTTAAAGCAGAACAGCTTGCGATGCCTCGGAGCAAACAAATGAATCTTAAAATTTACCGATCAAAGAGATGTACTTAAAGCTTGATGACGTGAACTTGCTACTTGGTGGCTATTTTTAGCTTATTCTAGGTGCAGCAGGGCTGTAATGCCAAAGAACGAATGATTCACTTTAAATCGACTGTACTGTCTGCAACACCACCATCTAAAACGACGCTAACCGTACTTTTTGGGGGCCCATACCGATGCCTTAATATATCATAATTACAAAACCGCATTCCCTTGTCTCAGAACTAAGACTTTTCCTACCGCTCGTGAGCAGCTTTGGGATCTGTATGCTAGAGTTAAAACAACGATCAGATGTGTTGCACCACTCTCTGCCATCCTTCTTGCCTCTTGCTCGAATCAGTTCGCTACTATGATTTCACTGAGAATTAATGTGCAAGCTGCATCAGCTACAACACCAAAAACACTTTTTTCAAATGTTTGTGACATCCAGCTCGCCTTGGCAGGTGGTCTATCACTTGGAAAGAGGCGAGGTAGAATTCATCTCAGTCGCATGCAGAGAATAAATATGTTGAAAGGGAGCATAGAAAGAATAGCGAGCTTTTGGAGAAATTCCATGTTAAGAACGAACCATTCTGACCCCCGCCCCTATTTCGCCCACAATTTGTCAGTTGATTCACTGTGACGTCCAATACTGGTTGCAGCTGAATTGACCAAAAATATGAATATTGCCCTATCAGACTTTGTACAATCGTACATTTCTCTAGTGCAGACAGTAACAAGAGTTTGTCTTCATTACTGAATGTGTCACGGTATAGGAAATCTAAAATAGGCTTTCTCCAAGGTTTTATGCTTAATTATGTAGGTAAACAATCTTAAAACATGCTCAGTGCTCCCCATCGTTAGTTGAAAAACACCTGGCAGCCATCAATTATTCCATTCTCTACCAAGTAATCTTTTAACCATGAGTCCAGGATTTCCCCGCCAGATCCAAATGAGATGGGGCTGTAATTGGGTGGGTCAATCTTGTTGCCTTTTTTAAAATAAAATGTATATGGATTTTTTTTTCTCAACCAATTAACTGAGCATGTTCACTGAATCTTGTTGCCTTTTTAAAATATTGGAGATGTTGATTCCATGCCAATGCGAGGGCAATAATGAACCCAGTTCTAGGATACTGTTATAAAGTGTTGTCAATAATATGGACCAGATCTCAGAATTGTGTGTGCAAAAGCCGGTTTGTGTGACGTCTTGTCCCGGCATCCTACCATTTTGAGCAATCCTAGTTCCTCCGCTTCATTTGGGGCAGTATCAATACTGGTACATTGTTCTATCTAGGCCTCATTTTGGCGGAAGCTGTCCTGACATTTATTATAGCTACATCATTGCCCTATCAATTTGCAAAGTTTATATACCAGGGATTTACCTTTACTTTTCAACTTTCTTCCTATTCAATTTCCAGAACTCTGTCCATTCACTCCTAAATAAGACCTTTTGCAATTCAGAGCAAATATTTCTCAGAACCACCGACTTTTTCTAGAGTAAAGGATTTTTATGTATGATTAGCTCTGCTGTCCCAGAGGTAGCCCGGCCCAATCATTTCTTTTCTACTTGCAGCAGTTAGCAGATACCTTTCTACTTTTCTCTAATTGTCACCATACCATCTTGGTACAACGTGCTTTGCATTATACCTATTTGAGATAGACCATTTCTTTGATAATACAATCCAGTGCACTTTCAAAGGTTTTGCAAATAAATTTGAGAATCACTTTTATCCTTTATCATTTCTTCCAGAAAATTTAAATTCTGGATTAGCTTTGCGCAAATAACTGGATATATTATTCAAACTGTTGTCCCAGCTTTTTCTACGTTTCTCTGTTTGCTCAACCACAGTAGGTTCCGATTTACAAGTGCGCGCAAAGCCAGGTTGTGTTGGTTCCTCAATTGCGTATCCTCAGAGTAAATATTAATATCAATGGGTCGTGGTCGCTGTTGGGTAATATGTCCAACCTCAAGTCTAAAATCGCATCACCGGACCAAAATTCAGCAAATATATAATCTGCTTTATTTTCATATCTCCCTCTTCTAAAGGTGAATCGTGTTGGTATAAGATGGGAAGAGTTTACAGTTTTTCCTTAGTTTACAGATGCTCTGCAAATATAAAATGCACCACCTGTAAAGAAGCAAAACTTTCCTCTTGTCACTGCCTTTGCAAGGAAGGCTTGGCAAGATTATATGGTTTCTGAACTGAGTTTATATGAAATTCTGCCAGGCAAAGAAGTTATGGAGATGTATCCAAGGTTTATGCCTCAATAATGTCCAATTTTCTTATCAATTGTGGAGTTTGCTTTTGTTTTTATAACACCTTGAATCTTTTGCGCAAAATGTTACACTGGGTGGGAGTGCTCCTAATGTGCTTCTAAACCCATTCAGGTTAATGATGGTAAGGGTACTTTATCATTCAAGAAAGAAGAGTGACCCTCATTATAGATGATCATAAATTCTTTTGTATATGTGACAGGTGGACCATTTTCACCATGTCATTGTCAATGAATTCAAGATTACTTTGGAAATTCCATGGATCAAGTTTCAGTACAGCGTACATAGACATATTGTTGATAGTATCAATGGCACGTAGCACAGATGGTCGCATCCGGGGGGGAAGATACCATGGGGTCACAAGTATTCAGAAGCATATTACAGTGAGGAGGGAGCATGGGGCATAGCACCGATTCCCAGTGTGCATATAACTGGGGTCAGTCCTCTCACTCCGTGGCAAGGGGAGGCCCACTTTCTACATCCAACCCACTCTCCTCGCCATCAGTTGTATCCTGCGAGGACGACTCCCTCTTCGCCAACCCAGAGGAACACAACTCCCGCCAAACCATTAGGTCTTCTTGCAGCTTCTCGTCCCTTCGGGTGAGTTGCATGTGTGTTTCTTCGGCTAGGGACCACTCTCGGACATCTTTAAGCCAGATGGGCACTTCTGGGCCCCTCCGCCCCATCCAGGTTATAGCTACCCTTCGCCTAGCGAGCACTAGCATTAGTTGTAGGAGTTTATATGGGAGTTTCCTATTCTTTGGCTTCCGGGCAAATGCAAGTAAACAATTCAAGGGTTCAAGCTGCATCCGAATGCCTGTAGCCGCAACAATCCTGGCCACCACCTCTACCCAGAACTGCTTGACCAGTGGACAATCCCAAGCTAAATGTAAAGAGCCTGCTTTCTCTGTGGCACATCTAGGGCATCTATCTCCCTTATCAGGCGAAATGCGGTTCAGGGATACCGGGGTTAGGTAGGTACGATGCAGGAAGTTAAAATGTGTTAATTTAAACCTGGCATTGCAGGAGACTTTTCGCGTGAGGGCGCCTATGCGTGCCCATTGTTTCTCCTCCAGCTGAAGAGAGAGATCCTTCTCCCATGCAGCCCGAGATGGCGGCACCGGAGGGGCAGAGTCTTGTTTCATAGCCTTGTAGAGGAGAGAAATCAGTTTGCGACCTGTACCGCACATGAGCAGGATATCTAGGGCGTGTGTGAGGGGTGGAATATCTGGGAACTGTGGCCAGGTGGTTTTCACTAAGTCCTGAATTCCCCGGAAGTGTAGGAATTGACCCTGTCCGAGGCCAAAGTTCTCTTCTGCTTGCTCGTAGGTGATGAAGGTCTTGTTGGGAAAAAGGTCGGCAAGAACTTCGCATCCACCCTCCCTCCAAGGTTGAAAGGACATGTATCGCCCCATGTCTATGAAGGGGGCCAGTATCCAAATCGAGAGCTCCCTGTGAAAGGGTGCTTTCCGTAGGACTTTTTCGACAAAACGCTGCCATATACCGGCTGTATGTCGCACTATGTAGGGAAGAGATGCGTCGGACCCCCTGCCCTGCATCAGAGCTTCCTGCAGTGCCGGAGTATCCACCCTGTCGGAGAGAAGGCGTTTCTCCCAATTGTCCGCGTCTGTCAGCCAGCGTGCCGCATGTTGCCGTTGGGCCGCGAAATAATATAAGTCGAAGCGTGGGGCTTCCAAACCGCCCTCCTCATAGCTTCGTATAATAGTGTTGAGAACTACTCTACTGCGCCGGCCTGCCCAGAGCAGGGACGTGAGCAGCATGTTGAGGGTTTTGAAGACACGTGACGGCAGCGGACATAGGGAATTCTGGAGTACATATAGTGTCCTTGGAAGCATCACCATCTTAGAGATGGCCAGCCTACCCATCAATGACAGCAGAAGAGTATTCCAAAATGTCACCGATTGTTGTAGAGACGCGATTATGCGGTCCACATTCCGGGATAACGCCTGTGTGTCCGGGGCCACCTGTATCCCAAGGTAGCGGAATCCCACCTGTTTCCAAAGCAGTCCCAGGTCTGGAAGATCCCCCAGGGGCACCGAGGTCAGTCCCGCCAACGGGAAGATCAGGGACTTACCGCGGTTGAGTCGCAAGCCAGAGACCTCACCAAACCTGTCTAAGTAGTGCAGCAGGACCGGTAGTGCGTCCCGGGGAGAAGTCAAGTAAAACAGGGCACCGTCCGCGTATAGGGAAATGATATGACTCGTGCCACCCAATGTAATTCCCCATCGTTCCATGTCGGTCCTGATCCGGACCGCGAAGGGCTCTATGGCCAGGGCAAACTAAGGGCGAGAGGGGACACCCCTGACGAGTGCCCCTTCCCAGTTGCCAGTCCTCCGATCTCGCTCTCCCTAGTTTAACCCTTGCGCGGAGTGCTGTATACAAGATGCGAATCCAGCGACAAAATTTAGGGCCTAACCCCACGGCGCATAAGACCTCGTGAAGGTATCCCCAATCCACCGTGTCGAACGCCTTGGCAAGGTCAATGGAGACCAAGACCATATGTTCCTCTCGATCATGCACCTCATGCATGATATGATTAAATCGGCGCAGATTCATCGCTGTGTTTCGTCCCGGTATGAACCCACACTGGTCCTCATGGACCAAGTGAGGCATGTAAGGCGCTAATCGGGTAGCCAAGAGCTTGCATAAGATTTTAACATCTGTGTTTATCATCGTAATCGGACGATACGATGAGGGCTCATGAGCATCCCCTCCAGGCTTTTAAATCATGCATATTTCCCCCTGTGTCATACTCGGTGGGGGGGGGGAACTCCGCGTTCAAACGCCTCGAGGTAGACCTGCAACAGGAGGCGGGGAAGCGTGCCCATGAAGGCTTGATAAAACTCCGGGGGGGAACCCGTGGCTCCCTGGGGTTTTGGCGCGCGGCAAGTGCTGCAGGGCAGATTGTATCTCTCCCAGCGTTAGGGGTTCGTCGAGCTCCTTCTGTGCTGACTTGGGGATAGCGCGTAGTGGCAGGTCTTGGAGGTAAGGGAGATAGGATGCCTCGGAGATCGCAGGGTCCGCGGTATAGACCGTCTGCAGATGGGATTTTAGGACCCGGAGAAGTCCCACCTCTGAGTGGACCAATCCTCCCGTGGGCTCCCGCAAAGCCACGATCGTGTAAGGGGCACGTTCCCTCCGGAGTATCCAAGCCAAAACCCGGCTCGATTTATCTCCTTCCCTATGAAGGCGTCTGTACTGTGTGAGGGTGTATTTGTCGAGCCTTTCCCAAATGTCATGGATACGTTCCTGGATGCCACGCTCCCCACCCCTCCGCGTCAGGGGCCTCGCGAGTCTGTAGTTCCAAGAGGTGACGCTCTTCCTCCTGCAATTCCCGTTGGAGCTGTTTCCGGACCCCGTATGTAAGGCCTATGCAGGCTCCCCTTACTACCGCTTTGAGGGCTTCCCACTTCGTGGCTTGTGATAAGTCCGCCCCGTCCCAATTTAGGTCAATATAATCATTTATGGCATTTTCTATGTGATGCTTCCCTACTGGGTCCTCAAGAACCTCTGCTGGCAACCTCCAAGTCCGTGGGCGAGTTATCGGGGGCCCCCCCAGTCCACTACACACGCCACAGGGGAGTGGTCAGATAGGAATCGTGCTTGACGGGTCACCTCAAAGGACATAGCCGCATCAGGATTAGCGAGTAAAATCCTGTCTAAGCGACTGTATGTATTATGAGTGGACGAGAAACAAGTATACACTTTCTGGGCTGGGTGTCCCTGGCGCCATATATCGTGAGCCCCTATATTCCCCATGACCTCTCGGAGTTTCGTCGTCATCCTAGGTTTCGTACCAGTGCGGGGCGGGAACCTGTCAAGGTCGGGGTCTAGGACACAATTAAAATCCCCCATCCAAAGCAATGGGACCTCAAGTTCCGATATCAGAACCTCCTGTAGGGACTGAAAGAAGTCCGGGTCATCTGTGTTTGGGGCATAGGTGTTCATTATTGCAACATCTCTGCCATCTAGATTAGCTCTAAGGAGCAGGTATCTCCCATTAATGTCAGCTTCTACATATTGAATGGCCAATGGGGTCGCCGGGGCTACCCACACAAGTACACCCCTGGCGTAGGAAGAGAATGAAGAGTGGGAAACCTGTCCTCACCATTTCTTCGTCAACCTCTGAGCTCCTTCCTCAGTAAGGTGAGTTTCTTGGAGGCATGCTATCGAGACCTGATGCCTGCGGAGGAAGGACAGGACTCTATATCTCTTGGTGCAAGTACCCAGCCCCCTCACATTCCAGCTTAAAAATTTAAACCCCATGGATGGTGAAGTAACCAGTCCCCGCGTGTTCCACGTCCCATGTAGCTACATAGACCCTGAGCCCCAGATGCCGTACATACAATGCCTGAAAAAAAAAACGAACAACCCCCTAAGAACACCCTCCCACGAGCAATATACTGACAACAAAATATGCAGAAATGCCCTTCCCATGCTGGTGCCAGGACGTGCACAGCTGTCCCATTAGCCCAACCGCGGCTAAAAAATACTCCACAAAAAAACTATAAGAAACCCCCCCCCCCCCCTTAGAACCACCTCCCGACTTAGGCCAGCCGCCACATGGTATAGATCAATGACCCAAACTGCCCTGTTTTACACATGCGATACAAGGTGCTAGATTGTGCAGCAGCGTCCCCAAGATACATATGGCATCAACAGTTTCTCAATAAGCATTTCTCCCAAGTCGCTGTAAGTCAATGATCCCTAGGCCTCTAAAGACCGGCCCCTGCTTACCACAGCAACGTTAAAAGAGAATAAATAAAAAGGATATAGCCTTCAGGGCGGAGCTGTAGTGGGCGTAAGTGGGTCCAGGACAGTTTCTGGGATCACATGAGAGGTTGGCTGGAGAGTCTCTGGTACCAGTCTCTCTTCGGGAATCCCTGACACAGTTGGCGGGGGAGTCTCGTCAGAGTCCGAAGACTCCACGCACAGGGCACCATCGTCCCCCAATGTAATCCGCTGTCGCTCCGCCTGGGCATCACCATCAACTCGATTCTTGCGTCTTCTCTCACGGTTCCCCGGAGGTCCGGACCCCCAAGCACTCCGGGATCCCCTCCGCTCGCGCCGGGGGAGGGCCTCTCCCCTGATTTCGAGCCATTCCCATACCTCCTCAGGTGCGTCGAAGAAATGGGCCTTTCCTTGGGATATCACCGGGATACAGTAGCATGTACTGTAGGTGAAGTTTGCGTAGCTTCTACTTGATGCCAAGAAAGGATTTCCTCTGCTCCTGCACCTGGCGGGTATAGTCCGGATAGATGGAGACCTTGGCATTGTCAAAGGTGAGGTCTGTCGCTTCTCTTGCCACTTTCAGAATACAGTCCCTGTCCCGATATTTCAGAATTTTTGCTATGAGGGCCCTAGGGGGGGCCCCCGGCGGCGGCGGAGGGACCAGCGCCCTGTGGGCTCTCTCCACCACGAAGACCTCCGACAGGGGCATAGCGTAGTCCGTATCCAGTTCTCCAGGAACCGCTCTGCATTGCCCTGTTCCGAGCGCTCCGGAATACCCAGGACCCTGATGTTGCTTCGACGGGCCCTCCCTTCCGCCTCTTCCGCTCGGCGTTCCAGTGCACCAGTAGAATGGGTGAGCTAAGACACTTGTTGCTTCAGGGAAGCCACTTCCCCCTTGAGCTGAACGATGTCCCCCTCTGCCGTGGAAACCTTGTCTGCCACCTTCCGCATGGATCAAGTTAAATAAACACATTGAAATAGTGTTGAAAATATTTTTTTTTCTTTATAGTAAATTCATTGTGTTCAGCACATAAGATTAGTTTAACTTTAAAAAAGATTACAAGACCATAAAACGTACATTATACATAACTATATTGTGTGAATACAAGTAAGACAATTTTTTGACATACAGTCTTTCAAATCACATCAAATCAGGGACACTTGTACAGCGCACATATCACTCAGAAGTCTCATGGCGCTTGCGGACGGCTATGATAGAGTACTCGTTTAATTGTCGAATAGCCATGATTTCAGCTTTTTGCAAAAGCAATTGTGATCTGGGATAGTACATAAATTCTAGGGAAGTTTGTTCCAGGAGACAGGAGCACAATAGGAGAAAGACCTTCCTCCGTTTCTTGCAGTGCGGATTTTGAGAGGGGTAAGAAGGGATCCATTGCTCGATCTTAGCGATCTGCAAGGCTGGTACCAACGTAGTTTTTTGGACCAGTAACCCGGGCCTTTTCCGTACATGCTTTTATGTGTGAGACAGAGAGTCTTAAATAGGATTCTCTGTCTGACTGGGAGCCAATGAAGAGATCTCAGACAGGGGGCAGACGAGGATCTTGGCGGAAGATTCAGAACCAGTCTTGCCGCAGTGTTCTTCAAAATCTGGAGTTTTGTAAGAAGGCCTTCGTTGATTGAGGATAACAGGGCATTTCCATAGTCCATGCGATTTATTATCAGTCCCTGGACTAGCGGTTTCCTGGCCTCTATCGGAATCCATTTGAAAACCTTTCGTAGATTACGCATCACTCCAAAACATGAGCCAATTATGTGGTTGGTCTGATTTTTCATTGACAATTGGCTGTCCATATGAAAACCTAAATTCCGTACCGTCGGTTTAGGTGTTGGACAAGGGCCAAGGTTCGGGGGCCACCAGTCGTGAGACCAGTGCTCGTGAGCATTGCCGAAGAGCATGATCTCGGACTTGCCTCCATTTAATTGAAGATGGTTTGTATTCATCCACCTATCAATATGGGACATACATTTTTTAAAACGCAGCTTTGTTTCTGATGGATCTGGTCCAAGAGTGACCAGGATCTGCGTGTCGTCTTTAATTTTTTAAAATTAAATTCTCACTTGTGTGTACACAGTATTGTTATGAAGAATGCACGTCTTGTCAGAACGGCGTCTCTCTTTCAGTGAGGCACCTACTGTGGTCCTGCTTGGATCTTGGTCCAAGCTCAGCAAATGGGCTCCTGTAAACAGGATGATTGCCCGCCGCTACCCACCATCAACTCCCCGATCCAGGGTCCCCAAATTTCCTCACCCAGCACCCTACCCCGGAGAGCTTGGTGGTCCAAGCCTCGACATGCAATGTAAATCCAAGCGCATTCCCTACCCCACCCCCGGACAGGGAATCCAAGAGGCTGGACAATCTTGGGAAGATATTTTCTTCTGCCAGCCTGGCACAGTGGTCTGTGAACACTGCGTGCTGCTGTGGACTAGACACCATTGACTCACTAGGCAGAGCGGTTTTGGCGACAGTGGCCCTGTGACGCCATGCCTGGTTGAGGACAACTGGCTTTTCTGGGGATGTCCAGTCCTCACTCATGGATATGCCCTTTGATAGCTCCCGTCTCTTCGGAGACAAGGCGGGTTCTGCACTGGAGTGCTTTAAGGACAGCAGGGTTACGGCCAGGTCATTGGGCCTTTCTATGGCGCCTCATCACCCTCAATCTGCCTTGCGCAGCCATGGAAGGAGCGTGCAACCGTGTCTTTACCTGCCCAGCCACCGCTGCAGTGTCTGCGAGCCCGCTGACGCGGTTCCTACCGGCCCTGTGGGTCGGGTGGCCAGCTGTCGGGTTACTCCACCAACTCTCCAGCAATTGCAGCCTCCAAACCCTCCTAGACTGCCCACTTACCATCAAGGGCACCCAGTGGGCAGCAGGAATCGCCAACACCTGCCCCGCTGACAGGCCATAACATTGGACAGGTGGGTTTTGCAGATTGTCCGAAGGGGCTACTCCCTCCCCTTCCAGACTACATCCCTCTATGCCACCTACTTACGACAGGCTGACGGAGGATCACCTGTCTCTTCTCTGCGAGGAAGTGACTGCTCTTTTTGCCAAAGGAGCCAGAGAGAGAGAGTACCGGTGACAGAAGTGGGTCATGGTTGCTATTCCCTCTACTTTCTGGTGCCCAAGAAGGATGGATGCCTTTGTCCTATCCTTGACCAGCTCTCTCTCAATTTCTTCCTCAGGAAGGAGAAATTCAAGATGCTCACTCTTGCTCAGATCCTGTCTGCCCTGGACCCTGTAGACCGGATGGTGGCGTTTGGCTTGCACGACGCATACTTCCACATTCCCGTCCTGCCTGGCCACAGGCATTAACTGCGGTTTACGGTGGGCCACAAGCATTTTCAATTTGCTGTGCTCCCTTTGGGTCTCGCCAGCGCCCCTCAGGTGTTTACCAAAGTGATGGCAGTGGTTGCGGCTTATCTGTGGAGATCAGGGGTGTCAGTCTTCTCCCTATCTCGATGACTGGCTGTTGAAGGCGGACTCCCCCCAGACTGTTGTCTCTCTCCTCCAGACTATGGTGGACCTCCTGAATTCACTGGGGTTCACTATAAATGTGCCAAAGTCACACCACCCTGCTCATGCAATCCCTTTCATCTGAGCTGTTCTGGACATGGTGCAGTTTCAGGCTTATCCTCCCGAATGGTGAGTCCAGGATATTCAGGCTATGATAACAATATGTTCGAGGCATGTGAGCTGTAGATCACATGCTTTGCATACTCCTGCCATCTAGTGTTGGGTCCGGATGTTTGCAGTTTGTTTTTCTTCGAAGAAGTCTTTTCCAGTCACGAGGTAGGTGACTCCTTTCGGTGATAGTGCGCATGGGCATCGACCCCATTGTTAGATTGTTTTTTTCCGCCATCGGGTTCGGACGTGAATTGCTGCGCTCCGGTTTGACACAGTTTCTTCAGTTTCCCTCGGTGCGCAAGACACTCGCCCTCAATGGTATTGTTTTCGATCGCGTATCCCATTCTCCGCGTATTGTATTTACTTCTAAAAAAAACCCTCTTTCGATCGGGAAGCTCGTGGAAGGCCGTCGGGCCTACCCAAGTCGGTCCGCCTTGCAGTCGATGGAACGGTCTCAATTCAAATTCTGTCCTCGGTGTCACGCGAAGTTTCCGCTCACCGACTCACACGAAGTGTGCAACCTGTGCTTGTCTCCGGAGCACAGAGAACAGGACTGCGACGCGTGCAAGGCTTTCCGCTCCAAGAAGACGTTTCGCGACTGCCGGGCTCGACGTTGCAACATGCAGAGCCAACACGCAAGTTCCATTCCTGACCTCTTCGGAGAGGATTCGGAACAGGAAGCCAGAGACGCCATGGGAGCCAAAGAAGAACAGGATCCCATCTCCAACTACGGCTCCGAGGGGGACAACGAAATCCCGCAAGGGCAGCGTGCAGTGAGTACAGATCCTCCCTTGCCCCAAAGTCCACCTCAGTCCAAGAAGAAGGCTCCGGTCCAACCCCCGCCTCTGGGCTACGGTCGGCACCGAGAACATGTTTCCGATGCCCCGCCCTCCGGCTCGGCACCGAAACCCACCCAAAAGCCTTCCGGCTCCGAGCCGCCCGGAAACTGACTCCGATCCGAAACCTTCGGGATCGAAGCCAAGCTCCGGCCCGCCCACTTCGACGCCAAAAACACTTTCGGATCAGAAATCATCTGGATCTAAAACCTCTGCAATAAAGCCATCAGCACCGAAACTTTCAGCACCGAAACTATCGGACGTGCCGATTCCACCTCAAGAACAACATTTCGATGCTCCGCCTACCAAATCGGATCCGAAACAGACAGTTGTACATCCATCCAACTACAGGACATATTACCATAAAAGTGACCCTTAAAAGGAAACCTGACAGAGAGGAGACCTACCACATTCCTTTAAAGAGGAAGAATGTCGGGACTAATCCTTCTCCTCCTCCCCTTCCATCTCCTTCTTCTCCTCAGCCCCAATCTTTAATGATTTCACCTGAGCACTCACCACCACATACACCTGAAGATCAGGATGATGAGGATGAGGATGGGGATAGGGATGGAGCTGGGGACAATGCACCATTACTCCCAGACCCATGGGCATATTATAATACCAACTCTCCCACAGGAAATGATTCTGACCTGTACCCTACCAAGCCCTCTCCACCGGACGACAGTGTAGGTTACATAGAACTGCTGGGTAGAGCTGCCAACTACCATGGCGTACAGCTGCACAAAGAATCCATTGAAGAGGATTTCCTTTTTGAAACACTTAGCAGCACACAAAAGTCATCGCACCCATCATACCCATGCTCAACGGTATGATCAGGCATGTTGATGACGTATTTAATTACTCAGTCAGGGCCCGTATCCTTACCCCTAGGGTAGATAAAAAGTAAAAGCCAGCACCATCTGACCCAACATACATAAAAGGACAAATACCATTGGACTCCCTAGTGATGTCCAACGCATGTAAAAGGGCCAAATCCCAAACTACAGGGGATGCTCCACCCCCAGATAAAGAATCTAAGCTTATTGACCCTTCGGGGAATACTTCTGGCGCATCTCTAACCCGCAAGTGCTGCTCGCAAGGTATGACAGGGCGCATTGGGACAAGATGGAGCAGTTGTTCCAATTTCTGCCCGATGAACATAAATCTAAAGCGGAAGACCTAGTGAGGGAAGGACAGCTCAGTTCAAATAATGCAATCGGGTGCTCTCTAGATGCTGCAGACACTGCTGCTAGAGCTGTAAACACCAGTGTCCTTTTAAGAAGGCACGCCTGGCTACGTATCTCAGGTTTCAAACCTGAAGTTCAAACTTCCATACTGAAAACACCCTTTCACAAAGAACACCTCTTTGGCCCTGTGGTAGATTCCTCACTGGAAAAAATGAAGAAAGACACTGAAGTGGCCAAATCCATGGGAGCCCTTCAGCTAACACAAGCACGTGGTTCCTTTCGACGCTCCTTCTACCGCAGAGGGTCCAAAAATACCTCCTCAGAGACCACCACCACGTACAAGGGCAATAACCAACCCTCTGCCTCTAAGGGTTACTTCAGAGGGGGTTACAGAGGCAACAACGGCAAAGGTAGAGGCTCAAATACACGCACCTCCCCCTCCAACACAAAGCAGTGACTTCCCTACACTCCCCCCCCCCCCAACCATTTAACACCTGTCGGGGGCGACTTTCAGATTTCCGATCCCGTCTGGCAGTCCATAACAACAGACAAGTGGGTACTAGAAATTATCCGTTCTGGTTACTGCCTGGAGTTCACCAACAATCCTCCAAACATTCCCCCAAAGTCGCACAAACTCTCACCGGATCACCTACACCCCCTCAAACAAGAGGTTCAGTCTCTCCTTCTAAAAGGGGCTATAGATCCTGTACCACCACAACACCACGGGTTGGGGTGTACTCCTTTTACTTTCTAATACCCAAAAAGGACGGTTCTCTCAGACCAATATTGGACCTCAGAGAACTAAATCTTTACATACAGTCAGACCATTTTCACATGGTAACACTTCAACAAGTACAACCACTTCAGCAAAAGGGTGACTTTCTGTCTATTCTAGACTTAAAGACTATTTCCATATTCCAATCCATCCCGCTCATCGCAAATTTCTCAGATTTGTGATAGCGGCTCAACATTACCAGTTCATGGTACTCCCATTCGGAGTCACCACTGCCCCTAGAGTCTTCATAAAGTGTCTGGCGGTAGTCGTTGCTCACCTGAGAAGACAACACATCCACGTCTTCCCCTACTTGGACGACTGGCTCATCAAAGCCAGTACGTATCCAAAATGTCTCCAGCACACTCATAGAACAATTCAGTTACTACATCAACTGGGGTTAACAGTCAATGTGCAAAAATCACATCTCAAGCCTGCCAATACTCAAAACTACCTAGGAGCCACCTTAAATACTCAAAAGGCTCTGGCCTTTCCCAACACAGCCAGAATTCGCAACATTCAAGCTTTTGTTCTCCAGTTTCAATCCAATCACTCGCTTCCAGCTCGGGTGTATATGCAACTACTGGGAATGATGGCATCTTGCATCATCATCGTTCCCCATGCCAGGCTGCACATGCGTCCCCTTCAGGAATGCTTAGCGAGTCAGTGGAACAAATCACAGGGTCTGTTAACCGATCTAGTGTTGGTAAGCGGCCGTACTCATTGCTCTCTGCAGTGGTAGAACACACAAAATTTATCAAAAGGACGGCCCTTCATAGACCCGGTTCCACAGACGGTACTAACAGCGGACGCGTCCATCACTGGCTGGGGAGCTCATCTACAACAACACACAGTGCAAGGCCTGTGGAGTCGACACCAAAAATTGCTCCACATCAACCATCTAGAACTGCTTACAATCTTTCTAGCGCTCAAGGCATTTCAAACTCAACTGGTTGGCAAAGCTGTCTTAGTTCGTACCGACAACATGACAGCCATGTATTACATACAAAAACGGGGGAGGGACACTCTCTCCAACTGTCCCACTTAGCCCAAGACATCTGGAGGTGGCCCATTCACCACAAAATCTATCTCGGAACACCTCCCAGGAGTGAACAACCAGATTGCAGACCTCCTCAGCAGACAGAGGCAGCAAATACACGAATGGGAACTTCACCCTTAGGTTCTCCTCCCATACTTCCAGAGTTGGGGAGTCCCTCAAATAGATCTGTTTGCCACACAACAAAACACAAAATGCCAAAGCTTCACCTCCAGGTACCCACACCCGCTCTCCAAGGGCAATGCACTATGGATGAACTGGTCAGGGATATTTGCTTACGCCTTTCTGCCTCTCCCACTCATCCCATTAGTGGTTCGGAAGCTCAGGCAAACATCCCTCACACTGATCCTAGTAGCTCCCACATGGGCCCGTCAACCATGGTTCACAACCCTGTTGGAGCTGTTCCTGGTCCTGCATCAAAAGCTGCACCTAACATCCAGTCTCCTCACACAGAGCCATGGAGAAATCAGACACCCAGATCCCAAACAACTGAACCTCGCGATCTGGCTCCTGAAGGCATAGAGTTTGGTTATCTGAACCTTCCACCAGACTGCATGAACATCATCAGGGAGGCCAGAAGGCCTACCCCAAGAGCCTGAAACGCTTTACTTATTGTAATAACAATCACATCAACCCTCTTGATGCTTCTGATCCAGCGCTATCAATAACATTTCTTCTCCTATATGTCTTTGGACGTCCAGGTGCAAATATTCCTCTTAAACACAACTATATCCATATGACGGTGGGGCCCATAACACTGCATATACATTCACTCACTCGTTTATTTCCTGGATTTCATCCGTTCTTACCTAGGAGAAAAACAGTTAAATGATATGCTGGAAGGAGACGGGATACCTTTTTATAAAGACATTACACTTCTCAAGCTCTAAGGTATTCCGCTCATTGGTCGATGGCCCAACTAGTAGGAATCAGTTGATGGTGATTAAGACCAGCTCAACCACTATAAACCTTTAAACATTTACATTTATCATTGAGCTAAAGAACCACTGACTCATTGTTTAAAGATAATAAAGTTTATATAAAGTTTAGAAGCATGAATAAGTTTCAAATTTATTATTCAGAGTATTACATTTAGCATCATTATAAGAATAAATTGAAATTTCAATGCATACCTATTAGATGGAAAAATAAAGTTCGTCACAGCAAGAACTCCCGAAGGATCTATCTATCTGTCCTGGAAAACAGGCCTTCTCGTTCCTTTCCCTTTTAGTAATTTAAGAATAAAAATCTAATAGTTTAAATGGAAAAATCTATTAGGATTAAAAAGGTTCTCCAATAGCAGCGTCTCATACTCAATCAAAAATATAAAATAGCAGCAGCAGCCGCAGCATCAGTTCGTAAAAACGGCAACAGCAGCTAACAACCAACAGCAGCTAACAACCAACAGCAGCTAACAACCAACAGCAGCTAACAACCAACAGCAGCTAGCAACCAACAGCAGCTAGCAACCAACAGCAGCTAGCAACCAACAGCAGCTAACCCCCTCCCCTCCAAGAGTAGGTCTTCTTATACCCTAATACTAGCTTACTAAGTGAAAATGTTACATCTTTATGGCGAGATTCTCTCTAATTGGTCCATTCGGGTCAGTATACATCTCTTTATAAATATCCTTGTTTCAACCAGTTCTTTGTGGCAAGTTCATACTTTTGTCGTTTCTCACGGGTTCACGACATCATCCCTTAGTTCATGGTTTTCAAACTGTATCTTTTTCTGATACTTTTCAGTCGGTCAGTTTATTGTCCATTCATTTATTCACTGCGGCTTCTCACGCTTTTTGCTGTCTTGTTTTGGCACACGTTTATGCGATAAGGTCATCACAGCCTTGACCACGCTTCCATCCTAGGCTTTTGGAATGATCACATGATCCCTCTTGTTCACGGCCTTTCTTTCTTTCGTAACCCCTCTCGCGCCTGCGTACTCTAACTCATGCCGGCCATTTTATTTCGCTGCTCAACAGGCCTAAGCGCACTATTATAAAGATAAACAAAACAGAGTTAAGAATAAAGAATATAAGCCTTTTCGTTTCCCTCCCGTCATTCTACGTACCCCAATTAGGTATTACCTAGCAAAAGCGACATATAAAGCCATCCCTTACTTACCAACGCTTTGTTTTGCCACTACACAGTTTATTTCCAAGCACAAATCATGCTTTTATTATTCTAATTAGTACGCAATTGTCAGACTTATGTTATCCACGTTAACAATTGTAAGTAAATTAGTTTGCACATATATAGCGTGTTACCTTTAACCCTTTACATGTAACATACATTGTTGGTTATTCACTAAGACGAACTTGTGTGTTAATTTATTTAACGTAAATATTAGGAGGTTAAAAAAATTTCATTTACCCTGCTCCATCAACTCCCCTCTTTGGTGATTTTTAATATCACCACAAAAAAACCATGTTATACAATTCTATCAGATAGCATATTTCTTTGTCCGTTTGTTTTTGTTAGTTTTACACAACTGTATCCCTTTCAACTTGTCTCTTTGTCGTCTTATACATGTTTTCTTTTATTTCTTCTAGTTCTATTTCACCCATTTCTCTTTATTTATCTTATTTTCTTTTTCTATTTTGTTCTGCCTTCTCCTTCTCTTTATACATGTAATGATTAGCTTCAGTACTAAAACTATTATCATTATCATGGTCGCTACTATTATTATTTTCCCTATTACTAATCTACTCATTATATTAAACCAATTTATTACTGAGGAAAAACTCTTACCAAGTTTTCCCAATGCATTTTCAACCTCCAGTGGAACAAGTTCTTTGTGCAAATTGGTAATATTCTTAATATACTTTTGTATATTTTCACTTTTATCTGGAATGTAAGTGCAACAATGTTGGACTTAAAGCATTCCACAGACTCCACCCTCTTTTGCCAAAAGAATGTCAAGGGCAAGTCGATTTTGCATCACCATAGCTCTCATGGCAACCATTTCGGTATTTACCATCAAGAACCCTCCAGCAGTATCTGTAGATAAACGATCTACTACTGTGGATAATTTCCGAATTTTAAATGCATTCAAAGATATTCCCACTGCTGGTATCAATGCTCCAAAAACATCACCTACTATTTCTGAAAAGCTCTCCCTTTTCCTACGTGTAAATGTCTTTACCATTTCGTGTGTTCCCTTTTCTGTTCTGTCTACATGAAAAATCTTTGGAAAGACCAGGCCTAAATAACATGATCCATACCAATGGTCCGGCAGCCTGTAATAAGCTCTGTTACCGCAAATATAATAGATCCCAGGAAATATTGGATCTTTTCCCCCTTTGAATCCCCAACCTCCTAAAATGTTATAATTGTCTTGGCAATCACTGGAACCCACGAAATAATTATCATATCTTGTTCTATTTCTTCTAATGCACAACCTTCCCTGTTGGGGCCAATCCAGAGACATAGCTGCATTTGTCTTTTTCTTGTCATGATTTTCTTCCTCAAACGCCCAAAGAGGTGTTTTTGTTTCTTCTATCACTTTTCTTTGAAATTTTACCCTTTTATCTTCAACCATTTCTAAAAACACCTTTTCTTCATTTCTTAGCTCACAGGTAAGGTTGTTTTTAACTATATCATCTGTTAGAACTTTATCTTCTAAAAAATATTCGCCAAACATCCTTGCTTCTTTTACTTTGTTTAGTTCAAAAATTATTGGAATCTCTGCAAAAATCTTATCTATGTCAGTATAATAGTATTCTAATCTCCCTGTCTTGTAAAATAGACTTGCTAAAACACTACGTTATTCCATACGTCAAAGGAAGGTGATGATAGGTCACACCTTCTGCAACAGACGCAGGTAATTGCATACAAACATAACAATCTCTTACATCCATGGTTTCTACATACTCATATAATAATTTAGTAAAAACATTTTTTGAAAAATCTGTTATTGATTTGTCCTTATGCAATTCTGCACTATTTTTTAATATAGCTGTTTCCTGCATGTTAGCTCCATTTTCTTTCTCTGTGTTATTCTTTAATATAGACGTTTCTTCTACAGCTAATCTTATTGGAATGGTGATTGCTAAAATAATCCATACAGTCATTAATAATCCTGTACAAAAGAAGCACATCTTACAACATCTATGTAAGAACTCACATCTACATGTTCTATTTTTACGATCTACCATTTTGTTCTATTACCTATTATATAGTATGTACAGAAAATGTGTCACCACACCTCAGAAATGACCTCTTAGCCACCCTACGCTCTCACTTTGTCTTGTTTGGTACTTTTTAAAATTCTTTTCAGAACTCTTTCTTGTCAAATCCAGTGTTTTGTCCAGTCCGGTAGAAATTCGTTCAAATTTCTTTATATTTGTTGCACTTCACCTTCACCCATTAAATTGTAGCTTTGTTCCGGGTTCTCGTGAGTGATCTCTTCTTCTTTGATATCAGTCAATGCAATGTATAACTATTCAGGCGATTTATACTTCAGGTTTGCTTTCTTTATTCTTTTTTGTTTTCTGCAAGTGTTTTCCACCTTGTTTTTCTGGTTCTTTTTGACTTATCTCATTTACTTGTTCTGCACTTTTTCTATCTAGACTTATGATCTTGTATCTCAGTTTTCTAACTTCGTTGGGCCAATTGTCTCCTTTTCTTGGCCTTTTTGGTTCACTTTCTTTTTCCTCTCTTTCTGTTCTCCAAGTTCTCTTTCTCGACTCTAGTTTCCTGTTTCCTTCTTCTCCACTTTCTTCTGATTCTGTTTCAGTTCTTCCTTTATTGTCTCTTATCTTAAATTTTATAATTTCATTTCTTTCATTTATTTGCGGTTTTTCTCGTGTTTTCTTTTGATCACCTACTTCTGTCCCTCCTCGAGGTTCTTCCGAATTTGTGTAAATCTCTCTATCTGTGTCTAGATTTCCCTGTTCTTTTGTTCGCCGACCTGTCCCTATTGCTCCTCGGGGATCTTCCGATTCTTCTAACTTTCTATTTGAAACTCTCCCTTCTTTGTCTATTAATATTGTCTCGGAAGTGTTCTCACCACAACTTGTACTTGGTTGCTCACTGTTACTGTCTTTTTGCTCAGTTTCTTCTTCTATATTATCAAATTTCCAATTTCTTTTCAGATTTTCCTCACAATCCGAATGCTCTGTATCAGATGCTGAACTGGTGTCTGATATTTCCAGAAGTCGACTCACATGTCGATCTTCAGATTCTGGAATTTCTGCTATTTCCTCCACTCCTCCTGTCGTTGCACTTGTACTTGGGTCTTCCAGATGTCGACTTACAGGTCGATCTTCAGATTCTGGAGCCCTGTTCGTCTCTTCCTCTACATCAGATGCTGAACTGGTATCTGATATTTCCAGATGTCGACTCACAGGTCGAGCTTCAGGATCTGGAACTCTGATGGTGTGACTGGCATGTACCCAGTGTTTCACTCCAGCACACTTGACTGCAGTTGTCACCAGGATCACTTGTCGTGGTTGGTCCCAGCGAGGAACCAAACAGTTTTTTCTTCGATGGACTTTTATGCGGACCCAATCTCCTGGATTCAAATCGTGAGCCGGTTTTCTTTCAAGAGTGGTCGCATCCGGTCCAACCTGATGAAACACAGAACGTACCACATCAGCCAATCCTTTGCAATAATCCAGCACCAGATCATCAGTTATAGTCAGTAGTTTGTTGACAGGTACATGTGCTTGTCTCATTGCTCGTCCCATAATTATCTCATGGGGACTGAGTCCTGTCTTTCTTTCCGGTATACTTCTGATTGTCATTAAGGCTAATGGCAAGGCATCTGGCCATTTGAGTCCTGTGGCTTGACACATTTTACCTAGTCTGTTCTTAATTGTTCCATTCACTTGCTCTACTATTCCAGAAGCCTCTGGTCTGTATGCACAATGCAGTTTCTGTTTAATACTAAGTGCTTCACAAATCAATTGAACCAATTCATTTTGAAAATGTGTTCCTCTATCTGTTTCAATCGTTACTGGAAAACCATACCTTGGAATGAATTCTCGCAGCATTAGTTTTGCTACTGTAATTCCATCATTCCTTCTGGTCGGGTATGCTTCCACCCAACGGGAAAACAAACAGACGACTACAAGGACATACCTTAGTCTATTGCTCGGAGACATTTCAATAAAATCCATTTGCATTCTCGTGAAAGGACCTCCCTCTCGTCCTATTGTTCCTAGACTCACTACTGTCTTTCTTCCTGGATTTAGCTGTTGACAAATAAGACACCTTTGACAAAGACTCTCAGCTATGGCTCTGAATTTTGGATTATACCATGTTTGTCTAAAAAGTCTGATCATTGAATCTCTCCCAATATGAGCTTGTCCATGGTACACCTGTGCCATGTCAGAAATCATGCTATCAGGCATAACGGGTCTTTCATCCCGGTAAACCCAAACATTATGTTCGAGGCATATGAGCTGCAGATCGTACACTGTGCATGAGATCGCCATCTGGTGTTGGGCTCGGATGCTTGCACTTTGTTGTTGTCTTGGAAGAGTCTTTTGTAGTCACGAGATAGGTGACTCCTCCTTTGGACGATAGTGCGCATGGGCATCGACTCCATGGTTAGATTGTTTTTTTCCGCCATCGGGTTCGGATGTACCTTGCTGCGCTCCGGATCCACATCGATCGGTTCCCCTCTCGACGCGCAGAAGAACCTCCTACCGTTCGACGGTATTGTTTTCGATCGCGATCCCCTCATCGCGTCTCCACTCCAACACTGTTTCGAGTCCGGTCGCCGACGTTGGTCCGTTGGGCGTGTCGGCGCCATCATCCAGCATATGGAAAGGACTCCATTTAAAAAATGCAGGTGTGGGGCTAAATTCCCACACACAGATCTCCACGAGATCTGTAATCTTTGCCTCTCTCCAGAACACGAGAGCCAACACTGCCAAGCCTGTGACTCCTTTCGGTCCAAAAAGACCATCCGTGATCGCCGGGCCCGACGACACGAAATGTCCAGGTCAGCCGCTCCCGCACCGGACGACATCTTTGACACAGGCTCCGACAACCCGGACACCGGAGATTTACAAATCGACACCTCCGGAGCCGAAGACTCAGGGTCCGACGACCAACTCATCACACCACACCAACGTACTGTGAGTACTCACGTCGATGCCCCTGCCCCCAAGAAACAAAAGGCTTCGGTCACACCTTCGCCTTCGGGCCTAGGTCTGCACCATCACAAAGCTTCAGGAGCCCCGCCTTCCGGCTCGACTCCCAAGCACCTAAAGCCTTCTGGCAGCTCGGGACCGAGCCAGCCACGTCCCGGAGCCGAAAAACACTCATCGGCACCGAAACACAAGACTAAGGTCTCGGCACCAACAGACCCTTCGGCGCCAAAGTCCAAGGTCCCAGACACCTCGACACCGAAGCATACCAAACCTTCGGAGTCGACAAAAAAACCCTCGGTGTCGAAAACTTCACCAAAGGACACCAAACAACCTCGCAAGCCCAAACAACACTCGGAGCCGAAATCTTCGATGCCGACCAAACACGCCAGCTCAGAAGAACTCTTGGTTCCCATCGACCCAAAGCAGAAAACTCTGCACATTGACCCTATTACCGGACAGGTACAATCAGTAATACCTCACAAGAGGAAGATACAGGAACCAACCACACCTGAGCCACCTCATAAGAAGAAAGACTCTTCCACATCACCTATAAGGTCTTTCTCTCCACCTCCACAACACCTCAGCCCTCTACACTCCCCGCCTCACTCTCCTCCACCTTGTTTTTCACCACAAGGGGATACAGACAGGGAGGATCATGATGATGACATGCAGTCACCTCACAACACCTACACTGATGACGACCTTCACAGTATCCCACCACAAGACCCCTGGGACAGTTATGACCTCCCAGATATACCTGTCCCTGAACCATACCCATCAAAAGCCTCACCTCCAGATGATGCTATAGGGTTTTCACAGGTGATAAACAGGGCAGCACAATACCATGGTGTCAAGTTACACTCAGACCCCCTGGAAGAAGACTTTTTACTAGAAACTTTTAGCCAGCCTCAAAAGTCTACCCATACTCTACCTATGCTTAAAGGCATTATTAAACATGCCCCTGAGGTCTTCAAAGACCCAGTTAGGGCTAGGGTTCTTAACCCAAGGATCGAGAAAAAATATAAACCTGCCCCTTCTGACCCAGCTTATATTAAAGGCCAACTCCCTCTAGACTCATTAGTAGTTGCTAATGCACGGAAAAGGGCAAACTCCCAGACTACTGGTGAGACACCACCACCAGACAAGGAGTCCAAATTACTCGACGCATCGGGAAAAAGAGTTGCGTCTCAAGCAGCAAACATGTGGCGCATCGCCAATTCCCAAGCCTTACTGGCGAGATATGACAGAGCCCATTACGACGAGCTTGAAAAGCTCATTGAGCACCTTCCAGATCAGTATAAGACCAAGGCCAATGATCTAATACAAGAAGGCAAGATTGTCACAAACACCTCAATAAAGTGCGCCCTTGACGCAGCAGATACAGCAGCACGCACAATAAACTCAAGCGTTTTGCTGCGCAGACACGCATGGCTACGAATATCTGGCTTCAAGCAGGAGGTACAATCTACCATCCTCAATCAACCCTTAGACCAGGAACACCTGTTTGGGCCTAATGTGGACACTTCTCTAGAAAAAATGAAGAAGGACACAGACACAGCCAAAGCTATGGGAGCTCTACAAGCCACACCTAGCAGAGGTTCCTTTCGTCGCTCCTTATATAGAGGCGGCTCCAAAACTACAGCCACAGACACCACCTCTGCTAACTACAAAAACACCACTCAAACCTCCTCTAATAGAGGTTACTCCAGAGGTAATTACAGAGGTAATAACAACAGGGGTAGAGGACGCGGGTTTAACACACGCACCTCCCCTACCACCAAACAGTGACTTCCCTCCGTTTCCCCCCGATCATTCCACTCCCGTCGGGGGAAGACTGTCAAAGTTCCTACCTGCGTGGAATTCCATCACCACCGACAGGTGGGTAATACAAATTATCCAGTATGGTTACTGCCTCCAACTCACTTCTACTCCCCCCAACATACCACCCAGACAGCGTCCCATGTCCACGGAACATCTAACGCTCCTCAATCAAGAGGTTCTCTCTATGCTCCAAAAGCACGCAATAGAACCAGTCCCTCTACAACATCAGGGCACAGGGGTTTACTCACTATACTTTCTAATCCCCAAAAAGGACGGTTCCCTCAGGCCCATACTGGACCTCAGACCCCTCAACTATTACATTCACTCAGATCATTTTCACATGATCACTCTTCAACAAATACTTCCACTACTCCAACAAGGCGACTTCCTTGCCACACTAGATCTCAAGGACGCCTATTTCCATATTCCCATTCACCCTGCGCACAGGAAATACCTAAGGTTCATAGTGGACGGACAACATTATCAGTTCAAAGTCCTCCCATTCGGGGTGGCAACAGCACCAAGGGTTTTCACCAAGTGCCTAGCAGTAGTAGCTGCGCACTTACGAAGACAACACATTCACGTGTTTCCGTATCTAGACGACTGGCTAATAAAAGCCAAGTCACACAACCAATGTGTACAGCACACACTCCAAACAGTTCGGCTACTACACAATTTGGGGTTCACAATAAACCATACCAAATCGCATCTCCATCCCTCCTACATACATCAGTACCTAGGAGCCACAATCGATACCTCCAGGGCCCTTGCATACCCCAATCCTTCCAGGATAACAAGTATGCAAGCCCTCATCAACAAATTCCTACCTCAACACTACCTTCCAGCTCGAGTGTTTATGCAACTCGTAGGAATGATGGCCTCGTGCATCTTTATTGTCCCTCACGCACGACTTCAAATGCGGCCCCTGCAAGAATGCTTAGCACGTCAGTGGAACCAAGCTCAGGGCCAGCTTACAGATCTGGTGTTGGTAGACAGCCGCACTCATCGCTCTCTGCAATGGTGGAACATACAAAACATTTCCAAAGGGCGGCCGTTCCTAGAGCCAGTTCCACAAATAGTGCTCACAACAGACGCATCTCTCACCGGGTGGGGAGCTCACCTCCTTACCCACACAACGCAGGGCAGCTGGACCAAGTCACAAAAACTGCTCCACATCAACCACCTAGAATTATTAGCAATATTTCTAGCGCTAAAGTCATTCCAACCGCATCTTACTCACAAGACTGTCTTAGTCAAAACAGACAACATGACAGCAATGTACTATGTACAAAAACAGGGGGGACACACTCTCTACAGCTGTCTCGCCTGGCGCAAGCCATATGGAGATGGGCCATTCCTCAAAACATTTACCTCCTTGCAGAACACCTTCCAGGAGTTCACAATCACATTGCGGATCTGTTAAGTCGACAGACACAACAGATTCACGAATGGGAACTGCATCCGCAAGTTCTACAACCTTTTTTCCAAATGTGGGGCCATCCACAAATAGACCTGTTCGCCACACAAGAAAACACAAAATGCCCAACCTTCGCCGCCAGGTTCCCACACCCGTCGTCCAAGGGCAATGCAATATGGATGAACTGGTCAGGCAGATTTGCATACGCTTTTCCGCCTCTCCCACTCATTCCCCTAGTAGTACGCAAACTCAGACAACAGTCTCTAACAATGATCCTAGTTGCTCCCACATGGGCAAGACAACCATGGTTCACAACACTTCTCGAACTCTCAGTAGTTCCACACCACAAACTGCACCTCTCTCCACACCTCTTAACTCAGAACCATGGAGAGATCAGACACCCCGATCCAGGTCAACTGAATCTGGCAATATGGCTCCTGAAGTCCTAGAGTTCGGTTACCTTAACCTTCCACCTGAGTGTATGCAGGTCATTAAAGAAGCCAGACGTCCCACTACCAGGGCTTGTTATGCAGCAAAATGGAAAAGGTTTGCTATTTATTGCAATAACAACAATATCAACCCACTAGATGCCTCCATACAAAACATTATCTGTTACTTGCTGCATCTGCAAACATGTAACCTAGCATACTCATCCATAAGATTACATCTTGCCGCTCTAGCCGCATACTTACAAAACAGACAGCATTTGTCACTGTTTCGAGTACCTGCAATTAAAGCCTTTATGGAAGGCCTTAAAAGAATCATTCCCCCTAGATTGCCACCCTCTCCAGCATGGAATCTAAATATTGTCCTCACCAGGCTCATGGGTCCCCCATTTGAACCTCTGCACAAATGTGAGTTACAATTTCTTACATGGAAAGTAGCCTTCCTAATTGCAATAACCTCTCTCAGAAGAGTGAGTGAGATTCAGGCTTTAACCATACAAGAACCTTTTTACAAATCCATCGTAATAAAGTAGTTCTCAGACCAAACCCCAAATTCCTACCTAAAGTAATTTCTGCTTTTCACCTTAACCAATCAATAGAGTTACCCGTCTTTTTCCAAGACCCAGACTCTGTAGCAGAAAGAGCTCTACACACACTAGATGTCAGAAGAGCCCTACTTTACTACATTGACAGGACCAAACCTTTCAGAAAGACAAAACAATTATTTGTAGCTTTCTCCCCACCACATAAAGGTAATCCCATCTCAAAGGCTGGCATTGCTAGATGGATAGTCAAATGCATTCAAATTTGCTACCAAAAGGCTAAACGCACCTTAATAATTCCCCCTAGGGCACATTCCACACGTAAACTAGGGGCTTCTATGGCATTTTTAGGGAACATCCCCTAAATGACATATGTAAGGCAGCAACATGGTCTACGCCACATACCTTTACCAAACACTACTGTGTTGATGTACACGCAAAGCAGCAAGCTGCTGTGGGCCAAGCTGTTCTTAAAACACTTTTTCAGACTACTGCAACTGATACAGGTGACCACCGCTAGGGGAGACACTGCTATACAGTCTATGCACAGTGTACGATCTGCAGCTCATATGCCTCGAACGGTAAATGCTACTTACCAGTATGCATCTGTTCTTGGCATGTAGAGCTGCAGAGTCGTACACGCCCACCCACCTCCCCGGAACCTGTATCTGTTCCAGTATAATCTTAATTAGATATATTCACATGGACATCTTTTTCTTCTTACTGACTCCATCTTTTCCCATCATGGCGAAAAACAATCTAACCATGGAGTCGATGCCCATGCGCACTATCGTCCAAAGGAGGAGTCACCTATCTCGTGACTACAAAAGACTCTTCCAAGACAACAACAAAGTGCAAGCATCCGAGCCCAACACCAGATGGCGATCTCATGCACAGTGTACGACTCTGCAGCTCTACATGCCAAGAACAGATGCATACTGGTAAGTAGCATTTACCTTTCCTCATGTTTTCTACATCCTGCTTTTATCCAGTTATCTTTTTCCTCATCTGCTGCTTCCTGTAATTGTCTCACCTCATCCCATGTCTCAACAGGGTTAGTAAAAAGCAAAGGACATGAAATATGCTCTCTTTCTTGGTTCCGGTTCAATGAGACCACATTTTTAGCACAATACTTTGCAATTTCATCAGCAAACTTATTACCAACAGTTATGTAGTCTTCCCCATTTTTATGTGCATTGCACTTCACTACCGCAATCTGTTTAAGCAGCTGTATCGCCTCAAGCAACTTTTTCACAAATTCACCATTTCTTATCAGTGACCCTGCAGACGTCAAGAAACCTCTCTGAGACCAGATCTGGCCAAAGTCATGCACCACTCCAAAGCCGTATTGGCTATCCGTGACAACTGTTATTCGAACATTCTTTCCCAACTTGCATGCTTGAATTAGAGCTATCAACTCCGCTACTTGGGCAGAACGTATCCCTTTCAAACAAGATGCTTCCATTACAGCAGCTACTGTGCAAACTGCATATGCTGCACTTAGAACTCCATCATTCGTTCTCAAGCAAGAGCCATCCACGAACAGAATATAATCTGATTCCTTTAAAGGCTCATCCCGTATGTCAGGTCTCGGCTTTGTACAATATTCGAGTACATTCAGACAATCATGATCAACTTCATCCATTTCAATCACACTCTCCTCATCTGGCAATGATGTTGAAGGATTCACATTCATGCATCTGTCAATGGTCACATTGTCTGCACTCAAAATTACTTTTTCATACCTAGTCAGCCGACTATGTGTCATGTATTGGGTTTTGGTTCTTGTCAACAGAATTTCCACAGAATGAGGGACATATACTCTCAGTGGATATCCCATCACTATGCCTTCACTCTGCTCCAGACTTACACAAGTAGCAGCAACTGCTTTCAAACATCCAGGCAACGCTTTCGCTACTGGGTCTAAAACAGCTGAAAAATATGCAATTGGTCTTTTCATGTTTCCATGTCTCTGCACCAGGACTGAAAATGCACACCCATCTCTTTCACTGCAATACAACTCAAAATCTTTTTCATAGTCAGGCATTCCCAATGCCGGAGCTTCACACAGTTTCCTTTTAGTTCTCTGAATGCTTTCATTTCCTCGTCATTCATTTCAAATGGATCTTTTACATCTTTCTTTGTCAATCTCTGCAATGGTTTTGCAATTAATAAAAATCCACTTATCCATTGTCGACAATATCCAACCATTCCTAGGAACATTCTTACCTCTCTTTGTCATTGGAGCTCTCATTCCTTGGATTATTTTTA
This sequence comes from Calotriton arnoldi, assembly GCA_963921515.1. Classification (NCBI taxonomy): domain Eukaryota; kingdom Metazoa; phylum Chordata; class Amphibia; order Caudata; family Salamandridae; genus Calotriton; species Calotriton arnoldi. The sequence continues at coordinate 3,011,841 of CAWUFW010000363.1, forward strand.
TTCTTTCTGTCGTTACCTTTCGCACTCCCTTCTCAATCTTATGCCCTAGATACTGGACCTCTTCTTGACAAAACTGCAACTTTGATGGGGACACCTTATGTCCTCCTTTTTGCTAAATGATTCAGCAAAGCAATTGTATCATTAACACATGCTTCCTTTGTTTTTGATGCCACCAGTAGGTCATCAATGTACTGAACCATCACTGACTTCTCTGGCATTTTCAAATCTTCCAATGATTTCTTTAGAATCTGATTAAAGATTGAGGGGCTTTCTGTATACCCCTGAGGAAATCGGCACCATGCCAAAATACGCTCTCCGAACCTGAACGCAAATAATGGCTGGCTATCTGGATGTAATGGAATAGAGAAAAATGCATGGCACAAATCAATAACTGTGTACCATTCTGCTTCGCGTGGAATCTGGTATAGAATTACAGCAGGGTTTGGCACTATTGGGCAGCAAGGCACAACAATTTTGTTTACCTTTCTCAAATCCTGTACAATTCTATATGTTCCATTCGGCTTTTTCAGTCCCATTATCGGCGAATTACATGGACTGCTCATTATTTCTCTCAGAATCCCTTGCTCAATCATTTTGTTTATTACTGGTGTTATTCCTTCAATTATTTCTGGTGTCAATTTATACTGTGGCGTATTTGGGTAACTCGTTCCTTCTTTAACAGAAATTTTAACAGGGTCTACTTCTTTCATTAACCCTATATCTTCTCCCGTGAAGTCCCACACTTCCTGTTTCACTGTTTCTTTCAGTTCACTTGGGATTTTCTCTACATCAAATATGGGAAATAAATCGTTCGCTTCTGATTCTAACTTTACCATGGTCATTTTATACAATACATCTTCATCTGGGGTCTGAAATGCAATTCCATCTGGCGTACAATAGATGGTGCAGTTCATCTTGCAAAGCAAATCGCGTCCTAATAGGTTCACAGGACTGCAATCACATACCACAAATCTGTGCATTTCACTAAATGGACCAATTTTTACCTCCACTAATTTAGTAAGAGGCGCCTTAATTTGCTGATTCGAAACACCCACTACTTGGATATGTTCACCTGAGAGAGGAAGGTTTGGAATTTCCACTGACCTAACAGTAGAACGGGTAGCTCCAGTGTCCACAAGGAATGTTACATTTGCACCATTCACTTCTCCATCCACAAATGGACCTGCTGTAGTGTAGCTCCTATTTCCCTAATAGGCTCTGCGCATTGGAATAATATATCCTATAGGTTTGACATAGGACTAAGGTCGGTATGTCCCTATCGAGTATATTAAACTTAATTACTTGTGCCAGCTAGCTCAGAGGCCACTAGAAACTTCTTGACGACAAGAAGGGAGTAGTTTCTGGCAGCCGCAAAACATGACCACTGTGTTTCCCTTACAGAATCAGGACGTGTCCCAGAGTCGTAGAAACAATAGATAACTATTTCACTCCGCTCAGTCGTGCATGGTTCAGTTATTCTCAAAGTTACACAGAAATAACAGACGGGCGTTTCAATAAAAAGGTTTATTGAACAGTCTTGTTTCTGTTGTAAGTTAGATGTGCTGTTACGATCACAAGACAATATGCGAGATAAATAATGTACAGAGTGAGCAGTAGAAATAAATAATACTGCGTTAGCATTATCTTTTTAGCATATATGCATTTACATAAAATGACACAGCCTAAAAATGCGAGTACTCATACGATGCGTTTCTAGCCTAGTTCTACCCCAGTGTTCCTAACCTATCCTAGGTGTAGGGAGAAGTAGAAGTAGGTGATGTAATCCTGACTAGAGTATACTAAGAGTATGTTAAGCTTAGTATGCCAAGAGTCTAATATGCCAAGAGTCCTTCTAGGTTCTAGTCTGCTCCATACCTGAAGAATGAGAGAGGTAGGAATCTCTTTCCGGACTCTAACTCCAACACCCCGCAAGGGAAGTTAGATCACTGGAAGCTGGACTCTCTGCGTGCAGGAATGACAGCGTCTTCTCAGTGCGTCCGGCCGGGAATCGGGCTCCTCTGAAGTCGAGGTCTCCTCTGATTTACAGGGGTTTGGGAAGGTATATTTATACCTGAAAATGTTAGCATTGACGTGAGTTGGGCAGCGAAAGACGTCATGAATGAACCCCTAAGGAATAATGCATAATATGAGTCCTTGAAGAAATCAATAGTCCTGGGCAAGGGAAACTCCCGCAGCCTAAGGGTCTGTTTTTTTCATGGACTCGTTGAGACGCTAGGGTGGACGGATGCCGGAATCCATGCCTGTATTTGGAGTGCATGGTTTATGCCTAAATAAGGTCAGGGATTTTATGCCTATATAAGGGCAAGGCGAATTGTGCCTATATAAGGACATGATTCTAGAAAAGCCCGTTTATGGACACCCTATAAAGTATACAACACCCACTCCTCTTTCGTGTATACGACACTACTAAAATGCTAAAACATTTAAAATGCTAAACATTTAGAATGGAGTACCGCATATTAAAACATATCCTAAAAAGCATTAAAAGACATATTTAAAAATGCAAAGGTTTCTGTACATCAGTAAGCAATGCTTATCAGTTCCTGCATAAATTTTGAAATAAATGCAATCGGAATGCAATATAAAAGCAATATTTACATATGACGAAAATGATCGATAAGTTTGATCAAAGTCATTGCCTGTCATGAAAATTAAATGAACTGTTCTTAGACACACAAGATGACTAAGTGTCCCTGGAAGTACTGCCAAGTCTGTATTATAAGGCTAGTTCTACTTTAAGCAGATTGAAGTGCCATTTTCGTTCAAAAAATGGGACAAAAAGTTCAAATTTGGTAGAGTTCCAAGTCTTTGAAAAATGAAGGCCAAATTGTTGCTGTCTCTCTGGAACATAGTATGCCGAATCAGAGTCCGTTTACGGGTCTGGTGTAAACATGAGATCATCTATTTCAATAGACAAAACATCATCCACTGTCGTTGGTGTAAGTTGGAACACCTCGTGTAAGAGATCGATCGCACAAAGATGGGAAGCATCGCTCCCAGCATAGGTCGCCGCAGCAATGTTCGCGTCCGTTGTTACCTGTGTGCCTGGAGTTTTCTCGTACCTCAGCAGCAGCAGGAGGCGACTGTGAGATCTCAATGAATGCTGACATCAGGATAGGGAGCCTCTGGGGACAACACAGAGCATGGGCCTTTATCGGGACCAGCAAAGTATCGACGTCCTTTGGCGCAGCTGATGGATATGTTAGACAAGCGTCCAACGCGCATTCTTCACCGCATAGCAGGCAGCGTAGAACAGGTAAGATGCAATCTTGCCAGATTGGTCTGAATGACAGGAACCACGTGGTATTAAGGTCCCGTAGACGAGTCATGCCCAATAGCTGTACTATTCGCTCACGGCACTTTCTTTCAAGGAGAGCTTTCTCCATTTCGCTCGGAGTGATGTCGGCGAATAGGCTGGCCAGAGCGCAATAGCAGAAAGATGAATAAAATTCCGGCAACAAGTGCGAGAATTAATGGTATGCCACCAAACACCGAATGTGCAAAGTTGGGGATGATTCCAAGTATTGCCTGGAAAGGTGCTAACAGACCGGAGCAAATGCTCTTAAATACATGTACAATTCCGGTCGTATCTGACATGTTAAAGATACGTGATACCATTTCTACGAAATGTATAGGGCAGTTTGTACGTATTAAAGTCTGTATCTCAGCCGAAGTCCTTGCTACTTGTAGATCATAGGTTTCTTTGGCCGAGGTCAAAGGCACTGTTTGCTGTAAAAGCATGGCTTTCATTCTGCTCAAAGTATCAAATCTTATAAAAGAGACGTTCAGCGAAGGCCATAGCGGCGACTCCCTGACTGTGTCTATTGGGGGAAACAATGCTTGCATACAGCAAGTGACCCTGGAGTTGACCGTTACTAGATATGGGATGCCTGGCAACATTCCACAGCAACTCTGATCATTCAACATGAGGTAACTCCCATTAGAAAGTTGTCCAAACGTTGGATTAATCACAGCAGCTGGTGTACCCCGCTGATGGCAAGACAAGTTTGCCACAGAACCATTACAAGTCCCGTGTAAAGAAATGTCCTGACATATGAGTGAACCGGTCAGTGCATGTTTACAGTTAGTACCGCTAAGAAACACTTCACGATCCCCACTCCAACATCTATGTGTATACGGTAAATCCCAAGATGTCTTAATGTATTCCTTACCCAACCTTTCATATTTGCCTGCTTGCATTTGTCTGAGGCAATACTGAAACTGAAAAGTTGTCACAGGTAATGTTATTTTGCCATGAATAACCCATTCTGTAGCTGGTTTTTCTGCCACTGTGAATGGTAACTTCTCAATTTTTTCAATGCTTAGCACTGTATACCTTGCTCCTCTTTGTGCCAATTCGATCTGTTTATCAGTGAGATTGTATTCTGCAAACAGAGACGACGTGTTGATGAAACGCCAAGGCACATAGCCCGCTCGCAAAGATTGCAGCGTCCATGTCAATGACACTATAGAACGTAATTGGGATTGACCTTGTTGTAACATAGCCAAATCTTGTTCTAGAATGTCGATAGCAGAGGATACAATGCCATCCAATGAATAAATTCTGGAGGACAAAGTTGTTAACCCATTGTCGACCACAGAGAGTGTTTTCTCTAAATTAATACGATCAAGTTCACGTATTCGTTCTGCGGCCTCTATCTGTGACACTTTATATGCTTCATTATAAGCAGCATAAATGCCGGCATATATGAAACGTTTTTGACGCGGTTTTCTTGGTCCAAGCAAGAATTCCCTAAGATCAGCGTCTCCTGTAAGTAAGGATAAGTGTTGTTTCACATCCTGTAGTGTAGATTTATGCAGCCAATCGAGGCATAATTTTCCTACACTGTATGATGTTACTACCCCCGGATGTTGTCTTTGGACATATCTTGGGTCTGGCCTATGAATAGTAAAGCCCTGAGTTTTGTTCAAGAACCTTTCCTGACAGCTGTTTGTGTCTGTGGGTTAGATCAACCATTTTTTCCAATTTGGATGAGTTCTGTTAAGTTGTAGTATATTGTCAACTGTCACCACTGCGTTTGTATTATTTTCACTGGCAGGTGTTGGCACAGAAGGTGTTTTCATCTCTTTGATCTTGGCTAATCCAAGACAAGATGTTTGTTGGACGGTTTCATTCAAAAACAGTATTTGTTCAGGGATGATACAGGCTCTAAATAAAGCTTCTATACCCTGTACTTGCCAATCTTTACTACCCCAGACAGTTTTTGTCTCAATTGTGTCTTTCCATAAGTCGAAACCCTGTGTAGACAGTTGGGCAATAAATGCTTCAGAATAAATCTGTTTCGTATTTGTTAACATAATTTTCAGTCCTGTTTTGTTTACATTTTTATAGTAAAACGTTTCTGGGTCAGATGTATTGTAACCTGAAAAATATGGAAACTTACTAGCAAAAACTTTTGAACTACCTTGTGGCGGTGTAGGACAATGTTCCCATTGGTTAAACATAAACACATTTCTTGGATATGCAGTTTTGTGCAAATAATGATGACCATAGTGGTTATAACAATACAGTTCTTCATAGTCTGATGAACCCTCTAAATATTCATTTTTAGAAAATGCAGCAGATTTTTCTAGATCAAACATATCAGTCACAGTCAAGTCCCAATCATCTGAATAGGTACTGGACGTAATTAAATCACTTAGTGAAATTTTAAACAAATGTGGAATGTTCAATTGTTCACTCTGGCCGAAGATTTCATAATCTGTTTTGTCCCACACTATACCATCCTGTATAGGAACAGCTGTGATGTTCACTGATGACAAGTCTCTTGCTTCACGATGGGAAGATTTATGAGGTTTCAAAAGTACATTCACGTCTTTTCCTTCACTGTTCACATGGATGTATCTGCCACTTATAAGCACGCTTACAGTTGTTACCAAAGCTAGCCAGAGCAGAAAAGCAAAAAGTCCAGATGTAATCCAGAGTTCAATTCATGGAGAAACCAGATAATTCTTTTTCAGAAAGTGAATACAGTCTTGTACTTACTGCTTGAGTTTGAATGATGCTGGCGTCGTTTCAGGTTCACTTGGATCTCCTGAGAACGTATCAAAGTCAATGAAATAGCCAGAAGCAGTTCTGTCAATTGTTGGAATTGCATCAGGATTTGTTGAAATCACAGGAGACAGTTCTTCACGTGTCATGTTGGTGTAGACAGGTGTATTTGGACGAACTGTTATTTGGTTGTCAAGAGGGATGAGTTCCATAGCTTGGTTGCTTAGTCCTTCATTTGTTACAGCTGAATTCTCGATTGTGAGCAGTCTTTTAGTCTGAACCTCTTGAATAGTAGCGAGAGGAGTGAGTCTGCTACTAGATCGGAGTCCACGAGGCCTACTGCTTAGTATTGGCCACATGTTGTGGTTTGATGAGGTCGATGGACACACATCTTTTCTCCTTTCTTCCAGCAAGGGGCGGCAGAAGTACTGTTCTTGTTCCTTGAACTGCTAGAACAGGTACCGGTTGTCTGTAAGAAGGTCCAAATTCCTTCTTGTCCGCAATTTTTTCTCTGACTAGATCCCCGACTTTCGGAATCCAGACAGGCCTTGCTGGGACCGCCGATATTTCCCCAGTGGTGGTTGGCTGTAGGGAGACGTTGCTTTGTTTCGTTCTTAATTTGTTAAGCTCCTGTAAAACAGCCAAACGATCTTTGATATTAAATGCTTTATTTTCCACCACTGTGCCTACGTGTTCTAAGTCTGGAACCCACATTCTTGTCCCAAATAGGACTTCATATGGAGTGACCCCCCCTAGAGAACTTCTTGGCAGATTGTTGAGAGCGCGCTGTACGCTATTGAGGTGTTTGACCCACCCATCACCCGAACCTAATACCCTGGCTGTTATAGACTGCTTTATGTCCTGGTTTTTCCTTTCCACAACAGAATTTCCCTCAGGCTGGAATGGAGAGGAGTACCGCAATGCAACGCCCAGACTGGCCATGGCCTCCTTGTAAGCCCTAGAGCTAAACGCAGGACCCTGGTCAGAATGTAGCGTGCCTATTGCGTATGTGCCGATAAAGACTCGCAAATCTTTTATAACAGTTCGAGCGTCAGCCGAGCGCTGAGGCCATAACCATAGGAACCTAGAGCATGAATCCACTGCAACCATGATGTATTTATAATTACCGTCCCTTTGCAAGGGACCGCAGTGGTCCAGGTAAACACAAGCTAATGGTTTATCCGAAATTAACAAGGGTGTCTGCGCAGGACGTTTCACTGTTGAGACTTTCATCTGTTGGCAAATATCACATTCTAAAACATAGTTCTTAGTTTGTTTCCGAATGCCAGGCCACCAATATCTTTGCTTGAGTAAAGATACTGTCGCTGAAACACCTGCATGGGCAGAAGCTATCCCTTCGTGTGCTGCTAGGATTAGTCCTAATCTGCGTTCCTTGTTTGGAATTACCCTATCCCCCACTCCAGGGATTCGAGCAAAAGGAACGTTGTTCGCATCAATTACATAAGAGTACTTGAGTGGAAACTTTTTTGGTAACGCTGCACTGCTGCCTTTGCTTGAAGCATTGACAGCTAACATTATCTCACCGTCTATTTTTGAACGAGTGATCGCAGCTACGGAAGCCGTCTGAACAGCCCCCTTTGCGGCTTCGTCAGCCAATGAATTCCCTGCAACGTGAACGTCATCACGCTGATGACTCAGTGTGTGAATCACGTGAGCCTTTGGTAGTTCGTTTTTCAACTGAACTACTTGTTCCCAAAGCAGTTTGTGCTTTATTGTGCCACCTTTCGCATCTTTGAAACCATTTTCAAGCCAGGTTCGTAAATAGTCATTATACGACTGAACACAGTAAAAGGAATCGCACACGATTAGTGTGAGGAATTCTCGATCCGTACTCTCAAGTGCCAGTTTGAATGCTTGTAGTTCAGCTCGCTGAGCTGTACAATCACCTAGTGATTGAGTTTTTGTGACCATAGGTCTGAAGAGGCCATCTCGCATGCGACCTTTAACGATAGCACACGCTGCACTGTAAGCTTGCTTACTCCCAGTTGCGGGCTGTGCGGATCCGTCAGTGTAAATTACGAATTCATACTGATCGAGAGGCAGAATCTCAGTGGGCAGAGGACATTCTTGTTCATACTGGAGAAATGCTTGTGTTTTTAAATCTGGATCAAAAACATATTCAACATCAGGTGCAGCAAGAGAATTAACCCATTGTATCCATCTCGGATGTAGTGCTTTAGCATTTGGAATGCTTGCTTTTGTGACCGCTTCTAAAGCTGGTACTGGGGTAACGACAATTATGCGTTTCCCTTGGGCTAAGGCTCTTTCTTTTGCTACAGCTGTTTGAACTGCTGTTAGAATTTTTTCAGTTGAACTGAAGCGCATTTCCGCTTGTGTGTACAAACGGGATTTATATGCGATTGGTACTTTCTCACCCTCATTGAAGGTTAAGTAGGTGAATCCACATTGACCCGAAATTATTCGAATCACCAAATTTCTTTGACTTGCGCGTGTTTGTAAGTGGTTTGTTGCTAACATGTTAGCTTGGAGTGAACGCAAGATTTCTGTGTGTTCCTGTGTCCAGTTTTTGATTGAAAAATCAGGTTTGATTAATGCGTAGAGAGGTTTAACCCTTTCTGCATAGTTTAGAATGTATGTTCTTCCAAAATTTAGGAAACCCAGAATGGATTGTAAGTTTTTTTAGTGTCTTTGGAGGTTGGAGCAGTGCACATTTCTCTAGAAAGTTAGCTGCCAAGCTCTTGCCTTCACTTGAAAGCTCATATCCCAAAAATAGGACATTGAGATGGGCAATTCGGGACTTTTAAAGTTGAACTTGTAGCCCTCAGAGGCGAATCCCAATATAATGGTGCTCACCCTGTTCAAGTGTTTGTCCAAGTCATCGTCTGTCAGATAGATGTCATCGACATAGGACAATGCCTCGTTGTCATAGATTTGTAGTAACTCCGTTACCCTCGCTGAGAATAAACCTGGGCTGTTCTTGAACCCTTGTGGGAGTCGACAAAAGTGACGCTGGGTCCCCATTATGGAGAATGCCGTTAAGTACCTGCTTTCAGGTGCTATGTTTTGACAAAAGAAACCATTTGAGATGTCTAATGTTGTTTTGTATTTTTTACGCACAATGTTATTCATTAATGCTGTGCTGTGTGCATTTTGCACTGCAAAAGTTTTAGAACAAGTATTTGTGTCTGTAGTCCAAAACTAGACGATATGTATTGTCTGGTTTGGAGACAGGAAACAAAGGATTGTTCATGGAGGAGGTGCATGTTTCAATCACCTCTTGATATTCAAGTTGATCTAAGATCTCCCTGACCTGTTTTTTAGCTTCTTGCTTAATCAGATACTGCCTCTGTGCAGTTGGTTCATGTTTCAGATTTATTTTATGGTGAGGTGAGTCCTCATCCCATCCTACATGATTTTTATATAATGCTGGAGCCTGGGCCACTGCCCATTTTCTGGCATATGTATATTTTAAGTGAATTGGAATGTGATTGGAGAAGGCAGGCATAATCATGTCCTCGCCGTGTGGGCACTCCCTGACAAAGTGTGGTGGCCAGTCTTTTTCTGCTAGAAGTATGTCATAACCCTTTGATAGTTTTTCCCAAAAGAGTGCTTTAACCTGTCTAGGTTTGTCTCCCTCCATCCGGAGTGTTATATCATATAACTTTTGTGGAGCACTAACCCTGGTGTCTACAGTTTCTACTGTAATGTACTCATTCAAGTCCACTATCTCCAGAAGTTCCATCAGGTTCTGGCGAGCTATTGTGACTTCTGCTGCACTGTCCAGCATTGTCTGAGCCCATTCTCCGTTCTTGAGTTGCGTTCTCAGAATTCTCGGCATGTCTTACTATTAGACCTGCGACTTTCTTTTGGAGAATTGAGGTTTTGCTTTAGTTTTTGGAGCGTGTTTGTCGTCTTTCGATTTCACGCGTTCTTCTCTATGTTCTGTTCGTCCTCTTCTTTCCGAAGTCTGTGATGAGACCTGAAAGGGACGAGAGGAACGTGTATCAGTGTCTTGATACCTATCAGGTTTTCTCAAATTATCCCTATTCCTGAGGTTATACCTCCTTTCAGAGGGCTCCTTTTGAGGAGACCTACCTCGGGATTGAGACCTTTTCTCATTTGAATTTTGTTTATTAGTCTCCCACTTCTTTTTAGAAGATGTAGGAGTTTGTTTAATTGAGTCCTTCTCAGGACTTTCAAATAGTTTTGGTTTAACTGGTCTCCCACCCAAACTATCTCTGCCTAATTCTGCATAGGATTGTTCTATAATTCTGGGTAGCTCTGTTTGATGTTCTGTAACATCAAATTCCCTTAATTTTTGTCGGATCGCCACTGCTGCTGCCTCCCCTTTAATATTAGATAATATTATTGTTGAGACCTGGTCGAAATTTTTCAGTAATTTCATACCTAAATTTAAAGCAGGCTCTGCCCCGTATTCGTTTTGAATTTGTTTTAGGACATCAGGTATTACCGCAATTGACGGAATACCGTGTGTTTTAGTGTAGATGGCAGCAAAGACTGAGCCCCAAGTGGTGCAGTCTTCCAGTTGTGGTGTGATCCCCATTGGTAAACTAATGGTTAGTATTCTGTGTTTCTCATGTGGGCTAGTATTTGGAAATACTGCTTCGATTTGAGTAATTTTTTGAGCTATCCAAAACGGGATTTGCTCACGCTTAGTGGGCATTTTACCCATGACTGCGTATAGAGTCTGTGGTGTAATTTTTAGAGTATTCCCTGGTGAGGGGTTTGATTTGGAAGTGTTAATGGTGGTTGGACTGTAAAAGTCCGCATGACATATTGAACCAATTGTCTGTAGATTTTTATTAACTCTGTGAGTTGAGTAAGTAGTTCCTCATCTGACATTATTTCTATGTCGGGATGAGGTGTGTAGCCGGCTAGAATCGGCCATGTTGCTCCTGGTCTACCTAGTGGACCGAGCCTGGTTATATTTTTGTGATGTTTTAGGGCGCTTTAAACCAGAGCTGATGCTCTTGGTATGTTAATGGAATTTCTATATCCTCGAAAGGAATGTATTCCTCTGGTGGTTCATCTTCTTTGTAGAAGTGAAACGTGTGTTACTGAATTGGATTCAGGAAATATTACCCATGAATAGAATACCTCTGTCTGAAAGGATTCATGTGCCTCTATCACGAAAACTGCTCTACCTCCTCTTGGTGATAGGCCATGTTTTATAAGTTTTAGAGTAATGGCTCTTCTTAAGTTTGGAGCGATGTCGATGACACCCTCCTCGGTTTCATTTAAACCGGTGTTGTTAAAAAATGCTGGCTGGGCTGGATCAGCAGCAGCAGCTCCACCGTTTCTGGCGGGATTGTCCCCGTTTAAGGACATTTTGTTTTATGAAAAATGTAGAACAAGTTTCAAGGAAACAAAGATAAGGTGCACAATATTGTGGAACACTGTATCCTTCAACGTTGAGCAAACCAAACAGCTAATATATAGGGTTCTGCCCTATGTAGCCGTGGCGGATACTTAACCCTGCCCACTCCAGACGTCTTTAGGAGTATATGGGTAGGGGTCTCTGAGAGAAAAAGAAGAGATGCACAGCTGAGTTACTCAGTATCTAACGTTGAATTACTGCCTTACCAAACCGTTGGGCGCCATGTAGTGTAGCTCCTATTTCCTTAATAGGCTCTGCGCTTTGGAATAATATATCCTATAGGTTTGACATAGGACTAAGGTCGGTATGTCCCTATCGAGTATATTAAACTTAATTACTTGTGCCAGCTAGCTCAGAGGCCACTAGAAACTTCTTGACGACAAGAAGGGAGTAGTTTCTGGCAGCCGCAAAACATGACCACTGTGTTTCCCTTACAGAATCAGGACGTGTCCCAGAGTCGTAGAAACAATAGATAACTATTTCACTCAGCTCAGTCGTGCATGGTTCAGTTATTCTCAAAGTTACACAGAAATAACAGACGGGCGTTTCAATAAAAAGGTTTATTGAACAGTCTTGTTTCTGTTGTAAGTTAGATGTGCTGTTACGATCACAAGACAATATGCGAGATAAATAATGTACAGAGTGAGCAGTAGAAATAAATAATACTGCGTTAGCATTATCTTTTTAGCATATATGCATTTACATAAAATGACACAGCCTAAAAATGCGAGTACTCATACGATGCGTTTCTAGCCTAGTTCTACCCCAGTGTTCCTAACCTATCCTAGGTGTAGGGAGAAGTAGAAGTAGGTGATGTAATCCTGACTAGAGTATACTAAGAGTATGTTAAGCTTAGTATGCCAAGAATCTAATATGCCAAGAGTCCCTCTAGGTTCTAGTCTGCTCCATACCTGAAGAATGAGAGAGGTAGGAATCTCTTTCCGGACTCGAACTCCAACACCCCGCAAGGGAAGTTAGATCACTGGAAGCTGGACTCTCTGCGTGCAGGAATGACAGCGTCTTCTCAGTGCGTCCGGCCGGGAATCGGGCTCCTCTGAAGTCGAGGTCTCCTGATTTACAGGGGTTTGGGAAGGTATATTTATACCTGAAAATGTTAGCATTGACGTGAGTTGGGCAGCGAAAGACGTCATGAATGAACCCCTAAGGAATAATGGTTCATGCATAATATATGAGTCCTTGAAAAAATCAATAGTCCTGGGCAAGGGAAACTCCCGCAGCCTAAGGGTCTGTTTTTTTCATGGACTCGTTGAGACGCTAGGGTGGACGGATGCCGGAATCCATGACTGTATTTGGAGTGCATGGTTTATGCCTAAATAAGGTCAGGTATTTTATGCCTATATAAGGGCAAGGCGAATTGTGCCTATATAAGGACATGATTCTAGAAAAGCCCGTTTATGGACACCCTATAAAGTATACAACACTGCTTGATCTACCTCTAGAGTTGCGCCAAGCACGCACTCTTCCTCCTCTCCTAGGCACCGTCATAAACTTTCATCCGACTCATCACCATCCTGTCGTAGCCCGTACTGAGATATGGCAGCAGCACGCGGCAATTGTGTTACCTGCTCTCCTCCGTAGAATCCTGTTTCTGCACTGTATTTCTGTTGATTAACACTCTTGGGAAGTGGTGGTTGTGGCACCTGACCTTGTTGGGTAACTACCTCACTCTGCACCTGTGGATTTAATGATGGATTTTCCGTATTAGGTTTTGGAGGAGATTTACACTCGTTTCTCCAATGCCCTAACTTTCCGCAGTTGTGGCATGGCCACTTTTTCTTTGCCTCTTCTATGCTCATTTGACCTTTTCCTTTACCTATATTTGGTTTATATCTAGTTGGTCCTGCCTCATTAACAGGATTACTCAATTGAGCTTCTTGCTTCTCTGCAACTTTCACTTGTGCCCACATTGCTTTTTCTTTCAATTTACGCTGTCTGCTCTCAATATCATCACTACAATATTTAGCATACCTCAAAACTTCATCAACTGTGCTATTCTGCCAAAAAATCATATGCTGTTTAATCATTTCACTTATCTCTGGTTTCAAACCATAAACAAATCTATATACAAAATGACTCGTATCCTTCTCATTTAATGTCTCATAGCCAATATACTGTTTGAAAACTAACAGTAGCCTCTCATAGTATGCGTGTACTGATTCATTGCTTTCCTGTGTGGTTCTGTCTATTTTTACCCAATCCGTTTCTTTGGGCGGAATCTTATTCTTCAAAAAGGTAATTACTTGATCATATTTCCTCATCACTTCTGGTCCTGGCGCTCCTGTTTTAGTATCTCTTGGATATTCTACAGTTGGCCAATCAATTGTAATCTTACATTCTGTCCACAAATCAGCTGGTACTACTATGTCAAACAACCCATCCAAATCTATCCACAACACCTTTGAAACTTTAACAAATCTCTCCACTTGTCTGTACCATTCTACTGGCTTCTCTCTCAATTTTGGGAAGTCATTTGTAAATGACAGTATATCCTGTCTAGACCATGGAACATGCACATAACTACCTACTGGAGTTTCTCTCATCGGGTACTCCCTTACCATCGATTCCTTGTCTGTCACCGCAAAAGCCAAAGACGCTTTGTCTGTCACTTTCTCATTCCTTTTAGTCAATCTGCTTCTCCATCTATCCACATCACCCCATTTCTTCAGTAAAACAATTAATTCTTTTATTTGGGTTAATCTTCCTGATGTGTTCAAATTCTCTATATCTTTTTCGCAAAAATCTACTCTATATGGTTTCTGCAACGTTCTCACTTTTACAAATTCCACTCCTAGTTCATTTGCTGTTTCTTCTAATTTGTCATGTAAATTTCTAGCTCTCCATGTAATGCTCTTGCATAAGAACATAATCTCGTCATCCTGATAAGATTTCAGTTTTTCTGTGTCAATTGTCCCTAAGATCAATTCTTCCATGTCTATTTTTAACCTAATTACATCTAATGGTTTTGTTTCTGTCTCTTTCGTTTTTAAAGTTTTCATCCATTCATTCAATTCATCTGGAGTCAGACCTACAGGCGTACTTATTTAATTCTATCCAATTTTTACTTCTTTCTGGTGTCTCTGATGCAGACTCAGTTACCATAGGTATCCTCCTAAACTCATTCTCATTTATCGTTAGATTAGTAGGTGGGCTTGGTCTATATGTACTAACCAAGTTTCTTGCACCTTCACTGTCAAATTCTATCCCTTCTTTCCTTCTTTGCAAGTGTGAATTCATAGGAATGACTAAAGAATGCTTTTCAATTTTCTGATTCTCAAAAACTGGTATTACTGGACCTATTGTTACTGGTACAGTTACAGCTTCCATATTCATTGTTAATTCTCTTATCTTTTCAGTTAATTCTCTTGTGGTTTTTGCCAATTCAGTTGTATTGTCACTTTCTGTCTTCTCATTTTGTGGAGTTTTCAACTGATCTTGTGACCTATTTATCTCATATCCTCGTTCGGGATTTTTATTCCTCCCAGTTTCCATTGGCGGTGCATTAGGTGTCACCACCGCAGAATTCTGTTGGTATGGAGGTGGGTTTCTGTTTAGAATATCTTCCAGCAATTCATCTTCTGTCTCACTACCACCATACCCATATGTTTCAGTAACCACATGCTTCTTTTTCTCTGTACACTTACTCTTTGCTTCTTCCTCAACTGTAAAAGCCGGAAACAGACCTCCTGTCATATTAGCATATCTCCAACGCTTTATTCTGTCCTCATGATTCACTCCCCACAACCTTCCGGGTACAAACTCATGATTTCTTAATCCTCTGAATCTTTCTCGTTCATACATCTCATCTTCCCATTCACTTAATGCTTCAAACTGTGTCGGTCTAGGTTTAGGTTCAAGCATTGCCATTTTCCCTCTCAAATTCCGAAGTACAGCTACACTAAATGAACTATTCTCAGGAAAAGCCAATGCTCCCATCATTTTTAGTATATTTAGTCCAATTTTCTAACCATATGCAGGTATGATATCCGTACTTCAACATCATGTGCGAAGCTGGTGACTTCGGCGGAGGAATTACTGGTCCCTCTCTAGTCACTACCTTTTTGTCTTTCTTAAAAAAGTTCTTAACTTTAGACATCCACGACGTTTTCTCTCTACCATACTCATAATAAGCCATGATTCACAATTTCTTTCCCTTCTCAAAAGTCCGCGATTCAACACTGTTCTCTATGCGTTATTCGGACCTATCCCAGCGCGACTCACACCAACGCTCCAATCCTAAGCTTCTACGTCACTGATTTATCTGACCAATCCTAGCGCGACTCACACCAATGCTCCAATCAGAGCTACTTCTGTATGACAGCGCACTGTCCAATCCCAGCGCGGCTTTTGTCTACGTCAGTTCTGCTCCTGACCCCTCCTTTACAAAATGTATCGGCAATTTACTTTTCAACAGTTCTTTGTTAATTACAACATTAAAAACACATTTCCATTGTCTGATTTCGCTAAACAAAAGTGACAGTCTGTTCTAGCTCGCAAGAATACAGTTTTGTTCGATAAGTGTAGCACTTCCCTCTACCTTACCCTTCTTTCAAGCAACGAGTAAACCCGTTTCTCTGGGGATAAAACACATGCGGAGACTACACTGCTCCTGAGAATTAAGGCCAGAGTTTCACAAGAAAACCGGTTGCTATTTCACTCACGCACCTTTATACACAAAATGTCCCTATCATAACACAACCTGTGTTATCACCATTATGAACTCAGACAATGCACTATTCCATGTGGCTTCTCTTTGCCACACGTGTTCCACTTCCTACTTCCCGGAAGTGTTAAAACTTTGACTTACATATAACATAACGCAACTCAACATAGAATGTTAGACATGAAATAATCAATAATCAATAATCACCAAACTAATCTATAGTAACCATAACTCTGCTACCAAGAAATCTGATCCAGCGCTATCAATAAAATTTCTTCTCCTATATGTCTTTGGACGTCCAGGTGCAAATATTCCTCTTAAACACAACTATATCCATATGACGGTGGGGCCCATAACACTGCATATACATTCACTCACTCATTTATTTCCTGGATTTCATCCGTTCTTACCTAGGAGAAAAACAGTTAAATGATATGCTGGAAGGAGACGGGATACCTTTTTATAAAGACAACATTACACTTCTCAAGCTCTAAGGTATTCCGCTCATTGGTCGATGGCCCAACTAGTAGGAATCAGTTGATGGTGATTAAGACCAGCTCAACCACTATAAACCTTTAAACATTTACATTTATCATTGAGCTAAAGAACCACTGACTCATTGTTTAAAGATAATAAAGTTTATATAAAGTTTAGAAGCATGAATAAGTTTCAAATTTATTATTCAGATTATTACATTTAGCATCATTATAAGAATAAATTGAAATTTCAATGCATACCTATTAGATGGAAAAATAAAGTTCGTCACAGCAAGAACTCCCGAAGGATCTATCTATCTGTCCTGGAAAACAGGCCTTCTCGTTCCTTTCCCTTTTAGTAATTTAAGAATAAAAATCAAATAGTTTAAATGGAAAAATCTATTAGGATTAAAAAGGTTCTCCAATAGCAGCGTCTCATACTCAATCAAAAATATAAAATAGCAGCAGCAGCCGCAGCATCAGTTCGTAAAACGGCAACAGCAGCTAACAACCAACAGCAGCTAGCAACCAACAGCAGCTAACCCCCTCCCCTCCAAGAGTAGGTCTTCTTATACCCTAATACTAGCTTACTAAGTGAAAATGTTTCATCTTTATGGCGAGATTCTCTCTAATTGGTCCATTCGGGTCAGTATACATCTCTTTATAAATATCCTTGTTTCAACCAGTTCTTTGTGGCAAGTTCATACTTTTGTCGTTTCTCATGGGTTCACGACATCATCCCTTAGTTCATGGTTTTCAAACTGTATCTTTTTCTGATACTTTTCAGTCGGTCAGTTTATTATCCATTCATTTATTCACTGCGGCTTCTCACGCTTTTTGCTGTCTTGCTTTGGCACACGTTAATGCGATAAGGTCATCACATCCTTGACCACGCTTCCATCCTAGGCTTTTGGAATGATCACATGATCCCTCTTGTTCACGGCCTTTCTTTCTTTCGTAACCCCTCTCGCGCCTGCGTACTCTAACTCATGGCGGCCATTTTATTTCGCTGCTCAACAGGCCTAAGCGCACTATTATAAAGATAAACAAAACAGAGTTAAGAATAAAGAATATAAGCCTTTTCGTTTTCCCTCCCGTCATTCTACGTACCCCAATTAGGTATTACCTAGCAAAAGCGACATATAAAGCCATCCCTTACTTACCAACGCTTTGTTTTGCCACTACACAGTTTATTTCCAAGCACAAATCATGCTTTTATTATTCTAATTAGTACGCAATTGTCAGACTTATGTTATCCACGTTAACAATTGTAAGTAAATTAGTTTGCACATATATAGCGTGTTACCTTTAACCCTTTACATGTAACATACATTGTTGGTTATTCACGAAGACGAACTTGTGTGTTAATTTATTTAACGTAAATATTAGGAGGTTAAAATTTTTTCATTTACCCTGCTCCATCACTTCCATACAAAACATCATCTGCTATATGTTACCCTTGCAGCAGTCAGGATTGGCTACACCTCCATCTGGCTGCATCTTGCTGCAATAGCTGCGTATCTACAACATAGGCAACATTTATCGCTTTTCAGAGTGCCCATTATTAAAGCTTTCATGGAAGGACTTAAGAGTCATACCACCAAGGCTCCCACCTGCCACTGTGTGGAACCTTAACATAGTCCTTACAAGATTAATGGGGCCACCTTTTGAACCCATGTATAAATGTGAGCCACAGTTTCTCTCTTGGAAATCCGCTTTCCTCATTGCAATCACTTCACTGGGGAGAGTGGGGGTGAACTACAGGCACTAACCATCGAAGAACCTTTTTTCCAACTGCACAGAGACAAAGTGGTTCTTCGTACAAACCCCAAATTTCTACCTAAGGTAGTATCTGCATTTCACATAAATCAGTTGGTAGAATTACCTGTTTTCTTCCCCCAACCTGATTCAGTTGCAGAACGAGCTCTACACACCTTAGATGTCAAAAGAGCACTTTTACATTGCATCGAAAGAACAAAATCATTTTGTAAGACCAATTAACTTTTTGTTGCTTTTGCACCACCACACAAGGGCAATCCTATCTCCAAATCAGGTATTGCAAGGTGGATTGTTAAATGCATTCAAACTTGTTATGCAAAAGCAAAAAGAACTCTAACTGTACCCCCTAGAGCGCATTCCACTCGCAAGTTAGGGGCTACTATGGCTTTCCTAGGAAACATCCCCATACTTGACATTTGTAAAGCCGCAGCATGGTCTACACCGCACACATTCACCAAACACTATTGTGTAGATGTGTTAGCGAGAAAACAAGCTAATGTGGGCCAAGCAGTACTTAAAACACTATTTCAGACAACTCCAGAAGCTACAGGTTAGCCACCGCTTTGGGAGAATACTGCTATATAGTCTATGCAAAGCATGTGATCTACAGCTCACATGCCTTGAACGGATAGTGTTATTTACCCAGTAAACATCTGTTCTTGGCATTTACAGCTGTAGATTCACATGCACCCACCCGCCTCCCCGGGTACATGTAGCTGCTGCAGTTATCTCTTTAGCATACATACATAAGCATGGACATCTCTATTCTACTCTTACTAACTCCATTCTCACCCTCTGCGGGAAAACAATCTAACAATGGAGTCGATGCCCATGCGCACTATCACTGAAAGGAGTCCCCACCTACCTCGTGACTGGAAAAGACTTCTTCGAAGAAAAACAAACTGCAAAAATCCGGACCCAATACTAGATGGCAGGAGTATGCAAAGCATGTGAATCTATAGCTGTACATGCCAAGAACAGATGTTTATTGGGTAAGTAACATTGTCCTCCAGCCTCGATCCTGGATTTCGGTGAGACTGACTCTACTAGGCCTCATGGCCTCCTGCTTGTGATTCATGCCTGTTAACATATCCGGGCTCTGCAGTGAGCTGAAGTTCCAGTAGGTGCAGGTTCAGGGGACTCTATTTGACATAGTCCAGATCTCGGAGGGAACTGCACTGGACCTGCAGTAGTGGCTTACGGACCAGGATTGGGCCAGTTGCAGACCCTCTCCCTTCCCAAACCAGATCTGACAGTGGTGACAGATGCGTCACTCCTGGGTTGGACGGCCATCTGGGAGAGGTGGATATCAGAGGACTATGGTGTCCGGCAGAATCCTGACTCCACATCAACCTGTTGGAGCTCTAAGTGATCCGCTTGGCATTGAAGGCCTTTCTGCCCTCCATCCAGGGAAGGCTGGTGCAAGTGTTCAGACGCTACCGCCATGTGGTACTGCAACAGGCAGGGTGGTTGGGGTCGTGGATCCTTTGTCAAGAGGCACTTCATCTCTGGACATGGCTGGAACAATAGGACATCTCTAGTGGTTTAACATCTGCTGGGTACGCTGAACACCAGAGTGGACAAGTACAGCCGCAGATGACTAGCGGATCACGAATGGTGTCTCCATCCGGAGGTGGTGCAAGGTCTTTCAGCAGTGGGGAGAGACTTGATTAGATTTGTTTGCCACTGACAAGAACTCGCCATGTCAGGAGTTCTGCGCACTGGAGTTTGCAAGGCGGCTCTCGCTCCGAGACACTTTTTGTCTCAAGTGGAGCTCAGGCCTCATGTACACCTATCTGCCTATACCACTTCTGCCCGGAGTTCTCAAGAAGATGAGGAACAGCCGGGCCCAAGTCAACTTGTGGCTCTGAGCTGGGCACGGAGAGTCTGGTATCCTGAGCTGTTGAGCACGGCTGTCTGTCCTCCAATCTGGAGGACCTTCTGTCGCAGCAGAAGTGGAGGGTTCTCCACCCGAAACTGTCAATGCTCCACCTTCTTGCGTGGAGATTGAGCGGCGACAGTTTACAGCTTTCGACCCTCTGCTCGAAGTCTGAAATGTTATCTTGACAGCCAGACGTCCCTCTACCAAGGCGGTTTATGCCTGTCGTTGGGCAAAATTTGTGGCATGGTGTACAGAAAGAAACATTGATCCTCTTTCTGCCCCTCTTTCTCAGGTTCTTCTGTTCGTTCTTTCCCTTGCCCAGCAGGGCTCTGCTCTGGGCATTAAGGGATACCTTTCTGCAATCTCAGCCTTTCTGTGGTTGCCTGACCAACCTTCCCTATTCCAGTCCCCTACTGTACATAGGTTTTTGAAAGATATGCAACATATGTTTCCTCCCCCTCCTTTCGTTATGCCCCAGTGGGACCTCAGTCTCGTCCTCACTTTCCTTATGTTTGCTCCTTTTGAGCCTCTCCACAATTGTTCACTCAGGCTCCTTATCAAAACAGTATTTCTCTTGGCAATAACATCTGCCCGGAGGTCCAGTGAGCTTCAGGCCTGGCCATTCAAGCCTCCTTATATCAACATCAACCCAGACAAACTGGTGCTTCGCATTAGACCTTCCTTTCTTCCGAAAGTGATCACTTGATTTCACGTAGGCCAAACCATCACTCTGCCTACTTTTTACGCTCCGCTTCTCCCTCCAAAGAAGAGGAGTGACTCCACCATCTGGACCCAAAAGAGCATTGTCGTTCTAACTTGACCGCACACGAGAATTCCGGGTGGATAACCAATTCCTCTTGGGGTATGTAAGAGCAAAGAATGGCAAGGCGTGCAGGAACAGACCATTTCCAGATGGATCTTGCTCTGCATTAAAATCTGCTATGCATTGGCTAAGAAGCAACCACCTGAATGGCCTTCCCTGCACACGTTTACCAAACACTACTGTCTGGACAGTCAGGTCCGTAGGGATGGGCAATTTTCCCGTTGGGTCCCTCTGGATTTTCTCGTGTGAATCAGGTCCGCAGACCCAACTCCAGGGAGGTATTGCTTGGGTATCTATTCAAAGGCAACTAATCTGCGGCTAGATAGTCTCTAGCAGATAAGGCGTTACCAAAGGAAAGTAACTTGTGCTTCAGAAATTCACTAGGTCCTTCGAGTGCTTGTGCAAGCTGCATTGACTGCCAATCTCATTCAATATAAGGTGCTCTGATTCTGCCACAGAGCTTTCTGTTGAACTGGCCCCACATTTCTTCAGATTGTGTTGCCTAGATACTCTCCTAAGCGATCGCTGTGGTTTGGTTCCACATACCAGGATTCTTTAGATGTAGGTCTGGGTGGGTATGTGCCTTCTGTAATGATTCATCTACACTTTGATTTGCTCTCCCTCTTTGCTTTAGTCCGACAGAGAACTATTTGTTCCAAAAGACACTTAAAATCCATCTGTTCTGCTGGGCCCTTCTTTGAAGTTAGTCATCAATTCTAGCGTCATGAATTTGAGGAATAGCTGCACTTGGAAATCCAGTGTGTGAGAAACTTTTCACCAATTTTGCTTAGAGCTGTAAGAACAAGTTACTTACCTTTGGTAATGCTCTGTCTAGTAGAGACTCTATATTACCGCCGAAAGATAGGCACTGCTCTGTTATCTATTCAAAAGGTGATGAATTCTGCAGGTAGAAGTCTCTATCAGAAGACCAAGTTACTTTCTTCAAATAACGCTCTTCTCTGTCTGGTCGAGACTCTAACTGCAGATTCAACACCGACCCTTGGTTCCTCCGCGTTTTGTGAATTGAGCTCTATCCATCGTTAAGATCCCAAGCATAGGAATATGTTGGTGCTCTGCGTCTGGAGGCATGGGCAGCTTCAAAAGCTACTGACCTCAGTGCACAAGTGTGGTGCCTATATGGAGGTCTTCTTCAGAACAACAGTAGATGGTACACCCTTAATCATTAAATGAAGTGCATAAGCACTTGTGGGACTTTCGTATGGATAGGCTGCAAAACATTTACACATACGGGTTGAAACGTCGACATTTAATTTTCTATGAGCTTGATGGATATGGACTGCTTAAGGGTTAAATAAGGAGTGCACTCTTTGCCCTATTGACTGTGTACAGAATATTTCATGATCTTTCTTTGAGTTAATACATGTTTTGTGTTGTATTGTGACCTCACCTTCACTTTTCACGTGCACTGCACCATTTTACACATTGTGAAACACCTTTATGTGATGCAATGTTGTAGGTAGTCAATGCATAACTCATGAAGGGTATTCCTTGTACTGCCTTTTTTTCCGAGTTCAGAAACCGCCTTTTCTCAAACAAATTGGTCCCCCGATTGAATCACTTTGTAAATTTGTATGTAGTAGACCCTGATTCTGAGGATTACCGGGCTCACCCCATGTAATTTAATTATTGTTTTTCTCTGGAAATGTAGTCGCTGATAGTTGAGTTACTTGGTCCTTAAGCTCAGCTTCGGAAATATTGTTGCTCCTTGTGCAGTGTTGGCATATACTACTTGTTTGAAATTAGTTCATATTTGGAATAAAGAAGAAAGTGTTTTGTGCCTGCTTGCCCCCAATTGAAGATCACTGTCCATAACATTTTAGCATGTTTATTAATTATTTCCGGCCGTAAACAAAATCTTTTTGGAATATCAAAAAAGGTTTTGCTCACGGCTGGAAATAATAAACATCCTGAAATGTTATGAGTGGCGCTTCTTAAAGTAAAGATATGAGGATGTGGTCCGTGTTTGTGGGTTGGACTTGTTAGCACGTGTGTATTTATGGCTTGCATGGATATTTTTGAAAGGAAGTTGGGTTTATCCGGCAGCACTTTCAGTTGAAGTGTGCTGTTTATCTAATGTTGTGCTTAATCTTTTCTATGTATACAGTAATTGTGCTGTGTTGTGTTCTCAAAATGGGTCGAGTGTGGTGAACCTAATTCAGTTCCAGGGCTGCAGCAGACATAAATATCTGCGTGCTGTGCCAGTATTATCAAAGAAGAGTAGGGTTAATCCCTCATTGCAGATATTCTCCTAAATGAAGAGACCGAATCTCCTTGTTTCTTGTGCCAGACACCACCTCTGACATGCACCCTTAGACCCAGATTGCTTTTAAGTTTGACTTTACACATCTGGTTTGCCCTTTGTATGCTATACATCCTAAAATATTATTTGTCCTTATATTATGAATATTAGGCTCATTGAGAACCTCATGCTTATCACACCAATTTATTTTGCCCTCACCTTGAAAAGCGGATTTGAGCTGCAACCCACCACTCTTTCAGGCAGAGGCCTTGGCTTGTAGTTTTCAACCTTTTAGACTTTACAAGCTCCTCCCTCAGACAGTGCACCTACTTCTAGTGGTACAGGAACTAGCCATCAGAGCTTAGCTTCTGGTCACTCCCGTGAGGCAGTTACAGTGGTAAGTAGTGCAAGTTAGGGGGCGTGGCTTGAGGCGTCAAGATGGCGGTCGCACCCCGGACCCCTCCGTCATCCGCCTCGCATCCCCTTGTCTGCAGCAGCCATCCGCACTCTCTACCAGCCTGCCCGGGGCCCCCGGAGTGGCGCCGCTGTCCCGAAGTGTCCGGTGGACTGGCTCCGGGCGCCGTGCTGAGATCTCGCCTTCCAGGGCCCGAGGCTGCAACATGGCGGCCCCTTCAGTGCGCCGGTGGTGACCGCGGCGCTCTCCAGCTGCCAGTGCCGGCCAATGCTGCCCACTAACCTCCCGGCGGAGCCTCGCTGAGGTGTCCTCCGGCCCTGATGGGTGACCTCGGTGGTCTGCTGGTGGCCCGGTGGGACAGCTCTCCGAGACCTTCCTTTCCCATGATGGCGGCCCCCGCGGCCAACGATCTGGCTGAGGCGGCCTTTCCCCCCCCCTTGGGGGCCCTGCATCCATGAATCGACCAGCGGGGATCGGCTGGTGTGTAGACGCTGCAGCGCCGTAGGTTCGCTCCCCGAGACGGTGGGTGGCGCCACGGAGAAACGCATCACCCCGCTGTTCCCGCCCGCCGAGGTCGAACTGACTCAGGAAGTGGCAAGATACTCCAGTGAGTGGGGTTGGGGTCGGGGACCGGCTGTCGGGTCGGACAGCGGCGCGGGAGGTCACCCACCCCTTGTGAGTCCCGGTGGGGTGGAAATCCTGGGCCCCTCGGCTCCGTGGTGTTGAGGCTGCCCTTAAGCTGGGCCCACGCGGGGGCGAAGTGCCTGCTTCCAGCCTCTCCTGTCCGGGGCCATCTCTGCCTTAGGGCCCAGTACATGTGAGGAGAGGAGGGCCGAGCCTGCCGCGGGGCAGCGGAGGCCTGATCCTGAGGCGCCTCATCTTCCTCTTTCGGCGATCAACTCGGGTGGCGGTGTGTCGAGGTATCTGGCCGATGCCCCCCCCTCCCCTAGGGTGGGCCCGCTCCTGGGGGCAGCCTCTCACGGGCGCGAGCCCCGCGCTACCTATCCTGCCCTTCGGGGCGCCTGCCCGCTTCCACGGACCCCCCCACCATCCCTGTGACGGGCGAGTAAGGCATCCCAGCACACCACAACAGCGCAGGGGGTGAGCCATTCGCCCTGCTCGAAATGAAAGCGACTCCGGTTGGCCAAGGGGCCCCCCCCTCTCCCTCCTCCACGGTTCTACGGGGTGCCATCCCTGGGAACTACTGGCCCCCTGACTCCCCATCGCAGCAGCCCCATCCGCCATCGCCTGGCACAGACACTGAACGTGGTGACAATCCCCGCCTTCCTCCTCGCAGCTCTGGTCCCCACCTGCTGTACCGTGGGGCGTCCCGGGGCGCCACCGAGGCCAATACAGCCTCCGTCATCCCGAACCACGAAACCCAGGCCTAGCACCCTTCGCTCGAGGTGAAGCTGCGCGACTGCGATTGGGGTGCTCAACGGTTCCTACCCTCATCCACCTGACCCTCGGACTCTCTGCGGAGGCGCAATCAGCCGCTCAATATGGGGAGGGACAAGGCCTCCAAGTCCACACCGGCTCCCACGCAGACAAAGATAGACCGGTTTACCACCTCTGGCCACGACCCCCCCGGGGCCGGCGACGGGGACCTCCCACCCCCAAGATAAAGACTTAAGTACCATCTTGCAGGCAATCAGCACCTCACAGGCGTCTGTTGAAGGGAAGATCTGGCAGGTCAAGGTGGATGTATCCCTCCTCCGACAGGACCTCCGTAATGCTACGGCTCGCATTGCGGAGGCTGTATCCCATCTATCCACGGCGGAGGACGACATCCTACACCTGAAGGAGCAAGTGGCGAACCTTCGCTCACATACTAAAGAGCTGCACCGGCGCGCGGAGGATGCCGAAAATTGCGCGCGCTGCAACAACCTCCGCCTGGTGGGGGTTCCTGAAGGGGTCGAGACTAATCCGATGTCCACCTTTGTAGAGGACTGGTTCGTATCATGGATGCCCATGGTCGCACTCTCCACGTGGTTCGTGGTTGAGAGGGCGCATCGCTCCCTTGCCCCCAGGCCACGGCACGGGGCTCCACCTCGCCCTATTATATTTAAAATTCTCAACTTCAAGGACCGGGACGCCATTCTGCGGGCAGCCCGTGCTCACGGACCACTTAAATTACAAAACAACACTGTCATGGTACTTCCCGACTACACCAGTGAAGTCCAAGACCTCCGGCGCTCCTACACGGACGTTAAAAAGAAGCTTCGAGCCCTGGGCCTACAATATCAACTACAATTCCCTGCACGCCTGCGCGTCATCTTCCAGAACAACACCCACTTCTTTGGATCGCCTCAGGCGGCGTGGACATGGTTGACGGAGGAGCGTCCCCTCCGCCAGCGGCGGGACCCGCCCCCCGGGACGGCGGGCTCTCAGCCCATGGGGCTGCGGTCGCCGGGGCGCCGGAGGCGCACACAATCTCGCAGAGGGCGCCAATCCCACCTAGCAGCGTCCAGATCCTCGAGCATGGCTGCCCACAGACTCCGGGACTCCTCCAGCCATTCGGGCTCTTCCCCCCGCCACAGGCGCCACTCCGCTGATGAAGTACCTGGAGCTTCCCCGTCGCTGGTCCCGGGGAGCTCACCGAGAATTGACTCGGACCTCTCTCGCACCCCGACTCTCTGAACATCTGCCGGGCGAGAGCCGATGCACATTCCCTGTGGGGGTAAGCTCCCGACTCAGCGGGGTTCCTGAACCGCGGCAGACTTTCTTGTTCTACTGTCACGTCTTCTGCTGAGACACTGCACATCCGACTACATGGAGGGGTCCTCCACGCAACCTAACCCGAACGCTTTAGTTTGGTTCTTGTTTTGATGGGGGTCGACAGATGCTTCCGTTCTTGAAGTATAGGTTGGGGGAGGGGGGATTTGGGATTGTTCTTCCCTATGTTGTTGTCTCTGTTCTTTTGTTGTTTCAGCTAGCACGGACCGCCACGCGGCCATTCCGCACGGGTCAGACACGGCTCCCTTAGTTGCGCTTCCTTGCTCAGATGCGGGCTCCGGTGCACGCTCCCAACTCATTGTAGGATCCTCCAGTCAGGCGTCACCCACCAACCGCCATGAATGACACACCTCTCCCCAGGGCATCCCTCCAGGTCCTGTCATGGAATGTTAATGGCCTATTAGACCGACTTAAGCGCATGTCCGTCCTGCGCTACGCACAACGCTTTAGGCATAGACGTACTCCTACTCCAAGAAACGCACCTGATGGGTAATTGCTGCCCCTTCCTAGCACGCTTACGGGTACGACAGAGTGTGGCACTCTGGCTTTGCTCGGGCTCCCGTGGGGTGGCCATCCTCCTGAAACGCACCCTGCCTTTTGTGCTCACACGAGTTATACATGACCCCCAGGGATTATCGGTGACCATCTGTGGCTCGATCGGTGACACTCCCCTCAATCTGGTGTCCGTCTACTCCCCTCCCTCAATGCTTACCGCGACCCTAAAACACGCCACTGCCCTGCTGACCGACTTGCCCCTGGGTTCCACCATCATTGGGGGTGACTTCAACGCGGTCACTTCTCCGACCCTAGACACGACAGGCCCTCCTTCTAACTCTAGAACAGCGCAGGCGAAGCAACTGCAGAACTGGTCCGAAACACTGGGCCTTTGTGATGCCTGGCGCACCTGGCATCCCCGCACCGCTCAATTCACCCACACCTCCGCAGCACACCACACGCAGGCACGCATAGATGCGATTTTTGTCCCATCAACCGACTGCACCATGATTTTGGACGTTCGAATCCTTCCCAGTGGTATCTCAGACCACTCCCCGGTGCTTCTTAGCACAGGGTCTCCCCCACCCCCCTCCCCCCCGCCTCGGCGCGCCAGACGTGGAGGCTGAATGCATGGTTCCTCCAAGATAAGGAATTCAAAAAAGTGATCGGGAAAGAGCTTAAACAGTACTTCTTAGCGAACGAAGGGTCGGTATCTTCCCCGGGTACCCTCTGGGAGGCAGGCAAGGCCACCATCCGGGGCATAGCAAAGGGCCAACTCAAACGTCAGAGACAGGCGCAACTGCGGGAGATCACCTCTTGGGAGGCGCAAGCCTTACGCCTCGAGCGATCCCCCCTTACAACCGGCGATACTATCCAGGCCCGACCGCTCACCCAGCTTCGGGCGGAGATCCGACAGCTCTCTCTAGATGCAGCCAAGCTCCTCTGGCGATCCTCCATAGCGAGAGTCTATGGCTGGGGCGACAAGAATGGCACGATTCTTCACAGGTTAGCTACATACCCCAGGGCGAACCGCATTATACCTGAAATGATGGACCGTGACGGCATGGTGCACAGGTCCCCGTTGGCAATGGCGCGCACCTTCGCCTCCTATTATCAACAGCTTTACGCGGTTCGGACCCCAGACCTGTCACTCTCAGCCCTGCTTGACCAGGGTGGCGTCCGTCTCCCTCCGTTGGGCCCGGCCGCCCACGAAGCTCTGGAACGGCCCATATCACGCGAGGAAATCGACGCGGCAATAACCCTTACCTCGTCAGGTAAGACTCCCGGTCCGGACGGCCTTCCCCAAGAATATTATGCACTATACCGCGAGACCCTCGTACCGCATCTTGCTGACCTCTTCGATGAAGCGCTGGAGAAGGGCTCTTTTCCACCGAGACAGATATAGCCACCATTGTGGTCCTGCCGAAATCTCAGCCACCCTCCAGCTACTGCGCGGACTACCGTCCCATCTCTCTCATCAACACAGAGATCAAACTATACGCCACCATTCTCGCCCAGCGGCTGAAGCCCTATCTATCTCTGCTGGTGCACCCGGACCAATGCGGCTTCATGTCCATGCGGGGTACCCGGCACTGTCTCAGGAGATTGCACCTGGCTCTGGCGCACCGGCACTTACTCACCCCCTACCTGGCGCTCCTCCTCGTAGACTTTGAGAAGGCCTTTGACTCGGTGGACTGGACGTACCTAGCCGACGTGCTGGCAGAGATGGGGTTTGGCCCCCATTTCAGGACTTTGGTCCGTATCCTATACGCCCAGCCACGGGCACGAGTCCTGGTTAACGGGGTGTTGTCGGAGGCCTTCCCCATTCGCAGGGGAACAAGACAAGGTTGCCCCCTTTCGCCCTTGCTCTTCGCCTTGGCGATGGAGCCCCTGGCCTCCCTGGTTCGTGCTGAAGGTCGACTTCGAGGATGGGAATGGCCTAATACAGAGGCGGACAAGATTGCCTTATATGCCGACGACGTCCTAATCTTCTTGGCTGAACCCGCCCAGTCCGGCCCCCACTGTCTCCGGATCTTGCAGTCTTTTGGGCGTGCCTCCGGTCTTCAACTGAACTCTGATAAGTCGGTCCTGGTCCCTTTACATCTATCCAGAGACTGCTACGACTGGCAATCCAACATACCGCTTTGGCGCTTATCGTTCAAATACCTAGGGATATGGGTCACCCTCCTTCCTGAACTGGGCTGGTCCCTCAACGTCACCCCACTGGTGAAGAAAGCCAAGGCAGATCTTCAGAAGTGGAAGGCCCTACCTTTGAATCCCATGGGGAGGGTCGCCTTGTTTAACCCTTTAAGTGCGCCCGTCGGCCAACGGCCGTCGCGGGCACTACCTCGGTAGTGCTGCGCGCGTCCGTTGGCTGACGCGGCCCCGCCCACTTAATAGAACGCCCCGCACCACGGCGGAATTGCCGCCGCGGTTAAGGTGTTAAAATGATGATTCTCCCCAGATTCCTTTATATCCTCCAGAACACCCCCTTTTGTTTTCCACGGGCCTGGTTCCGCGAACTAGACAGCCTGGCCACAAAATTTCTGTGGGGGGGGGGAGGGGTGGGGAGCTCGCCTAGCCCTGACCACATGTCAGATTCCATTCCTTTGACGGGGGTTTAGGGATGACGCACTTATACCTCGACTTCCTGGCTGCGCGCATCCTGGTCATACACGACTGGTTTAACGGGGGCTGGTCCGACCCAGCTTACCGGCTCGAGCTGAGTGAACTTGGTTTATCGCAAATCCAATCCATGATGTACGGGGGGCCCATCCCATCCCGCTTACCAGACCTAACGTGCTCCGTACTGCTGGCCTGGCGGGCCGCACTGCGACATACCCACTGGACACATAAACTGACTCAATGCACACCCTTTTGGCACGGTACTTGGCTCCAGTAGGTCAGTGGGCTGCAAGGTTTCGAATCATGGGATCTCATAGGAATCTCACAACTAGGGGATGTATGGACAAGTGACCACATGCGTTCCTTTCAAGACCTCCAGACCCGTTACTCCCTACACCCCTCTCGGTTTTACAAATATCTTCAACTGCGGCACGCCCTTCACACGCACATTACAGACAAGACCAAGATACCGGAGTATAGCCCCCCCGAGGCTCAGACCATGCTGGGAAGTTTAGGCAAAGGGGGCATCTCGCGCATCTATCGCTCGTTGATTAACAACACCCCCAATGCACTAGATACACTGAGAAACCAATGGGTGGAGTGGGTGGGTGCGCTTGACGAGGAAGACTGGCGAGACGCCCTCATGGTGCCCAAGACAGTCACCGCATCTGCCAAACTTAGACTGATCCAACTATACTACCTACACACCGCTTACCTGACCCCCCCCTGCGCCTCCACCGGGCCGGCCTACGCCCAGACGCATCCTGTACGAGGTGTGGTCAGGCTCCGGACGACTTTTTCCATATGGTATGGGCATGCCCCCTCCTGGCGAGTTTCTGGGGTGGCGCTGAGGCAGAACTCACTGAAGTCCTGGGGTGGGAAGTCCCTCACGACCCGCGTCACACTCTGCTGGGGATCACGGAGGGACTGGATGGGACCAGAAATGAGAAACTGTTTTTTAATACGGCCATGACTGTGGCCAAGCGAGACATAGCCGCGGCGTGGAAATCTCCAGATCCACCCTGCCTAGAGAAATGGCGAAGGGGGGTGGATTGGTGCGCGACCCAAGAAAAACTTTGTACGAGGCACGTGGATGTCCCAAAAAGTACCGGAGTGTATGGGGGAAATGGCTGGGTACTATGGAATAATCCATTATTGCACTGATTTGTTCACCTACTTGCGCCTTCTGGGATCGTGTCCTCCGCAATGTATTGTACCTGTATTTGGCGGTATACTGTCATCTTCCGTGTCTAATGCTGAATTAATGATGTCCTTTGTTTATTAAATTGCAAAATACAATTTGGTTATCAAAAAAAAGTAGTGCAAGTTAGACACATTTTAAAAGTCCTTCTTTAAACTCCACTGCCGAGTCTGACTTCAGCAAGGATCTCACAAGTAGCAGCTTTGGCCAGCAGATGCGTCTCTTGCGTATTGCAAAACGTCTAGTTTATGCCAATTTCACAGCAGCATATTTTTACCAAGGCATAAGGGATGCTAAGTGATGTCACTTTTCCTTTGTCCCCTTGATAATATTATTATAAATGACACAAAACCGTTGGGTAGCTTGATAGAACATTCCACGATTTCTATGTAAACTCTGCTCCAACGTTGTCGTTGTTAATGGTCAAAATGAATAGCGATTGAAAGTAGCCAAAACTATATTTTCTGCGCTATTTATAAATCGATTACGACCAGTGGCGTAGCAGGGTGCCAAGGGCCTCACTGCAATCAAGGAATAAAGTGTCCTGTTTTCTGGTTGAAGTGAAATACAGCAATAATCCGGCTTCAGTAGACCCCTCACGCTTCTGGGCCCCTCATTACAGTGGTTTATGTTACCGCATATTTTTTATTTCGTCATTCTTCCACCGTGCCTCTTTCTTCTGGTCTCTCCAATCCGAGTTCTCGATCTTGGTTATGCTAGTTATTCAAATAATAATGCACCATTATATTAATTTCTGTACATAACGTTTGCGAATTCGCTTTAGAAATCATGTAAACAAAAGTAAATATCAAACGCCCAACCAATTAACTCACAGGGGGTCACAAAAACAGTTTAGAATGGTTGTAGTGCTTTGCTTAGAGTCAGCAGTAGTTAACGATAAGTGATGCGGTGCGAAGGTGGGACCCTAGAGCGACCCCTCTTGTATAGTGCCTGCATTTGTTTAGTTAGTGCCGACCTCTGTATCCGTGCACCTTTACTATAAGCCTCCCCTTGCTGTGCCAGAAGCTTTTCTTGACAGAGTAGCCTAGATTTCCGCGGGAGTCTCGACAATAATCAGAAGGGAACTGTTGGGTAAGGATATGTAAATAGGCTATCCCCAGCCCTTTGGTGACGTTACTAATACTCGAATACTTAAGGGAGTGCGGAATAGATATCCGTATGTTGGCACTCCCGGCAGGAAGCGTGACTGCCTGCAAAACAGGTAGCATTCCCAGTTAGGGCTTGTTTCTGGACCAATTTAGTGTTTTCAATGTGCCGTTCGCTGGGCAGTAAACCTAGGATAGAAATACTTTTTTTTTTTTATCCTGTTATCTAGCACGCCGTGGCACTTCGAAGCGGTTTCCATTCTTTGTAATGGGCCTGATTAAATTG
Organism: Calotriton arnoldi; assembly: GCA_963921515.1. Lineage (NCBI taxonomy): Eukaryota > Metazoa > Chordata > Amphibia > Caudata > Salamandridae > Calotriton > Calotriton arnoldi. The sequence goes on from CAWUFW010000363.1 coordinate 3,044,020, forward strand.
TTTCATAATAAAGGTGGTGACTCAGCGTGGGATGTTTGTAGCAGGAGCACTGTTCCCGGTAATTGGTGCTCGACTAGTCTTGGCAAGACTCGTGCGTCCCCACCCGGTAGTGAGCCTGTGCATGTGCGCACCTCTCTACCTCCTTGTGGCTTGAGCCAGGTCGGTACAACATTGCCTGCTAGAGGCTCGTGGTTCATCCTGTCCACCGAGCCTCTCAGAGTGGGAAAAGCCTGGGGACTTCATCTTTTTCCTGGGGCTCGTTTCATGGTTTTGCAGTCTAAGCTCTTTGGATTTGGCGGGATTCGCGTCTTGAGGGATCCAGCTGTGTGCGCAGGCCCGCTGATGTCTCGCGCGCCTCTCTACCACAGGAGTCCTGACGGGAGAATCACCTGGGTGTGTATAGCCGCTCCCGCGCTGCATACCGACTGTTTATTTTTACTTGTCGGCCTGCTGCTTTGCAGATCTTTACAGTGTAGTGATTAAGCTAGTAACTGGCAGAGAAAGTGTCAGTCTGTGTTTCCAAATAATTGTGTGATGTGATAAGTTATAAATCCATAAACCTCAGCATCTTGATATTCGCGATGCGAGAGCCACTGGTATCGAGAAGGGACTGCGCCGCTTTGCGAGAAAAACTGTTAGCAAGATGAGGGAACATTTGAGGTGAAGTATTTACAAACACTTAAATCCATGTGTGGAACACTTTAAAAGGTGTTTTTGCATTTTGAAGCTTCTGTGACGTGGCGTGTGAATGGTTAAGCTTGGCGGGGCAATGAGAGTTGTTCATTCCTTGCCGGGCATTGTGAAATCTGCCACCCTGCAGGGACTTGTATGATATAATGAATAGATGTGTCTGTGCACAACACGCAATTAGAGTGTTAACCTGGGTAATGTCAAAAAGAAAAGAGTAAATTGGTTTTTTAGTACTCTGAAAAAATGAGACTTTTGTCCCTGGCGAGCTGAATCGAATTTAAAACGGTGTAATTGACATGGACAGAATAAAATACGTACAGTGGTGTTTTTCCGGAGCACGTGTGCAGTGGCTTCTTAAGAAATGTTATTGTTTTTCTAGATTTTCTTTAGGCCACAGGTAGTAATCAAGTGCTAGGTTAAGTCTGAACAAACTGTGAAACTTGCTACAACCCAGTGTGATAGGTTTTCCCATCATTTCCTCTGTTCCTGTTGTTACTTGCTCCAGGTGGCGACAGTAAAAAATGAAGGCTTTGACAAACAAATTACCATCTGATGTTGTTCCTATTTCTAGTTGGATCATCAGCTATTGGGTTGATCGCCTTAACATAAGCAGTCGTCTGAGGAGATTTAAGCACATGAGGGGATGCTCTTCTTGTTGCAGGCTTCTGGTGCTGGTGATATGCTGCTGGTGGGGACTCATAGTTGCAGGTTTCCTCGGCCTCAAGGTGAAGGGTACGCAACTCACATCTCCCGCTGCACCACGCTTTAAAGCGCCTCACCATCTCCCACGCAACGCATGCAGGCTGCGCCTGAGCAAAGCTAAGGGCAAGCCCATTCTGTGCCAAGAAGAGGGAGGACAGGGCAGCCCCCCATGGCAGCCCCCCTAGGTGCTGTTGAGCAGGGCCGTTTCTAGATGTTTTGCCACCCTAGGCGAGAATTGGAAAAATGCCGCCCCCTCCCTTTTACTACCATCACTCTCTCCCCCGGTCATCCAGGCTAGAAGAATTAATGCATTAGATATAAAAGAACTAGCATTCAACATTAAACAAAAACACATCAAACAATAAATAACTAAATAAGCACATACTCTTTGCCACATAACGGACGCACTGTCCTATCCTCAATGTGAAAGACTCCCCCCCCATCATTCATCCCCACTCAAACATGAAGTCACTCAGAGACCACTTCCCCCACACCAATGGGCATTTTCCCTCCCCCTTTTAACTTGGGTCCAAGCCACTGGGATAACTCCAGTTGAAACTCTTCCCTAGAACCTTTAAGCAGGCAGCAGTGTACAACGACGACTGTTGCTGCACATCTGCAATAATGGGTAATAACTTGTAGGTACTGTCGAATATCAGGCATGCCAAGCTTCGCCTCTCATGGCGCTGGCGGTACCACTTCATAATCCCGTCCGATTCCATGTGTAAAACCTGGGCTCCATCCATCCAATCATCACATTTCACCAAAAGCCTCTGCCATGACACATCGCAAAAAAAAAAACCCTGCCCCCACGACAAGTAATATGTAGGATGCCATCTATCTCCAGGTCATAGGACAGGACACTAAGGAAGCCACTACCAAAGGTGGGGTGCTGAAAATGCAATGGTAGTGGGTACTATTAGGACTTCCCACTGAGAGTATTATACTGCGTTCTAAGGAGGGCCGCCAGTTCTCCAAATTCATAGGCTTCAGCAAGCCCAAAGCTCAGCAAATTCCTTTAGAGGCGATCAAATTATAGCAGCCTCAATATCTCTGCAATGGCTTCCAGTGCATGTGAAGGTGCAATTCAAATTACGCTTCTGGTTGATCAGATGCCTGCACAATGTAACACCAGAATGTATGACCAGAAGAATACACTAATACACACTGACCAGGAACCCTAGGCCTCTCGATTTAAAGCTCGTGAGTTGGCATTAACATCAATTTACCTTCAAGGGATACGGGCTTTCTCAATTCATTCAGCAGCGCCGTGAGGCCCTGCACGCACTTCAAACCCCCCTTGGCTCCAGACACGACGTCACAAGCTGCCTATTCCTGCCTAGTAGTGGTAGAAACGGCCCTGCTCAGCTACTCTAAAAGCTTCCCCCATTCATCACCCAATGTAGAAGATTCAGTAGCATGTTGAATAGGCATGTTCTTTACACCTGCACGTCCTGGTACACAGCTTAGTGGTCCAATCTACCACCTGGAGAAGTACATGTCAAAGGTTTGAATACAGGCAGAGCAAGCATAGATTTTCATACTTCAAAAGGAGGTACTATAAGTACTAATGAGTTGGATAATAAATAATAGCACCTATTATCCAAGCGCTTACAGTTAACAAATCGTCATAACATAATTACATAATAATTACAACCCTTACTTCTAAGGAATTTTTAGCACAACTTCTTGGTCATCTAGATTGAGTGGCAGATCAGTCTTCTCTGAATTCAGTGGTCAAGACGGCAATGAAACTTGTTCGCCAAATGTCAATGCAACACCATTATAACCCCTAGGCCTCCCGCGCAGCCCTGCCAAATGCAGTTCCGCCTGTTGCATTTGCAACACCACACAGATCTCTCTGCCAAAGCCATTATATCTTGTCCTGGAGGATAGAATGCCTACACAAGATGCTTTATGGGGGCTTGTTGTTCAACACCTGTCTGCTGCGGTGTGACAGCTTGTAAATTCATGAGCCTAAACAAATACAGTATCCTCTTCAGCAGCCGACCCCTCCCTGCACAACAAAAACCAAAGCCTATTCGTCCTTGTCTTTCACTAGCTACTCAGAGTTACTAAAGGCATGTTGCCCCAAGACACAGCTAAGTTGCACGCGACTGGAACAAAAGACAAAAGGTGTACATTCCTCAGAGCTGGCAAGAGGTTTTTGACCAGGTGTGACCACTAGCCCACATCTGATGTCAACCCTCCCCCTGTCCAATCTCTATCTTTTTGTATCTGAAAGAGACACGTTAGTGATAGATTCCTTACCTTAGAATATCCCCAGGCGTCAGGCTGGATCCGGAAAGTTTTGCGTAGCAGTACCCTTGCGCGCCGGTAGGCGGCGCCGTGCGGCTCCGCGTCCGTCGTCGGCGTCGTGATCGCCGGGATGACGTCGCGGGCAGTACTTAGGCGCCGCCCTGCGCGCTGACGTCAGTTCTTCTTTTTCCGCGCCAGTAAGCGCAGATCCGGGAAGAGCAGTGCCCTGGTCAATTTTTGACCATACTTTTTGGTGATTTTTCACTGTTTTTTTTTCCAGCCTTCAGGTGTCGTAGGGATGCCCGGCTTCAAGCGATGCGGCGCCTGTGCGCGGATGATGTCCGTCACCGACCCGCATTGGGAGTGTCTCTTCTGCCTCGGCCGAGGCCACGACACCGAGTCTTGTCCCGAATGCCAGGCCCTCAACCCGAAGGCTTTGCGAGAGCGGTCTCGAAAGCTCCTCGAGGCCCGGCATTCGGCTCCGCGGAAGCCCCGGTCGCGTGAGAGGTCCAGGGGTCGCTCGCGGAGTGCACACCGGTCGTCGGCGTCGAAGTCTTCTTCGTCCGGTAAGTCTCGACACAAGAAGTCCAAGAAGCATCGTCGCTCTCGGACTTCGCCGCCGGTCTCGCGACTCGGCTGAGGCCCCTCCCGGCACCGTCCCCGCCCCCGCGGCCCCGGACTTGCCTGTGGAGTCGCCCGTCATACCCGCCCTTCCCGGGTTCGGGGGCGGATCCGGCCAAGGTACAGGAGTTCCTGTCGGCCATGGCCCGCCTCTTCGGGCCTTCAGGCCCCTCCGGTGCGCCTTCGGGCCCCGCGGGCCCTGATGGGGTTGATCCGGCGCCGCCGGCGGCTCCGGCCCCGGCGCCGCCCGAGCCTCCAGCCTCGATCCCGGCTCCGGCTCCGGCCCCGGCCTCGATCCCGGCTCCACAACCCCCATCGACGCCGGTCGACCTCACGACACCTCCGCCGGCGCCGATGTCTCCGGTGCCGCTCTCGACGCCGCCCTGGGCTCCGGGCGGCGTCGTCCCCCAGTTCCTTCCGGCTCCGGACTTGGACCCGGAGCGACGCCGCTCGACGCCGGCTCCGGCGCCGATGGGACCTTGGGTCCCAACTGTCCCTCCTCCTCCTTATTTTGAACCAGAGGAGGACCAGGAGGACTGGGAGGGGTCTGATGACCCTCTGACACGCAACTGTCAGTATGATGAGGACTGGACAGAGAGTCTAGGGGAGGCCAGTGGTCTGGATACTTCTCCTGACACTGGCATGCTGTCTCCTCCCGTGGCTACGGAGGAGGGGGCCAATTTTGGTACGGTGTTGCGTAGGGCTGCTGGGGCCTTACGTCTCCAGCTCCCTACTTTGACGGTCAAGCCTAACATCTTGACAGAGGTGCTTCAGCCGGCAGCCTCCTCTGCGGAGACTGTGCTGCCGTTTAACGACGCCCTCACGGACGTTCTTTGGGCGCCTGGTCCAAGCCCAACACAGGGGCTCCTGTGGATCGGAACGTGTCACGACGCCATCGCCCGCTCCGGGCGACCCCCTGTTTCTTTCTGTCCACCCCACTCCTGAGAGCTTGGCTGTCCAAGCCTCCGCTTCCCAAACCGCCTTCCCTACCGCTCCTCCGGATAGGGAATCCAAACGCCTGGATCAGTTTGGGAAGAAAGGTTTTTCTTCCTCCAGTGCTGGCTTGCGGTCCGTTAACACCGCTTGTCTTTTGGGCCGATATACCCACTCTCTGTGGGATTCGGTGGCGGATGTTTTGCCCCAGTGCCCTGAGGAGGTCCAGGCACTGCTTTCCCGCGCCATTGCGGAAGGAAGGGATGCGGCCAAATACACTATCCGTTGTGGCCTTGACACCGCCGACTCGCTGGGCAGGTCGATTGCAACGACGGTGGCGCTCCGACGCCACGCCTGGCTCAGAACCACTGGTTTTTCAGGGGATGTCCAGAATACTCTCATGGACATGCCCTTTGATGGAGTCGGTCTTTTGGGTCCAAAGCAGACCATGCGTTGGAGCGCTTTAAGGACTCACGGGCTACTGCAAAGTCCCTGGGCCTTTCTGCTACACGCCCTCCGCTACCTTCTGCTTTTCGCCCCTATCGTGGCCACGGTAGGGGCGCCCCTTCACGTCAGCAGCCCAGCCACCGGCCCGCGCAGCAGGCGTCTTCGCGTGGCCGAGGACGTGGATTCCGCCGTGGCGGATCGGGCAACCAGCGTGCGGGTCAGGCCACCACCTCCAACCCGTCCGCGGCCTCCAAGCCCTCCTAGTCCCTCCTTTCAGGTGCACGGCACGCCAGTAGGGGGCAGGGTCCGCCATCACCTTCCCCACTGGCGCACCATCACCTCGGACAGGTGGGTCTTGGACATTGTCCGAAGGGGCTACTCCCTCCCCTTCGAGACCACCCCCAGCCATGCCACCTCAATTCCACCGCATGTCAGGGGATCACTTGGTGCTTCTACAGAAGGAAGTCACGGCCCTCTTGACCAAGAGGGCCATCGAGCATGTTCCGACCCCAGAAGTAGGGCGTGGTTGCTACTCCCACTACTTTCTGGTGCCCAAAAGGACAAGGAGGACATGCGTCCTATCTTGGACCTCCGGAACGTCAATCGCTTCCTCCGGAAGGAGAAGTTCAAGATGCTCACCCTAGCTCAGGTCTTGACTGCCCTCGACCCTGGAGACTGGTTGGTAGCGTTGGACTTGCAGGACGCGTATTTCCACATCCCTCGTCCTACCGGCCCACCGGCGTTACCTTCGGTTCACGGTAGGCCCCGAGCATTTTCAGTTCACCGTGCTCCCCTTTGGCCTTACCAGTGCCCCTCGGGTGTTCACGAAAGTGATGGCGGTGGTCGCAGCTCATCTGCGCCGGGCAGGGGTTTCAGTCTTCCCCTACCTCGACGACTGGCTGCTGAAGGCGGGCTCTGCCCCAGGCAGTCGTCTCCCACCTCCAGACTACGGCCGAACTCCTGCACTCGCTGGGGTTCTCCATCAATGTGCCGAAGTCGCATCTGATTCCTTCTCCACAGCTCCTTTTCATCGGAGCAGTTCTGGACACAACGCCGTTTCGGGCCTATCCTCCCGAACGGCGAGTCCGGGATATTCAGGCTATGATTCCGATCTTTCGGCCTTTATCCTGGGTTTCGGTAAGGATGACCCTGAGGCTGCTGGGCCTCATGGCCTCCTGCATCCTGCTGGTCAATCATGCCAGATGGCATATGCGGGCTCTGCAGTGGGACCTGAAGTTCCAGTGGGCGCAGCACCAGGGCAACCTGTCCGATCACGTCCAGATCTCGGAGGGGACTGCAAAACAGTTGCAGTGGTGGCTCTCGAACCGGCAATGGGTCATGGGCAGATCCCTCTCCCTTCCCCAGCCAGAGCATACAGTTGTGACGGACGCGTCCCTTCTGGGATGGGGCGGTCACATGGGAGAGGCGGAGATCAGAGGCCTCTGGTCTCCGGGCGGAGTCCCGGCTCCATATCAACCTTCTGGAGCTCCGGGCGATCCGGCTTGCACTCAAGGCATTCCTTCCCTCTGTCAAAGGGAAGGTAGTGCAGGTGTTCACAGACAACACCACCGCCATGTGGTACTGCAACAAACAGGGCGGGGTGGGGTCTTGGACCCTTTGTCAGGAGGCTCTGCGCCTCTGGACATGGCTGGAACATCAGGGCATGTTCCTGATGGTTCAACACCTGGCAGGTTCTCTGAACGCCAGGGCGGACGAACCTCAGCCGCAGGTGCATGATGGATCACGAATGGCGTCTTCACTCGGAAGTGGCGCAAGGACTCTTTCTACAGTGGGGAGAGCCTTGGTTAGATCTATTCGCCTCCGAAGAGAACGCGCAATGTCATCAGTTCTGCGCGTTGGAATTTCCAAGGCGGCACTCGCTCGGGCGACGCTTTTCGTCGCGAGTGGAGTTGCGGTCTGTTATACGCCTTTCCGCCTATACCACTTCTACCCAGAGTGTTGAAGAAGATTCGGCACGACCGGGCCCAAGTCATTCTTGTGGCTCCGGACTGGGCTCGAAGAGTTTGGTATCCCGAGCTACTCAATATGAGCATAGATCCCCCGATCCGTCTGCCTCTTCGGGAGGATCTTCTGTCGCAGCAGCAGGGGACGGTCCTCCACCCGAACCTGTCCAGTCTACACCTGCTTGCGTGGAGATTGAGCGGCGGCAGTTGATTCCTTTCGACTTGCCTCCCGAAGTTTGTGATGTGATTCTGGCAGCCAGGCGTCCCTCCACTAAGGTGGTATACGCCTGCAGGTGGAACAAATTTGTGGCATGGTGCACAGCAAAGGCTGTGAATCCCCTTTCTGCCCCTCTTTCTGAGGTCCTTCTGTTCCTTCTTTCTCTGGCCCAACAGGGTTCTGCCCTGGGTACCATCAAGGGTTATCTTTGTGCTATCTCGGCCTTCCTCAGGCTCCCTGATCAGCCCTCCCTTTTCAAGTCCCCTGTTGTTAACAGGTTCTTAAAAGGCATTACTCACCTCTTCCCTCCTGTTCCGTTTGTAATGCCTCAGTGGGACTTGAACTTGGTTCTTACCTTTTTAATGTGCGCTCCCTTTGAGCCTCTGCATAACTGTCCTCTTCGTCTTCTGACTCTAAAGGCAGCCTTTCTGGTGGCCATCACCTCCGCTCGGCGGGTGAGTGAGCTCCAGGCTCTTTCTTGCAAACCTCCCTTTCTGTCTGTTCATCCAGACAAGGTTGTTCTTCGGACGCGTCCGTCCTTCTTGCCAAAGGTGGTTACTGCTTTCCACATTGGGCAGACCATCACTTTGCCCACCTTCTTTCCGCCTCCGCATCCTTCCAGAGAGGAAGAGAGGCTCCACCGTCTGGACCCAAAACGTGCGCTCTCCTTCTATATCGACCGCACGAAACACTTCCGGGTGGATGACCAGCTCTTTGTTGGCTACGTGGGCGCCAAAAAGGTCGGGCGGTGCACAAGAGGACCATCTCCCGCTGGGTTACCTTGTGCATCAAGACCTGCTATTCTTTGGCTAAGAAGGAGCCTCCTGTTGGGCTGCGTGCCCATTCCACCAGGGCAACGGCTGCTACCACGGCCTTGGGCCGCGGTGTTCCGCTGCCGGTTATCTGTCAGGCAGCTACGTGGGCCTCGCTGCACACGTTTACTAAGCATTACTGCCTTGACAGTCAGGTCCGGAGGGACGGCTTCTTTGGCCGTTCTGTCCTCCAGGACTTCCTTGTCTGATCTTTGTTCGCAGACCCACCACCGGGGTTGGTATTGCTGGGGTATCTATTCTAAGGTAAGGAATCTATCACTAACGTGTCTCTTTCAGATGCACAAGTTACTAACTTGTGTAACGATATATCTGTAAGAGACAGTAGTTAGTGATAGATTCCTTACCGCCCCACCCATCCTCCCCGTTCTGCGAACTGATTTCTAGGGTTAAGGACATCCCTTTCAGGGCCCTAGTATTTTTCAGACACCTGTGTCAGCTTCTTGCATGGCTCTGCGTTCCTGGCGCGGAAAGTCGTGTACAGAACTGACGTCAGCGCGCAGGGGCGGCGCCTAAGTACTGCCCGCGACGTCATCCCGGCGATCACGACGCCAACGACGGACGCGGAGCCGCACGACGCCGCCTACCGACGCGCAAGGGTACTGCTACGCAAAACTTTCCGGATCCAGCCTGACGCCTGGGGATATTCTAAGGTAAGGAATCTATCACTAACTACTGTCTCTTACAGATATATCGTTACACAAGTTAGTAACTTGTGCAACTCGTATTCTCCTAAGTCCTCATGTAATGTAACTGGTCCTTTTGTAATTCACTCTAACCAGTGTATGTAGTAGACCTTTGTATTTACTATCATGCCTTTGTGATTTGAGAGTTTATCTGTTTGTATCTGTTTTATATCTCTTATGTATCTCATATAATCCAATGTCCTCATGTAATGCAACTGGTTGTTATGTAAAGCGCGCTCTGACACCTTCGGGTAATGTTCGAGCTATATAAAATCACATAAATAAATAAATAAATAAAAGGCATGCGCCCTGGAAGGCCGATGGCAGTGTCAGGCTAAGTAGACTGGAAGTGAAGAGCCCCATTGCACAGCCAGGTGTGCCTCGCCCTCGCCCCGAGGCACCGTCTGCCTGCCGCTGCCAGCCGACCCGGATCCCATCCCGATTCCCGGCCTCCCCCGGTACCTCACCTGATAGGCCTGCAGGCGGGCCACAGGTAGCGCCGTGTAACTCTTTGCTCTGCGGCGCGCACACAGGCACAGCCCCCGCGGCTGCCGTGGGTGGCGCCGAACGTGACCTCCTCACGTCACGTCACCCTGGTCACGACGTCGACAGTGTAATTAAAGGCGAGCCGCGCCCGCGCTAGTTACGCTACCTGGACAGGTTGGCAGTGGCAGATTCAATACTTAACTCAATAGAAGTCAGAAGAGACTATAAAAAAAAAAAAGAACTCATGTTTTTAACTTTTGCCACGGCCGCCCTCCACATTTTGCCGCCCTAGGCAGCCGCCTAGTGCTGCCTAGTGGTAGAAACGGCCCTGCTGTTGAGCTCCCTCAGTAAGACTTTTTGCAAAATCTTTACATCCAGGTCTGGTTGGACTCTCACTAGGTTACGATTCTGCAACTTATACTGTTGTGGATTTGGAGCCAGGACTGAAGTGTGTGTGTGTGTGTCCGCTGGAGAGACTCCTGACTTGCCGCATGAGAGGGACCTCAAACCCCCATATACCTCCACTCTTAACCATAGTGTGGGGTTTTTCTCGTTGCGCTTCTAAGTGCTTGCTTTCGCAGCCTCACTCCTCAAGTAGGATCAAGGCACTGCCATCGTGCTCCATGCTGTACACTTGTAGGCCACCCTCGTCCAATTTGTTGTGTCTTGTTATTGCTGCTCAGCCTTAGTGGAGCATGGGTAAAAAGAAAGCCGGCTCCTCTAAGCCATCCTCCCCACAGGTGGCCCCACGTATTACTACCATTGATGCCTTCCTGGCACGTGCAGTGGGGGTAGTCTCAAAGGAGATTGAGTTGTCTGAGAGATGGCAATCTTTGACTGGGGGTGGTCCCCCTTCTGTTCCTTCAAATCTCCCCTGCCCTTCTGGTGATTCCACTGTGCGCCCCGAGTTTTACAGTTCAAATGTGGGTTGTCCGTCAGAGGGAAAACAGGACTTTGCCTCAGTGTATGTAGCCTCGCCCTTGCACATGAGCCTGTCAGCTGATATCACCCATGAGCCTACTCAGTTCAGCTCAAGCCCCAAGAACAAGCACAGAAAATGGGCAGCCGCCCCAAATGTGGTTGCAGCCACATCAATGCTGGTGTGCAGACAGAGCTGACGTCATGCTCCTCCAACCACGTTTGCTTGATGCTTACCTGAGGGAGCTTATTGATGTTTTCAACGCCTAAATGGAACCAATCATTTAAAGGTTAACGCTTATTGAATCCAGACTGTCGCCGATCATGGACTGCTTGAATAGTCTCAGAGAATTGTCGCCTGGACCAGTTCCTCAATGTGCGGTACGATTCAGAAGACCCCTCCCTTCAAGTCACAGAGCCGGCAAGTGAATTTTACTAGGACAGGATCTCTTTTTGAAATGCCTCTTAGGGCACTAAATAATGTTCCTTTTCGGAGGGGGTGTGTGGGTCTCTGACAGTAGTCTAGATCCAGAAGTAGGAGCTGAAGACCAGAGGAAACAGAGGCCGTAATCAGTCTACCACCTGAAGCTACCCCATATGTAATGGTCCTGGGGGAATGTTCGTCCTTTGCCTATGTTGGAATCCAACGAGGAGCTGAAAAACAGTGGTTCATGGGTTAGATTTGCACTTAATTCTGGGCATGCACATATATGGCTCTATCAACATGGTGTGAAGGGTTAACTGGTTGAGGTCTGATGTCAAGAGGTGGGCCAGGGATTGTGTTGTGATACATTATAATAGGCCTACCATTGCTGCATGTGTCCTGACAACCCTAGGTTCATTTAGATCCTTTAGACCGTCTAACCTTCAGGCGCTTCCTCTTGGGTTCTTTTACAAACCTGAAAAGGTTTGCCCAACCTTGTGGAAACAGGTTCCACAGTGGCAGGTCTTGCAGGGCAGACCCTCGTTTGCTCCCCTAGTTTCCCCTGCCTTGCGTATCCCGAACAAATTGGCTCCCTTGTGTAACCTTGATACTTGTGATTGGCTTTTCACTCCTTTTCCACCCGTGTCTCCTCCTGTTTACTGGTCTATAAGTCCCATCTCCTCCCCCCCCCCCCAACCCCTCGGATATCCAGACTAGTAATTATCATGATTTCCTGTTGTCTTGGAATCATTCGGGCCTGGCAGTTAAGTTTAATGATTGCAAGTAACTGGGTGTATTTATTAGGAAATATCAGGTGGTTTGTCTACAAGAAACGTGATGAGCAAAACCTCCTTTTTTTATAGAAGGATATAATACCTATTTGACGCCGACTGTGGCATCAGCTGCAGGGAGGGGGGTTTTGATTACCATTGTTTATTTGGAACTGCGGGGCAAAACCAATGATTTTGCTTTGGATTCACACTTAATGCAACTGCTGAAGCGAACTTTCCCAGTCTCCCCTCCACTAGCATTAATCAACTTGTACAATGCTAAAGCCTGGTCTGATGAGCCATCTAACCTCGCTACCTTAATTTCCGTGATTGACACCTTGACCGGGAATAGATATGGGATGGAGCAGGTTATTCTAGCTGGTGATTTTAATTGGCACTTATACGATTGCCCTCTACATTCTTCTAACAGCAATCCCAAATGTTTGTTGACAAAGGGGCTTCACATGGTTCATACGAGGGAGGGCTCTGAGCAAAACACAATCCTAAGCAACTACAATCTTGTCTTTTCTTCGGAGAAACTAGTCAACTCCACTAACCCTTGTATCTTACCGACTTTTAGGGATTGGGTTGAGCCTCAATAATAGATTTTAGTTTTGTTTTAGCTCCACTGTTTTTGTTCATTTCCAACTTTAGTATGGTGCACTGACCGTTTAGTGATCACGACCCTGTCCTTAGTTATTGGTGGGTTAAATGGTGGGGCTAGGGCCTCGATAGAGACAAGGGGTTTGCTCTCTCCCATAGATCAGGGCAGGCAGCTTAGATGGTCTCAGTTGGACCCCACGCAGTTTAAAGTGGGGCAATTTTATCAGCATATGCTGGTGTCTCGCACAAGGTGTTAGCAAAACTTTAAAAAAACAAAAACGTTTTTTATTAACATTTTAAAGGTTACACAAGGATATCTGAGTACCTCGTAGCCCCCGTTTCACAACATAGTCTTGTAAAATACAGAAAGTAGTACAAAGTATTCAGTGGTAAGTGGCGCTCTTCAGTATACATTTCTATTGCTGACATTCACTCCATATGCTGATCCTCACCCAAATCTGCCTCCTATGACCCATTGTCCGTGTGTTCTTCAACAGCATACATTCATTTGCCACATGCAGGGGTCTGGTGTTCTATCTTTGGTGTTACCGTGGCCCCATTCTGTAGCCCACCACGCTGTGGTATGCAACCCTCTCTTAGTATCCTGTGCCAGGCATCACCAATCTACCTGCCCTTCCTCCTCATCATTTTCGCCTTTGTCCACTAAGTATGCCTTATAAAGGACCCAGTAGTCCCTAGGGCGGTTCCGCAGCGGCTGAAGCTCATTAAAAGTGTCCGACTGTTAATTGCAGTATGCCATGTCCAAGTGTCATTCCCCTTATTTTGGGGCTGGGCCCCTAGCCCAGCTCATTGCTACTCTGTGTTTAGCTAAAAGTAGTCCAATAGCTACTAGCATCCTGACCGATTTTTCTATGTCTTTATCATATCCTAGTAAAGCTAACATTGGTTCCATCTGTATAGTGAGGCCTGTTATAGCATTCAGTTCCTGAAATACTCCCTCCCAGTATTGGAGTATCGCTGGACAGCACCAAGCAGCATGTATAAACTCCGCTTCCCGCTCATTGCATCGCAGGCAGTTTGCAGATTCCCGTAGGCCATATCTGAACAATCTTTCCGGCGTATAATACACGCGGTTTATGTACTTAAAGTGTATTAACCAGTGTCTCCCGTTTAAAGATACCTCCTTAGTTTTAGCGCAGCAGTACTGCCATACCTGATCTTCCATGGGCGTACCTAAGTCTCTCTGCCAGTCCGATCTTGCTTTAATCATGCTGGGCCTGCGCACTTCCTGTGCGTAAGCATAGAGCACTGTTACTAACTTATCAGGGACTTCTTTCTGTATCATGGCAGAAAGTGCCTTCATGTCCGAGGACTCTTGCAGGTCTTGAACTAATAGCTCCCTCAATGCATGCCGGACTCTATGGCAGTGATATCGAGTTAGGGCTAATGGCGGGGGTTCCTTGCTCAGGGATGTTCCCCCAGTTCCCAACCACTCCTTCGCAGAAAAGATCTCCCATCTTTGTTACCCCTTGTGTTTGCAGAGCAGTTCTCACATTCTTTTCCAGGCCTAGCGAAAGCCAAGTGCACCACTCCAGTCTGACATGAGGGGAATACAAGAGTGTGCTCACTTGTTTATCTAACAAGCTCCACCATGCATGTGTTGTAGTATTTAGTAGGTCAAAGACTCCATTTCGGAGGGTTGGAGCCTTGAAAAGTTTCCGAGCGGAGTGTGTGGGGATGTGCAGCGTCTCTCTCTAAGTACTGATTAGGCAGATCGTGTGGGCCATGAATCCAGTAGTAGGCGAAGGAGCTTTGCGCCACTCTATAGTACAATTGTGGGTCTGGTGCACTAAGATTCTCCCCTCCCCCCCCCCCATATCATAAGGTAGAGTGAGGACCTCCCACCGAACCCTTGGCTGCTTTCCCACCCATGCTAATTTTGTCAGTAAACTGCTCAATGTCTTAAACTGTTTTAGGCAGGAGAATAGGTATGCTCAAAAACAGGAACAGAAACCTAGGGAGGACTATTATCTTCATAAGAGCTATGCGCCTAATGAAGGCGAGAGCAGTAGTTTTAACCAGCGGTTCACATCTTCCAACTTTTGTATCGCCTTACCGTAGTTCTCAAGTATAGGTATTAGCACTACTTAAGGCTCCTGCATTGAATGCCAGCCCAAAGGTTTCAAAATGGTTTGACCGCAACTGTTCCATGGCCCTTCGACAACTGAAGGAAGCCCTGAAGCAGGTACCCACAGACAAAGATTGTGTTGCTGCCTGTCGTAGGGAATATAAAATGGCACTTGCTAGCCATAATCCATTTTAATAAAGAGAGCTTGGGACGAGTTAGCCCAGGCCTCACCAAAGATAATTCCTTGTTTTGGCAGGTAATCTGCCTTGTTTCGCCCAGCTCTATGCCACCATATTATAGAACATCAGTGTATAGCGCATTTTGAGGGGATTTATATTCATGGGTCGCAGAGAGGGAATGAGGCTCTGGGTGCATTAGCGGGGGGTAGAGCCAACCCTGGTGTTTACGCTAGATTAAGTCAGCCAGGGCTTTTTGGCATTATCTCATAATAAGGCTCCTGGGCCAGATGGGATACTCCCTGATTTGCTTCAGGATGACATTGACATTTGGGGTACAGCTGTGACGATGGTTCTAAATGCTGCTGTGTGGCAGGGCACCCCGCCCTCATGGTCCACTGCAGTACTCGTCCCGGTATTCAAGAAGAGGGATGAGGACAACCCCCAATGTTACCGGACGATATCTCTGATTGACACTGCCGTGAAGGTCCCGGGGAGGGTACTTTTAAACAGGCTGATGTTGTGGGCAGATGAAAATAACCTAATCTCCGAGGTATAATATGGCTTTAGGCTAGGTAGATCAACCACGTACTCGTCCCCATCAGACTCGACTACGGCAACGCACTCTACGTTGGCGTCACCCAGAAACAGCTCAAGAAACTACAGAACGTCCAAAACTCCGCAGCCAGACTGGTCCTCGACATCCCCCGCTTCAGGCACATCACGCAACACCTCTGACAACACCACTGGCTCCCAGTGAAGAAGAGAATCACCTTCAAGCTCCTCACACATGCCTACAAAGCTCTCCACGACAAAGGACCAGTGCATACCTGAACCACCGCCTCGCATTCCACGTACCCTCCAGAAAACTCCTTTCCTCCTAACTCGCCCTAGCCTCTGTCCCCAGGATCAACAAGACAAGAACCAGTGGAAGTTCATTCTCCTACCTCACCACCAAGACCTGGAACACCCTGCCCCTCCACCTCAGGCAATCCATGTTGCTGACCCAATTTGAGAAGGAACTCAAGACCTGGCTCTCCGAATGATCCTACACCCAGAGGAACCAGCAGCCTCCCGTGCCTTGAGACCCTCACTGGTGAGTAGCCGCGCTTTACAAGCCCCTCATTTATTGATTGAACCACTGACCAATGTTTTAATTAATAATTAATCATAATTAAGTATACCGTTGCTCGTTCCGAATCAATTCACCTGGCATTCATGGACCTAACATCCGCCTTTGATAGGGTCAATCGCGAGAAGTTGCAGTGCCTACTTCTCGTGATAGGGATGGGCCCGGACATTATGCTTCTTTTAAGCAACCTATATGCCCACATCACAGCCTCTGTGTGGTTCTCCCAAGGCTCAGCTTTTACCCAACCTTTTAGAATCAGTAGGGAGGTTCATCAGGGTTGCAGTCTTGCCCCCTTCTTGTTTACCCTTTAAATTAATGGATTTGAGCAAGCTCTTCTCTCGGTTAAGGCCGACTGTCCAAAGGTGGGGTTGAGATCTCTTCTAGTGCTACTGTACGCTGACGATGCGGTTCTCATGATGATGACCGCTGTTGGTTTACAGTTATTAATGGATACATTTGTAGCCATCATGGCCAATCTGGACCTCCCAGTTAACTTTATTAAGTCGTATGTGATGGTATTGGGCCCCCAGTCCTCTAGAACAAAAACCAGGTGGGTAATCATACCCTGGCCAAAGTCCCGGTGTTCTCATATTTCAGGGTCTTGTTTGACTCCAATATATACTGGAAGCCCCTGATGGATATTAAAAAAGTGGAGCTCATCAAGGTTAACGATGCTGTGGCTAGTTTTGTTCAGAAGATGGGTTCCAGACCCCCTAGCATTCGAACCAAAGTTTACAAGGCTAAATATGTCTCCAAATCTTTGTATGGAAGTGAGGTATGGGGATACATAAACTTGATGACACCCAGACTGTTGAAAACATTTTTTTAAGGCATGTGCTGCAGGTCCCCCAAAGTTCCCCGGCTTTTTGTGTGCATGAAGAACGAGGAATAAAATACATAGGAGATATGATGGCTCTCAGACCACTGCCATGCTGGATCAAGGTTTGGACCAGGGAGGAAACCCAGTTGAACAGGTTGATCCTCACGGATTGTCTGTCCCTTGACCATACTGATAAGATCCTGTGGCTCACATATGTTAAGGCCGCTTTCAATAGGCTGGGTAGGCAGGACTCATTTCATAGTCCCCAGTCCCTGCGTACCTCGGAATTAAAGTGGGTGAGGGATCATTTCTTGGAACATAAAGCTTACAAAGAGAGCAGGTAGAACTTATGAAACCCATACTTCTGGGACATATGCTTTTAAAAACAGCCCAAACCATGGAACCGTATTTATCCATTGTACCTAGTGACGGGGATAGATTTTTATTGACCAGATTACATTTTATTATGCCTCATTATCTCCTGGATTCTCCTAGTAGTTGGAGCCCATCAGGCTCTCTGGGTCCCTGCAACTGCGACAATGTGTCTCTGCAGTACACCCTACATTTTATTATGCTTTGCAGCTATTTTAGTTTACCCAAGAGAATGTTTACTATGCCGTTATTGAAATCTTTGAATTTTACACAAGTTCAACCTGCTCTTATGCTCCCTCAGCTCCTACCCAATTAACACACCATATTCACAGTCTCCTGCTTTTTAAGAGCTGCTTTGAGATTGAGGTACAGTAGGCTTGAATAATTCTGTTGCTGCTATTGAATGATTTTATTCATGTGATATTGAGATTGTGTTTTTCACGGGGTTTTACTCACTGATTTTATCATTTTATTTATGATATGTATGCATATTGTGTTCTTGCTGTTTTTATGCTTGATATGTATGTACTAAGATATTGTGTCCTTTTATGGTTATGAATATAATCGAATATTTACTTACTTACTCAAGCACATTGAGTCTGTCCTAAGCCATTTCATTATAAATCATGGCTGCCTATAACATAATTGAGGCATCTTTAGATTTATAAGCAATCCGCAACAATTTAGCCGGACAAACCTTAAAATTTACTATTTATTTTTAAAACGCTGCCAGTTATTTCTGAGTTTTTAAATTAACAGATGCAATTGGGACTGACATTTAGAAGTGGGGTGAAGACCCATAAGTAATTGAATTACTTGACTGCTTGCAACCCAGTATTATTAAATCCAATACAAAATCTGTACTTATCAAATACCAATATTTTAGTTTTTTGGGCAAAAACAGGATCAGTAAATTCTGCTGTTAAATAACTCCGTTTGCTTCAGTAACCCTTGGAACTAATTGGCACCATGACATTTAAGGCACTTATGAATTGGGTGGCAGAAATGGTGTTTGAAATGTAACAGTGATTGGCACGGTTTCAATTTGTTCTTTGCCATCTGTTGATTGGTAGTTTTAAGGAGAAACTTGAGATAGGGTATCTGTTTTGCCGTCAGCTGTATCTAAAAAAAAAAAGTCTAATTCACAGGGCAGAGGAAATGTTTACCTTAAATTAAAAAAAAAAAGTAGTCCGTCTGTAGCTAGTGCTTATCTTGGGACCGTCAGTAATCTTGATACTGGCCTTCTGGACGTTACAAGGTAATAATCTAGGAGCCCCGAGAGCAAAAGCTGCATGCTGTACTCCATGTCTTGTGAAAAGGGCGTGGAGGCAGCAGCTAAGTTCTCTGATGAAGAGGAGGAGTTGGTCTCTGAGTGGATGCTCTCTTAGAACTCTAAAACATCAAAGGGTTTTTCACTACTGAACACACCAAATATAGCTAGGTTTTTGATCAAATTAAAAATATAAGTGAGATTTGAGGGCCTTAGAGATCTTTAAGGTTTGTGTCCACATAAGGGATTAAGGCAGTTCATTCCAGAGCTGAGGATAAGAAGCCCTGCCATGGAGCTGAGAATGATTAAAGCATGGCACAGTAAACCAAATAGCAGAGCAAGGCTGAAGTTAATGAAAACTAACTTGCCAATGTACTCTCACTCAAACTCATTTAAGTAAGACCCCTAAACAGCATAATGAGCTAAGCAGAGTGCTTTACTTCGAATCCACTCTGCCCCCGCTGGACAGTAATTGCCCAAGCATTCTTTCACGTCTAGTGCAAGTATTTCTCTCTACTCTCCTTGCTCTTCTGTTTGGAACCTTTTTTGAAATTCTCCAATTGTGAAGTTGAAGACATGGCAGTCTGCCCGAGGCTATCAGCCCTACATTTCTGTGCAGCTCTTTTACTCCAATGTACATTGCAAGAACAGCTGAACAGCCAAAGGCACTCCGTCGCAGCCAGCTCCAGTGGGCTCAGTGCAACTGCCAGTCATGGTTGCAGCTGCCTTAGCTTAACTTCAGGAATGGACTATTCTCTCCAGTATGTGTCGTAAAGCCCCTTTCTTGAGTATGAATTTGGGATAACTACACTAACCCAGAGACTAGTACTGGTGACCACAAGCAGCTGCTTTCAACCCGCTGCTACCCTGCTGTTATGACCAAGGCTTTGAAGCACTACCTGGTGAGACCACACAGCCACCACTAAAGAATAATGACATTAATGTATTTGTGGCAGCAACGTCTCCCTCCCCAAAGCCAGCCATAGCTGTTGAGCTATAATTTGTCAAGCAGTCTCTAGCACCTTGGGTAAAGCATTTATCTAAGCCTGCAATCCTAAAGATCCTAAAGATCAACAAAGCCCAAGCCCCCAAAGACCGCCTGTCTAGTTTTTGTCTCAGGGATTCACCTGCTCAAGCTGTGGTGATGAAATGTGCTATCTAAAAGAAACAGTTAGTTATAGTTTTGCAGCGTGAATCTTTCTGGATTCACTATGCTGTGCATTATTCCGCCATCTCGTGGTTGGGTCCGGATTCGTAGTCTTTTCTTTGCTTTTGTGTTTTTTGGTTTTTTTTGTTGTTGGCCCAGGTGGGCGGCGACGCCCCACCATTTGGTGTCTTCGGTGACGTCGTCGCGCTTCCGGCGGAAGCTCCCACCTTTGGTAGCCATCTTCAGATTCTTTTTTCCGCCGTGGGGTCTGGATCGCTGCCGAGAAGTTCCAGAAAATTTTGGACGAAGAATCTCAAAGTCGAAATATCATCACAGAGGATGGATTCCTGAGACACCGGACGCACGACACAAGTACCGGAGACAACAAGAAGGACGACGAGGTAGAAGGTCCACGACCGAAATCTCGACGCCTACGGAGAATGCGCTCGCAGGGGCTCCCTGAGCGCGGTTATGGACAAGACTCCGCTCAAGTTTTGCAAAAACTGCCACCACAAGTACGCCCAAAAAGACCAGCACCCAGTCTGCAACCTCTGCTTGCCGCTCGACCACATCAGCGAAGACTGCAACGCGTGCTCGGCGTTCACCCCGGAGACCCTCCGGGTGAGAGACAGACAGAGAAGGGCGAACTACAACATGCAGGGCCAGGGACCAGCACCATCGCTCCGAGACCTGGGCCTCTCGAGCGGAGAGGAAGACAACATCGCTGAGGGACCAGAGGACTGCGCTGTCGTCAAGGTCCATAAGAAAACGTCGAAGGAGGTAAGGGGGGAGTCGACCCCAAAACACCAAAGTGACGCTCGAAAGAGTGAAGCCAGAACACCTAGCGACACTACTAGAAGTGTAGCAAAGTCCTCGAAGGGAGCGTTGCCGCCGAAACCCTCGACGAAAGCAACAGCGTCCAAGGACAAGCAGTCGAGCGGATCCTTTGACAAGGACTCACAATCGGCGAAAGCTTCCGAAAAACAAAGGCGTCGAAGGTCACCTCCGAAAGGGAAGCCTCGGCACCGAGAAAGGAAGGCCCGGCGTCTGTTTCGACGACCGCGAAGAGAAGCACTGCACCACTCGACGCCGAAAAGGCCCACGAGATGGCGAAAAGAAAAGGAGGCTCGAGGCAGAGATGGCGAGCATCCTGCAACGGAAAAAGACTTCGACGACCAGATGAAGCAATACGCTATCCCATCGAAGCCAGCCCACGAGGCGCTCGAGGAGTTCGAAGCCGAATACATCGAGCCCCCGACAACACCTGAACCACTCGAAGACCAGGACGAAGAAGACTACTACTTCGAAGCCGAAGGCGAAGAAGAGATGCAGTCTTACCGGGACTCGGCGTCCTCGGAGGTACAAGACATAGACTGGCAAGACCTCGACGCAGAGTCACCAGAAGAAGGGGTAGACTCTTACCCTCGAGGCCTTCGCCGCCAGACGACATCGGAGTCTACAATGAGGTCGTCCAGAAAGCTGCAAAGACATATGGGGTCGAAATGCAGGAAGAAAAAACAAAGGCAGGTTTCCTCTTCGAAACCCTGCTCCCTCAACAGACAAGGAGCCAATTCCTACCCATGTTGCCTGGCGTCCTCGACCAGGGAAGGGAGGCCTTCAGGGAACCGGCAGTCTGCAAGGCGGTTACACCTAGAAGCGAGAAGAAATATAAACATTCTACAAAAGACCCGGCGTACATCCAAGGGTCAGTACCAGCAGACTCCATTATCGCTGCAACGGCCAGAAAAGGGCCGGTGTGCCCACCAACACAGGCCCACCTCCAGACAAGGAGAGCAAGCGAATAGACCTCACAGGACGAAAAGTGGAGAGGAACGCAGCCATACACTGGCGCATCGCCAACTCCAACGCCCTCATCAGCAGGCATGCGTACCAGCATTGGGCAGAAATGAGTCAGCTCATTAAACACCTGCCAGAAGAACACCAACAAAGGGCAAATTACCTAGCGGAGGAAGGCAAGGCCATCGCTAACACTTGCTTAAAGTCAGCTTTGGACGCAGCAGAGAACTCCAGCAGGCAAATGATGATAGGAGTAACTGAGAGGAGACACGCATGGCTCAGGATCTCCGGCTTCAAGCCAGAAGTACAGAGCAACATAATCAATACACCTTTCGACGGTGAGAAACTGTTTGGGGCAACAGTCGACAACAAGTTGACTCAACTGAAAACGGACAACGAAACTGCAAGGTCCATGGGAGCGCTGCAGTTCAGGGGCATGAGAAGAGGAAACCCTCAAGGCGACCCAGTGGTAGAGGGGGCAATGCACCCACCACTTCACACCAATCACCCCAGCAAGGATATCAGGGGAACAACCAGGGCCAAAACCTGCAGGGACAACAGCAGCAAAATTGGCAGTACCAACCAAGAGGACGGTCCTTTCGAGGGCGCGGGTACGGACGGGGACAGGCCCGAAGAGGGGGCC
The DNA here is from genome assembly GCA_963921515.1 of Calotriton arnoldi. Classification (NCBI taxonomy): domain Eukaryota; kingdom Metazoa; phylum Chordata; class Amphibia; order Caudata; family Salamandridae; genus Calotriton; species Calotriton arnoldi. The sequence continues at coordinate 3,066,016 of CAWUFW010000363.1, forward strand.
AGCAGCCCACCTCAAAGTGACTCCAGACACAAACCACACCCTCCCCAGTTAACACCAAGGGAGAGGAGAAGTCCACAAAGGAACAAAATAAGGAACACACACATACAACAAATAACCACCGAGCATACAACACCGGTGGGAGGAAGATTAGGAAAATTCCTCACACAATGGAGGAAAATTACCACGGACAAGTGGATACTAAACACCATACAGCACGGGTACTGCATAGACCTCCTAAAACACCCGCCGGGGAAAAACCAAGACATCGGACAATACCCGCAAGGGAACTCGCCTCCTCCGTCTAGAAGCAGAGGAGCTGCTACAAAAAGAGCAATAGAACTAGTCCCAAAAACCAAAGAAACAAGGGAGTATACTCAACATACTTCCTTGTGCCAAAGGTAGACGAAACACTAAGACCAATACTGGACCTCAGATTCCTGAACAAGTTCATAAAAACTCAAAAATTCAAAATGACTTCACTTCAGGAAGTAATACCACAAATCCAAGAAGGGGATTACATGGCGACCTTAGACTTGAAAGATGCATATCTGCACATACCCGTCAACCACAAACACAAACGTCTATTAAGATTCGTGATAGGCCACAAACACTACCAGTTCACAGTGCTGGCCTTCGGACTAAAGTCCGCACCAAGGGTGTTCACAAAATGCCTAGCAGCAGCTGCTGCGCACCTTCGGAGAAAGAGCATACATGTATACCCCTACCTCGACGACTGGCTTGTGAAAGCAGGATCATACAAACTCTGCAAAGACCACATCGAACAAGTCATACAAACACTGTCCACACTAGGTTTCTCAATACACTGGGAGAAATCGTCAACAGAACCTCAGCAGATCAAAATATTCTTAGGGGCGCTAATAGACAGCACACAGTCCAAGGTGTTCCCCAGCGACAAGAGAACTATAGCGCTCCTGAGGGAAACACGTCATTACCGCAAGGGGCAAGTTCTGACAGTGAGGACGGTGAGCAGACTAATGGGAATGATGGCATCATGCATTCACCTTGTCCCACATATCAGACTGCACATGAGACCGTTCCAAGAATGGATACAGCAGCAGTGGTCACAAGCGACAGGGAGTTGGGAAGATCTAGTGGTTGTCACACACGCAGTGCAGCAAGAAATAGCGTGGTGGAAGGAAAAGAACATATTACAAGGGAAGCCATTCACACAGCCAACTCCAACAGTGACCATCACAACGGACGCCTCACAGCAGGGCTGGGGCGCACACATGGACAGACTCCGCGTCAGGGGGCTGTGGTCACAACAAGATGCAGTGAAACACATCAACGTCCTAGAACTAAAAACGGTGTTCCTAGCCTTAAAAGCCTTTCAAAAGCAGCTTTACGGGAAGCGAGTGCTGATACAAACAGACAACACAACAACGATGTTCTACATCAACAAACAGGGTGGAACACAGTCAACACCGCTATCAAGCCTGGCACAAGAGATCTGGAGATGGGCCATCCCTCTAAGGATAGACCTGCTAGCAATACACCTTCCAGGAATAGACAATGTGGAAGCAGACCGACTCAGCAGGCAGACGCCTGCATCCCACGAATGGGAACTCAACCAGCAGGATGGTGCAGCGGCTGTTCCAAAAGTGGGGAACACCACGGATAGACCTGTTTGCAACACTCCACAATGCAAAATGCCAACATTACGCATCCAGACAACCGGACCAAAGGTCCCTAGGGAATGCGCTATGGATAAGTTGGTCGAACGAATTTGCATACGCTTTTCCCCGATACCACTGTTACACAAGGTACTCAGCAAATGCAGGAGCAGCAGCATGACACTGATATTGGTGGCACCTCAGTGGGCCAGACAATCATGGTTCTCACAGATAATGGAAATGGCGCAGGAACCAGCACACAGGTTCAGCAGAAGGAAAGACCTCCTCACAATGCAAGACGGAAAAGTGCTCCACCCAGAACCAGACAGCCTCAGCCTAGCAGCATGGCTCCTGAGGACCTAGAATTCGCACACCTCAAACTACCTCCAAGCACCATGGCAGTACTCAGAGAAGCAAGGAGACCCACTACAAGAAAATGCTACATTGCAAAGTGGAAAAGGTTCTCACAATGGTGCATTACAGAGGGACTGCAACGAAAAGTCACAAAAGAATCAACAGTACTGCGATACTTAACACACCTACTACAAAGCGGGCTGAGCTACTCGTCACTAAGGGTTCACCTAGCAGCCATAGTGGCCTACACCAGGGAGAAGCGGTGAAAAGCTTCTTCACCTCCCAAGTGGTCAAAAGATTCCTGGAAGGGGCTAAAAGAATAGCCCCCCTAAAAGGATGCCAGCCCCAAGCTGGAACCTCAACACTGTACTGACACAGTTGATGAAATCACCATTTGAACCCATACACAAGATCACACTGCACATGCTCACACTAAAAACGGCTTTCTTAGTGGCTATCACGTCACTGCGAAGAGTCAGTGAACTGCAGGCTCTCACACTACAAGAGCCCTACTTGCAAATACACAAGGACAGAATTGTCATGAGGACGGACCCACACTTCCTGCCAAAGGTGGTGTCGCGGTTCCATATCAATCAAACAATACAGATACCAAGTTTCTTCCAGAAACCTTCAACACCCTCAGAAAAGGCGCTACACACGCTGGACGCCAGAAGGGCAGTGATGCACTACATAGAAAGGACGAAGGAATGCAGGAAAACAAAACAACTCTTCGTTTCCTTCGCAAGCAGTTTCCTGGGACGACCAGTAACAAAAAATACCATTGCACGGTGGATTGCACAAGCAATACAACTCTGCCACAAGCAGGCAGGACAAGAATTACAAGGAGCCGCCCAGGCTCACTCAACAAGGAAAAGGGAGCAACGGTTGCGTTCCTAGCGAACACACCTATACAAGACATTTGCCAAGCGGCAACATGGTCTTCCGTGCACACGTTCACCAAACACTACTGTGTTGATATCCAAATGAACAAAGAGGCACAAGTAGGACAGAAGGTCTTACAGCACATTTTCAGCAACCAATGCTCATCTTCCACCCAACCACCTCAATAACAAAACCGCTACTAAGTCTATGCACAGCATAGTGAATCCAGAAAGATTCACGCTGCAAAAGGAATAGTTTCTTACCTGTCGGTGTAGTTTTGCAGCTTGAAGACTTTCTGGATTCACTAGCGATCCCACCCGCCTCCGCCAGGAAGATAACATAGGAGGTTAAGGGTACAACTAGACTACATACAAGGTTTAGAGGGATCAAAGAATAATTGAAGGATTAAAGGCTAAAGACATAGACAACAAAAAACTGTAAGAGGAAAAGAAAAAAGAATCCGAAGATGGCTACCAAAGGTGGGAGCTTCCGCCGGAAGCGCGACAACGTCACCGAAGACACCAAATGGTGGGGCGTCGCCGCCCACCTGGGCCAACAACAACAAAAAAAAAAACCACAAAAACAAAGAAAAGACTACGAATCCGGACCCAACCACGAGATGGCGGAATAATGCACAGCATAGTGAATCCAGAAAGTCTTCAAGCTGCAAAACTACACCGACAGGTAAGAAACTATTCGATTCCTTACCTTAGAATTACCCCCAGGCGTCAGACTGGATCCAGAAAGTTTTTCGTCAGCAGTACCCCCTGCGCGTCGAAAGGTGGCGTCTGTTGACTCCGCGTTCGTCGTCGTGGTCGCCGAGATGACGTCGCGGTAGCTACATAGACGCCGCCCTCGCGCGCTGACGTCAGTTCTTTCTTTTTCCGCGCCAGCAAGCGCAGATCCGGAGAGAGCGGTACCCCCAGTCATTTTTTGACTGAACTTTTTTCTTGACTTTTGTCGACTTTGTTGTTTTTTGAGTCCATTGACTCCTGGTGCACGAGGGATGCCCGGCTTTAAGGCTTTCGGTTCCTGTAACCGACTGGTGACGGATCCCCTCTGTGTGTGCCTCTACTGCCTGGAGCACTACCACGACCCCAAGTCGTGCTCCGACTGCCAGACCATGGCCCCGAAGTCTTTGTGGGAGCGGTCCCGAAAGCTACTCGAGGCCCGGCAGTCGGCTCCGCGCTGCTCGAGGTCCCTGTCGCGTCGGAGGTCGAGGGACCGGTCGCGGAGCCAACACCACTCTTCCTCTAAGTCTTCGCACTCGGGGTCAGGTAAGTTGAGGCACAAAAAGAAGTCGAAGAAGCATCGTCGCTCTTCGACTTCTCCCCGTCGGCCGACGCGACGAGGGATGCGGGTGGTGCCCCTCCCGCGGCTCCGCGTGCGGACCCCGTATGGTCGGCTCCGGGTTTCCCCCCCTTCCCGGGACCGGGAGCGACCCCTACCCAGCTTAGTCAGTTCTATGAAGCGATGCACGCCATCTTTGGGCAGCCCGACTCCGCCGGCGCGCCTTCGGGCCCCATGGACTCGGCTGGGGGCCCTGGGCCTTCGGCATCGGTGGCTTCGGTGCCGCAGGGTCCCCTTGGATCCAGGCCTGGATCCGGATCGGCGCCGGTCGACCTTGTTACGCCTCCCCCGGCGCCGATCCCACTGGCACCACGTCCGCCACCGGCGTTGGCTGTGGCCCCAGCCGACGTCGACCCCGGCCTCCACCTCGAGGTAGACACAGAGTCGGACCGGCGTCGACCGACACCGGATCCTACGCCGGCGGGTGCTTTTGTGCCCCTGTTCTACCCTGGCTCTTTGAGACCAGATTGGCAGCCAGAGGAGGGTGAGGAGGGCCGGGGAGGGGCGGGGGGGATCTGGGGACCCTTTGACCGACCAGTTGGTGTATGAACAGGACTGAAGAGAGGAACTGGGGTAAGCCAGTGGTCTGTATACCTCACCAGACCTTGGCATGTTGTTTCCTCCTACCGTGGCTACGGAGGAGGGAGCATCATACGCAGTGGTGTTGCGTAGGGCGGCCGAGGCTCTCCACCTCGAGCTACCTACGGTGGCAGTCAGGACTAACCTCCTGACAGAGGTCCGTCAGCGAGCTCTTCGGAGCCCCTGCTGCCGTTTAATGAAGCCCTCACGGACATCTTTTTGGGCACGTGGTAAAGGCCCAACACAAGGGCTCCTGTGGACAGGATGATTGCCCGACGCCACCGCCCGGCCCCGGGCAACTCCACTTTCCTCTCCCAACACCCCACTCCTGAGAGCTTGGTGGTCCAAGCCTCCACTTCTAAAGGCACCTTCCCTACCGCACCACCGGATAGGGAATCCAAAAAGCTGGACCACCTTGGGAAGAACACTTTTTCTTCCGCCAGCTTGGGACTGCGGTTGGTAAACACTGCATGTCTTTTGGGCCGTTACACCCACTCTGTGTGGGATACGGTGGTGCAGGTGCTGCCCCAGTGCCCGGAGGAGGCCCAGGCCGTGCTCTCCCGTGCAGTTGCCGAGGGGAGAGACGCAGCGAAGTTTACCATCTGCTGTGGGCTGGATACCGCAGACACACTTGGCAGGACGATTTCCACGTCAGTAGCCCTTCGCTGCTACGCCTGGTTGCGTTCGGCTGGTTTTTCCGGGGATGCCCAATCCACCCTTATGGACATGCCCATTGATGGCCGTCGCCTTTGTGGTGACAAGGCAGACAACGCGCTAGAGCGCTTTAAGGACTCTCAGGCTACGGCCAGGTCCTTGGGCCTCTCCACCACCCGCCCTGCGCAGTCTGCCTTTCGCCCCTTTCGTGGCTACGGAAGGGGTGCCCCGCTACGTCCCGCCCAGAGCCACAGGCCAGCGCAAGCTGTTCAGCCGCAGCACGGCCGGGGACGTGGGAACCACCGCCGTGGTTCTGGGGGCCAGCGGGCGTGCCAGTCCACCACAGCCCCCTCTGCAGCAGCCTCCAAACCCTCCTAGTCCGACCTTTCAGGGCCACCAAACACCAGTGGGCGGCAGGATCTGCCATCACCTCCCCCACTGGCGCACCATCACGTCAGACAGGTGGGTTTTGCAAATAGTCCGAAGGGGCTACTCCCTCTCCTTCAAGACTACCCCTCCATCCATGCCACCTCAGTACCATCGCATGTCGGAGGATCACCTGGCCCTTCTCCAACAGGAAGTTTCGGCACTCTTGGCCAAGGGAGCCATCGAGCGGGTTCCTGTCCCAGAAGTAGGTCGTGGTTGCTATTCCCACTACTTTCTGGTGCCCAAGAAGGACAAAGGCCTGCGTCCTATCTTGGATCTCTGGAACGTCAACCGCTTCCTCCGGAAGGAGAAGTTCAAAATGTTGACGCTCGCTCAGGTCTTGTCTGCCCTCGACTCTGGAGACTGGATGGTAGCGTTGGACTTGTAGGACGCTTATTTTCACATCCCCGTCCTGCCGGCCCATCGGCGTTACCTGCGGTTCACGGTAGGCCACAAGCACTTTCAGTTTACCGTACTCCCCTTTGGCTTTACCGGCGCCCCTCGGGTGTTCACGAAAGTGATGGCGGTGGCCGCAGCTCATCTGCGCAGTTCAGGGGTTCCAGTCTTCCCCTATCTCGACGACTGGCTGTTGAAGGCGGGCTCGCCCCAGACTGTCGTCTCCCACCTCCAGACTACGGCCGACCACCTTCATTCGCTGGGGTTCTCCATCAACGTTCCAAAGTCACACCTGACTCCCTCTCAGAAGCTCCTCTTCATCGGAGCGGTTCTGGACACGACGCAGTTTCGGGTTTATCCTCCCGAACAGCGAGTCCGGGATATTCGGGCTATGATTCCGATCTTTAAGCCTCTATCCCGGGTTTCGGTCAGGATGACCCTCAGGCTGCTGGGTCTGATGGCCTCCTGCATCCTGCTGGTAGATCATGCCAGGTGGCACATGCGGGCTCTGCAGTGGGACCTGAAGTTCCAGTGGGCACAGCATCAGGGGAATCTGTCCGATTGCGTCCAGATCTTGGAGGGCACTGCACGACAATTGCAGTGGTGGCTAACGAACCAGGATTGGGTCAACGGCAGATCCCTCTCCCTTCCCCAACCAGAATACACAGTGGTGACAGACGTATCCCTTCTGGGGTGGGACAGCCACATGGGAGAGGCGGAGATCAGAGGCCTCTGGTCTCCGACGGAGTCCGGGCTCCACATCAACCTTCTGGAGCTTCGGGCGATCCGTCTTGCACTCAAAGCATTCCTTCCCTCTGTCCGGGGAAGCGTAGAGTAGGTGTTCACGGACAACACCAACGCCATGTGGTACGGCAACAAACAGGGCGGGGTGGGGTCGTGGACCCTATGTCAAGAGGCCCTCTGCCTCTGGACATGGCTGGAACATCAGCGCATATCTCTGGTGGTTCAACACCTGGCAGGTTCACTGAACGCCAGGGCGGACAAACTCAGCCGCAGGTGCATGATGGATCACGAATGGCGTCTTCACTCGGAGGTGGTGCAAGGTCTCTTTTAGCAGTGGGGAGATCCTTGGTTAGATCTATTCGCCACCAAAGAGAACGCGCAATGTCAGCAATTCTGCGCGTTGGAATTTCCAAGGCGGCACTCGCTAGGCGACGCTTTTCGTCGCGAGTGGAGTTGCGGTCTTCTATACGCCTTTCCGCCTATACCACTTCTGCCCAGAGTGCTGAAGAAGATCAAGCGCGACCGGGCCCAAGTCATTCTTGTGGCTCCGGATTGGGCACGAAGAGTTTGGTATCCCGAGCTGCTCAACATGGCCATCGATCCTCCGATCAGACTGCCTCTTCGGGAGGATTTTCTGTCGCAGCAGCAGGGGATGGTCCTACACCCGAACCTGTCCAGCCTCCACCTCCTTGCGTGGAGATTGAGCGGCGGCAGTTGACGTCGTTTGACTTGCCTCCCGAAGTCTGCGATGTTATCTTGGCAGCCAGGCGTCCCTCCACTAAGACAGTATACGCCTGCAGATGGAACAAATTTGTGGCATGGTGCGCAGCAAAGGCTGTGGATCCCCTTTCCGCCCCTCTTTCTGAGGTTCTCTTGTTCCTCCTTTCTTTGGCCCAACAGGGCTCTGCTCTGGGCACTCTTAAGGGCTACCTCTCGGCCATTTCAGCCTTCCTTAGGCTTCCTGATCAGCCTTCTCTTTTCAAGTCCCCTGTTGTAAATAGATTCCTTAAAGGCATTACTCATCTTTTTCCTCCTGTTCCCTTCGTAATGCCTCAGTGGGTCTTGAACTTGGTTCTTACCTATCTCATGTGCGCTCCCTTTGAGCCGCTCCATAACTGTCCTCTCAGACTTCTCACTTTGAAAACTGCCTTTCTGGCAGCCATCACCTCTGCTCGCAGGGTGAGTGAGCTGCAAACCCTTTCTTCCAAGCCTCCCTTTCGGTCTGTCCATCCGGACAAGGTCATCCTGAGAACAAGACCTTCCTTTCTTCCCAAGGTGGTTACTTGTTTCCACATTGGCCAAACCATCACTTTGCCCACCTTCTTTCCGCCTCCTTCAAAAGAGGAAGAGAGGCTCCACCGTCTGGATCCAAAACGTGCGCTTTCCTTTTACTTGGATCGCACCAAACAATTCCGGGTGGATGACCAGCTCTTTGTTGGTTACGTGGGTGCTAAGAAAGGTCGGGCCGTGCACAAACGAACCATCTCCAGGTGGGTCAATCTGTGCATCAAAGCCTGCTACTCTTTGGCAAAGCAGGAGCCTCCAGTGGGGCTACTCGCCCATTCCACCAGGGCGATGGCAGCTACTACTGCTATGGTACGAGGAGTCCCCCTAAATGACATATGTCAGACAGCTACGTGGGCATCGCTGCACACGTTCACCAAACATTACTGCCTAGACAGTCCAGTCCGGAGAGACGGCTTCTTTGGCCGTTCTGTTCTCCAGGACTTTCTGATGTGAACTTGGTTCGCAGACCCACCTCCGGGGTTGGTATTGCTGGGGTATCTATTCTAAGGTAAGGAATCTATAACTAACTGTTTCTTTCAGGTGAACAAGTAACTTACCTTCGGTAATGATATATCTGTAAGAAACATAGGTTAGTTATAGATTCCTTACCGCCCCACCCATCCTCCCTGTTCTGCGAACTGACTTCTAGGGTTAAGGTTTTCCTTTCAGGGCCCTAGTTTTGTGCACTAGTGGTCAGTGTCTTGCATGGCTCTGCGCTTCTGGCGTGGAAAGTCGTGTACAGAACTGACGTCAGCGCGCGAGGGCGGCGTCTATGTAGCTACCGTGACGTCATCCCGGCGACCACGACGACGAACGCGGAGTCGACCGACGCCACCTTTCGATGTGCAGGGGTACTGCTGACAAAAAACTTTCCGGATCCAGTCTGACGCCTGGGGGTAATTCTAAGGTAAGGAATCTATAACTAACCTATGTTTCTTACAGATATATCGTTACCGAAGGTAAGTAACTTGTTCTTTACTTTGTTTGGTGTTATATGTTCATAATTGGCTTGGGCTAAGAAGTTTCATGGCAGAGGCTGCTTATGTCCCAGGACCTAATCTAGACTACTGCCATTACCATCAACTCTAGTCTGTCCTTTTGCCAGCCATCTTGGCTCAAGTCCTTAAATCTGAAGCCAGACAACCAGTAGAAAGTAAAGTGCCTTCTAGTGTATATGAAGAACCTGTTTTATCCCTTAAAGGATCAGTTAATTTTGCACTACCAGACCGTAATAGCCAAATTATTAAGTCCAATACAAGTTGAACCACAGCGATCTATCCCTGCCATACCAGATGTGAGCTAGGCTAGGGAGTCTTTTAGCTTCTTCATAACTAAACTGACAGTCGAAGAGTAGGCACTTCCCTGGGAATGAGCACCCATCCATGGCACCAGCTCAGGAGGCCGCTTTCATTCCAAAGGGGGTTTTGCCTCCATTGGACCCAAGTAACTTATAATGTGTGGGTTCGCTCAGTGGGGAACAGCGAGCTTCCAAGGTCACCTCACCCAGGACACCCTAGCCCCAGTGGACATTGCATGAACATCTTCTGGATGAAGAGAGGAAATCCAGCATATCCAGCCCTGTGAGAAGGGAACAGGGATATTACTACCATGGTAACTGTGTGACGAAAAGGGGCAAAGTCTCTAAACCATCCTACAACTTTTCGATCTAAACCAGTCTTTCTTCCATTGCAAAAGTTCGGCAGCAGGTGCCAGAATGTGTCTACAATATCTGAAAGAGACACGTTAGTGATAGATTCCTTACCTTAGAATATCCCCAGGCGTCAGGCTGGATCCGGAAAGTTTTGCGTAGCAGTACCCTTGCGCGTCGGTAGGCGGCGTCGTGCGGCTCCGCGTCCGTCGTCGGCGTCGTGATCGCCGGGATGACGTCGCGGGCAGTACTTAGACGCCGCCCCTGCGCGCTGACGTCAGTTCTTCTTTTTCCGCGCCAGCAAGCGCAGATCCGGGAAGAGCAGTGCCCTGGTCAATTTTTGACCATACTTTTTGGTGATTTTTTCACAGTTTTTTCCATCTTTAAGGTGTCGTAGGGATGCCCGGCTTCAAGCGATGCGGCGCCTGTGCGCGGATGATGTCCGTCACCGACCCGCATTGGGAGTGTCTCTTCTGCCTCGGCCGAGGCCACGACACCGAGTCTTGTCCCGAATGCCAGGCCCTCAACCCGAAAGCTTTGCGAGAGCGGTCTCGAAAGCTCCTCGAGGCCCGGCATTCGGCTCCACGGAGGCCCCGGTCGCGTGAGAGGTCCAGGGGTCGCTCGCGGAGTGCACACCGGTCGTCGGCGTCGAAGTCTTCTTCGTCCGGTAAGTCTAAGCACAAGAAGTCCAAGAAGCATCGTCGCTCTCGGACTTCGCCTCGCCGGTCTCGCGACTCGGCTGAGGCCCCTCCCGGCACCGTCCCCGCCCCCGCGGCCCCGGACTTGCCTGTGGAGTCGCCCCGTCATACCCGCCCTTCCCGGGTTCGGGGGCGGATCCGGCCAAGGTACAGGAGTTCCTGTCGGCCATGGCCCGCCTTTCGGGCCTTCAGGCCCCTCCGGTGCGCCTTCGGGCCCCGCGGGCCCTGATGGGGTTGCTCCGGCGTCGCCGGCGGCTCCGGCCCCGGCGTCGCCCGGGACAACAGCCTCGATCCCGGCTCCGGCTTCGGCCCCGGCCTCGATCCCGGCTCCACAACCCCCATCGACGCCGGTCGACCTCACGACACCTCCGCCGGCGCCGATGTCTCCGGTGCCGTCTCGACGCCGCCCTGGGCTCCGGGCGGCGTCGTCCCCCAGTTCCTTCCGGCTCCGGACATGGACCCGGAGCGACGTCGCTCGACGCCGGCTCCGGCGCCGATGGGCCCTTGGGTCCCAAATGTCCCTCCTCCTCCTTATTTTGAACCAGAGGAGGACCAGGAGGACTGGGAGGGGTCTGATGACCCTCTGACTCGCAACTGTCAGTATGATGAGGACTGGACAGAGAGTCTAGGGAGGCCAGTGGTCTGGATACTTCTCCTGACACTGGCATGCTGTCTCCTCCCGTGGCTACGGAGGAGGGGGCCAATTTTGGTACGGTGTTGCGTAGGGCTGCTGGGGCCTTACGTCTCCAGCTCCCTACTTTGACGGTCAAGCCTAACATCTTGACAGAGGTGCTTCAGCCGGCAGCCTCCTCTGCGGAGACTGTGCTGCCGTTTAACGACGCCCTCACAGACGTTCTTTTGGGCGCCTGGTCCAAGCCCAACACAGGGGCTCCTGTGGATCGGAACGTGTCACGACGCCATCGCCCCGCTCCGGGCGACCCCCTGTTTCTTTCTGTCCACCCCACTCCTGAGAGCTTGGTTGTCCAAGCCTCCGCTTCCCAAACCGCCTTCCCTACCGCTCCTCCGGATAGGGAATCCAAACGCCTGGATCAGTTTGGGAAGAAAGGCTTTTCTTCCTCCAGTGCTGGCTTGCGGTCCGTTAACACCGCTTGTCTTTTGGGCCGCTATACCCACTCTCTGTGGGATTCGGTGGCGGATGTTTTGCCCCAGTGCCCTGAGGAGGTCCAGGCACTGCTTTCCCGCGCCATTGCGGAAGGAAGGGATGCGGCCAAATACACTATCCGTTGTGGCCTTGACACCGCCGACTCGCTGGGCAGGTCGATTGCAACGACGGTGGCGCTCCGCCGCCACGCCTGGCTGAGAACCACTGGTTTTTCAGGGATGTCCAGAATACTCTCATGGACATGCCCTTTGATGGAGTCGGTCTTTTTGGGTCCAAAGCAGACCATGCGTTGGAGTGCTTTAAGGACTCACGGGCTACTGCCAAGTCCCTGGGCCTTTCTGCTACACGCCCTCCGCTGCCTTCTGCTTTTCGCCCCTATCGTGGCCACGGTAGGGGCGCCCCTTCACGTCAGCAGCCCAGCCACCGGCCCGCGCAGCAGGCGTCTTCGCGTGGCCGAGGACGTGGATTCCGCCGTGGCGGATCGGGCAACCAGCGTGCGGGTCAGGCCACCACCTCCAACCCGTCCGCGGCCTCCAAGCCCTCCTAGTCCCTCCTTTCAGGTGCACGGCACGCCAGTAGGGGGCAGGGTCCGCTATCACCTTCCCCACTGGCGCACCATCACCTCGGACAGGTGGGTCTTGGACATTGTCCGAAGGGGCTACTCCCTCCCCTTCGAGACCACCCCCAGCCATGCCACCTCAACTCCACCGCATGTCAGGGGATCACTTGGTGCTTCTACAGAAGGAAGTCACGGCCCTCTTGACCAAGAGGGCCATCGAGCATGTTCCGACCCCAGAAGTAGGGCGTGGTTGCTACTCCCACTACTTTCTGGTGCCCAAAAAGGACAAGGAGGACATGCGTCCTATCTTGGACCTCCGGAACGTCAATCGCTTCCTCCGGAAGGAGAAGTTCAAGATGCTCACCCTAGCTCAGGTCTTGACTGCCCTCGACCCTGGAGACTGGTTGGTAGCGTTGGACTTGCAGGACGCATATTTCCACATCCCCGTCCTGCCGGCCCACCGGCGTTACCTTCGGTTCACGGTAGGCCACGAGCATTTTCAGTTCACCGTGCTCCCTTTGGCCTTACAAGTGCCCCTCGGGTGTTCACGAAAGTGATGGCGGTGGTCGCGGCTCATCTGCGCCGGGCAGGGGTTTCAGTCTTCCCCTACCTCGACGACTGGCTGCTGAAGGCGGGCTCGCCCCAGGCAGTCGTCTCCCACCTCCAGACTACGGCCGAACTCCTGCACTCGCTGGGGTTCTCCATCAATGTGCCGAAGTCGCATCTGATTCCTTCTCCACAGCTCCTTTTCATCGGAGCAGTTCTGGCCACGACGCAGTTTCGGGCCTATCCTCCCGAACGGCGAGTCCGGGATATTCAGGCTATGATTCCGATCTTTCGGCCTTTATCCTGGGTTTCGGTAAGGATGACCCTGAGGCTGCTGGGCCTCATGGCCTCCTGCATCCTGCTGGTCAATCATGCCAGATGGCATATGCGGGCTCTGCAGTGGGACCTGAAGTTCCAGTGGGCGCAGCACCAGGGCAACCTGTCCGATCACGTCCAGATCTCGGAGGGGACTGCAAAACAGTTGCAGTGGTGGCTCTCGAACCGGCAATGGGTCATGGGCAGATCCCTCTCCCTTCCCCAGCCAGAGCATACAGTTGTGACGGACGCGTCCCTTCTGGGATGGGGCGGTCACTTGGGAGAGGCGGAGATCAGAGGCCTCTGGTCTCCGGGCGGAGTCCCGGCTCCATATCAACCTTCTGGAGCTCCGGGCGATCCGGCTTGCACTCAAGGCATTCCTTCCCTCTGTCAAAGGGATGGTAGTGCAGGTGTTCACAGACAACACCACCGCCATGTGGTACTGCAACAAACAGGGCGGGGTGGGGTCTTGGACCCTTTGTCAGGAGGCTCTGCGCCTCTGGACATGGCTGGAACATCAGGGCATGTTCCTGATGGTTCAACACCTGGCAGGTTCTCTGAACGCCAGGGCGGACGAACTCAGCCGCAGGTGCATGATGGATCACGAATGGCGTCTTCACTCGGAAGTGGCGCAAGGACTCTTTCTACAGTGGGGAGAGCCTTGGTTAGATCTATTCGCCACCGAAGAGAACGCGCAATGTCATCAGTTCTGCGCGTTGGAATTTCCAAGGCGGCACTCGCCGGCGACGCTTTCGTCGCGAGTGGAGTTGCGGTCTGTTGTACGCCTTTCCGCCTATACCACTTCTACCCAGAGTGTTGAAGAAGATTCGGCACGACCGGGCCCAAGTCATTCTTGTGGCTCCGGACTGGGCTCGAAGAGTTTGGTATCCCGAGCTACTCAATATGAGCATAGATCCCCCGATCCGTCTGCCTCTTCGGGAGGATCTTCTGTCGCAGCAGCAGGGGACGGTCCTCCACCCGAACCTGTCCAGTCTACACCTGCTTGCGTGGAGATTGAGCGGCGGCAGTTGATTCCTTTCGACTTGCCTCCCGAAGTTTGTGATGTGATTCTGGCAGCCAGGCGTCCCTCCACTAAGGTGGTATACGCCTGCAGGTGGAACAAATTTGTGGCATGGTGCACAGCAAAGGCTGTGGATCCCCTTTCTGCCCCTCTTTCTGAGGTCCTTCTGTTCCTTCTCTCTCTGGCCCAACAGGGTTCTGCCCTGGGTACCATCAAGGGTTATCTTTGTGCTATCTCGGCCTTCCTCAGGCTCCCTGATCAGCCCTCCCTTTTCAAGTCCCCTGTTGTTAACAGGTTCTTAAAAGGCATTACTCACCTCTTCCCTCCTGTTCCGTTTGTAATGCCTCAGTGGGACTTGAACTTGGTTCTTACCTTTTAATGTGCGCTCCCTTTGAGCCTCTGCATAACTGTCCTCTTCGTCTTCTGACTCTAAAGGCAGCCTTTCTGGTGGCCATCACCTCCGCACGGCGGGTGAGTGAGCTCCAGGCTCTTTCTTGCAAACCTCCCTTTCTGTCTGTTCATCCAGACACGGTTGTTCTTCGGACGCGTCCGTCCTTCTTGCCAAAGGTGGTTACTGCTTTCCACATTGGGCAGACCATCACTTTGCCCACCTTCTTTCCGCCTCCGCATCCTTCCAGAGAGGAAGAGAGGCTCCACCGTCTGGACCCAAAACGTGCGCTCTCCTTCTATATCGACCGCACAAAACACTTCCGGGTGGATGACCAGCTCTTTGTTGGCTACGTGGGCGCCAAAAAAGGTCGGGCGGTGCACAAGAGGACCATCTCCCGCTGGGTTACCTTGTGCATCAAGACCTGCTATTCTTTGGCTGAGAAGGGGCCTCCTGTTGGGCTGCGTGCCCATTCCACCAGGGCAACGGCTGCTACCACGGCCTTGGGCCGCGGTGTTCCGCTGCCGGTTATCTGTCAGGCAGCTACGTGGGCCTCGCTGCACACATTTACTAAGCATTACTGCCTTGACAGTCAGGTCCGGAGGGACGGCTTCTTTGGCCGTTCTGTCCTCCAGGACTTCCTTGTCTGATCTTTGTTCGCAGACCCACCACCGGGGTTGGTATTGCTGGGGTATCTATTCTAAGGTAAGGAATCTATCACTAACGTGTCTCTTTCAGATGCACAAGTTACTAACTTGTGTAACGATATATCTGTAAGAGACAGTAGTTAGTGATAGATTCCTTACCGCCCCACCCATCCTCCCCGTTCTGCGAACTGATTTCTAGGGTTAAGGACATCCCTTTCAGGGCCCTAGTATTTTTCAGACACCTGTGTCAGCTTCTTGCATGGCTCTGCGTTCCTGGCGCGGAAAGTCGTGTACAGAACTGACGTCAGCGCGCAGGGGCGGCGTCTAAGTACTGCCCGCGACGTCATCCCGGCGATCACGACGCTCGACGACGGACGCGGAGCCGCACGACGCCGCCTACCGACGCGCAAGGGTACTGCTACGCAAAACTTTCCGGATCCAGCCTGACGCCTGGGGATATTCTAAGGTAAGGAATCTATCACTAACTACTGTCTCTTACAGATATATCGTTACACAAGTTAGTAACTTGTGCGACTGGTTGTGGTTTGTTGATCTTCAGGATGCCTATTTCTGTGGTCCCTATCCAAGAGGGACAAGGTACTTACCCCTGTTCTCATGACGATACATCAACCCTCAGTCCTGTCCCTCGATAGTTAACAAGATTCTGACTCCCATGACTGCCTTGCTATGACATTAGAATTTCCACGTCTTTCAATGCCAAGAAGATTCCTTCCTCCCCAGTTGCTGCTTGGATGAGACAAAGTCCTCAAAATTTCCGACACTAAACCCATTACAGTCTTGGGTTCTCAATTTAGCTGAATATTGGACATCTGCTAGAGGACCAGTTACACCACACTTAGTCTAGCCACTTGACCATGCGATGGTTGGGGCAGACTTCCAACGTATTGGAATTTATTGGTGAGTATGTCCTCCCCTCTGCCACTTTTGCTGCTATCAGTCTCTCCAACTCAAGAGAGTATGGGGCGGTGCATTGTGGGTCAAGACAGATTCGTACATGTGCATACATTTGTTGGAGCTGAAGGTAGTCTTTCTTCTCCTGAAATATTTCTTACCTGTGGTGAGATTCAGAGTGGCTATGATTTATACAGAAAGCCCCACAGCCCTCTTTATATGAGACAACACATGGATGCCCACTCCCTGCAGCTCTGCTGGGTGACGGGAACTCTGTGGAAGTAGACTTAGCAGCATGGTTTGTTTCTGTTTGTTCCCATGTTGCGGGGGATCAGCACAATAGTTTAAACATGAGGCACTGCCTCCAACCTCCATACTGGTGTAAAATCTTGGGTAATTTCTCTGCTATGTCATAGAGGCCTCAGGTCATCCGCCATAAACGCTTTTACCACTGTCCTGAACAAGTAGTGTGACCAGTTGACTCTTAGATGGACAGAATGCACAGATCCCTATTGGATTTGATGGGAGTGTTCCCCTTCTTCTCCTCTGATTCTCGGCCCCAATCTAGAAGACTTAAGGAGAGTCCATAATGCTGTAATCTGGATTGTTCCAGGTTCAGTTTGACAGACCTCGTGCTTGGGACTGCTCCACTTACTTATGAAGCTCCATATCTGCCTCTCCCAGAGGGAAAGCGTCCTGTACATGGATGGAGTGAGTTTGTAGGACCCTTCCCTATAATAGCTCTGCTTGACTTTGATTCTTGAGAAGTAAACATTTTCATATGTTTGTCTATACTCTAAGACATTGTAGGGACAAGTAGCATCCAGTTAATTCTTCATAAGATCCCAAAACAAAGGATCTAGATGAAACTTCATCACTGGATGCCAGCGGGAAAAAAAAATCTGCTCACATGCTTAATAAAAGATGCTGTGTCTTTCTTACATTTTATTTGGATATGACTGTCCCATACATTGTAAACGGACATGTATCTCTGCCCTTAGTGACCGACTATATGTGAAGCGGATGTCCTCGCTTAGTGTATCCCTAGCGTCGCCCTTAGAGGCTTTTATTTTTTTAAGAGGGATTTTTTTTTTGTTTTGTTTTCCTAATAGTTTTGCTCCTGTTTGCCAAATTTGCACGAAAACTTAAAAAAAAAAAAAAAAGTACCTTGACTAGGTTCAGCATGACCAGAATTGTGCATGTGACAATAAAAAAGGGATATGTCAAAAAGATGGCATTTCCCATTTTATTGGAGAGTGTTGTAGTTGACATTACAGGTCACAGAGACAGCCTTCACATCATGAAAATAAATTAAAAGAGCAATCCAAGGATCATCCTGTAGCTGAGGTAGGGGAGCCCCAGACTTGTCCCCCTTCCCCATTATTACAAAAAAAATCTGTAGCTTTCCGGGCCCCAGAGGTCTGCTTACCCACAGCATATTTCATGGACCTATGTTGAGTTTTTCACTGGTTTTATGGAACCATCTCTGTAAACCCACAAAAGACAGTATCCAGTGCCTGGCTAGACTGTCTCTACCAGATAATACATTACTGAAGGTAAGTAACTTGTTCGTTAATTCACAGTCCATGGCAACAAACCTTGCCTTAGATTTAAAACTCTGAAAGAAAAAGAATATAAACAGGCTATGCAGCTTATATAATTTGCACGCTAAATGCAGTGCCTATGACGTCATATTTATTCCAATAAATAACAACTTGAAGCACAGTGTAATTAAATAACACATAAACTACTAAAACATGCTGCATTCATAGCCATCACTTTTATAATGTTGAAGACTTCTAGCTGCTGATTCCTTACCTTAAAATTGGCTCCAAGCGTCAGACTGGATCTGGAAATTTGTCACCAGTAGGTGGCGTCATTCGGCTCCGCTTTGGCATCATCCACGATGGAGGTGACGTTTGTGGTACCTATATAGGCGCTACCCAGGCTGGCTGACGTCAGGTCTTTTCTTTCTGCACCAGCCAGAGCAGATACGGGAAGAGCTAGCCTTTAGTCATTTTTTGACCAGGTTTTTTTGCCCTTTTGTCGAAGTCTTTTTTGGAGTTTACCTCCTGGTGTGGCAGGTATGTCACCCAAGAAGGCCAGCTTCAAAACCTGCGGCGCCTGTCATAAACAGATGCCCAACAGATGCCGGTGACGGGCCCACACCTTGTATGCCTCTGGTGCATCAAGCAGGATCACGACCCAAAGGCCTGCCCTGACTGGCCTCTCCATGCATCCAAAGGCCTTGAGGGAGCGATCCCTCAAGCTTATGGCGGTTCGACATGCAACGCAGCCACGAATTGAGGTCCCAGTCGAGAGGAAGGTCCCGGGAGTGGTCGCGGAGCCCAAGACTGTCGTCGCATTCCAAGTCGTTGAGCAATATGGGTTAGTCCAAGTCCCACAAGAAGAAAAAGAAGTCGAAGCATGCTTCGACTTCACCTTGTCTGTCGGCTGATGAGACGAGGGAGCGTCGCCACTCGAGGCCTGGCTCCACAGTTGAGTCTCTTATTTTCTGTGAGCCGCCTGACCCGAACCCAATTGAAGGAGTCTTATGAGGCCATGCACCTCATCTTTGGGCAGCCCGTTCCCTATTGCGCAGCTTTGTGCCCCGCAGGTTTGGGCGGGGCCCCTACTGGATCCATGCCAGCGATTCCAGCATCAGTCGTGCCCAAGGATCCAGAGATGGATCCGGATCAGAGCCAGTCATACCACCTCGACCTTCCCCGCCACCGATCCCAAGGCTGACGCTCTGTGAATACTGCGTTCTTTTTGGGCTGCTGTTCCCACGCCCCATGGAATACAGTTACAAAGGTGCTGCCAACAGTTCTGGGAGGGCAGGCCATGCTCTCCCAGTCTGTTGCCAATGAGAGGGATGCAGCTAAGATCACTATCCACTGTGGACAAGACACCACCTACTTACTAGCAGGGCGTTTTTTTCGACAATGGCCCCGCGACGTCACGCGTAGTTGAGGACTTCTGACTTTTCTAGGGATGTCTAGTCCTCACTCATGGACATGTCTTTTGGTGGTTCCTGTCTCTTCGAAAACAAGGATTCAGCGTTAGAGCGCTTTAAGGACGGCAGGGCTACAGCCAGGTACTTGGGCCTTTAGGCCCTTCGTCATCACCCTCAATCCATCTTTTGCTCCTTTGGTGGCCAAGGAAGGGGTGTGTAACCTCGTCTTTACCCGCCCAGCCACTGCGACGCGCAAGCTTTCCAGCCTCTGTGTGGCCGCGGTGCCTACTGGCCCTATGGGTCAAGTGGCTAGCGGTCAGGTCAGTCTACCAATCCACCCGAACCTTCCTAGTCTGCCTGCTTACCATCATGGGCACCCAGTAGGTAGCAGGATTCGCCATCACCTGCCCCGCTGGCAGTCCATATCTTTGGACGGATGGGTTTTGCAAATTGTCCGAAGGGGCTACTCCCTCCCCTTCGAGGCTACACCAGCGGCTGCTGCTCTGCTAAGGCGGAGGAGCGCCGCCCCACTGCTCTTTGAGCAGTGGAATAAGGAAAAATAAAATGATAACTCTACGTTATTATTTTATTTTTCCATAATGCGGCAGTCTTACAGCGCGGTGCAGGGCTAGGCTGTCATCACAGCCAGCAATGGGACGAGTGGTGGGCACTTAAGTGCGCATGACGGTTTGGCCGGCCCTCTCGGGTTGGCCAAACGGTCATGCGCACTTTGCATGTTCTCCACCCAGGCTTCATTACAGCCTGGGTGGAGGACATGCCCAGAACCCCAGTCCTTCTCTGAGTGTGAACCACGGTGCTCAGACCAATCACAACGCTGCTGTGAGGCAGTGTTGTGATTGGTCAGGGGAGCCTGGGTGCTTACGGTAGCCGAGGGAGAACTGAGGAGAGGCGGTGACCCGCGGTCGGAAGGTAAGTTTTCTTTTCTTGTTTTTTTTCTACCCCCCTCTGCCACGGCCCCCTTTCCCCAGCAGCTGCCCCTGGACTACCCCTCCCTCTATGCCACCTACTTATACCAGGCTGACTGAGGGCTACCCATCTCTTCTCCGCCAGGGAGTGACGTCTCTTTTTGCCAAAGAAGCCATAGAGAGAGTGCCAACGCCAGAAGTAAGTTGTGGTTGCTATTCCTGCTACTCCCTGGTGCACTAGAAGGACGGAGGCCTTCGTCCTATCATTGACCTGCACTCTCTCGATTTCTTCCTCAAGAAGGAGAAATTCAAGATGCTCACTCTTGCTCACGTCCTGTCTGGTTGGTGGTGTTAGACTTACAGGATGCATACTTCCGCATTCCCATCCTGCCTGCCCACGGCCGTTGCCTGCGGTTCGCAGTGGGGCACAAGCATTTTCAGTTCGCAGTGCCAGTCTTTCCTTATTTTGACGACTGGCTGTGGAAGGTGGGCTCGCCCCTGGCTGTCGTCTCCCACCTCCAGACTGAGGTGGACGTCCTGCATTCACTGGGGTTCACTGTCAACGTGCTGAAATTCCACCTTACTCCCTGTCAGGCACTCCCTTTCATCAGAGCTGTTCTGGACATGGTGCAGTTTTGGGCCTTTCCTCCCGAATGGCGAGCCCAGGATATTCAGGCTATGATACCGATGTTTCATCCTCTATCCTGGATTTCGGTGAGACTGACTGAGGCTGCTGTGCCTAATGGTTGCCTGCATCCTGCTTGTGACACATGGCCGTTGGCATATGCAGTCTCTGCAGTTTGAGCTGAAGTTCCTGTGGGTGCAGCATCATGGGAATCTCTCAGACATATTCCAGATCTCGGAGAGGACTGCAAGGACCTGCAGTGGTGGCTTACGATCTGCGATTGGGTCAGCGGCAGACTCCTCTTCCTTTCCCAACTAGATTTGACATTCCTGTGATGGAGCAGCCATCTGGGAGAGGTGAAGATCAGAGGACTCTGGTATCTGGCGGAATCTGAACTCCACATCAACCTTTTGGAGCTCCGAGCAATCAGATCGGCATTGAAAGTCTTTCTACCCTACACCCTGGGAGACTAGTGCAAGTGTTCACAGACAACAACACCGCAATGTTGTACTGCAACAGACAGGGTCGTGGACCCTTTGTCTCTGGACATGGCTAGAACAGCAGGGCATATCCCTGGTGGTCCTACATCTGGCGGGTTCTCTGAATGCCAGAGCGGACAAAGTCAGCCGAAGATGCCCAGCGGATCACGAATGGCGTCTCCATCCGGAGGTGGTGCAAGGTCTCTTTCAGCAGTGGGGAGAGCCTTGTTAGATCTGTTAGCAACCGCCAAGAGTGCGCAATGTCATCAGTTCTGCACACTGGAGTTTCCAAGTCAGCTCTCTCTCCGAGACGCTTTTTGTCTTGAGTGGAGCTCAGGCCTTCTGTACGCTTTTCCACCCATACCTCTCCTGCCCAGAGTTCTCAAGAAGATCAGGAACCAGGCCCAAGTCATCATTGTGGTTCCAGATTGGGCAGAGAGCCCGATATCAGAAGCTTTTTGGCATGGCCATCGGACCTATGATCAGGTTTTGTTGCAGCTGCAGGGGATGGTTTTCCACCCAAACCTGTCAACGTTCTAATTTGCATGGAGATTGAGCAGCGACAGTTGACAGCTTTCAACCTTCCGCCCGAAGTCTGTAACCTTATCTTGGCAGCCAGGCGTCCCTCTACCAAGACTGTTTACACCTGCCATTGGGCAAAATTTATGGCAAGGTGTACAGAAAGAAACATTGATCCTCTTTCTGCCCCCCTTCCTCAGGTTCTCCTGTTCGTTATTTCCCTTGCCGAGCAGGGCTCAGCTCTGGGCACTGTGAAGGGATACCTTATTGCAATCTCTACTTTTCTTTGGTTGCCTGACCAACCTTCCATTTCCAGTTCCCTATTGTACATAGGTTTTTGAAAGTTTTGCAAAACATGTTTCCTCTCACTCCTTTCATTATGCCCTAGTGGGACCTTAATCTTGTCCTCACTTTCCTTATGTGCGCTTCTTTTGATCCTCTGCACAATTGTCCACTCAGTCTC
Organism: Calotriton arnoldi; assembly: GCA_963921515.1. Lineage (NCBI taxonomy): Eukaryota > Metazoa > Chordata > Amphibia > Caudata > Salamandridae > Calotriton > Calotriton arnoldi. The sequence goes on from CAWUFW010000363.1 coordinate 3,088,147, forward strand.
CTTACTATCAAGACGGCCTTTCTGGTGGCAATAACATCTGCTCTGAGGGTCAGTGAGCTTTAGGCCTTCTCATCCAAGGCTCCTTATCTTAACATCTATACAGACAAACTGGGGCTTCACACAAGAGCTTCCTTTCTTCCAAAAGTGGTCACTCCATTTCACGTAGGCCAAACCATCGCTCTGCCTACTTTGTAGGCTCTAACTCATTTCTCCAAGGAAGAGGAGCAACTTCATCGCGTGGACTCAAAAAAAGCATTGTTGTTCTTCTACCTTGACCGCACAAAAGAGTACCGGGTGTACGACCAACTCTTCGTTGGGTATGTCGGAGCAAAGAAAGGACGTGCGAGGCAGAAGAGCACCATCTCACGATGGATCGTACTCTGCATCAAAATCTGCTACTCATTGGCTTCGAAGCAACCCCCTGAGAGTTTGCATACTCATTCCACCAGACCTAAAGCTGCAACTACTGCGTTAGATCGTGGAGTTCCAGTCCTGAAAATCTTTCAGGAAGCAGCGTGGGCTTCCCTGCACTCGTTTGCCAAACACTACTGTCTGGACAGTTAGGTCTGTAGGGATGGGCACTTTGCCCGTTCGGCCTGCGGGACTTCCACATGTTAATTGGTCTGCAGGCCCACATCCGGGGAGGTATTGCTTGGCGACCTTAATGAGGTCAGGCGGAAATTAAGCTTGCCGAGTCGGCATGGAGAATCTCTCCTTCGCACAACACACCTTTAGCACCTGAAGTCAATAAGAAGTTATAACAATCTCATACATATCTCTAAAGCAAACTACTTTGGGACACAATTGGACAAAGCCAAAAAGCTTTTCGAAATCATCAAACAACAAGCTAGCCACAGATATAACCAACATCTTAAAGATAATTTGATATTTCCAAGCGGTGGTGAAGATTTCTCTGCTCATTTCACTGAAACAACAAGGATGATCCATGACTGGCTCAAACAACTTACTGCTCTTAACTGCACCCCTCATGTTGTTGACTCTGCTAGATCTTTAGGTATAACCCTGTACAAATACCTAAATATGCAAGATCATATCAGTGCTACTATTAGGGTAGCCAATCTTCAGCTCAACACTCTTGAGAAAAATCAAGCCATTCCTACCGCCTGAGGACATTCAGTCAGCAGTCCAATCCCTAGTTATCTCATGCTTGGAATATGGGTTGGTGACCCTTGCTGGGCTACCTAAAGCTAGTTTGGCTCCGCTTAGTGCCACTCTGAACTCTTCGGCCAGACTCATCACAGGCTCCAGAAAACATGACCACATCACTCCAGACCTAATTCAACTAAACTGGCTGTCCATTGAAGCTAGGATCCGTTTCAAGATAGCTTGCCTGACGCACAAAGCTATTCATTGCAACACCCCCGTTTACCTGGCAAAAAAAGTTGAGCTATCTGGCTCGAGTCTGAACTTAAGTATCTCTAATACCCTACTATTGAAACCTCCCAAATTCAATAAGAAAAGAACTTATAATCGTGCTTTCTCTGGTCTTGCTCCAAGAATATGGAACTCTCTTCCTGCCAAGATCAGATCCAACCCATCTACTGCCTCATTCAAAAAACATGTCAAATGGCTACACCTGAATGACCATCAACAGCATTAGCCCTGATGCCATCTTAATCTACTTCCTTCTCCTGCTTGATACTCTTGTATACCCTTTGTTCAAATTGTATTATGTTTCTCCTCACATGTCCTTTTGATTTATTACTCTGCTGGAACTTTACAGGTCCCACGAGATTGGCTGACTACCATGGGTCACCTTTATTATTTTGTTTTCCCCGTGCCCCCCTACGACTTTGTTATTGTTAAGGTGCCTCATTAGTTCCATTTTGTTGTTGTACTCATGCTTTTTCCTTATTACACTTACACTCCTTTGTACAGCGCTCTGGTACCTGTATGGGCCATGTTCGCGCTTTATAAAACCTTTCAAATAAATATATAAAATGCTGCATGGGCTAACTTCAAACTTTCTGACGCAGCTGAGAATCTCAAAACACTAATAGCAATTAATCCATCAAACCACTTCAGAGATCCTCTACCCGTCAAACTCATCAGAGAGCTTAGATCCTTCATACTGCCACTTTGGTCTAGGATTATCAGTGCATCTCTCTGCAGGGTACGATTCCTGATTGTGCAAGTTACCACAATTCCAAAAAAGCCAAATGTCGACTTGTCTGACCCCATCAATTTCCGTCCTATTACTACCACTACGACACTAGCAAAACTACTAGAGAAATCCGTACACCTAAAAAATCTGCAACCACATCGTACAGTTTCAGCTCCTTGACCATTGCCAGTCTGGCATGAAAACAAGCCATAGCACTGAAACGGCTCTGGCACACATTGAAGATGATGCCTTGAGACTACTTGATCAGAACGATCCCTGCTTATTGATATCTTCTCTGCTTTTAATATACGCAAACACGACAACATGATAGACCTTTTGGAGAAAATGATGGTTTTATCTTGTCTTGTCTGAAGTTGGTTTTCCTCTTTCCTTCATAATAGATCTCAACAAAAAAGTCAATCAAACCCTGTCTGACATTACTTCACTATCAACTAGAGTACCTCTAGGATCCACACTGTCACCCACGCGATTCAATTTGTTCTTTTGACCACTTACCGAAATTCTTACACACTCAAATATACAGTACCACATATACGCGGATGACATACAATTATACTTGAAAACTTCCTCACTCTAAGATATAAAAACTCTTAGCTCTGCCCTACTGAAAACCCAACAATGGTTAACCCGCAATCACCTTATGCTAAACACACACAAGGCGGAATTTCTCCTGATCGCCCCCTGCAATCTCTCTACTCCCACAGATGAATGGCTCAAACAACTTATAGCACTCAACTGCACACCCCACATGTTGATTCTACTAGATTGTTAGGCATTTCATTGTACAAATACCTGAATATGCAAGATCACATCAGTGCAACTACCAGAGTAGCCAATTTCCATTTGAACACTCTAATAAAAATCAAGCCTTTTTTCCCCTAGATGACTTTGTTAGTTGTCCAATCCCCAGTCCTCTCCCGCGTAAACTACGGGAGTGGCCACCTTTGCAGGACTTCCCAAAGCCAGGCTGACTCCGTTAAGGGCGACACTAAATTCAGCTACCAGGGTCATCATGGGATTCAGCAAACGCGACTACAAACATCTCAAATTGCGCGCGTTTGAAGCTAGAATTCAGTTTAAGATAGCCTGCATGACCCGTAAGGCTCTTCTTCACAACACTCTTGTCTACCTGGCTAAAAAACGTGAACTATCAGTATGGAGTTGGTCCCTAAGAAGCTCTAACTCTCTATTGCTGATGCTACAGACATTCAACAAAAAGAAAACCGCTACTTTTCGGGCCTTGCTCCCATAATATGGAATTAAATTCCTCCTGAAATTAGATCTAATCCTTCAACTGCCTCCTTTAAACAAGAATTAAAAAAGCTGTTGCTGATTAGATACCTTCAGCATGAGTTACTGATTAGGTCCATGAGTCCTGATTTCACTAAGTCGGGCTACCCTTTCTATATTAATTTCTGTATCCTGTGTATTCTAAGTAATTTTGTTCTCATTGTATATATATTGTTTCTGGCCAATTCTTTTTGCTTTTGCTGATACTATTTATTTGCTATTTTTACAACATATTGCTAACTGTACTCATTTGTTTATTGCTTGTTTTTTCCGTGTTTAACTTGGTTTGCTATTTGTACAGAGCTCTGATACACAGATGGGTCATGTTCATGCTATATAAAACTCCAATAAAAAAAATGTCACAAGGATGCAGTCTTCCAGATTAAGGTTTCTAATTTGCAATAAACCAAGAATTATAAGGTATTGATCTGCAGAGGGTTTACAGGAATTTTGTTAAGAATGTCAGACTACTTTTACAAAAATAAATATAAACTGTTTCATCCGAAGCAGTGATGTTATCAACTTTATGAAAGGTAATCCAGTGAAATCATTTTGTAGCCATCGGCCCTTCCCCGTTTGATTAAGGTAGAGCGCGTTAAACGTATCTCAGAACTACGTAGCTACTGTGGAGCAGCAACAAGCAGCTGCAATGCTATCAATGGCAATGTTTCTTTCTAACTTAGATGCTCAGCTCTAGGAATGCACACAAAGACTTTTTCGCTCACTAATGGAAGCTGGGCCTCAGAAAACGTTTATGTTCATAGGAGGCGTTTCACAAGTTTGTAAAGCCAATAACTCATAGAAACCAATCAGAGCATTTGCATAGTTTAATATCCTGTTTATTCCAAACCAAAATAAATACACAAATGTTCACAAGAAAAAACAAAGGTTAAAGTGAAACATTCACCACAGTATCGATGTCTGGGCCTAACTCCATTGTTTTTTTGCTCCCCATTCCATTCTAGGTTAGACCCAGCCATATGCAAATCAGTCTTCACCCTGCTCCCCATGGGAACAGTCCAGCCCAAACTGCCAGGCCAGGTCCTCCCTGAATTGGAAACAAACATCGTGAGACCGGTTTCGGGGTCTCACCCCTCATCAGCCATGCTAGCTTGACTCCAGTGGCATGGAGAGCACGGGTCCCACGTCGGGGCATACCTGTCCCACTCGGGGTGACAAATGCAAAAAGAACAATAGATGAACAGAATGTTGAACAATGTCAAACATTCACCGCAGGAAAGAGATCTGGGCCTAAATCCATTGTTTAAATATTGTCAACAAGCATTGACAAAGCCCAAAAATGTCGGCCCTTTGTAAGACAAGACCTGTTAGTTTGGCCATTGCATGTTTTGATTTTGATAAACCCCATTGATATGACACTACCCACAAGGCCTCCTGTTTACCCTAATTAATAGCCAAAGCTTCAGGGCAGGAGAGAATAAGGAAGGGAGAATTGGATTAATCAGATTACTGGTGAGTAATCTGGCCGCCCCTTCCTCCTCCTCCTCCTCCTCCTCCTCCTCCTCAAATGTGAAGGCCTATCCATGCACCTTCGGATTCAAAACAGAAAACACAATTCATTGGCTTCGCCAGATGACAAGAGAAGGCATTGTGGGGAGCATACCCTTTATGTAACCTACCAAAAGGGAAACAATATTTCTCGAATGTGGAATGTCTATGTGGTAAGTGCAACTTCATTACAGTGAAGGGTGATGAGATATATGTGGCAACAAATATTAAAATCTGCTTTATGTGGGGCAGGTTGTATTGTTATGGGGTGTCCAACAGATTTGAATTGATTTAATTTTAAATTGAGTTGGTCGGTGAACAAATGTTAGCGAACGTAGAAATTAAAGTATCAAAAATAGATCCAATTGAAGTTTCCTTGCGAACTCCATCCTTGTGACGTGCTTACGTCACCAGGCCTAGTACCAGCACACTGCACCTCTCCTCTACCATTTAAGGCCCTCCTTTATATCCCTTAGGACTGCCATTCCAGGAATTTCACCTTTTCCCTCCGTTCAGCCCACGGCGCTGCCAACTCATTTTTTATATCTGATGTAAAAATAGACCGCGTAGAAATCACAGATCTGCTGATGCTCATATTCCAGCCTGTCGGACGTTGCTCACTGCTTCCATATGTACAAACTCCTAGTGCATTGCTCAGAATTTTGAACCATGAGATGGTAATCGTAGGAGGCGGGAAAAGCTGTAATGGCTCATTGTCACTTCTAAAACAGCTTATTTAAAGTGTAAAGGGAAAAATTATTCTCTCTATTTTTTTTTTAACACGCGTGAAAATATTTCTGTTCATTTCTCTAAAGTCTGATATAGGTAGTTAAGGAATATCATAAGCTTGTATTGTTTTTTTTTGTAAGACTCTGTCCCCTGCATTCAGGATTGCACACACACACGGTCGCTATCGGAACTGAAAAAGGTACATTCCAAGCGCACAGGACTAAAATGTGTGCATCCGACGTGACTGCAACGTTAGGGCCCCATAACTGCCTTTCAACTGTAAGAAGTGGTTTCAGGTGACAGAGCCATGCCCTGTGGGTGAGCTTTGTGAGCAGAATGATAGAGCCTAACAATATTTATCTTCAGTCGAGATTTGGGAAGGGAATGACTTTGCGTGCTTGTACAAAATTAAGCCGTACCTAACTTGAGAAATGTTATCCCAGTCGTTGAAGTAGTTTATACCTGCTAGATGTCTCACTGAGTTCAGTGCTCCTCACCGATGGATGCAGTGATATGAACAGGCCCCGTTGTAGCAGGTGGGCCAGGCCCTCCCAAGGTAGCCCCCAGGCCCTTCCAATGCCCTTTTACAAGTAGAAAAATATTTTTGTATGTTTCATAATGATTTACGTGGGCTTGCAGCCTTGCTTTCTGAGCCTAATTGTTTAACTTCCATGAGGTACCCCAATGTGGTGAGCTACTTGAAGTGCCTATGGGACAGGTGTGAAGTCTGTGGGGAGGTGGTGGCTGTTACACACAAACTTGCAAAGCAAGAGGTACCTGATACAGTTTGTGTCAAAGAGGCCCGCAAGCTCCCATTACACAGTACTCAAGAAATAATACATGGCCAGAGTCGCTGGGATTTTGCGAGTCTGCGAATGGCGTGGTTTTCGCATAATTACGGATTGGCCGCACTTGCCACATAGTCCATCATCTGCTTGATTTGCATATTTTAACAATAAAAATTTTCTAGCCCAAAGGGATCAAAGATCAAAAGTTACTAAAATGCTACCGCGCGTTGACACGTTGTGGCAGTCTTTTTGTCACAAAGAGTAAGGTCACCTCTCTGTTGCTGATTGCTGCATTTAGGTGTTAAACTGATATTAATGAGGGAGGAAGGTGAGGGGAGACCGATTAGGGTGAGGTGGAGAGAAAGAGGAGGACACTACAGGGAGACAGGAGGATGAGGTAGCAAAGGAAGGGTGAGGCAAAGAAAGAGGAGGGTGAGGTTAAGAGAGACTGTCAATCTTAACCTCCGCGGATGAGAAGAGCAAGGTGAAGTGGAGGTTGAGAAGGGAGAAGTGGAGAGAAAGTAGGATGAGGCATAGAGAAAGGAGGGTGAGGCATAGAGAAAGGAGGGTGAGATAGAGAGAAAGGAGTGATACAGAGATGGCAAAAAAGATAAATAACTTAGATACAAACCAACCCTTAGAAATGGAGTTAAAACTACTAAGCATGACCCCCACAGTAGTCCGAGTATGCAGCTGGTCCCCCTACAAGACCATCCAGCATGCCCAAACCCAGGTCTCAGACACCTGGGAGATGCTACACAAATCATTCATCATCATGGCGCTCCCATGCTTCTTCATGGCCCTCCCAGATGCTGAATCCTAGAGCCGTGCCTGAATAAGAATGTCCCAATTTGGAAATACCCGGCAAGGCCTGTTTACTTTCCATACTTCCGAGATCAGTAATTGACTACCATAAATTGGGTAATAGTGACATCTTTTATTTTCATTGCTTAAATACAGCTGAAGTGTGTGAAAATAAATACAAGTTGTTATACTTTTCCAGTTTTCAACCCTTTGTCGCTTGAGGCATCTGAGGACAAGCACTTTGTGTAGTTTGTATCCGGGCCTCTTAGCACCATCTTTTTGAAGTCAAGAGAAACTGTCCCAGCCTGTTAAAGGTCAGTCTACTGCGGGTAATACTTTTCTTATGTACAGAGTGTCCCTTTAGCGACAGCATAGGTGGAGGATTGAATCGAGTGCCCTGCACTTGTTCATATCCTCACCTTTTCATGGTCACTGTTAGCCCTTGTGTTTGGGCACCTTCAGCCATGAAGAGCCTAGGCTGCTCCGCTTGGCCTTGATTGTGTAAAGCTAGAAACTGGAGTGATTCTTTGTCAGGTACATACAGAGGCAGCACCTGATTACCAAACCTAATGAAAGTATGCACCTCTCAAGCCTTCTAACTTACAGCAATGAAAAATGTAAATCACAAGTCATTAAATTAGATAGAGCATACATAATACATTGTCATTCAAGAAGTTTTTTCATGTCTTTATCCAGTACTTAATTTAAGCCGGTGGTTTCCGGTGCTCGGCACCTACACTTAATTGACAACTCCGGGACTTATGAAAGGTACCACAGGGTGGCGCTGTTTGTGTAATCTGAAAGAGACACGTTAGTGATAGATTCCTTACCTTAGAATATCCCCAGGCGTCAGGCTGGATCCGGAAAGTTTTGCGCAGCAGTACCCTTGCGCGTCGGTAGGCGGCGTCGTGCGGCTCCGCGTCCGTCGTCGGCGTCGTGATCGCCGGGATGACGTCGCGGGCAGTACTCAGACGCCGCCCCTGCGCGCTGACGTCAGTTCTTCTTTTTCCGCGCCAGCAAGCGCAGATCCGGGAAGAGCAGTGCCCTGGTCAATTTTTGACCATACTTTTTGGTGATTTTTTCACTGTTTTTTCCATCTTTAAGGTGTCGTAGGGATGCCCGGCTTCAAGCGATGCGGCGCCTGTGCGCGGATGATGTCCGTCACCGACCCGCATTGGGAGTGTCTCTTCTGCCTCGGCCGAGGCCACGACACCGAGTCTTGTCCCGAATGCCAGGCCCTCAACCCGAAAGCTTTGCGAGAGCGGTCTCGAAAGCTCCTCGAGGCCCGGCATTCGGCTCCACGGAGGCCCCGGTCGCGTGAGAGGTCCAGGGGTCGCTCGCGGAGTGCACACCGGTCGTCGGCGTCGAAGTCTTCTTCGTCCGGTAAGTCTAAGCACAAGAAGTCCAAGAAGCATCGTCGCTCTCGGACTTCGCCTCGCCGGTCTCGCGACTCGGCTGAGGCCCCTCCCGGCACCGTCCCCGCCCCCGCGGCCCCGGACTTGCCTGTGGAGTCGCCCCGTCATACCCGCCCTTCCCGGGTTCGGGGGCGGATCCGGCCAAGGTACAGGAGTTCCTGTCGGCCATGGCCCGCCTCTTCGGGCCTTCAGGCCCCTCCGGTGCGCCTCGGGCCCCGCGGGCCCTGATGGGGTTGCTCCGGCGTCGCCGGCGGCTCCGGCCCCGGCGTCGCCCGGGACTCCAGCCTCGATCCCGGCTCCGGCTTCGGCCCCGGCCTCGATCCCGGCTCCACAACCCCCATCGACGCCGGTCGACCTCACGACACCTCCGCCGGCGCCGATGTCTCCGGTGCCGTTCTCGACGCCGCCCTGGGCTCCGGGCGGCGTCGTCCCCAGTTCCTTCCGGCTCCGGACATGGACCCGGAGCGACGTCGCTCGACGCCGGCTCCGGCGCCGATGGGCCCTTGGGTCCCAAATGTCCCTCCTCCTCCTTATTTTGAACCAGAGGAGGACCAGGAGGACTGGGAGGGGTCTGATGACCCTCTGACTCGCAACTGTCAGTATGATGAGGACTGGACAGAGAGTCTAGGGGAGGCCAGTGGTCTGGATACTTCTCCTGACACTGGCATGCTGTCTCCTCCCGTGGCTACGGAGGAGGGGGCCAATTTTGGTACGGTGTTGCGTAGGGCTGCTGGGGCCTTACGTCTCCAGCTCCCTACTTTGACGGTCAAGCCTAACATCTTGACAGAGGTGCTTCAGCCGGCAGCCTCCTCTGCGGAGACTGTGCTGCCGTTTAACGACGCCCTCACAGACGTTCTTTTGGGCGCCTGGTCCAAGCCCAACACAGGGGCTCCTGTGGATCGGAACGTGTCACGACGCCATCGCCCCGCTCCGGGCGACCCCTGTTTCTTTCTGTCCACCCCACTCCTGAGAGCTTGGTTGTCCAAGCCTCCGCTTCCCAAACCGCCTTCCCTACCGCTCCTCCGGATAGGGAATCCAAACGCCTGGATCAGTTTGGGAAGAAAGGTTTTTCTTCCTCCAGTGCTGGCTTGCGGTCCGTTAACACCGCTTGTCTTTTGGGCCGCTATACCCACTCTCTGTGGGATTCGGTGGCGGATGTTTTGCCCCAGTGCCCTGAGGAGGTCCAGGCACTGCTTTCCCGCGCCATTGCGGAAGGAAGGGATGCGGCCAAATACACTATCCGTTGTGGCCTTGACACCGCCGACTCGCTGGGCAGGTCGATTGCAACGACGGTGGCGCTCCGCCGCCACGCCTGGCTGAGAACCACTGGTTTTTCAGGGGATGTCCAGAATACTCTCATGGACATGCCCTTTGATGGAGTCGGTCTTTTTGGGTCCAAAGCAGACCATGCGTTGGAGCGCTTTAAGGACTCACGGGCTACTGCCAAGTCCCTGGGCCTTTCTGCTACACGCCCTCCGCTGCCTTCTGCTTTTCGCCCCTATCGTGGCCACGGTAGGGCGCCCTTCACGTCAGCAGCCCAGCCACCGGCCCGCGCAGCAGGCGTCTTCGCGTGGCCGAGGACGTGGATTCCGCCGTGGCGGATCGGGCAACCAGCGTGCGGGTCAGGCCACCACCTCCAACCCGTCCGCGGCCTCCAAGCCCTCCTAGTCCCTCCTTTCAGGTGCACGGCACGCCAGTAGGGGGCAGGGTCCGCCATCACCTTCCCCACTGGCGCACCATCACCTCGGACAGGTGGGTCTTGGACATTGTCCGAAGGGGCTACTCCCTCCCCTTCGAGACCACCCCCCAGCCATGCCACCTCAACTCCACCGCATGTCAGGGGATCACTTGGTGCTTCTACAGAAGGAAGTCACGGCCCTCTTGACCAAGAGGGCCATCGAGCATGTTCCGACCCCAGAAGTAGGGCGTGGTTGCTACTCCCACTACTTTCTGGTGCCCAAAAGGACAAGGAGGACATGCGTCCTATCTTGGACCTCCGGAACGTCAATCGCTTCCTCCGGAAGGAGAAGTTCAAGATGCTCACCCTAGCTCAGGTCTTGACTGCCCTCGACCCTGGAGACTGGTTGGTAGCGTTGGACTTGCAGGACGCATATTTCCACATCCCCGTCCTGCCGGCCCACCGGCGTTACCTTCGGTTCACGGTAGGCCACGAGCATTTTCAGTTCACCGTGCTCCCCTTTGGCCTTACAAGTGCCCCTCGGGTGTTCACGAAAGTGATGGCGGTGGTCGCGGCTCATCTGCGCCGGGCAGGGGTTTCAGTCTTCCCCTACCTCGACGACTGGCTGCTGAAGGCGGGCTCGTCCCAGGCAGTCGTCTCCCACCTCCAGACTACGGCCGAACTCCTGCACTCGCTGGGGTTCTCCATCAATGTGCCGAAGTCGCATCTGATTCCTTCTCCACAGCTCCTTTTCATCGGAGCAGTTCTGGACACGACGCAGTTTCGGGCCTATCCTCCCGAACGGCGAGTCCGGGATATTCAGGCTATGATTCCGATCTTTCGGCCTTTATCCTGGGTTTCGGTAAGGATGACCCTGAGGCTGCTGGGCCTCATGGCCTCCTGCATCCTGCTGGTCAATCATGCCAGATGGCATATGCGGGCTCTGCAGTGGGACCTGAAGTTCCAGTGGGCGCAGCACCAGGGCAACCTGTCCGATCACGTCCAGATCTCGGAGGGGACTGCAAAACAGTTGCAGTGGTGGCTCTCGAACCGGCAATGGGTCATGGGCAGATCCCTCTCCCTTCCCCAGCCAGAGCATACAGTTGTGACGGACGCGTCCCTTCTGGGATGGGGCGGTCACTTGGGAGAGGCGGAGATCAGAGGCCTCTGGTCTCCGGCGGAGTCCCGGCTCCATATCAACCTTCTGGAGCTCCGGGCGATCCGGCTTGCACTCAAGGCATTCCTTCCCTCTGTCAAAGGGAAGGTAGTGCAGGTGTTCACAGACAACACCACCGCCATGTGGTACTGCAACAAACAGGGCGGGGTGGGGTCTTGGACCCTTTGTCAGGAGGCTCTGCGCCTCTGGACATGGCTGGAACATCAGGGCATGTTCCTGATGGTTCAACACCTGGCAGGTTCTCTGAACGCCAGGGCGGACGAACTCAGCCGCAGGTGCATGATGGATCACGAATGGCGTCTTCACTCGGAAGTGGCGCAAGGACTCTTTCTACAGTGGGGAGAGCCTTGGTTAGATCTATTCGCCACCGAAGAGAACGCGCAATGTCATCAGTTCTGCGCGTTGGAATTTCCAAGGCGGCACTCGCTCGGCGACGCTTTCGTCGCGAGTGGAGTTGCGGTCTGTTGTACGCCTTTCCGCCTATACCACTTCTACCCAGAGTGTTGAAGAAGATTCGGCACGACCGGGCCCAAGTCATTCTTGTGGCTCCGGACTGGGCTCGAAGAGTTTGGTATCCCGAGCTACTCAATATGAGCATAGATCCCCCGATCCGTCTGCCTCTTCGGGAGGATCTTCTGTCGCAGCAGCAGGGGACGGTCCTCCACCCGAACCTGTCCAGTCTACACCTGCTTGCGTGGAGATTGAGCGGCGGCAGTTGATTCCTTTCGACTTGCCTCCCGAAGTTTGTGATGTGATTCTGGCAGCCAGGCGTCCCTCCACTAAGGTGGTATACGCCTGCAGGTGGAACAAATTTGTGGCATGGTGCACAGCAAAGGCTGTGGATCCCCTTTCTGCCCCTCTTTCTGAGGTCCTTCTGTTCCTTCTCTCTCTGGCCCAACAGGGTTCTGCCCTGGGTACCATCAAGGGTTATCTTTGTGCTATCTCGGCCTTCCTCAGGCTCCCTGATCAGCCCTCCCTTTTCAAGTCCCCTGTTGTTAACAGGTTCTTAAAAGGCATTACTCACCTCTTCCCTCCTGTTCCGTTTGTAATGCCTCAGTGGGACTTGAACTTGGTTCTTACCTTTTAATGTGCGCTCCCTTTGAGCCTCTGCATAACTGTCCTCTTCGTCTTCTGACTCTAAAGGCAGCCTTTCTGGTGGCCATCACCTCCGCTCGGCGGGTGAGTGAGCTCCAGGCTCTTTCTTGCAAACCTCCCTTTCTGTCTGTTCATCCAGACAAGGTTGTTCTTCGGACGCGTCCGTCCTTCTTGCCAAAGGTGGTTACTGCTTTCCACATTGGGCAGACCATCACTTTGCCCACCTTCTTTCCGCCTCCGCATCCTTCCAGAGAGGAAGAGAGGCTCCACCGTCTGGACCCAAAACGTGCGCTCTCCTTCTATATCGACCGCACAAAACACTTCCGGGTGGATGACCAGCTCTTTGTTGGCTACGTGGGCGCCAAAAAGGTCGGGCGGTGCACAAGAGGACCATCTCCCGCTGGGTTACCTTGTGCATCAAGACCTGCTATTCTTTGGCTAAGAAGGAGCCTCCTGTTGGGCTGCGTGCCCATTCCACCAGGGCAACGGCTGCTACCACGGCCTTGGGCCGCGGTGTTCCGCTGCCGGTTATCTGTCAGGCAGCTACGTGGGCCTCGCTGCACACGTTTACTAAGCATTACTGCCTTGACAGTCAGGTCCGGAGGGACGGCTTCTTTGGCCGTTCTGTCCTCCAGGACTTCCTTGTCTGATCTTTGTTCGCAGACCCACCACCGGGGTTGGTATTGCTGGGGTATCTATTCTAAGGTAAGGAATCTATCACTAACGTGTCTCTTTCAGATGCACAAGTTACTAACTTGTGTAACGATATATCTGTAAGAGACAGTAGTTAGTGATAGATTCCTTACCGCCCCACCCATCCTCCCCGTTCTGCGAACTGATTTCTAGGGTTAAGGACATCCCTTTCAGGGCCCTAGTATTTTTCAGACACCTGTGTCAGCTTCTTGCATGGCTCTGCGTTCCTGGCGCGGAAAGTCGTGTACAGAACTGACGTCAGCGCGCAGGGGCGGCGTCTGAGTACTGCCCGCGACGTCATCCCGGCGATCACGACGCCGACGACGGACGCGGAGCCGCACGACGCCGCCTACCGACGCGCAAGGGTACTGCTGCGCAAAACTTTCCGGATCCAGCCTGACGCCTGGGGATATTCTAAGGTAAGGAATCTATCACTAACTACTGTCTCTTACAGATATATCGTTACACAAGTTAGTAACTTGTGCATATAGAGAGTACCACCACAACAGTTGTTTATTAAGCAAATAGACATTGAAACAACTAATTCCTACCTCCCAAGCTATTCTCACAGCTTTGGGGGACCTCAAACACTCTGAATTGTCACACTTGTAGCAGTGTGATGGCTAGAAGTTTTGTAAGTACTGTCATTAGCAGTGGCAAAGGGTGGTGCAAGCTGGTGTTGCCGCCTGACGAGGGCCCTGGCACTTATTTTTGAACAAATTAAGCACTGTCTTTATCATACCAGCAATTAATGAATTATAGGCAGACAAAGTTGCTTTGCAGATATGCATCATACAAGTGATCATTATTTCATTCAAATCAATAATTTACAAGTTTTTATGGAGGGTGGGGTTCAGATGGCGACATGGTAGCTGCATACAGATGGCAAACGGAACGGCATTGTGAATGGTGACCTTACAGCCCTGAGTAAGGCAAGCTGCTCTGTGAGCATTGAGAGACCTGAGCCTGGATGCCACACATGGACTGTGGGCCCCAGGGGATCAACAAGTGAATCTGCACAGCAGCTGGACACACCAGTCCAAGGAGACGCACACAGTGGCAGGAGGCATGGGATCCAGCTCTGAGGGTTATTAATGAACTGGGGGTTCCCGGAGCCACTTGGTGGGCATAAACAGTGCGTGAGCAACATCCAGCCTGGTAGCCCCGTGTGGACTACGGGGTCTCAGTGGGACTAATGGCCAAGGGGTGTGCTCCATCCAGCCTAGGAGATGGTCACATACCACCAGGAGGTGTGGGAGGTCGACCCCAGAGGCCATCCATGGACTGGGGGGCTGCCAGGGCCTTGAGCGTTCCCCGAAAGTGTGAACAGTGTGCAGTGTGTTAAGCTGAACTGAGGCAATATTGGAGCACAAAATGGAGGCTGCAACGGAGTGCTCCCTGGAGAGGAGCAGGCAGTGTCAAGGACACCACAGTGTGGGGACTGGCAGAGACTGGAGCCTGTCCGCAACTACAGTGAAGCAGCTAGGTGTGCCCCATGGGCAGTCCTCGGGGGACCAGGAAGTTAGAGTGTAGCTGCATGGAGGTGCCGGGCCACCAAGAAATCCCCCAACCAAGAGCAAGAGGGACAAACAATAGATGGGTCATGGCTGGCGCTCAAAGTGTATAAAGAAGGGCGGGTACAGCCAGCCATGCTCAGTGGGTTGCACATATTAATCTCAAGTCCCTGAGCACAATGGCAACCAGAAAAAGCAAGATGGACTCTACTCTCTAGGAGATGCTGCCTACATCTAGGGCGCAGAAACGTGGCCTGAGGGCCAAGATATCTAGCGGCTCTCCACCCAGAGACAATCAATCCCAACAAGAGAGTATATCTGAAAGAGACACGTTAGTGATAGATTCCTTACCTTAGAATATCCCCAGGCGTCAGGCTGGATCCGGAAAGTTTTGCGTAGCAGTACCCTTGCGCGTCGGTAGGCGGCGTCGTGCGGCTCCGCGTCCGTCGTCGGCGTCGTGATCGCCGGGATGACGTCGCGGGCAGTACTTAGACGCCGCCCTGCGCGCTGACGTCAGTTCTTCTTTTTCCGCGCCAGCAAGCGCAGATCCGGGAAGAGCAGTGCCCTGGTCAATTTTTGACCATACTTTTTGGTGATTTTTTCACTGGTTTTTTTCCACCTTCAGGTGTCGTAGGGATGCCCGGCTTCAAGCGATGCGGCGCCTGTGCGCGGATGATGTCCGTCACCGACCCGCATTGGGAGTGTCTCTTCTGCCTCGGCCGAGGCCACGACACCGAGTCTTGTCCCGAATGCCAGGCCCTCAACCCGAAGGCTTTGCGAGAGCGGTCTCGAAAGCTCCTCGAGGCCCGGCATTCGGCTCCGCGGAAGCCCCGGTCGCGTGAGAGGTCCAGGGGTCGCTCGCGGAGTGCACACCGGTCGTCGGCGTCGAAGTCTTCTTCGTCCGGTAAGTCTCGGCACAAGAAGTCCAAGAAGCATCGTCGCTCTCGGACTTCGCCTCGCCGGTCTCGCGACTCGGCTGAGGCCCCTCCCGGCACCGTCCCCGCCCCCGCGGCCCCGGACTTGCCTGTGGAGTCGCCCCCGTCATACCCGCCCTTCCCGGGTTCGGGGCGGATCCGGCCAAGGTACAGGAGTTCCTGTCGGCCATGGCCCGCCTCTTCGGGCCTTCAGGCCCCTCCGGTGCGCCTTCGGGCCCCGCGGGCCCTGATGGGGCTGATCCGGCGCCGCCGGCGGCTCCGGCCCCGGCGTCGCCCGAGCCTCCAGCCTCGATCCCGGCTCCGGCTCCGGCCCCGGCCTCGATCCCGGCTCCACAACTCCCATCGACGCCGGTCGACCTCACGACACCTCCGCCGGCGCCGATGTCTCCGGTGCCGTTCTCGACGCCGCCCTGGGCTCCGGGCGGCGTCGTCCCCCAGTTCCTTCCGGCTCCGGACATGGACCCGGAGCGACGTCGCTCGACGCCGGCTCCGGCGCCGATGGGACCTTGGGTCCCAAATGTCCCTCCTCCTCCTTATTTTGAACCAGAGGAGGACCAGGAGGACTGGGAGGGGTCTGATGACCCTCTGACACGCAACTGTCAGTATGATGAGGACTGGACAGAGAGTCTAGGGAGGCCAGTGGTCTGGATACTTCTCCTGACACTGGCATGCTGTCTCCTCCCGTGGCTACGGAGGAGGGGGCCAATTTTGGTACGGTGTTGCGTAGGGCTGCTGGGGCCTTACGTCTCCAGCTCCCTACTTTGACGGTCAAGACTAACATCTTGACAGAGGTGCTTCAGCCGGCAGCCTCCTCTGCGGAGACTGTGCTGCCGTTTAACGACGCCCTCACGGACGTTCTTTGGGCGCCTGGTCCAAGCCCAACACAGGGGCTCCTGTGGATCGGAACGTGTCACGACGCCATCGCCCCGCTCCGGGCGACCCCCTGTTTCTTTCTGTCCACCCCACTCCTGAGAGCTTGGTTGTCCAAGCCTCCGCTTCCCAAACCGCCTTCCCTACCGCTCCTCCGGATAGGGAATCCAAACGCCTGGATCAGTTTGGGAAGAAAGGTTTTTCTTCCTCCAGTGCTGGCTTGCGGTCCGTTAACACCGCTTGTCTTTTGGGCCGATATACCCACTCTCTGTGGGATTCGGTGGCGGATGTTTTGCCCCAGTGCCCTGAGGAGGTCCAGGCACTGCTTTCCCGCGCCATTGCGGAAGGAAGGGATGCGGCCAAATACACTATCCGTTGTGGCCTTGACACCGCCAACTCGCTGGGCAGGTCGATTGCAACGACGGTGGCGCTCCGACGCCACGCCTGGCTGAGAACCACTGGTTTTTCAGGGGATGTCCAGAATACTCTCATGGACATGCCCTTTGATGGAGTCGGTCTTTTGGGTCCAAAGCAGACCATGCGTTGGAGCGCTTTAAGGACTCACGGGCTACTGCCAAGTCCCTGGGCCTTTCTGCTACACGCCCTCCGCTGCCTTCTGCTTTTCGCCCCTATCGTGGCCACGGTAGGGGCGCCCCTTCACGTCAGCAGCCCAGCCACCGGCCCGCGCAGCAGGCGTCTTCGCGTGGCCGAGGACGTGGATTCCGCCGTGGCGGATCGGGCAACCAGCGTGCGGGTCAGGCCACCACCTCCAACCCGTCCGCGGCCTCCAAGCCCTCCTAGTCCCTCCTTTCAGGTGCACGGCACGCCAGTAGGGGGCAGGGTCCGCCATCACCTTCCCCACTGGCGCACCATCACCTCGGACAGGTGGGTCTTGGACATTGTCCGAAGGGGCTACTCCCTCCCCTTCGAGACCACCCCCCAGCCATGCCACCTCAATTCCACCGCATGTCAGGGGATCACTTGGTGCTTCTACAGAAGGAAGTCACGGCCCTCTTGACCAAGAGGGCCATCGAGCATGTTCCGACCCCAGAAGTAGGGCGTGGTTGCTACTCCCACTACTTTCTGGTGCCCAAAAAGGACAAGGAGGACATGCGTCCTATCTTGGACCTCCGGAACGTCAATCGCTTCCTCCGGAAGGAGAAGTTCAAGATGCTCACCCTAGCTCAGGTCTTGACTGCCCTCGACCCTGGAGACTGGTTGGTAGCGTTGGACTTGCAGGACGCGTATTTCCACATCCCCGTCCTGCCGGCCCGCCGGCGTTACCTTCCGTTCACGGTAGGCCCCGAGCATTTTCAGTTCACCGTGCTCCCCTTTGGCCTTACCAGTGCCCCTCGGGTGTTCACGAAAGTGATGGCGGTGGTCGCGGCTCATCTGCGCCGGGCAGGGGTTTCAGTCTTCCCCTACCTCGACGACTGGCTGCTGAAGGCGGGCTCGTCCCAGGCAGTCGTCTCCCACCTCCAGACTACGGCCGAACTCCTGCACTCGCTGGGGTTCTCCATCAATGTGCCGAAGTCGCATCTAATTCCTTCTCCACAGCTCCTTTTCATCGGAGCAGTTCTGGACACGACGCAGTTTCGGGCCTATCCTCCCGAACGGCGAGTCCGGGATATTCAGGCTATGATTCCGATCTTTCGGCCTTTATCCTGGGTTTCGGTACGGATGACCCTGAGGCTGCTGGGCCTCATGGCCTCCTGCATCCTGCTGGTCAATCATGCCAGATGGCATATGCGGGCTCTGCAGTGGGACCTGAAGTTCCAGTGGGCGCAGCACCAGGGCAACCTGTCCGATCACGTCCAGATCTCGGAGGGGACTGCAAAACAGTTGCAGTGGTGGCTCTCGAACCGGCAATGGGTCATGGGCAGATCCCTCTCCCTTCCCCAGCCAGAGCATACAGTTGTGACGGACGCGTCCCTTCTGGGATGGGGCGGTCACATGGGAGAGGCGGAGATCAGAGGCCTCTGGTCTCCGGCGGAGTCCCGGCTCCATATCAACCTTCTGGAGCTCCGGGCGATCCGGCTTGCACTCAAGGCATTCCTTCCCTCTGTCAAAGGGAAGGTAGTGCAGGTGTTCACAGACAACACCACCGCCATGTGGTACTGCAACAAACAGGGCGGGGTGGGGTCTTGGACCCTTTGTCAGGAGGCTCTGCGCCTCTGGACATGGCTGGAACATCAGGGCATGTTCCTGATGGTTCAACACCTGGCAGGTTCTCTGAACGCCAGGGCGGACGAACCTGCAGCCGCAGGTGCATGATGGATCACGAATGGCGTCTTCACTCGGAAGTGGCGCAAGGACTCTTTCTACAGTGGGGAGAGCCTTGGTTAGATCTATTCGCCACCGAAGAGAACGCGCAATGTCATCAGTTCTGCGCGTTGGAATTTCCAAGGCGGCACTCGCTCGGCGACGCTTTTCGTCGCGAGTGGAGTTGCGGTCTGTTGTACGCCTTTCCGCCTATACCACTTCTACCCAGAGTGTTGAAGAAGATTCGGCACGACCGGGCCCAAGTCATTCTTGTGGCTCCGGACTGGGCTCGAAGAGTTTGGTATCCCGAGCTACTCAATATGAGCATAGATCCCCCGATCCGTCTGCCTCTTCGGGAGGATCTTCTGTCGCAGCAGCAGGGGACGGTCCTCCACCCGAACCTGTCCAGTCTACACCTGCTTGCGTGGAGATTGAGCGGCGGCAGTTGATTCCTTTCAACTTGCCTCCCGAAGTTTGTGATGTGATTCTGGCAGCCAGGCGTCCCTCCACTAAGGTGGTATACGCCTGCAGGTGGAACAAATTTGTGGCATGGTGCACAGCAAAGGCTGTGGATCCCCTTTCTGCCCCTCTTTCTGAGGTCCTTCTGTTCCTTCTCTCTCTGGCCCAACAGGGTTCTGCCCTGGGTACCATCAAGGGTTATCTTTGTGCTATCTCGGCCTTCCTCAGGCTCCCTGATCAGCCCTCCCTTTTCAAGTCCCCTGTTGTTAACAGGTTCTTAAAAGGCATTACTCACCTCTTCCCTCCTGTTCCGTTTGTAATGCCTCAGTGGGACTTGAACTTGGTTCTTACCTTTTAATGTGCGCTCCCTTTGAGCCTCTGCATAACTGTCCTCTTCGTCTTCTGACTCTGAAGACAGCCTTTCTGGTGGCCATCACCTCCGCTCGGCGGGTGAGTGAGCTCCAGGCTCTATCTTGCAAACCTCCCTTTCTGTCTGTCCATCCAGACAAGGTTGTTCTTCGGACGCGTCCGTCCTTCTTGCCAAAGGTGGTTACTGCTTTCCACATTGGGCAGACCATCACTTTGCCCACCTTCTTTCCGCCTCCGCATCCTTCCAGAGAGGAAGAGAGGCTCCACCGTCTGGACCCAAAACGTGCGCTCTCCTTCTATATCGACCGCACGAAACACTTCCGGGTGGATGACCAGCTCTTTGTTGGCTACGTGGGCGCCAAAAAGGTCGGGCGGTGCACAAGAGGACCATCTCCCGCTGGGTTACCTTGTGCATCAAGACCTGCTATTCTTTGGCTAAGAAGGAGCCTCCTGTTGGGCTGCGTGCCCATTCCACCAGGGCAACGGCTGCTACCACGGCCTTGGGCCGCGGTGTTCCGCTGCCGGTTATCTGTCAGGCAGCTACGTGGGCCTCGCTGCACACGTTTACTAAGCATTACTGCCTTGACAGTCAGGTCCGGAGGGACGGCTTCTTTGGCCGTTCTGTCCTCCAGGACTTCCTTGTCTGATCTTTGTTCGCAGACCCACCACCGGGGTTGGTATTGCTGGGGTATCTATTCTAAGGTAAGGAATCTATCACTAACGTGTCTCTTTCAGATGCACAAGTTACTAACTTGTGTAACGATATATCTGTAAGAGACAGTAGTTAGTGATAGATTCCTTACCGCCCCACCCATCCTCCCCGTTCTGCGAACTGATTTCTAGGGTTAAGGACATCCCTTTCAGGGCCCTAGTATTTTTCAGACACCTGTGTCAGCTTCTTGCATGGCTCTGCGTTCCTGGCGCGGAAAGTCGTGTACAGAACTGACGTCAGCGCGCAGGGGCGGCGTCTAAGTACTGCCCGCGACGTCATCCCGGCGATCACGACGCCGACGACGGACGCGGAGCCGCACGACGCCGCCTACCGACGCGCAAGGGTACTGCTACGCAAAACTTTCCGGATCCAGCCTGACGCCTGGGGATATTCTAAGGTAAGGAATCTATCACTAACTACTGTCTCTTACAGATATATCGTTACACAAGTTAGTAACTTGTGCATCAACATCAGCACCCTCTAATGCGTTCATTCATGGGGGACTTCTTTCGGGGGCGGTGAGAGGACTTCTCGGATCCATGGGACAAAGTTAAAAAGGATATTCAAGATCTTAAGCAAGGCGCTAGGGGATATAGCCTTGTCTCTGGAGAATGAGGGATGCACTATAGGAAGAATTGGAGACCCTGCAGAAGTAGGTCCTCTCCCTGAAAGAACAAACAGCAGACCTACAAGCACATCTGGAAGAAATTGAGAACTGCTCCCAGAGACAGAACATGAGAATCAAGGGGTTGCTGCAAAACGTGGAGAGAGGACATTACAGGGTATGTCAAAAGACTTTGTAAGCCTATTCTTCTGAGTCTCAAGGATGGAGACATCTTGCTGGATCGCACACATCGGGTTGGGTATGGTTCTGGGAGGGATGGGACACCAGGCCCCTGTCATCTCAAAAACGCTTCACCACCACTGGCAAAAAGAATACATTGTGGCAGTCACGGAATTCCTGAACCACAAGGAAATTAGACTTAGATCGGTACATTCATTCTTCCTTATCTTCCCATGAGAAGGAGTTCTGAACCAGATGAGATCTCTATTGAAGACTTGCCAGGCCCAGGACTTGAAAAACCAGTGGTCAACTTCAGCTTCTGCTGTATTTTCATGAGCTTCTAGGAAGAAACCACTTGGGGCCAGCAGGTGGAGGAAATCTCAGTGCACCAGGAAAAACATTAGGCCACCAGTGGAAATTATAAAGTATACAAAAAAGTGATGGATGGAATGCTTGAATTAATCTCAGCCACTGTTAATTTCTCAGGGCCACACCCCAATCCATCGTTATTTTGCACACCATGCCACCTCAGTTTGGACCCAGCTACATGCAAGTCAGTCTTGACCCTGCTCCAATTGGAACAGTCTGGCCTGAACTGGCAAGCCAGGTCCTCCCTGAACTGAACACAGGCCACCGAGGACCGGTTTCACCCTAGTCATGGTCTCATCAGCCGGGTGCAGCTAGTTCCAGTGACAGTGTGCACGGAACCCACGTCTGGGCATACTCGTCCCACTTGGTTGCTTGAGTTCCTGTTTAGGGAGGACGTGGCCTGGCAGTTCAGGTTGGACTGTTCCCATGAGGAACAGAGTCAAGACTGCCTTGCATATGGTTGGGCCAAACTGAGGTGGCATGGTGAGTGAAAAAACGATGGGTTGGGATGTGGCCCTGAGCCATTGCCAATGGTTGAGTTTAATTCAAGCATTCCATCCATCACCTTGTTGTTTTGCACCAGTGGAAATGATGGCAGCCGAGAAGCAGGCACTCCTGTCAGTGCTCAGGTTATCAATTGACAAGACTGAACACTAAACCTGCCACCTGAAAGGGGTCAGGAACATGCACCAGCAAGGGGCGCTGACCAGGACGATTTGCTGGCTCATAAGAGAAGTTAAGACTGGCAGTGCCAAGACGGGGAGAGCGTAGATGGAAAACAAATGCCAGTGGAGACTGGGAATGGCGGATTTTGGTGTTCATGCCCCAAGGTGTTCATCGAGGGGATTTGACACGGTTATCAAGTTTGTTGCTCATGGTTCGGTTTTAGGTTGGGGGGGCGGGGCTTTTGGAAGGAGAGAATCCACCTTACAATATTAATTATACATGCAGGTTTGTGTATGAGGCTGTCTGGGTGTATAGGGATGATTAACAGCAAGATCAGGAGATATAGCTTTAATTGCCACCCTGCAAAAGGAATTGATGGTGGAGATAAGAGACTGACCCAGAGTGCCAAGGGGCTCAGCGCACTAGTAAAATGAGATGCTTTTGTCATTTTGTTGAGACTTTAGTTGTGAGAACTGCCTCCTACAAGAGACACACTTGATCAAGAAGGACTGGCTTAGCATGCTTTCAAATTGCTTTCCAAACAATACTTCTCTAACTGTAAGAAAAAGAGGCGGGTGTATTACCCAGAATATGCAGGAGGGTTGAGATATGCATGCTCCTTAAACCGGGGGAGAAGCAGACAACCCAGCAGCACATATGCCCCTCACAATGATAAATTCTGACTTGAAGGTGCTCAGTAAATCACTGGCCAACCGATTGTCACCTCATATGTCGCAACTGGTCCATAAGGACCAATGTGGCTTCATTCCGGGGAAAAGTACTGGCATGAACCTTAGGTGCCTGACACGTCCTATACGAGGCCGAACACTAAAATGAGGAGCTAGTGTTCGTGGCAATCGACCTGGAAAAGGCATTTGACACCGTAGACTGGAGCTGCTTGATCCACGTACTGCAGGTCATGGGTTTTGGTCCTTGGTTCTGCGGATGGGTCCGGCTCCTGTATGCTGAACCGAGAGCAAGAGTGCGGGTGGGGTGTTACCGATAGAAGGCGTGGACACTGGGCCGGGGAACACGGCAGGGATGCCCATTGTCACCCGCTCTTGTTTGCACTTACAATAGAACTGGTACACTACAACTTTCTCCAT
Source organism: Calotriton arnoldi (assembly GCA_963921515.1). NCBI lineage: Eukaryota > Metazoa > Chordata > Amphibia > Caudata > Salamandridae > Calotriton > Calotriton arnoldi. The sequence goes on from CAWUFW010000363.1 coordinate 3,111,517, forward strand.
AGGACTTATCTTACTACTAAAGACATGCAGGGCATGACCCTGACCCGCACGGACAACTGCCCTCACTGTGGAGTCAGCGACTCTGACTTTCTACATTTAGCATGGCACTGCAGCCTGGTTCAAAGCTTCTGGAGACAGGTGGTCACTGACATAACCAGAACCACACGCTTGAATATAGCCCTTTCCCCTCAGAGTTGCCTTCTAGGCAACGTCAAACGAGCTAAAGGTAGGAAGATACGATATACATTTTTACAACTTGTGCTGGTATTCACCAGACACAGGGTTGCCATCACCCGAATGGGACAGCAGGCACCGGAGATTATGCACTGGCATAAAGATATATTGGAGCGGTCCCTTGAGGAGGAATCCCATATGCAACTCAACAGGTGGGACAACAAGGTGACTGATAACCTTGTTGGACTGGCAAGTTTGTGTGACACGCTTCTAGACCCAGAATCGGGTATAGATTTAACGGATAGCGACAGCGGTGGTGGGGGGGCACACACTGGCAGAGTGATGTGTCCCAGTTGATCCTAGGTGGCAGTATGAAGCATTCCTGTGGTATAAAAGTGGCTGTTTTCTGTGGGGTAATTTGTGCAGTGTTCCCGGAAATGTATACTTTAAAGATATATATCAACTATGTTTGCCTCATCTGCCACCGTATGAACAACTGCTTGCTAAATTTTTTCCTTGTACTGTTTTACAAAATTGAAAATAAAGACTTAAATTTAAAAAAAAACTTTAAGAAAAAGGCTGGGATGGCTACCCAACTTGCAAACACCTTCCGAGGTGAACACATGGCACATCAAATACCCCAACATGAACAACTACACGCACTTTTCAGCTGCACATAAAACATATGCTGAATTGAAATATTTCATAAGCTCCCTCTACATGATGGGTCAGATATCCATTTCCAAAATAGGAGTTAAGTCCCTGTCAGACAATGCAGTAATGTGGTCACCATACTTATCCCTATGGTGCAGAAGTTATTGAATTGCTAGCATCTCGGAGTTAGCTTGCTACTTAGTGAGCATAACATAGAGGAAATTAAGAAAGCCGTAACTTTTTACCTCCAAGAAAACAACAGGGAGTGGATAGGACCACACACCTTTTTGGAGTGCTCTGGAGGCAACACTCCAAGGCACACTCCTCTCGCTATCTTTAAAGACCATCAAGGATAGAAAACAAAATACAGCAATTAGAATTTAAGGTGGGAAAGAGAGTTGGGGAACACAACACAACAGAACTGGGGCGCAGAATATTTGGTGCAAACTCGCAACAGCCAGAGCACTGCTCTGGGCACTAGACAAGATCAGGCAGAATATGACTTACTCATGCAGAAACAGAAATATTGTAAGAGAAGGGATAAAGCAGGGATGGTCGTAGCCTGCAAGCTTGGGGCCAAAATGTCAAGGGATCAAATTTCAGTCATTATGACCAGCACAGGAACATTGGCCACCAAAGATGATGGATTTAAGCATGCTTTTCATGAATTTTATGAAATCCTGTACAAGTAGGGAGACATCCATGATGACAACATCATGGGCTCCATAAACAATGTTCCATTCTTTGGGTTGACAGACCTGCAATCAGATAATTTAGAAAATACCTTTACATTAGATGAGGTGGGCAGCAGAGAGCCGGTGTGCAAGACGGCCACACATCTGTAGGGCTCCTGCCATCTGCAGCAGGCATCTCTGATAATCCACATACACTCTTGGAATAATTAGATGCCAATGCATGAGGAAAGACCTGCCACGTCTCCCACTGTCTGCCGGTACTGCCATTATCTCCCAGCAGTCGGCAAACAGAGTTCATTTTCGGAGTGCTGAGGGCTGCGAGGGAGCACAGCTAGATGATGGCTGCAGGGATCGACCCTGTGGAGTCGACAGAGTGAGCAAGTGGAACTGCTGTCAGGTGACTGACTGAGGGGGACCGGTGTTGGGCCAACATTGGTCTCATTTGTAACCCTAGGCTAAACTCTGCAACTAAGCCTTTTGGCTGACAAGAACAGGGCCCTTGTGGCGCAGCTCTGGGTGACCAATATAGTCTGCTAGCGGAGGCCAGGCAAGCTTGGTCACAGGGCTACATTTTGGTGAGGAAGATAGACCCCAGTGCATCGAGCGGATTAGTGCCGCCACGGAGTGTACTCATGATGTACCTGCTGTAAGTAAGCGAAAAGTATCCTTTTAAACAATATGCTACACGGTATGCTGTCTTTGGAATTGACTGGCCTGCATACATTTATCTGACTGCTGGGTGGAGGCTTAGATGGACTTATGCCCCCATTGCGAGTTTGCAAAACTGGGAAGCCAACTCATAATGAATTCAGCAAGCCGTTTTATCTGGCTATGATTCTTTAATTTTCCCTATTGAATTGCAGTCTTAAACTGCGGTCTTGGTAAAGGCATGAAAATGTTGTTTGTTACTCTAAATATAGAATATCTTGCCTATTTTCATCTCTAATTAATTGTCTTTGGGGGTACATACTTTCATTAGGTTTCGCTTGACTTTAGGCGTAATTTTAGTTATTCATTATTAAACCCTCTGCCCCTCATTTACTAAAGATGGTGAGATCATAAACATGTAAACACAACACCAAGCGCACAGCTCTTGCAGATTGCATTGCTGCCAGCACTAACTGCAGCAAGGAAATCTTCGCCATCATCAAATATTTCACTGCACCTCCTACCGGCTCCAGCAACATCACCTCCACACAAGACCTTTCCAACAAGCTCTCAGAATTGTTCAGTAATAAAATGACCTCCATATACAGCAACTTCGACCCTCAACCGGACCCCATTACTGTTGCAACTCAACTTCCCATCACGGCTGATGAACAGACCCTGAACTCATCGCCTGCCATCACCGCCAATGAAATCACTGCCACCATGAAGACCACCCACACCATATGACCCTTACCCACAACATGCCTTCACCAAAGGACTTCTACCGATAAGTGAAGCACTAAAACCCATCCTCAATGCCCTCAGCGACTCAGCGACTTTCCTGGACACCTGGAAACATATCACACTCATCCCCCTTCTCAAGAAACTATCCACTGACCCAGCCACGCTTTCCACCTACACACCCATCTCCCTCCTACCACACCTGGTAAAGATTTTAGAGAAACTAAGCCAGAAGTAGTGATCTTTGCAAGAACACCTCACCATGGGACTCCAACTTGTGGCTGGCCAAACTCAGATCCACACCCATTTGCAGAACCCACACCAGGAACCTCTAAATAATCAAATCATGGACAGCTAAGTGGAAATGATATCACAAGTCAATACAGTCACTGCATCTTGCTTCCACACCCTGAAGATGCTGAGGAAATTCATCAAATGGTTTCCAAGCAACACTATAAAAGCTGTCACTCACGTCCTTGTCACCAGCAAGTTGGACTATGGGAACATCCTCTATACAGTGTCACTAAGCAACTCACTTGAAGACAACAAACCATCCAGAACTCTGCAGCTAGACTCTACCTCCCACACAGAACTTTCATCACAGCACCCCTCTGGGAACTATTCTGGCTCCTGATACAAACTTGCTCAATTCAAACTCCTCAAACACACATTTAAGGCACTACACTACTCAGTCCCCACCTACTTGAACAGTCGCATCTCCTTACACTAACCATCCAGAAACCTCTGCTCTGCAGGACTCCTACTTGCACACGCCTGAGGCATACACAGATCCAGATCAGGAGGACGAGCATTCTATTTGATCGATCCTAAAGTGTTGAGCAAACTCCCACTCCACATCAGAGTCTTTTCCTCTGGTCTTGAATTCCGCTAGAAGCTGAAGACCTGGCTTTTCAAGTAACCAACATAGGCAGAACTAGGCACCCACACCAGCTCTGCAACAGGATACCCTTGCGATTAATAGTGCACATTACAAATACACATAAGAGAAAAAAGTGGGCGCCTCCACTTAGTATCTTGTAATTGTAAATCGGATTTATAAAGCGCAGCCACTACCCGAAGGCGTCTTGGCGCTATAACAACTGAGGACAGAGGGGACATTAGTGCTGGGGACAGGCAGAAGAAAAAATTATTTAGTTCATGCAGTCTGTGTAAATAGCCACGTTTTTAAGCTTTTCCTGAAACTCAGCAGGAAAGAAGCTGTTTTTAGGGTAATGGGTAATTTGTTCCACAGCATCTTTTTACCAACAAGGCACTGCACCTCCTTTTTTAGACAGAGGTTGGGGCAGAGGAAAAGGGCGCAGAAGAGGTCACCAAAAAAGAGTGCAGTGGCAGGAACAACCAACTCACTCTGTGGAAACAAGGAGCCAGACAAGGGGGAAGAGAAACTTATAATCAATCTATCTGAAAGACCTTTAACAGCTACAGAAGAAGCTGTACTCCAAAGAGGGTTAGGTTTCGTCCCGACTCCCAAATATGACAAATTTCGTGACACCTGTGAAATACAGGGCTTCTTCAGGAAAATACGCCTCAAGGCATTTTTCAAAGACAAACCAGTACCTGATGATGAGGAAGACTCTGGACTACGTAACCCGTCCACATTCACACCGAACAGTGGGATGGTACCCCACGAAGTCCTGACCTTCGAGCAAGCCGTGCTCAAGGACCTTGAAAACAGCAATAAGCTGGCACCCTTCCATAACCTTTCATCTGCTGAGCAGGCATCCGTCGGGCTCTGGCGGATGACCCTTCTATAACTATCAAATAGGCAGACAAAGGCGGCGCTACGGTCATTATGGCCACTGTTGACTATGACATAGAATGTCTTCGCCAACTGAGTGACCGGAGATATTACACCCCTATAAGTGAGGACCCCACATCCCGACTTGCCACCACCATTTCAACCATGGTCTTTACAGCTGAAACAGAGGGGTGGATCTCCAAGAAGGAGGCAACCTTCCTGATCGCTACGAATCCAAAAATCCCTTACTTCTATACTCTGCCCAAAGTGCATAAAGGAGTCTCGCCGGTGCCTGGGAGACCGATAGTCTCGGGGATAGGCTCGATCCTCGAACCACTGTCCAAGTTCTGTGACTACTTTCTTCAACCTTTGGTCAGAGCCACCCCCTCTTTTGTCAAAGATACATCAGACGTCCTGCGCCTACTCGAGGGGGTCCAACATCCAGAGGAGGTGAATCTACTAGTAACCCTGGATGTTGAGGCCCTCTATACTAATATCCCACAGAGGGCTACCCTGGACGTAATTGAGGATGCGTTGGGCAGGATCGAATGGGCCTCCTCCACCCCAGTGACTTTTATCCTTGAGAGTGCGTTCTTGGCCCTTACTGAAAACTTTTTTGAACATAATAAACAATTGTATCACCAGACACAGGGCACTTCCATGGGGAGCACCTTCGCGCCGAGCCTGGCATGTCTTTACATGGCAGCGTTCGAGGAAAGGGAGATCCTTGATTCCAACAACCCCTTTCAGGCGAATGTACTCCTATGGAAAAGATTCATCGACGACATTTTGATCCTTTGGAAGGGAGATCGGACTAGGTGTGAAGACTTTTTCCAATGGATTAATACTCTTGACCCATTTCTCAAGTTTACTAGCTCTATCTCTGAATGTGAGATACCATTCCTGGACCTACTAATAAAACTGTACGGGGGTCAGATCAGCACTACTCTCTACCGTAAACCTACAGACAAGAACAGTCTGTTACATTTCAGCAGTCACCACACGAGAGCCCTTAAACAAAACCTTACGTTTGGCCAGTTCCTCCGTATCCGGAGGAACTGTAGCTCAGTGACAGACTTCCAAAAGGAGTCCCAGGTTCTGGAAAGACACCTACGCAGTAGGGATTATCCCCAATGCAACATAGCTCTCTCTCAAAAAAGAGCAAGGAATCTCAACAGAGAAGGCTTACTAGAAACCAGACCTAAAGAAACAAAAAATGATTCACTGACCTGTGTGACCACATTTACACCTGATTCCAACCAATTAAAAAGCATCATTAAGACCAACACCAAGATGACGGCACACTTTAACACCTTGCACCATCCACCAGATTCCATCAGATGGTGTGTCCTAGAAGCACACCCTGGTATAACGAAAGGTGCCCTCTTCAGAATCGAACAAAGATGGGTACTGCGATTGGCATCTGATAGAGAGGGTCTAAATGAAGACATTCCTTGGGCATCACTGACGAGATGAGTATCAAGCCTGGATTCAGTACACCTTCGGTATTAGTTTCATTACTTGGAGGTCGGGAGAGTGTCTGTCGTTGACAGTTACACATCCAGGATGTAGTATGACGCTATTTGTCGTACATTACCTTCTCAATAGTTCTCACTTTGGCCACCTTAGCTCATTCCATTTATGAGTCCACCGGGTAACCGGATTCCTATAATTGGCACTTGGAATATGATCACTTTGTAACATTTTGTGCACATAAGGCAACATTAGGGTCATAAATGAACGGTTCACCCCCCCCGTGGTATCAGATAACACCCACCATCACGACCGTGGGACTAACACACTGTAGTTATGATATACTAGTAGGGCGCATCCTGATGATTTTGATAGGTCTAGTGTGCCCTAGACATGACTTGATATACGCCGCATATTACCATTGCCTACCGACATAGCCAATTTTATTAAGGAGCAGCTCGACCTCCAGGACGCTACTACCATATTGGTTGGCTACGTGAGGAACCAACCACAGACTTTACAAGCCAATCGCATTATGGCGCCAGTTGTAAACAGTGCGCATGACCGAACGCGGCTTACGTGCATCCGGAAGTACCCGCCCCCTGCATCAGCCGCTCGGTGAGTATACAGGGAAGCACTGTCGGCTTCCAGTGTACCAGCGGGACCGGCGGAGCTGGGGTAGGTCTGCTGACTTTATGCGCGGATGTCCAAGTAAGTACTTGTGCCGGCTTAACAAGGGCTTGTGACACAACATGGGCGAGATTACAATCCATACCGGGGCACTACGTTGGAACTAATGCTGATTCCACGAGTGGCGCACCGGTTCTAGTGTTTGCTGGGAAACCTACTTCACTCACCAACAGTTAGCCATGACTCGTCACGGGGAGATGGGTGTGGCCATGTTGGGGGCAGTGGGTGACTTACCAGTAGACCGGAGGTGTACCCTGTGTGTTCAGCTTTTTTATTGTTATGTGGATGAGATGTGATTGTACACGCTGAGGCTGCTCCCGAACACTAGGTGGGTGGACCTCTCGGCTGACACCAAGTTTACCTATTAGGTGACGTCTGGGTTTGGTAGGCTGTGGGACCACACCGGTTAGCGTGGGGGTAACATGACACATGCACTACAAGAGCATCAACCCTCATTATTGGTGTAATCAACCTCCTGTGCCTGAGTACCCAATACTGACAGTTAATTTCCAGAACTTGACTAATTTCTTTGAATTTCTTTGTATCTCTCGCCTAATCAAGGACACTGTACTATTCAGTGTTTGAGCTCGCCGGCCACCGATGTAACATCTCTTTGACCCAGACTGGGTGAGTTCTCTTGACGCTAGGAGCAATCATATTTTACATATTTCACACATAATGCTCCTCTGTTATCATAGTTTTTAATTCTCTTTGCTACTCCATATCGCTTTGTGCATGGTCACTACCACTGTGTGTGATGCATGCTCTTTTCTCACATTTTTAATTAGAACACTATATAAGTATAGTAGGTTCATACAATGTCCTGACATACTTCTACATTTATATTTTTCTACAGGTTGATGTCATAGATCTGCAGGTACCACTTTTTAGGGTGCTGTAAGGGTGGTCACTTTATTAGTTAATTGTGTACCACTACCAAAAAGTGTGGATAGATCTTGATTTGGTCCTGAAGAATTGCCTTCTAATTGAAGAATTGGCAAGAAACATGTTGACCCCAAATGCGCACAGCCCCGTGACCTTATAACAGGGGTGCGATACTTTCACGTTTTTAATGAGGAGAGTGGCCACGATCATTAAAGTAGTTTTGGGTGGACCACCTCCTTCTGTTTTAACCTCACTTCTACACTCCCTACATCTACACTCACTAGGGCCCTCACACGCACGCCACCTTACGGCAAAAGGAAATAAAGATCTCCGCCAAAAGGCCCCGTTAAGGGCGCCGATCGGGTATTGCAGCGCCGACCCGATAAGGAGCAGACCCGATGATGAAGCAAGACACCCCACTGATGGGGGTGTGTGTGAGGGTCTCTTTTCCGAAAGGAGGTAATGTTCTCCTGCTCTTAGTGTGTTACTCACTACACTAACCATACGTCAACCTATAGTGTTCACTGGGAACTGCATACCATTCTGCTTTGTATCACTTTTGGGCATGTATGCTGGACCTGGATAAATATAGCCCATAGTCCTCAAATTTGTTAATAAGATCTAAAGAGGCTCCTACCTCCCCAGGTAGCCTTCTTGAAAGGAGTAACAACCATGTTCCTAGCCAATCCTGACCGTAAGGTTCTGTTGGGGACGTACCACTTTAGTTTGTTCCTAAACTGCACTGGTCCTTGACCGTGCAAAGATTTAAAAGCCAGACAGAGGGCTTTAAACTTACATCTCTGCCTAACCGGTAGCCAGTGCAGTTTTTAGGTCGAGCCTCGAGTAGCGCGCAAGCGCTGCTCTGGCGAGACTTTGTTAGGGGTTTCAGAAAGCTGACCAGACGCTCGTGCGTCATGGCCTTTTCCGTGCGGTTACCCGCAGGGCTGACATCTGTTTCCAATTATCGTGCCCAGACGCGGGCGCTATAATTGGAAACACATGCCGGACGTGCGGGTAATCGCAGGGAAAAGGCCATAATGCACGAGCGTCTGGTCAGCTTTCAAAAGCCCAGGCTGCCGCGCTCGCTCGCCCCCGCTCCTCTCTTGTTTTTTTTGCCAGAGTGGTACTTTAAAATAACCATTTTGCATTTCTCCACATGACCCCGGGACTCTGCCCAGCAACGGGGTCTCGGCTCCATCTGCTGTCTCGTATAATGAGCTCAGGCAGGATCTCTGGCACAAGCCAACTTTTCAGACTGCCATTCTCTCCAGATAACCCTTTCAGCCTCGGATTGTTCTTTGCTAATGTCGGCACAATGGGCCTGTCTGTTTCCTTTACAACCCCGGTGGGGCCCCATGGGGGAGTCGTAATCTCTACTTCAAATTAAAGGGACTCCTTCAAATTAGCAATGCAGGAGTGGGCTGGCAGGAATGTCCTCGCCGCTGGAGGAGGGTGCAGCGGGCTCTGCAGCCGTCAGCTGCTGTGATTAGCCGCGGCGTCAAGAGGCGTGTCACAATATTTCATCCTGCGCCGCTCCCCCCTAGCACCAGCCGCCGCCGGCCCCGCCTCCTGCGTGGCCTGTCTCAGTGATATAGCTTGATGCTCTGCGGCTTTACACGGGCAGAGAGAGGAGGGCACGTCAGTGGCTGTGGCCGAGTCGGCAGATGAGCTGAAGCGCTTTTGGCCTCTGGCCTGTAACGCTATATCCGGGGCCTGCCCTGCTTTCCCCGGGGCCCTCGGCAGGTGCTTTGCACGCGGCAGGTGCGCCGTCCGCCATATGCTCTGCTCGGGGCTGCGTTTCCCGAATTTCGCTAAATGACACAAAAAGCAGGAGTTGAAGGTAGGCCAGATGAAAGACGGAAGCGGCGCCCGTCCCCTTGGCGACCTGTGCAGACATGCACGCGGATGTCTCCGCCGTAAAGCACCCGCCGCCCCCTGGCAGCTGGGAAAGCGTCCGGTTGGAGACAAAACAGGGCGCCCTTCTTTCATCGCAGCCTGGAAAACACTCAGACCAAACAACCTGCCTTTCAACCCTCTGTCTGCATTGTTCACCTGTAACGTTTGCGCACTCTTTACATGCGTAGGCAATGCAGACGTGCGGGCCTGGGTGTGGTCTCGAGGCCAGCCGCATGCATTTGAGATGCATGTTACATTCACCACGCCTCTGCAGGAGTGTTGCAAAGGACGCGCAAGCAAGATGCAGCCAAACAAGAGCTGATCTCTTGTTTTAATGCAGGTTTGTTTTTAGTGAAAAGCAATACTAGCCTGCTTCAAAGTATCCCCTGTGAAACTCTGTTAATGAAGGAGTCATTACGTCCGTCTAGATGGTGCTGTGTTTTCACACTGTAATAATGTCAAACACCTGCTCCACCCCTAATTCTGGAGCACTTGACAAGCTTCACTAATGCATGCAATTAACCTGATCTGTTTGGTGAATTGAAACGCTTGGAAAAAAAACCAATTATCGATTTTACCACGATGATCGATTGAAAATTAATATGCAACATTCTCCACGCCTGTAACGCTTGTGATTGTGGTGTGCAGAGGGGTGGGCATAGCCGGTATTAAGTAAAACAAGCATTGGCATAGCCAATAGGTCTCGCCTTTGGGACCTTATAAGTTTTTAGCCATGCAACAGTTGATGTTGTTGCACTAAGGATATTGTGCTGCATAACTAAATACTTATAAGGTCCCAAAAGCGAGACCTATTGGCTATGCCAATGCTTGTTTTTATAGCTTCTCTTGCTGATACGTTTTGAGGGATCTTTAAAATGAGACGGGCTGCCGCATTTTGTACGATCTGGAGCCTGTTAACCAGACCTGAGTTGAGGGTAAGATAAAGGCTGTTGCAATAGTCTATACGTGAGAGGACCATAGCCAGGGTCACTGTTTTCAGGAGTTCCACTGGTATGTATTTCTTAATTTTATTGATTTAGTCTTATGGCACAAAAGGAAACAGATGTGATTTTGCTAATTTGTTCTTTGAATTTAAGTTCTTTGTCTATGATGATGCCCAAGTCCTTTGTTTTGGTAGAGGGTGTGGGCAGCGCAACCAGTACTGGTGGCCACCAGTCGGGCGTCCAGAGGGAGGGTTTGTTGCCAAAGACAATAACCTCCGTTTTTGATGCATTCAACGTCCGACAGTTTCCATCCATCCAATCACTCACATTCTTCATACATGCACTAAAAGCCTCTGCCGGGTTCTTTTCCCCGTTTGTTAGGGACACCACAATTTGTGTGTCGTCGGCGTATGAAGCTAGGGAGAAGCCCGCCTCTTTTATAATCGGGGCTAGTTGCGCTACATAGAAGTTAAAAAGTGTGAGGCTCAGGGCTGAGCCATGAGGAACTCCACATGGTAGGGAGAACTGCTTGGAGATTGCTGACCCCATTGCTACATTTTGCTGTAGATTTGTTAAAAATGATTTTAAGAGCTCAAATGCTGTGCCTTTTACTCCTGCCTCCTGGAGACGGTCAGCCAAGATCTCATGGATGACCGTGTCAAAGGCCGCCGAGAGGTCAAGCAGCACCAAGGCAGCCGATCCACCTCCGTCAAGAATTACTCGGATATCCTCAGTTGCTATGATAAGGGCAGATTCAGTACTATGATACTTCCTGAAACCATGTTGTGTTTCATCTAGCAATGAGTTTGTTTCAATGTGTTCTGTGATTTGTTTATTCATTAATTTTTCTATACATTTGGTGGCAAAAGGGAGTCTTGCAATAGGGCGGTAATTACTGGGTTCAGTGCTGTCCAGGTTGTCTTTTTTTTTTAAGAGTGGAAGAATTTGAGGTACGTTTCCACTGGTCGGGAAAGATGCCACTAGAGAACACTTTATTAATGATTTGCCCCAAAGACACTGCCAATTGGGTGGGTATCAGATGCATTATGCTAGGTGGGCAGGGGTCGTATGGGGAGCCAGACTTAATTGACAGGGTAAGGTCTTTTAATTGGTCCACCGAGGGGTTCATAAACGTGGAGAGGCTATTTATGGTTTTTCTAGTATCAGATGTATGCTTAATCTGAATGTTATCTGCAAATTTGTCATAGATATTGACCACCTTCTCTTGAAAAAAATTGGCCAATAGATCACAAAAGTCTTGATTTGATTCCGTATGACTAGCCTTATTAGGTTTGACCAACTTATTGATAACTGAGAAAAGGGTTTTATTAGTATTGCAAGCATTTTTTATATGCTTAGTGAAATAATCTGTTTTTGCTTCTATGATATCTTTCTTATGCCTTGCAAGTTTGGCTTTAAATGCGATTTTCTCCTCTACCTCATAGTTTTTTCTCCATCTTTGTTCCTGTCTACGTACATTCCTGTCTTGATAGTCTCAGATTCTCATTATACCAGGGTTGAGACACCTTTCTTTTTACTGTTTTGCTAATGATGGGTGTTATCTTATCCAGCGCAGTATTAAGCCAGCGAGAGAGAATCTCAACATTATGATCCACATTGTTCTCCAGTTGGCATGGGGTAGCAGTTATCGCCTCTTCAAATTCATCTGGGCGGACTTTATGCCAAGCTCTACCAGTGGTTTGTTGTATTGTTGGTCTATGCTGGGGGACTGTTTTAGTCATCATAAGCCAGTTGACCGCCCAATGGTCCGACCAGGTCATTGGGAGGGACGGTGATACCACAATGTGCTCCCAGTTGGAAAATATACCATCCAACATATGTCCGTCCTTGTGTGTTGGACCCTTGGTACCTAGAGGCAGTCCAAATGAGTCCATTACATCAATAAATCTTAGCGAGTTAGGGTCCTCTGTTTTTTCCAAATGGAAATTAAAATCTCCCAACACCGTGAAGTTTTCATTGATTATTAGAGTTTCCATCACAGTGCAGAGTTTATCAATGAAACTGTTCCTGTCTCCTGGAGGGCGGTAAACTAGAATTCCTTTTATAACTGATGAGTCTGGCGGCTCAATCGAGAAAGTCATTGCTTCGAAGCCCACTGTGACTAGTGGTTCGAATCTGGTATTATAGTTGTCTCGATAAAGGATTGCCAGTCGTCTCCCCCTCATTTAATTTGCCTATCTAATCTGAAAGTGGCATACCCAGGGGGTGTAGCCGCAACAATATCAGGACCGGAGCTGTCATCCGCCCATGTTTCTGTTATGAATGCCACATCTGAATTTAGCGTTAGAACAAGATCGTGGAACTCAAACTGATGTTTCACCAGAGATCTAGTATTTAGGAGCAGGCACTGGATGCTACTTTTATTTGTTGGAGGGGACCTAGTTGATTCTGTCTCCTCTGGTTCTGGTGTATGACTATCAGGAGACCATCTAACTTGGTCAGTATTATTACCCTGATAGGGGAGATAGGGGGCATTATTGGAGTTGCATTGTCTTAGCGCTAATAGTTTCTCCCCAGAATACCTGATAGCGTTGGTGGGTTTTAATGCCACAGGACCAGGGGTTCTGGCGCTGGGCACGGTCCAGACGCGGACGGGCGCATATGGGCTTGCCTTTGGCGCGCCGGCGGCGCACCCGCTGCGCACGTCCGCTGCACGCACGCGCCATGTCCTCCTTTTCTAATGCCCGGCTTGGTTTGGGAGCGGAAAGACTAGACCGTTCCTTTCACAAGATGGCGGTTAAGTGTGGCCCTGCCAGGAAGTGAGTCACCCTTTTTTGTTTTAGATTCCCCGCGATCACCCTCCACATCAAACAGCCCGGTAATGACTGCGGTGGACCGGGGGGGATCACAGGGAACAGAAGGTGCTGTTTCCACTCCTTCAAAAAGTACGTGCAAAATACGCTGGCAAAGTGGTCTGGTTAAAAAAGGTACAATTTCATCGCTATTAAAAGATACAGTAAAAATAACAATATTTTAAAACTACGGCTTAACCCTTGCTAACAGCAGGTAGCGGTAGAATTATTGTTCTAGCCTGTACTAATGGCGTTCTGTCTTCTTAGTCATCTGCGCGCACGCGCCATGTCCTCCTTTTCTAATGCCCGGCTTGGTTTGGGAGCGGAAAGACTAGACCGTTCCTTTCACAAGATGGCGGTTAAGTGTGGCCCTGCCAGGAAGTGAGTCACCCTTTTTTGTTTTAGATTCCCCGCGATCACCCTCCACATCAAACAGCCCGCTAATGACTGCGGTGGACCGGGGGGATCTTGGGCCTCGTCCTATCGTCTCCCTCAGGCTCTTCCTCTAGAAAACGATCACCACATTTTAGAATGTCTTTTTAAGTTTACTGTCTCGGAAAAAATTATCTCGAGCCTTCCCTTTCTCTGTTCTCTCGGGTATTGCTTTTAAGCATGTTTGACAGTTATGCATGCGTTGCTGCTCTAGCAAGCCTGGCAGTGGGTTCGCAACCACGTCACTGAAATACACATCAGTGTGATGATTGACCAATATTATTTATTCGACAGGACTCTTCAACTAGTAGTGGTGGTGGTCTGAGCCAGAATGAAGACCACCGCTGCTCACGGGGGGCTGGTTCTGTTCCAGACATTGCCTCCACTGCTTAATTTCTAAAGGTTGCTGCTGAAGTAGCTGACTTGCTTCTGACGTTTCAGTATGTTCATTCTTGCTTCTGAGATGCTTCTTTTCATGCTCGTGGGCCGTGAACAGATTTGACCTCCCAAGACTCTCTCCAGCAGACAGGGCTCTAAGTGAGCCGGGTCTTACGAGTGCTCAGCACCGGCAGTCCTAAAAAGCAGGTGCTGCAACAGGTGCCAATCGGGCTCTCCATTTTTGCCCTCACCATCACGCAGAAAAAAATCTTAACTCTGCGGCAGTGCCACCCTTCACTGCCTGTGATGTAACTTCAAAGAGACTCGTTATAGTTCGTGCACCGTCTGATCATTTCAGAACTGAAGCATTTTCTTTTCAATATCATATACAAAGAAGCCATAGTTGTTGCTTATTTATCTTATGCAACTAACAACCATTGACAAAGCCAATAGTCCTGGCTTGTTGTAGGTGTAATGTTACATGTTGTATTATATATCTGGATGCAGTGACAGAAGCAGCAAAATACTAGTCGGGCGGCACACTATGCTTAGCACAGATCTGTAACTTAAATGTTTTTAAGCCACGCCCTTAATTACACTGACCACACCCCTTTGAGAGACACCCTAGTTTTTTCATCCCACTTAAACCCCTGCCAGCAGGTTAACCGGCCTCTTGTTTGCACACACTGTCACTGTGACTGATGAACATTATCAATGACGTCACCTTTTATATTAGCGCTTGAAGCTAAATGGATGCCGTTAGCTTCTAGTGTCTCTGCAACAGAATTTCTTTTTTGGGGGGGCAGTTGCATACATTCGGCCACTGATCAAACTGGTAGGGCCACTTACAAAGGGCAATCATAAGTGTGTATAGCACTTCCCAGTAACCTGCCCCTCAGGCAGGCAGGAGATGGATGAAAGGGGAACAGGGATCACGGAAGCAGGAGATGATTTTTTAAATTGTAATTGCATTTATATAGCGCTTACTACCCCTGATGAGGCATTGAAGCACTTTTCAGCTAGTAGCTTGCTACTCCGGAAACCAAAAGGATTAGTGGTGGATTAGTATAGGGAAACATGAGTTAATTTGAGCGGTGGACATTCAAGTTTGTTAGTTGGATTAAATAGGATAATGGAAGGATAGAAGATGAAAGAATCTAGAAAGTGCTATTTGGAAGATCATAGTAGTAAGACGAGGTCTGGGATGAGTGAAAGACATGGGGGGAGGGAAGAGTCTCTAGAAAGGGATTAAGAAGATCATAGTTGTAAAATTAGGTTTGGGGTGAGTCAAAGGAGGATATTTTCTGAAAAGGGAAGGGATTCTCACTTAATTGAAAGCTGTAGGTGGTCCCACCAGTTTTAACAAAGGCCTTGTGTGTACATGTTGCTATAAATATTTAAATGTGCCATGTATGTTCGTGTATATCAATATAAATATACACATACAAAGTCAGATTCAAACATTTTTAGCAAACATGTAGGCTCATGTATTGCCTCAAATAATTGGTGCTTTGCAGTGAAAGGCAGCTGGACAGTTTAATGTGTGGGTCACGGTGCAGTGTCTGTTTTGGTGCTGTTGCCTCCCATGTGCACATTCTACTGCTGTGTTGGTGGAGCCAAAGGCGCACAATGCAAATGGAGCAGGAGCACCGGCCATCTTCTCCCCATCCCCTTTTAGAGACGCCGGTGTTAGTTTCCCTCATATCTGTGATGTGTTGACTATTTTTGAGACACTAATACCAGGGGTCGAAGTGCATAAGAAAAGTATGGGAATTGGGATCTGGAGCACAATGGTGGTGGGGTGAGTAAATGTGGGGATGGGATCAGACACATAACTAAAAAGAAATTAATATTCTGTAACTTTATTGTTGGACTTACACCTAGAGGTAGCAGCATCTAAAATATAAAGCATACACCTTAAATGCAGTGGCAGCTGGTGACTTTTTAAAGTGGTGAGGCAACTTTTCACAGCATGAGACAGACAGCCTGTTACCCCCTGATTCTTCATTTAACCAAGTCAAGCGCAATCCATGTTCTATAACATCCTGCAGACTCTTACCCACTAAACCAAACCAGTACCCGTTTGCCAACTCTGTGCCGAGACCGAGTCCCCCCCCACCCCTGCACTTGGGTAGGCTGAGTGAAAAGGTGCAAGGACCGCTGAGCAATCCTGCCGGCGGTGCCAGCCTGAAGAGAAAGCATGCCTGTAAAGAGAGTATTGTGCCCCCCAACCAGATGGGAGCTTTCACTCGTACATCTATTAACTCAGACATTTTATGAGGCGCTGCATAGTGCTTTACCACCACTTCAGAGCGCTAGATTGTGGAAAATCAGTGGGAAGAACCCAGAAGAAAAGCAGTTAGTCCATTTGGAAGAGACTCCCGAGCCACTCCTCCACCCCACCCGGCATTCCTCTTGGAGTGCATGGGTTATGGAGGAATATGAGCGCTAAGGAAGAGGGCGCGGACTTTGTCAGTTTTTCACCTCAAAAATCTCTTGAAGTTTGATGCAGAACACTTGGGCATTGGCAATCACTAGGCATGGAAAGTGATTAAATTTAGGCAGAATTATACTAAAGGACCACAAGATAGCGCAAGCTGCTAGTAAAAGAAATGCATGCAGAGGAAGCGATACATGGGCGCAGTGATTGTTGATGGAGACCGGTCATATAGAAGAAAAACCACAGATCGGTTCTCTTTCGCAGATCCTATATAATATACATTATTAATAAACTTATTGTAAAGCATAACTCACTAATTGATTAATTTTTCTGCCTCACAGAAGTGCTGTGGGGACACACTTTCTCTGTGGCAAGGGGAGAGGATGTGGCTTAATGGCTAGATGACCAACTTTGAAGGTCAGGAACCAGGTTAGAGTATGGCGGAAGGCTCAAACTGTGATTCTGGGCAAATCACGTAATCTCCTTATGCCTAAAAAATGAATGTCCATTTGTAATGCAACTGGTGCTCATGTAAAGCGTTCTGATACATTTGGGCCGAGTTTTAACTATATAAAACCGCAAACGAAAAAAAACATCCTGCTTCTCCCTCTCCATGCACTGGGCATGCCCACTGCTGTGCTGCCTCCCTCATGAAACGGCTTGTCTCTTTGGCCAATCTAGAGGTTGCTTCCATGCTGTTTACATTAGAAAACAGCATGAAAGCAGCGCCAGGGTTGGCTGGCGCAGGCAACACCAGCGCTCCTTAGGAGACCAGTGAGGCTGTGGCTGAAATTCCCAGCTCACTAGAATTGCGGAGATAGAAGTGGCCTCAAGTGCGCATGTCCGGTTGTCCGTAGAAAGACACCTGTCCAACCTGACATGCGCCCTAGCACTGCAGCTAAGTGCAGACCCAAGCAACTTGTCAATTAAGCCACACTCCTGCCTGCATAACGCACACTCATGATTAGGCATCCGCCTGTGTTCACCCAACCCGGTCGGCGGCAGTGCTGCGCAACTGTTATCAAAAAGTGAGAAAATACTTTTAACATTTTTAATACAGGAGACAGGGGGCAACGTATAGGGGGGCGACGCTCCTATGCCCTCATAGGGAACCGCCCCTGCTTAATTGTAAAAGAAATGCAAGCTAAACTAACCTTCACAGTGCTGGAGACCCTTCATCTTGAGGCAACTCGAGGGCGTCATTAACCATGCAGGAGGAGTTATTCTTTGGCGAGAAGTATGGGTTATCTTTTGATAGAATAAAAAAAAAAAAGCTTAATTGTGTTCCCAACAGATGCCGCCCACTTCGACCCAGAACTAATACTATAAAATAGCATGTCTTACAAGATGTCTGTTTTGGGGGGTGGGGGTCTTTTAATTGCTCACGTGTAATAACTGGTCTGTCCATACACAGGTCCTGTGACTTCAATTTCAACCACTACTTTTCTGCGTTTTTTTCTCCTAATGCTTTTACTTCTCTGCTGCTCATTTTGCATTGCATAGTGTTTATTTTATATTTTTCTTTACAGTACTCTCACATAATGTCTATTAATACTTGCTAGATTTGTTTTTTACTACCTGTTGTCGACTCGTGCATTGCTGCTGTGACTCGGGCTGGCTGGTCGACACAAACACTCATGCGCGGCTAGTCCTACTTGATAAGGCTTCAGGCCCGTGGATAGTGTTGTGAGGAGCTTGCACAGTCATGCCGTATTGTTGCCGGCAGCACCCTCGATCTTTCATGGGGCCTCAAGCCATTGTTCTGGGGCGATTCACCTCAGTCTGCACATTTCAAAAGGAGCGCCATATGTGTTCTTTTTTGTCCATTTGTGCTGTTTTGCAGCACGACTCCACTAAGTTTCTTGGCGCCTCAAATAATAGAAATAGAATAAAATGTTTCGGCTACTGGCTGCAGCATCTGCACCTCCTACACGGGGCGGCTTTGAGCAGAAAGACTGGTTTGTCTGCTTTAAACCTCTAATTTATTCATTTGGGAATCTCTGCAACCAAAAGGAATGAACTAAAGAAACAAACAAAGGGGCGTGTGAGGCAAACAATGGGCCTTTGTGCAGAACTGCAGTCTTGGTGTTTAGAAGCAATGTTGTAAGCTATTTTATTACGAAGTACATCGCCTCCCTTCACCTGCGTTTTTGTGTAAACTCTTTGCTTGACCGGTCGTGTTTCTGATTCTCTTTTCTTTTGGTTGGCTTTACTCATTATCGACGTTCTCGTTTCTATATTGTTCCTCTGCCTAGACTTGCTTCTCATCTGTTCCTCTTTGGTGTTACCCTGTATATTTTTTAGCATTTAGTCCTTGCTCCTTTACCTCTTGACGACTCTCCTTGTTACATAACAGCTACTCGCTCTTTATTTCATTGTTCTGTTGTCAGTTAGACCAGCTGTTCTACGCCATTATGGAACTTACCTTGTGTGCTGCCTCCCAAATTTTTCATCCCTTTCTTTGCTGCTCCGGTCTAGATGCCAACCCCCCAACCTTATGCTGTGTACCTCCCCTCCTAACCCCCGACCTTTCCTACCCCGCTCTGTACCAATCCAGATAGCTGACCCTCATGAGGCATGTTCTTCTTTTGACCCCTGTCAAAAAGCACAACCCCCACTCTAAAGAAAACACACACGTGCTCTCTCTCTCTCTCTCCCCCCCCCCCCACCACCCTTTCTCCTCCCCCAATTACACTACCTGTCAGGGTCAACCCCAAGAGTCACTAAATTAGCATACATGCTTAACTTGGGGCAATGTGTAAAGTATTTGCGAAAACAGTAATAACCTCAAAACACAAATTGATAAAAAAAATATATACCAAATTAGAAAAATATAGTACATTTGAATGAACAAATTGACACTAAGACAACAAAAAGCGCCAATAAGGGGAACCAGAGACAATTTTTAAAAAAGTTTTTAAGTAAAAATAGCACCAAAAGCACTAACCACCAATGATAGTCTAGGGGAGTGGTAGACCAGGACCTAGATGCAAATTCAGGCTGACCATCATGGAGCACGGTCAATCACCTCAAGCGGTTTCATTCTGGTCAAAGATTTTACCTTCTAACATAGTTTTTTTTTTTTTTTTAATAGAGCTCAAAATTCTGTAGCGTAGCAAGCCTGAAGCTGTATCAGAGGAAGGTGCATCAAAATTAGACACCTTTGCCATGAGGTTCCCTTGATGACTCTGGAGGTCTTGGAAGTCCAAAAATTTCCTACGTTTCAAGTTTTCAGGGTTTCTGGAACATTTACTCTGGGTCACTTCTAAAATTCCTAGGTCCTCAGGGATAACAATTGAGGCCAGGACTCAATTCAGCAAAGGCCACCAGCAAGCTTCAGTTGGAACTCTTCACTTTGGGAAAAAAAGGCCCCTTGCTGCTGGTTCTGTCCCTATGTCCCCACAGGAGGTCAGCCAGCTAACCGTTGGAGTCCACTGCTTTGTGTCCTGGGTACAAGAGGGAGCAGGGCCAGTCCATCAGGGCTCTATTCAAGTCACAGACAGGAAGTCCAGTCCTTTTCTGATCTTCCACAGCTCCAGAAAGTGTTCTGAGGAGGGTTCCTTGAGGGTGCCACATTAATGGGTACCACTAGCTAGTGGGTGGGTCCTCCCTAACCAATGGCGTAAAAGTTCACGGGGCAGTCCTACCCATTTTTTTTAGCAGTTCCTTTTAGCCCTACTCAAACAGTCCCACAGTGCCCCTCACTCCTAAAATGCAAGATGGGAAAACCCTTTCTTTCTTGTGCAGAGCTCTTGAGACCAGGTAAATGAGCACTCCCCTCCCTTCTCTCTACTGCAAACCATTTCTGGGGGTGCCTTTACTCCCCGTGGGTTTGGAGCTAGCCTTGCTTGTGCGGGCTTTGAGAAAAAAGGTTGTTCCTTTTTCAGGTCTCTGCTTACACTTCTGTCCCTTTCAAGTTAAGGAAGTTTCTATGTCCACCCCAGCTGTCCTTCCTGTAATGATGGGGATCAAATGTCCAACACATAGTCCATCGCATTACTGGCCTATGCCACTGTGCTTCTCTGGGAGTTTAAGCACCTTATTAAGGTCAAGCACTTGCTGGGCAGCTTTTGGGAGGCTAATTCAAATTAGCCTCCAGGAGCTCCAGGCAGGGAAAAGGTAACTGTCTAAAAGTAATTTAACTTCACTGATTAATTGGATTTTTAATACATCTGGAAATAGTATTTGAATAGCTATTATAACATTTCTTGTAAAAAGTTACAGATTAAAGTTTGTAATCTGTTCTCGGACAGTTTCTGCGATTCAGCTTTAGATCTCTCTGCCAATGAAAATCACTTTTGAGGGCTAGTCACTGGAGGGACATGGCAACTTTAATTTCACACTTATTCCACTTTTAAATATCAAGCCCTACCCTGTGGGCAACAAGGTGAACGTAGAGGTATCTTATTAATATTTAAAAGCAGGGTTTCCCCCTTGTCAAAAAGGTTATTGTGACAGGTTTGACAGCAGCTTTTTAGGCTGCTGCAGTCGGGCTATACAGGGTAGGCCTAAAGACTTGGTTTACTGGCCCCAATCTGTGGATGGCACAATAAGTGCTGCAGTCCACAGATGACATTTAACTTCCAGGCTCCAGGAGTGTATTTCCTACCCAATATGCTTGAGACTTCTAGTCTGTCTAATATGTCAATCAGTGGTAAGACAAATAATGTTTTAAAGGGGGAGTATAGGCATTTTACTTCTCTTTACCAGGGGCAGACATAAGCAATCAGCACAAATAAAGTCCAGAAAGGCGCAAAGTCGGGGGAGATCATGCAGCAAAGCAGATTTGCTACAGATTACTAATGTAATCTTGTAATGGAAGCAGTTTGCCAAAGAGTGCTCTTTGTCTGTGTCTTTGTTTATTGATGTTACCACATCTGGTATTGTTCCCTGGAGAATCTTTCACTCTACTGTTCTTTTAATGTCTCATAGTTCCTAATACCTCCCAAAAATATCATTACCTTGATTATTTTGCAGACTATTCCTCCTGGATTTGTTTCCAGTTAAAAATGCCAGAGATTCACATTTGAAGTCAGAGGAAAAAAAATCACTAAATAGGTGGAAGTAGGATCAATATGAATGGAGAAATGGCAGAGATAAAGATGGTCATAAGAGGACAAGTTGGAGAACGTGGTACTTGTAAGAGATTGTTAATCAAGACGGTAGAAATAAGGGTGAGGGGTAAGTAGGTTACATACATATAGTGACAAGGGGTGATTTGTTTTGCTTGTGTTGGAGTTTCAGTTAGGCTTTAGAGAGCAGCAAAGATGTGATGGGTGAAGTCCAGTGATTAAAGATAACAACACAGTTATGGTCAGATCCATATTTATCGAATAGTAGAAGACAGAACTGTGTGGTAACTAAGAGAAAGAAAAAGGAGAATCTCTGTTTTATATAGATTTCATGAAAGGTTAGCCAAACGATTCAGGATTTTATAGTGAAGATGTAGACCTGTAGTGCTTTTCTACAAAGGGAAAAAGTTGAATGTTTATAGTAGTATGGAAATGCAAAAAGAATAAATTAGTTACAGGGTTTTAAAAAAGTAAGGGGGCCTAAGGTATCTTGAGGGACTTTATAAAGAGGATGTAAATCAAAATCTGTTCATTGTAGAATATTAAATAAGTGCACTTAATGAGAAAGATTTCAACCAAAAAAGTATATCGAAGTTTACCAGAGTAAGGATTTAACTGTGGCGAGTGTCAAAAGCCGCAGATGGGTTTAGTAAAATAAGAAGATATGTTATTTTGTAGCGATGTGTTTAACTCTAAGTTTGTGGTATTGTGTGAGGTGGTTGAAACCCAGGTGTAAGAAATTGGGTTACTGGTTGACTGGGGTGTGAGCTTGGGTCAGGCAGAAACCACAATCCTAGTCAGTGTAAGGCACAAGCTAACCCGAAATTAATCTGTGCTCACCCCCTAGTAGCTTGGCACAGAGCAATCAGGCTTAACTTAAAGGCAATGTGTAAAGTATTTGTGCAGCACTTCAAACAGTAAAACAGTGAAAACACCACACAAAGATCCCACACCAGGGTAGACAAAAAGAGCAAAACGACAAAAACCCAGTTGGTAGAACTGGAGTTATGAATTTTTAAAGAATAAACTGTAAAACGGCACCTAAAAGCAGAAAGCGCCAACCACGGCTATCTGGTCATGCTAGATCGGGCCAAAGTCAAAAGTTCAGGCCGACCATGATGAAGCGCAGGTCAAATACAATCCCAGATTAGTCCAGCTGAAGGTTTACCTTCTCAAGTTTGGTGCCAAGAGTCCGGTTCGCATTGGAGAGGGTCGTAGGGAGCAAGGGGAGCTTTGCGGGTAGTGATCGGTGTGGCGTGAAGAGCAAGCCGGGCATCAGGGATGGGCATGCTGGAGCTCCGCAGTGGCTCTCCCCGCCACTGGGAGCCCAAAAGGTTGATTTAAAGAGCCCGTGAGCCACTCCATAGGTCCAGGTCTCGACAGGTACGACTTGGTGGTCAGAAACTGAAGACGCGTCCAGGAGCTGTTAGGAAACCATTTATATCCCTGAGTCTCAGATCAGGAGGCCAGCAGACTAGCCCTTTCACTAGCCCAGTCACTCTGGGATCCTGGGTTCTAGATGAAATTGCAAGTCCAGTTCTTCTTCCCCAGGCAAGAGGTCAGCAGTTCCTTTAGAGCAGCAGTCGAGCAGTGTCTCAGTTGTTGTACCAGCACAGCAGTCCTTCCTGGCAGAGTATCCACAGGTCCAGAAAGTACTGAAGACTTGGTGTCTGAGATCCTTCTGTCATACACAGTTGTGTCTTTGAAGTGAGGAGAAGTTTCTAGAGGCATGCCTTTGAAGTGCACAGATGCCCTGCCTTCCTGACCCTGGCTCCAGACTGACTGCCGGTGATATGCAGCCCTTTGTGTGAAGGCAGAACACAGCCTTTTCAAGTATAAGTGGGGCTGTGCCCAGCTCCTCCCATCCTGCCAGTGATGGCCCATCCAGTCACACCTAAGCTCCCACTGTGAATGGCTGTTGAGGAGGAATACACAAAGCCTGACTGCCAACTACACCTAGTCATGTGATCAGAGAGAAGCTGCAGGCACCAAATGGCTATGGCAAGAAAATGCCAGCTTTCTAAAAGTGTTATTTTCAGAATTGCAATTTAAAATCTGACTTCACCATAAGTTAGGATTTTAAATTGTGATTCCAGAGACACCAAACCTGAACTGGTTATCTCTTCCCGTTTGGAAATCATACTTACAATACGTAATAAGGAACTCCAGTGTTGTTCTGTGAGAGAGATAAGCCTTGAAGTAGTGAAAAACAAATTTAGCTGTTTTTCACTACCAGGACATGTAAAACTTAAAAGTGCATGTCCAACTTTTTAAATACACTGCACCCTGTCCTTGAACTGTCCAGGGCCTACACTAGGGGTACTTATATGTATTAAAAAGGAAGGTTTGGTCCTGGAACAAGGTTTGTTTTGCCAGGTCAATATGGCAGTTTAAAACTGCACACACAGGCTCAGGCCTGAGACATGTTTAGAGGGCTACTTAAGTTGGTGGCATAATCAGTGCTGCAGGCCCACTAGTAGCATTTAATTTACAGAACTTGGGCACATGTAGTGCAACTTTACTAGGGACTTGCAAGTAAATTATGTAAGCCAGTTGGGTATAAACCAGTCTAACATGTTTTAAGGAGAACACAAGCACTTTAGCACTTGTTAGCAGTGGTAAAGTGCACAGAGTCCTAAGGCCAACCAAAATTAATTCAGCTAAAAAATGGAGGAGTGAAGACAAAGTTTGGGGATGGCCCTACAGAAAGGGCCAAGTCCAACACCAGGTTTGAGTGTATCTGAAATGAGCATTGGCAAAGCCAATGGGTCTCAGCAATGTGAGGGCTTATGGCTTTGTAAATGTGTTTTACCAATGTTGTATAGCAGTGTCAGAGGCATGCCTTCACAAACCGGGCGAAGGAAATGAGTGAGGCTGAAGCAAACCAGTGATAAAGCTATGGGCGGACTGTGAGCCCACTGTGTATAAACAAAATGTCTCGAAGAAACAGTGCATAGGCTGTCTAGCCAAGACCTAGAAATTAATGTATCCTTGTGTAATGTAACTGGTGCTCATGTAAGGTGCTCAGATATCTTTGGGTCATGTTCACGCTATATAAAACTGCAAAAATCAAACAAGCCCAGTGGTGCCGAAGCCCAGGAGTCCCAGGGACAGATTACACCTTAGTTTCAGCTGTTTTTACTGCTAAAGCAGGGAATAGGTGCACATTTTGTTGCTACTTGCATTGAGGGCCCTGCCACTGCCCTTGTTACATCGCAGTGCTAATGGAGAGCAGATCTAACATGATAAAGAGGACTCCGTGACGTCACGGTACTCATATAGAAAACAAAACTGCTGGGAAGGTGACAATGTGCAGCTTTAATAATAGCGAAGCAAAAGGAATAGCCTATGGAGAGCACATGGGGAGAAGTAGCAAAAATGCTTATCTTACTTCACAATAAAAGGATCTTCCCCCCCAGTGCAGAAGAGGCCAATGTGCGGAGCGAAATGGAGCACCCGTGATGAAGAAAAGACGCTAATAAAAGGACAGAGGTGATAATTTTCCAATGAGTGGCGTGCTCCTGGTTGTGCGTCCCTCCCATAGATGCTCTGCTGCAGCTGGGAGTCTGGCCCAACAAGCTTCTGGGAGGTGTAGATTCAGTTAGATAATGTGCAAGGTGTGCAGATGCTCAGCTTCCAGACTCTGCACGACTACATTTCTCGGAGTACAACAGATTGGCATGGCGGTGAGCACTGACTTCGGAGTTTGACAAAGTAGTGGTGTTTGAGGTGGGTGACAGCTTCATATTTAATGCACTAACAAGCTGCAGTGAAAATGGGCAAACCGAGCAGGCGCCTGATTGGAGCAAACCCAGTCTTCATTTGAAAGTAGGGGTCAAATTGTTGTAGGGCTAGGATACTTGGTAAGTTGATTATGTAGAATCAAGTGTACATATGAGACTTGAGGGCCAACTTATCGTCTGCAAGTTTTCCCATGGTTTAAGTCTGACACCACTTGTACAGGAGAGTGTACAGTTTTCTCTTAATTTTGTGAAAGGGAGGGGTAGTCCAGTGCTATGTGGGAATCTTGAAGTGAATGTTAGGGTCAGTTGAGTTGACTGGACTAAAGGGTTTATAACATTCATGAATGATTTTTGAGAGAAATTCCACTTCTCTGCTCTATTGTATGCAGATGTGGTTCTATAGCAGTGTCTTTTTGGAGCACTAGAGTGAGTAGAAGGGCAGAAAGGGGGTACTGTGGGTCACAATATATGCATCATTATATGTGATGTGGGGTAGAGTGGGTGCAGATGTCCTTTGTTCGGAGAGTGCTTGGCAGAAATGTATTTAACCTCCTCTTAGGCTCACATCTCCGGGGCTTGTCACCAAATAGTAGAGGGTCACAGTTGACTGGGGCTGTAGTTTGCCAGTTAGTGCACAGTTATAGAGGTTGTCAAATTCATATTTCATTTAAGCCACAATGGGGAAGGCTATAGAAAATTGATTGAACTGAGAAGAATTAATACATCCGGTTTGTGTTGGGTTGCTATATTATATTTGACACAAGAAGGCTGAGTATGCTAACATTGAACTAGAGGGGCCCTAATAAATATGGCAGCCACAAAGACATTTCTTTTAGCCATGCTGTGCCTTTCTTGTCTCAACTTCAACTGGATTAGAAAGGAGTGGCAGAACTGAGACCTGTGAGAACAGATAACTCTCACTCTTTTTCTTTCCAGGAGCTGATTAAATATGTGTAGTTATTCATTTTCTTTGTAAAATATAGTGAATTGCGGAGGTAAGCTGTGGATTTGCTCACTCTTGTTTTCTATCTGTGATTTTGTTATTCTGAACTTCGATTTTCCCATTTTTCCCAATTTTGTTTTCTCATTTGTTTTCCCCTCCTTATCTGATAGAGACTTGTAGCTGCAGATTCATTTCCTTAGAAAGATCCCCAGGCATCTGACTAAATCTGGTAGTTTTTCGTGAGCAGTACACCTGCGCACTGGTAGGTAGCATCATTCAGCTCTGCCTGGCATCGTCCGCGCCGGAAATGACGATTGTGGTGCCTATACAGGTGCTGTGCTGGCGTCCGTGCTTTTCATTCTGTGCCAGTCAGCGCTGATCCAGAAGAGCTACCTCTTAGTCGTTTTTAGACTGTTTTATTTTTTTTACATTTTGTCAGTCTTTTGAGGTCTTACCTCCTGGTGTGGCAGGGATGGCCTTCAAGAAGCCGACTTCAAGCCCTGGGGAGCCTGTCACCGACGGATGTTGGTGACGGACTTGCAGCTTGTTTTCCTGTGGTGCTGTGGTAAATTAAATTTACTTATTACCTCATTTCTGAATTTCTATGCTTAATAAATCATAATTTCTTGTCAATGCAAAGCGAGGAGTCCGTGGTGCTCAAATGAAGGAGGAGAAGACCAATAACTCGAGTTAAAGGGAGCGCTTCCAGCACCAAGCGGGCACAGGAGCAATCTCTCAAGTCCCTCTCTTTAAGTGGGGGTCTTTATTTTCAACAGCAGAATATTTATACAGTCTTGGTCACGAGGCAAAATAGAGGAACAAACAGGTCGTGGCAGATAGAGGAACAAAGATTCAGCAAGAGGAGCAGAGTGTGAAGAAATGGGGGCGTGTCTTAGGCTTCGTGAGGGGACTTGCGATGTGAAATAGTCTGACAGTTGGAAGGGGAAGGCTTCCTCATTTGGGGGTTTGTGCTCGTGCTTCATGTCAGAAACATGAACCATCTCTGCGGGGGAGCAGGAACTCATGTACTGGTTTCCCGGACTTGGCAGAAACCACAGAGACAGATGGTGAAAATGAGGAAAACCAGGTGCAGGGGTGTCGTGCTCGTGCTCGGGGTCTTGGGACACCAAAGGGTGAATTAAAAACAAAATGGTGTCGGCTTTTAATGTGGGCAATTATTAATCGCGCAAAGGGGATCGCGCAAAGGGGCATAATTAGATCGCGCAGAGGGCAGCGAAGGGGCATAATTATAGATTTTATTTCCACATTCCCTCCTTGCCCCAGAGTGTACCTACATTATATCTCAATTTGCATGAGATCATTTATACATTCTTGTAACATGATTCTTTCCCTTTCTCTCTGCTGGACAAGTGGTTTAGGAATGCATTTTGCAGCGCATAGACCGCATAGGGCAGGACCACATTGGATGCAAAGCCAGCATCCAGTTATTATCAGGAATATTATGCCTGCTGCTGACAGCAGTTGCCATCCCCAGGACGATATTATCTTCCAGAACCAGTCAGACCACGTCCAAGTGCCAGGTTCTTGATGTAAACTTACGGCTATCTTGTGTAATTTTGTTATGGCCGTGTATACAGATGGGGAATTATCAGGAATAAATATACAGCAGCTAGAGCCTATAATTTTACAGGCTCCGCCTCTGTCAGCCAAGATGATGTCAAGGACAAGGCGATTTTGGAGAGTAACCAATCGTATGGCAGACTGCTCCTGGGTTAAGCTCCCCAGGGCAGACGCCGTCTGGTTTACTACAGCCTCTAAGGTCCTTGTCAACCTGCGTATAAGCTTGCTGTTCTGTACAGGGCCAACAAAGAAGAAGAACCCTTTGTTAAAATCTGTATACTGTTCCCATGAGGTTTCCGTTTGGTCAACCAAGGAGGTATCGATCGTTCTTTTATGTCTGACATGGGGCACTAGGAGGTCTCTGTGGTAAGTGGATGGGGCCACAAAGACAGGGGGTAACAGGAATGCTATATAGCAAGTTCCCCCAGTTCAAGGGCAGCTGCACATAGGCCGTTTGGCCACAGATGAAATAAGTATGGCGAGATGCTAGAAATGAGGACTTTCCTCTGTCTTCAAAACTTATAGTGGTATGACAGTCACTGTGTCCTAATGGAACAGAGCCATTTTTCTGGATGCACAGGTGTCCTTTTACTGGTGAGACCGAGATGGAAGGGGAACCAGCATTCTTTTTAGGTTTGGTATTTAACATCTTGTAGGACATGGTCATGTTCCCTTGCTTGTATTCTTCACTTTCTAGGACTGTACCGGTCGCCTGAGGATCTCCCTCCTTATTAGGGTAACAGGCAGTATTGAGTACCTTGTTTAAATCCCCCAAGGCCACCCATTCTTGCATGAATTATTTCCGTCAGGGCAGGAGGTGGGGGTAGTAGCGTCAGCTGTTATTAGGGCGAACCAGGCTTCACAAGTTCCATTATAAGAGAATGGGAAAGAAAAAGAGGCATCCCTCCCTTTTTCTGATGAGGTGGGATGCGGCCACATATCCAACAATTGGTGCTATTACTGGCTTGCTGAGTGTGGTGTAGCATCTGTATGAAGGTATTGTTTCGCAAGGCTAGTCTATGGGCTTGTTCATGAGGGGGTAGGTCGTGATAGGTGTGTTCCTGAGTGCTGTTGGGTGTATGAGAGGTGTGTTGTGGGAAAAACAGTGTGGAGAATCCAACCAAGACACGTCATAACTGCCATGAGGAAAAATAATACTGTCAAACATATAATAGGACCATTATGTCTTTTTCTAGAGTTCATTTTTTTTTTTTTTCTCCCACATAGTCAAGGTGTTAAAATCCATTCCCATGCTCCAACCGCTTCACCACTGGACCGACGCCCAATGGACTTAATTAGCCAGAGTCCGAATGGCAGACCTTAACTTTGATTTGTAATCCTGTTGTGGGGTTAGTTCCAAAGGCAATAAAGATTGTTCAGTCACAATGTCAGTGGGATTGGCAGGGCCTTCAGCAACAGTGTCTTATTATCCAAAATGTTTCCGGCATTGGCTTGCGTGGAGCCAGCCCTTCCTGCCCTCGACCTTCACTGCTGTCCGTGTTGTTAGTAGTACGAGTCTTGGCTTCTTCCACCTGGGCTGGAGGGGACTGGTCCGGTCGAAGTTCCTCACGAGGACCCAGTCCCCGGGTCGGATGGCGTGTTCTTCCGGGTTGGTTTTGTCAGGGAAGGTGGCAGCAACCTGAGAACGACAAGATTGGAGTGCAGACATCAAGGAAGCCAGGTAGTCAGTCAGCATAGTACTGTCAACATCAGTTATTCTTTTAGGCCTTGGCGTACCCCACATATTTGGTGGTCTGCCAAAGACCACTTCATATGGAGATAAGCCAGTTCTGGAATGGGCTACCATACGCATGTAGAAGAGGGCAACCGGTAAGGCTACCATCCAGTCCACGCCTTTGTCAGTGCATATCTTGGCCAATTTTGTCTTCAAAGTTTGGTTGTGCCTTTCTACTAGACCTGCTGCATGAGGATGTCTTACACAGTGAAACTTCCAAGTGTACCCTAACAGAAGAGACACTTGCTTCATGAGTTCAGAGGAAAAAGGTTGGCCGTTATCTGAGTAGATGACACGGGGCAACCCATACCTCGGAAAAACTCTCTAACTAATTGTTTAGCAGTTGTCGTTGCAGTGTAATCTGGGACGGGATAGGCTTCTGTCCATCTGGTCAGAGCACACACTACAACTAGCACATACTTGTGACCCCTACATCTCTCCATCTGGATATAGTCCATCTGGAGAACTTCAAATGGATGGTCAGGGGGTTGGAATCCTCCCTGTTCCACCTTTGTGCCTTTTCCTGGGTTGAACTGATTACAAATCATGCACGTTTTAACTTTTTGTTTGGCTGCAGCTCTCAAATGTTTGTTGTGCCATATATTCTGTATGCTGTCTAACATTGCTTTTTCTCCCAGATGTGCTGGTCCATGTATGGTGTTTACCATAACTTGTACCATGGCATCCGGTAGAAACCATACTGCTCTTTCAGGTGTCATCCAGCCTTGATCTGTAAGGACCCCTCCTTTTTCCTTCCATTCTAGCAGTTCCTGTGGTGTGGCGTGACTTTGGACATCCTGGATGTCAGAAAAGGGGTCTCGTATTGTATATTGGCGGTGTGGTATACTTAATTCTGTGTTTGCTGCTAACTTGGCTGCACTGTCTGCAGAATCATTTCCTTTTGATATTTCATCTGTTCCTTTTGTGTGCGCTTTACATTTTAGCACTGCGATTTTCTCTGGTAACTGACTGGCCTCTAAGAGGGCAGTGATGAGTGTAGCATGCTGTATTCTGAACCCATGTGATGTGAGAAATCCTCTCTCTTTCCATAATGTACCGAAGTTGTGTACAACTCCAAAGGCATATTGTGAATCAGTGTAGATGTTAACTGACTTTCCTTTTGCTAAGTGACATGCTCGTGTTAGGGCTAAGAGTTCTGCTGCCTGTGCCGACAGTATCTCTATCTTGTGTGCTTCTAAAGTGTCTGTACCATTTGTGACGGCATAGGCTGCTGCTAATTCTCCTGTGGGGAGTCTCATACATGAACCATCAACAAAGAGTGTCATTTCTGCCTTAGCAAGGGGAGTATCTTGTAAATCTGGTCTTGGTTTGGTCACTAAATCAATTGTCAATACAATCGTGAATTTCTTCAGTAGGAGAGGTCAGTGGCAACAGTGTTGCTGGGTTTAAAATGTTGCAGCGTCTAATCTCAATGTGTGGCTGAAAAAGTGTCATCTCATATCCGGTGAGTCTGGCTATTGTCAGATGCTGTGTTTGTGTTCTGTTTAACAGAAGTTCTACAGCGTGTGGGACCTGAACTATCAGATGATGTCCCAATACAATAGAATCGCTTTGTCTAATAGCTTGTGCAGTAGCTGCTACTGATTTTAGACATGCAGGCAATGCTTGTGCTACTGGATCTAATGTGCTTGAAAAATAACCACATGGTTTGTTTGTCTGCTTGAAGTTGGGTCAGAACTGATAGTGCTGTACCTGAGTTTTCTGTTACAAATAATGTAAAATCTTTGGTGTAATTAGGTGTTGCCAGCACGGGGCTTGACACATAGCTTTTTAAGAGACTGAAAGGCTTGCGTGTGTTCATCTGTCCAGGGTAATTGTGGAGTAGCGCCAGCTTCGAGTGTTGTCAGCTGCACTAACGGTTTGGAAATGAGTGCAAATTGTGGGATCCACTGTCTACAATATGAGGTGAGACCAACAAAGGCTCGAACTTGTTTCTGTGTTGTTGGTTGTGGTATTTGTTGTATGAGTTGGATGCGTTCCTGTGTAAGCTGCCTACCCTCCTTTGACAGCAAGTGCCCTAAGTATGCCACTTGCTGTAAACAAAATTGGAGCTTACCAGGGGAAACTTTATGGCCATTTGCAGCTAGGAATTCTAGTACTAGTAGTGATGCTTCAGCACATGCTGCGTCAGATCTGGCCGTAATGAGGATATCATCAACATATTGTAGTATGGCTGTATCCGTGGGCATTTGAACAGTATCTAGTTGTCTTTTTAATGCTTGGCTATATACGCTTGGACTCTCTGTGAAACCTTGAGGAGCTCTTGTGAATTGGAAACTTCGTCCTTGTAAGGAGAAGCCAAAAAGGTATTGACTGTCTGGGTGAATAGGTATGCTAAAGAATGCGTTTTTCAAGTCAATGACTGAAAAATGCGTTGCTTCCGCATCTATGGCTTGTGAGTAGGGTGGAGATGTCTGGAACCACAGGGTGTTGTGGAACGACACATTTATTGAGCTCTCTCAAATCCACCACTAGTCTGTAGACAGGTGGTGTTCCTGGTTCCACTTTTTTGTGAACTGGTAAAACAGGGGAATTGCAAATGTTAGAAGTTGTTTCCTTAATCACACCTGACTGTATTAGGTCCTGAATAATTAACATTAATGCTTGTTCAGCCTGAGGTGGAATTTTGTATTGCCTTATGCGTGGTAGTTGGGCTCCCTCTTTCAGTGTAACCTTGTGAGGTGTTATTTCCATACATCCTACTGTGGTGGAATCAGTGGCCCACAGGGTGTGTGGCAAATCTTTCAAACGCTCATCTAATTCTCTACTTGTGTAGTGGCCCTTGAAATCTCGCAGAAATAGTCTGACATCTGTAGGTGAGCAAACAATGACAGCTCCTAATTCTTTCAATGTTTTTATACCAAGCAAGTTTTCTGGACATGATTTTGTCAATATAAGATCTGTAGTTGTCATGAGGGGACCAACCTGCAAGGGCAGTGGCTTTGACGTGACGTTTGTCACAGGTTGTCCCGAGAAACCCAGAGAAATACTTTTTGAACCCGAGAGAGGAGCCTCTGGGACCTCTTGATGGCTTATTGTTGTTTTACTGGCCCCAGTGTCTAGTAGAAACTTCCTATCCTCCCCAAGAAGTCGGACCTCTATAAATGGACCTGTCTGATCTACTGGAATGGGGATTAGGGGCAGTTTGTCATCTTCTCTCTCTGGGCAACATCATGAGAAATCTGGGTAATATTCAGTGTAGGCGCTGTCTATAATATTCATTTGGGCCATTTGTGTTGTCAGTGGAACTGAAGGTGTTGAACTGTCTAGGGAATCATTCTGTTTTGGCTGATATGGGCGTGGCTGGGTCTTACCAGTAGCCAAATTGTGCTTTAAGACAGGGCAATCTTTAACGAAGTGTCCCATCTTTTTGCAATAATTACAAGTGCTTTTTATATTTGTCTGGCTACTTGGTGTCTGTTGACGCTGGGGTGCAGTTTGGGCTACTAATGCTTTCATCTTTGTGTCTTTCATGCGTTTCTTATCATTTTCTTCTTCATCCCTAATGCGATTCTGGTGATATTGTAGCATTTGTAACACCTGTGGAGGTGTATGTGCTTGCCAGGTACTTTCTACTTTTAGTACTCTGTCCTTAATGGCTGGCAAGGCGTTATCTACTAATTTGGAAACAAACAGATGCGGGTAAGCTTCACTTGTTGGCGTAAGGCCGCTATTTACCGCAAAACACTTTTCAAGTCTAGTGTAATAATCTCCTATGTCTTCACCATGTTTCTGTTTGCAGGAGGAAATGGCATCCCAGTCCTCCTTTTTCACTGTTAGTAACTGTGGTAGCACCTTTAAAATAGTGCCAGGAAGTGCTTTTAGTTTGTCTCCTATACCTTGACCTGCTACTCTAGTAATTTCGTCATTCTGAAGTTCAGTCCATTTAATGTGTTCACCTGCTACTTCCCAATCTTTTTCTCTTAGTTTGTCATATATACCTGATGGCAACAATAATTTCAGAATTGCTGTGATATCAGAAAGAGTATATGTTCCCATCATTAATACATCTCCTAATTCCTTAAAGAATCCAGCAGGATCCTTTGAGTGGGAGGGAACCATCTCTTTCATCCTTAGTAACTCAAGTTTTGTCAAGGGTACATAAATGAAGACGCGTTGTAGCGCGCCATTCGTGTCAGCTCTGGGGTGGACCTCTCTCATGGGGAACTGGCGTGTTTGAGGAAGTCTATTAGTTGATCCACACGTATTATGGGGAGATCTATATCCAGTCACTTTCTGGTATTTCTGTCTAAAATCTATAAATGTGTTAAGAAAAACTGAACTATTGTGGAGGAACATGTTATCAGCGCAGTCAGACAGAAAATCTTCGAGTCTTGGACATGTTTAAAATGAGTGTCATTGAGTGTGATGAGATGTTGTACCATGTAGAGACTTGCTAATCTTTGATGTGAGCGTGGTAATGCTAGAAAAAGCTGGGCTATGAGATCATTGTCATATATCTTATATTGAGAGACCCATAGGGTCTCAGTTCTAGCTATTTCCTCCTCCTCCGGTGTAAGCGGAGGTTCCTGGTCTAACCAGTAGTCTAATGCATTGGATGTATTTTCAAATAACTCATCTGGAGATGACCGTTCAGAGTGACCTTGGAGGAATGTAGGCGGGGGTGTTCGTGAATTAGGGGCGGAAGAACGAACGGGTAGGACTTTTTCAGTAGGTTCAGTAATTTCCTCCTCAAGTTTCTTATTCTCTTCATTTGTTTGCAAGTTTTGCAGAATACGGGTCACATTACGGGTGAACCTGTCTAGTGCATCATTTATAAGTTCTAGACTAGTGTGGTCGGATGCGGAATCTAATAAGTCAAAAAGTGAAACTGGTACATTTCTTTCCTCTGCTTGTATGTGTTTTATGAAACAGCAAAGGAGGAACCTATACATGTGCATTTTTACAGGGTGTGATCTTCTTGTAGTCATAGCGTTAATGGCTCGTGAGTTCTCTCCAGTACGAAGAAACTCAGAGGCCGCTTGAAGAAACGTGTCAATTGCTGGTAGATGTCTTATTTCTTCCCAGGAGTCATGAAGTATTTTACTTATTCGGCCCGCCTCCCCTGTGTTGCTCGGAGTCGGGTCATAGGGGCAGTCGGGAATTGTTTTACCTGGGTCTGGACCTACGGCACCCCCTTCTGGAGTGAGAGGTGGTGCGTTATGTTGTGAAAGGGGTGGCGGAGGCAGAGGGTGTTGAATGACTGGAACTTCATAGGGTGGTGGAG
Organism: Calotriton arnoldi; assembly: GCA_963921515.1. Taxonomy (NCBI): domain Eukaryota; kingdom Metazoa; phylum Chordata; class Amphibia; order Caudata; family Salamandridae; genus Calotriton; species Calotriton arnoldi. The sequence continues at coordinate 3,146,461 of CAWUFW010000363.1, forward strand.
TATCTAAGAGAAAATTAGTAAAAGTATCCTCTGGTGGTGGGGCTGTAGGCTGTGCTGATGCAATGTTAAGGTTTTCAGGTGCAGATGGCAATACAGGATAAAAACCAGTAGAAATGGCTGATTGTTCCCTTTTATTCCTTTCACTAACTACTTCTTTCCCTATTTCTTGTAACTGTTCTTTCTTGGCCTGCTCTGACATTCTCTTACCCTTTTCAACTTTATGCAATTCCTTCTGTTGGCTCCTATGGGCTTCTTTTCTCCATAATTCTACTGAGTCACTCTGTGACTGGCGGACTCTCTTTTTCTTCCATAACTGTTCCTCTAATTTCATAATACACTCCGTATCAAAACTACCATTTTCAGGCCATCTATATCTGAGTTCTAGGTCTTTAGTATATTCTACCCATAGATCACAATAAATAAGTGCACCGACACCATGTTTGGCATACATGAAGTGTCCTGGAGTATCCCGAGGAGGAAGGGGAATTTCCTTCTCAAGAATACTCCTTTTGGTTGCCATCTTACGTATTTTCGAGAAAATAGGCATGATGGCAAGACTTTCAAAGATTTTAGAAGTGAGAAAAACATAAACAGAACAAATATCTTTACCGTACCCACGAAAGAGGTGAGTCCGTCTTTTATACTAGTTTAGTAGTCCTCACAAAATAAGTGAGAAACCCACAAAAAAACATGTATCTTTACCGTGCCCACAAGGTAGTGAGTCCGTCTTTTATACTAGTTTTAGTAGTCCTCACCAAAGATAGGTGAGAAACCAAAAAAACGCGTATCTTTACCGCCCCCACAAAAGCTGTGGGTTCGTTTTATACTTTTCAGCAGTACTCACCGAAAAGTAACTGGAAGGCCTCTTGAAGATTTTGGGAAAACGCGGCGCGCAGTTTCAAGGTGGGATTTGTAGAACCTCGGACTCGTCTGCTTCGCAGGTTGGGCTTTGGTTCAGGACGTTCCGCTATTTCCTCACCGCCTCGTGTGGATGCTGGGCCGCAGTCGGTCCCCCTCTTCGCCTCGAGGGAGTTAGCGGGAATTCCCCGCGTTGTGCACTTTTGAAGTCCGTCAACGGTCAGGAGGGGACAGTACCGGGTCCAATATCGCCGGCGCGTGGGGAAAGGGAATGTCCCTGTTCGGGCGCCAATTACTGTGGTAAATTAAATTTACTTATTACCTCATTTCTGAATTTCTATGCTTAATAAATCATAATTTCTTGTCAATGCAAAGCGAGGAGTCCGTGGTGCTCAAATGAAGGAGGAGAAGACCAATAACTCGAGTTAAAGGGAGCGCTTCCAGCACCAAGCGGGCACAGGAGCAATCTCTCAAGTCCCTCTCTTTAAGTGGGGGTCTTTATTTTCAACAGCAGAATATTTATACAGTCTTGGTCACGAGGCAAAATAGAGGAACAAACAGGTCGTGGCAGATAGAGGAACAAAGATTCAGCAAGAGGAGCAGAGTGTGAAGAAATGGGGGCGTGTCTTAGGCTTCGTGAGGGGACTTGCGATGTGAAATAGTCTGACAGTTGGAAGGGGAAGGCTTCCTCATTTGGGGGTTTGTGCTCGTGCTTCATGTCAGAAACATTGAACCATCTCTGCGGGGGAGCAGGAACTCATGTACTGGTTTCCCGGACTTGGCAGAAACCACAGAGACAGATGGTGAAAATGAGGAAAACCAGGTGCAGGGGTGTCGTGCTCGTGCTCGGGGTCTTGGGACACCAAAGGGTGAATTAAAAACAAAATGGTGTCGGCTTTTAATGTGGGCAATTATTAATCGCGCAAAGGGGATCGCGCAAAGGGGCATAATTAGATCGCGCAGAGGGCAGCGAAGGGGCATAATTATAGATTTTATTTCCACAGTGCCCTGAGTGAAACCATGACCCATAGGCCTGTTACGACTGCCACGCCATGCACACAAAGGCCTTGAAAGAGCGATTTCTGAAGCTCCTGGCGGCTCGGCATCCAATGCACAACGATCGAGGTCCCGGTCAAGAAGAAGGTGCCAGGAGAGGTCTCGAAACCCAAGGTTGTCATCTCATTCATAGTCGCCAAGTCATTCGGGTAATTCGAACAAAAAGAAGAACAAGAAGTTGAAGCGGTCTTTGACTTCGCCTCTCCATCGGCCGATCAGACAAGGGGTGTCACCATTCTAGGCTTGGCTCTGCGGTTAAGCCAGAGCCTGGGCCTGGGCCAAAAGAACATTCTGACCCTAAACCTTCGGCACAGAAAAAGGACACTGTACCCAAACAACAGTCTGTGCCAGATTTTTCAGATCCAAAGCAAAAAACACTACACATTGACCCACAAACCGGTCACGTTTTCGCCAATCCTCCTAAAAAGAGGAAACTGGACACTTCACCAGACTCTGAAATACCCATTAAACAGAGAGAAATGGGCACTAATACTTCTCCACCTCCCTCTCCTTCGCCAGCTGATCCTAATTTAATTTCTCCAGCACACTCCCCACAACATACATTTTCACCTCAACCACAGGATGATGAAGATGATTATAATGATGGGGATGGGGATGGGAACGGAGATCCAGATAGGGATGATGACGCACATACCATCCCACACAATGTAGATCCTTGGGATGATTACAATACAGATCCCGATCCACACAATGACCCGGACCTCTATCCCTCTAGGCCATCACCACCAGATGATAATATTGGGTTTGCGCAACTAATTAATAGGGCTGCTCAATACCACGGGGTACAATTACACTCTGATCCCTTAGAGGAAGACTTTTTATTGGAAACATTTGCACCCTCACAAAAGTCCACACACACCCTACCAATGCTAAAAGGCATGCTAAAACATGCACCAGAAGTGTTTAAAGACCCTGTCAGAGCCAGGATCCTGAACACCAGGGTGGACACAAAATATATGGCAGCTCCCAATGACCCAGTAGACATCAGAGGTCAGGTCCCTTTAGATTCTCTTGTGGTGTCTAATGCACGCAAGAGGGCTAATTCACAGAGCACAGGCGACGCCCCTCCTCCTGATAAGGAATCAAAACTCATAGACGCATCTGGCAAACTAATTGCGTCACAGGCTGCAAATCACTGGCGGATTGCCAACGCCCAAGCTTTGTTAGCCAGATATGACAGAGCTCACTATGATGAGCTTGAAAAGCTTATGCAACATCTGCCTGACCAATATAAGAACAAAGCTAATGACCTTATACAGGAGGGTAAACTAATAACCAACACATCTATAAAATGTGCCCTCGATGCGGCTGATACAGCATCTTGTGCTATTAATACCAGCGTTTTACTACGCAGGCACGCTTGGCTCCACATATCCGGATTCAAGCAAGAGGTGCAAGCCACTATTCTTAATCAGCCTTTCGACCAAGAGCATCTTTTTGGGCCCACAGTCGACACATCTTTAGAAAAGATGAAAAAAGATACTGAGACTGCCAAGTCCATGGTGGCCTTGCAATTGTCTTCCCCTAGAGGCTCTTTTCGTCGCTCCTTTTACAGGGCTGGCTCCAAAACCACTGGCTCAGAACATCCCTTTTCATCATATAAAAGTCCCAATCAAACTACCTCCTCCAGAGGATTTTTCGAGGAGGATACAGGGGTAACAACAATAAGGGAAGAGGCCGCAGTAACAACACCCCCAGCTTCCCTACCACCAAGCAGTGACTTCCCCCCACTTCCCCCAGATCATTCCACTCCTGTCGGGGGACGTCTCTCACAGTTCCTACCTGTCTGAAACTCCATCACAAAAGACAGGTGGGTAAGACAAATTATCCAGTATGGTTATTGCCTGGAACTCACCTCCACATGGTCTCTCTCCAACAGGTGCTACCACTGCTTCAACAAGGCGACTTTCTCTCCACTCTGGATTTAAAGGATGCCTACTTTCATATTCCCATTCACCCCGCTCACAGGAAATATCTCAGGTTCGTGGTAGACGGTCAACACTATCAGTTCAAAGTCCTCCCGTTCGGGGTTACCACAGCACCCAGAGTCTTCACAAAGTGCCTCGCAGTAGTAGCAGCTCACTTACGAAGACAACATATTCACGTGTTCCCTTATCTGGACGACTGGCTCATAAAGCCAAGACACACAACAGCTATGTGCAACACACACAAACAAATCAAGTTGCTTCACCAATTGGGATTCACGGTGAACCTCACCAAGTCCCACCTCCAACCGTCCAACACACAACAATATCTAGGAGCTACAATAAACACTTCAAAAGCTCTAGCATACCCCAACCCAGTCAGGATATGCAACATTCAAGCTCTAATATCACAATTTCAGCCTCAGCACTCATTACCAGCTCGAGTGTTCATGCAGTTAATCGGGATGATGGCCTCTTGCATTCTCGTCGTCCCTTATGCAAGACTCCAAATTCGTCCCTTACAGGAGTGTTTGGCACGTCAGAGGAACCAGGCTCAAGGTCAGTTAACAGATCTGGTGTTGGTGGACAGCCGCACACATCGCTCTCTGCAGTGGTGGAACACACACAACCTTTCCAAAGGGCGGCCGTTCCTCGACCCGGTTCCACAGATAGTGCTAACAGCAGACGCATCGCTCACCGGCTGGGGAGCTCATCTTCAAAACCATACCATTCAGGGCCTATGGACCCCTCAAAAAAAACAACGCCACATAAATTACCTGGAATTACTGGCAATTTTTCTGCCATTAAAATCCTTTCAACTCCATCTGGTAGGCAAAGCTGTCCTGGTCCGTACAGACAACATAACAACAATGTACTACATACAGAAACAGGGGGGGGACACACTCTCTACAGCTTTCACACCCAGCTCAAAGCATATGGAGATGGGCCATTCCGCAAAACATATATCTCCTTGCAGAACACCTCCCAGGGGTACACAATCAGATTGCAGATCTGCTCAGTCGTCAAACACAGCAGATCCACGAATGGGAACTTCATCCTCAAGTTCTTCCATTCTTTCAAATGGTGGGCCACCCAGAAATAGATCTGTTCGCCACACACCAGAACGCAAAATGCCCAACCTTCGCGTCCAGGTATCCACACCCATTGTCCAAAGGCAATGCGCTATGGATGAACTGGTCAGGCAAATTTGCTTATGCTTTTCCGCCTCTCCCGCTAATTCCGTTAGCGGTTCGGAAGCTCAAACAGCATTCCCTCATAATGATCCTAGTTGCTCCAACATGGGCCCGACAACCATGGTTCACAACCCTCTTGGAACTATCAGTAGTTCCTCATCAAAAGCTACGCCTCTCACCCAAGCTTCTCTCTCAGAACCATGGAGAGATAAGACATCCAGATCCCAGTCAACTCAACCTTGCGATCTGGCACATGAAGTCTTGAAGTTTGGCTACCTCAATCTCCCGCCAGACTGCATGAACGTCATTAAAGAGGCTAGAAGTCCTACCACCAGAGCATGCTACGCAGCAAAGTGGAAACGATTTGTAATTTACTGTACAAATAACAAAATCAATCCACTAGATGCTTCTATTCAAAACATTATCTGTTATCTCTTGCACCTACAACAATGTAACCTAGTATATACATCCATAAGACTACTTCTCGCTGCAATAGCAGCTTATCTCCAAAACAGACAACACTTGTCTTTGTTTAGAGTACCCGCTATCAAAGCATTTATGGAAGGACTTAAAAGAATAATTCCACCCAGAGTTCCACCCTCTCCAGTATGGAATTTAAATATTGTCCTTACCAGACTCATGGGTCCCCCATTTGAACCTCTACACAAATGCGAACTACAGTTCCTCACTTGGAAAGTAGCCTTCCTTGTTGCTATCACATCTCTTAGAAGAGTTAGTGAACTCCAGGCATTAACCATACAAGAACCATGTTTGCAAATCCATCATAACAAAGTGGTTCTTAGAACTAACCCAAAATTTTTACATAAAATCGTTTCTGCCTTCCACCTTAACCAGTCTGTTGAACTCCCAGTTTTTTTCCCTCTACCAGACTCCGTGGCAGAACGGGCTCTTCGCACACTAGACGTTAAAAGAGCAATACTACATTGAAAGGACAAAATCCTTTAGAAAGACTAAACAACTCTTTGTGGCTTTCTCCCCACCTCATAAGGGCAATCCCATTTCAAAAGCGGGGATTGGAAGGTGGATTGTTAAATGCATCCAAATATGCTATCTTAAAGCCAAACGCACATTAACCATTCCCCTAGAGCTCATTCCACACGTAAACTAGGGGCTTCTATGGCATTCTTAGGGAACATTCCCCTAGATGACATCTGCAAAGCAGCAACTTGGTCTACACCGCACACTTTCACAAAACACTATTGTGTAGATGTGCAAGCAAAACAACAAGCTAGTGTGGGCCAGGCTGTATTAAGAACACTTTTTCAGACCACTGCAACAGATACAGGTAGCCACCGCTAAGGAGATAACTGCTGTATAGTCTATGCACAAGTATATAATCTACAGCTCATATGCCTCGAACGGAAAATGCTACTTACCAGTATGCATCTGTTCTTGGCATGTAGAGCTGTAGATTCATATACGCCCACCCGCCTCCCCGGATACCTCTTTCTGTTGCAGTACTATCTTACTTAGATACATTACACATGGACATCTCTTTCTATTTCTTACTAACTCCATCATAACCCTTCATGGCGAAAACAATCTGGAGATGGAGTCGATGCCCATGCGCACTATCACCCTAAGGAGGAGTCACCTACCTTGTGACTACAAAGACTTCTTCCAAGACAAAAACAAAGTGCAAACATCCGAGCCCAACACCAGATGGCGATCTATGCACAAGTATATGAATCTACAGCTCTACATGCCAAGAACAGATGCATACTGGTAAGTAGCATTTTCCTTTGAATACATGCGCTGCATGGGTACATCCGTATCCTCGCCACAGATACCTGCACTCTGTCAGCCCGCTGCCCTCTACCACGGCACACTTCCTCATTCACACGAAATAAAGCCACAGCCATTTCACCCCGATTCATGAGACCTGCTACCCTGCCTGCCCTCCCCCCCTGTCCCCCCCCCCCCCAAACAGCTGTTTTTGTATCTCTGGCTGGAAGAGCTTAGAGCACTGCTGAGGGTCTCGGGCGCTATGGATTACTTGGAGCCACATGTGAAGGAGGAATTGTCTTAATGCTGTTACTACTGTACATCATACTGAATCGTGCTTATACCCCCATTCTTTCCTTCCTTCCCCTCCCCTCCTACTGCTCCCACTTCCCCATCCTGTTCTGTAGTTGTGACAATTGTCATATGTTATCTTTTTAAATGCCAATAAAAAAAAAAAAATTTTTTAAATGAGCCGCAGTTTCCAAACCCTCCTAGTCTGCCCGCTTACCATCATGGGCACCCAGTGGGTATCAGGATTTGCCATCACCTGCGCCACTGGCAGTCCATAACATCGGAAAGTTGGGTTTTCCAGATGGTCCGAAGGAGCTACTCCCTCCCATTTGAGACTGCCCCACCCTCCATGCCACCTACTTACGACAGGCTGAAGAAGGACCACCTATTTTTTCTCGGCCAGTAAGTGACGGCTCTTTTGGCCAAAGGAGCCGTAGAGAGAGTGGCAGTGGATAGTTGTGATCCCCGCCACTTTCTGGTGCCCAAGAAGGACGGAGGCCTTCGTCCTATCTTAGACCTGCGCTTTCTCATCTTCCTCAAGAAGAAGTACAAAATGCTCACACTAGCTCAAGTCCTATCTGCCCTGTACCCAGGCTTTACCTGCGGTTCATGGGGGGGCCATGAGCAGAGCTCCCTTTTGGCCTTACCAGCGCCCCTTGGTTGTTCACCAAGGTGATGGCGGTGGTTGCAGCTCATGTACGGAGATCAGGGAGGCCAGTCTTCCCATGTCTTGATGACTGGCTGTTGAAGGCGGGCTCCACCAGGCTGCTGTCTCCTACCTCCAGACTATGGCGGACCTCCTGCATTCACTGGGGTTCACTATCAATGTGCCAAAGTCGCACCTGACTCCCTCTCAGACGCTTCCTTTCATCGGAGCTGCTCTGGACACGGGGCAGTTTTGGGCCTATTCTACCAAATGGCGAGTTCAGAATATTCAGGCTATGATACGGATGTTTCAACCTCCAGCCTGGATTTCGGTTAGACTGACTCTGAGACTTCTGGGCCTCATGGCCTCCTGCATCCTGCTGGTGACACATGCCCATTGGCATATGAGAGTTCTGCAGTGGGACCTGAAGTTCCAGTTGGTGCAGCATCATCGAAATCTCTTCGACATGGTCCAGATCTCGAATGGAATTAAGAAAGATCTGTAGTAGTAGTAGTGGTGGTGGTGGTTAACAAACCGCAATTGGGTCAGTAGCATACCCCTCTCCCTTCACCAACTAGATCTCACAGTGGTGACAGATGCATCACTCTTTGGATGGGGTGGCCATCTGGGAGAGGTGGTGATTAGAGGACTCTGATCTCCGGCAGAATCTGGACTCCACATCAACCTGTTGGACCTTTGAGCGATCCATTTGGCATTAAAAGCCTTTCTATCCTCCAACCAGGGAAGGCTAGTGCAGATGTTCCTGGACAACACCACCACCTCCATGTGGTACTGCAAAAAGCAGGGCGGTGTGGGGTCGTGGACCCTTTGTCAAGATGCCTTGCATCTCTGGACATGGGAGGAACAGCAGGGCATGTCTCTGGTGGTTCAACATCTGGCGTGTTCTCTGAATCAATAAGTATAAGGTGTTGCGCACACCGTTCTATGTGGTAATTAATCTGTTGTTGTGTGATTAATACTGTACCTGTCTAATCAGTTTTATACAATTTATGGTGTGCAGGTCAGGGATGAGGCTGCCTCCCCCAAAGCTAAATGCTTCGTATATGTGATTATCACTGTACCACGCATAATATTTCTCCAAAGAATGAGAACATCCATTCATTATTTTTTACAGTGGCCCCTGAAGAAGGGAATCATTTACCGAAATGCATTGGGCACGCATAATATTTCTCCAAAGAAAGCAACGTCCTCCTCGTTGAAACACAAAAGAACATTTCTTCATTGTGAACTTCAGGAATTGATCATTACATTGTTATGAATTATTTTGCATGTATATTTTTTTGTCTTGGTGTAAAAAGAATTTTGTAATAGTAAACTATACATTAAAGAAAGCACATGTGTAAAGGTTGTTTACACCAACTGAGAGAGTAATACTCTGGTGTTATTATTTATCTGCATAAGTAAAATTGTTCCTAGCGGTGCGGCCAGGTTCCAAGTGACAGGGTTCTCTGAATGCCAGAGCAGACAAACTGCTGAAGATGCCTCACGGATCCTGAATGGCATCTCCATTCGGAGATGGTGCAAGGTCTGTTTCAGTAGTGGGGAGAGCCTTGGTTAGATCTGTTCGCCACTGATGAGAACGCGCAATGTCAGCAGTTCTGCGAGCTGGAGTTTTCAAGGCAGCTCTCACTCTCGGACGCTTTAAGTCTTGTACAGAGCTCAGGTCTCCTTTACGCCTTTCTGCCCAAGAAGATCAGGAGTGACCGGGCCAAGTCAACCTTGTGGGTCCAGATTGAGCACGGAGAGTCTAGTATCCCGAGCTGTTGAGCATGGCCATCGGTCCTCCGATCAGGCAGCCCCTTCGGGAGGATGTTCTGTCACAGCAGCTGGGGAGGGTTCTCCACCCGAACCTGTCAACGATCTACCTTCTTGCGTGGAGATTGAGTGGCAACAGTTGACAGCTTTCCACCCAAAGTCTGCAATATTATTTTGCAAGCCAGGTGTCCATTCACCAAGAAGGTGTACGCCTGCCGTTGGGGCAAATTTGTGGCATGGTGTGCAGAGAAACAAGTGTGACCCTCTTTCTGCTCCCCCATCTCAGGTTCTTCTGTTTGTTCTTTCCCTTGCCCAGCAGAGCTCTGCTCTGGGCACTGTTAAGGGATATCTTACTGCGATATCTGCTTTTCTGGGGTTGCCTGACCAACCTTCCCTTTTCCAATTGGATATAGGGTTTTGAAAGGTTTACAACATGTTTCCTCCTTCTCCCTTCATTGTCCCTCAGTGAGACCTTAAAATGTTCCTGAGATTGCTGATATGCGCTGCGTTTGAGCCCTTACATAACTGTCCTCTGTCTCCTTACCATTAAGAAGACCACCTTGGTGGCCATAACATCTGCCAGGAGGATCAGTGAGCTTCAGGCCTTGTCAGCTAAGCCACCTTACCTGAACATCTACCCAGACCAACTGGTGCTTTGTACGATGGCTTCTTTACTTCTGAAAGTGGTCACTCAATTTCACATAGGCCAAACCATCACACTGCCCACTTTTTACGAGCCGCTTCATCCCTCCAAGAAAGAGGAGCAACTACACTGTCTGGACACAAAAAGAGCGATGTTGTTTACCTTGACCGTACACAAGAGTTCGGGGTGGACAACCAACTCTTCGTGGGGTATATTGGAACAAAGAAAGGACAGGCAGTGCAGAAGCGCACCATCTCCCAATGGTTCGTGCTCTGTATAAAGGTCTGCCTCGCATTGGCTAAGAAGCAACCCCTAGAGGGTTTACGTGCTCATTCCACCTGAGCGAAAGCTGCCACTATGTTAGCACATGGAGTTCCGGTCCTGGACATCTGCAAGGCATCAGTGAGGCTTCCTTGCACACGTTTACCAAGCACTACTGCCTGGACAGTCAGGTCCGTAGGGATGGGCATTTTGCCCATTCAGTCCTGCAGGACTTTCCTTGTGAAATTGGTCCGCAGACACACCTCTGGGGAGGTATTGCTTGGGTATCTATTCTAAGGTAAGGAATCTGTAGCTAGAAGTCTCTATCAGATGAACAAGTTACTTACCTTTGATAACGCCTTATCTGATAGACTCTTTCTAGCCATAGATTTCTGACTGACCCACCCATCCTCCCCGCTCTGCAAATGGATTTCTAGGGACAGTGCTTTCCCCTCTCAGGGCCCTATGTTTCCACACCAGTGGTCAGTGTAGTCCATGGCTCCGCGCTTCTGGTGTGGAAAGTCACAAAAAGTAATTGACGCCAGCTTGCCTGGTTGGTACCTACATAGGCATCACGAACTTCATTTCTGGCACAGACGACGCCACGCGGAGCCGAATGATGCCACCTACCGGCACTTGAGGATACTGCTCAGGAGAATTAATTTTCCAGATCCAGTCAGACGCCTGGGGATAATTCTAAAGTAAGGAATCTGGGGCTAGATAGTCTCTACCAGATAAGGCGTTACCGAAGATTAGTAACTTGTTCTTCTTGATGCTTCCCTGCTCTTTCCTTTACTTCTTGTCGCCTTTCTACTTTTTTCTATCCTTGGCTAATTTCTTCTCTCCTCGTTCCTCTTTACTCAACTTTTCCTTCTCAATTACTATTTCTCCTTCCTCAATCCACTTAGTAGGTCCCATCCCTCTCCTTCCCTTAGTTTTGCTCCCTTCTTTATTTTCCCTTCTCTTTTTCTAACCCCCTCCTTCTTACCCTTCTCTCCCTTACTACGTATTCACGTTCCTTCATAGAGCTTATTTCTCCTTCGTGTCACTGTTAATTTGGTCCCTCCTAAACGGTTTTATATTGTCTCCTACTTCTCTTTAATCCTTTCCCTCCTGCTTCCAACTCGCCTCACTGCCATCCCTCTTCTGTGTTCATCTTTCATTCGTCCATCCTTCCCCTTCTTCCATCCTTCCCTTTCTTCCATACTTGTCTTCACTTTCTTGCCTTCTTTTACTGGTTCTCTGCCTTATCTTTGTTTCTGCTCTTTTCTGTCCTATTTCTATACTCGTCCACTTCTTTGAATCGTCCTTAGTCTAATCTCCTCCAGGGCTTTAAGTGGGTTTAAAGAACCGGGGGTCTCTCAAAGGGGCGTGACCAGTGTAATTAAGGGCGTGGCTTAAACACGTAAGCTAAAAATCTGTGATTAGCATAGCGTGCCGCCCGACTTGTAGTTTGCTGTTTGTCAATGCACCCAGATATGATACAACAAGTAACATCATACAAGTCAGGACTATTGGCTTTGTCAATGGTTGTTAGTTGCATAAGATAAATAAACAGCAACTATGGCTTGTATATAATATTGAAAGGCTTCCACTTAAAGCCCTGGTGACACCACGACAATGTTGCTGCTCCTGAGTTTAAAAAAGAGAAGGAAAATCCAGAGAGAAAATGACTCTCTTTAAAGGATTTCCCTTCTCCTCAACCTGGCATGACGTAACTTCTCCACTAGTGAGAAGTGAGCAGGGTGAGCGCGCGCACATCGATGTGCCTGCTGTCACTGCAGTCGGGGAATAAAAGGGACCGCCTGTGCCAGGGCACAAAACAGAGCCCGATAGAGACCCGTTTCAAGGCCCCCTTTAAAACACTGCCGGTGCTCAGCACCGGTGAGACCCGGCCCACTTAAAGCCCTGATCTCCTCCTTTCCGTTCTGGATAATCCCTCCATTCTCCTTTCTGATCCTTCCAGTCCGTCCCCCTCCCTTTCCTTTGCTCCTCCTATTTTGCCGAGTTTCCCCCTATTTACTCATACTCTTCTTTACCTCCTCTTGTATTTATTTTTTCCATTTGTCAGTTTTCACATTTTTCTGCGCCTCCATCCCGAACTTCTGTCAGATTTTCCCATGTAGTCGCTCCTTTCCGACCTCTTAACGCCATCTCCTTCTAACACTTTTCATCTGTTTCTTTTCCTCCAGTAATCCTTTTTCCCTGGCTTTTACTACTCATTCCCCTGGCTTCTCTCCTCATTCCCCTGGTTTCTCTCCTTATTCCCCGCGTTCCCTTTCCCCCCATGCATGTTCATCTCTCCTTTTCCTTCATGTTTCTCATGAAGCTGCAAGACCGTGACAACGGGGTGGGAATCTCACCCCAGAACCAGGGAGACAAGGGTGATGGGGACTGCTATGATTATGTCGTTAGGGTAGCTGTTTAGCCTGTAGTGGTTTCGACCTCGATGTCCCAAACGTGACCCTTCTATGTTGCACCCCTTTACACATGGTATCCCAAAGTCCCACGCGGCAAGCGAAACTTGGCGCCCACCCAGCATTCCTGACTGAACGAGTATGGAATTGCTGCGTCGAAGAGCCGGGACATCCAAATATGTAACATATTAAGGATGAACGACTGTGCACTCTATTTTGAAACTGGAAGGGACGGATGGGAAGTGGGCACTCTCCGCTCTGGCCTGCCCCCTGCGCCCACAAAGCGCCTTCCCTATTTGTGCATTTTTTTTCCGCTTCCTTGAAGGGATCGTCTCTGCTCGGCGGCGAGAGGAGTCGCGCTGATCTGTCAGCAGCAGCCTTCGGAGTGAAGCAACAGGAGGTTCGCTCAACTCTGGCAGCGTCTTCCTGTCTTGTACCGTCGTGGGGACAGCATGATGCGTCTGCTGCACGGGCGGCCGGATTCCTGGGGACTCTGCCCCAGCCTTTCCCCCCAAGCCCTGGCTCTTGCCTATCTTACCTAGTGATTATTACGTCAGTCTTCATTTTGCACCTTTTTTGGGTGAAACCTGGAATGACCGGGCCCATTTCAGCAACAGCCCAAGTGGGTGTTCTGCAAGCCCACGCTGCGGAACGGCGCGTGTAAGTCTGGTCGCCGTGCTCGGTTTCTCGCTGTGTGATATCACGGTCCAGGCTGCGGCTGCGAAAGAAGCACTTTCAGCTGGAGGCCACACGAAGGGGACCTACTATTTAGGGACACCACGCGCCGTGACCTGCTGGCTGTCGTTGACCCCTGTTCTTGAAGTGACCATGTCGTCTTTGTACTCTCGCAGCAAAGAGTACACCCGCAACCGGAAGTCGCAGTCCGACTCGCCCCCATCATCTCCCTCTCCCACAGCCAAGACTCTTAGAGTAAGATTTTTTTTTCCTTGTTACCTTTTGCTTATATAAAAACTTGTTCTGATGTTGTTTACGAATTGCTAGCTGCCACGGGACTAGACTATCGACCGGTTTTAGAACCGGTCGAACCAGAGAGAGGGTGAAAAATAATGTTCACTAGCTCTACAATGCTCGAAGGGTTTGGGATGTGACACCGAGCCTGCCGTCTCACAAGAGTGCAGGTGCTGTTTACTTGCTGTCCCGTGTTCCCCAGTGAAATGAACTACCTGCCAGTTTAGGGCCCCTCTTGCCCTAGCTTGATTTATTCCCCCTGCACAATCTAGTGCTTTGAGGCGACATGTGGGTGCGTAATCGAACATTCATACATTGCTCTAGCTTACTACTAGTTACCAAGGACACATGGTGGTTTAGGTTGGCAGATCCGATAATCCCCTCAAACAACAGTACCTGCTTCTTGTCCTTTGATGACTTGATGCGAGAAACTGTCACCGCCAGAGGTACATTTTTGCTGACCGTACACTAGTATGTCTGATATTGAATCGTGGTATATGGTGAACTTATGACGCAAAATTATGTACCCAGTTTGTTTGCAAATTTCCTATAGTTATGTTTGCTATTTTTTAAATGATATATTAATCTAGAGTTGACCATGCTGCAATGCACGGCCTAAGCTTAGTGGCATTTCTGTAGCGAAGTACACATGACCAAACCAGTAGTGTTTTATAAAATTACTATTCGTTGCTTTTTTCAAGATTCCTTAAGTGGCATAGCGACAGGGTACTTTCCTTGACCACTTAAGGGCTTGAATGAACGGCTATGCATTGCTTTGCTGCATCCATGGGGCCAGCTTCATCGTCGTGTCATATTTAAAACTGCTCTGAGTTCTTTTTCTCCATGTTAAACTTTTTAAACAGTTAGTCTTTTGACCAGTTCTGCTTTGCAGCCGAGAGACCAATTCAATAAACTGAACGACCTCAAGACATCATAACACCTGACAAACAATATTTCAGTGGGTTAATATACTGGCTGCTGCTGGTTTGTTTGTGTGTGTGTGTGTTTGTGTGTGTGTGTGTGTGTGTGTGTGTGTGTATACTAAGTGTCAAGTTTGAGTCGCATTTGGTTCCTTTATTTATTTTGAAACCCATTTTATGAGTATTTGTATTTTTTAAAGGTGCAGTATATCCCTTTTCCCCAAGATATTAAATCGCTGTATTATTTCCAGCAGAAAGGTAATAAAAAACTAAGCAATAATAGACAACTCATAGGTTTAGTACCCCCTTTAATGCTAATATTATAGCTCAGTTGATTGAAAGCCCAATGTAGAGGTGCCTATAATTTTCAAGCTACATGTTAGGATCCCAACAGTGCACCTCAAAGTTTGATAACACCGATTAATCAGACGCCGAGACAGCTGTTTGTGTTGTGCTCTGTGTGGTCCGTTTTGATTATATTTCTGATTCATATAAATGTTGGAGTACGAAATACTTGTATAGCATTTTTTTTTTTTTTTTTTTTTTTTAATACTGGCACTTAATATTTCCAAGAGTATTGACTTTTACGGGACTCGGATGTCTGACTCCTCCAGTGATGAAAGCTACTTGACTAATGGGCAGCTAGAAGGAAAGTTGATGCTCCTGAAAATGGAGAGAAGCAGAGTGTTATGGTTTCTATGAAATGTATTTTGTGGCAGTTGTTCAAAGCAAGAGCTTGCTGCTGGAAGCCTTCAGCTCTTTCTTTGTTGGTATTTGGCAAACATTAATTAGTAAAAAAATAATAATCCCAAGCACTCATAATTTAGTATATAAGGAAACTGACATATCAATAAATTAGACTTTATCCAGGATGGCAGATTGATTTTCGATTCCAGCAAGCCAATTAGTCCTGAAGTGAAAGATCTAGTATTAGAAATAACCTATGGAGTCCAAGAGACCTTGATTCTATTCCTATATTGGCAATGCTTAATTTGTTTAGGTGGTGGGTACCGACATGAGTTGCTAACATTATCGTGCATATAATTATTTATACTCTAGAAATGAAGCTTGTAAAAATGTGATTTACACTCAACTGGTTTTAAAGTATTTAGTGTGCAATTCACAGTCATCAAAGTCGTTTAATGGCAATCAAGTGGGTGTAAAACTAGATAAACATTGGATGTACTGCATGTTTTCATAGTGCATTTCAGTTAGCCTTCGATACAGCACCTTTGTATGCGTTTGACAATCTGACTGGGTGTGTAGTAGCAAGAAATAAAGAATAAAGACTCAACACTGTTGCTGCAATCGCCCGTAACACCTAGACTCATTGCTTTTGAATAGATGCCTCCCTAAGGTAACCCCAACTCCCGTTTGGAAACTTGGAATTCACAGCCTAGAAAGAGATGTGGTACCCAACTCAATAAAAAGCAGTTTTTAGTAATAAAGCTTGCCAAGGCAAAGACCTTTTAAAAATGTATTACACACGGGGGTCAATAATATCTCAAGCATATTAAAATATTAAATAATCAAGAGACTGGCTTGGGCGTAGTTGAACATTAGTACCTAGCTGACTACCTCCTGCTCTTTTGTCCTTTCTGACCGAAATGATAATTTGACGTACTGACTGGCCCAAAAAACCTGTGATGCATAAGTCTGGTGCTTCTACAGCTAGAGCAGCATTTGGCATGTATTGACACCGTCGTAATTTGACTAAAATGTTTTTCTGAGCCAAGTTTAGAGAAGGCTCTCACACCTCTTTTGTAAGGTGCTTCGGTAAACCTTGTGAATCAGTGCACCCACACTCCTCATAGATGCACTCCCAACTTCCTGCACCCAAATCTTAGTTCGGTAGACCCACAGGGTGCACCAGGATAGCCACTCTGGGGCTTTTTTGGATTGGGGAGTTATCTGTCCCTGACACAGTTGTCAGAGATGATGCCTGAAGCAAGGAGGGAAGTGTGCGACTTACTGGGGTTGGGTGATGCTTCCTGAACATTTAGCACCCGAGCACAAGGGATTCACATCTCTTGTGCATGGCTGCTGTTAAGTCTTTCTGAGCCTTTTCAGTAAGTTCAAACTCATGGACCTTGATGCATTGATAAGCTAGATCTCCATTCTGGACATGCAGGAAGAAAATTACAGCTGCCATTTTCAAGATGTACAAGTGTTCTGTGATCAAGGGACTTATTACCAAAGTTTGTCTGTACCCACAGTCATATTTATTGTGCTTCCATTCAACTGTAAATTTCCACCAAGGTGGACCACTGAGTCGCAACTTGACTTCATTCCAATAATAAGCACTCACATCATTTGCAATAAAGGGGGGGGGGCATACGTTTTCAAGCCTTTATAGTAGAAGTGGTTCACCTTTTGTCAGCCCCCTAGGTAGTACCTCAACCATAGTCGTTTGCGTGTCTTTGGTCCCCATAGCTCAAAGATACTTTTGGTAACATCCAGTTAGCAGAATGTGGTAGCAGATGTTCATAAGCACATGTTATCTGCGAAGCCTAGCAAAAGGCTTTAGGATGGTTCTTTTTCTTCCGTGACCCTACCAAAATATACACTTGGAGGCTGTACTAATGTCATGTAAAACACCCTTTTGGCATACATTAAGATTATGAAAGACCACTGTAGATAAGATGAAATGCACTATTCTTGCTTTTCAAATAGAAATGACACTTTTCATGCGAGTCTCTGGTCTGCAAATAAAATATGACAACAATTAAGCTATTGTTGGCCTTTTACCAACTGTGTATCTGATGGCAGCACTTTATCTGTGAATAACTACGAAAACAACTAAAGGCAACATAACAAAAAAAAATTGGTTTGAAAGATGAAGTGGATTGAGATCTGTTCTCATTCCTGCTGAAGTTTATACAGAACTATTAGTTATGCCTCAGCAAGCAAGTTGCAGTTGGCAAGATGCCTCAACTTGTCAAGCTGGAGTAACAGTCTTAAAGGTGACACATTTTCAAAGTCTTAAGGTATTAGCATGTTACAGAGATTAGGGCGGTGGCACCTGCAAACCAGTCACCTAATAAATTTGGAGCAACAATCTTCTTACTGCAGAACTTATCAACGAAGATGATTAAGATAAGAAAAGAATTTCAAATTTTGAACCCATACCAGAGATGTTTTGTGGGTAAGCGTAACCTGCAATACTTATTTCTTATCATGGTTCTTCCTCATTCTTTATGAAGCCCTACTAACCTATCCACTTACTTGGATAGAATCACCAATAGCCATGTACTTACCAGTTTGACACCTAGGAATACATTGATGCATAACCTATTGCTCTTGTTGGCTTAGCATGTATTAAGTTAGTTTGCCCGCTTAGAGGTTTTTCCTTAACTTGGTCGAGTAATGGTATCTAGGATTGTAGATGAAGAGGATGGGATGAGACTCAGAATAGTGGTTGTTGTTGCTCCTTTATGCTCGTGTTGTTTATATGGTTTTACACATGGCTGAGCGTTATGGCGTTTTTGTGTCTTCTCTTCCCATATTATTTATTCTCAGCCCCATTCTGCTTCGGTACTATAACCTGCACCAGGAAAATTATCTAGCAGATTCTGAAAGGTGTTCACTGTCACATTGTCTTAGGCAGAACAAATGGCAATTGCCATTTTCAATGACAGATTATGGTTAGCCTTTTGAAGATTTCCCTCTTCGGTGTTCAACGTCACAGACACTCGTGTGACATGTCACGACAGCAGGGACATGTATATAGATGACAGAAATTTGCTTTCCATGTCTAAATCCTGTTGCTGTAAAGATATTTATTCTCAGGCTGATGGTAAGAAGAATGGTTTCCCACTTCTTTGATGAAATGCAGTTGACTCCACCCATATTTAGTTGTAAGTTGGGTGGTGAGTGTTGCTGGAAAAGCGAACTATACTGAATATACATGGTCCATCTGATGGTTTCAAGTTTTAGAGAGCACGGTCTGTGTTTATCGATCTGATTATCTCTGCTTTACTAGTTGGTGGGGAGTGCCTGACCTTTTATTTGATGAGCAATCAAATTCCCCCTACTGATTATAAAAAGCAGACGTCTCCTGAGAAGATGCTGAAACGTATTTATAATCCGATGGAGCCCTTCAGCCAGGTGAAGTGTCCATCCTGTTGCTAGTGTATAACCCCCTGCTATGCAAGCAGCGGAGGTTGACCATACGGTCTGGCTTTCGACCATGCCCTGCATCCAAACATCTGTTCATGGTCCGCAGGGCCTGGCCTTGTATTTTTATTGTAAGTTGGTGCCGCTGTGGTGACACATGGCCAATTATAAACTTTAAATATTTTTTTCATTGATGTATATTTTTTTCTAGTGATCTTTCTTCTTCTCATTTGAAATTCATGTTTTTCATACCATGCAATATAAGAGTAAAGATTTTAACATGGATTGTTTTCCTGCTGCCTTGCTCCAGAACTTCTACAGGAATATTTTGCAGTCTTTCTGTTGTCTTTGCTTCAGGTGAATGGGTTTTCATTGTCTGTTCCTTCTGGAACATCAAGGGCTCCTTCTCCTACTTTGTCTTCAGGTGTTGTCATGTCCGATATTCTAAAGGATTACAGAGTTTTCTGCCCTTGCCTAATATTTGGTCCGGGGTCTTGCAGGTGACTCATTGCATTCTGTGTTTTCCTCACAAAATGCCTATTGTTGCTGTGGAACAGACTCTTTCTGATGTGGTGGAATTGGATATATGGCAGTTTTAGCCAATGTAAATCTGAGAATGCTGGTAAACTTGCTAAAATGTTAGCAGACTTTAGAGGAAGTCCTGCCCTCTTTTCTAAGGGTGTGGGGTCCATGGACTGATTCGAGTTTGCGGATCCAGCACATTGTTATAAAGTTTCAGTTCACCTTAAAATGAAATCTGATCCGAGCCCACTTCTAAACCACAAATTTAATGAAGTTATCATGTACTCTATAATATTTCATACTGCGACCAAATGTGTCCATAATTCTCAAGTTTAATATCAAGGCAGTTGACTCATGACACACCCAAATAGTGAGTATAGACTTTGAATTCTGTGCAGGGTCCTCATAATATGGTGAGAACAAAACAGAGGTCCAGTTAGTGAACTCTCATCAGAATCTGCAAACTACGCAGTGGGGCCCAACGTGGGTCCACAAGTTTAATAATTCTCAAACTTTCCACAGAGACTCAACAAACTACAAAAGGAGACCAAACATGCATCCTGGGGCTTCATAGCCCTTGAGCATGGGTCTGAGTCTGTGAACATAGAGGCAGATCTGCAGGAGTCTGTCCCTTTCAGGGTTTGCAAACTCTATGCCGAGTTCTCAGACCCCACGCTACAAATAGGCATATTATACGTATATTTATTTTAATTTTCATTATTTAAACTTTTGAATACCCCACCCCCCCACCCCAAGGCGTAAGGGGTTAGGGTGTGCTATAAAACATTCCTTTTGTGGTTTTACCCCATCAAAACATGAGGATCATAATCTGGGTCTTAAAATTTGCGGCCACTGGAGAAAATCTTTTCTCTGAGCGTGCCAATTACTTTTTTTGGTCCGAAAAAGCAGTTCTGAGATTGTGGACCCAAAAATGATCAAAGAAAAACCTCCTTCATATAGCAGAGAGTAATCTTTCCTTTGGGATTTAAAATGGGGAAATGCTATTATTTTGACCCTCCACGAAGGATCTGACCGAATCTTGCCCGAAAAATCTAAACTGGATTTTTAAAACATTTTATTGGTAATCTTCATACAGTGACAGAGTTACAAGCAATAAAAACAACTTTTCAGTGGAAGCTGTCAACTATCAACTACAAAGATGCTTTCGCCGACTGTAATATGCATTATGTGGTATAGGTACGTCATGGTCACAAGCCACAAAAGGCAGGGTAAGCACTCGTCAGTTGTTTGCTCAAGGTCTGAAAAAAACATTGGCGACATTAAGTGGCTCTGGCATGGTCAGGGTACTCCATCAGTCACAGAATTAATGTATTTTTCAAGTCCCTTGTGTGACATCCTCTCTTAGCATGGCTTTCAATTTCACACCTAAACTGATGATATTCTGCTTAAAAAAACATTTGGATGGTAACAGGTATCAGATTATTCTCAATTCTGTTTTTTGTAAGGACTTTCAAAGCTGGATGAGTAACCATTCCAAAACAGAGTTTGCTTTGTGCCTCCCATCAATCTATGTTTCCGCATTAGTTAAGAATAATTTTTGTCAAGAGTACAAAGAGAAAGTAGTTGAGGTGTATCTGGACGATGTCCTGCCTTTTAATTGCCTGTATAATACAGTTTTTGTCTCATCAACCCAATCCTCAAGCTTTTTTGCACATAGAAGACCACCTTTTTTTGCTAAAGTCTGATAATGATGGCCCAGGCTATTACAGATGTCTAAGGGGATTATTGCAATGCCTTCTAGGCAGGCTTGCCCCCAAATATAAAGTATCATTGCCATCTAATTCAGAGCCAGACTGCTTATATTGTCAATAGAATTAGTATCGAGGATGCCTATGTCCCCTGCATTAACTCTGATTTTTTTTAAAAACTTTTTTTTATTTATTCATGAAACATAGCATGGATGAAGCCAGATTAAAAACAGAGGACTTTGCATGTAGGAAGAAAAATGGTCATGACGAAGTTTATCCATAGTGATAACAAAACACAGAGGGCATATTAGCATTAGTAATGGTCCAGTATATAAATGTGATCTTTTAGATAGGATCCAACTAGGTGGTTTTTCATATTTGTCCTAAATGATAGTATTGTAATTGCATTTATATAGTGTTTACTACCCCTGCCGAAGCACTGAAGCACTTTATGGTGAATAGTACACTATTGCGGAACCCAAGGGTAGGGATTTTAATGGTTTTTGGTTAGTGACTTTGGTCTTGTGCTCTGACTAAACACTTACATGCATTATCTCAGTTTGTGGTAGAATCAGTGAGAGTTAGATGTCTTAGCTAGGGGGAGGAGGAGGATGTGTTCATGTGAATGAGGGGGCGGGGTGATTAGAAGCTCCCTCTAGGGTTTTAGATGTCATTGCTTGCAAGGGGCTTCAGGTGTATGTTTGTGCAAATCATTGGTGTGGTGAATAGATAGGGTAGCGGAAGCCTGAAAGTTTGACAGATTGCAGGCGAATGGCTACATATTTGTGAGAAGAAAGGGTTATGGGCTGTTGGTTGAGACGGACAGTTCACTCAAGTACATGCGGAAAAGTAAGTCAGAGGGCACACAGCTTTGTGTAGGAGTTAAAGTAGGACATGCAGTTTGGAAAAGGAGTCCAATAAAGGGATCTGAATATGCATAAGACTGAAGATATTCAGTGGTTATAAATCAGTCCTTTTTGTTTGTGCGGTGATTACGCGATGTATCGGCCATAAGCTTATTGATTTTATACAATATTGGTCACTGAAACTATGAAAAGCTGAATATTTGCATGCTTGATTTAATTTTATGCACAGTTTTACTAGGCAGTAGGTAAATAGGAGTGATGGGAAGGTCTCAGCAGGTAGGATTGATTGAGTTCTTGCATAAGATTTTCTTAAGTTGGCCAGCGCTTCTGATTATAGGTTTAGCAGTATTTATTCTTGTTGCATGTCCCATTTTGTAGAAGATGATGTGTCGGGTAACTCATGATAATCAGGTTGGGAATAGGCTGATTTTAACCATTCTTTTAAATTCCACATGGTTGCCAGTGACTCGGGTTTTTTTTCTAGGGTTGAATTGCATAATTTGGCAGTCTTTACAGGGACAGCTTTCTTTTGTAAGGTGAAATGATTAATTGCAGTGCTAGTCTGTAATGTATTTGTTTGATTTTCATCCAGAGGAATTCAGATCCTTTGTGTTATTGTCTTCTGATTCTTACAAAATAGTTAAAATAGTTAAGCAGTGCCTTCATGGCAGGAGAAATGTGTGTGTGTGTGTGTGTCTTTAAATGAAAAAGTAATCACATGGCTGTGTTCTTAATTCCCTGGAGAGCCTCCTTATGGCTAAGATAAGAATCCATCCTGTGATACTGACCATTTACCTAATCTACATTTTAGGGGATGAGTGATAATGTTGCCTGAACCTTTTGTGAAAATCCAAGTTGGGGAAAAATGCAACAGAATGTCCTCTTAGAGTAGAAGGCTGACGTAGTTAGTTTGTCCATTTTGGAGTTCATCCATTGGACTACAGCTTTGATGTAGTTTTTAGTATAGTGTTTTGTGTGTATTTGTGGTTTTCCACTTTAAATATGATTTTTGTGTCATCTGCATGATTGCAGCAGATAAGGTCCACACCGATCCTTAGCTCTAGTGTTAGTTTTATTGTGTGCATTAAAGGGGAGAGTTGGTAGATCCTTGTGGACCTCCTCTTCCTTTTGGATGATATCTCATCATGTTAACTCTGTCATCGGTGTCGGAGGAGTTCAAAGCAAGTATTATACAACCAGCACCTATTTCTTTGAGTCTGTGAATTAAGGTTTGAAGGTGAACTGTTTTGAAAGCTGCAGAGCAATTCTGGGCAAGTGCTACTGCACCGTTTTGTTTACAGTTTATTTTAGGTCATTCCGTATTTGGATTCAAGTAGACACTTTGGATCCTCCCAGGTGGAATCCTGTTAGCTAGTCAGCCTGAGAGTAAGGGGGTGTCCTCTTAGAATTGAGAAATCTGGTGATGTGATGCTCTTTCAAAGAGTTTGCTAAGGAAGGTCCATAAGAAATTGGTCTATACATAATAGGGTTTTCTGAATCCAGGTTGTTTTTCATGATTAATGGTCATATATTCTTTCTTAAAATCCTGTAGAAGGTTTCCTGTGGGCAGAACATTATTGAATTATATTCAATGTTGGCATAACCACAGATGTTGAAAGTTTAATTTTTAAAAAATATTTGTGAGGGGCATGAGTCCGAAGGGCAGCCAGCTGATCTTGTGGCTTTCACAATGTCCAGAAATGTTGTTACTTCTCAGAAGAATGGTAGCGATGCATGTATTTACTGAAGTGGCTTCTCCGTCTGACAGATGAATCTTTTGTATGCTAGATATTGAGGTTAAGGATTTTGCTTTGGTGGTAATGAGTCACGAGTTTGTTGCAGAAGTCATGAGAGTTAGGGATAGTTAGTTGTTTGAGTGCCTTCAGGATTTTGGAATTCCAAAAGTAGTTTATGGGAGGCCCTTGGTTTGGCATTGCAGACCCTGACTGAATTGTAGATTTTCTTTGTATTGTTAATGAATATTTTACACATTCTGATGTGTTTGTGGTGATCCATTTTGTCAAGAGGATTCTTTGATTTTTGCCAGTTCCATGGAAGTGTTGAGGTTTATAGTCTACAAAGCTAATATTCTTAGGCAAGTTGTTACAAAGTCTTGAAGTCATGCTTGAGAAGGTGCAATGCAGTGTTCTGATTCTTCTTACTTTCGGGATTTCTAGGATGAGATGCAGTATGCTTCTGGTGCTTCTGTACTCCATTAACTGTTGTGGAGACAAGCTTGTCTTGTGCCATTTTTCTTCTTAAGCCGGTCTATTTGTTTCTGTTTAGCACAGTGTGGTAAACAAAACAGGCTGATTCTCAACATCTGCCATGACCTCTCCATTTATAGTTCAAAGGGACCACAGGAGACTCCCAAGATAGTTGTAATTTCAAGTCCTAAGTTAAACTATTGGGCACATAACACATTGTATCTCATTCTTTCCATGATGGGGGCTGGACTCGGGAGTAAGAAACTGCCAATGCTAGCAGTCAAGACTTGCCATGCTAGTAGGATTTCCTTTACTCAAACTTTTACCTTTTGTCTGGATGTCCCATAGACTGAGTGATAACTGATCACTTAATACAAATATGTATGCTTTTTCCACTATGCTGGTTTCTGAGTCTCTGGTTACTTTAAATATCCTGTAGTTCATAGATTCTCAAACTATCTGGTAAATTTGTTAAACTTGGTATCTGCTCTACCTCAAACGCCCTGGCTTAGTTTTTCACGACTTGAAGACATAGTAAGCACTACTTGCTCTCCGTTTGCTATTTTTGACTAATGCATGGAGTAAAATGAGCGATTTAAAGTCTGGTACTTTAAAAACATACTTTTTATGTATAAAGATGTTTTTTATAACAGACTTCAAAAGAAGAAAGAAATTCAGTTGCTTATTCCTACTTTTTATATATGCCGATGGTTTTAAAGCGCAGACTTCAGCAGAGGGAAGAAAGTCATTTTACATTGGAACACGATCTTGAAACTGTATCAAAATGCTGCATGTTAACAGAGGGGTGGGTTGAGAGTTGTAAGATGTCGGGTGAAATGGAATACATGACTGTTGAGAGGACCTTGTGATAGATGAAATATTGCTGAGGGCAATAGGGGCTGTATTACAGAAAGGCGCATTTTCATTGATTGCGCAGGGCAAACCTTTTAAAAGGTGTCCATCTCACACAATGAAAATGCACCCTATTACTATGAATGTGCTGCCCCCAGGGCAGCCACGAACTTGCGCTGCCCTGTGGGCAGCGCATTCAGGTGAAAACTGAGCAGCTGCTTTAAAGCCGCTCCGTGTTCTCACAATGCAGGCAGCAACCCGCCTGCACTTTGAAAGGGAATTAGAGATCCCATTGCAGGCAGGTGCAGTCAGTGATGGCACTCACCTGCAAGGGGATGTCTGGAGGTAGCATAGGACCCCCGTTACCCCCTGCAGAGTGCTGCTCTCAGGTGGCACACGGCCTTTCGCCGCCTTACGGCTTCTTTGCCTCTGCGCCTGTGTCTGTAATATGGTGCAGGCGGAGAGGCAAAGGAATTCCCTCATTTGCATAGGGCACGCCCGCATGCAAATGAGGGAGCGTCCCATGCAGATAGCGCTCTGCGCTTTATGTACGCCAACGCTATTTGTATTACAGGAGGGGCTGCACAAGCGTCTGCAGTTGCTTCTGTAATACCAATGTGCCCCGGGCTGCGCATAGCGGGCGCAAACGCCCGTTGCGCCCACAGGGCACTCTCTGTAATACGCCCCTTGTGTTACTCATACTCAGTTTTTTGACTCTCGAAGGATAAAAAATCAGATTACGCCCTTCTGATGTTATATTTTGTGCCCTGGTGGTCATGATCAGTGATCAGCAACGAGCCCTTACCTCACGTAGTCGTGGTGGTTCTGAAGCATGGCGCTATACGAAAGCAAAAATACTTATGAAACAGCGTTACTATAGTAACCTAAACAGTAATCGTCTGCATGCACTAATCTAAGTCTCATACCCATCAATACTCAGACACAAATTTAATTTAAACAGCTGTTAATTTTATAGATTGATCATTATCTGGTTAACGTTGCCAACAAGAATACATTGCATTTATCAGGTGTTTTGAAAAAGTGGCCAACATTCAGTTTAAAAATGCATTGAAGGCAGGAAAACATCTTACAAAGACCAAAAGCTTAAAAGGCGGACTAATGGTCCTGCACCTCACGCCAGTTTCCCAAATTCAAACGTCCTGCGCACTGAAACCCCAGCACCAGCCGTTACGTGATGCCTCTGTGTCCCAGATCCTGAAGAATGCAGCTACAAGTGGGTGTGCGCCAGGTAAAGAAGTCCAAGATACTTTTGTAGTTTGGATAGTCTTTATTTCCAAGTAATTTTTTCAAATGTTAATGACACATTAGGCTCAGCCAACACGTTTCGTTCTCTCACCGAGAACTTCATCACATATGGGCTTAAATAAAGTATAGCAATGGTTCAACAATGACAAGTCTGTGTGTTCCAGTATGAGTGCTCCAGTGTAATAGGCTGGATACACAAGGGAATTCCCAGGGCAAGGTAGTGCCCGACAACGAAGATCCGTAGAATCAGTCCAAGCGCGACGGTCCGGGTGCGCTTTGACTGATTCTATGGATCTTCGTTGTCGGGCACTACCTTGCCCTGGGAATGCCCTACTACAAAAGTATCTTGGACTTCTTTACCTGGCGCACACCCACTTGTAGCTACAGGCAGCAAAACATCTCTCTTCTCATATTAGCAATAGTGGCCTACATGGCAGCAAAACATTCAACCAAAGGGTGTGAAATTCACATTTGAATTCTATAAAGAACTTCACACCAATAATTTGGATGTATGCAGTAAACAGAACAGTATGGTAACTCGTTAACATTTAGGCATTTACATCCTTACCAACTCGTGACGTGGATAAACTAAGCACTCTGCAGTGCATACTTATAGGATTATTGAAACCAGAGTACAAATACATTTCAGGCTAAATGCTCTGCTCACGTGGGAGGACCGGAGAGCGGGAGAATCACGGAACATATTTGAGCAAACCATGGAGTTTAAAAGGCTCTAACCAAAGCATCAGTCACAATTACACATCTCCAGTAAAGGGCAATCTACAATGATCTCTCATTCATCTGCAATACCGTTTCAAGCAAAAATTTTATGGATAGCAAGAGTGTGACATTACCCATAGGCAACATAGCAGTTAAGTTTAAAAGATTGTGCCATTATATGGTAGGCGGAGACAAATATATCCTATCTGCTAGTTATGTGATTATCGAAAGCACAAATACCTATTAACAAGCCAAGTATGAAAACATGAACTGTACATATTTACAAAGGAGTGGGCTGGTTAGCATTTGCATCTTTACAGTTGTAGTAGATGAGTTTTCATTTTGTTGAACTCCTGGTAGTAGTGGATAGCCCAAATGTTGGTCGGAAGGGAGTTCCAGTTTAAAGAGGCCTAGAAGGTAGACGGCAATGTACTTTGAGGCAGCCCAGGGTGGATTTGGTGATGGTAGACAATTCTGATTAACAATCTTAACTTTTGAGTTGGTGAATAGAGTAATAATGTGCCTAAAAGCAATTAAGGAGCAAGTTCCTTTATCAGTTTGAATGCTAGTATTAGAGGTTTGTATTTGGCCATGTGCTCGACTGTGAGCCAGTCCGGCTTGATTTTTGTATGCTGTGGTGTGGTATGCCTGTATTAGTAGTACAGTCTCCGGGTGTCAAGGTTTAGAAAATGTGTCTATTGGTGCTAAATATTAGTAATACCTTAGACTGATGCTTTAATGCCCTATCTCATTATTGCTTATCCAACATTCTTCAGGATCTTTTGTCTTAATTCGTCGTTGTCAATTCAACATGTTCATTTGCTCTTTCTAAAGGATCTGTTGTTGTGGCTGGTTCGGGGATTTGGAGGGTGTTCCACCTAGTTTTGTCTACCCTGCTTACTTTCCGAACTTTTTCACAGTTCTCATCAGCTTTAGGTGTTCTACTTAGTAGACAAAGCAATGCACGTCTCTTATCTCTGTTTACCTATTCTGCTGTCAAGATTAATTTTTCTTGCAAATTCTAGTACCTAGTCTTCAATTTTGACTTTTTGATCGTAGCCTCGTCCCGTTTAAAAGGTCACAATATGGTGAGGGAGCTGTCGTAGACCATCCCATCCTTCTGTCAAAAGTATTTGATAATTAAGCCGCACCACTCCCAACATTGTTTTTGAGTCTTTTGTGCAACTCCTTAATAGAAATATTGTATTTTTGATTAATTGTAAGGATAGTTTATCCAGTTCCAGTAAAGCATACCCTTTTTAAGACCTGATAATCTGCACCCTTCGATCAATAAATAAACTTTCACTTGAATTAATTATTTTTTTTGCCGAGTTCCGTTATTCACGTTTGTCTCCATACCCTTGGTATTCTCGTCCAGCATTAAATCGATTATGCTAATGTCTACATTACGTTGCTGTGCAGTGCAAAAATATGTCCAACCTTTTGTAACAAAACTGTAGTAAAACAGGCAAAACTTTCAGGTTTCTGATTACAAAGCCTTGGTGAATTGTCAATTTAAAGCAGGCTATGAGATTTAATAGCTCAAACACAAATAGATGGCTATAATCCCTTTGAAAAAGAATTGTGAAAGGCAACTTCCCTCAAATCTGTGGGTCAGGAATCCATCGGAGCAGAGGGGTTTGCTGCACTGTTGAAAGCAGTTTGCTAAAAGGAATATGAGAACTTTGAAGAAGCCCTGCTATTTGAAAGCAAGTAGTAATGGTAACCATCCTAGTCTCCTTTGTTTCTGAAGAAATACCTGGCTGGACATGTTTTTTATTTTGAGGAGAAAGGTATTCCGGCACTACACCAATCAAAACAGACTTAAACACACATTGATACCCAAAAATTAATATGAAGAACAGCACATGAACAAATGTGATTTATTTTATTCTCCTATGCATTAAACTTCTAATTGCTTTATATTTGATAAAAATAAAATGTCAAAGTATCGTTAACCTATTCATTAAAAAAATATCCTGTGGTATTTCAGTATTGAAAAAAGAATGTTGACCTTAACTTCCCAGTCTTTCCTTTAATGTCCCTTTGTCATGTAGGCTCATCATTGTGTGTGAAATCTCCACCAGAATAAATGTGGCGGAAAAGTTTGAGGCTTAAGTCACTCTAAAACGCTCTGTAACTCAGAAATTTGAATTCCACAGACTGTTTGACCAAATGTTCACTAAAGTAGGTAGCTTAGCCAGTCTCAAAGGCTTAAATTTATTTATTTTATTTTAATTTATTTTGAAGGTTTTATATAGCGCGAACAAGACCCTTGCGGCTATCGGAGCGCTTTACAGGGAGAATATAGGAAACAAACAGGCAAATAGTACATAACATAATGTTCCATACAAATCAGGAATCGTATAATGCTTATGAACATGGCTCAAGTGAATTTTTCCATGAGAAGAGATTTCACTTCCTTTTTGAAAGATGCAATAGAGGGATTCAGTCTCGTTTCTGGGGGCAGTGCATTCCAAATCCTGGGCGCCATCCCGAGAAGGCTCGGTTGTATGTTTTCTTCTTGATGAATCTTTGCTGGCACTTCTGGAGAATCTGTTGCCACATGAAGGCACCAATTTCTGTGCCATATAGCTAGGCGTGTTGTGATGTATGGCTTTATGTGTCAAACATGCGATTTGTAGATGAATTCTGGCTTCGAAAGGTAGCCAATTAAGGGATCTGAGGTCCGGGGAGATATGAGAGTTTCTTTTAGAGCCGGTAATAAGTCTAACTGCTGTGTTGATAGATGCTTTTAGAGGGGCAGTCGAGGATCTGGGAAGACCGCAAAGAGAGAGACTCCCATACTCCACTCTTGGGATAACTAGTGCTTGTACTGCCAGTTTGAAGTCCTTTGTGGGCAGGAAGGGTTTTAGTCTTCTCAGAGTGTTCATCTGAAAGTTTGCTCCTTTTGTTGCGACGCTGATGTGTTTCTGCATATTTAGGTTTTTGACGAGAGTTACTCCCAGCGATTTCGCTGAGTCGATAATAAGAGGTTGGCAGTTGAGTGCCGTTAGATGTTTCAGCCAGTCTTGAATAATGGTTGTTCGGGAGGGCGGAGCGATTAGGAGGAATTCGGTTTTGAAGGTATGTAGTTTTAGATGATTTTCATCTAAAAATCTGCAGAAGGCGCTGGGTGGGGTGTAATAAATACTTAAGCACCATGCAAAATAACTTGAGGCCCATACAAAAAGAGAGAAAAATATTAAAATATATTGTCTGAAAATCACCAAAAGGTGTGGGTAGAAAATTGGGGCGATCAGGATAAAATGAAACATAACTTCAAATAATTACGATAAAAAGTCATTAAACTGTATTAAAAGTTCCTTGACACGTTTAGTAAATGTTCAAAAATGGTAAGAGAAAAGTCATTAAAACCTCTTTAAACATCTGGGTCCTCCAGAGGGTCCGAACTGGTCAAGTTCTCAGGCTGCCTCAGGCAGGAGTTCTAAAATACCTGCGATGTGCTCAGGAGCTGTGTGATGAAGTTTCTTAGCCTTCAGGGATCTTCTGTAGGTGTCCTCAAACAGCCAAATGGGTCTGGGTGAAAGACGGACATCAGTGAGCTTAAACAGTAGTCATTTTACACTTTGGATTCCAGTCAGCAAAAAATGTATTACAAAATTCTTATTAATGCCAGTGCTTGTTATTTTCCCAAAACAGGGTGTGGGTGGACTTCACAGAGGAAGGGCAAGCTTTCTGTTGCTATTGAGGGCTCATGACCAAAAGTCCAAAATGCTGGTTTAACGGACTGCTTGCACCAGTCAGAGCAGGTAACCCCTAAAGTTTTACACCCTAAAAGATAACTCAACAGTATACCCACGGGTGGATGGGTCAGAGCACAGTGTTAAGCCTCAATTTCATGAGGCAGTGTCTCTCAAGACAAGGCACCAGATAGCATATCATAAATACAGTTAATTAAGTAGGGCAGACTAAACAAGTGAGTACTAGGGCAGATTTATAATATGTTATAAAAATGTATTGCATACGTCTTAAAGTGCAGTACAAGAAAATCCATAAAGCCAATTACATAAAGACTCTCAGAAATAGGGCAAATACAGAATAAAGAGTAAAATCAAAAACATTTGGAGTCTCAAATGAGCAGCAAAATCAATAAAAAAAAATCGGACAGCATACCTAGTAGTAACGGAAAAGTCTCAAACAAATTCTGGTTCACCACCAAAATCGAGGGTTTATACAGGAAACCTTCTCATAGAAAGTGCTAAAGAAGCATGGTGTAAGAAAAAGTTATAATTTCAGCAAATCAACGTACAGTTATATAAAACATAATATCGCCTTACGATCTCAGCACCATCCCACTGCATAAATATTGATTCAGTCTCTCTATGCTAATGTCATGCAGAGATAAGACAAATGAGTTACAAAACAGCCGTAAACTATTGTGAATGAGTACAGTACAATGAGCTAGCTGAAGGGACATTGGTGTTTGTAACATTACTGAGCTCACATTGGAAATTTTTCTTCAAGAACGTCAATGGAAATAAACATGATTGTTGTTGATCGTGTGCTGCAGTAATAAACAGTGAATATGCGGGGGGAGTTATCCATTTTGAACAAGATGGCATTGAGACCTAGCTGAGGCCTAGTTAACATAAGCCAGGAAAAAAAACACTTCAACATGTCAGAATGAATTCGTTTTGACTGCAATAGCATGAAATAAGTATGCACATACAACTTAGAGTGTGAATCCACACCTTGCACAATTTTATACATGCATAAAAACATTTACACCCCCCAGACTTGGAACTTTTGCAGTAAGCAGTCTTCCAAGTATCTTGCAGTCCAAACTTGAAGAAATATTCCAGTGCTTGAATCATGACGATAGTCCTGATTTCAGCCTTTATGATGAGTCTGTCAAGCACTGATTTCAGTAAGGTACAAGACAAATAAATGAATTTGTCCAAGGTTTTGCATTAACTTTTGAAATGCTGATTTATGATTATTGTAGATTTCTAATTTCACCCTCACTTAGATCTTTAGTAATACTTGTAGAGGAAAGGTTTGCAGGACTTCAATTATTGCTGTCTAAAAGAACGTCTCATTTTTTTGCCTGAAAGATGGCTATTGGGAACCTTATTGTGAAATTGCTCACTCAACATTGGCCTGTTTGGTACAATAAATTGGCACCCAAGTACAAGAGGATGGGTTGCTGTTATCATTGAGTTTGAAATAAGCATTTGACTCCAACAGAGGCATTCACCCATCTTTCTGCATTGGGGGTTAATTATCCCTACTCCAGCTCTGTAATCCTAAAAGATGTGGATTGCCAACACATTATTTTTTGTGCTAGGTCCACTACAAAATCCTACTTGAGGCTGGTGAAAAATGTAAAGCATTACAAGCATACTGAACTTTATTTAAGGAGTTTACGTTTGGAAAACCTCCCGATGGTTTTAAATATGTTATTAATAGATCAGGTTGTCCACTTGAAGCCTCTCAAAATGTGCCTCAGGTTAACAGAATTAAGATACCATTACTACTTTATGCTGAAGACTCGATCGTCATGGCTGTTAGACAGAATCCTTTTCAGATAGATGCAATTGGATACTATGGGACTTAGTTCATTACAAACAATCTCAAGATCAACTGTTTTTCAGTGTATGATTTGGAGGCACACCAGAGTCCCAGTCCTATTCCGAACTGACCAACTCCAATTACTTCTTTTCTTCAATTTTTATTAATCTCCAAATGAGAATCAACTTCATATGTCAAATGTCTGCATCATTTGTATTCCATAATATAGTCAACATGCGTTTTCCAGTGTCTGCTGCTTAAATATTGTGGCCGTACTTTTTGGGTACAATGAATCTACCATAAAGATGTCTCTCTTAACTGGGGTTCTCAATTAAAATCAATTGCCATCGGTTTCCCAAATAGATATCCTATGATAAGTATTCATCATTACTCGATGGGACCAGGCTTCCATTATGCCATGCTTGGAGCTTCAAGGTCAGTCTTCCAAAATCCAAGAGCATCAACTGAGCTCCCCACCACCCCAAACAAAAGGGATGCTAACTAAAACACTTGTAATTAGCATCTCAGGCATTATTTACAACAAGTGAGTCCAAGTACTTGTGGGTCACTACGCCAGATACCCAAGTTGGAGTCACATAGACAAACTCCTGGCAAGAGCTGAAAGCATTTCCAAGAGCGTTGTGTTTGCAAAAATCTGGAAACATCGACCTCAAGTAAATCACTTGAGCAAATAATTCAAGCAAACACTGGGGCTAAACCTGGATATGGTGCTGAATTTTGGGGAGGTAGCATTAATAGCTCAGGAACAGGACGATTAGCACAGTGACTGCTGAAACAAGTGATATTCCTCCCCCCTCCCTCTCCGTATTCTCTCCATGGTTGATGCCCAGTGGATCCCTGTTGAGTGTCTATTGAGTCTAAAACGTTTTGCCAAGAAGCTCTTCAGCAGGTGAAATAATCTAGGAAATCTAATGTCATAGTCAGTGTGTCGTATCTTAATATTGTCAGTCTCTCTACTTCAGGGGAGCAGTTCGATGATAGTCTCAACATTAAAGTTGGTCTCAAAGCGGAAAGTTCTGTCCCAGCCCACTATGATAAAAAGTTAGGGATGGGAGCACTAGTGTCCTCAACTGTTTTTTTTCTTTCTTTCTCTGAGTAAAAGTGTGCCCTTTATATCGGCCCTGATAAAAAAGGCCATAGCACCTCTGGCCACCTACTGTTTTTTTGTTTTTTTTGTAGTTCTGTTGCAACAGAACACCTTGTACTTGGCCCTTTCAAACCCCGACCTCCCCAAATAAATGCATTCTTGGCTTGAAAGTTGGGTCTGGAGTCCCTGTGTTGGGTTTCCTACGTCTTTATTGGCTTTTCTCGTCTTCCTCGTTTGACTAAAAGTTTTTAGTTTGTTATGTGTTTTTTTAAAGAAACATAGAGCCTAAAGCAAAAAAGTATTGAACCTGTTCCTCATGGGAATAGTCTATCTCAAACTTTGGTCATCCCTCCACCCTTAAGCATACTGTTTTTTAGTTGGGAAAGTTGTGATTCACACTCCCCGAATCTCACTGACTAAGCTGCGCCCCTGCTTGCATCCACTACGTAAGATCTTGGAGGCTAGATAACAACGACCAGTTTTGTTTCTTCCTGACGTGTCCTATATAGTGGATGAAATGCTTTCTGGGACAATGAGCAACAGACTTTTTTGAAATGCCAAAACATTATCGAAGATGAGTGGCGGCTAGCTTGGAGTTAACTAGGCAATTATGAAGAATGATGTTGCTGAATGTCTGCTTCCAAGTGTTTACATTAGCCTGTTGTGAACGGTGAACGGTGACTAGATTGGTAGCTTACTGTGAACGAGGTTATAATTACCCATAAAGCCCACCAGAGTACATCTGAGCCATAGTACAACATCACTACATGTTTCATCTCTAAATATACTAGTTCTAGGCACAGCGCAGATTATTGTGCACAATTTAAAATACTCCGTAAAATACTGACGTGACGCTAACTGGCTGTTGCAGATGAAGGGTTTCAAACTTCCAAGAGTTTTACATTGACTGCCATTGAGTTGATAATTCCCTCTATTCACACACCTGGAGACGATTGAGTTTGATTTCCTCTATATAAATATGAATTATTGTTTACTTTATTATACATTTCTACATTTCAGTATTTTCCCCAAATGGCTTCTTCACACTACTCAGACTTGTTTGCTACTGCTTTTCTCAAGTTGGAATTAGGAGTAGAATAAGCAGGTTTTTAAGTTTTCTCTGAAGTGGATTCTTAGTCTCTCATGGAAGGGGGCTTCACAACAGTGAAGCATTAGCCAAAAAGGCTTTTCTCCGCTACGGACTGCTCCGTGCATCTTATTACTGTAAATGGGCTCTCATAGAAAACAGGTAATATGAATTTCTAGTTTGTGCTAGCACAATCTCTACCTTCTAAGATTGTGCAGAGTGTTTTGATACTTTCACCTAGCTGATCAAGCTTGGATATGTAGGAACAGTATGAGGAGCAGACACTGACCTGAGCTCCTAAGACTGTAGTAACCACAGGTTGAGGGCTTGCACACTGCAAAATCCCAAGCAGATGCAGGAAATTCAGCTCATACACACTAGGTTTAAACTCAACTATAATTATTTGCATCTGTAATCTTTCGTTTTACACATCACTAGATGGTAATAGCACACTGTAAAAAGAAGAAAAGAAAGTGCGCTGTGCCCTTCTAGATTAGGGAGTTCTCTAAGCAATTTGGAGTCACCTTTTAAGTGGCCAGTATGTTAATGCTCTTGCAAAAGTGACGTTGAAAATGGAGTAGATTTAAAGGACAATAAATGGAAAACAAGATGAGACGAAATGTTTCAGTTAAAATGTTTTCGTATAGGGAGAGTCTAACTATTATTTCCAGTTAAATTAAATGTATGCTTGGGCGTCAAATACTGGAATGGGATTACTTGTAATTGCCCTCTAAGTACTGCTTAACTCTCCATCCAGGCCCTGAGGCCTTGGCATGATACTCCCGAGAAAAACGCAGCTTGTGTCGGCATTTGTCAAATGCCATTCAGGAAATTTCCTTTTTAGTACGTTGCAATTAATATTTTTTTTATAGATGGAAAGAAAAATTCTTCTTAACTATAAAAGGCCCGATATCATTATTCTTGCTTACGCAGCTCTCCGCAGCTCTCCTGGGGATGGAGAAGGAGCACATGCAGCTTTCCAGTGCTCCCCGTGCAGCTTCTGCAATAACATTAAATAAGTAGATCGTAGCAGCAACATTGATAAAATGTACTATTACTTAATGTAAGCAAGAGCTCAGAATTCAAAAGTCATACCACAGAATGCAACAGCGCATTGTCGAGCCCCGTGCTTGTTTTAGTAAAAACAAAATACGTTGAAAAGACTGCAAAGCATAACATTACACAATTGAATGGGCCTCGGGTATGGGGTTCTGATCACTAGGAAATCATTTGCACTCTGTGGCACCCTCTCCCTGTTGTAGGAACTCCTCTAGGGGACTTTTTCTCAAGCGTAGTGTAGATTAGGCACAGAAGCAGTTTATTAGGTCTCTACTCATGTGGAATAAGTCGTAGTTCAGTACAACAGCGCGTACCCAAAATGGAATTGTATAATTTAAAGTCCGTGTTCCTGCTGCAGAGCATGGTCTGTACACCTAGGTCAATCTTTTGTGTGTGAGACCCAGTTATCTGCTTATTACTGCAGTCTTTCTGCACTGGCGGACTATTTCCTGGCCGGCACTCTCATTTGTTGTGACGTCACTGACAAATTCCAGAGAGGGTACCTGAAACCACTGGCTAAGTTTTAGAACTGGGATGAATCTCTTTCAAATGTCATTTTCTGGCTGTCCCTCAGACCGTCTTTGTGCATAGTGATTGCTCTTGCAGCAGGTTGCAATTGGGCCGACTCCAAGCAGGGACATTCAAATCTAGGTCCCAGTGAACTGGGAGATCTGTGCACCTAGCTGTCATCAGACTTCTTAAAGCAGTAATCCGGACCAGACAGAAGGGCATGTCCTGCCTCAAAACTTCCTCTCCTTGAACAACAGAAACTGCAGTGCAACCCTCACCCCTACCCTACCATCTACCAAATGGAAGTGCGAGGAAGAAGTAAGCATCCTTTTGCTAACAAGGTCCTTATTGGATTTCTAAAGGTAGCCCGGTCCCCATTTCCCCTCATTACAGGGAAAGCTGCACCACCCTCCATCTTGTCCTACTAACGTACTTGTGCTACGCGCTCAGCACTCGATTCGCACACTGAATGTCAGCACAAGGTTCTGGGATTCTCATAACAGTGGAACTTTACATTTGAGTGATCAATAGGCTCTCCTTTCAAACTGTTGATTAACAAAACTAGTTAAGCTGCCACCACCATTTTCCATGATCAACCCAGGGCATGGACAGTAGCTCTATTATTACCATTGTGAGGATATGCTTTGTGCATTCCTCCAGGTTGCAGAAAAGGTTCTCGACTGTGCACTATCAGGAACAGGCCCAAGCAGACCCCCCAGGATCTTGTGGCTTTAGGTGGCAAATTTCGTGGCCAAAAAAAGCAACATTTGTGGCCCAAAACCTCAAAATTTGCTGTATTTTTGCAGTGGGCAAAATATGTGCCCGGCACAAAAATACTGCTTTCAAATGTGCTTTCAAATGTCCTGCAGTGTCTGCAGGGGGCACACAAAGGTGTGAGGCGGCATGCAGGCTAATTACTCAGGAGGGGGCGAGGTGCATTTCAAAAGCAGGCGACAGAGGAATTTACCACCTGCTTGTTGCTTCCCCTCCCTTTAATGGCTCAGTGGCAGGACAGAGCCAGTAAAGAGAGGGTGAATGGCATGCATATTTTGCGGGCACTTTTGTAAAAATCACAGCGTTTTTTACAAAAGTGCTCATTTCGCGATTTTTTGCAAATTGCGAAATCCTGAGGGGTCTGCCCAAGCCTCTGCGTACATGCTAAATTAATGTTTTGTCAGGGCCCAAAAGAAAATTAAAAATGCCAGTTTCACATACAATCAGGAACTCAGGTCAGGGGTACACAACAGTTTATGGCCCCTCTGTCAATATACATTAGCAGACCATTGTCCATTAGGGGTATGGCTTTCCATAGCAGTCCGTCGTACAATAGAAGCACAGTTCTCTAAATAGTGGCACTTTTTTTTTTATCATAGTAGCATGGCTCTTCCATTTGATCCCATTGTATCTCTCTATGAGATGACTTCGATTTACATACAACATCCATGTGTTCTGTTAGTTTCTGATAACCGCTCTACTAAAAAATTAGCTCCCATTTCTTCTCTAAAAGCTCTGATCTCCACAGAGTGGCTCTTCTGTCTTAACAAGCCCCCCTCTTCCCCTATAAAGTAGTCTGTCATCATCTTGTCTCACTGTTTGTTAACTCTCACTGCACTCCAAGATGGAGTGAAATTTAATTAGATGACACCCGTGTTTTAGGCAGTCTCCTTTTTCGCAATGCAGTAAAAACCTTCCTTACATTTTTCTGCATTTGGTTATGATATTCCTTTTTTGTGGTCTATTATGAAGAACCATAAGCTGTGCCTTAGCATTAATTCATTTTCTCACACTTCTTGATTTTCTGATGCATGCTACCTGGCATTGCATGTACAATAGTGGGTTTCACTGCATGCTGTATACTTTAGATAATTACTTATTGTCCAGCAGCTGAATATTGATGCCCTTTTCACTAAGCCATTACGTGCCCGACAAATAGAAGATGGAATATACATAGATTGGTGCCTTCTCTGCTAACCGGTATTTGTACCCGCATAACTGGGTCCCATCATTTACTTTCATCTTGAAGCATTGACCATCAAGCGGAAATCCAGTGGTGTGTTTATTAGGTCGAATTACAATCATTTGATCAGTTTTCTGGATGCTCTATTGAGGCATAAAAAAGTCGGTGTTTGGGAGACGACTACCCACAACATATTTGAAGAATAGCACATGCATTGACCCTTATTTTACAAAGATTGAGAGTCAGATGAAAAATGTAATGATCTTACCAAATGGGCTTAATTCAGCCAGTGGAATGGTGGTTTTGATAATTACATTAACTTAGTATATGGCATTACCTCCAGAGCATGTACATGCTTTAAAAATTTTGAAATAGCATTTCTTTCCTAGCTCTTATAGTATCTACTTCAGCAGAAGGGAAGGCACGTTGGTCCTTTTTGGATTTGATTTGTTACCTGCAGATTACACTTGCATCTTGGAAGCAGACTAAGTTCACAGGGCTATTCTGTTGGGCATACGTGTCTTAAATCAAAGGCTCTGGCTAGCATGAGGAGCCACGTCCACCCAACTTAGTTTTTCCACTTTTGATCACTCTGTGTTTTTCTTCTGTGCAGATGAGAAAAAGAATATCGAAATTCTGTAGCTACAGGCCTAAATTTGGAACTGTATTCATCAAATAAAGTCTTGTGAGACAGTTCGTGGGTGTGGACTTATTCCAGTATATCTGAAAATATTGACTTTAATACCTGCAAATGTCCCTTGTAAGCTACTAGGGAATATACATTCATGGCTCCCTCACCATCATTTTTTTTGGGGGGGTATGGCAGAAGCCAACACATTTTGATTGTACTAAACAAACTCACTCTCACACTCATTTATTATAGGTGCTTTTAGCTAGCCCCTTTATAATGCAAAAGGCATTGACTAACCCAGAGGGCTGGAAAAGAAACAAGCTTTTGCTTTCCAGTGCTTGTTTTATTTGTTGCTTTATCTTTGCAAAAGACAGTCGTATGCACACCTGTCTGCAGCTCCTCCCCATCCTTTTAGATAGGAGTCTCCAACTGGAGTTGTTTGGCAATATTTTCTCTACATATAACTCAACCCACTCAGGAAGCATTTCTGCCTCGCAACTGGCGAGTTGTAGCTTGAGCGCCTGTGCACAGTACGAAGGAAGCACAAAGGTCAATTATTCAAGGACATTTTAACCTGGTAGCCATTTCAAATCCTCTAATGGCACGTTGGGTCGGCAGACTTCTGAGCCTGTCAGGTTACCAGCATGGGAAAATGGTTTTGTAAATCGTGTAGGCTTCAAAGATTACACTCGCTGTGGCCTGGTTGCCATTTACATCGCACTTTTTCATAAAACGCACACTAGTGTATCAGTGCCATAGGTTTCATGGGCTCAGTGGTGCAGCAACAGGCTTGATTCCCAACAGTCTCTCAGTAGACTAAGGCGGACTTCTGTTTTTTATTTCACTCCTTAAACCTTCAGCGTCTGAGGGACGTGAATGCCTGTGTTGCTGTGCCTTGACTTGATAAGCCACCGACTTTGATTTGCCCATGGAAAATCGGGGACTGCGCTATCTGTTCCCCCTGCCACGCAGGACTGCTCAGAGGGAGCTATGGAACCTTTGCCGTGTTGGTTGCTAACAGTTGCTGCCAGTACTTTCCTCCGTGATAATTAATAAAATGGGCCAATTTCTGCTGCAGACTTCTGAGCTGATTTCTGGTTTGTTGACAAGGCGCTTCAAAGAGTCGAGTCCGAATAATACAAACGTTATGTGTGTTTTTATTGAGCTGTGATGATTAAAAGCCTGCAAACGAAACTGATATCGCTGGGTTTAATTTTGTAGATGTTGGAGAAGGGTGAGGAATGGTTTTGCGAAGCTGACTTTTTTAGATCAAGATGTAATACTGCGTTGTCGCCGTAGCCATTTAAGCAGAAACTGCTGTCTGGCGTTTCTTAAAATATGCACTCGACATTATCAACAAAACTCCAGGCGCCTCCTTTAAAAGCCAAAACACATTCTTGTCTTTAAAAAAGACAGACTAGATTTCCAGAAATGCTTACAGTTTATGCTCTTGCATGAGCAGCCAAGCACAGATAACAGAAAAAAACGGTATGTTCTCAAATAGACTGTTTTTCTTTTGGTGTGAGATGACGGGATTAGATGCGTCCTCTTCTTTAGAGGTCTCGTTCTCAGGACATGTAGGAGCAGCCTAAGCCAAAGTCATCCCTGACGTAGAAACGGGATTGTGCTAGAGATGGTAACTGCTGGCCCAGGTCTTAACACTTTGGAGTCCAAGTGCCGCACAGCCATTGCAAAGTATAGGGATTTTCCTTCAGATCTAAACAGTGAGGTTGTCTGCATTTGTTCCAGACGCTTGTCTAGCAGGCCCTTTACCCTGTTCAATAGTTTGATTAACCTATGCTTGCAAGACCTGCTAAGATATGTTGTGTTTCAGGGATAGGTGCACTAGAGCTATATATCTTTCTGAATATGAAGTTCTCAAGGACTAGGAAATGCTCAAGAGGGAAGTTAAAATCAAGCTTTCGGTTCCTTTACGAGTAGATCCCTGAAGAGCCGTGCTTCCAAGAGTACATCAAAGGCCCTGTGCATCAAAGCTCCTTTGCTTTATAGGAAGCTCTACAACCTTCCTTGTGCTTAACTGTAGATGGTCACTGTTCTAAAGTCACATATTCTCATCTTTCTGCTGTTGAGTCTTCCTTTAATCTGGCGTGCTACAACCATTGTTATTTCAACTAAATCTGCATGAATGAATGAATGAATTTGTACTTGTAAAGCGCACTGCTACCCTGAGGCTTCCTGGCGCTGAACGCATACCGCTGTGGAACCCTTCCTGGCTTTTCCCTGTGAAATGTCCACTCCTGGGCACCCCCAAGGTGAAGCCAGGCATCCCAGCGCTGGTGGGGCCGTTGTGGAGATTAAGCAAGCTATTGCCCAGAGTTGCAGAGTGGGACCCATGATTAGAATAGGCACCGAGGCGAGAATTATCAGGTCTGAGGAAGTTGAGCCCAAGACCCGCCGAGGCGGGAATTGAACCCTGGTCCCAGGCCAGATCTCTGCATCAGGGTCTGCCGCTCTAACCATTGAGCCACACTTCTCCACACTATATTGTTTAACAAAACTGATCAGTCTGACCTGTGATCACGTTGTGATATTATGATGGGTAGGACTCTACTTGAAAGAGGGTATGGTGTTCGGCTGAAGCTGTAGAAAGATGATTTCTCAACATCCAGGCCATTAATTAAATGTCTGTTATTTTCTCAAATTCTCTATCTATGAATTAATGATTATGCATCATATTGTCCTCAGTTGTCCTCTTAACCAGTGCTAAATAAGGTTATTCAATAAGGCAAAGACCTAATTCTAGGTCTACCATAAAATAAAGCCGTTGATTAATGTATAGAAATATATACATACTTAAATGCAAACATGTATATACACGCCCATGGCGGTTACGTATTTATTGTGTTGAGTGTGCCCTTGGTGGTTTCCTTCTTTACCTCTCCCCTCTAAGTTACTTTCACCATTACTCTGTTGTCTCCTTTGCTGTTAATATTCTGCATCAGTCCTAGCTCCACTATGTCATCACTATAGGTGGCTGGGTTGGCAAATGAGTTACACCACATAGTGTCACTTCAGTACACTGCCATTCTCATGCCAACCACTTCATAAACGAGGCACGATGGGAACCAATCATCTGTTCGTGTATGGAACCAGTAATCACTTCATTTGATGACAGTATGCAAGTTCTCTGCTAGATTTTGTAAAGCAAACGTTTGAGTTCTCATTTCTGAAAAGAACATGTTCTAGCTAATTCTGGCTTCTAAACAAACCTGTAAAGAAATAATGTATTCCAGATTTTGGCATTGTTGGGAAGGTGGCAGCTGCAGTAGAATCGAAAGGTTGCTTACGAAAATTGTCCAATCCACCGTAATTTGTACCCCATTGCTAAACATGGCTTGTGCCTGCACATGAGGGCTTTTAATTAAAGTTATTAAAAGCTGACCAGTGTAACTTGAGAAAATATATCTCCACTAAAACAGTGTTTTTCCCACCACAGGTTGAATCCATATCCCTATTCAGTACACGCGCGGGGCGGTGTAGCGGGGGGGGGTTAATTCTATAATTAAAAAAAAGAATTCAACTTAACTTCCCGCTGGCCGGGTCCCGCTTCATCTCTGCTCCTCTCCTGCTCTCCTGCCTCCGGCAGGAACAGGAAGCAGGCAGCCAGGCTCCCAGTCCCACCCCTAAGCCAATCACAACGCTACAAGCAGCGTTGTGATTGGTCGGGACGTCGCCCAGTCAGGGGCTAATGGCCCGGCCATGTTCTCCATGGAGGCTGCATTCCAGGGGAGGAGTGGGCACACCACTCCTCCCCAGCCCTGCTCGCAGAGCAGCCCCGCCCACCCGCAAC
Source organism: Calotriton arnoldi (assembly GCA_963921515.1). NCBI lineage: Eukaryota > Metazoa > Chordata > Amphibia > Caudata > Salamandridae > Calotriton > Calotriton arnoldi. The sequence goes on from CAWUFW010000363.1 coordinate 3,189,139, forward strand.
CAAACCCTTCTGCTTTCTCGCAGTGCGATAAGCTGAAACATAAAATGTTATTACCATTTAATGTTTCTGCTTCTCACACTGCAAGAAAGCAGTGGGGGCGACGCTCCTCCGCCCTAGTGGATGAGCCGCCCCTGTGGCTCAGTCTCTTCCTGAATAATAAATAATGACATGTGTAAGGCGCCGCCTGTTTTGACATAATGACAAAGTTATCCCAATCGGAAACAAAAAGATCGATTGAGAGCCAGTTCGTGCATTGGGACATAGTTAAAGTTACCAGATGATACCTTGTTATATGGCACATTCTGGTCCTATAGCACAATTTTTTCTGGAACTTGTAGTCCTGGTCCACCTCAAGTGAACCAGCCGAAGGAATGTTTAAAAGTACAAGCGCTTGTAGAAAAAGACAGAAATATGATGTCCTTAATGATATTCTCAACTGCTAACCCTAGATGAGGTCGAGGTTAAAGTTGCCTCCTAACTGCCACTGAGAGATTGATCTGGCAACCTCAGACTGCTTCCTGAGCGGACCTGTATCAGCAGTTCCTGCCCACGAAAACAGTATTCTGATTAACTCTCCAAAAGCAAATGTTCTGTTCTTGGTGCAAAATTTTTCAATATGAATGTTAGTTTTATGGATTGTTTAGGGGTCCTGAAGGGGAAACTAATCTCCTCTTGGCCTTCTGCCTCCATCCAATTAGCATACTTTGTGTTTGAAGCCTCCATTTCTTTCATGTCCTGACTGTCATGGCTGGCAATTCTTCCCTGTCACTGCTCATCATTCTGACGTTGCATGCTGGCCTCTTTGCTTGGCTGGCCACACTGAAACCAAGCAGCCATGAGCCATCTAGAGGCTGCCAATGAGAGGGGCGTCATTGTTGCCTCAAGCAGAGGTTAATTTCCCCAGACGGCTTCTGTCTGTGGGAGCTGCCGTAGACAGAGGACAGGACAGTACAGCTAGAGTATAGCAAGACGAGAGTTTTGTGATTGAGACAAAGGTGCATAGACACACAGTGTGACGATCCACCTTAGCACCGAAACGCCGCGTCGACAGTTGTTCTTCACTTATTTGTGTATATTGTTAATTTTTTTTAAAAATATGATAAGTATATGGTTTTAAATGTTTTTTAACTTTGTATGTATCAATTCAATGAAACCTGTTTTCTGAATAAAAACTTAATTGATAGAACATTCCTTTGAATTTGTATGTTGAATTGGAAATTTATTGTACCGTGTATTATTTTGTATATTAACATGTAAATTTAGCAACCTGGTAAATTTGTCTTACTATTTTTTTTTTAGAGTATGGCCTTTGTTTAATTAAATTAACCAATTTGGTTAGAGGATTTAATCCTCCGGTTTTCAAAATAGGAGGAGAAGGGAATTTTGTTTTTTGTTTTAGTGTCTATACCCATCCCTTTTCCAAGAATTAGGGTACCTCCCAATTTTTTGAGACAGTTTGTGATGAGAACACTCACACTTCAGCCAACACCGGCTACACAACCAAGACCAGTCCAAACTTCTACAACCAAAATTACACCACAAACACTGCACGCAGTGATGGGTAAAATGCCCACTAAACGTGAACAAATGCCCTTCTGGATAGCACAAAAAATAACACAACTGGAGGCAGTGTTTCCACACACTGGTCCTAAGAAAAGCATAGAATACTGACAATTTGCTTGCCAATGGGTATAGCTCCCTCTATAGAGGATTGTACCTCTTGGGATACAGTCTTCGCTGCAATATATACCAGGACTCATGGTATCACTTCTTTAGCAGTGATACCAGCTGTATTAAGACAAATACAGAACGAGTATGGAGCAGAGCCTGCTCCAAACTTAGGGATGAAGTTGCTAAATAACTTTGCCCAGGTATCTGCGATAATAGCAAATAATAAAGGGGAAGCAGCATTGGTGGCAATACGCCAACGTCTGAGAGATTTCACTCCATTACAACAGGAGACAGAACTACCTAAAATAATTGAAACTGCTTATGCGGTATTGGGTAGAGAGTCTGGGAGCTAGACCGGTAAAACCTCAACTACTGGGAGGTACAGATAAAGAACAGGCAAAGCAAACACCGGTTTCTTCAAAGAAGAAATGGGATAATAACAAAAAGCAAAAGAACAGATCTCACTCCAGGGGAAGGTCTCCTCAACAGGAGCCCCCAGAAAGGAGATACAATCTAAGAAATAGAGATAACATTAAAAAACCTGACAGGTTTCAGGACACTGATACACGTTCCTTTCAGGGTTCATCACAAAACTCAGAGAAGAAAGGACGGTCAGAACAAAGACAAGAAGAGCGTACAAAGCCCAGAGACAGGCAACACACTTCGGACTACGCCTCAAGAAAGAAGAAAAACCCAAAACAAATTTAAAAAGAAGGTGGCAGGTCTCAAAGTTAGACATGCCCAGAATTCTGAGGACTCAACTACTGAACGGGGAATGGGCTCTGACGATGCTGGACAGTGCAGCAGAAGTAACAATAGCTCGCCGGAACCTGATGGAATTTCTGGTGACAGCGGAGTTGAGTGAGTATATCATGGTGGAAACACCTGATACTAGGGTGAGTGTCCCACACAAGTTACATGAAATAACACTCCAAATGGAGGGGGACCAGCCCAGACACGTTAAGGGTCTCTTTTGGGAGAACCTGACTTCTGGCTACGACATCCTATTAGCAGAAAGAGATTGGCCGCCTACAATTGTTATGGAATGCCCAAAGGGGGAAACTGTAATTTTTCCAGCTTTCTCTGACCTAGTCCCCGCACACCTAAGACATACATATGCACAGGAGTGGGCGGTAGCCCTTGCTCCAGCATTATACCACAACCACGTAGGGTGGGATGAAGTGTCACCCCACCACGTAATTCCAATAAAAACAAACCCAACTCCACAAAGACAATATCCCATAAAACAGGAAGCTAAAAAATAGGTCAGGGAGATCTTAGATCAACTTGAATGCCAAGGTGTAATTGAACCATGCACCTCATCAATGAATAATCCTTTATTTCCCGTAATGAAACCCGACAATTCATATTGTCTAGTGTTAGACTACAGACACTTGAACTCATGCACGAAAACTTTTGCAGTTCAGAATGCACACAGTGCCGCATTAATGAATAACATTGTGCGGAAAAAATACAAAACAACATTAGATATCTCAAATGGATTTTTCTGCCAAAACATAGCGTCTGAAAGCAGATATTTGACAGCTTTCTCAGCGCTAGGGTCCCAGCGTCAATTTTGTCGACTCCCCCAAGGGTATAAGAACAGCCCAGGGTTATTCTCAAGGAGGGTAACAGAGTTACTACAGAATTTGGATGAAGAAGCATTATCATATGTAGATGATATTTATCTAACGGATGATGGCTTAGAGGAACACTTGACAACAGTGAGCACCATCATTTTGGGTTTCGCCTCTGAGGGCTACAAATTTAATTTAAAAAAATCAAAAATAGCCCACCTCAATGTCCTATTTTTGGGATATGAGCTTTCAAGTGAAGGCAAAAGCCTGGCAGCCCACTTTTTAGAAAAGTGCGCACTGCTACAACCTCCAAAATCATTAAAAAAAAATTACAGTCCATACTGGGATTTTTGAATTTTCGCAGAACATACATTTTGGATTACGCAGAGAGGGTAAAACCTTTCTACGACCTAATAAGACCTGACTTTTCAGTTAGACAATGGACACAGGAACACACAAATACCTTCGTTCCCTACAAGCTGATATGATATCATCAAAACACTTACAGACACGCGTAAACGTACGCATACTGGAGATCCGCGTAGTCGCAGGTCAATCGGGGTACACTTATGTAACCTTCAATGAAGGTGAAACGGTACCAATTGCATATAAATCGCATTTGTACACTAACGCTGAAATGCGTTTTCACCCACGGAAAAAATTCTGACAGCAGTACAGACTGCTGTAGTGAGAGAAAGAGCACTGGCTCAGGGGAAACAAATAATTGTCGTGACCCCGGTACCAGCCTTGGAGGCTGCCACAAAGGCAAGCGTCCAAAAGGCAAGCGTCCAAAATGCAAAAGCGTTACATCCAAGATGGATACAATGGGCTAATTCTCTCACTGCAACAGATATAGAATACAGATATGACCCTAGTCTAAAAACACAAGCATTCCTGCAATATGAACAAGAATATCCTCTACCAAATGAAATAATGCCTCTAGATCGGTATGAATACATTATTTATACTGACGGATCTGCTCAACTGGCCATAGGGAGTAAGCAACAATACAGTGCAGCATGCGCTCTTGTAAAAGGTAGGATGCAGGACGGCAAGTTCCGTCCAAGCTGTACAAAAACGCAGTCTCTCGGAGACAGCACGGCTCAGTTGGCAGAATTAAAAGCACTATTACTGGCACTGATAAATACGGATCCAGAATTCCCCACACTAATAGTGTGTGATTCCTTTTACTGTGTCCAGTCGTACAACTAATACCTCCACTATTGAGGACAAAATGGGTGCAGAGATTCAAAAGGTGGCACAATTAAACATAGAAAACTATGGGAACAGGTAGCAGAGTTAAAAAACGAACTACCAAGAGCTCACGTGATGCACACGCTGAGTCATCAACGTGATGGCGTTCACGTTGAAGGGAATTCATTGACTGATGAAGCCGCGAAGGGGGCAGTACGCACTGCGTCCGTAGCTGCAATCACCCGTTCAAAAACTAGGGTAGACGGTAGCACAATGGTAGCTGTGATTGCTTCGCGCAATAACAGCAAAGCATTACCTAAAGGTTTTCCACTCAAGTACTCCTACAAGTTAGATGGAAACAACGTTCCATTTGCTCAGATTCCTGGAGTGGGGGATAGAGTAATACCAAACATGGATTGCAGGTTAGGTTTAATCTTGGCTGCATACGAGGGTCTGGGTTCTGCTCATACAGGAGTTACGGCGACAGTTTCTTTACTGAAACAACGCTATTGGTGGCCAGGGTTAACAAAGCAGACCAAAGACTTCGTCTTCAAGTGCGATATCTGTCAACAGATAAAAGGGTCCACCGTAGCTCGCCCAGCGCAGACACCATTGTTAATATCAGACAGACCGCTCGTGTGCATTTACCTGGACCACTGCAGCCCCTTACAATCTGATGGGGCTTACAAGTATATCATGGTGGCAGTGGATTCCTGTTCGATTCTTGAGAATGACCCCAGCGTTCGGCTGACACCCGAACTGTTATAAAAGATTTACGAGTCTTCATAGGAGCATACGCAGTTGGCACATTACATTCTGACCGTGGCCCACTTTCAGTTCTAGGGCTTATATGGAAGCCATGGGAAGTTTGGGTGTAGCATTGCGGTACTCCTCTCTGTAACATCCCGAGGGAAATTCGGTTGTGGAGAGGAAAAACCGGGCCTTAAAGCAATCTTTAACAGCTAGGGTATTAGGCTCAGGTGGTAGTTGGGTCAATCATCTATATGGGGTCCAGCGAGCCCTTAATAACCAGCCAAGAAGCTCTCTAGGGGGTGCCACTCCTTACGAGGTCCTGTTTGGGACAAGAATGTGGGTACCTGATCTCGATTGTGAAGGCACAGTGGCGGATGAAAAACCGTTTGACATCAATAAACGTTTGGCTGTTTTACAGGATCTGAATGAATCCAGAAGTAACGTCAAGAGAAAAGGAACCGCCACTGGGTAAGTCAAGTCAGCCACGGCAAGACCTGCCTGGATTCCTAAAGTTGGGGATCTGGTCAGAGAAAAGATTGTGGACAAAAAAGAATTCGGGCCATCCTATCGAAAGACTGTACCTGTCCTGGCCGTTGAAGGATCAAGAACTGTACTTCTACTGCCTCTTGCCGGAAAAGAAAAGAGATTAGTCTCAATCGATCTGATCAAACCACACTATGTGGCCGATACTAAATAGTATGCCTCGTGGGCTCCTGAGTAGCCGACGTCCTCCTCTTGCTACAATACAGGAAGTTCAAACTGAAAGACTGATAACATTTGAAGAGTCACCTTTACAAAGCAATGGAATCGATAACAATGCAATGGAACTAGTTCCCCTTGACATAAACTTTCCAAATCAAAATGAAAGACAAATTTCGGTTCAACCTAATAAGGATGTCTACGTCAACATGCCTCTTCAGGAGCAATCTACAAGTTCAACAAAACCTGCTGAGCTACCGAAAATAGATCGAACTGCATCTGACTATTTCATCGACTTCGATACCTTTTCATTGGATCCAAGTGAACCTGAAACGACGCCAGCCCAAATTTCTCGCAAACAACGGATCAAAGACTTTTTAAACTTTCTTAGAAGGACTTATTTAGTATCACCTTGGCTAGAACTTTGGATAATCACTGGTATATTATTTTTCTTTTCTGGTTAGGATTAGTAATCACTTTCCACTTGCTCATCAATGGAACTTATCTTCAACAGAGCTCTGCAACGTCAGAAGTAAACTTAATTTTAAAACCTCATGTTTCATCTCATCGTGAACAAAGAGACTTGTCGTTCGTGAACATTTCAGCAGTTCCTATACCGGATGGTATAGTGTGGGACAAAGTGAATTATGACATATTTGGACCGACCGAGCTTTTAAAGATTCTACATTTGTTTAAAATTTCATTGAACGATATCATTACCTCCAGTACATTTTATGATGATTGGGATTTTGAAACTGTTAATAACTTATTGTCTGATTTGGAACAAACTGCCGCATTTTCGAGCACTAAAATGTTAGAGAACACATCAGATTTTGACAAAATGTATTGTTACCAACATTATGGTCATTATTTCTTGCATAAATCTAGCAAACCTAGAAATGTTTTCACATACCACCAGTGGGAACATTGCCCTACACCACCGAAAGGTAGTTCAAAAACATTTGCACAGAAATTCTCATATTTTTCAGGGTTTAACACTTCTGACCCAACCTCGTACTATTATAAGGTTGCACCTATATCTGCACAGAAAAATATGTTAAACACCAAACAGATTTACTCTGCTTCCTTTATTACCCAGCTGTCTGAAAAGGGTTTTGACTTATGGATGGACATTGTAGACTGTAAATCAATCTGGGGTTCTAGGGACTGGCAATTCCAGGGAACAGAAGCACTATTTAGAGCATGCCTCATTCCACAGCAGATGATTTTTCTGAATGACACTGTGCAACAGACTTCCTGTCTTGGAATAGCCAAGAATAAGGACTTGAACACTCCTCAAATTCCAACACCTTTAAACACGGAGGGGAATTTTACATCAGAAAGAGGGGCTAAGTTGGATAACATATTGCAATACAATAGATCAGACCCCCAATTGGAAGGGATGGTTGGTTTGGCCCACTGACACAAACAGATGTCAGGAAAGATTCAGGGGTACCACCGACGGGTTTAGTATCCATAGGCCAGACCCAAGTTATATACAACGAGAACATCCGGGGGTAGTGACATCATACAGTGTTGGGAAGTTGTGCCTTGATTGGCTAAATACCTCAACACTACCCCAGGTGAAACAACACTTGTCTCTACTCACAGAGGATGTGGACCTACAGGATTTTTTATTAGGTCCCAGAAAACCACATCAGAAGCGTTTTTTGTATGCTGTCTATAACGAAATCTGGAAAATCTCCCAACAAGAAGCTGCAGAGAGATTAAGAGAAATAGAGTTAACCTAGAAAAGGCGTTAGCCGTAGTTGACAATGGCATATATTCACTGGGCAACATTGTATCTTCTGCTATCGATGTAATAGAACAGGATTTGTCCATATTGTAACACGGACAGTCACAGTTACGTTCTATTATTTTATTAAGCTGGACGCTGCAGTCATTGCGCGCCGGTTTATCAACATTACGTCATTATTTTCTGCATACAATCTAACAGAAAAACAGATGAAAACGGCACAGAGGGGGAGCAAAATATACAATGCTGCGTATTGAAAAACTGGATAGGTTACCCTTTACTGTGGCAGAGTCACCGTACACAGAGTGGTTAATCTACGGCCATATAACATTACCGGTCGCAACTTTTCAGTTTCAGTATTGCCTAGAACAGCAACAGGCAGGCAGATATGAAAAGATGGGTAGGGAACTCATCAGGGAATCCTGGAATTTACCATACGGATTTCGATGCAGGAGTGGGGATCTGGAAGTGCTTCTAAGCGGAACTAACTGCGAGAACGCTTTAAGTGGATCTCTCATATGCCAGGCTATTATGCTACACGGGGCTTGTAATGGGTCTGTGGCGAACTTGTCCTGTCATTTGAGAGGTACCCCGGCAGCTGTGATTAATCTGGTATTCAGGCTTCTCTCGAATGGGAGTTACTTGATGCTGAATGATCAAGGTTGTTGTGGGATGCTACCGGGCATCGCATATCTAGTCACTGAGAGCTCCAGGGTTACTTGCTGTATGCAAGTATTGTTTCCACCAACACATACAATCAGGGAAGCGCCGTTATGGCCTTCGCTAAATGTTTCCTTTATACGGTTTGATACTCTGAGCAGAATGAAAGCCATGCTTTTACAACGAACCGTGCTCTTAATCTCCGCCCGGGAGACTTTTGATCTCCAGATCGCAAAGTCCTCGGCTGAGATACAGTCACTTATACGTACAAACTGCCCCTTCCATTTCACAGAAATGGTAAGTCGTATCTTTAACATGTCTGATACGATGGGTGTTGTACACCTATTTAAGACCATAGGTTCCGGACTGTTAAGCACCTTTCAGACGGTCCTCGTAGTTATACCGAACTTTATACACTCAGTCTTTGGAAGCATTTTGGAGGGCTTCCGCTGATCCTGTTCCTAATAGCAGGTATCCTGATTATTACTTTTCTGCTACGCAATGGACGTCCCAACCACCAAAGAAATGGCGACAGTACTCCTGGAGCGCAAATACTGTGATCGCATGGTACAACATCTGGGCACACCTCGACTACGGGAACTGAGCGCCTCTTGGTTCCTGTCATTTAGACCAGTCTGGATGGACTGTGTCCTACCTGTTCTCCGATGCCTGTTCTGCGGAGAGGAATGTGTGTTGGACCTCTGACACTTCCATCGGTTGCGCCACCGGACGTTGATGCTTTACTGGACCCGATAATGGCCCATGTTCTGCAGTGTCCTCAGCGTATTCCTATGTTGTTGGCAGCGTTCTTAGAGCCACCACAGGTAGTCTCTGCTCCTGTCGGTATGGATACCGGCTCCTCTGCCAACACTCAGGCCTTGGATATCGCACAGGCTGCCCTGGCATCTGCTGCAGGCAGTACGGAAGATCACCTGTGCTCAATTGACATTCTTTGCGAGGTGTTACAGGGATCGTCGGCTGTGTATGCAGGCAGCAGCAATGTTGCGTCTACCAGCAAGGACGCATAAACCTTTGGCACGTCGCACGCTGGGAAAATTTGGCCTTTTACCGAAATTCCAAATTAAGACTTTTTGACCTGCATGCCTTTCAGATGCTTGTAGTTGTTCGGACTATATAAACGGACACTTTAGAGCCAATGCTTGAATGAATTTTATTAAAAAAAAAAATTTTAAAAGGGAAAACCTTTTTTAACATTTCTTTTTTAACGTTTTTTAAACTTCTCTTACGAGGTTTTATTATTAGTTGCGTACAAACCTCTACACGCCTTGGTAGTACGCTAGATTTAGTAATGTCGTCCAGTCGGATGGGGAGTGGGTGTTCTATTTCATATAGGGACCCCGATTTAGGTCTAGGTAGCATCATAACACTTCACCTACATTCTCTCCTATACTACATACATAACGGATTTGAAGGACTGACCTTTTACCTAGTTACAATACTACACACAGTACGTAGGGTTTTTCCCTGGACACTGGCCTCATAAATTATGCATGAGGATTCTTAGTTTCTTGGAATCACAGCAGGACCATCATCTCCTGCATAATAGCTATGTATAAATTCATTCCAGACGTCATCCTAAGTTCGACACTGGCACAGCAAGGTAGAACCCCTGGGGATACCTTAGGGTATATAAACACCACAGCTTGCTGAGATAGGCAGAGGAGACCAGGACTTCCCGGCCGACACACTGACGCAAGACGCTGAGGTCCCTGCATGCAGATACTGCAGCTCGCAGTGGTCTGACATCCCTTGCGGTGTGTTCAGCTTGAGACCAGAACGGGGTCCCGCAGTCTCACATCAGGTAATGGGGTTGGCTTTATCCTAGAGGGATTCTTGGCTTTACACCTACTCACATACTAGGTACACTTAGGCACATCTAGTTAGGGTGCATAGGAGTACGCATTTTATTGCCATGTATTTTATATACTTGCCTGTATTTATGATTTTAGCAAAATGGTAGAGATCTACCATCTGTTTACTTTCTTAGTGCTTCTACTCCTTTATCTATGCTACTGTCTACTGGTGATTTCAGTGCACTTATTTTGCGCTAGAATAACGACTGTTCAATAAATACTTATTGAAAACGTCCCAACCGTTTATTCTGTGTATCCCTCTGAGAACAAGGGAGCACGAGTGACTGAGCGAAAAGTAAGTTACTGTTTCCACGGTCCTGAGGGATCAGGGTTGTCATGTTCGATAGTTGCCAAGAACGATTCTCTCCTTGGTAAGGGGAAGTGATCGTGGTATCGCGAGCTAGCTGGTACACAGGCCAACATACCCGGTGGGGGTGTCTGGAATCAGTCTGGACACCAGTCCTGCAGTGTATGTTGTCTAAACACGCAGATCCTTTATAGGTCTTATAGGAACTACACAACAGAATGAGGTGCAGTCCAAACAGGAGTGCAGGGATAAACGTAATACATATAGAGGAATATGCGTACTGGAGTCATCCTAAGTGTACTGCTAACTCCTCGTCATGGTTAAGACCTTTTGGCTGTAGAGTTTGAAAATGTATGATGTCCCTCGACTCTAATCTTCTGAGTGCTAGGCCTCTATTGCCCCTTCTGATCACGGTTATTCTGTCTAGTACGTAAAGTTTGAGTAAATGGGCATCGCTAGAGTGTTCGATGGAAAAGTGTCAGGCCACTGGATATTGTTTCATATTAGTAATGGACCTAAAGTGTTCCAGTATTCTAACTTTGGCCTTGCGTATCGTGCTGTCTATATAGTATTTATTACATGGACATTTCAGGCACTATACACAATAGTCCGAGTTACATGTAAGGTGTTGACTGATTTCGGAATCTCTACTGTCAGGGTTCAGTTTGATACTCCTAGTATTTTCACTATGTCTAGAGGCCTTGCATTTAGTACACCTGTAGAAACCTCTCACTGAGCCACTGTTTTTTTTTTTTTGGGAGACGATATTTCAAAACATGTCCTTTAGAGATTTACTCTTTCTAAAGGCTAGTCTCGGATGGTTATCTAAATGTTTCGCCAGTATGTCATCTGTCTGCAACACATGCCTGTGTTTGTTAAAGATGTATCTGACCTTTTGGGATGCTGTGTTGTATGTTATGTAATGTATAACAAGGGGCTCATCTTTGGGCTTTGGTTTACTAACCTACAGATCCTCCCTCTTATTACTTTTAACTTTGTCCAAGGCTTTCTTTATATGTATTCACTGAAAAAACCATAGGTTTCAGGGGCGTTCTAGTTAGTTGGACATTTCACTCGTACAAAACCATAGAAATTCCCCCGTTATAGTTAGTTCAGCTAACTATAACTCGCGCGCCCGCAATGCACTGCTGATGACGTCACATATTACATCACTAATGACATGGTCAGTGACATCACTCATGACATCACTGATGACATCACTGATGACATCATCCTTGTGATAGAGTGGCAGACCTCCTCTCACCCTAATATAACCTTTGATACACACACTCAAAAATACAAACTAACATTTTCAAAACAATGGACATACCAATACCAGTTACAACACACCTATTCAGTAATTCCAAGATCTACACACACATCCACTCATTCACCAACAGTCCCTATACAGTCACTCATACATGTACTCACTCATCATATGTACTCATACACCTATACATCCTGTTACACACCGCCACTCATCCATAGAGTTACTCACACACATAGTCACACATGCAAACAAAGTATCAAACATCCATTTACTTGCATATACAGTTATACACACACTACCACACTTACTTCTACAGAAACTTACACATACTTACTCTCTTAAACAATCACTTATAGAAACACCTACTTATTTGTACAGGAACTCTTCCAATCTCTCACTCTCACATATACTCACTTATATACACCAATACTCGCATATACTAGTTTAAAACATATGTAGTTACTCATAAAGACACTATTGAGACAGTCATTCACTCACTAACACACCCATACACATACTCATCCACCTATACAGTCCTGCACACATGCTGTCTTCAACACATACAAACAGTGAGTCACTCATTCATGCATCTATGCACTAAGTAATACCCCCACCGAACCATACAGACACTCATACTGATACTCAAAAAACCAACTAATAACCCATATAGACATTCATGTAGCTACTCACCAACCCATGCAGCCACTTATACACAAAGTGAGAGACTGATACAGATATTTTCATATTTAAACATTACTCACTAACCCATGTATTCACTAAGATACACTTAGTCAGTTATACAATCAATTTTACAAAACAAAATCATCCATTTAGACACTTGTATACCCATTTATTCTTCCATCGACCTTGAGATATACATATATAAAACATATTTAATTTTCAGAAAAACACTCATTCACTGGATGATGTCATCAGTGATGTCACTGACCATGTCATGAGTGATGTAATATGTGACGTCATCAGCAGTGCATTGTGGGCGCGCGAGTTATAGTTAGCTGAACTAACTATAACGGGGGAATTTCTATGGTTTTGTACGAGTGAAATGTCCAACTAACTATAACGCCCCTGAAACCTATGGTTTTTTCAGTGAATTTCTAAGGTTTTTAAATGCTCATTTCTAACTATAACGTGCCTGAAACCTATGGTTTTTTCAGTGAATTTCTAAGGTTTTTAAATGCTAATTTCTAACTATAACGTGCCTGAAACCTATGGTTTTTCAGTGAATATATATATATATATATATTTATTATACTATGTATACATGTGAAAATGTCTCGGTGCCCTGTTTGCCTCGGTGACACAGAAAAAATGGGTGGAACTGACGTCAGCACGCCGACGAGGTTCTCTTATGGCTCCGATGACGTCATACGGTGTCGCGAGCGGAGCCGTGCTATTATGACGTCCTCGTTGACGTGGGAGAGCTAGGAAAGAATTTCCGTGGAATGCTGGTGCAGGGGATATTCACCTAAGTGTTCAGGCTAGTCCTTTGAGAGCAACTGTTTATGTTGCCACTCCAGAAACCGAAACCAGTGATCCGAGGGCAGAGGCCCTGCAGATGGCACACGTGGTGGGGTGCCCAGTCGTGTGCACCGGCGGGGCAGCGAAGTGACAAGCACCACAACCCACAAAAAAGGTAACGAGGGCACTGAATAACACAGGATCTTCTCTTTGTATCTGGCAGGAACAACGAAGTTAAAATGCCCTAGTACCAAAATGTAGAATTAGTGCTACAACGGTCTTCAAGAGGACCTGCGATGCCGCTTCTGCCTCCCGTACCCTGGAGGTGGCACATGGGTCACGCGGTACGGTCATACTGCGGTGGGACGCACACTCGTTGACCTCTCATGGCACTGCTCCACACTTCAGGGAGGACGCTTTCCATTAGCTATGTTTTCTGATGACATGTCGCGCCGGCCCCGTCCAACAACAGAACTCCTTTAGATCCAAACAGATTCTTCCACTCTCTCACCGGAAGTGAAACCAGGCCACGCGGACACTTTTACAATACAACAGCCGGGAATGCACTTTTCGGTAAAAAAACACATTCCTTCCTCCTAATTAATCAAATAAACGTCTCACTGAAGAACAGGGGCCAGCTTCGATCGGTAAACAGCCGTTACAACTACTTTTTACTTTGCGATACCATTACAACGCATGCATTACCACGCATGCGTTGTACATCCTAAAGTCATTACTACGCATTTTTTTAGAACGCATGGTCATTTACCACGCATGCCTTTACAACGAATTTTGTTGTAAAGGTATGTATGGTACATGACCATGCGTTCTAAAAAACATGTAGACGATCCATGTCGTTGTAAGGAAACAGAGGCTGTTCCGTTTCCTCACAACAACGTGCACCGCCCCTCAGAGACAACGTGAAGCAGGAACCACGAGGAGAGAGGAACCACGAGGAGTGAGAGGTAAAGGGGATTGGGCATGGGGTGGGGGTTTCTTTTCTAGGGTTTAGGGTAGTGCAGTGGTGTTTGGGTGGTATAGGGGGTCGTGCTGGGGGTAGTGTTTTAGGGTTTAGGGTAGTGCAGTGGTGTTTGGGTAGTGTAGGGGGTCGTGCTGGGGGTAGTGTTTTTAGGGTTTAGGGTAGTGCAGTAGTGTAGGGTCGTGCTCGGGGTAGTGTTTTAGGCTTTAGGGTAGTGCAGTGGTGTATGGGTAGTGTAGGGGGTCGTGCTGGGTTAGTGTTTTAGGGTTTAGGGTAGTGCAGTGGTGTTTGTGTAGTGTAGGGGGTCATGCTGGGGGTAGTGTTTTATGGTTTAGGGTAATGCAGTGGTGTTTGGGTAGTGTAGGGGGTCGTGCTGGGGGTAGATTTAGGGTTTAGTGTAGTGCAGTGGTATTTGGGTAGTGTAGGGAGTCGTGCTGGGGGTAGTGTTTTAGGGTTTAGGGTAGTGCAGTGGTGTTTGTGTAGTGTAGGGGGTCGTGCTGGGGTCGATTTAGGGTAGTGCAGTGGTTGTGTTGTGAGGGGGTCGTGCTGGGGGTAGTGTTTTAGGGTTTAGAGTAATGCAGTGGTGTTTGTATAGTGTAGGGGGGTTTAGGGTAGTGCAGTGGTGTTTGTGTAGTGTAGGGGGTCATGCTGGGGGTTGTGTTTTAGGGTTTAGGGTAGGGCAGTGGTGTTTGTGTAGTGTAGGGGGTAGTGTTTTAGGGTTTAGGGTAGTGCAGTGGTGTTTGTGTAGTGTAGGGGGTCATGCTGTGGGTAGTGTTTTAGGGTTTAGGGTAGTGCAGTTGTGTTTGTGTAATGTACAGGGTCGTGTTTTAGGGTATAGGGTAGTGCAGTGGTGTTTGGGTAGTGTAGGGGGTCATGCTGGGGTTAGTGCTTTAGGGTTTAGGGTAGTGCAGTGGTGTTTGGGTAGTGTAGGGGGTCGTGCTGGGGGTAGTGTTTTAGGGTTTAGGGTAGTGCAGTGGTGTTTGTGTAGTGTGGGAGGTCATGCTGGGGGTAGATTTAGGGTTTAGTGTAGTGCAGTGGTGTTTAGGTAGTGTAGGGAGTCGTGCTGGGGGTAGTGTTTTAGGGTTTAGGGTAGTCCAGTGGTGTTTGTGTAGTGTAGGGGGTCGTGCTGGGGGTAGTGTTTTAGGGTTTAGGGTAGTGCAGTGGTGTTTGGGTAGTGTAGGGGTCGTGCTGGGGTAGTGTTTTAGGGTTTAGGGTAGTGCAGTGGTGTTTGTGTAGTGTAGGGGTCATGCTGGGGGTAGTGGTTTAGGGTTTAGGGTAGTGCAATGGTGTTTGTGTAGTGTAGGGGGTAGTGTTTTAGGGTTTAGGGTAGTGCAGTGGTATTTGTGTAGTGTAGGGGGTAGATTTAGGGTTTAGGGTAGTGCAGTGGTGTTTGGGTAGTGTAGGGGGTCATGCTGGGGGTAGTGTTTTAGGGTTTAGGGTAGTGCAGTGGTATTTGTGTAGTGTAGGGGGTAGATTTAGGGTTTAGGGTAGTGCAGTGGTGTTTGGGTAGTGTAGGGGGTCGTGCTGGGGGTAGTGTTTTTGAGTTTAGGGTAGTGCAGTTGTGTTTGGGTAGTGAAGGGGGTCGTGCTGGGGGTAGTGTTTTAGGGTTTAGGGTAGTGCAGTGGTGTTTGGGTAGTGTAGGGGTCAACCAACATGAATTTGTCCTTGTGTGATGTAACCAATGCTCATGTAAAGCACTCCAATACCTGACCAGTCTGCACTATATAAAACTGCAAAAAAACAAAAAATAAAAAGTGTTTTGCACACTTCTGTCATTGGGCTATTCGTGGGCTACCTCTGGGTGATATTTGTGCTACATTTGGGCTCTTTTTTCTCTGGTGGCCATCTTGGGAGACTTCTTTGTTATGAAGTTTCCTAATTTACTCATTTACTACAGTCTCCTCAGTAGGAAATGCTTTCAGTTTTTACTTTGATTCCATCAAGAAGGCATTCAGATGTCACACATTTGCCATAAATTCAGAATGTTAGCACTCTAGTTGTTCATTAGATCACTGTAGTAAAGCTACTGCTCACCAAGGAGTTAACTGGAAGTCTACTGCTGGTATTGAAAGTGATTGTTTCAGTCTGCATGTCAGAATTTTCTAATGAAATAGAAGAGGATTTGAGATCTCACTTAAAACATGCCCTAAATTTTCTTTTTGCAGCACTAACCATAATTTCTATGGCAAAATGAACCCCCTCATTTTGTTCCTTTTAAATTAAATGTTTTAAGTGTTACCAGTTTATTCCAATCAAGATGGCTTCAGGTGTGCCATACTTTTGTCATAAGTAAGGCTGTTAGCACTCTAGTTGTTCTTTAGAACACTCTGGGAAGCTGCAGTAGAACACAAAGGCATCAACTGACAGGCTGCTCCTGTTGAAATATAACAGGAAGATATTTGAGATCACACTTGAAACATGTCCTAATTTTTCTTTCTACAGCACTAACCATAATTTCTATGACAAAATGAACCCCATCATTTTGTTCCTTTTTAAATTAAATGTTTTAAGTGTTACCAGTTTATTCCAATCAAGATGGCTTCAGGTGTGCCATACTTTTGTCATAAGTAAGGCTGTTAGCACTCTAGTTGTTCTTTAGAACACTCTGGGAAGCTGCAGTAGAACACAAAGGAATCAACTGACAGTCTCTGCCCTTGTTGGATGTACATGTTTTACTGAGAATGTCAGACTTCATTCTCACATGACTGAGAAAGATAATGTGAATTTACAGAAAATATGCTCTCATTTTAGCTTCTGGAGCACCTTCCAAAACTGTATGGGACAAGCATGTGAAAATAGTTTTCTCTCAAACATGATTCATGATATCCCAGCAGAAGGTTTTTCACAGGGTAAAATCACCTTAGAACACACCACAATTCCTGAAATTAGTATGGTACCATCAACAAATGAATTCTAATGTAACTAAAGTCTGTTATCACCCTTTACAGTTCTCCTTTTGGTAACCCTCAAAATCTTCGATTCACTACAATGCATTTCAATGGGGTACTATCATTTATATTGGTCCCAAGATGGCTGCCAGCAATTCCAGGATGAAGTGCTGACAGCCAATCAGATCTCACGATGACATGTGTGGTTAGGCTCCGCCCGAGATATATATGTGTTTTTACTTTTGATTTTCTCCGCAACTACTGAACGGATTTACACCATTTAACAAAAGGGTTCTTTCTGAACCAAGAACTACCTCTTTGCCAAATTTGGTGTAATTCCGTTCAGCAGTTCGGGCTGTAGCCGTGGCTAAAGTTTCCTATGGGAAAATGAATGGGGAAAACACGTTTTGGGACCCCCTTTTCTCGGCCTCCGCTTGACGAATCACCCCGAAACTTTCAGGGTAGGAGCGGACCGGAGCGGGCCATAAAGTTTGAAAATTTCGCGAAGATTCGTCAACCGACGCAAGAGTTATTTCAAATAGAATGTCGCGGATTTCCTATGGAAAATAGGTCCTAACTATAACTATCTACTGGCGACCGCCAGTAGATAATATAGTATATATTTATGTTCATGGCATGTGTGGCTGTAGATGCACATGCTGTGCATACTTCTGCCATCTAGTGTTGAGCTTGGACGACAGCAACTTGTTTTCTTTGGAGAAGTCTGTACGTTATGAGGTATAGTAATCCTCCTATTACTGGTTATGTGCATAGGCATCAGCTCCATTGTTATAAAAGTAACTTTATTGGCATTTACAATCCTTTACAAGCCTTTGTTGAAACCAGGGGAAAAAAAGTGACATTGGGACAATACCCTCCCCATACCTTTTTCTATTCCCCATTATAACAGATAACATCTAGCTTGAGTACATTCATCAATTAAAGAAGTTGTTACTCATATTTCCATCCCCTATGTCTTATGCCAATATGACCCCCCCCCCCCGCTCCCTTTCCTCCCTCCTTGTCAGGGTGTCTCTGCCTACCATTTCTTACAGTGCCAGGGAGTGTCTAATGGCCCATGGTTTCCTCACTACCTATCCAGCAGCCTCCATCTCTATTTAGTACTTGGGGATTGGTCTTGTCGCCTTTGTTGTCACACTCTCAAACGCCTCAGGTTTCCGGGAACCCCGCAAGTCCGTTATCATAGCTGCCCACGCCCGGAGATCATCTATCGGCTCCCTTGTTAAATTGGATCGGCCATATTTACACCGAGCTCTGGTTTAACGCCTCGTGTTGAAAATCTTCGGGCCCATTCAGATTCTCCAGAACCATTGGTAAAGCAATTGTAGCGCATCCTGCCCTTTCAGTGTTGTTGCACTACCCCATATATCTGAAAGAGACACGTTAGTGACAGATTCCTTACCTTAGAATATCCCCAGGCTGGATCCGGAAAGTTTTTGCGTAGCAGTACCCTTGCGCGTCGGTAGGCGGCGTCGTGCGGCTCCGCGTCCGTCGTCGGCATCGTGATCGCCGGGATGACGTCGCGGGCAGTACTTAGACGCCGCCCCTGCGCGCTGACGTCAGTTCTTCTTTTTCCGCGCCAGTAAGCGCAGATCCGGGAAGAGCAGTGCCCTAGTCAATTTTTGACTAACTTTTTTGTGAATTTTTTCACTGTTTCTTCATCGAGTCTTCACGACTCCTAGGTGTCGTAGGGATGCCCGGCTTCAAGCCATGCGGAGCCTGTGGTCGCATGATGTCGATCACGGACCCGCATCTCGAGTGTCTCTTCTGTCTCGGCCGAGACCACGACACGAAGTCGTGCCCTGACTGCCGGAAACTTCATCCGAAGGCTTTGCGAGAGCGGTCTCGAAAGCTACTCGAGGTCCGGCAGTCGGCTCAGCGCCGCACCAAGCCTCGGTCCCGGGAGAGGTCGAGGGGCCGGTCGTCGGAGTCCCCGCTGGTCGTCGGAGTCCCCGCTGGTCGTCGGAGTCCCCGCCGGTCGTCGGAGTCCCCGCCGGTCGTCGGAGTCCCCGCCGGTCGTCGGAGTCCCCGCCGGTCGTCGGAGTCCCCGCCGGTCGTCGGAGTCCCCGCCGGTCGTCGGAGTCCCCGCCGGTCGTCGGAGTCCCCGCCGGTCGTCGGAGTCCCCGCCGGTCGTCGGAGTCCCCGCCGGTCGTCGGAGTCCCCGCCGGTCGTCGGAGTCCCCGCCGGTCGTCGGAGTCCCCGCCGGTCGTCGGAGTCCCCGCCGGTCGTCGGAGTCCCCGCCGGTCGTCGGAGTCCAAGTCTTCGTGCTCCTCGGGTAAGTCGAAGCACAAAAAGTCTAAGAAGCATCATCGCTCTAAGACTTCGCCTCGCCGGTC
Source organism: Calotriton arnoldi (assembly GCA_963921515.1). NCBI lineage: Eukaryota > Metazoa > Chordata > Amphibia > Caudata > Salamandridae > Calotriton > Calotriton arnoldi. The sequence continues at coordinate 3,208,603 of CAWUFW010000363.1, forward strand.
TAGTGACTCGGCTGAGGCCCCACTCTGCACCGTCCCCGCGGCCCCGGACATGCCTGTAGAGCCGCCCCGCATTACCCGTCCTTTCCGGGCTCTGGGGCGACTCCGGCCGAAATACAGGAATTCCTGTCGGCCATGGCCCGCCTCTTCGGGCCTTCAGGTCCCTCCGGTGCGCCTTCGGGCCCCGCGGGCCCTGATGGGGTTGCCCCGGCGCCGCCGTCGACTCCGGTCCCGGCGTCGCCTGTCCCACTAGCCTTCATCCCGGCCTTGGCTCCGGCCCCGGCCTCGATCCCGGCTCCGGTGGTGCCGCAACCCCCATCGACGCCGGTTGACCTAACCACGCCTCCGCCGACGCCGATGTCCCCGGTGCCGTTCCTGACGCCGTCCGGGGCTCCGGACGGCGTCGGTCCCCGGCTCTCTCCGGCTGCTACGGAGGAGGGAGCTAATTTTGCAACGGTGTTGCGTAGAGCAGCTGGAGCCTTACATCTCCAGTTGCCTACTGTGGCCGTCAGGACTAACCTCCTGACAGAAGTGCTTCAGCCGGCGGCTTCCTCCTCGGAGACCGTGCTGCCGTTTAATGATGCACTCACTGACGTTCTTTTGGGTGCCTGGTCCAAACCCACCACAGGGGCTCATGTGGAGAGGAACGTGGCCCGACGCCATCGCCCTGCTCCGGGCGACCCATTGTTTCTCTCCCAACATCCCACCCCCGAGAGCTTGGTTGTCCAATCCTCTGCCTCCCAAACCGCCTTCCCTACCGCCCCTCCGGATAGGGAATCCAAACGCCTGGACCAATTTGGGAAGAAGGCTTTTTCTTCCTCCAGTGCTGGCTTGCGGTCCGTCAACACCGCTTGCCTTTTGGGCCGATATACCCACTCCCTGTGGGATTCGGTGGCGGCTGTTTTGCCGCAGTGTTCTGAGGAGGTCCAGACACTGCTTACCCGCGCCATTGCGGAAGGGCGAGATGCGGCTAAATACACCATACGTTGTGGCCTTGATACCGCCGACTCGCTGGGCAGATCGCTTGCGACGACGGTGGCGCTACGTCGCCACGCCTGGCTGAGAACAACTGGTTTCTCGGGTGATGTCCAGAATACACTCATGGACATGCCCTTTGATGGAGTCGGTCTTTTTGGTTCAAAGGCAGACCATGCGCTGGAGCGGTTTAAGGACTCACGGGCTACTGCCAAGTCCCTGGGCCTTTCTGTTGTACGCCCTCCGCTCACCTCCTGCTTTTCGCCCCTTTCGTGGCCACGGAAGGGGCGCCCAGTCACGTCAGCTGCCCAGCCACTGGCCCGCGCAGCAAGCGTCTTCGCATGGCCGAGGACGTGGATACCGCCGTGGCGGTTCGGGCAACCAGCGTGCGGGTCAGGCCACCACCTCCAACCCGTCCGCGGCCTCCAAGCCCTCCTAGTCCCTCCTTTTCGGTGCACAGCACGCCAGTAGGGGGCAGGGTCCGCCATCACCTTCACCACTGGCGTCCCATCACCTCGGACAGGTGGGTCTTGGACATTGTCCGAAGGGGCTACTCCCTCCCCTTCGAGACCCCCCCCCCCAGCCATGCCACCTCAATTCCACCGCATGTCAGGGGATCACTTGGTACTTCTGCAGAAGGAAGTCACGGTCCTCTTGGCCAAGAGGGCCATCGAGCATGTTCCGACCCCAGAAGTAGGACGTGGTTGCTACTCCCACTACTTCCTGGTGCCCAAAAAGGACAAGGAGGACATGCGTCCTATCTTGGACCTCCGGAACGTCAATCGCTTCCTCCGGAAGGAGAAGTTCAAGATGCTCACCCTAGCTCAGGTCTTGACTGCCCTCGACCCTGGAGACTGGTTGGTAGCGTTGGACTTGCAGGACGCTTATTTTCACATCCCCGTCCTGCCGGCCCATCGGCGTTACCTGCGGTTCACGGTAGGCCTCGAGCATTTTCAGTTCACCGTGCTCCCCTTTGGCCTTACAAGTGTCCCTCGGGTGTTCACCAAAGTGATGGCGGTGGTCGCAGCTCATCTGCGCCGGGCAGTGGTTCCAGTCTTCCCCTACCTCGACGACTGGCTGCTGAAGGCGGGCTCGTCCCAGGCAGTCGTCTCCCACCTCCAGACTACGGCCGAACTCCTGCACTCGCTGGGGTTCTCCATCAATGTGCCGAAGTCGCATCTGATTCCTTCTCCACAGCTCCTTTTCATCGGAGCACTTCTGGACACGACGCAGTTTCGGGCCTATCCTCCCGAACGGCGAGTCCGGGATATTCAGGCTATGATTCCGATCTTTCAGCCTTTATCCTGGGTTTCGGTACGGATGACCCTGAGGCTGCTGGGCCTCATGGCCTCCTGCATCCTGCTGGTTACTCATGCCAGATGGCATATGCGGGCTCTGCAGTGGGACCTGAAGTTCCAGTGGGCGCAGCACCAGGGCAACCTGTCCGATCACGTCCAGATCTCGGAGGGGACTGCAAAACAGTTGCAGTGGTGGCTCTCGAACCGGCAATGGGTTATGGGCAGATCCCTCTCCCTTCCCCAGCCAGAGCACACAGTTGTGACGGACGCGTCCCTTCTGGGATGGGGTGGTCACATTGGAGAGGCGGAGATCAGAGGCCTCTGGTCTCCGGGCGGAGTCCCGGCTCCATATCAACCTTCTGGAGCTCCGGGCGATCCGACTTGCACTCAAGGCATTCCTTCCCTCTGTCAAAGGGAAGGTAGTGCAGGTGTTCACAGACAACACCACCGCCATGTGGTATTGCAACAAACAAGGCGGGGTGGGGTCGTGGACCCTTTGTCAGGAGGCTCTGCGCCTCTGGACATGGCTGGAACATCAGGGCATGTTCCTGATGGTTCAACACCTGGCTGGTTCCCTGAACGCCAGGGCGGACGAACTCAGCCGCAGGTGCGTGATGGATCACGAATGGCGTCTTCACTCGGAAGTGGCGCAAGGACTCTTTCTACAGTGGGGAGAGCCTTGGTTAGATCTATTCGCCACCGAAGAGAACGCGCAATGTCATCAGTTCTGCGCGTTGGAATTTCCAAGGCGGCACTCGCTTGGCGACGCTTTTCGTCGCGAGTGGAGTTGCGGTCTGTTGTACGCCTTTCCGCCTATACCACTTCTACCCAGAGTGTTGAAGAAGATTCGGCACGACCGGGCCCAAGTCATTCTTGTGGCTCCGGACTGGGCTCGAAGAGTTTGGTATCCCGAGCTACTCAGTATGAGCGTAGATCCCCCGATCCGTCTGCCTCGTCGGGAGGATCTTCTGTCGCAGCAGCAGGGGACGGTCCTCCACCCGAACCTGTCCAGCCTCCACCTGCTTGCGTGGAGATTGAGCGGCGGCAGTTGATTCCTTTCGACTTGCCTCCCGAAGTTTGTGATGTAATTCTGGCAGCCAGGCGTCCCTCCACTAAGGTGGTATACGCCTGCAGGTGGAACAAGTTTGTGGCATGGTGCACAGCAAAGGCTGTGAATCCCCTTTCTGCCCCTCTTTCTGAGGTTCTTCTGTTCCTTCTTTCACTGGCCCAACAGGGTTCTGCCCTGGGTACCATCAAGGGCTATCTTTGTGCCATCTCGGCCTTCCTCAGGCTTCCTGATCAGCCCTCCTTTTCAAGTCCCCTGTTGTTAACAGGTTTCTAAAAGGCATTACACACCTCTTCCCTCCTGTTCCGTTTGTGATGCCTCAGTGGGACTTGAACTTGGTTCTCTACCTTTCTTATGTGCGCTCCCTTTGAGCCTCTACATAACTGTCCTCTTCGTCTTCTGACTCTGAAGACAGCCTTTCTGGTGGCCATCACCTCCGCTCGGCGGGTGAGTGAGCTCCAGGCTCTTTCATGCAAACCTCCCTTTCTGTCTGTCCATCCAGACAAGGTTGTTCTTAGGACGCGTCCGTCCTTCTTGCCAAAGGTGGTTACTGCCTTCCACATTGGGCAGACCATCACTTTGCCCACCTTCTTTCCGCCTCCGCATCCTTCCAGAGAGGAAGAGAGGCTCCACCGTCTGGACCCAAAACGTGCGCTTTCCTTTTACCTCAACCGCACACAACACTTCCGGGTGGATGACCAGCTCTTTGTTGGCTACGTGGGCGCCAAAAAGGTCGGGCGGTGCACAAGAGAACCATCTCCCGCTGGGTAACCTTGTGTATCAAAGCCTGCTATTCTTTGGCTAAGAAGGAGCCTCCTGTTGGGCTGCGTGCCCATTCCACCAGGGCAACGGCTGCTACCACGGCTTTGGGCCGCGGTGTTCCGCTGCAGGTTATCTGTCAGGCAGCTACGTGGGCCTCGCTGCACACGTTTACCAAGCATTACTGCCTTGACAGTCAGGTCCGGAGGGACGGCTTCTTTGGCCGTTCTGTCCTCCGGGACTTCCTTGTCTGATCTTTGTTCGCAGACCCACCACCGGGGTTGGTATTGCTGGGGTATCTATTCTAAGGTAAGGAATCTGTCACTAACGTGTCTCTTTCAGATGCACAAGTTACTAACTTGTGTAACGATATATCTGTAAGAGACAGTAGTTAGTGACAGATTCCTACCGCCCCACCCATCCTCCCCGTTCTGCGAACTGATTTCTAGGGTTAAGGACATCCCTTTCAGGGCCCTAGTATTTTTCAGACACCTATGTCAGCTTCTTGCATGGCTCTGCGTTCCTGGCGCGGAAAGTCGTGTACAGAACTGACGTCAGCGCGCAGGGGCGGCGTCTAAGTACTGCCCGCGACGTCATCCCGGCGATCACGACGCCGACGACGGACGCGGAGCCGCACGACGCCGCCTACCGACGCGCAAGGGTACCGCTACGCAAAAACTTTCCGGATCCAGCCTGACGCCTGGGGATATTCTAAGGTAAGGAATCTGTCACTAACTACTGTCTCTTACAGATATATCGTTACACAAGTTAGTAACTTGTGCGTCTCGACAACGGTGATCTCTTAGATACCCCGTCTGGGGCCTTCTCCCTTTGGCGCCTACTCCATATTCTTCTGCGCCGAATATGTCCAATTTGTGATGGAAAGGGCTCCGTTTATGAACTGTCCACAGTTTTGAGTCAAATATCCCTGGTCAGACCTCCACCAGGTGTGTAACCTCTGCCTGTCTCCAGAACATAACGAGGCCTCTTGGTCGGCCTACTTCGCCTTCCATTAAAAAAAGGCACTGCGTTATCCCTGAGACTAACACCTCGCTCAACAACCCCTGGCACAGCAGCATGGGGCGACACCCACAATTTCTTTGGGGACCGTGTCTTCGAACAAGAACCACAGTCAGGGCCTTAGGCTAACCAGCCTCTGCATTTCAGTCCAAGGCCAGTTCCTACTCAGATTCTGAAACCGAAGGCCCCCCAGCCTGTCCAGGTTTAGACAAGGAAGGTATCTTCCATGAGTATGACACCCCTTCCTGTCCCACCTTCCGGTCAAGGAATGGATGCACAGCAGCTGTCCTCGTGGGAACTGGGCATCAAGCCCTGAAGCCCGGGGTCAGGCTTTGGGTCTGCCACTGCCTCAAGGCCATAGTCGGTACAGAAAAGAAGCTTTGTATATGGTGCCAAGTCAGTTTCCTGTGCCTAAGAACATACTGAACCTCCGGCGCCAACAGTGCTCTTGACATTGACAGCTCCTTCTGCACAGGCGTCTAAGGCACACTCCAACACCATCTTTAGCTCTGAAGATTCCTTTGGTGCCCAAACCAACCTCTGCACCGGTGAAACTGCCTGTTCCTAGAGCTCTGTCCTCAAGTGCATCCGCGGACCAGGACCAACTTATCCTTCAACTACTTCAGGAAAAGCCCGATGCTAGGCAAAAGTGAATCCTGATCCACCCACAAACTGGCAGGATTCTCACTCAACCTCTACCAAAGCCTTAAGACTCAATTCCCCCTATAAGAAAATTTGCTTGTGAGGAAGCTCTTGAGCTACAGCCTGAGCCACCAACCAAAATAAAAAGGCAATGTGACTGAGGCCAGTCCTCTGCTTTTCCAGCCTTGCCCACCACCTCCTTCTCCCCCTCTCCCTCTTCCATCCTCTCCACTCCCCTCCCCACTTCAACTCAACCACATACAACCCCTCTGCCTGAATCAGCTGAGTCCTCTCTGTATTCTGACCTTGAGGGTGCGGGTGGGCTGTCCAGGCTATCCAGAGGATCCGTATGATGCCCCATTTGACCTGCAGCCACATTATTAGGATGATTGATATAGACCCACCTGGGGGATACTGATCTGGACCTTTATCCGGCTAAGCCATCCCCACCGGATGACACCACCTCGTACCACAATGTCCTGCAGCAGGCAACCACTTATCACAAAGTGGAAATGTGCAAAATTCAGGGGGACAAGGGTCTCCTTGTGGAGACACTATCCTCCACTCATCACTTTATGCAGTTCCTGAGGTATTGCATCTCCTGAGGTATTCAAGGAGCCGTTCAAGGCCAGAGTCGACAAAAATTACAAAGCCTCACCGTCAGACCCTGCATACATTAGGGGACCGCTCCATCCATACTTCCTGGTAGTACATACAGCCTGGAATAGTGCCAACGCTCAAGGCATCACCGATAATGCACCTTCACTGGTCAAAGAGAGCAGGGAGATAGATGCACAGGTAAGCGGGTCATTGCTCCGTCAGCGACACACTGGCGCATCACCAGCTCTGTCAGCCTGCTCTCCAGGTATGACTGCCCACTCTGGGACTAAATGGAGGATCTCCTCCCACATCTCCCAGAAAAGTACAGAAAGTGAGGCCAAGAGCCTGTTGCGGAGGGGAAAGTAATGTCCAACACGGCTTTTCGGTGTGCCCTGGTCGCTGCCAACACCACAGCGTGTGGCATTAATTCAAGTGTCCACATTTGGCGACACGCCTCGCTGCGTTTTTCTTGTTTCAAGCCAGAAGTACAGCAGCATCTGCTCAACCTGCCCTTCGATAAGGAGCACCTACCCTGACCGCAGGTTGGCCAGATTCTTGAAAAAATGACTAAGGACCCCGATACCATGAAAGCTATGGGGATCGGACAAACGCCTTATCCCTGGGGTGGCTTTTTCAGGTCTCAATTTAGAGGAGGTGCCAAAACCACCTTCCCCCAGAGCCACTACCACCTATCAGAGGCCATAGCATCAAAAACACCTTGATGATGGTATTCATAGAGAGACTATAGGGGGAACAATTCCAGGGGTAGAGGGAAAGGCAGAGCGGCTAAGGGAGCCGTCCCTGCTAAGCATGTTTTGTGTGGCTGCAGTTTGGAGGCTTTCAATGGCCTGTAGCAGAACAATAATTAGATAAATGGATTGGGCTTTTAATGTGAGGAGTATATGGTATCAGATGTTTATTTTCTGAGTGCTTCATTTGCATTTGTGTTTTTTGGGACAATTTTGGAGCAAAGCCCAAACAAAATATAACTAGCTAATGGGAGAAAACAAAGTGAGCCATTGTTGGGAAGAACTGCAAATACAATAACGCTGGTTTAGCTTGTTTAAAAATTTTACCCACCAAAGCAAGTTTTAAAAAACATTTACGCTGGTGTTTATAAAAGGGGCAGATCAGAGCAAAGTGCAACGTATCTTGATTAGAGGTAGAATCAGACAGGAGCACAGTCCGCTTCGCTTAACCATCCCTTTGGTACGCACAACAGGTGATGAAACAATCTGAAGCGGGTCAGGAGGAAGCGATGAGTGTTTAACATATCAAACAAAAGATATGGTTTAGTTAACGTGGTAGTTTTTAACAAAAACACTTAACCTAACGGACGGTTTCAACGAAGCACATGGTTCCCTCCCATCACGATTCTGTAGTATAAAGGCATTGTTAACAATGGCTTTATCTGCTTTAATAATGCCCTCTGGTTTATGGAACAGATCGGGGTGACCTAATTTTTGTAAGCACACCTGAACATATCTAAGCCATGTCCAAAGGGCATGGTCAAAACCCAAGCCATCTTTAATGATCATCCTGTTAAATTCTAACTCGAGTTTTAACCTTATAGCTAGTCTAAATGGCCTCAGCTGTATAATATTAGGGGTTTCACTGTGCGGAATTCCGTGGGGTTTGGTGGAGTTTTTCTGAAACTCTAATACTCGCGGAGTGGATAAAACTCAGTGAACTCCGACGGAGCGGAATTTTCCACTCACCCTAAGATAAAATCCGATACAATCCCTTGCCCCAATTCTTCCTGAATAATAAACGTGACCAAACTATTGACGATTGAGAGTAAACATTTAAAAAACATATTCTGTACAGTTTGTAGCAGTGATGTTAACGTACTCCGACACAACACTTCTGTACACAGCCATTGCAACACACTTGGCCTTATAGATTTCCAACATAGCTGCCACACCTTTGTACCCCAAACTTGAAACAAAGTCAAAAGCAGATGCAGTGCTCTTAGCGAAAACATGTCTCCTAGATCTAAACATTGATGACCAACTAACGGATGAGTTGAATAGGATACCTAAGTAAGTGGATTTATTCATCTTGCTAATAACACTGTCCTTTATTAAATGGGTTCGATTTTTGTTGGATTTAGGTCCTATTACCATAGTGTGAGAATTAGTAATATGAGTGCTAAGATCCAAATCATCCATATAAATGTCAAAAATATCTAATAAAGACTGCGAGCCTTGAGCTATTCTGGAAATCAAACGGCATCATTGGAATAAAGGAGAGCCGGTACATATCGCCTTCCTACTATGGGCAAATCACACCCCCTATTGATCAGAACCTTCTCGGATTTGTTAACGTATAACGTAAATAAAAAGGGAGCCAGGATGCAACCGCATCTAACCACCCTTTTGAGTAAAAAGTGCCCAGTGCATTCACCTCATCTCCATATTCAACCGATGCTGACAAGTTCAAGTACAAATCACACAAAAAAGACAATGTTTATATCAATCCATATGTCTAACAAATTGGCCCACAGCTTATCCCTATTGACCCTGTCAAAAGCTAAACTTAGGTCCATAAAGGCCAGGTGTATTGATCCTGGTTTAGCCAATGCGTATTTGTTTTTCAATAAATACAAATTTAAACATTGGTCCATTGTCCCTCTGCCAGGTCGAAAACCATACTGAACATCGGAGATGACTCGATGGTCCCTGACCCATGACCTCAACCTACCAAGAATCATACTTCCTATTAACTTAATGACTGAGTCTATCAAAGAAACAGGGCGGTATTACTGTGGATAATTTCTGGAGCCCTTTTTGTAGACCGACACAATAACTGAATTAGCCCAATGTGTTAGAAGACTATTTCTTGTTTCTGCCCTAATATAAGTTGTGAGAAGTGGGGCCCATAATGGGACATTGGTTTTAAATAAGTCCAATGGACCCCCGTCAGAACTAGGTGACTTTTTTGAGAGCACATTGATGGCATCTCTGACATCTTCCAAAGGAAAAACTAAGGAAAAGCCACAGGAGGATGGTGGAATAAAATGTGAGTCAATATTGGAGGGTTTGCAACTAGGTGACTATTAATAGCTTTGAAGTGCCCAACTTATACATCGGGCCGGATATGCTGCACTAGCAAATATCCTACCTCATGCTTAAATAACGGGTGATTGGCAATCCCCTAGAATTTGATGCTGTCCCTCTACCAGGTTGCACCAATTGGTTCTTCCCAAGCTTCCTGCCTCAGAGAAAGTTTCCTTGTTTTACAGAAAGTTTGTAAGTAGCACGTCAGGAGTTTACTCTTCACCTGTCCAAAGGAATCTCTTTCAGAACCATCGTGAGATCATGATGGGTCTTAGAACAGGAATTATCTACCTACTATATGCTGGAGATAATGGCAGCCTCATAGGGGTAAGAAGGGTCCTACGGTTCTGACTAATCACATTAAAATAACTAAGTATGATATTGTTAGTGAACCTATCATCAATGCAGTGTGTAAAAGCATCTGAACATATATAGAATGAATTGGATTAGAAGATGTCTGGACTAACATTCTTCCATTTAAGCCTCTAACCCTGATCACATGTGGACTCCTGCCCTGGGGGCGGATACAAAATGGGGACCAAATTATGTGCCCATGAGAGTGAAGCAGTTTATAGATTGTGGTAGCTCCGCGAGTCCCAAAGGACTTAAGTAGTGATGAAACTAAGACAGAAAATACAAAAAAGTAAGCAATCCCTGTGAAGTGCCCCCTACCTGTAAAGGTAGGCCTACCCACATCAAAGAGTCACCGTCAGTACAAGTTTTACCTAGTACGGAGAAGTAAAAGTAATACATGACTGAATTCATCAATTCACCCTAAGCAGAATGATTGAAATGGGATTTGTCAGAAAGTTAAAACAAATGATTGCCCATGTCCATATCATGACAATTATGATTGAGGTGTAAATTAAAATCACCAAGCAAAACTGCCGAAGTATACAACATTTCAGAGTTGATGTATCTATCCAGTAAACCTCCTTAGAGAACAGACATGTTCTACAGTATGCTGTGGAAATTAACATTGTAAAAATTAACAACAGGGAGTCTACATGATTTGGAAAATGAGTAGCAAACTGCAGGTAAATAGGCTAGCCAGTGTCTAGCTGTTCTATTTTGCAATTTAGATTTTAAAATAACTAGGACTAAGAGACACCCCCTCTCCCCCGCCCCCTTAGACCTCCCAGATTGCCAACTGATTGCTGGGACAGAAAACCCCCAATTTCCATCTAAGATTAGGCTGTTACTATCCTCCCCAGTTTCTTGAAGGCATATGGTGTTTTTTTCAAAAATAATAACCAGCTGTAATCGCCTCTTCTGCCCACCAGACCCACTATATTCCAACACAAAATATCGAGAGGTAAGTGGTCTAGCGTCATAGTACTTCCATCCTGTTATATTATTCACATTGGTAGGTGTTGGAACGGTCAGTCAATCGTTAGAGTCCAGATTACTCAAGGCTTCAAAATGTTTGCATATTGGACCTTTAAAGGTCGGTTTGTTGAATGAAACATCCTTGATGTGTGATGCTGGTGCTGGGTGTGTTAGAGATAAGCTTGGTGAAAGATGCATATAAAAAAAGCCCAGAGGTGTAATACCTGAGAAATTGCATTCCATGATTTTAAGTGCCTTCCCAAACTAAGAGACCATTCTGCCCATATTAATACAACTATACAAATGAGGTTATGTGACCCAGGCACCTTTCAACGCAATGAACAACTTTATTTTTCAGTTGTGAGTAATGCTCCATGGTCCCAGCCTTCAAAAATTGAGCATTAGCTAAAATAACTTATGAGGTCGCTGCAGCCCCTCTTGCAGCAGTTAATCTGCCAGATGTTTGCACTAACTAACCCCTGCTGCATTGATCCATCGTTGCATGACCCCTGTCCTTACTCTGCAACCCTAAACATTGGGTAATGAGCGCTGTCACTCCCAAGGTCAACCACTCTGTGGATCCTATCAAAATCTGGGGCCTGACTGTTGTGTTTGAGATCCAAAGATCAAGATGGGTCCGATATGCTTGGCAATATAGATGGCATTTGGTCTTCAGAAGCCATATTAGTTGACGAGGGAGAATGAGAAGAAGCAGTTATGTTATATAGTACATTTTCTATTTTAGTAATTCTCTTGTTAGACATTGCAAAAGATTTGGCAACAAATATTTCAATTTTCTCATAGTGTATAATGATTAAAATGTCCAAAGATTCCTTTGGTGTACCAGTATCACCTCACCCCCTCCCACGCCAGGCGGGCACCATACAGGCACGTATCCCTCTGTTTTTCGTTTCGTCCAATTCAGAGGAAACAGTAGGTCCCTTACTACAGGGCTGGTATTTAGTAGCCCTGACAGAGTGAGTATTACTAATTGACAACAGTTCTAAATTAGGAACAGCAAGATTAGTCACATGTGTCAGCAAAGAGCTCCCTGGATGACCATCCTCGGATGTACTTGAAGCAGGCACACCTACCCCAGTTCTTCTTCACCAGTAATTATCTCATCAGTAACTGCTTCCACTGCAGATGTTAAGAGTGACAAAATATTAGATCCTTTACCTGCGTGCTTATGTTCATTTTGAGCATGTGAGATTTTCCGCTTATCCATCTTGCAGGATTTCAGTGTGCAGCCAAGAGGGGTGGTCTGGTCTTGACCAGGCGCAGATGGACCCGCCCTTGGCTCTGTTTTTGCCCGAGCACGTCCCGCAGCGTGGGATGCCGCAGGAACACCAGAGCTGTTTTGAAGCCCGGTACGGCAGTGGAGCCCCTCCTCCTCCTCCTACACGGGGCTCTGAAGTCTTGTGTTCAAGAGAGTCCTGCCAGCTCACGCTGCAGCAAGCGCCCACCCAGACTTGTTTCCAGGACATCATGTGTAACACACAAACAATGTCTCAAAAAGGAGTGTAAGAGCAGTGCAAACTCCCAATCACTGTTTGGGACCTTCTCACTGACCAGTATTGTCTAAACAATACATCAGAGTGTGTTGGGGAAATATTCTGAGATCCAGGACTGTTGTCCTTGACACCAAGCTTCCCAGAGAACATCAACAGAAGGAGTCTGGAAAAATCTGCTGTAGAAGGTATGGATCTGCTTGCACGTATATTCTGCATAGCCTGAACTGGAGGTATCCCTCTGGAGTATGCCTTGAGGAGAGGCCCATCCATGGCTGCCTGGAATTAGACTACAGCTGCCCAGAAGAAACGGACTGAGAGAATCATCCTGATGACAATGGGCAAAAAGTATGAAAGTGGAAATGTCACAGGGTATGACATTTTAAATGTGCTTAAAGCTCTATCAAAACAGCTGTTTTTTAAGAGCCGTATGTTACACCTTCTTTTGTTTCTTCATATAACTTATTTCTGAATTGGTCCAAGAACAATCAATAAATTGTATTGGAAGATCAAATAAGATGACACAAGCTTTATTGCTCTTTCAGATATGAAAATTACCAACAAAGGCAAATCCCATACATTTTACTATCTTCTATAAAAGACTGTTTACAACTAGGGAAGACAATATGGATACCTAAAATGGCTCAGGAAGTGTAATATCTTGTATTTTAAGACCGGGTTCTATGTTCTAGAAAGAAAAACTGTGCAGGGTACTTGGTTTGGAGGTGGCATCTAGGAGTGAATGTTGCATGGTGAGAATGAGGCTTATAAGTGCATTACTCCTTTTAACACACTGTAATGTTACTCTCTCTGGTTTAATCTTGGTCCTAACATTTGTCTTTGTTTCTTTCCCTTTTAGCATGACCGACTTTCCAGGTAAGATGAGCATCTGTTTCTTGTTTTTTTTCTTTCTTTTTAATTTACTGGCTGTGTTGTGTCCTGGGGATTGCCTGTGTTCTAGTAGAAGCATCTTCTATCATAAAAAAATTATATATTTCCACTTGAAAGTCATCCCCTGTTGCATTGTAGTTTGGGATCATAGGTATTTAGGTTTTTGTTGGCCATTTGCACTTGCAGATAATTTCTATTACTATATTCCAATGCAGGACTTTCCACAATTATGAACTGCTGTTCTGACCTGCAACTGTAATTATATTGGGATATCTAGGACAGGAGTTTAGCTCTGTTAAAAATGAATTAAGTAAAAATGGAGTTCACACAGAAAACAACTTGTACATTCTTCCGTCTAATCACTTGGGGCATTCATAGCTCCTTAGATTGCAACCTGTGGATTCATTCTGTGCTGCTGTCCTTACTTGTCTTCCTTTAGTGTGCTTTTGGCATTTTTGAAGCACCAACTTTACTTGGCCAGGTTATTCTGAGTTTTTTCTATTTTGTTTGGCTTTGTTCAATTGATGGTTCACTCACCCGCTCTTCCTTGGGCCCAATATATTTTTAGATCCTTAAATTGTAAGGCCTTTCTGATCAGCTACTGCACCCTTAGCGTCTTTCTCTTACCCTTGGTATTCTGATTGTTTAAATTGTTTGGATAGTTTGCCTCGAAGTTGACTAATCCTTAATTGGTGTTTCTTGAATATCTGGAACCAGCCCTCTGTTGAATACTCCTCTCCAGTGCCCCTCACATACTCAAATGTGCTAAATCGACTCTGTAAATTGCAGCGTCTTCTGTTATCCTTCACCCAGAGAAAGCTGATATCTGACTGGAATTCAGGACCGCTGATGATGTATATGGCCGAGGGCATGGCTCTGTTGTGTGCTTTCCTCTGTCCCGCCTAACCTGACTGACCTAAAAATGTTGAGCCATGCCTCCCCCGTTCTGCAGTTTGATTATTGTTTTCCAATTTAGTTGGTGTACCTCCTAATTTAGAGACTCATGAAGTTTTTACAGCTTAGAATATACCTCACTGTGGTAAAATGTTAGTGACTTTGTTCTTTCAATCCCCATTTCTTGCAGCAGTCCAAGCTTCTTAATTAGCGACTTTGAGTTAATTGTGCTCCTACACCCTGCTCTTGGAACTCGTAGGATTGTGCTCTCCTAGATTGTCTAGCACTAGAAGACTGCTTTGTTGCCATTTATTTAGGGTATTCAGATCTTGGGGTTACTACATATACAATGCAAGGACACAATCTAAAGTTCTCAAAATACCCTAGATAAATGGTAGTATAAACTATCATTACAGAGGGTTAAAATGATTCCTTTTAAGAGATCCATCCGATGCCATGCTGTTAATTGCTATTTGCTTTCTTGGGGCATGTCTAGATTTTTTTTAATCCAGCATTCGCACTTTATTCTAATAGGTTGGAATCTGGAACTACGAACCCCACCACAAGCGATACCTTTGGTGACCGAACGTCAAGTCGGACCAGTGCCTACACACGTAGAGAGAACCGCCTGGCTTCCCTCAGCAGCAGAACAGAAGATGACGGAGACAAGGATTACAAAAAAGTAGGCGCTGCATACCTTCCCTCTTGAAATTCTCACTACAGTTGTTTGTTAGCGTAGACTCACTGATTTCATAGAAAGTTCAGCTTGTTGTATTCTCTGGATTGTAGGTAAGGGTAAGCAAACCTTCAGGGACATAATAAGTTGCCTCTGGGTTCTGTTTTTAGGATTTGGTCTATTTCCAAAAGGTGTTTGATATCTTCTTATTAAATCACTTCTTTGTCAGCATGCTTTCCTACTGCAGCATAGCCAGTAGTCTGTGCTCAGATTGGTTAAGAGACCGCTTTGGTTCTTCTTGGATAGAGCTCTCAACAGTGACAATGGGTGATGTGGGTTACAGTTCCTCCTCGGGAAATGCAGTTTGATAGTAACCTGCATACATGTTGTAGTATCTCCCAGAGATTCATAGCACTCACGTGGCAAGAGGCAGGGTTACTACCACAGCTGTATTATAAATACTATTCTTGCCTAGACTTACAAAGCATCTATGAGAATGGGATACAGCCAATACTGGAGAACTTCAGATGTAGTTAAGTAATTTTTATCTTCTCCAGCACTGGACATGTTACAGATTTGTATGCCTGAATCAGAGTAGCAAACAATACATTCATAATATGCATTTCTTTTATTAGATGGTGGAAAATGAAGATAAAAGTGCTCACCTTACTAAAGTAGATTTCATAGAACTGCTTGTTCCACCTCTGCATCCCTTTCACAACACTACTGTTTACAGTGCAAAGTGTCTCTATTTTTCCAGGTTGCTGCTCTTAAAATGTCCACTATGGGCATTCCTGCAAATAAGGCTGTGAATGTGGGCACATTTCTTGTTGACTGCGCTGTCACATTTCCTTCGCGAGCACATCCTGCTTTATTATGACAGAAGACTATAGCTGCAGATACCCAGAAAGCAATGTCTGCGGATACCCACTGAGCCCTGTTTTGAAGGAGATTGCCCTTAGCGTGGATGACCATAAGCCACTGAAAAGTCGATCAATTTGCCAAAACGTTTTGTTCTCTCAATATAAAAGATTAGACATCTTTTCACATCTAAAGTATGAAGTGCCCTTTCTGCTACATTGCTTCTATTTAGAAAATGTTTTTTGATCTACTGGTACAAGGAAGTCAAGTAGTATTTTGGGAATAACTACATGGATACTTTAGATGATGTAAGCATGTGAATCTGGGAAAGATACCATTACTGGAGAAATGTACTTACCAGAAAGTAACTTCTTTCTTTTTAAGTTTTTATTGATTTGCATGCTTTGATTTGTCAGTTAAACTAAGAGATGGTATCAAAACAGAAAAGCTCAAGAGTGGGCATTCTCTGCAGTTAATGCTGGTCTTTTTTGTTAAATTTACTCCCACAAGCTGCGTCCTGTAGGTACTTTACTGTTGCCAAGAAAGTGAACAAATGCCATTCTCTCCATAAATAACATTTATTTAAAAATATTACCTTAAAAGCCACAAAGAAACACTTTTGCAAGATCTTTTTCTTCAGAAATGTGCATCCAGGTTACTTCATAAATAAAACCCTTATTGCTGATATCCACTTACTTAGATTGAGCAATTTCAAGTATTTACCCCCAATTAACCTCTGATAGCAAAAGGCAATTGATTTTCTTTCTCAAGGAGGCAATACCTCCTCAGGAGTTCAGTCATCCAGTGATTGCTGCCTCCTAAAAAGAGTTAACTTTGGAGGCGACTACTCCGAATCCTCAGAAGAAAAATCTGATCTGAGGAATGGTGATGAACGGTGAACAAAGCATCAAAAGAGGACGCTTATCAGTACCTCTACAAATACCTCATTAGCAACTGCATTGTCACTGTCCCACAAGTCTTCAGATTATAAAAGCTTAACAACACACCCGTTGACGTTGCAACTTCAGAAAAAGCTTTAGTTGACAAATTTGCTTAAGACCTCTTCACTGCATCTCCATTAACAACACTCTTCATGTTGAGCAACATTGCTTCAAAATCCAAAGTGACCCTTCTTCATGAGAAGCCCATCGATCTCTTGATTCATACGATCAGGTAATTAATAAGCATCCTTGGGAAAATGCTGGATAATGAGAGAATAATTTCCAGCAAATAAAATTGCCACCCGTAGTCCTCCTCTGATATTGATGATTTCTAGGCAAAGTATGATGTCATCATAGAGTGTGACTTTCTATTTTCTTACAAGGGGGAATTTAGAAAAGTTTGCAAATCTCCCCATTTGCATGAAGTGGAGGAAAACTAAATTGTGGAGGAAGTGCTGCAACCACCGCATAGGAAAAAGGTGATTACACATTATGTAAGATACATGGAAATATCCTTATATATTTAATATAGCAATAGAGCTATGCGTGCTTGTAGTAATAGATTTTCTGAACTTTGTACAAAACCACCAGTGCATCTGTAGGCCCTGAGAATGACTTGCTCAGAAACAACTTTAAAATTCTGGTGCATCCCAAGATCTGCCCCTGAACCCAACTTCCATAAACCATTGTCTCTCAGCAAAGAAAAATTACTTTTGTGTGAAGTACAATTAAACATTGGAAAGAGATGAAGGAGCCTATGAGAAACGTTGCGAGTGAAGTATGATGAACACATATGTTGATTAATCTGTAATCCTTTTCTGCAAGTTTCCCCATCAAGAGACACTCTCTCAGAATTAGTTTTGGTTAGTGGACTGGTAAAAACAGTTTCAAGCATATTTGACTTAACATTTGTCTACAGGACAAAGATCCTTATTTAATCAAATAGGCCCAAGAAAAAGGTGCCAACTGATTAAATTCGTGAGAACATTTGGGAGAAATAAGTGCTAGTAAATTACATCCTTCTCAGCACACTCAATCCTTGTGAGAACAACTACAGGAAATCCAAGCCTTATGATGAAGTCACCAAATGCTCACTGGACAACACAAATCCGCTTAAGTAGTAGCACCCGCAGCTTCAAGCTAAACGTAGGAGTACAATGTTTGCTACTCTTGGCATGGATGGGAAATGTTTTTATTATTTTAATAAGATAAGCCTGGGTAGGCCTGTGTTTTGACCCAGGGGCCCAGCACTGCGGAGGATAATGTCTGTTTAGGTGTTCTTTTATCATTTTGTGCAAATATATATATTTTTAATTATTTGCCCTTTATTTCCTCAGGTTTTCTCTGTCATCATTGTGTTGTTGGGTGTCTCTCCCACCTACCTGGCGACTGCTGGGACCCAATTGGACATTAGGGTGATATTGCCAAGTTTTCTCCTCCCTCATTAACCTGTCCTGCCCATCCATGGAAAGGGCAGGGAGATAATGCTGTTTTTCAAGTGGTCTCATCCCTTTTGGGTGCCTTTGGGGCCTTGGACTAGAACACCTTCCCCTGTTAGGAGTCTTTTAGACCTATCCATTATTCTCTGAAACTCTAGCTATATTTCTCATAGATGATTGTTGACTGAAGTTCACCCACCACAGTCACACCGTTCCACACACCTCGGTAGGATGTTCTAGGTCTGCTACTATTTGTCTGATATATGCCTACTACTATGGTGTCTGCAGATTTCCCTGAGCTTTTCCATCTTTGTTTATGGGTAGCCCATAAAGACCTACTACTGTATGTTTGGATACTCCTGAATTGTGCTATTTCTGCATCTGTGTAACCCATTAGGTCCTACTTATGTAATCTGTGGATAATCCTGGGCTGCACTATTTCTGTCTCTGGACGACCTTAGTAGACATACTTTTTTAGTCTCTGTGGCTAATCCTTGGATTGTATTAGCTCTGCTTCCTATAAACCTAATACCGTGGTGTCTAGATTACCTTTGGTTTCTCATACTCTTCTTCTGGAAGCCATCCATAGAGCTATTACTGTTGAATCATTGTAGGGCTGTGCCATCTGTGCTGATAGACCTACTGCTTTGGTGCCTCTGGTTTTGCAGCATAAACCTTTTTCTGGCTTGCATTATTCCACCATCTAGTGGTTGGGTCTGTAATCTTCTTGTTGTTCCTCAGTGTGTGTATGTGTGTGTGTGGGGTATCGTCTGTAGCCATTGGGTGCCAAGTCCGTCCTCCCATGATGCCAGACATGCACACTGGAAGCCCCTGTGCGTGGTTGCCATCTTCAGATTATTTTATCTACTGTTGGATCCGGAATCATTAGCCGAAGCTTCACGAGCACTGCAAGATGTTTCCAAGAAGAAGAGATAAATCTAAAAATGAGAGGAGAGAAAAACAAAGAACAGG
The DNA here is from genome assembly GCA_963921515.1 of Calotriton arnoldi. Lineage (NCBI taxonomy): Eukaryota > Metazoa > Chordata > Amphibia > Caudata > Salamandridae > Calotriton > Calotriton arnoldi. The sequence goes on from CAWUFW010000363.1 coordinate 3,227,533, forward strand.
AGGTGAACACCCCAAAAACACTGAAAAACACCGGCAAAGTGACCAAATATCACTGGATAAGGGAGTGAACTTAAGTCGTTGACCACGCATCAGAGGATGCACTGAAGGGGAGAGACAACCACCTGGGAAAATGTAAAATACTTCCTTTAAGTTCTGCCCGTTTCCCACCGAAGGTTTGCTCATAAGGACAACCACAAAGACTGCAACCTCGGCCTGTCGAGGGACCATAACACAAAAAGCTGCAAAATGTGTGCCAAATTAAGGCCAAAGACCTTGAGAGCAAGAGAGAAATAGAGGCGATAACACCACATAATCATGCAGACAGAAAACAAAGGGAGCTCGGCACTGAGGAAGCTCAGACTGTCGAGCGAGGAGGAAGACAAATTCGAGGACACAGAAGTGACTCAAGAAGAAGGCTCCGGCGCCAAAGCAGAAGAGGTCGACAAATTTGAGTCGACAAATGGGGAGAGGATGTGGCCTAACAGCTAGGGCGGTTGACCTAAAATCTGGGGAACCGGGTTAGAATCTCCGCAACAACGCTCAACATCCTGTGATTCTGGGCAAATCACTTAATATCCTCGTGCCTAACAAAAAATGAATGTGTCCTTATGTAACGCAACAGGTGCTCATGTAAAGCGCTCTGATACCTTCGGGTCAGGTTTGCGCTATATAAAACTCTGGGAAGAAAAAGCCTAAATAAGGTGCACTGATAAAACATACCCATTTAATATCAAAGAAACGTTCAGGGGCCGAGCTGAAGACATCAGACTCGAAGCCCTCAAGACTAACTTGGCAACCAAAGGGAAGTCAAAACCAAAAGAACACTACAGGTCTCGAAAAAGACACCGAGATGGTCGCCATTTGGAGAAACCTTAGACGTTGAAAGGCGATCAAGAGAAGAAGAGATCCAAGGAAGTCCCAACGGATCTGCCGGACTCTAAGTAAAGGGCATCACTCTCAGAGCCGAAGAACGAGCCCTCAAAATTGAGAGAAAGAAAATTCGTCTCGAAGCAGAAATAGTGGCGATCCTTCAAAAAAGTGTATTTCGATGCTTCAATAAAGAGGATTCCAGATTCCTTCAAAGCCTCCAGGGGAAAAGACTGTCCCGAAGAAGAGCAAAGTGAGCTTGATCGACCAACAACACTGAGCCACAAGACGAGAAACAAGTTGTTCTATAAGGAGGACATGGAGGGCCATGTTCTCATCCATGACACAAAGTTGCAACAGCAGTGGCCGGACCTCGAAACAGATTCACTGAAGTATGCTGTCCTCTCATACCCCAAGCTGACCAATGACATTGTGATGTATAATGTCCTCAATAAAATAGCGTCAGATAAGTACAGAGTGCAGTTAGGACAGACACAGGCCTGCTCCTCCTAGAGTCACTCTTAACATCCCAGAGCAAAACCCAGTACCTCCCACTGCTGCCAGGCATCCTGGATCAGGTAAGGGAAGCTTTCAGTGAACTAGCATCATGCAAAGCTCTAATACCGAAAATTGAGAAGAAGTATAAGCACTCCTCCGAATACCCGGTATATATCAAGGGCAATGAGGTGACAGATTCCATCATTGTGGCCAGAGCGAGAAAGAGAGCCAAGGTCCAGCATCCATGGGATCCCCTGCCGAGAAAGAGAGTGGAGATGGTAGGTCGTAAAGTGGAGAGGGGAGCTGCGACACAACGGAGGATCGCAACTCCAACACACCACTCCACTATTATGGTCACAGCCACTGTGAAGAAATCTGAGAACTCCTGAAGCCCCCCACCAGTACCAGAAAAGGGGAGCTGCACTGGCAGAGGAGGGCAAAATAATCGCCAACACATGCTTAAAATCACAATTGGATGCAGCAGACATGGCCAGCAAGCAGCTGGTAACTGGAGCATCCTTAAGAGACCATTAGTTATAGATTTCTTACCTTAGAATTACCACCAGGCGTCAGACTGGATCCGGAGAATTTTTCTGTAGCAGTACCCCTGCTTGTTGGTAGGTGGCGCTGGTGGACTCCGCATCGTCATGGTCGCCGGGATGACGTTGCGGTATCTACTTAGACGCCACCCCTGCACGCTGACATCAGTACTTTCTTTTTCCGTGCCAGCCAGCGCAGATCTGGAGAGAGCGTGCCCCATAGTCACTTTTTGACTAAACCTTTTTTGACTTTTGTCGACGTCTTTTTTGAGTCTTCGACTCCTGATAGCACGAGGGTTGTCCCATCGTCGGATCGGCTTCAAGCCTTGTGACTCCTGTCACAAGTTGATGTCCGTCACGGATCCGTACCTCGTGTGCCTTGGTGCCTGAAGTGCAACCACGACCCGAAGTCGTGCTCTGAATGCCGGGCCATGAATCCAAAGTCTTTGCGGGAGCGGTCCCGACAGCTCTTGGAGGCCCGGCAGGCTGCTCCATGTCGCTCGAGGTCCCGGTCGAGAGGAAGGTCTCTGGACAGGTCGCGGAGCCACCACCACTCATCATCGAAGTCTTCACACTCCTTGGGTAAGTTGAAGCACAAGAAGAAGGCGAAGAAGCATCGTCGCTCTTAGCCTTCCCCCCGTCCGTCAGTCGACGCGACGTGGGGCCCGGGGCGTCGTCGCTCTCCGACTCCGTCGTCAGAGCCTGCTTCCGCAACAGCTACGCTCTTCCCTCCTTTTGCCGGAGCATCCCCTGCCCAGCTTCGAGTCTTTTATGAGGCTCTTAATAGTATTTTTGGGCAGCCTGACTCCGCAGGTGTGCCTTTGGGCCCCACGGGCTCCTCTGGGGGCCCAGGCCTGGATCCGGATCAGCGCCGGTCGACCTCACAGTACCTTCCCCGGCGCCGATTCCAGTGACGACGCCGTTGTGCCCCCAACCGGCTTCAACCCCAGCCTCACCCACAACTTGAACCTGGTTCCGGACTGAAGTCGCTCGACGTCGGTACCAGCGCCGGAGGGTACTTTTGTACCACTGTTCATCCCTGGCGTTCCCTATCGCCCTGAATAGCAGCCAGAGGAGGGTGAGGAGGACTAGGTGGGGTCTGGAGACCCTTTAGCTGACCAGCTTGAGGAGCCGGGCTGGCAAGAGGAACTGGGTGACGCCAGTGGTTTGGATACCTCCCCAGACCTTGGCATGCTCTCCTCCCCTACCGTAGCGATACAAAAGGGGATGATGGACGGAACGTCTGAGCCAATCAAACACTCACCCCCAGTCAACTGATCTGGGTTTAATCCATCATCATTCTTTAGCTCACTCCACCACCCCAGTTCAGACATGGCCATATGCAAATCAGTCTGACCCTGTGCCTCATGGGAACAGTCCAGCCCGAACTGCCAAGCCATGTCTTCCCTGGACCGGAAACAAGCATCCTAGGACCGGTTTCTGGCATTTCAGCCGTCATCAGCCAGGCTTGCTTGAATCCAGTGGCAAAGTGAGCAAGGGACCCACGTCTGGGCATACCCCCGCCAACTTAGGGCGACCAAAGCGATACAAAAGGGGATGATGGACGGAACGTCTGAGCCAATCAAACACTCACCCCCAGTCAACTGATCTGGGTTTAATCCATCATCATTCTTTAGCTCACTCCACCACCCCAGTTCAGACATGGCCATATGCAAATCAGTCTGACCCTGTGCCTCATGGGAACAGTCCAGCCCGAACTGCCAAGCCATGTCTTCCCTGGACCGGAAACAAGCATCCTAGGACCGGTTTCTGGCATTTCAGCCGTCATCAGCCAGGCTTGCTTGAATCCAGTGGCAAAGTGAGCAAGGGACCCACGTCTGGGCATACCCCCGCCAACTTAGGGCGACCAAAGCGATACAAAAGGGGATGGACGGAACGTCTGAGCCAATCAAACACTCACCCCCAGTCAACTGATCTGGGTTTAATCCATCATCATTCTTTAGCTCACTCCACCACCCCAGTTCAGACATGGCCATATGCAAATCAGTCTGACCCTGTGCCTCATGGGAACAGTCCAGCCCGAACTGCCAAGCCATGTCTTCCCTGGACTGGAAACAAGCATCCTAGGACCGGTTTCTGGCATTTCAGCCGTCATCAGCCAGGCTTGCTTGAATCCAGTGGCAAAGTGAGCAATGGACCCACGTCTGGGCATACCCCCGCCAACTTAGGGCGACCAAAGCGATACAAAAGGGGATGATGGACGGAACGTCTGAGCCAATCAAACACTCACCCCCAGTCAACTGATCTGGGTTTAATCCATCATCAATCTTTAGCTCACTCCACCACCCCAGTTCAGACATGGCCAGAAACCGGTCCTAGGATGCTTGTTTCCGGTCCAGCGAAGACATGGCTTGGCAGTTCGGGCTGGACTGTTCCCATGAGGCACAGGGTCAGACTGATTTGCATATGGCCATGTCTGAACTGGGGTGGTGGAGTGAGCTAAAGAATGATGATGGATTAAACCCAGATCAGTTGACTGGGGGTGAGTGTTTGATTGGCTCAAACGTTCCGTCCATCATCCCCTTTTGTATCACTCCTCCCCTACCGTGGCTACGGAGGAGGGAGCCTCTTACGCAGTGGTGTTGCGTAGGGCGGCTGAGGCCTTGAGCTTCCTACGGTGGCAGTCAGGACTAACCTTCTGACAGAGGTACTTCAACCAGCAGTGGTCTCTTCGGAGCCCCTGCTGCCTTTTAATGAAGCCCTCACGGACATCCTTCTGGGCACTTGGTCCAAGCCTAGCACAGGGGCTCCTGTGGACAGGATGATTGCCCGACACCACCGCCCGGCCCCGGGCGACCCACTTTTCCTCTCCCAACACCCTACCCCCAAGAGCTTGGTGGTCCGAGCCTAGTCTTCTATGGGCGCATTCCCTACTGCTCCCTCAGATAGAGAATCCAAGAAGCTGGACCAACTTGGGAAGAAGATGTTTTCTTCTGCCAGCTTAGCGCTGCGGTCGGTGAACACCGCATGCCTCTTGGGCCATTATTCCCATACGGTGTGGGATACGGTTGCGTAATTACTGCCACAGTGACCGGAGGAGGCCCGGGCCATTCTCACCCGCGCAATGGCAGAGGGTCGAGACACAGCTAAGTTCACCATTCGGTGTGGGCTGGATTCCGCTGGTTCTCTAGGCAGAACGGTTTCCACGTCCGTAACCTTGGGGCACTACGCCTAGTTGAGGACGCCTGGTTTCTCGGGGGATGTCCAATCCACCCTTTTGCAGATGCCCTTTGATGGCCATCGCCTGTTCGGCAACAAGGCGGACTCAGCGCTCGAGCGCTTCAAGGATTCTAGGGCTACGGCCAGATCCCAGGGCCTCGCAGCCAGATCCCAGGGCCTCACAGCCACCTCTCGCCCCACGTAGTCTGCTTTTCGCCCCTTTCGTAGCTACGGAAGGGGGTGCCCCACCACGTTCCACCCAGCGTGGCCACAGGGCTGCGCAAGCTACCCAGTCTCTGCGTAGCCGCGGACGTGGGACCCAGCGACGCGGGTCTGGGGCCAGCGGACGGGCCAGTGCACCCATAACCCCCCTGCAGCAGCCTCCAAACCCTCCAAGTCCGACCTTCCAGGACCACCAGTTGCCAGTGGGCGACAGGATCCGCCATTACCTCCCCCTCTGGCAGAACATCACGTCGGACAGGTGGGTTTTGCAGATAGTTTTGAAGGGGCTACTCCCTCCCCTTCGATACTCCCCCCTCCTTCCATGCCACCATCCTTCCATCGCATATCGGAGGATCACTTGGCCCTTCTCCGCCAGGAAGTTGCAGCTCTCTTGGCCAAGGGAGCTATCGAAAGGGTCCCTGTGCCAGAAGTCGGTCGTGGTTGCTACTCCCACTACTTTCTGGTACCCAAGAAGGACAAAGGCCTGCGTCCTATCTTAGACCTCAGGGCCCTCAACTGCTTCTTCCGGAAGGAGAAGTTAAAGATGCTCACGTTAGCTCAGGTCCTCTCTGCCCTCAACCCTGTATACTGGATGGTAGCGTAGGACTTGCAGGACGCCTCCTTCCATATCTCTGTCCTGCCTTCCCACAGGCGTTGCCTACGGTTCACGGTAGGCCACGAGCATTTTCAGTTTACCGTGCTCCCCTTTGGTCTTACCAGCACCTCTCAGGTATTCACAAAAGTGATGGCTGTGGTCGCAGCTCATCTGCGCAGATCAGGGGTTCCAGTCTTCCCCTATCTCGACGACTGGCTGTTGAAGGTGAGCTCGCCTCAGGCTGTCAACTCCCACTTCCAGACTACAGCGGACCTCCTGCACTCGCTGGGAGTCACTATCAACGTGCCGAAGTCACACCTGACTCCCTCTCAGAAGCTCCTTTTCATTGGGGTAGTTCTGGATACAGCGCAGTTTAAAGCTTATCCTCCCGAGCAGCGAGTCCGGGATATTCGGGCTATGATACCGATGTTTCAGCCTCTATCCCGGATTTCGGTGAGAATGACCCTGAGGCTGCTGGGCCTCCTGGCCTCCTGCATCCTGTTGGTGGATCATGCCAGGTGGCATATGCTGGCTCTGCAGTGGGACCTGAAGTTCCAGTGGGCGCAGCATCAGGGGAATCTTTCCGATGTCGTCCAGATCACAGAGGGGACCGAACGTCAATTGCAGTGGTGGCTCACGAACCAGGATTGGGTCAGCGGCAGATTCCTCTCCCTTCCTCAACCAGAGTTCACAGTGGTGACAGATGCGTCACTCCTGGGATGGGGCGGCCACCTGGGAGAGGCGGAGATCAGGGGTCTCTGGTCTCTGGTGGAGTCCGGTCTCCATATCAACCTTTTGGAGCTCCTGGCGATCCATCTTGCACTGAAGGCATTTCTTCCTGCTGTCAGAGAAGAGTAATGCAGGTGTTCACAGACAACACCACCGCCATGTGGTACTGCAACAAACAGGGCGGGGTGGGGTCATGGACCCTATGTCAAGAGGCTCTTCGCCTTTGGGCATGGCTGGAGCATCAGGGCATGTCTCTGGTGGTACAACACCTGGCAGGTTCCCTTGAAGGCCAGGGCAGACGAACTCAGCCACCGGTGCATGATGGATCACGAATGGCATCTTTACTCTGTTGTGGTGCAAGGGCTCTTTCCGCAGTGGGGAGAGCCGTGGTTAGATCTGTTCGCCACCGAAGAGAACGCGCAATGTCAGCAATTCTGTGCGTTGGAGTTTCCAAGGCGGCACTCGCTCAGCACGTTTTTCGGCGTGAGTGGACTTGAGGCCTCCTGTACGCCTTTCCGCCTGTACCGCTTCTGCCCAGAGTACTGAAGAAGATCAAGTGCGACCGGGCCCAAGTCATTCTTGTGGCTCCGGACTGGGCACGAAGAGTCTGGTACCCCGAGCTCTTTAGCATGGCCATCGATCCTCCGATCAGACTGCCTCTTCAGGAGGATCTTCTGTTGCAGCAGCAGGGGACTGTCCTCCACCCAAACCTGTCCAGCCTCCACCAGCTTGCGTGGAGATTAAGCGGCGACAGTTGACAGCTTTCGACCTTCCTCCCGAAGTCTGTAATGTTATCTTGGCAGCCAGGCTTCCCTCCACTAAAACTGTATACGTCTGTAGATGGAACAAATTTGTGGCATGGTGCACAGCAAAGGCTGTGGATCCCCTTTCTGCCCCTTTTTTCAGAGGTTCTCCTCTTCGTTCTATCTTTGGCCCAGCAGGGCTCTGCTCTGGGCACTCATAAAGGCGGCCTTTCGGCCATCTCGGCCTTTTTGCGCCTTCCTGATCAGCCTTCTCTTTTCAAGTCTCCGATTGTAAATAGATTTCTAAAAGGCATTACTCATCTCTTTCCTCATTCTCCTTTCGTAATGCCTCAGTGGGACTTGAACCTTGTTCTTACTTACCTTATGTGTGCTCCCTTCGAGCCACTACATAATTGTCCTCTTCGTCTACTTACCTTGAAGACCGCTTTCCTGCTTACCATCACGTCTGCTCGCATGGTGAGTGAGCTTCAGGCTCTCTTCCTCTAAGCCGCCTTTTCTTGCAGGCTCTTTTCTGCCCAAAGTGGTAACCTCTTTCCACATAGGTCAGACCATCACATTGCCCACCATCTGAAAGAGATAATTAGTTATAGATTCCTTACCTTAGAATTAGCCCAGGCGTCAGATTGGATCCGGAGAATTTTTCGTCAGCAGTACCCCTGCGCGTTGAAAGGTGGCGTCGGTCGGCTCCGTGTTCGTCGTTGGCGTCGTGGTCGCCGGGATGATGTTGCGGTAGATATTTAGATGCCGCCCTTGCGCACTGACGTCAGTTATTTCTTTTTCCGCGCCAGCCAGCGCAGATCCGGAGAGAGCTGTACCTCCAGTCACTTTTTGACTGACTTTTTGGCGACTTTTGTCGACTCCGTTTTCGAGTCTTTGACTCCTGGTGCACGTCAGGGATGCCCAGCTTCAAGGCTTGCGGTTCCTGTAGCCGACTGATGTCGGTGACTGATCCGCACCGCGTGTGCCTGTTTTGCTTGGAGCGCGACCACGACCCCAAGTCGTGCTCCAACTGCCGGACCATGAATCCAAAGTGTTTGCGGGAGCGGTCCCGAAAGCTTCTCGAGGCCCGGCAGTCGGCTCAGTGCCGTTCGAGGTACCGGTCGCGTGGGAGGTCGAGGGACTGGTCGCGGAGCCACCACCACCAGTCTTCGTCCAAGTCTTCGCACTCCTCAGGTAAGTCGAAGCACAAGAAGAAGTCGAAGAAGCATAGTCTCTCTTCGACTTCTCCCTGTCGGCCGGCCGGCGCGACGAGGGATGCCAGTGGTGCCCCTCCCGCGGCTCCGCATGCGGAGCCTGAAGGGTCGACTCCGAGTTCGCCCCCCTTCCCGGGACCCAAAGCGACCCCTGCCTAGCTTCGCCAATTTTACAAAGCGATGCATGCCATCTTTGGGCAGACCGACTCCACCGGCGTGCCTTCGGGCCCCGCGGACTCGGCTGGGGGCCCTGGGCTTCCGATGCAGGCGGCTCCGTCCCCGGCACCGCAGGGTCCCCTTGGATCCAGGCCTGGATCCGGATCGGCGCCAGTCGACCTGATAACACCTCCCCCAGCGCCGAATCCACCGGCACCATGTCCACAGCCGACGCCGGTTGTGTCCCCAACCAGCGTCGACCCCGGCCTCCAGCCCGATGTAGACACAGACCGGCGCTGACCGACGCCGGATCCGGCACCGATGGGTACTTATGTGCCCTTGTTCTACCCTGGTTCTTTTAGACCAGATTGGCAGCCAGAGGAGGGTGAGGAGGACTGGGAAGGGTCTGGGGACCCTTTAACTGACCAGTTAGGCTATGAATCTACAGAGGGGGGAGCGTCTTTCGCAGTGGTGTTGCGTAGGGCGGCCGAGGCTCTCAACCTCGAGCTACCTTCGGTGGCAGTCAGAACTAACCTCCTGACGGAGGTGCTTCAACCGGCAGCGAGCTCTTCGGAGCCCCTGCTGCCATTTAGTGAAGCCATAACCGACATCCTTTTGGGCACCTGGTCCAGGCCCAACACAGGGGCTCCTGTGGATAGGATGGTTGCCCGACGCCACCGCCCGGCCCCAGGCGACCCCACTTTGCTCTCCCAACACCCCACCCCTGAGAGCGTGGTGGTCCAAGCCTCCACCTCCAAAGGCGCATTCCCTAACGCACCACCTGATATGGAATCCAAGAAGCTGGACCATCTTGGGAAGATGATGTTTTCTTCCTCCAGCTTGGGACTGCGGTCGGTAAACACCGCATGTCTGTTGGGCCTTTACACCCACTCCGTGTGGGATACGGTGGCGCAAGTGCTGCCCCAGTGTCAGGAGGAGGTCCGGGCCGTGCTCTCCCGCGCAGTTGCCGAAGGGTGAGACGCAGCAAAGTTTACCATCCGCTGTGGGCTGAATACCGCCGACTCACTAGGCAGGACGATTTCCACGTCGGTAGCCCTTCGAAGCTACGCCTGGTTGAGATCGACTGGTTTTTCAGGGGATGTCCAATCCACTCTTATGGACATGCCTTTGATGGCCGTCGCCTATTCGGCGACAAGGCAGACAACGCGCTGGAGCGCTTTAAGGACTCTCGGGCTACGGCCAGGTCCTTGGGCCTCTCCACCACTCGCCCTGTGCAGTCTGCCTTTCGCCCCTTTAGTGGCTACGGAAGGGGTGCCCCACAACGTCCCGCCCAAAGCCACAGGCCAGCGCAAGCTGTTCAGCCCCTGCACGGCCGGGCACATGGGAACCACCACCGGGGTTCTGGGGGCCAGCGTGCAGGCCAGTCCACCACAGTCCCCTCTGCAGCAGCCTCCAAACCCTCCTAGTCCGACCTTTCAGGGCCACCAATAGCCAGTGGGCTGCAGGATTCGCCATCACCTCCCCCACTGGCGCTCCAGCACGTCGGACAGGTGGGTTTTGCAAATAGTCCGAAGGGGCTACTCCCTCCCCTTCGAGACTACCCCTCCAACCATGCCACCTCAGCACCATCGCAGGTCGGAGGATCATCTGGCCCTTCTCCAACAGGACGTTTTGGCACTCTTGGCCAAGGGAGCCATCGAGCGAGTTCCTGTCCCAGAAGTAGGTCGTGGCTGCTATTCCCACTACTTTCTGGTGCCCAAGAAGGACAAAGGCCTGTGTCCTATCTTGGATCTCAGGAACGTCAGCCGCTTCCTCTGAAAGGAGAAGTTCAAAATGTTGACGCTAGCTCAGGTACTGTCTGCCCTTGACCCTGGAGACTGGATGGTAGCGTTGGACTTGCAGGACTCTTATTTTCACATCCCCGTCCTGCCTGCCCACCGGCGTTTCACGGTAGGCCACGAGCACTTTCAGTTTACCGTGCTCCCCTTCGGCCTTACAAGCGCCCCTAGGGTGTTCACGAAAGTGAAGGCGGTGGTCGCAGCTCATCTGCGCAGATCAGGGGTTCCAGTCTTCCCTTATCTCGACGACTGACTGTTGAAAGCGGGCTTGCCCCAGGCTGTCGTCTCCCACCTCCGGACTACGGCGGACCTGCTGCTTTTGCTGGGGTTCTCTGTCAAGGTGCCGAAGTCAAACCTGACTCCCTCTCAGAAGCTCCTTTTCATCAGAGCGGTTCTGGACACGACGCAGTTTCGGGCTTATCCTCCCGAGGAGCGAGTCCGGGATATTTGGGCTATGATTCCGATCTTTCAGCCTCTATCCCGGGTTTCGGTCAGAATGACCCTTAGGCTGCTGGGCCTCGTGGCCTCCTGCTGGTGGATCATGCCAGGTGGCATATGCGGGTTCCGCAGTGTGATGTGAAGTTCCAGTGGGCACAGCATCAGGGGAATCTGGCCGATTGCGTCCAGATCTCGGAGGGCACTGCACGTCTATTGCAGTGGTGGCTAACAAACCGGGATTGGGTCAACGGCAGATCCCTCTTCCTTCCCCAACCGGAGTTCACAGTGGTGACAGATGCATCACTGCTGGGATGGGGCGGCCACATGGGAGAGGCGGAGATCAGAGGCCTCTGGTCTCCGGCAGAGTCCGGGCTCCACATCAACCTTCTGGAGCTTCGGGCGATCCTTCTTGCACTAAAAGCATTCCTTCCCTCTGTCCAGGGAAGAGTAGTGCAGGTGTTAACGGACAACACCACCGCAGAACTAGACGTTCCTTTCTCCCCAAGGTGGTTACTTCTTTTCACATTGGTCAAACCATCACTTTGCCCACCTTCTTTCCCCCTCCGCATCCTTCGAAGGAGGAAGAGAGGCTCCACCGTCTGGATCCAAAATGTGCGCTTTCTTTTTATTTGGATCGCACCAAGCATTTCTGGGTGGATGACCAGCTCTTTGTTGGCTACTTGGGCGCCAAGAAAGGTCGGGCCGTGCACAAATGGACCATCTCCAGGTGGGTCGTTTTGTGCATCAAAGCTTGCTACTCTTTAGCAAAGAAGGAGCCTCCAGTGGGACTGCGCGCCCATTCCACCAGGGCGACGGCAGCTACCACTGCTTTGGGACGGGGAGTCCCCCTTAATGACATCTGTCAGGCAGCTACGTGGGCGTCTCTGCACACGTTCACCAAACACTACTGCCTGGACAGCCAAGTCCGGAGAGACGGCTTCTTTGGCCGTTCTGTTCTCTAGGACTTTCTGGTGTGAACTTAGTTCGCAGATCCACCTCCGGGGTTGGTATTGCTGGGGTATCTATTCTAAGGTAAGGAATCTATAACTAACTGTTTCTTTCAGAAGAACAAGTTACTTACCTTCGGTAACTATGTATCTGTAAGAGACATAGATTAGTTATAGATTCCTTAACTCCCCACCCATCCTCCCCGTTCTGCGAACTGATTTCTAAGGTCAGGGAATCCCTTTCAGGGCCCTAGTTTTTGTGCACCAGTGGTCAGTGTCTTGCATGGCTCTGCGCTTCTGGCGTGGAATGTCGTGTGAAAGAACTGACGTCAGCGCGCGAGGGCGGCGTCTAAGTAGCTACCGCAACGTCATCCCGACGACCACGACGCCAACGACGAACGCGGAGCCGACCGACACCACCTTTCGACGTGCAGGGGTACTGCTGACGAAAAATTCTCCGGAACCAGTCTGACGCCTGGGGGTAATTCTAAGGTAAGGAATCTATAACTAATCTATGTCTCTTACAGATACATAGTTACCGAAGGTAAGTAACTTGTTCTTCTTCCCGCCTCCGCACCCTTCCAAAGAGGAGGAGAGACTCCACCTTCTTGAGCCAAAACGTGCGCTGCCCTTCTACCTTGACCGCACTAAAGATTTCCGGGTGGATGATCAACTCTTCGTGGGTTATGTGGGCACTAAGAAAGGTTGATCTGTGCGCAAACGTACCATCTCTCGATGGGTTAACCTCTGCATCAAAATCGGTTATTCTTTAGCGAAAAAGGAACCTCCAGTGGGACTGTGCGCCCATTCTACCAGGGCGACGGCAGGCACTACTGCTTTGGGACATGGAGTTCTGCTCATTGACATCTGCCAGGCAGCCACGTGGGCATCCTTGACCAAACACATTGACCAAACATTATTGCCTTGATAGCCAAGTTCGGAGAGGCGGCTATTTTGGCCGTTCTGTTCTCCAGGACTTTCTGGTATGAACTTGGTTCGCAGACCCACCTCTGGGGTTGGCACTGCTGGTGTATCTATTCTAAGGTAAGGAATCTATAACTAATGGTCTCTTTCAGATGAACAAGTTACTTACCTTTGGTAACGATGTATCTGTAAGAGACATACGTTAGTTATAGATTCCCTACCGCCCCACCTATCCTCCCCGTTCTGCGAACTGACTTCTAAAGATGGGGACTCCCTTCCAGAGCCATAGTTTTGTGCACCAGTGGTCAGTGTCTTGCCTGGCTCTGCGCTTCTGGCGTGGAAAGTCGTGTCAGAACTGACGTCAGCGTGCAGGGGCGGCATCTAAGTAGACACCGCAACGTCATCCCGGCGACCATGGACGCGGAGTCGACCGACGCCACCTACCGACGTGCAGGGGTACTGCTACAGAAAAATTCTCCGGATCCAGTCTGACTCCAGGGGGTAATTCTAAGGTAAGGAATCTATAACTAACGTATGTCTCTTACAGATACATCGTTACCGAAGGTAAGTAACTTAAGTTCTTCAGTACCTCTGTAGATGACACACTGCAGCAGATTAAAAAAGACTGACACTGCAAAGGCCTTAACATCATTCAACATGGTTACTGCACAGAACGTATAAAGAAGTCACTGTGGGTCAGACCAAAGAAAATATTTCACCTGGAAAAGAGGAGGTGCTGCCTGCAACGTGAGGTGCAGGATCTGCTAGAAAAGAGGGTAATACGGCAGAAATCAGTAAATTAAACTACTCTGCATAATTCCTCGTCCCTAACCAAGACAAGTCTTAGATCACTGCTGGACCTCTGCTTCTTAAACAAGTTCATTAAGACGCAAAAATGTAAAATGACTGCACTGCAGAAGTTCATCCCGCGGCTGGGGGAAAAGGACTCTGTGGCAAGCATAGACCTAAAGGATGCTTATCTACGTATTTCCATGAACCGCAAACACAAAAGGTACCCAAGGTTTGTAATCGACAAGAACGACTACCAATTCAGGGTGCTCCCCTTCGGAATTAAGTCAGCACCCAAAGTGTTCACAAAATGTCCAGCCGTAGTGGCGGCCCACCTAAGATTAAAAAAAAGGATACATGTCTACTCATACGCCTAGACGACTGGCTAATCAGAGCAAGCTTGGACTAGCAGTGCAAAGAGGATATTAGGACAATCATGGACATGGTTCAAAGACTAGGTTTCACGATCAACCTGGAAATGTCTCCAACATTGCCAGAGAGAGCGAGCGATTTTCCTATGTGCAAGAAGAGCTCGTGGTTGTAACACAAAGGGTGCCGGAAGAGCTGGCATGGTGGAATGTGGACTACATAAGCGAAGGAAGACCTTTCACACAACCAACTCCAACAGTGACGATCATCATGGATGTGCCCACACTGGCTGGGGAGCATGCTTGGGGGAACTAAAAATCGGAGGGCTATCGAAAAAAGAAGAAATGGTCCATCATATAAATGTCCTTCAGCTAACAGCAGTCTTCATGGCCATAAAGGCTTTTCAGACACAGGTGAGGGGATAGACAGTGCAAAACCAGACGGACAATGCAAACACGATGTTCTATCTGAAAAAGCAAAGAGGGACAAGGTCACATATGCTCCCGAAACTAGCCCAAGAGATCTGGAAGTAGGCCATTCAGAGAAGAAGAACCTTGATAACAATGCACCTGCCAGGTGTAGAATATGGAGAAACAGACAGACTAAGCAGATAATGATCTGTATCACATGAATGGGAGCTAAACGAGCTAGTGCTCCTGGAGGTCTTCCGGCAGTGGGGTACCCCAGACCTCAATCAGTTCGCAACCCCAGAAAACTCAAAATGCCAGTACTTTGCATCCGGGAACACATACCGCTGCTCCCAAGCGAATGTCCTGTTGATAGATTGGTCTAGGAAATTTGCATGCGATTTACCAACGATTCCCCTCATACCTTTAGTGATAAACAAGTGCAGTCGCAAATGACTGTGATTCTAATCTTTCCATAGTGGACAAGACAAACGTGATTCTCAGACCTGTTGGAGATGAGACAAGGTAAAGTGAAAAAAGGCTACCCACAAAACACAACCTCCTCTCCATGCAGGGAGGCAACATCCACTACCTGGAGGCAAAAAGCCTGAGCCTAGCTGCCAGGCTCCTGAGTACCCAGAGCTTAGGCACTTGACCTTTCCGAAAAGATCCATGGACATCCTAAAGGAAGCTAGAAGGCCAAGCACAAGAAGATGCTACACAGCCAAATGGCAGAGGTATGTTCTGTGGGGAAGAGCCAAGGAGCTGTTCCTGCTAGATAACAGTTTGACATATACTAAAAGTATACTTGGTGGCAATAGTAGCCTACACAAGAGGACTTTTCACAGCAGTTATTAAAATGTTTCTAGAAGGAGCAAAAAGAATAGCTCCCCCTCCAGATCAGCGCCAATGTGGAACCTCAACTTGGTATTAACACAATTAATGAATTCACCTTTTTAGCCGCTAAACAAGGCAAAGCTACGGTTTCTGACCTTGAAGACCACCTTCCTAATCGCTATCACATTACTGCGCAGGGTGAGCGAGCTGCAAACACTAACCACCCAAGAGTCCTACCTGTAAATACACAAGGACAGAGTTGTCAAGCAGACCAACCCTGCCCCCCAACCTCCCCCTCCCCTCAAGGTCGTCACACAGTTTCAAGCAATCCAGGTTCTGGGCTTCTTCCAGCAATCTGTGATGTACTACTTAGAAAGGGCAAGAGAGGTCAGAAAGGGAAGTTAGTTGTTTGCATCATTTGCAGATTCAAACAAAGGCTCACCAATGACAAAGGGCTCAATTGCACGGTGGATAGTACAAGCAATCCAATTATGCTACTAAAAAGCAAGCATGCACATAGAAGAGAAACCCAGAGCGCATTCCACACGTAAAAAAGAAGCCACTCCGGTCTTCCTAACTAACGTGCCAATAAGCAACATATGTATGGTAGCCACATGGTCATCAGTCCATACCTTCTCAAAACACTATTGCGTGGACACCCAAGTTAACAAGGAGCAACAAGTGGGACAAAGTTTTACTATTTTAATCTCACCTCCAAGAGTGACCAGAGATATCCTCTACAAAAACTATGCACAGCTTGTGAATCCAGAAAAGGATTCTTATTGCAAAACAAAATGGTTAATTACCAGTAGGAGTAGTTCTGCAGCTTGAAGACTTTTCTAGAGTCACATGCGACCCTCTACCTCTCCGAAATATGAGGTGAAACACAGAGAAGATACTGTGATACCCTAAAACTTAAAAGGAAACCAGCAAATACAGGAAGAGCCACCAAGGGGAAAAAGAATCTAAAGATGGCAAACACGCACATGGGCTTATAGGGGCGGATGTCTGATGGCACGGGAGAAAAGACATAGCACCAAATTGCTACAGAGGAAACCAAAACTAAAAAAAAGAGGACTGAACCACTGGATGGCGGCATAATGCACAGCATGTGAATCCAGCAAACCTTTTAAGCGGCAAAAATACTCCAACTGCTGAAGTAATCATTCAGTTAATCTGAGGTTGCTCCATCTCTTCTTATGGGAAGATTCCTTAGGTCTACTACTATGGTATCACCACTACTCTGTAGCTCTTGCTGCTCCAGATCTAACACCATTGTTTAAATCGCAACCTGTAAATTGGACATGAAACTTCTCAACTGGTCCTAATAGCTGCGTTTCAGCTGCTCCAAACATTACAAGACCACCTAACTCAATACCGGTCAACCTTAGTTTGGCTTAAACTAAGAAATATCCAAAGGATTCTGCTAGCTTAGAATCTGCTAATTTAAGTCTTACACCATAGCCTAACTCTTAACCCTTAAAAATCGCTGCTGGACATCCTGCCAAGAAATAGCCTAAGTGGCCGTAGTAGCTCAGCTTTTGTCACAACCGAGCTTACACCATTGCCTAATGCAAAACATTTCAAAGTGTTAGTAATAAAGCACAACAACAGCGGACTTTAAGAGCCGCACTTCGCTGTACTGTTTCTTCTTTATCCAAAAGATGTGCATAGCTATTCCTGCACCTGCCGTTGTTAGGTGCAACTGCAAACACAGAACAGAAACGAAGGGTATTTGGAACAGTGCACCATAAACGTTTCTTATCCAAAGTCAATAAGAAAACGAGTCCGGCAATATGTTCTTTTTAGTCATCTTTTTTATTAAGTCAACTCAAGTTCATTGCATCAACGCGCATCATCCAGCCAACACGTTTCGTTCAGTTGTTACTTGAACTTCGTCAGGGCTATTTGGAATAAAGGTCAAATAGGATATCCAATATGATCCCAGGCCTCTCCAACTGAGGGGTGTAGCACCTGTATGCGCCAATCGTCATAAACAGAGCTCGTGACTGTTGAAATGGCAGTGCCTCATATTTGGGCCACGGGTTTGATAACCCGTAAAGGATGCCGAATATTAACGCCGCACGTCTTCACAATAACCGGGTCGAAACGTTTTTGAAAATTTTTGCAAACTGCTGTGTATCCAGGTGTCCAAGTACTGATGCACTGTTAAACAGAGAGACCCTGTCAACCTATTAGTTAGCATTTATGCACAAAGCTATCTCACTATGCAAAAATATCACTATCTAAAAAGAATCATTGTTTATCCCTCTAGCAAGAACATATTGATCTTCACCAACATTGTCCAGAAGGGAATCCCATGCGGTCCTCTAAAGCTCATCTCTCCCGTCAGCCAGAGTTCCCAGTTGACTTGAAAGCATCCTAAATTAAACCCATTTTGAAGAAGTAAGGACTTGATCTCTGGCACACAAACAATTCGAGACCATTATCCATTGGACTTCTCTTTTGTAAAGTAGCTGAAAAGCCAGCCTTCTCTCAGACCTTTGGTTTCATTAACCAAAATAAACTTCTTTCTAAAAGAAATGATTCAGACAAGGAAGAAATACAGTCTCAGCATTAATCTCCACCGGGAATGACCACAAGAACTCAGTAGATTCAAAAGGATTTGCAGCACTACTCTTTCTTGAATAATCTTCAGCATTGATCATTGTAGATCACCTCCTGCTAGTTCAGAAACTGCAAATACTTTGTGCGGCAATGTTGCCACAACATGTTTAGAGCCAGTCTCCAAACCTCAAACAACTCACCAAAAGTTCCATATTAGATAAAATACAACCAACATTATTTTTAAATCATGCACTTTAAAATGATGCCTGAGAATTAATTGCAAATTAGAGCACCTTACAACCCTGTCAGTGTTATGAAGAGCGATATAAATGGTACATCACGCTACAAAAAAAAAAATCATCCTCTTTGGTAGGGGTCTCCACATGTTTAACGATCTCTGCGCTTCTCTTTAACATATGCCTGTACCAATCTCCCTCATCTTGTTGGCTCCTTCAAACCTCTCTGCTACAATTATGCTGATATTAGCTCATTCATCCTTATACTTCAAAAGCCTGAGGACTGCAAGATGTCCAGCCTCAGTGAATGTTTGTTGCTAATAGACAACTGGATGGAAAAAGAACCATCCAAACCTAACCTGTTCAAAAATGAAAATGTGTAAAATGGCAGAGTTATGACCCATTATATGAGGTAGCACAACCACCAATTGTATTCTGGACAGTGAAGAATCTTGCATTGATCATAGACTCCAATCTCTCACTCCAAACCCAAGTTAATCTCATCAGGGGTCTTGCTTCAGAAGAAAAATTCCACAATGCATTGAAATGTAAAAAAAAATGTAAAAGGCAAATTGGGAAAGTGCTATCTGGACAAGACCCCAACTTCCTGCAGTCAAGATTCAAACTGTGCTGTCAATGGACAAATTGCAGATCCAGAATTGTTCCACTACTAGAAGAAACACATATTGCAGAATTGTCCTTCTCTGTTCAGACATGCAAGCACTAGAACTTACTTCTAAGATATTAAGGATCATCATAGCCACCTAGAATTCAGAAAAGCAATAAAGAGGTGGGTGTTCCAAAATCATGGCTAAACTACTGTGCTGACTCCAAGTTACTGCATATGCAAAGTGCCCCATCTTCACGAGACTAGTTGCATACTGCATCTTATTTAGAGTTCTACTACATCAAGCCAGGAGGAATGTCCAGGCCTTGCAGTTGATATTAAAATACACCACTACTAGTTGACCCTCATCCAACATCATCTTGTTAGTCTTACACACCAAATAGAGTAGCTTCTCACTCAACCAACTCCTAGTGCCTTTGGAGCCGTATCAAAGGGTAGAAATGTGCAGTAGAAATACTACAATACAGTGCATCTATCGGATATCCTTGACACAGTTGCTGTATTAACACAGTGAGCTCAGTTCTTCAACGTCCATGGCAAAACAAGGAGGAGAACTGGGGGCAGTTCAAGTCGGACACCAGCAAGCAAACCACACTTGCAGGTCCTTGTTCGTATGGCTTTTCTCACCTCAGTAGTGGGCAAGGTCTCCCGACATTGCAACACATAGGAGGAACAGCTCATCCGACACATGGATACAATCCGATATATTGGACAGTTGCACTTTAGAGGGTCTTAAAATACAGGCTTCCCTTTTGGAAGCTTCAGTAAATGCATCTGTAGGCATGCATTAAACTTACAAAACATCCTTCTTTTGCACTAAGGAGACTTCTTAGCAGTCATAGACTTGGAGGATGTTTTCTTCCTCATCCAGGTACTCAAGAAGCACATTGTTTCTCAGGTTCATGGTCTATGACCACTTCTTCTCAGACTGCTACCAAGTGCCTGTCATCAGTAGCTTCTCACATATGGAGAGGAAGTAGCCAAGTCTACTTCTGCCTCAGCCACTGAATGATCAATGTGTTTACATAAGTTATCTGTTTCAGTATTAGAGTTTGCAGAACCCATAACACCTTTGGGAATTTCAACAAACACACAATAGTTGTGCTCTTGCCTAAATGTTTTTAGATGCCCATCTCAAAACACAAAATACCCTATTGAAAGAAAGGTTACAGATTCAGAGCAAAATACAAGACTTTCTGCGAGCAATGGCCTGCTGTATCCCCCTAGTACTTTGTTGCACACTATAAATAAGATCAATCTAATAAAAGGTCGATGAGCAATTGAAACTGGTAACTGGATACTAGGATGATGAAATACAATGTTGACCTCAAGCCATAGTTTCATTGCAATTCTGGAAAGACTACTGCAACCGGATAAGAATACCATTTCAGAAGTTCAAGGTGATATACTGTACAGACATCAAATCTCTAGCTGTCAAGTTCACAACTGCATCTTCCAAGCTGTTGAGTAGTAGCACCTCCAGATAAACATTCTGGAGCATAAAGTTAGATTAACCAGCACTGTCATAATTTTTCAAAAATTTGTATAGACAGATTGGTTAAGAATGTATCAATATTATCGTCATCAGGCTCTATATTAGAAAACCGGTAGAAGTTTTGCTGGAATACAGTATGATTAAGCTCTCTGCAAATCTGCACATATGTGTTCTAGCCAAATGCTTGCCAGTAATTAACTGGCTGGTGGGCACTTTCAGTTAGGAAGCAGAAGTGGTGCTGATGAATCTGCAGAAAATGTTTATATGCAATGAAACTTTCTTAGATAGCGCCACTAAATTGTATGAAAAATATTTTTAACATTATGCCAGCAAACGTTTAATAGTTTGAACTTGCAGCATTGGACTTCTAGATGCACCTCAGCAGAGGGACAGAATAGAAAGGGTATTTTGTAGCCTGGGGCTCCCCACTACCAATCATGGTTGAGACAGGGAAAGAGTTAAGGAGTCAGCCTTTAAAGAGAGAGGGGCTCATAAGAAGAAGATTAGTCAAGGTCTTGCAGTGATCTCCCTTCTGGGGTTTGTCACCTATTCAAAAATTCTTGGAACAAAGGGCATGGAAGAGATGAAGGAGCATGTTATTTCACCCATGAAAAGCTTCAGAGTGCTGTTCAATCTGCATTACACGGTGCAGGTCTGTTTGTCCTTAATATTATTGTTAGTTCGATGTATACATGGAGCTTGTCTGGACACCATAGTTAGAGCTTCTCAATTAAGACAGAAGAGGCCAAAGATAGAGGACCATCTTCAATTCTTTCCATTCCCACAGTCTAATATCATCCACGTATGTCTGACACAGATCAATTGGCAATCCACTCATAAAGGAGGATTTGTGGTGAGGTGGTCACCAGAAATGTGCGGTGCAGCTGTTGCCTAGCTCTGGATTATGTGGTCTACTCAAGGCCAGCTCTCCTTTGAGACTTTCATGTACATTTTTAACACGATCTGCAAATCCCTGTTTCAGTACCTTGATATGTATGCTACGATTAAAGGGACAGAATGAACATTTCAACTCTCAACTCTGCCAAGTAGAAACCCTGTATCAACCGCATATCTATGTCTCATATGAGAATATCCTTTCGTGTGGGAAGGTGCACAGGAGTAGGAAAGCATGGCTAGCTGATCTGTCTCCCATGGCGTAGCTAGACCTTTGGCGGCCCCTTCGTTTGCCACCCCACAACGGCCGCAGGAAGGAGCCGGGGGGAGGGGGTGCTTCCCACAAAATGTTTGCCTCCCCTCCCACACCCCACCCCTTGCTACAACACTGCCCCCCCACCCCCATTTACATAGTACTGCTTCTCTCACAGTCGTGCACACCTGCATCATGCTGCCAAAAGCATTCACAGCAACCACCCTTACTTAGGAGGGAAACTTAGTTCTTCACTTTGTTTCTTCTCCTTCTGTCCTAAAAATGTTAATTATTTCAATATGATAACGTTTAATATAATCTGATGCTTTTTTCTCTCCAGAATCTTCCTCATGAATGTCTCCAAATGTTGCCAGGCATGTGGGTACTCCTTTTCACATTTTCTCCACGCTTCTCTCCTCTCCTTTGACCAATCTTCTGGGTTTGTTCTAAATTATTCACATCCTGAGATGATGCACTCAAACCTTGATGTGGACTGACAGAAGGAACTGATGCTCTGTGACTTTGAAATGACATAGGAGCAGCCTGTGGGTTTTTGAAACAACCGGTTATGTCCATTGCAGTTGTGACAGTGACTTTGGGATAGAGTGAAAAACAATATCCTACAGGAGAAAAATCAAAATTAAATAATTCTTTACTCAACAAAGAACTCTTGAGTGACATATCTAGCCCACGGTATTAACTGTAAATCTTTTCAAACTGCTGTGTAACATACTAGGGAATCCCAGACAGGTGGATATTAATTCCAAAGTTTTGCTTCTGTGAAAGATCATTCTGGACAACTAAAGGTATAAGAAGTATCTTCTACCTTAATGCTATCTGTCCTGCACAAACAGCATGCAATGGAAGAGAGAATCCCATGTTTGGTGAGAAATCTGAGATGGCAAAAAGAGATTGGAAGATGCTTTGAATCTGGTTCGAGTGTGGAAGAGGCGGTGTGTGTATCAGGGCCAGAGACACACTCCACTTGCACTGTGATAAGTGCAGTTAAGGGAAGGCAGAGAAATGTAATTTCTATGTGTTGGTTAACCAGAAAATCTTTTATTCTGTACCAGTCTATTGTGCTGCTCAGATTCTCAACTCCTAGCTTTTGTAAC
This sequence comes from Calotriton arnoldi, assembly GCA_963921515.1. Taxonomy (NCBI): domain Eukaryota; kingdom Metazoa; phylum Chordata; class Amphibia; order Caudata; family Salamandridae; genus Calotriton; species Calotriton arnoldi. The sequence continues at coordinate 3,249,975 of CAWUFW010000363.1, forward strand.
AGTAGGTAGCTTGAGTTTATGAAGAAACTGTGTTTCTAACAGACCTCAATAGATTAGTCGTAATCGAGCATCTTGGTCTTTGGTGCTGGGTAGTTTTGATTCTCCAAAGCTGGTCACTTCAGGAGCTTCAGATGAATGGGATCAGTGTTGATGGCAGAGTTTTTCAATGTATGATATGGTCATAAATGTTCCTAATTCAGAAAAAAGGAAGTTTTTCTATTTTGTTTAGACTCCACATCAAGAACTATTGTATTTTGAGTTTTCTCTGTCGAAATGACTCCTTTAAGAGAGAGCAAGTGTGGACCAATAGGTAAGTAATGTTCTCAACTGGAAATCCTATTCCATGGGGTGAGTGGTAGATGATGGCCTTGAAAGAGATTTTCTCATGTAATAGTGAGTCCATGCATGGTGTGCAGAACTGGATTCATGTGTTGATGCTGGTAAAACGGGTGAAGTCATACCTCAATGTTCTTTATCAGCAAGAGTCTACAAAGAAAATGTTAGTGTGCCCTATATTACGAGGTGTTTGAATTGTGAAAACAGGAGAGATTAAGCCAGTTGTCTCCTCATCAGGTTGAGAGAAAACCCTGGAAAGCGAGCATCCTCCCAATTTTTCACAGATAATTCAATGAAATCCGACCATCAAGTTGATTTAAAGTCCAAGACCAAGCGGAGAACGTAGGCGAACTTAAAGGCATCGTGTGTGCCAGTAATTAGCCGGTGAACATTTCAGCTTTATTGTTTTTTTTAAGTTTTGATTTTTCCTGGTTATCTTCTGCCTAATTTTAGCTGATAGGGCCAAAGGAATCTAATTAGGCCAGTTGCTTCAGGTGGATTTGGCCATCGGACCGGTCCCTCTTGTTCCTCAGTGTTGTTAAAATGCATAAATGCTCCTGTTTCAATTGGCATATTCCTTAAGAGTTTGTTGGCAATAGGTTTATTGTCATATACATTGTTGGGTATCAAGCACAGGCATCTTTATGTGATGTGATGTGATGGAAGAGATTTTCAGAGCACCAGGGAACATTTGAAGATAGGAACTGAAGATTGGGCTGTAGTGGAGGTTCAGGAAAGTGACAGGAGCTTCAAAACTGCTGGAGGGCAAGTGATGCTAGTTTACAGCAAAAAGCCAGAAGGTTAGGATGCCATGAGTCTCTTCCTTTTTTCTGAAACTTCAGTGGCCCTATATTGCATAATCACATTAATATTACATTTCTATGATTTATACAGTGCAAACATTCATTCCAAAGAGCATACTGGTGTTGGAACACTAACAACACTAACAGATTAAAACACTGTAGTCATCAGTACAGATTAGAAAACGTTTTTGTTTTACTAAAGGCAGAGAGATGCAGGATCTAACAATTGAATTAGCAATCTATTTTACAACCCAGATACCAGAAGGCTCTCCTCCAAGCATGTGCTAGATTTAATCCAGGGACATGCCACAACAATGAAGGGTCAAACAGTGTGTTCCAAAGAGTGCTTAGCAAAGCTATTCATGAGGCAAATCTATCTGTGCTATAAAAGAATTTGTGCATACAACAAGATGTTTTGGAAAAAAACATTTACTGGAAGCCATTGGAATGTGTGCCTTGCCTGTGTCACCAGGTCAAACACTTTTCAGACCAGCTGCTCTCCTAAAAGCAAAATACATTTTGTTATGCTGAAGTTTCAATAGCGTAGCCTCAGGCATTCCTGGATAAATACTGTTACAAGTCAGTCTTAGAGAGCACTCATGCATGACTTTAGTAAGAAGAGGGGAATTACCTCAGAATGTACAGTGTATGAAAGAATGAATAGGAAATCACATTCGTTTGTGCCTTGAAAGAAAGCTCTTCATCCAACCATTGGTCCTGGCAATCGACTTTGCATGAGGCAATAGGCCTATGGTCAGATGATAACGTCCAGATGAAATCTTGCTCTCTGTGCTTATTTTTTCCTGGAGGAAGTAACTCAGTCTTTATTCTATTCAGTTTAAGATGATAATGGCTCATTTAAATTTATACGGCACCAAGGCAGTCTGGATTCTTAGCGTTTGGGAGCGGGCATTTTTCTCATCAAGATGCACGAGCAGCTGGGTATCATCTGCATAGTAGAGGTGTGATCACCTCTACTATTGGTCTGGTGTGTACATAAAGCAGTAAAGGTGAGAGTGAAGATCCTATCAGTTGTTAAAGAAGTAGTAAGGATTATTGGTGTTCCACTAATCAAAGTCCCTGCTTCTAAGGTCCCTAATGCCTTGAACATAGCAAGTAGTTCCAAAATGGCAACAGTCGCTCCATTGCCAAGTTTATTTCTCATATCGTCTATAGCTAATGCTGTCTCCATTACTCTGCCAGATCAAAACCCCAGCTACAAGTGGTCAAACTGATTCAGTGTTTATAGGTAAGATGAAAGCTGCCTGGCAACAATTTGGAGAAGGGGCTCCTACTGGCGGCTGAGATGTTGGTCCGAATGGCAGGGTGAAGACAGTGGAGACCTGCTGGTTGTGGTGGGAGGTAAGCATCGAGTGTGTGGTGCAAGAAAACATGGCTGATCCTCATGGTTATAGAGAGAGGACTGACTCGTTTCTCCCTCGCGGGCCAGCTTGGCTAATTCAGGAAAAGCAAACTGGGCACGCCAGACTCTATACTACTGCATGACAGCCCAGCGTTCTCTGCTGTACCCTGCTTTGTGGGGGTGATTCTCACTGTTGCAGCTGGCAAAGGAGTGCGCCAGAATAGTGGTGGGCCTGCGCATGCAGCACTCTGTTGCCCCACGCAGAATACGCATTCTGGACTCCACTGGACATTAAACCCACTGTAGGCAGTACTGGCGGAAACTCTGCAGGGACAGTGGGAGATTCATAGGTGCTCACCCACAGGGTGAATATAGAAAGTTCTACAATATCTGGCTGCCACCATCTCTACTGACAAGAGGACCCTCAGCAATCAGTGAAGGTCCTCTGTGTTGTAGTGGATAGAGGACCCTCTTTTGCAACGGACCCTTCTAAAGCCAGATATCATACTTGTACCTACTATAATATTGTGGCTTGGATGTACCAGCTGATAGCCTGTAATGGTTCTTACACTCTAGTGGGGCTTACAGCAGTACAACAGCATAAGACAGCTCTTCACCTGAGCTCCCTACTTCATTGAGCTTTTAGGAGTATACTCTGCTCAATATGTCATACTCGTTTGCACAATTGTCAGAGAAGCCAGCGTCATGTCTATGCCAACACAACTGCTTTTTACTGAGGTGGTGACGGGAAAGGCTTACAAACCAGCAGTGGAACAAGCGCACCGGTTCATAGCTCAGCACTCAAGACTATAATGAATGATTTCACTGCATTATGACTGTCAGTGGCCGCAATGGAGAAAAGTACAGCTAAGTCTGTGGCGGAAATCTTGTTCATAAAATCGGACATGTCCTCAGTCTAAACACCCCTGCAAAACAGAGTACAGACTACTCCTGGTGGAGCAGAGATTCGATACATCTATTGATTGGAAACAAGATCACTGGTTCATGCAATGGAAAATTACAGATCTTGAAGACATTTGCTAACAAGATAACCTGTGTTTTGCCGGCATCCCCGAGAAAATGGAGGGCAACAATATCATTGTGTTTCTGGTGTGTTTTATCCTGGAAATCACAATGGTCATTCACTCCTCCAGTGGAAATTCAAAGAGCTCTCAGAGTGAAATCACATAAGCCTGGGACTTAAGGGGGCCCACAATATATATTTACCTGTTTTATCAGGCACCAGCATACTAGACTAATAATACAGCAAAGAAACGTGAACCGTTCAATGTGGGTGTCCATCAATTTAGTATTACCAGGGACTTTGCGAATTAATCTAATCTGGAACATAAGCTATTTTTGGCACTAATCCCATGATTAAAGAAGGTGGGGGTCACTCAAGGATTACTTGACCCAGCAACTATCCTTATCACATACAATGACGAAACGACTAAATGAGGAACCTGGACAACTGGTGTAGTGGCTGTACACACTAGAAGACACAAACATTGCTACTTCCGAGCGCTATGAGAACTCTGTGTGCCATCTTCTTCAGTTGGATGTGACCCTAGAGCCAGAACAACTGGGGGAGAGGGAAAGACTAGAGGCTGGTGCACATGACCTAAATGAACTCATTTTAACAAATTACTTCTTATTGGGCAAGTCAAGATCTCCTCTGAAATCATCCTGATTGCGAGGAGGAATGTGATCCTGTGGTAGACAAGACTTTATAACGTCAGTCGTGTTTTCACTTGTGTTGATGTTTTGTTTGCTTTTTCCCCTATATGCTATTTCTAGCATCTGATAATTTATTCCTTGACTCCCATCATACCAGGGTAGTTTGCCATAGCTGTGTGAGTATTGATGGTGGCCCTAACCTCCCCCACTTTGAATACCCTGACAGAACAATACCAAAGTAGTCACTATTTCAAAACGAAGGGTGTATCTGATAGAAACTTCTAGCTGCAGATTCGTTACCTTAGAATATCCCCAGGCGTCTGACTGGAACTGTAAGATCTTTTAAGCAGTACCTGTGTACTCCAGTAGTTGGCGTTGTTCAGTTCGGCGGCCGCCGCACCAGGAGTGATGTGCGTGGTACTTAAATAGGTGCCACCTCGCTCCGCTGACGTCAGTTCTTTCCTTTCCGCGTCAGATATGCTGATGCGGTCTGAGCTTGCCCTTAGTCACTTTTTGACTGGCTTTTTTTGGCGTTTTGGAGAATTTTCCCCTGGTGTTAGGTCATGTCACCTAAGAAACTGTCTGGCTTCAAACCATGTGTCTTGACAGATCCCCACTTGGAGTGTTTGTGGTGCTTGTAGCAGGACCATGACTCTAAGACCTGCGAGGTCCGTTTCACCATGCATCCCAAGGTGCTGAGGGAGCACTCCCTCAAGCTCCTCAGTGCCCGCGTAGGTCGACTTCACATTGCTCGAGGTCTCGTTCATGCAAAAGGTCCCGCAACCGTTCGTGGAGCCCTTCTTGATGGTCGTCGTCGCACTCCAAGTTGTCGGGAAAGCCCGACAAGCACAAGAAGTCGAAGTCCTTCGATGTCTTCCAGGAGTGTCAGCAGTCCAGGCCCCGTGATTTCGCGGAACCTGAACCCGGCGTCCGCTCCACAGTTCTCTGATTTTCCCTGCGTTGGAGTGATCTCCGTCCAGCTGAAGGAGTTTTATGAGGCCATACGCATCATATATCAGCGGCCCTGCCCCTCTGGAGTGCATTTGGCTCCATAGGCATGAAGGGTCCCCTACGAGACCCACACCGCCAGGTTCGCCCTTGGCTCCAGTCGGGCCCCATGGATCCTTTGCTGGATCCGGAGCAGAGCCTCTGGTGAGAGCGAGACCTTCCTCAACACCTGCTCCAGTGCCAATGCCCCCTGGGCGGCGCCCCCCTATCTTTATTCCTGACTCCGAAACAGAGCCGAATGGGTATCGTCCAACTCAGACGCAGACTGGGTCCTTGCTTCCCAGAGCGGAGCCAGTTCATAATTTATTTGACAGGCCTGGAGAGGGAGACGAATGGGACATGTCTGTGGACCGTTATGGTTAGCAGCTCCCAGAAGTAGAAGAGGAACAGAACAACTGGTATGAGGAACTGGCGGAGGCCAGTGGGTTAGACACCTCACCCCACAGTGGCATGGTGTCCCCTCCTACCATGGTTACAGAGGAGGAAGCCTCTTTGCAATGGTGACGCCCTGCTTGGGCCTGGTCCAAGTCCTGCACAGGAGCTCCTGTTCATAGGACGATTACTCGCGTTCACCCTGTTCCTGGGGGAGGTGGGGGGGGGGCAGTTTCCTTACCCAGCACTCCACCCCGAAGAACTTGGTGGTCCAAGCCTCCACGTCCAGAATTAACCCAGTCACATTCCCAGCCACTCCACCGGATAGGGAATCCAAGAGGCTAGATAACTTAGGCAAGAACATGTTCTTTTGCACCAGCCTAGTACTCTGGTCGGTGAACACCACGTGCCTCTTGCCCCATTATTCCCATACGATATGAGACTCTGTTGCGTACAGGCTGCCTATGGTCTCCGAAGAGGTCCGAGCCATGCTCACCCAGGCTATTGCTGATGGGAAAGATGCAGCAAAGTTCACCATACAGTGTGGGCATGAAACAACTGACTCACTGGGCAGAGGGATTTCATTGTCTGTGGCCTTATGGCGCAACACCTAGCTGAGAATGACTTGGTTTTCAGGGGATGTCCAGGCTTCCCTCTTGGACATGCCCTTTGATGGCTCTTGTCTCTTTGGAGAGAAGGCAGATTCAGCTCTGGAGTGCTGTAAGGACAGAGCTACCACCAGGTCCTTGGGCTTGTCTATGGTCCCTTGCCAACCCCAGTACGCCTACTGCTCCTTTTCGTGGTCACGGAAGGAGTCTTCAGCCAGGTCTAGACCCTCCCAGCCACCACAGCCAGCAGGGTTCCCAGCCTTTTCTTGGCCAAGGGCACGGGTCCGATAGACCTCTTGGGAAAGGCAGCCAAGGGTCAAGTCAATCCACCACCCCCGGGCAACAGCTGCCTCTAAGCCTCTTTAGTTTGCTCTCTGATAATCATGGGCACCAGGATACGCCATCACCTGCCCCACTGGGGGTCAGTGACATCAGACAGCTGTGTCCTCCAGATCGTCCAAAGGGCCTACTCTCTCTCCTTTGTGACTACCCCGCCACCCATGCCACCCACTTATGATCGGCTGACTGAGAACTATCTGTCCTTGCTTCTCCATGAAATGCAGGCTCTCTTGGCCAAGGGAGCCATGGAGAGGGTCCTGCCTCAGAAATAGGTTGTGGTTGTTTGTCCCGCCACTTTCTGGTGTCAAAGGGCGGAGGACTTCCTCCTATCCTAGACCTGCCCCTTCTCAAACACTTCTTGAAAACGGAAATCTTCAAAATGCTTACATTCGCCCAAGTTTTGTCTGCCCTGGACCCGAGAGACTGGATGGTTGCTGGATGCATATTTCCACTTTTACCATCGTGCCTGCCCACAGACACCTGCGGTTCACGGTGGACCAAGAGCACTTTCAGTTTATTGTGCTCCCTTTCGGCCTTCCCAGCGTCCCTCGGGTGTTCATGAAAGTGATGGCAGTAGTTGCAGCTCATCTGCGGAGATCAGGGGTTCTAGTCTTTCTTTACCTTGACAATTGGCTGTGGAAGACAGGCTCGCCCCAGACAGTCTCCTCCCACCTCCAGACTACGGCGAACCATCTGCACTCGCTGGAGTTAACTATCAACATGCTGAAGTCACACCTGACTCCCTCTCAGGTGCTCCCTTTCATCTGAGCTGTTCTGGACACAGTGCATTTTCAGGCTTATCCTCCCGAGTGGCGAGTCCAAAATATTCAGGCGATTATACTGATGTTTCAGCCTTTACCCTGGATTTCGGTGAGCATGACCATGAGGTTATTGGGCCTCATGGCCTCCGGCATCCTGGTTATAACACATGCCTGCTTGCATGTGCAGGCTCTGCAGTGGGACCTGAAGTCGCAGCATCAGAGGAATCTCTCCAACATGGTCTAGATCTTGGAGGGAACGTCAAAAGATCTGCATTGGTGGCTAACAAGCTGCTATTGGGTCAGTGGCAGACCCCTCTCTTCCCCAACCAGAGCTGACTGTACTGACAGATGCGTCACTCCTGGGCTGCCATTTGGGAGAGGTGGAGATCAGAGGACTCTGGTCTCCGGCAGAGTCCAAGCTCCATATCAACCTGTTCTGGCTCCGGCTGATTCCCTTGTTGTTGAAAGTCTTTTTTCCTTTGATCAAGAGAAGACTGGTACAGGTGTTCACGAACAACACCACCATGTGGTATTGCAACAAACAGGGTGGGTGGGTCATGGACCCTATGTCAAGAGGCCCTGCAACTCTGGAAATGGCTGGAATGTCAGGGCATTTCCCTGGTGGTTAAACCCCTGGCAGGCTCTCTGAAAGCCAGAACAGACTAACTCAGCTGAAGGTGTTTAGCGGATCACGAGTAGCATCTCCATCCGGAGGTGATGCAAGGTCACTTTCAACAGTGGATAGAGCCTAGGTTAGATCTGTTCGCCATCGCCGAGAAGCGCAATGGCAGCAGCAGTTTTGCTAGCTAGAGTTTCCAAGGCAACTCTCTCTCGGAGACTCATTTAATCTTGAGTGGAACCCAGGCCTCCTGTATGCATTTCCGCCAATACCACTCCTGCCCAGATTTCTCACGAAGATGGGGAATGACTCGGCCCAAGTCAATCTTGTGGCTTCGGTTTGTTACGGAGAGTCTGGTATCTCGAGCTGCTGAGCATGACCATCGGTCCTCCAGTCTGGCTGCCCCTTTGAGAGGATCTTTTGTCGCAGCAACAGGGGAGGGTTCTGCACTCGAACCTGCACACCCTCCATCATCATGCGTGGAGATTGAGCGGCGACAGTTGACCACTTTAGGCCTTCCTACTGAAGTCTGTACTTTTATTCTGGCAGCCAGGCATCTTTCCACCTTGATGGTATACGCCTTTCGTTGGGACAAGTTTGTGTCAGTGTGTGCTTCCCACAATGTTGACCCCCTTTTTGCACCCTTATCTAATGTTCTGTTGTTTGCATTGTCTTTGATCCAGCAGGGCTCTGCTCTGGGCACAGTTAAGGGTATGCCATCTCTGCAATCTTGCGGTTGCCGGATCAACCTTCCTTCTTTAAGTCACCTGTTGTGGCTAGGTTCCTTAAAGAATTGCAACATATGTTTCCCCTATGCCATTCATCATGTATCACTGGGACCTCAATCTGGTCCGAACCTTTCCCATGTGTGCACCATTCAAGCTTCTACACAGTTTCCCTCGTAGGCTCTTGATCTTAAAGACTGCCTTTTTAGTGACCATAACATCTGCCAGGATGGTCAGCGTATTGCAGGGTTTCTGCACACCCTCCTTTTACCAACTTCTATCCAGGCAAGCTGGTTTTCTGGACATGTGCCTCCTTCCTTCTGAAGCTTGTGACTCCCTTCCATGTGGGCCATAGCATCACCCTGCCTACCTTCTTCGCTCCACCTCACTCCTCCAAAGAGGAGGAGAAATTACACATTCTGGACACAAAAAGAGCGTTGCCGTTCTAGCTTGACCTCACAAAAGAATTCTGGGTGGACGATCAATTCTTCGTAGCCTATGTAGGAGCAAAGAAAAGGAAGGCAGTGTAGAAAAGGCCCATCTCATGATGGATTGTCCTCTGCATTAAGATCGGCTAAGCATTGGTCAAGAAGCAAGCCCCTGAGGGCTTGCAAGGTCACTCCGCCAAAGCTGCGACCACTGCGTTAGCGCGCGGCGTTTCAGTCTTGGCATCTGTCAAGCAGCAATGTGGGCCTCGCTGCACATGTTCACAAAACACTACTTCCTAGACAATCCGGTCCGGCATGACGTGCACTTCGCCCATTTCGTCCTTGAGGACTTTCTGCTGACTTAATTGGATTTGCAGTCCCACCTTCGGAATGTATTGTTTGGGTATCAGTTCTAAGGTAAGAAATCTATGGCTAAAAGGCTTTAACAGATGAACAAGTTACTTACCCTCAGTAACACTTTATCTAGTAGAAACTCTATCTAGCCACAGATTCCTTACTGACTCTCCATTCCTCCAAATGCGAACCAATTACGGTGTTTGGAACACCTTTCTCAGGGCCTTAGTTTCACACCAGTGGTCAGTGCTCATCGTGGCTCCACACTCTTGGTGTGGAAAGTCGTGAAAGTAACTGACTTCAGTGCGCCGAGATGGCACCAATATATAGGTACCACGCATGCCACTTTCAGCACGGTCGATGACGCAGAACTGAATGGCGCAACCTACCAGCGCGCATGGGTGCAGCTCGAAAATCGTCCGGATCCAGACTGAAGCCTGGGGATATTCTAAGGTAATGAATCCGCGACTAGATAGTCTCTACAAATTAAAGTGTTACCAAAGATGATTAGCTTGTTCTTTCCTGCCTTGAGACTGTAGACTGGTCGCTCGACCATGATCTCCCCTTCCTTTGGATTCCTTATCCATACACGCTAACTTGCATGAGACATCCTTGTTCCTGTACATTTTGGCTATTTTTTTACTTATCCTTTTAAGCTGCGCTACCTGTTGGATGGCAAGAAGTCCTCTGGGTGTTAGATTGCCACCCGAGTTGCAGTTTGACCTCCCTTCAGACTTAATGCTTAGCATACATCTGATTTGAACCTCTCTTCTAACAGCAGCATTAGCAGTATGCATAGTTTCAACCCCTTGTACACAGTACTACTACTACAACTGAGAACCCATCCTCTTAGCGCCCATGAGTCCAAAAGTCATTTTTCTAGATGCATGGTAGAGATATATACACCTACTCTTTTACATCCCTACTGGATCACAAGTAATCTCATGCCCTAAATCCACAAACATTCTTCAACAAACAGCCGAAGGATAGTATCTCTGAATGTGAATGGATTGACTCATCTCATTAAGAAGAAGAAAATACTGTCATATCTTCATACCCTGCACCTGGAGATAGCTTTGTTCCAAGAAACCCACTTTTTGGAAGCAGAGAGACATACACTGTGTCATAATTGGGTGGGGAAGGGATTTCATGCCACTAAATGTACTGCTGATGACCCTACCAGCGCCACCACCAAGCCATACCGTAAAGGGTGCGCTGCAATTCTCATACAAAAAGTTTGCCTATCAGAATACATAGTGTGGCAAGATTCCTGTGGCCATTATGTTCTCATTAAGGGTAAGATACAAGACCGATCCTTGGTGCCGCTCTCCACCAAGTCTGAGGTATTAAGTGCCTTAACGCAAATCTTCCTCTTGCCCCTCCGTCTCCAGAAACTCCGGCGCAGTCACTTGAGTAGTACATAACGGAGGATGAGAGAGTAGTGATGATCGAGGACCTCCCATATAATAAGGCCCCGGGAACAGACGGCTACTCTTCTGAATATTACAGAATCGCTAAGCCATTATTAGCGCTACTGCCATGTCAATAATTTTCAGAAATAGATGACGGCTCCCACCCTTTACAGGACATGAACGCAGCTAAAATTGCTCCTATCCTAAAACGTGGTGAGGACTCACTGGACTGTGCCAGTTGCAGGCCAGTATCTTTACTAAATGCAGACTTGAAGATATTGGCCAGGACATTGCCCAGCAGACTTAAATCACTATGAGCATCTTTAGTTCACTGTGACCAAGTGGGCCTTGTCCCACATCGCTTCTCTGGATTTAATTTAAGATCCATGCTACATGTTTTGTGGCAGGTGAAATATGATATAGACGAGAATGTAGCTGTCTCTCTGGATGCTGAGAAAGCCTTTGATAAAGTGGAATGGCCATACCCATTCAGGATCCTAGAGAGATTTGGGCTGGGTAAGTAGTTTCTCACCAGGATCAGATGGTTGTACACTAATCTGAAGGTGATAGTGGACTGTAATGGACACACTTCTTCTGCATTTCAGACACCTAGATGAACCAGGCAAGATGGCTGTTATCCCCACTATTATTCATTCACGCGCTCACACCGTTGTCTATAGGCATCAAGCAAAACAAGTACATAGAAGGTATAGAAACGCTGTGGGGACACCTCAAAGCACTTCGCTATGCAAATGACTTACTGGTCACAATATCCAACCCAACCAGGTTACTTCCTAGCCTAATTGTGTAAGGAAGTGGGTTTCTGTTGCAGTAACCCCCCCACTTTTTCCCAGACTACTGATGCACTTTTTCTTGGTGTGCCCTGGGTCCCTGCCAATCAGGTTCCCAGGGCCTGTGTTCTTTCCCCAAAACTAGCCCAATTGGCATCTCTGGCCACAGGTCAACCCCTGGTAAATGGTACCACAGGTACCCAGGGCCGTGTGACCAGGGAAGACCTCTAAGGGCTGCAGCACTTATTGTGCCACCCTTAGAGGCCCTGCATCTTTTCACACACACACACACTGCCTTTGCAGGCTGTGTGTCTTGGTGCAGAACAAAGTGAAGAGTTGACAGGGCACACATCCCTGTGTGCCCTGCCTAAACAACCCACTGCCCTGGCCTAGGTTGGTCACCCCGCCAGCTGGGTGCACTATGCCAGTGGTGAGGGTACAGGTGCATGAGTCCTGTACCCCTACAGTGCCCAAGTCCATTCTTGGGCATTGTAAGTGCAGTGCTGCCATTAAGAGTATATGGTGCTGGGAGTTTGTCATTACGAACTCCACAGTACTATAATGGCTACACTGAAGACTGGGAAGTTTGGTATCAAACTTCTCAGCACATTAAACCCACACTGATGCCAGTGTGGGATTTAATGAAAAATGCACACAGAGGGCATCTTTGAGATGCCCCCTGAAAAACGACCAGCCTCTCATTGCTAAGGGTTTAGTTACCATCCCCTCTCCCCCTACTGTATCGGAAGATACTTCTGCGCGATGTAACGCCATAGCAGATTTTTTCTCCAGTAAAATTCAAACCATTTATTCTTCCTTCCCTCAAATAACATCTCAACTACAGATTGGAGAGCAGGGGAACTTGGACAAAGGGAGAGTTGGCCTAATGGAGGAAATCCCTCCACTTAACCCGTCCATGTTGCTAGACATCATGAGTAAATTAAAATCTGGCTCCCCCACTGACCCTGTCCCTCCTAACATTTTAAATTTGGCCTCAAACTCTTTCTCCAGTAATCCTTGACCTGATTAATGCCTCTTTTTCCTCAGGGACGGTCCCCCCCCCCCCCCCCTTTGGAAACGGGCTATGGTTAAAGCCTTACTGAAAAAACCAACTCTGGACTCTGAAGTCTGGAGTAATTACCGCCCCATCTCCATGCTGCCAGCTATCAGCAAGATCGCTGAGAAATATGTGAACTCGGTATTGTCCGCCTTCTTGGAGAGTAATAACCATCTCCATCCCTTCCAGATGGGTTTTAGACCTCAACAGGGCACCGAGACGGCTCTCCTGGTGGTAGTGGAAGAGTCTAGAAAAATTCTAGACGCTGGAGGCTGCGCAGCCATCATTCTTTTAGATTTAAGCGCGGCCTTCGATAAGGTCAACCACCGGCTGTTGATAAAAAGGCTAAGTGAGGTGGGAATTTCTGGGAACATGCTCAATTGGCTGCAGTCGTTTTTAGAAGACCGATCCTTCGAAGTTCTTGAAGAAGGCATTTCCTCAAAGCCCATACCTCTTAACTGTGGAGTCCCCCAGGGGTCTTCCCTGAGCCCCACACTTTTTAATGTTTATTTGAGGCCTCTGGCGGAGGTGGTGCTACCTTTCGGGATCCATATCGTCACGTATGCGGATGACACCCAGTTGGTTGTTTCTTTCAACCAACGGGACCCTTCCAGCTCTGGTCTTGCCCTTTGTCTGGACAAAGTATCAAGGTGGATGGAAGATTCGTTTTTGAAACTCATTGGATCAAAAACTGAACTAATGCTCCTAGGGAATAAAGAAAAGACAAATCTTGGGCTACTCTGGCCTAGCTCTTTTGGTCCTGCCCCCTCCCCTAAAGACCAAATCAAAAGTCTGGGTGTTTGGCTCGACCGGAACCTTGATTTTAAAGAGCAAGGGCAAAAAGTAGCTGCAAGCTGCTTTCGGATTCTACGAATGGTCCGTAAAGTGCTCCTCCTACTCCCTTTTCCAGCAAGAAGAGTCCTAGTTCAGGCTCTCATCCTGTCCCGTCTTGACTACGCTAATGCACTTTATCTTGGAGCTCCTTGCTCCTCGATACGAAAGCTACAAGTTGTTCAAAACTGCGCGGCGCGTATGCTCATGAACATCCCAAAGCGTTCTTCAGCTAAACCAGCTTTGGCATCTCTACATTGGCTCCCCATCCGTGAGCGCATTCAGTTTAAGGCATTATGCATAGCCCATAGGGCACTTGCAGGTAAGGGATCCTTGGCTATTCAGTCCCTTATCCATCCGTACCACCCAAACAGAGCCCTAAGGTCGGAAACTAAATTTTTACTGTCAACACCAAGAATAAAGAGAGCACGAAGTGGGGGCCGCCTCTTTTCTCATAATGTGGCTAAAATCTGGAACAGTCTGCCTTTGCAGATCCGTGCTCAACCTAACTACCTCATTTTCCGGAGACAGATTAAAACACTACTTTTCCCTAAATGAATGGGTCACAGCTTACTGTGTTAGCAGACATTAGCGCTGGGATGCCTATGGGTAACCAGGCTCTTTAGAAATCCTGTTTTCTTCTTCTTCTGGTGGGTTCCCTGACTGGTACACACCAGTCTCCCACCACAAGACATGTTTCTGGACCCGTAGGGTGGGAGCCTACGCTCCCTGAGCCCAGAAACAAAGACTTTCCTGGGCGGAGGTGTTCACACCTCCCCCAGGCCAGGAAGAGCCATCTGTGGCAGGGGAGCTTCAAAGGCCTGGCAGCCTTTGTAATGCAACCCCCAGCCTCTCCTGCTATCAGGAGCAGGCCCCCTTCCTGTCTCCCCTCCCTTTCGGCGGGAAGACAGGCGGGAAAAACTAGCCAGCCCAGGAGGTGTGCCCACTTCTGCCAACTCCACCCCTCAGGTGGAGGAGGTGAGGTGAAGCCCACTCTCCAGTGCTCGCCATCTTGCAGATGGCAGGCACTCCCCAATCAGGACTAGGGATTGTGCTCACTCCCCCACGACGGGGTGAGCACACCAAGGGTGTAGTCACCCTAAGGTCAGTAGCCCATTGGCTACTGACCTCAAGACCCCTAAAACGCCCTCTAAATACAGTATTTAGGGGGCAGCCCTGAACCAAGAACTCCGATCCAGCAACAACAAGAAAAGAAGAAAAGAAGGACGAAGAGCCGTGCAGAGCTAACAAGAGGACGACGCCCACTGACTTGGCCCCAGCCCTACAGGCCTGTCTCCCCTCGAACCTGCTCCTGCGAAATCCCGGTGTGTCCTGCAGCCAGCAACCTCAAAAACCCCGGAGGACCTGCCTGCCTTCACTTCCAAGCCTGCTTCTCCCTTGAACATCGGACTTGTTCAAACTGCAGCTTCTGGCTCCGGCCGGACACCGCAAATCCAGCCCACTCTGCACCCGCCGAACCCGGCCCGAGCTAGAGTGGGAAAACACCACGAGGAGGTCACCCCGGCGATCCTGACCCGAGATCCGGCGACTCCTGACCTGCCCCAAGCCTCCAATCGACGCCTGCAGCCTCAATCCAGAGGATCCCCTTTACCGCGACCAGAGCGGGTAAGACTTTCTGACGTTCCAAGGCACCCCTGCACCCGATGCCCCATGGCCTTGTGTGCCCAAACCAACGGTGCCTAACCAACCCAAGACATCCCAACTTACCCCTCGAAGTGGTGGTCGCACCCAGAAGATCCTCGTCCCCGAGCCTGCAGTGTTTCTTCTAACCGGAGGCGCTCTATTGAAAACAGGGCACCCGACCTCAAAACAGCACCCTGCACCCGGCCGCCCTAGTGCCGCTGAGGGTGCACCTTTGGTGCTAATTTGGTTCCCAATTTGCCCTGACCTAAACCCTAGGAGCTTTGCTCCCACAACCCAGTGGCCTGCTTGCCAGCAGCCACCAACCGGAGTCCCCCTATCCTCCATAGGATAACATTGGGCCTCAACACTCTGCACCCGGCCGCCCTAGTGCCGCTGAGGGTGAAACCAAAGTGCATCACTGACCCTGGGGGACCCCTGAGTCTAACCCCAGAACCTTAACTCCCACAGTCGTTTACTTACCTGCAAACCGATAACCTGTTTTTCCTCCATAGGATAACCTTGACAATTTTTCTTCCAAAAAACGACTAAGTGTGGAGTTTTGAAAACGAAAGATATTCTTTAAAAATCGTACAAATAACCAAAACGTGTTTTCTTACCTGTTTGCAGGAAGTGTCCCAGTGCTGAATCTAGGTATCCAGCACTGAGTTAGAAAAGTAACGTGAAAAGTAACTTACCTGCAATTTACTGAAAAAGCCTATTCATTTCAATGTACTGTATTTGCTAAGTGTTGCATACTACTGCTCCCCTGTGAATCAAACAAAGTACAATTTCTATTGCATTTTCAAACTGTTCGACATTCAGTAACTTATTACTGTAAAGTATTTTATGCTTACCTGTGCCAGGCTTGCTTGGTTCTAAAATAAAACAACAATATATTTTTATACAAAAACAATTGGCCTAGAGTTCAGTTCTTGAGTGTGTGAATTCATTTGCTGAGTGTGTACATCAAATGCTTAACACTGTCCTCTGATACTGCCTTACTGCTCGACCAAGCTACCACAAGTAGAGAGTAAGGTTCTATCTAACTTTAACCTCTGCCTACCTTTGGAGTCACCTGGACCCTATACACACAATACATCATTTTGGTGTAGTATATATAGAGCCAGTTTCTTACAAATTGCGACTATTTAACATTTCTCAGTATTCTCCGGCTATAAAATTAACTGAGAAAAATGGAAGGCCCTCCCTCTCACACACGCCACAACAATTGCATCGATTGACAACCATCAATTTAAATGGCAACAAACCAAGCTCAAATATTTAGGAATATTCCTGAATACAGGGCTACATCACCTAATAGAC
This sequence comes from Calotriton arnoldi, assembly GCA_963921515.1. Taxonomy (NCBI): domain Eukaryota; kingdom Metazoa; phylum Chordata; class Amphibia; order Caudata; family Salamandridae; genus Calotriton; species Calotriton arnoldi. The sequence continues at coordinate 3,266,426 of CAWUFW010000363.1, forward strand.
CGTAACATAGAGCTGATGATCTCGCAGCTTAAAACTTGTATAACTTGCTGTCTCTGCTTCATCTTTCTATGTAGGAAAAGTTTAAGTCCTCAAAATGAATACAATGCCATGTCTAAATAAAATATTCGCATTACTGCTGCTACAGATCCCTTCCCGTATAATTCAGGAACAGACTAAAATAATGAAATAATTTTCATAGACTAAAGATAGGAAAAATTCATGGTGCACCAGATTGTGATGGGTTGCGGCTCATCCATTTAGAGTCCTATTGTCTAAAATTTCAGCTTGCCCAAATATGTTATATGATCCACAATACCCTTGACACACCAATGTTGGTGCACTTGGAGAAGTCCCTCTTGAATTCAGTGGACCCTGTGCAAGTGTTGTACACAACAGATACTGGGAAACTAGCATCCTGCAACCCTGCTATTCGAGCATGATGTATACGTGTCACAAGGCTTATGCTATGTTGGGTGAGAACAGTCAGCTGCATAAGAGAGCCCCATTATTGCACAGCTCATGTTTAAATATTGAGGGCGTTGAACCCTCGGTGACACAATTCAGATCCTTGGACCTAAAAACCATAGACCACTTGATACTAGAGGGAGGCTGAAAACATTTACTAAAACACGAAGGGAATTCAACTTACTGCAAATGTCCTTCTGGGGATTCCACCAAATATACCACTACCTTCACACACTGCTCTGATAGAGGTAAGTGACTCCACTATACTCATCCTCATAAATGGGGAATGTACATTGGCACGGTATTTGGACTCTATCAGATCTTTATAAACCATATTGTCTCAACTCTACAAAACATCTGAAGGAATGGTGGTCCCATAGACTCCAAGTACAGTATATGGATGAGAACTGGTTGAAGGTCATGAGGGCTCATGGTAAACATCTTTCAGAGGCTCGACTGAAGTTGAGCTACTTTAAGAATCTCCATAGACGGCACTGGTCTGCCAAATGGTTGAAAGACATGGGTTTACTGCCAGGAGCAACGTGCTGGAAAAGTAATTCCCCTGATGGCGATATCCTCTTTCTTCTATGTTAACATACTGGAAAGGGGTATGGGAAACAATGAATGAATCCCTAGATACCTTAGGGCAACTCACAAGTCAGTCAAACCTGAATGATCATACTGAGTTTCCCGTAATAACACACCAAAGAGCTTGGTGGTTTACTCTTGCCCCTGTGGTGTCCAATCTTGGGATCCTCAAATTCTTTAGAACCACCCGCATTCCGAATGTTGAGTCTTGGATGCAGGAGATGTACATCACAGCATTGTATGAAAGGGTAATTTACCACTTAAATGTTGAGGCAATCTGGGGAGTTTTCCAAGCCACTCCAAGAGATGGACCATGACACACACTGATAGGGTAAGACTTCCATTCCCATTACTCCTGAGAGCTCAAATGGGAAACAGGACACTGTTATACGGTATATGGAATAATACAGCCAAACTGTTCTCAGGCATCTTCCCCCTCCTATCTATTTCATATGGTGGAATACAGTCGGGATAGGCGAACTCGCCTTTCTAGTAAATCCTGCAGTCTAATGTATGATTTCCTCTAATGAGCTGGATCACTGAGGCCCACTGGTTTCCAGGTGTCATAATCTCAAGTAACTCCTTCATTTGTTGTATTGTTTCGTATTTCCTATGAGGAAAGGTGTGTGTTGGTTAGGCAGCGGATCGATTTTGCTTGATTTTCTTCAGTTCTGAATGTCACATATTAGTCCATTAGAACGTATGAACATTACAGTAGAACTAAAAAGTCGCGGAGAGGTGAGACTTGGTGTTTTCTAACCATAAACTAAGATGATAGTAGGGAAAACTAGAAAAGGCACACTTATTTCCATATGTAGTTTGAAACGTCTAATCTAAGCTTATCGATTTTCACTTATAAAGAATTGATCATACAAAAATATGATTTTAAAGGGAGCCATTAAGTGGTCCATTCAGCCTATTGGAAAAGTGTCACAAAATTCCTTCAGGTATGCAACGCGTGAACGTTTTTCTTAACCTAGTCGAAGGCAGAGGAATAAGGGATGTATTCCACATATAGGTTTGATGTCACCTAGTAAGAATACTTTTGCAGCCCACAATATATTGTATGCCACATTTGCTCGCTTGCTTACTAAATGGCTGTCTGCATCTACAGTTCAATAAGCCAACAAAAACAGAAGGTTGTATTTTGGTGAGATAAGAATTGACAAGCCAACAGCCATCCAAGTTGGATTCCTTTACACAATTCATATACTCTTTAAATATAATTACAACTCCACCACAACAGTGAGTTAATTGATGCTAGCAAATAACTTTGTATTCCTTTTATCGCTTTATAAATGTCTGAGTTAGAGCGCTCATGCAACTAGGTCTCAGTTACCAAAAAAACACACCCCAACCGTTAGTCATTAACAAGTGAAATATTTCCCACCGTATGCTAGCAGCGAACTAACAATAAGCAATGCACTTCTCCGTGCCCCCTTCCCCTTTTTTTACCCAAAGGCGTGACTGGGATGATTAGAAATTCCCTGTGATAATGGAGTATCAGCAAGATAGCTTTTGAAAATGCATTCCTCTACTAATACAGAGAGCAGGGGAGGAAAAAGAATGCCTTCATACTAACATAAAGATGGTAATCTCACCTTAGAAAAGCGCAGACAGGCTTGTCTTTAGTGCACTGCTGGTGTGGCTGAGTAGAGGACTTCATTAAATGGAAGTCTGTTGATTAAGACATGACCGTTGGTATGAACAACTATAGCACTGAACAGCACTCTACTCTACTAGTGTGGCAGATAAGTGTGCATCAGAGTCAAGAATCTAAACAATCAAAAAATATTCAGAGATAATTCTAGGGGATCTGAGTAAGGGCAGTCTTATATAATGCATCATAAAATTAAAGTATGACCAAAATGACGAGAAGAAATAAAACCTCAGCAAAGCCGAGTCGTATAGGTAATGTCAAAGACCGTGATAGCAGCGTACCTGAAGCAGTAGGCTGATTTTGCTAAATAGAAATCAGCCTCTGTTGCAAGTTGTGGCCTTCCTGAACTTTGAAGGTGAAAGCTTTTAAAAACCAAAAGAATTGCAAAGCATTCATTGTTTTATTTCCCACCCAGTTTTATTCTCCAGGCATAAGACGAAGATTGATTAAATTCACTAAATGCTCTTCTTTTCTCACCAGTACAGCTCCAGCTCCCTTGTCTGAGGCATCTATCTGTACTATGACGGGTTGACTGTATTGAGGCGCATTCCACTGAGGGAGTTAGTAAGCTAATCAAAGGCCTTCTGACACAGTAGCACAAATGAATGTTCTTAGATGTTTGCAGGTCGGAGAACAACAGTAGTCCTTTAACGCTCCACAAAGTCGTGCTAATCAGCAGTGAGACCCAGAATAGCATGTGAATATAGTACTGGAAGTCTAGAATGGGGTGTTTAAAAGAGCAGTAGTCTGTTGTACTGTCAGTTGTAGACTCAAATTTGATTAAGGAGACTTATTTATTTGGATTGTTTTTTTTTTTAAATTGAATCTATGATGTCTCCACTTCTTAATACCTCTTTTAGTACCAGGAAAAGTAGTGCAAAGATGATATAGCACATTTTGCTTTTCTGGTTGCAGAGGTTCATGCTTTTACATGAAAAAGGTTAACTAAATAAATGTAAGGTGTTTTAGTTTCTTATTTTTACTTCAGACCACGTCTCAAACAATTAAATGGAACTTCATTTAATTGTTGCATCTGAAAGAGACACGTTAGTGACAGATTCCTTACCTTAGAATATCCCCAGGCGTCAGGCTGGATCCGGAAAGTTTTTTGCGTAGCAGTACCCTTGCGCGTCGGTAGGCGGCGTCGTGCGGCTCCGCGTCCGTCATAGGCGTCGTGATCGCCGGGATGACGTCGCGGGCAGTACTTAGACGCCGCCCCTGCGCGCTGAAGTCAGTTCTTCTTTTTCCGCGCCAGCAAGCGCAGATCCGGGAAGAGCAGTGCCCTGGTCATTTTTTGACCATACTTTTTGGTGAATTTTTTCACTGTTTTTTCATCTCTCAAGGTGTCGTAGGGATGCCCGGTTTCAAACGTTGCGGCGCCTGTGCGCGGATGATGTCCGTCACCGACCCGCATTGGGAGTGTCTCTTCTGCCTCGGCCGAGGCCACGACACGGAGTCTTGTACCGACTGCCAGGCCCTTCACCCAAAAGCTTTGCGAGAGCGGTCTCGAAAGCTCCTCGAGGCCCGGCACTCGGCTCCGCGAAGCCCCGGTCGCGTGAGAGGTCCAGGGTCGATCGCGGAGTCCACACCGGTCGTCGGGCGTCGAAGTCTTCTTCGTCCGGTAAGTCGAAACACAAGAAGTCCAAAAGCATCATCGCTCTAGGACTTCGCCTCGCCGGTCTCGCGACTCGGCTGAGGCCCCTCCCGGCACCGTCCCCGACCCCGCGGCCCCGGACATGCCTGTGGAGTCGCCCCAGCCATACCCGCCTCTTCCCGGGTTCGGGGGCGGATCCGGCCAAAGTGCAGGAATTCCTGTCGGCCATGGCCCGCCTCTTCGGGCCTTCAGGCCCCTCCGGTGCGCCTTCGGGCCCCGCGGGCCCTGATGGGGTTGCTCCGGCGCCGCCGACGGCTCCGGCCCCGGGCGTCGCCCGTGCCTCCAGCCTCGATCCCGGCTCCGGCCCCGGCCTCGATCCCGGCTCCACAACCCCCATCGACGCCGGTCGACCTAACGACACCTCCACCGGCGCCGATGTCTCCGGTGCCGTTCTCGACGCCGCCCTGGGCTCCGGGCGGCGTCGTCCCCCAGTTCCTTCCGGCTCCGGACATGGCTCCGGACCGAGCGTCGCTCGACGCCGGCTCCGGCGCCGATGGGACCTTGGGTCCCAACTGTCCCTCCTCCTCCTTATTTTGAACCAGAGGAGGACCAGTTGGACTGGGAGGGGTCTGATGACCCTCTGACACGACACTGTCAGTACGATGAGGACTGGACAGAGAGTCTAGGGGAGGCCAGTGGTCTGGATACTTCCCCTGACATTGGCATGCTGTCTCCTCCCGTGGCTACGGAGGAGGGAGCCAATTTTGGTACGGTGTTGCGTAGGGCAGCTGGGGCCTTACGTCTCCAACTCCCTACTTTGACGGTCAAGCCTAACATCTTGACAGAGGTGCTTCAGCCGGCAGCCTCCTCTGCGGAGACTGTGCTGCCGTTTAACGACGCCTCACTGACGTTCTCTTGGGCGCCTGGTCCAAGCCCAACACAGGGGCTCCTGTGGATCGGAACGTGTCACGACGCCATCGCCCAGCTCCGGGCGACCCCCTGTTTCTCTCTGTCCACCCCACTCCTGAGAGCTTGGTTGTCCAAGCCTCCGCTTCCCAAACCGCCTTCCCTACCGCCCCTCCGGATAGGGAATCCAAACGCCTGGATCAGTTTGGGAAGAAAGGTTTTTCTTCCTCCAGTGCTGGCTTGCGGTCCGTTAACACCGCTTGTCTTTTGGGCCGATATACCCACTCCCTGTGGGATTCCGTGGCGGATGTTTTGCCCCAGTGTCCTGAGGAGGTCCAGACAGTGCTTTCCCGCGCCATTGCGGAAGGAAGGGATGCGGCTAAATTCACTATACGTTGTGGCCTTGACACCGCCGACTCGCTGGGCAGGTCTATTGCAACGACGGTGGCGCTCCGACGCCACGCCTGGCTGAGAACCACTGGTTTTTCAGGGGATGTCCAGAATACTCTCATGGACATGCCCTTTGATGGAGTCGGTCTTTTTGGGTCCAAAGCAGACAATGCGTTGGAGCGCTTTAAGGACTCACGGGCTACTGCCAAGTCTCTGGGCCTTTCTGCTACACGCCCTCCGCTGCCTTCTGCTTTTCGCCCCTATCGTGGCCACGGTAGGGGCGCCCCTTCACGTCAGCAGCCCAGCCACCGGCCCGCGCAGCAGGCGTCTTCGCGACGCCGAGGACGTGGATTCCGCCGTGGCGGATCGGGCAACCAGCTTGCGGGTCAGGCCACCACCTCCAACCCGTCCGCGGCCTCCAAGCCCTCCTAGTCACTCCTTTCAGGTGCACGGCACGCCAGTAGGGGGCAGGGTCTGCCATCACCTTCCCCACTGGCGCACCATCACCTCGGACAGGTGGGTCTTGGACATTGTCCGAAGGGGCTACTCCCTCCCCTTCGAGACCACCCCCCAGCCATGCCACCTCAATTCCACCGCATGTCAGGGGATCACTTGGTGCTTCTACAGAAGGAAGTCACGGCCCTCTTGACCAAGAGGGCCATCGAGCATGTTCCGACCCCAGAAGTAGGGCGTGGTTGCTACTCCCACTACTTTCTGGTGCCCAAAAGGACAAGGAGGACATGCGTCCTATCTTGGACCTCCGGAACGTCAATCGCTTCCTCCGGAAGGAGAAGTTCAAGATGCTCACCCTAGCTCAGGTCTTGACTGCCCTCGACCCTGGAGACTGGTTGGTAGCGTTGGACTTGCAGGACGCATATTTCCACATCCCCGTCCTGCCGGCCCACCGGCGTTACCTTCGGTTCACGGTAGGCCCCGAGCATTTTCAGTTCACCGTGCTCCCCTTTGGCCTTACCAGTGCCCCTCGGGTGTTCACGAAAGTGATGGCGGTGGTCGCAGCTCATCTGCGCCGGGCAGGGGTTTCAGTCTTCCCCTACCTCGACGACTGGCTGCTGAAGGCGGGCTCGTCCCAGGCAGTCGTCTCCCACCTCCAGACTACGGCCGAACTCCTGCACTCGCTGGGGTTCTCCATCAATGTGCCGAAGTCGCATCTGATTCCTTCTCCACAGCTCCTTTTCATCGGAGCGGTTCTGGACACGACGCAGTTTCGGGCCTATCCTCCCGAACGGCGAGTCCGGGATATTCAGGCTATGATTCCGATCTTTCAGCCTTTATCCTGGGTTTCGGTACGGATGACCCTGAGGCTGCTGGGCCTCATGGCCTCCTGCATCCTGCTGGTCAATCATGCCAGATGGCATATGCGGGCTCTGCAGTGGGACCTGAAGTTCCAGTGGGCGCAGCACCAGGGCAACCTGTCCGATCACGTCCAGATCTCGGAGGGGACTGCAAGACAGTTGCAGTGGTGGCTCTCGAACCGGCAATGGGTCATGGGCAGATCCCTCTCCCTTCCCCAGCCAGAGCACACAGTTGTGACGGACGCGTCCCTTCTGGGATGGGGCGGTCACATGGGAGAGGCGGAGATCAGAGGCCTCCTGGTCTCCGGCGGAGTCCCGGCTCCATATCAACCTTCTGGAGCTCCGGGCGATCCGACTTGCACTCAAGGCATTCCTTCCCTCTGTCAAAGGGAAGGTAGTGCAGGTGTTCACAGACAACACCACCGCCATGTGGTACTGCAACAAACAGGGCGGGGTGGGGTCTTGGACCCTTTGTCAGGAGGCTCTGCGCCTCTGGACATGGCTGGAACATCAGGGCATGTTCCTGATGGTTCAACACCTGGCAGGTTCCCTGAATGCCAGGGCGGACGAACTCAGCCGCAGGTGCATGATGGATCACGAATGGCGTCTTCACTCGGAAGTGGCGCAAGGACTCTTTCTACAATGGGGAGAGCCTTGGTTAGATCTATTCGCCACCGAAGAGAACGCGCAATGTCATCAGTTCTGCGCGTTGGAATTTCCAAGGCGGCACTCGCTCGGCGACGCTTTTCGTCACGAGTGGAGTTGCGGTCTATTGTACGCCTTTCCGCCTATACCACTTCTACCCAGAGTGTTGAAGAAGATTCGGCACGACCGGGCCCAAGTCATTCTTGTGGCTCCGGACTGGGCTCGAAGAGTTTGGTATCCCGAGCTACTCAATATGAGCGTAGATCCCCGATCCGTCTGCCTCTTCGGGAGGATCTTCTGTCGCAGCAGCAGGGGACGGTCCTCCACCCGAACCTGTCCAGTCTACACCTGCTTGCGTGGAGATTGAGCGGCGGCAGTTGATTCCTTTCGACTTGCCTCCCGAAGTTTGTGATGTGATTCTGGCAGCCAGGCGTCCCTCCACTAAGGTGGTATATGCCTGCAGGTGGAACAAATTGGTGGCATGGTGCACAGCAAAGGCTGTGAATCCCCTTTCTGCCCCTCTTTCTGAGGTCCTTCTGTTCCTTCTCTCTCTGGCCCAACAGGGTTCTGCCCTGGGTACCATCAAGGGTTATCTTTGTGCTATCTCGGCCTTCCTCAGGCTCCCTGATCAGCCCTCCCTTTTCAAGTCCCCTGTTGTTAACAGGTTCTTAAAAGGCATTACACACCTCTTCCCTCCTGTTCCGTTTGTGATGCCTCAGTGGGACTTGAACTTGGTTCTTACCTTTTTAATGTGCGCTCCCTTTGAGCCTCTACATAACTGTCCTCTTCGTCTTCTGACTCTGAAGACAGCCTTTCTGGTGGCCATCACCTCCGCTCGGCGGGTGAGTGAGCTCCAGGCTCTATCTTGCAAACCTCCCTTTCTGTCTGTTCATCCAGACAAGGTTGTTCTTCGGACGCGTCCGTCCTTCTTGCCAAAGGTGGTTACTGCTTTCCACATTGGGCAGACCATCACTTTGCCCACCTTCTTTCCGCCTCCGCATCCTTCCAGAGAGGAAGAGAGGCTCCACCGTCTGGACCCAAAACGTGTGCTCTCCTTCTATATTGACCGCACAAAACACTTCCGGGTGGATGACCAGCTCTTTGTTGGCTACGTGGGCGCCAAAAAAGGTCGGGCGGTGCACAAGAGGACCATCTCCCGCTGGGTTACCTTGTGCATCAAGACCTGCTATTCATTGGCTAAGAAGGAGCCTCCTGTTGGGCTGCGTGCCCATTCCACCAGGGCAACGGCTGCTACCACGGCCTTGGGCCGCGGTGTTCCGCTGCCGGTTATATGTCAGGCAGCTACGTGGGCCTCGCTGCACACGTTTACAAAGCATTACTGCCTTGACAGTCAGGTCCGGAGGGACGGCTTCTTTGGCCGTTCTGTCCTCCAGGACTTCCTTGTCTGATCTTTGTTCGCAGACCCACCACCGGGGCTGGTATTGCTGGGGTATCTATTCTAAGGTAAGGAATCTGTCACTAACGTGTCTCTTTCAGATGCACAAGTTACTAACTTGTGTAACGATATATCTGTAAGAGACAGTAGTTAGTGACAGATTCTCACCGCCCCACCCATCCTCCCCGTTCTGCGAACTGATTTCTAGGGTTAAGGACATCCCTTTCAGGGCCCTAGTATTTTTCAGACACCTATGTCAGCTTCTTGCATGGCTCTGCGTTCCTGGCGCGGAAAGTCGTGTACAGAACTGACGTCAGCGCGCAGGGGCGGCGTCTAAGTACTGCCCGCGACGTCATCCCGGCGATCACAACGCCTACGACGGACGCGGAGCCGCACGACGTCGCCTACCGACGCGCAAGGGTACTGCTACGCAAAAAACTTTCCGGATCCAGCCTGACGCCTGGGGATATTCTAAGGTAAGGAATCTGTCACTAACTACTGTCTCTTACAGATATATCGTTACACAAGTTAGTAACTTGTGCATTTAATTGTGAATCTGCCCTCTGGATTTTCCATCACTTTATTTGCAATTTATCTCATTCCAACAATTCAGATTGCATGACTTTAAAACAGAAAAAACTATCCTCCCAAATGATGTAGCGTTGTATTTACTTTATCATGCCTCTTTGATTACAAGTGCTTACATCTGAAGATGATACCCCTGTTGCCCCGAATGTTAATATGCTCGAACATTTTGCTATTTCTTTGGTTTGTCCAATAAAGTCTGTCACACCTACACTTAGAAGAGAGTTTCTTTGCTGTAAAAAATGGAGAGAATCTGCCACAGTATCTTCACCATCTGAAACTACAAGCTGCTGTGACACGGTGGGAAGCTTACTCGAGTATTCATTTTTAATTGGTGTCCAGGATCCTCATGGGTTCAGGCATCCATTTGGTGTCTTCAGAACCTTTGTGGTGTTGATTGCATTTAATTTCCCTTTACTGCCAGGGATTTAGTCATATGTGTCTTTAGAGAAATGGGCCAGACAATGAAAATAGTGAAAACCTCTTCATACAGTTATCTACTAACTTCAGTACATTGTCGTTGTTCAGCAGTGCACAGGGGTGATCCAGTTTTCTACACCATACGATTATCCAGTCTTTTTTTAAGTCTTCAACAGATGCTTAAATGGAAGGCGTTTAGAATGCTAATCTGATTCTGGTGCTCCAGAAGTGGGGGTCCATAGTTAGCCTATCAAGTATTTGTTGGAAGGTATGGATGTTCATAGTTTCAAACTAAATAGCTCAATCACTGCTACTTGTTTAGACTCCTGATTGTATCTTAACCACACTGTCTTATTTAATCAACCAGCAACACTAAACAAACCTTTATGGAGGCATTTATATCTATGTAGGGTAGGGTCTTCACACGGGCGTCTTGAGCCACGGCTGTAGGAGGCAAACTCTTTGTCATGTTAGACCCTTAGGTTACAGCTACAGTCTGATAGCTCCCATTAGTGCACAATCCTCCCTCCAGTTGTAATCAACTCCCAGGCTTCCCCCCGTAAACAGACATCAACATTCCATGCATCATCACATTCTCGCAGCATCCATGCTCAACAGTCTGCAGCACACCCAGTCAGCCCATACACACGCTATGTCACTGCAGTACCTTAAACATTTACCTTCTAATTAGTGTCATCTCCCAGTGAAACACACCTTCACTTAATGTTAACTCAATAGAATCTTATGCCCCATACCCTCTAATCTTTGTGCCCTTTGCAGCACTGTTTTTAATCCCATATGTTTCTATGCAATCTTCACATGTGTAGGCCTCCTCTGGACTAGGTAATTCAACTCTATATGGTTTAAAACACAACAGACAATATTTTAATTAATTTCAGAAAAATGACCCTTTGCTTCTTCCTCCTGCTGTCTTTGACGTAGGATCTAGTTAAACATCCTGCACATAAAATGAATGTGTTTGCTGGAATGAGCTCCTGCCTTCCTTTGAAACAGAGTGATGCCCAACATACCTTGCCAGAGACTATGCTCTGCCAGCCACCCCTTTAGGGCAGTGTCTCCAGATTGTCTGGTAGAACTGACCAATGCTTTGCAATCCATGCCAGAAACTATGGAATCCAATCTGGCTCAGCATCCAGGCCCCGCCTAACCACTTTTTATGGTGTCAATACTGTTTTTGTCTCTTGTAACTGTTGATTCTAATTATGAGTAGGCACTGGACTATTGTGTGTCTTGTCATGTTTTCATATTTTCTTTAATTAAATTATTATATTGTAATATCTCTTCCACACACCAGGAGAAGCTTGAACCGTTTTTTGATGAGCAATATGAATGCATGGTCAATCTCAAGCTGATCGCAATAGAATTCTCCGATCCAACATGCCAAAACACCCCCTCAAACACAGATATCCCACAGCATCACATAACTGGGATAGGTGAATTTACAAAGGAAGTTAGATTATCTTCATTGCAAGAGCGTACCTCCGATAAATTTTAAATGGTAAATTGGTAGTTAAGACGATGACAAAGCCTTGAAGACCAGAGCCTGGCCGAACAAGGCAAAGCAGGCATTTGGCGTCTTACCAGGCTGGATAAAGAGATCCAACTGGGAAGGGCAGGCATAAAGAGACAATGGCTATCCAAGTGTCGGAGCGAACGAGCTGCCTTTAAGGGTCTTCTAAATTTGCAGTACTTATTTTGCAGTTGTAGAATTAGGAAGAGCCATTGGGAGGAGCGTGGAGAGGACAATCATCAAGTGTATTTTATTTACTGGTCAGTTGGTGGACCTGAGCCTTCTGGACCGCTTGTAATAAACCACTTTGTGTAGAATGTTCGGTGAGTGACTGTAGAGCTATTTGTGTACAAGGCCACTTGAGTTAAAGGATACTCTGTCTTTTGCTGCAACCTATTGGATGGGATGTCACTGTGATGTGATCATGGTTTTTTTTCCACAACAAATTTTATTCGTTTTCGAAGGTAGAAGGTGGGCAATGCCTGGCAAATGCAGTACAAATGATGCGGGGGTTATACAGTACCCGGTTTTATCCTTCCATAACAAGTTGGCCTGTAGAACACCAGGCCCAGTGAGCAACAAACGACACCGAACCCATCTAAATCTACATAAATGTGTGCTGCTGAAAAACAAGACTTAGTGAAACATTTTGTCTAACTATGGTACCAGGATGGGGCCTGTGAATCATCCCTTGGGATCATGCATGTCTAAGTGTGGTATAGGGGGTAGGTCGATGCCCCTATATGTCGCCCAGCGAGACCAGATTTTCCTGTGCTTCTACGGGCAACCCCGCGCTTGAAAGACCACTATTTCTGCGCCCATGCACCTGTCCATAGCCCTCTTCCAACCCCCTACACTTTGTGGGGAAGTCGCCTTCCAATTCTGTGCTATGTCTCTCTTAGCTAGGGTTAGGCCCAAGAACAGGAGGTGCTGCTTGTAGCGGTTCCCTCCTATCTCGTCCGTGCTATGAAGGAGAATCAGTCTAGGGTCGAGTGGAATGGTCCAGGCCAACGCCTGGCCCAGACGATCATGATGTTTTAACCAAATAAAAGATGAGCTGCATGGACTTGAACTCTCTTATGTTTTGAGAGACAATTACTTAGAATTCCAGAGTGTAGACTTGTGAAATAATCCTGGTGTACCAGCCCCACAGCAACATTTAAAACAATTTTTTTTAGAGGAGTTGAACAGCAGTAGAACCTCTCTTAGCACGTAGCATGTTGTAGGATACGGTTTTGTAGACCATTTTTATGTGGATAGTTAATTATAGGCCATTATCAGATTTCACTCCCAGATTGTGTAGTTTATTCCTGGGCAGAGGGGGGGGGTGGAGGGCCAATTTCTTTTAGCAAAATACAGGGATGGGGCTCTAAACTGATGATGCTAAGTTAGGAATGTCAAAATAGCAAAGCACTGAGGGCTATTCTCAAATATTTGCAGACACTTCAGAATTAAAGGCATCATAGGAAAGGTGCGAGGACACCCAGTCAGAGTAGCAAGTGGACTCTCTAAATCTTTTCTTTCATTTTCATACACCAGTTCCTCTTGCCAATCTAATCCAGTCTCCATCCAGAAGGCAACTTTTGTTTTTTTCATTGTTAAAGGCATTGATGGTAGAACATCCCAGGAAAATATTTTCAAAGAGCAAAAGAAACATGTCAGATGCGACTATTCAGGTAGATAAAGTACAATGATACAAATATAAGTATATGTATGGCTAAACGTACAACTGCTCCTTTTTCTTCATTCCGGAGAATAGGGCATTCATTCTCAGTGCAAAAACACAAACTAATAAAGTGCTACAGTCCCTATCTTGTGCATACTTAATCGTTTACAACTTACCATACTTATTAACATCCAACATGTATTAAAAATACAGCAATCTTTCCACGTGCAAACATGCATATAAATTGACTGCAATAGCGAACGTCTTGTGCAAACATTCAATCAAAAGTACCAGTGCTTATATCAATCCCTGCTCAGAAACAACCTCCCATAATCTCATTCAACAGGAAAAAGGCACCATAGCTGGTCAGATCTCCTCAATTTATTATTCCTTTTAGCATATGCATGTTCACTTTGTCTTACCCTAGTCATTTTAGCTTGCCATTGTGTGACCAGAGGGCAACTTGCCGATTTCTACAATTGTAAAATCAGTGATCATACAATTGAAACAGATAAAAATATAACCTTTTGTTCACTCTTCAAAAATGCCTAATTATTTCCAGAAGGATTAAAAAGAAATGACAGAGGTTCTAGTGTCCGCTTTTTCTCAAACTTTTGGCTCATAAAACTAAAAATTCAACTCCAAAAGGTTATCAGAGCTGGGCCAGTAAAGAAAGTATGGGACCATTCTCCTTGCACAGGTGTACTATATCTAAAACATTGATGAGGGTCATTAGGAAAACATTTATATAGAAATTAGGGTGTATAAAAAAAAAAAGATCCATTACACAAAAACTCCATTCTTTTAAAATGAGTTGCCCTAAAAAGTTTTTGACTGAAAGAGGAAATGTATGCCCATTGATTAGGGGAAATAATACACCCCATTGAAGAAGATAACTTTACAAAGAAATTTTGAAGTTATTGTTTCCGGCATACTTTGTAACATACTACAGCAATTACCCAGCCCTAACAGATTATTTTTGAAAAGTGGTTTCAGCAATTAGAGAGTGGAATCCCCTACATTTGGAGTATAATCCCTCAAAAATCTTGAAATGTGTTCAAAACTAAGCCACTTGACAGGCCTACTCTCTTTCCCTTGCAGCGCTAACTGGTCCCAAGGCTTCCAAGTATTGTTTATTCTAAAATCCTCTTATGTACTAAAAGCTTGCCTTTCCATAGCTTAATTCGGTATTCAGATACATGCATCACCAAAAAGTTAGTCCTGCAATGAAAAGAAAGGGTGACAGTCCAATATATCATACTTTACACCACTTTAATTATTTTATAAAAATCATTTATTTTAATATTCTGTATCCAGTTCTCTTGAGACATTTCTAAGTTTTGAAGAAAAATGAGAGCTGAAGCTCGAATTCTTTTACCATTGTTCTTAGATAATTGTCAAAGGAGAGTTGGTCAGTACACAAGAGAGAGAGAGTCTGTAAGGGCAGCTTGATAATATAGATAATCTGGTATGGCTAAACCCCCTGATCTTTACTTAATTGGATCTAGACCAGTTGAATATGAGGATGCTTTTGTTTCCATGAATAACTTCCTGATTAAGATATGTCTCATTAAAATACCTCTTATTTACCTTAATCGGCACATTGGCAAATAGAAATAAAAATAGGGGTTGAATCAACATTTTAATTAATTCAACTTGACCTATAATGGATAGAGGTAGAAGATGCCAATTCTCTAATTAAACTGCCAATTCTTTAATTAAATTTATCAAGCTTTGACCGATAATTTAATTCGTAGATGTCTAATGTATTAGAAGTTACAGAGACACCTAGACATCTAATGGGACGAGTTGGAGAAAACTGATCCCTGTTTACAGTTGGAAGATCTTCCTTTGCGGCATTAAATAGGAGGATCTTGGATGTATTGTGGTTAATCTGATAGCCCCCAATGTAAGTAAACTCATTAAACCTATCAAGTTCTATTTGAATATTTGCTTGCAGTGCTGCCAAATCTAAAATATCATCTTCAAAATCTTTCAACTTGGACGCACCGAGAACAGGAGGCAAAATTGAGCAGTCATTTTGCAAAAGAATGGCCAATGGCTCCATCAAATTATTTAATAGTTCTGGTGAGAGAGGACAACCTTGGCCCATCTCCCATGTAATGGATATTTGAACTGCATCACATGCATTAATGCTAATTCTAGCTAACACCCCGAAATGTAAGTTCCTTAAAACTTTTATAAATTGTTCAGGGAAACATTATTTGAAATAGCTTCCCAGCTTACTTGATCGAACACTTTTTCTGCATCAACCATTATAGTAGCATCTTTGATTTTATTCACTACAAAGCAGTCTATCGCCTGAATCCAATAATTTGTGTTAATTCCCATTGAAGAGTGGAGAAGGAAACACTTTTAATCTCTGATTCAAATTCTGGGTCACCGTAGCAATATGATTAGTTAAGATTTTCATGAATAATGTATAATGTGTTGAACAACCTCTAATGGTTCTATATGAATTGGGACTAATAGATGGTTTATCTTTTTAAAGAAAACTTAAAACAATATATTCTGTGAAGGAAGCCGGAATCGGTACACCATAGATTATTGCACTGAAAATCTTAATCATGAAATCTTGGAGTACTGGGGCGAACTTCTTCTAGCTCCATTGTTCCCTGTTGCCTTAGTTGCCTATGGAGGTCAAGGCCTCTTAGAATTCTGTATAAGAAATTGGTTTTACAAAATTCTCCTTTTGTTGCCTTGATAAATTACAAAAGGTATTGAGGCAAGAAACTTTGATATGGCATCCTCGGAAGCCACACCTGGGTCCTAATAAAGTGCAGAATAGTGATTAAAAAAGATCTTCTAAATGGCATCATTATTGGAGGTAGTGGAAATCTTAGCTGGATTAATTACCTTGAGCATTGTATTTGCATTTGATATCGCTTTTATGGACCATGCTAAAACCTGACCCACATGTTCACTCTCTTCGTAAACTCTCCGGAGGACAGTCTTTTCATTTACCAATTCTTCTTTTAGAAAGAATTCACAGAGCTCTTGTCTGGCTTAAATGACTTCCTTAATAGGAAAAGGAGACTGGGACTAGTTTCCTTATCCACCTTCTCATGTAATACCTTAACCTCTAAATTACACGGTTTGGCTTGCCTTGCCTTAAATGCAATAACCTGGTCCCTAAAACAAGCCTTAAAAACCTCTGAAATAGTTACAATAGGGACGGAGTTAGCGTTGAGCCTAAAAAAAAAAACTCCTCCATAAACGAGTTTAATTTTTCCATCTCTCATCAGATAAGAGGCATCTAGCAAGGTTCCACCTTTTGGTTCTTGCCCTATCCAAATTAACCCCAAACTGGATAGTGACCAATGTTTGGTCTGAAAGCCCATTTCTGAGGATTTCAGTGCCTAATGTCGCTAGAGAATGAGAAAGTAAAAAATCAGTCCTCAAAGCTGATTTAAATTGCTTTGAAAAATAGTCTAGATTTGGGATTCTCAATGAGCCATGGAACTAACAAACCTTAGTTTAACTTGAGACTTTTTGGTGTCGCTTATTTCAGATGGAGGACTCCCAAACCATTGATTAACAGCTGACAAATTAAGAAGAGGGGTTTTAGACTGGCTATCCACCAGAGGTGCTGCCATGTGCAGGAGGGAGAACAGTGACGGCCAAGTGCTGTATTCAAATTATTGATGACGTGTGACTCAACCCAGCTTTTCTGTCCAGAAAACTGCTGGATCATTCTCTTTGCCCCTTTACTTCAGCATAAGACTTGGATATATTCCCATTCTCAGGTTTTTATTTTTTCGGGTGCTCACTCTTTAGGCTTAGGAACCGAAGACAAGTCTAGTCAATGAGGGTTCTTAAATAGTAGTTTTGTACTGCCATTGCTTTGGCTCCCATTATTAATGGCTGTGTCTGGTGTGCTCCATTACAGGCACCTGGAAAGTCACTCAAATTAGATTCCAAGACCATCTTTGCTGGGAGAGCTGCTCCCTCCTCATAATTATTGAAGTGCTATTGGGTGCAAGGAATGCCTCAAAACTTGAAGAACTGGGAACTATATTATTACAAGTGCCGTCTAATGAAACATTTTCTACTAAGTCCCCATCTGTAGGAAACCAGAGTAGGTTCAAGGAATGAATAGTTTTTTAGCCAGGCCTTTGTCCTGAGTTGCTCGCCAAGGTAAACCTGAGCTCTTCTTATTTTGATTTTCAGAAAAGCCTTTAGCTTTCTGGGGAGACCTTCTAAGAACATGAGATTTCATGAGTCCACATCGGAGCAACAGGAACTAGCCAACTGAACTCAAATTGATGTCTGCACTCCACAAGCCGCACCCGGGTTATGCAGGATACCAATAGGAGGCCAGAAAGAGTTATCACCTTAATCCCAATTCCTTGCGACCCAGAGGGCACTCACCCCCTGGAGCTCCTACCAGGCTGCCTCCACCAGGCAGAATCCACTTCCTGCAAAATGATGGAAGAAAAATGCTGCTCCCAGTGCAGGGTGAATTCCACCTGAGGGGCCCCGGGCAATCTCCCAAACCAATCCTTCAAGCCAAGCACCATGGTTCCCAGCAAGAGGGCGGTCAGGTCCCAGCAGCAACCGCCTATGAGAGCTCTCATATCTGCCACTGCTTTCCCAAACAACCGCGGTGAAAACAGCAAGGCATGGAAGCGACACAGGAACCAGAACGCCGAGGGAACAATTGGAGCCAATATCCAATACGGCACCTCAGCAGGGTGCACTCAACACATGCCGCCTCCATATCCCAAACTGCGCCTCTACAAGTTGCCTCTGCATTACGCCACTGACACTTTACTGCCTAGCTAGGGTCTAGCTGGAGCTGCGGTGATTGCAGGCTATACGACAGTGCCGTATGGAGAGGCTCGGCACGCTGTGAAGCAAGGGTGAGTAAGGTGCTCATCCAGCGCCGAGCCTTAACAGTGTATGACAAGAGTGCACCCACGGGTTAGGAAAATTGCCCTCAGTTCCAGTACATTATGTGGCATTATCCCCTAAGCCAACTTGGATCCAAGTTCTGAGCATTTGCTCATAACCCCAAGTTGTGGGAGGAAGCTGTTGCATAGTAGAGGTTTTGGAGCATGAGCCCATGATTTCAAGCTTAATTGTAATAAGACAGGTTTGAACTGACTGCCTAGCAACTGGTTCCAATACTCTTTCAAATGAAGTTTCACAGATTGCATCTGAAGGCTGGTATAGTGAACCAGGTGGATGCAGGGCTTTTAGTTTCCCAACTTTTGGAACCCCCAAGCCAAGGTTGACTTGTTTTGTAGGAAACTGTCCACAGGTCAGTACTATGTGAAATACTGTCTGCTGGTGTCAGCGCAGATTTGCTATGGTATTTAAAGGAAACCGCAAGATAGAACAGAACTTTGTGGATCAGGCTCTGTCACTCCTAAATAATGGACTCTAACAGCCTCTTGTTGCCGTTCTCATATTCCATCTGTGGCAGACGTGTTCAAGAAGAAAGTGCCCTGAGGCAGACATGACTAAGCCTGCTTAGTTCGTTCATGGAGATGCTGTTTTAAAGATTTACTTTTTACGCTTTTCTTGTCCCCTTTTTTTGGGACTTAGCGTTTACGATGAATGCTTCTCTACTTTCTTCTCAAGCAGCTACCACCCCAAAGATCTCTTGCTCCTTGACAGAGGTTGGGGATGACTTGTCTTGTAACATTTAAGGTAGCTGTGCTGGACAGTTCTTGGACAGGTGTCTGCTTATCTTATGGCCTTTACTTTTTTGTAAATTACACAAATTGCTACTGAGGACTATATGTATCTAAAACCCGGTACATTTGAAAGATCTCCCAAGGTGCTGTATGAATTGTTGGTTTGTAGATTCCTAGAGTCACAAGTTGAAACTGTCTGTCTCCTGTTTCTTTCCTATGCTCCATACTTGAAATGCTACATCTGTACCACTAGTCTAGTTGAATTAACCCTTCAGAATACTTCTTTCATGGAGTCTGCTTCTGATCTGGGCCAGATCAGCAAGAGAACTGAGTGGGCCACATGTGTTGCTTCAGGTGCCTCCTAATGTAGAGAAGTTTGTCTATGTTGCAGAGAGAGTCTCATAGACAAATTTTACTTTTCAAGAAAGGTATTCACATGTGCCATCAGTAACGCTTTCATTTATGTAATTGCCACAGAATCCTAGAGTACTTGAAAACTTTACCTAGAATTTAGACACTATTGTGTAACAAAAAGGCTCATAAATAAGTTCTTGCTAAACAGACCAGAATTAGTGTGGAGTTAACACTCTAACCATATAAGGAACATGTATTTGGCACTGCTCCTGCATTCATATATATTTTTATCTTTTTTATAATATTCATTGGTATTTTTTGTCTGTTTAGCTCTATGAGAATGCCTTGTCAGAGAATGAAAACCTCAAGTCGAAGCTGCGAGAAGCCCAGCTGGAATTGGTGGACATCAAAACAAAGCTGGAGAAGGTAGCTCAGGTGAGTATAGTGTATCAGGCTCAAATGTCTGACTTTTTATTCTGCCAAGTAAGACATGTGGCATGTTAGCTGGAAGATTTTATATTTTATTACATTAAGTTGTTCTTTCTTTGCAGAAGCAGGAACGCTCTTCGGACAGATCATCAATGCTGGAGATGGAGAAAAGGGTGTGTCTCTTATTCTTTTTTTTTTTTTTTTGTGGTTTATTTAATGCCATTTTTATTATTTTCAATTTCAGAAAATAAAACATTGACACCAGTTAAGTATATAGCCATACAAATAATTCTCACCTTGGTTCGTTGTGTCATGCAAATATCATTACTTCCAAGTGAATGTTTGCTGTTTGTTCCACCGTATATGCTCTTTCTGGTAGATTCCTCACCCTGTAAATCTCCACAGGTTGCAGGCTGGATCTGTAAATGCTTTGCAGTAGCTTCTACGTGGTGGAAGGTGGTGCCATCGGTGTCTGTGTCACTTCAACCCTACACGCTGACGACTGTTCTTGTTCCACACTCTTCACTGTGGATCCAGAGCTCAGTTCCTACCCTTTCTCGGTTCCTTTACAGAGGGTTTTTTCCCAACACCTTTTTCATTGTGATGTAATGTCGCCCCCCCCCCAAAAAATATCGGGCTGTAAACGGTGCATGCTTATCGCACGCAAATTTCAGTCATTGACCTGCACAACATTGGTGTCTAGTGCCTCGGCACCAAGCCCAGTTTCAAGTTGTGCAGTAAAAGCTGCCTAATGCATCTAAAGGCCATGAGCAAGCTACTAGACATAGCCAAGCACACGAAGCCTGTTCAGTTCCAATCCAAGTTGCCAGGTCGTTCCTGTACCCCATCCAAGACTAAGTTGGAAGACAAGTCTAAACGACACAAAGGAAGTCCAAGCAAGGCTTTTTCTGTCCACAACATTCTTGCTCCAGAGAGGTCTCAGGCAGCATTCAAAATAGCCGACTCCAGCTTAGACACTAGACTCTGATCTGGTTCTCGAGTCAATGCGCTCTGAGTTTCCCGGGTCATTGTCAACTCTACTACAGATTGCAACTGTCAAAGGGGCCATGCTGCAACTCTTTAAAATCGCATCGGGTCCTTCTGGTATGACTTCGGGCCCACGGATCTGTTGGGACCTTATGTTGGACTTTCACTGGTTGGCCATACCCTGAAGTTGACTGGCCCTGCTAGACCACAGATCGTCCCACCTCCATCACGGGGACATATGTCAACTCCCTTGCCATTGACTGAACTTTTTTTTTCCTGAACTGGTGCTTAAATTGCCTTGATTGCGGATTCTGAACCAGTTTTGGCAGGTCTGTACTATACCACCACAAAGTATAACTACAGATTGAGAATGTCTCTCCTCCTCCTGTTCCTCTGCCTCCGAGGCAGTACTTCAGGATAATGTTTTTCACTCTGATTCTTATGCTCTTCAAGGCCTCAAGCATGTTCCCCTCAATGAAGATGATGCCTCTGGTCTCCACTTTCCCTAGATCAGCTTCCAAGCTCAGAGATGACAAAACCATCACCACTATAAGTGCTGGATAGGGTAAGAAAAACTGTCTCGCATGTCAGGTTGGCATCCACCATCAAGACCATGAGCCACTTTACACCATATGCAGATGTTGTCCGAAAGGGACCCCAATGCTGGCCCATTGAATGCAAAGGTTCCATTGAAGGGCCAACCTATTCCAACGGGTGCATGAACCCAGGATCCCAAACAGCATCAGAACCTCCCATAGTTGAACAAGCGCTCTTGTCTGAAACATTGGGATCACAGCCAGGATGTCCCATAACCGTTGCAGTGATGTAAAGGACATCAAAGTCACTGTGTACAAATGTCTCCATAATGAGAAACCTCTGCACAGGCCAAAGATGTTATTTTGTTGACGGAGAACCCCCAGAGTGGACAACAATACCACTGCCACCTGTAGGTGGTCCGAGAATAGCTGAATCAAGCCTGCCTTCATTATACAGTTGTGGAACGGAATACCTGTATCCCTGACCTACTTGTTGTACTGTTGTAAACACGGAAGGGCTGAAAGGCAGTTCAGTAAACGAAAACCCTCATATAGTGGCGATATTTCCCAGGGGACTGTAGGATCGGCACATGGAAGTACATGTCTTAAAGGACACCAATCATTCCTCTGAGTCAAAAGTAAAAAAATGACCTTGGGCCAGCGTTATCATAATGAACTTTTTCTTGAAGAAGCCTGCGGTCTAAATTGGTCTCAGTCCCTTGCCCTGCTTGGGAACCAGAAACTAACAGAAGTAGCATTTTATTCCCCTTCCCCACCAAAATTGCTCCCTTTGCTAGCTTCATCAGCTCATCTCAAGAGGATATTGATCTGCTGATGTTTGGGCATGAACTGGAGGAACATGGCAGGAGTAACCATGAAGCAGAACAATCTGAATGACCATTTGGTCCTAAGAAACTGAACACACCGGGAAGGCAGTGTCCTGTCTTACCTCTCGTTCGCCTGAAGTGGTACTTGGAGGAGAAACCAAATGCGTTTGTTGATGGTGATGCAAGTTGAAGTGGAGGATTACTGCTGCATCAGCCGGTGGTCTTGTCCCAAACCAGTGGCCCTGGAGCCATGAAAGGGCTGGACTGGCTGCTGGAAAAGCTGTGAGGTCTGTTTCCTGCAATAGGCAATCACTCTTGAGTATTCCAATTCTGCTGGTGGGTGTGATGAGCAGGGGAAAGTAACCCAAGAGAACGAGCCATATCTGTTATTGTAAAAGCATCCTTTCTTTTAAAGCATTGCCTTTCTTGCTAAAACAGCCTGGACTCACCAAGAGGCATGTCCCTTAGTGATGCTTAAATGGCCCTGGAAAACCTAGGGGCACATATCCAAACATTGTTTTCTCACACCAATTGTACCCATATCCCAGGCAACACAATCTGTAGTGTATAGCCCAGTGGCATGTCCTAACCATCCTCTACTGTCTGGGCAAATGAATTCCAGAAATCTTAAGGCAGAGTCGGCAAAATCTCTCTTGTCATGTCCCCAATGGGCTTGAGTGCAGTGGCCGAAAAGAAACACATCATTCAATGATCAAAGCTCAAGGCTAGCCAAAAGAAAGACTCTCAAGCCCATAGTGTTGATTTTCTTTAATTCACTGCCTGGAGATGTCGTGGGAAAATAATTCGTATTAATTTTGCTCATAGATGCATGAACAGTAAGATGCTCTGAAGTAGGATGCTGTGTCATGAAGGTTGCATCTGGTGCAGGTCTTAGACTGCATGCAATAGAAAGAACTCCTTGGCGATCAGGCAAGGTTTAGACCAAGTCGCTTGGGCTTCATAGTTGTACCTTGACTTTTGTTCATCCTTTTGCTTTGCAAGTATGACTTGTTCTGAGCGCTGAGTTGGAATCCCCTGCTTGTCCTTGCCCATCGCTTCTGCCTGCAGAAGCTCCATGTCTGGAGCTTCCTGATCTCTAAGGCCACTTTTGTTCAGATTATGCATTGACTATGTTGCCTCTCATATGATGAACCTACTCTCTGTTCATCAGGCTCTGTCCCTATGACACAGTCACTGCCTTAGGCTTCAAGATCCAAAGACAAAGAGAGCCCACCCACAGGATTAGAGTGTATTTCTCTGTGGTGCAGTGCTGCCACTGAGCTGCCTCGTCTGCTCCCTACCACATCTTGCTGTGCAGGAGTATGTAGAAGAACTTGAATGCCTCAGGTTAATTTGAGATGTTAGAATTCAGCATCCTAGGTGTATCCCAGCCCCTCCCCATCTTATTTCTACTTTATATTTTGAACATTTTATTTTTCATTTGTATGGGTTATTTTGATTTGATGCAGGCCAAAGATGTTTTGGCCACCAGTTAGATTTTGCCTTGGGTCTGGGATGCAATGAATGAACAAAACAGAGAAACTTAATAGGGGTCGCACAAAGCCTCCTGTGTATGTAGTTCACAAGAATGATCCAGTGTGGAAACTACCACAGACCTGTTAGAGACTCAGTATGGTAACTGTAGATATATGGGATCCCCATATTGCTCTTAGAACTCACAGATAACCACAACAGTATATTTATTTTTGCTATTTTTAAACACCATTTAGGACATATTAGATGAAAGGCACTTATAGTGAATATTCAAAAACCCTTAGAAAAGGCAAAAATATAAAATGTGAAGAAATAGAAAAGACCTAATACTTTATCAGACCCAACAGGAGTCTGATATAAATGTAGACTCTCCTATCCCCTAATATATTTCTTATGGTTTACACACACTTTGTCAAACCACTCTTCAGAGTTCACGGACCATTTCTAATGGAAATCCCAAAAATTCCTTGTGGAGCAACCACAGCCTAGGGTTTTTACACCTGTTAACAGGGAAAAACATATGAAGTATATTGTTCAATTCTGAAACGGATTGCAGGATGTTCAAGAAAGCGAAAATAAAGTGTAAAACAGTGGCATTCAGTTTGTACACATGCAGGCTTTCAAATAATATTGCTGAATGCCTGCAATGGTAAAAAATCAATACGTTTAACTCCTATTCATTTCACGAGTAAAATCAAATCAAAGTCATCATGTAACAAATAACCTTGAATTAATCAGTAAATAACTATTTCATGCTAACTGAACATGGATCAGGGATTACAGGTTACAAGTCATAAATGGTTATACTTGGTGATGTTCTGGAAACTCTAGCGCAAGAAAAAGTATCTGAGTCCTTCAGCAGAGTATTACTGAACTGTTCTTTTTTTATTTCTATCCTTAATAGGAGAAGAGAGCTCTGGAAAGGAAGATGTCCGAGATGGAGGAGGAAGTGAAGGTAGGTGTCTCTTTTTGTGTCTGACTCTTGGATTCACTGTAAACACAATATTGTTCATTATATCTTTAACTAAACAGTTCATACTAATGGCAGTGTGGGAGGACTCTACATTAAATCACAACTGAAACTGAATCTGTGTAGTGGTGAATGACTGGGAAGCAGAAATTGAAGAGTTTGGAATAGTGACTGACGAACCATAGCCCCATGTTTTGGACTTCCTTTCTCCATCTACAGTATGGCAGCGTTCATGTCACTGTCCTTTTCTTTGTTGCTTGTTATTATGGTGTCTGTTTTTGCTATTCATCCTCTTACGTAGTCTTAAGGAAAGAGGGCAAATGGTATTCCTAGGATGATGGCAAGATATTTGTCACACAACTGTGCCTTTCTGTGAATGACTCCACAGAACAATGTTCTGGGTCATTGCAAATGGTGAACTATTCATGTATGCTAAGTCAGTAAACCATGCACCCTCATGGTAAATATAGAAACAAATTACAAAATTTCCCCGAAGTTTAAAAGTTTATATACATATAATTCTCTCAGGAATTCAGCAGACAACAGATAAAAGTCAGACAATTGAAAGAACACCAATAACTTATCTTCCCAGAGAGTGACTGTAAAATGTAGGTCCACTGTGTGCACAGCAGCCAGAGAGGTTTGTGCACTGATAATCCTGTGTCCAATCAATATGCAACTGGCTCCTCACATATTCAGTATCTGAACACCTTGAAATCCTATCTCCAGGAGAGCATGTACTTCTCTTTCCAGATTCAATAATAATAGAACAAAATGTACCAATTAACAGTTTCCCCACTGGACCTACTACCTGGAAAAGAAAGCCTTCCTCTCTCCCCAGATGTGCTACTAGGCATAGTTATTTGAGACAATAGAACACATAGTGTTCTCTGGTCTCTTTGTGTATGCGTGGAGACTTGCGGTGCCAGTCTTGGGGACAGCTGTGTGTCAATGCCAGTGTCCATGTCCCACAAATGTGGCTTAATGTTGCTTGACTTGACAGACCAGCAGGGAAAACCAAGAGTTGCTAAAAACATACATACAAACAAACAGACTCAGGCTTTGGGCTTCAGCTTGCTAGAACTGTGCAAACACCTACTTACCTGCGGAAGAGCAGAATCATTGTATTTCTCCTGTATGGAGTATCTTTCATAGAATCACATGCTTGAATCATTCCCGTCGTCTAGGTGGGAGTCTTACGGTACATTCTAAAACAGTAGCAGTAATTAACATAGCTTGCAATGGCATAAAGGCATTGAATTTAATAGCTTATCCATTTCATTTAAAAAGGACCAAACTCCAGCCAATCACACGACAGCACCCTTGGAACACTCCCAACACAGGCATATTACCTCAGATTTTCTCCGCATGTCGTGTGAGAGCTCCTCTCAGGTCTTCTGATTTGGTTATTCCAGATTACTTCAACTGTGTTCCAGTATTTCAGAGCTTATAAAGAAAGGACATTTTAAACCTTGTGGGAGCTTCGGTACAAGAAAGCTGCACTCGGAAGATCCCCATAGAGAGAGTATCTACTGCTTTAATCCCACCCACAAGGTAAAAGAATGTAAAATCTGCAGGACCTTTTCACCTAAAACCCTCAAAGATCATGAGGGAAACTTTTGATTTGGCTTCAGACTCTAAAAGCCAAAACTGACATCGTTTCTGCTTCTGTTACCTCACAAAAATCCAGGAAGAGAGAGTGGTCATACCATGGGACTCCTCAGTAGCACAGAAAAGCCTTAAAAAAGACCCACCCTGGATCTGCAAAAGGCTCCTCTTATGAGGAAAAAAGAGAAAGGGCTTATACAGACTCTAAATCTGAATCTACTGCCCCATCTGTAGCCCTGCCGTTAAAACCAAGATCCTCCTCTGAACCAGTCTCTGGAAAGCACAAACTGACTGGAAAACCGTAGTCGACGACGTTGTTGAAATCGTCAATGGCGGCTAAAACTAAGATACCGATGACTGCTGTCTTAGCATCTATTATCATCCCGTCGACGATCACCACCCCGTCGACGACGACTGGTGCGCCGACGAAGACCATCTTGATGACGACCACCACCACCTCGTCGATGACAACAGTGACATCGACGGGAACTGTTCCGACACCATCGACAACCACGTTGACTACAGCACCACCATTGAAGAAGACCTCGTTGATGAGACAGTCGACAGTGCAACTCAACAAAGTTTTCCTCATCGGCGTCGAAAACAAAACATAAGAAACCGCCCGTGCTGATTTTGACCACACCATCACTGCTACCATCGATGACAGCGTTGACAAGACTTTTACAAATACCAGATAGTATTAATCTGGAATTTACATCACCTAGTAGGGTGTCACCACTTTCACCTAGCCACTTGCTAGATGTTGAAGAATCCGAGGAAGATGATCATGGACCTTTTGGTGCAGCTCACAGTCCTCCTGAGTTACATGTAAAATGCGAAGACGACGAAGAACACGACGATTATTACGAGCCCATTTATCAAGTGCAATGATATGCAGATCAGTACCACCACTTCACTCCTCCACCACCACCACAAGGAATGGTTCAAGTTCCTGCTACTTTAGTCCAGGATTTGCAAAGCATGCTCCAGGGCTATTGGAAGCGTTTCCTCACACCAGTCGGAGCACAACAGTAACCTACAGGTGCATCATCTCCTGCACCTAGGTCACCAGACTCTATACTGCCTCCACCTACTCCAAAGATGACCCCAAACCTCATATTGACTTGCCTCCTAGAGATGACCCATCATCTACAGATGATGATAGAGCTAGGGAAGAAGGTGAGATTCAAGACAACCAACCTATGTCCAACGAATGGGACAATTACCTTATACCACCACCTTCACCCTCAGCACCACAGCCGATGGATTCTCCACGGGAGGATATTGGTGGATTCCATACGCTCATGGAAAGTGCGTCCACGCGTTTTCAGCTCCCGAACACTGTCAAGCAGTCGGACTGTTTTCTGTACAACTTTAAAGAACAGTCCAGAAAAACAGTAAGGGCAATCACCATTGTGGACTATATTTGGGAGGAAGGCGTGAAAATAATGAAAACGCCAGCAATTGTTAATGCGATTCTTCTCAGAATTGACAAAAAATATAAAGCACCAGAAGACTCGCCTGCTTGTCTTATAGGACATCCGAAACCGGATTCATTAATTACCCAGGCTGCACAACGCTGGTCAAAAAATCCTTCCGCTCCAATCTCTACTCCGCCTGACAAAGAGGGTAGGCATCTTGATAATGTTGGAAAGAGATTATTGGTAATGTCAGTTACAATGGTTCATGCAGCAAATTCTCTGGCTATTCTGGCACGATACGATCGCCAGATGTGGTCAGACATCGCCACATATCTGAATTTCTTGCCGGAGGACAAGAAAGCAGAGGCCGCAAAGATCTTACAAGAAGGGGAAAGATCAGCATCAGAAATAATAGACTGTACAATGGTCATTGCATCCATAGGATTCGGGCAATTAGCAGGATCAGCGGTACTCAGACGCCAGGTCTGGCTCAAAGCTACATCATTCCGGCCAGAGGTTCCAACAAAGATTTTGGATATGTCCTACAACAGCCATACTCTATTTGGGAAGCACATCAGTGACGCCCTGCGGGCAATTTAATCAGATACTGAAACATCTAGGTCCCTAGGAATCCTCCAGGTTCGTAAAACCCCCTTTCGCAGGATTCGTGGGTGAGGAAGGATCATACTCCTATCGGGGAGGATACCAGAGGTATCAATAACAATCCTTCCATCAGCCCTTTCGCCCACCTGCCAGCAACACCAGCCATTTTGAGCACTACCACCCACAGCTTACTCCAAGCAACAACCAAGAAGGCATACTGCTTCATCCAGACACACCAGCAGAAAACAGTGACAGGGTCATAGTGCCGATTACACCATCTGCAGAACATCATCTGGTGGGAACGAGAATTTCACAATGCATACATCAATGGAGGAAGATCACTACGCGCAAGTGGGTCCTGGATCTCATCACATATGACCATGTCCTGGAGTTCATTCAGAATCCACCTCATACTCCACCAAAACAACCTGCGTCGTTGCATCTTTTTTTTTCTTCGCAAGGAAGTATTGGCTATGATAGCCAAATGGGCCATAGAAGAGGTTCCTTATTCTCAGAAAGGAATGGGATTTTACTCCTGTTTTTTCCCAAGTAATCAAGAAATCAGGGGAGTGGCGCCCCATTCTGGATCTCAAGAAGCTCAACAAGTACCTGAAAAAACAATCTTTCCATATGATTACCCTCCAGGAGAAGCTTCACCTCCTCAATCAGAGATTTCTTAACCATCCTCGATCTCCAGAATGCCTACTTCCATATTCCTATCTGTGAGAAGCTGGCCTGGTATATGATATACACTTATGTAAGTGGACACCTTGCACCAGTCCAGACAACTCTTATGGTGATATAAAAGGTCTTAGACAACCTTAAAAAGCTGTTTAAGTGGTAGCTGTGGAGAGCAGCCTTCGGGCTTAGTCCAGAAGGAGTGTAAAGCAGCTTGTTTTACCAGAATGCAATCTTATAGTATAGATTAAGTGAAAAAGAACCACACAAAGTATTAATAAAAATATGTATTTATTATATAATACTCTCTAACACATAGAAATATCTCCTACCCGGAGATATGCACAATGCACAAAATTCTTTAGCAAAGAAACACAGTAAATAGCACGAAATACACAGTGGACCCCAGGGGGACCAAACCATATACTAAGAAAGTGATATAAGAACCACAACTCGGGTCAAGGCAGTGTTGAGAGGACGTAGAAGTGCTGCGGACCCAAGGAACCACTCAAGGTGAGTGACTAGGAACCCCACGGAGAGCGTGTGCAGTGTGGGAACACGACTGCGTGCTCCGTACAACTCTACGTGTAAGTCGCAGTTGGATTTTTAAAGATTAAGGACCCTTCCCAGTGGACCCTGAAGAAACCCAGTGGAAGACAGAAGGTTGGAGAGCCACCCCTCTCGTGGATACCCTAGTGCCCATGTTACCAACACCAGAGAAGCCGGGTGCATACGTGTGAAGTCGTGTCGGAAACCGCCGTCGAAACCAATGGAGGACTTCAGGAAAGTGCCGCTGCTGAAGGAGAAAGTGTCCAGTGGAATCCAAAGGTGGATTCTAGATGAGAGGTACCTGCAAGCCGAGGGGACAGAGGCTCTGTCACTCAGGAGTGACCAGGAGACTTGGAAGACGAATGCCCTCCGATGTCAGGTGTTGCAGGATGGATAACGATGTCCTTGACTCTGCAGCTGTGAGGACCAGGCGATGCTGAGGAGGACCAAGAGCCATGCACGAGCTGTCCCACGAAGGATGTTGAGTGCTGAGGAGTCGGTGTCTGGCGGGAGCACCAACAAGCCTTGGCAAATGCAACCAACTCAGGAATTGAAGAAGGAGCAACGTTGGGACCAGCAAGGGAGGGGAGTAAGGGCAGGCCCCGAGCAATCAGGGGAGCCCAAAAGAAACAAATGTGGCCCTCAAGTGGACCCACAGGCCAGAGGCACTGGAGTCGCGAGAGGACCTCAAGCAGCTCACCAAAATATGCAGGCCACGATGCACACAATGCAGTGTGGCTGAAGATTCTGGTCACTAGAGGTGCTCGAGGTTGGGGCTACTTGGAGCACGAAGATCTTCTTGGAAAGAAGTCAACAAGCCTTTGCAACTGCAAGTTGACGCGGTGCACAGGGATTCGATTATTGCAACCCCCACAAGGGATACTGGCCTCAAACTTGGTGAGAGGGCAGGGCAGGCCTCGGGAGCTGTGGAAAACCACCTCCTGTGTTGCAGAACCTTTCGGAGTCCAGAGGAGCTCAGGATCAGCAGACCGGTCGACTTAGTTGCGGTGCCTCCGAATGCAGGGGAGTGACTCCTTTACTCCAAGGGAGATTGCTTCAAGTGTCTTTGATGCTTCACAGGCCTTGGAAGGTTCCTGTATGATGCACAGGCACAGACGATGCAGCAGACTGGAAGGGAGACGAAGTCAGGCCCAAACGAAGTCCAGTGAAGTCCACAGTGCCCAGACGGTAGAGGAAGAAGTGGTGTCTGATCTGAATCTTATCCCACGACTAATCTAGGGACCTACACCCAGGTAAGCCCTTAAGTACCCTAGGGAAAGGGTTGGGAAGATTCAGGGGGCCCTCCCAGGGGAGGGTCTGGACAGGGGGGATGTTACTCCCATGTCTTTTGTCCAGTTTCGCGCCAGATCGGGAGCCAATGGCACCCAGGACTGGTTTGGACTGGACTATGTAAATAACAAAGAACTGCCCTTGGTGTCAACACACTTATAAAGTAAGAATCAATCACACATATAACACACAAAGCCTACTTCCAGCCCATGTAATAGAATACCAAAACGTTCTTATGTATCAAATCACTTAATTTATTAAAAACACATTATATTCCTCATTAGTATAAAACAATAGTTGGTCTATTGAAATCAGTTTAAAACAAAAAGTTATACACATACAAAATCTATGATACAAAAAAGCACAACAAATTTCATTATAAAATAAAGAGAGAAAAAAGAAAATAAATAAAAAAGACAAATGCTTTGTCATCCAAAAACACATCCGTTGGAATTGTTTCTAAAACTCAGCCTTCATACAATATTTCATTAGTATGTATCGGCCCAATTATTTCCATGGATTGTGTGCAAATAGCGTCGACGCGTTTCGATGGTTCTTAATAATTTCCCATCTTTTTCAAGACAAAGAACATAAACTCTCTCTTTAATGGCACTGTACAATTGCTTTTCGTCCTTATTCCTATTTCAAGTAAACATATACATATGTGTTAGTTATCACATCACACTTCTTTCATTAATTGTCAGCATATTATTTGATATTTTACTAAACTTCATACCATCCTATCCAATATCATCTCTGTTGATAATTTCAAACAATCCTATAATTCTATTACATGGGCTTTTCTACTATTTAAACTGGGAAAGAGGATATCTAAAAAATGTCTCCAACAGTCTAAATACAAAATTACAATGGGGACATTTACAATCATTTGCCCTTATCCATCTCCCTTCCCCCCCCTTTTTTTTCCTTTTTTTTTTTTTTCCTGTATCTTCAAAACTTAATATTTCTTCTTACTAAGAACGAGCGCATATTTATAATCGCTCCTTACCTACAGTACATTTCTGTATCTTTCATAGCTTTTTGAATTAGGGGAAAGGGTTCATGAATTTGTACCAACTGATACTATTTTCTGGGGAGTTACAGTGCGGGCATAATAGATCTTATCCCTGATCTGTTTCCCCTTTATGTCCCCAAATATTCATATTTTTACCTTGCTTGGATCGTACGCAAGTTTATACACACTCCTTTCCTACAGGACCTTTTTAATCCTTAAACATCCATATATGTTTATTTGTTTATCTAGGAAAAAACAAATCTAGGGTAAGAAGTTATAACCCTCTGTGCATTTGTCCTAACTTCTTTCATCAGATTCATCAAGCACTTATCTTACCTCTTATGTATAATAAATCTGCCTACATCGTTTTCTTTCCGCTTTGGGAGCCAATATTTATTTTCAAATTTTCTACTTCTTTGTATATCTAGAAAGAAGGCAGTTCTTTTCTTAGCGTGATTCCATAATAATATTACACCACTCAATTTGTAAATCACTCTTTTTAGCAACTGCAGACATTCTTACCTCTCTGGTTTTGTATAGCACTTCCTTGGCTGAGGCTCTTCGTTTTTTACATTAACTTTCCTCATGCCACAGTGTGCTGCAACATCAACACAAGAGATTCTATATTAGAATTTAACTTAAAATTAGAACACCCATCTCATCTCTACTCTACTCTTAACTTTAATCTCTGATTCTCACCTTAAAATCACCGTCCCACCGCGTGTCTCGGCGTTCTCTCAAACTTTGAGCAGGCAGATAGGGACTGGCGTGTTCAATGCGCTTTAAATACCGCGCTGTTTCATTGCAGATTAAGAACACCTGTGTTTCAGCCTTCCGTAACCTCCTCTATCGACACCTCCGCCTACCCGGAAGTGTTTCTTTGACGCGCGCGGCTATGCGCCTTCCCTGCCTCTGATTACCCGGAAGCGAAACGTGCTTACTCATAATAGTAAACAAACCACGTAAAGAATTCATACTACAGCACCCTTCAGTCAGCCGCATGTTATGCGGTCTCTACACACATTTTGTCTATAAACCTCCCAAAATATGAGGTTGTTTAGAAAAGCAAATATCGATTTTCACCATAATCGAAATCCATATCCACATTAAAGGCAAGACTTCACCTTAAATCCTAAAATTGGATCGGAAACTATTCTTGAGAGGATTCCGGGGTGTCAGTATTAATGATCACACCTGGACTCGTACCCCCTGTGCACAGCCGATGATATATTATTCTAAAACCACCTCCAAAAATTGTTAAAAAAGTTTTTTACAAGATTTTTACATTTTAATCTTCGTTTCTAATTATATAGCATGCTTATCTATTATAAACATATTTATATACTATATCATATACTTCATAGGGGATACTTCTTTCCTAAAACTATATTCTCCCTGGACTGGACTATGCACAGGGACACCAAATGTGCCCCTCATGCAGACTGAGTGGCGCTGGCAAGCACGCCCACCCCATCCCAATACACTCAATCCTGTCTGTGAAGTGGTCACACATCCCTGTTACAGGAATTCTATTCTGCCTTCCCCTGCTCGAGCTTGGCTCAGCAGCAGGAGGGCAGAATCGTGTCTCTGGTCGGCAGCAACCATTTTGTGCTGTCCGGGTCAAGAAGGCTAGTACAGGGAACACTGAGAGCCTAACAGAGGGCTCTTCCAGTGCTTGGAATCTTACTTAATTAGGCGGTGCCCGTCTATATAGTATATGGCTGCTTCACTGACAACCCAGGAGAATGGACTTCGTAGGCTGCCGGGGTGTCCTGCTCATGCAGGGGCAGCCTCTCATTTAGAATCAAGCACCCTGCCTTCAGGATTGTAAAGGCCTGCTATAGGACTGACTTATAGGTTTTAAGTGCAGTGACCCTAGATATAGGAAACCTATATCTTTAGTAAGTGGTGCTAGCACCAGCTTACACAGGCTGCAATGACAGTCCTGTAGTTCCATTTTGAATGGTCTCTCATGGGTGGCATAATACATGCTTCAGCCCATGGGAGACCTCTGGGGTACCTATGCCCTGGGTACCTTAGTACCATATACTAGGGACTTATTAGGGTACCCCAGTATCCAATCTGGGATGTACCCAAGTACTGAACACAACAATTTAAGGGAGAAAGCAGAGAGACGGGTCCTGATTAGCAGGATCCCAGTCAGACTAGTCCAAAAACAGCTTAGCACCAGGCACAAAGTGGGGGTAACCATGCAGAAAGATCCTACCTTCCTACACTATCCATACCAGGCATCGCAAATTCCTCAGGTTCACAGTAGCCAGCACTCATTACCAATTCAAAGTGCTCCCGTTTGGTCTCAGATCCACTCCCCGGATATTTACAAAATGTCTCACCCAATGTCAGCCTACTGGCGACAAAAAGGCCTTCAAGATTTCACGTACCTCGATGACTGGCTGATAAAGGCGCTGTCCTTTCATCAAGCATCGATGGATACAACATGTTTGCAAATCTTCCAGACTTTGGGGCTCACAGTGAACTATCAAAAATCTCTACTTTATCCTTCAACAGGGATACATTTTCTGGAAGCAACTTTAGACATGTTACTGGACAAGGCATTCTTGTCCGCAGACTGGCAAAGGAAGCTTTCTGCACTAGCCTGCAACCTTTCAAAAAGAAAGTAAGCTTCAGTTCGCCTCCTTATGTCTCTTCTCGGCATGATGTCATCGGCCATCCTCTTAGTGCCTCATGATCATCTCAAAGTGTGCAGGAGGAACTAGACACACAATGGATTCAAGTTGAAGGACAATTCAACATCATTCAGATCACACCAGTAATGAAAACAGCTTTCCTTGGTTGATGAGCGCCGACAATCTCATCAGGATTGACGTTCCTCCCTCCGCTTTTGGAATAAGTTATTACAACAGAAGCTTCTCTAGAAGGGTGGGCATCTCATTTGCAAGATCTTCGGACAACACAAGTCTGCATTACCTCAACAAACGGAGGTACAAGATCCAAGGTTCAGTCACAGCAAGCGCAGGACATATGGCAATGGGCATTAGATCATCAGGTGACCATAAGAGCAGAACATCTTCAGGCAATCAACATCTGTCTGGCAGACACCTTGAGCAGAGTTGTCAGGAATGGAAACTGAACCAACTCATTCTGGGCGCCATATTCCAACGATGGGGCAAGCCAAAACTGGATCTCTCTGCATCTTAAGAGAACAAGAAATGCCGGTTTTACGCCAGCTGGTACCCTCAAGTAGGGTCTTGGGGTAATGCCTTTTTTATAAGATGGTCAGGGATTTATGGTTACGCTTTTCCCCAGACCCCTCTTATTCTCAGGAAAATGAAAAGGGAACCATGCCGGTTAATACTCCTTGCTCCATGATAGCCCACAGAGCACTGGTTCACGGAACGTTTGTTTTCCGAGGGCAACCACATCCAGCTGAAGCCCCAGCTGGACTTGCTGTCAATGAACAAGCAGGTCCTTCATCCAGACCCGATTTTTCCTCTGCATTTATCAGCCTGGCTCCTAAACACCATGAGCTCCAACACGTAGCTATTCCAGAGGACTGTAGGAATATTCTCGCAAAAGCCAGACCTGAGTCCACCAACAAAACATAGTCTGAAGTGTAAGCGTTTTTGTCTGCTGTGCGAGAAGCCTAATGTTCCTCCTATCACATCACCTCCAGAACAGGTATTGCTATATCTGTCTCTAGCCAGATCCGGTCTAATACACGTGTTTATTATAGTGCACTTAGCTGCTATTTCAATGCATAGGCAAACTTTGGGATCCCCTTCCCTATGGTCTAACAGGCTAATAGTACAATTTCTGAAAGGATTATTCAGGGTCTTTCCCCCGATAAAGTCACTGCCACCAACATGGCAGCTCAACACGGTGTTATCCCAATTGATGAAAAGCACTTTTGAACCTATCCACAGGGCAGAACTCAAGTTCCTCACATGGAAGGTAGTCTTGCTCTTACTTCTTGCAATTCAAAGATAGCATGGTAATTCTCCAAACTAATCCTAAATTCATACCTAAGGTTCCCACAGATTTCCATCTCAATCCACCGGTAATGCTAAAGGCTTTCTATTCGAATCCTCAAACACCAGCAGAAACAATTCTACATACGCTTGAGATATAAAGATGCTTAAAGTTCTACTTACATCGCACAAAGCATCTACATACTACGGACCAACATTTTGTGGCTTACGTAAACAATACAAAGGAGCACCAGTTTCCAAACCCACCATAGCAAGATGGATTGCAACAGCCATACAATTCTGCCATTCTAAGGCAGGTAGAACTTTAAGGAAAAAAACAAAAGCGCAATCCACAAGGGCAGTCTCTACAATGGCGGCTTGGTTTGCTAGGGGGTCTATCAAAAGTATATGCCGTGCTGCAACCTGGAAGAGCAGGCACACTTTCACCTAGTCCTTTTCTCCAAGATGGCCGCTTGAGTAGGAGCCTCCCGAGGAGCTCCCGGTTTGGGGATTACCTTTTGGTGAATATCCCTAGAAAAACCACCTCACCAGCCCCCACCTGCCTGTCCCCTGGACCGGACTGCAGATCCTCCCGAACCAACCCACATAAACAAAGTTTGGCAGCCAACTTACCCGGATTATCGACCTCCACAGCTCTGGTCGGCGCCCTCGCTGCCCGGACCCCAGCGCTGCTCGACTGGTGCCCAAGTTACGCGCCCCCTGGCTGATGCCCAGCTCCTCGACTTGCTGCTGGGAAAGACGGATGCCATAACCTGTCCAACGGTGTCGGCCCTCCGGACCCACCGTGCCTGCCCCGGTGATTCCAGATCCCCCTGACGTGGAGGGTCGTGCCCGGTGTGGTGACGCCATCAGCCGGAGCTCTCCTGCGGGCCTGAGGAGCTCAGTGGTGAGTACCATACTGCCCTCGCTACTCATCGCAGGACCAGCCAGAGCCCTACGACCAACACGAGGCCTGAGATGGGCTCCTGCTGTGCTGCCCCGGCGCATTCGCCC
This sequence comes from Calotriton arnoldi, assembly GCA_963921515.1. Lineage (NCBI taxonomy): Eukaryota > Metazoa > Chordata > Amphibia > Caudata > Salamandridae > Calotriton > Calotriton arnoldi. The sequence goes on from CAWUFW010000363.1 coordinate 3,302,973, forward strand.
GCTGTGGGGGTGTGACTCGCTGATGCCCTCGCCACCCGATATCTTCAGGCCCCGGTGTTTCGCCATCAGGCTCAACCTGGAGGCTTGACAAGCTGATGGTTACCCTGCTGCTGCCGCCTCTTATCCCGGAAACTGCCTGAGCCCGCGATCTTCACCGGGCCCGTGATCGGCCCCTGCTGTATCCCCGACGCCATCGCAATTAGGGCACAACAACTACGGGAAGCTATCTGGGGAGCCCTGCCCCTCCGCCTCTGGAAGCCCGCCTCTGTGATTTCAAAACGCGACGGATGTTGCGAGCTCCCATCAAATATTAATAAATGCAGGGATCGACGGCTGCCTGGACCTAAAATGGCGGCGCCGCGATAAAAAAAAAAAAAGAGTGATCATTGCTCTTCCCGGACAATCAAGATCAGCGTTTTTGGTAACCTACACTGTTTTTCACCACCAGAGGCCTGATTTTTAATCGTTAACTCCACAGCAGCCATTTATCTGGCAGACTGCTCAATGCCTGGCCCTAAAATGGCGACAGTATGAAGACATGACAATCACCTTCCATTGCCTGACCCCAAATGCAGATATCCTAAGACAACTTGGTTATCCTCACCCCCACTAGTTTTTCCTCGAGAACTACCTTCCAATTATCCCCATCCTAGCTAGATACTCTTTCGAGAGCTACCAACCAGACTCTTACACTAATAGTGCGCTCTCCCTTGATACTGACTCTTTACAATCCTGGTTCCCGCACGGTGGGCAGCCCACTCTATAGCAAATCTGTCCCTAGTGACCGTCGAGTAGCCCACTCAAACCAGCATGGCAAGTCCTGGCCTATCCGCCACAGGGGCAAACTCTTACACTCTGGTCTACCCCCCCAACCTCTCCAAAACCGCCGCAAAATCCTTCAAGCACTACACCATGAAAAGGCACCCTGAGTCACTGATATCTGACCTACGTTACAGCGCGGACAACGGCACAGTCCTTAATGACCTCATTTTCTACTCTAGAAGAACCTCTGCCTGGCGCAAAACCTTTGTCCACCTCCTCAATGTATGTGCAACAAAGAACATTCCATACGGCACTAAGCTTACAATAGCACCCTCTCCAACACTGCGAGCCGACCTCACCATCACCCTTTACAAAAATGGCATCGTCCTGATCCAAGCCTCAACCAAAAACCTGGACAAATTTGCAGACCTTTTTACCCTCCTCAGAAACCATGTGCACGACACTGGCAGGGTAACCAACTCCCGCCCCGATGAGTCCTCTGCCAGCCTACCCAGCGTAGCTAGCCACTCACAAACCCCTCTAAGGTCCTCCAACACAGACCCCCCTAACCTCTCCAGCTCGGCGCCCGGCCTTGCCAACAGAATCACCCCCAGACCTTTGGTCCCCTCCCCACTAGCCCCCCAAGTAGACTATGCCACTGGTACTCCCCAAAGACCTACGATACAGGTCGTGCTTGCCCTTCCAGCCCTCAAACCAACCCGCAAAGGGGCTCCAGCATAGATCCAACGACCCACAACGCAGGCCGTGCTAGGCCTTCCTCCCTATCACCCATACATGCAGACAGACATACTCCCCCAAAGACCTACGATACAGGTCGTGCTTGCCCTTCCAGCCCTCAAACCAACCCGCAAAGGGGCTCCAGCATAGATCCAACGACCCACAACGCAGGCCGTGCTAGGCCTTCCTCCCTATCACCCATACATGCAGACAGAACGACCCCTGAACCACTACCCCCTGCCCTCTAACGCCTCCACCTGATAGGGACATGGTTTCTCTTCACTCCAGAGCTGCCAAACTAACCCAGAGCATTCATATTTCCATCTTGGAACTAATGAACCTCCTTCACCTCGCTGAACTCTCCCTCGCCAACCTCATGCCCCAGCCAAACTCCACCCTCCCACATTTGACAGAGCTACCTAAACAACCTCTTCCGCTAGCCTTGAGACATCTTCGCCCCCGTAAGCAACCTTGCCACCTCTCAGAGGAAGAAACCCTGGCTCTTGCCCTCTCCTACAATTCTACCCTTGCCACTCCAAGTCCACTAGACCTCACTGAAATGGAAATCCTTGCCATCCTCAGGGACTACAACTCTACCCCTACTACCCCTTATCCTTTCGACTTGAATGCCGAACATGCCATCCGCACGGTCTCTATCAACCCCAACAGGCCAGCCACCCTCCGCAACAGATCTGTGGTCAAGAGTAATCTAGCACCTGTCCATTTGACCGCCCTGACTCCTGAAACTACGTCCAAATCTTCTCTGTCTGGTCTGTTAATCAATTGCCGATCGGCATCTAAGCACGCCGCAGATATTGCTGATCTCATCCTTTGCAAAAACTCTGACTTAGCAATCCTAACAGAATCATGGCTCAACGAATCCTCATCCCCATGCCTGGACCTCCTAGTCCCTCCTAACTACAACATCGCAAGGCTGGACAGACAATCTAACAAGAAAGGAGGAGGCATCGCCTGCATCTACCGCTCTAACCTTCTTGTCACGGAACTCTTGGCGAACACCACCGATTCTTGTGAATACCTCGCCCTCGCTGTGGGCAGCAACTCTACCCAACTATGCAACCTGCACATCTTTTACCACCCTCCAGGCATGAACGACTCCTTTACCGACCACCTCATGGAACTCATCACAGCTAAGTTTCCCACCAACGCCAAAGATATTTTCCTTGGCGATTTTAACTTACACTGGAACGATCCCAAGGATTCACATGTCAACGCCATCAAAGACCTCCTGGCTGATCAAGCTCTGACCCAAGCCTGCTCTTTACCAACTCATTCAAAGGGGCCACTCTTGACTGGATCATCTCCAAAGAATCAACAGTCAAGCTCATCGCTATTGACCCATGCGACTGGTCTGACCATCATGCCATCACCTTCCATCTGCCTGGCACGCACAAAACGAGAGCACCGCAACCGGCGATTCCTAAACGCTGGATCAGAGATACCAAGAACCTGGACCGCAGTGAACTTGAGGCTCGCTGCATTTCCGACCTCCCCCCCTTCGCATATCACAACAGTCAGTGGCCTCAACGATCACTACTCTGCAACAATATCAAACATCCTGGATGATCTAGCCCCACTAAAACTGAAAAGAACGCAAATCAAAGACAGAAACCCCTGGTTCACGGGATCCCTTAATAATGAGAGGAGAGCCCTCCGACACGCTGAAAGATCCTGGAGGCAGCACCCCTCTGCCGCACATCTAAAACTCCTCCGCCAGGCCAGAAATGCCTACAACAGGAACATACTCAATTCAAAAAAGACTTCTTCAGAACTGAACTTGAGAAAGCCAAGAACAGACCCCACAAGCTCTTCGAACTGGTCAAACACCAATCTAATAAACTGGCCAAAACATCGAAAGAAACCCCTAAGTCTCTTATATCTGCAGAGGAATTCTCCTCCTTCTTCGCTGACAAAACCTCTGCCCTTGGAATCGAACTCAGCTCCATCACACACCCTCAACCCCTTCTTGACCCGCCTCCTCCCACCACGACGCAGCCACAGGCTCCTCCTAAAAATCATGCTCACTGGTCTGTCTTCAAAGACTACGAAGAAGACTCCATCTCTGAAATCCTTTCCACCTTAAACCCGAACAACCATTTTAATGACCCGCTCCCTTCCAACTGCCTAGCTGCCGTTGCCCAATCCATTATTCCTAGTTGGACTACAATAATCAACGCCTCCCTCCAGCAGGGAACGATGCCTGACTCCCTAAAAGCCGGCCAAGTCCTCCCCATTCTGAAAAAGCCGTCGCTGGATCCAGCCTCTCCCGATAACTTCAGACCCATCTCCAACATCCCCTGTTAGCCAAAGTGCTGGAGAAATGTGTGCAACAACAGCTAAGCCAACACATTAACAACTTCCACCTGCTCGATGACTTCCAATCCGGATTTAGACCAGGGCACAGCACCGAAACCACCATGCTCCACATCGTGGATGATGCCCTCCAAGCCCTTGACCAAGGCAAAACTTGTCTCCTAATTCTCCTGGACCTATCCTCAGCCTTCGACACGGTTAACCATGAAAAACTACTCGAACGCCTCAAACTCAGAATGGGATTGGATGGCACTGTTCTAGAATGGTTCAGGTCCTTCCTCCAAAACCGGTCACAGAGATTCCTAATCAACGGCAACCTTTCGTCACCATCCCCAGTCACGGTTGGAGTCCCTCAAGGATCAACCCTGTCCCCCACCCTCTTCAACCTTTACCTAGAACCGCTTACTGAAGTATTACGCACTGCAAATATCTCCTATCATATGTACGCTGATGACACTCAGATCTACATCAAAACCTCATCTCTCGAAGAGATTCTCTCCCTGAACGAAGCCCTGAAACTCACCGTCCAATGGCTCGCATCCAATCAACTCAAACTCAATGCAAAGAAAACAGAATTTCTCCTGGTCTCCCCTCCCAGTACCAACCTTGATATTCATTCATGGATTAAGGCTATCACAGCCTTAAATTGCCCACCGACCATTGTGGACTCGGCTAAATCCCTGGGAATTACCCTCGACAGCAACCTGAACATGCGGGACCACATCAACTCGATGGCCAAAACAGCCAGATTCCACCTGAGCTACCTTAGGAAATTGAAACCTTTCCTCGATGCTCCCGACCTAAAAATGGCAGTCCAAGCACTCGTCATCTCTAGACTAGAATATGGCTGCTCTACCCTCTCGGGTTTACCCAAGATCTCCCTGGCACCTCTTAAAGCCTGCCTCAATGCGGCCGCCAGACTACTTACCGGCACACGAAAATATGATCATATTTCCCCACACCTGAAAGCTCTCAACTGGCTTCCCCTAGAGGCCAGAATACAGTTGAAGCTAGCATGCATCACGCACAAAGCTTTATACTCTAACTCCCCTGCATATCTGGCACAGAAACTTGTGATCTCCGGAGGAATCAGAAACTCCCGATCTGCCAGAAACCTCTTGCTTCAACCTGCACGCTTTCGAAAAAAAAAAACTTTCAATCGGGCCTTCTCCGGGGCTGCTCCAAGAATATGGAACTCTCTCCCACCCGACATCAGAAGAATCCCCTCTCTAACTCGATTCAAAAAAGATGCCAAAACCTTCCTTATGGGCAAATTCCTCGCTTAAGTTTGGCCTCATGCTTCACTATGGCCCTGTCCTATGGCCGTCCACTGCCTCCCTTCGGACTACCTAGCCGCCCATCGGAAACTTGGTACCTTGTCTTGAATAATTGTAAACATAATCTGTATATATGTAACCTCGTCTTCAGTATTTGGTTTTGTAAACTGTAAATACGTGTCCTTCTCTCCCTTATATCTCCGGCACCCGGCCCCCTACTACTCGATCTGCAATTGGTTGTTTCTAAGCCTGTCTGTATATTGTTTGCTCTCATGTAAAGCGCTCTGATACCCTAACGGGTCAAGTTCGCGCTCTATAAAACACATAAAATAAAAAAATAAAAAAAAATAAATAAATAAATTACTGCCTGGATTTGGCACAGAGCAGTGATCCAGCCGTGGGTCAAGCGGTACTTGGGCATCTTTTCCAATAAGGTGAGCCTGGTATCATAAAATGTATAATAAACAACAATATCCAGAGCGCATGCCAAAATATCACAGTGTACACAATACACAAAGGTCTCTCATTCATAGGCAATGGATGGGCATAGAAGTCAAGAAATTAAAGCCAAAGAACGAGAGAACTTTGTGTATTAATTGTGTACATTAGTTGTGATATTTTGGCCTGTGCTCTGGATATTGTTGGTTATCTGAGCGGATCCTTTAGATCCATACTTGAGGGGCTTGGGTGATTCCCGATTGGCTGGAGTTTGGTTCTTTTAAAATAAAATTGAGAAGCTATTAAAGTCAATGCCTTTATGCCATTGTAAGCTATGCTAATTACTGCTACTGCTTTGTAATGTACAGTGAGACTCCCACCTCGACGATGGGAGATGATTTCAATCTTGGGAATCTATGAAAGATACAAATACTGGAGGCCGAGAGTTACAGGTGAGTAACACATTTTATTCTGAGCATGAAGCACTTCAAGAAAGCTATTCATCTCTCAATTCCATCTCACCCAACATCCTCTTGGATTTTGGCCCGATGAGACCCTTCTCACTGCATCAAAATAAAAAGGCTACTAGGAATAAGCTGGAAAATGGCCACCTGATGAGAGAATAAAAAAATAAACACCATCGCTCTTGTATACAGATACACACTTTCTAACCTGTAAATTCCATACAGGAGTTAATTGTAAGGTCCCTTATTCGAACCGGGTTGTATTTTAGTTTTCTGCACTGGTTTAATTTTGATGAGCGTGGTTATTCAATGAAGATTGCACACAACACCAATTCATTCTTAAAGTCTTGACCAGTCTTGCCAGCCTGGGACTGTCCCTCACAAATTATTAATGCAAATTTTGATATGATATATATATCTCGTACTGCAATAGAAATGATTTCAACTATGCAGAATGTAGGATGGATTTGTACAAATTTGTGCGTGAAATGAAATTAACCAAACTACATAAGAACCTCCGAAAAGCTCCATCGTTACCTCAATCAGAAGAGACCACAGATGTGCAAAACGCCTTAATGGTGCAGGACATGCCAACATTAGAAGAACTGTGGGCCTTACAAAATGAAGGAAATGTGAATGCTGATGTACCCTCAACTGTGGAAAATCAAATAGAGTTTGAAAACTCTAATCCTCTCACCTTCTAACTGCAAAGTAGAGATCGTACACCTTTTCGTCCACTGTCAAGATATATCCCGCAAACCACGAGAGATAACTTGGACGTTTTTGCTGACAATGTAGCCACAGACTTGAAACATCTGTATTACAAAATGGGCAAGCAGAAGAAGAAATTAGACCCTAAGGAGATGCAAATACAGAAAGTCATAACAAAATTGAAAAATGAAGATGGCCCGCTGGTGAAGCCCTCAGATAAGGGAGGGAATGTTGTACTTTGGGGCCGTGACCTTTATTGTAAAGAAGCATTGAAACAATTAAATAATCGACAATGCTATAAAAAGGTGACTAGACCTGAATATGAAATGGCCAAGGACAAGTTCTATGAAAGACTAGAAAATTGGAAAGAACAAGAGCTATTAAGTTGGGACGAGTTTAAGTTCATTAAGCAAGAGAATCCCATCATTCCAGTATTTTATATATTGCCAAAAGTGCACAAAGACACTAGGAATCCACCAGGGAGGCCGATCATTTCTTCTTGTGGCAGTTTGTTTGAAAATATGTCCAGATATATTGATTATTTCTTGAATCCAATCACTAGAATGTTAACCTCATATATGAAGGACTCAACAGATTTTCTCAAAAAAATCTATGATGTACAATGGGATAATGATATGTTGTTACTTACGCTAGATATTACAACATTATATACTAGCATAAGACATGCAGACGGAATGAGGGCCACAGAGTATTTCCTAAAGAAACGTCCACTGAGATTTGTGCACCAGAATAAAATGATCATGGAGATGATAGAATGGTGCTTAACAAAAAATATCTTCATGTTCGGGACAGATTTATACCAGCAGGAGCAAGGAACAGCCATGGGCACCTGCTTCGCCCCCAGTTATGCCAATTTACATCTAGGCTGGTGGGAGGAGCAGGTGCTCCATGGCCCTGAGCTTGAGCATTGGATGCCAAATATATTGTTGTGGGTTAGGTTCATTGATGACGTTTGTGCTGTGGCAGGGCACAGAGGAGAACATCGACACGTTCATCAATGACCTAAATGGAAATTACCTGAATCTTAAGTTTGTAGGTCAATATAGTAAAACATGTATTGATTTCCTAGATGTGCGGGTTACCGCCAATATAGATAGGCTCAAAACTACCATCTTTCGTAAGCCCACAGCGGGGAACACAATATTACATGCAAAAAGTGCCCACCCAGTTCCACTCATCCGAAGTATACCCTTTGGAGAGTTTTATAAGGCACGAAGAACGTGCAGTAATCTAGAAGAGTATGGGAGAGTAGAGAGAGAAATGATTGATCGTTTTCTTCAAAGAGGATATCCTCAAAAAGTGATACGAAGTGCCTCTGAAAAAGCTAGAAAACTAGACAGAGACAGGATACTCTTTAACCCATCTGGTACACAAAAGAGAAAGGAACAGGAAATCAGTACAAAATCCCACAGATTTATAACAACATACAATGGCAGCCATAATGAAGTACGAACAATCCTGAAAAAGCATTGGTGTTTGATTAAAGGGGACCCAGTACTAGGCCCTGAAAGTAAAAAGAACCCTGAGATAACCTACAGAAAATCAAAATCCTTCAGGGACCACCTAGTGAATAGTGAGTACAGGGAGGTAAAAATGAATTTGAATTGGTTATCAATCAAAGATGGCTTTAGGAAATGCTCGAAATGTAGAGCCAGTCAGCATGGGGAGAATCTTACTGACTCCAAAACTCCCTTTAATAGAACTTTTAAAGTGAGAGGACATCTGATCTGCAAATCAAGTTTTGTAGTGTATAGATTGCAGTGCCCTTGTAATAAGGTCTATATAGGGAGTACTACCCTACCTGTGCATCAAAGAATTCTGCAGCATAGACTAGCAGTTATAAATGGAGATCGGAGCTACCCTGTTGCCAGGCACTTTGAGAAAGAACATTGTAGTGACCCCAATTTGATGAAATATAGTTGTTTGGCAGAGGTTCCGAGAAAAAGAAGGGGAGGCAACAGAGAGAGCGCGCTTCGGAAACTGGAGACCTATTTTATACTTGAGAATGATAGCAGAGAACCTAATGGGCTCAATATTGATGAAGATCTTTTTACATGTCTGTGAGGTAAAAGATGAAATATAGCTGCACACTCATAGTAACTGTTTTTTTAAACTAATTTATAGATATGGAGGAGAAGGACAAGGGACACATGCACTTTATTTTCTAGCACTTTAAATAAGAAGCACTAGCACTTTTTGAAATGATATTATGCACTAGCACTTTGTCAACTTCCCCTTGTTAGTTCAAAGAAATACAAGGACAATTAAATTGAGAGGGGGATAGGAACATCATAGGTCTAGCCTCATGGAACGTAGCAGGAATTGCTTCAAACGTAAGAAACGTGGAGTGGCTTATTATTGGCAAAAGAGGGACGTTATATGTTTCCAAGAAACCTGGGCAGTGGAGACAGTTTTCTTTGCAGGGTTCCGGTCTATTCATACTCCAGCCATTCCTTCAGCGTCAACCAGAGCTAAGGGTGGTTTACTAACCTTGGTTTCTAACACACTTTCGGTACAAGTAAAACAGTTGGGTCCTCAGAACAATTGCTTTCAAATTGTCCAATTGGAGGTGAAAGATCAGGTCCATTGGATATTAATTAATTTCTACAATAATAATTTTGGGGGCAACATGAAACAAGTGGTCGATAATTTAAATAATGAAATTCGATCAATTAATTTACGGACACAGAAGGACCCTCCCAGCCTAATATGGCTGGGGGATTTTAATATTCATCCATGTAAATACAATGAGGTGAGCGTGTGCGGGTTGGAAGAACCGCAAGGTAACCCACTTACACACTTTAAGCATAGCGAATATGGTGACACGCTCAATAGGCTATTGTATACAAGTCACCTGACTATAGTTAATAGTGGCAAGACAGGTCAAATAGAGCCCACATTTAGGAGAAACAACTCTGAGTCCACAATCGATTTTATTTTAGCTTCTTCTGTACTACAGGATAGAATTGATCACTCTAGCAATATTTTCACCGACCACAGTGATCATGCAATTTTACTTAATCATTTAAGCATCCCCAAAAAGTGAAGAGACCTCATCCGTTAGTGAATAACATCTCATTATCTAGAAATAATGGATATCAACTGAAGTGGGCACAGGTGGAGAAAAAGAACTTGGTCCCTGACATATTAACTAAAGCGAAGGAGGACATTCTACTCTGTTTGAGGAGGTCTCTCCCTCCCTTTTAGTCTCCCAGTTTGAAACCCTTCTCCTAAAATTAAAAGCCACACTTACCCGATATAAACCAGCAAATGGTATACCATCCGGTCAGTGGTTTGATTCACGATGCTCCCTAGCTAAGAGAACCCTTGATAGCGCCTTAAAAATGAAGCCCAGAGTTCCAGAACTGATAAGTTCACTTCGCAAAGATTATAAACAGGCAAGAAGTACACAGGTTAAGGAACTAAGGGAGGAGGCCTGGGACGATTTGGCACAAGCTGCAAGTTCACGTGATAGCAGGGAGTTCTGTAAAGTTATAAATGCCCCATACTTCAAAGACTCAAACGATCCGTCCTTGGATAGCCATGTAGAGGAAGTTGCATGGATAGGGTATTTTGAAAGCATCTTTGCATTGCATTCCCCCAAAGAGTTTCCTCAATTAGACCAACTTTGCCACACTAATGGGACCCTGACCTTCTCTCTGCATGAAGTGAGAAAGGGATTGGAAGCCTGCGTCAAAGGAAAAGCTCCGGGTCCAGACGGGATCCCAATTGACCTTTTCCAGGTCGTTTTTGAGCTATGGGTCCCGTTATTGACAAATGTTTTAAACAGTATAGTGGTGGTGGGCCCCCCATCTTTTTGGAGCAACAGTATAATAGTCCCAATTTTTAAAAAGGGAGATAGAGGCTGCCCTAGGAATTATAGGCCCATCTCCCTCCTGGACACAACTGCCAAACTTATGGGCCAGCTGTTGTTAGCCAGGTTGGAGGAGTGGGCCCAAGATCGTAACATTTTAATGCAAGCGCAATATGGCTTTCAGAAAGGCAAGGGGACAGTGGATCAATGTCTTAATCTCTCGCTTTGCATAGACAAGTACACGAAGGCCAAAGGAGGGAAGTTATACATGGCCTTCATGGACTTGTCAGCGGCCTTCGATTGTGTGTCCCATCCTAAATTGTGGCTGATGATGGAGGGTATGGGGATTGACCCGTTGATTATCAGCTTCATCCGTCAGTTGTATGCCAATGCCACCGCCTCTGTGCGGTACGGCAGAAATGGGGAGTGCACGCGGTCATTCAAGATTGAGAAGGGAGTCAGACAGGGCTGTGTCCTCGCCCCGTTTCTTTTTTCCATCTATACCAACGGGGTGGAGGCGGCCCTGTCTGGTCTGTCCCTAGAAGTGCCGAAATTTGACAACATCTCTCTCCCAATTTTGGCATACGCTGACGATGCGGTTTTAATCGCCAGGACTGGAATAGCTCTTCAAGGCCTCATATCCTCGTGTGCTTCATTTATGGCCTCATTAGACCTCAGGGTGAATGAATCCAAATCATTCATTATTATAGCGCGAGCTCCTAGAAGCGTTAAAATACCTTATTTCCATCTGGTCTCAAAAAAAATCGAGGTAGTTGATTCCTTCCCATACCTGGGGATCTTGTTTGATAACAAGCAATCCTGGAACAAACTAGTGGCAGCAAGGGCCCTGGGTATGGAAAGAGGAACCCAAGCCATAAAGGGTTTTGCCCACAAATTAGGTGCCAGCCCTCTTAATATAATAAAAAACATATACCACGCTAAAACTAAGACAGCGGCAACCTATGGGGCCGAATTGTGGGGAATGGCCCAAATTGATCAACTGCAGATAGTGGAAGACACCTTTTTTAAGACCAGGGTCTCGTTACCACCTTCAGCATCTAATTACATCTTGCATCTCGAATTAGGCCTCCCATATCTGTCTGACTCTATCAGAATGGCACCCATCCTGTTGTGGCTCTCGATTTGACGAAGGGCTACCGTCAACTTAACCCAACGTATAATTGGTGACTGCCTGGGGCTCGAGGGCCATAGCAGGATTGGCTGGCTCAGATATGTGGAGATGGAACTGAATGCAATAGGGCTGGGAGACCTCTTTAGGGACCCAACAACCTGTATCAAGGTCTCTAAACAGAAATTAACCTCTTTTTGCTGAAGGCCAACCGTGAATGCTGGGAAAAGAACAGGCATTCCCAGGCGCTTGCAGTCTATGATCAAATTCCACCAAGACCGGAGGAAGGCTACTGTTATCTTTCTTCCGTTACAGTAGCCCAACACAGATTTATTCTGCTGCGCTTTCGCCTGAATCTAATTCCTTTGATGTTGGGGTTCCCAGAAAAGAGGTACAAGCATGCATATCTAGGTCCCTGCCCCTGTGATAACCGTTCACCACAGTCTGACCTACATTTGGTTCTTTTCTGTAAGTTTTATCTTAACGAAAGGAAAAGGTTCCTCCTCCCAATTTTAAGGCGGAAGCATTTTTTACAATGCAGAGTGGCACTGCATTTTCTGAAAGCTCTTTCGAACCCCCATGTCTGTTATTTTGTAGCTTTCTTTTTATGGGACTGTTGGAGGAATAGAAGGGCCAGGGGTCTGCTATCATGAATTATGAATCTTAATCTTCACGAATTAAATTGGACAGATGATTTTGGTTTTAATAATGAATTAAAAAAGTTTAATAAGGTTTTAAAATTGTTTTATGTTTTTCTAGTTAATGAGTTTTAATGTGATTTAATTGATGAATTTGTGCTTTTATGATCTATCTGTACATAGATCGAATAAAGATTTAAATTGAATTGAGAGTATATGAAGTGTAATATACAAAAATATAAGATCGTTGAATTGAGAGAAACATCTTATGAATTTAGGAAGGAATGGCTTGTTTTTATAGAAAAGAGAGAAAAAAATATTTTTAAATATAAAAAAAAAAATTCTTTATGCACTAGCACTTTGGAAATGTACTGTACCACTTAGCACTTTAACTAAGCCATTATCACATTGGCATGAAATGTATTTACATTTTTTAGTCAGCGTACAAAGAGAAGGTATAAAAGTAGTTTATAAAGCACTATACATAAAAACTATGGATGTTTACAAATTTATTTATTTCCGTTTTGGAAAAATCTGTAAAGCAGTGATAATTATACACTGTATTGAAAAAGTTTAATGAAATGCTTATATAGCTGCACTTGCATGAAAAACAAGATGAAATGCAATAGTAAAAAAACCACTCCAAAATGGCGCTCACTTTTACTGTGAAAATAAGGCTTTTAGATGTGCATTGGGATTGTCCTTTGTTAATGTGTATGTTTTATCAGGATGTGTATTTAAAGTTTAAAAAAATGGCACTTTACATCGTGAACAAGGCTGCGTGAGACAGCCGGAACGCGTGGATGCCATCATTTAAATAAATATGGAGTAAACTGACCCCCTTTGGAGTGCTGGATTATTTCCGTGTGTAAAAAAGGGAAATTGGTAATTGAGTGTGTGTGTGTGTGTGTGTATATATATATATATATATATATATATATATTTACCCTTTCAGGCATAGAGTGATGCATAAAATGCAAAAAAGAAGTGGAGAACTCTGGGTAGTTCTCAGGTTTAGGTGGAAAGCAGCTCCTGTATAGAGCACCCTCAACACCAGCGACACTCTAGATCTGCTCACCTCAAATGTCTGCTTTTCTATCAAAGTCTTTAAGCATAGGATTAGCACAGTGCCTGAAGGAAGTGACCCGAAATGGGCCAACCGGGTCACTCGCGACCACCTCTCGGCCTTTCCAGAAATGAAGAGTCGGGACGACAGTGGAGAATACAATCTAATTCATTTATTTGTAAGTTCACTGCAGTGGAGTCTGGTCTGACCAGCCTCATGGGATAGCTGTCGAGGAACTGACTTCAGAACACTTAGTAACACAGAATAAGCTTTCCAACACCTCCCAAGTCCCGCCTCTGGTGGAAAAATATAGCTTGGGCAAAGGCTGAACAAAGAAGGCACAGAAGGATGAGATACCTCCTGCAGAATGGGTACACGTTATCAGACTCCCAAGGTCGTCTTGCTCGGTCTCAGCTCTCTCTAGTGTGGGAGCATAACTATGATCAGGGATAGGCATGCAAAAGCAGAATAAGCTATTATTATTACATCTGGATTTCAACCTTGAATACGATAAGAGGAAATAACTGGAAAGCAGGTTTCTGCTGAGGCAAGCGGAGTGGGGCACAGAGGCCGGGTTTCGATCACAGCGCAACATGGCGGTTAATGACAGAAAATGGCGTCTCAGATGCTAACTTTAATCCGCACAATGTTAGAAGGGACTGGTCACACGCATTTGCAATAGCGGCCAATACAAAATAGCTACAAGAATGCTAACATAACACAGTATACAGCATAAGGATAAGGCAATGACCCATTCAATTCTAACATGCCATCCATGCCGAGATAGAAAGGGACAAAGTCTTTTGCCATTTCCACAGCAAAGTCTTTAAGCATGGGGCTAGCACAGTGCTGTCCATGCCGAGCTGTAAAATGACAAATTCAGGTTGGCTTGGTTGGTATTTCACCAGTTCAAAGCTGTAATACTGTGCCTGGAGTGGTAAAAGGCTTTTGTCATTTGGGGTTTTGTCACATGGGGGTTTCCCTTTACAAACCATCTCTGACACAAACCATAGGAGAATACGGCCCATTATCTATCACACCGAACCTATCAACTGTTCACTACAGACAATGACAGGCTCTAGAGACAAGAGTTCTAGAACGAATCGTTGAACATGAAATTCATGGTCTTCTGTAGACTACAAATATGATGCTTCAGACTCAAGAAAATATTAAAGTTGTGCCACTTAACGTTAAAGGCCTGAACCATCCAGTTAAAAGGAAAAAAATCTTGGACTACATCCATAAACAGAAGGCTGACATTATCCTCCTACAGGAGACTAAACTAGATACTACCCTAGCAAAATCACTCCATAACAATCAATACACAGACATAGGGTACTCGCCAGCAGTAGGTAAAAAAAACAGGGTATTAACACTGGTGACAAGGAAAGCTAGAACAGAAATATCCTCATCCTCTGCCGACACACAAGGTAGATATCAAAAATTAAAAGACAAAACTCTACACTATACATAGCAAACATATATGCCCCACGAGTGATGATCCAGACTGCTTGGAGGACCTAGCAACGCAAATCAAATTATCCCAGACTCCAAAACACAAATCATCGCAGGGGATTTCAATCTACCCTTTGACCCCACCCTTGATAGAAAATCCATGTCAATTCAGACCAAACAAAGCCCATAGGTCCTTAAACAAACGATGCAGTAAATACAACATGATAGATTCATGGAGGCAACGCTACCAGTAGAATAGATCAAACCACTATTGAACCTAGGATTATTTCTGACCACTCATGTATCACTCTAACTATTACAGATTCAACCCCGCCGCTCAAACAACCCTTATGGAGATTTAATAATGACGTCCTTAACTCGTCACAAACTAAAGCAAAAGTTGAGAATATTTGGAAGAGACAATTAGTTATAGATTCCTTACCTTAGAATTAGCCCCAGGCGTCAGACTGGATCTGGAGAATTTTTCGTCCGCAGTACCCCTGCGCGTCGAAAGGTGGCGTCAGTCGGCTCCGCGTTCGTCGTTGGCGTCGTGGTCGCCGGGATGACGTCGCGGTAGCTACTTAGACGACACCCTCGCGCGCTGACATCAGTTCTTTCTTTTTCCGCGCCAGCCAGAGCAGATCCGGAGATAGAGATACCTCCAGTCACTTTTTGACTGACTTTTTGCCGACTTTTGTCGACGCCGTTTTTGAGTCTTCGACTCCTGGTGCACGTCAGGGATGCCCGGTTTCAAGGCTTGCGGTTCCTGCCGACGGTTGATGTCGGTGACGGATCCGCACCGCGTGTGCCTGTTCTGTCTAAAACCCGACCATGACTCTAAGTCGTGTTCCGACTGCCGGGCCATGAATCCGAAGTCTTTGCGGGAGCAGTCCCGAAAGCTTCTCGAGGCCCGGCAGTCCGCTCCGCGCTGCTCGAGGTCCCGGTCGCGTGGGAGGTCGAGGGACCTGTCGCGGAGCCACCACCACCAGTCCTCTTCCAAATCTTCGCACTCCTCGGGTAAGTCGAAGCACAAGAATTCGAAGAACCATCGTCGCTCTTCGAATTCTCCCCGTCCATCGGCCGACGCGACGAGGGATGCGGGTGGTGCCCCTTCCGCGGCTACGCGTGCGGAGCCTGCTGGGTCGACTCCGGGTTTCCCTCCCTTTCCGGGACCCGGTGCGACTCCAGTCCAGCTTCTGAGTTTCTACGAAGCGATGCATACCATCTTTGGGCAGCCCGACTCCGCCGGCACGCCTCTGGGCCCTGCGGATTAGGCTGGGGCCCTGGGCCTTCGGCGGCTTCGGCCCCGGCACCGCAGGGTTCCCTTGGATCCAGGCCTGGATCCGGATCGGCACCGGTCAACCTGACCACACCTCCCCTGGCGCCGATTTCACCGGCACCACGTCCGCAACCGACACGGCTGTGTCCTCAGCCGGCGTCGACCCCGGCCTCCACTCCGACGTGGACACGGAGCCGGACCAACGTCAACTGACGCCGGTTCCAGCGCCGACGGGTACTTTTGTGCCCCTGTTCCACCCTGGTTCTTTTAGGCCCGATTGGCAACCAGAGGAGGTCGAGGAGGACTGGGAGGGGTCTGGAGACCCTTTAACTGACCAGTTGGAAAATGATCCGGACTGGCGAGAGGAGTTGGGGGATGCCAGTGGGCTGGATACTTCCCCAGACCTTGGCATGCTGTCTCCTCGTTCTGTGGCTACGGAGGAGGGAGCTTCTTACGCAGTGGTGTTGTGTAGGGCGGCCGAGGCTCTCAACCTCAAGCTACCTACGGTGGCGGTCAAGACTAACCTCCTGACAGAGGTGCTTCAACCGTCTGCGAGCTCTTCCAAGCCCCTGCTGCCGTTCAATGAAGCCCTCACTGACATCCTTTTCGGCACCTGGTCCAGGCCCAATACAGGGGCTCCTGTGGATAGGATGATCGCCCGAACCCACCGCCCGACTCCGGGCGACCCCTCTTTCCTCTCCCAACACCCCTCCCCTGAGAGCTTGGTGGTCCAAACCTCCACGTCCAAAGGTGCATTCCCTAACACACCACCTGATAGGGAATGCAAAAAGCTGGACCACCTTGGGAAGATGTTTTCTTCCTCCAGCTTGGGACTGCGGTCGGTAAACACTGCATGTCTGTTGTGCCGTTACACCCACTCTGTGTGGGATACGGTGGCGCAGGTGCTGCCCCAGTGCCCGGAGGAGGCCCGGGCTGTACTCTCCCGTGCAGTTGCCAAGGGGAGAGACGCAGTCAAGTTTACCATTCGCTGTGGACTGGACACCGCTAGTCAACATCGGTAGCCCTTCGACGCTACGCCTGGCTGAGGTCGACTGGTTTCTCCGGGGATGACCAAGCTACCCTTATGGACATGCCCTTTGATGGCCGTCGCCTATTCGGCGACAAGGCAGACAATGCGCTAGTGCGCTTCAAGGACTCTCGGGCTACGGCCAAGTCCTTGGGCCTCTCCACCACCCGCCCTGCGCTGCTTTTCGCCCCTTTCGTGGCTACGGAAGAGGTGCCCCACCACGTTCCACCCAGAGCCACAGTCCGGCCCAAGCTGTTAAGCCCCTGCGCGGCCGGGGACGTGGGAACCACCGCCATGGTTCTGGGGGCCAGCGAACGGGCCAGTCCACCACAGCCCCCTCTGCAGCAGCCTCCAAACCCTCCTAGTCCGACCTTTCAGGGCCACCAATCGCCAGTGGGCGGTAGGATTCGCCATCACCTTCCCCACTGGCGCACCATCACGTCGGACAGGTGGGTTTTGCAGATTAGTCCGAAAGGGCTACTCTCTCCCCTTCGAGACTACCCCTCCATCCATGCCACCTCAGCACCATCGCATGTCGGAGGATCATCTGGCCCTTCTCCCGCAGGAAATTTCGGCACTCTTGGCCAAGGGAGCCATCGAGCGAGTTCCTGCCCCAGAAGTAGGTCGTGGTTGCTATTCCCACTACTTTCTGGTGCCCAAGAAGGACAAAGGCCTGCGTCCTATCTTGGATCTCAGGATCGTCAACCGCTTTCCCCGGAAGGAGAAGTTAAAAATGTTGACGCTAGCTCAGGTCCTGTCTGCCCTCGACCCTGGAGACTGGATGGTAGCGTTGGACTTGCAGGACGCATACTTTCACATTCCCGTCCTACCGGCGTTACCTGCGGTTAACGGTAGGCCACGAGCACTTTGTTTACCGTGCTCCCCTTTGGCCTTACCAGCGCCCCTCGAGTGTTCACGAAAGTGATTGCGGTGGTCGCAGCTCATCTGCGCAGATATGGGGTTCCAATCTTCCCCTATCTTGACGACTGGCTGTTCAAGGCGGGCTCGCCCCAGGCAGTCGTTTCCCACCTCCAGACTACGGCGGACCTCCTGCATTCGCTGGGGTTCACTATCAATGTGCCGATGTCACACCTGACTCCCTCTCAGAAGCTCCTTTTCATCGGAGCGGTTCTGGACACAACGCAATTTCTGGCTTATCCTCCCTAGCAGCGAGTCCGGGATATTCGGGCTGAGATTCCGATCTTTCAGCCTCTATCCCGAATTTCGGTCAGAATGACCCTGAGGCTGCTGGGTCTCATGGCCTCCTGCATCCTGCTGGTAGATCATTCCAGGTGGCATATGCGGGCTCTGCAGTGGGACCTGAAGTTCCAGTGGGCACATCATCAGGGGAATCTCTCCGATTGCGTTCAGATCTCGAAGGGCACTGCACGTCAATTGCAGTGGTGGCTCACGAACCAGGCTTGGGTCAACGGCAGATCCCTCTTCCTTACCCAACCGCAGTTCACAGTGGTGACAGATGCATCACTGCTGGGATGGGGCGGCCACATTGGAGAGGCGGAGATCAGGGGCCTCTGGTCTCCGGCGGAGTCCGGGCTCCACATCAACCTTCTGGAGCTTCGGGCGATCCGTCTTGCACTAAAGGCATTCCTTCCCTCTGTCCAGGGAAGAGTGGTGCAGGTGTTCACGGAGAAGACCACCGCCATGTGGTACTGCAACAAACAGGGAAGGGTGGGGTCGTGGACCCTATGTCAAGAGGCTCTCCGTGTCTGGACATGGCTGGAACATCAGGGCATATCCCTGGTGGTTCAACACCTGGCAGGTTCACTGAACGCCAGGGCGGACTAACTCAGCCGCAGGCGCCTGATGGATCACGAATGGCGTCTTCACTCGGAGGTGGCGCAAGGTCACTTTCAGCAGTGGGGAGAGCCTTGGTTAGATCTATTCGCCACCAAAGAGAACGCACAATGTCAGCAATTCTGCGCGTTGGAATTTCCAAGGCCGCACTCGCTAGGCGACGCTTTTCGTCGCGAGTGAAGTTGCGGTCTTCTATACGCCTATACCACTTCTGCCCAGAGTGCTGAAGAAGATCAAGCGCGACCGGGTTAAAGTCATCCCTGTGGCTCCGGATTGGACACGAAGAGTCTGGTATCCCGAGCTGTTACACATGGCCATCGATCATCCGCTCCGACTGCCTCTTCGGGAGGATCTTCTGTCGCAGCAGCAGGGGACGGTCCTCCACCCGAACCTGTCCAGCCTCCACCTCCTTGCGTGGAGATTGAGCGGCGACAGTTAACAGCCTTTGACCTTCCTCCCGAAGTCTGTAATGTTAACTTAGCAGCCAGGCGTCCCTCCACTAAGACGGTATACGCCTGTATATGGAACAAATTTGTGGCATGGTGCACAGCAAGAGCTGTGGATCCCCTTTCTGCCCCTCTTTCTAAAGTTCTCTTGTTCCTCCTGTCTTTGGCTCAGCAGGGCTCTGCTCTGGGCACTCTGAAGGGCTACCTCTCGGCCATTTCAGCCTTCCTTAGGCTTCCTGATCAGCCTTCTCTTTTCAAGTCCCCTTTTGTAAATCGCTTCCTTAAGGGCATTACTCATCTTTTTCCTCCTGTCCCCTTTATAATGCCTCAGTGGGACTTGAACTTGGTTTTCACTTACCTTATGTGCGCTCCCTTTGAGCCGCTTCATAACTGTCCTCTCAGACTTCTTACTTTAAAGACTGCCTTTCTGGTTGCCATCACCTCTGCTCGCAGGGTGAGTGAGCTCCAAGCTCTTTCTTCAAAGCCTCCTTTTCTGGCTGTTCATCCGGACAACGTCGTCCTCAGGACCAGACCTTCCTTTCTTCCCAAGGTGGTTACTTCTTTCCACATTGGTCAAACCATCACTTTGCCCACCTTCTTTCCGCCTCCGCATCCTTCTAATGAGGAAGAGAGACTCCACCGTCTGGATCCAAAACGTACATTTTCCTTTTATTTGTATCGCACAAAGCAATTCCGGGTGGATGATCAGCTCTTTGTTGGCTACGTGGGTGCCAAAAAAGGTTGGGCCGTGCACAAACGGACCATCTCTAGGGGGGTCGTTTTGTGCATTAAAGCTTGCTACTCTTTGGCAAAGAAGGAGCCTCCAGTGGGACTGCACGCCCATTCCATCAGGGCGACGGCAGCTACCACTGCTTTTGGACGGGGAGTCCCCCTCAATGACATCTGTCAGGCAGCTACATGGGCATCTCTGCACACGTTCGCAAAACACTACTGCCTGGACAGCCAAGTCCGGAGAGACGGCTTCTTTGGCCGTTCTGTTCTCCAGGACTTTCTGGTGTGAACTTGGTTCGCAGACCCACCTCCGAGGTTGGTATTGCTGGGGTATCTATTCTAAGGTAAGGAATCTATAACTAACTGTTTCTTTCAGATGAACAAGTTACTTACCTTCTGTAACGATATATCTGTAAGAGACATAGATTAGTTATAGATTCCTTACCGCCCCACCCATGCTCCCCGTTCTGCGAACTGACTTCTAGGGTCAGGGAATCCCTGTCAGGGCCCTAGTTTTGTGCACCAGTGGTCAGTGTCTTGCATGGCTCTGCACTTCTGGAGTGGAATGTCATGTAAAAGAACTGACGTCAGCGCGCGAGGGCGGCGTCTAAGCTACTGCGGCGTCATCCCGGCGACCACGACCCCAACGACGGACGCGGGGCCGACCAACGCCACCTTTCGACGCGCATGGGTACTGCTGACGAAAAATTCTCTGGATCCAGTATGACGCCTGGGTCTAATTCTAAGGTAAAGAATCTATAACTAATCTATGTCTCTTACAGATATATCGGTAGCGAAGGTAAGTAACTTGTTCATTAAAAACTTCCTAATAGAAAACAAAGAAAATGATACCTCACACTTAACCAGATGGGAAGCACTGAAATCCACCATCAGAGGGGTAGTAATTAAAATCAAATCAAACATGAACAAAGAAGCTAATACTAAGCTAATGAATTTAGAGAAGGAAATAACTAATCTGGAAAAACTACATATTCTAAATAATGACCCTCTGACTTTAAACAAAATGCTAAACAAAAAATATGAATATAAAAAAATTATCAGTAGTAAAGCAGTTTGGATAAACAAACAAAAAAGCCTATGTTTATGCACATCCAACAAATCGGGAAATCACTAGCCTCATACCTGAAATTCAAAATACAAAAATATGCGATTAACGCCATTAAAGACGGCAACGACAATATACAAAGCAACCCACATAGGATTGCAGACACTTTCAAAGACTTCTATCCAAAACTTTACGACTCTAACCCCAATATACATCAGATGAATAACAAAAATTATCTGGATGAAATCTGACTGAATACCATGTCAGAGCAAGAGATGAACTCGATCAATGGTCCGATTACCTTACAAGAAATCGATAACGCAATTAAGAGTATCAATTCAGGGAAGGCCCCAGGGCCGGACGGCTTTAATGCCACCTTTTTCAAGACTTTGGCGGACCTACTAAGACACCTGCTGCTAAATCTCTACAATCAGTTTCCTTCCACTGGACAGGTATCAGGCACCCCAGCGGAAGCCATCATATCTGTAATACCTGAAGAAGGTAAGGACCCCCTTCTCACCAAAAACTACAGGCCAATCTCCCTAATAAACATTGACTGTAAGCTATACACTATGATACTAGCTAAGCGGTTAGAAAAATACATTTCTAAACTTATCCATCCATCCTAGGTGAGTTCCTCAAACACAGACTATCCAGCGATAATACAAGGATCTTCTGCCATGCAATCGAAAAAGCGAACCTAGCCTGCACCCCAACGTTGGCCATCACACTCAACGCTGAAAAAGCGTTCGATAAGGTAGACTGGGTTTTCCTACATATGACGCTCGAAAAGCTCAACTTGGGAAATACCCTGATAGATATGATAATGGCGCTTTACAAGGAACCTTCAGCGAAGGTCAGGGCAGGGGGAGCGATATCCTCTAGCTTTTCACTTAAACAAGGAACGAGACAGGGATGTCCTCTCTCACCATCACTCTTCCTACTAGTAATTAAACCCTTCTTACAACACCCAAGAGAAAATAAAGATATTGCTACTGAACTGATGGTCACCAAAATTTCTATCCTGGTGGGGTAGAATAGAAACAATTAAGATGATGATTACCCCCCTGGTTAACTATTTAACCAGTATGTTTCCGATGAGACTCTGAGGCCTTCCTTTTCAAAATAGACAAGGCCCTCAACGACTTTCTTTGGCAAGGGAAGAAACCAAGAATCTCACTAATCAAACTAAAGCAACCTTAAAATAAAGGAGGAGTGGGTCTCCCAAATTTTAGAGCATACCAAACAGCTTTCTTATGTAAACAAGGAGCGGCCTGGTTCATCGACAACCCGGCTTATCGCCCTCTTTGGCTAGACGTGGAAAAAAACTAAATATGGGGATTCCCCCCTACCTGCTTTCATGACAATGAATACCTCTTTTCTTCCCCACTCCAAATACATCATACAAAGCACAAGGCATTCACTATTTCAGTTAGAGAAACACTCCAACGTCAAATTTAGAAACTCTAACATGACAACACTATGGTACAATCCTATTATAAAAATAGAAGGCCAGACACTATACTGGCAGGATTGGTCACAAAAAGGAATTAACTTTATAAAGGATCTGTTTGATGATACCTTCCCAAAGTCCTCCTCCAAACTGGAGACGAAAAAAACCAATGCAATAGACCTATATAAATTCTTTAAACGTAAGTTTCAGATCGCCAAAATACCCATAACGCTGGCAGCCCTCTCACTACCCCCCAAGTTAGCCCAGTACAACAAGCTGGGACATATGGTTCCTAAACTATACAAAATACTCTTACCAGAACCCCGTAAATCCCACAAAGAAAATGAACGGAAATGGGAAGCAGAGACTAACTCTAACATGATCAAACTGGACTGGGAACGTATATATAGGGCACCCTTCAGAAACAAAATCTCACCTACACTCAAGTTTATGATTATCAACAGAACCTACTGAACGCCTAGCAGGCTACACAAGATTAACCTTATTGAATCCCCCCTTTGCTGGAGCTGTAAAAAGCAGGTAGGCGACCTCGCACATATATTATTTCACTGCCACCTACTCCAACCATTTTGGGACAAAATCTTCGACTGCATCAGAGACACCTTTCACGTCGACCCGAACAGGGAGTTCTCTTACATCCTCCTAGCTCCCCAATTACAAAATGACAATGATCGTGACCTGCTGGACCTAATGCTGACTCTGGCGTGCAAAATCATTTTATGTAACTGGAAGAACTCCAAAGTCATATCATTCAAGATATGGCAAGAGTGGCTATCTTTTTTGAGAGGTGCACACAACTTAACACTACAACTCACTCCATGGCACTTCCCCCACACTAAACTGTGGAACTCCTTAGACTCTTCCACCTTCGTTTTCAAACGCCCATGAAATACGGAGAAACTTCGTAGGTATGACATCTACCTTACCTACTTTACTTCTTCAGAAGTCAGCTGAAAAGACCCCCACGGAGGCAACTGATAACTATGTGAATACAATGGCTTTTCTTCCCCTGTTTCCCGGTTTACTTTTATTTCTTCTTTCTATCATTCACTTTTTCTTTTTCTTTTTCTTATTTTCAAAGGGATAACTACAAACTCCCACAATAAGGTTATATGAGACTATCAAAACCAAGCTAGGCAAGAAAGGCTTGACCAAGTTTTCGGATGCTCCCGATTCATTGACTTGGAAATTATACTTGGGCACCCACCACTGTTCTGTTAATCAAACAATATCTTGTATATGTCTCGGCTGTATGAGGATACCCATGTTAACGGGAGATTTTCAAAAAAACCTTAATAAAAATGATTGAACTAAAAAATAAAGTTGATATGAGCAGAGATGTGGGTACTGTACACAGTGTTTACTCTATGGAGATATTTTACTCTGTACCACAATGTTTGTAGACAGTGAAACTCTCATGAGAAATATACCACAGAGTAGTAAAAAGTATCAACTAAGAAGAGTGTACACTCTATGCAACACTTGTCAAAAAAGAAGCTATTTGCTTAAAATAACCAAGTTCTGAAGGTGCTAAAGATCATACTACCTCGAGTATTCATACTGTTCAGGTTGGTTTTGGTCCGTACGAGAAAGATGAACTTGCTGAAAGTGTGGGTCATTTGAACTCTATCCTTGAGCAGGGATTCCCAAAAATCCAGCTTCATCTCACCGCTTGCCTCCCATAAGTTCCCATGTCTCATCGCTCTAATGCTACTACCGTGCTTTACAAAATCCCAAATCAACTAGAAAATAAAATAGATATCAGTCAAGGTCTTCCATGTAGCCTTCTCAAACCCTGGTGTATCTGTACAGGATCTAGTTTTACATTTGAATGTTTCTCATGTCGATACTATCAAGGTTATTAGGGACGGTCGTACTCCTCTGCCCACAAAACATCTCTAGGATGATGGTTTTAAATGACCTTTGGGTTTATTAAAACTCTTTTTATTGCTTTTCAAGAACATAGATAGGCAGCAACACTACCGTGCAAGGTAGCTCAAAAACAGCACCAACATAAACAATATGCGATTGATCAGTACAGAGGGCCATGAATGACATATAACAGATCAGTGACCATAGTTGGCACAACAGTGGCATTTTAGAGTTAAACAGTATGTCAAACCGCTGTGTCCGGAGAGCTATTTAAGGCTTGCTGTTGAAGAAAGTGGCGTAGTGGTTCCCAAATGTCCTTGCGTTTGGACGATGTTGGTAGCTCCTCTGCGTACAGTTCCAACTTTTCTTTACAATATACCATGTCTTTGATCCAATGCGCAACCTTCGGTGCATGCGTGCCCTCCCATGTTATAACAACCCGGCGTTTAGCCATTAGCAGTGCAATGCGTATAAATTTACCCAACGCCCCTTTCACATCTGGAACATAACACAGTAAACATATCAACGGCGTATATTGTAACTCTATCCCGTACATTTTGTGTACATGCTGCACTACTTGCTCCCAGAATCGAGCCACCAGCCCGCACTCCCATGCGAGGTGCCAGAAGTCCGCATCCAGTTGATTACAGCGATTACATCTACTAGACTCACGTAGTCCGTATTTGTGTAACCTGAGGGGCGAGTGGTATATCTGATGGAGGTACTTAAAGTGTATGATTCGTAAATTGCCATTGGGTGTCAGTTTGCTGGTCAGGTTGCAAATATGTTCCCACTCTGGGGGCGTTGGGGGAGAAGACCGCTTATCGTTCCACCGGGCAAGGCTTTTATCCGGTACGCTGGTTTTTTCAGCACGTATTGCACTGTAAAGTTTGGTGACTAGCTTTCTACGTGTAGGCGTAGTTAGTAATATCTGCAGGGATTGTAGAGTAGGCGGCTCATCCGGATACATAGTGTAATGTGATTTAACAGCATGTCTTAGCCTATGAATAGTGAACTGGAATAGCGGCGTGGGGTTGGTGATATATTGGAGTTCGTCAGGAGTGATGAACTTGCCATCTGGATAAAGGTCGTGCATGGTAGCCAAGCCTACCTCCCGTAGTGATCTCACCGGGCCTTCTTCCTGTGTCACTGATAAAGCGGCATGATGTGCCAGGGGTAGCGCAGGGGCATATATGGGAAGTTTGGAGGCAAGCTGGCCTATGGATTGCCATGCTGCGATCGTTGAATCTAGTGTGTTGATTTCAATTTTTGGGGTATCCCGCCGAGCATGAGTGATAATACCTGGATATGGGAGTTGGATGGGCATCTCCCTCTTCCACTGCCACGTGTGGGGTGTAGGCATGTGGATTAAACCAGTAATATGCATACTGCGCTTGGGCGCTTCGATATGTGTACAGGTCTGGCGCACTAAACCCTCCTTTAGCATAGTCAAGTGTGAGGGTTGCCCAGCCTACGCAGGCCTGTTTGCCTCCCCAAACTAGCCTGAGTAAGGCCATTCGCATAGCTTTAAAAAAATGTTGCGTCAGTTTTATTGGTATATTGGAGAATAGATACAAAAATCTTGGCAAAATAACCATTTTGATAATTGCAATGCGGTCAGCCAGGGATAGTGGTAAAGCGCTCCATCTTTCGATCTGCTGATCAAGTGTGGTGCACGCTCATCCATAATTCTCTTGTATGACAACTTCAGGGTTACGATGGATCCAGACATAGATCCGAGGTCCACACCAGAGGGTATTCCATAGATGGCGGGGGTGATAGCTGTCAAAGGTATAATCACTGATTTGTCCCAATTGATAGTAAGACCAGAGAACAACCCGAATCGAATATACTCTCTCAGTACGTGTCAGGTAGCGACCCGGCTCCCTGATGAAGAGAACCATGTCGTCGGCGTATAGGGATATGCCCACTAGGCGATGCATAAAATTAAGTGCCGTCTCTCTATGCCTTTGTCGGATCACATACGCCAGGGGCTCGAGTGCCAGAGCAAACAGCAGGGGCGATAGTGGGCAGCCCTGTCTGGTGCCTCGTTTAATTGGGAATGGCTCTGATATTAGACCCCCCACTCGTACTCGTGCCGATGGATCGTTATAGAGCAGGCGCACCCAACCCAAATATATCGGTGGGAACCCCATCCTCTGCAATATTTTGAACATGTAACTCCACTCTATGGAGTCGAACACTTTAGCCGCGTCTAACATTACGGCCGCAGCGTGTAGGCTCGGGTCGAGAACGTGCATCATTGCAAAGATGGTTCTAAGATTGTGGGAGGTTGACCTCTCCGGGATGAAGCCAGATTGATCCGGAAGAACCAGAGAGGGCATCAGAGGTTGTAGTCTGGTGGCTAGAATTTTTGCGAGTATTTTGGCGTCTAAGTTAATCAAGGATAGGGGCCTATGCGATTCACATCTATCAGATGGTTTGTCCTTTTTCAGGAGTGTGATGATTAATGCTCGACTTAGTGAAGGTGGCAGAATACCGGGCTCATGTGCCTCCGCATACATTTCTAATAAGTGCGGTGTGACTATGTCTGTAAATTCTTTATAAAACTCGGCCGTGAGGCCATCTGGCCCGGCACCTTTGTATTAGGTAAGTCGTGTATTGCTGCTTTTATATCTGAGATATCAGTAGGTTGGTTCAAATAGTCGCGGTGACCATCCGCCAGCCACGCACAGGCAATGTCTGCCAGATACTCTGCTATGTCTAAATCGGGCGTAGACACTTGTGACTTGTACATTGCAGCATAGTAGTCACGACATTTGTCCACTAATTCTTGAGGTGAGTAATGCTCTACCCCCTGAGAGTCAGTTATTTTGTCTGTGATGATGTTCGGTGCGAGTTTTGAGCTTTGCAGCTAGATTTCGGCTTGGTCTTCCGCCCTCCCCGTATGCCCTGGCTACATGTCTGCGGGATAGGTATCGGATTTCAGATTCTGCTAGCGTGTCGTATTCAAGAACCAATTTGTGGATACGGGATAGTGTTATTTGGCTTGGCTTCACCGCATAATCCCTCTCCAGGGCCGATAGTGTGGTCTCTATCTTAGTAAGTTGACCTCTGATATCTTTTAATATTCCGGCTGTGGTACTGATGCAGACCCCTCGTATTGTCACCTTAAAGGGTTCCCATAAGGTGGCGGCACTGTCAACTGTGCCAGTGTTCATCTCGAAGTATTGTATTATAGCTTTTCGGATGGTGTCACATAAATGGGATCAAGTAGAGCTTCTGATCTGAAACGCCACGTGAACGGGCGGTGTATCGTGTTGGGAATGCTAAAAACCAGTTGTACCGGGTTGTGGTCTGAGGGAGTGCGTGGAAGTGTAGTGATATCAGTGACCCATTCAGTTGCCCCTTCACTTATGAGCCAGTAGTCTAATCTAGACCAACTGTTGTGCGCTGGTGTAGCGTGTGTACCCGCCCTCGCTGTCCCATTGCGAAGTCTCCAAACATCGACCAGCCCAAATTCCATCAGCGCATCATTGATGCTGCGGGCGACTTTGGGAGAGCGAGTGCCTTGCGGGCTAGACTTATCTAAATTGGGGTCTAAATGGGTGTTAAGGTCCCCTCCCCACACGACAGCTGTCTCCGGCCACTCTCTCAACACTCCATACATTCTCTGGAATACCTCAGGCTCATCTGCAATGGGCCCTTATATGTTTATGAGCGCAATCAGTGAATTTCCAAGCTTACCATGGCGCAACGTCCCCCATCATACACTTTCTGCGTTCCTTGAGTCCCATGATCTACTCCATCCATCTCAAACAGGTTTCCGTCCTCTTCAAGGAACCGAAACCGCTCTGATAGCGGTTGCGGAGGAATCAAGAAAGATCCTCGACTCAGGAGGCTCATCCGCCATTATCCTCCTTGACCTGAGCGCACCCTTTGACACGGTGAACCATCATATTCTGGTTCATCGTCTCGGGAAGGTAGGAGTGTCAGGCCAAGCTCTCTCCTGGCTTCAATCTTTCCTGGAAGGAAGGTTCTTTCAGGTGTTCGAAAATGACATCACCTCAGATCCTTTGCCCTTGCAGTGTGGAGTCCCCCAGGGCTCCTCCCAACGCTTTTGAACGATTATATGGCCCCTCTGGCAGACATCGTCGCCCCTTTCGGGATCCACATAGTGTCTTATGCTGACGACACGCAGCTGGTCGTAGCACTGAATCAAGCCGACCAGTCGCCCATTGACCTACACTCCTGTCTGAAGGAAGTGGCTAAATGGATGTGTCTCTCTCATCTCAAACTTAATGGCGACAAAACCGAGCTGATGTTGCTTGGTAATCACCTAAATGTTAATCTTAATGCCCTCTGGCCAGACTGCATGGGCAGGGCCCCAGTCCCAAAATCTGAAATAAAGAGCCTAGGCATTTGGCTAGACCAAGACCTCTCCTTTAAAACCCAAGCGTGGAAGACAGTCGCCACATGCTACGGTTTGCTTAAAATGATCCGTAAAGTACTCCCCCCTACTTCCATTCCGACCAAAAAAGTTATTGATACAGGCTCTGATCCTGTACAGAATAGATTTTGGTAACGCCCTATATTTGGGGGCCCCCAACTCAGTAGTCGCAAGACTTCAGACTGTTCAGAACTCGGCGGCACGATTGCTTACCGGCACTAACCATCGCTGTTCTGCAAAGCCCGCTCTGCGCTCCCTGCACTGGCTCCCGGTGCAGGAGAGAATCAAGTTCAAGGCCCTCTGTGTGGCCCATAAGTCTCTAGAAGGGAATGGACCACCCATTATCAAAACCCTGATCCGCCCGTACAAAGCCTCCAGAAGCCTCCGCTCCGATACGCTCCATCTGGCAGAAGTGCCCAGAATCAAGAGAGCCAGAAGCGGGGACAGGCTCTTCTCATATAGTGCCGCCAAGCTCTGGAACACCCTCCGACCGCACCTCCGGAGGGAACCCCACCTCCTCATTTTCCGTAAATGTCTGAAGACCTGGCTTTTCCCATAACTCTGGCTGTTCACTCTGGTTCCGCTCAGCGCTGGGATGCTTCCGGGTAGCCATGCGCTTTATAAGAACCCATTTTCATTTCATTTCATTATCTGTATAGGTTTTGATTGGTGTAAATGGGGTACCCCTTTTGATCAGGATGAGAACCCCCCGGGCATACGAGGAGTAGGATGATGCTAGCTTAAACCCTGCCCATTTAAGTGCGATTCTGGTTTCGGAATCCTTGGTCAAATGTGACTCCTGCAAAAGAGCCACCTGGATAGCGGGCAGATCTACATATGCAAAGACTTGACGGATTTTTCTGGGGGAGTTCAGCCCGCGGACATTCCATGTTAAACATCTGTAGCTCTCACCCATTAATATTTGCATGTATTTTTTACCAACTTTGATTTGGTCATCTGACAGTCACTGTACAGTGCATAGAGAATGTAGTCACGTTTCCGTGTATCGATACAATCACATTGAACAAGTCCCATAACAACACCATATGAACCCCGCCACCGACCCCCACTTTAGCAACCCCAAAATGCCAAAGCCATACCCAGTATTAAGAGAAACCCCAACAAGTGATGAAACGTAAATAGAGCAATGTGGGGTATACCCATTTGGGGGGACATCGCAGCACACTCAACTCCCTGGTGGACAAGGGAGGTGGCCACCGATTAACGAGTGTGCGCTCCCTAAACCAGCAGTTCTATATCTGAAATAGTGAGGTACGCCCATCGTGTCACCTCAATGTGTATACAAATATGTACATTAGCAATAACAACAACACTCTAAAAAGGATATCAGGGCCACGGCCGGCCTTAAGCCGTTTCCGCAGGCTGGTGGCGGCAGCTGGAAAGAATAGTTCAGCAGTAACTCTTAGCTTGAACTTGCAGGGTGATGATGAAATCAAAGTCTCTGTCAATGCTGTTGATGAGGAATGACCTGCATTCAGACGGCTATAAATTTCATCCCTCAGCGTCCGATGCATCGGGAGATGTCTTCTTTTTACGGCGGTGCGATTTAGCAAATTCCGTGGCCCGCTTGCGGTTGGTGAAAGTCTTGGCTTTGTCTTCGGTACCTATTCGTAGACGTGCCGGATAAAGCATGGCGTATTGAATATTTTCAGCAATCAATATCTTTTTTGCTGGCTGGAATTCCTTCCAGGCCGCCTGCACCGCTGCTGTAAAGTCGGGGTAGAAGGATAGGGTGTTGCCCTGATAGGTAATATTACCCTTTTGTCTGGAGATGCGGAGCACCACGTCTCTATCCCTATAATTAAGCAGGCGGGCAATGATCGGCCGAAGGGGAGCACCCGACGGCGGACGCACAGCCAGGGAGCGATGGGCCCGTTCTACAATGAACATCCCGGAGAGGTTGTCATCTCCACACATGTCGCAAAGCAGATTTTCTACGTAGGTTTCTAAGCGCCCTACGTTTGTTGACTCTGGAAGGCCTAGAATACGTATGTTATCTGAAAGAAACACATAGTGATAGATTCCTTACCTTAGAATATCCCCAGGTGTCAGACTGGATCCGGAAAGTTTTCGTCAGCAGTACCCCTGCGCGTTGGTAGGGGCGTCGTGCGGCTCCGCGTCCATCGTTGGTGTTGTGGTCGCCGAGATGACGTCGCGGAGGCTACTTGGACGCCGCCCACGCGCGCTGACGTCAGTTCTTTCTTTTTCGGCGCCAGCAAGCGCAGATCCGGAGAGAGCGGTACCCCTGGTCTTTTTTGACTAAGTTTTTTTAGATCTTTTTCTCACCCTTTTCGAGTCGATACGACTCCTGGTGCAGTTAGGGATGCCCGCGTTTAAGTCCTGCGAGGACTGTCATCGGATGATGTCGGTTACAGACCCGCACCGCGTGTGTCTCTTCTGCCTGGGGCGCGACCACGACCCCAAGTCGTGCCCCGACTGCCGGTCCATGGCACCGAAGTCTTTGCGGGAGCGGTCCCGAAAGCTGCTTGAAGCCCGGCAGTCGGCTCCGCGCCGTGAGAGGACCCGGTCCAGAGGGAGGTCGAGGGACCCGAGTCGTCATCGACGGTCGTCTGGATCCAAGTCTTCGCACTCGGGGTCAGGTAAGGCGAAGCACAAGAAGTCGAAGAAACGTCATCGTTCTCCGACTTCCCCTCGTGCGCCGCGGCTGAGGGTACGGGTGGTGCCACCCCCGCGGCTCCGGCGGAGTCCATGGAGTCGCCGCCCGACTACCCGCCCTACCCGGGGTAGTCGGCGACTCCGGCCCAGATACAGGATTTCCTGTCGGCCATGGCTCGCCTCTTTGGGCCGTCGGGTCCCGCCGGTGCGCCTTCGGGCCCCGCGGTCCCGCATGGGTGTCCTCGCGTTTCCTCGCCGGCGGCTCCGGCGTCGCTGTCGGCTCCGGCCCCAGCGCTGCTGGACACCCTTGATCCAGGCCTGGATCCCAGTCGACGCCGGTTGACCTTGTTACGCCTCCACCGACGTCGACTCCACCGGCACCGATCCCGACGCCGCCCGCTCCTCGGGACGACGTCGACCCCAGCTTCAGCCCCGAAGTGGACGCAGTGTCGGTCCGGCGTCGGTCGATGCCATTCTCGACGCCGTTTGGGGATTTCTATCCCCAGGTCCCTACTCCTTATTTTAGGCCTGTTGAACAGCCTGAGGAGCAAGGGGAGGACTGGGAGGGGTCGGACGACCCTCTCGCTGCAGCCTGCGAGTCTGAACAGGACTGGGCGGAGGAATTGGGGGACGCCAGTGGTCTGGATACCTCACCAGACCTTGGCATGCTGTCTTCTCCTACCGTGGCTACGGAGGAGGGAGCCAGTTATGCAGTGGTGTTGCGTAGGGCGGCGGAGGCCCTACACCTCCAGCTCCCTACTGTGGCCGTCAGGACTAACCTCCTGACAGAGGTGCTTCAGCCAGCAGCTACTTATGTGGAGCCGCTGCTGCCCTTTAATGAAGCCCTTCCGGATGTTCTTTTGGGCACTTGGTCCAGGCCCACCACAGGGGCTCCTGTGGATAGGAACGTGGCCCGACGCCATCGCCCGGCTCCGGGTGACCCCATTTTCCTCTCCCAACATCCCACCCCAGAGAGCTTGGTTGTCCTAGCCTCTGCTTCCCCAACCGCCTTCCCTTCCGCCCCACCGGATAGGGAATCCAAGAAGCTGGATCAGTTTGCGAAGAAGATTTTCTCTTCAACCAGCTCTGCGCTGCGATCCGTGAACACCGCATGCCTCTTGGGCCGTTATTCCCACTGTCTGTGGGATACGGTGGCGAACGTGCTGCCCCAGTGTCTGGAGGAGGCCCGGCCTGCTCTCGCCCAGGCTGTTGCAGAGGGGAGAGACGCAGCAAAGTTCATGATCCGTTGTGGACTAGACACCGCCGACTCACTGGGCAGATCCATTGCAACGACGGTGGCGGTTCGCAGTCACGCCTGGTTGAGAACCACTGGATTTTCAGGGGATGTCCAAAACACCCTTATGGACATGCCCTTTGATGGCCGTCGCCTCTTCGGCGACAAAGCGGACAGCGCGTTGGAGAGGTTTAAGGACTCACGGGCTACGGCCAAGTCCTTGGGACTCTCGGCAGTCCGCCCTCCTCCGCCTTCCGCTTTTTGCTCCTTTCGTGGCACAGGAAGGGGCGCCCGCAGCGTTCGCAACAGAGTCACAGGCCGGCGCAGCAATCATCCCAGCGCGGACGCGGGTTCTGCCGTGGCGGACAAAGGGGCCAGCGGGCGGGTCAGTCCACCGCCACCACTGCCTCCAAGCCTTCCTAGTCCGAACTTTCAGGCCCATCAAACGCCAGTGGGCGGCAGGCTCCGCCATCACCTCCCCCACTGGCGCACCATCACTTCGGACAGGTGGGTTTTAGAGATAGTCCGGAGGGGCTACTCCCTCCCCTTCAAGACTACACCCCCAGCCATGCCACCTCAATACCACCGCATGTCGGGGGATCACTTGGTGCTTCTTCAGCAGGAAGTTGCGGCCCTCTTGGCCAAGGGGGCCATCGAGCGCGTTCCGACGCACGAAGTAGGTTGTGGTTGTTATTCCCACTACTTTGTGGTGCCCAAGAAGGACAAAGGCCTGCGTCCTATCTTGGACCTCCGGAACGTCAATCGCTTCCTCCGCAAAGAGAAGTTCAAGATGCTCACTCTAGCTCAGGTCTTGTCTGCTCTCGACCCACAAGACTGGATGGTGGCGCTGGACTTGCAGGACTCCTATTTCCACATCCCCGTCCTGCCAGCCCACAGGTGTTACCTACGGTTCATGGTAGGCCACGAGCACTTTCAGTTCACGGTTCTCCCCTTTGACCTTACCAGCGCCCCTCGGGTGTTCACCAAGGTGATGGCGGTGGTCGCAGCTCATCTGCGCAGATCAGGGGTCTCAGTCTTCCCCTATCTCGACGACTGGTTGTTGAAGGCGGGCTCGCCCCAGACAGTCGTCTCCCACCTCCAGACTACGGCCGACCTCCTGCACTTGCTGGGGTTCTCCATCAATGTTCCGAAGTCGCACCTGATTCCCTCCCAGAAGCTCCTCTTTATCGGAGCGGTTCTGGACACGGCGCAGTTTCGGGTCTATCCTCCCGAACGGCGAGTCCGGGATATTCGGGCTCTGATTCCCATCTTTCAGCCCTTGTCCCGGGTTTCGGTCAGAGTGACTCTGAGGCTGCTGGGCCTCATGGCCTCCTGCATCCTGCTGGTCAATCATGCCAGGTGGCATATGCGGGCTCTGCAGTGGGACCTGAAGTTCCAGTGGGCGCAGCATCAGGGAAACCTGTCCGATCACGTACAGATCTCGGAGGGCACTGCACGACAATTGCAGTGGTGGCTCACGAACCAGCATTGGGTCGACGGCAGATCCCTCTCCCTTCCCCAACCGGAGTTCACAGTAGTGACGGATGCGTCCCTCCTGGGATGGGGCGGCCACATGGGAGAGGCGGAGATCAGAGGCCTCTGGTCTCCGGCGGAGTCCCGGCTCCATATCAACCTTTTGGAGCTGCGGGCGATCAGGCTTGCACCAAAGACATTCCTTCCCTCTGTCAAGGGGAGGGTAGGGCAGGTGTTCACAGACAACACCACCGCCATGTGGTACTGCAACAAACAAGGCGGGGTGGGGTCGTGGAACCTCTGTCTCAACCCGTTGCAGGCCGTCTTCCGCATTCGAGATGCGCTGTTCTGCTTCGCCAATTCGCACCCCCTGTCTGTCTAGTTTGCTGATATGCTATCCATGCGTCCATTAAGGGCCTCCATATTGTCATTTATTGATTGCAGGCTAGTTTGGATAGCGGCAAGGGTTTTCTCCAGCGGAGTCGGGGCCGCAGTGTCATGGTCCAGCTCTGAGTCAGAAACCACGGTGTGTTGGGATTTGCCGGACTTGCGTAGTTCAAAGTTAAGGCGTGGTTGATTCCGGTCAGGCTCTCCCATGGTGGCTGGTGTGTTTGAGCCCCAGAACATGTGTTAGGGTCCGTATGTTTGAGGCATTGAAGGCTGTTACAGTAGTGCAGACCCTCCCTATGTCGCACCGCAGTAGAGGGCAGGGATGACCAGCGCCCCCAGTTTTACTTGCCGCGCTTCTTTCTCTTTCTTTTCTAGGCCAAATCCCTCACCAATGTTATTGTTTGCAGACCATTTAGTAGTTAGAGTCTCGCCTGGTTAAGCGCTACTAGCGATATTGACTGTCTGGAAATTGTGGGTATGTCTGTGCCAGGCCAGGCCCCTTCGTGTCGTGCGACAACAGCCCCAGTGTCAGCGGTGCATACGATTCGCATGGTAGCCAGGGGGGTCTCTGGGATCAGCGGTCTCCTATCTAGCCGGGGTTCGGTCTAGGCCCAGTAGTGTGTACAGTAGCTCATTGAGATATACAGGGTCCCCTTGGAGCAGCTACATGCAGCGCCGGCTTCCGCAGCGCGGCAGACCAACCTCACGATCTCCTGCCGCAATCCACTGCACGTGTTCCAGCAGTCGGCGTCCCATGCATTTATGGGCCTCAGTACCTCATCGCGTGTCAGCGTCGCAGTGGCCCAGGAGTGCGCTCTGTCTTCACTGTGTCTCCGCACGCTGCGGTGGTTAATCTCCTGGGCTCTAAGCAGCCGTACAGTCACACCATACCGGCTCAGCTCAGCCAGGCGCAGGGAACGCAGAGGTTGTATTTCCCGGCCGGCGCCCGCCGCCTCAGATCGCCCCGCTGCTCCAGGCCACTGTCAGTGGCGCAGCAGTGATCCCTCGCGTCTCGCGCACGGAGCACGCAGCAATCCGGCCCTGCAAGCGCCCCTCGGTCCGGGCTTCGCTGACGCCGCCCAGCGTGTGATATGTGGTCTGCACTCACTGCATGTGTTCTCACCGTAAAACTGGACTCCCCATGGCAGGTACTGAACAGTATGTCTCGCTCTGCACAGCCTCTTGTCCTGCGTCACTGCGAGGTTAGTGTCTTCTGCACCAGGACCTCTCCGAGCGAATCACCGCAGGCAGCGCAGGATGCATAGAGCCCGGGCGTCCGCAGCGGCTCGCGTCCCACTGCGCTCCGCGCCTCACGATCTCAGGCCTAAGAGCCGCCAGGTCCTCAGAACATGTTGCGTTAGTGGTCACCGGCACAGGAGAGCGGCCGCTGGCGTAGTCCGCGCTGACGCGATCCGTTAGGATTGGTGATCAAAAGGGGCAACGCCACAGCAGTCGCGCCTCGATCTTCGGGCCCTGGTACACCCCGCTGTGGCTTAGGAGGCCGCCATTTTGTCCCGGGTTCAGCCCAACTGCGA
The DNA here is from genome assembly GCA_963921515.1 of Calotriton arnoldi. Classification (NCBI taxonomy): domain Eukaryota; kingdom Metazoa; phylum Chordata; class Amphibia; order Caudata; family Salamandridae; genus Calotriton; species Calotriton arnoldi. The sequence goes on from CAWUFW010000363.1 coordinate 3,339,211, forward strand.
TCACCTCTTTCCTCCGTCTGGGTCGGCGAGCCGTCAACAAAACACCGCCAATGTGTCGCGCTGTCTCTGCGCGAGAGGCTCCACAACTTGGGCGACTCTGATGGTTTAGGGGAATCAGGATTAATGCAGGATTATGTCGGTGTTCGGCAGAGCCGCGTTACAATGCGGCCATCTTGCCGTGCGCCAAGCCACGCCCCCCGACCTTTGGGTTTATCACCTTTTGCAACATGCTTGGTCTATGTGTTGGGACCCAGATTAAGGCAACAAACATTTCAGTTTTCGTGTAAATGCATAGGTAGGGGCTTATTTTGAGAAAAGGTAGATCTCTCCATGTCAGTTGATTCACAGAGGGGATTCACCCCAGACCTTTCTACTTGCAATACTATTGTGGGAAGTCCTAGGCTGTTCTCTTATAGCAAGCAGACTGTGGTCAGAGGATTGTTTTATGCTGCGTATTAAGATGCTGAAACTGGCAAGCATTATTATAGTCTCATAACAATCCTCCCATTTGCCCCCAATGTCAGCAAAACAATGATGCTGTTCTACAAGATCTTCAATGCAGCAACAATAGAGTCATGGGTGGAATGCTTGACCTAATCTCAGCCACTGATAAACGCTCGGGGCTGCATTCCAGTCCAACATTTTTACACACCAAGCCACTATAAATAAAGGCCCTCCAAATTAATATCAGTACTGACACTGCTTCTCCTGGGACCTGTCTGTCTTGAACTGCCAGGTGAGGCCTACTCCAAAAGGGACCACAAACACCAGACCGTTTTTACCCCACCTTGGGGCTTGTCAGGGTGCAGGTTGTGACAGCAGGGTGATGGGTTGCCCCCCCAGCCCCTGGCATACTCTGGCCATCTAGCCTTGGTTAATACAAAGGCCTTTGTCTTTCCATTAGTTCTGTATCTTCTGATGTGGACTAGAGGAATTCATTGCATCCCTTTCAGTTCAGAACTTAAACATCTAATTACCCAAGGTCTAGAATGGAGATCTGGCAATTGTCACAGTCCTCCTTTTCCACCTACAACTCCTATAATCACCCTGCAGCAGCTTCTCCCCTGTTTTCACTTTACTGTCCACCTACTCATTAGGTAAGCCATTGACATTCCCTTTAATTATCAAATCATTTTTCTTACTGCTCCCATCAGACAGAGCCCCCTTGATTACAGCTTTTGGTTACTAAGTTTCTTAATGGCTTCTTGAAAAACAGCCATCTTAATTTGGTCTGGTCAAGAGACAGCCTTAGGGTCCTGCCACCCTAGAGACACTCTTAGGGTCTTGACACTCTTATGTTTTCTGAAAGAAGTACCTAGCACAATCACTCGCCTCTCCTCCCCTCAGCTCCCCACTCCTAACCTCCCCCTCTTCCCCTCTACCTCCCCCTTTTCCCCTCTACCTCCCCCTTTTCCCCTCTCCCCTATCTTTTCCCCTCTCCCCTATCTTTTCCCCTCTCCCCTCCCTTTTCCCCTCTCCCCTCCCTTTTCCCCTCTCCCCTCCCTTTTCCCCTCTCCCCTCCCTTTTCCCCTCTCCCCTCCCTTTTCCCATCTCCCCTCCCTTTTCCCCTCTGCACTCTCCTCTCATCTCCCGAACAGCTGGGTTGCAGTCCCTCTTATTCTCTTGTGTGACTGATGAACCAAGAGCTGTGTTAATCCCTTATCGGATTTTGGTGCTCCTGCTGGACCTTTTTCTCTGTAAAGCACACTAAATCACAATTTCAGTTTAGACACGAAGAACATATTTGATCCTACAAGAATGACTGACAGGGAAGGTTTAAACCTTACAGGTGTATTTTCAGATTGTAAGTCATACAAAAAAATCAAGTAATATAGTCAAAATCAATAAATCCGAGTGCGAAGCTCAGTTACAAGGCAGAATTTATCAAAGAATTTGGTAAAGTTCAAGTCCGCAAAATGCAGAATTTATAATGGGAAAGCAATCGGGCATGATTTTGCTTCATAAGGTCAGTAAGAAAGGGCTCCAAAAAAGAGTACTTTTATAGGGTTCTGAGCAAAAGATTTCATATATGTTGTACATGGTTCCCACAGAATAAACGAATCCGCATTAGATAGAGTGAAACAGTTGCAAGAAAAATGTACTTCAAAGTCTCGCATAATTCAAAAACATGGAGCTTTCCACGGACATCACTTGTAATAGAACAAATATTGCTACATTTTGTGTGATCCTGCTAAAATAGCTAGGTGAAACCTTGATCATGTACAGTTCTTCTGAAATGGCATTTTAATATTTCTGGGAAGGTGGTTGTCTGTGAAAATTATTTCAAACATTATTTTACAGAGACATAAAAATACGAGTTTGTCCACGTGATACAGAACATTGGCAGCAACCGTCACAAACAAAATGAAGCATAAGGCCTACAGTTGCTATGTTAGCTTGAATTTGATTTTTCATTAGTGCAATGCATTTATTTTCGAAAAACAAAGTTAATACAGCACCAGTGTTGGATGTAGATTTTATAGGCCGGAAACTATTTTAAAGGCTGCTAGGTTTAAAAAAAACAAACAAACATTTTTGTGCTTAATTCATTGCAGCATCCATTAGGTCTATTTACACTGTCCTATTGCCTAGTGACGTTTCCACACACTTTGCGAATATGCAGTAAACCAGACATAGTGAGAGCGTACTCTCTCGTGCTTCTGTTTATTTTTATTTATTTATTTATTTTAGCAATTTTATATAGCGCTAACATGGCCTGGAGGTGTCCAAGAGCTTCACAATAAAGCTAGAATATGTCAGTAACAAATAGAAATATGCATGTGCATTAAAGGTTGAGTGATCAGCAGGTTAGCCTCTTCCAGGAGGCAGAACGCATCACACATATTCATAGCAAGAAATAGCAATGGAAAGCAGGTGGTATAATACCAGGTGAGTATCATCAATCGATTATACAGGTTGAGTTTTGTATGCGATTGCAGGGAGCATGAGGAGGTAGGAGAGGTTTAGGCCAGGTGTCATTTAAAGAGAAGATCTTTGAAGTCTTTTTTGAAGCTCACATGATATGGGGTCAGGCGGAGGCTTGACTGGAGGAAGTTCCAGATTCTTGTGGTGCTTCTGGAGAAGGATTTGGTCATGGATCCCTCGTGCTTGAAGGGAGGAGGGTGTTTGAGGAGGAGCAATGGAGCGTTTCTTAAATTTCTGTCAGTGCCTGAGATTTGTAGTTTCTCGGAGAGGTACCAGGGTAAATAGGAGTGAAGAGCTTTGACTGTTGCAGGAAGTTTTAAATTAAGCTCTCACATCTATGGGAATCCACTGAAAGAAAGGGTAGAATAGGGGATATATGATTGAATTTCGTGTGACCTGTTCCGAAGTGGGCTGCTGCATGTATGACTGCTCTGAGTGGACCTAGGTGGACTTTGGGAATGCTGGAATCGAGTGCAATTTCGTAGTAGTGTCTGGAGAGCATGAGTGACTGCACAACAGATTTAAGGTCTTGTGCTGGGATGAGGTTCCGGATTTCCCAAAGCAGCCTTTGCTGGAATCTGGCATTCAAAGCAATGGAGGAGCTGTGGCTCTGGAGGTTAACAAATCTGTTGAGGATGAAACTAAGTGCATACTGCAGTGCTCTATCTTCTCTCAACCTCTCCATTAATCTTTTTCTTTCACTCTTAGATCCAGTACATTCGCATATCACAATGTTCCTTACTTGGAATAGCTGTGAATAAGGCTCCACTGGTTCCTCACACTGATAAATAATGTTCTCCTCGGGTTACACGTTACACACAGGTGAGGGTACTGCTTTGCTGTAGCAAAGGCCTAAATTTGACCTGTGTGGGCTTCTGCGCATGTGTCAGTGAAGTCTGCCGGGGTTACACATTTCTAGAAGTGAGTGGCCCATTTCTCAAATCCTGCGCATGCACAGCAAGTGCGACACAGATTAGTTTCACTAACGAGAGCTGTGCTTTCTCCAGGCTTACAGTCTGCAGCTGCTCTCTTTCAGCCCAATGGCTCCAAGCTCCTTGCATAGTAAACAGACTAGGAGCATGATCATTGATAAAATATACTTTATAATACAAAATACATATATAAGCTCAAGCAACTAGTGTGCAAAAAGGATAATTCCTTTCGCACCTGTAAACAGTATTCATGCACATTCCATCGCAGCAAAGGAGTGTGAGAAAGATGTGCAGACACAAAAATGTGTTTTACAAGATGAAAATTTATAATATACTACTGCTGCACAAACACACCTAAAACAAACTGTTTACACCACCTTCTAGCCAAGAACTTTTTTTTTTGTATTTGCTTAGTGACCTGAACATGGTTCTCTGGTCTTTTTGTGAGACAATTCAACATCTATTGTTTTGTTTTTGTTGACGATTTCAGGGCAGAGTCTGAGCCCCCCGCCCCTTAGTTTCAGCCAGTCGAGCCAAGGTCCGATTTCTTGCATTCACAAAATTTATATCTGATAGAAACTTCTAGCAGCAGATTCCTTTCCTTAGAATTATCCCCAGGCATCAGATTGGATCCAGAAACTTTGTTGTGAGCAGTACCCCACCGCACTGTTAGGTGGCGTCACTCAGCACTGTGTGCCATCTGCGCTGGACATTTCGTGCGCTGTGCCTATATTGACGCCACCCCAGCTCACTGACGTTAGTTCTTTTCTTTCCGCATACCCAGAGAGAGCTACCCCCGAACATTTTTTGACTAACCTTTTTCTACTTTTTGTCAGTCTTTTTGAGAATTTTCTGGTGTGGCAGGATGTCAACTAGGAAGGCTGACTACAAGCCCTGTGCTGCCTGTCACCGGCAGATGTCGGTGACAGACCCACACATTGTTTGTCTCTGGTGCCACGAGAATGATCACAACAAAAAGAGCTATGTCGACTGTCGTGCCATGCACCCCAATGCCTTGCTCCCTCAAGCTCCTTGTCACTTGACATGCGACGGCTCAACGGTCTCGATTCTGGTCGAGAGGAAGGTTCTGGGATTGGTCATGGAGCCCAAGTTCCTTGTTGCCCTCGAAGTCTCTGGTAAGTCCCACAGAAAGAAGAAAAGGGAGAAGTCGAGAAGTCTTTGACTTCGCCCCGTCCACCCAAGTCATCTGATGAGTCGAGGGAGTGTCATCGTTCGAGGCCTGGCTCAGCGGCTGGACCTGCGTCTGGGCCAGCTTCGCACCTCCCAGAGTTTCTGGGAGCTGGAGGGACCCCCGCCTAACACTGTGAGTTCTATGAGGCCATGCACGTCATATTTGGGCTGCCTGTTCCTGCTGGTGTGCCTTTGGGCCACGCAGGTGCGAGCGGGGATCCCACTGGTTCTCTACAAGTGGTAATGTCCCCGGCTCCAGTTGGGCCCCTTGGATCCACGGATGGATTCGGACAGGTGCCGGTCCTACCTCTACAACCTATCCCGGCACCGGTCCAGATGGTGAAGCTCCTGGCGCCGCAGGCGACCTCTGCCGGGGCCATTCCCATTCACATCCCCGGGTGTCGATGCCGGCTCCGGTGCCGACTGGGGCCATGTCTTCAGGCCGTAGCCTGAGCCCTATTCCTATATGCTGGGACTCCGGGAGGAGTGGGAGGGGTCGCTGGACCCTGAGGAATACCAGCCCCAAGACCCTAACATGGAGTGGTGAGAGGATATGATGGACGCCAGCAGACTGGACACCCCTCCAGATACTACCATGGTCGTTCCTCCTACTGTGGCTTCGAAGGAGGGAGCCTCTTTTGCTGTGTTAGTGAGAAGGGGCAGCCAAGGTTCTGAACCTTAGTCTACCCCCAGTGGCAGTCAAGACTGTCTTGACAGCGGTGATTCAGCCTGGAGTGACCCCCTCAGAACCACTTCTCCCATTTAATGAATCCTTCACAAATGTCCTGCTTGGGACTTGGTCCAAACGCTGCACAGGGTCTCTTGTGAACAGGACGATCGCCGACTGCCCGGCCCCAAGGGACCCCAATTTCCTCACAAAGCACCCTATCCCGAGAGCTTAGTGGTCCAAGCTTCCACATCCCTTGTAAATTCTGCCGCATTCCCTACCACTCCACTAGATAGGGAATCCAAGAGGAAGGGGGACTCCTTAGGAAAGAAATTGTTTTCTTCCACCAGCTTGGCACTGCGGTCTGTGAACACAGTGTGCCTTTTGGGCCATTACTCCCATGCTGCCCATGGTCCTGAAAGAGTCCTGGCCCTACTCTCTCGGATTATTGCAGATGGGAGAGATGCAGCCAAATTCACGATCCCATGTGTTCTGGACATGACAGACTCGCTGGGCAGAGTGGTTTCTTTGTCGGTGGCCATACGGTGACTTGCTGAGAATGACTGGCTTTTCCGAGTATGACGAAGAAGGTAGCCTTTTGATGGCTCCTGTCTCTTCGGAGACAAGGCGGCCTCAGTGCTGGAGCGCTTCAAGGATAGCAGGGATATGGCCAGGTCCTTGGGCCTTCCTATGGCCACTTGTCAACCTCAGTCCGCCTTTTGCTCCATTTGTTGCCACGGAAGAGACCTCAAGCTGCGTCTTTACGAGCCCAGCCACCAAGGTGCGCAAACTTCCTAGCCCCTGCATGGCTGTTGACGCGGTACCCACTGGCACCGTGAGTCGGGCAACCAAAGGTCAGGCCAGCCCACACCTGTCCGTGTCCCACCTTCTCCTCCCCCTCGCCTCCCATTCTTGCCCACGCTAGCAGCAGCCTCCATACCCCTTTAATTTGCCCTCCGTACATAATGGGCACCTAGTGTGAGGCAGTATACGCCATCACCTGCCCCACTGGAGGTCAATAACATCAGACCGCTGGGTTCTTCAGATTGTCTGAAGGGGCTACTCCCTTCCCTCTGTGAACTCCCCTCCACCCATGCAACCCACTTGCGACAGGCTGATGGAGGACCATCTCTCCTTGCTCCGCCAGGAAGTGGTGGCTCTCTTGGCCAAGGGAGCCATAGAGAGGGTGCCGTTGCCAAAAGTAGGTCATGGTTGGTTTTCTAGCTACTTTCTGGTGCCCAAGAAGAAGAGAGCCCTTCATCCAATCCTCGACCTGTGCCCTATTTCTACATCAAAAAGAAGTTCAAAATGCTCACGCAGGACCTGTCCGTTCTGGACCCAGGAGACTGGATGGTATCGTTGGGCGTACAAGACACATACTTCCAGATTCCCATCCTGCCTGCCCACAAGTGTTACCTACGGTTCACAGTAGCCCTCGGGCACTTTTAGTTTGCTATGCTCCCTTTTGGCCTTAACAGCGCCCCTCGGGTGTTCACAAAGGTGATGGCGGTGGTTGCAGCTCATCTGCAGAGATCAGGGGTGCCAGTCTGCCCCTATCTCGACGACTGACTGTTGAAAGCATGCTCACTCCAGGCTGTCGTCTCCCACCTCCACCACCTGCACTTGCTGCAGTTCACTATCAGCGCACCAAAGTCACACCTGACTCCCTCTCAGACGCTCCCTTTCATCAGAGCTGCTCTAGACACGGTGCAGTTTCGGGCTTATCTTCCTGAACGGGGGTCCAGCATATTGAGGCTAAGATACCAATGTTTCATCCTCTATCCTGGATTTAGGTGAGGCTAACTCTGAAACTGCTGGGACTCATGGCCTCCTGCATCCTGCTTGTGACACATGCCCGCTGGCATATGCAGGCTCTGCAGTGGGGCCTGTAGTTCCAGCGGGCAGAGCATCAGGTAATCTCTCCAACTTGGTCCAGATCGCGAAGGGAACTGTAAAATATCTGCAGTGGTGGTTAACGAACCACGATTGAGTCAGTGGCAGACCCCTCTCCCTTCCCCAACCAGATCTAACAGTGGTGACAGATGCGTCACTACTGGGATTGGGTGGCGGTCTGGGAGAGGTGAAGATCAGAGGCCTGTGGTCTCCGGCAGAATCCAGACTCTACATCAACCTTCGGGAGGTCCGGGCGATCCGATTGGCATTAAAAGCCTTTCTGCCCTCCATCAAGAGAAGGCTAGTAGAGCTATTCATGTACAACACCACCGCCTTGTGTTATTGCAACAAACAGGGCGGATGGGGTCTTGGACCCATTGTCAAGAGGCCCTGTGGTTCTGGACATGGCTGGAACGTCAAGGCATATCCCTGGTGGTTCACCACCTGGTGGGCTCTGTGAACACCAGGGCAGACTAACTCGGCCGAAGATCCCTAGTGGATTATAAATGGCGTTTACATCTGGAGGTGGTGCAAGGTCTCTTTCAGCATTGAGGAGAGCCTTGGTTAGATCTGTTCTCTAACGCAAGAATGCGCAATGTCAGCAGTTCTGATTGCTGGAGTTTCCAAGGCGGCTCTTGCTCGGACATGCTTTTCATCTCGAGTGGAACTCAGGCCTCCTGTATACCTTTCCACCCATACCACTCCTGTCCAGCATTCTCAAGAAGATCGTGAACGACTGAGCCCAAGTTATCCTTGTGTCTCCGGACTGGGCTCTGAGAGTTTGGTATCTTGAGCTGTTGAGTATGGCCATCGGTCCTCTAATCAGGCTGCCCCTTCAGGAGGATCTTCTGTTACAGCAGCAGGGGAGGGTTCTACACCGGAACCCATCAATGCTCCGCCTTCACGCGTGGAGATTGAGCAGCAACAGTTGACAGCTTCTGACCTTCTGCCTGCAGTCTGCAATGCTATCTTGGCAGCCAGACATCCCTCCACCAAAACTGAATACGCCTGCCACTGGGGCAAGTTTGTGGCATGGTGTGCAGAGAAACAGGTTGACCCTCTTTCTGCTCCTATCTCTCAGGTCCTTCTCCTTATTCTTTCTCTTGCCCAGCAAGGCTCTGCTATGGGCACCTTAAAGGGCTATCTTTCTTTCATCCATTTCAGCCTTTCTCTTGTTGCCAGATGAGCCATCTCTCATCAAATCCCCTGTTATAAATAAATTCCTAAAAGGTTTGCAACATAGGGACCTTAATCTAGTCCTAAAGTTTCTGATGTGCTCTCCCTTTGAGCCGTTGCACACTTGTCCTCTCAGGCTCCTAACCATCAAGACGTCCTTCCTGGTGGCGATAACAGCTAACCAGAGGGTCGGTGATCTTCAGGCTTGGTCATCCAAGCCTCTGTACCTGAACATTTACCCAGACAAGCTGGTTCTTCGCACTAGAGCTTCCTTTCTGCAAAACGTTGTTACTCCTTCATGTAGGCCAGTCCATCGCCCTGCCTGCCTTTTATGCTCCGCCACATCCCTCTAAGAAAGAGGAGCGACTTCACTGGCTGGATCCAAAAAGAGCACTATCGTTCTACCGTGACCACACAAAAGAGTTCCAGGTGGATGACCAACTCTTTGTGGGGCATGTCAGAGTGAAGAAGGGTAAGGCCATGCAGAAACGGACCATCTTCCGATGGATCGTGCTCTACATTAAGGTCTGCTATGCATTGGTCAAGAAGCAACCTTCTAAGGATTTGCGTGCTCCTTCCACCAAAACTAAGGCTGCGACCACTGCGTTAGCAGGCAGAGTTCCATTCTGGTTATCTGCAAGGCAGTAACGTGGGCTTCTCTACACATGTTCATAAAGCATTACTTCTGGGACAGTCTGGTCCATTGGGTAAGCACTTTGCTTGTGCAGTCCTTTCTCTTGTGAAATAGTTTCGTAGACCAAACTCCAGGGAGGTATTGCTTGGGTATCTGTTCTAAGGTAAGGAATCTGCGACTAGAAGTCGCTTAACAGATGAGCAAGTTATTTTACTTTTGTAACGCCATATCTGATAGAGACACTATGCCGCAGATTCCTTACTGACCACCCATCCTCCCTGCTCTGGGAGCAGATTTCCAGGGACAGGGCTGTTTTGCTTGTAGGGCAGTAGTTTTCCACACCAATGGTCCGTGTTCTTCGTGGCTCTGCGCTCCTGGTGTGGAAAGTCGCAAAAAGAAACTGTTGTCAACACATTGGTGTGGCACCTATATAGCCACAGCGCATGTCATTTCTGGCACCGACTACGCCACACGGAGCATAACGATGCCACCTACTGGCGCACAGTGGTACTGCTCACAAAAAAAAATTCTGGATCAAGTCGAGGTAATTCTAAGGGAAGGAATTTGCAGCTAGATAGTCTCCACCAGTTATGGCGTTACCAAAAGTAAGTAACTTGTTCTTCAAGGCCTTACCACGTATCTGAACAAAATAACATGAAGTCATGCAGCAGCAGTGAAAAAGTACACCCCTTAGCACATGAAATACTTTTTTTTGTTTTTACTATGATTGTTGATTTATTTTGCACAAGTGTAAATAATATTGGCTTGCATCCAGTTGCGCAGGCAAACTAATGGATCTTTTCATGCATAATCAGATTTTAAGTAGACTGCAAGATTCCTCCACACAGAAAGCACAGGAAAATCATAGGTAAGAGCACTGCAAGGTCCCAGTCAAATACTCTAGCAAAGGAATCACATCTAAGTCACATTTAAGAGCTGTCCAAATGTCCTTAACCGGATATATTATACACAACGATAGATTTAACATTGCAGTGCAAACCTATTTTACACGCATCCTGGAAAACAGCAATGCAAGCTTTGCTCTTACACATGAATTCCACAACTATGTGTGTGTATCAGTATTTATGAAGAGCTGTGTTGCCTCACACTGACGTAAGAGAATTTCAACCACTCTTGCTACCAAATACATCTAAGAGTTCATTGGTGGTACTGTCTCGGTTTCTACAACTTGTATTATTTTTGATTGCTGAAATAGTGAATAGCTTTTTGCTTTTACTGTCTTGCTTAAGAAAGCCAGTTGGTCAGCAAAAAGGCTCTTTCATGCATGCAGATGTGCAGGTCACTATTGCTGAGGTAGTTGGGATGAAATTTGGGTAGATTAATAAATTGTTACTGTGTGGGTAACTATTTAGAGCTTGTGATGGATTCCCACGTGCCCTGGCACAGTAGCATCTTTTGTGTTTAGTTTTAATGCAATGGTCGCCAAACTTTTTAATGCTGCGCCAACTTGTGTCAATTTTTTTTTTTTATTTGGACCCCCAGAATGTAATGTATTTTTTCACATTTATTCTATAAATATTAAATAATACAAGGAAGCTAAAAATTAACGGGCCTCTAACAAATGCAAGAGCTTATTTGCATGATTACTTTTCAATTTTTCACACTAAATCCATGTGGAGTTAAACATGTCAATTAAGATCACTGGGAAAAGGGAAGTATTAAGAAAAGTATCTGAAAGAGACACGTTAGTGACAGATTCCTTACCTTAGAATATCCCCAGGCGTCAGGCTGGATCCGGAAAGTTTTTGCGTAGCAGTACCCTTGCGCGTTGGTAGGCTGCGTCGTGCGGCTCCGCGTCCGTCGTCGGGATCGCCGGGATGACGTCGCGGGCAGTACTTAGACGCCGCCCCTGCGCGCTGACGTCAGTTCTTCTTTTTCCGCACCAGCAAGCGCAGATCCGGGAAGAGCAGTGCCCTAGTCATTTTTTGACTAACTTTTTTGGTGAATTTTTTCACTGTTTCTTTTCGTATCGACTCCAAGGTGTCGTTAGGGATGCCCGGCTTTAAGCGTTGCGACGCCTGTGCTCGGATGATGTCCATCACAGACCCGCATCTGGAGTGTCTCTTCTGTCTCGGGCGAGACCACGACACGAAGTCGTGTTCCGACTGCCGGTCCCTAAACCTGAAAGCTTTGCGAGAGCGGTCTCGAAATCTCCTCGAGGCCCGGCAGTCGGCTCCGCGCCGCACCAAGCCCCGGTCGCGTGAGAGGTCGAGGGGTCGGTCGCGGAGTCGTCGTCGGAATCCAAGTCTTCGTCGTCCGGTAAGTCTAAACACAAGAAGTCCAAGAAGCATCATCGCTCTAGGACTTCACCTCGCCGGTCTCACGACTCGGCTGAGGCCCCTCCCGGCACCGTCCCCGCCCCCGCGGCCCCGGACATGCCTGTGGAGTCGCCCCCGCAATACCCGTCCTTCCCGGGTTCGGGGGCGGATCCGGCCCAAATACAGGAATTCCTGTCGGCCATGGCCCGCCTCTTCGGGCCTCAAGGTCCCTCCGGTGCGCCTTCGGGCCCCGCGGGCCCTGATGGGGTTGCCCCGGCGTCGCCGACGACTCCGGTCCCGGCGTCGCTCGTGCCTCCAGCCTCGAACCCGGCTCCGGCTTCGGCCCCGGCCTCGATCCCGGCTCCGGTGGTACCGCAACCCCCATCGACGCCGGTCGACCTGACCACGCCGGCGCCGATGTCTCCGGTGCCGTTCCTGGCGCCGCCCGGGGCTCCGGGCGGCGTTGTCCCCCTGTACTCTCCGGCTCCGGACATGGAGCCGGACCGACGTCGCTTGACGCCGGTTCCGGCGCCGATGAGACCTTGGGTCCCAAATGTCCCTCCTCCTCCTTATTTTGAACCAGAGGAGGACCAGGAGGACTGGGAGGGGTCTGAGGACCCTCTGGCACAACAGTGTCAGTATGATGAGGACTGGGCAGAGGACCTAGGGGATGCCAGTGGTCTAGATACTTCCCCTGACACTGGCATGCTGTCTCCTCCCGTGGCTACGGAGGAGGGAGCCAATTTTGCAACGGTGTTGCGTAGGGCAGCTGGAGCCTTACATCTCCGACTCCCTACTGTGGCGGTCAAGACTAATCTCTTGACAGAAGTGCTTCAGCCGGCAGCCTCCTCCTTGGAGACTGTGCTGCCGTTTAACGATGCACTCACTGACGTTCTTTTGGGCGCCTGGTCCAAGCCCAACACAGGGGCTCCTGTGGATAGGAACGTGTCCCGACGCCATCGCCCAGCTCCGGGCGACCCCTTGTTTCTCTCTGTCCACCCCACTCCTGAGAGCTTGGTTGTCCAAGCCTTGGCTTCCCAAACCGCCTTCCCTACCGCCCCTCCGGATAGGGAATCCAAACGACGGGATCAATTTGGGAAGAAGGGTTTTTCTTCCTCCAGTGCTGGCTTGCGGTCCATCAACACCGCTTGTCTTTTGGGCCGATATACTCACTCCCTGTGGGATTCGGTGGCGACTGTTTTGCCCCAGTGTTCTGAGGAGGTCCAGACACTGCTTACCCGCGCCATTGCGGAAGGTAGGGATGCGGCCAAATACACCATACGTTGTGGCCTTGATACCGCCGACTCGCTGGGCAGATCTATTGCAACGACGGTGGCGCTGCGTCGCCACGCCTGGCTGAGAACCACTGGTTTCTCGGGTGATGTCCAGAATACACTCATGGACATGCCCTTTGATGGAGTCGGTCTTTTGGTTCCAAAGCAGACCATGCGTTGGAGCGCTTTAAGGACTCACGGGCTACTGCCAAGTCCCTGGGCCTTTCTACTGCACGCCCTCCGCTAACCTCTGCTTTTCGCCCCTATCGTGGCAACGGAAGGGGCGCCCAGTCACGTCAGCAGCCCAGCCACCGGCCCGCGCAGCAGGCGTCTTCGCGTGGCCGAGGACGTGGATACCGCCGTGGCGGTTCGGGCAACCAGCGTGCGGGTCAGGCCTCACACCCCGCCCCGTCCGCGGCCTCCAAGCCCTCCTAGTCCCTCCTTTCGGGTGCACAGCACGCCAGTTGGGGGCAGGGTCCGCCATCACCTTCACCACTGGCGTGCCATCACCTCGGACAAGTGGGGCTTGGACATTGTCCGAAGGGGCTACTCCCTCCCCTTCGAGACCACCCCCCCAGCCATGCCACCTCAATTCCACCGCATGTCAGGGGATCACTTGGTGCTACTGCAGAAGGAAGTCACGGCCCTCTTGGCCAAGAGGGCCATCGAGCATGTTCCGACCCCAGAAGTAGGGCGTGGTTGCTACTCCCACTACTTTCTGGTGCCCGAAAGGACAAGAAGGACATGCGTCCTATCTTGGACCTCCGGAACGCCAATCGCTTCCTCCGGAAGGAGAAGTTCAAGATACTCACCCTAGCTCAGGTCTTGACTGCCCTCGACCCTGGAGACTGGTTGGTAGCGTTGGACTTGCAGGATGCCTATTTCCACATCCCCGTCCTGCCGGCCCACCGGCGTTACCTTCGGTTCACGGTAGGCCACGAGCATTTTCAGTTCACTGTGCTCCCCTTTGGCCTTACCAGTGCCCCTCGGGTGTTCACGAAAGTGATGGTGGTGGTCGCAACTCATCTGCGCCGGGCAGGGGTTTCAGTCTTCCCCTACCTCGACGACTGGCTGCTGAAGGCGGGCTCGTCCCAGGCAGTCGTCTCCCACCTCCAGACTACGGCCGAACTCCTGCACTCGCTGGGGTTCTCCATCAATGTGCCGAAGTCGCATCTGATTCCTTCTCCACAGCTCCTTTTCATCGGAGCAGTTCTGGACACGAGGCAGTTTCGGGCCTATCCTCCCGAACGGCGAGTCCGGGATATTCAGGCTATGATTCCGATCTTTCAGCCTTTATCCTGGGTTTCGGCACGGATGACCCTGAGGCTGCTGGGCCTCATGGCCTCCTGCATCCTGCTGGTCAATCATGCCAGATGGCATATGCGGGCTCTGCAGTGGGACCTGAAGTTCCAGTGGGCGCAGCACCAAGGCAACCTGTCCGATCACGTCCAGATCTCGGAGGGGACTGCAAAACAGTTGCAGTGGTGGCTCTCGAACCGGCAATGGGTCATGGGCAGATCCCTCTCCCTTCCCCAGCCAGAGCACACAGTTGTGACGGATGCGTCCCTTCTGGGATGGGGCGGTCACATGGGAGAGGCGGACATCAGAGGCCTCTGGTCTCCGGCGGAGTTCCGGCTCCATATCAACCTTCTGGAGCTCCGGGCGATCCGACTTGCACTCAAGGCATTCCTTCCCTCTGTCAAAGGGAAGGTAGTGCAGGTGTTCACAGACAACACCACCGCCATGTGGTACTGCAACAAACAGGGCGGGGTGGGGTCGTGGACCCTCTGTCAGGAGGCTCTGCGCCTCTGGACATGGCTGGAACATCAGGGCATGTTCCTGATGGTTCAACACCTGGCAGGTTCCCTAAACGCCAGGGCGGACGAACTCAGCCGCAGGTGCATGATGGATCACGAATGGCGTCTTCACTTGGAAGTGGCGCAAGGACTCTTTCTACAATGGGGAGAGCCTTGGTTAGATCTATTCGCCATCGAAGAGAACGCGCAATGTCATCAGTTCTGCGCGTTGGAATTTCCAAGGCGGCACTCGCTCGGCGACGCTTTTCGTCGCGAGTGGAGTTGCGGTCTGTTGTACGCCTTTCCGCCTATACCACTTCTACCCAGAGTGTTGAAGAAGATTCGGCACGACCGGGCCCAAGTCATCCTTGTGGCTCCGGACTGGGCTCTAAGAGTTTGGTATCCCGAGCTACTCCGTATGAGCGTAGATCCCCCGATCCGTCTGCCTCTTCGGGAGGATCTTCTGTCGCAGCAGCAGGGGACGGTCCTCCACCCGAACCTGTCCAGTCTACACCTGCTTGCGTGGAGATTGAGCGGCGGCAGTTGATTCCTTTCGACTTGCCTCCCGAAGTTTGTGATGTGATTCTGGCAGCCAGGCGTCCCTCCACTAAGGTGGTATACGCCTGCAGGTGGAACAAATTTGTGGCATGGTGCACAGCAAAGGCTGTGAACCCCCTTTCTGCCCCTCTTTCTGAGGTCCTTCTGTTCCTTCTTTCTCTGGCCCAACAGGGTTCTGCCCTGGGTACCATCAAGGGTTATCTCTGTGCTATCTCGGCCTTCCTCAGGCTCCCTGATCAGCCCTCCCTTTTCAAGTCCCCTGTTGTTAACAGGTTCTTAAAAGGCATTACACACCTCTTCCCTCCTGTTCCGTTTGTGATGCCTCAGTGGGACTTGAACTTGGTTCTTACCTTTTTAATGTGCGCTCCCTTTGAGCCTCCTACATAACTGTCCTCTTCGTCTTCTGACTCTGAAGACAGCCTTTCTGGTGGCCATCACCTCCGCTCGGCGGGTGAGTGAGCTCCAGGCTCTATCATGCAAACCTCCCTTTCTGTCTGTCCATCCAGACAAGGTTGTTCTTAGGACGCGTCCGTCCTTCTTGCCAAAGGTGGTTACTGCCTTCCACATTGGGCAGACCATCACTTTGCCTACCTTCTTTCCGCCTCCGCATCCTTCCAGAGAGGAAGAGAGGCTCCACCGTCTGGACCCAAAACGTGCGCTCTCTTTCTATATCGACCGCACCAAACACTTCCGGGTGGATGACCAGCTCTTTGTTGGCTACGTGGGCGCCAAAAAAGGTCGGGCGTTGCACAAACGAACCATCTCCCGCTGGGTTACCTTGTGCATCAAGGCCTGCTATTCTTTGGCTAAGAAGGAGCCTCCTGTTGGGCTGCGTGCCCATTCCACCAGGGCAACGGCTGCTACCACGGCTTTGGGCCGCGGTGTTCCGCTGCAGGTTATCTGTCAGGCAGCTACGTGGGCCTCGCTGCACACGTTTACGAAGCATTACTGCCTTGACCAGTCAGGTCCGGAGGGACGGCTTCTTTGGCCGTTCTGTCCTCCGGGACTTCCTTGTCTGATCTTTGTTCGCAGACCCACCACCGGGGTTGGTATTGCTGGGGTATCTATTCTAAGGTAAGGAATCTGTCACTAACGTGTCTCTTTCAGATGCACAAGTTACTAACTTGTGTAACGATATATCTGTAAGAGACAGTAGTTAGTGACAGATTCCTACCGCCCCACCCATCCTCCCCGTTCTGCGAACTGATTTCTAGGGTTAAGGACATCCCTTTCAGGGCCCTAGTATTTTTCAGACACCTATGTCAGCTTCTTGCATGGCTCTGCGTTCCTGGCGCGGAAAGTCGTATACAGAACTGACGTCAGCGCAGCAGGGGCGGCGTCTAAGTACTGCCCGCGACGTCATCCCGGCGATCACGACGCCGACGACGGACGCGGAGCCGCACGACGCCGCCTACCAACGCGCAAGGGTACTGCTACGCAAAAACTTTCCGGATCCAGCCTGACGCCTGGGGATATTCTAAGGTAAGGAATCTGTCACTAACTACTGTCTCTTACAGATATATCGTTACACAAGTTAGTAACTTGTGCTTTAGTCCAATCTTCTATGTTACTTTTTCTTACAATACATCCTACTTGCAAATTTGAAAACATTGTAACCAAGGGAGCCAAAATAGGAGTATCAAAGAAATTTTGACAAAAAATTATAGATCTTATTCCTTTTTATTTTCCCACGTTATCAGACCAAGCGGGCTCTGTCATGTTAAAACTCCAGCCAGTAATGAATGGCATTCAAGCCCAAAGCACATTGTGTGCTGGAATTTGTGCGCCCATCATTGCATTGTTAAATGTGAAACTACAATGCACTGTAGCTATCTCTTTCAAAACCTCACACAAATGCTATTTCCAACACTTCATTGGCAATTTGGTATCCTTACTAGTGCCCATATGTTTTCCTTTTATTAGAAATTGGGGAGAATTGTTTGACGAGTACTTGCAGCCTTACTCCTTTGTCACCTACTCCTGGCCAGGAACTGATGGCCCATTACAGTGTGGCTATATCCTACTCTGTTTTCCTTCATTGAAATCAATTGTTTTTCTGTATTTTGATTGTCTTTGTTCCCCAAGGACATACTAAATGTTACTTTTGGTCTGAGCACCCCCTGACATGAATTTATGCCTCGTTCAGGGGCCTGTCCCACAGTTTGAAGAGTTCTGTTTTAGAGGATGCCTATCTGGGGATATCTCAAGCGTTACTGCTCTCTGATGCCTCAGCTTGTATGATTGTTGTAACCTGTCTGTGTCCATCCATGCAAGCTCATTAATCCATTCATTTACTACCAATTCATCTAGCCATCCAGTCGGACACACATTTAAATATTGATGCAAGTGCTCGTCTAGCCATGCACTCTGCCATTCACTTGTTGATCCATTCACACGCTCCAAATTTTCTCCAACCCTTTACTTATTCTCACATTTACCCACTCAACCAGCCACACATTGACGCAAAACCTCTCCAGTGAATGAAGAAACACCATGACTAAAAATGACCAGACCTATTGGCTGCCAAAGCTTTTTCATAGAGCCTCCCACAGAGGACCTTTCCATCTCTAAAGAGAGTCAATATGATTGCCACCCCATAACATTTCTGTAAAATACCCTTTAGCTCTCCTCCAGTTTGTCTCACAGAGTAAACTCCATTTTAAACTGTCACACAGTCACTGTTCCATACTTTGCTTATTCTTTTTGAAGGGGTTTCATGGCATTATTAAGCAACCTTACAGAGCACCCCTGAATTCAAAATCAGCCCTCTGCTGACATTTGTAATCAAAATAGACTGTTGATGCAATTTGGAAATGCTGACTAGTTTGTGTTCCAAATGATTTTTTGTCAAATAACAGGCTTTTCAGAGGTAGCCTACCTCCTGTTTTATGTCACTCTTGTTTTACACTGATGGACTTGTTTCCCAACATATAAAATGTAAAGGTGAATGTGAACTGCTTGATTCACTGATCAGTTCTGATGCACTAACTCACTACTTTTACCATCATAAAATCTAGATCAGCAAAAAAAGCAATGTCCTGAGCCTTAAAACTGCAAATTACAGAGCAGTTGCGGGAAGTGTTCTCGGTAGCATGCTTACTTTAAGATATATTTATAAACAGTTGTTTCACGTATGGCTCAAACAATCATATTCAAACCGTTCTCTCCTCCGAAGCCACTGCTGCATATTATTTGAAGATGGTCAACACTAAGTCACAACACTGAGCTAGAACCCTATCTCCCAGAATCCCAGGCTCCTCATTGAATCAAATTCTTTTGGTTAGTCACTATGTGATGCATATAAAATGTGTTTTCTTTACAAGGTGTGGAATTTTGTGTTCCTCAATGTTATCTGTGTGGCCTCCCATGAATTAAGTAGGGTCTAAAAACGAATGGTTTTTAAATTTGTAGGCAGGTGCTCTTCTGACCATGGTCCTCTTTCTTTTCTTCCTGCACTTTCTACTAAATGATGTTCTTGTTATCACTGTGCCTAAATACTAATTCACTTTTGCGTTTCCCACTTTCCTTTCCTTGGTCTTTCTCTGTCTTCTACCTGTTTTCTCTCGTCCCTCTGTCTGTCCATCCTTCCTCTCCATGCCTCACCCTCCGCAGAACCTTCATCAGTTGAAACAGATTCAGGCACTGCGGCAGATGAACGAGCAGCTGCTGACGGAGAACAGGGCCCTGACCCGAGTGGTAGCCAAGCTCTCTGAGGCAGCAGAGACCGAAGAGCTCTAGCTCACTTGCCTTCCTCTTCATCTTGCATCTTCACTCTACTCTTCCAGGCAGGTTTACACTAATTCTCTGCTTTGTTTGCTGTCTCTCCTGTTCTCCTTCTCAAAACTGGAGCCACTTTCACTGCATGAACATTCCTGTCTTGTGACAGAATGCACCACTTACTTCTACTCCTGTGTTTTCTTTTTCTAAATGGTTCTAGTTTTTTTATTGAAGGACATCTGTATGGGAAAAATTGGCAAAGGCATTTTTATTTATTGGGCATAAATTCTTACAGCCTACCTCTGTTAGAGTGATCCGGCAAAACTGTTGGGTACTTAAGGGCCAAATAGGAGTGGCCCTCCTACAACGTTGGAAGAAAAAAAACTTTATGGAAATAGCACGGAACGGCTAGTGGCACTCACATATGCAAAAACATTTCTGATGGATACTTCTAACTGTGGATTCCTCACCTTATGACTACTGGCAGGTACCAAACTGGGTCCAGAGATTTTTGTCAGCAATTCCGTCGTGTGCCATTAGGTGGCATCATGCAGCTCCCCTTCGACTCTGTCCAACCCCGAAAATGACTCTGGAGCCACATATAGCCGCTACCCCAGCGCACTGATGTTAATTCCTTTCTTTACGCGCCTTTTGACGCAGGTTCAGTGCTCACTCCCTTGTTGTCTGTCTTTTGACAAAACTTATTTTTGCAAAACTTTATACAATGTACATGCTCCCTCTAAAACTACTGGACTGTTCACATGAGGCACAGGGTCAAGACTGATTTGCATATGGCCAGGTCTAAACTGGGGTGGCATGGTGAGCAAAAGAATGATGGATTTAACCCAGATCTCTTGACTGGGGGTGAATGTTTTGATTTGTTCTGCGTTCCGTCCATCAATTATGTGTCTTTTGCTCCCTCTAAAACTACAGGCTTCAAACCTTCCAAGGACCGACATAAGCAGATGATGGTGGCAGACCCCCCACCAGATATGTGTCTGGTGTTTAGGTTCCCCATTTGACTGGAGTTATGTGACGACTGCACTAGAATGAACCTGAAGCCACCCGAGACAATGAGGCCAAGCTGGGTGTCTCTGAACACAGTGAGAAAGCTTGTAGGTGCCGGTATCACTCCTGGTAGCAGACCCAAACACGTTCTCGCTCCCGAGGCTGTCATTGAGAGAGGTCCTTTCCCACTAAGGGTCATCAGTTGAAGTCCAAGTAAAAACATAAGTCTAAACGTGATCGCCTTCTTCCCGCCACTCGTGCCAAGAAAAGTCACATGGATGTCCCGATTCCTCCAGATCTAGATACCGGTCCCCCTCCATGAAGCTGAGCGCTCAGCTCATCCCATTGCAACCAGAGTTCCTGGGTACATTGGTGACACCGCAACATGTGCAAGCCTCCATTGAGGTCATATTGCGCATTTGGCACCTTACCGGCCTTTTCTGGTGCACATATGTGCCCCAACAATCCAAGGAGGCCTCCAGTCGGACTACCTCTGTTGGATTCAACCCCGACTACACCACTTGACCCCACTGAAGCCCACGCCCAACTCCGCAGCCACCTATCCCCACTACTCACCTGACACCAAGATCGTTGTCGGTTTAAGTGCATCTGCACCAGCGGAAGAACCTAGTGTCTTTTCAGACTCTTTAGCAAATCCACCATGGCCTCGAATGAGGTTGTGCCCACCTCGATCTCAGACACAGCCTATACAGCCCCATTCAGACTGGGATGGGCCATTGCCACTCGCATCACATTTTTCAGATCCAGAACCCCATGATAGTTGTAACTGGAATGACTATTCCCACCTTTATGAAAAGGAGAAATTGGTTTGTAGCATGTATAGCTGTAGATACACATGCTGGGTATGCTCCTTCAATCTGTTGGGCTCGAACTTGTGCAACTTTTTTTTTCTTCAAAGAAGTTTTTGAGTCACAAGGTATAGTGACTCCACCTACTACTGGTAATGTACATGGACATTGGCTTCATTGTTAGATTGTTTTTTCTCCGCCGTCTGGTTCGGCTGTGTCTACCAAGCTGCAGGTTGATGCCTCATGGTGATCGTTTTTAGGCCCATTCGGATTCTCTAGACCCATTGGTAAAGCAATTGTGCAAATTGCCTTTTCAGAATCGTCACGCTACCCCGTCTCAACAACGGGGATCTCTTCGACACCCCGTCCAGGGCGTTGCCTCCTTTGAGGCCTACTCTATCGTCTTCTGAGCCGAGAATGTTCAATCCATTTTAGAACTGTCCAATGTTGATCCCTGGACAAACCTCCACCAAGTGTGTAACCTCTGTCTGTCTCTGGACCATAACAAGGACTCCTGCTACACCTGTCTCACTGTTAAAAAAAAAGACACTGTGTTATCACCCAGACCAACGCCTCGCTCATTGACCCATGGTGCAGCCAGAAAGGGACGACAACCCCGATCTCTTCAGGAACCGGGACGCTGAACAAGAACCACAACTAGGGCCTTTGGCCTACCATCTTCTGCATTTCAGTCCCAAGGCCAGTTCCCACTCGGACTCTGAAACCAAAGACCCCTAGAATGTCAAGGTTCTAATGAGGAAGACATCTCCCTTCAGTATGACAGCACGCCATGTTGGCCCCACCAACCACTGGAGCTCCTGGATGTTCAATTAGTACTCAAGGCTTTCTTCTTCTGCTTTCAGCACAAGGTAGTCCTTAGCCATGCAGACAATATGACTGCCCTGTACTACCTTCAGAAACCGGGGGGAACACACACTCTTAAGTTATCAGCAATAGCACAGTGCATTTGGCGGTGGGCACTCCATCAGTGCGTCCATCTCCTGGCGGAGTACTTACTTGGAGTGGACAATGACTTTGCAGACCTGCTCAGCAGGATGCAGCAACATGTCCACAAAAGGGAACTCTACCCGCAAGCCCTTCACCCATACTTCTGCTGTTGGGGGTTTCAGGATGTAGACTTCTTCGCCACCGTTGAGAATGCCAAATGCCCATGCTTGACCTCCTGGTACTCACAACCCCTGGGCAATGCACTATGGACAAACTGGTCCGTGATGTTTTTCCTATCCTTTTCTGCCTCTCCCACTTCTTCCGTTCGTGGTTCGGAAGCTTAGGCAAACATCCCTCACTCTCATCCTGGTGGTTTCCCCCTTGTCAGGACAGCCGTGGTTCACCACCCTTCTCGAGCTATCTTTAATGCCCACCCAGCCAGACCTTCTCATGCAGAACCAGGGCACAGTCAGACATTCTTACCTCAGACAGCTTAATCTTGTGATTTGGCTCCTGAGGTCCTAGAGTTTTGATACCTCAACCTTCCTGCATGACCATCCTAAATATGGCACGCAGACCTACGACGCGGGCCTGCTGTGCAGCCAAATGGAAGAGGTTTGTCCACTACTGCCTTGCAAAGCACGTCAGCCCTCTCGAGACAGCTCCCCAAGACGTTATCTGCTTCACTTGCAGAAGTGAGGTCTCGCGTATAAATCCATCAGACTTCATCTAGCTGCAGTTGCTGCTTATCTTCAGAATAGGGGACATACTTCATTTTTCAGGGTTCCAGTCATTAAGGCCTTCATGGAAGGACTCAAGAGTCATTCCAACCAAGGTACCAACTGCCCCCATGAGGAACATCAACATTGTTCTCACAAGGCTCATGGGCCCTCTTTTCAAAACACTTCAGACATGCCCTTTACAGTTTCTTTCGTGGAAAGTATCCTTCCTAGTAGCCGTCATTTCCCTCAGGCTTGTAAGTGAGCTTCAGACTCTAACCTTGGAGGAACCTTTCTTTTAGGTTCATAAGGATGTAGTAGTCCTTTGAATAAGACCCATATTCCTCCCAAATGGCTCCCTAAATGGTCTCTTCCTTAAACCTCAAACTATAGAACTACCTGTGTTCTTCCCACACTCGGATTAAGTGGCAGAGAGGGCTCTTCACATATTTGATGTCAAGAGAGTCCTCATGTATTGATTGGACAAAACCTTTTCGTAAAACACAACAGCTGTTTGTTTCTCGCCAAACCACACAAGGGTCACACACTCTCCTTAGCGAGCATAGCCCGGTGGCTCGTCAAAAGCAGCCAATCCTGTTGCGCAATAGCCAAGAGGCCTTTGCCAACCCATCCCAGACCCGCAAAAAGGGATCCTCTGTGGCTTTCTTGGGTAGCATCCCTATTGCTGACATTTGTAAGGCAGCTACCTGGTCCACTCCACACACTTCCACCAAACACTACGGTGTGCATATCTTGGCACGCCAACAAACTAATGTTGGCCATGCTGTACTCCGTATACGTTTGCAGTCTTCTGCAAAATCTGCTGGCTAGCCACTGCTTATAATAGAACTGCTATACAGTCTATGCACAGCATGCTATGAATATAAAATGTTAATTACCATGTTAGCATCTGTTTGTGGGAGATTGTGCTGTAGATTCATATGCACCCACCTTTGTCCCTGAAAGCCGCAGGTTGTTGCAGATGCCTTTTTCTTTTTTTCTTTCTCTGCATGGAGGTAGATCACTTACTTTTTTGGGTGCAGTGGTCTGGAATCCGCTCCCCTTGGAATTGCACTCTATAAGTGATCCAGAGCTTTTAAAAACAAAAACTGAAAACCTGTTTTTTTTTCCGGCAGACCTAGCTTGTTTCCACTCTGACTTTCAGCTTGTATTGCGCTGGGACACTCCCTGGAGTAGTTGTGCACAATATATATAGTATATCATATCATTCTTCTGTCTCCATTTTCAGCCTCACCTGCCATGCGGCAAAAATAATCTTAACAGTGGAGTCGCTACTCATGTACATTACCAGTAATAGGCTGAGTCAATATAACTTGTGAATTGAAGACTTCTTCGAAGAAAAACAAGTTGAATATGTTCAAGCCCAACCCGAAATGGCAGGAGGATGCGCAACATGTGATTCTGCTGCACTATATGCCACGAAAGGATGCTTACAGGGTAAGTCACATTTTCCTTTCTGGACCTTCAAGATGCCAGTGGGCAATATACGTCCCCTGACACTAGCGTAAACTCTCCACTTGACCCTTCCACATAGGAGTTTGCATCTTTTGCCATGGTCATCAGGAGGGTTGCAGAAGTCCTCGACCTCCATCTGCAGAGGTAAACATGAATGTTCTCTCAGAAGTCCTGTCATCTGTGCAGACTTCTTCTGAGCATCTCCTTCCATTCAATGAGGCTCTTGCGGACACTTTCATAGGCACTTAGGCCAAATCTGGATCTTGCCTGGCTGTAAATAAACAAATTGCCAGGAGCACCTACATGCTGTGGTGGACCCACCTTTCCTCATCCAGAGAGTCTTGTGGAGCAAGCTTTTACAAGCAGGTTGAACGTGAAGTCTTTCCCAACTGTCCCCTCAGATTGGAAGTCCAAACACATGGAGGACTTTGGGAAGAGGATGTTCTCATCTTCTATCCTTTCACTCAGATCAGTCAGCTCCACTTGCCTCTTAGGATGTTACTCACACGCCTTATGGGAGATGGTAACAAAAATGTTACCCCTGGTCCAATATAAGGTTTGAACCAGTTTGACTCAGATCATACATGATGGGCAAAATGCTGTGAAGTATGTCATCAGATCAGGGTTGAACACCACCAATTCCTTGGGAGGGCAGTCTATACTAGCGTGGTGTTTCGCCACCACACCGGTATGAGATCCATGGGCTCGCTCCAGTGATGTCTTGGTATCACTGATGGACATCTCATTTGATGGCACATCTCTTCAGAGAGCAAGCAAATTCGGCCCTGGAGTGCTTCACAGAAAGCAGTTGTTGCAAACAACAGGGGCAGCCCTGAGCACCTGAACCAGGGGCAAATAATACTGGATCCCAACAAGGGTTCAAGATATCACTACGTACAACAAACAGAATTGCAAACAACAAAATTTACCAACTGAAAACGTCAGTGGAAAGGAAAAAGAGAAAAAGAAGGGAAAAAAGGCAAAAACCCATGTACAAATGATTATAAAATTTGACAAATTTATTCAATTCATTAAATACTAAAACATGTAAGACAGTGGCGCTCAAAACAGTACACTGGTAACAAAGAATGAATGAACAATACAGTGTGTAACCAGACAGGTGGCTGACGGAAGGAATTATACAAACAAAGGGAGTTCGGGACAAAACTGAAACACAAAGCAAAACAATGCGTCGTCCTTCAATTGCGGCCACATATGTGCGTCGACGTTTCGACCATTGTGAAAATACACGGTCATCATCATGACAAAGTAGTAGTTAACTGCGCGTCCAAGAAATTTGCATTAAACATCTATTCCTGGAGGAAATCCAGCCCGAGACGAATTCGCAATTATAGGGGAATTTTGGAGCGGAATAGAAATAATTAAAAATTTGGCTAAAGAATTACAGCACGTAATCACCTATGTGATTAATCATCTACCCATGACTGTGTATACTTAATAAGCTTCCGGATTTAGGCGAGACGCACGGTGCAAGATGAGCCCAGCGTGTACTAGTGAAGCATACTGAAAGTTAATCTCACACATATGTGCGTCGACGTTTCGACCATTGTTAACATACACGGTCATCATCAGGACAAAGTAATACTTAACTGAGCATCAAAGAAATTTGCATACAACATCTATTCCTGGAGGAAATCCAGCCCGAGACGAATTTGCAATTATGGGGGAATTTTGGAGCGGAATAGAAATAATTAAAAATTTGGCAAAAGAATTGCAGCACGTAATCACCTAAGTGATTAATCATCTACCCATGACTGTGTATACTTAATATATTGATCATGGCCGAAGGCTTGTGAGATTAACTTTCCAGTTAATCTCACAAGTTCATGAGACTCACTGTTCTGTCTGACCTCAAAACAGATGACTGGATGATGGTGTTGAATTTGCTGGATGCCTATTTTCATATCCCCTAAGTCTCACAGCCATTACCCGCAGTTCCAGGTGGGCCACTAGCATTTTCACTTCTCTGTGCTCCCATTCTTCCTCACCAGGGCCTCTCTGGTATTAACAAAAGTGGTGGTTGTGGTTGCTGATCTTTGGAAATTTTTAATACCAGTCTTCCTATACCTCCAGCAGTGGCTGTTAAAGGCAGCCTCAGTCAGTCATAGACCCCCTTCAGATGACAGCAAACCTCCTGAAACGTTTTGGGGTTTTCGAACAAAGTGCTGAAGCCACACATGACTCCTTCACAGAGGATGCCCTTCATTGTATCTACTCTTGAAACAGAGCAGTTTTGAGCCTTCCCTCCACCTTGATGAGTCTGGGACATTCCGATGTTTCAGCCTTTATCTTAGGTCTCAGCGAGAGTGGCTGCAAGACTTTTTGACCTCTTGGCTTCCTGCATCCTGCCAGTGGACCAGGCCGGGTGGCACATGTGGGCTCTGCAATATAATCTGAAGCCTCAGTGAGGTCAACACCAAGGGAACCTGTTGGATTCCATCCAGGTATCGGAGAAGATTGCAAAACATTTTGCATTGGTAGTTGCTAGACTGCAGTGGGAGACCCTTCTTCCTAACCCACCCAGAGCTGGCATCATTACTGATGCATTGTTACTGGGTTGGGCTGGCCACCCGAGAGAGGTGAAGATCCGAGGACTCATCTCTGACAGAGACCGGGCTCACATCAGTTTGCTGGAGGTGTGGGCAATTTGCTTGTCACTAAAAGTCTTCCTTCCGTCCTTTAAGTAGGGAACAGGTGCAGTCCTTTATGGACAACACAACAGCCATGTTGTACTGCATGAGTCATTCCACAGACCCACCAGAGTACAAGGTACTAGCTTTGGTTTCTGTTCACAAGGTGAAAAATATGTGGTTAGAAGTATCCATCAGAACAAGTTACTTACCTTCGGTAACACTCTTTCGGATGTATATTCTAACCACAGATTCCTCACTGCCCCACCCACCTCCCTGTATTGCGGAATGCACTCCTTTTCCACCTTAAAAGATTACAGATCTGCACACTGTTTCCGCTGATCAGTATTGGTTCTGCATCCAGCAGCTTGGACAGAGTCAAGAAACAATTATGTCCGCACACAGGGATTGGCATCAATATATGACTCTGGCTCATTTCCTGGGTGGGATGGAGTTGACGCAAAGCTGCACAACGCCACCTACCGGCATGCAAGAAAATTGCTGGGGAAAATCTCCGGATCTAGTTTGGCAACTAGGGCTGTTCACATGGTGAGGAATCTACAGTTAGAGTATCTAGTAGAAAGAGATTTACCAGAGGTAAGTAATGTGTTCTTCTGGAGATATTTTTGTCCATGATTATAGTGTTCATTTACTCATACATCGCAATTCGGAACTGGTGCAATTCCTGTTCCAGATAAATATTTAGCTTGTTTCGCTCTAGCAAGTAGTGCCAATGAGCTTTCTTAAGGCAGAGAATGCTTTCTTCAATCAGTAAATGCAGTTATTTTTGTCAATAAGAAGACATTATTTGACTTATAGAAGCACATTATCACTACTCAACAAAGCAAAGATTTGGCTGCCAACGCATAAAATAATTTATCAGCAGCGGCCGACGTTTCTCCTATGCAAGATAGCAGTGGATGATTAAATCGGTCGTGAAGTCCTGAAAACTTTTTTACATATGTGCCAGAGGGCTACCAGCCCTTCAGCACTACAAACGTCATATGTCCCTACCACCTCAAGGAATATTTTGTTTTGTTTCTATTTGTTAAACAAAATGATGTTTTGGGAAGCACCTCATAGTGCACATGCATGGGAAGATATGCATGAGAGTCTCCTTGACCAGCCTGGGGCCATTCTTTGTTCCCCAGAATTCTAGCCACATCACATCCACAGCACCTGTATGCTCTGGCCCTATTTTGTAGAAGTTACTCTATGGATGCAATGGTGGTTTTGCGATGCTCACTTCGTCTTAAGTATTCTACTTTATATTCAATTGTGGAAAAAACTGAAGACTAAAGAGGTGCATTTCAGTAAAGGGTCCTAGTGTAGTTATCTGGTTTGAATGGTGTTTGTTACATCACAATAAGGTAGTGAGAAAAGCAGCACATATTGTCAGGAACAAGGTAAAGATGCATTTGTTCTACCAATTTGGTCTTTTGGTGGTGGATACAAATTTATAAATGGTTCTGAAGCAGGCTGGCATTGGTTCTAGATAGCTTTTTATGAGAAGCCACATACAAAATCAGGAGGGTGCAAATTTAATTAAAAATATATAATTTATTAGTACGTTTGTGAGGATAGACTAATCTCTGATTAGCCAACCTGAACTGTGAAACGTATAGGCTGTAAAACTTTAAAGCATTGTCCTGAAAAGCAGGAAGATAAAGTAGGTACCATAGATAGGTTATTTGGGGCTGAAAATATGAAGCATCTGATAGACTTCTCTGAGGTTGTGCAGTGATTGCAGCCTTTGCTCTGGTGGAATGAGCACGCAAACCCTCAGGGGTTTGCTTTTTGCCCAACACGTAGCAGATTTAAATGCAAAGCATGATCCATCTGGAGATGGTCCGTTTCTGCACATCCTTACCCTTTTTTGCTCCGACACACCCCACGAAGAGTTGATCGTCCACCCGGAACTCTTTTGTGCAGTCAAGGTAGAACGACAACACTCCTTTTGGGTAAAGACAGTGGAGTCGATACTCTTCTTTAGAGGGATGCAGCGGAGCATAAAAACTAGGCAGGGTGATGGACTGGCCTACATGAAAGGGAGTGACGACTTTCGGCAGAAAGGAAGGTCTAGTTCATAGAACCAGTTTATCTGAAAGAGACACGTTAGTGACAGATTCCTTACCTTAGAATATCCCCAGGCGTCAGGCTGGATCCGGAAAGTTTTGCGTAGCAGTACCCTTGCGCGTCGGTAGGCGGCGTCGTGCGGCTCCGCGTCCGTCGTCGGCGTCGTGATCGCCGGGATGACGTCGCGGGCAGTACTTAGACGCCGCCCCTGCGCGCTGACGTCAGTTCTTCTTTTTCCGCGCCAGTAAGCGCAGATCCGGGAAGAGCAGTGCCCTAGTCAATTTTTGACTACCTGTTTGTGAATTTTTTCACTGTTTCTTTTCGAGTCTATCGACTCCTAGGTGTCGTAGGGATGCCCGGCTTCAAGCCATGCGACGCCTGTGGTCGAATGATGTCGATCACAGACCCGCATCTAGAGTGTCTCTTCTGTCTCGGCCGAGACCACGGCACAAAGTCGTGCCCTGACTGCCGGAAACTTCACCCGAAGGCTTTGCGAGAGCGGTCTCGAAAGCTACTCGAGGTCCGGCAGTCGGCTCCGCGCCCGCACCAAGCCCCGGTCCCGGAAGAGGTCGAGGGCCGGTCGCGGGAGTCCCCGCCGGTCGTCGGAGTCCAAGTCTTCGCGCTCCTCGGGTAAGTCGAAGCACAAAAAGTCTAAGAAGCATCATCGCTCTAAGACTTCGCCTCGCCGGTCTCGCGACTCGGCTGAGGCCCCTGTCGGCACCGTCCCCGCGGCCCCGGACGTGCCTGTGGAGCCGCCCCCGCATTACCCGTCCTTTCGGGGTTCGGGGCGACTCCGGCCGAGCTCACAGGAATTCCTGTCGGCCATGGCCCGCCTCTTCGGGCCTCGAGGTCCCTCCGGTGCGCCTTCGGGCCCCGCGGGCCCTGATGGGGTTGCTCCGGCGTCGCCGACGACTCCGGTCCCAGCGCCGCCTGTCCCGCCAGCCTTCATCCCGGCCTCGGCTCCGGCCCCGATCCCGGCTCCGGTGGTGCCGCAACCCCCATCAACGCCGGTTGACCTAACTACGCCTCCGCCGATGTCCCCGGTGCCGTTCCTGGCGCCGTCCGGGGCTCCGGACTGCGTCGTTCCCGGCTCTCTCCGGCTCCGGACATGGAGCCGGACCGAGCGCTCGCTCGACGCCGGCTCCGGCGCCGATGAGACCTTGGATCCCAAATGTCCCTCCTCCTCCATATTTTGAACCAGAGGAGGACCAAGAGAGGCTGGGAGGGGTCAGAGAGACCCTCTCACACAACAGTGTGAGTATGATCAGGACTGGGCTGAGGAACTTGGGGATGCCAGTGGTCTAGACACTTCCCCTGACACTGGCATGCTGTCTCCTCCCGTGGCTACGGAGGAGGGAGCTAATTTCGCAACGGTGTTGCGTAGAGCAGCTGGAGCCTTGCATCTCCAATTGCCTACTGTGGCTGTCAGGACTAATCTCCTGACGGAAGTGCTTCAGCCGGCAGCTTCCTCCATGGAGACTGTGCTGCCGTTTAATGATGCACTCACTGACGTTCTTTTGGGCGCCTGGTCCAAGCCCACCACAGGGGCTCCTGTGGATAGGAACGTGGCCCGACGCCATCGCCCTGCTCCGGGCGACCCCTTGTTTCTCTCCCAACATCCCACCCCCGAGAGCTTGGTTGTCCAAGCCTCTGCCTCCCAAACCGCCTTCCCTACCGCCCCTCCGGATAGGGAATCCAAATGCCTGGACCAATTTGGGAAGAAGGCTTTTTCTTCCTCCAGTGCTGGCTTGCGGTCCGTCAACACCGCTTGCCTTTTTGGCCGATATACCCACTCCCTGTGGGGTTCGGTGGCGGCTGTTTTGCCACAGTGTTCTGAGGAGGTCCAGACACTGCTTACCCGCGCCATTGCGGAAGGAAGAGATGCGGCTAAATACACCATACATTGTGGCCTTGATACCGCCGACTCGCTGGGCAGATCGCTTGCAACGACGGTGGCGCTACGTCGCCACGCCTGGCTGAGGACAACTGGTTTCTCGGGTGATGTCCAGAATACACTCATGGACATGCCCTTTGATGGAGTCGGTCTTTTTGGTTCCAAAGCAGACCATGCGCTGGAGCGTTTTAAGGACTCACGGGCTACTGCCAAGTCCCTGGGCCTTTCTGTTGTGCGCCCTCTGCTAACCTCTGCTTTTCGCCCCTTTCGTGGCCACGGAAGGGCGCCCAATCACGTCAGCTGCCCAGCCACCGGCCCGCGCAACAAGCGTCTTCGCGTGGCCGAGGACGTGGATACCGCCGTGGCGGTTCGGGCAACCAGCGTGCGGGTCAGGCCACTACCTCCAACCCGTCCGCGGCCTCCAAGCCCTCCTAGTCCTTCCTTTCAGGTGCACAGCATGCCAGTAGGGGGCAGGGTCCGCCATCACCTTCACCACTGGCGTCCCATCACCTCGGACAGGTGGGTCTTGGACATTGTCCGAAGGGGCTACTCCCTCCCCTTCGAGACCACTCCCCCAGCCATGCCACCTCAATTCCACCGCATGTCAGGGGATCACTTGGTGCTTCTGCAGAAGGAAGTCACGGCCCTCTTGGCCAAGAGGGCCATCGAGCATGTTCCGACCCCAGAAGTAGGGCGTGGTTGCTACTCCACTACTTTCTGGTGCCCAAAAAGGACAAGGAGGACATGCGTCCTATCTTGGACCTCCGGAACGTCAATCGCTTCCTCCGGAAGGAGCAGTTCAAGATGCTCACCCTAGCTCAGGTCTTGACTGCCCTCGACCCTGGAGACTGGATGGTAGCGTTGGACTTGCAGGACGCTTATTTCCACATCCCCGTCCTGCCGGCCCACCGGCGTTACCTACGGTTCACGGTAGGCCTCGAGCATTTTCAGTTCACCGTGCTCCCCTTTGGCCTTACAAGTGCCCCTCGGGTGTTCACGAAAGTGATGGCGGTGGTCGTAGCTCATCTGCGCCGGGCAGGGGTTCCAGTCTTCCCCTACCTCGACGACTGGCTGCTGAAGGCGGGCTCGTCCCAGGCAGTTGTCTCCCACCTCCAGACTACGGCCGAACTCCTGCACTCGCTGGGGTTCTCCATCAATGTGCCGAAGTCGCATCTGATTCCTTCTCCACAGCTCCTTTTCATCGGAGCAGTTCTGGACACGACGCAGTTTCGGGCCTCTCCTCCCGAACGGCGAGTCCGGGATATTCAGGCTATGATTCCAATCTTTCGGCCTTTATCCTGGGTTTCGGTACGGATGACCCTGAGGCTGCTGGGCCTCATGGCCTCCTGCTGGTCGATCATGCCAGATGGCATATGCGGGCTCTGCAGTGGGACCTGAAGTTCCAGTGGGCGCAGCACCAGGGCAACCTGTCCGATCACGTCCAGATCTCGGAGGGGGCTGCAAAACAGTTGCAGTGGTGGCTCTCGAACCGGCAATGGGTCATGGGCAGATCCCTCTCCCTTCCCCAGCCAGAGCACACAGTTGTGACGGACGCGTCCCTTCTGGGATGGGGCGGTCACATGGGAGAGGCGGAGATCAGAGGCCTCTGGTCTCCGGCGGAGTCCCAGCTCCACATCAACCTTCTGGAGCTCCGGGCGATCCGACTTGCACTAAAGGCATTCCTTCCCTCTGTCAAAGGGAAGGTAGTGCAGGTGTTCACAGACAACACCACCGCCATGTGGTACTGCAACAAACAAGGCGGGGTGGGGTCGTGGACCTCTGTCAGGAGGCTCTCCGCCTCTGGACATGGCTGGAACATCAGGGCATGTTCCTGATGGTTCAACACCTGGCAGGTTCCCTAAACGCCAGGGCGGACGAACTCAGCCGCAGGTGCATGATGGATCACGAATGGCGTCTTCACTCGGAAGTGGCGCAAGGTCTCTTTCTGCAGTGGGGAGAGCCTTGGTTAGATCTATTCGCCACCGAAGAGAACGCGCAATGTCATCAGTTCTGCGCGTTGGAATTTCCAAGGCGGCACTCGCTCGGCGACGCTTTTCGTCGCGAGTGGAGTTGAGGTCTGTTGTACGCCTTTCCGCCTATACCACTTCTACCCAGAGTGTTGAAGAAGATTCGGCGCGACCGGGCCCAAGTCATCCTTGTGGCTCCGGACTGGGCTCGAAGAGTTTGGTATCCCGAGCTACTCAGTATGAGCGTTGATCTCCCGATCCGTCTGCCTCTTCGGGAGGATCTTCTGTCGCAGCAGCAGGGGACGGTCCTCCACCCGAACCTGTCCAGCCTCCACCTGCTTGCATGGAGATTGAGCGGCGGCAGTTGATTCCTTTCGACTTGCCTCCCGAAGTTTGTGATGTGATTCTGGCAGCCAGGCGTCCCTCCACTAAGGTGGTATACGCCTGCAGGTGGAACAAGTTTGTGGCATGGTGCACAGCAAAGGCTGTGAATCCCCTCTCTGCCCCTCTTTCTGAGGTTCTTCTGTTCCTTCTTTCACTGGCCCAACAGGGTTCTGCCCTGGGTACCATCAAGGGCTATCTTTGTGCCATTTCGGCCTTCCTCAGGCTTCCTGATCAGCCCTCCCTTTTCAAGTCCCCTGTTGTTAACAGATTCCTTAAAGGCATTACACACCTCTTCCCTCCTGTTCCGTTTGTGATGCCTCAGTGGGACTTGAACTTGGTTCTTACCTTTCTCATGTGCGCTCCCTTTGAGCCTCTACATAACTGTCCTCTTCGTCTTCTGACTCTGAAGACAGCCTTTCTGGTGGCCATCACCTCCGCTCGGCGGGTGAGTGAGCTCAGGCTCTATCATGCAAACCTCCCTTTCTGTCTGTCCATCCAGACAAGGTTGTTCTTAGGGACGCGTCCGTCCTTCTTGCCAAAGGTGGTTACTGCCTTCCACATTGGGCAGACCATCACTTTGCCAACCTTCTTTCCGCCTCCGCATCCTTCCAGAGAGGAAGAGAGGCTCCACCGTCTGGACCCAAAACGTGCGCTTTCCTTTTATATCAACCGCACACAACACTTCCGGGTGGATGACCAGCTCTTTGTTGGCTACGTGGGCGCCAAAAAAGGTCGGGCGGTGCACAAGAGAACCATCTCCCGCTGGGTAACCTTGTGTATCAAAGCCTGCTATTCTTTGGCTAAGAAGGAGCCTCCTGTTGGGCTGCGTGCCCATTCCACCAGGGCAACGGCTGCTACCACGGCTTTAGGCCGCGGTGTGCCGCTGCAGGATATCTGTCAGGCAGCTACGTGGGCCTCGCTGCACACATTTACAAAGCATTACTGCCTTGACAGTCAGGTCCGGAGGGACGGCTTCTTTGGCCGTTCTGTCCTCCGGGACTTCTGTGGTAATATGAATAAGTCCATGTAGCCGAGGTGTATATAGATGATGAAGGTTTATTGTAGATCATAAGGTAATTCTGTAGATTATAATTCGAGCCCCACCAGGAGCAGCTCCCTTGCTGCTCAGCCCATACTCCCAACTGACATTCATCCACCAGGCATCCCCAACATTCCATTACCTCACATGCACCAGCATTCCACAACACATCCACTCTGGCTGAGCAGCAAGGCAGGGAAGTAGGAAAGATGCATGGCACTGAATACTAGATACCACACATCTTCCCCCTTTACAAATCATCAACAAGAAATAACATGCTGCCCATAACGTAATGTAACCAGGACAGCACAGAGCAAATCATGGGAAGGAAATCAATAAATACATCTGATGAAATCACGGGAAGACAATCAATAAATACATAAGATGAAATCATGACAACACATCTTCCCCTTTTTCGTAGTAAAACAAACAAGAAAATACAAGATACAAACCCTGGTTAAAATAAAAACAAAGCTTCACATGTTAAAGGCTGAAGGAGAACAGAAAAATTGCAAGAAACACGTAAATGAGAAAGAAGAGTATGAGTATAAAGCATAATTCTCACCAAATGCGCAGTAATACAAGCACAAGCAGAGATAAGAATACAGGACAAAACGTCCAGAGTGTACACCAGTTGGCCAGACAAGCATGCATGATAAACCGCGAACGCCAAAATGAAACTATAGAACAACAGGAAAGAGAAGAGGTACTCCCAACTCGGGATACACACAAGAAACTCATACACGCACACATAAAGGGGTGAAAAATACACCCGCTGGAAGTACCTACAATAATAAAATTTGAGAATAAAACCTCAAATGCCAGACTATCCACGCATATTACCATACGCAAAGAAAGAATAGAACCTGACATAAATAAATAAGAATCACAGCAAAAGATTCCAAAAACAGGTAATTTGGAAAATAATTACTATAAAGTAAAATCTCATGTAAATGTAGGTGACGAATCCACACATTATAATTGCAATGGGTGGAAGGTCACATAGCTGGAAAGCTATAAAAACTAATGCCTTAACTAGAGGCAAGTTTCTTGTAAACTTACAAATAAAAATACTATAAAATCATGTAGGAGAAATAGGTGCCTAATGCAGAACCAAAAATTGGCACAGGTGCAAAGTCACATAGCAAAAGCTATCTAATCAAAAACCTACAACAGAGAAAAGGGTCCCCTTAAGTAATACTTGCTAGCAAAACCAAAGTTAAAATTTAAAACAAGACTCATGTAGGTAACATAGGTGACGAGTCCACGCAGAAAAGTTGCACAGGTGGAAAGTCACATAGCCAAACAGACTATATAAATCGTACCTCAAACAGAGAAGAATTCCATACTGAACTTTGTAAATAAATTGTTGAAGAATAACTTATCATGCAAGAAAATGTAAATTTAAAATCATCATGCAGCATCATACAGCAAGTGATGAATCCACGTGCAAAGATATGCGCCGAAAGGTGGAAAGACACATAAAGGCAAGCAAAAATGAAGAAAGTAGATTGACCGGTCAAACATTAGAATAAACAGAAAATGCTTAAAGAGAAGAAATAGAAAAGATCAAAAATGAGTCTGAAAATCAAGGCTTAGTACAGTAGTGTAAAGCATAGCACATTAGCAATAAACCGTTTTAAAGAGAAGATACTTCTCTCCGGTGAGTGACTCCTCACCCGAAGTCCGTGTCAAATCCAGGAACCATAAAATGTTTTGCAGAGTCTAGTCAGGAAGAATGTAGAAATCTGGAAGTCCGGAACCAAAACAGAGTACATAACGCTGGCTCCAACATGAATCCTATTGTGGAAACAGCAAAGCGTCCCAGCAAGAAAACGATACCAACTGCAACAACCGAGTGCCAAGTCATCAGAACCCTCAGTGAAAGATGCGTCGAGAAATTGAGCAGCTGTGCAGGAATAATAAACTTTGTTCAAAGAATCACCAGGAAGCAGCCAAAACGGAGACAGATGGAAAGCGCACTGCAAGTGAGGATTGGCACTTGTAGAATTCAACCATCCCAAACTTTATTGCGGCACCACGCTACAGACATGGTTGGCAAAACGCAGTGAAGAGCAATCCAACAGGAAACAGACTGCCTCCAAACGTAAGATGGCGGCACGTAATGTGACGACGCGCCGGATGGCTCCAGGCACGTTGAAGCATGCAGGCGTCCATAGGAAGCAATGCAGGAGACGTCACAAGGAAATGAAGGGAGGGCTTGCAAAGCAGCAGAAAGACGGTAAGCGCGCACGTGGCATTTGTGTGCGCTCGAGGAAATATTTAAAGCAAAACAGTGGCGGTTCAACTGCCGTAGGAAAGCGCACCAAGGAGACAATGTAGAAATTGAAAATAACAAAAGTACTCACTACCAATGTCTCAAACCCACGTAAATAAATGCTGGATGACTGCAAAAACCGATGAGTAGATACAAGGATCTCCTTCACCTTTAAAAGCTGTAGAAGTTGTTGAAATGCACAGCGAAGGCAGTAAAACACAGCAGATAAAGTAGGTGACGCTCTTCTGTAGTGATAAAGTAGGTGACGCTCTTCTCTAGTGGCAATTAAAATACACGGGCAGTCTCTGTAGATGAAGCACTCACTGTCAGTCACTGTTTAAAACACTTTACGTACTGCTTGTCTCCGGTTGCTCAAAGGAAATACAAGGCTGAAGGCAGGAACAGGAACACAGCTGTCAGCACGGTAGCAGGAAAAGTAGAAGTGCAGAAACTAGCACACAGCTGAAATCACACAGCAAACTTGAAGGAGCAGGAACTGGCACGTTTGGGAAGAGGGCGACCGATGGAGAGGTCACTGGTGGGGCTCATGGGTGCCAGTATGCTTTAAATATATGTATCAGGTAATTTTAAAATGTTCTTTGCCTTGTCTTAAAGTTCAAAGGTTGTAGTTTCAAAGGATTCTTGTAGTTGCCTTGTGGTTTCTTCAGAATTTAAAATTTGTAATCCATCAGGTACACGTAGATTTTCCAGCTCGTCGCCAAATGTGGTGATAGTAAATAAGTCCATGTAGCCGAGGTGTATATAGATGATGAAGGTTTATTGTAGATCATAAGGTAATTCTGTAGATTATAATTCGAGCCCCACCAGGAGCAGCTCCCTTACTCCCAACTGACATTCATCCACCAGGCATCCCCAACATTCCATTACCTCACATGCACCAGCATTCCACAACACATCCACTCTGGCTGAGCAGCAAGGCAGGGAAGTAGGAAAGATGCATGACACTGAATACTAGATACCACAACTTCCTTGTCTGATCTTTGTTCGCAGACCCACCACCGGGGTTGGTATTGCTGGGGTATCTATTCTAAGGTAAGGAATCTGTCACTAACGTGTCTCTTTCAGATGCAGAAGTTACTAACTTGTGTAACGATATATCTGTAAGAGACAGTAGTTAGTGACAGATTCCTACCGCCCACCCATCCTCCCCGTTCTGCGAACTGATTTCTAG
Source organism: Calotriton arnoldi (assembly GCA_963921515.1). Classification (NCBI taxonomy): domain Eukaryota; kingdom Metazoa; phylum Chordata; class Amphibia; order Caudata; family Salamandridae; genus Calotriton; species Calotriton arnoldi. Next base: position 3,376,694 of record CAWUFW010000363.1, read on the forward strand.
GGTTAAGGACATCCCTTTCAGGGCCCTAGTATTTTTCAGACACCTATGTCAGCTTCTTGCATGGCTCTGCGTTCCTGGCGCGGAAAGGCGTGTACAGAACTGACGTCAGCGCGCAGGGGCGGCGTCTAAGTACTGCCCGCGACGTCATCCCGGCGATCACGACGACGGACGCGGAGCCGCACGACGCCGCCTACCGACGCGCAAGGGTACTGCTACGCAAAACTTTCTGGATCCAGCCTGACGCCTGGGGATATTCTAAGGTAAGGAATCTGTCACTAACTACTGTCTCTTACAGATATATCGTTACACAAGTTAGTAACTTGTGCGTCAGGGTATATGTTCAGGTATGGAGGCTTGGATGACGAGGCCTAAAGCTCACTGACCCTCTGGGCAGATGTTACTGCCACCAGGAAGGCCGTCTTAATGGTAAGGAGCCTGAGAGGACAGATGTGCAAGTGCTCAAAGGAAGCGCACATCAGGAACGTCAGGACGAGATTACGGTACCACTGAGGCATGATAAAGGGAGAGGGAGGAAACATGTTGCAAACTTTTCAAGAACCTATGTACAATAGGGGATTTGAAGAGGGATGGCTGGTCAGGCAACCACAGAAATCCTAAGATAGCAGAAAGATAACCCTTTAAGGTACCCAAAGTAGAGCCCTGCTGGGCAGAGAAAAGAATAAAGAGAAGAACTTGAGAAAGGGAAGCAGAAAGGGGGTCAACCGGCTTTTCTGCACCCCATGCCACAAACTTGCCCCAATGGCAGGTATATACAGTTTTGGTGGAGGGACGCCTGGCTGCCAGAATAACATCAGACTTTGGGCAGTAGGTCAAAGGCTGCTAAATGTTGCCACTCAATCTCCACGCAAGGAGGAAGCATGTTGACCGGTTTGGGTGGAGAACCCTTCACTGCTGCTGTGACAGAAGTTCCTTCTGAAGGGCAGCCTGATTGGAGGACCGATGGCCATGCTCAACAGCTCGGAATACCAAACTGAGGCCAGTCCGGAGCCATAGGAGCTTGGTCGTTCCTGATCTTATTGAGAACTCTTGGCAGTAGTGGTATGGGTGGGAAGAAGTACAGGAGGCCTGGGCTCCACTTGAGATGAAAAGTGTCTCCGAGCGAGAGCCGCCTTGGAAACTCCAGCGCGCACAACTGCTGACATTGCACGTTTTCGGAGGTAGCAAACAGATCTAATCAAGGGTCACCCCACTGCGGAAAGAGACCTTGCACCAGCTCTGGATGGAGACTCCATTCGTGATCATCTAGGCTTCGTCGGCAGAGTTAGTCATCCCTGGCTTTCAGAGAGCCCGCCAGGTGTTGAGCCACCGTGGAAATGACAGGATGTTCCAGCCATGTCCAGAGGCACGGGCCTCTTGACAAAGGGCCCACGACCTCACCCCTCCTTGTTGCAATACCACATGACGATGGTATTGTCCGAACACCTGAATGAGCCTTCCCTTGATGGAGGGTAGGCTATCTGAAAGAAACAGTTAGTTATAGATTCCTTACCTTAGAATTACCCCCAGGCGTCAGACTGGATCCGGAAAGTTTTTTCATCAGCAGTACCTCTGCGCGTCGGTGGGTGGCGTTGGTCGGCTCCGCGTCCGTCGTTGGCGTCGTGGTCGCCGGGATGACGTCGCGGTAGCTACTTAGACGCCGCCCTCGCGCGCTGACGTCGGTTCTTTCTTTTTCTGCGCCAGCCAGCGAAGATCCTGAGAGAGCGGTACCTCCAGTCATTTTTTGACTGAACTTTTGAGCGACTTTTGTCTACGGCTTTTTGAGTCTAACCGACTCCTAGTGCACGTAGGGATGCCCGACTTCAAGGCCTGCGGTTCCTGTTCCCACATGATGTCAGTAACGGATCTGCGCCGCGTGTGCCTCTTTTTTGCCTGGAGCGCGACCACGACCCCAAGTCGTGCTCCGACTGCCGGACCATGGCTCCGAAGTCTTTGCGGGAGCGGTTCCGAAAGCTTCTTGAGCGCCGACAGTCGGCTCGGTGCCGTTCGAGGTCCCGGTCGCGAGGGAGGTCAAGGGACCGGTCGCGGAGCCATCACCACTCGTCATCCAAGTCTTCGCACTCGGGGTCAGGTAAGTCGAAGCACAAGAAGAAGCCGAAGAAGCATTGTCGCTCTTCAACTTCTCCCCCGTCCGTCGGCCGACGCATGCGGGCGGTGCCACTTCCGCGGCTCCGCTTGCGGAGCCTGAAGGGTCGACTCCGAGCTTCCCTCCCTTTCAGGGACCCGGAGCGACCCCTGCCCAGCTTCGTCAGTTTTACGAAGCCATGCATGCCATCTTTGGGCAACTCGACTCTGCTGGCGCGCCTTCGGGCCCCACGGACTCGGTTGGGGGCCCTAGGCCTTCCCTGCCAGCGGCTCCGGCCCCGGGGCCGCAGGTCCCCCTTGGATCCAGGCCTGGATCCGGATCGGCACCGGTCAACCTTGTGACTCTGGCGCCGACTCCACCGGCACCGCGTCCGCTGCCGACGCCGGCTGGACCTCCAGCCGGCCTCGACCCCGGCTCCCACCTCCATGTGGATATGGAGCCTGACCGGCGTCAGCCAACACCGGACCCGACACCGATGGGTACTCTTCTGCCTGCATTCCACCCTGGCCATTTTCAGCCAGTTTGGCAGCCAGAGGAGGATGAGGAAGACTGGGAGGGGTCTGAGGACCCTCTCACTGCTCAGTTGGAATACGAGCAGGACTGGAGAGAGGACCTGGGGGATGCCAGTGGTCTGGACACTTCACCAGACCGTGGCATGTTGTCTCCTCCTACCGTGGCTACGGAGCAGGGAGCGTCTTAAACAGTGGTGTTGCGTAGGGCAGCCGAGGCCCTAAACCTCGAGCTACCTCCTGTGGCAGTCAGGACTAACCTCCTGACAGAGGTGCTTCAACCGGCAGTGAGCTCTTGGGAGCCCCTGCTGCCATTTAATGAGGCCCTTACGGACATCCTTTTGGGCACCTGGCCCAGGCCCACCACAGGGGCTCCTGTGGCTAGGATGGTTGCCCGACGCCACCGCCCGGCTCCGAGAGCTTGGTGGTCCAAGCCTCAGCGTCCCAAAGCGCATTCCCTACCGCACCACCGGACAGGGAGTCTGCTGGATCAGCTTGGGAAGAAGTTGTTTTCTTCCTCCAGCTTAGGGCTGCGGTCGGTGAACACCGCATGCCTCTTGGGCCGTTATTCCCACTCTGTGTGGGATACGGTTGCGCAAGTGCTGCCTCAGTGTCCAGAGGAGGCCCGGACCGTGCTCTCCCGTGCTGTTGCCGAGGGGAGAGACGCAGCAAAGTTCGCCATTCGTTGTGGACTGGACACTGCCGACTCACTGGGTAGGACCATTTCAACGTCGGTGGCGCTTCGCCGTCACGCCTGATTGAGGACGACTGGCTTTTCTGGGGATGTCCAGAACACCTTGATGGACATGCCTTTTGATGGCCGTCGCCTGTTCAGCGACAAGGCAGACAGTGCGCTAGAGCGCTTCAAGGACTCTCGTGCTACGGCCAAGTCCTTGCGCCTCCACCATGCGCCCTGCACGGTCTGCTTTTCGCCCCTTTCGTGGCCACGGAAGGGGTGCCCCACCACGTTCCTTTCAGAGCCACAGGCCTGCGCAAGCTGTTTCACCTCAGCACAGCCGAGGACGTGGGAACCTCCGCTGTGGTTCTAGGGGCCAGCGAGCGGGCCAGTCCACCAAGACCCCCTCTGCAGCAGCAGCTCCAAACCCTCCTAGTCCGACCTTTCAGGGACATCAAACGCCAGTGGGCAGCAGGATACGCCATCACCTCCCCCACTGGCGCACCATCACGTCGGACAGGTGGGTTTTGCATATAGTCCGAAGGGGCTACTCCCTCCCCTTCGAGACTACCCATCCCTCCATGCCACCCAAGTACCATTGCATGTCGGAGGATCATCTGACCCTTCTCCAACAGGAAGTTACAGCTCTCTTGGCCAAGGGAGCCATCGAGCCCCAGATGTAGGTCGTGGTTGTTATTCCCACTACTTTCTGGTACCCAAGAAGGACAAGGGCCTGCATCCTATCTTGGATCTCCGGGTCGTCAACCTCTTCCTTCGGAAGGAGAAGTTCAAAATGTTGACCCTGGCTCAGGTCTTGTCTGCCCTCGACCCTGGAGACTGGATGGTAGCGTTGGACTTGCAGGACGTTTATTTCCACATCCCCGTCCTGCCGGCCCACCGGCGTTACCTGCTGTTCACGGTAGGCCACAAGCACTTTCAGTTTACCGTGCTCCCCTTTGGCCTTACCGGCGCCCCTCGGGTGTTCACGAAAGTGATGGCGGTGGTCGCAGGTCATCTGCGCAGATCAGGGGTTCCAGTCTTCCCCTATCTCGACGACTGGTTGTTGAAGGCGGGCTAGCCCCAGGCAGTCGTCTCCAGACTACGGCCGACCTCCTGCATTCGCTGGGGTTTTCCATCAACGTGCCGAAGTCACACCTGACCCCCTCTCAGAAGCTCCTCTTCATCGGAGCGGTTCTGGACACGGTGCAGTTTCGGGTTTATCCTCCCGAACAGCGAGTCCGGGATATTCAGGCTATGATTCCGATCTTTCGGCCTCTATCTCGGGTTTTGGGCAGGATGACCCTGAGGCTGCTGGGTCTCATGGCCTCCTGCATCCTGCTGGTCGATCATGCCAGGTGGCGTATGCGGGCTCTGCAGTGGGGCCTGAAGTTCCAGTGGGCGCAGCATCAGGGGAATCTGTCCGATTGTGTCCAGCTCTCGGAGGGCACTGCACGCCAATTGCAGTGGTGGCTCATGAACCAGGATTGGGTCAATGGCAGATCCCTCTCCCTTCCCCAACCAGAACACACAGTGGTGACAGACGCGTCCCTTCTGGGATGGGGCGGCCACATGGGAGAGGCGGAGATCAGAGGCCTCTGGTCTCCGGCGGAGTCCGGGCACCACATCAACCTTCTGGAGCTGCGTGCGATCCGGCTTGCACTGAAAGCATTCCTTCCCTCTGTCCGGGGAAGAGTAGTGCAGGTGTTCACGGACAACACCACCACCATGTGGTACTGCAACAAACAAGGCAGGGTGGGGTCGTGGACCCTATGTGAAGAGGCCCTCCGCCTCTGGACATGGCTGGAACATCAGGGCATATCCCTGGTGGTTCAACACCTGGCAGGTTCCCTGAACGCTAGGGCGGACGAACTCAGCCGCAGGTGCATGATGGATCACGAATGGCGTCTTCACTCGGAGGTGATGCAAGGTCTCTTTTAACAGTGGGAAAAGCCTTGGTTAGATCTATTCGCCACCGAAGAGAACGCGCTATGTCAGCAATTCTGCACGTTGGAATTTCCAAGGCGGCACTCGCTAGGCGACGCTTTTCGTCGCGAGTGGAGTTGCTGTCTGTTGTACACCTTTCCGCCTATACCACTTCTGCCCAGAGTGCTGAAGAAGATCAAGCGCGACCGGGCCCAAGTCATTCTTGTGGCCCCGGATTGGGCACGGAGAGTCTGGTATCCCGAGCTGCTCAACATGGCCATCGATCCTCCGGTCCGACTGCCTCTTCGGGAGGATCTTCTGTCGCAGCAGCAGGGGACGGTTCTCCACCCGAACCTGTCCAGCCTCCACCTCCTTGCGCGGAGATTGAGTGGTGGCAGTTGACATCATTCAACTTGCCTCCCGAAGTTTGTGAAGTAATCTTGGCAGCCAGGCGTCCCTCCACTAAGACGGTATACGCCTGCCGATGGAACAAATTTGTGGCATGGTGCACAGCAAAGGCTGTAGATCCCCTTTCTGCCCCCCGTTCCGTGGTCCTCTTGTTCCTCCTTTCTTTGGCCCAGCAGGGCTCTGCTCTGGGCACTATCAAGGGCTATCATTCGGCCATTTCTGCCTTTCTTCGGCGTCCTGATCAGCCTTCTCTCTTCAAGTCTCCAGTTGTTAATCGTTTCTTAAAAGGCATAACTCATCTTTTTCCTCCTATCCCCTTCGTTATGCCTCAGTGGGACTTGAATCTGGTCTTGACCTATTTGATGTGCGCTCCCTTTGAGCCGCTTCACAACTGTCCCTTAAGACTTTTAACTCTTAAGACTGCATTCCTGGTGGCCATCACATCTGCCAGAAGAGTGAGTGAGCTCCAGGCTCTTTCATCCAAACCTCCTTTTCTGGCTGTACATCCGGACAAGGTTGTCCTTAGGACTTGTCCATCCTTTCTTCCCAAGGTGGTCACCTCCTTTCACATCTGGCAAACCATCACTTTGCCCACCTTCTTTCCGCCTCTGCATCCTTCCAAAGAGGAAGAGAGGCTCCACCGTCTGGACCCAAAACGTGCGCTTTCTTTCTATCTGGATCGCACAAAACAGTTCCGGGTGGATGACCAACTCTTTGTTGGCTACGTGGGCGCCAAGAAAGGTCAGGCCGTACACAAGCGGACCATTTCTAGATGGGTCTTTTTGTGTATTAAAGCCTGCAATTCTCTAGCTAAAAAGGAGCCTCCAGTGGGGCTACGTGCCCATTCCACCAGGGCGACGGCAGCCACTACTGCTTTGGGACGAGGAGTTCCTCTACATGACATCTGTCAGGCAGCTACATGGGCATCGCTGCACACGTTTATGAAACACTATTGCCTGGACAGCCAAGTCCGGAGAGACCGCTTCTTTGGCTGTTCTGTTCTCCAGGACTTTCTTGTGTGATCTTGGTTCGCAGACCCACCTCCGGGGTTGGTATTGCTGGGGTATCTATTCTAAGGTAAGGAATCTATAACTAACTGTTTCTTTCAGATGAACAAGTTACTTACCTTCGGTAATGATATATCTGTAAGAAACATAGGTTAGTTATAGATTCCTTACCGCCCCACCCATCCTCCCCGTTCTGCGAACTTATTTCTAGGGTTAAGGACATCCTTTCAGGGCCCTAGTTTTGTGCACCAGTGGTCAGTGTCTTGCATGGCTCTGCGTTTCTGGCGCGTAAAGTCCTGTACAGAACTGACGTCAGCGCGTGAGGGTGGCGTCTAAGTAGCTACCGCGACATCATCCCGGCGACCACGACGCCAACGTCTGACGCGCAGAGGTACTGCTGACGAAAAAACTTTCCGGATCCAGTCTGACGCCTGGGGGTAATTCTAAGGTAAGGAATCTATAACTAACCTATGTTTCTTACAGATATATCGTTACCGAAGGTAAGTAACTTGTTCTTTAATGCCAGCCGGGAACTCTCAAAATTCCAGGAGGTTGATGTAGAGTCCGAATTCAGCCAGAGACCAGAGGCCTCTGATCGCCACCTCTCCCAGATGGCTGCCCCATCCCAGGAGTGACGCATCTGTCACTACTGTCAGATCTGGTTGAGGACGGGAAAGGGGTCTGCTGCTGACCCAATCGCAGTTCGATGACCACTACTGCAGATCTTGTGCAGTTGCCTCCAAGATCTGTTCCATGCCGAGAGATTTTCCTGATGATGCTCCCACTGGAACTTCATGTCCCACTTCAGAGCCTGTATATGCCAGCAGGCATGTGTCCCAAGCAGGTGGCCATGAGGCCCAGCAGCCTAGTCGGTCTCACTGAAACCCAGGTTAGAGGCTGAAACACAGTTCTAATAGCTCAACTATCCCGGACTCTCCGTTTGGGAGGATAGGCCCGTAACTACACCATGTCCAGAACAGCTCTGAATAAGTGGAGCGTTTGAGAGGGAGTTGGGTGTGACTTCGGCACGTTGATAGTGAACCTCAGCAAATGCAGGAGGTCTGCTGTAGTCTGGAGAGGAGATGCGACAGCCTGTCGTCGTTGAGATAGGGGAAGTCCCCTGATCTCTGCAGATGAGCTGCCACCACCGCCATCATCTTGGTGAACACCTGAGGAGCTCTTGTAAGCCCAAAGGAGCAGGGAGCACAGCGAATTGAAAGTGCTTGTGGCCCACTGTGACCCGCAGGGAACTCCTGTGGGCAGGCAGGACAGGAATGTGGAAATATGCGTCCTACAAGTCCAATGCTACCATCCAGTTTCTGTGGTCTAGGGTAGACAAGATTTGAGCGAGTGTGAGCATTTTGAACTTCTTCTTTCTGAGGAAGAAATTGAGAGGGCGCAGGTCTAGGATAGGACAAAGGTCTCCATCCTTCTTGGGCACCAGAAAGTAGCGGGAATAGCAACTGCGACCTACTTCTGGCATCAGCACCCTCTCTATGGCTCCCTTGGCCAAGAAAACTGCCTCTTCCCAGTGGAGCAAAGATAGATAGTACTCCGTCAACCTGTCGCAAGCAGGTGGTATGGGTGATGGGATAGTCTTGAAGGGGAGGGAGTAGCCCCTCTAGACAATTTGTATAACCCATTGGTCCGATGTGATAGACCGCCAGTGGTGCAGGTGATGGCGGATCCTGCGCCCACTGAGTGCCCATGATAAGGTGGCAGACTATAAGGGATTGGAGGCTGCGGCTTCCTGGAGGGTTGTGGACTAGCCCACCACTGGATGCCCGACCCACATGGTCTGTGGGTACTGTGTCCTCGGCCACACAGAGGCTGTGAAGCTTGCACACCATGGTAGCTGGGCGGGCACAGACGTGGCTGGAAGCCCCTTCCGTGGCCATGAAAGGAACGGAAGGCGGATTCGAGGTGGTGATGGGCAATGGAAAGGCTCAAGGACCTGGCCATAACCCTGCTGTCCTTAAAGCGCTCCAGCGCTGAATCCACCGGCTCTCCGAATAGACAGGAACCATCAAAGGGCATGTCCATAAGCAACGCTTGGACATCCCCAGAATTTTAGCATTGATAATTTTTTGCAAAAATGTACAGATATTTAATGAGTTCCCTATATACACAGCTTCAAAACCAAAAAAAAAACAAAGTAAAACCGCCACATCCTCACAATTTGAGTCAATCATACCCACTCATACTGAGAAAATCACACACACTAAACATTAAACACATTATTTAAAATCACACGCATGTTCCAGTGTAATCTCTATTAGCCAATATCCTATTGGCTTCAATGGACATAAATATACATGTATAACAATTTTTTTCCTTTTTTATTTAAGACAATGCATGTGTCTATTGACAATGAAAATAATAATCATAGAAATTAGACTGAGCAAAAAAGCAACAAGAAAAATTAGAGAAAAATTGCTCCTCTGTAACATGCGTGTGATTTTTGAATAATGTTTTTAATATTTAGTGTATATGATTTTCTCAGTGCGAGTGCGTATGATTGTCTCGAATTGTGAGTATGTGGCTGTTTTTCTTTGTTTTTTTGGGGGGTTTTGATGCTGTGTATTTCGGGAGCTCATTAAATATCGGTATATTTTAGCGGAAATTGATCAATGGTAAAATTTATATGAACATATATTGAGAGAATAAAATGGTCTGACTTATGGCTTAAAATAGTTAAAGAATAATTCTTGTTTCATCTTTTTGGGAGAAGCTGTTGTTTGCTTCACTGTGATTGTTCTTTACCATGGGTTGCTTCTCCCTATTCATTTTTCAGGAGCCCTCTTTTGTCCTCACTTTATTCCCAGCGACAATCGGAGCAGGCCTTCAGATCATGGTAGCGCTCGAGACACCAAAGGCATACAAGGTGCGGGTCTGTCACTGACATCGAGCAGTGACAGGTGCCGCAGGGCTTGAAGCTGGCCTTCTGAGAGTACACCTAGCCACACCAGGAGGGAAACCTCAAAAAGACAAGCCAAAAAGTTGAAAAAGATAGTCAAAAATTGACTAAAGGGTAGCTCTCTCCAGATCTGCACTGACTGGCGTGGAAGGAAAAGAACTCACGTCAGTGCTGGGTTGACGCCTATATAGGCACCGTGCATGTCACATCCAGCACCGATGACGCCACGTGGAGCCGATCAACCCCACCTACCAGCGCACAGGGGTACGGCTCACAAAAATATTCCAGATTCAGTCTGATGCCTGGTGATAATTCTAAGGTAAGGAATCTGCGGCTAGAGTCTCTACCAGATAAGGTGTTACCGAAGGTAAGGAACTGTTCCACCATGTACATTGAGAAGCAAATGTTCACCTCTACCATTAATAGCCCGACCCTTCTCTTCTTTTCTAAGGCTTCCAAATTTGTATCATGGTGTGGTATAAGCAAATTTTTTAATATTAAAGGTGGAGACATAAAACGGTCAATAAATGTAGCAAACAGATACATGTATTGTTCGCCTAAACCATATTCTACTATTAATTACCCTTTGGAACACTGTTTAGTTGTGAAACATGCTACAACTGGAACAAGATTTTATTATGTCACACTTCTGCATGATTTGTCATGCAAAAAAATGTTTTTGTGCATAACTCTGTTAAACTCCCAGATGCTGGTTGTTCTAATAATTAAATTTGGTTTGAGTAATTTATGCAAATACTGGTTTTTGATGGTTGCCACTGAGGCATCGCTTACAAACCCTGAAAAGAATTTGTATTGGTGTATCAGCAGTGCCCCAACATAGTACTCCTTCAATACCTCTCCAACTACTTCTGCCGCAGATGCTCTCCTGTCAAGAGTCTGCACCATGGAATTACTTCAAATAGGGAGGTAGACCAGGGCATGACTGATCCAAGAGGTGTCTTTGCTGGAACATATCTTCCCTCTTGGTAAGGTATACCTTGCAATACCAAGAGTGAAACTGGAAGTTATGAACAAGCTATCTCATGGCCTATAGCCCCAGAAACAAATATAGTAGCATACTGGTAAAATCTACAATAATTAGGATCCTTGTTCGCACATCAAAATTCAATTTGATTCATATTCTTGCTCAATCCCAAAGGTGTTTAGAGTTAACCTCTGTGGTCAGACTGGTGCGTCACTTCTCAGTGAAGGAAACCAAGAATCTAAGGGTACAGATTGTACATTAAGTGCTGTTGAAATTACTTGTTGATAAATCCAAAATAAGTAAAAACAAACAAGTATTCGACATCTTCAGGGAGCATTTCCAAACTTTTGTTTTTACTTATTATAATGATGAATATTCTTCTCAATTACAACTTTATATTACTATAAATCTTCAAGTCTCCTTTCAATTGGGGTCATTTATATATAGTTTGGTGAAAAAAATGTATCCAGTTCTATGCATTGTGAGCAGTAGGTGCTGTTCATCAAGAAATATTTTGCCAAACTTCATACATTGAATCTATCAATGTAAAATAAACTGTTAAAAGAACTAATATTTGTATACCTTGAATACATACAATACACTCTTATAATACACTCTAAAACCCCTAGATTATTCTCAATGTCTATGCTTCATGGACTGGGAATATCTGACCCCAAAGCCATCTTCTTTCAAGAAACGAAGGTTTGTGTGTCCCAACAAAAATTCTGATACCAGTATGGATAGAGGCAGTGACCCTGCAAAGGGAAGACTCCCACAAGGAAATACCTTAAAATCCTTGTGGAGTTCCACCAGATCTATATTATGAGACCACAGCTTTTGTATCTGAAATGGAAGCCATTCATGACTGTATGGTTGTTTTTGCTGCACCACTCGAACCATATCATAAGCTTTCATCCACATGCACATGTTGAAAAATGGTTCCTCTCTGCCAGTTGGTGAGCTAGGGGATCTTCAAATTCTCAGGTTTTCCGTCTTGTATTCCACATTGCAAAGTGGTTCAATGTGAGAGTAGCTGGTCTGAGCAGATAACTAGACAGCCAATTAGTGGAAACTCAACCAAGATGTCCTGAACTCCATAGTTTACTCGATTCACCCAGAAATGGGCTTCTTCATGAGCAATTTGGAAATAAAAGAAATGAGCTTTGCCTCATAGATGAGCAAGGCCCTTGCTTGCAGGTTAATGTTATGGTTGCAGCAACACTTTCTACATCTTTGGTTCTGCTCCTCTCAATCATAATGTTATTCAGATGTTCAGGGACAGCACAGGTGCTCTCTAATGCTTTTAGATCTGGTCTGACACCAACAGACCTGCTTCTCGAAGCCCTTGGCAAGGCCACCTGAGTCCACTTAGCCAAGACTTCATGCTGAAAAGGAATAGAAGAGGATTCAACTCTCATTACAGTTGTTCGGCTTGAGCACGTTTCTGGAGTAGTTGACCTTTACTGGTATAGGATTCTTCTGCGATGTCATAACTGGAAGAATTTCCAAACCGCATCCTTCTCCAGATACCTAGTGGCTTCAGGTTTTCAGATCGTATATCTAAGACAACTACAAGTTCCGTCAGAAAGGCCAAGGATCCCTCATTTGTATGCATTTCATTATTAATGTCCGTTTTATCAAACTTGTATTGAATCAAGGTAGGCCTCAGGATCTTCCCCTTCTTTTTCTAAAAGTTTTGACTGAACTACATTTGCGTATTGGTATAACCTCACAGCTGTACGGCGAAAGTATTTAATAAAAAAGGTTCTAATTTTTGCTGCAACTAGAACAGGAAACAGCTTTGACATCTATAGACAGTGTTGATGTTGGTTAGTCAACCTTCAAGGATACTATTGTACAATGAGTGATCCCTTGTATCCAACATTACTTCTCTGTATGCATCATTTCCTCGAAATCTGTGCACATTCTTCCATTGCTGAGGTGCCTTCCAGGCATTAACAGGGTCTCTCTCTCTCAAACACAGTCTCAAATAGTGTGCCCTTAATGCAAAAGTTGAAGACAATGTCTTGGAAATGTATTTCTTTAGATATTGGCTGTCTGATGTTGCTGTCTGATGTTTTTTTTTTTTTATATTCTGTTGTTCCATTGCTGAAGTGCCTTCCAGGCATTAACAGGGTCTCTCTCTCAAACACAGTCTCAAATAGTGTGCCCTTAATGCAAAAGTTGAAGACAATGTCTTGGAAATGTATTTCTTTAGACATTGGCTGTCTGATGGTGCTTTTTTATATTCTGTTACCCTTGTTAAGGACTCTACCCATTATTTGGGAATAGGAAAGAGTTTGAGTGTAACAGCAGGTGCAATCATGTTCCCAGTACCCTCACACCCTCTCTGACCTTAGATTTATCTTGAGGGAACTGGGGAGAATTTATACATGTGCTGAGACAGAAGGAAAAGGGAACATGATGCCTTACCATATGTGCACTCCTGTATGCATGGTACCTACCACACACAGCCTTGAAGGACACCTTTGAGGACCAGATTCAAGTCCTACCACGTGGTAGTAGCTTATTGGCTGGGAATAGGAAGTTGCCTTGGGCAAGCCATAAAGATAACTTCATCCTTTTTAGGACATAACTCACGCCTATCTTTTCCATTGTTCCTTTACATTTGAACTGGTTGTCATAACAAGTTCAAAACACAAACTTTGACTTTAATTTATCCATGGCAATTTTGTTTTTGCAGTGCTAACATTGGAGGCCACGAATGACACATAACATTGCAAACGAGTATGCATTAAAATAGAGGAGGTTTTTTTGCATGGAATTTGTTTTCACATATTGATGCAGTGTTTCCTTTGTATACAGCCCATAATTGAGGCATTCAGTCTAATTGATTCTGCTCTTGTCTTTAGGAATATTAGGAATGGTCCAGACTTAACGTGCTGGCAAAGTACAAATATGGTACGTCTATCTATTGAATGATGTTGCTGAAACTCAGTGGAAAACTTACAAACATCCACCAAAATTTCTGACAGGTGGTCCTGCTGGTGATTTTGCTCAAGATCTGACAGTGGCAAGGGATACATGAAAATAGCTCCATAAGCACAAGTATCCACTAATTGGGGGTGCATCTAGGCATTCCCCAAACAAATACAAATTAACAAACTAGAGGAGAAGAAACCTACCAAGATGAAAATTGAGAAATAGGGCAGTAGTTTGTGAATTGGAAGGAAGGGCATAAAACCCATGTACATAGTATCGAGCATGTCAGAGGCCTCCATCTCAGTGATTCCCAAGCCCCATAAGGACCCCTAAACTATGCAACTCCTATCGCCCAATTTCATTACTCAACATAAATGCCAAAATCTTTGCCGGTGTTCTAGCGGCCCGGCTAAACCCGCTAATGGTGGGGCTGATTGACCCAGATCAGGCTGGGTTCATCCCCACCCGACAAGGAGGGGATAATACAAAACGACTCCTACACCTCATGGATAGCATTCATAGGTCCCGTAAAGAGGCCATCTTCCTGTCCATAGACGCGGAGAAAGCGTTCGACAGGGTGCGATGGAATTATTTATTTGATACATTGCGAAGCTTTGGGTTCGGGGCGCGCTTTATTCAATGGGTTCAGTGCATATACCACTCTCCCCGGGCCTTTGTTAGAGTAAACGGGGTTTCTTCGGCCACCTTCCCGATCGAGAGGGGCACGAGGCAGGGATATCCGCTCTCGCCCCTCCTTTTCGCCCTATATATGGAACCCTTTGCCCAACGGATCCGTGATCATCCCAGCATTCATGGCCTCAAATTTGGAGGAGACATCCACAAAATAAGCCTCTACGCGGACGATGTAATTTTGTCTCTCGCTGATCCATTGGCGTCCCTGCCCGAGCTGGTGAATGAACTGGAGTAGTTTGGAAGGATATCAGGGTTTAAGGTAAATTTTAGCAAGTCCCAGGTTCTTAATTTATCCTCTCCACAAGCGCATGTCGATCTACTAAAAGAACGGTTTCCGCAGCAGTGGACCTCCGACCCGATAACCTACCTGGGTATTCTCCTAGCCCCTACGCTAACGCATACGCTGGAACTGAACTACTCGACGCTGGTAGCGCAGACCTCAAAGGCTCTAGACGGGTGGTCTAGACTTAAATTGGCCTGGTTCAGGCGCATAGCAGCGGTAAAGATGACGATCCTGCCGCAGATTCTGTATCTATTTCAGACCCTTCCCCTGGTACCCCCTCCGAAAGCATTACGCTCCCTGCAACTGGCCATAAATAAATTTGTTAGGGGAGGTAGAAAGGCGTGCCTGCCAATATCCCAGCTGACACGACCTAAGAGCGAGGGAGGTGTGAATCTCCTGCTGATCCATAGATACCTCCAAGCCTCCCATCTCCGCTATGTCTTAGAATGGAATCGCCCTTTATCCGAAAAACACTGGACCTTCATGGACCAGGCAGTAGCAAGAGCAAACATCTGGAGGGAATTATGGCTGCCGCGTAGGAAGAGGGCGTGGGGCCTATATTCCTCGCCGGTCACAGCGGCTGGGCTTAAAATCTGGGACGCTGTGGCGACCAAGAGAGTGCTTACTACATTCCCCTCCCCAATGACCCCGATGGTGGATAACCCAGACTTCCCTCCAGGCTGCAAATCCGAGGTCGCCCATCGCTGGAGAGAGGCTGGCTGTAAACGCCTGGGCTCCCTATTTGATGAGAAGGGCATCCTTTCATTCGCCCAGGTGTGCCAGGCTTACAATCTGCCCGACACAGACGGGTTCTACTACCTGCAGCTACGACATTGGGCAACCTCGGTGGCCTATTTGCCGCAGTTCTCTCGCCGACTTACTCCTTTCGAGCTGTGGCTAGTGTGCAAGTCAGATGACAAACACATAATCGCGGAGCTTTATGCTTTGCTCGCAGCGGGCCAGGGCGGGAAGCGCACGAAGGGTCAGCTCCGCTGGGAGGAGGAACTAGGGAGGGCCCTTTCAGATTAGGAGTGGGCGAACATTTATTATAGGGCACACCACACTACCTATAATAATGCTGGCACTGAATCTGCGTTTAAAGTCTCATCCTATTGGTAGCTTACACCGGCACGTATCCACCGATGGGACAAAAACCACACAGAGGAATGCTGGCGGGGTTGTGGATTGGCCGGTTCACTGGTGCACCTACTCTGGCACTGTCCGAGGCTAGAGCGGTTTAGGGAGAAGGTGTTGAATGACATAGACGCTGCCTTTGAGAATGAGATTCCCCGCTTCCCGGCCTATACACTACTGGGGCTTTCGAATGCAATTACGTTTCCTTTGCGCTCTCTGAGGGGTAGGCAAATGGCGTTGGCATTATTAGCAGCGCGGCAAGCGATTCTAGCGAACTGGGGCACTTCCACGGTACCAGACCACAAGGTGTGGCTACATAGACTCTGGTCGATCCTGGCCATGGAATGCCTTACGCTAGTACAAGACCACAAAGGCGAAACTTATGCAGAACTCTAGGCTCCTTTCATATCTCTTTTATCTAAAGAATTTAGAGAAGTTACGTGCCCTAAGTTACTACAAATTCTACATCTGATCCCGGTGGCACAGGACGAGGTATTACCCCGTACTTGGGATAGTGGGTCCTAGGGCGGGGGTGGGCCACTGGGGCTGAATGGCTCAGTGCGAGCCATTCAGGTGCCCTTTCTCTTCTTCTTTTCTCTGTTGGTTGGGGGTGGGTAGGGGGGGTTTCTCCTTTTTGTTGTTCTATTTTCTATGTTCCTACAGGGATGCTTCTGCCCCCCCCCCTTTTTTTTCCCCTCCTTTTTGTTCTTGGGTAACTAAATAGACCTCGACGATCCAGGCATCGCTGCCGGCCTCCGGGTTGTAGGCATTAAAGCTGTGTATATGTGTCTTATGCATTTATTCCAAGCTGCCGGCCAAGGTGGTTGTAGGCATTCAGCTATGTATTGTCGATTGTTGGTCTCACAAAGCGAATAAAAGATTTGTTCCATAAAACACTGCGGGTGTAACAGCATAAAAGAGCACCAAGCATTGCAGCACAGCAACCAATGAAAGCACATATCAGAGGGCAAAAAATCATTTAAAATTAGAAAGCCAAAATTTCAAACATGAAGTTAAATGCTTTCATAAAATAGCTACTTGGCTGTCTTTTCTAGTAGCATAGACCAAATATATCAAATCAAGCTAATACTGTGCATCAACAGTTACATTACCTCTTTGCAGTAAAACCTTGTCTCGTTACCTCTTAAAATTTCACACCATCCATAATCATTGATAAGTGTGTTCACAAGAGCCAGCTAAGGCATTTTGTAAAACTTCAGCAACATTTTGGTCCTAGTGATATTATCAAAAAGGGTATTTCAGAATTTTTGCCCCATTACTAAAATCTCCAGCCAAGCCTTCTAACAAACATAAAATTGACATATGTTATGTTATGTTATTTTAATCTTATGAGGCGCACAGCTACCCGAAGGTTTCCCAGCGCTGCCTGACAGGAACAGAAGGAAGGGACATAATCTATTGATTAAACAGCCAAGTTTTTAAACACTTACGAAAGTTCCCATAACCTGTTTCGTTCCTAAGTGACATGGGGAGGGAGGTCCACATAGGACCTAGACAAGAGAAGGACCGACTACCCATTCGCGACAGTCTGGTCCTAGGAACCGAAAATTTAGCCTGAGTGGAGGAATGAAGAAGGCGCGATGGTAAGTAAGGATGGACTAGAGCGTTCAGGTACTGAGGTGCCTTGCCAGATTTGATCTTGAACATATAACTCAGGGCTTTGAATTTAATGCGATTCTCAACCCTGAGCCAATGAAGGTCACGAAGAGAACCTAAGATGGAAGCCATTCTGGGAACCTGGCAAAGCAGTCTAGCAGCCGCATTCTGCACCACCTGTAATTTGCGCATCATATCCTAATTGGCTCCTAGATACAGGATGTTGCCGTAATCCAGTCTAGAAGTGACAAGAGCCTGGACCACGGTTCTTTGAGCCATTTAAGGATGGTGAAGCAGGTGGAGGCCACCTTCACTGCTTGTTGCTTCATTGCTGGCTGGTCATCAATAATAAAGCCTAAGTTGCGGACCTGATGCGTAGGTTGGGGAAGAGCACCCATTTCAGAAGGCCAGTGTTGAGGACCCCAAAGATCTTTATTATTCCCCAAAATTAACACTTCCGTCTTTTCGCCGTTGAGTTTAAGCAAGTTGGCTTGCATCCAACATGCAATTTTCCTCAATCCAGACTGAAGAGATGATGACTTATACGCCCTTTCAGCAGAAAGAGAGAAGATTATCTGGGTGTCATCCGCGTAAGAGAAAATGGACAACCCAGCATCTTCAGCAATAGCCGCCAAAGGCCTAACATTAAACAATAGAGGGCTGAGAATGGAGCCCTGCGGTACCCCAAAAGGTGATACATGGGTTTCAGAACTGGCCGTAGGAGAGGGAACCTGAAACGTGCGGTTTACCAAAAACTCAGCAAGCCAATTGAGTGCAGGGCCAACCACACCCACTGATTGTAAAGCTTTCAGTAACACGGTATGAGATACCGTGTCGAAAGCGGCACTCAGATCCAGTAATATGAGTGCCACAGTGTCTCCAGCATCCAAACGGTTTCGCAGCATTTTTGTAACTCCAAGAAGAGTAGTTTCTGTCGAAAAACCTGCTCTGAAACCGGGTTGTGAGGGATGCAGAAACTTTTGGGAATCAACAAAGTGAGTCAGTTGTAGATCAATAAGAAATCAGCCTCTAAAGTTCTTAGTCATGATGTATTGGTATTGCTTAATGTTATATACTTGGTGTTTAAGACCTTACCGATTAAGACTTGTCAATACTAGACCTACATTTTTAAGAGGTCCATGTCTGCAAAGGTCGGAAATGAAAATAAGTCTCACCCCCACATTATGAACTCTTAGCTTTCTTGCTGTTTAGTAAGCTGGTAGCTGGCTTAGCCTGCAGTGGCGTAACACATCTTCCAGTTAGTCAGTGCTCCAAATGTTGCTATTCTATTTTCTGAAGTTTATGCTGGATAAAAAGTTCTTTACAACAGAGTGGTCTGGGAATTCATGCTTTAAACTACATCTTTCCAAAGCCACAAGCTTTTGACTTTAGTTTTAATGGACATGCTGGCTCCTAAAACATGGATGTCCCAAATATTTGCAGCTGGTTCTTTAGTACATGTTTGGGGGCCATCAAATAATATTGCAGGAAGATTATGTTCGAGGCATGTGAGCTGCAGAGCTCACACTGTGCATTAGATCGCCATCTGGTGTTGGGCTCGGATGCTTGCACTTTGTTGTTGTCTTCGAAGAAGTCTTTGTAGTCATGTGATAGGTGACTCCTCCTTTGGACAATAGTGCGCATGGGCATCGACTCCATCCTCAGATTGTTTTTTTCCGCCATCGGGTTCGGATGCAACTTCGACCCTCCGGTTCGAAACTTCATTTTCAGCGTTTTTCACGACTTGATATCAACATCTCGACGTCCCTTCCTCGATCTCCTTTCCAGCCGTCGACGCGGGCCGTTGGGCTCATCGGCGCCCGTAAGGCCTACTGCCCATGGAAAGGACGCCCTTCCGGAAATGCCCCCAGTGTGGAGCAAAGTTCCCCCACAGTGACCACCACGAGGTCTGTAACCTGTGCCTCTCACCTGACCATAACGAGGCCACCTGTCCAGCCTGCGCTTCCTTCCGCTCCAAAAAGACCATTCGCGATCGTCGAGCCCGAAGGCACATCATGGCGCAACGGTCCGCTCCGGAACCCGTCAATATCTTCGATGAGGGTCCCGATGTTCCGGAGGAAGATTCCGAAGACCTCACTATCATCTCGGAGGCAGAGGACTCAGACGGTTCCATCACTCCAGGGCAACAAGTGAGTACTACCGCCCCTGCCCCAACCCCACCTGCAAAAACGAAGGCACCGGTCAACACTTCGCCTGTGGGCCCCAGTCGCGACCGTAAACGTGCTTCGGACGCCCCGCCTTCCGGCTCGGCGCCGAAGAAGAAAATAAAGCCTTTCGGCTCCTCGGCACCGACTAAACCACACGTGTCCGTTCCACAGGCACCTTCGGCGCCGAAACCGAAAGAACACCCGGCGCCGAAATCCGGTTCGGTCCCAAAATCCGCCTCCAAGCATGCGGATCACTCGGCACCGAAACCCAGGCTCCACGACACAGCTCCTAAACCGAAGCTGTTCGAGCCGATAGCTAAGCCGATAGCTAAGCCGAAGGACTCCCCTACGCCTTCTAAGACAAAAGAACATCCAAAAAAGCCATCACCGCGCTCGGAACCGAAAAAGTCGGCGCCGAAGCCAAATATTCAGGAGGAGGAACTGTTTCGACCGGATCCCATCGATCCTAATCAACAGAAAATACATATTAATCCTAACACTGGACATATATCCTCTGTGCCACGCCACAAGCCTGTCCCTCCAAACAAGGACTCTTCTACTTCCCCTATGCCTCCTTCTTCTCCTATACCTCTATCTAACACCCCTCCTCTCCACATCCCTGTTACACCGCCTCAGCCTGTAACTTCTCCACCACATGAATATCAGGACGACATGGGGTATGGTGATGACCCTGATAATCTACTTCTAGACCCAGATAACCCACCACAGGACGACTGGGGCTACAACGACCCCTAGATCCTACAGACCTCCCCAGCCCTCCACCTTATCCCACAAAACCATCTCCACCAGATGATCACATTGGTTTTGGACAACTTATCCAAAGGGCTGCTGTCTTTCACGGGGTGCATATAAACACCAACCAACCAGAGGAAGATTTCCTTCTAGACACCTTTGAACAGTCTAAAAAAACTGTTCAAACTTTACCCATGATCAAAGGTGTCATTAAACATGCCCCTGAAATATTCAACGACCCTGTAAGGGCCAGGATCCTTAACCCTAGAATAGATAAAAAGTATAGACCTGCCCCTGATGACCCCGTCTACATCAAAGGTCAGCTCCCTCTTGACTCCCTGGTCGTCTCTAATGCTCGTAAACTAGCTAATTCCCAAACTTCAGGGGATGCTCCGCCCCCTGACAAAGAGTCAAAATTATTGGATTCATCTGGCAAACGTGTAGCTGCGCAGGCCACCAACATCTGGCGCATAGCTAACACCCAGGCACTACTAGCTAGGTACGATAGGGCCC
Source organism: Calotriton arnoldi (assembly GCA_963921515.1). Lineage (NCBI taxonomy): Eukaryota > Metazoa > Chordata > Amphibia > Caudata > Salamandridae > Calotriton > Calotriton arnoldi. The sequence continues at coordinate 3,397,327 of CAWUFW010000363.1, forward strand.
ACTATGATCAGCTACAGACCCTATTGCAACACCTACCTGATCAGTACAAGACACAGGCCAATTACCTCATTCAGGAGGGCAAACTTATTTCAAATGCCTCCATTAAGTGCACCCTGGATGCAGCCGACACCGCCGCTAGGTCCGTCAACACTAGCGTACTCATCAGACGGCACGCCTGGCTCCGTATTTCAGGTTTTAAGCCAGAAGTCCAAACTACCATCTTAAATCAGCCATTTAACCAAAACCAACTCTTTGGTCCTGCTGTTGACACAGCACTGGAAAAAATGAAAAAGGACACTGACACTGCCAAGTCAATGGGAGCATTGCAGTCCCCACAACAACGTGGCTCCTTTCGCCGCTCCTTCTACAGAGGGGCTCTAGGAACACCACAGACAATTCCTCTTCATATAAAGCACCACCCAAACCTCTCCCAATAGAGGATACTTTAGAGGTGGTTACAGAGGCAACAACACTAAGGGCAGAGGTCGAGGTAATAACACCCGTACCTCCACCACTCCTAAACAGTGACTTCCCTCCACTTCCCCCGACCACACCACCCCTGTCGGGAGGCGGCTATCACAGTTCCTACCTGTCTGGAACTCCATTACAACAGACAGGTGGGTAAGACAAATTATCCAACATGGCTACTGCCTGGAACTAACAGCTACCCCCAACATACCACCCAAGCAGCGTCCAATGTCCGCAGACCATCTTACGCTTTTACAGCAAGAGGTACTTTCCCTGCTTCAAAAGCACGCCATAGAGCCAGTTCCTCTACTACAGCGGGGCACAGGGGTTTACTCCCTGTATTTCCTAATCCCCAAAAGGATGGCACTCTAAGGCCTATTTTAGACCTCAGACCCCTCAATCAGTATATACATTCAGATCATTTTCACATGATCACTCTCCAGCAAGTGCTTCCCTTACTACAACAACAAGACTTCCTTGCCACATTAGACCTCAAGGACGCCTATTTCCACATTCCCATACATCCTGCTCACAGGAAGTATCTAAGGTTCGTACTCAATGGACAGCACTACCAGTTCAAAGTACTTCCATTCGGAGTCACCACTGCTCCAAGAGTGTTTACCAAATGCCTTGCAGTAGTAGCAGCGCACCTACGAAGACAACATATACATGTCTTCCCATACCTGGACGACTGGCTCATCAAAGCCAGATCATTCAACCAGTGTGTCCAACACACTCACCAAACAATACAAACATTACACAACTTGGGGTTCACAGTAAACTACACCAAGTCGCACCTTCAGCCCTCCCATATACTTCAATATCTGGGAGCCACAATAAACACTTCCACTGCTCTAGCTTACCCCAGCCCAGCCAGGATAGCCAGTATACAAAACCTTATCCCCAGGTTTCAAATACAACACTCTCTCCCAGCCAGAGTGTTTATGCAGCTAATCGGCATGATGGCATCTTGCATTTTCATCGTCCCTTATGCCAAACTTCAAATGCGTCCTCTACAGGAGTGCCTAGCGCGCCAATGGAACCAGGCTCATGGACATCTTACAGATCTGGTGTTGGTGGACAGCCGCACACATCGCTCTCTGCAGTGGTGGAACACCAAAAATTTGTCCAAAGGGCGGCCGTTCCTAGAGCCGGTTCCACAAATAGTACTAACCACGGACGCATCACTCACAGGATGGGGAGCACACCTGTTAGATCATACAACACAAGGCAAGTGGACCACTCAACAGAAGCTGCTCCACATCAACCACGTAGAGTTACTAGCTATATTCCTAACTCTCAAATCTTTTCAACTCCACTTACAGAACAAGGCTGTCCTGATCCGAACAGACAACATCACAGCCATGTACTATATACAAAAACAGGGGGGGGGACACACTCTCCACAACTGTCCCAACTGGCACAGGACATTTGGAGGTGGGCCATTCCACAAAACATATACCTTCTAGCAGAACACCTACCAGGGGTTCACAATCAGATTGCCGATCTGTTAAGTCGACAGATACAACAGATTCACGAGTGGGAACTACATCCACAAGTTCTTCTACCTTTTTTCCAGATGTGGGGCCAGCCAGACATAGATCTGTTCGCCACACACCAAAACACAAAATGCCCAACCTTCGCCGCCAGGTTTCCACACCCGCAGTCCCAGGGCAATGCGATATGGATGAACTGGTCCGGCAGATTTGTGTACGCTTTTCCACCGCTACCACTGATCCCACTTGTAGTACGCAAGCTCCGACAACAGTCTCTAAAAATGATACTAGTAGCTCCCACATGGGCACGCCAACCGTGGTTCACCACACTACTAGAACTATCGGTAGTCCCATACCAAAGACTACACCTCTCCCCATCAATGCTAACGCATGAGCCATGGAGAGATAAGGCACCCAGATCCATCTCAACTGAACCTTGCGATTTGGCTCCTGAAGTCCTAGAATTCGGTTACCTTAACCTACCGCCAGACTGTATGAACATTATTAAAGAGGCTAGACGCCCAACTACCAGAGCCTGCTATGCAGCAAAATGGAAAAGATTAGCTATTTACTGCACTAATAATCATATCCAACCATTACAGGCCTCCACGCAAAACATCATTTGCTACTTGCTACATTTGCAAAGATGTAATCTTGCATACTCATCCATACGTCTGCACCTCGCAGCCCTTGCTGCTTAGTTACAAAACAGGCAACACTTATCACTCTTTAGAATCCCCTCCATTAAAGCCTTTATGGAAGGCCTTAAGCGGATCATACCTCCCAGATTACCACCTTCCCCAGTGTGGAATCTTAATATAGTACTTACCAGGCTCATGGGACCACCTTTTGAACCCCTACATAAATGTGAACTTCAATTCCTTACATGGAAAGTTGCGTTCCTGATTGCAATCACTTCTCTCAGGAGAGTCAGTGAGATACAGGCTTTAACTATACAAGAGCCCTTCTTACAAATACATCATAATAAAATAGTTCTCAGGACAAACCCAAAATTCCTTCCCAAAGTCATTTCGCCTTTCCACCTTAACCAATCGGTAGAACTACCCGTGTTCTTCCAAAACCCAGATTCCGTGGCAGAAAGAGCTCTCCACACCCTAGATGTCAAGAGAGCCCTTATGTATTACATTGACAGAACCAAATCTTTTCGCAAAACCAAACAATTGTTTGTAGCTTTCTCTCCACCACACAAGGGTAATCCCATCTCAAAAGCCGGGGTTGCAAGGTGGATTGTTAAATGTATCCAAATCTGCTACCAAAAAGCCAAACGCACATTATCATTCCCCCTAGAGCGCACTCAACACGCAAACTAGGGGCTTCCATGGCATTCTTAGGGAACATTCCCCTAGAAGACATATGTAAGGCAGCCACATGGTCTACAACACACACCTTCACTAAACACTATTGTGTTGATGTGCAAGCCAAGCAACAAGCTTCAGTGGGCCAAGCTGTCCTTAAAACCCTTTTTCAAACTACTGCAACACATACAGGTGACCACCGCTAGGAGATACTGCTGTACAGTCTATGCACAGTGTGAGCTCTGCAGCTCACATGCCTCGAACGGAAAATGCTACTTACCAGTATGCATCTGTTCTTGGCATGTAGAGCTGCAGATCCTCACACGCCCACCCACCTCCCGGGACCTGTATGTGTTCCAGTCCTATCTTAATTAGATACATACACATGGACATCTCTTTCCTTTTCTACTAACTCCATCACTCCCCAATATGGCGAAAAACAATCTGAGGATGGAGTCGATGCCCATGCGCACTATTGTCCAAAGGAGGAGTCACCTATCACATGACTACAAAGACTTCTTCGAAGACAACAACAAAGTGCAAGCATCCGAGCCCAACACCAGATGGCGATCTAATGCACAGTGTGAGGATCTGCAGCTCTACATGCCAAGAACAGATGCATACTGGTAAGTAGCATTTTCCTTGTGTCGCTCAGCTACATTTCGTCTTAATTTTTAATCGCGCTGTTTTAACGCTGTACTGCCTTTTATCAACTTGCTGCTATTGCACTTGTCGCTGCTATTGCACTTGTCACGTTAATTTAATTGTTTTTAATTGCCGCCATTTCTTCTTTTTAATCAGGGGAAACTTACTGTGTTAACTGCTACCTCTCTGGGATCCTCTCCGGTCCACCTCAGCATTTACAGCTGTTTGTGTGAAGGGAGGATCTCGCGCGCTAATTTCACACTTCCAGGTGGCCACGGGTCGGCCGCCATCTTGGGAAGCAGACGCTCTAGTCATTATTTTCAGCACCTCCCTGGTCGGTATTTAAGACCGGGGTAGCGCCGACGCGCAGCCCGTCTGCGCCCGTCCGCGCCTGGCCGGGACCAGGGGCCACAAACTCTGCCCAATGGTGCCCAGGCCCTGCTAGCATGGTCCAATAATCCAAAGAGAAACTTGACTCACTTAAGCCAGTGATGAGACACGCATGTCTGCACTCACTGGACACCGACAATCCATTGAGCTGCCAGATCTGTGGTTTCTCCCTAGGGATGTCCCTTCAGCTGGGCAGTTGTATAGAGGCTAGGAACGACCACTTAAAACATTGGAAGATGGGGCTAATTAATTGTAGATCCCTCCCAAAACACTCCGTTGAGATTAGGATGCTGATAGAGGAAGAAGACCTTGAGGTACTGTTCCTCACGGAAACGTGGCTTCAAGAGAGCTCCTCTCCAGACATCATAGACCCCCTCCCCCAAGGCTTTGAGATGCACCGACTTGACAGAGTAGGTAAGAAGGGAGGTGGCGTTGCCATCATCTGTAAATCACATTTTGGCTGCGCCATTACCCCCCTTAATATAGTTAATTTTGAGGCCATCTCTTTCAGATTGTCCCTCACCCCTACATCCTCCTTCTCAGGCAGTCTCATTTATAGGCCACCAGGGATGTGCACATTGTTTGTAGAGGCCATCCCTGACATCTTAGCTAGCCTGATTATAGGAAAAAGCGCTTTCACCTCATTAGGTGATTTCAACATCCATTTGGATGACTTAAAAAATTTACAAGCTCAGAGACTTCTAGCCGACCTCGAAGCCTTACAACTGACGCAATTAGTGAGCCAGGCGACGCATGAAAAAGGTCACATTCTGGACCCTATCTTTTCTAATGACCTTAGTCTGCAGGCCCTCACACCAACTCTGATTCCCTGGTCAGACCATTTCTTTATTCCCATTCTGTACCTAAAGCCCTCCTCACTGAAGCCCTGAGGGGGCTGTTTAGCACTAGGACGCAAATGGCCAAGGCTGGCCCATGATTCCTGGCCCAAAGACCTGGAGGCTAACACTCCACCAGACACAGGAGATTTTGAGGAGGCCCACAAAAGGTGGTCAAACTGGATTATCGGATCTGTGGATAGAAACTTTAGGAAGCCCGGTCCGATAAAGCAAAGGAACCTTAATAGATCTACCTGGTTCAGCCCACAACTTGTCGCACAAAAGAAATACTGCAAAAAGCTTGAGAGGAGTTGGAGGAAAACGTACACCCCGACCTTAAAACCGCATATAAAGAGGCCATTCAGCAATACCATAAGGACATCAGAAAAGCGCAAGCAGTTTTTTTTAAAGAAAGAATTGAGAAGTCCTCCAACTCTTCAAAAGAGCTGTTCAAGATTGTAAAGTCTCTTACAATAGTAGAATCAGGCACTCACACCCCCCAATCATCAAAGGAGAGATGTAACAACTTAGCCACCTTTTTTAAGAGCAAAGTGGAAAATATTTACAACTCACTCCACTCAAATATAGGCCTCACCTCTGAAGCAACAAAAGGCTCCACAGACATTCCGGAATTCCCATCAGGCGTAGAGCAGCCCAAAACTTCCCTATCCCCGGTTCTGTTCACTTTTCCCAAGCTAAGCAAAGAACGGGCCGGTTTTCTTTTCAGTAACATCAAATCAGGGTCGCCAATTGACCCTGCCCCGCCTCATATTCTCGCCCAAGGTTGTGACTCCATTCTGGCCAAACTCGCCAGCCTCATCGCCTTGTCCCTCGAGAATGGCATAGTGCCCAAAGAATGGAAGCATGCAATCATAAAGTCTCTGCTGAAAAAACCCCAACTAGACCCTGCATCTATAGGAAATTATCGTCGCATCTCACTGCTACCCATCCTGGGAAAGATTGCGGAGAAACATGTGAATAGTTCTATCTCACAATTCCTGGAAGACAACGGTATTTTACACCAGTCCCAGATCGGGTTCCGTCCGGAGCACAGCACTGAGTCAGCCTTACTCGTAGTCACCGAAAAATTAAAAGCCATACTTGATCAAGGAAGAGCCGCTGCTATCTTGTTGTTAGATCTAAGCGGCCTTCGATACGGTAGATCACGAGATTCTCATTCCCAGGCTCAAAGGCATCGGGATCAGAGACATGGCCAATCAATGGGTGGACAGGTCCTTCCAATGCATGGAAGCAGGTATCCTGTCAGATACCTTCTCAGCCCTGTGTGGAGTACCTCAGGGATCATCCCTGAGCCCGACCCTTTTTAACATTTACCTGAGCCCACTAGCTCATATAGTGCAGGAGTTTGGACTCTCCATTGTATCATATGCAGATGATACCCAATTGGTGGTGTTGGTGTCAGAAACTCCCAACTCCAACCATCGGCAATTAGTCCTCTGCCTAGAAAAAATAGGAACCTGGATGGCCAACTGCAGCCTCAAACTTTATGGGGACAAAACTGAGCTGATGATTTTAGGTAGCGGTTAAGATCCACGCCCTGTGATTAACTGGCCAAGGAGTTGGGGACCTCCACCCACCCCGAAAACCTCCATAAAGAACCTGGGGATGTGGTTGGATCAAAACCTAACCATGGAGACTCAAGCCAAACAACTGGCGGGGATTTGTTTTGGCATCCTTCGGATGATTCAAAAAATCCTGAGCCTACTCGAGAAGGGCGGTGGTACAAGCCTTAGTAGTCTCGAGACTGGACTATGGCAACTCTGTACCTCGGCTCCCTTAAATATGTTACAGATAGGTTGCAGGTAGTGCAGAATGCAGCAGCTAGACTGCTTCTTAAGATCCCCAGGCACCAGTCAGTCAGACCATCCTTGAGGAAGCTACACTGGCTGCCAGTTCAGGCTAGGATCAAATTCAAGTCCCTCTGCCTGGCTCATAGAGCCATGCATGGGAGAGGCCCCATCATGCTACGAACCTTGATCTCTCATTATTCCCCTCGTAGATGTCTTAGGTCAGGAGCTAGTTTCCTTATGAATACAACAAAGGTCAATAGAGCAAGATGGGGTGGAAGATCCTTCTCACACCTGATCCCCAAACTCTGGAACAGTATGGATCCAGAACTATGGCTAATCAAAAATGAACAGTGCTTTAAGAAAAAACTCAAAACATGGCTGTTCCCTTAAAGCTTGTGTACGATGTCTGCCCTCCCTGTTCAGCGCTGGGATGCTTGCGGGTAGCCATGCGCTTTATAAATCCCTAAACCTTACATTTGATTGGAGGCTGTTTGCATCCTCCGTAATTTCACTGCAGTTAGCCTTCTTATCTGCGTGATAACCTGATTAGTGTCATTGTCACACAAGTATAACAGGATGCTTTACCCTGCAGTGAGCCCTCAGGAGGTATCATATAAATGTTAAACAGAGGGGATGAGGTGGGGTGTAGTAACTGATACACTCCCATGGTGAATTGGTATTGCTGGAGAAAGAAGATTCCACTGTTCATAAGCCTTGCTGACTATTGTCCAGTATCAGCCAGAACCCATTCTAGGGCCGACTTGGTGACCTTCACCACTAACTCCTTTAGAACAATATTGAGAGCCTGCTCCTTTGTCAGTCAATATCGATCAGCTATAGGATGATAGTCAGAAATGTCAAAATATAGATTATAGATCTTTTCAGCACATCAGATTGGTCGAGTAGGGGCTGTACACATTTTTCTTTAAGGAAAGAATAATAAATATACAGTGATTCGAGCATAATTACTAGCCAGGCTCATAGGAACATAGAAAGCTTATGTTCTCGTATTGTCTTTGGATTTTAATAAAAGATACATATTTTGTCTGAAAATGTGTCCGGAAATCGAAGCATTGAAATCCCATCACCCCCTGTTTGATCATCTACAGAATCTAAAAGCTTAGTCTCTAATTTGGACAAAATGTGTTGACCTTCTCTAAGATGGTTTTTAAATTATTAAGTCATGTATTTGTTTGTGGCTGCTTAGTAGCAAAAGTAATCTAGTTATCACCACTTAAAATAATCATATGGGCTTGTTAATGGGATCTTCATTTATGACCACAAAACAGTTTTTTCTTTGCATTCATTGGATAAACTTGTAATCCCCCAACTTTCTTCTTATGAGGGCTACTTCTGCCTGCAGATGCCTCACAAAAGGACTGTCCTCCAGGTGAGGAAAAATGTTTCCCAATCAAAAGCTCTTTAGTGCTGCCAGATACGGCCATGCAACTCCAGTTGCTGCTCTGTCGTCCCAGGATGGCACTAGTCTACTTAAGGTTGTCAATTCTGACTTGCCTGGACCTCTGCCTCATTATTAATTGAAAGTTCCTCAGTTTACAGCAGCAATTAGGTCAAATGTCACTTACTTAGGACTAAGGCTTCAAACCCTGCCTAATATGTTGTGTTTGTCAGAACTCCTCTACCCCAGCATGTGGTATCTAGAGCCTGACAATGGCCCCTTTGCATGCAATTTGTGCACCTTCATGCATCAAAAGGTCATCAGGCTCATGAATTCCCACCTAAATGGCTCTTCTCCCCTTCTTCAGGTAAGTCTTGATGGGCAGTAATATCCCAGGAGATTTTCCAGGAAGGAGGACACACCATAGAAAGTAAGAAATCCTCTTCTTCGAGTTAACAGTCCCTCTCTACAATTCCGGTCTCTTCTTCATCCTCTTCAGAGCTGGTCTCCGTTATCAAAAAACTTCAAACTAGCTTTCTGCTGACCTTTCCAGGATCTACTACTTTGAGCATGCCATGTTAGATAGCTTCAGTAACTCCTGGTAGGTGTTCTTCCTGGAACCCAGAGTTTCACTCAAAAGGAGAAGCTCTTTAGACCCGATTCTAATTCACTAGATATGCCTACTTTGAGGAGTGAGTGCATGGCGGAAGATGATTCACAGGCTCATAGTCTTTTCCCTCTGAAATGCTATTAGCCCTGATATATATCCTAAAGGTAATATTCCACACTCCTCTGGCCTTCCGTCTGAGCAAGACTGATTACACCAGTAGTGCCCAAGACATTGGATCTGTTTAAATTGCCCCTACCAACTGCGGAGCCTAAGTCCAACATTTTGGCTTGGGAGCCAAGGCAAAATAATAAAATAAATCACACTTTGATTCAGGTAGATGCTGCAGGAAATTCCTTGCATGAAGAAATATAAGGCTTGGGACACAATGTTGTGACTTGATGAATGGGTACAAGGTGATGCAGACTGAACAATGCAAATATATTGTATCTGACAAAGACTGACATGCCAGAGTCTTGAGTGGTATAACATTCAAGATCACACACTCATTGAATCCTGAGTTCTCATAGAAGAGTTGTCGGAGTAGGGCAACGTCTAGAATATACAGTTCGATTGTAGACTATAAGAAAACAATTTGGGACCCTGCAGGAGAGCTGCAGAGTTCATCTAAGTTAAGGACTGAGATGAGGCTCTTGCATACCCCAAAGTAGTGGCCGTCCAATTCACTCTAATACTTTGGATTATAGATGACCCAATATGTATTTGGAGTAAAAAAAAAAAATATATATATATATATATAAAGAGTTTTTATCGCATGATATGGGGCTATTCTGCTATCTAGGCATTATGGAAAAACTTAAATTCAGAGTTGGTCACTGTTTTTGTCATTCATACTGAACTTGATTCACAAACAGCTGTACTTGGGTGCTCCTGAATTACCACCATGCAAAAGGCTTTGTACACTTTGGTTATATTGCACATGAATGGGCAAATCACTGATTCCAGATATTACTCGTTGGATAAGCAGGTGGTTATGGTGTGGTAATGGAGAAGCAAGGCACGGATGTCTCAAAAAATGGAGAAAATATCTGGGGCATCAGGGAAACACACCTAATCAAGTAGGAATGAAAGGGGGTTGATGTCGAAACTGGACTATGGTTGGGAAGTGTTAACTATTGCTTTTACCATAGATATTGTATTCAAGTACAAAGTGTTTCATGATCAAGCAGTATGAATAATATTGTTCCACATATAATGATAATGTGTTTAAAAAACGAATACAATTTTTTTCAATAAAAAAATACACATGAGAATTTTTCTCTCCCTAGCAACATCATAAGGTCCAACATGAACATTAGCGCAATGTGCATCGATATATAGCCTCACATCACCATTCTGAGATGCAAATCACCTGCTATTACTAAATGGGATGCTCTGTTTAAAGTGACAAATGAGCTGAATCATTTTCTTTGTTTTTCAGCCTTTAATATAATAGTGTTAAAGTAGCGAAACTAGAAAAGCAAGTAACAAGAAGTGGCTTTAAAATATGAGAATATCTGATAGAGACTTACAGCCGCAGATTCCTTACCTTAGAATTATCCCCAGCCTTCAACCTGGAACAGGAAATATTTCATGGGCAGTACCCCAGTGCTCCGGTAGGTGGCGTTGTTCAGCTCTGCATGGCATTGTCCGTGCCAGAAGTGGCGCTCGCGTTGCCTATACAGGCACCACCTAGGCGCTCTGATGTCAGTTATTTTGTTTCCATGCCAACCAGCGCAAATCCGAGAAGAACTACCCCGTAGTCTCTTTTTGACTAAGCTTTGTTCGACATTTTTTCAAAGTTTTTTTGGAGTTCTTACCTCCTGGTGTGGCAATGATATTCTCCAAGAAGGCCGGCTTCAAATCCTGCGGTTCCTGTCACCAACAGATGTCGCTGACGGACCAGCGCCTTGATTGGCTGTGGTGCCCCAGTCGCGAGGAACGTCCCGAGAGCGGTCTCCAGGTCGTTGAACTGTTCGGGTAAGTCTTGGAGCCACAAGAAGAAAAAGAAGTCGAAGCGCTCTTCAACTTAGCTTATCTGTCGGCCAGGGAGGTGAGGGAGCGTCCCTCGAGGCCTGGCTCTGCGGTTAAGCCAGCACTTGGGCCGACACTGCACCTCCGACATTTCCAGGAGCCTGAGAGACCCAGCTCAAATACAGGAGTTTTACGAGGCCATGTGCCTCCTATTTGAGCGGCCCGTTCCCTCTGGCACGCCTTTGGGCCCCACAAGTTCGGGAGGGGCCCCCGCTGAATCCACACCAGCAGCTCCTGTGCCAGTTGGGCTCCAAGGATCCACAGATGGATCTGGATCGGCACCGGTCATGCCATGTCAACCTTCCCAGGCACCGGTCCAGAGGCCGACGCTTCTAGCGCTAACTTGCAGCGCCATCCCCATTCTCGTACTCCGACACGTAGCCAGATGAGCGTCGTCCGACCCCGGCACTGACTGGAGCCATGCATTCCAGACTAGAGCCTGAGCCCCATTCCTATGGGCTAGGACTTTGGGAAGATTGGAAGGGGCAGCTGGCCCGAGTTATAACAGCCTTATGAATCCTTGGACTGGTGTAAGGTTCTGGATGAAACCAGTGGCCTGGACACTTCTCCAGATAATGGCATGCTTTCTCCTACGGCTACGGAGGAGGGAGCATCATCTGTGGTGGTGATGCGGGGGCGGATGAGGTCCTGGACCTTCGCTTGCCCTACATGGCAGATAAGACTAGTCTTAGAAGTTCTGCAGCCGGGAGTGTCCCCTTCCGAACCGCTTCTCCTATTTAATGAAGCACTTACTGATGTCCTTCTTGAGACCTGGTCCAAGCCCAGCACAAGGGCTCCAGTGAACGGGCAATTGCCCGCCGCCACCGCCCTGTCCTACTCCTGGGAACCCCAAATTCCTCATGGAACACCCAATCCCAGAGAGCTTGGTTGTCCAAGCATCCACTTCTCATGTAAATCCTGGCACATTCCCAACCACCTTGCCAAATACGAAATCCAAGAGGCTGTACAGTTTATGCAAGAAAGTGTTTTCTTCCACCAGCCTGGCATTGCGGTCAGTGAACACCGCATGCCTTTTGGGCTGCTATTCCCTCATCCTGTGGGATACAGTTATGAAGGTGCTGCCAATGGTCCCAGAAGAGGCCCGGGCCGTGCTCTCCTAGGTTGTTGCTAAGGGGAGGGATGCAGCTAAGTTCACCATTCACTGTGGACACCACCGACTCACTAGGCAGAGCTGTTTCTTCAACAGTGGCCCTGCATCGCAACGCCTTGTTGAGGACTATTGGCTTACTGGGGATGTCCAGGCAGCACTCATGGACATGCCCTTTGATGGCTCCTGTCCTTTCCGAGACAATGCGCTGGAGCGCTTTAAGGGCAGCAGGGCTATGGCTAGGTCCTTCGGCCTTTCTGTGGCCCCTTGTCAACCTCAATCTGCCTTTCGCTCCTTTTGTGTCCACGAAAAGGCCGTACACTCGCTTTCTTACCTGCCCAGCCACCGAGACAAGCAAGCTTTCCAGCCTCTGCGTGGTACTTACCAGCCTCATGGGTCGGGTAGCCAGCAGGTGAGCCAGTCCATCACACCCAGAAGCCGCAGCCTCAAACCCTCCTAGTCTGCCCGTTTACCATCAGTGGGCTGCAGGATTCGCCATCACCCGCCCCGTTGGCAGTCTATAACATTGGAGAGGTGGGTTTTGCAGATTGTCCGAAGGGGCTACTCCCTCCACTTCGAGTCTACCCCTTCTTCCATGCCACCTACTTACGACAGGCTGTTGGAGGACCACCTCTCTCTTCTCAGTCAGAAAGTGACAGTTCTTTTGGCCAAAGGAGCCATAGAGAGAGTGCAGACGCCAGAAGTAGGTTGTGGTTTCTATTCCTGCTACTTTATGGTGCCCATGAAGGACAGAGGCCTTAGTCCTATCCTCGGCCTGTGCTCTGTTTTTTCCTCAAGAAGGAAAAGTTCAAGATGCTCACTCTTGCTCAGGTCCTGTCTGCCCTGGATCCGGGAGACTGAATGGTAGCGTTGGACTTGCAGGACTCATATTTCTACATTCCCATTCTGCCTGCCCACAGGTGTTACCTATGCTTTATGGTGGGCCACAAGCACTTTCAGTTTGCTGTGTTCCTTTTTAGGTCGAGCCTAGACAGCGCATGCGCTGTTGCAAGACCTATAGTAAACACAATATCGAGGGTAATTTCTCCTGCCGCTTGCCATTGGTTAACTCTGGCATTGCTCTTGTTAACTGGCTTATCATTGGCTTTCGATCCGATACGTCACTTCCGTTTCGCAGGAAGCAGCACCGACCAACGACCGTTTAGTTCCGCTTCTGGGCTGTTATCTTTTTATTTAGGGACTACTGCCTTGTTTACCAAGCGCCCTGTTATGTAATGGCAGACGCCACACTTTGTTTAACAAGCGGTGTATTTACAAATTGCCACTCTTCCGTCATAGGGATGGACTGCTGCTCGTCTAAGACCTCTAATACAGGGACGTACGAGTTAGGCAGCCCCGATGCCCCTTAGCGTTCTCTCCCGACACACGCAGCGCAAGGCCTGCATGTACTCTCCCAGCCAGCTACTTATCCGTTCGAAATGGCGATGCGAGTTTGCGGCAATCAGCAATGGGGGTCAGAGCAAAGAGGATGGTTAACGATGGGGCGGACATGGCTGTTCGCAGTGCACCGGATGGCCGATGCAGGCCTTCGGTTGCGCAGCTGGGGGGGGCGTTGTTTTACGCGAGGCGTTTAAAGCAGCAATCTCCAGGCCGCTTGTTACGACGGCAAAGGTACGAGGTCACTGCATCGGGAGGCCCACACCAGCCGCCTCAATGCTGACCGGGGGGCAATCGTGATATAACACGGCAGCGTTTATTTTACAATTAATACATTAATAATGTTGTTCTCACGTGCTAATGGCTATTTAAAACGTTGTATAATGCTTTGTTTTATGTACGAGGTAATAATACTTGTTCTCACATGCTGATGGCTACTTAACCCGAGTTACTTGTTTCGGCTCATGTACGAGGTAGCTCAGGCGGTTACAGTGTGGCCCTCAGAATAACAAGGTTGCAGGTTCGATCCCCATAGGGGGCGTTTCGCGGTGCATCGTTTTTGTTGGTTCTGCGCACGAGTAAGGCAGGGCAATGTTTGCGAGTTTACCTGCAGCGCTTGGGCTGAATTTCCAGGTTTCAAAGAGGTCTTAAAGGTTTAAAGATGTTTAAATGTTGCATAGCGGAAGCACGAACATACCGCTAGTCGGCGAACATTGTTCTGGTTTCATGCACGAGTCCCGAGTCAGTTCAGGGCAGCGTTTCCGTGAGGCTACCCGCAGCGCTTGGTTTTAATCTGATGTTCTAAAATGTTTAAAAATTGCGCGTTGAGAGCACGGAACACACCGCCATCCGGCTAGCATTGCTCTGGTTTCATGCACGAGCCCCGAGCCTGTTCAGGACTGACAGCGTATGGGTGGTCGATTGCAGCGCGTGGTGGTAATAGTCGAACGCAAGCAAATGGTCATTATGGCTTCAGGGCAGTTTATTTTTGTAAGCGTTTATTTTATTGTCCGAGTTTTAAATTTTAACGTTTTATCTTCTAGTGCATGCAATTCAACGTGATGTGCTTGTTCGCAGTAATGGCGGCCGCCTCACACGCGAGGTGCAATTAGGGGGAATCGGCAGCGGCGCTTGGCGGCAACTCAAGCAAATGTATATGACTTTGTGGTAGTTATTGTCGAAAGGGGATGTTTTATTTGTTGTCGGAGCAATTTTCACGTTGTCAATTTTCACGATGTGCATTCACTGCAGATGCGGTACTGCCAGGACAATGCTTCCCTCCCCTGTATTGTCTTGCCCACCACAATTGCGGCCAAAGGTCCATGCGGCGGTAAGGGCGGACGCCTCGCTCGGTTCTGCTCATCTATGCCGAGGAGCACACTGCATTTCGGCGAGCCTCCATGGTACCCGGGGGCATTTGGGCCACTAGATGGCGCTACTCCAGTGTTTATCGAGTGATGATTATGACAAATGAGTATCACATGTTTGTGTTCCACTGGGGGCTGTTTACGGGTTGTCAGCATGGGAATGCTTTCTTGCCCGGGACTAACTCGCCGCGTTACTCCATCTTTCAAGCGGTAATTACAGCCGCCTATTTGACACGTAGGATTATTACACATTCTGTCCAGTAACAGCTGCAGCTGTCTCTCTACTTCGAATTGTGAAACTGACGTATGCTGTCATAACATTTTCTGCTGCTTGTCAGGCAAAATGCTTTCTTTTTGGCTGCCTCCATGCACGCTCATATAAACATATATTAGCAAAGAGACGTGTGGTATTGTATGCCTTTGTTTAGCAAGGGGCACAAGAGTTTAGAATAGTTTCTATGTTGTATACGTCAAGGCAGGGCTCCGGTCCATCTCGGCGGCTCCCATGTGGAAAGGTCTTCTCCTGACTCTGCTACCCTCCTGCCGAAATGCAACAGGTCTCGCATTTACCCGAGCTTGAGCTATTGGCATTGTAAATGACAATGCCTTTTATTTATGTTTTGGCTTTTGAAACCTAAATAAAACGCATTGTCATTTAAAATGCCAATAGCTTAAACTCGCGTAAATGCGAGACCTGTTGCATTGCAAATGCTTGTTGGCCTTACCAGCACTCCTCTGGTGTTCACCAAGTGGATGGCGGTGGTTGCAGCTCATCTGCGAAGTTAAGAGATGCCAGTCTTCTTCACAACTACGTTAGCTTGCGGAGTTCTTGTCCTGGAACATCTGCCAGGCAGCAACATGTGCTTCCCTGCACACGTTTACCAAACACTGCTATCTGGACAGTCAGGTCCATAGGGATGGGCAGTTTGCCCGTTAGGTGCTGCAGGGCTTCCTTGTGTGAAATTGGTCTGCAGACCCACCCCCGGGGAGTTACTGCTTGGGTATCTGTTCTAAAGTAAGGAATATGCGGCAAGAAGTCTCTATCAGATGATCAAGTTACTTACCTTCTGTAACGCCTTATCTGGTAGAGAATCGATCTAGCCGCAGATTCCTTACTGACCCACCCATCCTCCCCATGGATTTCTAGGGACGGGTCTTTGCTCCCTTAAAGGGCCCTAGTTTTCCACTCCAGTGGTCACTGTACTTCGTGGCTCCACGCTTCTGGCTTGGAAAGTCACGAAAAGTAACTGACGTCCGTATGCCTGGGTGACACCTATATAGGCACTGCGGACGTCCCCTTCGTCACCGACGACGCCACGCAGAGCCGAATGACACCACTTACCGGCGCTCAGGGGTACTGCTCCCAAAATATTTTCTGATCCAGTCTGTCGCCTGGGGATAAATCTAAGGTAAGGAATCTGAGGCTAGATAGAGTCTCTGCCAGATAAGGCATTACTGAAGGTAAGTAACTTGTTCATTGAGGTGTGATAAAGGAGTGCTTTGCTGTTTGCATTCCTAATTTGTGACTTTCTGCCTGCGTCGCCAGTGCCACAGATTGGAATTCCTCCAAAATGGTTTAAAATTTTATAAGAAAATGGTGTATGCTGTATCTGTTAACACCTTTCTGCACGGTGTGCATGTCTTTATTAGCCAATATTGTGCACTGATTTTTCGATATGAACTATAGTATCTTTTGCTATTTCATGATGCTCAGAGTTGTTTTACTGTATTGAGGCTTGATCCCACTATGACTATTTCTTTTTCATATCGCTCTCCTTGATTGACTGCTTGCTTTCTTAGATTTGATCCTTGCAGATCTGCCGTCTTTGTCTGTTATCGATTCTGCTCTTAATTTTTATATCATATTATAAATCATTTTCGGCATGCAATTTTCTGCTAAATCTTCTGAGGATGTCTGAATCTTTCTTCCCCGCCTCCTACTTTTGGATAGTAGTTATTCTTTGGTGATCTTTCTGCTTGATGGAGGAAATGCTCTTCTCTGTAGCCCTTCTGTCCTCTCAAAACTATTCTTAACTGCGTAGTCAGACCTGTTTTGTGGCAAGAAAATGTGTTTACAAAGTGCTGCATTACTGTCAATGCTCATGTCCAAGGTTAATCGCAATAGCTGGTTAAGTCATTGAAACGGAGTGAGGATTTGGGATTCAGGCATGTCAAAGTTACCCACTTGTAACCGCCAGAGATGTGCCGCTTGAGAAACCCAGTATTCCATATTTTATTTTTATTTTATTTGGGTTAATATAAAGCATTTCTAACTGCCTTACGTTGGCCTCGGAGCCCTTTGAGTTCAGTGGGCATATGGGTGTGGCAGGTTGCATCATGGTGCATACTGTAGGAACCCTCTGATGTAGAACCACACAATCATTTAAACCGGGAAGGAGAGTATTGGAAAATGTCAGACATCATCATATAGCCTCAACTTACTGATAAAGACTTGTAAACATGAGATGATGGAGATATAGCTGGTCTTTGGTGTCTGAATGGGAAGGAGTGCAACAGGACTCTTTTTTTTTTTTTTTTTTTTTTTTTTAAATAGAGGGGCGAGACCTCCAACTAGAAATTGTCAATGGCTGGTAGGCGGCGAATGAGAATGGGTGTGGGGTTTAGACAAAGATGATGTGTAGAGGACTGCCCCCATTGAAAAGGCATAAAGGACTGCGGTGTTATTACAGATAGGGCCCACTATACAGCAACTTGATTTCTCAGTGCAAAGAAACACTTGAATAAGACGTTCAGCCATTTCACTTTCTCTTGTGACCGGCAAGGGAGAGAACTCCTTTTACCATTAATGGACCAATGCATTTCCGGATTCTTGAGTGCTGCATATTGTCCTGATTGCTTTGTTCATATCTTGTCAGAGACAACTACAGTGGCTCGCTGAGCTTACATAGGAGTCTGCAGAACTCTAATTTGACCTCCAAAACTCCTGTTAAAGCAGCCATGGACTTCATTCTAGATGCCCAAGGACACATTTTGTTCCTCCAGCAAAGTAGAGATTATAAGTTAAAACTCTATCTGGGATCATTTCGGGCTCCCTTATTTCTTATTCACTTTTGTAAAGTGCACAGACCCAGAAAAGTGTGTGAGGAAACAAAGGTAGTAACAGTGTGTAAATACAAATGTGGTAAATTGCATCGTAGCTAGTAATTTACTTTTAAATCAGCTTACCTGTGTTGAACAAATCTTGACCTAATATTGTGGTATTTTTTTAACCTACATTCAGAGGCATGTGTATCTTAAATCACCTCATGGAGCAGTTAATATAGTTTTGAAAAATATCCCTGGCATTACACCAATGACAGATTCGAAAGTAACTATCTATGGAGTTGTATTTTAACTAATGGTAGTGCTTAAGATATCAACATATTTCAAAACACTTCAGCCCCAAAATACTTATAATAATTGTTAGACAGCAAGTAAGTTACAGTTTAGAAGATGAATGCTGTATCTGTAATAGATCTTTTAGCAGCTAAGTTTAAAGATGCAACTGACTAGAAAACATGTTTCACAAACATGTTAAACAGAAAATAATTGATAACTTGCAGGGCGCTGTGAAACCCCACTTCTGCACGCTGGGGGAGATCTCTCCGCTGGCCGCATTGCTCTAGCTTGAAATCGTCTCCCACCATATCTATTGCTTCTTAAAATAAAACTGATTTAGCTGAAGAAAGTATCGTCAAAATAGTAATTTTAAAATGTATACTCCATTGATGGATTTCAGACCTTTTCAGAAGCGATTGAGCAATTATCCAATGTAAATTGTTCACATAAAAACATGATAATACAAATGACCAAAACTCTTCTTTTAAATATGTTCACTGGCATCACAGGTGTTGCTTTAAATTAATTAATTGCTAATGTTATTTACCAAAGTGTAATTTAGCTAGATGTTGTATTTCACTGATGTCCGACCTGTTATTTCCAAGGCTACGCACTAATTAATCAAAACATTGCATGTGGTATGTTCATTTATTCTCCATGATGCTTAAATAATATCTCTGTTTAGCAATCCTATTAAACATGAATGTTTCCTAGGGAGAGAGTAGCACGGAGTCAACATTACAAAAGTAAGGAGTGTCGTTCTGCTTTCTTTGCAGTCCCAGTAGTTTTATAAATGTATCTGAAAGAAACAGTTAGTTATAGATTCCTTACCTTAGAATTACCCCCAGGTGTCAGACTGGATCCGGAAAGTTTTTTGTCAGCAGTACCTCTGCGCGTCGAAAGGTGGCGTCGGTTGGCTCCGCGTCCGTCGTTGGCGTCGTGGTCGCCGGGATGACGTTGCGGTAGCTACTAGGACGCCGCCCTCACGCGCTGACGTCAGTTCTTTCTTTTTCCGCGCCAGCCAGTGAAGATCCGGAGAGAGCGGTACCTCCAGTCACTTTTTGACGACTTTTGGCGACACCCTTTTTGAGTCCTCACGACTCCTGGTGCACGTAGGGATGCCCGGCTTCAAGGCTTGGGGTTCCTGTAACCGACTGATGTCGGTGACGGATCCGCACCGCGTGTGCCTCTTTTGCCTGGAGCGCGACCACGGCCCCAAGTCGGTGCCGTTCGAGGTCGCGAGGGAGGTCGAGGAGCCATCACCACTCGTCGAAGTCTTCGCACTCGGGGTCAGGTAAGTCGAAGAAGCATAGTCGCTCTTCGACTTCTCCCCGTCGGTCGGCTGATGCGACGAGGGATGCAGGCGGTGCCCCTCCCGCAGCTCCGCGTGTGGAGCCTGCAGAGCCGACTCAGAGTTTCCCTCCCTTCCCAGGACCCGGAGCCCCTCCTGCCCAGCTTCGTAAGTTCTACGAGGCGATGCACGCCATCTTTGGGCAGCCCGAACCCGCCGGCGCGCCTTCAGGCCCCGCGGACTCGGCTGGGGGGCCTAGGCCTTCTCTGTCGGCGGCTCCGGCGCCGCAGGCCCCCCTTGGATCCAGGCCTGGATCCGGATTGGCGCCGGTTGACCTCATTACGCCTCCACCGGCACCGCTTCCGCATTCGATGCCGGTCGGCCCCCCGGCCGACGTCGACCCCGGCCTCCATCCTGATGTGGACACGGAGCCGGACCGGCGTCGAGCGGGGTTTTTGTGCCCCTGTTCACTCCTGGGGTCCCTTTTAGACCAGAGGATGAGGAGGACTGGGAGGGGTCAGGTGACCCTTTGACCAACCAGTTGGAGTATGACCCGGACTGGAGAGCGGACCTGGGGGATGCCAGTGGTCTTGATACATCTCCTGACCTTGGCATGTTGTCTCCTCCCACCGTGGCTACGGAGGAGGGAGCGTCATACTCAGTGGTGTTGCGTAGGGCGGCTGAGGCTCTCAACCTCGAGCTTCCTACCGTGGCAGTCAGGACTAACCTCCTGATGGAGGTGCTTCAACCGCAAGCGAGCTCTTCGGAACCCCTGCGTCCGTTTAATGAGGCCCTCACCGACGTCCTTTTGGGCACCTGGTCCAGGCCCAACACGGGGGCTCCCGTGGATAGGATGATCGCCCGACGCCACCGCCTGGCCCCGGGCGACCCCTCCTTCCTCTCCCAACACCCCATCCCTGAGAGCTTGGTGATCCAAGCCTCTACTTCCAAGGGCGCATTCACTAACGCGCCACCAGATAGGGAATCCAAGAAGCTGGATCATCTTGGAAAGAAGATTTTTTTTCTTCCGCCAGCTTGGGACTGCAGTCGGTAAACACTGCATGTCTATTGGGCCGTTACTCCCACTCTGTGTGGGACACGGTTGCGCAAGTGCTGCCTCAGTGCCCGGAGGAGGCCCGGACACTACTCTCCCAGGCTGTCGCCGCCGGGAGGGACGCGGCCAAGTTTACCATCCGTTGTGGGCTGGACACCGCCGACTCTCTAGGCAGGACGATTTCCACGTCGGTAGCCCTTCGACGCTACGCCTGGATGAGATCGACTGGCTTTTCGGGGGATGTCCAGAATACTCTCATGGACATGCCTTTTGATGGCCGTCGCCTTTTTGGCGATAAAGCAGACGACGCTCTAGAGCGTTTCAAGGACTCACGGGCTACGGCCAAGTCCTTGGGCCTCTCCAGCCGCCCTGCGCCGTCTGCTTTTCGCCCCTTTCGTGTCTACGGAAGGGGTGCCCCACTACGTCCCGCCCAGAGCCACAGGCCGGCACAAGCTCCCCAACCTTCGCGCGGCCAGGGACGTGGGAACCACCGTCGTGGTTCAGGGGGCCAGCGGACGGGCCAGTCCACCAACCCCCCCTCTGCAGCAGCCTCCAAACCTTCCTAGTCCGACATTTCAGGCCCATCAAACGCCAGTGGGCGGCAGGATCCGCCATCACCTCCCCCACTGGCGCACCATCACGTCGGACAGATGGGTTTTGCAGATAGTCTGAAGGGGCTACTCCCTTCCCTTTGAGGCTACCCCTCCAGCCATGCCACCTCGGTACCATCGTATGTCGGAGGATCATTTAGGCCTTCTCCAACAGGAAGTTACGGCTCTCTTGGCCAAGGGAGCCATTGAGCGCGTTCCTGCCCCAGAAGTAGGTCGTGGTTGTTACTCCCACTACTTTCTGGTGCCCAAGAAGGACAAGGTCCTGCGTCCTATCTTGGATCTCAGGGACGTCAACCGCTTCCTCCGGAAGGAGAAGTTTAAGATGTTGACGCTCGCTCAGGTCTTGTCTGCCCTTGACCCTGGAGACTGGTTGGTAGCGTTGGACTTGCAGGACGCTTACTTTCACATCCCCGTCCTGCCGGACCACCGGCGTTACCTGCGGTTCACGGTAGGCCACGAGCATTTTCAGTTTACAGTGCTCCCCTTTGGCCTTACCAGCGCCCCTCGGGTGTTCACGAAAGTGATGGCGGTGGTCGCAGCTCATGTGCGCAGATCAGGGGTTCCAGTCTTCCCTATCTCGACGACTGGCTGTTGAAGGCGGGCTCGCCCCAGGCTGTCTTCTCCCACCTCCAGACTAGGGCTGACCTCCTGCATTCGCTGGGGTTCTCCATCAACGTGCCGAAGTCACACCTGATCCCCTCTCAGAAGCTCCTCTTCATCAGAGCGGTTCTGGACACAGCGTGGTTTCGGGTTTATCCTCCCGAACAGCGAGTCTGGGATATTCGGGCTATGATTCCGATCTTTCAGCCTCTATCCTGGGTTTCGGTCAGGATGACCCTGAGGCTGCTGGGCCTCATGGCCTCCTGCATCCTGCTGGTCGATCATGCCAGGTGGCATATGCGGGCTCTGCAGTGGGACCTGAAGTTCCAGTGGGCGCAGCATCAGGGGAATCTGTCCGATTGCGTCCAGATCTCGGAGGGCACTGCTCATCAACTGCAGTGGTGACTCAGGAACCTGGATTGGGTCAACAGCAGATCCCTCTCCCTTCCCCAACCAGACCACACAGTGGTGACAGACGCATCCCTTCTGGGATGGGGCGGCCACATGGGAGAGGCGGAGATCAGAGGCCTCTGGTCTCCGGCCGAGTCCGAGCTCCACATCAACCTTCTGGAGCTTCGGGCGATTCGTCTTGCACTCAAGGCATTCCTTCCCTCTGTCCGGGGGAGAGTAGTGCAGGTGTTCACAGACAACACCACCGCCATGTGGTACTGCAACAAACAAGGCAGGGTGGGGTCGTGGACCCTATGTGAAGAGGCCCTCCGCCTCTGGACATGGCTGGAACATCAGGGCATATCCCTGGTGGTTCAACACCTGGCAGGTTCACTGAACGCCAGGGCGGACGAACTCAGCCGCAGGTGCATGATGGATCACGAATGGCGTCTTCACTCTGAGGTGGTGCGAGGTCTCTTTCAGCAGTGAGGAGATCTTGGTTAGATCTATTCGCCACCGAAGAGAACGCTCGATATCAGCAATTCTGCGCGTTGGAATTTCCAAGGCGGCACTCACTAGGCGATGATTTTCGACGGGAGTGGAGTTGCGGTCTGTTGTACGCCTTTCCGCCTATACCACTTCTGCCCAGAGTGCTGAAGAAGATCAAGCACAACCGGGCCCAAGTCATTCTTGTGGCTCCGGATTGAGCACGAAGAGTTTGGTATCCCGAGCTGCTCAACATGGCCATCGATCCTCCGATCAGACTGCCTCTTCGGGAGGATCTTCTGTCGCAGCAGCAGGGGACGGTCCTCCACCCGAACCTGTCCAGCCTCCACCTCATTGCGTGGAGATTGAGCAGCGGCAGTTGACGTCATTCGACTTGCCTCCCGAAGTCTGTGATGTAATCTTGGCAGCCAGGCGTCCCTCCACTAAGACTGTATACGCCTGCCGATGGAACAAATTTGTGGCATGGTGCACAGCAAAGGCTGTGGATTCCCTTTCTGCCCCTCTTTGAGCTTCTCTTGTTCCTCCTTTCCTTGGCCCAGCAGGGCTCTGCTCTGGGCACTATCAAGGGCTATCTTTCGGCCATTTCTGCCTTTCTAAGGCTTCCTGATCAGCCTTCTCTCTTCAGGTGCCCGGTTGTAAATAGTTTCTTGAAAGGCATAACTCATCTCTTTCCTCCTATTCCCTTCATTATGCCTCAGTGGGACTTGAATCTAGTCTTAACATATTTGATGTGCGCTCCTTTTGAGCCACTTCACAGCTGTCCTTTAAGACTTTTAACTCTTAAAACTGCTTTCCTGGTAGCCATCACACCTGCCAGAAGAGTGAGTGAGCTCCAGGCTCTTTCATCTAAACCGCCTTTTCTGGCTGT
Organism: Calotriton arnoldi; assembly: GCA_963921515.1. Taxonomy (NCBI): domain Eukaryota; kingdom Metazoa; phylum Chordata; class Amphibia; order Caudata; family Salamandridae; genus Calotriton; species Calotriton arnoldi. The sequence goes on from CAWUFW010000363.1 coordinate 3,420,862, forward strand.
ACATCCGGACAAAGTTGTCCTAAGAACTCGTCCATCCTTTCTTCCCAAGGCGGTCACTTCTTTTCACATCGGGCAAACCATCACTTTGCCCACCTTCTTTCCGCCTCCGCATCCTTCTAAAGAGGAAGAGAGGCATGCAAGAGAGGCTCCACCGTCGGAACCCAAAACGTGCGCTTTCCTTCTACCTGGATCGCACCAAACCGTTCCGGGTGGATGACCAACTCTTTGTTGGCTACGTCGGTGCCAAGAAAGGTCGGGCCGTACACAAGCGGACCATCTCTAGATGGGTCGTTTTGTGTATTAAAGCCTGCTATTCTTTGGCTAAAAAAGAGCCCCCAGTGGGGCTACGCGCCCATTCCACCAGGGCGACTGCAGCCACTACTGCTTTGGGACGAGGAGTTCCTCTGAATGACATCTGTCAGGCAGCTACGTGGGCATCGCTGCACACGTTCACCAAACACTACTGCCTGGACAGCCAAGTCTGGAGAGACGGCTTCTTTGGCTGTTCTGTTCTCCAGGACTTTCTGGTGTGAACTTGGTTCGCAGACCCAACTCCGGGTTGGTATTGCTGGGGTATCTATTCTAAGGTAAGGAATCTATAACTAACTGTTTATTTCAGATGAACAAGTTACTTACCTTCGGTAACGATATATCTGTAAGAAACATAGGTTAGTTATAGATTCCTTACTGCCCCACCCGTCCTCCCCGTTCTGCGAACTAATTTCTAGGGTTAAGGTCATCCTTTCAGGGCCCTAGTTTTGTGCACCAGTGGTCAGTGTCTTGCATGGCGCTGCGTTTCTGGCGCGGAAAGTCGTGTACAGAACTGACGTCAGCGCGCGAGGGCGGCGTCTAAGTAGCTACCGCGACGTCATCCCGGCGACCACGACGCCAACGACGGACGCGGAGCCGACCGACGCCACCTTTCGACGCGCAGAGGTACTGCTGACGAAAAACTTTCCGGATCCACTCGGACGCCTGGGGGTAATTCTAAGGTAAGGAATCTATAACTAACCTATGTTTCTTACAGATATATGGTTACCGAAGGTAAGTAACTTGTTCGTTGGCACCTTAGCTTAGCATTTCATGAATCGCCACTACCTGTATGTAGTAGGGTTGCTGATATTAAGCTACTCCACCCCACCGACATTTTCTGGGCTACACATATTTTTGGCCTCCAGTTCAAAATGACTCCCATAAATGAGTGTGCAAATAAATGTGTCCTTTTATGGAACAGAGGTCATCCCAAACAAGCGACCTCCTTTTCTGAAGCTTACTTAGTTTGGGCGTGAGAGTGGGTCCTATCCTTGCATACTTCCTTCCTGAAAATATTGAAATATTTAGGGCATAAAGAGTTTTTTTTTAGTCTTTAGTTGTTTTTTTTTACTTCATACCTGTGTGTGCTGTGAATGTGTTGCATGTTGAGAATGTAAGAGAATTCTGCCTAGGAATCTGTTGGGAGGCTTGATTGGGGATGGGCTTAAACTAGGGGTAAAGTCATAGCTCCTGGTTTGGTGTGTACGTAAGAGGACTAATTGAAGCTATCACTTGTACCTGTACTTTCTTAATTAACCTGTTGAAGTGAACCTGCCAATGTGCGGACAATACTCTTGCAAGCAATTGTCTAAAGTTCTTAGAGCTTGAAAGTTCGTTCAAAGGGGCACCTTCTGAAGTATTACTGTACGTAAGGGTCTGTCCTTGAATAAAGAAGCATCAGCGCACACCATATATATTCCATCAAAGTCTTTGTGCCAAACAATAAAATACTACCAGAATTGTTATAGACCATGGTCCTGCCAACATACGTTGTGGAACGTTAGTATACAATTGAGATCCAGTATTTGTGAGTTACTCCAATATGTGTGTTGATTAGATAGGCTGCTGCTATTGTGATACTCACAGTGCCAGTCTGCCATGGGTGCTTCTCAGATACGCCAAAGTTATTTTCAGTATATCAGCCTGCCATTTTCCACATTACCATTCTCTTTAGTCCTATTTCGGCATGCCTCCCACTGCCCCTGAAAAAAATTGCCATGTCAGCTTTTACTCTGCCATGTCAGTTTTTAGTTAGCCATGCCAGTTTTCACCTTTTCACTTATCGATACCATTTATCACTTTGTGATTAGAAAGTTGCCACACCAGTTTCAACCCAAATAACAAAAAACACTTTGGCGTGGTGATTCTTACGATACCACCAGAAAATTGTCATGCCAGTATTATATTGCCCATTTAAGATCACATGCCTCCTTAAGTGCTACCAAAACATGCCATTTTTGCCCACATTTTGCCCTGTAAGACTTCCCATCACGTGTCATACATTGCGATTTTATGGTTATTTACTTTATGCATACTATCTGTTGCTTTCGTGGACAGGTAGGTTCGCACGCAACTTATAAGATAAGGGTCTATGTGCCCTAAAAGCTATTTCAATCATACATCAATATAGTTAACATGGGCCGGCTTCATGAATTGCTATTGTGACCGGTAAGTGGTAATCTTGTATGCAAAGAGCAAATCTTTTTTCAGGATCCCAGGCCAAGTGACAAGAAATGAAATGATGTCAACTCCTGGATCGTGCCTCTTGAACAGGACCCAATTATTAGCATGATTTTTGACAAATGGTAGAATTTACCTATTCGGTTATGCCTTCATGAAAAATGGTGAATGGAAACTTTGTGAAGCTAACAAAAATAATGCAAGCATGCACCCCAGATTGACCTTTCTTTTCACTACTTTTCTGTCGTTGCAGGTTCTGACAGATCTGAAGTCTGACAACCAAAGGCTGAAAGATGAGAATGGAGCCCTGATAAGGGTCATCAGCAAGCTCTCCAAGTAACCACTTCCAGCAGAAACATCAGAGGCCAGATATGAACAGGGGCACTTTTTGCACAAGCTCTATCCGCTTTTCTCTTCATACCCAAAAGGGAAAGCATGGACACTCTTAAATAACGTGATCAGACAGGATACTGTTTTCCTTCTCATCGCTCTCCGAATAATCAGGATAAGCTTCCCAGGTTTTAGTCGTTACCCACATTAAAAATATCATATTTTTTAGTCTGCTTTGGAAATTTGACTTCGATTTCATGGTAACTAGATTCTCCATTTAGCAACCCAGTTGTGTGCCAGACAGAGCATGATTTTTAATGGAGAACAGTGAGGTCTACATGTGACATAGGAGGACTGATCTGGAGAGGAAGCCCATGCCTTGAAGTGGATATGGCGGAAAGCTAAAAGAAGGACAGCTCTTCTAGAAGTCAGAAGACTTTATTCTTGTTCATTGGGCGAGGAAATACGAACAATTTTTGAACATCTGTAAGCATCTGAACCAGAGCTCTCAATTTACCTCTCACTGTTGATGGCCACATTTAAAGTTACAGAAATCTATCCACCTCTGTCTGACACTCTCTATCTCAAACCATTTAACCAAATGACATCTAGGGGAACTGCACTTCCACACTTTCTGCTTGTTACCATTTCTGTATTTATTTTCCATTTTGGCCAGTTCTCCTGGCATGTATACTTTATTCACAAGCCTTTTTAAGATACTGGTATGATTTTTTCTAATTCAAAGCAAATGGTTCTCACTACAAGCCCAGCAGAGTGACTGCAAGCATCTTGCTCCGGCGTTATTGACAGGACAAGGGAGCCCAACGTTGTATCTAAAACTGTCTTGTTCGTAGGTGTATTAGCAAACTTCTTTCTTGCAAAAATTGTGTAAAATATAACCAACCGACCCCTCCCCCATTTGCTGCTTGAAATCATTCAATATACATGTGAAAAATAGCTCCTTAAAACTGATTAGTTCTGAGGCTTTTGCTTTGATTTGAAGAAAGCACAACAGGTAATACTAAATTACTTTGATTATATTTGTAAAATAATTTGCTAATAACTAATCTTATCTGTATTTCCTTTTCCTCTTCTCCCATTGAGAGGTAAAACAGGCAGAGCAGCGTTTCCAGTGAAGCCAAACCCACACCTGTCCTTAAATGCTACCTATCATTGTTTTGGATAAGATTCTGGCCTAAGGTGTAGAATCATATTCCTGACTCCCAGAAAAGTCCTTTTCCACTGGTTAATGAATATGGTCTAAAGGTGTTGTGACCATCTTGTCTTTTTGTAAACTAATATGCACTAATAGTGATCAGCTGCATTAACGGATGTTGCGATTTATGGGTCTTGTGATGTTCCCTTTGTGTAAGTTATTCGGGTGAAAGAGACGTCCTTTCTCAAGTTGATAGCATTTGTCCCACCTCTTAGAAAACAAGTCATCTTTCTTGGGATGCTATGTGAAGTGTCCTTGGTGTTCTGAGATCTTAGATCTGACATGACACCATTTAACTGTAGATCAGAGTGATGAGAGAGGTTTGTTGTGGTAGGGCACCAGTGCTGTGTTTTTCTTTACCTAAAACTTATTGGACGTATGAGAGATGTTTATTTGGCATATGTGTTCTCATGAATATTTTGTATGCTGGGTTGCCACAGACTGCTGCAACCCATTTTTACCGATTCTGATTCTGGACGTCAGTGGTCCTAGAAGCTTTTGTTTGTGATATTTGAATTTTCATGTTTGCTGCAGTATGTCGGAGGTAACCCGGCTCACCCATCACCATGCTCTGGAATGTTCTTCTTTCTAAGTACATGCATGTCCTATCCAGTACAGGTTTGACTCTTGTCAGTCTTGGACTTCATGGTGGACGTGTCTAGGACTTGCTTCCTTCACCTTTGTGGCATAGATATTGGTTGACTTTACCATATGAAAAGCTGAATCAGTGTGATAGAAATAGTTACATGGCATATCTTGAACAGAAGCCACCATTTTGCCTTCACTACCCACTCTTCGGAATCCACAACTGGGAAAGTCATGCATATCATTCACACCTCTAGTCTTCTAAATTAGGGGCTGAGACCTGTGATATGGATCTAAGCTGTGTTAAAGAATGTATCAGAGTTTAGCATTTGTATCTGATTATCTTTGCATCAAGGCCATTTTTCTCACCAGAAGTGATCATTAAGAGGAAAACCATTTTGAAAGTTACTTTCAAGTTGGTAGGTTTGTAAGTACTTAAAATTCGCCCCTATTTACAGATGTACAAGCAGACAGTGCAAGGAGCAAAGAGTGATGCCATATGCTCTTTCTATGGGCTACTAGCTCAAGTTCCCCATATTCAAAACGGTTCTGTGTCCACATATTTACTTTTGAGTTGCTTGAGTGTATGACATTCCATGATGTAGTGGGCTGCAAGAAAGACATCCAAAGTCAAACAAATAAATGCTTAGAAAAGAACAGGACTTAGGCTGTGAGAAGTATCGTGACCTCTGCAATTTACTTGTTGTTCCACGACACTGTGAGGTGTATGACGGATGGTTGGTGTAGATTCCAACACTTGATAGATCTTGCTTCAGATAGCTTGGTACTCTGTCAGTAGACCAAGAGGGTGACATCATCACTATCCACTTACTTCTAATTCATTCAGTTTCTCTGTTGTGATTGAATGGACGGCTGGTGGAGGCAAAACCTAGCGATGCACAGTCACATTCCGCCATGTTTTTCAATCCTTGTAATAGGCTGTTTTCCACCTCACTGAAAAGCTGTCCGGTGATTAATCCAATCTATTTTACTTTGGTGAAGCTTGAGTTGCAGCAGCTCGATTCCAAAATGCTACCTTAAATTGCTTTCACAAACATCTGCTGAGTTTGCCAGAATTGATTTCTTTCTCGCCTACAGAATGCGAACAGCATCTACGTCTAGGAATATTAAGCCTGACATACCTTTCTTATCAGCGATAAGTGCCAACCAGAGAACCGTAGAAGAGGTTGCATCTGGAGGTTGCATTACAATTTAAATGTAAATGTTCATTAAGTTCCTCTGCTGAACATGTTTTATGCTAAGGATGCTGGGTTTCGACCTATGGCTTTCTTTCTTAACAGGATATAGGATCTTAGATCATTTTTACTTACTGGATGCTGTCAAAGCAAATGAAGTCCTCGTTTATTCATTGTAGAATTTCATATGATCTCTTCTGTTTTAATTTATTAATATGTAGAATTCGTGAATTCAGTAATCCTTATTACGAAATTAAGCACATTAATTGCAATGGTGAACACCTTGTGTGTTCCTTTGCACTGTGGCCATATAAGCTACTTCTGTCATGTCTTAGTGGGGATATTTTATAATTTTGAAGATTAAATCAATATCACTTCCTTATCTATGTATGAGAATTGGAGTTGTATGGTGTAAGGATTATAGATGAGAGTTCAGTCACTGGTAATGTAGATCTGAAGAATACTTTTTTTTATTTTACTCTGAATGAAGACCAGATGTTTGCTTCTGAGACCCTTGTGAGAGTTCATTGCCGAGGTAGAGCCCATGGTTGAGAATGCCCCTCCCTCATCTCTGTGTTCTGAGGGCAGCTGCAGTCGAAGCCCACTTGCATCCAGAGGGAGAATTTGGCTGTTAGTTAATAAGGCCTGTGCCCCAGAATTGTTTTTCATTGCTCTGCCCGCACCATATGTGGAGAGATTCATCTCAGACTGTCGCATGAAAACAGGCACACATTTTTTGTCAGTTTATCATTTTTTTACTACTTTAAAATCTGAATTTCTCACTTATTGGGAAATATCTGGAACAGCAGGAAAAGAACGAAGTGCACCATTATGGTAAATTTTATATACCCATTATTTTAATACACTGCATGCTCTACCGATGTAGTTGTATGTTTCTGTTTTGACGTTTTTTTTTAAATAATTCAAAGTGACAGAGAGTTACGGTGTGTATTTATAACTTTAAATTAAAAACAAGTCTCAGGTACAGGAATGTTTTGAGACACTTGATATTATCCACGTGTTTTTCATATACGAAGGCGTCATTCCAATGTGCTGTCCTGCAATGTGCATTTTCCTGTGTTCAGTTAGGTTGTACAAGTTTTATATAGTGCACTGCTGTGAACAAATAAGCTAGTACTGTAACTGACAAAAAAGGTAGCATGAAGCAAACGTGAATCAATTGATGGAAATCAAAGCTGTACAATTAAGCTGCACAATAGTTTAGAATGCTTTCCTAAATATCCTCATTTACATGGGACGGCTCTCCATGCCTTTGACAGAAGAACTCAAATGCACATTGACCAGTCCTTGAATTTATATTTGGGACTGTGATTTGACAGTAAATTGGCTGACTAAAGATTTCTTGCTTAACAGATGAAAGCTATTTTTGGTAAGAACAAGTTGCGGGACTTTCTTATGTACAGCTTCATGTGACATGCGCAAGTACTTAATAGAAACTAGAACAGGCAGACAAGGTGAAGACAGCAGACCTGGGATTTTATGGAACTAGCAACAATAACATAAAGAGCATTCAAGCATCAGCATTTTGAAGCTGCTGAAGTCTCTCAGTAATTTTGAAAGGGAAATTTAAGCAAGCATTGTGGTTATAGTTCAATTTAGATAGAATTAATGCTATGGCACCCGATCTCTGTGTGGGAAAATGGCACGGTTTACAACACTGGCAATATGGGGTCCAATGGTAAACTTGCAATCCATAATAATGCCCACACTTCGAACCTGGGCCAGAGGAACAGGAAATAAAACTCGAAATGAAGGCCAGATATGAGCAGGCCCGGAGGACAGAATGCCACAACTACTCAGATGTCCGTCTTTTTAAGATTTAGCTTTAAGAGATTCGTACCCATCCTCACAAATGGCATGAAGCAACTGTTTGTCATACGTCAATGGAGGCAGTCATCTGATTTAGTAATAGCTGAGCATAGTTGCAGACATTGGTTTAATGCAAACCGATCAATTTAATCAAAGATGAAGATGAACGAATGCTCCACAAGTGACTATTGTTGAAAGGCTATTACTTTATGCCTACTGGTTAAAAAGGAAGTCACTCATTTGAAGGCGAGAGACCCATGTCCTGTCCTATATTGTGATAAGCGAAGTCATAACCCACCAACAGATAAAGAAAATTCTAGCCTCAAAAGCACTGACCTCCTGTTCCCTGCAATGACCATCCTAGCGTGCTGCTGTTGTGGCTTGCCACTTGCTGGTCTGAAGTCAGCCTCACTTGCTGACATTGTTATTTTTAGAATAGTACAATAGTGTTTAGTAACCACTCTCACCATTAGAAACATGCCACTTGAGTGCTACACACAAATGTGTTATTATATGTTCAAGTATGAGGAGGTTTGGTCTAATGGCTGTTCTCGGACTTTAGGCTCCTGAGGTCTGAGTGCTAATCCATATTCCCCACTTGACCAAATTGTGTTATCCAGGGAAAATTTATTTTCTGGGGCCTGACATTCCTTAGCAACTCACTAATTGCAGGAGTTATTGCTCTAAACAAATTGGATATGCACATCTTTATATGGTCATGTGCTCCATATTATTTATTCAGTGTATTTTCTTGCTGGACAGAGTGAGATATTCTTTATTTTCATTGGTTATTCTTGAGAGTAGGAGATGGCTTGGCTAAGGTTGGGCAGCACACTGTTTCAAAGCAGACAGGAATTGGAAAAAGGCAATCGAATATCTGTTCACACACGAATGGAATTACAGTTGACCATTTAGTATTGAATTTTTCCTAAACCCTACTACAGAGTGTCTTGACAGTATTGGCTAGTTAGCTGGTATTTACAGCTCAATAGTCCTTTTGATCGGTGGGATTGTTTTGAAATTAAATTGCAGCCATTTCTTCATGGTTATTTCACCATGACCATATCCATATTTTCCATCAAATCATGTCAGACGCCTCTGTTGGTCCTTATTATTTGCTTCATATTGGAATTTGGCAATTGTCCATAATCGAGTGACTAGTTGTGCAGCCTAGCTTGACTATTGGTATGGCAGTATTTATTTCTTCTTAGTTACTATATTGTCTCCACCTTTTTCTCAATTGTGCTTCACTCTGTGTCTTTGTAGCTGTTGGGGAGGTGGAGGAAGTGATCTCCCATTCGCGGTTTGTCAGTGCATTCTCTGGCTGGGACTTTCCACTGCTTTTGCTCACATTTTTTGTATGCACACCTGAAGATTAGAAAAAATATAGGTCATCCCTATGAGGATCTCTGAAAACTCCGACTAAATTGCCGGGAGCAGTTCATCAGGTGTAAAACTGCAGAGTTGTGGTTTTTTGTGAACACAGGTTAATGGCACTGTGGGGAACTATAGAAAGCCTAATCCATTCTTTATTTCACAGCCCAGCATCACATTATGAGAGTTCTTATAACATATTATGCACACTAGAGAATCTTCTATAAACAAAAACGACGATGGCCAAACTGAGCATATTGTTAAGCTGTGTCCCTCCTAGTATTTCTGTACTACTGATGGCTCTCTGAAATATGAGGTGCTGTTTAAAGAGGTGCCACAGACTTATACCACAAGCTTCTTCATAAATCAACTTTTTTTTTTTTAACAATTTAGCTCTCCGTTTTGTAGTGTGTATAAAGCACTTAAGAGCTGGTTTATCCAAGGTGCACTTCATCTTAGCTTGTGTCCATCTACAGGTCTATGTCTGATATTATGAATCGGACAGAGCATGTGTAATAAGGGAGCACAGCATTGCAAGTTATGGCAAATACCTATATGATCACTCTTGTTTTTTTTTAGTAAAATATGTGCAATGTCTGTATTAGTAGTACAGAAAGGCAGCTAACAAATATGAATTTGGGATGCAAAGACACAAGAATTACCCCGTTTTTCTTTAACTCCTTACAAAGCACATATTGGGTAAATCACATGGCCAGTAGTTCTGTGCAACACGTCCTGACACATGATGCCAGACTCTTTACAAGTACATATTTCTGCTTACTGGCGAAATTCCTTCCTGAAGTAAGGAATACTTATTTTCAGGTAAATTATGGAGGCAGAGTCTTTCCTGGCCTCCGGGTGTAAATTTATGTCCTAGCTTTTGTTTTTAAAGACAGTCCATGATATAAGACTTTGGGAACTCCAGTCGATGAGCATTTTTGTATAGTGTGTTTGAGTCCCTCATTGCTCAAAACTAGTAAGACGTGACGAGTCGGAATAATTTGGTTTGAGTTGAATGTAGGTTGCATTAAAAGGCTTGAAAAACAATTCAAAAATAGAAGGGAGATCAGATCAAAAAGTTTTAGAATAAGCGGTAGGGTGTTTGGTTCGGGTTTATAGTAAGAGTTGTGGATTATAGTTTGGGATAAGCTTAGGAGCACAGTTTGGACTAGGGATGGAAAATAAGATAGGTTAGAGCAAGCATTTGGGTTAAAAGGTGAGGGTTATGCTTAGGAATTAGGTTAGGGTTACTGTATGGGTTATGAATAGAGATAAATTTATGGTGAGGGATAGGGTATGGGTAAAATTAGGAGTAAGGTTGAATGCGAGGTGAGTAAAAGAAATAAAATCAGACTCAACATAAATTCAAACCAAATGATTCAAACTTATGTAATTTTAATCAAAATTGGTGTGCTGAACTATTTGCAAGAAATCTCCTTTTATTCAGACTTGATACTTTTTCATTTAATTCAATTCGAATCCTCTTCAGCATATTCTATATATATCTCCCTGGCTATCATTTAGTTCATCAACAGTTGGTTTTTCCTTAAACAACTTTTATCTACATATCTTGGCCTTGCACAGGAAAACACATTTGCAGTTAAGTTGCAAGATGGTGGAGATGGCCTATAGCGGTAATGCAAAGAAGATGCAGAAATCAAAGAACACGAGTTGGGTCATAGTCTAAATTGCCCTTCATTAGAAAACCATGAGTATGAATTGGATAAGGAGATACTGCTACCCTTAAATATTAACTACTTGACACAAGTTTAAAAAAATACTTCATATTTTTTTTTATATTCAAGAATGTTGAAAGATACTTTAGTGGCACAGATGCCATATTTTCCATGTACATTTCCCAATGGTTTTAATTTTAGGCCATTGTAGTTCTTAGTTGGTTCTTTAAAGGCTGATGATGCTTTTGCATTTACTAGGTGTAGCTGTGTTCCGTTTTAATGTATTTATTGCTTTATTATTATTTTTAATTGTCTTGTGTTGAAAACACAATGCCAGGAGCACAGTTTTTCATCACGATTGTCTATTTCAAATATTCGCTCAAAAAGCTGAAAACTCTGAGGCCTAGCAAAACACCATCACGTAATTGCAGAGTCTGTGCAAGGCAAGATCAGTTCTAACTTTGAGACTATAGGGATTACTTGAAATTTGGAGGAGATTGAATTTGTTGGTAAAGCATTGTCATCCAACCATGGATATTGTGACATGTAATCTTATTATGTACTATAATTCAGTGAATGAAGTACTCTATTAACAAAAATGTTGAGTCATCGTAACACAAAGGTTTGTCAAGAGGTATTGAGCAGAGTTTGTTTCATGACAAGCTTCATTACAAAGAGTGTCCAGAAGAAGGTTGTTGGTTTTACCTTCATACTGGTAGAAGACTTAACGGCCCAACCTCTTCTCAAAAAGTGCTCCTTCCAACAATCACTGTTGACACACACACCTATGCTTCTGCTGAATATCCTCTGGTCAAAAGAAGAAAAATTGTGTACACTACTTTTTCAGCACATGTGGCTGATTGTGGATCCAGCAGATTTCAGTGGTTTCCACGGGAAGGACACTGTAAGGAAAGTTTCTAATATTCCTGAGTGATGTCATCTTTCGAGTTTGTCAGTTGGATATGTAGATTATTGTCATAAAATGTGTTCCAGTGTAGTATTTTATTTTGGGAAGCGTTTGTTTCACTCGAGTTATAATATCTAATTTGGTCAGCAACTGCAGTAATGCCCTCTTTGCTGGGCATTATCATTCCAAAATGTCATCAGTTTATGGTGTGTGTTTGTGAGGATACAACCCCTGACTGGCCATATGACCACGGTATTGCTTTAATTAACTGCTTGTTTTCTGACCTTTGACTATCCGTTATTGAGTTGCTTTGCGTGCACTTACTTGGTCACTGCTTATGCTGTCTTTGTTGCCTATGGCTTGTTTGGACAGCTTGATGCCCGCTTCTAGTAGAGTCCTACACACACTTGTATGACACATTATTGCTAATGTGAATGGCACGAGCATCTGGATATCCCAAGCGTTCTAGAGGTTTTGGGTATTTCCCTTTTCCTCCCTCTCCCTGCCCCTTTTCAGCCGCTGTTCCTGGACCCGAAACAAACGGACATACAGCCCAGAGAGAGCAGAGACCTGGCATGATAAGGGGTTGGAAATTAGAATGTAACTTTATGCAATCTGAGTGGCCTTTCTAACTTGGAGATGAAGGAAGTTCCGTTTTATTGGTTGTTTATTAATATTGTTTATGATGATGTAGTATTATAAAAGTATTACATGGTTGAACGTTTGGGAGTAACCTTCACATGTGTATGATGAATGAATCACACATCGGTATTTATAAATAAACAAGTAAAGTGTTTTAATCTGGCCTCTGAGTTTTATGTTTGTGGCAGAGAGTGGGCAGATAAAATCCAAGTATGCACTGTAATTCTGCAAAACGTAATTCCTTCAGATTGAATGACTGGCGTCTTGACGCTTTAATGTAAACTAATTGAGGCAAGGATGGTGTCACCTGACAATACTGTGAGTGGTTCCTCAATCTGGTGTTTTTTTTTTTTTTTAATGTACGTGTGCATTAACAGTAAAATGTGATGTTATTGGTATGATTTACACAAGGCTTTGCATTTTACAGTGTGCTCGACAACAGCTGAAAACAGAAGCTTGCAGAAATACTTGGCATATTCACCTGGCCAGAACATGTTGACCACCGAGTAAGAACTCATATAGTAGTTTAGCAGATTGACTTCAGCAGCCGTTCCTTAGGATCAACCTTATGGTGCTGATCCGCCTCAAAGGGAATTCTGGTTCGAGGTGCCACACAGCAGAACATTGAGGTTCATATTTTTAGTGCAGGCTTTGTTCCCATTGTCATTGGAGTGCTGAAGAAGAAATGCAAAGTTAGCATGCTGTTGAAAAGAACAAGTACTGTTAGAAATTCATATCTTTACAATTATTGTACAGATTCAATGTGTGTACTTTCCACACAGTATAGCAGCAAGGTCAGTCAAATGCGAGAGGGTTTGAATGAGTGTCATGAACGGGGAGTATGCAGGGCATTAAAAGTAACATTTCTGATGGATACTTCTAACTGCAGATTCCTCACCTTTTGAATAATGCCCAGGCGCTAGCCTGGATCTGGACATTTTTCCAGCGGTGCTCCCAGGTCTCTCTAGGTGGCGTCATGCGGCTCTGCTTTGGCCTCGTTTCGTATAAGAAGTGATGGAGCAGAGCAGCATGTAAGCACAGTCCCTGCACATTGACATGAGTTCTTTTCTTTCAACGTCTTCAAATGCAGATCTGGGGGGCGCCATCCCTGCACATTGACATGAGTTCCTTCCTTCCTGTCTTTCTACGTCTTCGAATGCAGATCTGGAGTTCCGTTCCATTTTTGGTTGGTTTGACGAGTATTTCAAACTGAACTTTGGTATTTGGACTCAGGTCACACCTCAAAAGTTTTGTGAGGAATATGAGCTCATGCACCCAAAGCTGATCCGGGACCATGAAGCGAAGCTGTATGTTGACATATCTATTAAAAAAATCTGCAACTCCTCCTCCCGCTCTCGAGGCTGATCATGCAACATGTCCTCTTCTGCTACGTCTAAGTCCACATCAAAGTGGAAGCACAAGAAAGCACAGTAAGACTCAACCCCATCCCACCACTCTCTAGCTAAAGATAAGTCACAAGGGCATCAAGTTGCCACTGTATCTCACGCCCGATCTCTGATTCAGGAGCCGATCCCACAGCTGATCCAAATGCATTCTGAGTTCTCCAGGCCATAGACGCAGCCTTAGCAGGTTGAGGCCTTCAGGGAGGCCATGCTGCATATTTTTGCCACTCTCCTGGTTTCCTCTGGCACCCTTGAGACCCGCCTCGGGTTGCGTACCGACTCCTGTGCCAACTTTCATTCCACTCCAAGACCGGCACTGGTTTCTCTTTAGTTAATGTTGGTGCCATAAGGGGATCTTCTCCTGACTCTGGGACCCAACCCAGAGCTGAATCTGCCTCAAGGCTGACCGAAATCACACTCCGATACCACTCCAGCCCACCCCGTTCCTATGCAGTCGGATTCAGACAAAACACTCCCTCTACCAGGGAGCAGTCTTCAGTCGCTCCACCAGCTTTTTTGGTTCCGACTCTGATCAGAATATACCACCACTAGGAGGTGACGGTGGTGATGATGAGTGATTCACACCCACATTATGATGCTGACTATGATAGTCTATACAAGGATTTGCAAGAGGCCAGTTGTCTTGATATTTCCCTTGATACAGGGCTGCCTTTCACCCCTAAGGATTCCAACGGAACAGAGTGCTTCCTTTGCTGTAGTAATCCGACTTGCTGCTGAGATCCTGAATCTACATCTGTTTTCTGTTAAAGTTAGAACAAATGCACTCTGAAGTTTTTCTGCCTGATCCAGCTTCTCCTCAACCCTTACTAGTTCAATTAAGCCCCAACTAATTCTCTTATGGGCATTTGGTCAAAACCTTGTTGATGGAAGTGTAGTCTTGCTCAGCGAGACTGGCGGGAATTAACATGTTTTAGAAAAAATTGCCAGCATTTAACAAATCTCATGTTTAAAGCAATCTCCTAACCAACCCATCAACTGATAGAAATGTTAGGATATATAGTTTTTTTTTTTAATGTAATGTATATAGTTGTGGTATATTTCCATAGAGCCCGGGGACCATACTTTGGCCAAAACACAATGCTCCTAGTTTATCGCCTGTTGGCACCCCAAATTTGTAGAAAACCTATAAATATCTGGTGCCATCATGCTCATGAAACCCAGTCAAAAAACTGGGCAACAGGATATGTTCCTGCACGAGGGAAACTGGAGAAAAAACAAGAAATCCTAAAAACATGAAAACCTTCATGCTGACTGCATTCTACTGGTCAGCCAGTCAGGGCAAGGTAGGTCTGATTTACACCAATAGTTTCCTTAGGTCATCCAGAATACATAAACTTTTTATACATTCAGTGTCCTCAGTTTGATATCTATAGTCAAATGAGTAATAGACATAAATAATGATTTTGCCACAATTTAGTGACATGGGCTTGCATAATTGATTGTGCAGACTACTTTCCGTAGGAAAATGTGCATATATTTGGCGTTGCCAGATTACAGCTATTGAGGGCTAATTTCATTGGTCTGTGTTTCAGGATATATTTTTGTCCAGTCGACACATGCACAAATATTGAGCAAATTTATTGAGAAAATGTATCTACATTTTTCATTACATCTTCAGGCTGCAATGAGAGATTGATGCAGGATTTTCACCAATACATAACCATGAATATGCTGAAAAAAGCATACAGTTTATATGGGTGCACAAGCAGGCATAAGAGGTACACGTGTTAAAACAACCCTTTTTTGTTCTTTTAAGAAAATCTTCTGCACAGATATACACAAACTCCCTAGGTCAAGATTGCACCTATACTTACGACACTTGCATCGACTCTTAAGTATTGATTTCTGTTTGACATTAAAAAGCATCATAATACTTGCATTAATTATTTCATCTTGAACCCCTCTCAACATTTTTGTTTTCTCTTCCCCACACAACATTTTCATCTTTGCAATAGCACGCCGAAGATTTCAGTCTTATTAGCAACGTTTTCACAAGCTTGGCCTAAAACTCAATGAGACCCATTGTCCAGAGTTACTACAAGAGAGGTGTGGCCTGTTGAAACCACTTATTAAAACACTGGGGCTACGCTCATGCATACAAGCTGTGAATGCAGGTCTGCATGCCGCATATATAACCTTGGTAGTGCGGTTTGTAAAGTTAATGGGTCTTGTAGGAAAAAAGATTAAAGCGACCTCTACTGCAAATATAGCCACATTCTCTAAAAGACCCGCTTGCAGCAGTGAGAGAGCAGCTGCACTTAGTTATTTTTTTAGATATAATCTTAGTTTGAACTATAATTGCATATTGTATCTTTTTAAGTATAGATGATGCAATTAATTTCCCATCATGCACTTCACAACATTGATTTTAACCCCGCACAGATGGCACTACAAATTTTTTTAAACTGTATTTTATTGATTTCAAGCAAAAAACATAGTGTGCGTAGACAGTGCCATACATATTCTTATGACAAATGCACATCAGAGGCTGCTACAAACAGGCAGTATACAGTAGTCATGAGTGGGATTATCTACCTGTCCGATAATAATCAAACAGTTCATACAGAAAACCAAGGCAACGAGCCAAGCACTATACCAGGAAGCACCAGCACACACATGATCCTCAGAAAATTAACACACATCGTAATACTATTCCTGATCAGTCCTCTACCTCAGAGTTACCCTCGGAAGATGCATCACAGTCCTCCTGAAACATACCCAGTAGTTGAGCCAGCAGCATTATGGCATCGGCTGCCCCTTCATCGGTACGGGACATTCTCATGTGATAATAGATCTCGTAACCAATCTGTCAACAGTGGGACCCTTGTGCCCATCCACCAAATGGCCACCCACCTGTTCACTAGCAAGAGAGCAAATTGGGCAAGTTTGTACAGGATTTTACATCCCTTCGTTCACACCACCACTCCCAGGAGACAGGTTGGCAATGTCAGTGGAATGCTAATCCCGGTGGCCGTCTCTATGCTTGGCACCACTTGTCCCCCGTACTCCTGGACCTAACCACAGTCCCGCTCTAGATGCATGATAGTAGCCCCAATCTCCCCACATCGCTTACACATAGCTCCCCTAGTAGGGTCCACTTTATTGAGACTTTATGGGGTGATGTAAATACGATGCAGGAAAGGGAAATTGCAGGAGCTTAAATCTGTTGTTAAGGACACAGTGCGGACAAGGCCAGACGCGCTCACCCAATCTCAATTTGAGATGGGCATACCCAGATCTCTCTCCCAGGCCCCTCGTGCAGGAAACTGATGAAGTTGCATGTCGTTCCTAAGGCCTCTATAAAAGAGGGTAATTAAGTGACATCTCTCTCCTCACCTGCTAAAACCCTCTAGCACCCAGAGGGACGTGGCGATTTCCTTCTCCAGCTTGGCATAATGTAAGAAATGGACTGGTCCTACCCTAAAAGTGTCCTGTGCATCCTGAAAGGAAATGAAATGTCCCCTGGATAAATATCCCCGCCTCCAAACACCCCCCTCCTTCCATCGCTCCATGGACATGGTTGTGCCAATATTCCTAAAAGGAGCAAGATCCCACAGCTTTAACTCTGCAAAAGGGGGTTCTGTGGAGAACCTTGAGGACTACCATCTCCCAGATTTCTGCCATATTTTAGCAGGTACGGAATCGGAAACTCCGACCTGCCCCCTCTCATCAGCAACTGTGGCAAAGTGTTGCCTCCAAACTCAGTCCCCAGGAGCTGTTTCTCCCAGTATTCAGACTCTGTGAGCCATCTAGCTGCGTGCTGCAAGTGTGCTGCATAGTAGTTGAACCGTATATCCAGGATCGCTAATCCCCCATCCTCTAAATCCTTTAGCGTTGCTAGAGCCACCCTTCTGCACCAAAGTAGAGTCACCAACAGACTATCTGCAAAAGAACAGGTCCCTTAGCGGGAACAAATAGTTCTGAACTAGGCATTGACAGTGAGGAAGGAAAACCATTTTAGCCATGGCTGCCCTTCCCATCACCGGAAGGGGAAGCCTATTGCAAAATTTAATGGAGATCTCCAAGCCGGTCAGCACCCTATCAACATTTTAGCATTGATACTGGGCCTCCGTGTTTGTGACCCAGATTCCCAAGTAACGAAAGCCCTCCAATTCCCACTGAAGACCCACTTCCGGCAACTGGTCCTGCTGCTTCCCAATCAAGCCACCCAAGGGTAACATGAGCGACTTGCGGACATTAATCCTGAGACCTCACCAAAGGTGCTCAACAACTGCATCCGGATTGGAACAGACTCCCCGGGCGAATGCACATAGACCAACACGTCATCGGCATATAGTGAGACAACGTGGGTAGAGTTTCCCACCCTGATCCCCCAGGGCTCCAGCTCCGTACCCAGTAATAACATAAGGGGCTCAATCGCTAAAGGAAATAATTGGGGCGAGAGAGGGCACCCTTACCAGGTACCCCTCCTTACTGGCCTGGCCTCGGAGAGTTCACCCACCCTGATACGTATAGTAGGTACAGTGTATAAAGGTTGTATCCAGCCACAGAAGTTAGGGCCCAAGCCCGCAGTACTGCCATTAAAAAAGCCTACTCCACCGTATCAAATGCCTTTTCTAGATCAAGGGAGACTCAGGCCATATCCCGTTCTCTGTCCAAGGTGTCATGCAGAATATGACACCTTGGACAGGTTCAGGGACAGATTGTGAGCAGTACTACGCGCCGGCATGAAAACCCATTGGCCTTCATCGTCCAGCTTTCAGACCTCACCTCTCACCCTGGTCACCAGTATTTTACACAATATTTTAAGATATGTATTACGCATGGTGAATGGCCTATATGCAGATGGGTCCGCAGTCTCCCCCCTCGCCCCCCCCAGGTTTCAGCATCAGGCATACTATTCCCTCTCGCATAGTCGGTGGGAGAATACGATTCTCCCTTGTTTCCAGATAGACCTCCAATAATTTTTCCTTTTGGACAGAAGAGTAGGCGTGATAGTAGTCCGCCGTGAATCCATCAGTGCCCGGAGCCTTGGATTTATTAAGCGCAATCATGGCAGCACCCACCTTCTCCAAGGAGATATTTTCCTCCAAGTCCCGCATGACCTCCCCCCGCAATTAAGGAAGCCCTACCCTACCCAGAAACCTCACCGTCCCCCCTCAATGTCCGGCGGGCCAGCTCTATATACCAGCCTGAAGTGGTCCAGTAAAGCTGATAGGATATCTCGCCGCAGAGTCTGTAAGTGGCCCTGCGTATTCCGTATGGATAAGATGGGGGCTATCTCTCTTTCTCGCCTGAGGACCCATGCCAGAAGCCTACCAGATTTATCACCTTCCCTATGTAACATCTTACGGTAGGATTTGAGTGCAGTTTTGTCCTGGTATCTCAGTGTGACTGGAGCTTGCTATGAACCATGAAAGTCGTTGCATACACATTAGCCGTATGTACCTCCTGCTTCTGAAGATCAGTCAACCAGACCTCCTTGGTCTTCAAGTCCTCTATGAGTCGCCTATGCATCCCCCCCGGACTACCGCTTTTAGTACTTCCCCCCCCCCCCACTCGATTGCCCTGGTATCCTTGGTCCCACAGTTCTCAGTCAGATTATTCTCCAGAGCAGTGCGCAAATCCGCCCTACAAGTGACATCCGTGAGGAGATCTTCGGGAATTTGCCAAGACCGTACCCCATTTAACCTCCTGCCCCAGGCTAAAGTCAGCAAGGTACGGGCGCGATCCGAGAGGAACCTGACCATATGCGCCACTGCGCCTATCTGGGAATGATCCAAACCTCCCACCAAAAAATGATAGAGCCTACTGTAAGTGTTATGGGTTCGAGAGTGACATGTATATTCATGACCCTCTGGGTGCAATAGTCGCCACCCATCCAAGAGACCCAAATTCTGCATCACCCTCCTCAATGCGCCCACAGTTAGCGGCTTGGTACCCTTCCTGGGCAGGTTACAATCCTCCACCACTTCCAAAACAGTTAAAATCACCTGCCCAGATTATGAGTGAACCTACACTGTCTGCCAAAAAGTTTTTTGCGCAACTTCAGAGGCTCCTCAACCCCCAAATGCGCCTCTTGCGGACAAGCTATGTGAATCTTATGGCATTTAAGAAATGAGTGGACCCTATAACGCTTGGAGTATCCTCGTAACCCACGAACATTCCATGTAACAATTCTAATTTGTTCAGCCTTAGGCACAGCAGATTCTGACCCAAGGCCCTACCCCCACCCACACCTCCCAGATTGTCCATCTCAAGAGCAGCCAGACAAGTAAACAATCAAACTGCCGTGATGCACACACCTGATTAACTGCTACTAAACTACCCCAAACAGTGGAATCCATGAACAAACCCCTCACCCCGGATATGCAGCATAACAAAAACATTATTTCACACAGCAAATCCAATTGTACTTTTGCTGACAGGACCCACAGCCTAACCCTAGCCCCCAACCATTGCCGACCACTAACATGGAGAGGCTACCCACTAAGACATGACCCGCACACAGAATGTTATGCCTTCATGAATAGATCCTTAACACAGCGAACTCCCACATTGATTATTATGCAATCCAACAAACCATGTAGGCATATCCCCACCCCTTAACATTCAACCTGTAAGTACGGAATTTAGAACGGGCCCTTTCTGCAAGGAAAAACCAAGGGAACCATTACACAGTATTACAGAGACCAGAATCAGCATTAAGTTCCACCTCCAATTTCAGACTCAGTCTGCATTGAGACCTCCGTATGCACTGGTGAGGTCTCTCCCGACTCTGACCGCCGATCCTGGCTAGCCAGAGCCATTACTCCATCCTCCTGGATCTCCAACCTACCAGGATCAGCCTTCTCAGGAGACCTTCGGAGGGTGGTGGGGGGGTGTCAACTGCTTGTCCCGCTCCTGCTCTCCAGTTTGAGCTCTCCATAGCAGACAGCCGCTGACCTCCAAGGCACCAGGAGCCCGAGCGTTCCCTGGGCCCCTTGTTCCAGACCATCAGCCAGCACCATGCGTCCTCCGGGGTATCAAAAAAGTGGGACTTGCCTCTAGAGAGCACTCTTAACCTAGCTGGGTACAGCAACATGTAGCGGAGTCGCATCGAGCGAAGCTTGGCCTTAACCTCCAGGAATGTTTTATGGACAACCTGAACCTTGTTGGTGTAATCCGGATAAATTGAAATCCTCTTATTCTCATATTTGGTAGTATTAGTGTCCCTGGCCAACCTAAGGATAAAGTTCCTGTCCTTGTCATTTAAAATGCGGGCAATGATGGCCCGTGGTGGGGCCCTAGGCTGCGGCGGAGCCACTAGCGCACAGTACGCCCTCTCAATGGCAAACATAGGTGACAGCCTGCTGGGTTTTAGGGTGCCTCGTATCCAAGCCTCAACAAACTGCTCAGGGTCTGCCCCCTCCGCCCGTTCTGGAAACCCCAGTAGGTGCACATTATTGCTACGGGATCGCCCTTCTGCATCTTCCACCTTAGATTCCAGGGCTCCAGGCCGATTCGTGACCACCGCAACCCGCTTCCTCAAAGTGGCCACTTCGGACTGTAGTTTTTCAATAGAGCCCTCTGCCAAGCGGACCCTCTCTAAGACCGTGCAGAGACTGGAGATTAACTTCCAGTGCCACCATCTCTATTTTGTTCTCCAGGGCCACTCTAGAGCCCTGAATAGCCTGCAGCATCTCAGCCCTCGTGGGCTCTGCCACCAACTGCTCGACCGCCTGTTCACCCCGGCCAGAGGTATGGCGCGTAGTGCACTGTGAGGCGGAGGCCAGGGTCGTGTAATGCTCCATGGTGTTCCTCTGAACGGCCCGCCTGTTTGTTCCTTCCCATGAGTGATCTGTGACCAAAGTCTCCAGGCAGACTATGCGGATTCGCTCTAGCAGCAATCCCAGGCTGTCTCCCACGACTCCTGGGATGTAAAGAAACATGGCCAAAGATGGGCAGCTGCAACCCAATTGTAGAAGTACCCTCCCTCACAACTCCAAGGACAATCAATCTCCAGGCACCAGCCCTGGCCCCGGCAGCACACGTCCCACAGCCCCCAAAGGGCTAGCCCAGGGGTTTTCAAAGTCACCCCGGTCACTTACTTTGCGACACCAGTGAGCCTCATATGCGCCATTCAAAAAAAGACAAGCGTCCGAGTGCACACCAATTTCTTCCATTTTTCATCATCTGGTATTCTGTTTAAAGTTTATTCGCGTGCGAACCCGGAAGCGTGGTCTGCCCTATTCCACGTGTCTGTAAAACGTAAAGGAAGATGGGGCGTAGTCACACCCCAATACCGGACGCACAGCGATCCTTCATGCATCACACAAATGCCACGAGTTAATCCAGTTTTGCAAATTATTTATTCCAATTTCTTCCATAGTTTCTCCTTATTTCATGATTATCATCTCGTCACATGAAGAACATCTTAAATTTTCACTGTATCCTAAATGCAGCAGAAATGCCACCAGGCCTTATTCTGAAGCAAGGAGTGTACATAAGTAATCCTCATAAGTTGATCTTAGTGAAAATGTAAGATGTTCTTCATGTGACGAGATGATCATGAAATAAGGAGAAACTATGGAAGAAATTGGAATAAATAATTTGCAAAACTGGATTAACTCGTGGCATTTGTGTGATGCATGAAGGATCGCTGTGCGTCCGGTATTGGGGTGTGACTACACCCCATCTTCCTTTACCTCATATGCGCCACACACTGATCAAAGCCACGTCCGTTATGTGCCGGTGGAACTCTTAAGGCAACCACATGCAAGTGTGTTGCTGCTTTCCCTTTCCTCTGGAGAGTTCAGTTGGCGCTTGGAACCCACCACCACTAGCAGTGTTTGCTCCAAGGAAGAAAAACAATGCTTCATCTAATGTTAGACACACAAAACGCAGAAGGATCCTTTTTAGGTCGAGCCTAGAGCATCGCGCATGCGCTGCTCTAGGAGAGGGCCTCTTGGAATCACTCCAGACTTCCAAGAGACTTCTCCGTGTGGGTCGGACTCCTCCCACACATTTTATTGGCCATTGCGTGTGGCTTTCAAAAATGAAAGCACGCAAATGGCCAAAGGCGGGAGTATGTCCCGCCTTTTCTATAAACGTTCACTCCCATGGCCTATGGGTCTCAGGAGCGAGCGGAGCGAGTAGCGGCGCGCAGTGTGCCAGCTGCATTCCTGGATCAGGTTACTAATTAACCAAGCGCAGTCGCTTTCACTTTCGCGACCCCGCTGGTTAGTCATTTCCATAAACAAATGTGGGGCTTTGGTTTGCTCTTTAACATAGGGTTTTTATGCCCCCTCTTCCTACACACCATAGGGCCTCCTCCTGGCCCTGTTTTTACTCAGCTTGCCCTTATTTTCAACATTTATGACCTCCGCGGCTTATATCCCCACAACGCCCATGGTCCACACCATAACGTCCTTTTCTCCCCACTCCTCCACTCTGTTTGTGTGGTTGTTGCAGCGCCAGCACCGGCACGGCCCCCGCCTCTCCCGCCGCCTGTAACGCGATCCACCTGGAATGAAAAGCTAAGATCTGGCCGAGAGCACGCTGCAAACATATTTTTAATGCTGCTGCTGGAAAGCATGAGCAACCCCGACCACTCTGAGTGAGCACGGCTTGTTTAAAGTGAGCGAGGGTCCCGGTGGGCAGCTTCGGCTCTGCCTCTCTCTCTCTGCCAGCACTGGGCGGGCACAGATCTCAAGCCGTCCAGTGACGGGGCGAATAACCAACACTCTTATGTTTTTTTATCTAATTGATGGTATTGGTAGTTTTGATTTATAATCCATCTAAAACCCAGAACTGCAAGCACCAGAATGCAGTGCAACACTCACAGCTCTGACAGTGAAGCTGCAAGCGCCAAAGCCCCATGCATGTGCTCCTTGTTTACAGTGTGTGCTCTCCCGAATCCTGATTCAGTCACCGCATCCCGTGTGTCGCGGCGTGTGATCTTTACAAGCGCATCTGTGTGCTGCCCTCAGACGGCTTTGTAGCCATCCGAAGAAGGGGTCGCTGGGGTCCCCGAATCCAGTGCCTTGTGCGATGCTTGCGTTTATTTGTAGTTACTGCAACAAAGGGTTTCAAAGCCTACTGGGTGTCATTGCAGGATGTAAAGTGTGCACTACGTCTTGGGTTGCCTTAAGCAGTGAATAACTTTGGGCGCCCCGCCCGTGCATGCTTTCAGTGTCTCCTGTATTTTTTGTATTTTGTATTTTATGGTGCTTGTAAAGCGCATCAATCATCCCGAGGGACATCACGGCGCTAGGAAAGAATGCATGTGCTAAGCGGCTTACTCTTGACCTAGTTTAGATAGCTTCAGTATCTAGGAAAGAGAGTGGTTTTCAGTTTCTTCCTAAAGAGTACATGGTCCTCAGTGAGGCGTAGATCGAGTGGGAGATTGTTCCATAGGGCCGCTGCTGCTTTAGAGAAAGATCTGTCACCCATTCTGACCTTGTATGTACGCTTGACTGAGGCAAAGGCCTGATAGCGTGATCTTAAGTTACGTGAAGGAGCATGGAATTCTAGCCTATCTCGTAGAATGTAAGGGCCTGTTTTATGCAATGTTTTGTGTGCAAAACAGAGGATCTTGAAACTAGCTCTCTGTCTTACTAGTAGCCAGTGGAGCTCTTTTAGGCAGCTGGTAGCCGAGCTAAATTTCTTTTTATTGCAAATTAACTTAGCAGCGGCGTTCTGAACTATTTGAAGGTGGGTGAACAAATAATCAGCCATGCCCACATAAAGAGCATTTCCGTAGTCCAGCCTGCTTAAAAACAGAGCTTGAGTCACCAACTTTCTGCATTTTAAGGGAATCCAAGGAAAAAGTTTTCTGAGAAGTTTTATGGTGGCGAAACCTTTTCCGCAGAACGTGTGGACTTGTTTTTTGCATGGATAAGGTATCGTCGAAGATGATGCCAAGATTTCTTGCAAACTGCTTAGGTACAGGGGCGGTGCCCAAGGCCCGCGGCCACCAGCTGTCGTCCCAGACTGTACGGGCTCCCCCGAAGAGCAAGACCTCCGATTTATCGGCGTTTAATTTTAAGCAGTGTTTGGTCATCCAACCTACGAGTTCTAATAGGCAGTTTATAAGGTTATTCTTAGTATCGGTGTTTGTCAGCCGATTTGTGAGGGGAATCACCAATTGCGTGTCGTCCGCATATGAGCAGATTTCAAATCCCCATTTCCTGCTGTCTGCCAGAGATGAGACGTAAGCATTAAAGAGGGTGGGGCTAAGGGTGGCTCCCTGGGGAACCCCATACTTAACGTCTTTTGGATTAGAAGAGCAAGATCCCATTTGTATTGTTTGTGCTCGGTCTTTTAAGAATGATGCAAACCAAGCTAGGGCTTTATGACAGATCCCTTTTTTGTGCAGAATTCGTAGTAGATGAAAGTGGGAGACAGTGTCGAAAGCTGCACTGAGGTCTAGTAGAATCAGAGCTACGGCTTTTCCCTCATCGACAAGTGATCTGATGTTATCGGATATGGCTAACAGGGTGGCTTCAGTGCGGTTATTAGTCCTAAAACCAGTCTGTGAAGGGTCAAGCAAGTCATTAGTTTCTAGGAAGGTAGTCAATTGTTTGTTTACTAAGCGTTCCAAAACCTTGGAAAGGTATGGCAGCTGGGATATGGGACGGTAGTTCGCTGGGTCATGAATTTTTTGGCCTGCTTTTTTTAATAATGGGAAAACCACTGTTTTCTTCCATAAGTCTGGGAAACAGACTGATTCTAGGGATTTGTTAAAAATTCTGGTGACATAAGGGCATAAAACAGACCCGAGTTGTGAAAATATATAGTGTGGGCAGGGATCCAGTGGTGATCCTGCTTTGACCTCAGACATTGCTTTAGCTACCTCCTCTTCTGTGAATGAAGTCAGTGTGTCTAGTTGGGCTTGGGCCAGGGGGTTGGGTGCTAGATTTTCCCTATCGATATCTTCAGATGCGTTGTCGAAGGACGAGTACATTTTTGACACTTTATCAATAAAGAAATTATTGATCAATTCACAGTTCTCTGTCGTGGGTTCCATAGTTTGTGTCAAGTTAGTGGGATTACAGAGTTCTTGAACGACCTTCTATAGTTCTTTAGTGGAACTGCAATTATCTTCGATTCTTTTTGTGTAATAGTTAGTTTTTGCCTTTTTCAGTGCCGTTTGGTAAGTTCTTAGATTGGCTAGATAGTTTTGTCTATCATCGCTGTATGAACAGCCGGATCCTGCCATGGGATGTACACCATTGACAAGTTTTGTTTAACTCGCTGAATGTCGCACGTGTAGCTTTAATGAGACTCCGCACCCAGACAGTGATCTGTTTAATCCCTCACCTTGGTTTAATTTTACTTTAACACCCAGGCGGTTCTCCCATGGCTGCGGGTGCAGCTTGTGATGCTGCTGTGTCACTGGGGGTAGCTAGGACAGTTTTAGGTAACTATGATGACAGGAATCAGGGGGGTAGGTATCGGTCGTGCAGCAGGTGCAGTGGCACCAAGGCCGCCACACACCGGATATGACTTTTTTATTACTCTCCCAGTTACGGGAGGGGGTAGGGGACATTAGCCCTGTTTGCATTAGGGCCGGTGGTTCTTTTGGTAGTGACAGGCGGCGGATGACAGAACAAGAAGGCTGAAGAAATTTAACCGGGTGACTTGCTGTGCCCCATCTCTACCGCCGGCATGTCCCCTTAACACACACCCCCGTCTGGAAACGAGGATCATGCTCTGGCGCACAATCGTGAAGCGCCCTAGGACTGTCCTTAAACATTTGCGTGCAGCCACCCCCGGGTGCATGTATGACCCTGGCACTGCCCGTGTTTACATTAAGAGTCTCGTGTGCTGAGACGTACGTCCCACTTCTCTCTGGTCAGGAGGTGCGCTAGTTCCTCTTTGGTCAGTTTTTGTCTAGACTTTTTCTTTCTTTTACTCTCTCGGTTTGAAACATCCCGCAGTGGAATGCAGTCACCGGTTACATCTCTGTACAGCTGCTTGCAACGTGACTAACCTGTCTAAATCTCTAGTGGCACATGTGCGTGTGTGTTTTTAACGTCGGAATAAAAGCAATTATAATACGATAGCTGTGTGCCCAACTGTCTCTGTAGTGGCACCCATGTGGCTGGCTGTCTCGGTGTATACATACGTCTGTCTCCAACTATGTGCCCATAAGTATGTCTCCCTGTCTAACTTTTTGTGTGTGCGTTTATGTTTAATTGTCTCTCTTCGAGAGTGTTTGTTTTCAGGTATCTGTGTTTCACCTCCGTAGGTGTGTGTGTTCGTGTTTTTCTTTAGGCTGTGATATGTGACTGTAAGTGTGTTTGAGGTCTTGTGTTTATCAACCAATCTCCATACCTAGTCTGTTTGAGTTCTGGTTAGTTGATGTAATTTTACCTTCTCCTACCACATAATTTACTTAGCCCTGCCGTATAATTCCAGTGGCCCTGGTCTTAGCTTTTGTACGTTATTGTGTGAATATGCAAGTATACTTCAATGTGTTTATTGTAGTGTCTATCTATTCTGGGCAAATCACTTAATCTCCCCTTGCCTACCAAAAATAAATATGCACTTGTGCAATGTAACTGGTGCTCACGTAAAGCACTCCAATACCTTTGTGTCAGAGTTTGTGTCAAATGCAAAAAAAAGAGGCAATTTACAAGCACAAAACCATTTTCAAAAGGGTTTTGCAATTGTGAACATACCTATTTGCGCTTGTGAGTTTCACTTATACATACATGAGAGTGGAGAGGTGTGTGGTGCAGCGGCCAGGGCAGCTGACTTCGGAGCACAGGGCTCACGGTTCGATCCCCGGCGGCAGCTCAGCACCATGTGACTCTGGGCAATAGCTCACTTAATTTCCACGACGGCCCCCAGCTCCTTGAGACCCGTAAGGGTGAGTAGTTCGCGCTTTACAAATACGGATGTATTTTATTTATTTATACATGCAAGGAGATTCAACAATGAGCTAAACACTCCTCTTCCCCCCCTCCCCCAGGGACTACCATGGAAGACTAAGAATACGTTTTTCTACCATATGTCAAAGGTTACTGGTCTTACTGATGTCTAAAGCGTGAACCCGGAAGTTACAAACAACAGGTAAGGAGAAGTACTTGTAATATTAGAAAAAATAATACTTTTAATTCCACTTCTTCTCAATAAGCATTGCAAGAACAAGAAAACTAGAAGACATTTTTTATGTTAATTTTTTTCTTAATAGGGTCGTTCAGTTCTATATAATGTCTTATTGGTTACATATAAGGTAACAAAAATACTTAACACTTTTTTTATTATAACTTTTCAATATGCTGCACAGCAGCCATGCTGCTCTACAGCATAGCTTAAATACATTGGCAAAGCCAATAGCTCTGGCTAAACACTTATAAGGTTCCAAAGGCGAGACCTATTGGCTATGCCAATGCTTGGTTTTTTAGCAAAGCCCCCACGCACCCCTGGTCAGTGAACCCGGCCCAAACAGTGTGCGGTCACAAGGCAGTCCCTCCGGGGGCCGCGACACGGCCACCCCGGCCACTCACAGCAGGAAAGTCTCCCCACAGCCAGGCCCCAGTCACATCGATGGTGCTGCACCTGATGGCGAACCCAGAAGCTTCTCCAGCGATGCAGTGTCTGCAACATCGGGGGCATGACTGCCCGCCACAACCTGTGCCACGGGACCCGTCAGGCCAAACGCTGGCGTCCCACACCTCTCCCCGAGCAGTGGGCCACCCGCGTCGGCAGACAATCCGGAGGTGCAGGTATGCAAGAGTGGCTCTCTTCTCAGTCTGCCCGGTCACTGGCAATTGGCGTGTCGCCGCCAATCACCGCGCAGTCCGGTCCACAGGAGCTCACAACGGGCCGCACATATCACGAGGGGCGTTCTTCCGGTACAGGCCAATGCTGCGCACCCACCGTCAGACACCTCTGTTGGCAGGTAGCCACCTCTGCCTGCAGCCAGCACCCCCCCACCCACACCACCAGGGCGAGGCCCTGCATGAAAAGGGACCAGGCTGCTCTGGTAGATGCAACACCTTCAGCCCGTCCGGTCAGGCCTGCCATGAGCTACCTCCTACCACCGCTGCCAGGGAAGTCCCCACAATTCATTCAACAATGAGTGGGGTCTCTGCCTCGCCTTGGCAGAGACCCCACGCATCCACAGAACCAGAGCAGGCGGAAGAGCCTTCTCCTACGTCGCAGCAAAGACATGGAACGAGCTCCCAGTCAACATCAGACGCTCCCCCACTCTGCACACCTTCAGGAAGAGCCTCAACACCTGGATCTTCGACTGATCCGGAGCTGCACCCCCCCGCGCCTTGAGACCCTCACGGGTGAGTAGCGCGCTTTATAAACCCCTGATTGATTGATTGATTGATTGAATGATTGATTGAACAAGATTTCTGGGTGTAGCGATGCGACAAAGGTGGGTGCTTGTAACCAATGGGCAGGATAGACTGTGTAGAAGCAGGATTATGAAGGATTCTTCGGGGTCAGCCAGGAGCCTCTTAGGAGCGTGTCCTGTTGGCCATCTTTCGTAGCCACGCCCGACACTACAATTTAAAAGCATGTTTTGAACCTGTAATTGTAAAAAATTCACCTATTACCACAGACTTGATTTCTTACTGTGGCTACACTAAATTCATGCAGCACTTTATTAATTGTTAGTTGAAACTTGCATTTTTCTTATGACCGTGCGGTTTTACTTCTGCTTCTGAAAGATAGTTTTGTGTTTTGAACATCTTACTCATGTTTGGTTTTAATTACCTGTCATGATATCATGAGATAAAATAAATGTGAAAAAAACCATAAACAAACTCGATTGGTCCTTGTTGTGTGGGGAAAATTCAAACCTTATGGCTTTCAACAGGTCTCCTGTTGGTCTTGCACCCTCTGATGAAACCATCTATCCAAGTTATTCCACTTTGTATTTTGAGGAATATGCATTTCCTCTTCCTTAATGCTAACTATATTGTGCTCTTATATAGGTTCCCCAAAAACTAAAATGTCATCCTGAAAGAAAGTTACATTATGCAACCCCACAAGCACTTAAGACAACATTGTTGGGGCACATTGGCTGCTGATGACAGCTCAAATGGCAATGGTGTGAATTCAAAAACACCCTCCATTGTGATGAAGGCATGAAATTTAATCTGATGATATATAATGTAATGATGATATGTAATCTTCAAGTACAACTTCAAAAAGTTTCTTCCCCCATTGAACAATATTTAGAATAAGAAACTTGTCAATTACAATATTCTGGTTGGGACTATGAATTCTATGCACACTCTCAATCTTCCACCTGCCTTCTCTGTGATGACAACATGAGACCCCCAACTAGATGTCTTCACTGGCTCTGTGATCCCTTCTCTGACCAATTCCTTTAACACAGATCTATCTTGTTCTATTTCTATTACATGCACTATTGCCAGCCTATTTTGAACCAGTTCTGTATTTTCTTTCAGAACTCTTTTGTAAGCATATCTTCTCAACAGTCTCAACTCCTCTCTAAATACATAATTGTAATTCCTAACGGTTTTCTCCATAGTGATGTCCACCACCACCATGACTTTATTCATGGCTCTGAGATTGATCATAATCTGTTTGTTGTATTAATTTACCCACCCTATGAACAGAGGTCCATCCCCATGACACATTTCTTTCCGCCTTCCGCTAAATGTGATGCTGGACCACGTTTAACCTAGTAAATATGTTTCATCTCCTTGGTAACCACGTGGTCAAATGTCTTTGGTAGTAACTTCAATCCTGGCCACTCTTTCTGAAAACAAATGTTTGGGCATAATGATTTACATCAAACAAGAGTACACTGTCACATCAAATTTCTTCCCAGTAATCTCAAATTCAGCCTTTGGTCTACTTTTTACACCTTTCGGTTCCCGTGTATCCCTTATACACAAGACCCACTGAACACTACTCTCACCTTCCGAAACGCAAGCGATTTTACCCCTCTCTCTACACATAAGTATGAAGTGTCCCTTTCTACTCTAATCTTTACTGATCACAAAACAATTCTTTGAATCTGGATCATGGTAGTTCCTACCACACTGATAACATCGCTTGAATATTTGTCTTCCTGATCCACTATTACCAGTTTTGCATGATCTTTAATCATTGTTGTCTTTCTTCCCACTACTACTCTGCTGCAAGGTGGATGATTGGGGCCCTTTCCTCAACAAATCGACATCCCTCTCAGTTCTTTCTATTGCAGATGTTTCCCAAGACTTCTTGGTGTCAGCCCCTGTGTTGAGGGGGAAGGTGCAGGTCAAACAGTGCCTACAGGGCCACATCTGTTGTGGTTGGGGTCGTTTGGCTATGATGTCAGAGGGTCCATCCTAGGATGGCTCTGCAAACTAGACCAAGGCACCCTTTCTGTACTTGACACTTAGGATAGCGAAGGCGAGCAGTCAAAGGCTTCTCAGAGAGGTAGTGTGGGAGGCATAGATTCAGACTCAGTCAACCATTGGATTGAATTATTCACTGTCCAACTCATGCTTGTCTTAAAGAAAAGAAAGTACTTTAATATCACAGCAGATTGAGATTCTACACACATTTGGTTCAGCTACATGGTTCTACAATCCCACCTTCAGGCTTGTGTTCATCTCCATGCCATCATCAGTGGCCTATCCCCATCTTTAAGGTGCCCCCAATATCTTCAGTGACTTATGAGAGATTAATATTTCTACGCAACAAGTAGGCACTAGTAAGTTAGTTCATTCAGCTCTTGAGCAAGAGTTCTATAAAATGTCAGCTTCCTACCACCAGGCTTCTCTTTGTGTAACCAAGACAAAATCACTCAGTCTTTGAGCCGCCGGCCCCATTTTACTTATTTAACAATTCGCAGCTTGGTGCAGCACCAGATGATGTGCTTGTCTACGTTACACCTGCGGGCCAGGATCATAGATGTAGGCCTGGTTGACGCTGCTTATTTTCAGGTGTTGTGGCTTCACTTTCAGAGGGCAATTCTTCCAATTCAGGGCCAATGTTGATCCTGGCAGTGGGGCTCCACACATCGAAGCAGCTGCAGTACAAGTCACTCCAGTCTCACTGCCAGGATTCTGGGCACCGTGCTGATGTTTGTGATTGTAATTTCTTCATGCAGTTCACCACATGAACTGCACAAGGTGGCTGGGTGAGCCTTCACACCTTGGGTCTGCAGTGTTTGCATCATTGTTAGTCAGTTCTTCTGGATGCTTCACATGCTGGGAACATGAATGGCTTCACCTACTGAACTTTATTCCCTCCTGCAGGGCCAGGTGCCCTCCTTACCTCTATGAGAATGCTGGCAGGCTTCTAGGGTCTCAGCAGCCCTTGCCTCACACTGCAGAGAATGGGTCTCTATCCTGCAGCTTCAGGAATGTAGACAGTGTACTTCCAATGTGTGGGGTGCTGCATCTCATCCTTCATCTTGTGCCATGTTAAACCAGATGCAAACCAAAATGGATCCCACTCACCCCGGCAATCAGAGACTCACCATCAAATGATGTCTTGCTACCATCTACACCAAACACACATATCAGCGCAAGGTTCTGGGTGTTGTATCCAAGTGGAACCTTTACATGAATGGGCAAGTAAGTGACACTCTCTCCTTGAGCAGAAAAAAAGGTCTGCTCAGGGCTATGAATCCACAAAATCGGTATGCTGCCATCGCCACTTTGTCAGCAACTAAGGACATGGATGGTATTCCATGTTAGCAAGAAGGGCAGGCTTGGTGCGAACTTCCAGCTCACATAACATGTTCTGAACCTCGGAATCACCATGGATTCTTAGTCAACATTATTTCTGTCATGCTATCTATGAAAGGTTTTTGGACTTTGACTGGTTTGTGGCTTAAACCAATCAGCTGTATTATGACATTAAGTGATTCCCATTGGGCATGTTGGTGTGAAGGGGTTGAATGTTCAATATGACCAATATGTCTTCTTGTCAGTCACAGGATCTATCCTCAATGTAGTTGATCAGTGATGTATGCTTTAGTATGTGGCACAAAAGGTTTGTCAATATGTTAGCATAGTGGGTCCAAATTTCGACAGACAGCCTTACAGAATTGGGTAGCCTGAGCTTTTAATGGCATCTCTTTGTGGTTTAGGAGAGACCTAGCTTGCCAGAAACCGTAGGAGGGAGTTGGGCAATGCTTGTTCATGTTTTACTTAATATTACTTTTTCAAAGGCTTCAATAGTAAATAGTTTTATCTGGATTTGTATATGTGCTCAAGTGTCTATGCTCAAGGCCAGATTTACTAAACCGTGGTGCACCACAGCACGTACAGTTGCTACACTGCATTACATTGTATCACCTAGAGAGAGCAGAACTGCGTCAGATCTTTATAGAAATGGCACAGTTCTGCTCTCTCCATGCACTTTGTGCTGTCTTGCACCATCCCATGCATCTTTGCGCCATAGTTCAAGGGCATCTGCGTTGTGGTCAAGATAACTTTTTGTGCAGGAAGGACTACCTTCCTGCACAAAAACTATCCTTTGAGGCTATTTCTTCTTTCAATGTATGCTGCAGAATGCAGCTGACATGCAAAGAGGAAATAACGAGGAGAAATGCAGATATTTCTCCTCATTATTATAGGCTCAGGGAGGTGCCGGATTTGGTGCAAATCCATGACTCTGTAAATATGGGTTTGTGTCAAAATCCATGTGTGGATGCACTTGAACATCCATGAACCACCCATGAAAAGGGGTAATGCGCTGCGTTTAGTTGTTTTATTTTTTAAGAAAGCAACGCAAATATCCATTTGTGATGCTTTGTAAATTCCAAAAAAGGATTTTGTGCGGTCTGTACTGAAAACGTAATGCAAACACACTGCAAAATCTTTGTAAATCTGAGCCTTCGTTTGGTATAATGAGCAGCCATCGATAATTGCCTCAAATCCTTGTTGTTGTAGATTTCCCTTACCTTGGTTTGCAGGTTTTATCATTCTGTTCCTGTTGCGTTTTGACTGAATGTGAAGCCTCTTGTGCTGCTTTGCTTATATTAGAGTATTTTGCTTGTTTCGTGTAGTTTGCAAATGTTTTTAGTGAGCCGGTTTTAGAATGTAAATGTTTTTTTTTTTATCTTATGAGGTGGTGGGTTGGAGGCGGAAGGAGGAAGTAGACTGCACCTGTGGAGCAAGTATTTTCAAAAATAAGTCTTTTTGGTCATAACAAAAGACACTTCTTCACTTACTAATGAAGTCTCGTGAGATGCATCAGCTTTTGAGGATCGGTTTGAAAATTGGTCCCATGCTTGACATTAATGGGGGACTAATAGCTACTATTTATAAAATAGTCTTGGAGTCTGGTTCTTCCCGAGGAACTCTTGGGTCTTGAAACACCCTCTCCCACAATTCCTGTTTTCACCTGCTATGAAAACAAGCATTAGCAAAGCCAATAGGTCTCGGCAATGCACGAGCTATTGGCCTTGTCAATGCGAATTTCTTTTAGCCATGTGGTCTAGCAGGACATCTGCTGTTCAGCATGGCGGAAAGTTACTGAAAGCCCAGAATCACAGGATGCTGAGCCGACGCTGACTCTCTTCATCCTCCCCCCATGTTGAGTTTATTGTCCTGCCCCTCCTAACACAAAAAAGCGCTTTCCACATCATAGTACTTTTGTCAGCGGCTTTCAGCCAATCAAAGACATTAAAATTGACAAGAACAATAGCTCGGGCATTGCTGTGATCTATTGGCTTTGCCAATGCTTGTTTGGTGTTGACGGGGTCTTGCTGAACAAATGTGGAAGTGATATTGGGAAACAGTTGAGCAGCTTTGAAGTGAAGTGAGGATGTGGCATAACGACCATAGCTCCCGACAGGGGAACTGGGGAACCAGGTTCGAATCTCTAAGTCGACTGAACAATTTGTGATTTGGGGCAAATCACTTACACTTCCCCCAGCCTACGACAATGAATGTTTCATTGTGTTATGTAACTGGTGAGCCCTGAAAGCGCTCTAACACCATCGGCTGGTGTTAGCACTATGGCAAGATGGAGGACGGAACAAGCGCTCCAATACCATCAGATCATGCACAAAAAAGAAAAACCAGCAGCGACGAGGGAGGTAGTGTGGAAACAGGTCAAGCAGGGAAGCAGGAGGGGATTGGGAGATGGGCAAGCAATGAAGGAAGAAAAAAACTTAAAACTTTGACTGAAGCAGAATTGGCGACAAAAATGAATGTGTCATTGTTTAATGTAACTGGTGAGCACTTAAAGTGATCCAATACCATCAGCCTGTGTTCACGCTATGGCACGACGGATGAGTGAGCGAGCGCTCCAATACCATCGGATCGTGCAAAAAAAAAAAAAAAAAACAGTGCTGTTTGTGGTTTAACAGCTTTTCAAGAAATGCATTTGTTTATGAACACGTGCATGCATTTTAGTGGTTTGTGTGTCCACACAAGGGAGATGGCCTGAAAACACAGGTACTCCTATGGAGTGCTTGAAAACAAAGAAAAAAATGTTGGCGCCAACCGAGAGCAGTGTAGGGAGACATGTACCGGGTCCATGTACTATGGGCAGGCCAAACACAAGAGGGCATGATGCCCGCAGGCCATGATGAATGGCATCAAAGAAAATGGGTGTAACACTGAAATTTACCAATGGTAGGAGATGAGCAGCCTCTATGCCCACAGATAGAAAACAACACATCTCTTCGAGACAGTGCATGCGCTGTCTAGCCAAGACCTAAAAAATGCTGTCGTTGGGGATTATATTCGGGTTCTGTGGGCATCCTTCCTGTACTAGCTATGAAGACATGGGGGGGATATTTATTGAGGTT
The DNA here is from genome assembly GCA_963921515.1 of Calotriton arnoldi. Taxonomy (NCBI): domain Eukaryota; kingdom Metazoa; phylum Chordata; class Amphibia; order Caudata; family Salamandridae; genus Calotriton; species Calotriton arnoldi. Next base: position 3,456,232 of record CAWUFW010000363.1, read on the forward strand.
TTGCACAGGGAAATGATGGAGCAAAGCTTTGCATCGATTTACTTGCCATTAAAAAGCCTGTGAGTGCAGCATGCAATTGTGCAGTGTCATATGAATGCACGTGCAGCTCTTAGTAAATCGAGGCCAGAGTGTGGAACTGGTGAGCGCTGGGGGCGAAGCAGTGGTTAACAATATCACATTCTATCTCACATTGCCGAGAAGGATTCTTCCGCTGCTGCCTCACTTACTTTATCGCATTGACCTGGAAAGAGGTCTTTAACTCCGGAGACTGCAAAACCAGGCAGCAAGGACGCGTCAAAACTTCGAGAGATTGGATCCCATCACCCCGATTTTGAAAATTATTTTGCTGCTTCCCAATGGCACAGAGAACAAAGTATTCCTTTCTTATCGGCATTGTTTTCAAACAATTGAGTCTGCCAGAAAGCTGAGCTCCAGCAATACAAACCTGACTGGACAGAACAGACTCGACTGGAGTCTCTCTGGGCAGGTGACTCTGGGTGATGGATACAGAGTTCTGGAACTGATTGAACCCAGACATCAGAAATCAACCACATCTGGCAGCTTCCAAGAGAAAACTTGGGACAAGCCTCCCAAAGACGACTTTCTAGCCCATCTCGAAACCACTGGGACTGCCTCCTCACCATCCTCCAAGCAAGGCAGAACCCCTCTGAGTGCAGGTCTGACCCCACCGGAGCCAGGATCTGAAAATTCACATGGGATTTTGCTTTTCCTGCAGCTCCTATCCATTCATCCATGGGGCAGTAGCTTGGTTAACTCGGAAGCTACCCACAACAGTCATCACAGCTACGTAGTGGCTGCCTGAGGCTCTCACAAGTCAGGGCTTTACAGAACAATTAAAGTAATAAATGTATTGTAATGCGGCGGAATAAGGGACTTCTGTTCCATCATCATACCAGCCATGTCGTTTATGAACCCTCTCACCTTCCTCACATTACATTTGATGAGAGCAGCGGAGACTACTCACATATAATTCCAAATGAAGAAACACAGATTGTATGCGTAGGCCTACGCCTTTGAAGGCTGCCTTATTTTTGGGGAATCAGGTACTCAGTTTGGGCACCCGTGCTGGTCGATTCACTTTTAAATTATTCGACATGTCCTGTGCCTGCATTCTTTGGATGTAGGCTATCTGTTGTGGGAAAGTACTGAGTCACTTGTCAAAAAAAGAGTTTCATGTGCATACTATAGACACAATAGCTCGGGTAGCTTAAATTGATGGTGAACCTCTGAAATAGATTGAAACTCGATTACGAATTTTAAAACATAAATCATATTTGACAGTGCTTGAAATGGGAAAATATCATTCAAATTGCTTACTGTCTCACACCACCAACTTCCTGTTCAGAAGTCTCGTTAAATACATTCATCCCTTCAGCAAAGCTATTTAGCATGGATACTAAGACAAAAGGTTTATTGGCAATTAACCTCGACAAAATGTATACTGGTATATACGCCAATACGCGTATTCGCTTGCATGTGTGCACAAACACGCATGCTTCACCAATCCTGTATCCAGCGCTTTGCGCAGCCTCAGGGAAGAGGCCAGGAAGGAAGCAACAGCAAAAGTTGTGTGAATATCGGGAAGTAACTGAAGGTACATGAGAGTGGGCTTAACCTGGACAAAACTCAAAGGCTTCAACAGTGGTGATAAAATTGCCCAACGTAGAACTTCATAATAACCACAGAAAAATACAAAATGCATAAGATCCTGGGCAGAAAAGTTATCACACGTGCAGGGCCTCAGCTTCGCATGCCAAGTGCTAGGCTTGGGATGTGCCAGCAACAAATGAAATTGGTTAAACCGGAATCTGGTAAGGAGAAACCGGTGATAACAATTAGACACATGGAGCAGATATAGTTCAACAGTGGGCCCTGTTAGAATATAAGCATGCCCTCACACTGAGGGCTTCCCAAGTTCTAACTGCTCTCTCTCTCTGCTTTCCTCTGTTACAGGAGGTTGTTCTGAATCCAAGAAATATCTGCTTTCAAGATGTTACATGGTGAGTCAAGCAGCGCTGCTCTGCCTAGCCTGACAAAGGAGTACCGTATATATGCCAGCCATTTAATAGATTTCCACCCTTGAAGATGCAAATAGTCCATAAGTATATCCCTGTTAAGATGATTCTCAGGTCTCAACCAAATGGTGAGCCACCTGATCAGGGGACGCAGAGCAATAAGGTCCGACAAGTATGCCAACCCCAACTCCTCATGAACCATAAAAGCGGGTGTTGAAGCTGGAGCTGCCAAAAGACGTCTGCAGAACCCATTCTCCTCCACTTGGAGCTCACCTGGGTCTATATATCCCCACACATCACTGCCAAATGTAGCTGCTGAAGCCAATTTTTGCCTGATCGAACTTAACCAAGGCACCCATAGGCTTACTACCAATTCTGGAAGAGAAGGAAAAATGCCCAATAGAACGAGACAGGGCTAATCTTTTAGATCTTTTCAATGGGGCCCATGCAGATCAATCGTCAAAGACCACACCTAGATGAGTAGTAGGTCAGGACCCTGGACAACTTATGTCCCAAAACCATTATTTGCGATTTACCATGATTGGTTGAAAGGTAGAGACTAATCATGTACTCGACAAAGCCATCCAACAGTGTTTGAAGACCCAAGGCAGTTTTCGCCAGCAGAGCGGTATCATTCGCATACAACAATGTGGGACTCTGACGGGTGCCTACTCGCGGACTGTCCACCTGCTTGTTTAACATCCTAGATCCCAGGTCGTTCACATACAAAGTGAACAAGTAAAGGTTCAATATATACCCCTGTCTCACCTCGCTCTGCAGACAAATAGAGCTGGTACAAGACCCATCCAGGTTAAATTGAGCGACTGCCGTCATGTCCCAATGCAACTCACTGAGAAAATAGACAATACCTATGTCCAGACCCATATCCAACAAGATGGGCCACAGCTTGGATTTGTTCACTCTGTCAAAGGCAGAGGACAGATCCATGAATGCAATAAACAATGACTCCGGTTTTGCCACAGTATATTTATTAATTAACAGAAAGAGGTTTAGGCACTGGTCACATGTACCCAAACCTAGACGAAACCCAAACTGAAGATCTGAAAGAATAGACCCGTCCCCTGCCCATGTCATAGCCCTCTCCAAAATAACACTTCTCCATCACCTTGACTACCGAATCTATCAAGGAGATGGGCCTATAACAGCTCAGTAAGACTTTATAACCCTGTTTAAATACAGGGATGATGATGGACCGACACCACGAGGGCGGAAGACCAGTACGTACTACCAGATTAAACTTACGAGTTAAAATCGGGGCCCAGAGTTTGGGTGACATTTTAAACAAATCAACAGGAATCTCAAGGGGACAAGGGGCCATGTGGCCTGACATATAGCTGATAGCTAACATGACTGTATCCACATTGAATGTTAAATTACTTTGGTGAGTGGTTAACAGACATGTCTCATAGGGAACTCCACTATCCGAGGAATTATAAATGCCCTCAAAATGCTCAGGCCACTTCTCAGGAAGAATATGTGACTAGATGGTTTGAGCCCCTTTGTCACTGAATAAAGGGCGATTACCCCCTAAAACTTACTACTGTCAGACCAGAGTGAGGCCTCCATAAGATCATCCCAGGCTTCCTCGGAGTGCTCTCTCTCCCTCCAATCTAACTCTTTTTTTTATAAGCAGCATGTCTATTAGCTATTAGACAGTGATCTTTGGGCTGAGCTTTAAGGGCCGACATTAATGATTTCTGTTCTTTTGAACTATCTTTGTTAAACCAGGGAGTGTTATTTACTGCAACCAGTTTAGTGGGGAGTGATAGCCATGATTTAATATTAGACCCAATCACTAAGTAAGCATTCAAAAAAGCACTATCTTCACATAGGTGCCCCAAACATCGATCAAATTCTCCTCGTCTAGCAACCACAAGGCATTTCAGAAACTCCTCGGGGACAATCTTCGTCCACCTTAATCTCTGACGCTGGTTGGTCACCACACCATCCAGCTGAATAGATGCACCCTGCGCCACTGCTTATACAAACAAGTCATTAACAAATGACGTATAAAATCCCATAGAGGCACAGAAATAAAAATGAAATCAATTGTAGAGTGCAAAACTCGACCTGTAAAAGTAGCACCAAAACTACCTTCTGCATGCTGAAATGTTTTAGTCGTAACACATTCCAGATTCCTTGACTCAGTCTGCCGCACCCCCCAAGATGGATGGCTCCCAGAGCCAGGCACTAATCCTGGTGTTTTTCAAACCAGAATTTAATTATTGAGACCGTCTTCAATAGATAACACTTTCTCTAAACATTTACCAACTCCGACCTCTATCATTGACTGGACCTTAGGAACAAAATCATCAAAATTAATAATGGCAGCATGATCTCCATGCAATTTATGACCAGTGTCCTTTATAGTAGATGAGGGAGCCAATCTACCCTTGACTTTATACCCTGTCTGTGCCGCAGCTGTTGCAGACTTTCTACTCCTTTTCCATTTAGATGCTGGGGGATCACAGTCATCTGTTGAGCTCCTGATCTCAGGCCCCAAGGGATGGACATCTACAGTAACAATTGTATCAATAGCCCTATCTAACTGAGTCACACCACATTTCACTGTGGCAACAATCCTCGTAGGGTCAGAGTCAGGCAGCGGATCGACAACAGGATCCGTAGAGGTCGAATGAATACCCAGCTTCTCCTCCCCTAGGCTGATTTCATCACTTATAGCCCCACTGCTTTTGCTAAATATGAGAGGATCGATGACTTGGGAAGGCCATTAGGAACTGAGTCCTTATGAACTACACCAGGCGGCGAGCCACCTGTATCTGTTAGGGTATTTTTTCGTTTGCCCATCTTATACAGGAGAGAAAGTCCTAGCCCTGGAGGAGGAAAAAGGAGGCTGACTGCCCAGTCGCTATCGAGCAATGACACCACAGCCAGGCACTCTCTTAACCTCCTTCCCCTCTCCTCCTCTGTCCTAGCAAAATCACAAGACATGCTGCCCTTCTATGCAGAAAGGCGTGAGGGTAACAAGAGCAACCACAAAAAGTCAACTGCTTGCCTGGTGTGTAAAACAAAAATATCACAGCTCACCCACCCCCGCCCCAAAAAGTGTCAAGAAATAGACAATAGAGTCTCACATGAACTTTCTTACCTGGCCAGTCTGTTGCGTCCAAACAACAAGGGAGTCCCTGGAGATCAAGTGAAGGCCACCGACAAGAGTTACCAGGAAGCGATGAGGGAGAAACCCTGAGGTGAGTTATAAAAAAAATATAAAGTGTAAGACAGTGAGGGGTGGGGTAAGCAACAGATTAGCTAGGGGTGGTAGAGCAACATGGAGAGTGCAGGCACTATGTTGTGAAGGGAAAGCAGCACACATGGAAGAGGAGAGAGACACAAAAACACCCTTCAGGTGTTAAACGCAAAAGAAAGAAGTAGTTCCCTGAATGTAAGCAGTGGAAAGATACAATTCATGCAATCAAAAGGATGTTAAATAAGAAACTATACTCCAGGAAAGGAACAAACAAAAGAAGTTAAAGGAAAGCCATAAAATAAGAAACAAGCAAATTAGATTGACGAGACAGCCAACCAACAATAAACATGGGCTGACCTAACTCAGTATTGGTACTATACACAATAGGTCTGTCAACTGAAGCTGTGTAATATTCCCATGTTTTCCCCCTATCCTCCCCTCCCCACTCTGTGGTTCCTTCCTCCCCTATTTATCCTTAGAACATTGTCTTAGAATGTTGATTTGAGGAGCTTGTCCTGTCCTTTGGAAGGCAGGAAGCTGGAGAGAATGTGTGGTCCTTTTACCAAATAAAGTTCTCACTTAACTGCTTTGGAGTCTTCACTACAAGCTGTCTATAGGTGAGTTCCTTAAATGAATGCTGCGCTGCCAAGGTGTGCTCCCCCTGTCCGATTGAATGCATTTCCGTAATCTTTACAAGTGTAGCACTGTCCCATTAACATTGTGACATCTGTGCTTTGAGGCACTTGCTGGCCCTTTCCACGTTTAGCTGCCCTGCTTTAAAGGCCCTGTTAGATTTGTAGCGTTATACGAGCCGGTGGGGGAATGGCAACAGTTGCACAAAATAATTTTTTTTAGAGGCGGTTATATACATTTTTCCTATCAGCGGGGAGCTCCGGTCAGTCAACAGTGGCAAAAACGCAATTTCACAGCATCTGTGCAAAGCTCGATGTACATATCTGTGAAAATCCTATTGATTTGGGGAAAGGGTACACCGGGAGGATGGGAGGGTCCTATTAGAAGCGGAGCTGGAGGACTCACGGTTGCGTTGGTGATGATGCAGCGGCTGAAAATCGTGGTAAGGTCTGCCAAACATACTTCCATGCATGGGGATTAATTCATGCCCTCGGCCAGTGCAAGAAGAAGCAGAGGAGTGGTGCTTCTGCTCTGTCGTCAGGGCAATGCGAGTCCTGTGAACCACTGTCTGGGTGGTAAGGCACCCCCCTATCACCCAAAAATGCTAGAGAGGTCATTGGCTTAAAAGGTCAATGTTGATGGGGGTGTCAGCAGTAGTCTTAGCCTGCAGCTCCTGCTTAGGGGGTGGGGATGCAGAACGTCAAGATCACAAAATTGTCAGTGAACAAGGAGTCATTGGGTGAGGGGAGAGATGAGCGTGGCCTTGGATGGCAGAAATGATAGAAAGAAGAGTGATGCAGGGGCTACTACACCCATGATGGCTGAGGGCGCCAACTACAGAGAAGACTGGGGAGAAGTCCTGAAGAAAGGCAAATATCATGCATAACCAGTACAGTTGGGATGGTTGGTGTAGGCCCAAATTGGGGAAGAAGGTTAATAGCCCAGTAAGAGAGAGACAGGGAGTGTAAAGAGGTGAGGCATCCCAAAATACACATAGCAAGGATCTACTAGCAGGAGGTTGGGCAATGTACCATAGCTGGATGGTACCCATGCGACCAGTTACAGAGCACTCCTATTTGGGCATCACACTAAGGCATGAGCAGGGAAGCAACAAAGATAATTAAGGGCAAACAGATGGGCATGCTGGGCATTTAATCAAAGCATCTGCATTGAATTTTTGTGTAAATTTAGGCACGGCTCCTCAAAAGGCGTTGTGGGACTTCCAGTGTTGTGGGGCTGAGGAAGACTTGAAAATAAAAAGAAATACAGGAAACAAGGAGAGGGGAGCGGGAGAAGGCCCAACATATTTAAGAGATGGCAGGAATTAAGATGCGCTGGCCACTCCAGCTGACACAACCGGGGTAGAGGGCAGAAACGTTTTCAGTAGGGGTTGGGAGTCCTTAGCAGGGAGGCCACCTGGAACGATGAGGCCGTAGGGACTGGTTGTCGCAAACTATGAAAATTCTTAACATGGTGCTAGAAGACTATGGGTGAGGCATTCACAAGGTTATTGCAGCAAATTTTAACTGCTGCTTTGAGCCCTACCAATTGCTGCTAGATGTATTTTGGTTAGAGGATGAATGTTGGGGGGGTTCCCACCTACTCTTCAGCCAAAAGGAGTCCCAAGATGAGTGCAACTGCCATCCAGATTTCAGACATTACCACGAGCCATGGCCTAAGAGCTTGTAATGGGCGTATCCCATCAGATCTTACTGCCAAGCCAACCTTCAAAAGGGGAGACTACTCCAGGTAACATTGATTACATATTGCGATCTGGCATGATATGGTAGACCTGGAGATCATAGATCGCCTGGAGAGTGATCACTTTCCTTCTGCCCTTACACTAAAAGGCACTCACATCAAAGATAAAGCTTGTATGGGGATAACACCCTTAAGACCGTGGCCCTGAGCAACAATAGGCGCAAAGTAAAGTGGGTGGCTATTGTAAGCAATGAAGCTTCATTGAAAGAGATGTATGGTGCTGTCTAGAGCACACTAACTAATTGTATATTCAGGCCTGCACTCCCCTTCAGATATTGGCCGCTCATGAATTATTATTTGGGAAATTGAAACCTTTTTTTGAGAGAAAAATCCTACCTCGCAAAGTTGCCACTAGAACACATGAATGGTTTGACAAAAAATACATAGTGGCTGAAACAGCTCTGATGGAAGCCTTAAAAAGCAATATGAGGTCCGATATTTTACAATCCAGACAGAATTATGCCCAACCAATCCAATCCAATCCAGTAAGTCCCATTGAGAAGCTGAGGTTTGGGAGGATCTTTTGGGAGGGCCATGAGGTTGTTCTGGCATCTTGTTACTCGCAATGGCCGGAAAGATTATGCTTTAACTGAACACCACATTCCTGAGGCAGACTGGGGACGCCTTTCTGCTTGTTCTTCTGTTTCCCTGCATGCCAGCCACCCGCAAGGACACCAGGACTCTGTGTCCCAACACCCAATGCTCCACTAAGGAGGAGCCAGCTACCAGCTGACCCACGCCGCGCACCATAAAGGTGCAGGACATCATCATGGCGCGGGACGCCTTTCTGCTTGTTCTTCTGTTTTCCTGCACGCCAGCCACGCACAAGGACACCGGGACTCGGTGTCCCAACACCCAACGCTCCCACTAAGGAGGAGCCAGCTCCCAGCTGACCTGCGCCGCGCACTGTAAAGGTGCAGGAGATCTCCCGCGGCGTGGGACGCCTTGCTGCTTGTTCTTCTGTTTTCCTGCATGCCAGCCACCCGTGAGGACGCCAGGACTCGGGACTCAGTGTCCCAACACCCAATGCTCCCACTAAGGAGGAGGCAGCTGACCCGCGCCGCGCACCGTAAAGGTGCAGGACATCTCCAGGGCCAGGCCAAGGGCGTGCCCATCAGAGCCCGTAGGAGGCTGGGCCCCCCCCACCCACTTGGCTTTCCTCTTTTTTTTGCCTTTGGAGCCCCTGAAGCCCTGGAGCCTGAGACTTGGACTGTGGACCGTGGACCCTACCTCAAAAGAAGCTAGTCAGGATATCGGGGTCTGAACATAGACTTGGACATGCATCTGGTGGGATAAGCAGGTAATAGTTAAGAGCCCCCACCTTCCATTGAACTCCATCTAACTAGTGTGTGGGCTTGTGTTTAACCTGTTATCCCCCGCAGCAACTCCGCTTGTATTGGAACGGTCCCTTGTGGGACGCACATACTCACTTATTTAAGAAATTTTGGCCGTTGGTGGCCATCTTGTTGGGCGCTTGCTGGATTTAACTGGATACTCCAGGCCCAAGCATTTCCACTATGGGCAAGCGTAGAATGGCGGTGGGACCCACTCTGAAAGATCCCCCGAATACAGTGAGCACTATGGACGCTTTCCTGCAGCGAGCTATTGGGCTCTTGGATAAGGAAATCAAACTGGCTACCGGCGATTGTCCTGATCACCAATCCCCCCTTCCACACAGAGCCTATTAGTTCCTTCACAAGAAGGGCCACTCGCATTGACAGTGGATCCATGGGTAGGGCGCAAGCCGGAGGCTACCTGCCTGTCCACGCCAATCACGTCCACGCAGGACAGTACCCACCAATAGCACCCAGGGCTTGCCCTGGGGGTCCCCCAGAGTGGGAAAGGAAGCAGAGGGTGCAAAGAGGAAATGCCCCTCGATGGGGGGGCCCTGCCAAATGAAGGAAGAGTCTTGGCCCACAGTCGAAACAACAGTGCCCCATGCAGGGCTTCATATGGATATTACTCCCCTGTTCGACACGTTTAAAGCAGCTTTGTTATCAGCATTGGACATTAAACTAGATCCAATTTTACTCCGTTTATCCGTGTTGGAAAACAGCATAACCAAACTAACTGCTTCGCTACTAAGAGACTGGGTTCCATCACACACAAGCCCCCCATTGCCAAGGGCCACGGACAATATTCCCGGTGGTAATGGTAATGGCAATGGTATGGAGCCTGGTCTCAGGCTCTCTCCCAGGTTTGTGATGGAGGCGGTTACAAAACGAACAAGTCACTTAGTGTCTGAAGCCAGCCTTGCTATGACAGTACCACCTGTGAAGAGCACAGAACCTCCGGCTCGTCAAGTCAACTGTAAGGGGGGGGGGGCCTTTTGAACCCCAGGGTATCATCAGCCTCAAGGCCCCGAAGCTGGTGGATCCATGAGCTTCCCAGATGACAGGTGGGGAGAGATGATCCCAGGGGAACTCAGTAACCCCTCTGAGTTTGTGTACTGTTCACCTGCCACCAGAGTCCACCCCGCTTGTTGTGGTTTTAGCCAATGTCCCGCACCTTGACCCGGGGATCAACGAAGACTTTGACCAACTGAAGAACAAAGTGGTATATTGATTAAATTCGAACACCGCTCATAGACCAAGGGTGGAAGATCAAATTCTCCTGGCACTTAGGGTAGTTTGGGTGGGTAGAGCTAAGAAAGCCTGGACCGGGGACTGTGTTATCATTAATTTTAACAATAATTTTATAGTAAATAGAATGTTATGTTTAGATGCGCAACTTAACTTCAGGAGTCGGAACCCCGGCAATTGTGGCACTCCCATTGGGCTACTTTTATAGGCCACAAAGTCATCTTTTCCCACCATTTGGCAACCCACACGGGCGGCCCCAAGATGTGGGCTTCAGGAATCAACAGGAGGTGATAACGGGCGTAAGTTTGGCAAATAGATTCATGCCCTCGAGTTCACTAGATGGTTGTGATTGACGGTGTGTTAGCTCCCAGGACCCAGACGTTCTTCCATCACAGGGGGAGGTACGGCCTCTGGATCCGAGACCCCCTGAGTGTAAAGGGTGTAAGTTCATCTCCAGGAACATCGCAGGGCTCGCGAGTCGGATCGAGGACCCCGACTGGTTACTCTTTGTTAAATGCTTTTATGTGATCTGTCTTCAGGAAACATGGGCCGTAGAGAATAGATTTCGTTCTGGAGGGCTATAGAACTTTTTTTGTGCCAGCTCCTCCCTCTTTGTCTGGGCGAGCAAAGGGGGGCCTTGTAACCTATGTTTCAGTAGCAGTCTGAGGTAGCCCCGTCGCTTTGTCCCATATTTCCCCTACTCTACATGCAATAATATTATCCAGTGGAAAGAGCAAGCTCCTGCTTTAAAATTTTTACAATGCGGGATGTACTCATATGGAAGAAAGTAACATCACACGCTGGGATCTGAATTATGGAGCATTATACTGAGAGGACAGAGTTACCACAATATCCTTATAGTAGGGGACTTCAATATCCACGTGTGGAGATATCAGGCAAGGGGGGGTGATAGGCATGGGTTGCGCGCGACAAACTGGTTTGCATATGGAACACACCCCTCAGGGAACTATATTAAATGCTATCCTGCAGGAATTTGATTTAACATCTGCCATGAACAAGTTGCCTCCGGAGAAAACTGATATCGTTCCCACTTATGTCGGGAAAGGGTATGAGACCTTCATCGATATTATCTTTGCCTCCACGCCATTTTATTTTTTGATCGAGGATTTCTCAGTTAAGGCGTGCGCACACAGTGACCATAATCCTGTGTGCGTTTCAACAGGATGGCCTCGAGTAAATAAGTTCAATAAGGAGGCTTCGCGGGCCACTCTAAAAGCTGTGGAAGGGGGGAGGAGACTGAAGTGGGGTCAAATTGTCCCAGAGCAGCTCCATGAGTCCCTCCTAACCCAGTGTCAAGGGAAGTTTGCCACCTGTTTAGATAGCGAGGCTGCCCCATCGGACATTATGGAGGCCTTTCGAAATATATCCAGTGCCATAGTAAAGCTACTATGGGTCCAGGGTAGGTGTTTCCCGCACTCAAGACCAGGATGGTTTGGCTCGGAGTGCTCTCGTGCTGCCAGAAAACTGAAAGAGGCCCTGGGAACACCGCGAGACCAGGTGGCTGTTAAACACCTTCAGAGAGCCTACAAGGCTGCTCTAGTAAAGCGTAAGTCTACCCTGAAAGAGGAGGCCTGAGCAGAACTAGTAGAGGCTAGCACTCTGAGCAACAGCTCAAAGTTTTGGAGCATTATTAACAGTCCCCTCTTAATAGGAGACACTGGCAACCTAATGGATGCCCACATCTCAGAGGAAGACTGGGTAAACCGTTTTGAGGGCATGTTCCAGACTGATATACTGCCAATACAAGGTCATTGAGGTGTGGAAGGCAAATTGGGGGTCGCATTTTCTGCACAAGAGGTAAGAGCGGGCATCCTGGGACTGACTAAAAACAAGGCCCCAGGGCCAGATGGAATACCGCCAGACCTCTACACCGTGAATGTGGAAACATGGGTGCCCGTACTTACAGCAGTTAGCAATGCTTCTGTTTAGGCCGGCCGCCCAGATTCCTGGGCCCTATCGAACATCGACCCAGTCATCAAATAGGGTGATTGGGATAGCATAGGCCCATTTTCCTTTTGGACTCTGTGGTAAAGGTGGTGGGACGTATAGTTTTAGATAGACTTGAAACCTAGGCAGATGACAATAAAATCTTAGCTGAGGTACAATATGGTTTCCGCCCAGGCCGATCCACAGTGGAACAATGTTTAAACTTGTATATGGTTTTGAACAAGTACACTGTGGCTCGTACCGGCTCTATCCACCTAGCCTTCATGGATCTATCCTCAGCGTTTGATCGAGTAAACAGATCGAAGCTTTGGCAGATGATGCTCTCCATTGGCTTTGATAGGAACATTATTTAGTTTTTAAGGGAGCTCCACAGAGACTCAGAAGCGGTTGTCCGTTACTCAAAAGATCATAAAGTAGCCCGCAAGTGTTGACATTAGGAGAGGGGTGTGTCAGGGGTGTATCCTGGCACCCTTCCTTTTTAACTTATACATTAACGCTCTGGAGACGGTAATCCTGGACGCAAAAGCTGACTGCCCACAGGTGGGTAGGCGTAGCCTGCCAGTCCTCCTATATGCAGATGATGCTGTCCTCATGGCGAGGACAGCCAGGGGGTTACAACTATTGTTGAACTCCTTTGTTCACTACATGGAGGATTTGGACCTGTTGGTAAATCAAAGTAAATCGTTTGTTGTGCCGGTGGGACCTCGTACAGCTAAGCAGTTCACTTTCAAGATTGAACCTCGCCAATTCCCAAGACAAATGTCTTCTCTTATTTGGGTGTGGTGTTTGATGACACCCTGAGCCCCTTGATTACATGTAAGAGAGGGAAACTGGTGAGAGGGACTGCAGCCGTCTTAAACTTCGTCTCCAGAGTGGGGGGAAAACCGATAGGGGCCCTTTTGAAGATCTATAGAGAAAAATGCACAGCGAAGGCCAGTTATGGGAGCGAGATATGGGGTCATACCCAATTGGAGGCCCTGCAAATCGCTGAAAATACCTGCTTGAGACAGGTACTCTCATCACCGCAAAGTATCTCGTCTTATGTTGTGCATGAAGAGTTGGGGATGGCTTTTCTATCTGATGAATTGGCTTTTCACCTGTTAGCCTTGTAGATAAAGATTTGGGCAAAGAAAGAAAATGCCCTGAGCAAGGATATCCTAAAGGACTCTCCCTTGATCATGTTAATCGCATCCGCTGGCTAAAGTTTGTAAGAGAAGGCAATAAAGAATAGCGAACCAACGGTGGACTCCAATGGCCGCACCTCCTCGATGTGTTCCCCAAGTAATGATTTAGTGGTATATTCAAAGTTAGTGTGCACGATCAGCTCCTGCACCCACCGTTGTAGGATGCCAACTGCTAGGCAGATATACAATGCTTTGAAAATACTGGAGAGGTGCACTCCTAGATGGGTATTATGTCAATAAGGAAGCTCAATCAGTATCTTCGTAGAAAAAATATACGTCTTTATTTCAAACAATCCATAAGTTCAACCATTGAACGAAACGCGTTGGCTGATGTTTTGCATAAACCTTATGGATTGTTTGAAATAAAGACGTATATTTTTTCTACGAAGATACTGATTGAGCTTCCTTATTGACATAATACCCATCTAGGAGTGCACCTCTCCAGTATTTTCAAAGCATTGTAAGAGAAGGCCTTTGTAGTCTGGGAAGGGTGGACTTATTTGATAAACCAGAAGGCACTTGTATGAGGGATTTCACCTGGGTAAAAGAGTGTTTTTTCAAAAGGGCCGTTGTGACAGAGAGGAAACAGAGCTGAGTAAGCCTAGTGTGCGAAGGTATATCATATTAAAAACTGTACCAACTATTGAACCATGCCTCTTAGGAATTAAAAGTAATCATGATCGCTTCCTACTGACAAGATTTCGGCTTGACCTTTTCCATTACCTGTTGGCCCAACCACGTGGTGTTCGTAGAGGGCGGTGTCTCATGCCCTGTGGCTGCGACGACCAGTCTCCTCAGGACATGTTGCACTTTCTAATATTTTGCAGTTTTTATGAGGACCCTAGAAAGTCATTTATTATTCCTATTCTTAAAAAGGCATGTTTTAGGAGGGTGAGACCTGCTTTTATATTTTTACAACTCCTTTCAAATGACACTGTACACGCTTAGTTTTTAAGGGCCGCCCTCAGGCTTAGGTCAAGCTGTGATTAACCTTGATAGTGGGATTTAATTTACTCTATCCTGTAATTAGATCATAAGGGGTGTACTGTATTGCTATTTTGCACACAGGTGAGTTTTATTAGTGTCCGTATGACTTTTATGGTTTTAATTGAAAAACCTAATAAAGTTTGTTGATTTGATTTGGGTGGAACACTTCACGACGCTCTACACAGAGCCACTCTCCAAAACACCTCCAACTAGCCCTGATACCCAGCCCTCTAGAAGGGCTGAAATGGAGGAGGTAGTGTCTTTTACCATTGAAGAATCCTTCAATGCATTGAAGGAGCAGAAAGTGAGGAAAGCTGCTGGCATCGATAGGATCCCTTCGGACTTGATCTGTGCTGAACTTCTGATATGGGCTCCCTATATTAATATCCCGACTAATGCAATCGCAGCGGGTGCCCCTATCCATAACTCATGGAGAGGGGACAAAATAATACCTATTTATAAAAAAAAGAGTTCAAGGCAAGAATCTGGTAATTATCACCCCATATCCCTGATCAATAACATCCCAAAAATATACAGCAAACAACTTTTGCTAAGACTTTGGGATTGGATTAGATCCAATACGGCCCTATCTCATCTTCAAGCTGGCTTCATTCCCAAAACAAGCAATGTGAACCAGATTTTTCGTTTTTTGACCTTAGAATGGAAAGTTGTCAACCTGGAATGGGGGGGCGCTCTTTGCCGCCTTCGTTGATCTTTGTTCGAAATTTGACCTTGTCCCAAGGGCAACACTTTGGGGAGTCCTCACGAAAATCAGGGTCCCTCTAAGGCTATTGATGTTGATTCGGAATCTGTGCACTGATAGCTTTGCCACAGTCAGATGGGGCCCAGGGGGGAACCACAGATAACTTTCCACTAGGGTGTGGTGTTCACCAAGGGTGCGTACTTGCTCCCACATTATTCTTATTATTCATTATAATGAATTGTGTGAATGATGCTCCCAAAGTTGCTGGTTCCAAAATACCAAGTCTGCTAGTTGCAGACTATACACTTCTAATATCGAAAACTGCCATGGGTCTTAATGTCCTCTTGAGGAAGTTCAACAAAATTTGTAAAGACCACGGCCTTGAAGTAAATGAGTCTAAAACAAAATACATGATATTCACACATATCAAGAAAGTTAATGTGAATGTGGCTCTAAATGGAGCCAAATTGGACATGGTAACAGAATTTGACTTAGGGTGAGATTGTCAGACTCCACTAGTTGGTCAGCGCAGATATGAAAAAGCTCTCTGACCCTTAATCACAAAGCCGGGTCTATCGTCAGATTTGCCTCTCACTATCCTATTTCAACGGCACTGGAAATATAGAGGGCCCAAGCGCGCAGTGCCGCTCTTCTTGGTTCTGATCTGGGGGCTATTGCAATCTTGATGTGTTAGATAAAGGTAAAAATTGTTCCTAAAATCCCTACTGAAGTTACCAAAAGGTACACATCTACTTCCCTTAAGGTTTGACCTAAATGTTAGGCAAATTTCAGACACAGCCCATCTTAAGCCTATTTTATTTTGGGGAAGGATATGGACATTCGAGCAACTTGCACCATTCAGAGAGTTCTTACGGAAATCTTAGCCCACCACCTGGCCATTAGGATCCCATAGATAACCCATGTGAAACTATGATCGTTAACCTAGGAGTGTCAGAATTTTGGCTCCAACCAATTTTATTGACTAGCAGCTCCAGTGGTCTCATTAAAAACCACTATTGGAATGTTGTCCTTTGCTCTAAAATGTCTGCTATTTCCTCGGGCAGTCTAACGGACCAATACCTGTCTTTTAAATGTGGTTTTTATTTCGAAGACTGTATAGACTATGTGAATACACCATGGTCTAGGTCTCTTTATATTAAATTTAGATTAGGGATTTTACTAACTGCTTCTTTCACCTCCTCTTGGAGGAGTAATGTTAACTCTTACTGTCTTTTGTCCATGGGTTGTCGCTCAGTTGAGAACGTCGACCACCTATTGTTTTTCTGTGGTACATACACCAAACAGCGTGCCCGCTGAATTTTCCCTCGGTGCTGCCTGCTTTGGCTTGACGATAGGCACTATGCCTTGAGAATAGGCAGGGCAGATACTAGGAGCCGTGTTGTTTACTCGGTTGCCAGTTACTTAAGCTCTATATGGCATCTCAGAAAAAGAGGTAACAATACCCAAATGCACCATGCACATTAAGTTTAATCTGGTTTATGGCTCCTTTTAAGTGATCTTAAGGGATTTTTATGCTTTTGTACATGAACAGCTGCTAGAAAATAGGGTATTAAGTTTATTGTTCGTTGGAAATAGAATTTTCATTTAATGAATTGAAATGTTTATACTTTGCCATGTTTTTAAACCTATGCTGCTATGTGTATTTTTATGTTTTTTATAACCAAAATAGTCAAATGATGATGATGACTGGTGATGAACAGCCTGCACAATACATTGAAGGGGTGTCAGAGCTTGTGCTGCTTCCCCATGACCAATTGATGGCACAAAGTGGGATAGTAAGGAAGGGGAGATGGAAGCCTCATAGAGGAAGCAGGACAAGGGAAATAGTGTGTGGCAATAGTAACCCTGATCAGTGAGTATGGGGTTGATGGATCTTTTGTTGTATGTAAAAATGTGCAGGAAAACGAAAGTGGGAGTAATATTTACATCTTATAGAAAATTGAGGAAAGGGGAGAAGGAATTTACGGTATAAAGGAAAAGACTAACCCTAGTCTAGGTGTGAGCAGGTTGACTGGGTTATGGAGGACTAGTAGGAAGAAGTAACAAATGGAGGGTGGTGTGTTTAGTAAAGCACTGGTGGGACCCTATAAAGTTAAAAGCCACAAATCAAGAAAGTTTGGGAAAGGGGGGAACAGAGAGAAATAGTGGGTGGCTGATTTGTCTAGTGGGACTTTACTATTGTTTCATTTAGATGGAAAGTCAAGGGGGTGAGGATGCCTAATGTAAGTTCTATTCTGTCTTCACAGTACTGTGATATTTGTACAACATTAGGATTGTATCCATGTGCCCTTAGCCCAATCCCCAAAATGGGGTCCTGAGCGAAGGGGAAGGTCTGACACTTTATTCTCTGCTATGTTGGGGTCAGTGTTGGAGGACTGGTGAGCACATGGCAGAAGACATGTTGGCCCCAAGCCGTGGCAGAGAAGCTCAAGCCGTTACAAAAGGGGATGATGGACGGAACGTTTGAGCCAATCAAACACTCACCCCCAGTCAACTGATCTGGGTTTAATCCATCATCATTCTTTAGCTCACTCCACCACCCCAGTTCAGACATGGCCATATGCAAATCAGTCTGACCCTGTGCCTCATGGGAACAGTCCAGCCCGAACTGCCAAGCCATGTCTTCCCTGGACCGGAAACAAGCATCCTAGGACCGGTTTCTGGCATTCCAGCCGTCATCAGCCAGGCTTGCTTGAATCCAGTGGCAAAGTGAGCAAGGGACCCACGTCTGGGCATACCCCCGCCAACTTAGGCGAACAAAGCGATACAAAAGGGGATGATGGACGGAGCGTTTGAGCCAATCAAACACTCACCCCCAGTCAACTGATCTGGGTTTAATCCATCATCATTCTTTAGCTCACTCCACCACCCCAGTTCAGACATGGCCATATGCAAATCAGTCTGACCCTGTGCCTCATGGGAACAGTCCAGCCCGAACTGCCAAGCCATGTCTTCCCTGGACCGGAAACAAGCATCCTAGGACCGGTTTCTGGCATTCCAGCCGTCATCAGCCAGGCTTGCTTGAATCCAGTGGCAAAGTGAGCAAGGGACCCACGTCTGGGCATACCCCGCCAACTTAGGGCGAACAAGCTGATACAAAGGGGATGATGGACGGAGCGTTTGAGCCAATCAAACACTCACCCCCAGTCAACTGATCTGGGTTTAATCCATCATCATTCTTTAGCTCACTCCACCACCCCAGTTCAGACATGGCCATATGCAAATCAGTCTGACCCTGTGCCTCATGGGAACAGTCCAGCCCGAACTGCCAAGCCATGTCTTCCCTGGACCGGAAACAAGCATCCTAGGACCGGTTTCTGGCATTCCAGCCGTCATCAGCCAGGCTTGCTTGAATCCAGTGGCAAAGTGAGCAAGGGACCCACGTCTGGGCATACCCCGCCAACTTAGGGCGAACAAAGCGATACAAAGGGGATGATGGACGGAGCGTTTGGGCCAATCAAACACTCACCCCCAGTCAACTGATCTGGGTTTAATCCATCATCATTCTTTAGCTCACTCCACCACCCCAGTTCAGACATGGCCATATGCAAATCAGTCTGACCCTGTGCCTCATGGGAACAGTCCAGCCCGAACTGCCAAGCCATGTCTTCCCTGGACCGGAAACAAGCATCCTAGGACCGGTTTCTGGCATTCCAGCCGTCATCAGCCAGGCTTGCTTGAATCCAGTGGCAAAGTGAGCAAGGGACCCACGTCTGGGCATACCCCGCCAACTTAGGCGAACAAGCGATACAAAGGGGATGATGGACGGAGCGTTTGAGCCAATCAAACACTCACCCCCAGTCAACTGATCTGGGTTTAATCCATCATCATTCTTTAGCTCACTCCACCACCCCAGTTCAGACATGGCCATATGCAAATCAGTCTGACCCTGTGCCTCATGGGAACAGTCCAGCCCGAACTGCCAAGCCATGTCTTCCCTGGACCGGAAACAAGCATCCTAGGACCGGTTTCTGGCATTCCAGCCGTCATCAGCCAGGCTTGCTTGAATCCAGTGGCAAAGTGAGCAAGGGACCCACGTCTGGGCATACCCGCCAACTTAGGGCGAACAAAGCGATACAAAAGGGGATGATGGACGGAACGTTTGAGCCAATCAAACACTCACCCCCAGTCAACTGATCTGGGTTTAATCCATCATCATTCTTTAGCTCACTCCACCACCCCAGTTCAGACATGGCCATATGCAAATCAGTCTGACCCTGTGCCTCATGGGAACAGTCCAGCCCGAACTGCCAAGCCATGTCTTCCCTGGACCGGAAACAAGCATCCTAGGACCGGTTTCTGGCATTCCAGCCGTCATCAGCCAGGCTTGCTTGAATCCAGTGGCAAAGTGAGCAAGGGACCCACGTCTGGGCATACCCCGCCAACTTAGGGCGAACAAAGCGATACAAAGGGGATGATGGACGGAACGTTTGAGCCAATCAAACACTCACCCCAGTCAACTGATCTGGGTTTAATCCATCATCATTCTTTAGCTCACTCCACCACCCCAGTTCAGACATGGCCATATGCAAATCAGTCTGACCCTGTGCCTCATGGGAACAGTCCAGCCCGAACTGCCAAGCCATGTCTTCCCTGGACCGGAAACAAGCATCCTAGGACCGGTTTCTGGCATTCCAGCCGTCATCAGCCAGGCTTGCTTGAATCCAGTGGCAAAGTGAGCAAGGGACCCACGTCTGGGCATACCCCGCCAACTTAGGGCGAACAAAGCGATACAAAAGGGGATGATGGACGGAGCGTTTGAGCCAATCAAACACTCACCCCCAGTCAACTGATCTGGGTTTAATCCATCATCATTCTTTAGCTCACTCCACCACCCCAGTTCAGACATGGCCATATGCAAATCAGTCTGACCCTGTGCCTCATGGGAACAGTCCAGCCCGAACTGCCAAGCCATGTCTTCCCTGGACCGGAAACAAGCATCCTAGGACCGGTTTCTGGCATTCCAGCCGTCATCAGCCAGGCTTGCTTGAATCCAGTGGCAAAGTGAGCAAGGGACCCACGTCTGGGCATACCCACGCCAACTTAGGGCGAACAAAGCGATACAAAGGGGATGATGGACGGAGCGTTTGAGCCAATCAAACACTCACCCCCAGTCAACTGATCTGGGTTTAATCCATCATCATTCTTTAGCTCACTCCACCACCCCAGTTCAGACATGGCCATTTGTATCGCTTTGTTCGCCCTAAGTTGGCGGGGGTATGCCCAGACGTGGGTCCCTTGCTCACTTTGCCACTGGATTCAAGCAAGCCTGGCTGATGACGGCTGGAATGCCAGAAACCGGTCCTAGGATGCTTGTTTCCGGTCCAGGGAAGACATGGCTTGGCAGTTCGGGCTGGACTGTTCCATGAGGCACAGGGTCAGACTGATTTGCATATGGCCATGTCTGAACTGGGGTGGTGGAGTGAGCTAAAGAATGATGATGGATTAAACCCAGATCAGTTGACTGGGGTGAGTGTTTGATTGGCTCAAGCGTTCCGTCCATCATCCCGCTTGTATCAGCTTGTTCGCCCTAAGTTGGCGGGGGTATGCCCAGGCGTGGTCCCTTGCTCACTTTGCCACTGGATTCAAGCAAGCCTGGCTGATGACGGCTGGAATGCCAGAAACCGGTCCTAGGATGCTTGTTTCCGGTCCAGGAAGACATGGCTTGGCAGTTCGAGCTGGACTGTTCCCATGAGGCACAGGGTCAGACTGATTTGCATATGGCCATGTCTGAACTGGGGTGGTGGAGTGAGCTAAAGAATGATGATGGATTAAACCCAGATCAGTTGACTGGAGGTGAGTGTTTGATTGGCTCAAGCGTTCCGTCCATCATCCCCTTTTGTATCGCTTTGTTCGCCCTAAGTTGGCGGGGTATGCCCAGACGTGGGTCCCTTGCTCACTTTGCCCACTGGATTCAAGCAAGCCTGGCTGATGACGGCTGGAATGCCAGAAACCGGTCCTAGGATGCTTGTTTCCGGTCCAGGGAAGACATGGCTTGGCAGTTCGGGCTGGACTGTTCCCATGAGGCACAGGGTCAGACTGATTTGCATATGGCCATGTCTGAACTGGGGTGGTGGAGTGAGCTAAAGAATGATGATGGATTAAACCCAGATCAGTTGACTGGGGGTGAGTGTTTGATTGGCTCAAGCGTTCCGATCCATCATCCCCTTTGTATCGCTTTGTTCAGCCCTAAGTTGGCGGGGGTATGCCCAGGCGTGGGTCCCTTGCTCACTTTGCCACTGGATTCAAGCAAGCCTGGCTGATGACGGCTGGAATGCCAGAAACCGGTCCTAGGATGCTTGTTTCCGGTCCAGGGAAGACATGGCTTGGCAGTTCGGGCTGGACTGTTCCCATGAGGCACAGGGTCAGACTGATTTGCATATGGCCATGTCTGAACTGGGGTGGTGGAGTGAGCTAAAGAATGATGATGGATTAAACCCAGATCAGTTGACTGGGGTGAGTGTTTGATTGGCTCAAACGTTCCGTCCATCATCCCCTTTTGTATCGCTTGTTCGCCCTAAGTTGGCGGTATGCCCAGGCGTGGGTCCCTGCTCACTTTGCCACTGGATTCAAGCAAGCCTGGCTGATGACGGCTGGAATGCCAGAAACCGGTCCTAGGATGCTTGTTTCCGGTCCAGGGAAGACATGGCTTGGCAGTTCGGGCTGGACTGTTCCCATGAGGCACAGGGTCAGACTGATTTGCATATGGCCATGTCTGAACTGGGAGTGGTGGAGTGAGCTAAAGAATGATGATGGATTAAACCCAGATCAGTTGACTGGGGGTGAGTGTTTGATTGGCTCAAACGTTCCGTCCATCATCCCCTTTTGTATCAAGCTTTGTTCGCCCTAAGCTGGCGGGGTATGCCCAGACGTGGGTCCCTTGCTCACTTTGCCACTGGATTCAAGCAAGCCTGGCTGATGACGGCTGGAATGCCAGAAACCGGTCCTAGGATGCTTGTTTCCGGTCCAGGAAGACATGGCTTGGCAGTTCGGGCTGGACTGTTCCCATGAGGCACAGGGTCAGACTGATTTGCATATGGCCATGTCTGAACTGGGGTGGTGGAGTGAGCTAAAGAATGATGATGGATTAAACCCAGATCGGTTGACTGGGGGTGAGTGTTTGATTGGCTCAAACGTTCGTCCATCATCCCCTTTGTATCGCTTGTTCGCCCTAAGTTGGCGGGGTATGCCCAGACGTGGGTCCCTTGCTCGCTTTGCCACTGGATTCAAGCAGGCCTGGCTGATGGCGGCTGGAATGCCAGAGACCGGTCCTAGGATGCTTGTTTCCGGTCCAGGAGTAGACATGGCTTGGCAGTTCGGGCTGGACTGTTCCCATGAGGCACAGGGTCAGACTGATTTGCATATGGCCATGTCTGAACTGGGGTGGTGGAGTGAGCTAAAGAATGATGATGGATTAAACCCAGATCGGTTGACTGGGGGTGAGTGTTTGATTGGCTCAAACGTTCCGTCCATCATCCCCTTTTGTATCGAGAAGCTCAAGCCAACATATCTGTCTGAACTTTAACGTGGTAGGTGCTTGTGTAGGCTGGAAGGGAGAAGGAGAACGCAATGTGGAAGAGTTGTCGCAGAATGCGGTGTTTGGGTACAAAAGAAAGCCACAGGAGAAAGAAAGTGAAAGTGATATTTACAGATTCAGGTAACCTGCAGAAAGACTAGGGTAGGAGAGAGACCCATCCCTGGCCAGGTTCAGGCAGCCAGGTCTGGATGTTGGTATAAGGAGTGCCGATAGGTCGAAGTGAGACAACCGGGGGCAGATAGTCTGGTCTGGGGCTGGCTGGCCTCAGGAAAGTAAAAAGGCTCAGATTAAGAAAGCTAGGTAATTGGGGTGGGCAGTAGTGATACTAGTTTGTTATGTGAGTTGATGGCAGAAACATATTAGAATTCTTGGCCAGTGGGGGCTGAGGATTTGTGATGTGAATTCTGCCCTTCCGCAATAAAGCAATCTTTCTACAACGTTATAAGGCCATCCACATGCCCCTTGCCAACGAGCTGTCTACATCACGAAAGACATGCGCTGGAGAAAACGAATTTGTATCGGAGAAAAGGTGACAGGAAATATTAAGAGACTTCCATACATTAGGAGGTGGTAGAGAGCATTCATCTTAAGAAAGAAGCGCCTCGGGGTCACTGGCAGGGGTGTGTTCGAGGATGGTAGTTCTCTTGTTTGTAGGATGCAGCAGGGAACCATTGCCGATTATATGACTGTTTTTTTTTTCTGAAGGTAACCTGGGAGGTGTAAGAAAGTGGGGGTGGGGGCAGATGGTGTGGGAGTGTGTGGTGGGAATCCCCAAGAAGAGGCGTTGGGTGCATAAAGTGTCTGCTGAAACTTGGTATCCCAGAGAGCTGCCGCAGTGCCTGGAAGAGGCCGGAGGTATTATCACATCTGGAGTCCTGTCCTTTCTTCCCCAGAAACAGGGAGCGGGGGTTCAGCGTTGACACAATTGCATGGAGTTACATCAATGTACTCTTGAGAACAATGGGCGCAGTAGCAGATCAAAGGGCGTTTTTTTTGCCAGAATGTATTGTTTTCGAGTGATACCAACTAGTGCAGGAAACTAGGCACCGTCAGCTCTCTGCTCTATTTTCTTCAGGTCTGGGAAACGCAGGTAAATGCATTGACGAGGAAGGCTAGAGGAGCAGGAAGTTTCCGTCTGCAGACAGTGTGGGTCCAGGTGAACACAATCGTCTGCATGGACATCAGTTCACCAACATGCCACACGTATTGTGACATCATACATCCTTGGTCCACACACAGCATCAGAGGGTTGGTTGGCTCCTTGTATCATCCCTAGCCCATCACAGCCTCCTAGTTCTTGCTGAAGAGATGGGTGAAAGGCAAAGAACAGAAGGTAAACCGCACACAGAAAACAAGGCTTTGAGGACCCTGTCATCATTTTGTTATTGCTACTTCCTTGATGACAATGATGCTAAGGGGTAAGAAGAGCAGCGCCAGGGGTATCAATGTGCAAACCTCTCATCATCAGCTAATGATCATCCATGTTTGGCTGGCCCCTTGGGTTTTACGCCCAACCCTGATGCTTTCCACTTTGTCCATGTAAAGAAATCCATCTTTCTTTTCACTGTGCTCAGCCACATAAGCTCTGTTGATAGGATCCCGTGTTTTTTCATGTGTGTTTCCAAATTGCTTTAAAGGTCACTCTGTCAAGAGAGCCTGTCTATGGGATGATCCCCTTCTCGATTGGGCATAGAACAAGCATGGAGAGCTTCGGATATACCTGTCTAAAATACAACATTTTAGATTGAATACTTCCTGGTAGCTTCTACTGAACTCCATATGTTATATGAATTGTAACCTTGTCTTTAATTTATATGTGCTAACAAGAAAATGCCACCAAAGCTAAATGAACTCTGTGCAGGTAGTACTGACTGAAAAGAACAGTAGTGGTTACATTCAAGTTTCCTGCAATCCTTATAATAGTTTGAGATATGAACTTTATTATGCCTTACTGAAGCATATCCATCGTTTTGCTGCAAAACGGAGTGGAATGCCTGAGAATATTAAGACTCCCTAGATATAACCACAAATGGCTGACTATTTCACCCTTTAAATCTGTTTGCTTGATCTTTGTCTGACTCTGAAAAAGAGGGAATATTGTTCTGTCTGCTGTACTTAAGAATTCCTGTCTGTTTGTCAGAGAATGCTGTCTCCTGTTCTACCTGGACTTCTCTTTCTAGTATTTTTTCCAGGGCTGGTGGCATCCGTCTCCTGATGATCAACAAGGCCCTACCAGTGAAACTTACTTGCCCCTGTGGAGCACCCTCTTGAGGCCAAAGGTAGCATTAAGGTACTGGAACAGAGGAAGCTGATGTTAGGTTGAATATTTCCAGCTGGTCACTTGGTACTTGACATTTCTCTTATGAACACGGAAATGTGTTATAGTGACTACCCTATAACGGGAACAAATACTGCGTTGACTGAGGAGCCGTCCTAAAGATTTCAATGCTTTTGTACAAGATAGCACATGCACCCAGATCTGTGGAAGTACCAACTCTCCCACATAAAAAGATTTAACCTCAGCTGGCAAACTTTGTGTTTTTTCCTCGCACTCTGCGGTTTTTGAAAGGCATTGTGAGGCTAATGAGTGACTGCTGATCAGCAGATCCAATATTGTGAAGTCCAGGTCAGATGCAGCAGCTTTCAGGATCACCCTAGTGACCATCAGTGGCCACTCGTCACTATAGGCATTAGGGCTCTGCCCTCCTTATTTTTTGCCTAATCCTTTTTGTCAAAATAAAAAAAAAAAAAAAATGGCACTTGTTTTTTTTTTTTTTTTTAATACTTTTTAAAGATTTTATAAAGTTGAAAATGATCACCAGAAGACATCGAGCACAAATAGCTTCGCCAAGTAGCATCCAAACAACCAGAAACAATCAATGAAATGTACAGTAGAAATCAAACCTAGAATGAACACATAGAATGAGGAAGAATTAAATGATAAGAGGAATCTCAACTGTCAGAGAAATCAGCAAATCAACAAATCAGAGATCAAAAATAGTAGCCCAAATACGTTCAAAGCATTCACGGCCCTTTGCCCCCTTGCCCTGTAAATAGCCAATTCTAGTTGGAAAGTCTGGCAGAATGGAACCCATCACTCAGACATCATGGGCGCTACGGGGTTAATCTGAGATCTTGCAATGCATAGGTGAGCAGTAATAATGGCAATTGATAAGACTGCAATATCTAGGGCCATAGTCTGGTTCATATTCCAGCATAATCTCTTTTGACAGAAAGCTTGAAATCGAGCCCTATACGGAAGGAGTGTTGCTGACTCAGACTAGACCAGAAATTCAGAAGTGCGGGTCAGCTGGCAAGCAGATGAACTATGTTGGCTGACTATGCGCCACATTTGGGCATAAGGTCCAATCATAAGAGTGATTTCTAACCCACATGCAGATTCTCTCAGAGTATGATATAGCATGCACAAAATTGTTGCAGCTTAAGACTGACAGAAAGAACTGATGGAGCTCAAATTTCACTTATAGATTTAGACATTACTAAATGACAAAAAACTGCTTTGAGTTTCAGACATAAACTGCATTTTAAAAATGGCACGCAGAGTTTCGGTGCATGAGAAGTGAAAAAATGAATGGGGCCTGCTCAGATGCTTTCAGTCTAATGAAATCATGTAAAACCATGCTCAATTAATTTATTCATGGTTGTTTAATTGTGTTTAGTTTAGATTTAACCTCACTATATAATGTACATTTAATTTAGAAAAATGTGTTTTGAACTTTCAAAGTAGCATATATTTGTGCTGAATTAACACGCATTTTACAGTGTAGAAAAGCTGAAATACACAGCTCGTGATTTAGTTTGCTTTGGAAGGCTCACAGTACAAAGCCTTGAGATAAGAAATGGAATGTGTTCTTTCTTCCCTGTTCCTCCCATCTCATGAAAAGACCTTTCTTATAATTTACGTTTGTGGCTTACTTTTATCCATAGGCAGTTGTTTAGACAATGCTTTATTCACTTCATAACGTAGAGTGAAAAACTGCAAAGCACACATTTTTCTTCTTCATTATTATAATATGTATCCTCTGTTTCCGCATAATTAATACTTTTCTGTTGAAGAAAATGTAGTTGTTTTCAGGATGTTAGGAGATGAAGTCATTTAGCACAAGACTCAAATGTGTTACAATAACTCGCCTGACTGATGACGTGTCCAGTCAGCCCATGGGGTGTCGATGTGTTCTGAAACTCCAATTGGACAAGCTACGAAGACCAAGTCACATGTGTTTTTTGTTAGAAATACTGGTTGCTAGCTGAGAGGTGGGGGTTCTTTTCCTTATTTTTTAGCAGGACGCTTACACTCTGTAGTTCTGCAGAGAGAAAAGGGGGGCCCATGGGCAGCTTCTGTGGTAGACTCAGAGAGGCAGAGATGAACAACGCAAAGCCAGAGCAAATCCGCTGAGGGAACGAGGGCAGGTTTAGATGCTAAAACTTTAAGTTTTATGCTTGGACTAACTGGCTTTGTAAAGATTTATTTGTCCTATGCATTTATGTCTCTTTATGGGAGATTTAGCAATTATTGATTTAGCTTTGCAAAACTCACACTTGTATTATATTTCTGAAACTCGTTAAGAGTTCTGACTGACATTTTATGCCTCATTTTCTTCCTTTATGGAGTGCTTTATATGCAATCTATAATATGTTCTATATTAATTCTATTTTGTCCTATTTTTCAATTCTGTAACCTGATTGATATTTGACTAATGAATAAAGTCAGAGAAACCTTAAATTTGATTAGAAAATAAAACCCTTTAAAACTACTCTCAACTCCCATTATTGCCTTAAATGTTTATTTGCATTTGATTTTTTCATGTTTATGCAAAGTCTCCTAATGGTGATCACACAGTGGCAAAGTTCCATCCCCTTAAGCCGAAAACAAGTGGTAATGATGTTTTGCATTGAGAAATTACCGTGAAATTTCCGCTCTATCAGTTTGGTAGCAGAGGTAAGGTTAAACACCATCACCAAAAGGAGCAGAGTTTAGGTTAATGCATAAATAGCGCTACAAAATAATTGCCCAAGTTAGATAAATGTCCAGATCCTCAAAAAAGTCCTGATTCCAATGCCCAGAACTTGAAGACTGGCAAAGCGG
Source organism: Calotriton arnoldi (assembly GCA_963921515.1). Taxonomy (NCBI): domain Eukaryota; kingdom Metazoa; phylum Chordata; class Amphibia; order Caudata; family Salamandridae; genus Calotriton; species Calotriton arnoldi. Next base: position 3,483,980 of record CAWUFW010000363.1, read on the forward strand.
TAATGGAAGGTAATACGAGAAGGCGATTGCTGGAGTGGTGTGAGTAGCAATAGGGTTGTGAATTGTTGTTAATGTGCTAGAAGGTATTATTAGTAATGTTGAAAAAAAATAGTAAGGTTTTGACTGTTGATGAAATTTTGCTCATTTTGACTTGATGGTTTTATTGATTAAATTGGTAATTTCATAGGACAGAATTAATGATTTTTGTTACTAATATGAAAAGTTAGTGTCTTTGTTTTATGTAGTCTGGAAGTACAGGTACGGAGTTGCCTAAGATCCCGGGATGTTATTTTAGCCTCAGGGGCAGAGGAATAGTGTGGAAAAGTATCACACTGCAGAAGTACTTTGTCTGTTGTAATATCGAACAGTGAAAGGCTGTTGATGTTATTTTAGGGACTTACTCTGTTGTAAGGAGAGTGTATGAAATAGCGGAAAGTTCGCTTCTGAAACTCTGGCCTTATCCCCAAAGGAGTACCAAGACCTCTTTTAATAAAAAGTCCTCTTTGAAACTTTGGCCCTATCCCCAGAGGAGGAGTAGGGTGACGCTGGTCGTTATTTTACTGGAAGTAAAAGGAATCTTTTGGAGTAATTGAACTATATCTTTATTTAGTGGAGCAGACAAAATAGCAGAGTTTTGTGTTTTCTAATAAGAATTTATTTAGAAAAACTTTGTAATACATTGCTGTATTATTTTGTGAAGGGAGGGTCAGTAGCAGGAGTTAAACTGACTGAAATTGAAACTGACAGCATTGAAGAAAAGAAATTGCATTAAAATATTCCAGAAATGAAATTGTTTAAAGGTTTTAAGAAACTGTTGGGAGGTAATGTGAAAAATTCAATTTTAATTGGTGATGCTCCTGAAGGAACACCTGTGCATGTTATGTCTACCAATTTGGGACAAAATTCATGTAGGTGGGTTCACCAATGGTGCAAGATTACTAAAAAAGAGGGTCCTTTGAGGTTTCCAAAAGATGGTACTTTTGAATTGCAAATTATTGACAAATTAAGGGAAGTGTTATGTGAAATAAAGACACCATCTAGAGCTGCACAGTTTGAAGCTTTAAGCATGTGGGAAAAAACAGCAAGAGACAAAGCAAGAGAGGATAAAAAGGTAAAAGATCAGATACAGGAGAAGGGAATTAATGATGACAAAAAGCTTCAAATGAATAATGATTCAGGGGATGAAATATTGGATGCATTATCAACTGAGTGTCCACCACCTTATGTGGTCCCCACTAAAATTACTGATAATATTGTACCAGTAAGTACTACAGTCTGTTGAACCAAGAGAAATACAGATTGAGAGAATTGTGCAGACTTTTCAGATTGACCCAGCATCTGTTTCAGCACTGGCAGTGATATCTCCAGGTGTTACTGCTTTAATTGTGACCGATTCAGTACAAATACTTCAAACTGCAGATGCACAGACAGTGCCTAGACAAATTGTGACTGTCCTAATTAATATGGTCCCTACTCAAAAAGTTCAAAAAGCTGCAGAAGGAGTAATTATGTCAGGGTTTATTTCAGAATCTCAGAATTCATAGATTATTGAACAGAAACTACCACAGACAGTCCAAGTATTGAAAGATGGGGGAAAAATGGTCTTTACAACACCAACAGCCCAGGAAAAAACGAATATATTTGGAGATGGGATATTTCAAACTTGCTTTGAGGAAGCAGCAGTGATTAAAAAGATTGAGAGTATGGGGGAACAAATTAACTCAGACCCCGAAAAAGAGAGACAGCTTAATGTTTCAAATTTAAAAATTGAACATGAAGAAATTATCAGGGACTGTTTAAATAATGAAAGTGTGAACAAGTGTCAGGATGATGAAGCAAATGAAACAATGAGTTCTTCAGAAATGCAATTACACATTGCAGAAATGGTGAAAAATATTTTCAAATGCAATGGGTTTGAAAAATTAGGAGACAAGTGGGCAAGGAAACATGAGAAGAAAAAGAAACCACCAGACCTAGCAAGGAAACTGGATAAAAAAAAGAAACCACCAGATCTAGTTGAGGAAAATAATAAGCAGGATGAGGGAGAAGCTTTTGCTTACTCATTGAAAGAAATAGTGGGAGAAGTGCATGTTCATGTGCCACGGAACAAAAGTGAACTTGCAGCATTTCTGAACACATTCCCAAAATTGAGAGACAAGCCTATGCTGTGGTACCCACAAGTTGATGGATTTATTGAAATTTCAAAAGAGTTGTGTATTAATTTGAAAATGATCTTTGACACTGCCATGCAAACTGAATTGTGGTTTGAATCTAAAGTTATTGTGCAAGGGCCAGATGAGGAGACAATGAAAAATATTTGCATGAATACACCACCATTTTCTGTTGTTATGGAGAAAAATGAAGCAGTGATTACTTTTCTGAAGGGCAGAGAGCCAGCAAAAGATCTTAATTAAACACAGATTAAAAGAAATGGTTCATGAGTTTTGTGAAAGTGTGTGTTTAGAGTTTCAACAACACAGTGGAGAAAATGTCCTGATGCCAGTGGCATGAGATTCTTTGTGACTCAGTTGGTTATTGGATTAATGTTCTTTGATCAGATCAGTGTGCACGTACAGCAAATATTGGTTGGTTTGCAAAGAAAGCTGATATATGGGATTCTGAAGGATGAAGGGTACTATAGTGCTGGACAAGGAATGAAGCAGAAAGAGTTTGAGGAAAAACCTATGATGGTTCAGAGGGAGTTTGCTCAGAAAAGTTTTCAGAATCAGTTGTTTGCAGAGAATGAAAGTGAGTTACAGTGTGTTGTTTCACAAGCAGAAATAAAAGGTGCTCAAGGAAGATTTGGTGTTTCACAGGATAGAAGTAAAGGTGTTTTGGTTTGTGCAAATTCAGGTATGAATGGCGCAGTGCTGGAAAAAGTATCCTTTTGCCATCTTTATAACAGATTTGAGCATTGGAAGAAGAAATGTAAATTTAAAAATGATGCAGTAAATGGAAATGCGCAAACACAATGGGCCTGATTCACAGAACTAACTTACGTCAAAAACGTAAAGTTAGTACTTTTTGGTATTCACAGAATACACTTACTCATTTTGGTATTCACAGAATGAACTTACTCATTTCGGTATTCACAGAAGTTAGTAGTCCTAACTTTAGGACTCCTAAATGCCTTCTGTGAATACCGAAAGTCTTAAAGTTAGGATTTTTCTCAGTTTAGGAGTAGTAAAGTTAGGACTCCTAACTTTAGACTCTCTAAATGCCTTCTGTGAATACCGAAAGACTTAAAGTTAGGATTTTCTCAGTTTAGGAGTAGTAACCTAACTTTACTACTCCTAAACTGAGAAAAATCCTAACTTTAAGACTCTTCGGTATTCACAGAAGGCATTTAGGAGTCCTAAAGTTAGGACTACTAACTTCTGTGAATACCGAAATGAGTAAGTTCATTCTGTGAATACCAAAATGAGTAAGTGTATTCTGTGAATACCAAAAGTACTAACTTTACGTTTTTGACGTAAGTTAGTTCTGTGAATCAGGCCCAGAGAGAAATGCAGGTGCAAAATGTGTCGGTTCAGCAAATGCAAATTCAGAAACAGGTACCAATGACAGGAGTTTTTCAAGCCCAGATGATCCCACAAAATATGGAAAATGTTAAAATTAATTTAAATCAGTTGTCCAAAGCAAGTGTGAATTCTTTCCAGAAACAAAATCAGAACTTGTTTCAACAGGTTGCTGTATTTGAAAAAGAGAGTTTTAGCCTTCACAATTCTGAAATTACCAAGTCCATTGTGAAAACGGTGGAAGGTCCAGACGTAGTTGGAGGAGTTTTAAAGAGAGAAATTACAAACCCAGTTTTAGAGAAGGTTGCAGCAAAAATAGGCCCATTTGAGAAAAGTTACCAATTTGTTGTTTGTGACTCAGGCCTGACAGAAAAACATTTGTTTTGCAAATTAAACAGCACAGATTACTGTACACCAGATGATGTTAAATATCAGATTCCTGATGAGGATGTACAGTTTAAAATGGCGCAACAACAGACAGCTGTAGGATTGTTTTTAGAAATGACAGTTGAAAAATTACCTTCTGATTTGTAAGAAATAATAAACACAGAAGTAAGGGAGTTCACAGAGAAAGATGTCAGAATAATAAAATGTACAGAACAAGTCTTAGTCAAATTAAAACCAGAGGACATGTATTTGAGAACACCACCAGTTGCAGAAATTTTACCAATAATTGGAGATAAACTGAGTAAAGGATTTTTGATGAAATTGATTGGAAGTTCATGTAACTTTCTGATCACAGGTTTACAGAAACTAAATGAAAAGCACAGAATAGTGCAAGAGATTAGCAGCATAACTGTTCTAGGTTGTCCTATGATACCGAATCCAGCCAACATATTTTTTCACATTTCATGTGCTGAAGAATGGCTTACTGTTATTGATTTTTGTCAAACTAATGTCATAGTGCTATTGCATGAGAATAGTCAGGAGTACTGTCAAAAAGAAGATGAATATCTGGGACACATAATTGGAAAAGGAGTTAGAAAGGCGTCACCAGAGAGAGTGGAAGCAATTCACAAGATGAAGCCACCTCAAATTCAGAAAGAAGTAAAGATGTTTTTGGGAATGGTTGGCTGCTGCAGACAGTGGTTACTAAACCTTTCCCTAATGGCTAAGCCTTTACTGAGGCTAACACACAAGGATGTGTCAGATCTGCTTCCATTGGACAACAATTGCACAAAAGAATTCCTACAGTTGAAAGAGAAAAAGTGTCGCGCCCCGGCACTAGGGATGCAAGTTTATTTAAAAGAAAATATACCAAATTGCAGTGAGAGGGAGGGCTGCGCTCTCTCGGTGCCTATTCAAAAACATGAATGTGCTCAAAAGTCTGTGACGTATTTCCCAATGACCCTTGACCTCATTGTCACAGAAATGCCCAGCTGCCTTAACTTAGTAGCTGTGGTAGATGTCAGTCATAAAAAGAGTGACAAAATAATGATGGAATCTCCAATTACTGAAATGGTCCTTTCCTTTGTGGAGTTGTTTTGGGAAAATACTGTGATCAAAACATGTCTAAATTCAAATGTATTGAGCTTACTGCCAGCAAATGAAATTGTTTGTGATGAAACTGAACCTGAATGTCTTGGTGTCACGAATTTGTCTGAAGCCAAGGTTAGACTTTAATGATGAACCTCTGATTGAGCCCAACAATGTCCATTTTGTAGATGGCCCATGTTTGAGAGGTAACAATGGCACATTAGGAGCAGCACAAGCTGTGCTCCCTATAAATTATGTTGTCAAAGCTTCATGGTTTTCAGTAGTTACCTCAGCCCAAAATTCGAAATTGATTGCCCTTACCTTAACATGCAGTATTACTGCTCAAATGGGAGTCACCATTGTCATGGGAGAGAGAAATGCTAATTCAGTTGTACAATATTGTGTCCTGTTAGCCTATGCATTCAATGGAATTTTCACATGTGAATCTGAAAAAGACACTGTCTAGCTAATGTTGATGTTAATGACTTACACTTGGAAAGAATTAAAAGAGGCTCAAGAAAATGTTTGAGGCAGAACAACAAGGTTGTATCAGAACTGATTTTGAGAAAAATGACAACTGCATAGTAGCAAATGTGTTATTGCAAAAACTGGTGCTCAGGTATAGATTGCCAGTTTCTCTGAAATCAGATCATAAGACTCACTCTGTTAATGAGGTCTCAAATATGATGTGTGCAGATCCACAGATTGGACAAAGATTGGATTGTAGTTATCTGCCTGAAGTTTCAAGCACAATAAAGCAACACAAAGACAGCACAGAGTCTCACTTTACAAAAGACTGTGTCTCAGCATCACTGAAGTGGCTTGAAAATGTACATGCAAATGCACTTGTGAAAACCACAGATGAGAAGACTAGCCATTGCTGTGAAGGATTGGCTGATGTGGAGCTTGCAGTTTCTCACCAGATTGCAGCTGCTACACAAGATCTGCATAGTGGATGGTGTCAAAACTTTGATCTGAGAGACGTTGTGAACAAAAAGCACATTCTGAAGATTTGGTTTGAACCAAGATTGAAAGGCCTGTTCCAAATGATCATGGCAATGATTGCTGTGAAGTGTGGTGGCCTTCCAAATTGGGTGCATGCCTCTCATACACATATGGTCCCGTGTCCCCTTGTAAAGACAGCACCTCTTCAAGAAAAGATGCCAGCAGTGGTCAAACGTCCACAGAAGAGGGTCAGTCAAGCTGTAAGGGAACACATAGAGCTGTGAAGCAGCACTAGAGCAAACTGAAGTGGCACTGGAAAAGCAAAAAGTGGAAACTGGCTCAGATGAAAGCGATGTCAAAAGGGTGAATGAGTTAGGTGTAGCTTCTGAAGAAGAAATTAGTGCTGTGGGCCTAAGAGTGGAGGTAGAAAAAAGCTGGCTGAAAGGGTATCCAAAACATCTACAGTGGTCCTCTGAAAAATCATTTGCACCCATAGCTGAAACATCTGAATCTGAACTAAGTGAAGATAAAGGTGAAAGGTTTGGATTGAAAAAGTGCAAAGAATGGATGGTGCTCTGTCAGAGTTTTTCAGCACCTGAGTGGTCAAATTACATGGAAAAAGTACAGAATGCCACATTGAATGAACTGTGTAATGCGAGGCTTGAACTGTATGAGCCACCTTGATGGCAAGCTGGTGACAAAAAGAGCCAAGAAATGCTGAAACAAAAACTGAGCATTGTCAAGAGCTGAAAGAGAAAACAAAGATGAAAGAGAAAGAAAAAGAAAAGAGAACTGTTCTGTTGGATCTTTTATTATTTTAGTTACTTATTTTGCAGAAAACTAACTGTTCCAAAAAGCTACTTACAGAACTCTGCACTAAACTTTTGAGCTTGGCTATATATGATCTGATTACAGACCAAACTTGTGTTGCCTTAGCAATAGAAGTAAAATTGTTATATGCTCAGCTTTTGTAATAACAAGTGATAATGAACATACTAATTTTAGTAGGGATTTTTCTTTATATACCTGTGTGAAATTAAGTGTGCTAATAAAATTACCATGTCTACAAACACTAAAGATGAATAGTAATATTTTAGGTAGAGAAAAACATATATTTGACTGAACTAATGAGTGCGCGCTTTGAATAATGCCGACTGTGAAATTAAATAAGGTGTGATGATTTACAAATCATTTGAGGTATCATGATTTGATTATCATCAAAGGGTGAATTGATGGAGCTCAAATTTCACTTATAGATTCAGACATTACTAAATGACAAAAACTGCTTTGAGTTTCAGACATAAACTGCATTTTAAAAATGGCACGCAGAGTCTCGGTGCATGAGAAGTGAAAAATTGATTGGTGGCTGCTCAAATGCTTTCAGTCTAATGAAATCATGTAAAACCATGCTCAATTAATTTATTCATGATTGTTTAATTGTGTTTAGTTTAGATTTAGCCTCACTATATAATGTACATTTAATTTAGAAAAATGTGTTTTGAACTTTCAAATTAGCATATATTTCTGCTGAATTAACATGCATTTTACAGTGTAGAAAAGCTGAAATACACAGCTCGTGATTTAGTTTGCTTTGGAAGGCTCACAGTACAAGGCCTTGAGATAAGAAATGCAATGTGTTCTTTCCTCCATGTTTCCGTCTTTTCATGAAAAGCTTACTTTTATCAGTAGGCAGTTGTTTAGACAATGCTTTATTCACTTCATAACGTAGAGTGAAAAACTGCAAAGCACACATTTTTCTTCATTATTATAATATGTATTCTCTGTTTCCGCATAATTATTACTTTTCTGTTGAAGAAAATGTAATTGTTTTCATGATGTTAGGAGATGAAGTCATTTAGCACAAGACTTAAATGTGTTACAAGAACTCGCCTGATTGATGACTTGTCCAGTCAGCCCATGGGTTGTCGATGTGTTCTGAAACTCCAATTGGACAAGCTACGAAGACCAAGTCACATGTGTTTTTTGTTAGAAATACTGGTTGCTAGCTGAGAGGTTGGGATTCTTTTCCTTATTTTTTAGCAGGATGCTTACACTCTGTAGTTCTGCAGGGAGAAAGGGGGGGGGGCCATGGGCAGCTTCTGTGGTAGACTCAGAGAGGCAGAGATGAACAGCGCAAAGCCAGAGAGAATCAGCTGAGGGAACGAGGGCAGGTTTAGATGCTAAAACTTTAAGTTTTATGGTTTGACTAACTGGCTTTGTAAAGATTTATTTGTCCTATGCATTTATTTCTCTTTATGGGAGATTTAGCAATTATTAATTATTGATTTAGCTTTGCAAAACTCACACTTGTATTATATTTTCTGAAACTCCTTAAGAGTTCTGACTGACATTTTATGCCTCATTTTCTTCCGTTATGGAGTGCTTTATATGCAATCTATAATACGTTCTGTATTAATTCTATTTTGTCCTATTTTTCAATTCAGTAACCTGACTGATATTTAACTAATGCATAAAGCATAATGCAGTAATAGCCACGAAACCTGACACAGAGCTGTTAGAGCTGGGGGGATGTTATATAGTATTTTAGCCTAATTTGACTTGTACTGCTTTTAGAACTCGTGATACTGTGATTTTAAAAAAAGGAAACTTGTGATTTTAAAACACTGTTGTCATCACGCTGTTTGCGGTGCTCGGGGTCAGCGCTCTAGACGCCTAACCTCCGTCCCCATTTCCTTTAAAAACCGGATGCTGCGACCGTGCACTTGGTAATAGCCACGAAACCTGACACAGAGCTGTTAGAGCTGGGGGGATGTTATATAGTATTTTAGCCTAATTTGACTTGTACTGCTTTTAGAACTCGTGATACTGTGATTTAAAAAAAAAGGAAACTTGTGATTTTAAAACACTGTTGTCATCACGCTGTTTGCGGTGCTCGGGGTCAGCGCTCTAGACGCCTAACCTCCGTCCCCATTTCCTTTAAAAACCGGATGCTGCGACTGTGCAGCGGGCGCGCGCAGCGGGCGGGCCGAAGGCGCGCCAAAGGCAAGCCCGTCTGCGCCCGTCAGCGCCCGGAATGCGCCCGTCAGCGCCAGGAGTCCTGTTAAAGTTAGAAGTATCACTTATACCCGAAATGAACTCCTCACTCTTAGACATGATGAGTGCCCTCAACCTATGTCTACTCTAGATGCACTGAATAGCAGCCCGATGCAATGTAATACATGTGCTCTAACACCTGGTTATCTTCTAACTAAATCTAATCTTCCTAACAGCGAAGGGACGACTACCAAACATGGCAGCAACCTAGATCATGTAGTCACCCGAAATACTAGGGTTTTTCAGCGGCATGTACCTTCTCAAGGAGCCGGCCGAAATGAGTCTGGAAACATCTGCTGCATTTTACTTAATACACGCTCCATGATCAAACATAAATATGAGCTAGAATGTCTGATCCAAGTTGAAAACCCAGATCTGTTGTTTCTTACAGAAACTTGGGCAAACAACCTCTCCGACCCTGACTGGAGAGCCGCCGTGCCCGCAGGCTATCTTGTAGCCCATGTTGATAGGGTTGGCGCTAAAGGGGAGGTCTAGCGCTGGTTTACCGGTCCCACTTTACTGTGAAGACGAAGCATGAACCCACATTAGACGCAGAGGCAATGTCATTTAGTATTAAAAGAAACAATTGCGAGCTCTTCTCAGGTGTTCTTATCTACAGACCCCCAGGTACGAGAGCCGCTTTTATTAGATCATTGCAGACTTTCCTAGAATCGTGTTTAGACACTACCTCTTTTACAGTCCTTGGAGATTTTAATTTCCATCTGGAACTAAATAATGATACTGATACAGCTAGCCTGATAGACAACATGGCCGGATATGGTCTGAGCCAGCTAGTATCAGAACCTACGCACCTAGCTGGCCATACTCTAGATGGACTTTTTACTAACAATTCCTCTACAGAAGTGTCGAGAGTTCAACAATTAATATGGTCAGACCACTCCGCAGTCCATTTTAATGTTCGGATGGTAGCAACCAGTGATGGCCGCAGGATTAGCTCCTCGCTGGGGAGATCTCGCCCCTGGAAATCAATCCAAGAACAGGATCTGATTTCAGCCTTATTAAAGAATTTACCAGAGGTTCTGGACTCAGACGTGGCAGCCAACAACTATGAAACCTGGTTAACTCAGGCAGTAAATAAGTTGGCACCGGAAGGTCCTAAGCACCAAAGGAGTAGACAAGTCTCCTCGCCCTGGTACTCGATTGAGCTTAAACAGCTAAAAATCAAGTGCAGACGTCAAGAGCGAATTTGGAGATTAAATTATAGTGCGGAACAAAGGAGTCACTACAACTCAGTATTAGAGGAATACAAGTCCTCTATAAAGCAAGCCAAATCAAAATATTTTACGGCTAAAATTCAGGAGGCGTCGAACTCCTCCAAAGAATTGTTTAAAACTATCACTATTCTATCCAGATGCCCACGGGATACGGTGTTTGCACCAAATCAATCACTAGTGGATAATATGGCTGGCTTTTTTCAGCATAAAGTACAGTCAGTATACAACGAGCTTATAAATACAGTACCAAACCCCGCGGGGAATGGGACAGATGGACAAGAAGAGACAGCCCCTGGAGCTAGTCTGATACGGTTCCAATTGTTAGAACAGAGTCAAGTGTTAGATCTACTGATGAAAACCAAGTCGGGTTCTCCCCTGGACCCTTGCCCTCCTTCTATCATACACTTAGCCCCAGAGCTGATCAGTGCCTGTTTGACCCCTTTACTGAACACAATCATTATTTCAGGGGTTTTTCCAATGTGTTGGAAAAAAGTCTGTATTAGACCTATTTTAAAAAAACCTCACTTGACCCTTTGGAGGTCAAGAACTATCGACCTATTTCTTGCCTCCCGCTTCCTCTAAGATACTTGAGAAAGCACTAAACAGAGAACTGACGGAATACCTAGATAAGAATAACATCTTAGATCCTACACAACATGGTTTCAGAGCTCAGCACTCAACAGAATCTGCCTTGATCATGGCGACAGAAGAGATTAGAAAGGTGATGGACGGAGGCGGTAGGGCCATCCTAATACTACTCGATCTAACTGCAGCGTTCGACACCGTAAATCATACGGTGCTGGTACAAAGGTTGAAAGCAGCTGGAATTGGGGAGAAGGCTTTGGATCTTCTAGCCTCATACCTGGCAAACCGGGAACAGGCAATTCACTGGGACGGACTTCAGTCGGGAAAGTTCACACTCCCGTGTGGAGTGCCCCAGGGCTCTGCCTTATCCCCCACCCTGTTCAATGTATATGTTGCCCCTCTGGCGAGAGTTATAAAAAGCCATGGTCTCTCTCTTGTATCATATGCGGATGACACCCAATTAGTGGTGTCAGTTGCGCAAAACGTGGATCTGACGGCGGAAAGATTCCGGAACTGCCTAAGGGCACTGATGACCTGGATGAACTTAAACTTCCTGAAGTTAAACACGGAAAAACTGAGGTCATAGAGTTCGGGCAAAACCCTCGGTCTGGAGTGAACTCTGGTGGCCGCCTGAAGCCGGAACATTTCCTGTCACTGTTCTGATGGCCAGAAATCTAGGGTTTCTGGTAGATAAGGACTTAACTCTTGCCCTCCAGATTAATCAAGTGACATCGGCCTGTTTTTTCACGCTGAAAATATTACGGAAGATTCTGCCATTCATTCCACCCTCGTTAAGAAAAACGGTAGTTGGTGCGCTGGTGTTGTCTCGAATAGACTATTGTAATGCGCTATACCTAGGGGCAGGTGTTAGACAACTCTCTAAATTACAGTCTCTACAAAATGCGGCCGCACGAGTATTGCTAGAGCTACCTAAACACCATCCAACATCCGCAAGCCTAAAACGTCTCCATTGGCTCCCAGTTCGCCGAAGAATAGATTTTAAGGCTCTATGCCTAGTACATAAAGCCCTCTATGGAGGAGGGGCATCAGATATTCAACTTCTATTCCCACGATATCTGCCGGTACGCTGCCTCAGGTCGGCAAATACCGGATTGGTTCTGCTCTCCACTATAAGAAGAGCTAGATGGGGCGGAAGGGGGTTCTCCCACCAAGCTGCTAAGTTGTGGAACTCCCTCCCAATCCACATGAGACTGCAGCCAAGCAGGAATCTCTTTAGAAAGCTGATTAAAACATGGCTCTTCTCTAAGCTCTAGGCCTGCCAAATCTGGTGGATGGCTATTACCTTAGCGCCAAGACGCCTCGGCATTAGAGCGCTTTATAAATATTTCAGTCAGTCAGTCAGAGTCAGAGAAACCTTAAATTTGATTAGAAAATAAAACCCTTTATAAGTACTCACAACTCTTGTTATTGCCTTAAATGTTTATTTGCATTCGAGTTTTTCATGTTTATGCAAAGTCTCCTAATGGTGATCACACGGTGGCAAACTTCCATCCCCTTAAGCGCAAAACAAGTGGTAATGATGTTTTGCATTGAGAAATTACCGTGAAATTTCCGCTCTATCAGAACTGAGTGATTGATTACGTCAAAGGAGCTTGTAATTTCTTCAGTAGGGATATCCAACTGAAGCCTTCTGCGAAATGTCATGCCGCGATCGTAGGGTATAAGAAGAACAGAGAACACTATAGTCAAAGATCTGCCCAACAGTCTTAAGCTCCTTGTTACACCAGAGCTTAGCCACCGAATCGTGAACTATAGCCGTAAGATTTGGATTTCATTACAAGACTGGAGGCTACCATTATGCATATACTTTTATTTGCTGCCCCAACATGCAGCCCTTTAAAGAACATTAATACATCATAAACATATAGAATGTTTGTGAAGAAGTAGAACTATCCAGTGCACAGGGCTATCTTCCTCTTTTGTTGGCTGCTCACAACAAGATAAGTATACCATTCTGTTGTCTTCTTTACACTTATTTTATACTGTCATGCTATCATTAATTAACGTATTTATCGTGGCTTATATGATTGTACTGTGTGATTAGCCTTAATCTTTATATTTGTTTCAATGGGAAACGCTTCTTCTAACGTGTTTTGATCATTTACAGGTTATCGAGGTATACACAAGTTGCAGGTTTGTTCCTTTACTTATTCTTAGCCTTTCAATGTATGGTCGGCTTTGTTAGATTTGGTAGATTTAGCCTCAAGTTTTTTTCGTAAAAACACCCTTCCCTGTGTCAATACTCATTGAGCAATATCCCCGCTTGCGAGGTGAGGCACGACTTCATAGACGCCTCACCTTGCTCCTTTTTCTAACAAAACGGAGCCTTGTTTAAGTAATAACTCACCGCCCGTAAACGCGTGCTCTGTTGGCAACGCGTGGGAGCCTCCAGGCAGGGGCCTGACCCACAACGGAGTTGCCGTCAACGTCCGCAGAGGAAGTCCTTCCTCTCTGCCGACGCCCTCCTCCTCCAGCGTAACCATGACAACAGCTCTCACCAAGCTGTAACGGCTGCGCTGGAGAAAACTGACACACGGAGTGATCGGCTCCCTTCTAGGCTTATATTTAAAGCTTTTTGATCCTCTGGCACCTCCTTGTGGCCATTTACGGTATGATTTTACCGATTATTTCTCTGAATGAAGTAAATTCATAATAGTTCTTCCCTAAATTTATAATATTTCTTCCCCTAAGGCCTTACAATCAGACTAAATTATTATACCGTTATTATAATTTAATGGAGATTAATAACTCTCAGAATGAGGGAGAATCAGACATATTGGGGACAATATTAAAAAATATTTACTAGAGGAGCTTAAAGCCTCCCTTAACCCGTTGCGTGCGCCCGTCGGCCAACGGCCGTCGCGAGCACTACCTCTGTAGTGCTGCGAACGTCCGTTGGCCGACGCGGCCCCGCCCACTCCGCTAAACCGCCGCACCGCGGCGGAATTGCCGCCGTGGTTAAGCGGTTAAAGAGGTAGTAGACGCCGCCTTGTCTAAAAGGAAGAGAGGATCACCCTCTGAGGACAATTATTTTTCACTCTCTGATGAGGACTTACCCTCTACTTCCCTGCCTAAAAAAAGAGGAAAAGTTGCTCATAAAAGCAAACACCTATCTAAAGCTCTTGAACCAGCTTATACTACTGGTAGTCCTCGCGCTACAATAGATTCAGGTGCTCGCTGCAGCAGAAGAGAGAATGGCCACCTTAACGGGGCACAAAGAAAGGTAGCCCATGGCGGCACACTAAGAACGAGTGACCTTAATGGCACAATAGATCAATAGATCAAGAAAATACTATGTCATCAGCAGATAACACCTTTGATAACGATATAGACAAATTTATTTTTGATCCACAAGATAAATTTGATCTGCTAGATGATTTGGATGATGATATGGATCAACCCTCTACTTCCCAGGGAATTAAAGACCCCTTTGGGGAAGAGATGTTTAAACCCACCACCATTAAACACCCACGCAGTGCACATTGGTGGCCGTTAGAACATGTCTCCCACTTCTTAAGTCTCTGGGTTAAAAAACCCCTCGATAAGGACACACGCAATCTCCTTAGAAGCGAGTGTCCAAGACCCTCCATGGAGGACAAGGTGTGCACCACTCCCAACTTGGACCCCGAGATTATAAGCTTCCTATTCAGGTTTGGCAAAGATCCTAGGAAAGGCATAGAGAGGTGTCTGAAACAATCTCAGGATAAACTCCTGGATATCCTAGGTCCCCTCACATGCATCTTGAACATGACCGAAGATGCCAGGGGTAAAAATATTCCTGTAAACATTGAATTACTAAGCGGTTGGGCACAGAGAGCCTTATGCATGCTAGGTAATGCAAATGCCAACCTCATAATGAAAAGACATAAAGCTGACCTGATAAGAATTAACCAAAAACTGGCAGATCTTGACTCAAAGGAAGATACTAACCATACTAATGGGCTCCTGTTTGGAGAAAACTTCATTAAGACATTGGGTAAATATGTTTCTACCTTCACTGCCTTCAGCAAAGCGCAGTACAATATGCGTAAGGTTTTTGGCTCACGCTCACTTTTTAGAAGGGCTGACAGAAGGGGACCACCTGCCAGCCATGGATCCTTCAGGTCCCAATTCTATCAACAAGAATACAGAAACCCCCAGTACAATGGGAGAGGCTTCCGACAGAATTCAAACTTCTACCCTCAGAGGGGTAGGACCCCAAGAAACCGCGGAGGAAGAGCAAGATCCTCTACTCAAGGTTATCAAGGTGAGCACCTCTTCTTCTTCAACTCTAAAAGTAGGGGGCAGACTAAGACTCTTTGCCCAGAATTGGGAGTTAATAACTCATGACCCTTGGGTCTTAAACAGTTACCGGCTTCAAAATAGATTTTTGGCAAACACCCCATCAAGGCAGGGAGCCGAAAGAATTACGATTAGAAGAGGAGAAGATGACCCTTATAGACATAAAGGTAACTCAGATGTTAAGCAAAGGAGCTCTAACAATAGTGGACAACCAGGACACTACACAAGGTTTCGTAAGTACAATATTCCTGGTAAAGAAAAAGGACAAGGGGTGGCGGCCAGTCATAAATCTGAGATACCTGAACAGATTCTTGACTTACAGGCATTTCAAAATGGAAGGTATTCACCTTTTGAGAGATATCCTACAGTCAGGAGATTGGTTAGTAAAACTAGACCTCAAAGACGCCTACTTTACGATTCCCATGGACAAGGACAGCCAGAAATACCTCTATTTCAGATGGAGGGGTGTTGAAATGTAAATGTTATGCACTCGTTTTGCTTGCATATTGCTCTATGTAAAGTTAGCATTCGGGGCACCATTTTAAGTTGAGCCGCCATTTTGAACCGTTATTGCAATTAACTCTAGCTTGCTGAGAAATGTCTCCATTCATTTTTTTCCTCTTTTTCTTCAAGGTTTAATGCTGTCTCGCTCAGTACATTGCCTTCGTTAGCACATACCTTTCCCACTAGATAGAGGCCTTCTCCCACCAGCCCAGCTGCAGGCACGGGCAGGATGACCTTCATTTATAGATAGCGTGTACCCAGCCTTAGAGTTGAAACTTATCCTACTGTACCTCTTTGTTTTAGCTGTGTGAGGCTGGAAATTTCCATCTTGGGCGGAGCTTTCATTGGTTTGAGATGTACTTAATGTAACTCCATGTTGGCTGAAGTCAGTCCCTCTGCAGCAATCTAAGGAGGCTGGTCAGACCGGACTCCACTCGAGTGTACTTCTAATAAATACCTTTTGTTTGTATTTTCTACTGTCTGTCCGACTCTTCATTTGTGAGGAAGACTTGAGAGGTGGTCGCAAGTGACCCCAGTGACCCTAATCGGGTCACTTCCTTCATTTGGCGCCCGAACAGGGACTCCATCGGGTGACCCATCCTCAGTGAGGAGGTCAGGTCCACGTCGGGTCGGACGGGCAGACAGGGGATCCCTGCACGAGAGAGTCTTGTACTTGCAGCTGCCCCGTGTGTCTGACCGGGCGGTGCCCCGTTCAGCGATCATCCCGACTGGGGTCCTGAACGGCGAAACCCTTGGATCTGACCGTTTGGTCCGAAGAGTCGGCAGTGGAGAATAAACCCATTTTGATTTGTATTTGACGCGGTCTGAGGACCGTCTTTGGACAAGCGCTTGAATTTGTTTGAGTTCTTTATGAACATGGTACCACTTTGATTTGTATTTGATGAGGTCTGAGGACCGACTTTGGTAAAGATATTTGCAAATATAAGTAGTGAACTTGTTTTCTTTACAAATGCCTTGTTTGAGTAAGTTGTTTTGTTTGGGCTGTTGTTGTTGTTCTACTGATGCTCGAATGGAGGAAAGTCAGCCGGCGCCTCCAGAAGGTACTCCGAATTTCGACATGTATGTAAAACATGGCCTTGGCCCTATTCTGTTTAGTTCGTAATGGCACAAATATACGAGGGACAATGCCGAGTTTGATAGCCGTTGACGGCACTTTTGATGAACAGAAAATTAATTTCCTGCAGGAAAAATTGTTTGCGAAAAGGAGTAGGCAGTCGATGTTTGATTCCCTCAGAACATGGCAAAAGGAGGCTAAACAGAGACGAATGAAAGCAGAGAAAGAGGCCCGGAAGGGGAGAATGCAGACATTGACTCAAAAACCTGTAGCGCATGATAGAGAGGAAATAGAAAAAGAAATAGTGTGCTGATAGGAAATTTCGATTACAATGTGAAAAGTCTTATGTTGCCCGAGAAGAAAATGATACATTTGTCGAGGAATTGTTAGATACTCGACCCCCACACGCCCCACAGAGAATATACCCTGCCATGCCCAGCCTCAGTCATCCGTTTCCTCTGTCTCTGCTGTTTCTGTTTCTTCTGCTATTGATCAAGCTGCTTCAGCCACAGCGCCTCCTGCCCTTTCTTTGACTTCGCCTTCCGCAGCTACGATGACTGCCAGTCTACCTGCTACGCCTATTGTTTCGGCATCTCTCTCTCCAGCTCTTACACCTATGTAAAAGCCGGCAGTGACGTTGGTGCCTGATAAGTCTGTTGCTACTCCTTCCCTGTTCCAACATTCCCCAACATTACTGAGCAGCGGAATGCCGGTACGTGGTCTAGGGGATGGAGACTGGTCAACTGCTAGGGAACGACTGGGGCGGATATTGATACGATCAGATGTGGGAGATGAAGAGAAAAAGATAGTAGCCGATCATGCTGCCTGTGAGAAGATGGCCTGGTATATGCTGTCCACTAATTAAAGTGGGCACCTTGTACAAGTCCACACGACCATTATGATGTATGAGGTCAAAGATAACCTTTAGAAAGCTATCCTAGTGGTAGCTGTGGAGAGCAGCCTTCAGGCTTAATCTTGAAGGAATGTAAAGCAGCTTGTTTTACCAGAATATCCGATCCTGATTGACTAAATGAAAGGAGAACCACACAGTAGTTCTATAAAAATATGTATTTATTAATATAACACTCTCTACTAATCTCTACACGAGATTAGAATACAAAGCACACAATACTGAATCAATAGAAAATTCGTAAGTAGCACAATACACAGCGGGCTCCAGGGGGAGACCGAACCATATACTAAATAAATGGTATAACAATCACGACTTGACTAGACACAGTACCTAGAGCACGTAGAATCGCTGGGACCCCAAGGAACCACCCAAGGAAGTGACACAGGGAACCCACGGAGGACGGGTGCAGTGAGGAAACCCGACCCCGTGCTCCGTACAACTCTATGGGAAAGTCGCGGTTGAAAAGTTACAGTTTAAGGACACTTCTACGAGGACTTCGAGCAAACCCTTTGGCACATAGGAGGTTCTAGAGCCAACACACCAGTGAGTACTGAGGTACCCGTGTTACCTATCCCAGAGGAGCCGGGTGCATAGGGGTCAAGTGGTGTCGGAAACCTGCGTCGTTTTCAATGGGGAGTTGCGCACAAGTGCTGCTGCCAGGAAGGCGAAGAGTGTCCGGTGGAATCCAAGCCTGGATTCTAGGTGAGAGGAACCTGAAAGCAGAGGGGACAGCGTCTGGGTCACTTCAGGTGACCAGGGGCTCGGTAGACGAATGCCCACCGATGTCGGGTGCTTCAGGTGTGAAGAAGGGATGCTTGACTCTGCAGTCACGAGGACCAGGAGACGTCAAAGACAACCAGGACCCGGAGGTGAGCTGTCCCACAAAGGATGTCGAGTGCCGAGGGGTCGATGTCTGACTGGGGCACCAACAAGCCTTGGCAAATGCAACCCACGCAGGAAGAACAAACAGGTTACGGTGTGGACCAGCAAGGTCCAGGGGACTCCAAGCAAGGGCACATCTGGAGCAACCAGGGAAGCCCAAGAACAAACAAGGTGACCCTCGCCAGGACCCACAGGCCAACGGACCAGGGATCGCGAGGAGACCTAGAGCGAATCTACAAAGCACCAGCCCACAGAGCACTCGGTGAGTGGAGGCCGGATATCTTCTGTGCAAATGCTGCTCGGGGTCAGGACTACACGGAGTCCAAAGCACAAGCTCGGGGATCGCCAACAAGCATATGCTCTTGCAAATGTACGCTGTGCACAGGGGTTCAGGTTGCACGGTCCCCACGAGGGATACTGGTCTCAGAATTGCTGAGAGGTCAGATCAACCTCAGGGACCTTCGGGAACCCACCTCCTGTGTTGCTGAAATCTTCGGAGTCCACAGGAGCTCTGGAGAAGCAAGCCAGTCAGATGCTCTTAGGTGCCTGCTACTGCAGGGGAGTAACTCCTTTTCACCAAGGGAGATTCTTCAGTCGTGCCATCGTTATGCAAGCAGTCGAAGTACTTGGTTTCTTCTTAGCAGAATCTTGTCCAGGTAAAATCTAAAGTCCTGTAGCCAGGTAACCCACTTTATTCCCATGGGAAAGGGTTGGACCTATTCTGGGGACCCTCCTAGGGGAGGGGCAGGACAGAGGGGTGGCTGCACCCATGTCCTTTGTCCAGTTTTGCGCCAGAGCAGGAGCCAATGGCTCCAAGAACTGGTTTGAGCTGGACTATGCACAGGGACACCGAATGTGCCCCCAGTGCAGACTTTCTGGCACTCTCAGAGTGCACCCACCAAGCCCCAATACACTAAACCCTGTCTGGGAGGTGGTCACACCTCCCTGTGACAGGATGCCTATTGTCATGCCTTCTTCTGCTCGAGCTTGGCTCAGCAGCAGGAGAGCAGAATCGTGTCTGTGGCTGGCAGCGTCCATTTTGTGCTGCCCGGGTCGAGAAAGCTGGTACCGGGTAGACCGGTGACCGACAGTAGTGGTTTCAGAAGGGTGGAATCATACCTCCCACACCAGTTACTGGTGTGGAGGTATGATTCCAAGGTGTTTGACACCAAACACGACATGTTTCTAAGCAGCCGTTTTAAAGTTAGCATTTACAGCGAGGTTATAATGCAACTTAACCTATATGTCTGGCTGCATCACTGACAACCCCGGAGAATGGTCTCCGAAGGCTGCAGAGGGGCTCTGCTCATGCAGGGGCACCCACTCACGTAAAACCCAGCACCCTGCCTGCAGGATTGATAAGGCCTGCCATAGTGGTGACTGATAGGTTTTTAAGTGTAGTGATTTAGATAGATATAGTGAACCTATATCTAAGTAAGTGGTGCAAGCACCGGCTTACACAGGCTGCTGTAGCAGACCTGTTGTGTCATTTTGAATGGCCTCTTATGGGTGGCATAATACATGCTTCAGCCCATGGGAGGCCTCTGGGGTACCTATGCTCTGGGTACATGGTGTACCATATACTAGGGACTGATAAGGGTACCCCAGTATCCAATCTGGAGTGTACCTAAGGTACATACATAGCAATTTAAGTGAGAAAGCAGATAGACTGGGGTCCTGGATAGCAGGATCCCAGTCAGACTAGTCCAAAAACAGTGAGACATCAGCAAAAAGTGGGGTAACCATAAGAAGCAGATCCTACTTTCCTACACAACCCCCCCAAACCCCCCCCACGCAAGGACATTAAACTAACCTTGACCAGTTGAGTCTTCATGTTCTAAGTGGAAATATCTGGAGAGTCCATCTGCATTGGCATGGTTACTCCCAGGTCTATGTTCCACTGTATAGTCCATCCCCTGTAGGGAAATGGACCACCTCAAGAGTTTGGGGTTTTCACCCTTCATCTGTTTTAGCCATAAGAGGGGCTTATGGTCTGTCTGAACAATGAAGTGAGTGTCAAACAGGTATGGCCTCAGCTTCTTCAGAGCCCAAACCACAGCAAAGGCTTCCCTCTCAATAGCTGAGCAACGTTTCTCTCTGGGGGTCAGCCTTCTGCAAGCTACTGGCTGATCCTGACCCTCCTCATTCAATTGTGATAACACAGCCCCTACCCCCAATTCAGATGCATCTGTCTGAACAATTAATTGTTTGGAATAATCAGGACTCTGCAGAATGGGAGCAGTGCACATGGCCTGCTTCAGGTCATCAAATGCCTTTTGACAGCTAATTGTCCACTGAACTTTCTTAGGCATTCTTTCGGAAGTTAAGTCATTCAAAGGGGTCACTATGGAGCCATATCCTTTGACAAACCTCCTGTAGTACCCAGTCAGGCCCAAGAAAGCTCTGACCTGAGTCTGGGTAGTTGGAGCAACCCAATCCATAATGGTCTGGATTTTGCTCTGCAATGGTTGAACCTGACCTCCGCCCACAAGCTGGCCCAGGTACACAACCTTACTCTGCCCTATCTGGCACTTGGTGGCCTTGATAGTGAGGCCTGCTTTCTGCAGAGCCTCCAGAACATTTCTCAGGTGGACCAGGTGATCCTCCCAGGTGGAGCTAAAGACAGCAATATCATCAAGATAAGCTGCACTATAGGCTTCCAGACCTGTGAGAACTTTATTCACCAGCCTTTGAAATGTGGCAGGTGCATTCTTCAAGCCAAAAGGCATCACCACAAATTGGTAGTGCCCACTAGGGGTTGAGAATGCTGTTTTTGGTTTAGCCTCCTCAGCTAATCTGATTTGCCAGTAACCAGCTGTCAGGTCAAATGTACATAAGAATTTGGCAGAGGCCAAAGTGTCAATAAGTTCATCTGCCCTTGGAATTGGATGAGCATCAGTCCTAGTGACTGCATTGAGTCCCCTGTAGTCAACACAGAACCTCATCTCTCTCTTACCACCCTGGGTGTGAGGTTTTGGTACTAAGACTACTGGGCTAGCCCAAGGGCTGTCTGAGGGCTCAATCACTCCCAGTTCCAACATTTTCTGGACTTCAGTCCTGATACAGTCCCTGACATGGTCAGGTTACCTGTAAATCTTATTTTTAACAGGCAGACTGTCACCTGTGTCCACCTCATGTGTATACCAGGTAGTCTGACTTGGAGTCAGTGAAAACATGTGTCTGTACTGATTGAGGACCTTCCTACAATCAGTCTGTTGCTGTTCAGTGAGGCTGCCTGCCAAGGCTACACCATCAACTGAACCATCATCAGGGTTCTATGAGAGGAGGTCAGGGAGTGGATCACTCTCTTCCTCCTGTCCCTCTTCAGTAGCCATGAGCAAGCCCATGTCTGCCCTGTCCACATATGGCTTGAGCCTATTCACATGGAGCACCCTGTGGGGGCTCCTGGGAGTTCCAAGGTCCACCAGGTAGGTAGCCTCTCCCTTCTGCTCAAGAATGGTATGGGGCCCACTCCACTTGTCTTGGAGAGCTGCTGGGGCCACAGGTTCCAACACCCACACCTTCTGTCCTGGCTGATACACAGTCAAAACAGCCTTTTGGTCATGCCAGGCCTTTTGCAATTCCTGGCTAGCCTCAAGGTTTTTGGATGCCTTCTTCATGTACTCAGCCATCCTGGAGCGGAGACCAAGTACATAGTCCAATATGTCCTGTTTAGGTGGTTTGAGAGGTAACTCCCATCCCTCCTTAACCAAACATAAGGGACCCCTAACTGGATGTCCAAACAGAAGTTCAAAAGGGCTGTAGCCAAACCCCTTCGGAGGAACCTCTCTGTAGGCAAAGAGAAGGCAAGGCAAAAGGATATCCCATCTACGCCTGAGCTCGTCAGGGAGACCTTTTATCATGCCCTTGATGGTTTTGTTGAATCTCTCAACTAACCCATGCATTGTGGGTGATAGGGTGTGGTGAATTTGTAATTCACTCCACACTCCTTCCACATAGCAGTAAGATAACCAGACATAAAGTTTGGATCTCTGTCTGATACCACCTCCTCAGGGAAACCCACCCTGGAAAAGATTCCCAAGAGGGCCCTGGCCACAGCAGGAGCTGTGGTGGTCCTAAGGGGTATTGCCTCTGGATACCTAGTGGCATGGTCCACCACCACTAGTATGAACCTGTGTCCAGATGCAGTTGGAGGATCCATGGGACCAACAATGTCAATCCCAACCTTCTCAAAGGGAACCCCCACCATAGGTAGTGGTATCAGGGGGGCCTTTGTAGTATCACCTGCCTTACCACTGGCTTGGCAAGTGATACAGGAGCGACAAAACTCCTTTGTGTCTTCTGACATGTGAGGTCAGTGAAAGTGAGGGACAAGCCTATCCCAAGTCTTGCTTTGGCCTAAGTGTCCTGCTAATGGGATATCATGTGCCAGTGTTAATAGGAAGCCTCTAAACTTCAGAGGTATAACCAACCTCCTGGTAGCACCAGGCTTGGGGTCTCTACCCTCTGAATATAGAAGTCCATCATCCCAGTAGATCCTGTGGGACCCACTGGCACTCCCAGCAGCCTCCGCAGCAGCTTGCTGTCTGAGGGGTTCAAGAGAGGGGCAGTTCAGCTGCTCCTGGCTCAGTTCTGCCCTGGAAGGGCCCCCTGTCCCCAAGAACTCAACCTGGTCAGGTTCAAGTTCCTCTGAGACAGTTCCTTCACAGGGACTGAGATCATCTCCCTCAGGAGACTGATCCTCACTCTGAGGCAGGGGAGAAGACACTGCCTTACCCCTACTGCTCCTTGTCTTGGAAGGCACCTGGTCCATCATTTCAGGATCCAGGGCCTGTTCAGTGGAAGCCATTTTTGCCTGTGACCTAGTAATGGCAAACATATCTGCAGGGATGCCCAACATTTCTGCATGTGTCCTGAGTTCCACTTCAGCCCAAGCTGAAGTTTCTAAATCATTGCCCAACAAGCAGGTCTGAGCTAACCACAACCTTCTTAGGGCCAGTTATCCCTCCCCAGGTGAAATTCACAACTGCCAAGGAATGGTCTGTCCTGACATTGCTTGCATTGGTCACTTGGTACATCTCACCAAGTGTGATCTGGTCAGGGCCCACAAGATCTTTTGTCACCATTGTGACACTTGCACCTGTGTCCCTGTATGCCATGGCCCCCTTACCATTGATTAAAGGCTGTTGTCTGTACTTGCCCAGGTTACTGGGACTGACAAATAAGGAGGCAATATCCATGCCTCCATCACAGACCAAAACAGCCTGAGTTGGAATTCTGACTAGGCCAGAATCCATCTCAGATCCCAAGGTTAACCCTACTATTCCCTTGTTCTGTGTACCACCACTTGAGACTGTGCTAGGGGGGACAGTTGCCTTAGGGGCAGTGGTGGTAGGAGTAGAATCCTTGGCCCTTGGACAATTGGCATCCTTTGTCCAATGGGTCTTCTCTTTACAGATATGACACCAAGGTTTCCTTTTGCCTTTACCCTTGTTAGATTTTGTCTCCCCCAGATGCAGGTTTTTGGGGCCCTTGTGAAGACTTCTGGTCTTTACCCTTCTCCCCACCCTTAGCTGGAGTTTTAGCATCTTGCTTCTTTTGGTCACCACCTTGATTCTGAGTTTTCTGCTTCACCCTGGTTCTGACCCATTTGTCTGCCTTCTTTCCCAATTCTTGGGGAGAGGTCAGATCAGAATCAACCAAGTACTGATGCAATAACTGGTTTTGGCAATTATTAAGGATCTGCTCCCTCATAATTAAATTGTACAATCCCTTAAAATCATTCACTTTACTGCCAAGTAGCCAGCCTTCCTGAGCCTTAGTAGCACAATCTACAAAGTCTACCCAGTCCTGAGTCTGTGTCTTCTGGATGTCTCTGAACTTAATCCTGTATTGTTCAGTGGTTAAGCCAAACCCATCAATGAGAGCACTCTTCAGGACTGAATAATTGTCAGCATCCTCTTCTCTAACAGTGAGGAGCTTATCTCTACCTTTGTCCGCAAAGGAGAGCCACCAGATAGCTGCCCACTGCTCCTGAGGGACCCTCTGTACCTTACAGGCCCTCTCTAATGCAGTTATCCATTTGTGGATGTCATCCCCACTCTGGTAGGGAGGGACTATCTTGTTCAGGTTCCTATGATCATGAGTATACTCCTTAAACCTAGGGACACTGTTGCTGCCACCATGGGGACTCTAGTCCCTATCTCTTTGTAGCTCTCTGGAGCTCTAGGGATACCCTGTCTAGGGACAACTGCTCCTTCTTGAGCCTAAGCTTGATTTTCTCAAGCTCCAGAAGTTGGCACTGTCTCTCATAAGAGGATTCCCTCTTATTTGATATGGAAGTCCCTACAGAAGTTCCCGAGTGCTGAGATTCTACAGAGGGAGATCTAGATCTCCTAGGCAAACTCTGTACTCTTCCTGGTGGAGTAAAGAGAGGGCCACTGGGGCCTTTTCCCCCACCTGAAGGAAGCTCTATGTTGTCCAGGTTAGAATAATTTTGATCCTCCTGGCCAGGGTTTGAGTCCAGGTCAAATAAGGTTTCACTTCCTGGCCTTTCCTCATTCCCTACCCCACCCACTCTATCTGCCTCATCAGACCCTGGGGTCTTCCTAAGGTCATCCAAGAGCAAAATCTCAATGAGACGTTGGGTGTTTGCACCTCTCTCTGTCCTCAACTTCCTAGACACACCCATGGCTTTCAATTCCTGGAATGAGAGGCCATTGTATCTAGTTGGCAGAGAGCCACTGCTTCTCCTCTAGAAGACATACTAGTGTTATGTGGTGTAGGCACCTACCTAACCTAGTGGAGACTAAACTCTCTTGAGTTGGAGAAAGGGTGTGCTAGACCCTTGACTTACCCAACTCCAAGTTCAGTAGAACTTACTTATTCAAATCTTGATGTATTATATGTGCCTAATACTTAGTGGTTTTCAGTTAATCACTCAATGAGATTTATCTGGTAAAACAATAGCAAGCTTGAATCCCACCCGCTGTACACCAATGTGAGAAGGTGGCCTGGTATATGCTGTCCACTAATTAAAGTGGGCACCTTGTACCAGTCCACATGACCCTTATGATGTATGAGGTCAAAGATAACCTTTAGAAAGCTATCCTAGTGGTAGCTGTGGAGAGCAGCCTTCAGGCTTAATCTTGAAGGAATGTAAAGCAGCTTGTTTTACCAGAATATCACCTCCTGAATGACTAAATGAAAGGAGAACCACACAGTAGTTATATAAAAATATGTATTTATTAATATAACACTCTACTAATCTCTACGCGAGATTAGAACACAAAGCACACAATACTGAATCAATAGAACATTCGTAAGTAGCACAATACACAGCAGGCTCCAGGGGGAGACCGAACCATATACTAACAAAATGGTATAACAATCACGACTTGACTAGACACAGTGCCTAGTGCACGTAGAATCGCTGGGACCCCAAGGAACTACCCAAGGCAGTGACACAGGGAACCCACGGAGGACGGGTGCAGTGAGGAAACACAACCGCGTGCTCCGCACACTTCTACGAGGACTTCGAGCAAACCCTTTGGAACATAGGAGGTTCTAGAGCCAACACACCAGTGAGTACTGAGGTACCCGTGTTACCTATCCCAGAGGAGCCGGGTGCATAGGGGTCAAGTGGTGTCGGAAACCTTCGTTATTTTCAATGGAGAGTTGCGCAGAAGTGCTGCTGCCAGGAAGGCAAAGAGTGTCCGGTGGAATCCAAGCCTGGATTCTAGGTGAGAGGAACCTGAAAGCAGAGGGGACAGAGTCTGGGTCACTTCAGGTGACCAGGGGCTCGGTAGACGAATGCCCACCGATGTCAGGTGCTTCAGGTGTGAAGAAGGGATGCTTGACTCTGCAGCCACGAGGACCAGGAGCCGTTGAAGATGACCAGGACCCGGAGGTGAGCTGTCCCACGAAGGATGTCTAGTGCCGAGGGGTCGATGTCCGCAGGGGCACCAACAAGACTTGGCAAATGCAACCCATGCAGGAAAGACAAACAGGTTACGGTGTGGGCCAGCAAGGTCCAGGGGACTCTCCAAGCAATAATGGGGAGTCAGGGCACGTCTGGAGCAACTAGGAAAGCCCAAGAACAAACAAGGTGACCCTTGCCAGGACCCATAGGCCAACGGACCAGGGATCGCGAGGAGACCTCGAGCAAATCTACAAAGCAGCAGTCCACAGAGCACTCGGTGAGTGGAGGCCAGATATCTTCTGCGCAAATGCTGTTAGGGGTCAGGACTACATGGAGTCCAAAGCACAAGCTCGGGGATTGCCAACAAGCATATGCTCTTGCAAATGTACGCGGTGCACAGGGGTTCGGGTTGCACGGTCCCCATGAGGGATACTTGTCTCAGAATCGCTGAGAGGTCAGATCAACCTTAGCGACCTACGGGAACCCACCTCCTGTGTTGCTGAAATCTTCGGAGTCTGCAGGAGCTCTGAAGAAGCAAGCCGGTCAGATGCTCTTAGGTGCCTGCTACTGCAGGGGAGTAACTCCTTTACTCCAAGGGAGATTCTTCAGTCGTGCAATCGTTGTGCAAGCAGTTGAAGTACTTGGTTTCTTCTTAGCAGAATCTTGTCCAGGTAAAATCTAAAGTCTTGTAGCCAGGTAACCCACTTTTATACCCACGGGAAAGGGTTGGACTGATTCTGGGGACCCTCCTAGGGGAGGGGCAGGACAGAGGGGTGGCTGCACCCATGTCCTTTGTCCAGTTTCGTGCCAGAGCAGGAGCCAATGGCTCCCAGAACTGGTTTGAGCTGGACTATGCACAGGGACACCAAATGTGCCCCCAGTGCAGACTTTCTGGCACTCTCAGAGTGCACCCACCCAGCCCCAATACACTAAACCCTGTCTGGGAGGTGGTCACACCTCCCTGTGACAGGATGCCTATTGTCATCCCTTCCTCTGCTCGAGCTTGGCTCAGCAGCAGGAGAGCAGAATCCTGTCTGTGGCTGGCAGCGTCCATTTTGTGCTGCCCGGGTCGAGAAAGCTGGTACCGGGTAGACCGGTGACCCACAGTAGTGGTTTTAGAAGGATAGAATCATACCTCCCACACCAGTTACTGTGTGGAGGTATGATTCCAAGGTGTTTGACACCAAACACGACATGTTTCTAAGCAGCCGTTTTAAAGTTAGCATTTACAGCGAGGTTATAATGCAACTTAACCTATATGTCTGGCTGCATCACTGACAACCCCGGAGAATGGTCTCCGACGGCTGCAGAGGGGCTCTGCTCATGCAGGGGCACCCTCTCATGTAAAACACAGCACCCTGCCTTCAGGATTGATAAGGCCTGCCATAGGGGTGACTGATAGGTTTTTAAGTGTAGTGATTTAGATAGATATAGTGAACCTATATCTAAGTAAGTGGTGCAAGCACCAGCTTACACAGGCTGCTGTAGCAGACCTGTTGTGTCATTTTGAATGGCCTCTCATGGGTGGCACAATGCATGCTTCAGCCCATGGGAGGCCTCTGGGGTACCTATACCCTGGGTACATGGTGTACCATATACTAGGGACTGATAAGGGTACCCCAGTATCTAATCTGGATAGTACCTAAAGTACATACATAGCAATTCAAGGGAGAAAGCAGATAAACTGGGGTCCTGGATAGCAGGATCCCAGTCAGACTAGTACAAAAACAGTGAGACATCAGCAAAAAGTGGGGGTAACCATAAGAAGCAGATCCTACTTTCCTACACTGCCCAGTTGGCTCGTAACCCCATTTACAGTGTGGAAGATGTGTGGAGAGTGATGAAAGATTATGAGCCTTTTGTGCAGCAGCATGCCCTTACGCACATGTCGGCTACTTTGATTGTATTGTGTGAACAGTGTTTTAATGGTGTAGCACCCCAGATCATTTATGATATTAGGGATCATGTATATGCTGCTGATATGGCACCCGGTAAAGTTTTTGTTAATGTCGCAGTGTTGGTCGCATATCGGGGTAGGTTGGTTGAGAAGAGCCCAATGACAGTATCCCAGTTTCCGAAGAGGGAAGTCCATCCCATATATCACCCTGAAATACCAGAGCTACGGGATTAGCATAACGTTGTTACTAGACCACGGGTAGAGGCCCGATTCCAAGAACAGTGGGTCTACACTCCATGGAAAAGAAGTGAAGTTTTATCCCTTAATACTCAGTTGCCTGACCCTAGGAAAAACCCCACCGCATATTATGAGGAATTGACTGAGGCCGCTTCATCCACAGTGATGACGCTTGCGGATATTGAGATGTTCTTTGGTTTACTGGTGCCCGTTGATATTTGGAGACAGGTGCATGCACAGGACCATGTTGTGGAATTGGGTGGTACCTGGGATCAGATTAAAACATGGGACCAGGAGAGGAAGCCTGGTGAGAAGCCTAAGGCCGAGATACTAGCTTTGCCTGGCCGAATTATTACGTATATGCATTCTCTTATTCCACCAAGAAGGGTAGATAGGGACAAGTTAATGGCATGTCATCAGAAGAAGGATGAGAGTGTGTCAGATTTTTTCACTAGGTTTGAAGGTGTGTTTTGGGATTTTAGCGGCCAGGATTTGTCGGTGGAGGAGGGTGTCCGATTGTTCGTTAATAGATTTGTTACGATTTTGCTTCTTGAGATTGCAACTCGGTTGCAGGACTCGGAGAGCACTTGGACTACCTCCTCCCCTTCTGTAATTTTGAATATGGCACAGTAGTATGAGCACAGGGAAAATGAGGAGAAGGAGAAAGTGGAGAAAAAGCATAAAGAATTGAAGACGAAGGTGTTGTTGCAGCAGGCTTCTCGAGGGAATGGTAGAGGACGTGGTGGTATGGCCCGACAGCTTCCTCGTACTAGCCGTAATACTACGCCTGTACAGCCGAATCAGTGTGCGTATTGTAAGGAGGAGGGACATTGGCGTAGCGAGTGTCCAGTGTTGTTGCAGAAAGTCGCGCCCCCTAGAGGACAAGGTTCTCGTGGCCGGGGTCGTGGAGCTAGTGGATAGAACAGAGCTCAGCATACTGCAACGTTACAGGATCGCCTGGATAGTAACTACTTCAATGACAATAGGGGCGGCCAGTATTAACATGCCCATGTTTATCTATTTGATTCATTTATCTAACTGTTTGTTTTGTTTATCTACTTGATTTGTATATTTCACATGTTGTTGTCATTATCTTTTATCTACTTATACGCCATGTCTGGCCCAATTATCATTGGGGGTCCTAACCTGTGACCTGCACCTGATCCCCAATCACCATGTTACATTTTCTTCAGTATTATCTGTCCATCCCCCGAACATCATATACCTAGTTACTTGAAGTGTATAACTCTTGCACCTGTATATTTATTTTGTTTTTGTATATTTCACACGTTGTTTCTTTATCTTTTTATCTATTTGTATGCCATGTTTGCGTTATATTATCTTCTCATGTAAAGCGCTCTGATACCTCTGGGTCTAGCCAGCGCTATATAAATCTTTCAAAATAAAATAAATAAATGATGACTATGATCTAGACAAGGTGACGGGTATATCTCACAGCTAGGACAGTCAGGGACAGGGTGAGGGACCAGTTCAGATACCTGTAGAACAGCGCAGTCCTTATGTTACTGCAGATTTGCAGGGCTCAGCTAAGGAAGTTTTGGTGGATATAGGTGCAATGAATAGCTCTATTTCTCGTTCACTGGTCCCCGGGGCAGCTCTGTCTGACCATGCTAATGTTTCGGTAGGATTTTCTGGTGTACCGGTTTTGAGCCCCATTTCCAAACCTCTTACACTGACTATAGGCCCTTTTACTGTGGATTTGCCATTTTTGTTGACATCTAATTGCGGAGAAAATCTGATGGGCTTAGATTTATTAAAGAAATTGCATGCTACTATATATTGTTCCCCGGAGGGTGTTTACATGACGATGGGCCCGAATGTGTTCAGTACTAAGCAATGTCTGTCCAAAGATGCACCCCTCCCTGTTGAATTTAAGGATGTGCCGCCCACGTTGTGGGCAACGGGTGACACGGATGTAGGAGTATTGCAGATACCCCCAGTTTCTATCAAAATTAAAAACAATGCCATTTTGCCTCATATTCCTCAGTACAAAATACCGCAGGCAGGGGAGTGAGCCTTGTTACAAATTATACAGGATTTGATTGTCAGGAGTTGTTGAGGAGACGACTGCTAATGTGTGCAATAGCCCTATTCTTCCCATTCTTAAGAGGGCACCTTCGGGCTCCTCTGATGATCATCCAGATGTTTATTTTTTTGTGATTGACTTGCGCGAAATAAATAAATTAGTAGTTCCACAGTTCCCGGTGGTCCCTGACATTACTGCCCTTTTGACGATGATTCCTTCTACCGCTAAATTCTTCTTTGTCATTGACCTAAAAAATGCATTCTTTAGTATTCCAATCCATTCAGATAGCAGGTACTTATTAGGTTTTACCCTAGCTGGTAGACGTTTTAGATTCTGTCGAGCTCCTCAGGGCTATACTGAGAGCCCTAATATATATAGTCAAGCTTTAAAAGCTCAATAGGACTCCCATATGCTTCCTCCAGGTAATGTATTGCTCCAATATGTAGACGACCTTCTCATTGCTTCTGACACTGAAAAGGGTTGCAAAGACAGTGCGGTTAAATTGTTGTTGCATTTGGCACACCACGGACATAAAGTGTCCCTTTCCAAATTTCAATATTGTCGACAGGAGGTCACCTACTTGGGTCACCTACTGTCGAAGGAGGGTCGGAGATTGACCCCTGAGCACACCAGCGCCATTGTTAAAATGCCTATCCATAAAACTCAAAGGGATGGGCGCGCTTTTATTGGCATTACTTCCTATTGTTGTCAGTGGATCCCTAACTATTCGTTATTAACAAAACCCCTGCTCGCACTAACCACTAAAGATGTGCATGAACCCTTGCCTTGGACACCTGAATGTCAGCAGTCTTTTGAGCAATTAAAAGTTGCGCTTTGCTCTGTGCCTGTGCTTGGTAAGCCTGACTATGCAAAGCCGTTTGTGCTGTACGTACACGAGACGGCTGGTTGTGCGCTTTCTGTTTTAACACAGGCCTTTGGAGGTAAGCAGCGGCCATGTGCTTATTTTTCTGCCCTTCTTGACCCTGTCGCAAGAGCCCTCCTGAGCTGTCTAAGAGCGGTCACGGCTGTGGCCGTCTCTATAAGACAATCGGCTGGGCTCGTACTTGATACTGACCTCACAGTCATGGTGCCCCATGCTGTGGATACTCTTTTGAATAAGACACAGCACCTCACCAGTGCACGTCTGACCTGTTATGAGTTAACTCTCTTTGCACCACATGTCACGATTAAAAGATGTGCACTCTGAACCCAGCCACGTTACTACCCCTCCCTTCTGAGAGTGAGGAAATTGACATACATGATTGTATCTTCCGAACGGAGGAAGAGACAAAAGGACGGGTAGACTTGACTGATGTCACCTTATCTGACCCCCAAGGGGAACTATGTCGATGGCTCTTGCTTTAAGCTACCACATGGCACTACAACAGCCGCATATGCAATCTCAACACTGTCCACGGTAGTTGAGACGTCACGAGTTCCCTATCAGTCGGCCCAAGCTGCAGAGCTTGTTGCCCTTATTCGAGCCTGCGGGTTGAGTGAGGGACTGGCTGTCAATATCTATACTGACAGTCAGTATGCCTTCGGAGTCGCCCATAATTTTGGGCAGCTCTGGGCAGAGAGAGGGTTTCTCACTTCCCATGGGATGAAGATCCAGCATGGCCCCCTTATACATAGGCTTTTGTCTGCTTTGACACTCCCCAGGAAATTAGCGATAGTAAAGTGCAGCGCCCCCAAGACAATTACTGACAATGTGGGTAAGGGGAATGCCTTTGCAGACAAGACAGCCCGGACGAAGATGAAAAGGTTGTTTGTAGGTGGGTGCCAGAGGTCACCATGTTTGAGGATACATTGGAAAGTGTCAAGAAGATACAAAGTGAGGCGACGATTGAGGAATTAGCAATATGGCAGGAAAGCACAGCACGTTTGGATGAGGAGGAGTGTTGGACTGATAAGTCAGGGAAACAGAGATGGATGCTACCAGATGCATATGTTCTTCCCGTAGTTACCATTGCACATGGGCCAGCTCATATCAGTGCTAAAGGTATTTGTAAGTTGCTAGACCCTGTATGGCAAAATGATAATATCCCAAAGACTGCCACCCATTTGGTCAAATATTGTATGGTGTGTATGATGCACAATCCTGGAAAAGGTACCCCTACGCCACCTGGTAATTTTGCACCTCCCACTTTCCCTTTTGAAGTCCTCCAGATAGATTACATAGAAATGGATCGACTCAACAATTTGAAATATTTATTAGTGGTGGTTTGTGCATTCAGTAAATGGGTCGAGACCTATCCCACGAAAGAGAACACAGCCATAGCGACTGCAAAAGTACTACTGAAGGAGTTTTTTCCTCGCTTCGGCTTGCCCCGTTTGATTTGGAGTGATAATGGAAGCCACTTTAATGCGAAAGTAATTCAGTTAGTCTGTGAGGGACTGCATATCAGACAAAAATTTCATGCTGCAAATCACCCCCATTCAGCAGGTTTGGTTGAGAAGTACAATGGTACTCTCAAACTGAAATTGACAAAGATTCAGGAGAGCACAGGGTTGCAGTGGCCAGATGCTTTACCATTAGCCCTTTTGTCCACAAGAACAACAGCGCATTCTAGGACAGGACTGTCACCCTACGAGGTCGTGTTTGGGCGCCCGGCAAATGTCTGGGGCGTCCCGCATCCTCGTAGATTTTCTGAAATTTAATATCCTCTGTATCTGTATGAGTTAACTAAAAATCTGCGTTCTATTCACCAACAGAACCAGGATTCTCTCCCGCCAGTACCCGAAGGGCCAGGACATGATATTCGGCCTGGTGATTTTATTCTAATCCGGAATTTTCAGAGGAAGAAGAGCTTGGAGCCGAGGTGGAAGGGACCAGTCCAGGTCCTCCTTGCCACCTGCACTCCAGTGAAGGTCTCCGTCCGAAAGAACTGGATTCATAGTCAACACTGCCGCAGAGTTCAGGGAAAAAGGACGGTCCAGAGATCCTGGTGTTGGATGTAAATTCCTACGAGTCTTAGGAGGAACGTAGCTCAAGGCTCTGGACCTTCCAGCCTCGTATTGACAAGTAGGAGTAAGGGTGTAAGCATGTGTTCCTCCCTTCAGTCGGTCTGTTTTTTCATTAGGTTAATTCCTTTTTTTTGTAACACAACACAGCAGTCCAGATGGAATTGAGTGAAGGTAGATATTTTATTTCCATTTATCACTTTTAAAAACCATTCCACTCTTTTTTTATCATGTTTTATGGCAGGTTGTTAGGAAAAAAGGGGACAGCCGACACGTGTTTCGCCCTATGTGGCAGATTGAGCCAGGGCTTTCTCAAGGCTGTAAAGGAAAAAAATACAATAAGTACTAAGGATAAACGAATGATAGAACCCCAAGGGAAGCACCAACTGTAGTGTACAAGTGGAAATAGTGGGAATTAAGGATTTAAAAAAATTATTTATTTTATTGGTAATTTAAAAAAGAGCTTCAACGTTGATGATAAGAGCAAGTGTGAGAAAAGGTGAAAAGAAGGTGACCCAAAGATGTTTTGCATACGTTTGTGAGACAAGAAGTAAGAGATGAATTCAGAGAGGAAAAACGGAATCAGGTGCTGGCAAGGACAGGTCTCCAGATATAATATTCTGGATGTCGAGAGAGCATAGGACCGAGATAGGACTTGAAGGAGGGTCCCGAAGGAGCCGGTTTACCATTTAACAAGAGACCCATTTCTGATTTTGCACTACCCACTAAACATGATACTCTAGATAGGCCCTACCAGGCAGGCTCAGATACAATGTCTTAAGTTGTCTACTTTCCTTCGTCCTGGGAGTGCATCTCACATAGGCCCAAGCCCAGCTCCCTAGATAACCATATCTTACATAGGACTAAGCATACCTTCCTAGATACAAATGTGTAAGCCCAAAAAGCCAGTGACTCCTGCTCTCATTTTATAATAATAATAATACAGATCGAAGGCCTCACTGATTTGCTAGCAGAGATCTGTTCCATCCACCGAGAGACAATATCAGTCCCTCTTGTGCCTTTCCACAGTTACGAGAATAAGGGTGGCCCCCACCCACGTGACAATCTGTTGGAACATCTGGCTGTGTTACATGCAAGATTTGCGATATTCTTAGCTATGAAACTTTCCGCGCTTGCTTAACTGAAACTCAAGGCGGCAACGTGACCAAGAATTAATATATTAAATATTAATTCTGAGCATTTTTTACGGTAAAAGTTATCCTTTGTTTACTTTTTGCGCTCAAGAACACTGACCATCTGCTAAAACGCCCTGTTTCATCATGATACCACTTCTCGGTTTTATATCAAACTTCCCATATAAAAGAGCTTCGCCCAAGGTGCAGCTCTGAATTCTCTGAGCATCAATCTGACTGCATACAGAGGGTTCCCGATCGATCGTCCTTGTGACTGGGCCTAGAACTTCAACTTCCAAGGTGGTAATATTCTTTTCTGATAATTCAGCCTATTGGCTTTGACAGCCTCTCTGATGGCATAGCCTATTGGCTTTGTCAGTCTATCTGATTATCTTTGCCTATTGGCCTTGTCAGCCTCTCTAATAATTTAGCCTTTTGGCTTTGACAGTCTATCTAATTCAGCTCATTCTAACCCAAGCCATTGCATTTATTATAGGTTAAACTGCGTAGTCTTGAATGGTGTTGCTTTCTTAAAAGAGATTAGTTTCTAGGCGCTAGCCTACACGTCCTCTTTAAAGTCAGGGTTGCTCGTTAGGCAGCTGCTCATAGCATAATATTTTAGCCATACATTTGCTACTTTTGAACAATTGATTTGTAACATTGCCAATGCATTTATTTTTCATCCTGCTCATGTGTTGATGGGCAACTTTTAAATTGAATTGCTTTTATGCTTTTGAACTGTTTAAAATAAAAGTCACTGTATTTTACATCGTGGTTTCTTCTTTCCAAGTGAACGAACAGCACAGGGGTCAGGCTCTCTGGAGCCGGTAAGCAGAAGGGTGTGGCCACCAAAAAGTAACCCTCTCCATCAGCTGGCGACCACGAATATCCAGGTCTCGTTACGCGGGTCGTCTACAGGTGTGGTCTTGGGACGCATGCTGGGGTTACACCTGTCTCGCTGTCTCTCAGGCTCTCCTCTCCCCACGTCCACCGGGGTAAGTCAGGGATATTTTTATTTTTTTCCTTGCCTTTGCCTCAGGTTGTGGCGTGTGTGGGGCGGTGGGTCAGCCTGCATTTGCCATCCGGGGTCTCCCTTGTCTGTGCTCCTTTGCCCACCTGTGGTTGACTGACATGCCACGACGTCCTCTTTATGGCTGGTCACATCTTCCTGAGGCTCTTTGGTGCTGTTTCCTCTGCTATCATTGAATTTGTAGTGGTTTCCTTCTATTTGCATTTACTTGCTTCCATTGTCGTTTTTATTTTTTCTTTCTTATCTTTGTCTTCTTGATTTGCCATATTTACTGATGCTTGAGGTTTGAGTCCTGACCACGTGGTTGGTCGAATTCTGGCATGGTGCACACATGCGTTTGCAGGTTTTCATGGTTACATAATTTTTCCACATGTGCCTTTTTAAGTTTGACATGCTCAGTGATGCTTGAGGTTTGAGTCCTGGCCAGTTGTATGTGGCCGAATTCTGGCATGGTGCACATATGGTGCACACATGCGTTTGCAGCTTTCTCATGTTTTAATATTTGACACGCATTTAATATTTGACGCACATTTTTCTCAATGCCCTTTCCTATCGAACTGTTTATAGTGCACAGCTGTGGGCTGTTGCGCTCTTGACTCGGTGCATAAGTAGCACGCGTGTCTGCACTGTTGTTGCACTTTTTTCTTTTGGGTGTGTCCCGCCGCCATTTTGTATGCTCTTGCCGCCATTTTGTGTCTCATTTATATTTTATATTATTAAACGTTCACCTTTCATTATTTATATTCTATATTCCTTTATTCATTTCCCCTTCTCATTCTCTTGCTCTTCCTATTAATATCCTCACAATTTCTTCATACATTGTCATTTTCTTTCCTCTTTCGCACACTGCCCCACCATTATATTTTTTCTGGCGCCAATGCGCCCCTCTTTCCTCAGGTTTCTTTCATGTGTATTCACGCATTCATTCTTCGCACTCTATAGTTCGTCCCTCTCTGATTCAGTTTTACATGGCTTGGGTGCTTTTCTCTTTTTATCTCTTAAATTTATCTCGCTCTCTCAACGGCGCCTTTCTCCCTTATCAGCTCCCTTATGCGCCACTCCAAATAGAGGAACAAACCACTTCGAAGCATCTGGGCCAGTCCGACATCCACCCCGCCTTCTTCTGCTCTCTCTCTCTCTCTCTTCGCAGAACAACGAAGTAAGCCTCGCAGCTTCACTGTAGTCCCCTCGCCCCTCCTTCCTCTGTCTTCCCAGGCTCTTCTCTCAGCAAACATTGCTCTTTTGATCGTTATTATTTTTTGAAATGCATTTCATTTATTTAATTATTGTTTATTTGTTGTCTATTATGTCTGTTTTTTGTGCTTCGTTTTCTTAAACATTCATTAGCCCTGCTGTCCCACCACAGTTTTTCCCCGCACTCCACCTTTGTTGCTGCACTGCCAGCTCCACACTCACTTAGCCGAGTGGCAGTCTGCTAGTTATTTTTGTTGACTCAATTGCCCCCACTTTTCCTCACTATTACGGGCAGTTGCGCCAGGTAGCTGTTGTCTGGATTGCCTTGTCTTTAACACGTACCCGCAATCCCGCTAAGTAGTTGCACTTATTTTCAGTACACATTGCACGTACATTGCGCCTCTTTTCTGTCTCTCACACCTTTTGCCTACCACTTGCCTACGCCAATTGGTAGCCAAAGGGGGTGGAGGTGTATCTCCATTCCTCTTGTCCGTCCCCTTAAACAACCCCCCCGTTATGTCCCCTGACCCCCCGCAAATTATTAATCTCCTTATTCATTCAGTACGTGGTACTGCCACAGCGGTACACCACACCAGTCTCTATCGCTTTATTCCCCTCACGCGCCATCAAAGCGAAGTTCTTGCAGCTACTTGGGACATCTTAGAGGTTGACTTTACACCCACTACCGAACTCCGCCTTTCACTCTTGTCTCTTATAGACTTACCTCCTTCAGGCACCCCTTCTTCCCAACTACCACCACCACCAGACACCACCCGCCCGGATCTTTTGTGGCCTGCCCACTCCCCTAATTCCTCTTCGCGCTCCCCACCCTCTTTAGAGTCTTCTGTTTCTTTTGCTAATTCTCCTACTATCGTTACCATAGACGGTGAGTCCAATACTGACTCTGCGCAGTCCACGGCATCCTCTGAAGGGGCAACACTCCCTACCCTTACCGCCCCTGCTTCCCCCACGGTATCAGCATCAGCACTTACTATTGCTCTCCACCAACCACTGTCTCCTGCTAACGAGTCCCCATTCCTCTTGGCACTCCTGCAGGACTATTCAGTGGATTTAGAGGACTCTGCACCAGACATCCTCATTGTGCCTCCTCCGGCAAGCCCACCCCCGCAATTTCAGACACTGTAGGTAATGAGTACCCCGTCTCCTGACAGTACAGCTTCTCCTATTTTTGTATATCTAGTTAATAATATCGTTGTGGGTCTTTCCACTGGGCACCCATCCTCCTTTTGTCACGTTACACCCTTAGCAAGCACTGTCCTTCTCACTATATTTCAAGTTTTAGGGGTTGACTATACCCAGGCACAGCAGATAACGCTTTCACTAGCACCATCCTTTCCGCACCTTCCAAATCCCATTGTCCCTAAAGCAAAAGAACAAAAACATTGCAAGCACTGACTTTTTAGGGAACACTCCAGTCCCCCCACAATTACTGGTCCCCATGAATAGGATTTTAGGTACCTCTGTTCATAAAACATCGGATTGCATTTACATACGCATTCGCCTACTAGCGCCAGGTTTGGACATACCTACCACACTAGTTACAACTTATCCACGCAACCCGCTACAAAGCAAAGTAATTGCTGGTCTCTCTCGTAACCAGCTCCAATTCCCTGACTTCTCCCCTACCGGAATATACACCGGACCACAGGAACTGGACTTAAGAAAAGCATTATATTACATTATCAGTAGCGCCATAGGAGAGGAATTGATAAACGACGCCATCCCCTCCCCTCCTGCCACTGAACACCCTCCTGCCACTGAACACCCTCCTGCCACTGAACACCCTCCTGCCACTGAACACCCTCCTGCCACTGAACACCCTCCTGCCACTGAACACTCTCCTGCCACTGAACACTCTCCTGCCACTGAACACTCTCCTGCCACTGAACACTCTCCTGCCACTGAACTCACTCCTGCCACTGAATCCTCTCCTGCCACTGAACACTCTTCTGCCACCTAATCACATTTCCTTCCAAACAAGCGACACACACCCCCAAAGCATTGTGCTTTAAAATAACACTCATGAATGGCATAGTAAGCTCTACAGTGTATAAAACGTCTACCCACTTTCACATCTTTTTTATCATACATCCCCCTGGAGCGCTACTCACTGCCATATTATCTAGCACATGGCCAAGGCACCCTCTCCAAAGTTATATTGCTGAAGCTTGCTTTGGCGGCCAGCTCCACTTTCCTCTTTATACTGAAGTACAAGAGCGAGACTTGCAGGACGGGGTGTATGATATTGTCATTCAGGCAGTAGAGCAAGAACTCATCAGAGACATTGTCCCTAGCACCTGAGAAAACGCGCTAATTCAGGCTTTGCCTAGAGCGCCCCGTGTTACACACACCAACATGGCCACTCCACTCCAACATGCTTTAAAAACATTCGGAGGCCAGGAACACCATATACTAAAGCACTGCCGTGAGCTTCATAAGCGTACGGCGAAAATGAATCATCCTTGGCCCTCAGAGGGAAGCTTTGACCCAATCATACTAGAGCATGCCACCACCTTTCTAGACACCAAGTACTCTGGCACTAAGTTACAGAAGAGAAAGGCTACTTTAGATCTCTGGCGCATTTTCAAAGACAAGGCTCAAACACACTCTGACTCCACACCCCCAGCTATACCCAATGCTCCGCCCCCACCACCTTACCACTTCAGTGGTATGTATACCGAGCTCACTAACAAGGAACAACCTGAGCTACCAGTTACCACTAATGATTCTCCGGCTGCTGGCTTCCAATCACTACCAAATGAGGCATCTTCCTCATCGCACCTCGGCCCAGATTTACACATCACACAGGTTGAGGAATTCCAGGCTTCCCAAACGTCACCTAGCCACCCGTACCACCCCGTGGACAGTCCACCGGCTCCACCCACGCCCCCCAGTGATGTATTCCCCGACCTGACAGACCTGCGCAACATACACCTGCCTCTCCCCAACGGTACAGTAAGGGAGACAGCAGTATCGGGAATCCCAGGCTTCATAGATGCACAACTATCACTAAAATTTACACCAACAGTCAATACTGCACACCCCCGACCAGGTGAAGAGGATGAGGAAGGCTCTGACTCTGCCTCTCAAGCATCATCTCGTCACTTGGACTCTGACTCTGCCTCTCAAGCATCATCTCGTCACTTGCGCTCACCTGTCATTGTCGTCCGTGACATTGGCCCTAAAGGCGACACTGTCACTAACCCCTTCCTTTACACCGGCACACACATGTTCCCAAGGTCGCACCTCCCATCACAAACTAGCATGCCTTACATGGCTACTGCACCCTCTGGTGAGGTACCAGGATCTGGCTTTAGGACAGACAACCGACAGCTCATTGAGTTCCCCCCGTTGCTGTGCAGAACTGAGGAACAGCGTGCCCCCCTCACAGGCCCCCTCACAGGTCTCCCCTCCTCTTATGACACTTATAGACAGAATGCAGAGTTGAGCAAAAGCACTAGCCTGGAAAGTATTTCATCACAGCATCTTGAAGACGAACAGACACCCAAACAGTACTCCCCTAGCCACGCAGACCAGTTACACAAAATGAGACGCTTGTCATTTAAATTAGACAACATGAACAAAAGCATTACGGACATGATGTCGAAGGTCAACACACCAACAGCACCCTCACCAACGCTGCACCGCCTCGTGCAACACCACCCAAAGACAATTATCAGTAGGAATGGGGAAGGGAATACACAATATCTCTTTAGTGAGCACCCCTACCACCGTAACGCTGCCGCCTCTGGAATAACACAAACACTCGCCAACACACACCAAGCCCACCAATACCCAACAGCAGTAGGGCCAGAAGAGAGACCACCATTGGGACTAGAAGATCTCAATCCAATGTTTGGTGAGATCCCAAAATATTGTGGACTCCCACAGGAACAAGACAGAGTGGTAAGAAGTAAGGTTAGGACCACCGAGGCACAAAGACTTAAAGTCTTGGGGACACATGGACGCCCAGATGACATATTATATGACGTCTCGGGCTCTGCCTCCTTGCGCACCATTAGGATGAAAAATAGACACAACATAAGTCTCAGCAGACCATGTCCACCAAAAACCAGCAATGATCTCACTCCCAATGAGATAGTGACATTAGGGGAAGGTTCAGGTTATGCAGTTAACCCCTTCTCAGACGATTTGGCAGGCTGGTCAGAGCCCTTAGCACCGCAAATGCTCCCTTGGCCACGAGACGGCTCCTTTGAGTCACAGTACATGGCAACAGCAGTTGAATGTATCCTCAAAGGAGTAGGAGATGAGGATTGGGACTATGACTACATGAGGGAGAGCCTCAAAGTCTGGCAAAAATATGCTCGCCAGCATGACTATACAGGACCCACAGCGCAACACCCTGGGGTCATGCGCCAAATGCCACTGCTCTACAAAAATGTCACTGATCCTCCCATCTATATCCCATGGTCTACACTAGACAAAGAAAATGTCAAAAAGGCACTCCCACCCCTCACTGAGGGTGTGGGAAAATGGATTGCAGCTTTTGAAAATTGCACTACAGGTAACAACATAGCTATAGGAGATGTAAAAAGCCTGCTGATCTCCCTCATGGGAGAAGACGCAGAAGATCTCTTCACACGTATCAATGCCAATCTTACAAAAACAAACACCAAACATGATGGTGTTTCCTTTAATGAGATTAGAACACTAGCATGGACTGAGTTGCGCAGGAAATTCCCTGATGTTCCCGATATTGGGGCTCTGTTGTCACAGACCATGCAACCAAATGAAGACCCTGCCAACTATCTTTCCAGAATGAAAGAAAAATGGCACCAGGAGTTAGGGCAACGATGGGACGCAGCTGGAGGATATGGGAGATTATTTTATCACACCATAAAGAAAGGTTTACCCACTGAAGTGCAGGAAAAATTAGATGGCATTGTAGCAATGGAATGCAAGCCATGGGCTGAAATACAAGACCACATTATACATTACTGCAAAAAGAGACAGGAACAAGAGAAGATTAGACAGCTGGCAATAGAGAATGCCGCTGCCAAGTTGGTACAGCAGAAACTTAATAAGAAAAAAGACAATGTCGACACAGTCATGCTTGCAGCACCGGTCACTCAAATGACAGCAGTAACATCCTTCCCCCAGGCTGCCATGAATGCTCTTGCAGGCAACGCCCAACCTGCCCCACAGCAGGTTCAAGCACCACCTGCAGTACAGTACATACAAGCTCAACACCAACCTGCCATACAGTATGTCCAGCCGCAACCACAGCCAATGGTACAATACATGCCAGCACCACCTGCTTACAGCACCAACACACATCCCTATTACAATAACAGACCAAATATGAACGGGAACACGGGTGGACAAGGAAGAGGGCGAGGGATGGGACAACAAAGGTTTCCACAACAGCCAGGACAAGGGACACCACCAATCATCTGCTACTATTGCCAGAAACAAGGCCACATACAGAGAGATTGCAACAGTAAAAAGCGTGATATGGGTCAGCAATATATGCGTCCTGGCTACCAAGCACAAGCACCATTCCAACAACAGCAGCGCACGCAACAACACCTTCAACAGCCCCAAATACTATACTCCTATGCACAACCAGCACAGCAGCAACAAGTGCAGCTCCAAGCGCCCACAATGGCCTAGGTTCAGCCAGCAGTCCAACAAATACAGGTTCCAATGCAACAGCTACAGCCACAGCAAGCACCTGCTTATCAGGTGGTCCCCCAAACACAAAACAATGGACCTCTAGGATGAACGATTGTTGCCTCCAACAACCCCTTTACCCAGGGCACCATCCAGCAATTTCAGGCTGGAGGATACACCAGCTAGGACAGCCCACAGACAACTCTTGTGTGCCCAATTTTGTCATGCACAAGCAATACTGAAGAGGACCCTATTGCAAGTGTTGTGATAAATAACAAAACATATAGTTTTCTTGTTGACACAGGTGCCACATACTCCTGCATCACAGGTGGCCCTCTGCCCATTTCTAACAAAACAGCGGACACACAGGGATTTTCTGGGGCAATAGCAAGGATCCCCTTCACCAAGCCAGTATCAATGGAGATAGGAGGCCATGTAGTGGAACAGCCTCTGCTCTATTCACTCAGGTCCCCAGTCAATCTTTTAGGACGTGACCTCATGGCCAAACTAAATATGACCATCCACTTTGATGACAACGGAACAATGATTTGCTCCATACCAGGTACCCCACTAACTAGGATAATGGCAGTCACTGCACAGTCTTCCTTAGATAGTCAGGTCAGAGCACGCCCAGTGGATGAGCACGCCTTCTCCGCAGCTGTCCACACTATTGTCGCCACCACTCCCGAATTACAAGGCCGCACTGTCCAGTTACCAAAAGAGTTCCTTTTCAGACCCCAAGTTCCAGACTCGCAGTTATTAGACAAACATCTGACATTTGACATCTGCGCCCTTGAGGAACACCAACCTATGGCGCATTCCTGGCATGCGATGACAACGCTCATACTTGGGCTTGTGTCATCTTTATTGAGCCTAAAGGGTTGGTAAGAGACATTTCAGATGCCCAGTTGTTTGGATCCCCTGAAGACTACTCCAAGACAGATTATCTATCAAAACAATGTGCCTATCTCAGTAACAGTGGAGATTAGGACACCAACAGTCACCCCTAGCTATGACTCTGCCCGAGACGCAGATCTGGCTCAAGTACCTGCACATCTTTGGACAACAGGCCCAAATGATGTAGGCCTCATCAGTTCTGCCAGGCCATTTAAGATAACTCTCAAACAAGGTGCTATCCTGCCCAGAATAAAACAGTATCCCTTGTCCAAAGCAGCAGAGGAGGGTATAGCCCCTACCATACAGGCATTGCTAGATCAAGGAGTAATATATCCTTGTATCTCTCCTTGTTACACAGCCCTTTTCCCTGTGCGGAAGGGGAAGACCAATCAATGGCGTCTAGTACACGATCTGCGCGCAGTTAACAACATAGTTGTACCAGAATTCCCTATTGTCCCAGACCCCTCTGTCATCCTCACTAATGTCCCCCCCGATGCACAGTACTTTTCTGTCATCGATCTGAAAAATGCTTTTTTCAGCATTCCTTTGCACCCAGACAGCCAATACCTATTGGCTTTCTCATTCAGAAATGTGCAATTCACGTACACAAGGCTCGCTCAAGGGTACTGTGAGTCCCCTAGCGTCTTCAACAGGGTTGTCAAAGAGGACTTGTCTAATATTCAATGTGATAGCACCCTGCTGCAATATGTTGATGACATACTGCTTTGCAGCCCCACAGAACAACAATGCAGGAAAGACACCATCTTCTTACTCACCACTCTAGCACAAAGGGGATATAAAGTTGACAAACAGAAGTTACAGTACTGTCAGAAAGAGGTACACTATCTAGGTCAGCTACTGTCTGCATCAGGCAGACGAGTCACTCCAGGTCGAGTTGAGGCGATAAAAGGTACTCCTGAACCTCAAACAGTTAAAGACATGCAAAAATTCCTCGGCCTGGTTAATTATGTCCGCCAATGGGTCTTTGATTTCGCAACAATAACTGCCCCATTGCTGAAAGCTGTGAAAATGGGCTAAGACAGACACAATAAAATTGAGTGGACACCTGAAATGAGAACAGCCTACACCCAGCTCAAAGATGAGATAACAAATACACCAGTGTTAGGATCACCTGATTACACAAAATAATTCTACCTATTCACTCACTGTGATGGTCTAGTAATGACTGCAGTACTCACTCAGAAATACCCCATGGGCCATAAGCCCATTGCCTACTTCAGCGGCATGCTGGACGCTGTCATGAAAGGTCATTACCCCTGCGAGCAGGCCCTTGCTGCCGCAGCATTTGCTGTTAAGAAAACTACCCCCATTGTAATGGGTTCCCCACTGACTATGTACACCGAACATGCCGTCTTTGCAATAATACAAAAAGCCAAGACAACTTTAACAACACAGAGAGTCTCAGGTTATGAAGTCATACTGTCACTACCTTCTCTGAAGATTGTAAAATGCCATACAGTAAACCCTGCCACATTCTTTGCCCATCCAATAGCCACCTCAGATGACGACACCCATGACTGTGCCACATATTCACCAGATGAGTCTGG
Organism: Calotriton arnoldi; assembly: GCA_963921515.1. Taxonomy (NCBI): domain Eukaryota; kingdom Metazoa; phylum Chordata; class Amphibia; order Caudata; family Salamandridae; genus Calotriton; species Calotriton arnoldi. Next base: position 3,528,973 of record CAWUFW010000363.1, read on the forward strand.
AGCAGCAAAAGAGGATCCCTTGCCAAACAGTACTGTATATTTTGTTGATGGCTCCTCTACCATTGATCAAGAAACAGGAGTCCGGTACACAGGAGCAGCAGTAGTTAAAGCACAGCAGAATGATTCCTCTGATTCCCTAGACATTGTACAGCAACTTACATTACCATCACATTATTCTGCCCAGGCAGCTGAACTGGTAGCACTCATAGCTGCCCTGAACATTGGAGCTGATGACCGCATTACAATTTACTCCGATTCTGCATATGTCACTACAACTACACACTCCAGCATCCTCCGCTGGAAGAGGCGCGGCTTCCTCAAATCAGATGGTACACCTGTCATTCACAAAACGTTACTAGAGGAACTTATTGAGGCCCTTACACTACCAGCTGAAGTAGCCGTAGTCAAATGCGCAGCGCACACCAATGGCCAAGATTTTGTCTCCAGAGGTAACGCCCTGGCAGATTGGGCAGCTAAGGCTGCAGCCAGAGGCCCCCCAGCAACAGGCCCCCCACTCCAAACGACAACAGAAGTTCCACTTGCCCCCATTTTACTTTCCCAAACACTGCCTCCCACACAGCATGACAATAGCAATGAAGGAATTCCACAAACACCATCCCAATTCACAACACCATTTGACATTGACACAACTCAGCAATATGATCACACTGCACAGTTACACCTTAGAGAAATGCAAGAAAGTGCACCAGATCAAGAGAAAGAGTTATGGAAGAAGAGGGGAGTACAACAGGACTCCGTCGACTTCGTGTACAGACAGACAGTAACAGGGAAACCTGTGATGCCACAGGTCCTTTTACAAGTAGCATTAGACCAACTCCACCTTCCCACACATGTCACCCGAGATAACATGTCCACCACCTTGCAAACAGACTGGTTCATCCCCAATGCATATGAACAGATACAATTATATGTCAATAAATGTCTCATTTGCCAACAATATTCCCCAAACCCGACTCTCAAAACAGTTGCTTCCACCATTCCTAGACCGTCCGGCCCCTTCAAAGAGCTACACATTGACTATGTCGACATGATCGACCGCTGCCAAAATTACCGCTATCTCATTGTAGTAGTGTGTCCATTTTCACGCTGGATCGAAGCTGGACCTTGCGTCCACTGCGATGCCAAAGCAGCTGCCACATTCCTACTCCGTGATGTCATTACTCGCTGGGGCATTCCAGACGCCATCCGGTCCGACAACGGAAGTCATTTTTCAAATGCCATCTTTTCCTCCCTGACCACAATGCTAGGCATTAAACACAAACTGACATCAGCTTATCACCCACAAAGCAACGGCATTTGTGAGCACCTCAACGGCTTGCTCAAAAATAAAATAAGCAAAATAAGCGCAACAATAGGAAAGAAATGGCTTTATTGCCTACTCATAGCACTCTTTGCACTAAGAAACTCCCCAAGTTCGGATCACCACCTCACGCCCCATCAGCTTGTCACTGGACGATCCATAAATGTAACAGTTCCATCCACACGCCCTAAGACAGACAGTGAATCATCATCAGAGATAGTGAGAGCAGAACTTTACCAATATCTGTGCCAACTAACAAGCGCAGCGCAGTTCCTTTCTACCCAGGTATCCAAGAGAAGAGACAAGGGCCCCACCGATCCTGAGCTCCCACCAATCCGTCCCGGGACACTGGTCTTCGTCCGGAAAAACGTCAGGCGTTGGAAGGATCCTAAGCTCGAAGGTCCCTTCCAGGTGATAGACTCATCACCAACTGCAGTGCGAATAACTGAGAGAAAAGCATGGATCCATCGCAGCCACGTCCGTCTAGACCCCGCACCACCACTTCAGCCAATGGACTAAAGGAGGGACGGGACATACCATCTGTGCCACTCCATGAAGACAGTGGCCTTCCATCCTCCTGTGATGAAGAAGACGATGAGCATCGCGTACTTACAGTCAAGAATGCTAATGGAGATGCAAAGTTATGTATTTCACTTGCCTTACTATTTTGTGTTTTTTCTACTGTAACTTTGGCAGTCCTCAATTGGTACATGTATTATCTTGCAACCACTGATCAGTGTTATCTTTCGGATGCTATCACACCATCTTCAGGGCAGTCAGTTGTGCCACCAGGTAGAGACAAGATCGAAAGTCCACCACTCCCACCTTGTATCGCTGATACAGCACACGCTAGCACACACCCCACATCCACAGTTACTGATCTGATCCCCAGCAGTGCTACTACCCCAGGGGCTGGCGTTCCAGATCTCACATTAGGTCCCCAGTTGCCCTGCAGTTCCCTTCCTCGCACTAACCGTAGATTTAAAAGAGGATTTAAACGAGGTAGACCAAGGTTCTGGACCCGTAGAACAAAACCTAAGGTTACACAAGAATAGGCCACCGCTCTTCAAGACACAATGGTTCACATTGCACACCTTCATTCCCCACCCGATTTCCATTCCACACGTCCGGACGAATTTGATCCGGATCATGGAGCCCATGATGCCCTGTTAGACAACATGTGGTACCGACATATGTCCAAAATAGGGAAAAAGGCAACAAAAGAAGCATGTTTCGTGTGCTCACATATCCCTCATGCAGTAGGCGCAGACCAAATGATTTTCCCAAAAGAAGTACCACCCCCAAAAGCTGAGTGTCTCCTCCATCTGTTCCTTTGCCGTATATACGGCCAAATTCAGCTTCTGTCCGCAACTATCGATAGCATTTTTGTAAACACCACAGCATGGGATCATAATTCTGTCACGTTCAGAATTGTGACTGACAAAGAACAATTTGACAAAGGCATGGAGGAGCTGTATAGGATGAAAATACCTGAAAGGTACACACAAAGTTGGGAGCGTAGTTTCGCCTATTTACGTTACTTCACCTTTACAACACCCCCAACAACATGTAATCCACCAAGAGTTCAAAGCACCTGTGCATACAGGCCTGTGCTAGGTTTATGGGCCAACATCTATGTCGACAACAAGTGGCAAGGTCCACACAACTTGACTTGTAAAGCTGCTTCTTTAGGAGCCTCCTTTATAACGACAGATTGGGAGGGGGACACCGATTGGGATATCGACGATAGGTGCGGAGAGGTCTGGACACAAGAAAGTAGAAGGTACACCTTTAGTAAGGACACCACCTACCAATGGAAAAAAGTATATAAACTAAAAAATCCTCTCCTTTGCTTCCTAGGTAACGGTACCCGCCCTGTGGGCAGCAACACCAACTGTAACGCGACAGTTTTTAATTTGGACCTCCAAGACGGCACCGCCGGCCTCATGGACATCTTTTGGGCCTGTGGAGAACGCCTCTACGCCCAGTTGCCTCCTCAATGGAAGGGCCTATGTACCATGGTCACCATGCATGAGCTGCATCTCGTTGTCCCGGCATCCAACATTTCCCAAGTGCTCGAACACCCCATGACAGGTGATGTCACCCTGCTTCACCGGCACCGAAGGAGTGCTCAATATTTTGCTAACGACGCCTTTAAGGAAGTTCCTGACGAGTTTCGCCTGTTCAGTGGCGCCCAGGAATTCTTTGGGGGCCTGTGGCCCATCTGGCAAACATCTGCCAATGCCCGGTGGCTGCAGGTCACACGTTATGAACTAATGACTCTGATCAACAACACCCGAGATGGGTTCAACGCAATACAGGAAGAATTACGACCAATAAGACTTATGGTTCTAGAGCATAGATATGTTCTAGATCAGCTCACAGCTATGCAGGGAGGGGTATGCGCTTCCATCAAATCGAGCTGCTGCACGTTCATACCATCTAATGATGCTGATAACGGGTCTCTCGCTAAGGCCATTGAGGACTTGGACAATTTGGGAAAGAAGATGCGTGATGAGGGCGGTGCCGATGCAGACCCTATTACGGGCTGGTTCAACTTGGACTGGATGCCTTCATGGCTATCTGCTATCTTGAAAATTATGTTACCTATTTGTTGTGTCATCATGTTAATGTGTTGCGGTGCACAGGTAATAATGAGGTGTATCAGCAGATGTAGCATCAAAGCAGTTGGGACAAATTACGTTAAAACAGCAATTTACCACGATGCAAACTATCAGGACATGCACCGTGTTCCTGGGGATGGGGATGGCCAGGTCCACATACAACTCATAGAACTAGGTGCCCCTGAAGCTTCTTCTAACACACCCTCAGCTCCCCCAGTTCCTCCACATAGGTACACTTTGAGGGAGGAGCATAACGCTCACGAGTATGACCAGTTAGTGAGCCATGATGAAGGAGAATATGTTACCCTACCATCAGAATTGCAACTCCCGACCACGTGTCCCTACGTTAATGACTCACCCAGCATGCACCCGACCCCTGAGGGTCCTTCGTAGTATTCTATCCGATGTGTTCAAAAATGAACAAGAGAAGGGATATGAAGGAGGGTCCCGAAGGAGCCGGTTTACCATTTAACAAGAGACCCATTTCTGATTTTGCACTACCCACTAAACATGATACTCTAGATAGGCCCTACCAGGCAGGCTCAGATACAATGTCTTAAGTTGTCCACTTTCCTTCGTCCTGGGAGTGCATCTCACATAGGCCCAAGCCCAGCTCCCTAGATAACCATATCTTACATAGGACTAAGCATACCTTCCTAGATACAAATGTGTAAGCCCAAAAAGCCAGTGACTCCTGCTCTCATTTTATAATAATAATAATAATACAGATCGAAGGCCTCACTGATCTGCTAGCAGAGATCTGTTCCATCCACCGAGAGACAATATCAGTCCCTCTTGTGCCTTTCCACAGTTACGAGAATAAGGGTGGCCCCCACCCACGTGACAATCTGTTGGAACATCTGGCTGTGTCACATGCAAGATTTGCGATATTCTTAGCTATGAAACTTTCCGCGCTTGCTTAACTGAAACTCAAGGCGGCAACGTGACCAAGAATTAATATATTAAATATTAATTCTGAGCATTTTTTTCCGTAAAAGTTATCCTTTGTTTACTTTTTGCGGTCAAGAACACTGACCATCTGCTAAAACGCCCTGTTTCATCATGATACCACTTCTCGGTTTTATATCAAACTTCCCAGTTACTGTAAGCGGGCGGTTAAGTGGCCTACGTCAGATCTCGTGTCAGGCGTAGGAGTAAGTTCTGCATTTAACCATATAAAAGAGCTTCGCCCAAGGTGCAGCTCTGAATTCTCTGAGCATCAATCTGACTGCATACAGAGGGTTCCCGATCGATCGTCCTTGTGACTGGGCCTAGAACTTCAACTTCCAAGGTGGTAATATTCTTTTCTGATAATTCAGCCTATTGGCTTTGACAGCCTCTCTGATGGCATAGCCTATTGGCTTTGTCAGTCTATCTGATTATCTTTGCCTATTGGCCTTGTCAGCCTCTCTAATAATTTAGCCTTTTGGCTTTGACAGTCTATCTAATTCAGCTCATTCTAACCCAAGCCATTGCATTTATTATAGGTTAAACTGCGTAGTCTTGAATGGTGTTGCTTTCTTAAAAGAGATTAGTTTCTAGGCGCTAGCCTACCCGTCCTCTTTAAAGTCAGGGTTGCTCGTTAGGCAGCTGCTCATAGCATAATATTTTAGCCATACATTTGCTACTTTTGAACAATTGATTTGTAACATTGCCAATGCATTTATTTTTCATCCTGCTCATGTGTTGATGGGCAACTTTTAAATTGAATTGCTTTTATGCTTTTGAACTGTTTAAAATAAAAGTCACTGTATTTTACATCGTGGTTTCTTCTTTCCAAGTGAACGAACAGCACAGGGGTCAGGCTCTCTGGAGCCGGTAAGCAGAAAGGTGTGGCCACCAAAAAGTAACCCTCTCCATCAGACTAAGACTGATGGTTAAAGTGAAGGGGTGGAAGCCTCATTCTATTCTATTCAAAAACTGATTTAATATGCAGAACAATTCATGTGACGACTTGGGTAGGTTCATGCAATGTCAAGGCATGCCATAAGGAAAGGTTAGTATGAAGGGTGATCTGCTACAGTACCTAGTTGCGATGTTCAGAAATCATACAGTCTAATAGAAGTATATTACAATCCAGATTTCTTCATAGTGGTATGTAAGATTATTCACAATCTGAGGAAAACAAACATTATATGTAGCACATTCAGGATTTACAGAGATGGAATAACAGAATTATATAGCACTTGCACCACTTGTCTTTAGTAGTACATTCAATCCATAATCTATGTATAAATACTGCCATAGTAAAGAGGCAACACAACCATGTGTGTGACAGCTTCCGAACAAATCCGCAATGGAAATACCACAAGGTATATATAAAACCTTACAGATGAATTTAAGGTCAACAATACAATCCCTAATGCATCTCTATTGGCAGAGTAACAATATACAACAGTAGGAGAGGGATTTTTCAGAAGAAGTAATGTGTAAAGAGGGCAGAGAAAAATGAATTCAAATGCATCATTGCACATTAATCAATGTAGGTCTATCCTAAAGTGGTTTTTGTGCGTGTACTTTTTTCAGGAGAGGTGCCACGGCAGAAACACATCAAAAAGACATTAAAAATGGAAAGGGTAATGGGAGACTAACAACCAAAAGAAATATCTGTATTGGAGCATTCTAATTAGAAAGTAAATATCGAATGGTCTGCAAAATCTTTGGCAGGAACCAACAGTTCTCGAGTAAAATACCTTATATATCAGAATGGCCATATTTTTAAGTTGGGTCCATCTCCACCTTTATAAGAGTTAGTCTTGCAAAGGAAGAGTGGGAGCGTCTTATTAGAAACGCACACAGGTAAAGAGATGTCAGTGCTGAACGGGGCTTTAAAAAAATGTAGCTGACCCAGGCAAGCCTAATTCACGAATAGACAGTCTGCAAGGAGCACGGGTGGCTCCTCGGAAGGTCTCTTAACAAAAGGGAACCAGAGCATGCTTTTGAGCCCGTGATACACATTAAGACTGAAGCAACCAATTATCCGGAGCTGACTGGTAGGAATTTCCAGCCGAGCACCAGTTTAAAAATAAAGAGCAATATAGCGCGCGTAACTTACTCGAAATTTCAAGGTTAAGTCCCAGGATAAATCCATCTGTCTGAGTGTTTCCGTAATCTGACAGCAGTCCGACTTCGCCGCCATATTTAAATGTAGCGGGTGAGCAATATAACCCGGAACTAAACGCCCGTCGGGACCGGAAGGATTAATACAGGAATAACTTATGAAAACGCTGATTATTTTTAAAACACGCAATACTCATACTGTTGCTTTAGTCAGTAGAGTATATTGTTAGACTGTGGTCACAACTGAAAATCTCCAGCGTGGTGAAAACCACTTATCGTGGAAAGCGTCAGCAAAAACGTCAGCGAAAAGAAATGGCGGAGGTCAAAGGTTCTAGGGGCGGCCTTTGTGGGGGCAAGGCAGCCGCCATTTCGGAATGGGTCCGAGCTGGTGGAATAGACTACAGAAAACATGAGAATATAAATAAGTATGAAGAATTAATAAAACGACCATCAAGTAAATAGACATACGAAGGTGCAGGTGCAAATACAGTGCTAAGTTGCAACTTTTACGGAAAGTTTAAATTATATACATGGCGAAATGGGGGAAGCAGCAAGTGTGACCTATCTACATGTGATGAAACCAGGAGTGGTTAAAGTGGACGAGAGATGGAGAAACCCTCAAGCAAAAATCGATTTAGAACCACCGATTTAAAGAAATAATTTAGAAAAATAAGATTTAGAAAAGACAGACCTCTTATACAGTGGGCATAATTGAACAGCAGAGCATTTTTCCGAAAAGAAACAATTGCAGAAAACACAGTTAAAAGGAACATTATCAGATGGAAATATAAAATTAAATGAAAATTGTGGGCTAGTTGTTGAATTAATCTCCATTGCGACTTATCAGTCTGTGTTAACTTAGCAGAGTCAATTAGCAAATTCGTCCCTTAGAGCCAATGATGCCACTCATGTTCTTTATTAAGGCCCTTTTCCACAGTTTCTAGGCCTATAATCAAGGCACTTACCTCTTTGCGGAGACGTAGTTCTAAATTACCGCCTCGTTTATGCTGTTTCAGTTTTTTGAGACCAATGAAGGAGAAGGTCCGTTGGTGACAGTGATATGATACAAAATGTTCCACCAGGGGTTGCCTGATGTCTGATTTATGGATGTTGCGATAGTGTTCCTGGATACGGATTTTCAATGGTCTGGTAGTGCTCCCAATGTAATGTTGTTCGCAAGAACAGGTGATAAGGTAAATGACATTAGTGCTTTCACAGTTGATGAAGTCATTTATTTTATACATATGGCCATTGACTTTAACTTCCTTTGTTCTGGACTTGCCCAGTTTACAAATTGAGCAGTTGGAACAGGTGAAGAAACCTTTGGGTTGTTGTAAAAAGGTAGTCGGCTCTTGTTTGATTTCCAAAAAGGATGGGCACAGAATGTCCCACAGATTTTTGCTTCTGGAAAAACTTAACTGTGGTTTGTCATGAAGGGCATTAGATAGAGTGGGATTCTCTTTAAGAAGGTGCCAGTGTTTAAGGGTTTTCCGAATATATTGATGACCGTTGTTATATTGTGTGGTAAAGCGAATCACTGGTTTATGCTCTCTGAGACGGTTGTTATGCAGCAACAGATGTCGTTCAGTGTCAGCAAACCGTTTCTGGGCTTTGTTGAGGACTTGATCTTTGTATCCACGTTGTTTCAAACGGTGGGTTATTGCATTGGAATTCGTGGTGTATTCCTCAATTAAGCTGCAGTTCATGCGAGCTCGACGATATTCTCCTGTAGGAATATTGATGATAGTGTGGTTTGGATGACTGCTTTTTGCATGTAAAATCGAATTGGCAGAGGTGGGTTTTCTGTGTATTTTGGTGTACAGTTTATTGTTCTCAATGTAAATTGTTAAATCCAGATATTCAATTTCGGTTTTTGAAATAGTGTATGTGATATCAATCCCCCATCTGTTGGGGGTGAGAGAATCAATGAACTGTTTCAGATCTTCTTCTGGACCTTGCCACACAAGCAGGATATCATCAATATACCTTCCCCACATGGTAATGTTACTGGAAACATCGTATGCTCTTCCTCCCCATAGCCAGTGTCTTTCTACCTCCCCCATCAGGAGGCAGGCGTATGGTGGTGCGAATTTTGCCCCCATGGCAGTACCCTGGAGTTGTAAGAAGAAATTGCCATTAAAAAGAAAATAGTTGTTAAATAGGCACAATTCTAACATGTCCAGTATCATATTGTTTCTGGCTGTAAAGTGGACTGATCTAGTCCGTAAGGATTTTCTGATTGCTGCTATTCCATCAGGATGTTTGATTGAAGTATACAGACTGGTAATATCGATTGCACATAGTATGTAATCATCTTGCCAAACTATGTTTTCAAGTTTTTGCAGAACATCTTTGGTATCTTTTATAAAGGAGGGAAGGTCCCTCATAAAGGGTTGCAACTCGGCATCAATGAAGGCTCCCACATTGGAACAAATTGAGTCAATGCCTGCAATAATTGGCCTGCCTTTAGGTATTCTGCCTGGTTTGTGTACCTTGGGTAAAAGGTAAAAAGTTGGAGTAACCGGATTGTTATTGTACAGTAGTTGTTTTTCTTCTAAAGTTAAGAGTTCTTTATCATGCCAATTGTTAAGGAGTTGAAGAAGTTTACCTTGAATTTCTTTTGTGGGGTTGTGATCTAGCTTCTGGTAGCAAGTTGCATCTCCCAGTTGTCGGTGGGCTTCTGCCAAGTAGTCCGTGGTACATTCCCTCCTTTGTCTGCTTCCTTGATTATTAGATTCGGATCATTTTTTAGTTCAGTCAGTGCCTTTCTTTCTTTCTGCGTGATGTTTTTGGGTACATATTTTTGTTTGGTTTGATGTTTCTGGAATTCTTTATCCAGGTCTTTGTTCACGGCTTTGAAAAACATATCTATAGAGTTGCCAGATGGTAGTGCTGGTGTAAATTTGGATTTCTTTTTAAGCGGATTTGGTCTGGAGTGAAAGATGTCTATTCCCAATTCCTCAGCAGTGGTTGTTAAGGATTCCAGGTTGTCTGGTACATCGTCTGTGGATAAATGTGTCAGTAAGTTAATGTTTTCCAGGTCTTGTGCTGTGAGGTCACTCATTTGTTGGCCATTGCCTGTTGAGGCGGGTCTTGTGTGATTGTCAGAAAAGAATGAATGCAACTTCAGTTTTCTAGTAAACTTAAAGATATTGACCTTGGTTTGGACAAGATCCCAATTTCCTGTTGGACAAAAGGATAAACCTTTATTGAGAATTTGATTGTGAGTTTCAGTGAGAGTAGTTGTAGAAAGATTAATCACCAAGTTGTTAGTCACTACTTCTGGATGTGCAGTTCCTTTTTTCTTGCCCTTGTCTGTACTCCCACGCCATTTGGATTGGGTGTTGAGGGGTTGGGTGGTCTGGCACGGTTGTCTTGTGCATTGCCCAAGCGATGTCGTTGCACTTCCTCCCGAAAATTTACCTTAGGACGAGTGTTGCTAGTGGTTGCTTGTTCTTGCACAGATTCTGCTTCAGAGGAAAGGGGGGTTTCTGTTGAGTTGTTTGTATGAGTTGAAGATGTTGTGGTCATAATGTTATCATATTTTTGAGCAAAGGTGTAAACTCTGCCCAGTTGGTAGTCAGTCAGGTCCCGTCGGAACTTCCGATTTTTTCTTTGGATTATATCCTCCTCATATTCATCTAAGATTTTATTAAGAATATCATATTTTTTTGTTGTTACTGCCGCAGAGTGCCTCTACCCTTGCCTTATGATCAGTGGGTCAAAGAAGGAATTGGGGACTCCGAGTGGGAGCAAGTCCCGCGATTTGTCCCCTTTTCGGATGCTAAGCTCACCTAGACCCAAACGGAGGCTGAGAACAATGAGGTACTAAATGCAGCAGTGCCCCCAGAGATCAAGGCTATTCAAGAGCCCTTTTCCACTGGCCCTTCTGTGTCTGAGCCCCATTTTACTGACCCCTCTGTGCCTGGAGTAGCCAGGTACGACTTGCGCCCCCGACGGAGGAACAGTGCACCAAAGGAGAAGTCAGATTAGCAGGGATGGACTGCGCAAGTCAGGCAACAGTAGTTTAGGGAGAGGTGAGATTGGTGCATTGTTCGGACATTGGACAGGATAGATCGAACGTGCTCCCCTGAAGGGTGGGTACATTATCCTGTGCGACGTGGGATTTCTTCATGAGCTAGAATCGAACAGCTCCACCGCCGGTGCTCAAGAGCGCCAACGTTGATGAACAATAGGAGTCTACCAGTGAGGCTCAGACGGACACTGGGAACACTTGCCGCCGTTTTTTCTTTGTCACCAATTCCACAGCATTCCTTTTTTCCCTTGCTCTGCAATGTATCCATTTGGTCGGCCCATTACTGAGGAAGAACAGCCGTTTGCACTTCCGAGCCCAGAGCGGGGTTGGTCCACGAAAAGTAAAATCGTTTTTGCATCAATAGTTGTCATTGCACTAATAGTTGTATTGGGGATATCCTACTTTCTGGACGAGAAGTATCCTGTGCATTCTTTGGTTGGTACAACACCCGTCCCCCCCTGAACACATGTTTGTTACTTTGGCTCCTCACAAAAGGGAGCACCGAAAGACTTACACTGATAATGTTTTTATACAAATGTTGCACCAAGCTCATGATGTGTCTAACACAACAAATTGGTGGGTCTTTGGATTGCTCCCCTCAGTTACTCACAAAAGCGATAATGTGTTGTCCATGCCTTTGTTATACCTAGGATGTTGTGAGGGCTGGTTCGAATTGCTTGTAATGGTACACCACCATTTCCATCACCACTCCTGTCAGGTTATGACCCCTGCTGATTCTAACACTGTGACTGATTATATACGTTTCCATCATGGGTTTGTTCCCATAGGTAAGGCAGGACTAAACATCTCTGGTACTTTGTCCCCAAACTCCTGTATGCACAAATATGACAAGGTGAAGAATAACACACGGCTTCAGATGGAAATGGCTGATTTTCAGAAATTCAATACATCTGAGTACTTCCGCTCCTTCCAAGACCGTAATGTGACTAGGGATAAGCCAATACCGGTGTCTGTGGTCAGCTCCACAGCTGCTTTCTGTGTTCAGGGAAGGGGGAGGTAGAAGTGGGGGACAGCAAATGTAATTTTACCTTCCAACTTAGTACGGTTAATAGTCCACCTTTGGTTTTGCCCCCTAATGTCTACTTCGTTTGTTGATCCCAGGCTTATGTCTGGCTGCTTAGGGGATGGTCAGGCAGGTGTTACGTTTAATAGTCCACTTTGGTTTTGCCCCCTAATGTCTACTTTGTTTGTGGATCCCAGGCTTATGTCTGGTTGCCTAGGGGATGCTCAGGCAGGTGTTACCTCTTTCCTTCTTCCCCCAGTGTATGTTGCTCCGCCCAATTATAATAAAGACCATCGGCTGCAGTGTCGGAGTGTACATTTGCCCCGAGTTAGAAGGGTTATTAACACAGAAGATATAGATCAGACTGATACCACTTTGCAACAGTTTGAAGATGCCATGAAGGGTATTGTACCCCATGTCTAATAGCCTCAACATTCGTCGGCTTACGAGAGTTGTAGAAGGAGTCATTAATACAACAGCAGGAATTCTGACCAATATCACTGCTGAGCTTCAGGCTACGAGACTCGTTACCTTACAAATCCAGATGGTGTTAGACGTCATCCTTGCTGATCGGGGAGGGGCCTGTCGCGTCATTGGTAGTAGCTGCTGCATATACATACCTGACCATGCCCCCAATGTATATGCTGCCATACAGAAATTACACAGACTTTCCTCTGACATTCACCAGGAAAATGGTACTTGGACCCTATCTGGGTGGTTTTGGGGTCTGTTGCTTTCCTATCTGTAGTTGCTGGTATTTTCCTCACATGCTGTATCTGTATACAATGTCTCCCAGTGTGTTGCTCTTATTGTATTACCCTTCTCACCCCAAAGCAGAAGACGCCCATCCATGATACCCATGCTGTGATTATGACTCAGAAAGAAATAGATAGTTTTATGCAGATAGACAAGAGTATATTCGAGGACTCATCTTCCCTTGATGTTGAATACATGGATTGCTCTGAATTCTGAAGATTATTGTCAAGTACCCACACACCTGAACTTTGATTTTCCACAGGAGCAGATGATTATTTCCTCAATCCCCAACTCCACTACAGCGAACTTGCAATGCTCACATGCAGCAGAGAGGGGGAAAGGGGATTGGGAAGAAAAGAGAGACTGCCACTGCTTCACTTCTTCTGGACTGGACTTGAGCTATGCTCCTTGTTGACTCCTTTAACAAAGAACACTATGTAACCACTATAACTACACACCTTGACTCTCTCTGTAAATTACTTTTCCCTTTGTTACCTGTCCTTCCACAGTGGTTTGCTGCTCTCTTGGATGACTATTTGGTCTAACAGTCTTGACCTGTCACTTCTCACTACTGATATGGTGTAATACTCTTGTAGACTCCTGCAACAGAGAACACGTGTAACTTCTATGACTATACACTTACATTGCTGCCTCCCTTATCTAAACCTCTGTTACCTGTATTTCACCTGTGTTCAGCTCACTAGAAAACTTGTTATATTATTCTTTATTATTCGCAGATGATTTTACAGTTCTTTTCCCTTTCTTCTTCTTCTTCTCTTGTCATTTAAAAGCGAACACTGCTGCAGTCGATGGTAAGTACAATTATATATATATAATTATATCTACTTGAATCTTATTCCTTATGAATGAACTGTAAATCTTGTACTGGATGTAGAATTGTTTAGGCTCTCCAGTAAAAAATACTCAATTTCAATGTCAAATGTCCAAAGTCTCTTATCTCTTAATTATCACAAGTATTGCTTCTTTCTACTCTTGTTAACACTTGTGAAAAGTCTTAAGATGCTGTAGTCCTTACTGTAATGTTCTGTAAGAAGGAATGCTAGCTTGGAAATCTCTAATTTAGCTTCCTCTCTAAGTAGCGTTGCAAGTCTACTATAGTCTCTGTTTAAATACTGAATGTAAGCAACTTACTTGCAGAATAAACTCCAAGGGGATAGAACTTCTGTTTGCCCCTGACTTGCTGTACTAGAATTTCTCTCACGACAAACTCCCACAAGAAAAGAGAATTAAATCCTCTCACCAAACTCGAGGTAAGCGCTATTCTGTGCGACTGCCTTACTCCAGGAATACTCTCTCAAAAATACGGGAAAACAGGATTTTCTGTAATCTGAGGGGAAGCGAAAACCGAATGTGCTTCCAACCCTCAGAAATCTTCAGTGAGCGAGCGCGAGCACAGCTGCGGTGGAATAACAGCCCCAACACTAGACTGGCAACCTGATCTAACATCACGGGCGGCCCTCTTGGAATACCGCAGCTGCGGGGAACATAGAAATTGGAGCCATAACGCAACAAACTTAAGAGAGTTGGCTCTGCGGAGTTTGGAGTAAGGTACCTGCGCACTTTACAGCCTGCCTTACGATCATTAAGGGATCTTGAGGATGTCACCTGGCCAATCCTGACAGTACCCCCTACCAAGGCCCCCCTCTCTCTCTCTTTGGGCTTATTAGGCTGAGTCCTATGAAACTCTCTAACCAACCTAGGTGCATGCACATTAATCATAGGTTCCCATGTTCTCTCTTCTGCGCCATAACCTTTCCAGTCCACTAAATAGTACAACTCTCCCTTCTTAAGCCTTGAATCTAAGATCCGTTTTACCTCAAACTCTTCTGCTGACTGAATTTGAACAGAAGTTGGTGGATCTTTTAATCTCAAATCAGATGGATTCTCTTTAAGCAGAGATACGTGAAAAACTGGATGTAACCTTAACCTCGGAGGGAGACGAATCTTAACACTCACTGGATTCACCATTCTCTCTACCTGAAAAGGACCAACAAATCTAGGTTGGAATTTTCGATTCCCCTTTAGGCGCATATTTCGAGTCGAAATCCACACCTTGTCACCTTGCTCATAAATTGGATTAGCACGTCTCTTCTTATCTGCCTGCTTCTTGTAAGAACTCTTAGCCTTAATTAGATTGTTTGTGGTGACCTGATAAGCCTTTTGTAGATCATGTACCACTGCCTCTACTGCCGGGACCTCACTCTCTTGCTTCCCCACAAATGTGTTAGGATGTCTTCCTGAATTTAAATAGAAAGGAGAAAACCCAGTAGAAGAATGCTCAGCATTGTTATAAGCAAATTCAGCAGCCCAAATTAAATTAGGCCATTCTCCCTCATGATCCATCAAAAAGAGACGCAAATACTGCTCAAGTTCTTGATTTACTCTTTCAGTTTGTCCATCAGTCGCCGGATGGAAACTAGTAGACAAACGAGAGTCCACATTCAATCTCTTTAAGAAAGCACTCCAAAAGTGTGAAAAGAACTGAGGACCCCGATCAGAAATAACTATCTTCGGAATTCCATGAGCCTTAACTACATGCAAGATGAAAAGAGTAGATAATTGAGAAGCATTTGGAATTGATTTCAAGGGAACAAAATGACTAATTTTAGTGAAGTGATCCACCACCACCCAAATTGTTGAAAACCCTTGACTAGAAGGAAGATCCACAATAAAATCCATGGAAATAGTATGCCACGGATAAGGAGCAGGGGGCATAGGAAGCAACAAACCTCGAGGAGCCATTCTAATAGACTTTCCTTTAATGCATTGCTCACAAGATGCCACATATTGTCTCACCTGAACCTCCATTGCCGGCCACCAAAATTCCTGTTGAATCAGCTCCAGAGTTTTCTTAACTCCCTTGTGGCCTGCCAGTAAATCGTCGTGAAAGTGTTGGATCACCAACTTACGAAGTTCATCGTTAGGAACAAAGAGATTTCCCTTGTTGTATGGTTTTCCATCTTTTACTTCTCTTTCAGGCCCTTCTTTGACCCACTCACATAGATCGTCATTGGAGAAAGAATTCATTAGCTTGTTTTCAAATTCAGAGTAGAGTGTGGCTCCAATAATTGTCCAATAGAGCAACGGCGGATCTCTCGTTCCGCACCTCACGCCAGTTCCAATCAGTAAGTTTACTGCGCAAACAACCCCTACGCCAGCCTTTGTGTGACGCTACTGTGCTCCAGATCAATAGGTTATTTTTCGTGAAATGGGGGTGCGCAGATCATAAAGTCCAATAGTCAAGTAGTGATGTGTAAAATCAATTTCTTTATTCCAATTTTGTAAAATTCAGCAAACTTGAGAAACACCAGCCAACGCGTTTCTTTCCCAAACTGGGAACTTCATCAGGGCAATAAAGGAATAGCAAGTGGAATGTACCCTCTCACAACAACCAGTGTGGGCGTTCCGTAATATCTGGAAGTGCGTAATCTCCCACAGTTAATAAGCGTCCATTTAAAATCCTTGTAGACCGTAGGTCTCTTGCAATGTATTCTATTAGGGGCGGTCCCGTGTAATGCACTAGAGCCAATCGAACAAGCGACGGGTATGATAAATCCTGCCAAACCGGGATCTGGACACCATATGCGTGGTTCTCCTTCCCTGCGCACCCCCATATGGCTCCAATAATCTTTTCCTTGGGAATAATCAGACCCTTCTCAATTTTCCTTTCATCTTCTCCAGTGTCAAGACGAGACAGGGCGTCAGCCTTACCATTGGCAGAACCAGGCTTGTAAGTCAGAACAAAATTATAGTCTGCAAAGAACAGGGACCATCTCAACTGCCTGGGGGTTAGTGTTCGAGCAGATTTTAAGAATTGAAGATTCCGGTGATCAGTAAAAACTGTTACTTCATGTTTCGCACCCAACAAATAGTGTCTCCACTCTTGGAAGGCATCCTTTACTGCCAATAACTCCTTATCAGCAATTGAATAATTAATCTTGGCTGCAGTCAATTTTTGAGATCTGTATGCCACTGGATGAAGCTGACCCGTACTTCTGTGTCTTTGCGACAGAATTCCACCAATTGCCAAATTTGAAGCGTCGGCTTCAACATAAAAGGGTTCTTCTGGATTTGGATGTAGAAGCACTGGGGCAGTGATAAAGATTTTCTTGAGATCATTAAAGGCTTCCTCTGTCTCTGCATTCCACTCAAATCTGGCCTTTTTCTTCAATAAACGAGTGAGTGGACACACCTTTTCGGAGAAATTAAGAATGAAGTGCCTGTAAAAATTGGCAAAGCCAATGAAACTTTGTACTTCTTTAACATTTCGAGGGGAAGGCCAGTCTTTAATTGCCTTCACCTTGGCATCATCCATAGAAACACCTTCAGATGACAACACGAAGCCTAAAAACTCCACTTGACTAGAATGAAAAACACATTTCTCCAACTTGACAAAGTTGATTTTCTAACAACTTTCTTAGAATTGCTCGTACATGCTGGATATGTTCCTTCAGGTTTGCCGAGAAGATGAGAATGTCGTCGATGTACACTACTGCAAAGCGATCCAAAAACTCTCTTAAAACATCGTTGACGAAGTGCTGGAAAGCCGCTGGAGCATTACACAGGCCAAATGGCATGACCTGATACTCGAACAGACCCAGTCGAGTCCGGAACGCAGTCTTCCACTGGTCGCCTTCTGCCATGCGCACTAAGTGGTAGGCTCCTCTTAAATCCAATTTCGTATACACCTTAGCTTCCTTTACTTGAGCCAAAAGTTCAGAAATTAAAGGCAACGGGTATCTGTTCTTCTTAGTGACTAGATTGAGAGCTCGATAATCAATACACGTTCTAAGTTTGCCATCTTTCTTGGGGATAAAAAATAGCGGAGAGGAGACAGGTGACTGGGACGGGCGTATAAACCCATTGGCTAGATATTGATCCAACTACTCCTTAAGATGTCGATTTTCCGCTTCCGAAAGTGCATAGATTCTACTACTAGGCAACGAAGCTCCAGGCTCCAATTCGATTTTACAATCGTACTCCCTATGCGGAGGTAACTTTTGAGCTTCTTGTTCATCGAAGACTGAGGACAAATCCAGGTATTCTTGTGGAATTTCTTGAACTTCCACAGCACAAATTGATCTGGTCTGACTGGCCAAAAGCATAGGCGGTGATGTAGGATGAACATCCAAACTCCGACCATGGCAGTGTTCTTTACAATAATCAGAATCCATCTCTATGGATCTCTTAGCCCAATCAATCTTTGGATTATGTTCTGTGAGCCAGGGTAATCCTTAATGAGCTGGAACTGAGGAGCATCAATTAGACTGAACTTCAATATACTTAAATGATGACCAGGCCCCTTCAATTAAATTTCCTCTGTGTCATGAATAATGGGACCCGAAGAAAGATTGGTACCATCAACCACACGAACAGAGTCGGGCCTTTCCTTCTTGAGAAATTAGATTCCTAAGGATTTGGCAAATCTAATATCACAGAAATTACCAGTCGCTCCTGAATCGATTATAACTGAAATCTTATCCACTTCTGATACTCCAAATTTAATCAGACCAGAAATAATCAGATGAGGAGCGGAAGATTGCAAAGTATTGGCGATGAATTGGGAATCTGGAGTTGACTTGTCATTCGCTTCCACCAGAGCAACTCCTCTTACTGGTGGAGCCTGTCTTTTACCCAAGTATTATTCTTGGGCTTCTTAGGACATGCCTTGACAAAGTGTCCTGAGTTACAGCAATACATGCAAAGTTTGCCAACCTGTCTCTTCTCTCTTTCTTCCTTGGACAATGGTCCACGAACTGAGCTAATTTGCATGGGCTCTTCTTCAGATAAGGCCTCCTTAATTTTTCGTACTGTCAGACTTGATTCTGTCAAATCGAGGGGGAAAATATCTCACATCTTTTCGTCGTTCACTTCTTCTTTCGCATTGACGTTGGTCTATTTGCAAGACTAGGTCAATTAACTCAGAGACATCAGTGGGTCGCTTGGGAATTTGAGCCAAACCATCCTTTAACTCCTCTTTAAGTCCTCTGTAGAAGATGGCGGCCCTCTTGGCTTCCGGCCAATTGGTCTCAACAATTAATTTATTAAATTGGGCCAAATAAGCAACCAAATCACGATTACCTTGCTTAAGGTCTAAAAGCTCGTTATCGGTAGTTTGTGAGATAGATCGTCTGTCAAAAATGCGCAAAAATTCTCTCTTGAATTCGTCAAATTCATATAAAATGTGATCATTGTTGTTAACTAAAGGCATAGACCAGGCTGCAGCATCTCCGCTCAGGTAGGACAATATGAAGGCCACCTTGGATTGATCTTCCTTAAAAATAATGGGTCTACACAGAAAGTGTAAAGAGCATTGGGTGAGGAATATCTGAGCCTTATGGGGATCCCCACTAAATCTTTCTGGAGCTGCTAACGGAATAGTTGGAGAGAATGCGTGAATAACCTGAGTCGTCAACTCAGCCGCAGAGGGGGCCGGAGTAAATGACTCCGACTTATTTTCCTTAGACACTGGGTTCGAGCCAGCTGATAATTCTTCAAATCTTTGACGCAAATAGAGGGCTTCTTGACTAGACTTTCTAACCTCTTCCCTAAGGGACTTATTCTCTGTCATGGTATCACTCAATTGCTTTTGAATCCCATCTAATACCGACGCCAAAGTCTTAACATCTATGCCCTCTGCCATTCTGCTCGGGTGGAAGTTTGGGTAACTGGCACTTCAATCTGTCAAGTACCACACACCTGAACTTTGATTTTCCACAGGAGCAGATGATTATTTCCTCAATCCCCAACTCCACTACAGCGAACTTGCAATGCTCACATGCAGCAGAGAGGGGGAAATGGGATTGGGAAGAAAAGAGAGACTGCCACTGCTTCACTTCTTCTGGACTGGACTCGAGCTATGCTCCTTGTTGACTCCTGTAACAAAGAACACTATGTAACCACTATAAATACACACCTTAACTCTCTCTGTAAATTACTTTTCCCTTTGTTACCTGTCCTTCCACAGTGGTTTGCTGCTCTCTTGGAGGACTATTTGGTCTAACAGTCTTGACCTGTCACTTCTCATTACTGATATGGTGTAATACTCTTGTAGACTCCTGCAACAGAGAACACATGTAACTTCTATGACTATACACTTACATTGCTGCCTCCCTTATCTAAACCTCTGTTACCTGTATTTCACCTGTGTTCAGCTCACTAGAAAACTTATGTTATATTATTCTTTATTATTCGCAGATGATTTTACAGTTCTTTTCCCTTTATTCTTCTTCTCTTGTCTTTCAGAAGCGAACACTGCTGCAGTCGATGGTAAATACAATTATATATATATAATTATATCTACTTGATTCTTATTCCTTATGAATGAACTGTAATTCTTGTACTGGATGTAGAATTGTTTAGGCTCTCCAGTAAAAAATACTCAATTTCAATGTCAAATGTCCAAAGTCTCTTATCTCTTAATGATCACAAGTATTGCTTCTTTCTACTCTTGTTAACACTTGTGAAAAGTCTTAAGATGCTGTAGTCCTTACTGTAATGTTCTGTAAGAAGGAATGCTAGCATGGAAATCTCTAATTTAGCTTCCTCTCTAAGTAGCGTTGCAAGTCTACTATAGTCTCTGTGTAAATACTGAATGTAAGCAACTTACTTGCAGAATAAACTCCAAGGGGATAGAACTTCTGTTTGCCCCTGACTTGCTGTACTAGAACTGGTACTAGAATTTCTCTCACGACAAACTCCCACAAGAAAAGAGAATTAAATCCTCTCACCAAACTCGAGGTAAGCGCTATTCTGTGCGACTGGCTTACTCCAGGAATACCCTCTCAAAAATACGGGAAAACGGGATTTTCTGTAAACTGAGGGGAAGCGAAAACCGAATGCACTTCTAAACCTCAGAAATCTTCAGTTGAAGTGCGCAGCGCTCGATGTGAGCGAGCGCGAGCACAGCTGCGATGGAATAACAGCCCCAACACTGGACCGGCAACCTGATCTAACCATCTTGGAATACCGCAACTGAGGGGAACATAGAAATCGGAGCAATAACGCAACAAACTTAAGAGAGATGGCTCTGCGGAGTTTGGAGTAAGGGTACCTGCGCACTTTACAGCCTGCCTGACGATCATTAAGGGATCTTGATGATGTCACCTGGCCAATCCTGACAATTATTTGTTATATAAATGCCATGCTACACTCCATATTCTCTCAACTTCAAATGGTTTGCTTCTGCTAAAAGGAGGGTCTGTTTAAATGTAAATGTTATGCACTCGTTTTGCTTGCATATTGCTCTATGTAAAGTTAGCATTCGCTGCACCATTTTAAGTTAAGCCGCCATTTTGAACTGTGATTGCAATTAACTCTAGTTTGCTAAGAAATGTCTCCATTCATTTTTTTTTCCTCTTTTTCTTCAAGATTTAATGCTATCTCACTGAGTACATTGTCTTCGTTAGCACATACCTTTCCCACTAGATAGAGGCCTTCTCCCACCAGCCCAGCTGCGGGCACGGGCAGGATGACCTTCATTTATAGATAGCGTGTACCCAGCGTTGGAGTTAAACCTTATCCTACTGTACCTCTTTGTTTTAGCTGTGTGAGCCTGGAATTTTCCATCTTGGGCTTGCTTTCATTGGTTTGAGATGTACTTAATGTAACTCCATGTTGGCTGAAGTCAGTCCCTCTGCAGCAATCTAAGGAGGCTGGTCAGACCGGACTCCACTCGAGTGTACTTCTAATAAATACCTTTGGTTTGTATTCTCTACTGTCTGTCCGACTCTTCATTTGTGAGGAAGGCTGAGAGGTGGTCGCGAGTGACCCTAATCGGGTCACTTCCTTCAGGGGCATACTTTACCAATTCCTTTGCCTCCCATTCGGGCTGTCCTCTGCCCTGTGGTGCTTTACGAAAGTACTTTCACTCACCTCAGAGAGAAAGGAGTGAGATTAATCATTTACCTAGACGACATACTCATTATGTCACAGGACAGAATAGAGGTACAAAATCATTTACTTATGACTACGAATCTTCTTGAGAGCCTGGGCTTCATTATGAATACGGAGAAGTCGGTTCTGAATCCCACTCAAAAGGTAGACTTCCTAGGCTTTCAAGTAGATTCAGTCGTATCCCACCTGATTTTCCCACACAAGAAAGTGGTAAAGATAAAGAAAGACATGAGGTCAGTCTTATCCAAGGACACGATACTGCTCAGAGACCTTGCGAGGGTTTTTGGACTCCTATCATCCTCCATCCAGGCCATATCTGCCGGCCCTTTGTACTACAGGGGTTTACAGAGACTAAAGACCTTGGGTCTAAGGAAAGGGCTATGGTACGAAGATTTGATTCCCCTTTCACCAGATGCACAAGAGGATTTAACTTGGTGGCTAAACAACCTCAGTGCATGGAACAGCAGGGCCATTTTCGGGAATGTACCGGACCTTGTAATAGAATCCGATGCAAGCAACACAGGATGGGGAGCCCGTTTAGGAAAAATAGAGACAGGGGGAAGATGGTCCCTAGAGGAACAATCTCTTCATATAAATTGTTTAGAAATGTTGGTGGCCCTGAACTCTGTTATGAGCTTCAAGGACCTTCTAAAGAACTCAAACACTCTAATCCACTTGGACAATTTCACAGCAGTATCCTATATAAACAGACTAGGAGGTGCGAGATCCAAGGTGCTCTCAGACTTAGCACGACAAATATGGTATTTTTGTTGGGAACACAAGATTATCCTAAGAGCGGAATTTATTCCAGGAATTCAAAATGTAAGGGCAGACTGGAACTCGAGATTCCTGAGGGATTCCAGCGACTGGAAGTTACATCCAGAAGTCTTCGCTCTGATTTAGGACCTTTGGGGCCCAATCCAGATAGATCTCTTTGCGAGCATATTAAACTTTCAGGGTCCAACCTACTTCAGCTGGAAACCAGACCCATGGGCTGCAGCAATAGACGCTTTTCTTCAACCTTGGGGCAAGAACATAGCCTATGCATTCCCCCCTTTCTTGTTAATCCAGAGAGTCCTGTGGAAAGTGAGAGTAGAGTCCAGCAGTATCATTCTTGTGACTCCCTTCTGGAAATCCCAGGTGTGGTTCCCGGGAGTGATGGAACTGGCTATAGATATTCCTCATCTAATTCCAGAATCCCCGGGCCTGCTTCAGGACCCAGAGAGAGAGGAACACCCTTTGGTTTTAGAGGGGAAAATTAACCTTCTTGTTTGGAGGATTTAAGGGGACTCAATAGATATTCAGACCTTTCATCAGAAGCTAAGAACTTATTGGATAAATCCTGGGCCCCAGAAACCAGGAAAAGATGTAAGGGTGTGTGGAAAAAATGGTGCAGTTGGTGTCTGGAGAGGAGTTTGGATCCCGTGGAGGTCCCTGTTCAACAGATAGCAAACTCTTTAGCAACCCTTTTTAACTCTGGTCTCTCTTATAGGACCATCAACTGTTACAGATCCGCAATTTCATCTGGGCATGCTTTAGTAAATAATCTAGCAATAGGTAGCAACTCTCTTATCAAACGAGTAATGAAGGGGGTTAGACTTTAAAAAAAAAACAAAGCATGTTATGATTCCTTGTGGGATATTAGTCTAATTTTCAAAGTTTTTGTATCTTGGCAAGATAATACCTTCTTATCTCATGAAAATTTGTTTAAGAGATAAGAAGGTATTATAAGAAGGAAGAACAGAGAACACTGTAGACAAAGATCTGCCCAACAGTCTTAAGCTCCTTGTTACACCAGAGCTTCGCCACCGAATTGTGAACTATAGCCGTAAGATTTGGAGTCTCCCACAGAGGTGTATATATATATATATATATATATATGTATATATCAAAACACAAAGGTTGCCCTTGAGGAAACGCCAACACAGTAGGTAAATACCTCCATAGTTTATTACAGGCAGCAGGCACAGCGTACTATCTCCCCCACAAAATAAACAACGCCAAATGCATTTCGGGCTCCATGCCCTTGTTCACTGGCTATTCACAAAATTATCGGCAGCTGTGTGGACTATATACCATTCTGACCCACCCCAGTGGGACTTCGTGCCTCAATGCTTGCTGGGTATGGTAGTCCATAACAAATCCATAGTGGGTGCTGTCTGATATTCGTGAATGTTCAAATAGCCAGTGAACAAGGGCATGGAGCCCGAAATGCATTTGGCATTGTTTATTTTGTGGGGGAGATAGTACGCTGTGCCTGCTGCCTGAAATAAACTATGGAGGTATTTACCTACTGTGTTGGTGTTTCCTCAAGGGCAACCTTTGTGTTTTGGAATTTAAATTGCGGCGCGCCTTGTCGCGGAAATGCCCCGCCGCCCCAATAGCGGACCAACAGCACTTGGAGTTCCGGGTGCCATGAGGAGTTGGCAAATCCAGTATTTTGGGAATGAACATTAGCAGGTACTGTGGTGCGTCTCCCCCATAGAACCCACTTGGGGAATGCAGTTTGAATATTCACGAATATCAGACAGCACCCACTATGGATTTGTTATGGACTACCATACCCAGCAAGCATTGAGGCACGAAGTCCCACTGGGGCGGGTCAGAATGGTATATAGTCCACACAGATGTCGAGAATTTTGTGAATAGCCAGTGAACAAGGGCATGGAGCCCGTAATGCATTTGGCGTTGTTTATTTTGTGGGGGAGATAGTACGCTGTGCCTGCTGCCTGAAATAAACTATGGAGGTATTTACCTACTGTGTTGGCGTTTCCTCAAGGGCAACCTTTGTGTTTTGGAATTTAAATTGCAGCGCGCCTCGTCGCGGAAATGCCCCGCCACCCCAATAGCGGACCAACAGCACTTGGAGTTCCGGGTGCCATGAGGAGTTGGTAAATTCAGTATTTTGGGAATTAACATTAGCAGGTACTGTGGTGCGTCTCCCCCATAGAACTCACTTGGGGAATGCAGTTTGAATATTCACGAATATCAGACAGCACCCACTATGGATTTGTTATGGACTACCATACCCAGCAAGCATTGAGGCACGAAGTCCCACTGGGACGGTTCAGAATGGTATATAGTCCACACAGCTGCCGATAATTTTGTGAATAGCCCGTGAACAAGGGCATGGAGCCCGAAATGCATTTGGCATTGTTTATTTTGTGGTGGAGATAGTACGCTGTGCCTGCTGCCTGAAATAAACTATGGAGGTATTTACCTACTGTGTTGGCGTTTCCTCAAGGGCAACCTTTGTGTTTTGGAATATATATATATATATATGAATGGCAGAAAGGGAATATCTAGAATATATCTCTCCGCTGATTCAGACAATATCCTTAATGATCTTGAACTAACCTGCTTAAAGTAGTTGGGATCCGAGTGCCTATGTAAAAAAAAAATTAATATCAGGGGCCAGTGCCATTTGATATCCTAATGGGGATAGAAAAGGACTTGATCGATCAGTAGATTCTTTATACAGGCTCCGAAAGATGTCCAAAAAAGAGCTTTAAATCAGGAAACTGGAGACCCTACCCCCTCCTGCAAGAGTTGTAAAAAGAGAATAACCTGCCTGGCTCACTTATAACCCCAGATAAAGCTGCTAATAGCACCCTCAAGACATTTCAAAGATGAATCTGGAATCCGAAGAGGTATTGAGAGAAAGAGATCAAAAACATTCTGAAGAATATTCATCTTGATAATGTTGCATCGGCCAATAATACTTATCAGGAGATGGTTCAAAAACCACATCTTGGCTATAACTGACTGCAGCAATGGCTCATAGTTAAGTTGAACAATGTGCTGGACATTAGTAGACGCCCTGATACCAAGATAGGTGGCCACCGGAACAGTCGCTGGAATTGGGCTATCTGCTTGAAAATTTAGCAAAGCATGAGTTTTGGTGAGATTGAGCTTATAGCCAGAGACAGCCCCAAACTTCATGGCCTCCTTTGACACTTGTTCGATGTCTGGCATGGGGTTGGAGGTATAAATAACGACATCGTTAGCATAGGCACTTACTTTCAGCTCTGTCCCACTGAAAATGACCGGGCTGATCTGTGCATTGTAAAGAAGAGACCTAAGGTAAGGCTAAATATACAACAATGGGGACAGTGGACAACCCTGAAGGGTACCCCTGCAGATATTAAAAAATGAAGTGCAATGCCCATCCAAAACCACCCTAGCCATAAGATTTCTATAAGGGCTCTGAGCATGGAGGATGAATCTACAGCCACCACCAAGGGCGACCATTGTTCCCCAAAGAAAATCCCACACAACCTGGTCGAAAGCCTTCTCTGCATCTAGTAGTACCATACCGACCTTTGCTTCTATAGATGCTGCAACATCAAAAACAGCAACTGCTGTATTAGTATGGCTGGTATTATCCCAGTCAGGTACAAAGCCATGTTGATGAGGTGAGACTACATGTTGAGAAAGAGGGGCAAGCCGTGAGGCTAGTGTTTTTGCATATATTTTGGCATCTGCATTAATCAAAGAGGTAGGGCAATATGACCCTCTCTTCTCTGGATGTTTCTCTTTCTTGAAAACGATCGCTATACAGTGCGTGCATCTTGCTAGCGAGACACTATTGTTTACAAAAAGGGCTTGGAGCCCCCCCCCATTCCGTGCCAATTGTTGGCTCCAGTGTCCCTCTTGTTTGCAGCCTCCTTAATTGGCCAGTGCTGGCCAAGCGTCACTTACGATCCTTTCTATTGAGAACTGGCCAAGAACAGATTGATTCAAGTTAATCAGTGGCCGTCCTCTGCTCCCGACGTGATTGAGGTAGTATTTCTTCACCCCTCCCACTCTAAAACCCCAAAAGGTGAAGACCGATGGCACCGGTTGTGACTGTTGTACAAACATAACTTTTTATTGCTGTTGTGCTTGGTACAAAAATATGTTTGTATCAATTTTTGTTGGTGTACATTTTTTGTATGTCACTGTAAGCAACCTTACTGTGAGCAGTAATACCAAATATAGCCACAGGATGGCAGCCATTTCAAGCTCTGCATTCTCGTAGCATTTCACTGTAATGAATCATTTGCTTCCCTTTCAATCGAAGTTATCCGTGTTGTACTTTTATATGTTTTAATTTGGGGTCCTCTGGTCGGCAACCTTTTACTTCTGTTTCACAAGTTTTCATATGAAAATGCTCCTTGTTTTATTGTGCTTCTTCATGCTGCTTCGATCCCACGGGGACATACTGTGTGACAGGCTGAGCGGTGGCCTAAAACGGGCAGTTTTCAATAAAACATTCATTTGTATTCCAAAACCCCTGGATTCTCGATGGCCCTTGCAACAGATGACAGATGGAGATACTTCAATGCAATGACCTTTCTGGGATATGTGACATCAGCATATCTTGCATTGTAAAATGAACACACAGGAAATGCTAGCTATTGATGAAGATACCATTATACCATCGGGGCTCGAGACTCGACGGAAAGCAGAGGAGTCAGAACTATCACTGCCTTCATATCAGTATTTTAATATACAACTCTCTGTGCAATGGAAGCTTTTGTTTGTTCGTGTCCATTGAGTTCCCTTGCCCGCCCGCTACACTTCCAGCGTTGTATTTATTACCTTGCAAAGTTCTCCGAAAGAACATCTTTGTGCTGGGCAGGGCTTTAAGTGGGATGAAAAAAACTGGGGGGTCTCTCAAAGGGGCGTGGCTGATGTGATTTAGGGCATGGCTTAAAAAACCTAAGCTAAGAATCTGTGCTTAGCAAAGTGTGCTGCCCGACTAGTATTTTGCTGCTTCTGTCATTGCATCCAGATATATAATACAACAAGGAACATTACACCTACAGCAAATCAGGACTGTTGGCTTTGTCAATGGTTGTTAATTGCATATGATAAATAAGCACCAACTACGGCTTTGTTGTAGGATTTGGAGACAAAACCCCTCAACTTAACACCTAGCACTACTTAGAACAACTAGGCTGTCATACAAAAAAGACATCTTTAGAGAAAAAGCCTCCTTCTTCTGCAACCAACTGAATCGTGCAAAAAACAGACCTAGGGAGCTCTTTAACATTGTTAAACAACAAACTACATCAGCACCCCCTCTTGCTATAATCGCCACAAACGAACGATGTGAAGAAATCGCTAGCTTTTTTGCTGACAAAGTCGCATAAATTGAGCAAACCTTCTTGCAAGTCTCCTCTCCTCCCTCCGTCCTTTCCACCTTCACCATCCCACCTCCCCTCACAGCTGATCCACCTCCAGATCCTGTTGAGGACCAAACGACCATGGAAAGAACCAACGACTTCCTGAATCGCGCCAAACTGAAAAACAACGCCAACTGGTCGGACTTCAAACCCTGGGCTGAAAAGGAAGTCTTCAATATCATCATGAATCTAAAGCCAACGACCCACACCAAGGATCCCCTCCCATCCACGATGGTGAAAAATCTCAACCACATCATCGCCCCGTTCTGGACTCCATCATCAACACATGTCTCACCTTGGGTTGTGTGCCGATCTCTCTCAAACTAGGACAAATCACACCCATTCCCAAAAATACCAGGGCTGACCCCAACGATCTCAACAACCTCAGACCTATCTCCAATCTCCCGTTCCTTGCCAAGACTTTGGAAAAATGTGTCTTACAGCAACTTAATCATCATATAGGAACATTCTCCCTCCTTGACACTTTCCAATCTGGGTTTAGGAAAGGCTGTAGTACTGAAACGGCCATGCTGAACATATCTGATGACATCCACAGAGCCTTAGATGAGGGTGACGCCTGCCATCTTATCCTACTTGACCTATCGGCGGCGTTCGATACGGTTAATCTCCCAGCCCTACTTGAATCTTTGAGGTTGCGTTTCAGTTTGAATGGCACTGTACTAAAATGGTTCTCTTCCTACCTTCAACACCGCTTGCAACAAATCAAAATCAACTCTTGCCTGTCTAAACCCACTCGGATCAATCTTGGCATGCCTCATGGCTCAATTCTATCCCCCTCCCTTTTCAGTCTCTTTATGGAACCCTTAATGGTCATCTTGAAACAGGCAGAGATCAAATACGACCTATATGCTGATGACACCCAACTTTACTACAAAATCAAATCACCCAGTGACATTGGACATCTCAACGACACACTGAACAAGTTACAATCCTGGTTTTACTCAAATCACTTAAAGCTGAACCCCATCAAGACAGAAGTTATTCTTTTCTCCCCCAAAAGTAACCACCTTCCAATACACGAATGGCTCATCGACCTAAATGCTTTAAAGTGCTCTCTTACTTTATCCAACTCCGCAAAATCCCTTGGCTTTGTCCTGGATAACAACATGTCAATGAAAGATCACATCAAGAATACAGCAAAAGGAGCACTGTACACACTCAAAAACCTCAAGAAACTTAAACCATTTATTCCTGCCGATGATTTCAAGAATGTGGTGCAATCTTTGGTCCTCTCTAAACTAGACTATGGTAATGCCACTCTCACTGGGATGCCTAAAACTCACCTCGCCCCCCTGAGATCAGTTCTTAACATGGCAGCCCGGCTCATCTCAGACGTTAAACGGTTTGAGCACATCACTCCTGCACTCAAGAGCCCCAACTGGCTTCTTATTGAAGGAAGATGTAACTACAAGACTGCATGTATCATCCACAAAGCCCTTCACTCTCTCATACACCCAACTACTTAGAAAACAATCTGACGAAAGCAGGAACCACTAGATCATTGAGAAGCTCCAATGCTCTTCTGCTCCTACCTCCCATTCTAAAAAAGACAGCAACCAAGTTGCGCTGTTTGCCTGGAAATGCTCCAAGCATATGGAACTCCCTACCGGGTGATCTTCGATGCAACCCTTCCTTCCCTTGCTTCAAGAGAAACCTGAAACTCCTCCTCCTCAACAAATACTTTAACTCCTAGTTTACGGATCTTAGTAAAGTATCACTTGATCAGACCTAGACCCTCTGTCTGAAGCGGCGGTTCTCCTTTTTTGCTTCTCTGACTTTTAGATCCTCTCGAATTGTCTCTCTAGTGTTGGTCACTCTACTAGCACCTTTGATGGGTACCATTTGTCTATTGAACTCTCGCCTCATATGTTCATTGCATGACTGCGTTACTGTATTCTATCATGATCATGTAGAGTGCTCCGACACCTACGGGTCTAGCCAGCGCTATATAAAACTTATATAAAATAAAAAAACATTTGAAATGCTTCAGTTCTGACATGATGAGACTATGAAAGAATTATAACGAGTCTCTTTGAAGTTTACATCAAAGGCAGTGCATTGAAGGGTGGTACTGCTGCAGAGTTAAGATTTTTTTTTTCCCCCTGAGGCTGGAGGCAAAAATGTAGAGCCCGATAGGGACCCGTCTCTGCACCTGCTTTTTAGAATTACCGGTGCTGAGCACCGGCAGGACCCGGCCCCCTTAAACCCCTGGTGCTGGGGTCAGTGAAGTCGGATGCACTGAAAGAAGGCACTTACTGAGGGTACATGCACTTAATTATTAATTTGACCGAAAAGGAGCGAGGTAGTCCCAAGTTAGGCTGCAGACACCCTACATACTTCATTGAATCAACCCGACTGGTCAGAGGGGACCAATGTGAGCCGCAGGGCGGTGTGATTTGGTCTGTGTGATTGAAACACATATCGAGCCCTGGCAGCAGCAGGTTGGACCTTTTGTTGTGTAGCCATCTTACATTTCTGAAAGGCCAGGGGGGACACTGTTGCAGTCACGCTTGCCGACAGCGCATGTGCTGTCGCTGTGAGGGGTATTGTGTTCTACAAGGGGCTTGGAGCCCGCCCATTGCTTGCGGTTCGTTGCCTTCATTGACCCTCTTCTTTGCTGCCTCCTTCTTGCCCCTGACTGGAAGTTGTGATACTTGCTGGCTCTGCCTCAACCCAACCTCCCTCTGACAGGCCCTGTCCAGTCATAACAGTCAGAACGAATATCCCTGCAAGTCACGATCCTGTAACTATCTGTTAATTAATCCTACGCTTTAGAAATACCAGTAGAAACAATTGGTTTTTGGTCAGTTTGTTAAAGATATTGTGCTGTAAATGCACTTTTTTTTAATCACATTATCTGATAGATGTTGTGGGGGGGGCTTGTGGGGGGGGGCAGGAGAGCCTCCTTCTCTCTCTGAACGCTCTTTGGAATAGTCCTGCTTGCTCATGGAGGTAAATTCATCTTTTGGTCATAGGACACACTGCTTTTAAACTTCACGAGCTGTCCCTGCTGATATTTTTTCTTCTTAAAAGTTTCTAGTACTGAAGGTAAGATTCATCTGCGTGGCCTAAAAACAACCGGCCTGTGAGCATATTCACTCGTGGTCCGCCACCGAGATGCCTAGCTCCTGGTCAACTACTTGGAATTTCCTTTTCCTGCAGGATAACTTTGAACTACTCTTTAAGTTTCTTTGTAATTTTTGACCCCTACATCTGTGTCTTTTATGTTTTTTAAGACATTCATCTTATTACCCATGTTCTTTTTTAGTAACTGGATTGTTCTTTGGCTGTGGCTAATTGTTGAGCATTTGCATTTTCTCTATAGAGCACCTTTCTATTTGGAAAAGTTGCCAAGTAAGAGCCAGGAATTTCTCATAGGGACATGCTTACCGATGTGGGCCAGATTGATTAGGCCTTGTGGCAGCTCGCACACAGCTGGCATCAAGACTGGTGCCTCTCTCCCCCATAACTGAGCACTTTGATTCCCTACAGTCCTTTTGAACATGCTGCCTGGTCTTATTTCCATCACTATCACTTTCAAATCTCTCTTAACCTTTTCACTCTCTTCCTCCAGGGTCTCCTCCCCAATTAGAGCATCTAGAGATTATTGTTTTTTAGGGTGTGCAGAATATAAAGTAACCTTTGTCGCGGCCACTTGGCGCCTCGTCCTGTTGTGAGCCACTTCTCCTTGAACTTAACATAGTGGCATGAGTTGTGCAAATTTGTGAGCACACAGGCAGCTTCTCTCATTGCTCCGATGGAACTGAGGCCTTTCTCATGTGCATCTTTTGAAGGGAAGTGAATGTATTCGGACCATTGCAGCAAGTCTTAAACAAAATGTATGGCTGGCAGTGCTAGGGTGGGCCGCCATCATCACACAATGCTTTACCACTCAAAGGACCTCATGTACAAAGCAATTTTGCAGTAAAATCGGAGCCTTTGTGATCCCAAACTGGCATTTGTAAATGTAGAAAACCCAAATTGCGATTTGCTAACACATTACCGGGTTTGGGAATAAATACAGAATCAATATTTGGTAGAGGTGTGCAATGGGTGTCCCTTCCAAATACTGATTCCTCAAGGTATGTATTATTGTTTCGCGACCGAAATCCAGTTGCAAGATAGTTATACTTTACCAAGTCAAAGGAGGTGGTAATCATTTGCAAACTTGACGGGGCTATGGGGCCCCTTCCCCTTTGTGAATATGGACTAAAACATTTTTTAGGCGCAGTCTAGAAAGAGGAAGAGTGGTGTTTGACTGGCCACTTTCCTTGACTCGCAAGGCTTCACAATGCTTGCATAGCTATCCTTAATGGCCATAGTGTATCCCAGTACTCTGTTGTGCTTTGTGCATATGGATGTGGCCTTTGCAGTCACCTCTGTTACCTTTGGAAATGCAGGGGCATATGTACAAGAATTGGCGATAACTATCGCTAACGCTAGTTAGCGACAGTGTTTCTATCGCCGTGTACTGTGGAAAACTATCGCCTTGTTAGCGACGTATGTACAAGACGTCGCTACATGGCGATAGCTTCAGGGATCAGCTGTGAAAACTGCCGCTAACATTAGTGTGATGGCGATAGGAATTCCGGTGTTAGCGGACGAAAACCAACGAAAGGCCCATTAGCGGCAAAAAAACGCACGTTAGTCAGCCCAACGTGAGTTTGTTTTGCCTCTAATGGAAAAAATAGCCTATCAGTCGACCTCCAATAGAAAATAGGCAAAAAAAACAATGAAATGCAGAATGGAGCAGCCAGGGCCAAGTGCAGCACACATCAACAACCCCCTCAAGCCACCCAACATCCAGGATGAGAGCCTTGATGACTCGCTGGACCTGCGTCTGGAGCCTGGATGCCTCGCTGGACCTGCGCCTGGAGCCTGGATGCGTCGCTGGACCTGCGTCCGGAGCCTGGATGCCTCGCTGGACCTGCACCTGGAGGCTGGAGTGGGATGCGGAGGAGCTGTGGAATCGATGAGCCGTGGCAGACATTGAGGCGCGGCGATCGCACGTACCTGGTGGTGAAGTCTGGTCGGTCGCATGGAGACACGTTGCTGACCTGTATGAGAAGACCGCCTTGCGCCCCTTGGAGCTCCTGCGCACCAACGTAGGGAGGTCTGCATCGCATACTACGATCCACCACTACACCGGGGTGCACAGAGAGGATTACCAATGGTGGGCGGCACCTCTCTGCATCACAGGCCGGATGAGGTTGCGCTGGCCGGACGCTGTGGAGGGTGAGGCCCCTGAGCTGCGCCAAACTTGTGTTGCGGGAGCGCTGCAAGTTCACGCCTAAGGGGGCCCTGCTGCATTAACTGCATCGAGAGGTTCACCAGCGGACTTGGCGGCGACTGCTGTACCCACGCTTGTGAAATCCCACCTGGCTGAGGCTCCTGCTGGGTGAGTCACAGATTTGGAGAGAGTTTAGCGGATTGCGCCACGGTGTCAATGTCCAGGTAAGGAGAAGGTGGGACATGTAGTGGAGGAGGCCCGGGGGTCGAGTCGCCCAGGCCTAGCACCAGTAGATGACGCACCCCCAGTGTCGGCTCATCCGCTATGGCGGAAGAGTGTCGCCCCACTGCTTCCAAGCAGTGCAAGAAGAGGAACAATCATCACATGATAACTTCCTGATGTTATGGTGCCATGTTTCCGTTGCGGGCTGGAGGGTGGGTAGGACTGCTCCACTCACGGAGCAGGTAAGGGGCGGAGTCGCATGCCCACTCAAGTGCGCAGTGACTGTTTGGTCGGCCCGCTCAGGCCGCACAAAGCAGTCATGCACACTGTCCTGTTCGCAATGCAGGCTGCATTACAGCCTGCATGGAGAACATGCCCACACCTCCCGCGCCTGGCTGAACGCCTCGTCCCGGCACCAATGACCAATCCCAACGCCGCATTGCAGCGTTGTGATTGGCTTAGGGGAGGGAGCCTGGCTGCCTACTTCCTGTTCCTGGAAGCAGACTCAGGAGAGCAGGAGCAACGACCTACATGGGAGGAGCCAGCCCATCATGGCCGCTCTGAGCTGATGCTCCGTGCTGAATCCCCTTTCCAGCTTCCCGAGCAGCATCCCGCCGAACTGTTTTCACATCCAGGAAAACGATTCTGCAGCCGGAATGCTGGCAGATCACCGGAAGATCTATATCGCCCGTCTCCGATCTAGCATTGCGGAGAAATGAGCCGTGATGTCCCTGCATATGAAGACGCTAAGATGGCGCCTGGAGAGCTGAGAGGTCGCGTCTGGTGCCGAAGGAACTGCACCATGAGTCCGCTGACCTCCGTCTTACCCCGCAAACAATGCCCCCAACCCTCGGCCCGCATCTTGATCTGAGGGCCACTCATCGCAGTGACTAACAGCAACACGGACGGGACGCTGAAAGTGAACGGCCGCCGGTGAGCAATAGGTGAGAGCTCCGCCCACGCCGGTGAGATGTGGCGCGCTTCCACTTCACTCGGCATCCCAAGCGCTTCCACCCCGAGCGGGGTCTAGACCCCTTTTGAGAACAGGAGTACCATAGGAATAGATGGGGGTCCCTCACCCTGGACGTAAAACAGTAGTGCCCTCGGTGAGCCCTGGGATCGACGCCAGACCCCAAAATGGCGCCCGCAGTCAGGCGGACCCGGACGGCCTAACGGTGCACCCGGGGGTCCTCCATGCTAAACTCAGCTTACTCTCTCTACTCCTGGCAAAGGACTACTCAGTGGAGGACATGGGGAGTCGTTGATCACCTTCCTGCAGTCCCTCCGTAATTTGGCCTCGTCTTCCAGAGAAAGATGAAGTCCCGCCTCTTTTACCTCACATATCTCAGCATCTAAATGGCGTCCAAGGGGTCCGAGCTGTCTGCTGCCTCCCACGAGCAGGGCTTCATCATGGCCGAGACCAACTACCGCATCAATGCCTACACAGGGATCTACAGAGGCCTGGACATGACGTGCCTGACCTTAAAATGGCGGCCGCCTCTGCCTTCGTTTCCTCGGCAGCCTAAATGGCAGCCCCCAGCTCCTTCTCCGATTTGTTTTATACTCCCCCCCCCCTTCTTTTACCTCTATCCTCTAGTGGGGACATGTTCTTCCGCTACTTGACTATGCAACTGTAGCCTATGTAACTATTCAAAACTGTTTTTCCTGAACACTGAGACCTGAGCAACATGGCTGATGCCCGGTGGAGCTGCTAGACAGCTACAGAGCAGATTGGCACTGGTTTCCCCCTTGACCATCACCTACCCAGCCGGACATTGGGCACAGTTCTTCCTCGTCTCCCTGCTATGGCTCCTTCCCCCCCCTCCTGTAGTGTAGTTCCTATTTCCCTAATAGGCTCTGCGCATTGGAATAATATACCCTATAGATTCGACATAGGACTGAGGTCAGTATGTCCCTATCGAGTATATTAAACTTAATTACTTTGTGCCAGCTAACTCAGAGGCTACTAGAAACTCCTTGTAAACAAGAAGGGAGTAGTTTCTGGCAACCGCATAAACATGACAACTTTGTTTCCCTTTAGAATCGGAACACTCTCAGAATCGTGGAAACAACAGATAACAGTTTCACTCAGCTAATCGTGCATGCTTAGTTTCTTCAGAGTTACACAGAAAGAATAGACGGGTGTTTCAATAAAAGGATTTATTGAACAGTCTTGTTTC
Source organism: Calotriton arnoldi (assembly GCA_963921515.1). Lineage (NCBI taxonomy): Eukaryota > Metazoa > Chordata > Amphibia > Caudata > Salamandridae > Calotriton > Calotriton arnoldi. Next base: position 3,564,533 of record CAWUFW010000363.1, read on the forward strand.
TCGTGTAAGAGATATGAGCTGTTATGATCACAAGACAGTATGCGAGATATATTATGTACAGAGTAAGCAGTAGAAAGAAAAAATACTGCACTAGCATTATCTTTTAGCTATGACACATATATTCATATACATAAATAACATAAGATAAAAATGCGAGTACTCATAAGATGCTTCTCTAACTAGTTCTACCCCAGTGTACCTAACCTAAGTGTAGTGCAAGGTAAGAAGTAGGTGATGTATTCTATAGTATGGTATGCTATAGTATGCCAAGAGTCTAGTATGCCAAGAGCTCCTCTAGGTTCTAGTCAGCTCCATATCTTGAGAATGAGAGAGGTGGGAATCTCTTTCTGGGTCTCGAACTCTAACACCCCGCGAAGGGAGTCAGAACACTGGAAGCTGGATTCTCTCCAAGCAGGGATGACAGCATCTCTTGTCAGTGCGTCAGGCAGGGACACGGGCTCCTCTAAAGTCGAGGTCTCCTCCTACTTGCTTGGGCAAGGGAAGGTATATTTATACCCGGTAGGTGCCTTGGAATGTTAGCATTGACGTAAAGTCGGGCAGAGGAAGACGTTGGGAATGAACCCTTAAGGAATAGCGGTTCATGCATAATAAATTAGTTCTTGGAGAAATCAATAATCCTGTGCTAGGGGAACTCCCAAGAGCTTAAGGGTCTGGTTTCTAAGAACTCGTTGTGACGTTGGGGTGGACGGATGTAGGTGACCATGCCTGTATTTGGATAGCATGGCTAATGCCTAAATAAGGACTGGGATCTTATGCCTGTATAAGGGCAATGCGAATTGTGCCTCTATAAGGACATGTTTCAGGAAAACCTATATACGGACACCTAAAGCGGAATACAACACTCCCTCTTACGAATTCTCGCAACATTGTTTTTGCTTACTGTACCTTACTATGCTCTTGTAACTGATGTAACTTGTAATGCAACGATCCTCTTGTAAAGCGCTCTGATACCTCCGGGTCTTGCCAGCGCTATATAAAACTCTTCAAATAAATAAATAAAATAAACGAAGACAAGGGACCCGGCCTCGAGGTAAGATTTCTCTCATGTAAATATTTACAACACCTGCTCACACACACACACACCCCCACGTCCCATCCAGTGTTCATTCCGGCGTTTCCCACCTCCCAGCTGTTCAGTCCCCCCGCAGCACTTCTCAATGGCAGGCGCTGTGCGGCCATGCGCAGCGGGCGTACTACTGGTGTGCCAAAGGTATATATGGAGTTACGACACATACCATTATATCGCATTCCATTACAATGCATAGTAATACTAGGCATATTGCAACAGTAGGGAAGGTGTTGGATTGCGGAGATGTAAACATTACTATTCCCACTTCAGTGAGTGCAACCCTAAAACTGACCCTTGCACCCCAAAGCAAAACCTGAACCCTAAAATTCATCATTGAGCCCCCAAAACACACCCTAAAAATCATATTTGACCCAAATGCACACCCCAATTTTCATATTTGACCCAAATGCACACCCCAATTTTCATATTTGACCCCAAATGCACACCCCAAATTTCAAATATTACCCCATAATACACCCCACATTTCATCTCCGACACCCGAAACCCATACCCACCCTAAAAATTAAACATACCCCATTTCTGACCTCACAATGCGTTGTATTGGAATGCGATGTAAAGGCACCTGCATTGTTGGATTTGCATTGTAAAGGCATTACGATGTAATGCCTGCGTTGTAATGGACGTCTCCCATGCCAAAGGCAAGCCATAGGCAAGCCCGTCTGCGTCCGTCTGCCCCTGGACCGCGCTCAGCACCAAGGACCCTTCCTCTCGGACACTCCACCCCTATGGCGCCAGCACCCTCCTCGCCATCAACCCTGGACGCCACATCGCCTGCCAGGACCAACATCTGCTCCGGACATCGCCATCACTGACTGCTACTAAATCACCCGCAAGGACCACCCCGACCGTCCAGGAGGAGGCATTGCCATCACCTACAGAAGCACACTCCGACTGACAACGCACTCTAATGACCCAAAGGTGACCATGGAACACCTTAACTTCCAGATCAGGACCAACCCCAACCCCATCCTCTGCGGCACCCTCATCTGCAGGCCCCCCGGGCCATGGACACCCATTCTCAAATACCATTGTAGACCTCATTGCACACCAGGCTCTCCCATCCACCGATGACATCCTAGTCGGCGAACTCAAGTTCCACCTGGACAACCCCAGTGACCAGAACACCACCCCCTCCTGGGGTAGCTCCCCAACATCAGACTCAAGCAGCTAGTCACCGCAGTAAGCCACATAGCAGGACACACGGTCGAGCACGTCTCCTCCGCCAGCGGGACCTTCAACTACAGCCACACCACCGGACTCTCCTGGACCGACCATCATTGTATACATCACATCTTCACCATGCCCACCATACACAACCGCCATCATCGCCCCCCTCGCAGCTGGATCAAGGCCACCGAAGTACGTCTTGTCAACTCCCTCAGCACCACAACTCCGCCAACGCTTACAGACGATTACACCGCAGCGCGCAACCACCACCAATAGATCTCCAACTGCGCCGACACCCGGGCACCCCTCAAGAACGGCACTGCGTCAGTACCTTACGCCTGCATGATGGCAGGCGTAAGGGTGACGCAGTGCCACAGGGATAGGCTGGCCCCATGCATTGCTGGAGTTGCTTCATGGTTGTGACACGACTGCAGCAATGCGTGACTTTAGCGCAGACAGATACGTCAGGATTCCAGACGTATCTGTCATTACTTGCGTCATGGAGCGCTGTCCAGTGAATACTGCGCATCCGTGGTGTCGCAAGAAGGGGGTAGTGAAAAATGTTGCAACGCTGTCTTGTCGCAGCGCTGCAACACTTTTCATGAGTGAGGCCCAGGAATGCGTACTATCTTATTGATGGTGCGCAGTCCTGCCCTGTAGTTTTGTCACAGGGCAGCGCATTAACATTGCTTGCAGCGCAGTCCAGCAACAAAACCTGCTGAAATGAGGCCCCAAGTGTTATCTCCAGCTATTTTCTGGTCTTAAAAAATTGCCGCAAACTGCAGTTAGAGGCAGTTTTTTTGGTCCTCCAAAGTTAAAGAATCCCCTTGTATATATCGCGAAGTGGGGTTAGCGGCCGTTTTTGCACGGGAACGCCTCCCTTGCATGTCATTATCACTAACAGAAGTGGCGATCTTTATAATGGACGTTTTCGCCGGAAAACTGCCGCTAACAGAGGTTAGCGACAGCTTGTACATATGGCGATAAAAATATCGCCGCAAAACCGGCGGAAAAGTGCCGCTAACGTGGCGTTAACTCCTTGTACATATGCCCCGCAGTCTTTTGTGGGTCAGGCAAACAAACTGGTGTAGTCAGTTAACGCAATAATTGCAGAGGACTATGTGAACGCTGAAGCCATATATGTCATTCCCAGGAAGATCATTCAGTGGGTTTGGAACTTGCTTCAACGGGGTACGTGTAACACCAACAGAAAACTGGACATTTTTTACAAGACATTGGTTGAAGGCTGCAAATGAGGACCATTCTACACCTATATGATGCCCAAGCTTAATTTGTTTGCAGTGACCCCTTCACTTTAATGCCATAAGAAAACATGTAAAACACAGTCCACTCTAGCCCCAATATAATGTGGAATTTAAATCCTATTCTTCTATTGTGCTTGTGTGGTACATTACTTTTTCCAAAAAGTAACTGCGGGAAATGTCCTTGGTTGAGTAGTGTTCATATCATACAAGTTTTTTTGGCCAACCTTACTGTCCTAAACGACCACTTGCATTAAATTCTATTTTTTGGAGATCCCCAAAGTACCAAGTTTACTGTACTAATGTGCCTACAAATAAAACAACACAACATAGCACTATATTTGCCATCAGTTCTTTGGGGTTGTAGTCCCAACTCTCCTGCTTATGTAAATTAATGTATTCTTCATTTAGTACTTAATAGCACATTTATCTCGGTTTAAAGAACCATAAACACTTAAAATTTCTTTGTACAAATAAATGTTACTCAATTTATCAACCTCGAAAGGTGAAAAGCTCAGTAAGCCCTGTTGGGATTCAAACTCTTAACCACCAGCTCAGACACACGTCAGGAATGACCATGTTAATCATTGAACTATCATGCCAGATGTTCACAACTTCAGTAGTTCATTCATTTAACATTTTCTGCAGTAGACCTATTCTACATGGAGAGTAACAAAAATGGAGAGGGTTGCTGCTCACGGTGTGCCATGCAAAGAAAAGGTGGGGCGTGTGGGCAATGTACTATACATATACAGTGAAAATGCTTTGAGACGCATCTGTTGAGTAGTACTTGCCATTCATTTCCTGTTGGGTGTCACTTATCCTGTACACGTGTATGATAAGCAGTGCCCTCGGTGCTTATTTTGTAAAAAAGTAAGTGACGGGACCCTCCTCAGGAGGCCACTGCAGCTTGCACCACCCAATGCCCCTGCCAGCGCTGCCATTGACAGTACCAACATAACTACTAACCATCACAGTGTGACAGTTCAGTCTATTCTAGACAACCCAAATTTATAAGAATGGCGTGGGCGGCAGGTATTATTCATTTGTTATGTGGGCTTCTCATTGAGAGCCTCCATCATTTATTTCAGTTTCTGAAAGTCATAACTCCTTGCTATGACATCACAACAGTTGATAACAAAACTGGTTATTAACTATTGTGATGTTATAAAGGCCTTCCAGGCCAGATGACCGGACTCTCTAAAAGCCTGTCAGGGTAGCTCTGCTAGTCTTCTTTGACTGAAAGCAAAAAGCACAGCTGCAGGAGGGGGGAGGAAGGCAGGGAAGGGAGTGTGTTTTGGCTTAGGGTAGAGGGCAAGATATTTTTCACATTTGCGTCAGGGAGGAGAGGGCATGTTATGTATAGCTCCCCCATTATTTATTTGTAGCATTTGTAAAGCGTACTGTGGCCAGACTGGTATGCTGGTGCTGAAGCGCAAAGTTGTTTAGAGGGAGGGACAGAGAATAACATACTGCTGCAGGCCTCTAATGCTTTGGGAATAGCCATGCCTTCAAGGCTTTCCTGAATCTCAACAGGTCCGTGTGTGGTCTTAAATTGGGTGGAAGCTTGTTCCACCTGAGCATCTTTTCTTGAAAAGGCTCGTCCACCTTGTCAGTACTTTAGGAACCTGTGTACCTGAATGAGATTTGCGGTGGCAGAAAGGAAGGAGCTCCGAGGGACATATCTTTTCAGTCTACGTTGCAGCAGCACAGGGCCCTTATTCTGAAGGGCCCTGATCCCGACGCACTTAGACTTGAAGAAGATCCTCTGTCCCACGGGAAGCCAGTGGAGTTCTCTAAGGGCAGTCGATGCAGAGGATCTTCGGGGTCTATTTAATGTTAATTTAGCAGCAGCTGGTTTGCAAACACCTAACCAGATTCTCAGGGGATCCAAGGAGAAGAGCATTACAATAGTCAAGTCAACTCAATATAACGCTTCGTGCAATTAGAGATTTAGCATTCACAGGTAGCACCGGGAACAGCTTTCTAAGGCCACGGAGCAGTGCAAAACAGACCCCAGCCATTTTATTAGCGTGCCTCTCTCTCTCAAGACAGATGCTCGTCAAAGGGGACTCCCACATTATGAACAGTTTGAGAGGGGCGCAGCTCTGTCTCTGTGGATAATGGCCAAAGGTTAGGGGGTAGTGGCATCAGAACCTTATTTGCTGAGCAGCAGAGGAATTCTGTTTTATCCCCATTCGATTTAAGGGAATTAGCATTCATCCACTTTACAATGTCTGCTAGACAGGTCTGAAATGAATTTGCCACATCCTGCTGACTATAATTAAGTGACAGGATCAACTGTGTATTATCAGCATAATCAGGGTAATATTATGCATTTTCGTTAAGGAAATTAGAGGCTTCATATAAATGTTAAACAATACCAGACTGAGTGCCAATCCTTGTGGCACTCCCTGTTGAACACCTCTAAAGTCTGATCGGTAAGGTGGTAATGCAACTGCTTGACAGCGGTCCTGCAAGTAGGATTTTATCCTCTCTAACATTGTACTATCAACACCCAAAGATGTTAGCCTTGCTAGCACGGTATGGTGGTTAACTGTGTTAAAGGATGCCGACAAATCAAGCAGAATTAACTTTGAGGGTAGATTAACACTATCTACCCTCAGATGCATCTCATCCACAACACACAGCAAAGTTGTCTCTGTGCCATGGTCAGGCCTGAAGCCAAATTGCTCTTCTTCCAACAAGGAATATGTTTCCAGGTATAGAGAGAAAATGCTGCTCACATTGCATTCCAATATATTTTCTGGAAATGGGAGATAGGCCTATAATTGCTCACAACTGCCGGATCGACTGATGGTTTTTTCAATAAAGGTGTAAATATGGCTTTTTTTCAACTACGCACTACCACCCCAGATTCCAGGTATTGCTTACAGAGTAGTGTTATTGGTGGCATGAGCTCATCTGCCCACTTTTTCCACTGTCTAGGAGTTAGAGGGTCTAAAGGGGAACCGGACATAGTAGTCATGGCTAAACTGGGGAAGTTTTCCTTGGAGATAGGATCAAAACATTCCATCTGACAATTGACGCTCACAGAGAGATCCTGTCTTACACCATTCTTGAGGCCATGGGGCATATTTACAATAAAGCGGCGTAGCGTGTCGTTAAGGCAAGAAGGCTAACGACACGCTTCGCCACTTTAGAAACGCAGGGCTGCACCATATTTACAAGAATATGGTGCAGCCCTGCGTTTCCACTAACTTTAGCTGCCTAGCGTCGACGCAGGCACCCTTGCACCATAGTGCAAGGGTACCTGTGTTGAGGGGAAGATTGTTTATGTGCAGAAAGCTCCCCTTTCCTGCGTATAAACAATCTTTAAATGCCGTTTTGTAACTTCTATGTGTGCTGCTTAGTGCAGCACACATAGAACTTGCAAAACGGCTTTTTTTTAAAAATGATTGTTTATGTGCAGGAAGGGGGACCTTCGCTTCGCTCTAGTTGGCTGTTTGAGTTCACTCAGAGCTCCTCTGTGAAAAACATTCCCATAATTCACCGTTACTCATCTCTAATTTTATATTTAATGTATATTGATTGATTAAACACTATTGTTATGCTCATCTCAAAACTTAGACAGACAGCGCCACCATGTGGTGGACTGTCATTAGTGTTTGTGTTGAGAATTAAGTGCCGGTGCTAAACACTGGAAGCCACCGGCTCAAATGAAGTACTGATGCTCCCTCTGATGGTAGAATGTTGCATGTTCCATGTCGAATAGACTGGTGTCAATTTGTGAAAGGGGCTGTATGGAGAGCAGACCAGCTCTTCAAGAGGCTATCTTAGCATAGCTTAATCCTGAAGCATATATGATAAATTAATACAGATTCCATAAATTTCTACATGTACTGTCTGTTATTGCGCACATTTAAAGAACTGGCTGAGGGCACACAGACTGGGACATTTCAAATAAATGCTCACACGAGTTCTCTGAAATCAAAAGACTGGGACGTTTTAATTAAATGTTCACACAAGTTCTCCCAAACCAACAGTTTATTTACACACAAGTAACATTGAAGGATGCAACATTGTTCATAACGGACAATACAGATGCGACATAGTTATTGTTCGGAGCGGAAGGGGCAGGACCATCTGCTAGCCAATCGGGATACTAGCCGGTCAATAGAGATCAAAAAATATGGCTTCTGAGTCGCACATTTCAGGGGGATAGACTCAACGCTGGAATGCAACATTAAACAGGCAGACTGCACACAGAGACAGAAACGAGAGAATTTGCTGCATCATGATTCAGGTTTTTGCAGCTACAGACACAAAGACGAACACAAAAATTCAATGCCCCTCGTACATTTTTTTGTTGCTGCCTTTTTTTTATTTGTTTTTTCTTCTTTTTATTTTTGCTTCCCACCCTCCCCTCAAAACATTTTGTTCATATAACAGGCATGCTTTAAAATTCCTTGGGTAGGTTTGGTGCTCAATAACAAAACATAAACTGTCTTGGTGCCTGGTTGGCTATGCGTAAACCTGTTATGATCAACCTTCTGTACGCCTTGATGCACTGCCCCAGACTGGGGAACAGAAAGCTTCTGATTCGTGCCATGTACAACATGTTCGAATAGACAATGTACCCCATAGAGGTCAGGTTCAGCGTAGTGTTTTTTCAGCACAGAGGGGTAGGCACTAGTGACCTTATTTCGAAAACATTTTTCAACACCTAACCAAGGTCACTTTTACAATCATTACTTTTAAGCATAAGGGGGTGGGAGTAGCACTGAAGGCAGATTTGGACTCAATATTTTTTTGAAAGCATTCAATTTATGACTTAAGCAGCTGGGATGGGAGGTGTACTATTTTTATTTTGATCATCCTGGTGGAGTCACTGATGGGCTAATTTGAAAATCATTCAGCACAGGTGAACGAGGAACTTGCACCGTAAAATTAGAACCAGTATATGGTCTGTGAATGGGGACAACAAGGACACCTTCATTGGAAAACCTATCATTACCAAATGTATTATTCTGGCTAAAGACTCTTAGTAAATTTAGTTTTCTTACTTTCTTTGTGGTTTACCTTTTGTTGAAAGATATCTTGACAACTGGTCAATTCTTCCATCTGACAGATGTGAATGCTGTGCATTTGCAATGTTGATTTAGCCTTGATGATAGGCAAATATCTACTAAATTACATGCCCTCTCCGGCCCCCACTGTCAAAGAATTTATGGAAGAGAGTGGATGTGAGGATAAACCTTGAAACATGTTTTAAAATGAGTTTCTCAGGTTTATTTGTTTACTGAGAACATCATCACAGAGGATTCCCTATTACGACCCTGTACAGCACACTGCTGCTTCAGGCCAGGTTCATGCTATACAAATACCACATAGGTACAATGAACCCCCACAATGATTATTGTTTTGCTGCAACACACTAGCTGCAAGTAATTGTTCTGCAACAAAAACAAATTGTCACCCAAATTCACTTTAACTTTATCCTGACTGCTTACCTTACCCATACTGTGACCTTTGCACGAACCCATAACCATATTCATAACCGTGATGAAGTCTTATACTAAATCTTAATATGGCCCTACACCTTATCTTAGCCATCAGTTTTTATCTTCCCTTAATTATAACCCTCATCATACCCATGAACCTAATGCTAACCTTTATCCTATCCGTAACACTGCCATTAACTGTAACCACAAACATAATTGAACCTTAACTACACCGAAAATAACCCACTTACTTCCATGTTAAAAAAACCAGTTCTAATGACTTACCTGAACTGCTCTTTGCAACGATTTTTCGTTGAGAGGGAGGGATTTCTCTGTAATGGGTTTCTGGTCTTGGGGACATTGAGAGAATTCCTAACAAATGCCTCCGATGGGCCAGGATAACTGGGAAAGAGTGAGTCCCAAGAGAGGCACTCGATGATCGAATGCCTGCCGTGTTGTCTGAAATCATCCACCATTTTAGTACAACTCCCTGTTGAATGTGGGTACTAGTCAGCACATTATGGGATAAATTATCAATTAAACATATGCACTGACTGTCTGCAGTTCTTCTGATTTACTAACAGGGCACTGAAAGGATGCAAAGTCCCAATATCAACTTTGAGTGCAAGTCACTCTCAATGAGTGACATCATGCCGACACGCTATCCCTCTTTTTTCCTGCACCAGTGGCCGGAGAGGATTCAGCGTGCGAGCAGCTCTAGTGTCCTGGGATGTGGAAGGGAGTATTCAGCTGGTGAAGTGTGGTGAGGACGCACCAACACTATTTCTTGTTGGGTACATGTGTATGGCACATTCACATGCTGAGAAACGTCACTGCTTTTGAACCTGACCCCATAAAGCGTTCAAGCAGTAATAAGGCAATTCTGTTTAGACATGACCAACCCTTGGGATGCTCCTGGGGGTGCTCGGGCGCTTTTTGACCAGGCTCCACCCCCAAGTCCCCATTCATTGGGTAGGGACCCGTCAACATATAATAAAGTATCTAAAATACCTAGAGCAAGAGATGGGAGACCAAGGATGAAAATGCAACAATTTCACAAAACCTTGACTTAAACTTGCTTGAATAATAATTTTATGGGATTGAAAAACTATTATTGTTATTTGTCCCATCCTTGGGGATATAAACTGTAAAATCGGCAAAAAATAATTGTACCCCCTTCTAACTTGATCATCATTAGAAAATAAGGTCACAATATTGTTCACACAATTTTGAAATAAATAGAACGCTCTTAATACTTGAGATAAGACTGAAGTGCTTGCCCACCAACAAAAACATGTACTTCTAAAAAGTGTTACATTTTTATTGAGTCGCACTTCCAGCTGGGCTTAAACTTTAGATATGAGCTCTCAATTTCCACAGTAAAGGAAGTAGAGAAATGTATGTTGAACATTGTAGGTTCATGAGCTGTTTCTACAAGGAGGGCTGTAGTACAACTAAAGGGTTATGGTTCCGAAGTCACCGTGTTTAACGCAAGGGCAGCTCTTTCTTTCCTCTACCAGAGGCTTAAGAGAGGGGCGCTGCGCCTACGCCTCTCCAGAGACCCCGTTTGTGCAGGCGATTGTTCCCCTGGGACTTAAGCCACCAAGTGAGTGCCTCAACAGAGGAATTCTATTGCCTGAAAAGGAAGACTTGCTGGGCGCTTCCAAAATACTGACATTTGTTTTTTAATAGAGTTGGTCGCATTAGTTAGTTCATTTTATGAGACAGAAAACACATCATTGCAGCAGCGGCGGCGTACAGTGCCCAGGAGCCCTCAGCAGAATTTCGAAAAAACACCCATTCGCTGCATGGAATCACCATTCGGATCAGAAAGTACTGCGGGCCTTTTTTCCATTTTACATATTTAAGGAAAGACCGCATTTGACAGGTTCTCTGATGTCATCAACAGGCAGAATAAAAGCTATAGGTGAGCAATATTTTATAGCTGCTCAGCGACTGCAAGGGAAGGATCCTCCCATTTGCATTTCGTTCCCTAAATCTTGAAGTGAATGTCTTTTTATTGAATGCTGCCATCTCCAAACACAGACGAAACAATACTTTTCAAACTGTACCCCCTTCCCTTTTTAACAAAAATTAATAGCTATTTTTGCCCTCTTCACGGGTCAATTACTCTTAAATATTTAAATACATAAACATAGCAATAAATGAATATATCAGTAAATAAATACAGGTAAAATGAAGAAATGAGATGATGCCAATGATGGAAGGAGCTAGGCTGTGCATTGGAGTGACGGGTGGGTTAATGGGTTGGGCAGAAGAAGAAATCACCAGCACAGCCTAGTCCCATTACAACAGGTGGCGCTAGAGATACATAGAGCACCGCGCGCATAGGGACCCCAAGACGGGTACTAACAGGTGAGCCACACACAGGTCTGAAAGATTGCTTTTCCATGCTACTATTTACATAGTGCGTCATGCAGTATTCAAGATTTTTAAATCATTTTTCCATATATATGTGAATCTATTTATATATATTTATATATGTGTCTATATATATACATTGTATTTATTTGTAAAACTACTCGCATCCACACACACACACACACCAAAAGGTCTTCCAATTTGGAATCAAAGGAGTCTCAAATGGCTTCAATTTGCGTTTTTCCTTTTTGGATTTGTTTTTTCTTTTTTTTTGTAAAAAATAAATACTAGCACTAATGAGTCGATGGCGCTAAAGTCATAGTCTCTGCCCCTAAATATTGCAAGTGGCCAGAAGGATGCCACGTCTTATATGTTCCAGGCTGATCCTCTGGCGGAAAAAAATTTGGAACAGCTTCCAGGAAATGCCAGCGGAAGTCAATCAGCGGTGCAGTCTCATGGCGTCCTCTCAGCGAATGAGGCATGTGAAAGATTTAAAAAAAAAATAGCCTTGTTGCAGTCTCCTTTATCTGTTGCACACAGGCATCGAGGCTTTATTGTTCATTACACCCCATGTTCTGCATCACAAATTTCTTTCCCTTCTCTCTTGCTCATCATCACTCTGACATCTGGCTATTCTATCACTGTGCTCCCTTCTCTGTTTACAAACAAGGGCTCGTGCGTGGTCCATTTGGTAAACGTTCCTGCCTCTGCAAGCTGCTGGATTTGCAGTGGTTTGTGGCCCAACAGGAGCCTCCTCGCCAAGTTGGTTTCTCAGTAGGCTGGTGCAGTCTTTTTAAATCTCCATTCTCACAGTGGTGCTGCCACCTAGTGGCAGATGACACAACTGTAGCATAAGAACTGAGCATGAATAGGAAGAGGCGGATACACAGCATATCACCAACAGCCGAAGGAAGGCATGTTCTATAACAGCACATCCGCCCAACAGGGACTCGGGAGTTGTCAGGAGGAGGCCAGTGTCAGTCTGCGAAGTTCTGTGCACCCAGGGGCATGGTGACTCAAAGGAGGGCAGCACTGACCTGTTAGGGCATCTTCCTGACCCCTCGAGCAGGTCCGGGAAGGACGCACAGTTAGAGTGAGGTAGCGCCCACCACCGGATATGACTCCAACTTCAAGAGCCTCCAATTTGCCACTGTTCTGGCGCCTATAATGTATTATGCGTTCTCAAGTCTGACGCTGGAAAACAACGGGGTGTAAGTGGGGGTGTAGGAGAGACGTCACTGGCAGCAGCATACAAGACAATGACAAGGCCGCTACAAATGGTTGTCTCTCCTAGCGACGTGGGGGAGGGGCGTGTGCCGGCAGTGGTGTTTCCTCTAGTTTCATATTAGTCTACAAGATGACAGCGGTGCTTCAGATTGCAATACGCAAATTGGAGGAATGTTCTCGAAGCGGCAGTGATGCCTTTGTCGGTGAATGCGCTATTTCCCCAGGCCTCTGTCCCCTCCTCCCACAATGGATGATGTTGTTGATGAATTCCTTCCGTGGAATCTACTGTAAATTTAGATCAGTCACCGAGAGTTCCCATGTGGGCCAAAGTGACCCTCAAATTGTTTCGAAGTCTGCATCCCCAGCCCCTCCAAGACCCCTTACGTCCTCCTGTGAGTTACAGCCCCCTCGCTGTACTGGAGTGCACAGGTCCTCTTGCTGCAGACCCGTCTCTCTGGCCTGGCTGGGACTCCCTGTGTATAAATGGCCGCTGAGGCTTTTCTAGCCCCTCGTTTCTCTATCCCAACACAAACATACTCCCCGAGCCCTCTCTACCCATGAGGCCTTCAGCTATTATGGTCTTCCCTTCTTTCCCCACACACACATCAAGTTTTCTTATCACTTCCATCCTTCCATACACAGACATCAGTTAATTCTCCCCTGCACTCGTTTCTGCTTGTTGTTTACTATATGCAGCCGTTGTCTGCCTGCTGCTCTCTACCAAGAATAGACTCAAACCTGGTGTCTCCAGTGCCCCACATCCAGTGCAAATCCAAACCTTCTACTGACTGCAGTGCTCACTATCCTATGTAACTCCAAACGTGCTGACTGCAGTGCTCAATATTCAGTGTAAATGCACTCTTCTACTGAGCCATAAGCTCAATATTCAGTGTAAAAGCACTCATTCGGCTGACTGCAGTGCTCAATATTCAGTGTAAATGCACTCTTCTACTGAGCCATAAGCTCAATATTCAGTGTAAAAGCACTCATTCGGCTGACTGCAGTGCTCAATATTCAGTGTAAATGCACTCCTTCTACTGAGCCATAAGCTCAATATTCAGTGTAAATGCACTCCTTCTACTGAGCCATAAGCTCAATATTCAGTGTAAAAGCACTCATTCGGCTGACTCCAGTGCTTGGTATTCAGTGTAAATACATACCTTCTGCGGACTCCAGTGCTCAGTATTCAGTGTAAAAGCACTTATTCGGTTGACTCCAGTGCTCAGTATTCAGTGTAAATGCACTCCTTCTGCTGACTCCAGTGCTCAATATTCAGTGTAAATGCACTCCTTCTGCTGACTCCAGTGCTCAATATTCAGTTGTAAATGCACTCCTTCTGTGGACTCCAGTGCTCAATATTCAGTGTAAATGCACACCTTCTGCTGACTCCAGTGCTCAATATTCAGTGTAAATGCACACCTTCTGTGGACTCCAGTGCTCCATATTCAGTGTAAATGCACACCTTTTGCTCACTCCAGTGTTCAATATTCAGTATAAATGCACACCTTCTGCTGACTCCAGTGCTCAATATTCAGTGTAAATGCACACCTTCTGTGGACTCCAGTGCTCCATATTCAGCGTAAATGCACACCTTTTGCTCACTCCAGTGTTCAATATTCAGTATAAATGCACACCTTCTGCTGACTCCAGTGCTCAATATTCAGTGTAAATGCACACCTTCTGTGGACTCCAGTGCTCAGTATTCAGTGTAAATGCACACCTTCTGCTGACTCCAGTGCTTAGTATTCAGTGTAAATGCACTCCTTCTGCTGACTCCAGTGCTCAGTATTCAGTGTAAATGCACACCTTCTGCTGACCCCAAAGCTCAATACTCAGTGTAAATGCACTCCTTCCGCGGCTCCAGTGCTCAGTATTTAGTGTAAATGCACACCTTCTGTGGACTCCAGTGCTCAGTATTCAGTGTAAATGCACACCTTCTGATGACTCCAGTGCTCAGCATTCAGTGTAAATGCACTCCTTCTGCAGACTCCAGTGCTCAGTATTCAGTGTAAATGCACACCTTTTGTGGACTCCAGTGCTCAGTATTCAGTGTAAAGGTCCAGCTTCTGCCGACTCCAAAGCTCAACATTCAGTGTAAATGCACTCCTTCTGTGGACTCCAGTGGTCAGTATTCAGTGTAAATGCACTCCTTCTGCTGACTTCAAAGCTCAATATTCAGTGTAAATGCACTCCTTCTGCGGACTCCAGTGCTCAGTATTCAGTGTAAAGGCCCAGCTTCTGATGACTCCAAATCTCAACATTCAGTGTAAATGCACTCCTTCTGTGGACTCCAGTGGTCAGTATTCAGTGTAAATGCACTCCTTCTGCTGACTTCAAAGCTCAATATTCAGTGTAAATGCACACCTTCTGCTGACTCCAGTGCTCAGCATTCAGTGTAAATGCACTCCTTCTGTGGACTCCAGTGCTCAGTATTCAGTGTAAATGCACACCTTTTGTGGACTCCAGTGCTCAGTATTCAGTGTAAATGCACACCTTCGGCTGACTCCAGTGCTCAGTATTCAGTGTAAAGGCCCAGCTTCTGCCGACTCCAAAGCTCAACATTCAGTGTAAATGCACTCCTTCTGCGGACTCCAGTGCTCAGTATTCAGTGTAAATGCACACCTTTTGTGGACTCCAGTGCTCAGTATTCAGTGTAAATGCACACCTTCTGCTGACTCCAGTGCTCAGTATTCAGTGTAAAGGCCCAGCTTCTGCCGACTCCAAAGCTCAACATTCAGTGTAAATGCACTCCTTCTGTGGACTCCAGTGGTCAGTATTCAGTGTAAAGGCCCAGCTTCTGCCGACTCCAAAGCTCAACATTCAGTGTAAATGCACTCCTTCTGCGGACTCCAGTGCTCAGTATTCAGTGTAAATGCACACCTTTTGTGGACTCCAGTGCTCAGTATTCAGTGTAAATGCACACCTTCTGCTGACTCCAGTGCTCAGTATTCAGTGTAAAGGCCCAGCTTCTGCCGACTCCAAAGCTCAACATTCAGTGTAAATGCACTCCTTCTGTGGACTCCAGTGGTCAGTATTCAGTGTAAATGCACTCCTTCTGCTGACTTCAAAGCTCAATACTCAGTGTAAATGCACTCCTTCTGTGGGTTCCAGTGCTCACTATTCAGTGTAAATGCACATCTTCTGTGGACTCCAGTGCTCAGTATTCAGTGTAAATGCACACCTTCTGCTGACTCCAGTGCTCAGTATTCAGTGTAAAGGCCAAGCTTCTGCTGACTCCAAAGCTCAACATTCAGTGTAAATGCACACCTTCTGCTGAGTCCAAAGCTCAATATTAATTGTAAATGCACACCTTCTGCTGACTCCAGTGCTCAGCATTCAGTGTAAAGGCCCAGCTTCTGCAGACTCCAAAGCTCAACATTCAGTGTAAATGCACTCCTTCTGCTGACTCCAGTGCTCAGTATTCAGTGTAAATGCACACCTTTTGTGGACTCCAGTGCTCAGTATTCAGTGTAAATGCACACCTTCTGCTGACTCCAGTGCTCAGTATTCAGTGTAAAGGCCCAGCTTCTGCCGACTCCAAAGCTCAACATTCAGTGTAAATGCACTCCTTCTGTGGACTCCAAAGCTCAGTATTAATTGTAAATGCACTCCTTCTGCTGACTCCAGTGCTCAACATTCAGTGTAAATGCACTCCTTCTGTGAACTCCAGTGGTCAGTATTCAGTGTAAATGCACTCCTTCTGCTGACTTCAAAGCTCAATATTCAGTGTAAATGCACTCCTTCTGCGGACTCCAGTGCTCAGTATTCAGTGTAAAGGCCCAGCTTCTGACGACTCCAAATCTCAACATTCAGTGTAAATGCACTCCTTCTGTGGACTCCAGTGGTCAGTATTCAGTGTAAATGCACTCCTTCTGCTGACTTCAAAGCTCAATATTCAGTGTAAATGCACACCTTCTGCTGACTCCAGTGCTCAGCATTCAGTGTAAATGCACTCCTTCTGTGGACTCCAGTGCTCAGTATTCAGTGTAAATGCACACCTTTTGTGGACTCCAGTGCTCCGTATTCAGTGTAAATGCACACCTTCTGCTGACTCCAGTGCTCAGTATTCAGTGTAAAGGCCCAGCTTCTGCCGACTCCAAAGCTCAACATTCAGTATAAATGCACTCCTTCTGCGGACTCCAGTGCTCAGTATTCAGTGTAAATGCACACCTTTTGTGGACTCCAGTGCTCAGTATTCAGTGTAAATGCACACCTTCTGCTGACTCCAGTGCTCAGTATTCAGTGTAAAGGCCCAGCTTCTGCCGACTCCAAAGCTCAACATTCAGTGTAAATGCACTCCTTCTGTGGACTCCAGTGGTCAGTATTCAGTGTAAAGGCCCAGCTTCTGCCGACTCCAAAGCTCAACATTCAGTGTAAATGCACTCCTTCTGCGGACTCCAGTGCTCAGTATTCACTGTAAATGCACACCTTTTGTGGACTCCAGTGCTCAGTATTCAGTGTAAATGCACACCTTCTGCTGACTCCAGTGCTCAGTATTCAGTGTAAAGGCCCAGCTTCTGCCGACTCCAAAGCTCAACATTCAGTGTAAATGCACTCCTTCTGTGGACTCCAGTGGTCAGTATTCAGTGTAAATGCACTCCTTCTGCTGACTTCAAAGCTCAATATTCAGTGTAAATGCACTCCTTCTGCTGACTGCAGTGCTCAATATTCAGTATAAATGCACACCTTCTGCTGACCCCAAAGCTCAATACTCAGTGTAAATGCACTCCTTCTGTGGGCTCCAGTGCTCAGTATTCAGTGTAAATGCACACCTTCTGCTGACTCCAGTGCTCAGTATTCAGTGTAAATGCACACCTTCTGCTGACTCCAAAGCTCAATACTCAGTGTAAATGCACTCCTTCTGTGGGTTCCAGTGCTCACTATTCAGTGTAAATGCACATCTTCTGTGGACTCCAGTGCTCAGTATTCAGTGTAAATGCACACCTTCTGCTGACTCCAGTGCTCAGTATTCAGTGTAAAGGCCAAGCTTCTGCTGACTCCAAAGCTCAACATTCAGTGTAAATGCACACCTTCTGCTGAGTCCAGTGCTCAGCATTCAGTGTAAAGGCCCAGCTTCTGCAGACTCCAAAGCTCAACATTCAGTGTAAATGCACTCCTTCTGCTGACTCCAGTGCTCAGTATTCAGTGTAAATGCACACCTTTTGTGGACTCCAGTGCTCAGTATTCAGTGTAAATGCACTCCTTCTGCTGACTCCAGTGCTCAGTATTCAGTGTAAAGGCCCAGCTTCTGCCGACTCCAAAGCTCAACATTCAGTGTAAATGCACTCCTTCTGTGGACTCCAAAGCTCAGTATTAATTGTAAATGCACTCCTTCTGCTGACTCCAGTGCTCAATATTCATTGTAAATGCACACCTTCTGCTGACTCCAGTGCTCCGTATACAGTGTAAATGCACACCTTTTGCTCACTCCAGTGTTCAATATTCAGTATAAATGCACTCCGTCTGCTGACGCCAGAGGTCAGTATTCAGTGTAAATTCACACCTTCTGCTGACTCCAATGCTCAGTGTTCAGTGTAAAGGCCCAGCTTCTGCTGACTCCAAAGCTCAATATTCATTGTAAATGCACACCTTCTGCTGACTCCAAAGCTCAAAATTCAGTGTAAATGCACACCTTCTGCGGACTCCGGTGCTCAATATTCAGTGTAAATGCACACCTGCTGACTCCAAAGCTCAAAATTCAGTGTAAATGCACACCTTCTGCGGACTCCGGTGCTCAATATTCAGTGTAAATGCACACCTTCTGCTGACTCCAAAGCTCAAAATTCAGTGTAAATGCACTCCTTCTGCTGGCTCTCTTGCTCCATATCCGTTGTAAAAACACATCTCCTGCCCACTCTAGTGCTCCCTGTCCAGCATAAACTCATACATTCTGCTGGCAGCTGTGGTCTGGTGCACACTCGCACTTGCTGACTCCTGCTATTCCAGTCCATTGTTAACCACTACCTTTGTTGGACCCAGAGGCCTCCATGCAGGTTAACTCTTGGCTTACACCGATTCTGGCACTCCCTTTCTATGTAAACCCCAAACACTGTGCTGGTCTTGATGCCATAGTCTAGTGTGCATCTAAACATTCTGGTAGTCTTGTACCCTAGAAAAGCATACACCCTCGTACCCCACTGCCTCTAAAGGCATTACCGAGTGCAAACCATACATTCCACTGGTCCCAGAGCCCCTATACAGTGCAAAGTCTACACAGGAATCTAGGCAGATGATCATATGATGGCCTTGGGGCTCTCCTCCAAGCACCGAAAATAATCTGGAATACCATTGAATGTTTCCGTGTATGGTAGCTGCAACTTTCTCATGATTGTCTCACACTATGGTGCGTGAATGATGACAGTGTAACAACTCAAGCTCTTTGCAGCCTAGCATTCACTCTAGGCTCCCAGAAATGGCTTCATGGGTGGCTTATTGGGCCAGGTGTATCTCTGTGCTAGATTGCAAAAACTATGCCGTAAATTACAATCTGGGTAACTTTCCAAATGTGAGCCATATCCAGCATGAGCTTGTCCTATACAGCGTCTCATCTTTTATTCACCAGCAGGCCAGCTCCATCATACAGTCTCAATAATTGTGAACACGTTTCTGAGCTTGTGTAATGGTCTCACCTTTGAAGCTGCAAAGCTGTGTTTCAGCAGTTTGAAATGTGTTTTGCCAAACTTCATAAAGCCACGAGAGTTGTCTTGCCTGGAACTTGAAAGCTTAATGAAGGGAAACTTCATGCTGCTCCGGAAGTCCTAACGCAAAGGTACACCAAGCAGTGAGTCATTCATCACAAACACACTTTGGAAAGTCATTCTATACCCACCTCTCATCCAATATTAATATAATTTGTTATGTCGCACTTTTGCACCTTATATCACGCTTCCACTGTCTGTTAGTACTCTAACCAACAGGTATTACTGTTACCCATTGTAATGGTAATCAATTTACCAACCGTGAACAGATGGAAGGCTGATTTGGTCTTGCCAGGATCCAAACATGTAACCTACATCTCACAGCAGATGTGAATGGGAAGAACTAGCTAAGTGAGCCATCTTGCTGTTCAAGTAGTCAGTCGTCTAGACGTTTTGGACATGTAAGACATTCTCATAGGAAGGAAGTAGGTGACCCCATAAATCTTATAGGGCACCCTGCTGACCTGGAAGTCCTAAAGTCGCCACATCTGACCTGAAAGTGAGGAGCACACTCCTGACCCAGAAGTCCTGAAAGTAAATGCACATGACCTGAAAGTCCTAGCATGAATTTTCATCTGACCTGGAAGTTGTAGAGTGGAGACATAACACTCACAGTCATTTCCTTGCACACACACACATAGAGCACTCAGCTCCCAATTTTACAACTCTAGTATGAGGAGAGTAGAAACGTTGCAAAGGGACAACCAGTAGTGTATGCTCCATAGTGTCTGCTTTCTGCTCTTTAGGCCCCTGCTGAATCACCTAGGAATAACCCTACTAGCAAGAATGGCATCACGCTTCGTCTGCCCAGCCTCCTGTGCCACCAAAAGGAGACACTCTATGTTCTAGTGGTCTGGAACTTTGATTTCTGAAAAAGTCTTGAAGTATTCAGGTAACCCCAGATCCTTCAGTATTTCCTCTCTTTTTAGAAGGTGTTCAGCTCACCACATTTTCTAAAATTACTTTGTGTTGTGTTTTCTCTCAAACAAAGTCAGACAGTAGTTCAGATACTTCTCATTTCCCATTGGAAAGCCTTCCCGGAAGGACTTCAACTCGGAAGTGTGCAAACAAAGGTCAGTGCTTGGGCACGGATGATAGTCACCCCTCAAAAGAGGTGTCCTGGTTGGGTGGTCGATTCTGAAACAAGCACAGTGTATCTGGTCAACTTGGATGGTTGGGCTGTCTTGAATTATGTGGCACATGATGCGGCAGGGGAGAGTTCAAGAAACAAGAAGCATTGCCATTTAGCAGGGTCAGTTGTTCGGTTTGGGTCAACGTAAGTGGAGAGACGAGAGGGAGAACCTACAACAGGAAACATTCTAGAACATGCCGCTAAGTTTTCCGTTCCTTGTGAAGAATGGATTGGACAGCGCCAACCTGCACCAGGTCCACTTGACTCCCTCTCAGAATCTGTCCACTCTCTTTAAGCTGGAATATTTCATAATCAACATGGAAAAAAACTCTAACTTTGCATAACTGAGGTATCAATAGCTCTGGATCGCTTAAATGTCTTTTAGGTTATGCTGGACTGTGACGTTCTACTTTTTGGCGGAAAGTGCCTGGTCCACCTCCTCTTCTGGCTTCAGTGGATGCCACTGTGCAATAGGCCTTCTGGGGTTCGCCAGCATGTCTGACCAATGGCGGAGCTCTGTGCCCGAGGCACTGCAACCCACAAATATCTTCCCAATTGCTTCGTTCTTGCCCAGTTTATCATAATCCAAGACGGTGATGACCACCTGAACTTTCTGCAAAGTGAAAAAGTGAGAGTTAAGCAAAGAGTAAGTGCTGCGTTACCTAAATAGGATATTTACTGAAATCACTTTACAAGAATGGTAGGAGATCACAGCAATCAATGTAAAATATCAAACAATGGGGGCATGACTAATTCGTGGAGAGAGAATGTGAAAAGAAAGAGGTATGTGCAGAAGATAATGTTTCACACAGATGTTGAATGGATGAGGTTTGAGGTAGAGGCAGGGGAGCCACTGAAAGCTCACGCCCGATGCCTGGCTCT
Source organism: Calotriton arnoldi (assembly GCA_963921515.1). Classification (NCBI taxonomy): domain Eukaryota; kingdom Metazoa; phylum Chordata; class Amphibia; order Caudata; family Salamandridae; genus Calotriton; species Calotriton arnoldi. The sequence goes on from CAWUFW010000363.1 coordinate 3,585,859, forward strand.
GGCTCAGCTTGAGGTCCCTTTGGATCATTCAGCCCAAAACAAGCAAGCTTTCACGTAACTTCTGCCTGCCACCCACCGCCTAACCTCAGGAGCCAATAATTAAAGACAAGGCAATGACTTTTGATGGAAAATGGAGGAAGGAGTGTAAGAGATACCCACTGTGTGACTGAACTGCACATTATGAACCAAATTAATCTCGGCTTCTTCACTTCAACAAACCGTGTGACCCTATGCAAATATTTAATTTCCCAGAGCCTCCTTTTTCTTGATTATTACATATGAGAGCACATTCAAATGTGTGAGTTCAAGATGTGTGCTGTACGAGAACCTCTTGTGTTTGATTCAATGGGCTTTAATATGGCTCCATGTACAATAGGATTCTAGACCACATAGTGGGTACACACTGACTTGCCTCTAAGTTCACAAATGGCATTATGGTCAGGGCGAGTGGTACAAATGATTCTAAGTTAATGTATACAAAGTATTACTTTTAATAAACGCCTATCAATGCAATGATATAATCTGGTGAACTTGGGTGAAATGCTTCCACATGTTAAAGAAGTACAAATTTTTGAATTTTGCAGGGACTTTTTCATATTTTTACATGCTGTTTGTTGCACGATATATGTGGCAAATATTTTCAAGGCTCGGCTCATGCACAGGCTCTTGGAGCCAAGTCAGGCCTTTGTCTCTGCTCTGGCTCGGCTCTCACTGTTAACTTCTTGCTTGGCCACCTCTAGTTTGAGATAACTAAATCTCAAAAAAGAGGGTCTGATTTAGAGTTTAAAGGGAAATAAGAATCCTCCATTTCCTGAAGTAAACTCTAAACACGGAGTGGAACACACCAGCTGGATTTCCGCCACATAGGAGCACAATGGTGAGGACATTCAACCCGTGGATTCCACTCTGTCTACTTAGTTCTCTGTGGGAAATCAGGGACATTGGTGGCTACGTTGGTGCTGTTCACCTGATAGGCAGATGAGCAGAGACAGTCACACTCCGGAGCTGACTTGACATGTGACTATTCCGGGCCTGTTGGTCACCTGGGGGCTGGGCCAGTTGGGAACTCCTTCGACTTCCTTAAAAGTGTCCCGACCTATTCAGGTGATTGCTTTTAATATGGACGTTCTGATGCTTGGCCCATAATCCCATCATTTCTTTGTAGGCCCGGACACACTGATGATTAATGGTTAAATAAATGCTCTCTACTTTTATACAAAAAATTGTGTACGCCTCCCACAAAAGAGCGTATGCGTGCGCAACCCTTGAGTTCACAAGCTATGGCGTGTGCCTCTGGAGTGTGACACTTGTCGCTTACATAGGTCTTCTTCTTGACCTTGAATGACCCAGTGCTACCAGGATTGTCTTTACAACATTCAGGCGTATCACCTCCCACAATGCAGACTTAGAAGACACCATGTGAGGCGAGGTGCTACAGATATTGCATCCAATTGCCACATTTACCCCTACTTAAATTTTTACCGGGTTGCAGTGCTAACAAGGAAACCGCACGTATTCAGAAATGTACATCAACACCAGACTTCTATCGCAAAGCTTTTGGGTTTGAAAGGTGCCATTGTGAGGGAGAAATATGGAAACTGTTCCAGAGGTCCCTGTTCCTTTGTTATGACATCAGCCACGTTTTGATGAATCCACCCGCTCTTCCAGCAGAGGCAGATGGTAGTCCTTGAATGAACACCCCCTTCTGTACATTTGGTCTTTTCCCACGCTTAGTACAAGAGAACATCTCACCTGTATCTGTTCGAAGGGGATCTCAAAGCTGAAGGACTCATTGAAGTAAGGGTTGAGTGTCTTGCTTTTGACAGTGGTTTTCTTCTTCTTCAGCCTCTTGCCATTCTGCATCAGGTAGATCTTCACGTAGGGATCTGGAAGAGAAAAGGATGCAGGCCTCACAGTTATGTATACAGTTCTCAGATTCCTATAATCTTTCTAAGGAAGCTGAGGTGGAAAGATATAGTCCCCAAATTATCCTCATAGCAGACAGCCCCTGGCAGCTACAGGACTGCTACGAGGCCTTGCTGTGCACTGATAATGGTGGTGATTGTACTTTTCTAATGCCCTTCACAATAAATGATCTCTTCCCATTTTTTTAACTTGTGGTAAGATTGAAACTACTTAATATTAAAAGCACTATAATGCAATATTACTATGAAGACAAGACATTTACATTATCTAAAAACTCTTTCATTCAATGTAATCTTAAAGCTAACCTAGTGAAAGTAAGTTATGGCTCTGGCTCAAACACGCAACACCACTGAAAATCAGCAGTTATGGTTATCAATGCACACAAACACGCCAAGACTCACACTTCCCACCATGTTGTTATCTTCACTATTTTTGTATGTTTGGCCATTTTGAGATTGGTGTTATGGAGATGTTGAGTAGGACAAGTTTTGGTGTGTGCTGGGTGTGTTGATAACGATAACTGATGAATTCAAGTGGTTTTACATGTTTGAGCCAGAACCATAACTCACTTCTTAACTTTGTCCATTTCAGTGCATTTCTTTGATTTTCTTTTTGTTGCACTTCATTTCCAATTCTCCTGTTGCGAACGGTGAGTTATGGTTGGTGCTGCTGACTATAACTTTCATAGCTCAGTGTTTTTTGGTTTTAATTCATAACCGTAGCTGTACTTTAATTGAGATTTTTAGGAGACTTTTTGAGGTTTTTAAAAACATATGTTGAGGTGTCATAACCAAAGCTAACCACAACTTCATCATAGCCATGTTTTTTTGGTTAATATTTGAGTTTTTGTTGGTCATATATGGCATCCAAGATCCACTATATGATCAACTCTTTTCTTGGGAGGTCTTTCCTGTCTTGCAAGTTTCCGTACTCTGAGACCCATATTAATGAAGCTTTGGCATTGTCCTTGCGTCATGCAAGGTGACAGAAAGACAACGCAACGGAGTCAGTAATATTTACAAAGCCACACAAGGCTTGATTTGCATGGCCATGGATGACTTTGTAAAGAAATGTACGCAAAACAACTGCTTGCGTTGCCTTACATTAAATTTCAACTTGGGAAGCGTTCCACACCTGGACCATGGATGTTCCCATGCATCCACGCATGGATTTTCACACATTAACAGATTTACAAAGACCTGTACACCTAGGAAGTGAGGTGTAACCAGGAGAAATATCTTTATTTTTCCTTGTTATTACCTCTTTCCATGTGTGCTGCATTCTGCAGCACACATAGAAAGAGGAAAATACCTCTAAGGCAGAAGCCTTCAAACTGTTTTGCTGTGAACCCCCTGAGCAAAATGTTTTAGGGTGGGTTCCCTTCAAAACTTTGGCAGTATTTGGGACAGTGGAAGGGTCAGGGGTGAATGCAGGGAGTGGGTTTATACTTTCAGGGGTACTTTTTCTGTAGCTCACAATGCACACTAAATGCGAGACTTATAAAAGAGCAAATATATCAAGAAAAACACTTCTACCTATAATTTGGGCATTGTGAACTCCTCACACACGGCCCTGAGTAGCAGACGATGTCCTCTACCTCTTTCACCTTCATGGTGGGGAAGGTGTGAAAAAGGCAGAGGACATCACTCCAATCTTGAAACGGATTCTCTGTCTCTTTCGTAATAAAATGATCTTCTACATGTTGCCCATTAATTTGAGGCAAGGTGCCCTCAGCCCTAATGCTAGTAAGGAAAATGAGCCTCCAATCCTCTTTTATAAATTAAGGCAGTCATAATTATGTGGTTGTCCTCTCAAACTCGTGGCCTCAGTGCCATTGCACCTGCTTCAGTAATGAAAGCAACTCCCTGACAAAGACAGTAGTCTCCTCTGCCCCTTGTCAAAGACATTGACCTCCATCGTGCCCAATTCTCTGCTCTGCCCTCTCTCTGAGGCCTAAGCTAATATGCCTTCCCTGCTTCAATTCTCCCCTCTTTTGGGCTGTTAGTCCAAGGCCAAAGCAACAATGGCACATCAGTGGGGCACTGGGACCTCCCGTAAGCAAGAAAGGATATTAAAAAAATACTAATTGGGGTTTCGATGGCGCCTCACAGTCCTAGGCTCCTTTGACACTGCTTCTGCTGCACAAATGATACCTACTCCTCTGCCCATTCCACTATCCATCACTCCAAGGCTTGAGTCCCAAAGCAGGCTGTCTGCCTCCTTGCGTATAACAAAATAGGGAAAAACACGCTCGTCTTGCCCCCTGTAGCTTTGAACCTCTTCCCTGCGCAGCAAGGGTCACTTGGGCCATAATGCTAACAGTGAAATTTGGTTCCCACCTATCTTTTTGCTAGTAACATAGACATAATTTGGGTGCAGTGGTCCCTCATAGCATTGCCCCAGTGTCACTGCACCTGCCGCACTGATGCCACTGACGGCAATTAAAAAACAAAAAACATCCACGTTCCTCAGGGGATCTCTCTGAGGATGCGGTGTCTGTACATTTGTAAATGAAAAACATAGCCCCCCCCACAGAGCACCCTCTCGTCAGCGCCATCTCTTTGACACTATCCATGGACAGAGAACGAAAGAAGAAACAGGCCTTCTCATCAGGGTACTCTATCTGAAAGAAAGGTAAATGTGTGCAATTTGTTCATCACCAAATGTTAAGGCTGCTTGGAACAGAGTACAGGCTTTAATTTATAGAGTCACTTGAAGCTTCATTGTGATGAAGATGTATTCTCTTTGAGAGGTGATCTAGGTTTTGGAAAGCGTCCTCTTAATGGTCTTATTAAAATGTTTGCACTAGATGCAGTGTGTTACCTATTACTAAAAGATATTCACCTGTTTTATCTTAAATACTAAATCATTATGGGCAGCCGACTTTATACTCAGAACCACTGGAAATATGCAATTTTGAGGCTGCAGAATTTTCCACAAAATTATGGATTTGCTGCATAATCCACCATCTGCTGTATAGTCTGGCAATTTTACCCAAAATAATGTGCTTCTAGCTCAAGTGGATAAAAAGTCACTAAAAATGCAACAATACATGTTGCCGGGCAGTGGAAGGCCCATCGCCAAGTTTGATTGGTCACCTTTGTGTTGCTTAATGCTGTATTTAGGTGCTAAACTGGTAGTAATGCGGAGAAAACTTTGCCCAAACATGTGTAAAACTGTCAAAATTATGAAGTAATACTATTATTTTGCTGAATAATGTAATTAACCATGCCACATAATTTAATCCTCCCGTGCTGCATAATTCCAGTAGACATGCTGATATTGTATACAGTACAATTTTTAAATAATGACTTGCATTTCACAGCGCTTTGTGTTACAGGCTAGGACTTCATTGCGTTATAAATGTACAAGTCACTATTATGCACTGCTCCAACCAGGATTTAATAGTGCGACTCTCTTGTCACACAATTAGGCATCTGCAGTGATCACATTAACAAATTGAGGTTTCACAACGTAGAAAGTGTACTCAGTGATTAGTTTAATTTGCATTTATTTTTCATATACGGTATAAGCATTCTTTTTTATGCAGATGGCTAAAGGTGAATAAAAATATTTACAGAACATTTTGTTCTTTTTAGCCCCTTAGCCATATCTTTGACCCCGTCACCAGGGTACCAAGAATCACAGTGCTGGAAATTAAAGAAAGAAAGTCGTGCTTCCAGGCCATCTTCATTTACAAATAATTACAAAGACATTTGCGCACCCTGGGAACACAGCCACGAACGTCCAGGGAGGCGCGTGCCACACAGTTTAAAGCCCTCTGCTCTAAAGATTGTTTTTGTACAAGAAGGTATCCCTTCCTGCACAAAAAAACCTGCCTGAAGAGCAGGCACTCTTGCGCCATGGTGCAAGGGTGCCTGCATTGGCGTTAAGCTGCATACAGTGCACCAGCGCAAGGTGAGAGCAGAGACTCCATATCTTTGTAAATAGGGAGCATTTCCGCTTTTTCCCTTTCATGCAACGCTGCAACTTTACTTGCTGCCCTGCATTGCATGAAAGTTTAGTAAATGTGCCCCTGAGTACTGTTCACAGTCAGCTCTTGATGCCCTCCATCAAACTCTACCGTTCATGGTTGCTGCATGCTTGGGTGGTCCGCTAATGTCTAGCAAGAGTGTTAATAACAATAATCATTACATTTTCTTATGTGGGGTCGGAAGCGGAAGGGGGGAAAAGAGCGGAGAGGCAGGCGCATCCACGAAAAAGGGGGGGAAGAGAGGAATGCAGACCAAACCATTCAATTTCTGAACTTACAATCGTTGCAGAGGTGCCGTAGCTCATGTGTCTCCTCCCAGTCAGGACTGACCGCAGGGCAAGAGTATGTGCCAGTGTGTCCCGTGAGCTGGTTAGGGGTCAGCTGGGCTGCAGCCAGCATGGACAGGTCATCAGGTTCTCCCTCCGATATCCTATTGCTGTAGACGTCTTCCCCGTCATTATCATGGCCATGCAGTTTTGTAATCATACTGCCCCAGATCTCAATGTCCGCTCTGCGTTACCATCTGTATGGACCCTCCGGAGCCTACATTCCTCAGCTACTGCCCACTCCAGGAGATCTGATACCAATTTAGTCCATGTCGGAGGAGTTGGGCTTGCCCAGTGTATAGCTATGCTTCACCGGGCTAATATAAACCCCAACTGGGCAAAGTTGTACAGCATTTTTCCCCCTTCTTGGGGAGAGGCAACAACCCCAACAGACAGTGACAGATCGTAAGGTCGGCAATCACATGTGTTACTCTGATCACTTCAGCCAGTACCCCTTCCCAGAACGGGTGGAGCAGGGGACAGATCCACATGACATGTCCGAAATCCGCCTGTATTACATTACAGCGAAGGCATCCCGCTGGTCTCTCTGGGTAGACTCTGTGCAGGCATTGGGGTGTCAGGTAAGCTTTATATATATAATAGATTTGCGTCAGCTTAAACCTGGCATTACTAGCCACCTCATGTACCTGTGCCAGGGTCCAGAAGAGTAAATACATTATAATAGAGTTCCAGCCAAGTGATGGGCTTCATTTCAATATCTTACAGAAGATAATCCATAATTGTTCGGACTTATCGCGGAACTAGAGTAACGTTTGGTTGATGCCCGGTGGAGCTATCATATGTAGCTATAGAGGAGCTTGACTCTGGGTCATCCCCCTTGGTTGGCACCTACCCAGCTGGATATCAGACATTGTTTTCTTCCTCATCTACCCGTTATGTTCCCTTCCCTCCCTCCATCGATCTTGTTTTTCTATGTTTATTGAATGCACTAGCAACGGATTTAACTGTAATGTAACTGTAACTGATGTAACTCTGTAACACGTCTTAATCCTCATGTAAAGCGCTCTGATACCTCCGGGCCTAGCCTGGACTTCCTCGTCTCCTCGCCATGTCTCCTACCCCCTCCCCCACCTCTTCCCTCCTTCATTCTTTGCTTGCCTCCCGTATTCCTTTCCTCTCTCCCCTGAATCTCTTTCCCCTACCTGCTTTGTTTATCCTTGTGCCTATGCTCCGCTCAATCTCCCTCCCCGTCGCCCTTTTTACATTATCCCCTTACCCTCTACACGCCATGAACCAACGGATGCAACTCGTAATTGACGTACCTTCTGTAACAATGGGTAACTTGTAACCTATGTAACCCTACCAGCCTGACTCCCTAAAATGGCCCCCTTAAGTGTGCCCTTGTCCAAAGCACTCCTACTTCCCTTGTTGGGGATGGATCCAGCATTTTTGCCCTGGAGTCTCAGAGACCCTTCTGAGAGAGTCCACAGTGACAAGGGAGTCTCACATAGTAGAGGACTGGGATTGATCCCCTTACCTCTGGGAACTGTCGCCTACCCGCCGGAAGTCGGACACTGTGTTCACGCTGGGTTTTCTACCCCCTCCTCTTCCCTCCTTCATTCTTCTAAGTGTGCCCGTGACCAAAGCACTCCTCTCCCCTTGTTGGGAAGGGATCCAGCATCTATGCCCTGGAGTCTCAGCGACCCTGCTGAGTCCACCGCGACAAGGGAATCACACAAAATGGAAGACTGGGAATGACCCCTTTACCGCAGGGAGCCGTCTCCCACCCAGCCGGACATCGGACACAGTTACTTCCTCGTCTCCTTGCTGTGTCTCCTACCCCCTCCCCCTCCTTTTCCCTCCTTTCATTCTTGGCTTGCCTCCCCTTTTCCTTTCCTCTCTCCCCTGAATCTCTCTCCCCTACCTGCTTTGTTTTTCCTTGTGCCTATTCTCCGCTTAATCTCCTCCCCGTCGCCTCTTTTACATTACCCCCTTACCCTTCTACACGCCATGAACCAACGGATGTAACTTGTAATTGATGTACCTTCGGATGTAACTTGTAATTGATGTACCTTCTGTAACAATGTGTAACGTGTAACCTATGTAACTCTCCTCATGTAAAGCGCTCTGATACCTCCGGGTCTAGCCAGCGCTATATAAAACTCAAGTAAATAAATAAAATAAATAAGATTGTCAGTCTATCTATATTTTCAGTGATCCCAAACCAGCATTAACTCTGAAGCTATGTTAGTGGATCCTTAAACCTCAATACTTCTTTGGGGTTCCAACGTACTTGTTTCTTATTCTATGCTCTTTAATGTTAACGTTTTTGCCTTCTGCTTCTTGAGAAGGTGTAATCAACAGCCTCATTTCCACACAGCCAATGAGCCTTTGCAGCTGGCTGTGATGGACGCCGAAGGCACTTTTTTTTATTGTGTAATAAAATTTATGTTCATGTATACGGAAAAATGTAACAAATACCACAAAAAGGGAATTGGAAATACCCAACTGCTGTCTGGGGTAGTAATTTTCCATTGTCAATGAGTTAAGAGGTGTTTCAGCTTAATGAATGTATGTTGTGGACTTGTACAGTGTTGGAAATTTGCCCTTCCTGCAGGGTCAACCCCAGATAATTTGCTTTTTTTTTTTCTGAACCCTATTTTTGCTGGCTATAGAACTCTGTGCACTTTACCTGGTAACGTTTGTGTGCTCCTCCTTTTAACATGGTAAGATTGGTAAACACCTGAGTGATTTATTTAATTTGCCTTTAAGTCCATAGAATACTTTACCAAGTGTAACCAGCCTGTTAATTAAATGCTATCAGTGGACTGCAGCGCTTATTGTGCCATCCGATGCAGTGGCACAGCAAAGCATGTCTTCAGGCCTGCCACTGTAACCTGGCTGTGCAGCTTGAAACTGCAAATTTGACGTGCCAAAATAACCCCCGTTTGACAGGCCTAAACAGCGGTAGTTTCTTTATGAGGGCGGGGAGTTTGGCCCACCCAACTGCTGCGAGCCACACAAAATGTGAAAAATAAAATGTCAATGAAATGATTTCATTGCCATTTTATTTTTGACCAAGGCAGGCCACATCCGCCAGCCTGCCCCTGAGCCGGGAGAAATGCAGGGCATGTCCTCTTCTGCCAATTGGCAGCATAGGGGACTGGAGCAGTGGCTGACTAGATCCTCCAAAGTGCGCATGTCAGTTTGGCTGTCTGGCTTATGACGGCCAGCCTGACATGCACACTTTGCAGCTCTTCAACCCAGCCATCTTAGACAGCTGGGTGGAGAACAAGCACAGGCCTCCAGGGCCTGAAGGAGCATCCAGCCAACCCGCTCCATCAATCCTGGCGCTTCTCTCATGCTGATTAACTGCATGAGAGCAGTGTCTGGATTGGTTAGGAACTCTTCGTGCAACAGACTGCAGAAGAACACTGAGAAGGATGGCTGCCCATGGGTAAGTACCATTGCATTTTATTTATTAGAAATGTGTAATAAATGTAAGTGTAGTGGTTATGTTTTATTTTGTAGTTAGTTAGTGGTTATGGTTTTATTTGGGCTTTTGGAAAGCGGTGGGGCACTTCGCTCGCCCCACCACTTTCAAAGGCTACCAGCCACACCTGGGCTTAAACCTTCCTTTTTAATATTAATAAGTCTCCCCTAAGTCAACCTTAATGGCCATAGGGCAGGGTGCATGGTATTTAAAAGTAGGACATGTAAACGTTTAATGTTAAACGTCCTTACAGTGAAAAGACCCTACAACCTATTTTCACTGTAGCAGGGCTGGCTGTTCCATAGGAAAGCACTAGGATACAATATTAAGTTTAATACATGTGATTTTTGGCTAGGAAAAAGCTATAAAATTCATTTTGGACTTTTTGAAATATTTATTACAAGCCCAATTCACTGGTGAAGTAGAATTTCTAATAATTATTTTGGAAAAGGGACTCTTAGAAATTTACCTTTGCTCTGCCTGAAGTCCCTGGAACCTAAATCTCCATTTTGCTCTCCTACTTCTTCCAGCCAGTAATTAGCATTTGAATAGATGTGATTGAGGTGAGAACTTGCTGCCAGGAGCAAACAATAGTCTGACCTGAATGGCCAGAGATGTCCCATCTGAACCTGACTGAATGTGCAGAGTAGGGGTGTGAGGATCCTTTTTGACATTAAAGTGTCACATTTCTTCTTGAATGTCACATCCTGCTTGACAGGTCTGCTGGGGGTTTTCAGATGTCACTTGGGGTGCACTTCCCTGCCACAGGCAAATGTTAGCGGACACTTGGGCAGTGTGCTTATTTTGTCCTCTCAGTGAGACAGGCCTTAATCACAGTATGCCTCTTTTTGATAGTAAAGTTTCAAAAACAGTTTGACAGGTCTTCTGGGTTTACACATAACATTTGGGGTGCACATCAAAGGAAGGAAATAGAATGTCAAAACAATTTGTATGTATTCACTGTCTTGTTGGAGAAAACTCAGCTTCTGTTTTAACAGACCTCTGCCTCTGAGGTTGTTGTGAATACAAGACCTGCCTCAAACTAGATGTTATTTTTAGATGTGGGAGGAAGCTTGGATTACCATAGTACAGTCGCCCACACACCCTCAGGCCTCAGCACAAGTTTAGTGTGGCCAAAGACTTCTACTGTTTTGAAAATGGCCAAAGTGGGTAGGGTTAGACCCGGGAACCTTTACCCCATTGTTTAGGGCGTCCCCAGGATAATTCCCACCTCCTAGCCCGTGTCAGGCATAAATATGACATCTGCAGGCACCTGCTGCTGATCACTCCTGGACCCGAGAAAGCTCATAAGAGAATTGAACTTGCTGTCTGCAACCTGAGAAGAACCTTGGAGGACTGAACCTGCTCTCTCTCTCTTGTACCCATGACACAGAAGTGGACCCCAATGGTCATAAGGCTGACCTACTGTTTAAGCTACAGGAATACAACACGCTAGAGGAGGCCTTTCCTGCAGCTGTCCAGCTGATCAGTGACCACTGGATCTGAAATGGACTCTGCCTGCAACCCTGTAAGACTCCACCAAGGTCCTGTGGGGCTTTAGAAGTGTTCCCCAGTGATGGATTGACACTTAAATGACTAAAGACAGAAGGCACAATCTTGGATCAGGATGAACCTGGTTAATGTATTCGACCTCCACAGTCCATGTCAGATTGCACTTAGGACCTGTTCTACCACGACTATTGATTATCATTGGCACTTTGTGCTTCTTGGCACTATTTCTACTTAAAACTTTAGAAGTTCATATCTCCAGTTCCCCTTATTGTATTTTTTGTCATTTTGGTACCATTTGTTTATTACATTTTGAAATTCACACACACCATTTCAGAAACTGATATACCTTTCCTGGATCTGAACCTGCAACTGACACACACAGGATTAAGCACCAACCTGTACAAAAAACCTACCGATAGGAACAGCTTATTATCATACCAGAGTCACCACCCGAGGGCCCTCAAGAACAACCTCCCATTTGGCCAGTTCCTACGCATTAGGCGGAATTGTAGTTCCACCACTGTTTACAAAGTAGAGGCCAAGGTGCTTGAACAAAATCGAAAACAAAGAGGGTATCCAGAACGATTGGTTAGGGATTCTTCTAAGAGAGCTTTGAACAACCCCAGAGAAGCACTGTTGCAAAGTACAAAGAAGGACCCCACCGAGACCCTGACCTGTGTCACATCTTACACACCAGATTCCACACACATTAAGGGGATCATTAGGAAACACTGGGGCATCCTCAATACGGGTGAGATAGAGTTCCCCTTACCTAGATTCGCCTTTAAGAGGACAAGAAATTTAAAGGATGTGATTGTGCACACAAGACCTCGCACTGTACAAAACGACACACAGAGAACACTCTGGGACCTCCCTCCCGTTACCGGGCATTATCCCTGTGGCACCTGTATGGTCTGTGATCAGACTAGAGTTGTCAAAACAATAGCATTATCAGACACATTTACCTGGACTATGAGGAGCCACACCAATTGCAATACATCCAAATGCATCTATCTGGTGACTTGCCCTTGCGATAAAAGATATGTGGGTATGACGATGAGACCGGTCAGGACCCGAATTACAGAACACAAGAGCAATATAAGATGCCAAAGGGTCACAACTAAGTTGTATAAACACTATCAAGAACAGGGACATAGCCCCGAATCACTACAGTGGCTGGGACTAGAATCCCACCCTAAGATCACCCTGCAGGCACTTTTTAGGATAGAACAACGATGGATACATCGTTTATCCACATCCGTCCTTGGCTTAAATGATGATGTACCGTGGACCACCCTGAATAACAGATGACCCCTGGCTGACCGTATGTATACATGGGCATCCTAGCTTACTTTTGGTACACAGGATGAATGAAACTGTATTGAAACTACCGGTTTACATCACTTTTTATCACTTTACAGCTAACCGACATATACAGCAGGCATGACCCTGTTTTGGAACACTCAGTCAACATCACCAGCATTTGCTGTTATTCATGCCTACCGGCCACGCCATATATATAACGCAGGGCCACCATCGTGCTTAACGCACTATCATGTTATGACCTCTAGCAGTACCGCAGTTGCTTTACGACCGATGGCTATGGTACACTCTCCCAATATCGACCAATATTTTTGTATTTATATTTATCTTTATTTTTTATCTCACATGCATCAATGGACATGTTCAATACCACATGTCACCATGTATACATTCCAATATATACATGGGCTATTATTAACACACCAGACAGCTTAGTGACCCGGTTGTTCCTATTGCCCTGAGTGATACTCACTACACTTTAAGATGGCCGTTATTTCGGCCAGTCATACTGCCTTAATAACCAAGAAGGTGGTATCTGAGATGACGCGGGATGGACACCGCCCCCGTCCTCGCACGTGACCCGGAAATAGTACTTCAACTCCGTTTGGAGCTGACAGTCTCTACTCCGGCGCCGGCGAGGAGGGTAGGTGAATTAGCCAGGACCCCCGCAGGACTGGTGAGTACTATTGACGTCTGGGGCAGAGGCCCGTGACCGTTTTAAGTCACAACTTGAATTCTGGCGGCACAGCAAGTGGCAACGACGCTGTTTGACCCGCTCCCTGTGGGCCCCTAGTTACGCACTGAGGGGCAGGCTGGGCACTGTACGGTGTGACTATATGGTCAGCTCAGGGTTTCCGCAGGTGAGGAGCTGCACCATTCGCCGACAGCTTCCTGATACGCCCTCCTGGTGTAGGTGGGTCGATGTGGGGGGGCGGGCTGAACCCGAGGAGGCTCCCCGCTTGTCGACATGAGTGGACAGGCAATGATGCGTAGATTGGTCGCGCTCCTCTGCCACACTAACTTGTGATTTGTCCACCATCCTGCACTTTATGTTTTACAGGACACCATGCCACCAGGTGTCCCATTGAATCGCCGCACCGATTGAGGTGACATTCCTGACAGTGGGAGGTGAGCTTCAGCATGACATATTCCACATTCACTTCACTATTGATGTGACATGTCACGCTGCCAGTTATAGCTTTGTACTCCTCACCTTGTTTTTAAACGACCATTCCTCCCTCACTACCATCGCCTCTCCTAGGGGAAGGCCAGTCTTCCTAATTATAGCTGGATAGTTTCCGACTATATTTTAACTTGCACTAGGGGATGATAGTCAAGCCCCATATCACATAGACTTTGTTAACTGTTTTTATTGTGCCTAGTTCTTCGTTACACTTTCTCTCTTAATGTGGGGAAAGGAGAGGTTTTAGGAGTTGTGATTTGAGCACTAAGTGACCTTAACATGGGTGTTTACAGCAGCGTATAGATATACATATATTTTTTATATCCCTCTCTCCAGGTTACTGAACCACACTACTGAAGAATTGTGACGTAGTGCTTACTTGTGGTAGTTAGCTAACAGCTGCACCACTTAGTGTAGATAGGTTCACTGTTCACAGATTAGGTCCTGAAGAATTGCCACGGATTATTCTTACCACAAGGCAAGAAACATGTTGACCCCAAGAGATGAGCATAGCTTTAACTGAACCTTCACGTCAGGGAAGCTGCCACTCTTCATGCTTTTACTGAGGTGGATAACCAGCCTGAATAAAAGTGTTATCTGGATTATCCAACCTTTTTTAACTCACTCACTCCACTTTATCTACACTAACACGGGCCACACACCCCCACTTCATCAAACGGCAAGGAACAAAAGATCTCCGACAAAGAGCCCTGTGGCATCTTGAGGTTGTGCTAGAGAATGCGATGATGTAATGCTACTGACAGGCAGTTAGAGCCTGGCTTGGATCTGTACAATAGCCTGTTTGTGGATGAGATCCTTTTCCTGGATTAAACCTACTTTCCACCTTAACGTTGTGTTCCTGATTCTTACATTTGGCGACAGAGGATGACTCTTCTGGGAAGTCAAGAAGGATCTCAACACTACCAAGAACGGCTGGCAGATTAAGAAGGAAGGTTTCCTTACCTACAATCTCAAGGTACTGTTTTTATTAACTTTTAAAAAAAAGGAGAAGGTCTGCCGTCTAGAAAACGTTTATCGGCAAGACAGCTCACATCCAAGTTCGTGAAAGCGGATGCTCGCTGCAACATTTTCGCTGCTTCTGCCTAACTACGCCCACTACTGACATTTGTTCGGTGCGGGTCTCTTAAAAGCCTTCCGCTGCCAATTTCGAAACTGTTAGCTTCCCCTCCCTATGTCAAACTGGGAAGTGTACTTGTGTGTATACTAGTAAAGGAGCGCTGTTTCTGGGCTGAGGAAGAAGCGTTAATTTGGCATCTTTCAAAAGGAGGCTAAGGGGATTCGAATATCTCCTACCTCCATGCACGCGGTGGCTCGCGTTAAGGTGTCTCCCAGCAACGAATGCCCACATTGCTTGGCAACCTCACGTTGACTCGTCCCGACTTCCTCATTCGAAGATGTCCTACCTCCATACACGCGGTGGCTCGCGTTGAGGTGTCTCCAAGCAGCGAATGCCCACATTGTTAGGCAACCCGACGTGGACTCGCGCCGACTCCCTCTGTCTCTATTTTTGGATTGCCGACGTGTTGCGCAGCCTGCCTCCCGCTGATCATCTTTCCCCTCCTCCTCTGGAAGGCCACGTATTCGCGCTCGTACGTAACAGCGCGAAACGTGACGGAGGAGAAACTTGTTTGCGTTTCACTTCAGTGACGCGCACACTCATATTTAAAGGGGCAGCGTGTCGTCTCACTGACACGCACAGTGATTTAATTCGTATGCGCTTCACATCAGTGACACGCACACTTGCGGATATTTAAAGGAGCAGCGTGTTGTCTCACTGACACGCACAGTGAATTAAATGGATTGAGCCACCACCTAAATGGTTTGAGCTACTCATCAGTGTCAACAACTAGAATACATCTAGTGGTTTGCCTGTCTAGTGGTTTGCCTGTTCAGTGTCACAGACAATACTTCTTGGAATGACAAGAGATGCGTGCCTCATCAGTGACACGCACACTATTTAAATAAAGTTGTTTGTTGAAAATTGACACACTCTTAAGCACAAAAAAAAAAAAAACATTTTGTTTTTTTTTACTTTTCTTGTGATTTAAAAAAAAAAAGGGAAACGGAGATGCAAAATGTGACTGCACCTCCGTTCTTTCTGTCATCACCTGGAGATCCACCAATAAAGTGGCAAAAATGGCATAAGGTCTTTGAAAGGTATGCCAGAGTATGTGGCTCCTCTTTAAGTGCTGAGAGAAGAACGGCTTTGTTGTTACATTGTTTAGGGTCAGAAGGACAGGAGGTTTTTGACCATCTCCCTGAGTTTGAAGATCGTAACCTAAATGAATATGAAATGTGCATAGCCAAATTGGATAAGCATTATCTACCAAAGGTTAGCACTATTCTTGAGAGATATCACTTTGGACGTAGGTCTCAGTTAGAAGATGAAACAGTTGAAAACTATGTGACATCTCTCAGGAAATTAGCGTCATCGTGCAAATTTGGGGCTACCCTTGAAGAAAGGATTAGAGACCAATTCATGTTGGGTTGCAGCTTAGAACGGGTCAGAGAAGAGTTATGGCAGAAGGATGAACCATCCTTAGATGACGTAGTCGTTATTGCTAAAAGGATAGAACATTCTTTAAAATGTGTAGAAGTTATTAAGAAAGATTCAGAAAAGAAAGAGAAGAGTTCCGTGCAACTTGTAAAACAAAACCCAAAGGAAACTCACTGGCAGAAAGACTTATTTAAAAAAAGTACGATTTCAGAGGGGTATGGTAAACTTAATTTATCAAAAGTGACATGTTTCCGCTGTGGGAAGGTTGGACATCTAGCTAATGACAAACAATGTCCAGGTTGGAAAGCAACCTGCAGTAAATGTAAAAGGAAAGGTCATTTTTCAAGTGCATGCAAAGGTAAATCCTACAAAGGGAAGGTTAGTGAAATTTATTGTGATGTGAATGATACTTATGAATCTTATGATGAAGTGGATTGTGGTCAAATCCAAGTACAGGTTATTCAAAATGAGGAGAGCAAGAATTGTCCTACTGATGAAATTATGGTAGAAGGAAAACCCACCAACGTTCTCTTTGATTCAGGTGCAAAGATCACAATAATTTCTAAGGATTTCTATCTAAAAGAGATTAAAGAGAAATCTAAGGTTTTTCCCCCTGACATCAGACCTTTCGCATATGGAGGTGAACCAATTAAACTCTTCGGTTATTTCTGGGGTCTGCTTGATTACAAAAACAGATTAGCCAATGCTAAAATATATATATCACAGAAAGGTGACAGTATATTGAGTTGGTTTCACCAGAGGGATCTTGGGGTAATGCTAGACCCGAATGCTTCACCACCCATTATATTGAAAGAGAATTTTAAACCCAAGTCTATTGCTGTCATAGATAGTGATCCTAAAATGTCATTTGAACAAATGTTAACAAAAAATTTTCCAAGAGTATTTTGTGAAACTTTAGGGTGTCTAAGAAACTACATTCATCACATTCGTTTGATAGATGATGCAAAACCAGTTTGTTGTAAGGTGCGAAATATCCCTATAGCAGTCAGGGAACAAGTACAAGCAGAATTAGAACGTTTAAAAAGGATGGCATCATTGAAGAAGTAGAGGCAACCCAATGGTTAGCCCCAGTGGTAGCCGCAAAGAAAGCTGATGGCTCCCTTCGGCTTTGTGTGGACCTTAGAGAATTAAACAAAAATGTGGTGGTGGACCGGTATCCTCTACCAAAAATAGCAGATATGTTAATGCTGTTGAAAGGGGCAAAGGTTTTTAGTACGATAGATCTAAAATCTGCATACCACCAGATTAGGTTGGATGAGGAGTCAAAGGATTTAACAGCATTCGTTACTCCTTTTGGCACGTATCGTTTTGTAAGACTTCCTTTTGGGTTGGTCTCAGCGGCCTCGGTTTTCCAGAGGGCGTTGGAGAATGTTTTAAAAGGACTGTCTGGGGTAAGAATTTATCAGGATGACATTTTAGTATTTGGGTTGGATAACAAGGAGCATGACATGAGACTAACAAGTGTGTTAAGTAGACTTGATGAATTTAGACTGACGGTAAAAATTGAGAAGTGCAAATTTAGGAGAGAATCCATTGACTATCTGGGTCATACAATTTCGGAGGGTGGTGTTTCACCAAAAGAGAACCTGGTGGTTGCGATACAGAGAATGCCGCCTCCTACTAACAAGGAAGAACTAATGAGTTTTTTAGGAATGGCAGAGTATTATAGTAAATTTATTCAAGGATTTGCCTCATTATGTGTTTGCATGAGAGCTTTGTTGTGTAAAGGGTGTGAATTTTTATGGGACGGAAAGTGTGAACGAGAATTTCACATCCTTAAGGGAAAGTTAAGTTTGGCACCGAAATTAAGTAGTTTTGACCCAGAAAAGAAGTCCATTCTGATAACTGATGCCAGCCTGAAAGGACTAGGAGCAGTTCTTCTACAAAGGGACAACGGGCATGATCAAGTTATACTCTTTTTGTCTAGGAGCTTGAGGGGAGCTGAAATGCGATACTCCGTCGTGGAGAGAGAAGCACTGGCTGTTTACTGGTCAATAAAGAAGTTGAAAAATTTGTTGTGGGGAGGTGCGTTTGAGGTCAGAACCGACCACAAACCTTTGTGTGAAATTTTTTAAAAAAGGGGCATTGATGCTGTCTCAAGTAGAATCACCAAATGGGTTGTGGCTTTACAAGATTACAGTTTTGATATAAAGTATTTACCTGGTGTAGAGAATAAAGTGGCAGATGCTTTATCTCGCCTAGTTGTCAAAGACGATGGTTGTCCTGATGATGAGGATGAACAGGATGGGGAAATGGTATGCACGATTGAGGGAAGTATCATTGAAAAAGAGAGATGGAAAAAAGCATTAGAGGTTGACGATGACTTATTAAAAGTTCTAGAGTGCATCAGAACAGGTTGGGAGTTTAAACTTAAAGGTGATGAAAATGTGGGAAAATTTTGGCATGTGAAGGACCAATTAGCTGAACAGAATGGCTTACTTGTCAGGGGGGAAAGGCTTATTCCCCCAAGTTCACTTAGGGAGGAACTTATTTCATTGGCACATGTTGGTCATCAGGGAATGTCTAAGACTAAAGAAAGATTAAGATTGTCTTATTGGTGGCCGGGCATGGACTTACAGGTAGAACGAAAAATTAGGGATTGTATGCAATGCGCTTTGAGTGAGAAAGTGGCCAAACCTAAGGTGCAACCCATGGTCATAAGAGATCGTCCGGACAGTCCTTGGAAAGAGGTTGGTCTGGACATAGTTGGCCCAATCCGTTCTTCTGGCACAGAGTGGTATATACTTGTTCTTGTTGATTTCTATTCAAGGTGGCCAGAAATAGCCATAACACGGGGAATTGAAACTAAACATATTAAAGTTTTCTTGGAGAAACTTATAGCTAGAGAAGGCATACCCAATGCCATTCTCACTGACAATGGCGTGCAATTGGTTTCCAGGGAAATGGAAGAATTTTTGGCTAAACATGGTATTAAGCATAAGAAGTCTTCGTTATATCACCCAGAGACAAATGGTTTGGTTGAGCGTTTTAATCGGGTGCTCAAAGAAACCATTGAAATGGCTAGGTCTACAAATTCGGATTGGCGTACAGAGATTTTTAAAAAATTGAGGTCTATAGGCTATCTCCCCATGCCACCACCAAGAGGACACCGTTTGAGTTATTCAGGGGCAGGTGTGCGAACACTTTAGTTACGCCCACTTGGGTTAATGACATGCAACCAGATCGACATATTGAGAATGAAAAGAGGGATTGGAGGTTAGCGGAGTCCAAAAGAATTGAATCTAGGAAAAAACTTCATGATATTAAGAAATGTGTAAAGAAAACTGTTGTGAAAGTTGGGGATTGGGTATTGATAAAAATCCCTGCAAGAGTAAGTCATCTGGAGCCTTTTTGAAACCTATTCAGGTCATTAAGCTTTTCAACAATGCCATCAAGACTGCTGACCACCGCATTTGGAATTTGAACAGGGTGGTGGTGGTTAGAAAAGACTTTATTTGTGGCTCGGAGGAATCTCACGCCTCTAGTGATCCACATATCATCCGGAAGTCTAAAAGAGTACCATCACCTCCAAGCTACTTAAAGGATTTTGTTAAGTAGCTTTATGTTACCTATTCTACTGTTTCTGGTTTTACTGTTATGTTGATTGTTTCCTTTTTCATTTTTGTATAATTTCACGTTAACAAAGTTCTATCAAAATTGTAAAGGAAGAAGATGTGTGGCATCTTGAGGTTCTGTACTTGTTGCCAGGTGCTAGAGAATGCGATGATGTAATGCTACTGACAGGCAGTTAGAGCCTGGCTTGGATCTGTACAATAGCCTGTTTGTGGATGAGATCCTTTTCCTGGATTAAACCTACTTTCCACCTTAACGTTGTGTTCCTGATTCTTACAAGCCCCATTTGCGGGTGCCCGTTGGGTATTGCAGCGCCGACCCAACGAGGAGCAGGTCCAGATGATGAAGCATGACACCTAGCTTGCTGGGTGTGTGAGGACCCTAGTTCTGAAAAAGCGGGATCCCCCCCGAATCCCTCTTCTTGAGTGGGTTCCACCTCCACTATCATTTCCAATGATAGCGGGTGGTTCTCTGACTTGCATTGACTAGGCACCACCGTATGAGGAACAGCATTCCACTAGTTTTTAGGATCTGACAGGGCACTAATGCTGGACCTCGAATAAAAGCCCCTCAGTCCCCTTCCTTGGAAAATAAAGACAGAAGGCAAAATCTTGGATCAGGATGAACCTGGTTAATGTATTCGACCTCCACAGTCCATGTCAAATTGCACTTAGGACCTGTTCTACCACGACTATTGATTATCATTGGCACCTTGTGCTTCTTGGCACTATTTCTACTTAAAACTTTAGAAGTTCATATCTCCAGTTCCCCTTATTGTATTTTTTGTCATTTTGGTACCATTTGTTTATTACACTTTATTCCTGTTTCCTAATTCATTTTGGGATCTTTATTATTTAGCATTTCGACTATATTTCTGTTTTAGTACTGCATAAATACTTTATGCATTGCCTCTAAGTTAAGCCTGTCTGCTCTGTCCCATCCTTCAAGGGGTTGATCTCGTTTCTTTAGTGGTTCACCCTGATGAGGATTGTGATTAATACTTGAGGTGGATACTTACCCACCTCAACTAATAACCCAATCTCTTACATAGAGCATAAAAACAAGATGGCCTTTGGAGTGCGGGGGATGCTTGAAATGGTAAAGAAGGCAGCTATCTGTTATTGCATGAACAAGAAGCTGAAACCCTCAGCATTTTCTTAGAGAGTAGTAGTGTCCTTTAAGGCCTACTTTTAATCCATGAATTGCAGCGCCTTGTTGGTGGGAAGCACTGCAGTGGATTTGTTACTTACATTCACCACTTATAGGGACTCTTCAGCAAGATGGATATAATCTTTTGAAATGCAGCACTTGGGAACGTGTTTGGCTCTGGGTTGACAACAGTGGATCCAAGACCTGCTGCCCCAATTTTAGTCCATGTTTTATTGCTTGACACACAATGTGAACTTGGGTACACAGCTTTATCTCATTAGCACTCTGGCACGCTGCTGTGCATTGGAAGCCCTAAGAAACTGCCATGCGTATGATCAGAAACTATTCTCTACTACATCTCTAATCTAATGCATAAGACCTCTTTTAGGACCATCCAGGACTCTGACATATGCACGATGATGTTCATTTTTAAAAGGTTCTGGTGAATGCAAAATATGAAAAACGTCATCCATGATAATGTGCAGTTGAAAATGAGCATTAATCATGAGAATATATACAACAGAGCGGTCACCTCTTTACTGTAGGATTCCACCTTAAAATCAAGACAGTTGCTGTGGGGTGAATGTACCTCAGGAGTACACCCTTATATTTTTTATGGTGTATTTTGTTGGAGTGTGAACCCAGTCCACAAGATACACTTTGATCTGTTTGGGCTGTAAAAGCCACAATTACAAGTATTGCAAACTGTTGGCAGAGCATTATCACGTGGAAACTTGTTAACGCAGAGTAATTAGACAGCAACAGAGGGACTTGTGCATTCACTCACATATTCATAAACTACTTGGGTGGTACGGTTGGGGAATGACGGCAGATGCTTCCTATACGAGTCGCCGTTAGAGCGCTCACCCGGCTCCACCCCAGAGGTGAAGGCGCAAGGCTGAGGGATGGCGATATCAGCCTGAGTTTGTTGAAGGCTGCGGCGTTTAAGTACAAATGTCATGGTTTTGCTGATACAGAGCTTGAGGAAGCGGAGGAGTTAAAAGACACGGTGCCTTTCGGTGTGCAGCCGCTTCGGATGAGCACGATAGGAAGCGGCATGTGGTATGCAGCGTGTGGCACGGCCCGGGTGGTCTAGGTGAGAACGTAATACCACAGGGAGCCAGGACAGGCCAGGTCTCACCACGGGGGGTGGGGTGCGCTTCGCTGCGCCTGCATCTTATGGTTGCTGGTTAAAACTGCAAGAATTGATATGGTTAAAGTTTAAAAGAGTAGGAAGGAGGAAGGAAATTATATATTTTGTTTAAATCCAGCTCAAACCGAATTTAAACGCTTCAGTAGGCCTCAGTTCACACAAAGGACTTCAATATTGTGGCTGTGGATATATGTAATTGTAGCCTTAACAATAATCTGTTCAATATAAAACACCAGTTTCTTCTTTGTGTACTACTGAATTTGGAAGAGGGGGAAAAAAAGATCAAAGTGGCCACAGCATGTGCACACTTAAGCGTAAGACCACAAATGCCAGCGCAGCCTCCTTTAGCCAGCCTATTACAGCTCAGAAATTGAGGCAAAAGGGCACCCAAGAAAAACCATCTAATGCTGGTGCATTGCGGATACACAGCAAAGAATGGATTTAAAAGTACAGCAGCTTTTAGAGGCAGGGAAACAGAGGGTTTTGGCAACCGAACTGAAAGCGAGAAAGGGGCGGAGAGACTGAATGTGGTGAAGAAATTTCAGATTTTCAAATATATGGCTCCCTCTCCACTCTGGAAGGAATGGAAAGTAAGAACAGCATATTGGGGGTCAATTCTGCGGTATGTGTTGCCAAGCCTATCATAAGCCCCACTGCGCGTAAACAGTATCCTCTTTTCTTAAAGCAACATAAATCTTTGGCATCAATGGAAGCTCAGGTGGGGGTCTCAATAACGTCTCAAGCAGCTAAGGCCATGAACCAACGGCCAACTTTTCAGGCCATGACAGCAAATCAGGTTGATATCTCCCAAGTGATAATGAAAGATGAAAACAGGGTAGATTGCCAGGACATGCAACAAGAACTGGAATCTGGTCAGTCCACTAAAAGTATGTTTGCGCTTATCCTTGCTGAAATAAAAGAATTACAAACAACGCAGTCTCAGCAAATTGCACCATTACATGCAAGACTGACGAAGATCGAGGAAGCAATGGTTAGACTGCCAGAGAGAATGACAGAGGCGGAAGGTCGAGGCTACAGCTAAAATGATAAAGTTTTGTCTATGGAACAGGAAGTTAAGAAAATTGGGAAAAACAAAGATGTTCTTGAAATTAAATTGCAGGATTTGGAAAATTATGATAGGCGCACAAATCTTTAAATAGTAGGTGTTTCTGAAGGAAGTGAAGGTCCTCATGTGCAAGACTGGGTTGATTCCCTGGTGAAGAATGCAATTCCGGAGTTAACAGGGGATCTGACTATGACAAGAGCTCAAAGGGGACCTGCTCAGCACCTTACGAATGCTAAATACGCTTGCACAATATTAGTTAATTTTACTAACTTTCGAGTCAGGGAGCGCATTCTGTCTAAAGCCATAGGAAAAAAGACTATTTCGGCTCAAGAAGTGCCTCAATTCAGAATCTTTTCAGACATGACCGCTGCAGCAGCACGGAAGGGCAGAGACTTTGTCAGGATGATTGGTTCATTTAAAGAGAGGGGGACACACGCGTCTATTATACAACAATCTAAACTTAAAGTTTTAGCAAAAGGCCAGCTTTCTCTCTTTGCAGATGTAGAAGAGGCTCAGACTCTTCTGCAAAGCTTGTCTAATTAAGTTGTAAGCAGTAAGAAGTGTAGATCTGAAGAATGCTGCATCTGAATGCATGAATCTTTTTACTTCTTTAGTCGATATAAGGTCTATGGGGTATTTTGCCAATCTAGAGATAGACGCAGGGTTTTCTGGAGTCATGCATTGGACTTAGTGAAGTTATTTAAAATGACGAGCATATCTGGTTATAAATGGTTCCCTCGTATAGCCTTTCAATGGTGATTATATGGTATTTTGGGGGTGTGGGTCCGGCGTCGGAGGACCTTCGGACTCTCTGGAAGTATGAGTGTTAAGGGGTGTAACGCCATGGCACCCATGGGATTCAATGGTGAGAGGGAGGTTGTGTGGGCTATCCTTACTAAGGGTACACTGGGGGGTGGTTTTTGTTGGGGTTGGGGGGCACAGGGTTATAGCAGGGGAGAAAAATGGGAGAGTACACAACTATCCTTTACAGTTTGGATATGCTGGAAAGAAGTTCGAAATGATGCAATTGCAGTAGAACGATTGGTTGAGAATGATTATGGAAGATTACCGGTCTGCAAAATGTTGTATTTTTTATACAAAATGGTTAAGGAAGATTTCAAATTTAAAACACGTTGGGGGATATTCTCAAGGACTTATCGCCGAGTTAGCGGCACTTTATCGCAGCCAAAGTGGCGATAGATTTATCGCCCTATTCACAAGCTGGTGCTAACAGCCGATATCGCCAGTTTTCCTGCGATAGCAGCCGCAAAAAACATCGCCACGGATGACACAGGCAACTAACGCTAATGAGATGCAGAGTAGGCATTCCTGTGCAAAAAGCCGCGAAAACACCACTTCGCAATATTCTCAACGACCAGCCAGATCGGCGATAAGATCCCAAAACAGGCGATAAGGCGCGTTAGCAGTAGGGATTTAACACCTGCTCTTACCTGGTGTTAAGTCGGACGACAACCTGCACCACAAAAGGGAGCCCAGACCAGAGCCACACCTGAAGAACAACAGATGCCATGGAGCTACTGATCATGCAGCTCGGAGCCCCAAGAGGGCCACAACACCCACCGCCACCACACCCAGGCCCGCCACCCCCCCGGATGCCCCCCCCGGGATTACCACAGAGGCAGCACAGACAAAGACAGCGGACCTTCAGAAAACGCACCAGCCTCACAGACTTAACACCAGAGGATGTCATTGCCCACTACAGG
Organism: Calotriton arnoldi; assembly: GCA_963921515.1. Classification (NCBI taxonomy): domain Eukaryota; kingdom Metazoa; phylum Chordata; class Amphibia; order Caudata; family Salamandridae; genus Calotriton; species Calotriton arnoldi. Next base: position 3,610,781 of record CAWUFW010000363.1, read on the forward strand.
CTCAAAAGGACAACCATCCTCCGCATCCTGACCATCATTGCCCACAGGCTGACGGTACCAACACAGCGGACAACCAACATCCCTCCGCAGACAAAGCTGCTGGCTGTGCTGCACCTGTTGGCCTCTGGTACCTTCCAACGAACAACTGCCAGAGTCGGAGGAGTCTCACAGCCAGCCCTATCCAAGTTTGTCACACCTGTCTTGGATGCCATCATCAGCTTGGTACCCCAGTACCTTCACTTCCCCCACACTGCGCAGGAACAGCTGGAGACCAAGCAAGGCTTCTACGCCATAGCTGGCTTCCCGCACGTGTTGGGGGGCAATCAACTGCACACATGTACTCCTCGTGCCCCCTGCTGCCACTGCACACAATTACCGCAACAGGAAGCACACGAATTCCATCAATGTGCAGGCAATAGTGGACCACCTGGGACTCTTCACCAATGTCGTCGCCAACTACCCAGGCAGTGTGCACGATTCCTTCATCTTCCGACAGTCCATCATCAACCAGCACTTTGAGGCTGGCACCTATGGGAATGCATTGCTCGTTTGTAAGTACCAAATGAACACACCACACACCTTAACTCCACAGTCATGCAACTCACGACTCTGGGAATGCCCACGTTACAAACTCATATACAACATGCCAAACAACATGCCCACCTACCAGACACGACAGCACAACTTACTGTGGTAACCTGGGCTAGCCATGTACACAAGCCATCAATGGCATGGCACCTCAGCCACACAATAGCAGACTGTGGGGAGAGGTCGGAACCAGGCATGTGCGAAGGAGGCAAGTGACCCATGAATGAGAATGTACACAATGCCAAGTGTGGCGTGGATGTGCTGGCCAGATTGCAGTATGGAGACCACAGACATGTCCATGTCGACACATACTGCTAGTGTTTGGAGTGTAGTGGACAGTGGACGCAACCATGTCACCCCAGGCAGTGGGGAAGATCGCGGAAATGTAGCTTGTTACGTCCCCCTGTAAGCGTGAGCGGAGTGGGCTGGCCCGGCGTACGCCATGCCTGCGTAGGGGTGTGAATAAAAAGCCTGTTGCTCTGGGCGTGGTTCTCTTCCGGAATGGCCAACGTGTCTGCCAGGGCGGCACCTCTCAGCCCGCCACGAGGCCGACGCCGTGAGCGGCGGTGCCTGCGATACTGTGTGCCTGCTGCACCCCAGGCCGCTGGTCCCCAGACCCGTCTTGGCCGCCCCTGCGCAACCAGGCCTCACTGCTTACCTGCCGACACCGGCGTGTGTCAAAGAGGGCCCACCACGTGCCGGCGCAAGCTCCAAGCCCGAGGCCCGCGACCTTGGCAGCCTCCTCAGACCATCACAGCCTCCGCGACACAGGCCCCCAGCACTCCTTTCTCATTGACGTACTCCACCGCTGCCTCCGGCCTACACTGCGGTCCAGTAGGTCACACATTTGGAACTGAGTCTTGAATTCATGATGGCCGAGCTCATATGTTTATGGCAGCATTTATATCACTGTACTCCCTTCGATCTGGTGCCACCAACTCTGTGCATCGCAAGCCAACGACACGTGTCTGTGGGCCCTTTCTGCCTACTTGAAGGTCTTGCGTAGGAGGCGGAGGGTGTGGAAGCAGGAGGACGAGACGGCGTTGATCTGGCGGTCCATTTTGAGTTCGGAGTCCAGGATGATTCCCAGGTTGCGTGCGTGGTCCGTGGGGGTGGGCGGACTTCCGAGGGCAGGGGGCCACCAGGTGTCGTTCCAGGCATCGGGGTGTGAGCCCATGATGAGTACTTCTGTTTTGTTGGTGTTTAGTTGAAGGCAGCTGTTTTTCATCCATTTTGCGATGGCTTCCATGCCTTCTCGAAAATTGTGTCTGGCGGTGTTGGGTTCGTTGGATAGGGAGAGGATGAGTTGGGTGTCGTCTGCGTATGACACAATGTTGAGTCCGTAGGTTTTGACGATGGGGGCGAGCGGAGCCATGTAGACGTTGAAGAGCGTAGGGCTCACACACCAGTGAACTAGTGAGCCTGCCAACACATCATGCAGAACCAACTTTTGACTCATGTCTCTATGCACTGTCACAGGTGATCACGGATATGCACTCTGCCCTTGGATGATGACACCCCTCCGAGCCCCGAACACACAGGCCCAGAGGCAGTACAATGCGGCCCACAAACGCACCAGGGGCATCGTGGAACGCACATTTGGCGTGTTGAAGTCACGTTTCAGGTGCCTGGACATCACAGGTGGAAGGCTCCTGTACAGCCCAGGCATTGTGTGCAAGATGATCGTTGCATGTTGTGTGTTGCACAACATATGTGTACGCACCAATGCCCCAAGGCTACAAGTGCCAGATGCACCGGACGATGATGAGGAAGATGAGGCAGGTGGACCACACCCCACTGCAGCAGCAGCAGGAATAGCCCGTAGGAACACCATCATTGACAATTTCTTCATATGAGCACGTCACATTGTCACAGTCCTTAGCAATCATGGGACAGTACAAAATGACCACAGGCACAGCATGTGCAAATAAATTCATTACAACAACATTCCCTGTGTGCATGTTACTCCTCTGTACAAGCACATCACTCTGACAAGTGTAAGTGCAACATGTAGTGCTAACAATCACACTAATTGGAAATAGATGGTGGGTGTGTCACCTCTGTACAGAGAGGCTGTTTAGGGTGTCACGTATTCGAAATGCCATTTATGTGTGTCAAAGATAGTATGGAATCCCACTCATCAGCGTTTCACATGTGTCCCAAATCATTACATATAGGCTGTCATTTGTGACCTACAATTGACAACAGGGCTTCTTTCGGGGTCAAATATGTACCACCATGATGCAGGGATGCACCCTGTGACTCAAGTCCCACAACATGAGGTACATGGACGTAAGGGGGAATCACTGCCCCTACATTCGTCCATGCTTTCATACTTGATTAATCATAGACATAACACATCTGTGTGTATTAGAATGTATTATTCACGTTCAGTGGAGTGTTGAGGCTGCCTTAGTACTGGGCCATGCAGACAACACTTTACAATGTTGCCCCTTGGAGGGCCAGCCAGAGTCCTTTAGGGATTGACAAGTTACTCGGACGGGGAAGAGTCCAGTCCGCAGGCTGATTGCTGTGTCATTGTTGAGCATACAAGATATGGCAGTCCATGTCGAGGTCCAAGGTTAGTGTCGCAGAGTGTGTCGGGGGACAGTGGAAGGTGTTATTGCAGGGCATGATGCAGAGGGCAGACCCAAGCAGAAACAAGCCATATGGCGGAGATGAATGCTACTGCTTCCTCCTTACCACTGAGGCAGATTCATCCTCATCTTCGTCCTCTGACATTTCATGTGCCTCACATGTGGTTGGTGGTGTTTGGTTTGCAGCACTGTGTGACACTGACACATCAGGGGCCGGAGATGTGGATGTAGAAGTAGCAGCAGAATTCATCTGCGCAATGTCTTGTGGCATCACTCCCATGATGAGGATCTGCAGGGCATGGAAGATCCCATCTACAGCTTTCTCATGTGCAGCCGTGGTAGCCATTCTTTGCGCCTGCATCCGCTCCATGTTCTCCATGACCCTCCTTATGTTTCCCAAATCACGGATGACATCGCTGTAGCCACTCTGACTAGACAGTTGTTGTTGTCTCCGAGTCATGACTGCAGCGACGCCAGCCATGGATTGTTGGAGGGCATGGGGCGGACTGTGGGTGTCCGTTAGGGACTGTAAGTGGTCCCTGATGGGACTTAGACACCCATGTATGGCAACTAGTTTGGCTGCCATGAGGTCGAACCCCACCCGCACCTGTTCAGCCAGCTCCTTCTGGCAGTCTAACACACAGCGTTGGAACGCCATGTGTTCTTCGGTGAGGTGCTGGGAGCCAGATGTGGTGGTGGGTGCTTCCTGCTGTGTGGTCTGTGCATGGGGTGGGATCACCTCAATGGTGCTGGGCTGCCCTGCTACTGGAGGTGGGGTGCGGAGGTTGTCAATGAACCGTTGGAGGAGATGCCTAGCTGATGCGGGACAGTTGACATTTGTACTACATCACGGATGTGAGGTTGTACTCGTACATTGTCATCTCACAGTTTCCTGCTATGCCAGATGTGATTGGCCATTTTGTACACACATGCGGCACCAGTTGTGTCCTGTGTTCTGTTGTGAAAGTGTTGCAGTTTGTACCACATTGTTATCAATGTTGAGGTGCTCTTATTCTTATGTGTGTGTGCTGCATTGTGGGTGAGTCGCCCCTGCAGCTCTGATTAGGGTGCCCCGTATCCGTTTCAGGCGGTGTGCCTTTGACTTCTGTGCTTCTACAGTCCTGAGATGTTGCGGACTTTGGTAAATTGGGCTCTTGGTCGAGTTGTGACTCTTGGGCATGGTTTGTCCGCAGATGTGTTGTTGACGTCAGGGGTTGTTTGTGCACACGGATGTGTCAGAGTGTGACCTGCTCCTTTCCGGATGTGGTCCACACTCAGTCACCTCAGTGTCGTGGCGTGCACCATGTCATGGTAATTGGACTGCAGCCATGCTAATCGTCATGCAGTGTCACTTGCATTGTCAGTGTGGCTCACGGACCCGCAGTTTTGCTGGGTTCAGCACATGTGTAAGATTTGTTGTGAGATTGGTGATGTGTGGGGAGGGCCCCCTCCGGGCACATTGTCGACGGGGGCCTACTTGCTGTTTCTATGTGTGCTGCAGTATGCCAAGGAGATCAGGGACATGATCCAGAGTCATTGTGGGTGTGCAGTGTGCTCTACTTAATTGTGCATGTGTGCCATTGTGCCCATCTCCCCCCGTCCCCCCAGTCCCTGGTCGGTACTCACCCTGTTGATGTTGTGTCAGGTCATGTTGAGCAGTGTCCGGATCCACTACTCCTGGCACCGTATCCCGACTGTTGACTGTGGCCACCATTTTCTCCATGTCATCCAACTCCTGGTGTGCCACTGGACCCCCACCTCCAATCTGCGTTGCTGCTTTCATGTTGGCTTCGAGTTTCTTCTTGGTTTTGCCCTTCACATCATTCCAGCGCCTCTTGACCTCTTCCATTGTCCTCCTCAACTCTGCAACTGCAGTCACATGGTCCAAGATAGTCTGCCATGTTTGCGTCTTTGTTGCCAATGACACGTTGGAGGTGACGAACAGTTGTTGGTAGTGTTCTATCACCTCCAAACGATGATTCTGTTTTCCTGCGGACTGAACCGTGTCTTCCTCTTCTCCTTGGCCTTCCCCGACCCCGAGGTTCCTTGCTGGTCGTCTGTGGGGCTTGTGGGGTTCGCGTTGTCCTCTGCACTCGGTCCGGGTGCATCCATGGTGCTACGCAGTTTATTTTTTTGTCTTTTTTTCTTTCCTGCTTTTATAGTGCATTTTCCCGCATGACGCGTGGGAATTTCAGGCCTGTCGCTAATTTTTGTATCACGATTTGGGGCATCGGAACTTTTTTCGCGTTCGTGTTTCACATTTTTTCGGTGTCACGTTAATTTTAACGCGGTCATTTGGCGCGTTATCGTGAGACTATCGCATGGTGCTGCCGGGTTGAGAATACAACGTTAACACGGTGTTATTTTCCCGCGATGGACTGCGATGTGCAAAGTTGCGTTAAGCTAATTTTGCGATAATTATCACACGTTCTTGAGAATATCCCCCGTTATGTACTGCATGATGCACTTTTGCTTGCTAGCCTAGGTGCTACCCTAGGTGGCTTTTTTGTCTAAAAAAATGCACTCAGTCACTTTCTTTTTTACAAACTGTTATAATTAATATGAAACAATGCACTTTATTCTTGGATGGATTAGGCACTTTAGTATGCATTTCGCATTTTAAGTCGCAGAAAGTGCTGGGAAGACAATTTTATATCGTTTGTGAGGGAATGTGCAATAAGGTTAGGAATTATTAAACACTGTCAGGAAATATGCAATAGATTTTTACTATGTGTAAAGACAATATGCTCCAGATTGTTATCTGCTCTATACTTTAAGTTAAATTGGCAGGTCTTTGCTGCTACTGTGATTTTAAATGCAGTTGCATAAGGATTCCATACGAATTGTTGTCTTAAATGTCAATGGCCTCAATAACAAAAGCAAAGCTCAGGATATAGATGAGTGGGTGAGAAGTCACTCCTCGGATATTGTGATTGTTCAGGAGACGCATTATATGGATAAAAGGAAATCTACATATAAAATGTTTAGGTAATGGGCAGGCTATCTGCAAACGCCCGCCCATACAGGGGTAGCAATTTTTGTTAATAAGTATTTCCCTTTTCAAATCACTTTCTCACAGTCTGATACAGAAGGCAGATGGGGGTTAATTAGCGGTTTGCTTAATAATTCTAGACTCACTATAGCCACAATCTGTGCACCGATCTTAGATAATTCAGTACTTTTGTTAGAATTATCCCAGGCATTGCTGTGTATTCCTGGATTTGTAATTTTAGGTGGTGATTTTAATCTTCTTCAAAATCCGAAGTTAGATCCATCTTCTGACAGACCCAAGCAGAATAAACCACAAAATGCGAGTTTACTGATGGAATGTATGCGGGGGCTGGATCTGATAGACTTATGGAGGGAAAAACATCCAAATAGGTGGGAATATTCCTGTTTTTGGCAAAATATAAATCTGCCGCCAGATCAGATTATATCCTCTTCTCTCAAAATCTGAAATTAAATAGTTGCACGCACATCCAGAATGGTATTTCGGACCAAGCTTTGGTAAAGATGGAAGTGTCAGGGATCCGGGTATTAGGAACATCTGGGATATGGTTTTTTAATACTGTGAATTTGGAAGATGAAGAATGGTGCATAAAATTACATAGTGAAATAACAAGTTTTTTTCAGATTAATAGTAATACAGCAAGGATAGAGATCATTTGGGAGGCATTTAAAGCAACCATACGTGGCTATATAACTTCCAAAGAGATAGCACAAAGCAAATGCGTAAAGGCGCATAGGTCAAGGTTAGAATTGGATGCGAATCCGGCAAATGTGCACTATTAACGTAATAAAACTACTACTAATAAACTGGCACTCAGACAAGTGAGAATGTGTATGCAGGAGAATTATTGTGCCAGAGGGTACACTGTTAATTCAGCATATCTCCAAAATGTATATGAGGAGAGTGACTTTGCAGGTAAAGTTTTAGCATGGCAGGTACGGGAACGTCAAGCGAAGAATAGGATTTCATGCCTTATAGATAAGGAAACAAAAGTTCATATAACGGACTTGGCACAAATACATGGTAGATGTTTTAAACACTATGAAACAATATATAGTGCACAACAGGGTGTGGATGTTTTAAGACTCAGTGGTTTGCTTAGCAAGCTCCCTATTCCTAAATTGCAGTCAAGTCAAGCGCAAGCCCTGGTAGCTAACATCTCTCTTAAAGAAATCGAAGATGTAGTGAAATCATTGGCTAACTGAAAGGCTTGTGAAGAAGATGACTTGCTGGCTGAACTGTATGAAATGTTTGCATCTGTATTAAATCCTAAGCTTGTAAAATTAGCTATTCATATTTTAGAAGGGGGTGAAATCCCTGCATCATTCCGCACTGCAGTTGTGGTTAGCTTTTTGAAGAAAAACAAGAATAAGGAAGATGTCAATTCATATAGACCTCTATGTCTTTTAAATGTTGATTATAAGATTATAACTAAACTTTTAGCAAATAGAATGAGTAGTATTTTAGGCTCTGTTATACATCCGGATCAGTGCGGATTTGAACATGGGAGACAGCTATTTTTTAATACGAATTTTTTGATTGAAGCTCTGGATTATTTTTCACAAAATAAAATTCCGGCTCAGGTTATGTTATTAGATGCTGCAAAGACATATAAAGGAGCTTCAGTGCAAATAATGATCAATTCTAGTAATATTGGTACTTGCAAGGTTAACAGAGGTACAAGACAGGACTGTCCTCTGTCACCTATACTCTTTACCCTTTTTATTGAGCCATTAGCTATAGCTGTCTAAACTAATGTGAATATAGTACCACCACTGAAAGGGAAGACTAATATAAAATTATACGCCAATGTTTTAGCACTGTTTCTTAAACCCGATATAGAGAACCAAAAGAGGGTGTTTGAATTTTTTAAAGAATATCAATTCGTGGGAGGTTATAAGATAAATAAATTAAAAACAGAGATTTTATCACGTAATAACGCACCAGACACTTTACTAATTGAATTTCATCCTTCAGTTAACTCAAGGCCTAAGAGGTATTTAGGGATAGATGTTTCAGAGAATGTTAATGATTTATATTCTTTGAATTATGTTCCCTTAATAAGTAAGATTAAGGGGTTGTTCACAAAAAGGACTAATTTGCCTCTTTCAATAATGGGCTGTGTTGCTTTGATTCGAATGTCAGTCTTACCTTTGTGCAATTTTTTGTTTGCTGCTATTCCCAATGCCATACAGATGAAATTCTTGAAAGAGATGCAGGGTATTTTCTCAGCTTTTTATGAGCTAATAAAATGCCTAGATTGGCAATGGATACATTATGCAGGCCAGTGAAAGGAGGAGGGCTGGCCCTTACCGACATGAAAAAATATTATTTTGCGAATTTAGCACATACTACATATAGGTTTTTTAAGACCCCAGGCATTAATTTGTTTCTAATTTTTTATCCAAGTTTGTCACACCTGTCTTGGATGCCATCATCAGCTTGGTACCCCAGTACCTTCACTTCCCCCACACTGCGCAGGAACAGCTGGAGACCAAGCAAGGCTTCTACGCCATAGCTGGCTTCCCGCACGTGTTGGGGGCAATCAACTGCACACATGTACTCCTCGTGCCCCCTGCTGCCACTGCACACAATTACCGCAACAGGAAGCACACGAATTCCATCAATGTGCAGGCAATAGTGGACCACCTGGGACTCTTCACCAATGTCGTCGCCAACTACCCAGGCAGTGTGCACGATTCCTTCATCTTCCGACAGTCCATCATCAACCAGCACTTTGAGGCTGGCACCTATGGGAATGCATTGCTCGTTTGTAAGTACCAAATGAACACACCACACACCTTAACTCCACAGTCATGCAACTCACGACTCTGGGAATGCCCACGTTACAAACTCATATACAACATGCCAAACAACATGCCCACCTACCAGACACGACAGCACAACTTACTGTGGTAACCTGGGCTAGCCATGTACACAAGCCATCAATGGCATGGCACCTCAGCCACACAATAGCAGACTGTGGGGAGAGGTCGGAACCAGGCATGTGCGAAGGAGGCAAGTGACCCATGAATGAGAATGTACACAATGCCAAGTGTGGCGTGGATGTGCTGGCCAGATTGCAGTATGGAGACCACAGACATGTCCATGTCGACACATACTGCTGGTGTTTGGAGTGTAGTGGACAGTGGACGCAACCATGTCACCCCAGGCAGTGGGGAAGATCGCGGAAATGTAGCTTGTTACGTCCCCCCTGTAAGCGTGAGCGGAGTGGGCTGGCCCGGCGTACGCCATGCCTGCGTAGGGGTGTGAATAAAAAGCCTGTTGCTCTGGGCGTGGTTCTCTTCCGGAATGGCCAACGTGTCTGCCAGGGCGGCACCTCTCAGCCCGCCACGAGGCCGACGCCGTGAGCGGCGGTGCCTGCGATACTGTGTGCCTGCTGCACCCCAGGCCGCTGGTCCCCAGACCCGTCTTGGCCGCCCCTGCGCAACCAGGCCTCACTGCTTACCTGCCGACACCGGCGTGTGTCAAAGAGGGCCCACCACGTGCCGGCGCAAGCTCCAAGCCCGAGGCCCGCGACCTTGGCAGCCTCCTCAGACCATCACAGCCTCCGCGACACAGGCCCCCAGCACTCCTTTCTCATTGACGTACTCCACCGCTGCCTCCGGCCTACACTGCGGTCCAGTAGGTCACACATTTGGAACTGAGTCTTGAATTCATGATGGCCGAGCTCATATGTTTATGGCAGCATTTATATCACTGTACTCCCTTCGATCTGGTGCCACCAACTCTGTGCATCGCAAGCCAACGACACGTGTCTGTGGGCCCTTTCTGCCTACTTGAAGGTCTTGCGTAGGAGGCGGAGGGTGTGGAAGCAGGAGGACGAGACGGCGTTGATCTGGCGGTCCATTTTGAGTTCGGAGTCCAGGATGATTCCCAGGTTGCGTGCGTGGTCCGTGGGGGTGGGCGGACTTCCGAGGGCAGGGGGCCACCAGGTGTCGTTCCAGGCATCGGGGTGTGAGCCCATGATGAGTACTTCTGTTTTGTTGGTGTTTAGTTGAAGGCAGCTGTTTTTCATCCATTTTGCGATGGCTTCCATGCCTTCTCGAAAATTGTGTCTGGCGGTGTTGGGTTCGTTGGATAGGGAGAGGATGAGTTGGGTGTCGTCTGCGTATGACACAATGTTGAGTCCGTAGGTTTTGACGATGGGGGCGAGCGGAGCCATGTAGACGTTGAAGAGCGTAGGGCTCACACACCAGTGAACTAGTGAGCCTGCCAACACATCATGCAGAACCAACTTTTGACTCATGTCTCTATGCACTGTCACAGGTGATCACGGATATGCACTCTGCCCTTGGATGATGACACCCCTCCGAGCCCCGAACACACAGGCCCAGAGGCAGTACAATGCGGCCCACAAACGCACCAGGGGCATCGTGGAACGCACATTTGGCGTGTTGAAGTCACGTTTCAGGTGCCTGGACATCACAGGTGGAAGGCTCCTGTACAGCCCAGGCATTGTGTGCAAGATGATCGTTGCATGTTGTGTGTTGCACAACATATGTGTACGCACCAATGCCCCAAGGCTACAAGTGCCAGATGCACCGGACGATGATGAGGAAGATGAGGCAGGTGGACCACACCCCACTGCAGCAGCAGCAGGAATAGCCCGTAGGAACACCATCATTGACAATTTCTTCATATGAGCACGTCACATTGTCACAGTCCTTAGCAATCATGGGACAGTACAAAATGACCACAGGCACAGCATGTGCAAATAAATTCATTACAACAACATTCCCTGTGTGCATGTTACTCCTCTGTACAAGCACATCACTCTGACAAGTGTAAGTGCAACATGTAGTGCTAACAATCACACTAATTGGAAATATATGGTGGGTGTGTCACCTCTGTACAGAGAGGCTGTTTAGGGTGTCACGTATTCGAAATGCCATTTCTGTGTGTCAAAGATAGTATGGAATCCCACTCATCAGCGTTTCACATGTGTCCCAAATCATTACATATAGGCTGTCATTTGTGACCTACAATTGACAACAGGGCTTCTTTCGGGGTCAAATATGTACCACCATGATGCAGGGATGCACCCTGTGACTCAAGTCCCACAACATGAGGTACATGGACGTAAGGGGGAATCACTGCCCCTACATTCGTCCATGCTTTCATACTTGATTAATCATAGACATAACACATCTGTGTGTATTAGAATGTATTATTCACGTTCAGTGGAGTGTTGAGGCTGCCTTAGTACTGGGCCATGCAGACAACACTTTACAATGTTGCCCCTTGGAGGGCCAGCCAGAGTCCTTTAGGGATTGACAAGTTACTCGGACGGGGAAGAGTCCAGTCCGCAGGCTGATTGCTGTGTCATTGCTGTGTCATTGTTGAGCATACAAGATATGGCAGTCCATGTCGAGGTCCAAGGTTAGTGTCGCAGAGTGTGTCGGGGGGACAGTGGAAGGTGTTATTGCAGGGCATGATGCAGAGGGCAGACCCAAGCAGAAACAAGCCATATGGCGGAGATGAATGCTACTGCTTCCTCCTTACCACTGAGGCAGATTCATCCTCATCTTCGTCCTCTGACATTTCATGTGCCTCACATGTGGTTGGTGGTGTTTGGTTTGCAGCACTGTGTGACACTGACACATCAGGGGCCGGAGATGTGGATGTAGAAGTAGCAGCAGAATTCATCTGCGCAATGTCTTGTGGCATCACTCCCATGATGAGGATCTGCAGGGCATGGAAGATCCCATCTACAGCTTTCTCATGTGCAGCCGTGGTAGCCATTCTTTGCGCCTGCATCCGCTCCATGTTCTCCATGACCCTCCTTATGTTTCCCAAATCACGGATGACATCGCTGTAGCCACTCTGACTAGACAGTTGTTGTTGTCTCCGAGTCATGACTGCAGCGACGCCAGCCATGGATTGTTGGAGGGCATGGGGCGGACTGTGGGTGTCCGTTAGGGACTGTAAGTGGTCCCTGATGGGACTTAGACACCCATGTATGGCAACTAGTTTGGCTGCCATGAGGTCGAACCCCACCCGCACCTGTTCAGCCAGCTCCTTCTTGCAGTCTAACACACAGCGTTGGAATGCCATGTGTTCTTCGGTGAGGTGCTGGGAGCCAGATGTGGTGGTGGGTGCTTCCTGCTGTGTGGTCTGTGCATGGGGTGGGATCACCTCAATGGTGCTGGGCTGCCCTGCTACTGGAGGTGGGGTGCGGAGGTTGTCAATGAACCGTTGGAGGAGATGCCTAGCTGATGCGGGACAGTTGACATTTGTACTACATCACGGATGTGAGGTTGTACTCGTACATTGTCATCTCACAGTTTCCTGCTATGCCAGATGTGATTGGCCATTTTGTACACACATGCGGCACCAGTTGTGTCCTGTGTTCTGTTGTGAAAGTGTTGCAGTTTGTACCACATTGTTATCAATGTTGAGGTGCTCTTATTCTTATGTGTGTGTGCTGCATTGTGGGTGAGTCGCCCCTGCAGCTCTGATTAGGGTGCCCCGTATCCGTTTCAGGCGGTGTGCCTTTGACTTCTGTGCTTCTACAGTCCTGAGATGTTGCGGATTTTGGTAAATTGGGCTCTTGGTCGAGTTGTGACTCTTGGGCATGGTTTGTCCGCAGATGTGTTGTTGACGTCAGGGGTTGTTTGTGCACACGGATGTGTCAGAGTGTGACCTGCTCCTTTCCGGATGTGGTCCACACTCAGTCACCTCAGTGTCGTGGCGTGCACCATGTCATGGTAATTGGACTGCAGCCATGCTAATCGTCATGCAGTGTCACTTGCATTGTCAGTGTGGCTCACGGACCCGCAGTTTTGCTGGGTTCAGCACATGTGTAAGATTTGTTGTGAGATTGGTGATGTGTGGGGAGGGCTCCCTCCGGGCACATTGTCGACGGGGGCCTACTTGCTGTTTCTATGTGTGCTGCAGTATGCCAAGGAGATCAGGGACATGATCCAGAGTCATTGTGGGTGTGCAGTGTGCTCTACTTAATTGTGCATGTGTGCCATTGTGCCCATCTCCCCCGTCCCCCAGTCCCTGGTCGGTACTCACCCTGTTGATGTTGTGTCAGGTCATGTTGAGCAGTGTCCGGATCCACTACTCCTGGCACCGTATCCCGACTGTTGACTGTGGCCACCATTTTCTCCATGTCATCCAACTCCTGGTGTGCCACTGGACCCCCACCTCCAATCTGCGTTGCTGCTTTCATGTTGGCTTCGAGTTTCTTCTTGGTTTTGCCCTTCACATCATTCCAGCGCCTCTTGACCTCTTCCATTGTCCTCCTCAACTCTGCAACTGCAGTCACATGGTCCAAGATAGTCTGCCATGTTTGCGTCTTTGTTGCCAATGACACGTTGGAGGTGACGAACAGTTGTTGGTAGTGTTCTATCACCTCCAAACGATGATTCTGTTTTCCTGCGGACTGAACCGTGTCTTCCTCTTCTCCTTGGCCTTCCCCGACCCCGAGGTTCCTTGCTGGTCGTCTGTGGGGCTTGTGGGGTTCGCGTTGTCCTCTGCACTCGGTCCGGGTGCATCCATGGTGCTACGCAGTTTATTTTTTTTTGTCTTTTTTTCTTTCCTGCTTTTATAGTGCATTTTCCCGCATGACGCGTGGGAATTTCAGGCCTGTCGCTAATTTTTGTATCACGATTTGGGGCATCGGAACTTTTTTCGCGTTCGTGTTTCACATTTTTTCGGTGTCACGTTAATTTTAACGCGGTCATTTGGCGCGTTATCGTGAGACTATCGCATGGTGCTGCCGGGTTGAGAATACAACGTTAACACGGTGTTATTTTCCCGCGATGGACTGCGATGTGCAAAGTTGCGTTAAGCTAATTTTGCGATAATTATCACACGTTCTTGAGAATATCCCCCGTTATGTACTGCATGATGCACTTTTGCTTGCTAGCCTAGGTGCTACCCTAGGTGGCTTTTTTGTCTAAAAAAATGCACTCAGTCACTTTCTTTTTTACAAACTGTTATAATTAATGTGAAACAATGCACTTTATTCTTGGATGGATTAGGCACTTTAGTATGCATTTCGCATTTTAAGTCGCAGAAAGTGCTGGGAAGACAATTTTATATCGTTTGTGAGGGAATGTGCAATAAGGTTAGGAATTATTAAACACTGTCAGGAAATATGCAATAGATTTTTACTATGTGTAAAGACAATATGCTCCAGATTGTTATCTGCTCTATACTTTAAGTTAAATTGGCAGGTCTTTGCTGCTACTGTGATTTTAAATGCAGTTGCATAAGGATTCCATACGAATTGTTGTCTTAAATGTCAATGGCCTCAATAACAAAAGCAAAGCTCAGGATATAGATGAGTGGGTGAGAAGTCACTCCTCGGATATTGTGATTGTTCAGGAGACGCATTATATGGATAAAAGGAAATCTACATATAAAATGTTTAGGTAATGGGCAGGCTATCTGCAAACGCCGCCCATACAGGGGTAGCAATTTTTGTTAATAAGTATTTCCCTTTTCAAATCACTTTCTCACAGTCTGATACAGAAGGCAGATGGGGGTTAATTAGCGGTTTGCTTAATAATTCTAGACTCACTATAGCCACAATCTGTGCACCGATCTTAGATAATTCAGTACTTTTGTTAGAATTATCCCAGGCATTGCTGTGTATTCCTGGATTTGTAATTTTAGGTGGTGATTTTAATCTTCTTCAAAATCCGAAGTTAGATCCATCTTCTGACAGACCCAAGCAGAATAAACCACAAAATGCGAGTTTACTGATGGAATGTATGCGGGGGCTGGATCTGATAGACTTATGGAGGGAAAAACATCCAAATAGGTGGGAATATTCCTGTTTTTGGCAAAATATAAATCTGCCGCCAGATCAGATTATATCCTCTTCTCTCAAAATCTGAAATTAAATAGTTGCACGCACATCCAGAATGGTATTTCGGACCAAGCTTTGGTAAAGATGGAAGTGTCAGGGATCCGGGTATTAGGAACATCTGGGATATGGTTTTTTAATACTGTGAATTTGGAAGATGAAGAATGGTGCATAAAATTACATAGTGAAATAACAAGTTTTTTTCAGATTAATAGTAATACAGCAAGGATAGAGATCATTTGGGAGGCATTTAAAGCAACCATACGTGGCTATATAACTTCCAAAGAGATAGCACAAAGCAAATGCGTAAAGGCGCATAGGTCAAGGTTAGAATTGGATGCGAGTCCGGCAAATGTGCACTATTAACGTAATAAAACTACTACTAATAAACTGGCACTCAGACAAGTGAGAATGTGTATGCAGGAGAATTATTGTGCCAGAGGGTACACTGTTAATTCAGCATATCTCCAAAATGTATATGAGGAGAGTGACTTTGCAGGTAAAGTTTTAGCATGGCAGGTACGGGAACGTCAAGCGAAGAATAGGATTTCATGCCTTATAGATAAGGAAACAAAAGTTCATATAACGGACTTGGCACAAATACATGGTAGATGTTTTAAACACTATGAAACAATATATAGTGCACAACAGGGTGTGGATGTTTTAAGACTCAGTGGTTTGCTTAGCAAGCTCCCTATTCCTAAATTGCAGTCAAGTCAAGCGCAAGCCCTGGTAGCTAACATCTCTCTTAAAGAAATCGAAGATGTAGTGAAATCATTGGCTAACTGAAAGGCTTGTGAAGAAGATGACTTGCTGGCTGAACTGTATGAAATGTTTGCATCTGTATTAAATCCTAAGCTTGTAAAATTAGCTATTCATATTTTAGAAGGGGGTGAAATCCCTGCATCATTCCGCACTGCAGTTGTGGTTAGCTTTTTGAAGAAAAACAAGAATAAGGAAGATGTCAATTCATATAGACCTCTATGTCTTTTAAATGTTGATTATAAGATTATAACTAAACTTTTAGCAAATAGAATGAGTAGTATTTTAGGCTCTGTTATACATCCGGATCAGTGCGGATTTGAACATGGGAGACAGCTATTTTTTAATACGAATTTTTTGATTGAAGCTCTGGATTATTTTTCACAAAATAAAATTCCGGCTCAGGTTATGTTATTAGATGCTGCAAAGGCATATAAAGGAGCTTCAGTGCAAATAATGATCAATTCTAGTAATATTGGTACTTGCAAGGTTAACAGAGGTACAAGACAGGACTGTCCTCTGTCACCTATACTCTTTACCCTTTTTATTGAGCCATTAGCTATAGCTGTCTAAACTAATGTGAATATAGTACCACCACTGAAAGGGAAGACTAATATAAAATTATACGCCAATGTTTTAGCACTGTTTCTTAAACCCGATATAGAGAACCAAAAGAGGGTGTTTGAATTTTTTAAAGAATATCAATTCGTGGGAGGTTATAAGATAAATAAATTAAAAACAGAGATTTTATCACGTAATAACGCACCAGACACTTTACTAATTGAATTTCATCCTTCAGTTAACTCAAGGCCTAAGAGGTATTTAGGGATAGATGTTTCAGAGAATGTTAATGATTTATATTCTTTGAATTATGTTCCCTTAATAAGTAAGATTAAGGGGTTGTTCACAAAAAGGACTAATTTGCCTCTTTCAATAATGGGCTGTGTTGCTTTGATTCGAATGTCAGTCTTACCTTTGTGCAATTTTTTGTTTGCTGCTATTCCCAATGCCATACAGATGAAATTCTTGAAAGAGATGCAGGGTATTTTCTCAGCTTTTTATGAGCTAATAAAATGCCTAGATTGGCAATGGATACATTATGCAGGCCAGTGAAAGGAGGAGGGCTGGCCCTTACCGACATGAAAAAATATTATTTTGCGAATTTAGCACATACTACATATAGGTTTTTTAAGACCCCAGGCATTAATTTGTTTCTAATTTTTTTTTTTTTTTTAGAATTGTTCTTACAGGAATATGAAATTGTTGATAGTTTTACACCTCACAAAAGTTCCTAAAAAAGTGAGATATAAGATTGTACAGTGGGCCATTGAACGTAAGGAACAAATGTTTATATCCCTTTTACTAATGGAGTGACATATTTGACAGATATATATATTAGGGATCAACCCCACTTAGAGAAAAATGTTGCTTCTAGGTGGGCGAGCAATGATTATTGTACGATATGGGATTTTTGAGATGTAGAAAACTGGAAAAGTTGGAGGGAAGTTGAGCCTAGTATCAGGTACTTTGAAGAAAGTATGCAATGGTCATTTATTAGGATTAGCTATTTTTTACGGGATATAGATTGCAGAGGTATTGTGGCCACTTTGGAGTTAGCAGAGGACCTGATAGAATCTAGGCTTGCTGATCTATTAGTTGGTGGGTTTCCTTTCTGTGAAAAAACAAGGATGATATGGTCTACGAGAAGGCGCGTGATAAATGGCAGTCTAAAGAAAATCTTCAGATTTCTGTTATAACCTGGGATAAGATAAATGAGTTTAAGTTTGCCCTATTAAATGTGGCGAACAATGTCTTGGGGTATTCATCAGATTTCAATATCGGCCTTCTGAAAATAAAGCGATTATATATTATCGTTCTAATAGCTCGGTCATTAATCCTTCAAAAGTGGCGATCTGAGGAAACTCCAAAATGTCAACATTGGTGGTCCAAATTATGTAGAATCAGCGAATCTGAAAAGAGATATGTGTTAAGATCAGGATCTTATAGTAAATGTTTAAAACTCTGGGAGGCACTTGGTTAGGATGATTTATTGGTAATAAGTGCAAAATAAAATCATTGCTTGTATTTTATCAAGCTGTGGTGGGACTTTCGTGGTTTAAATCCATGCAAGTTAAATATATTGCATTATTCCTGTTGTTTTAACAATAAATTTTCTAAAAACGTTTTAAAGGATTGTAATGATGTAATTACTTTTTTTTATCATGTGATTGCTGATTATGTAATTGTTGAACTCTCCCAATAATAAAAAAAAAAAGTGAAAGCAGAGTATTCCAGATAGCTCAAGAGCTGCAGACGGTGCAGACCATCCCGTGAGAATGTGTGTCCACTTAGAGTGTGCCTTTGTTTAACCCTGAGAATGAGTGTCTGTGGCCCTGAGCCCACACTGCTTGCAGAAATTAGCATCTCTCTGGACTGAGGAGCAAGGAGGTGGGAGGCCATATGAAGCCTACTGGGTGTAGCTCAATGACAACAGTTCTACCCCTAGAAGTGCTAGCTCCCAGAATCCTCTGCCTTCGGCTCTAGGTTTCCCACAGCTACATCCATGAATGGGAGAAGAGAAGATGTCTTCCTTCCCTCTCAAAGTGTATTGCCCCTTGCAAGACTCAGGGTGCGACTTGCAATAATATTTGCACACATAAAGTGAACTGCGCTGTGAAATAACTGTTCTTTGTGAATGAAGAATCCCAATTCTGTTTCGTGGAATCAGAACTGTTGCACTTTTAAGCAGTGAAAGTCGGCTTATGGCTGCAGAAATTCTACCAGTTTCGGAGGCTTGCTGCATCCTAATTATTGCACGCTGCAAAACTGGAGTGTGTTGCGGGGCGCACAGCCTTAAAATTGCTGCATTCACAAGTTTAGGATAAGGTGGTGGGATTCTGGGCGGGGCATCCGGCAAAACCAGATAAACACGTATTCACACACCTCTTGCAATAGTTTCTCACCCCACACACCGCTTGCAATAGTTTCCCACCCTGGAAAATAAATTAATTTCAGATTTGTGAATAAGGGGGGCACCCACACCCTTATTCAATGGGGCCTCTTGGGGATGCTCTTTCTTCAAATGTGAGAAACATTACACTTCCAAAGGCACTTTGCATCACATTTATGCATACAGAATTTTTCACCTGTTGAAAAATTTGAAAGAGTACATTTTGGGCGTTACAGTACTCCAGGAATTCTATGAATGTTAGAATTTCTGTATTAACCCTTGGGTCGTTAATGAATCACTTAAAAGTTGAAAATGTGCCCAAATTATTCAGGTAATCCTATGGCATTTCTGGGTTTACATTTGCAGTTTTTTTTAATTGGACCACTAGTCTTAGGAACCTCATTGCTTATATATTTGGCAAAGGAGACGTCTGACCCTTGTCCCTTTCTAAAGAAAGAAGACCAAGAACGTAGAAAGAGAAAGAGGAGTAAACAGGGTAAAAGAAAACATATGTAGAAAAAAGGACAGAAAGAAACATGAATAAGGGGCAAAAAATCAAGAGGGAAATGGAAAGAAAGAGTAAACTAGAAAGAAGGTTTGAACATTTTTAAGAGACTATAGAAGAAATACAATAAGTTGGAAAAGAAAGATACAGAAAAAGAGGAGCTCGTCTATCAATTACTGTACAGGAGCAGAAAATACGATGTAAAGAAAGTTACTATGTAAGGAAGGAGTGAGAAGAGGAGTGAAGGACACAGGTACCCCATAGAAAGACGGAATAAGAGGGAGAAAAAAGAGGGAATTAGAGAGTGCCAGATATGGGAATAGGCCATGGATAAAGAGTATATGTAGGGACGGTCACAGACTATGTGACTGGTGAAAAAGGATCGGGATTGAGACATATATCTATACTTTTAGTGAAGGGTAGTAAATGTGAACTCTTCTGTACATCATAGGTGTGGGGGCAAACAGGTCATTTATTGTAAAGGTCTAGGTTAAATAAAGGGTAAAGGGGGAGAGCTTGCAGTATTTGCATGTTGATTGCAGTCACAAACTTAGCAGACTGGATGGGCCCGAAATAAAGACCGGACAACAATGGTACAGCAAACACAGGACTAAAGCTTGACACTGCATAGTTTTCACTACTTTAACGTGTCTAATTAACTGTGGGCACTACATTATCATCAACTGTCTGCAGACTGGACCCTTTGATGTCCCCTAAAGCTTGGAATGCCCAGATGTTATTGCAATTGGATAATAATTGTTGTTAAAACACACTCACACACACCCACACACACCCATTGTCTACACATCATCAGAATCCAAGGACATGCACTCTGTAGAATCTGCTGCTTCCTGACTGGAAGGAACCAGTCAGTCAGCCTGGCACCACACACCTTGGACGCCACGACCTGATCTACAGAGCTCTGAAAGGATACTCCTTCAGTCCGACCCTCTTCAACACATAAATGATCCCTCTAGCCAACATCATCCTTTCTCACAACATCAACTCCCTCACCTACACCGATAACACACAACTCATTCTCTCTCTCACAGCCAAGACGCCCATTGCCTCGATCATGTTCAATGCCTGCATGACTGAAATCGCCCACTGGATGATAATGTTGCAATATTCCACCCAAGCATATGATGAATTTGCGTGTGTTCGCACATGTGCTTCCACGGGCTATATTTTACATGAGTTTTATTTATAGACTCCTATGCTCTTGCAGTTTGAAAGGGGGAAACGTAGCCTCTAATGCCCGGTGACCATTGCAGTGCCTTTTAGTCGGACAGAATTAAACAAAGTCTTCACAATAGTACAGAATAGGACATATTATTTGATTAACTGGAAAGGATACACCATGACCAGCTTGCTTTGATCCACGCATATTTAAGGAAACTGTGATCCTTGCACCTCGTTACTTACAGAGAGAAGACACTTCCTCGTGCTCCACTAAAGCAATCCCACAACGAGAAATGAATTTAGTTCAGCTCAACTACTCAAACAGTTGAATCCCAGTTCCAGGGACCGGGAACTTAACTGTATCAGGTCATGTTTATTTTTGCCACAATATTTACTCTGACGGCTGAACTTGAGCCGAAGCACTGCAGCTCAACAAACAAACAAAACCTTTGAAGATGCAAGGAAGCGTGCTTGAAGCATTTTGGGGCTTATTTATGAGCCCTTGCGTCACTTTTGCGCCACCGGTGCGTCACTTTTTGTGACGCAACAGCGGCGTAAAAAATGCGCCATGTTGCATCATATTTACAAAGTGACGCATCTAGGTAGATGCGTCACTTTGTAAACCCATGCACTACATTATAACTGCGCCAGGTATAATTTATGCAGGGTGGGCGTTCTGACGCAAGTAAGCCTCATAGAAGTGACGCAGTGAAATCTATGAGATTTCACTGCGCCACTTCTAGGACGCAAATGCGTCAATATCTTACGCCTGCCTCACAGCAGGCGTAAGACTGACACAGGCACATTTGAAATGGAACTTGCCCATTTGAAATGACCCATTGCTGGAGTTGCGTCACTTTTGGGACACACTCCAGCAATGCGTCATTTTTGCGCCTACAGATAAGTCAGAAATACTGACGTATCTGTAACTCCTTGCGACATGATGCGTCATACTGTAAATATGACACATCCAGCATGTCTCAAGGAGGGCGCAGTGAAAAGTGACGCATCACAGTTTTAACGCATCGATGCGTCACTTTTCATAAATGAGGCCCTTTATCTTTCTGATGCCATAAAGTGGGCCAAGAGCACAGCAAGCCAAACTAAAGACTGCACAGAAAACAAGGTCACATTCATTTTTTAGGGTACACAGAGATTTGCCAAGAATCGCAGTCTGTTGAGTCGATGGCAAGACTCTTTCCAAAGGCTTAAAGTGAGCCAAAAGCACTGAAAGCCAAACGAGAGACTGCAGAGGGAATACAAATACCGGGAAACCAGGTTTGAGCACGAACATCGGCTCAACAGCCTGTGATTCTGGGCAAATCACGTAATATTCGGGTACCTTAAAAAATGAATGTGACCTTGTGTAATGTAACTGGTGCACAAGTAAAGCACTCCAATTACCTTCGGGTCGAGTTCCCGCAATATAAAACTACAAGAAAAAAATATGATAGAGGTGGGAAGGAGGGCAAAAAACAAGATGGAAGCAGGACGATTTCAAGCAATGAGGAGGAAGCAATGATCGGGAAGTAACTAGAAAAAACACAGTAAGAATTAATAAACTCGTACTTAAATCACAGCGTGAGCAGAGGATGGACAGTGGAGGGACAGTCATCAAACTAAATCAATTAGCACTTCCTCCAAACGAAAGAAGTGACATCAGGCATGCCGATAAATTTGGAGGCAGCAAATAAGAGTGACGATAAACGCAACAAATGTTAAGCAATGACTGGCTCCAAGCCACCTATTGTAAACAATACTCCCCTCGCAGTGACAGTACATGTGCTAGCAGTAGGCGAGACCTAAAAAGAAACTTATTGAATGTGAAATAATGTTGTATATGAATGCACCGACATCAAGCATGCTGTATAAGAATATTGTATATAAGAGCAGCATGGAATTTGGTGGGGGGTGGGAATCCCACTAGGAGAGAAATGGAAAATACATGCACTCTGAAGGAGTGCTTAAACAAAAATAAAAAAGTAGTTCCCTAAAAGCAAGCAGTGGCAGCAGACTGCAGAGAAGCCAGACAATCAAAAACATGGGTAAAGAATAAGTCTGGGCGGTGGACTCCGCTCCGCTCGTGGAGTTTTCCGCACTCCGCATTACGCGGAGCTCACGGCGTTCCGAAAAACTCCGCTTTGCGCAGCGGAGCGGAGTTTTTTTCCTTGCTCGAGTTCGTCAATATCAAGTTGGTGAGCGCGAGCGAGGAAAATACACCTCCCAGCGAGATTTTTTCTCGTTCGCGACCGTCGACATCAAGTTGGCGATCACGAGCGTGGAAAATCAACCTCCCGGCGAGATTTCTCAACGCGTGCGGTCAGATATTTCATTGCGAGTAGTCGCGTATGCTCGCGTTGAGAAACTGTCCGTTCGCATTGAGAAAGCTGCCGTTCGAGTAAAAATCTACTCAAGTGGCAGAAAAGGAGGCATCGCCCGCTTGCGCTGTGCATGGTGCCATTCGCGATGATTGCACAGCGCGAGAAGCATCTGGCACTGAAAATCATCGCGAACAGGATTTATCTAACGCACTCCGCCACTCGCGGAGCTTTGCGTAGCGCAGCGTAGTTTTTTTTCACTTCGTGGAGTTCCACGTAACAGAACTCCGCAAACTCCACCCAGGCTTAGTAAAGAAGCCAGGCTTCATGGGAGAGACAAAGAAAGAGTGACAAGGTGCGACACAAATAAGAAGTAGGCAAATGAGTGACAAGAAAGCCAATCAATGGTAAGCAATGGGCTGGCTACAAGCCCCTGTATGTTCTTAGTAAGCTCACAATATGTTGGTAGGCTCGACCTAAAAAAGAGAAATTGGACTAAAAAATACACTCCTTTGCTCAATTGGTTACAAAGGTTTATGAGTGCATAGAGTAGTGGTGAAACCATCAACAACTTTGGGAAACAATCAGAGCTGCTTAACACAAAATAAATGTATTGCAATATTTTATAAATGTCCCTTCAGGATTGTCGGCAAAACTGATGGCTTTTTAGGCACTTTATTTGAGAATTGTACCATAAAATGGAAAAGCTGGCACTATACACATACTGTACTCTTTTCTTACTTTAAATGGTTTGGGTCAGCCTCCTTCAACCATTAGCTTTTATTTTCCTCCTGAACCTTTAGCCATTGACCCTGAGACATTGTCAGTCACGCCTTGGATAATCCCAAAGGAGTGTTTTAGTCTCACCACTTTCCTATTGGCTTCTTGTTTATGCCCTTCCACCTGCAATGGAATGCATGAGGGACTATATTGACATTGAAAATGAGTTAGAAAGCAGTTTGATAGCACTTGGAAATGAGAGCTGACAAAGGCATCTGAAAAATAGATGGTAAAGCAAATATATGTTGCTTTATTTTTTGTAGCATACATTTTACAGATGCTTTTGTTTCCACTTGTTTTTTAGTGCTGCTGAGTAAGGGAATGGAGTTCCCTGAAGGATTATCCCCCTCTCCCCCTCCCCCATTATTAAATCATTTAAAATACAGCGGGGCTTATTTACGAAGCCCCTTGCGCCGCTAGTGCGTCACTTTTTCTCATTTTAAAAGTGACGTACCAGCGGCACAAGGGGCTTGTAAATAAGCCCCAGATTGTCTTGAAAACGTATGAAAGCCCAAATAGTATATAATTGCTGTAGAAAATTATGCGGGTTATAAAAAGGACGAGACAAACACGCTTATGCCAATGTGAACTAGACATTTCAAGGGATTATTAGTGAAGCATAGAAACGGCATCCACAGCGTCGGCTGTGTTGTGCAAGGCCTCTTGCGCCACCTTGCGTTTGAAAGCATCTCTGCACTTACCTGACAGTCCTCCAACATCCATCTTTTTCAAGTTCTTGGCCTCTAGGATGTTAACGGTGAGTTTCCCCGCAGTGGGCACGTACCGCAGCGATATGCAGATGTCTCCGAGTTTCTCGGGCTGTTGGCGATGAGCAGAGATAAAATTACTGTAACTAGATTTCACCAGCTCCTCTTCTCGTCTGGGCACTGCTCCTACCTTCCTGCTTGGTGACAGGGAACAGGCGCTATTATTTGTATCGCTCAAAGTCAGTGATGTCAAACCAAAGTAGGTCCAGGAGGGCAGGTAGGTCCATGTAAGATTTTCAAAATAACCACTAACTTTGTAAATTAGCTTTATTTAAATTGACTGTATGTAAATGTACTTATCCCGCCCTCCTGGTTGGACACCAGCATTCGTGCTCTAGGTATCTTGCCCAGTGCAAGGAATTCTCTCTCCTGAGAACCAAGAGACATTTTGCTGCCGACCAGAGTTGGTGGTCTATGATGCCCATTTGACGACCACCTAGGTAATGGCTTGGGCCCTCATTACAAGTAGCCTCTTCGCTCTGAACTGACCATAGAAATTCTGAGATCAGTGGTAAACTGTGGCTCTCTTTTCAAATTAACGAGGAGCATGACTGAATTATGCAGGAAACTGCAGTTTTCTTGGTGAACCCTCAAGGTCCAACTCAGAATGGGCCGGAATTTCCCCAGTACCTGGTATCAGCATCGGATTGGGAAGGCGGGCAGTAAGGCATTTGCCGATGGACCGGTGCCTAAGGGTCACAAGTGGGCCGGTTTGTGTCAACTGGCCCAAAGAGCCTTATTGTCTTCCCCACCAGGCCACTGTAAGGGGGGGGGGGACGGGGAAGCATCATTAGCAAGGAAGCTCTGAGAAGGTTGCTTTCAGCAGCGTCGCTAGGCCAATATTCTGTCAGCTGCAGATTTTATCTTGGCCTCCCGTGGGGCCGGCGCAGACGCCCAGAAGCAATGTCCCACTCCCCTGCTTTGGGCCATTATCACATCAGCTCCCCTGGAGCAGCAGCGGCTCTGTGCTTTTCTTCACCCCTCCCATGCCAGGCCATCACCCTGAGGCTACAGTTGGCTGGGTTGGGGTGAGTAAGTGAATGGCCTTGCAGAGGGCCTGTTGTTGGCATCTCGGCTACAGGGTCTTTCAGGCCTTGGTGGGGGGCAGGTTATGTTTGCACATAAACCTCGCTGTGAAGCACTTTTCCCAGAGCGGAAAATGTAGATAATGTTAGGGTCAGAGCTGCCGAATGTGGAACTATGGAAATAGGTTCGAGTCCCAGCCTCACCTCAACATCCTGTGATGCTGGGCAAATGACTTAATTGCGCAAGGCCTAAAATAAAAATGAATTTGATCTTCTGTAATGTAACTGGTGCTCATATAATTGTGCCTTTTGGCTGAGTTTACGCTATATAAAACTACAATACAAAAATATAACCTTCTGTTTACTCATTTTTTAAGAATCTGCAAAGGCTGGATCTTAATAATGAGAGAGGATTCTTTATTCAATAATAAAAAAAGTCTGTATTCCTTCTTAACATGGCTTTTCTTCCTTTGTTTAGTTTTGACTATCAGTCATGGATCATTAAAGAAGCTTTAGACCACATTTTAAACTGCTTTCACCTTACGTTTACTGTTCAAACTTTAAAGTATATATCGATCAGGGGAGAAAATACCAGCTTTAGGTGTTTTTCTTCATTTTCGTACTGGCAAGGGCATTAAAATGCTGGTTAAAAAAAACAGCCAGGTGGCAAACACAGCCGTATCAGGAGTTGTGGCTGTTGGGCCACTTTATTTCACTTCGCCCGCCCCGCCAAAATGTAGTGCTTCTAGTTTTCACCAATGTTTCTGGCTCTATGAGCTTTAAAATACATAATTTATCAACCATTTCTCTAAAAATGAGTCCGATGAGACTAGCCAAATGCTGTTTCGTGAACGGGTGTGATCCAGGAATGTGGGCCACTTTTTCGAGAGTGCCTGGGCCGAATTGTGATCCCAATCCGACCCTGCCTGGTATCAGTAACTTTGGTAGTAGGGAAATCCCAGACAATTTTGTGAGCCGCTCATAGTGAGGGCCCTATTATTGTCTAGCCATACAGCCAGACCCAATGGATACTAGTTAGGGCAACTTCGCAGCTGCCTAATGGTGGCACCATAGGAACCCATTTCACAACACTTGAAAAATAAAATATACGAATACTTTGTATTATATGAAAAAGTACTTGCTACACAAATGACATTTTAATTCCTGATTCAAGCCATGTTAGAAACATCAAGACTACATTAAAAAAAGAGAAAATAATTTCCCATATGTATTGTGAATCACATATTTTTTATGAAAATATTTTATTTGTAGGATGATCACTGCTCTACGCTGTAGTGCATAACTACCTCGATCTTTGGCCTCTCATTCCGCAGTTACTCTTTGCTTGTGGAAACGAGGGGACTTGTCAGTTTCTACCTTCCCCTCTAGTCCTACTTTTCTACCCACTTCGTTTGAGCAACACATACAAACAGCTTATGTTACACATGCACATCACACCTCCTTTTTATTTCTGTGACGGAAACACATTTTCAATGTGAGCAAAGTACAATTTTTAATATGGGCAGACCCAAAACATGTTTTAAAGGTGCCCCAACTTTTTTACACATTAGTTGAGAAAGGAATCAGCTTTTCGAGTTGGGCATTTTTCCAGACTCTAGTTTGGGTAAGGAAATTAAGGCAATATTGCTACTTAAAATGTGAGAAAAACATGATTAACGTAGACATGTTTTTTTTGCACATATCCTACCTCTTTCGTTTGCAATTTACCTCTTCTTTCTACCATATAAAATACTTTACATAAAGTCTACTTTCCATTCCTTAATTATTTCTAAATTTGACCCAATATTTTTGTGCTGTTCTTTCTATGACTAGCCTCTTGTCCTTTTTACCACGTACCCCTTCTTTCAATCACTTAATTCATCACACTGCTTTTCAGGTCTTTTTTTATGTCTTTTGATTCTATTGCTTACCCAGACTTTCTATGACTTACCTCTTCTTTCTCTGCGCTCTGAAGGTCGCGCCACTCTTCAAAGGGCTGTCCCAGGTCCACAGTGTTCATGGGCACCTTCACCTCACCGATGATGTCGTGCTTGGAAAATCGATCAAAGTCATAGATGGATAGGCAGAGCGTTTTACCTCCTAGCTCCTGGTATGGGATCTGTGAAAGAGACAGAATTTAGGGCACAGTGAGTAACTACAAAGAGACTAACAGTGCTTAATTTGAGCCAGTGGTTTCCGGTGCTCTGCACCGGCACTTAATTGTCAACACCAGCACCTATGACAGTCTGCCACATGCTGGCGCTGTATCTCTAATTTAGAGATGAGCAAACCAACAGTTGTTAATTGATTCAATACATATTAGAAATTACTAAAGCCTGCCGCCCTAGCCAATGTTATAGATTTGAGGGCCTGAAATAGTCTGAATTGTCACACTTGTAGGAGTGTGATGGTTAGTAGTTGTGTTTCTACTGTCATTGGCAATACTGACGGGGACAATGGGCGGTGCAAAGTGCGGTAGCCCCATGACTAGAGGTGGCTCCTCCATTAAGGCGGAGGAGCATCGCCCCACTGCTCGCTCATCAGTGCAAACATGAACAATAAAATTATAATAAAACAATGTTATTATCATTTTTCTTTTTCATCACTGGGCCAGTCTAGAGAGGGTTGGGCCATCCTCATGTCAGCAGCATGGAAGAGGAGTGGTGGGCACTGTAAGTGTGCATGCCCGTTTGGCTAGCTGTCTTAGGATGACCAAACAGACATGCGCACTTAGATTTCTTCAATTATATGCACAGCTGGGTGGAGAACAGGCACAGGCTCTTAGGTCCTGACTGAGCACCAAACCAGCCCGCTCAGACATCCTGGCTCTTCTCTCATGCTGGGTAATAGTATTACCAGCATGAGAGCAGCTTCTGGATTGACCTAAGGGAGTCTGGGAGCCTTTGCAGTGCACCCATGGACAGTCGGGACAGGAGGTCCGGCAGGTAAGTAGTCTTTTTTTCCGTTTTATTCTCTTCCGTGCTGCACCACCACTTTTCTTCGATAGCAGCCATCACTGCTCCTGACAAGGGCCTTGGCACTTATTTTTTTTTTTTACAAATTAAGCACTGGAGACAAAGGCCCAAAGGGTCCCCCCAAAATGCACTTCAGGTACCAGGAACTGTCTGACAGGCCATGACCTGCATGGTGACTCTGTCACTTCAGTAAGTGCCTTCAGTGGTAGCTCGACAAAGACCAGTTTCAATCCATCTTCCTGATTGAAGACAGCTCGGCCAGTTTCTTATACAGGATTAATAATTTACCTGTGAGTGGAATCCAAAGTGTTAATAGTTACAAGGTACACACCGAAATATGCTTGATGATAGTAACAAGGTACTGACCCAAAATATGTTTTCTGATGTTTCTACTATCTCTCTCCCTATAAACTCTCTTCCTGAACACTTACATCATCATGTGCATTTCAAATGTTTGTTGAAAAGGAGGGCAAAAGTAGCAAACTTCACCAACTTGTATTTGGGAACATTCTTCAACCAAATCTGTCAAATGATTGCTATTGGATATCTTTAAAAAAGGACGTTGCATGAATCACTCAAGATCTGCTTTAGTGGAGAAAGCTGAGCTATGTTTAGCAGGAAAATAGTCATATAAACATTTTTTTTGTAGGAAAATTGTTCTGCAAACCAATTTTCGTAGGGCAATTTTACTGAAACATTTCTGCAGAAAAGCTTTATCTTCTCCTCTGCCCCCGTCTATGCAGTGCAAAGATAAAATGTTAACAATGTTGTGAAGCACAGAAGTCAAGCACCTTGTACAGTTTCTTGTGAAGTGATAATTTTGCACTGTAATAATCTAGATTGCTTTGCAGTAGATATTGCCAAAATGCTCAAGAAAGCTATCCACCAACAGCTCCCCTAATACCTGGACCAAAACCACCTACTCAATGCCTCACAATCAGGATACCAGGCCAACCACAGCATTGAGACCACACTGATTGCAGCCACAGACAACATCAGAACTCTCTTCGACGGCGGAGGAACTGTGACCCTGATCCTCCTCGATCTCTCTGCTGCGCTCGACACCATCTCCCACCACACCCTCATCGACAGACTCTACAACATCAGCATACAGCAAAGCTCCCTAAAGTGGATTGCATCTTTTCTCACAGGACACACACAGAGCATCCGACTGCCCTCTTTCAACTCCGCACCTAAGGACATCATATACGGCGTACGCCAAAGATTATCCCTCAGCCCCACCCTGTTCAACATCTACATGACCCCCCTCACAGACGTCGTCAGATCCCATGGACTCAACATAATCTCCTACTCAAACAACACTCTGTTTATCCTCTCGCTCACCGAAGACCCCATCAACACCAAAACCAACTTCTGTAACGCCATGACCAACGTAGCCATTTGGATGAGAGACAACTACCTCCAACTCAACTCTGACAAAACAGAAGCACTGATCTTCGGGAACAGCACCTCCATGTGAGACCACAGCTGGTGGCCAGCAGAATTTGGACCAACACTCACACCGAAAGACATTTTGTGAGGCACACGGTGGAACCGTGTCACTTCGCAGTCCTGATATCTTCTCAACTATATCATGAATAAACCATTAGGGATGTGCCTTGATTTTAAGCATCCCAAATCCCGCCTTAAGCATGCCCAGAAGGGGTCATGAGGCAGAGAAAAGTAAGACTTTCAATTTACACTGCTTCAAAATCATTGTGTCCTGCTTCTGGCACAGAATTGCAAGTTTATATGCATTGGTTGATAGCCTCTATGGACAACAGACAATGTTTCACGAGCTTCCACTAGGGAGCAGTATTAAACTATGCTCTATTGTGAATTAAGGGCCAGATGTTCAATGCATTTTTGTGGCTGCAAACGCTATGAGTTGGAGTCTGTGACCGCAAAAGTGCTTTTTACAAAGTACTAAACCCATTTAAAGAGTTGGCAATTTTTTACCGACTCCTAAAATGGATGTAGAAATGGATAAGGAATTGCTATTTGGAAGAGGTTTGTTGTAGGAGTCTTTTCCAAATAGTGATTCTATCCATACGTATCCAGGGTTTATGGCAGAAACAGTGGTTGTAACCCATTAAAAAGTTACTGACCCCAAGTCGGCAGGAGGGTGTTTAACCTATTTGTAAAAACAAAAGGGTTCCTTTGGGAGCCCTTTCCCTTTGTGCCTATTAAACAAAAAAAAACAAAAAAAGCTTGCTGGGGAGGAGGAGGCAGTGGACCATTGTCTACTCTCCAAAAAACTTTCATAAAGTTCAAAACTTGGGCTGCATTTAAAAAAAAAAAAAAAAAAAAAAAAGAATGAGAGACATGGTTGTCTGCTGACCCCAGCAGGCCACCATCCCTGTGATGACAACCACTACTAGTGAGCCACAATTTGTGATCTACCTCATAAAATATTAAGGCGGTAAGTTGGATTATGACCAACTACTCTTTGGAATTTTGTGAACTGACTTACTAGTAAATAGGTTGGTTTGCAAAATTCCACACTGGTTGCAAAAATACAAGTCGCAATTTGCAACAAGTATTTTGCGACCAAAGTTTGGCACATCTGATCCTTGGCTCCTAGATTTTATAAAGAAACAAGTAAACACCAGCAAGTGTCAATAGAATATGTTTGAAATATTCACACACAGGTTGCCAGTTAGTTAGAGAGGTCCTAATGTACGCTTATACAGGAACACACAGGTCCTGCTGAAACCAGCTCTTCCCCAGACACCACTGGAGCTTCCGCTGCCTTCTCTAAGGTGAGAAGTCCGTGATGCATTTCATAGAACTTTGTTTAGAGCAAGAATTAATTTTGAGCTACAACCCTCTTGTCATACATAGACGGATAAAGCCCTCCCTTCATTTGAGGCACTCGTGCGTGGTAATGGAAACCAAGTATGAAAGTTAAAGAAAAAAAACATTGTGCTCACAAAATCCGATGTGGAAACTATGATTCAAACACAAACTGCATCAATCCTGAGCCATGAGCTTTGACAGCCTTTTGGCGCAGGTGTCCTATAGTTCACCGACCAATTAATGAGCTTTAAACACAGACAGAATACAATTCCTTACCCCCAAGAGTTGAAATTCGAGCATTTTTTACTTTCTAATGTGTCCCATCTGCTTAGATGGTCAGCATACACAGGCTCAAGTCAAGAGGATACTGCAGCGGTGAAGTGAGTAACTCAATTAGGGAAAGTCAGGCAAATAAGAAACTTATAAAGCCCTGAAGTTGGAACTATATCTTGTCCTGAATTCTCTAGTAACTAGAGGAAGGCTTTCATTCCTAGTTGGTGGAATTTAGCGGACATTATTTTCATCCCAGGATAAATCAGATAACTCACCTTGCAGTTTTACCCTGAGGAGAAATTACTGCCCTATCTGAGTTTCACAGGTTGGAATGAGGGATTGTTTGCTGAATCTCACACAAGATTGATGCATCTTTTTCCTCTTTCCAACTGCTTTTCCCCACACAAAGAGCTAAAGGTTACATCTGTAGTGCGAACATTTTTGCAATGATGCTGATTTAATATCAGATGCAAACAAACCCAAAATTAGATTTAGACTTAGTGTTAGAATGAAGAATCTAATTGTTAAGTCATCAAGCATCTAGGATGCGTCACCCTAGTAATTTGTCAGGGAGCAAGGCACAGGAGTACCACTAAATACTAGTTCAAAATGCGGGAGGCTCGAAGTCACAAACAGCGACCAGTTTCTCCAGCTGAGTGTAGGTCATTTTTCTACAGATCATACAGTCTTTGTATTCCAGAATCTCTGTTTTCAGGTAGCTGTGGACTCTTCATGATTGTAAAGTTCATGGCAATAATATTCAAGTCCATGGAGGAGAAACTCCTGGCAAAGATTTAATTCCTCTGACAGCTATCAATTCTTCTTGGCTACCCAGTCGCAAACATACTTATTTCTCTGACTCCGCCTATACAAATTGAAGATACTAACCCAGCACCACACCTGGAGAAGTAGGTTAATCATCATAAATAAAAAGACTTCTCTAGTTCTGTTCCCTTTAACAAACAGCACTACTCCGGAAAAAGAAAATTGTTAATTTATCTAAAAGTTATTTCTAATGTAGAGGAAATCCTTGATAGTAAAGGCCTTTGAACAATCCTCTTTAATCTCCCCAAATTGGACTATGAGACAAAGTTAAAGTCTATCCTAGGACAAATCCATCTGTTGTTTTCTCTAGATATATCATGACCCTCTGTAGGAGACTTCAGGTGTGTCCATGATGCAACTGAATCCAACAAAAAATTGCCATTGTTGAACCCTTTCTGTTCCGGGCAGTGTATCCAGAAATAGTAGTTGCGGAGGTTGGGGTGGCAACTGCCTTCTTTTCTTTGATGGCTCCATCTTTGAACAGACTCCACTGGCAGATGCTACACCTGGTAACCAGATTCAACGAGCCTGAGGTCTTCTAAAGCCTTCCTGGTTACCATTACTCACCGTACAAAGCTTCCCTGGTGGACAGGGCCGGACTGGCCATAGCGGGCACCGGGCGTTTCCCCGGTAGGCCGCTAGGGTGGGGGCCGGTTTTGGGCCCCTGGGGGGTCGTTTTTGTTACCGGGGGTCAGCAATATCGGCCCCCTGTAACAAAATCGGCCGAAACCGGCCCTCGGAAACTGCTCCGCTGCACTCCCCCTCACCCCAGGGGGGGGCAGCTGAGCAGTTTGCCAGGGCCGGTTTCTTTTCGCAGTCCGGCCCTGCTGGTGGATGGTTTTCTTAATTGGCATCTGAGATCTTGAATGCCCTTCCCTTGCTTGTCTGAGCAATGTCCGATATCAGTCACTTTAGAAAGCATAGGGAATTCCACTTATCAGAGTCGTTAGATGTTGAGTTAGGGTTGCAGTTAAAAAGCTAGTGCTAAGAAGACATGCCTGGTGGCAGTGCTCTTTACAAGTCTCAAAGTTTTGACACAACATGAACAATTTACAACTGCAGTGAGAGGTTTATGACATGCCTTCATATACTTGTATTAGGTGGTCTAAGGTTTTGAATAATCCTGCTGGGCAGAGAGCCATCAGGGATCTGACATGTGTGCTTGATATGACCAAGCAGGTGTGATCCAAACCATCTTAGAACTGGACAGCACTAAAGAGTAACACACAAAAACAAACACCTGGGTCTGAGAAGAGGTAAAAAGGAAGAACCTAGCTGAACAGGGATATTCCTTTTAAAGGATGAATTCCCTCACTCACCAGAGGTGGCATGCTTCATCATTGGGATTCTTCTCGCGCCGTGACAGTGGATCACGGTGCGGGCTACAACTCCCTCTCTAAGAAGAAGGAGCTCTTCGAATGTTTTAGTGGAGCAAGTAGAAACACTTTTGTGAGCTAAAGAGTGGTGCGGTACGGAGAGCATGCATCAAAGGAGGATAAAGTCATTAAAACTGACTCCAGGACAGGCGTACAGCTTTATTAATGTGTGCCTAGGGCAGGGTTAAAATGGAGAGAAGGAACACTGCAGTGGTCAAGTCACCCTGCTATGATGTGTCGCTAAGTACTCAGTACTAAGTACGATCAGTTGTCATGGCGCGAGAAAAATCCCAGTGATGAAGCATGCCACCTCTATTGGGCGAGGGAATTCGTCCTTTATCCCAGTTCAGCTAGGTTCTTCCTTTGTACCTCTTCTCAGACTCAGATGTTTCTTTTTGTGTGTCAGTTATATGAGTTAGGAGTGAATACCTGCAGGCCTATAAATCTCCCCTGGCCCTCCTCTTTGTGTGTATCAGCACTAAGGAGTGTCATGTACTGAGTAAAGGGTAGGGGAAGGGGGCTCTGGAGCAGGGATCTCTAATCAACCCCTACATTGATCCTGTTGATCCTTTACGAGAAAGATCAGGAATAAGTGACGTAGTATCAAAAATGGGAACAGTAATGACTGCAAAGCCACTGGCTTGAAAAACCCCTGAAGAATTACAAAACCTCTTTTTGTGGATGGTATGCATTGAACTATACCTTATAGCGGATTTTCGTTGTTGTGCCACAATTGCACATCGCTAGCCTCTCTGGCTTTTATTTTGTTTAAGTGATTTAAGGTCTTCCGTTTACTACCCGTCTACTTTTAGAGAATTTGTAGGTTTTTAAAGAGATATATTTCCACTAGTACTGCCATAAGATAGCAAGTAAAATTCTCTAACATTTTCTGGGGTTCTGTACTTAGCAAGTGGTGCTGATTGCTTTAAAGTATTAACGAGAGTTAGTGAGACCAAATTCTAACCTACAATTTAAGACCACCCAGGGCGTTGAATGTACCTGATATAAAAAGGTATTGAAAAGGAGACGGTCACCATTTGATGGTCTGCCCAACCCTTGACAGCAGAAGGGGGGACGGGAAAGTTATCTTCTCTGTGTGGGTCTAATCATTCACTGACTGAATGCAGGCCCTCCATATTTTGCAGTAGCTTCTACCGCACCTGGATGCTGACTCACACAACACTGGCAATGAGGTCAACCCTAACCTGAGCAGGGATACTAGATCTGAGAATTTTTGTCAAAGTAAAGGCCCAATTATGAATGGGCAAAAACCGAGCGAAATTTACAGCGAGCTCTTGAACACTCTTACAGTGTGTTACACTGTGATCTAGACAGCGTCCTGGAGGTATGTGAGGAGAGTACGCCTTATGGAGGTTCCTTTAGGCTAAACCACAGGTGGAATTTAGTAGGGGAAAAGTGCTATGAATGAACAAGAAGGAATTCACTTGTGCCCCGAGATTTTGCAGTGGTGACGGTAAATCATAAATGCTACTGTGAAATACACACTGGCCTAAGAAACAGCTACCAGGTTCCCAGATCCACGGACCCGCCTGGAGCACACAACGATGCCTTTACTGTGCCAGTCGCATACTTACTGAACGTAAGTAGTTCAGCATGCGCCTCAGTATGCTCACTCAGCTTCATTGGATGTACAGAAAATACACCAGGGGTGAGTAGCAGACAACAGGATAATCTAAACTTGTAGATCAAAGTGCAACAAGATGAAAACTTTTAATGAGTCCTCACTTTACAAGACATGGTCTGGTACATTTTTCACTATAACACCAACTTCAGCTGGATCCTTTTCTGAAGTGATATATGTCATATTTTGTCCTGTTCTTCTCTATAGTCACATAATCCAGCAAGTTGATGCCAGATCAAAGTAAAATGGCTGTGCTGATGCCAGAGTTAGGAAACAAACAACAAACAAACAACATTGCTGAAGAATGCCACTGCTTAAAATGCTTTCGATTCTTACAGTCATCCAAAACTGCCCTGAATTCTCTTCTGGAAATATTTATCTTTCTAGTTCCAACATTGAAGATAGCTTCAGATTGATGCCATTTTCATAATTGGCTTTCAGACAAACTGCTATTTAAGGTTTCAAAAACATTTAGCACTTACAAGTTGCAAGTCAAGTTTCCAAGCTCAAACATCAGACCAATTGAATGAGTTTTTCCGTTAAACAGCAGATCTGTGTTTCCAGACACACATCCTTAATTGTCCATATTTTCATTATCAATTCCGAAGTTTACTTACAGTCCATAACATGTGAGAACGCTGTTCACTGTCCTGTTGGAGTACAGATGGAAATCTCTTTGTCGTGTGTTTTTCCCCCAAAAATCTTTCCCAACATTCCTAACTTTTGAACTTGGAAAGATTATATAAAACAAAGAGTGAAATATTTTACAAAACAATTTTTGAAGGAGAAGAGCTTCTATTTTTGTAGAACTCTCCTGCAAAAAAAGTATCTCCAGGAGCCAACTACCATTATACTTTTTATGGAAATTTCAACCATAGGAAAGATTTTCCTAAGTTTGCAAATGTAATTTTAAGGTTGCAAAACTCTAGACTCTACTCAGTGATTGAACAAGATTTGTGCAGAATTGATGACCATTGAGCTGACCCAACATTATTTCTCATTTTTCAGGGAAACATTTTAAATCTGCACACACAATCCCAAAAAAACACAAGGATAGACCCAAAACGAGCTTCTGTGAGGAATGTTCATAAATGTGCTCCTTGTAATTGAATGATTCCTGGCAGGAAAGGACAATGTGGAGTGTTTACCGTGGTGTACCAACATTATGAAGTGTGATCTCAACTATCATTGACTTTTGTAGGTATTGTTGACTTGGAGCCCTTCACCCATGGACCTGTTTTCTACCCAGAATCTCGTTGAGTGCTACCCTAGTTCCTCTTGCGATGAGAATCCTATCTACCGAGACACTGTTCTCCATGTACTGGCCAAGGAGAAGAACATTTGTCTTCCTCTGGTACCTCTAATTTAAAATAATTTGCATGCTCATCTGCAACTTGAAGGGGACTTCCGTTCCCATAATCCCAATAAGGGTCCAGAGGTTTTACTTCCCACATTTCAAATAGTTTATAATTGGAAAATGTCATCCCTAAGATTAAAAGCAATTACCTTATGGATTGCGTATAGTCTCTTAGTAAATCACTCCCTCAAATTTCCATATAAGAGTTTTACGAGGGGAGCCTGTACATGCATGCCTCGCTCCTCCTGGTCACTCTGAGATTCTGTGCAAGCATCCCTCGCCACTCCTGGTCACTCAGAGATACTGTGCAAGCATCCCTCACCACTTCTGGTCACGCCGAGATACTGTGCAAGCATCCCTCACCACTCCTGGTCACTCTGAGATAGGCATACAAGGAACAGCCCTGGACTGGATCCGATCATTCCTCACTGGAAGAAGCCAAAGGATCAGACTCCCACCTTTCCTCTCCGACCCCACGAAAATCACCTGCGGAGTCCCACAGGGTTCATCACTGAGCCCCACCCTCTTCAACATTTACATGGCCCTCCTCGGAGCCATCGTCCGACAACACGGCCTCAACATCGTATCCTACGCCGACGACACCCAGCTCATCCTCTCCCTCACCAAAGACCCCACCACTGCCAAACTCAACTTCCAGAAAGGAATGCAAGATGTCGCAGTCTGGATGACCAACAGCTGCCTGAAGCTCAACGCCGAGAAGACAGAAGTCCTCGTCCTCGGTACCACCCCTTCTGCATGGGACAGCACCTGGTGGCCGACCGCCCTCGGAAGCCCACCTACCCCCTCAGACCACGCCAAGAACCTCGGCATCGTACTCGACTCATCACTCTCCATGAACCGACAGGTCAACGCCGTCACCTCCAGCTGCTTCAACACCCTCCGCATCCTCCGCAAGACCTTCAAGTGGATCCCCCTGAGTCAAGGAAGGCAGTCACCCACGCACTCATCACCAGCAGACTGGACTATGGAAACGCACTCTACGCCGGCATCAACAAGTCCCTACTCCGCAAACTCCAGACAGTACAGAACACCGCCGCCAGACTCGTCCTCGGCATCCCCCGACACGAACACATCAGCCAACACCTACGAAGTCTCCACTTGCTCCCCGTGGAGAAAAGAGTCACTTTCAAAATCCTCACTCACGCCTACAAATGCCTACACAACAACGGACCCAAATACCTCAACGACAGAATCAACTTCCACGTACCCAAAAGAAACCTCCGATCTTCCAACCTCGCACTGGCCGAAACCCCGCGCATCCACAGAGCCAGAGCAGGCGGAAGATCCTTCTCTCACATTGCAGCCAAGACCTGGAACGAGCTACCGGCAGATATCAGATGCGCCCCCTCCCTGAACACCTTCAGGAAGACCCTCAAGACCTGGCTCTTCGGCTAAACAGATCTGCGGACCCCCCTCTCAGCGCCTTGAGACCCTCACAGGTGAGTAGCGCGCTTACAATTCCCTGATTGATTGATTGATACTGTGCAAGCATCCCTCGCCACTCCTGGTCACTCTGAGATACTGTGCAAGCATCCCTCGCCACTCCAGGTCACTCTGAGATACTGTGCAAGCATCCCTCGCCACTCCTGGTCACTCTGAGATACTGTGCAAGCATCCCTCACCACTCGTGGTCACTCTGAGATACTGTGCAAGCATCCCTCGCCACTTGTGGTCACTCTGAGATTCTGTGCAAGCATCCCTCGCCACTCTTGGTCACTCAGAGATACTGTGCAAGCATCCCTCACCACTCCTGGTCATGCTGACATACTGTGCAAGCATCCCTCAAAACTTGTGGTCACTCTGAGATACTGTGCAAGCAAGCCTCACCACTCCTGGTCACTCTGAGATACCGTGCAAGCATCCCTCACCACTCCTGTTCACTCTGAGATACTGTGCAAGCATCCCTCACCACTCCTGGTCATGCTGAGATACTGTTCAAGCATCCCTCACCACTCCTGGTCACTCTGAGGTACTGTGCAAGCATCCCAGTTTGAGGATATTACAAGCAGTCACTAGGTCATCAGGATTTATGAATTAAGAAAATCGGTGTCCCAACACATTTACATGAGGATGTGTTCCAACCTCACCCTGCCATATGCAAAGGATTGACTGTAGTCATGTGTAGCACCTGTGAAGAGGCACCAACAATTAACTGGGGTGTTGTGATTTCCAGTACTGACACAATTCTTAATTATGCCAACACGCCAACACAAATAAGCCAGCTTTACACAACATAACATAGAAGACGTTGTCTTACCTTGAAAGTGAACGTTTCATTGAAGACAGGATTCAGGGTCTTCCGATGCACTTTGGTTTCAAACTTCTTCTTTTTGTCCGGAAGGAAGAAGACTTTGACGTAGGGGTCGGAAGTGCCTCCCATGTCTAAAGCTGGTAGCTCGGTGGCCTGAATTACTCCCACTGTCATCTGTCCAAAGGAGTAAACAGAGATGCTCTTAAGCTCACATGCACTCTCCTGTTTTACAGGCAGCTTTGCAGGTGGGTACAAGAATGCTTCGGTGTAACTTTGCTAATTTGAGGACAGCAGCAGATGAAAAAACCTTACCTGCTCTCTTAAAGAATGCTTCTGACGTGCTCATGTAGGGTTAGCTACTGTCAATAGCAGTAGCCTGAAGCTTTATCTGCATCTCTGTTGTTTATATTAATAGTGTATAAATATATTAATGGACAAGAAATCAGAAATTGAGTCTGATCATATGTTTCTGCATGGATTTGATTCCCACTCACCCCCGTTGCCCAGCTTAGAGTACAGCATGGTGCACAGGCCTAAAGATTCAACCTTTGGGGAGCTAGGACTCTGGTATGTTGTAGGTAGGACACACAAAAAATGCCCACATGGGGAGTATACAGGTATGAAATTGTATCTGAAGACAAGGTGTTAGCTTGCACACCTTCTCCAACATTCTTTCCACTTTACTTAAAGTTATTTAGACGGGCGCGTGCAGCCTGGACCCGTGTGCTCTGCGCTATTATCACGCCAGCAATTAGAATCCACAAAACTGGAGCGTACTTCCGCTCCTCTGCCAGACGCACAGCTTGATTCATGACATTTTCAAAAACTGTCGCAAACTTGTCCATGTTTAACAATATTTATTCCATATGCTTCAAGATTCCTTTATCATTCGTTACTCCATTCAAGGAGAGGAAAGCAGTTGGAGGCGTGTGCACTAAAGGAAGCAGGTATAGGAGCAAGTTTTGTTTGTGTTGATGGTGGACACGGTGTAATTGTTTGGGAACCAGTTTGGGAGTGACTTTAATGGTAACACGGAGGTTAACGATTCAAGGGAGGCACATTTCGGGAGTGACTTTAATGGGAACACGGAGGCTAAAGATTAAAGGGAGGCACGTTTTGGGAGAATTGCTTTTGGGTACATTTGGATGTGTGTACAAGAAAACATGTTTATAGAGGGAAAGCGCTGTTCTTATGAAAGCGGCATAATAAGGCAAGGGCATTTTTACAGAATGTTATGCATGTAAAATTAATTTTGAGGAATATTGGTCTGAACTGAAATCTAATGGCAACTTTTTAAATTCATAGTGAACCCCTGAAGAAGGGCTAAGGAAGCCCGAAATGCATTGAGTGAAAACATGACAAACTGCTATGCATGAATTATGTATTCCTGCGTGTTTCAGAGAAAGGCCTGGGTAGGCATATCTGTTGCATTAGAAATATTGGAAATCATAAGCATCTTATATGTGAATGGAGTAACGAATGATAAAGGAATCTTGAAGCATATGGAATAAATATTGTTAAACATGGACAAGTTTGCGACAGTTTTTGAAAATGTCAAGAATCAAGCTGTGCGTCTGCCAGAGGAGCGGAAGTACGCTCCAGTTTTGTGGAGTATAGAAGTATAACCACCCGAGTTTCACATGCAACAGAGTTAGTGATAGCCATTCTGAAATTATAGTTAAGGTGCTCAATTTGAAGGTAATCGTGTTTTAAAAAAAAAAATCTTACACATTTGGCATACTTTTATGAATCAGCATGAAAATTGGTAGTAACATGATACATTTTTTATTAGCATTTCAAATTTCTTACAGCTTGGTTAAGGAGGATAATCTAAACATTTAATTTGCCAGTTTTAGTCCCAATATTGGCTCTTTGCTACAACAAAAACATACTCCTTGTGGTTATTGGCCCTTCCCAAATTCCTTCTGGACATGGCCTGCAGCCATGGCCAGCGGGCCCAGGGTGTGGCCGTCAGCTGCATTCCTCACATATTTCCCTTGCCCGCAATTCCTTTTCCATTATTTGCAATTATTTCTGGTCAAAATTCCATTCAACAAATCTGCTGATTAATGGAACGGAATTTTGGTACTCTGGTTTAAATGTGCGCTTCAAATTGTCCACATCTGTCTGCAGATAGAGGGCCAGATGTACGACCAGTGTAAATTGCGACTCGCAATTTGCCCTCAATTGCGAGTCGCAATTTACAATGTACAACAGTGTCAGAGACTCTGATTGCCATTCCCAATGGGGTCGCAAACTGCGAGGCTCATGAATATTAATGAGGCACTCGTAATTTGCGACCCCATTGGGAATGGCTGGCCCTCCCAGGGATGGTGGCCTGCTGGGCTCACCAGACCTCCACGTCTGGGACTGCTTTTAAATAAAGCAGTTTTTTTTTTTAAATGCAGCCCTTTTCCTTAAAGGAAAACGGGCTGCATTAAAAAAAAAAAATGAAACATTTTCGTTTCATTTTTTAAGGGCAGGTAGTGGTCCCTGGGACCACTGTCTGCCCCTAAAAAATATTTTCCCCTGCATTTGCAATGGGGAAGGGGTCCCCTGGAGACCCCTTCCCATTTGTGACTGAATTACCACCCACTTGAAGAGGGCGGTAAATTGTGAGTGTTTTGCGACCGCAACTAGCGGTCGCAAAACATTCACACATAGGGCTGCAAGTCGCAATTAGGAAGGGACGCCCTTGGAACGCCCCTTCCTAATTGCGAGTCGCTAAACACTATTTTGCGAGTCGCAATTTTTTGCCACTCGCAAAATAGTGTTTGTACATGGCCCAGAGTGATATTGCATGCGCAAACGGGTCGCAAACCCGTT
Source organism: Calotriton arnoldi (assembly GCA_963921515.1). Classification (NCBI taxonomy): domain Eukaryota; kingdom Metazoa; phylum Chordata; class Amphibia; order Caudata; family Salamandridae; genus Calotriton; species Calotriton arnoldi. The sequence continues at coordinate 3,652,455 of CAWUFW010000363.1, forward strand.
TGCGCATGCAAAATCACGTCGTACATCTGCTCCCATTGATGCCAAATTTGAGGGTTTCAAAATAAAAATACATTTTTGCTGGGGTAGCTAAGAGAATTTGACTCCTTTCTAAGGCCTGCCTAAACCCTCGATAGTTGGAATATGATACAATGCCCCTGCCCTAGCCCAAGAAACTGCGCAAACATAATCATGTATTCCTATGTATTGGAGCAGTATTGTTCTATCTATATATACATGCTTTAGTATGTAACAACATAGTTTATAACCAAATATGGATGCTGTTTCTTATTGATCTGAAGTGTCCTTTAGCCTCAATTACGCTTGCTAAATGTCATGGCTCTAGTAGCCTCGGAAGCCATTTTATTCAGGAACTACATTTGCTCATTTCTGCACAGCATAACCTCGTTTCCAGAGCTGGCGATGGAAACTGGATTTTGGGAGAATAATGAGGCCAGTATTGTATCTTCTTCGCCTCATGATTCCTCCAGGAACGCTGCATATTAGATACGTTTTTGCTAAAACTAATATGTTTCTGTTAAGTGCTTGGGTTCCAATGACTTGTATTCAGATTAACATTTATAAACTGTACTCATGGGGCATATTTACAAGCCCCTTGTGCCACTTTTGCGCCGCCGTTGCGTCACGCATGTGACGCAGCGGCGACGCAAACCATGCGCCGCGTTGCGATTTATTTACAACGTGACGCATCTAGGGAGATGCGTCACGTAGTAAACCCCTGCGCCACATGAAACCTGCGTCAGGTTTCATGTGGGTGTACCGGCGCAGGGGGCGTTCCGGCGCAGGAACGCCTCGGAAAAGTGACGCAGTGAAATCTACAAGATTTCACGCAGTCACTTTTCCCGACGCTAGTGCGTCAAATCCTTACGCCTGCTTCAAGCAGGCGTAAGGATTGACACACCATGTTAGGGATAGGGAAGGTTGAAACAGTGCTGGAGTTGCGTCGCGCTTGCGACACAACTTCAGCACTGCGCCAACCTTCCGCCGGCAGATGCGTCACGCATCTGCTTATCCTTGCGCCACGATGCGCCGTATTGTAAATGCGGCGCATCGGACGTGGCGCAAGGGTAAACTTGCGTGATGCATTTTCCCTGGCGCATCCCTGCTGATATGCAGGGATGCGCCAGGGAACGTAAATATGCCCCCATGTATTTTAGCATTAGCTTTCAACAGACTCTTTTCTAGGGCGAGCTCTGCTCAGTTGAAATTACAATTGCCTATTGATGATTTCTTGAGCCTCTTGCTGTTTTTGTATTCAAGGCAGTATAAACTTGTGGGCTTTCCGATGGGTTGTGTTTTATTTTTAATAAAACGTTTCATGCTGGTGTCCGAGAACCTGCCAGATATTAGCGGAGATCACAAAATGAAGACTGGGTCAAAATGTTAGGCTCTGAACAGCAACTGGATTTCCCAGTTTAGATTCGAAGTGTGAACTCACTCAAACTGTGGAGAGACTTGATACGTACTGAGAAAACACTCGACAAATATAATGGTGCAAAGACATTAAGGTATAATCATCCGTTCAAATATCTATGATCCTGTTAATTTCACCTTTTAGAGATATGCAACCCAAAATAACAATCCTGTGAGTACATGCTTGCCAGTCCTCTTGAATTTGACCTTCGCATTCTGGTGGGAAATAAACTTTGGAACAGGGCAGGAAATCTACAGAATTAGCTCACCAGCTATAGGTGCAACTGCAACAAAGGGTTTCCTTTGGAAGTAGGCAAGGGGTAAATAGTTTAACAAGAAGACAAGACCATACACAGCAAGCTTTGGAGGAGGTAAATAAATTACATGGGAGCAGGTTATCCACCAGAGGAGAGATTGACATCCAAGAGATTGACATCCAAAGAGTAGAGGAGACTATATGAGGTCATCAGAAACAGCACCCTCCTCTCAAGGATACTCAAGCATTGTGAGGAATGCACATTGATGCAACCTGTCCTTGCACAATTAAAACATTCATGACTCTTCCAACCCTGTGTCCTGCTTTACACAGCGCATGATATGAAATGGTATCGTTGAGAGACCACCGCCCCTTCCTTACCTCCATAGTTGCATCCTTCTTCAGAGAAGGATGGAGTGTAAGGTCTATACAACTAAAGTGTGGAGAGCTACACAAACCAACTTGACATATAAAGGAGCCTTTGGGGGAAGCATATTGGTACCTCTGACCTTTGTACAAACAAGATACTTAAGGACAGAGCTTAATTTTCTGACAACTAAGCAACTACCTCCCCAACTCCCTCCAACTGTGGGCCCACAGCGCGTTTCTCCATTCTTAAGGGATTTTCTACCCAACAAGATTAACAACGCTTGTGGTCCTCAGTGCAAGGAAGTTGGCAAAAGAAATCATGAGAATGAGTGAAACATTTTCTATATGAAGATATATCAGCTAATACTACGCTTTTTCATCAGAAAAATATATTACAGCTTTAGGTGTGTTGCAAAATTGTTCTGTGCTGCCTTAAGCCATCAGTCTCTCGCGCGCTGGTTACCTGATTATTTTGAAAGTCATAATCCATGGAAAACTGTAGCTTGCCAAGTTTTTCTTCCTCCTTCTCCTCTTCTTCTTTCTCTTCTCCCTCCGTCAGGCCTGTTTCTGCGTCGTCATCATCATCGTCCTGTTTGTTCTATGGAGGGAAGCAGAGTGGAGACGCTTAGCGAGAGATCAGGCATCCCCATCAGAATAGAGGTCTCAGCCTAGCTCTTCCCTTCTACTGATCAAGTCAACTTCAATTAGTGGCTGCACAGCCTTGCACACGCCTCGTTCATGCTGGGCTAGGCCGGGACACTCTGACCATACCCTTGTGAACCACAGCAAATGTTGATTGCATTGGGTTCACTGATAAGGGTTTGACTCGTCAGATTTTAAAACTCAGTTAAGTTTTCAGTACATCCACATGACTGCATAGGGCAAACTTACCATGAATGAATATCAGAGTAGATTGTTAGTAGACTTGTTAGCAATTCTGAAAACTTGACTGGGTTTGAGCATTGGTTCGATCCATGGCTCAGCACCATATAGTAGCGATTACCAAGAGGGTGAATCCATGCCAGATATTTAGAATAGCCATATAAAATACATTTACATACAATGGTTACAAGAAAAATCTGGCATGGGTCTGGCCTTCCTGGTCGTACACCACACCCCTGCATCATTGTATGTAATCTGCTTTTTGTTTTATCACGATTCAATATATGACACTCTGAAAGAACTATTAAAATTCCAGAGTCCGGTTGCACCCACTACAGAAAAACCTAGAAATCCATATATATATTCGTAACCATTTGCTGGTGTGAATGGGGCCGTGTGGTTACAGCCCACAAGGAGAAATAAATATATGTTTCCACTTCTCAAATGCTATAGGACTTCGTACCTTGTCATACAGACGGATCATTTCGAATAATGCTTTGTGTGTGTGCTAGGTCGCCTTCTAGCACTTAACCTTGCAATCGCATTCATGAGAGGCACAAAAGTAGAACATGCCTAGAGCCATTCAGTGCGTCAGTCAGAAGGCAGGACTTAAAGAGGCATGCCTTACTCCAACCCCCAGAGCTTGAAATATGATGTGAATCCTACAAAGCAGCTGTGGGCGCATGCAGAGGTTGCCCTCGTCCCCACCTGAGTTAATTGGAATGTAACTGCATATTCACATTAGCACCTGCATCTCTGAGCCATTTACCTCAGCGTCCATTTTAAGAGGAAGCTTCTAGAATGCTAAGCAGATTTGGACCCGGTGAGGAGGTCGCCCGCATATCATGCAGTTGAAATGAGGTAACTCTGAATGCAGTTTTGGAAGCGCCTATTCTGACTAGTTCGTAGTATGCTTAGCATTCTGTGGAAATCCTCATAAAAGGAGGTTGTGCTGAGCAGCTCAGAGTTGCAGGATTTAATAAGCAGTGCAGAGTGATCTGCAGAGGAGTTAGAATGTGACGTCAGATGTAACATGGCAAGTGCACAATTGTTTTGAGTTCTGCATTGTCTTTTAACCTCTAGACCTCTAGGTCCTTCTTAAGATTTGGACAAACAACTCTTTCCTCTCTTAGCCGGCGGGTTGCTTATGGACATCACCCACCCCGGCCCTTCGAGACAGACGGGAAAGCAAGCATTCAGAGGGACCTACCGTGTGCCGCCAATCCAGGGTGGTGAGAAAACACGAAGACAGAACAACACAGAGGAACACGGAAAGCACAGAGAAGGGGAAAAACAAGGAAATTAAAGGGGATACAACACAACTCACTAGTAATAGGTGACAGCTGATGGCAGTGAGAAACCGACAGACACTAGCCCTTGGAAAGTACAGTGAGTGAGTGAGTGAGTGAGTGGTTATGCCAAGTGCCAGTGACTTACACATTGCCCTCACTGGTGGATTTCTTTAGACCTGCACCCAAATGTAGTATTCATAATAAGGGGTCTCGAATACCAGGACATTTCCACGAGGCTCTGCTTCCGTGGTGTTCGATAAATTGAAACAAACTGTACAGTGCCATGAGTGGCGAAGGCTTGTGGGTTGGTTGTGCTGTTCATTTTGATTTGTTTGACACCCTCTGGTTACCTGTGGCAATCCAAGTCAATTCAAGCACGCCATAATGGCCTTTGAATCCTTGTAGAGCATACAGTGGTAATTTTTGGGGTCCAAAGTGGTGTGCAGCTGACTGGGCCAAGGGTATTGAACTTAAACCTAGGAGTAACTCCAGGCTTCCGCGTGGTGTCATGGATTTGGAAATCACTCTCAAATAACCTGAAGTGCGCACTCCGTCTCAAACTTTCGGGGCATTACTGTTTCAGCCTGATTGTTAGTTTTTCCATATTTTGAATTGTATGTGGTTGCCTCTTTAGAAAGAGGTGGTTTTTAAGTAAAAAGTACACATTATGATGATCCACACATCTTGTTGCCTCACCAGTAGACTCTTACAACAAAATTATAGAGAAGTTTGATCTCATAGAGTCTTGAAAGACAGGTAAGTTCCAGGAGATGTGAGTTGTGAATCTAGTAATTTCTAGTGTAGACTTTGCGTAGCCGGCTAATGGCATTGATGGAATGCGAGGAGGGTCTGTCGTTTCTCTCAATGCCAAACACAGAAATACAGAGGGAAAAGCTACAAGGAGGTCTACCGTATATCACAGCCGCCGACCCCGCAAAATACAAGTACACATCATCACAATCAATGGAAAGGGAAAGAAGCGCGTACATGGTGAGCAGCAACAGACTCAAAAAGGAAAAGAATGTACAAATCCATTAATAAATGGTAATAGGTGGATTGAATTCCAAAGGAACATTTTCGTTGTGTATGGGTTGAAATTGTGAGTTTTTTGTCCATTTCATCCAGCATGGTTGTCGAAGTGCTTTACATGTCAAAGTATGCACATTGTGCGGAGGTGACTTGTATCCTTAGGGTGATCTTACTAGGAATGACATCACTAAATTAAAAGGATATAAAGGAATGGCAATTTTCAGCACAGACGTTACAAAACAAGTTTTATTAGGGTTCCATGAAACAAAATACTAAACTCTGACATTACAAAAGATGCTGAAGCCCTGTATCATTGGGAAAGATTATATCCCGCTACTGGAAACTAAAAAAAAAAATTATTGTGCAGCAGCACTTGTATGTTGGGTCCCCGCACCCCACGTGTAACTAGATATGAACTTTGTAAGTTACTACAACAAACAAGTAGATACATGTGATGAGACTAGTGTTTGAATGGTAAAGGCTAAACTGCATGTATGGTTGGCTGATGAAGTTATAACTAGACTGTATAGTACAATGGCCTAAAATTTTAAATCGAAATTAAGTGTTTCTGCAATATAATATACATGGTTTAAGAAAGCAAGAACCGCAGTTATGGGATAACATACTACCCATTATTGTTTGCAGAAAGTGGCAGAAGAATTTGGCCATTATCCTGGGCAGCAAGTGTGACAGCCAATGAGATGCAAGAAAAACACAAAATGCTTTACAAGACACCATCCAGGTCTTATATGAACCTCTTACTCTGTTCCATCAATTATTATTTGTGCCATACATTGCACCAGAAGAGTCACTTCCCAAACAGGTCACCGTTGGCAGCCAGGTAGACAGTTAGGGTGCTAACGTGGCATGGCCATATATCACACTGTAACTCAACAAAGCAGCTGAGAGTTAACTGGTCTTCTCTAGTGGTGTAGGAACCCCCCAGAACTCCCTTCTTGAAGGTTCTCTCAAACCAAGATGGCTGCCTTGGGTCTTCAAGAGCAGTCACTAATGTAATATCAATGTTTTATAGATTTATCGCCCGGCCCATTTGTGATACAAGGTGTCTGATTTTTTTAAAAACAATGTTGGAAAGTTTTCTGATTGCATGAGAGTTATTTTTCAGTTTCACAACACTGAGACACCATCTCATTGAGCCTTGACTTATTCATGCCCAAGTCAACAGGCTCTATTAGAGCTAGCTGTCATACTGAGACAGAGGTAACAATACGCACACTGTGCTTGTTTATAACTTTGAAGACTAGACACGTTTCTACTGTTTCCAGAACTTGAACCATAGAGCCAGATCTAGCCCCTCAATGCACTATTTCCAAGAAAATAGCTTTAACCCTTTTTAATTCTGGGTTGTAATTTCCTAAGAAAAGACAACTGCTTTTCTCAACTCTTATGCTAAATAAATTGTAATATATTGCATATTTTTGATAAATACATGATACGTGGTAGTTTGTAATATACACGTCGTTATTATTATATAGGAAGTTTGAAGTATATGTGGTTGGTGGTGGTCTGTGGTCCAATACTAGTCTAAAGGGAGTTTGTTTTTTTGTGTTGAGTTCCTGTAATGCATTATATGTTATAACATTATCACTAATCAAGAAAAAAAATTATGGAAGCTTTTTTTTTGATAGATACTACGAAATATTGATTTGATTAAAGAATTTTAAAGGGCTGTTGGCAATTTGTTGTGTTTAACTTGAGAATGCACCCATTACTGCAAAAAGATTTCTCGAATGAAATCTTTAGTTTTGCATCCAGGACATCCTATGGTCTTTATGTTGTAGCAGAAGCATCCAGTGGTGTAACACTTAGTGCACAATCGTTGGCAGGTGGATTATCTATATTTTTAAAGTGTGGTCTGACTATCAAAGAAGTTGGCACTTTGTGATTTCTCGGTGTAGTACTTTCGAAAACAACTAATAGAGGCTGTAGCCTGCATCATGTATGGGGGTATTAGTTAGTTGCAGGTATCCAAGACCGTCCATATTTTCCAGGAGTTCTAGAGTATTTTCAGAGTCTTCTGCTCAAAAGTTGAGGTCTAGAATGAAAGCATGGTGCTAGCTGGACATCACAGATAGTTCCATGTATAGGAGATCAGCTGGGAAAGAAAATTTGATTTTTTTTTTAGGACAGGCAATAGGATAGCCCAGGTTATTGGAGATTTCGCAAATACATGTTAGAAAGAATTATACTGTTGACTCTTAAGTTTGTTTCATGTAAATTAACATGTTTAGCGTTGTACAACTATACTATTTTTTGCTCATGGCCTCATTTGCTGGTAATTTTTGTAACCAGTCCTTCTAATACCCCACCAAGTTCTCTGAAGCAGCTGCTTGGCAGAGTGAGCACTGTATAAATACTACAAAAAATATTTTTGCAAAATTAATATGTCCTGAATTTTATTTCAAAAGCTTTGTATGTGTATATTAATTAAAATATTACCACTCATCCCTTGAGTTGCAGGTATGATAACACTAAGAGCAAAATAAGTTAAATGCCACTTCAACAAACAAAGTACGGTTTCTTACTTCCCTTACTAGTTTCAATGCCTAACGATACAAAGGAAAGATGTCTTCCCCTCTGTGCTCAGTTCCAGTGCCTGTTAGTGTTATCCATGGTCCAACCATAGCAGGCACTTATGCACTCATAGCTTCCAAAGTTATGGAACACTCAGTGGTGGCTCCTCTGCTAAGGCGGAGGAGCATCACCCCACTGCTATTGCAGTAGTGTAAAAAAAGAAAAAGAAAATGATAATAACACAACGTTATCATTTTCTTTTTCTTTCGGGAGTCGGGGCAGGCCTGGCTCCCTGACGCCAGAGCAGGGGAGGAGTGATTTGCACTCCTCTAAGTGCACATGACAGTTTGGCCGGCCCACTAGGGCCGGCCAAACCGTCATGCGCACTTGGCATGTTCTCCATTGGGCTGTGTTGCACAGCCCCGTGGAGAACATGCCCAGCCTCCTAGGCACTGCCTGAGCATCCAAACAGGACTCTTATGCCAATCACGCAGATGCTCCTGCAGCCTCGTGATTGGCTGGGAGAGCACGGAAGCCTGAGTGCTTCCGGTGCTTACAGCAGAGGAGAGGCATGCGGCGGCAGAGGTAAGTTTTTTATTTTTGTTTAATCCCCCCCGCCTCACCACCCCTGTTCCAAGAGAACCGCCACTGGGAACACAGTACCAGAGACCGCAAGTTTATTTTTTTACTGCGTTACCGCCTTACGGAGGAAAATACAAACCAATTTAACTCCATATTGTTGGACCTGTCTCTCTGTTTACCCTACTTATCTGTAATTACAAAGTAATGCCATCCAGTATCTCTGGGCAAAGTTTACGCTATACAAATGAAGAAAATAATGAATTAATTAACTTCGAAGCATACCAAAAGTCACAAGCTGAGTGTTTGTTACAGGTCTTGCAGTGCTTCTCTCTTAAAATCCTATTCCTTCACCCTGACCAATGTTGGAAAGCCGATATAAAAGATGATAAGGCCCTTCTCAGTATGGCCGTCGCAGCCAACACTGAGGATATGGGGAGTGGGTTGGTTTTGAAACTACTATTAGAACTTTGAGTCTCGTCGTAAGTTTTAGCTCATGGTCAGAATATCCTGGTAAAATCTAGGCTTGCACATCGCATTGTCATGTGGGACCGAACCAGGGATTACCATATTAGGGTAGAATCTAGGTAGGAAACTATCACTAAAGGGTGATGTTTGAGTTGGAAATTACGATGTGAGGAAAGGTTTGAACAAGGAAATGGCTTGGGGAGTAAGAAGACTGGAATGTTCCATATGATTACAGGCTTTGACATAAAATTGCTATGTGGGGCTGGGATCTGTCTTGGGAATTGCTTTTACACTGGAGCTTTCAAAGGGAATTACCATTTGAGGGCACACCTTGACCCCAATGGTGAGAAATTTACTGAACTACCACCCAATGGTTACGCTTAGATAAGTAATAATGAAATAAGGGCAGTGCTTGGATGGTGCACCACATAACATTGATAAACATAAGTTGCCCAACCCTTCAACAGCCTTATCTTTGATATAATACATCCGGATGCAATAACCACAACCATCACCTCATCAAATCCAGGTCAGAAGTCTATTTAAAACTAGAAAATCAGAAAAATGAAAGATGGGTGTATTTATGCTTTAAAAAGATGCGTGTGATCCACTGTAGTAATTCTTGTGAAGAGCAAATTACAGAAGGCCAGGGTTCTAGAAAGAGAAGAAGGAAAAGCTGCTGAGGGAAGAGGTGTGGTTAGTTTATCGGTAGAAGGGATGCACAGTACAAGAGGCCTCTACCACCTTCTATCTTCATTTAAATAAAGATGATGAGTGTATAGATGTATGGTCTCACCCCATGTTTAGAGGAGCGCATGGGCATGAAGATGAGAGCAGTTGCTCTTTTGTCTAGAAGAGTGTAGCAATTGAAATCACAGTACGCCGCTGCCACCCTACAGGAGTGTTGATATGAAGGGTGCAGCAACTGCCAACATGTTTAGACCAGCCTTGAGATGGAGAGGGCAGTCCCAGACCCTCGGATTGAGAAGCATGGGAATGAAAAGGAAGGCACTTGCCCCCTTCACTTGAGGGACATGGAGATTAAGAGAACAATGTGTGTGGTATAGAGAAGCATGGGGATGAAGGAGACAGAACCTGGCCTCCCGTATAGACGAGTGTGGGGCTGAAGGTGCAGTACCTGCTCCCCCAAATAGCGGAGCGCAGAAATAAAGAGGATAGTACCTGGGCCCCAGTGTTCTTCATGTCCTTCATGTTCATGGCGTTCTTCTTGCCCTTGCCCTTCTCTTTCTTGTTCTTCTTCTTCTTGCAGCAGCACTTCTTGCAGATGCAGAAGCAGCAGGTCAGGAGCAGCAGGGCAGACACCACAGCTATGGCGATGATGGCCCATGGCGGCACTGTGAGGCGAAAGACCAGAGAGTGAGAATAGGAACAACAGGCAGCTAGAGATGGTACTCATACACACAGGAGGCATTGCTTGCATAAGCCAGGCAACTACAGACTACAAACTTCACACCAGGCAGACACACAGGGTTATGTTTGATGAGAGAATGTGCAGCAGCTTGTTTCAGTGCTTGAAACGCTTGTCGTGTGGTTTGACCGCTATGTAAATGCTCCAAAACAAATCATGTGTACCTAAGGGCAGAAACAAAGATGCTCTATGTGCATGTTTGCGCCTCTGTTAGACTAGAAAAATATGCCTTCATAATGTTTTATGTAATGTTAGCATTCGCGGCACCATTTTGTATATGGCCGCCATTTTAAATCATGATCGAAACTAATCCCTTGCTATTTCCGAGAAATGGCTTCTTCTAAGTTATGTTTCTTCTTTTTGAATTCTGCTACACTAATGAATACACTGTTCTTATTAGCGCATACCTTTCCTTATAGATATAGGCCTTCTCCCACTAGTCTAGCGGTGGGCACAGGCAGAGTGACCTTGGATAGTAGTTAATGTGTGCCCGGCCTCAGAATTGAAACTTACTCCTTTTTAATTTACTGTTCAGCTGCATCTGCTTGGAAAATTCCATAGTGGGCGTGCTCTTATTGGTTTCGAAGTGTACATAATGTATCGTTATGCTTACTGATGTCAGTCCCTCTGCAGCACTCCTAAGCGACTGGGCAGACTGGGCTCCGCTCTGAGTGTATCTGAATAAACAAGTATTGGTTTGTATTCTCTACTGTCTGACCGACTCTTCATTTGGTATGGAAGGCTGAGAGGTGGTCGAGAGTGACCCGGGTAACCCTATTTGGGGCATTTCCTTCACCTCGTATGACAATATGTGCATGGATGTGGTATGTCTCTGTCTGAATGCACCACAAAAAAGCTAAACCTATTGGCTTTATCAAAGTTTGCTAACACTAGTCACCCAGCATGGCTGTAGGTTGGACATACACATTGTGTTAAAATGACCTGTCACTCCAAAACTCTATTAGTCTTTGTAGCACAGACGGTAGTAGAGTTGCATGTAATATTCCAGTTATTCCAGTACCTTGGCAAGAAGCTTACACAGGTTCTTTATTACATGACACGAGGATGTTGTTGGATTTTATATAAACCAAACACCCATTAGCTCACACATGCGTGCAGATGGAAGCCTCAAACTGCATAATGTTGAGAGCAGATGGTTGGACAGTGAGGTGCCCATAAAGAAGAGGTATTGACCCTCGATTCCCAAAACTTACGTGGTATCTTGTCGATGGTGTTCATGAACATCTTTCGGATCATGTCTCCTTGACTCGACCCCGGAGATGCCGACTCCGTGGAGTTGTCCTTGGGACTGGTTACCGCTGGCATTGTGGTGTTGGGCTCCAGGGCCACAATGGGCGCTGATTTATGGGACCACGGGAACTTCATCTTGAGCTGAGGATTCTACCTGAAATGAACAAGGTGCAGTGTCCGGTTCAGAGACCTGCAAGCAAGTAACAGTGGCATTCACACGCAGGGCAACACTGAGGAGCCAGGATCCCGGTGACCAAGAGACTCCGACATGGACTCCAAACTCTAGTTCAGCCATTTTACAGATATATGTTTATCTTCTGAACACAGCAATACTTAGAGGTATGACGTGTGGGTGACTTCTATTATAAAATGTTTAGTTCTTTTCCTGGACAGCACAAAGCCACACAAATGTGGGAGTTTTGTTCTGCAGAGAGAGTATTTGGGAGATGCTACAATATAATGACGCTGAGGGCAGCAATAAAACACACAGGCACCTGCTTCAACGAAATGAGAAGTTGCAAAACAAAAGACCGTCATCACGCAGGGACCAGACGCCTCCCTGCCTTGTGGGTGCAGCTATGGTCCCAGGGTGCAGCTGGTTAGCCTACACCTGGACCTGAGGCTCCGTCTTCCCATTTGAAACTACGCCTGGATTTATCTATTTATTTTATGGAGACCGGTGTGTCAACTTTCAGTCATTTCAGAGCATACTGGTTGTGTAGACTGGCTTTACATATCTATCGGACAGTGGACCTGTGAGCTTTGTCAAGGCGGAATGTTTTTCTCCAATCATGTGCTGGGTTTTGTGCTAAAGTTGCTTTCAGTCTTCTGATTTCTTTGTCATTCTTTTGCCTTTTTCTGTGTGGCATTTTGGTTGAAGAGAAGTATTGTGCCTTAAGAAAGCTCACAGGCTCACCAGTCAAGAGCGAAACATGTGTCTGCTAACATCTTTATGCAACAATAAGTCAGGTACTCCTGTTAATGTAGCCCTTTCAGAGTATAGAACAGTAATTTCTTAAACTCTTCACTGGAAGAAACAAAATAGTTGTGAACTAAGAAGTATGCTGCTCTGGCAGCTCTATATATAAGCATGTTTACAGCCTCTTTCGGCTGCCAGGGCCGGCTCTCGTGAAACCGCACCATCCAGCGAAAACCACGGATTTACAAATCTGCATCGAAAACTTAGGAGGGACTCATTTTACTTGTGTCAGGTGGAGGTGGGAGAGTCCCAGTGGCAGTGCCCTTGATCTGCGTTCGCAGAGGGTAAATATATACGTGCCACTTTTATGCAATTTCACTTTCCAAAGTGCCCACATTCAACGTAGCCTTTCTCACTGCATGTGCTGGAGGCAGCGCGGCGCGGAGAGAGGGTGCAGTGATGGCCGCTCTCGGTTTCTAAGTTGCTTTCTGCAGCACATACAGTAACTGATTAAATGTATATGCTTTACAATGTGCAACCACTAAAAACAGGCGCACAGCCATGCTCTCTGCAAGTGCACACCTTCATGAAACGGCCCCTGGTCCGCATAAGGAGGGCCTTGAACGTGCAAGGCTGTAGAAACAAATCAGCAAGGCCTTATGGGAAATCCACAGCTTCCGGGCAGTGAAAACAGATCTAAGTTTGAGTGTGTCGAGGAGGAGAATTTGCGACTCTTTGTTATTGTTGCTTCTAATGGATACAATGCCTCCGCTGCTGACTCTTTGTCCCTGAAAGAACCCTAGTTCCGGAATTACAAAAGTGTTGACATCGCATGAGTATACCATCCGCATTATTGATGACCTCGCTACAGCTGCAAACGATTGCTCTTTCCCACATCCGATCACGGACCATATAAATAAAAGTCTTGTTTCCGGCTCCTGTGCTGAGAACCAGCAGGGCGTGTTTTAGGGACTAGCAATGCGGGCCAATGGGGCAGAGCGACTCGGAAGGGTCTGCGGCCTTCCCTTTCCAGTCGCTGAAACTGGCTGTTGTTGTATGAGTCCACCAGTTCAAGAGCATTTAAGGTTGTGATATCACAGAGGAGGCGAATGGCACTGCAATATGTGATCTTACGCGTGGGGTCATCAAAGAGACTCTCCCTTAACAAAAATGTTTTCAGTTTGTTTCTTTGTTTTGATTATGTTATGTTTTGATGTTTTGGCCCTTCCCATCGTATCAAGTGGGCACTGGTCACACAGCATGACCTTTGTCCATGCACTGCGTCCCTTTCCCTTCAGCCACAACCCGCAAGGCACAGCCTTTGACCAGAACCAGCCAGGCGTATAAAAATACCAACTGAAACCAGTGGACGCCGCTAGATACCAGAGATCACTGCAAATATATCACTGGAATTCACCACTGGAATTCTCTCCATAGCAGTTTGGTAGAAATCCAAGGCTCCATGTGACAATAACTGAATCTGCTTAAAGTGGGATTTCTGCTAAGGAAACACAGCACCCCACCCTGCTGCAGGAAAAGGTTGCAAGTAAGATGCAGTACTGGCACGCCCATTCACCACCCCCCCCCCCCACCCCTTCATCAACCTCGACATGGCTTCAGCAGTTCCACCAGAGGAGTCAGTGCACTATCACTCTAAACAAAATGCATGCAGCATCCTTGTCTTCTCAGCACAGCAGTCACTGGGAAAGCATTGACGTGGCTTGAGAGACGGGCAATACTGACCCGGAGTACGGCAGGCTAGCGGTGGGGTGGTAAGGCGACATGAGTGACAGCTCTCTGTAGAGGTCAGTCGTCAAGGAGCAGTCAAGCCGAACATGGGAGCTGAGGGGATAAGGGAACCCTGGTCACACAGAGGAGCGTGGAGCAGAGAGACAGAGGAGGTACCAGAGAGACAGATGAAGATCAGAGTGAGGAGCAAACTGTGATGATCTTAGAAGCACAGCACCGGCAGACTCAATGCACAACAGTGCACCCCCTCTCCACAAAATACTAGACGATGGAAAACTGTACAGCCTGGTTACAGGAAGGGCTGTAGGGAGATGAGAAGCAGTAATTAGTAATTACCACTGGGCAAATTACAAGCTTTAGTTTGAGGGAAAAAATTCTTCAAAATTAGGGGGAAATCATGACATTTTGTTGACAGAATACCACCAGTTACTTACTGATACCTCATGATAATGCATGAAACCATCTGGCAACTTCGGGATTTGCAAAGCCTTATTTCCCATTCCTCCATGAAGCGTAGTGTAAACCTCTAACTCCATGACAATTTACCACTTCAGGATGTCCCATGAGCGGGAAATTCTTGAGCACAAAACCATTGTGGGTGGAGCAGCGTCATCCAGGAATCGGGGAGGAGGGCAGGGTGATGGTGGGCTTGAAGGGATGGGTGCGATGGGCCCAGAGCCTATCTGTGTTGGAAGAGGTCTCAGAACAGGAGCAGGGAGCTGGAGTTTTCCAAACAATGCCTGCGCCTGGTTGCCCTGAGAGGCCTCTCGTGTGTCGAGGGCATATGCCCTTGCCACAACGAGCTGCTGCAACAGACCACAGGACCCTTTTTTAAGGCTTGCCTAATAGACAGTGCAAGCAGTCTGGTTGTGAAAGGCGTATAGTGGTCTTACCAAGAGCATACATTGAGTTTAAAGCCCACCCATTGCTTACCATTGGCTGGCTTTATTGTCATTTTCATTTGCTTGTTTCTTATTTAAGGTTTTTTTCGTCCACCTTGTTCCAACTTGTGTTTGATCCTCCCGGGGAGCATCCTTTTCTTTGGCTGACTTTTATACTGCTCACTTATAGGGAATTACTATTTTTTTAAATTTTTGGCTAAGCACTTCATGAAAGTGTGTTTCCCAGCTTTCTCCCTTGTGTGCTTCTCCCCCCCCCAATTCCCACCACACAAGCTCTGTGTTTCTGTTGTCTCCCTCCAGTGCTTCAAGTTGACTAGCCCTCCTCTGATTACTGAGAAAATAGACAAATGTACTTTAATTTACCAAACATGGGCGATAGGTCCTGACCTCAGTCAGAAGCAATTAAGCATCAGAATTATGAAAATTATTACAAAAAAGAGCAACCCAATAATAACAACAGCTGTCAAAAACAGTTACCTTTGAACAAAGTCACTAAATAGGTAAAACAAGAAGAAAGGACATAGGTGTCCAGTTTAAAAAATGTTGCTATAGTGCAAAAACGAAATGACTGCTATTTGCACCATTTTTAGGATGGAGCAAATCTGAATGCTTCATTTCATAACCCCTCCCAGACGTGCAAGTGACTCCACCTCCGCCTACGGCCTTGCCCAGGCACCAACTTATCTCCCCCCCCCCCTTGGGTAATCACAGTCAGAGTCTTAGCTGGCGCACAACGGCCACAATTTACTTTGCAACATGGAACATAAACACGCATTTCTTTTCATCCGTATGCTCAATGATTTCACACAATATCACATCTATAAAATATCGCATTCTGATGCATTGCTTCCTAGCTTCTTCCAGCACTTCCAGCCCCCGTGTTAGACAGCCCCCCTTTCTTGGTGTCTCGCGCTTGCAGCCTCAAGGCTTCCCTTGCTACCAATCTCTGAGCGGGGGGCTGACCCGAACTGCAAGTGCCGTGACCGTCTGCCGCAGACCCCAAGCTGGCCATTCGCCCGCTTCCCCCAGTGCCCCTGCCTAAAGGCATCCCAAAGACACTGTTTGCGTGGCTCATCATCCTAGGCTACTGTGCTTTCTAGTTTGTACACATTGTGCTGTTTCCGCTGGCCTCCTTGCCCTCTCCCACCTTGCGGCTGCGACGCCCCCTCTTTGATGTGGATAGGTGGGCCAACGACAAGAGGTCAAGTTATGTCCTTCTGGCTCCTTGCCCCGTTCTTTATCCTGGCTTCTCGTCAGGTGCTTTGCTCCCATTGGTGGGTTCAAACCCCGCTGCCAATCGCCTGCCTGCATTTTCCCGGGCTCCAGGCACAATTTTCGCGGGCTTTGCCTCCGTACTCTGGCAGGCCCCGCCCTCAGGAGGCGTTCTTCGCAGGCCTTTCATGGTCAGGCTCTGTCTTCCCAGCCCACACCATGTTCCCTGAATGTTTCAGCACAAGCTCAAAAGTAGACTACAGATTGAAAAATAATGAAAAGATTGCCTCTTTTGCTTCTAAATACTTTTGTTTCTACAATAATGCTTTCAACAAAAACCCAAATCATTAATAGCCTCTGTTAACAATAATAATATGAAATGGAGCAAACTTTCAAATTGAGAACACTGGGCCATGTGTACGAAATTTCCATTTTGCATTTTTAGGAAATGCAAAATGTAATGTACAAAAATAGAAATTTCCAAATAGTGATTTCTACAGAGTAGGAATCGCTATTAGGAAATCGCTATTTAGGAAATGCTAAACCATTCGCACCTATGGGCCTTTACGAATGGTTTTGCATGTCGAAATTTGTGATTTCCTAGTAGGAAATCACAAATTAGAAAATGCAAAACCAAGGCCCCACTTGATGCACCCCCCAAAAAAGTGATGCACATGTAAAGCGCACAAAAGCCCTAGGGGCATGTGCGCTACATGACACTTTCAAAAATGCAATTTGGGTGCATTTTTTAAAATTGCACATGGTTACCATCGACTTGAAGTCTATGGTAATAGCATTTCCTAAATGCCCATTTCGCATTAAGGAGATGGTAGGTACCAATATGCTGAGGAATTCACAAATAGGAAATCCCTAGTTGCGATTTCCTCTTTAGGAAATAGCAAAATGCGATTCCTACTGGGTAGAAATCACATTTTGCGATTCCCTATCGGTCTTTATAGATATGGAAAGCAATTTAGCATTTCTTAACGGACCGAAATTGCACTTCGGTCCTTTAAGAAATGTTAAATCCTTTCGTACATATGGCCAACTGTTTGTAGGTCTTGCCTACCAGAAAGTGCACGCTGTCTGTTTGAAACGGGCTTCCTAAAAGCTTACAGTGGGTTTACCGCCCACCCATTGCTGACTATAGGTTGTCTTTATTGTCACTTTCATTCGCTTGCTTGTTTGATCTCTTTCCTGGTGGATCTTTTGTTTGTCCATCCCCCAGTGCATAGTCTCTTTGCAATTCTCATGATTTGGCTGACATGCATCTTTCCACTGCTCACTTTAAGTGAACTTTTTTTTTTTGTATGATTAAACACTTCATCAGCTTGCCTTTCTTGTCTTGTGTTTGTCGCTTCGCTGAACTATACCCTCTTTACCATCCTTTTAATTGGCTGTCTTGTATCCTTTCACTGCTCACTTTTATGGAACTACTTTTTTTCTGTTTTGCTAAGCCTTCCACGAGAGTGCATGTGTTTTCCAGCTCTCTCTCTCTCGTGTACTTCTTTCCCTGCCAGATACTCATTTCCCCGTGTTGCTCCCTCTGTCATTTGTGCTGAAAGCTCTCTCCATCGCTTGTGCTTCTCCCCCAACAAACTACCATGCTCTTTGCTTCTTTCTCCATCTTGTGCTTCTCACCCGACCCTGTGATGCTTTCCCCCTTGTGTGCTGCTTTTCTCATCTCCTGTTTACTCCCTATAGTTTTCCCCACTTGCTCCTCTATTGCCCTCCCCACCTGCTCCTCCATTGTTCCCTCACCCTTTGCCGCCATTTAACAATTTAAAAATTAATTTACACATATTCTGCAGGGCCCGGAAGCTGCCATTTGCTGTCAGCCACTACCTAGAAAGCACTTTGCGCACATTGAATGTCATTTTTTTTTCTTTACTGATCTAAGTGTCGTTGAGGGAGGCTGGCTTAGAACAAGGTGCACACTTATTTAAGTGAAGTACCCTGCACTAATCCAGACAACCCTTATGATGATTTTAGTGGTCTTAGACAACCATAGAAAGGTGTCTAAGTGGTAGCTGTGGAGAGCAGCCTTCAGGCTTAGTCCAGAAGGAGTGTTAAGCAGCTTGTTTTACCAGAAATGATCATAAAGTTTAGGTTAAAGGAAAAAGAACGACACAGTGTAGTTATAAAAATAGTTATATTTATTATACACACTCACTAACACATTGGTATATCTCCTACCCGGAGATAGGAACACAATACACACAATATTTCAAAAGGAAACAGGTAAGTAAGCACATATACACAGTGGTCTCCAGGGGGAGAACAAACCATATACTAAAGAAGTGGAATGCGAACTGCAACCAAAGTGGAGACTTGACCCAGAAGACTCAGAAGAGCTGGGGACCCAAGGAACCCCCCAAGGTAAGTATCCAGGAACCCCACGGAGGCTGTGTGCTGAGTGGAAACACAGCTGCGTGCTCAATGTAAGTCAATGGGGAAGTCGCAGTTGCAGTTTTGAAGAAGGACCCCTCCCAGTGGACCCTGAAGAAACCCCATGGAAGGTTGCAGAGTCACCCCAGCTGTGGATACCCCAGGAACCAGTATACCTACACCAGGGAAGCCGGGTGCATAGGTGCAAAGTGAATCGGAAACCACTGTAGACCACAATGGAGGACTTCAGTGAAGATGCCGCTGGCGAAGAAGGTGAAAGAGTCCGGTAGAATCCAAGGATGGATTCTTGAAGCGAGGTACCTGCAAGCAGAGGGGACAGAGTCTATGCCACTAGGGATCGATGACTGAAGATGCAGGACAGTTGACGGTGACCATGTCGCTGCAGCTGTGAGGACCAAGCGATGCTGTGGAAGACCAGAAGCCATTCACGAGCTGTCCCACATCAGAAGTCGAGAACCAGAGGGTCTGTGTCTGGTGGGAGCACCAACAAGCCTTGGCAGCAGCAACAGATGTGGTAAACGAAGAAGGTGCAGTGACGGGACCAGCAAAGTCCAGGGGACTCACCAAAAGCAGGAGAGTCAGAGCAGACCCCAAGCAAGCAGGGGAGCCCTCTGAAGCCAATGAAGACCCTCAAGAGGACCAACAGGCCAAAGGCACAGGAGTCCCAAGAGGACCTCGAGCAGTTCACCAAGGATGCAGGCCCACGGTGCAGAAGATGTGGTGAGGATATTGGTAGCAGGAGATGTTGGAGGCTGGAGCTTCTTGTAGCACGAAGATCTCTGGAGGACAGAGTCAACAAACCTTGGCAGTGACAAGTCAATGCAGTGCATAGGGGTGCTGTTCCAGCGGTTCTGACGAGGGATACTGGCTTCAAACTTGCTGTGAAGACAGTGCAAGCCTTGACGGAATTGCAGAACCACTAACTTTGTTGCTGAGCCTTTCGGAGACCATGGGACCTCAAGAGCAGCAGACCGATCAGCTTTGTTGCGGTGCCTGCAGATGCATGGGAGTGACTTCTTCACTCCAAGGGAGATTACTTTGGGTGTCTTTGTCTTTGACTTACATCTGTGGTGAGTGGTGCTAACACCAGCTCACACAGGCTGCAATGGCAGGCCTGTAGTCACAGTTTGAGTGGTCTCTCAGGGGTTGGATAATACATGCTCCAGCCCATGTGAGACCCCTGGTGTACATATGCCCTGGGTACCTTGGTACCATATACTAGGGACTTAGAAGGGCAGACCAGTAGCCAATTGGGAAGGTACCAAGGTACTTACCATAGTCCAATTTAGGGAGAGAGCACAGTGACTGGGGTCCTGATTAGGAGGATCCTAGTCAGACTAGTCAGAAAACAGAATGACACCATCAAAAAGTGGGGGTAACCATGAAAGCAGACCCTACTTCCCTACAGTCGTCCTTCATTTTAATTCAGATTTTTGTATTTATTTTTTAAATGGTGCCTGCGTCATTCCATAGGTGCCCATGCCATCCACACTTGTCAACATTTTACTACTGGAAAGTGGGAGATTCAAAAAATAAAAATCAGGGGAATGCATTTTTCCCATTTACATACATCCATATTTGTCTTCAGATTGGGCATCTACTGCCTGAATTGGGTCTGTTGGCATGCATGGTCGTCATGCATGCACATGCGCACAGACTTGGCTAGCAGCAGGAGCTTTTTTTATTCTAGTGGTGCACGGCATTGGCAAAAAGCCAATAGCTCTTTAGGTGAGACCTACTGAATTTGCCAATGCTTGTTTCTACAGCAACTTAAGAAGAAAAGTAGTTGTGTGTCACACACAGCTTGAGGCGTTTAAAATGAATATGTGAAGCTGAGAATCTCAAGGCTGTCCATCTTCTCACACCCTTATGGGTATGGTTTTTTCTTCTGCTAGTTTTAGGTAGAGTCCATGTGTGGCTGTTCACTATACATGTTGATTGTTGATCTATTAAAAAAAAAGTTTAAAAAGTCCATCTGTCAATTACCCTGGGCATAGGGCTGATGACGTCACTTCCTGTGATGTGTTTTAGGAGCTCGAAGTCCTGTTTTGTCATATCGGCCGCCCCTGTTTTGGAAAATGTCGACTCTGTTCTCCAAAATGAACTTACGCTTCAGTGTGGGTTTTGCTGTGACATAACTGAATCCCACCAGGCGCCGCAATGTACCCACTGCATATTACATCAATATGTTAGCAGGAGAGAAAATAGAGCAATTTGAACTTTCTACATTCTAACTATTTATTGAAGAAGGAAAGAAACACATATCCCATCCTTATTTCAAATGAATAAAATAATCAATCACTCGCTTCTTCTCTTTTCCCTTCAGGACAAATCTTTATGGAATACTGTCTGCTCATTAATGATAGATGCATGCAAACTGAGGAAAGTTGTGCTGCTCGCTCACTTTGCAGGGCGAGCGATATAAGCGAGTCACCCCTCCCACTCAGATCTTTGAGAAGCATTGCAGGAAACAATACTCCCTTCCTCTTCCAAAGGGAAAACTACTGTGACCGTCTCACGTTTAACATTAACAGCCTTCTTGTTGTCTTTGAGTTTAATGAACTAATATTGGTAACAACTCTCCCAACAGTGGGCTCATAATGATAATAATTGTGCTGATCTGGATAGTGCATTTTTAGGTTTCGCCTGCACAGTGCTTGCAACATCTCTTGTAATGAAAGCAAAAATCTTAAAAGGGGCTTAGAGTCCTCCCATTACTTGCCTTTACCTACCATTGGCATGGGTCCCACATCACTCTAGTTTCCTTGCTTCCTATTGGCCAGTGGCTCCTCCTGGTCTCCGGCTTCCTCCTGGGCTTCAGAGTCTTCATCCATGCCGTGAAGCCTGGACCAAGTACTGCTTCCTGTGACCAGTGTCCTTCCACTGGCCACAGGTACTCCTTTTAGGTTTCACCTGCACAGCGCTTGTGCTGTGCTTGAGAAATCTATTGTTTTTAATGTAAACTTAAAAGGGACTTACATCCTGCCTCCTCTCTTTCCTGGCTTCTCATTGGTTCCTGTGCGTGCCACTTACCTTGCCTCCATTTCTATTGGCTGTAGCATAGTTTCCTACATTTACCAATGATTGTTCCTTGTCTGCTTCTCTTATCAATTTCCAGCCGCCGGAATACTGTTAACATCAGCTTTGGTGGAACTATATTTGCATTCAGTTTTGCCTTTTACTATTGCAGCATATTTATATAGCTATCACTCGGAGAAATTAAGTGATTTGCATAGAATCACAGGATGTTGCTGCGGCGCCGCTGAGACTCGAACCGGGATCCCCAGCTCTCGAGCCAGCAGCTCTGGCCACCGGTCCACATCCTCTCCACTCCCGTATTATATGTCATCGAGCTCTTTCCATCTCCCGGATGATGATTGATGAAAACAGCTCTTTATTCATTACATAGGCGAAACCAATGCATTACCAATGCTTGTTTAATTTTCAGCATGCACTCTAAGAGAATGCATGTGCCTGCAGACACTCTCCTTCACCCCACCATTGTTTTTAACTCATCCCTGCTGTTGTTTTTAACCTACCCCACCCTCCTTCTGCTCTCTGTTGTTTCTAACACACTCTACCACGTTCCATTGTTTCTAAACCAGTGGCGTAGCAAGGGGAGGGCGAGCTGCTCTGGGTGGCACGAGTTTTGGGTTAAGAGCGGCCTCCTCCGCTCTTAACTGTCGTGCTGGGGTGGCAATCGCCAGCCCCCACCCTGCTCTTCAATGCAGCAGTCGTGGGCGGCACTGTCAATCAGAGGGATCGCCAGCACCCCCCTTCTCTTCAATGCGGCCACGGGGAGGCAAATGCAGGTACCGCCACGGGCGGCCAATGGTCTAGCTAATAGCTATGCCACTTTTCTAAACCCCCCACCCGCTTTCTGTTGTTTCTGACCCACTCCTCTGTTTCACCCACCGCCTCTCCTGCTCTCCATTGTGATTCCCACCCTCCTCCTTCCTGTTGCTGGATGTGCTGTTTTTTTTAACATGTCATTGGTACTGCTTCACTCTTTGCCTTATTCAGACTCTATGCTCTTCCAAGCCCGATGTGGTGATGGGCGAAACAGGAAGTGTCACGGAGGCTGCAGAGCAGTGGCGTAACAAAGCCCCGCAGCCCCCGCGGTGCAGGGGCCCCCCTCTAGCACGGCAGATTATTTGCCTGAGAGCTCCTAACTGGATCCGGAGCATCAGGGGCTCCTTGCATGTACTTTGCAGGGGGGGAGCCTCAAGTTTTGTTACGGCACTGCTACAGAGCCGAGTCCACCATAAACATCATACAGTTTTTAGTTTCTCATTTATCAACCCCACATCTGTTCTGGAAGATACGGCCTTCCACCCCCGAGCTCCATGCGCTAGGTGTTAGCTGGAGTCCCGGGTTGACGGAGTGCACAGCGACAAGAGTGAGAGGCGCGTAAGGAGAAGCGGCCAACGGGTGGCTGATACGCAGTCTGGGCTAGGAGCAGACAGGAAGGCTTCACCGAGGCCTGCAAATAAGTTCTGAATCCTACCAATGGTACCATCTCCAGTCGTAAATGCACTTACTTTCGCTCATACCCAGGGGCAGATTTACAAGCCCCTTGCGCCACTTTTGCGTCACTTTTCCCATGTTAAACATGACGCAAAAGTGGCGCAAGGCCTTGTAAATAAGCCCCCCAGTATGTTTGCTAGCTCTTCTTCCACGATTTTCCATTGCCCTCAGCGTCTCCAGCGCAAAACAGTACATAAAACACGTTATGTCACAAAGGGACAGGCCAGGGGCTTTCATATTGTTAATCTTGGCCGAATGTGATCCAAAAAGCGCCTATCCTGGTACCTGGATTATGAAAATCTGTGTGTATGGCTTGGGCCAGCCATAGACTCACATACGAGGCCTCAATTACATAGTGCTTAAAAAGTCAGGAGCATGCTTCATGCACTAAGTTTATAGCATGGTCACAAAAAGCCTGAGGTTTCTGCGTGTAAAGCTGCACTCACCCCATCGCACACTTTTTATAATTTGTCAGTGTTCATAACTTGATGGGTTTCCATTATGAAGAATGACATTGGCGCACAGCATCCTAAAGCATAGTTTTACATTCCTTAGCCCGTGTTTTTAGGTCTCGCCTATGCAGCGCGCATGCGCTGCATAGGAAAAAGACCTTTTGTAATCGGTTCGCTTTGAGGCGAAAAATGTGCACGCGTTGCATTGCTTTGAATGGCAACGCGTGCACATTTAGCGATTCCCTTGCGGGAGTGAGTAGGAACCATCTGTTAATAATTACAAACAGATGTTTCCTGCTCGCTCCCGCAAGGGAAACAGGGCCAGGCTTCCTCCTCTCTCCCCTCCCCCGCTCCCTCCTCCTCAAACTTCCTCAAACTGTGCGGATTTACGTGAACTGGAAACAAGTCTTCTAGCAGCTGTCAAACACGCTCGGTTTTTAGTCCTGGTATTCTTTAACCCCACAATCAGTATTATGAGGCATTAAAGCTTTTTTAAGAAGTACAATAGAAACGAGCCTTCTAGCAGCTGTTAAACACGCTCGGTTTTTAGTCCTGGTATTCTTTAACCCCACAATCAGTATTATGAGGCATTAAAGCTTTTTTAAGAAGTACAATAAGCAAATAAAGGTTTTACAGGTGTGGCCTTTTCCAGTTTGGGTGTGCGGGTAATCAAAGTGAAACACTGACATCTGTCTTGCACTGCACAAGGATGCGGGAAATGCCAGGGGAGAAAAGACCAGGATCCGAGAGGAAATTGCGAAAGTTTTTTTCCTCAACACTTATGTAGTTAAAAAAACATGAGTGAAATGTTGTTACATTTCCTGTGGCACTGGGGTGCGCATTAGTGAACAGCACAGAATGTACCACATTAAACATGTGCAACTGCTACTCGCAAAGTACTTGGAGTGAAATATTGTCGTTAGCCGAGAATATTCAGAAAGAGCCGAAGCATGCTCAGGACTGAATTGAGAATGTTTTCACACAAACATTGACAATGCCAGTCGCTTTGGCTTTTGAACAGTGAAAAGGTCTTCTCAACAGTAAGGCACAGAGAACAGTATTACGTGGTCACCAGCCGAGCAAGCTTTCCTGCACGCACACAATATTTATCACGTGGTCACCAGCAGTGCAAGCTTCCCTGCACACAGATTAAGTGTCACTTGGTCACCAGCAGTGCAAGCTTCCCTGCACACAGATTAAGTGTCACGTGGTCACCAGCAGTGCAAGCTTCCCTGCACACAGCATAAGTATCACATGGTCACCAGCAGTGCAAGCTTCCCTGCACGCACAGAATATGTATCACGTGGTCACCAGCAGTGCAAGCTTCCCTGCACTCACAGAATATGTATCACGTGGTCACCAGCAGTGCAAGCTTCCCTGCCCGCACAGAATATGTATCACGTGGTCACCAGCAGCGCAAGCTTCCCTGCACACAGATTAAGTATCACATGGTCACCAGCTGTGCAAGCTTCCTGCACACACAGAATATGTATCAAGTGGGCAGATCCTATCAATTTTCCCGCTGTGACAGCAGCCGGCTGGAAGCTAATTAAGGGGATTCTGGGGGCTCGCAAGGGGCAGAGGAGGTGTAACTACTGCCAGCAATCGGCAGCAGGGGAAAAGGGGTGGATTAAGGGGAAGCCAGGTGCCGCGGAGGCAGCATAATGCGCGCAGTGTGCCTGGCGATAAACCGCACACTGTTCTGTGGAGACATTAGGAAGCTGCGCTGGTTTCTGCTAATCCATCACCTGTCAGGGGGCTCCAGCACCAGCTCTCCAGAATGTGGCATTGTGCATTGTCTTCCGCAATGGCCATTTTGGAGCCTGTCCTGTTTAACAGCCTTGATCGTAATAATTCCAGCTGGGTGGGTGAACTGAAGTCCAGCATTCTTTCAAAGTGCTGTCATTTTGTAGGAAAGGCTGGTGGTACACGCTCTCCCGTCCTCTGCCTACCGACGTGCTTTATCTGGGGCATTCGCGCAAACATCAATCGAAATGTAAGAAGTGGCAGAGGTGAGCAACGCGCTTTACCACACAGCATGACCTCACTCCTTTATTATAATTTTTTTATTTGGGAATGGTGCCGCTTTCACCTTGTGCACCTTTGTTTGTGAAGGGCGCTGCTTTTACTTTTAAGTGCGCCTTAATTGTTTGTGAACGGGGCTGCCTTCACTTTGTGAGCGCTGCCGCTTTCACTTTAAGAGCACCTTTACTTGTTATCGTGTTATCAATGTGCTGCATGGCCAAATACTTACAAGGTCCCAAAGGCGAGACCTATTGGCTATGCCAATGCTTGTTATTATAAAGTTGTGACTTATATTGAAGCATGCATTTTTTTTAATGTAACTTCACGTACTTTTAAAACATCTGCTACTTTACATCGACAGGTAGATGGTTTTTAATGCGTGGTTTATATATATAGACGCATACATTGAAAATCATACATTTACATGCATATACAATATACATTGCAGGGTTTGTACCTCAGCTGTGACTGCAAAGTAGAGCAGGATAAAGTTGTGGTAGCCCTCCCTATAATGAAGTCACCTCATTATCTAAGCTAATTAGTACCCCACCTATATTTTTAGAACTTGTTATTTGTTCCCCGATTGAGAGGAGGGTAGATTAGGTGCCTAATGCTCGATGGTTGGAGCTATATAAAATATATAAGGGAGTGGCTTATGCACGGGACTGGAGTTTGGGCGCGGGCCCATTCCCAGGCCTTTTCCATGGGTGATTAGACAAAGAATAAGGGGGTCCCATAGGCTTTGCCTCGATGGAGCTGCTCATAGATCCTGGGCCCAGTGCTTTAAATGTGCAGGTACTGCCTTGTACTGAGTACCTGCTCTTCTTCAATTTGAAATAGAGAGGGCCTGAACGTCTCAGCACTCCTGCAATACATTTAAACACTTTCTGGACCCCACCAGTAACGTTGTGGTCCTGAGTCCCACCAGTAACCTTGTGGCCCTGGGTCCCACCAGTAATTTTGTGTCCCTTGATCCCACCAGTAACTTTGTATCCCGGGGTTCCACCAGTAATTTTGTGATCCCGGGTCCCACCAATAACTTTGTGGCCCCGGGTCCCACCAGTAACTTTGTGGCCCCGGGTCCCACCAGTAACTTTGTGGCCCTGGGTCCCACCAGAAATTTTGTGACCCAGGACCCCACCAGTAATTTTGTGGCCCTGGGTCCCACCAATCATTTTGTGGCCCTGGACCCCACCAGTCATTTTGTGGCCCTGGACCCCACCAGTAATTTTGTGGCCCTGGGTCCCACCAGTCATTTTGTGGCCCTGGACCCCACCAGTCATTTTGTGGCCCTGGACCCCACCAGTAATGTTGTGGCCCTGGTCCCACCAGTAATTTTGTGACCCAGGACCCCACCAGTAATTTTGTGGCCCTGGGTCCCACCAGTCATTCGCCGAATGGATGAGGACCAGCCGCCTGAAGCTGAACTCGGACAAGACGGAGGTCCTCATCCTTGGTTCCAACCCTTCAGCCTGGGACGACTCCTGGTGGCCAACATCACTGGGAACAGCCCCGCCACCCACCGACCACGTACGCAACCTAGGGGTCATCCTCGACCCCACCCTCTCCATGACTAAGCAGGTCAACGCCGTTTCCTCATCCTGCTTCAACATCCTCCGAATGCTCCGCAGGATCTTCAAGTGGATCCCCACCGAAACAAGAAAAACAGTCACCCAGGCCCTCGTCACCAGCAGGCTGGACTACGGAAACGCCCTCTACGCAGGAACGACGGCTAAGCTCCTGAGACGGCTGCAACGCATCCAGAACGCCTCTGCACGTCTTATCCTCGACATCCCCCGACGCAGCCACATCACACCCCACCTGAGAGACCTGCACTGGCTCCCTGTCAACAAGAGGATAACCTTCAAGCTCCTCACCCACGCACACAAAGCACTCCACAACTCCGGACCAGCCTACCTCAACAGACGACTCAGCTTCTACACCCCCACCCGCCAGCTCCGCTCGACCAGCCTCGCCCTCGCCACAGTCCCCCGCATCCGGAAAACGACCGCCGGCGGCAGATCCTTCTCCCACCTCGCCGCCAAGACCTGGAACACCCTCCCCAGCAACCTCCGACAGACCCAAGACCTACTGGCCTTCAGAAGACTCCTCAAGACCTGGCTCTTCGATCAGTAGCAGCACCACCCCCCTCTTCCCCCAGCGCCTTGAGACCCTCGCGGGTATGTAGTGCGCTTTATAAGTGACATGATTGATTGATTGATTGGGACCCACCAGTCATTTTGTGGCCCTGGACCCCACCAGTAATTTTGTGGCCCTGGTCCCACCAGTAATTTTGTGACCCAGGATCCCACCAGTAATTTTGTGGCTCTGGCTCCCATGCGTGTCAATGTGTAGTTGGTGTATGTCCCACACATCAACCACCGATGCAAAGGCAGATATGTACTGCCATGAAGAGTCCCGGCCCACGTGACCCGCGGCTTCAAAGCCTCCAGTCCAGCTGCCCTGGGCGTGCAGTGCTTCTCATTCTTATTGAACTGCATTGATCCGAAGGTCAATTTCTCAAGCCCTCTAATGAAGAATGGTCAATTGTCCTAAGCACTGGCTCCTAAGAAGCAGCCCCTGATCACTCCTGACACAGGTCAGATGGTGGTGAGAAGACAACTAGAGGCTGTATTTACTGGGCCCCCCAGAGGAGACCCTGGTCTGTCTGAGCTGCAAGCTTCATGTCAGGGAGGTCTGGGCTCATTGTGGGTCAGGGGCTCGGTGGAGTGAAGCACCCACAGCAGAAACCTTTGGTCACAGATTGAATACCGACTGGTTCAGTGTTTTATCCCTCTGAGGTTCATAAAATGAACACCGGTGGCTTGGGTAAGGAGCATCTGCCATATACCCTGAGCATGAACACACCTTACAAACACATGCTACGTTTATTTACATTGGAGCCGTGGCACTTGCCTAAATTGTGTGATTGCTGTACTCTCTCAGGGACTGAGATTTCTCACAAAATATGGGAGTGTGCAGAGTTAGTCAGTCAGCAGTGTAGACCAGGAATAAGGAGTAAGGGATGAGGGCAAGAATGTCCTAAAACGCTCTGCAGTCACTCATCCTCCTAGAAATCCTGTAACCGGGGTCTGAGCTACCGGGGGAAGCATCAACAGCCCCCCCCCTCTGCCCCCCCCACGGCCCCAATCAGCCTCACCATACAAAAAAACGTATCTTTTTCATTCATATTTGCTCGTGGCCACATGCATGCAACAATGTCACCTTCTCCGAGCTGCGCTTTGGAAGACACTGCCCAGATTTTGGGGCACTAAAAAGCTCTGGTGGCATTATTGTTAAGTTCCATTTCATACAAATATGTGGAGTGCGTGTAAAACGCGGTGTTATGATATTAATTGAGGGACATGCCACTTATGACCAAGTACAGTTTGATTTTTTTAATAAAGGGTCCCCGGTCTCCACGATGCATATCTTCTCTACTCGTAGTTCGATAGTGATATGTAATATTTAAAGATGTGCCATATTTATGTATGCATTATCATTCCAAGTTCCAACAAACATTGGTAAAACCCGTAGGTATGGCCTTGGTAAGTGTGTAATGCTTCTATATATTCTGTTGTAAACATGTGTAATTGGCGAAAGATTCCCAAAAATATAAAAATCAAAGAGTGACCGAGCAGGCACAGCACATCAGCCCCGGCAACGAGGCCCACTCCTTTTCTAGGGGCATATTCTCAAGGACTTATCGCCGATTTATCGGCACTTTAGCGCCGCAAAAGTTGTGATAGATTTTTCGCGCTATTCTCAAGCTGGTGCAAACTGCCGAAATCGCCAGTTGTCCAGCGATAGCTGCAGCAAAAAACATCGCCACGGATGAGAGCGACAACTAACGCTAATGATATGCAGAGTAGGCGTTCCCGTGCAAAAACACACGAAAACACCACTTCGCGATATTCTCAGCGACCAGCCAGATCTGCGATGCGATCCAAAAACAGGCGATAAGGCGCGTTAGCAGCAGGAATTTAACACCTGCCTTTGACTGGTGTTAAGCAGGACGACAACCTGCAGTATGAAAGGGAGCCCAGCCCAGATCCACATCTGAAGACCAACAGATGCCATGGAGCCAATTATCATGCAGCTTGGAGACCCAAGAGGGCCACAACACCCACCGCCACCACCCCCAGGACCCCCCCCCCGGAACCCCACCTGGACTACCACCTAGGGGCAGCGCAGAAGAAGACAGCGGACGTTCCTAAAAGGCACCAGCCTCAGACACTCAGCGCCAGAGGATGCCATTGCCCACTACAGGCTCAAAAGGACAACCATCCTCAGCATCCTGACCCACATTGCCCACAGGCTGACAGTACCAACACAGCGGAGAACCAACATCCCTCCGCAGACAAAGCTGCTGGCTGTGCTGCACCTGTTGGCCCCTGGTACCTTCCAACCAACAACTGCCAGAGTCGGAGGAGTCTCACAGCCAGCCCTATCAAAGTTCCTCACACTTGTCTTGGATGCATGTCCACAAAAGCAATGGCGGGCCCCTGTATCCGCACCACACGCTAGTTCCAATTCGTAGTGTTCCTGCGCAACCAACCCCAACACCAGCCGTTGCTTGTCGCCTCTGTGCCCCAGATCCAAGATTGTAGTCACTGAAATGGGGGTGCGCCAGGTCATGAAGTCCAGTAGTCAACAGTAGTGTAAAAACAGTTCTTTATTACAAATACATAAATCAACAATACGAAAACCTCAGCCAACGCGTTCCATTCCCAACGGGGAACTTCATCAGGGCAACGTGTGGATTCAATTAACTGCATATGCTGCGGGAACTCCCCAATACAATTCCATATTCCGAAAGTCAGTATTCAGAAACCTGTTGGATAAATGGTGACAATGGTCAAGCATCTGCATAGTCACAAACATAATCTGGCACAGTGCATTGCACTTGGACAAACCGGAATGCTGACAGGCATGATAAATCCTGCACAAAAAGACCGTAACAGAAGTTCGTGTGGTTGTAACCTTCATAGAAAAGAAAAGGAAGGTTACAACCACACGAACTTCTGTTACGGTCTTATTATGCAGGATTAATCGTACCTGTAAGCATCACGGTTTGTATCAGCTTGATACCCCTGCACCTTCACTTCCCCCACACTGCGCAGGAACACCTGGAGACCAAGCAAGGGAACTACGCCATAGCTGGCTTCCCACAAGTGTTGGGGGCAATTTACTGCACACATGTACTTCTTGTGCCCCCTGCTGACACTGCACACAATAACCGCAACAGAAACCACACGCATTCCATTAATGTGCAGGCAAACGTGGACCACCGGGGCCTGTTCACGAATGTTGTCGCAAACTTACCAGGCAGTGTGGAAGACCTTGGACATGTAGCTTTGTCGTCCCCTCCTGTAAGCGTGAGCGGAGTGGCCTTGGCCGGCGTATGTCGTGGATAAATAGCCCGGGGCTCTGGGCGTGGCACAGTTCCGGGATGGCCACCAAAGTAACTACTGAATGTGTCTCTGTGTCCGCCATATCCTGTCCATAGGCCTACACACACGTGGCCGACCACCCTCAACGGCCAGATTTACACTGGAGATGTGGTGGCTACGTCCCAAGGCAACCCGCGCACATCTCGTCATCGCATGCAGGGTCGTGTCTGCCAGGGCAGCGCCCCCCACCCAGCCACGAGGCCGCCGCCGTGACCGGTGGTGCCTGCGCGATCCTGTGCGCCTGCTGCACCCCAGCCCTGGTCCCCAGACCGGTCCGCCGCCCAGCGATGACTGGCCGCCCCTGCGCACCCAGGCCTCAATACTCACCTGCCGCCACCGACGTGTCTCCAAGAGGGCCCACCACGTGCCGGTGCAACCTCCTCAGCCGATCGCTGGATTCCGCGCCACAGGCTCCCAGCGCACCCTGCGGCACCGCACCGCGGAGTCATGTGTGTGCTGACTGCTGCCTTCGGCGTACACTGCGGTCCAGCAGGGCTCTCAATACAATTCGAATCTTGATTGGCAGGACAGCATATCGAGGTCTACGCATCATCGCAGGCTGCACACCCGCTCAGCTCTTCAGGTGCCCCTACCTCAGTGCACCGCAAGTCACCGTCCCGTGGCAGTAGGCCCGTGCCAGACACAGCTCTTCAGGTGCCACCAACTCTGTGCACCGCAAGTCACCATCACGTGGCGGTAGGCCCGTGCCGGCCGCAGCTCTTCAGGTGCCACCAACTCTGTGCACCGCAAGTCACCATCCCGTGGCGGTAGGCCCGTGCCGGCCGCAGTGCATCGGGTGCCACCAACTCTGTGCACCGCAAGTCATGGCCCCTTCATGATTGAGTCTCGTGGTGTGGACGCCATCATGTCACCTCCGGCATTGGGGAATGTGATGTGGTAGGCCCCTTTTATTGGCAGGGTCACATGTCCTGTGACGCCTGTGCTGGATGGGTGTGGTGTGGGTGTAAACCAGCCCTCAGGGAGTGGCTGTGGCATGCTGACAACTAGACCAGTGATCAGCAGATCACTACAGGAAAGACCTGGGACATGTAGCTTTGTCCCCCCCCCCCTGTAAGCGTAAGCGGAGTGGGCTGGGCTGGCATATGCCGGTCCAGGGTAGGGGTGTGAACGAAGAGCCCGGGGCTCTGGGTGTGGTTCAGTTCTGGGCTGGACAAGAAAGTGACTGATGCGTGTGTCTCTGTCGTAGTGTCGGCGCCCCCCGGACCGCAATTGGCAATGTTGCACCCTGTGACTCGAGTCCCACAATATGAGCAACATGGACGTAAGGGGGAATCACTGACCCTACATTCATCCATACCTTCATACTTGAATGATCATAGACATGACACATCTGTGTGAATTTGAATGTTTTATCACATTCAGTGGAGTGTTGAGGCTGGAGCAGTACAGGGCCATGCAAACCCCACTTTACATTGTTGCCCCGTGGAGGGCCAGCCAGAGTCCATCAGGGAATGACAAGTTCATCGGAAGAGGAAGAGTTCAGTCCGCAGTCTGAATGCTGTGTCATTGGTAACCAAACAGAATATGGCAGTCCATGTCGAGGTCCAAGGTGAGTGTCGCAGAGTGTATCGGGGGACAGTGGAAGGTGATGATGTAGAGGGCAGAACCAAGCAGAAACAGGCCATATGGCGGAGATGAATGCTACCGCCTCCTCCTTACCACTAAGGCAGATTCATCTGCATCTTCGTCCTCTGATGTTTCATGTGCCTCACATGTGGGTGGTGGTGTTTTGCCTGCATCACTGTGTGGCACTGACACATCAGGGGCCGGAGGTGGAATCTCTGCCGCACTGTGTGGCAGTGACACATCAGGGGCTGGAGGTGGATTGTCTGCCGCACTGTGAGGCACTGACACATCAGGGGGGAGAGATGTGGATGTAGAAGCAGCAGCAGCATTCATTGGCGCCAGACCTTGTGGCAGCAATGCCATGATGAGGGTCTGCAGGGCATGAAAGATCCCAGCTACATCCTGCTGGTGTGCAGCCGTGGCAGCCATTCTTTCCGCCTGCATCCGCTCCCTGTTCTCCATGATCCTCCGCATTTGTTACAACTCCCGGCTGACATCGCTGGAGCCACTCTGACTAGACAGTTGTTCTTGTCTCTGAGTCAGGACTCCAGCGATGTCAGCCATGGATCGTTGGAGAGCATGAAGCGGACTGTGGGTGTCTGTTAGGGACTGTAAGTGGTCCCTGATGGGACTTAGACACCCATGTATGGTATCTAGTTTGGCTGCCATGAGGTCGAAACCCACCGCACCTGTTCAGCCATCTTCTCCTGGCACCCTAACACATGGCGTTGGAAGGCCATGTGTTGTTCGTGGGGGTCCTGGGAGACAGCCGGGGTGGTGGGTGCTTCCTGCTGTGTGGTCTGTGCAGGGGGTGGGGTCTCCTCGATGCAGCTGGGCTGCCCTGCTCCTGGAGGTGAGGTGCCGAAGCTGTCCATGAGCTCTTGGAGGGCGTCGGTGTCGAAGGTGGGGAGGTCCTCTTCCTCATCAGTGTAGAGATGTTCGGTCTGCTCTGCATGAGGTGTGGATTCTCCCTCTGCAATGTGAAGGGGAGATGCAGTTTAACATTGTGTTCACATGTATGTTGACGCATTGTACAAGTTTACATACAGACTGCATGACAATGTACACTGTGACTGTTTGGGAGGAGCTGCCTATTAGATGCGGGACAGTGGACATTTCGACAACATCACAGATGTGTGTTTGTACTTGTACATTATCATCTCACATTTCCCTGCTATGCCAAATGTGATTGGTCAGTTTCTACACACAAGCGGCACCAGTTGTGTCCTCTGTTCTGTTGTGAACATGTTGCAGTTTGTACCACATTGTTGTCACAGTTGATGTGCTCTGTATGTTATGTGTGTGTGCTGCATTTTGGGAGGGTCGCCCCTGCAGCTCTGATTTTGCTGCCCCTTATCCCTTTCAGGCGGTGTGCCTTTGACTTCTGTGCTTATACACTGCTGAGATGTTGCTTACTTGGGTAAATTGGGCTCTTGGTGGGAGTTGGGACTCTGGGGCATGGTTTGTCCGCAGATGTGTTGTTGACGTCAGGGGTTGTTTATGCACATGGATGTGTCAGAGTGTCACCTGCTCCTTTACGGATGTGGTCCACACTCAGCCACCTCAGTGTCGTGGCGTGCAACATGTCATGATATATTGACTGCAGCCATGCTATTCGTCATGCGGTGTCACTTGCATTGTCAGTGTGGCTCACAGACACACCGCTTTGCTGGGGTTGGCACATGTGCATGAGTTGGTAGTGAGATTGGTGATGTGTGGGTAGGGCCCCCTCTGGGCACATAGTAGACAGGGGCCTACTTGCTGTTTCCAGGTGTGCTGCAGTGTGCCAAGGGGATCAGGGACATGATCCAGAGTCATTGTGGGTGTGCACTGTGCTATACTTAATTGTGCATGTGTGCCATTGTGCCCATCTCCCCCGTCCCCCAGTCCCTGGTCGTTACTCACCCTGTTGCTGTTGTGTCAGGTCATGTTGAGCAGTGTCCGGTCCCCCAACTCCTGCCACCGTCTCCACACTGATGACTGTGGACACCATTTCCTCCATCTCATCCAGCTCCTCCTGTGGCGCTGGACTCCCACCTCCAGTCTGCAGTGCTGCCTTCTGGTTGTTGCCGAGTTTCTG
Source organism: Calotriton arnoldi (assembly GCA_963921515.1). Lineage (NCBI taxonomy): Eukaryota > Metazoa > Chordata > Amphibia > Caudata > Salamandridae > Calotriton > Calotriton arnoldi. The sequence continues at coordinate 3,687,291 of CAWUFW010000363.1, forward strand.
CTTGGTTTTGCGCTTCACATCATTCCAGCGCCTCTTGAGCTCTTCCATTGTCCTCCTCAGCACTCCGACTGCATTCACCTTGTCCACGATGGACTGCCATATTGCATTTTTTGTTGCCAATGACACAGTGGAGGTGACGAACAGTTGTTGATGGTGTTCTATCACCTCCGTTATCAGGATCCTGTTTTCCTGCGGACTGAACCACGTCTTCCTCTTCTTCTTCTACTTGACCTTCCCTGACCCCGAGGTCCCAGGCTGGTCCTCCGTGGGGCTTGTGGGGTTCTGGTTGTCCTCTGTACTTGCTCCGGCTGCATCCATTGTGCTTCGCTGTTGTTTTGGTTTTGTTTGTGGAGGTTTTTTCTGCTTTTATGGTGATTTTTCCCACCTGACGTGTGTGAATTGCAGGCCTGGCGCAGCTTATCGCTGATTTTTTTATCGCGGTTGGGCCCATCGCAACTTTCTTCACGTTCGGCTTAGGATTTTTATCGCCGTCCCGGTGATTTGATCGCAGACATTTGACGTGTTATCGGGAAACTATCGCATGTTACCGCCGTGTTGAGAATGTGACGTTGACACGGCGTTATTTTCCCGCGATAGACGGCGATATGAAGAATTGCGTTAACCTAGTTTGGCGATGTTTATCGCACGTTCTTGTGAATATCCCCCATAGTGCGGTGCAGCCAAGGGATTGCCCATGTTGTATGCTGTGGTGGGCGGAAGCAAAATGTGAATGACGGCTGCACAAACCAGTGTATGAAGATGGCTGACTGAAAGCCCTGGCATGTATGCAGTTGCATGTGCCATTTTATAATGATTTTTTAAAAACTCAAGGCTTGCGAAACAGTTCAAGCTGTCTCTACTCCAGACCTAAAAACGGGAAGTGGATGTAATTACTAACTAGAAATCTGCTTCATGCACAAAAAGTTAGATGAAAAGTGTTGCAGGTGTGCGGAGTTCTGCCAGTAATAAGGTGGCAGTGATGTGACATGTTCCTGAGGCACAATTCACTGCCTGTCACCATGCCCAATTATCCTCGTACCTGGGCCCGTCATGCCAGCCCACGTTCCAGCTTTGCACAGTTTGCTCTTGGAGCACATTCTGAGGATCCTTGGATGCGGTCTTTTGTGGCACCTTCTAGCCCCTCACCGAATGAGTAAACACATGCCATCTCCTTGTCATCCAGCTGCAAAGCAAATACACTATTACTGAGTGCAGTAGATAAAAAAAACTTCACTCTCACGTGGAGCAGGAATTGTGTGGCAAACTGACATATTTGCAATGGTCGCCAGCACCAGGAAAGCTATAAGTGGAGGTGCTTGTTTTGGGGTGCAGGCCTTGGCTGGAAGCACAAGGTTGTTCTGGGCTCAGGTTTGCCCAGGAATGGGAGTAGAAAGACTATGTAAGATTCTGGCGCACTCTTACACACTGTTGTGGTCCAAATTAACAAATAGCAATTATAACTCAGTAATGTTTCACTTTTTATTTGCTCTTGTTGTTGTAAAAATGCGGCCATAAGTGTGCTCCGGAAATTGGTGGGGAGTCTGCGCGGCCTGGGCTGTCAGCAGGCCCATAGATTAGTGGGGCTGAAGAGAAGCCAAGGCCTCCCTCACCACTCAAACCCAAGGCCCGGGTTTACTGTCCTCACGCAATTGTGGAGCATATTTACAAGGGAAGTGGCGGAGTGAGGTGTTAGCCTTCCTGGCTTACCGCCTCACTCCGCCACTTCAGAAACGCAGGGCTGCACCATATTTACAAGAATATGGTGCAGCCTTGCGTTTCCCCCTCTCTGGCACTACACTTAGCAGCCTAGCGCCAACGCAGGCACCCTTGCACCACAGTGCAAGGGTGTTTGCATACAGGGGAAGATTGTTTATGTGCAGGAAGGTCCCCCTTCCTGCACAAAAACAATCTCTAATAAACAATCTTTAAATGCCGTTTTGTAACTTCTATGTATGCTGCTTAGTGCAGCACACGTAGAAGTTGCAAATCGGCATTTTAAAAATGATTGTTTATGTGCAGGAAGGGGGACCTTCCTGTACATAAACAATTATTGACCTTTGCTGTTTTCATGTGTGCAGCACAACACAGCACACATAAAAACAGCAAAATCAAGGAGAAATTAAACATTTCTCCTCGTTGCACCAGGGTAAGACCAGGTTTTCCTTGGTCTTATTTCTGGCACTGCCTCCTATTTACGCCTCCCTTGTAAATAGGGTGCAGCGTCAGAATCAATGGGTGTTGCGGTGGACCACCCACAGCAACACCCATTGCCCTCCCCTTCACGCTAAGCAAAGCGTGAAAGGGGGCCTTATTTACAAGCCAGCGTTAAGCCATGTTAAGTGGCTTAACGCTGCCTTGTAAATAAGGTGAAGCCCCTATCACCACAGAAACGTTGTAAAAAGTGACGTTCCCGTGGCGATACGGACTTGTAAATATGCCCCTGAGTGCGGTTTGAAAAACTGCAGCACTGCGCTGCACAAAAACCCAGAACAAACCTCAGCACCAGATTAACCAAGCGACACCAATTGATGACATCATTAGCAATGCTCACGCTAAACCTGGAATTCCTCACGAGGCCCAGCCTTGCACTGTTCCGCAAAGATGACCGAGTAAGATTTGTACTCAGGGTACACCCTCAAGTACAAATTCATAAGTGTAGTCAAAAGTACATATGTCAGACATGTAGGGTGTATGTTGTTGGGTAGAGCACATGTTACAGCTAGGTATGTCATGCAATATAGGGCTTAACCCCTTGTTTATGTGGCTCTCACTTGGCATTCGCATTGGCGGCAAATTCAGATGTACTTCTCCAGTCATATGGCACCTGCCAAAAGCTATGTTTTCTTGTGCGGGACTGCACCAGACACACTTCATTGAATACATTAACGTCATTTCACAAAGAGGTTTGGTCTCTGCATGAGGGGGAACGTTTGGTGCAAAACAGCTTTTGAGCATGAAATTGTCCATCGCTGCTGTTGCACTATTTTGCATCGCAGTTTGACAGTGCAAACATTTACTAAATTTGAGCCCAAGTGGAGGAAAAGGAAGGCAACTGACACAGAAATATCAGATGCAGAAACGCATATTTTGCCCCACTTCCTGCTGAAGCTGTAGAAACAATTCCTCTCCAAAGTAGAACCACAGTTTACTAATCTCTACCCTGTAACCCGTTGATATTTTCTAAAATGGTATATTGTCAGAAATATTATTGGCAAGAACCGTCGAGAGAAGTTTGCCTCCAAAATTATCACCCCCAAAAAAGTGGTGTTTGGTGAGAGAAATTTAAATTAATGTTTACCCTGAGGAAAAAGTAATAGGTTTGATGGGAGGGATGGTATTGAGGAAAAAAGGCAAAGAAAAAAACCAAAAATAAGGTGCAACACAATGACAAAAAAGTAACTGTCCTAAAAATGGTGTTAGGGAATGCTAAGGGGTCTGGAACAATGGAGTCTGGCAAAGTAGTTACCCTGAAAATGGCTCTGAAACAGTTGTTAGAGTGGCTGTGAAAACGGAACAGCAGTGGAACTGGCTCTGACAAGCAAACAATTGTGGCAGCTAGGCAATGCAACAATGTTTGTGATCAGTAGCGGTCCGTGGTAGGAGTGCCGGCCGGGCGGTGACGTGGGGAGGGGCAGGGTGGGGGTAGTAAACCACGGATTACGGCCGAATACAGGTAAGTAAACATTTAAATAAATAAAACGAATTTCGTTGCGCACACTGCATCGCATTTGGGGATGCAGTGCTCACAACGAAATTCGTTTTATTTATTTAAATGTTTACTTACCTGTATTCGGCCGTAATCCGTGGTTTACTACCCCCCACCCTGCCCCTCCCCCACCCCACGTCACCGCCCGGCCGGCACTCCTACCACGGACCGCTACTGTTTAGGATGAGTATGGCAATGGAATAGAGACAGGAGTCATTCTGTCAATCAAACAATAGTGTGAGTTACTCTAATAGTGGAAAAATGCTACTGGTTACTGTGGCAACGGAAGCTGGTGATGGGGGCTCTGGCACACGCTCTGCTCTTTCAATGGAGAAACTTTGTGATCTGCTCTGGCATATATCATGAAAGATCTGAAAAAAGCTGATCACATCACCCCTGCCCTGAGGGACCTCCACTAGTTTCCGTTGCACCCCTTCATTGTCTTTAAGGCCAGCTGCATCATATAGAAGGCCTTCATTACCCTTACCCCCCTATCTGGCTGACAAACTCACCATCTCTGCTCTCGACATACCCATAGCCAGGACATCGCAAAATGGAAGGTGAATAAATGTAAGAACAAAAAAAAAAAGAAACGGGCCTTCTCCCTCTATGCACACAGGATCTGGAACAACAATATTTATCTATCATTCCTGCCATACACTTACTCCAGTTCAGGAAAGAGCTGAAGACCCACCTCGAGAACAATACACCTCGACTTCCTGACCATTGTTATCCCTTTACTTCACACTTTATACATCCCCGCACTCTGTAAAAGGTTATGGGTCATAATCTTGGTCACCACCCAGTGCTCCATTGCTCTAGCTGGGTCTGCACTACACAATGGCTGACCAAATACATCAATGCAGATATGAGCAGTAGCCAATCCAAAAACTTAGGTACCGAGATATGTACATAATGGTGGACAACACACCGACAGGTAGACAACAGGGGTGGGGGGTTATGTTTCAAACACTGCCGCTGCATAAGAGGGTGACATCCACGTAGCAGCTGCACAGGTAATTTCCATAAACTCTGTGGAGGACGCCGACTCATCTTCAAGGTGAATGATTTGTATTGATATCAGGAGACATCAATTTTGGTCTCCTCTCAAGTTCTTCCCATCAAACATTCATTAGTGTGGCTGCCAACAGGGGGGGATGCTGTCACCGCTGAAGGGTTCGATGGGAGGAAACAGCAAGTAGTACATTGCGTCCAGCATATTTAATGTCAGTACATTTAAGACATAGAGTGGAACTGGCATTGGTGTTGGGTTTTGAAATCAGGTTTCACTTTAAAAATAAAAGTACAAAAACAGAGGATGCTTGTAGTGCGTGTGCTAGACAGTTCATGCAGTGGCGGCTCGAAGTGGGAGTGCTGCGGGGTGGTGGGGTGGGGGAGGGGCAGGGTGGGGGGGTAGTGGAGTTGGACATACGACGTCCACGAGTAAAGTAGGTAAATAAATAAATAAAACTATTTACCTTGCTCGCGCTGCATCGCCGAGTTGGCGATGCAGCGTGCGCAAGGTAAATAGTTGTATTTATTTATTTACCTACTTTACTCGTGGACGTCGTATGTCCGACTCCACTACTCCCCCCCCACCCTGCCCCTCCCCCGCCTCACCGCCCCGCAGCACTCCCACTGCGAGCCGCCACTGAGTTCATGGCAAACCCACCGCACTTTTTAATGTTGGCTGAAAATGTACTTCTAGGCATATGCACGTCTAAGCTGAGGACATCGTCATGAAAGTGTACTTCTTGGAAAAGTTGATCCACAATTGGGATCGACATTGAAAAACGTTACAATAGAATCCCAAAAATGATAAAGCACTTCCACATTATTGCCTTGAAAGAGGGTGACATTCATTTCCGGTCAATAACATGATTGGCCCACTCATAGCGAGGAATACTGCACGTGTTTGGTCTTGGATTTGCCATGCTTACACAGATTCACTGAATATAAAAGTAGAGATAACAAAAAAGAGGTGGAAATTAATAAGGAGAAAAATAATATGTAAAACAAGAACAAGTAAGAGATTAAGGGCGGCCTTATTAGGAGTTCGGCGGTCCATAGGACCACAGAACCCGTGGTGGCGGTCCGACCACCGTGACACTGCGGGCCTGCCCGCAATATTATGACTGGGGCGGTCAAACCACCACAGGACTGCTGGGACCACCAGGTTATAACATAACAACTTGGAGTTGAACCAAAAGAAAGGGATCGGCCAAGAAACTTTGCATGCTTCTGTTGGAGGAACAGCAAGTCACATGAAATCCCTTTCTGTTCAGTAGAAAGCCATATGATGGAGTCGGCCAGAAGCTTCAGTTTCACCGAAGTTTCAGCATCGCTGGGGCTCAAGCAAGAGGGACACAAAGTAGGACTCCAGAAGCCAACCCATCAGCTGACAAGCTTTCATGCAGACCTTGGAGAAACATTGTTGTAGATGAATGCTAGCTGGGCTTGTGCCCTCAAAGACATTGGCCTCCCAGTGCCCACGTTCTCTTACATTGCAGACAGAATGAAAGAGCTCACCTGCAAACTTGTCCTCAGTGTATCAGTTTGTGTGCATGCGCCAGCGGCATAACGCAAAATGATGGGGCCCCCTGCAGAATATGAAGAGGATCTGGAGTCTCCCTTAAATGACATATATTCATTGGCCTTTGGCTGAATGAGGGCCCTCTTGGTGCCGCAGGGGCTTGTGATACGCCGCTGGCATGTTCACGGTGGGGCCATGACCTAGCTTTACTGGGGTGCTCCCCAGTGCACATTTCCCATGTTCATCTGAGACCTGCAGTGTTTGTGCTGCTAGAAAGACACACAAGTGTGGGCAGACTCCTATTACCGACTCAGGGCTTGGGTACAAAAACATGGCTTCCATTTCTATGAAAGCTCAATCTCTCACTCGCTGGTAATCGCCTGAGCCACGCAGCTGTAACACCCAGAAATTAAGCAGTGCTCCACCCGACCTACCTCCTCCACCTTTATAGCGTACTTGCATCCTTCCTTTTTGGGGGAATCTTTTCTGAAGTGTACTGCCAGATGCAACTTCATCAAATGACTTTGGACGCTTTTAGGGAACACAAAGGCACATTAGGCGAGAAATCGATTCTACTGGGGTTCTTTGTTTGCACTATAAGGCTCTTGTAATAAAAAAACAATAACTTTGTGGTGGTACTAGTTGGGTGAAGTGTTAGTAATGCACATGGGTAACACCTAACCCTATATTTTTGAGTACTTTTCTGATTTTTCAGAAAAGTTAAAGAATTCTCAGAGCACTCCTAAGGACCTGTGACTTTTGCGGATTTCTAGGACGTATTTTTGAAAATGTTCTGCAGATGCTAAAGTTCATTTGCACTTTTACAATTTTAGGTCTGGCGTTAGCCTAGACCTTTTGATTTTACTGCAATTATCTGTAACATATATACACTTATAGGGGCTTCAAGCCATCCTTCGTCATCCAGTGCTCTGTTGTTGTGTCATCTACATTCTTCTTCCACCCAGTGCCGCATACAGCATGTACCGGTGGGTCAGCCCACTTAAACCACTGGCTAACTTCACTGCATTCTACTCTTTCACAAGGACCACATGCACTCATAACGTAGTTCCCTTAAGTGCCAGGGACTACCATGGCAATCTGTGCTTTTTATGACCAAAACATATTTTTTCTTTTATCTTTTGTGCTTTTTTCCATTGATGAGGTGCCGGCAGTTTCCCCAACAATACATTTTTGTAAAAAAAACATGAAGTAAAACAAGCTCTTGGGCAGCACCAGACCTACTGACTTTGCCATTGGTTTTTCTTTCTTAAATTTTCGCTCGAGAAATATTTTTCACTGTGGCGAATGCACTGTATCACTCCCATGCCATGCGCCCATTCATTTTGGGGGCTCTCGCCTTCAAGTGTGTGCTGCATTTACCTCAGTGACAGCACAAACCTAGCTGACATCACTGCGGGGGCATCGGAATGAAAGATGTTCTGATGGTTGAGACACTGGGACTGGTAGAATCTCTGGGCAAAGTGAAAAACAACACAACTGCACAATGGACCATAACATACATCCTTCTTATGAGAAACACAACCTAATAAAATACCCGGATCACAGCAAAATTTGCCAGCAATGGTTAACAGAAGAGCAGCATTGTTTTGCCAGGCAGGCTCTTAGTATTGACCTGTGCGTCTCTCGTCTTCCGATTGCCTCTCTGTGCTCCTCCTTCCTGCCTCTCTGTGCTCCTCCATCCTGCCTCTCATGTCTCCGTCACTTGTCTGGCTTGATTGATTCTTTTCCTTCTGGGCAGAACCGTGCTGGAGTCACCCAAACGCGCAATTCCGGGGTCATAATGTAATGTTTCAGAAGCAGCAGAGACACGGGCCTGGCTGCCGTCCTGACTTCCTTCTGTGTTTAATATCCCGATGTGTCTCACAAGCTTCTTTTTTGTGGGAACAAAGAGTCTCGGAACAAAAGGCAGAGGAGCCATCCATCACAGGGCGCCGGACTCCCTTTCAGCGTGGCCACAAGGACAGCACGCGTCAGTGGCAAAACAAAATGGTGGAAGTCAATTCATCAGTGGCCAACATACAGGGCGGGACTGGCCATCCTGTCTCCCTGGCGTTTTCCAGGTGAGCTGCAGGCTACTTTCAGAGCAGGATGGGCTGCTACGGCCCAACCACGCATCACTTGGTTGAGACCTCATGCCGTCTCGTCCTGGTTTGACGAGTTTTACCCGGGATTAGTTTTCCACAATAGATTTAGCTTGACCAGTGATGGATGACACTGCCCGGGTGGCAGCTAGACCAGTGGCAAGTTCGGGAGAGACAACGGATGACACTGGCAATGCTTAATTTGTGTAAAAACATAAAATTAAAAAAAACATAAGTGCATGGGCCCAAAGTTTTGCTCAGAAGACTGCACACAGCACTATTGAAGTTTGCGACTGCATACTTTTGATTCCACTCACGACTCTTTAATCCACCACCAAACACTCCCTGGGCCTGATTCACAGAACTAATCTGAGACAAAATCCTAAACTTACTACTTTCGGTATTCACAGAAGGCATTTAGTAGTAGTAAAGTTAGGATTTTGTCTTAAGTTTGACTTAAGACAGACTTAAGACAGACTTAAGACAGACTTAAGACAAACTTAAGACAAAATCCTAACTTTACTACTACTAAATGCCTTCTGTGAATACCGAAAGTAGTAAGTTTAGGATTTTGTCTCAGATTAGTTCTGTGAATCGGGCCCCCTGCCTTTTGTGGTCACTCTTGCAGATACTTTGTAAGCTCTGCTATCTTCCTTTGTGGCTTTTTTCAGTGTTTCTCACCCTCCTTCTTTCCCTCTTTTGTGTTTTTCTCTCTCTTGCTCTGGATCAAATTCTGATGAGGAAAAATAAGTTCTAGTTCCCAAAAATGATTGCCGGTGGGCCCCACCTACAACCACTAGCTCAAATTAAGCACTGCATTATGCTAAATAATGAGACGACCATGTTACAGTTTGAGACGACCTTGCTAAATATAGCTGAATTCTGCTTTAGTATATATGCAGATGCTATTCCAGCCTATTTGCATATTCTGTCCTTACATTTTATTATCAGTGATGCAGTGGCACGAAGGAAGGCCTCTGTGTCGCTTGCTGCATAACATAGTAATCAACAAAAAGACCATTATCCATAACTGTCACCCCCTGTCCCTCTGGATTCAGAACAAATGAGCCTAGCCTGCAGCCAAAGATAGTGGGTGGAGCTCACTTCCCATAGGCCAGCCATGGAAGGACTCACTCACCTCTTACAAAGTGGAAGGGGAATGTAAAAGCTAGTGTTAATCGGCAACACTAATGGCAAAGAGAAGGGTCTCAAGGCTGCACGGGTGTGGCGCACGGAAGGCCATGGAAACCCTCTGTGTGGGCTGGTATATTTATCCGAAACAATGGGCATGCTTTGGGCTCCACAAATAAATGAAAAGCCGGTGCATGGTAGGCTGGACTCACGTGCCACAATATGAATTGGGTGAGACAAACCTGACCTAAACCTGGCATGTCAGTCCACTCACTCTGGCCGGACATGAACCCACACTAACACGTCAGTCTTAAATTCAACTCTCTCTCTGAGGCCCACAACACTGGTGCTACTCTGGCTCCTTAGTCTTGGGTTGCTTCATATGGTCCATGAGCACGCAACAGCCACACACGCATCCCTTTGCCTGTGTCCGTAACCACACCTAACTCTGTGGACAACGTGTCCAAAGCTCACCCCCTATGCTTTGTGTCTTCTTGGGCTTCCGAATACCATTCAGTGATCATGCAATATTTCCTTTGGGGGTCTTAGAATGTCAGAGCAATCTAGACAGGTCTTGTTGACTTCTAGCTCAGGATACGCTACAGGAGTCCCTCTTCATGTCTCGAGGCACTAGAAACATTTCTAAATCACGGAATTACTCAAAATCATGCCACTGGCCCCAAGGCCAGTCAGGTACACAGGGGAGGCAGGAGATTTTGAGCAGGATAGTGCAAGCTGGTCTTTGCTGCTTCTCAGGAATAATACACCACGGTGCTATGATAGACCCTGGAATAAAATGCAGTGCTTGGCCCATTTTTTTTCAAAATTTGTTTGTAGGCGGAATCCAAATTCCAGCTACAGAAGTACCCCGGCAGAATGTCAGGTTTGCTATACTTACTTCTGTTTTTGCCAGTTTTTATGCGTCAGAAGAGTCAATGCTCCTGGGGTTCTCTTTTGGTTTGTATTCATCTAGAACCAAACCTCTGCACAAGAAACGCTGTGCATAGCAGCATGACGGTCGAGGGGGACACGCGGCATAGTGGTCATGTAGAAAGGGAACTGAGATGCTTGGAGGTGGTGAGACAAAGGCAGAAACATTTGCATATTTAGATATTTATATAAAAGCGCACAGTCAGGGTAAAGTGCGGAGCTTGAAAGAAGGGAATAGGGTCATCACAAGGAAGGGTCATCTGAGTGGGTTCTCAAGGTAATGAGTGGGATTTTTAGTAGAAGTGTGTGAAATAACCATTTACAAGACAATTTTCCTGGCATTAGTCACCAATTTATGAGTGGGGATGCACCCAGCTAGAGTGTGGCTCACTGCACGAGGTGCCATTGACAATGTATGCGCAATATGTGCCTTTACTAATCTTCTTGAGGCTTTGATAGAGGAAAACTACCATGACATTAAATGTAACTAATTCACAGAACATGTACTTTATAAACCCTGCCAGAACGTAGAAGGTGGGCCGCCTCAAGCCTCACATATGTGAAATGCAGGGTTGTGTAAGGGTCTGAAACTCAAAGGAATACATTTAAATGAATGAAGAAGAAAACAGTCCAACCCCAGTTTAGAAGTAAGAATAGTACAAATGCCTTACATTTTAATCAGGAAGAAATAAAAAACCAAAATGGCACAATATGGATAAAAGTAAGTATAAGAGTGTTCAATTAAATTCAGTGGGGATAACCTGTAACATAGAATTCAATAGGGAAAAAGGTAAGCCCATGTTACTTGTTGCTACAGGTCTTGTCAGTGTCACTGTAGTCAAGATTTAAGCATACTTGCGAGTGTATAAGTTCAGATTATGTTTGGTTGTTTGTTCTGAAGCTGAAAGTTTCCTTTGAACATGGTATACTTGGACCTAATCCTCTCCATCATCTCAAGGCTGCATCCATTAACTGACCTCTCTACAAAGTCCGATGTCTTGGTCAAAGGTCTTGAAGGTATAGGGTCAGTATAACCACTGGTGATGTAGAGTGCAAGGTTGTGTGATATGCTTGATGACTTCCGTTGGTTAGTAATGGTGGAAGGGTTTACAGAGATTGAGTCTTTTCAAAGGAAGCTGAGGCCACGCAGAGACCCATGACTCTCTTTCCAGGAGTTGGGCATTTTGTTGGTGGTGGTTTATTATTTGCTCAATATTTTACCAAAAGCAATCTGATAGATTTAATGTACAGCTATCACATTTTAAAGACAGACCCAATGAGGATATTTCATTGGATTACCAAATTATTTAGAACATCATCATGTTCTCATGCATGAGCTCTTCCTGGAGGAAACCCAAACCAACGGGAGATATGAATACTGCTTGGCAGTTTTGGCAAAGCCCACTGTTGAACCTGTGACTTCTTGAGATTTTGGGTTTTTCTCTTCGTCATTCTCTGACTCATCTTTCTGAAGCATCATTTTAATTGTGGGGCCCTGGCCCCATAACCATCTAACGCAACACCACAACCGCCACCGGAGCCACCGAATGCTGCCACTACTCTCCGCCATCCTCTGTGACCAAAACAACACAAACTGACAAACACACTGTTGCCATACATCACCCAGCACCACAGGAGGACCTTTCTCCTGCACCCATTGCAATTTAACCAGCAACACCTCAGACGCCGACACCACCACCTCCGAACAACTGATGCCACCACCACCCTACACCAACTGTCCGACTTGCTCCTCAACGTCCAATCCCTCGTCACAGTGCAAATATATCAAAAACCTGCGTGTGATTGCTGTGGTCTAATATTGCATGCTACATTTTCTCACGAAAGTAAATAATGTACCTCTCCAATATCATATTTTTTGCAATCAGCATTACTTTTCTTAGACATAAGTAACTCACACTCACTTTTTAATATTCTCAATTCTTCCAAATCAGTGTAGAAGGGATTTCTTTTTTCGATAGTTTAACAAACATTTCTTCCTCGGGTCCCACCTGAGTGTTTGTCTCTTAGGAAGAAACAAGGCAGGAGGTGCAATTGGGTAAAGACGCCATTCCACTAATGACGTGGAAATAGAATCACCCATAAAAACGAAGACAAGCTGCCAGGGGCAACACACCATAGAAGGGTTTTGTAAACGAAACCAGAAAATGCAACCAGAGCCACAGAGTTGGGTGAGCGTGCATCCAGACACACAGTGAGTTATTTAACGTTCTTGTACAAATAAAATATATAGATATATACTATCGATTGAAGCAGCATCAAGTATAAAATAAAGAGAGTGCTCAATGTGCAGAGTGGGCACACCGTGCTCGTGAAATATACGTGAACGGGCCAAAGTGATGCATGGAAACCAAAGCAACAAAGAGAAGCAATAATATTCCAAATTTCTGTGCAAGAGGATAAATAGATCCAAAGTTCATATGTATATCATTGCACAGTGGGTATCCTTCTGAGCTGGAAATCTGTCTAACGCGCTTCGACCTTTCATGATTTATAAGGTCATCATCAGGACAAAAGAGAGCACAGGCAGACTGATTGCTGCCCAAACAGGAAGGAGTAAGGAAATGAACAAAATCAAAATGAAAAAAATAGTCAAAGGGTCAAAAATGACCAGGTGCTTTGAAAGAGGAAGGCCATTTCTTGTGTACCTGTAAGTATTCCGAATGGTACTGTATTAAAGGAAAAGAAAAATACTGCATCAGCATTAAAAGCCAGCAAGGACACAATCCAATGTGAGATCGTGCACACCCAGGGTCACACCAAAACGAGTATGTGCAAAGTTGTCCGCTAGTGTCTGGAAAAAAGCAGAAATATATTATATTTAAAGGAGGTAAAAGAAGGGGCAATATGCAAGCGAGGAGCCGACTCACGGTTAATCACAGAGACAAAAGGGTGTCCAGAACACTGTAGAATGTTTTCAATTGAATTACACTGCGGAGGAAGAAGAAGGAAAGTATATTCAAAGTTAGGCGCTCCCCCAGTAAACGCCGAGAAAAGGCATAATATGGGAAAAAGGGAGAGCACACCTTATGGTAGAAATCCACTAACACTAGCAGCAAAAACGGCACCATCACCGAAGAACGAAAAAAACGTGTCATTCCGGTGACACACCCGCTGAAGTTTAAGCACAAAGACGCCATGATACGAAAGCGTCTGCAATGTGAATAAGACTAGAGCATTTACCCTATTGCTCAGGGACTGACGACGAGGACGTCAGGGGAGGAAGTGCGGAAGCGCCGAGATGCAGGGCGTCCGATGTGCAAAATGAGGGAACTAGAACGGGCACCCACCCTCCTGTTAAAATGACCACGGCAAACATGCTGAAGAAGGGAAGCCAAGACATAGGAGTAATGGGACACCCATATAAATGGGGCAAAGAATTTTAAAAAATGGTAATTAATGAGAGATTAACAATTACATGGAAACAGCAAATAAAGTGCTGTGGTATAACTTTAGTATTACATATATTATCCTGTCACAAGAGAGAAAACAACAATGAACACCCTTCCAGCTCATGATAATGTAAGTACTGATTGTATTTATGAATTAATCAACCAATGGAGCATATGATAATTAAGCCATTGACAAAGGACCCAACCCGGTTCTTAAGCGTGTTTCAAATAATGATGATGGTGTCCAAAGGAGAAGGGGGGGTGGGGCAAGGCAGGGGTAGGGAGGGTGGGCAACAAACCAATGTGCAGTGCATAATACCTGGCAATGGCACATAGATGAAGTAGGATGGCCAAAGGAATTATGTGGAGACCATGCGATTCCATTCATCTAATGTGTTCAGTCCATTAGTAACAGTGTCACATCTAGATATCCAGCGACACTCATGTGTGAGCAATTGGGACACATTACAACCCCTTACAGGAAGTCACGGCTGCTGAATAACTTACCATATCCAATCGTTCTCTTAGTGGCTGTGTGCTAAGGAATGCATTACCAAGGGAGTATTGTCAATGTCACAACGAATGCGACGTTTGTGCTGGAAAAGTTTTCGAAGTCCGCTATTTCAGACTTCAAAGACTTTTCCGTCAACCAAAAAGCAACCAAATTTGAAAAAGACAAGAATTTTTTTTCCGTAGAAACAACTTATCCTTATTTACAAACAGATATTTATTCACGTCCAGATTCACGACGGTTTCTCTCTGATTTCCAAGGACGATCAAGGAATACGTTTATTTCATTTTCGGACACATCTTCATCTTCGGGCAGTGAGACTGATAATTCAGAAGGAAATCAGCAACAAAATCGACGCAAAAACAATCAGCAATAGCAGCCTTTTTTAGGAAGAGGCCAACAGCCATCCCGCCCCCGGAACAAATATCAAAACCAGTCATGGGAAATGTCAACTAGGTGTCAACACTACAAAACATAATGCCATCGCCCATTTTCAATTTATCAGATCGGGATCTTTCAGATGCAGAACAATCTATTTTGGAAAAAGGTTTATCATTTGTCCCGACTAGAACAACAGATCTAGTAAAAATGAAAATGGAGATTATTGAATTTTGTAGAAAAATTAGGCTCAAGTCCTTTTTTCTTGCCAATGAATATGTACCAAATACAGAGGTAACCGGATTCCGGGAAAAATCTACTTTCTGTCCACCGGCAAACAAAGTACCTAAAGAAATAATAACTTTTGAAAGAACAGTTCTGTCAGCAATTTCACAAATAGAAAATAAGAAAGATTTTGTAAAATATAACATCACTAAAGCAGAAAAAGAAGCGATAACTACATTGAAATCGGACAATACAATAACCATAAAACCCGCGGACAAGGGGGGCTCAATAGTAATTATGAGCACTGGAAATTACCAGACAGAAGTTTTAAGACAACTTCAAGATACTCAATGTTACCGGAATATCACTATGGACCCTACAGCGGATATTCAGGGAGAACTCATGGCTATATTACAGAATGCCTTCCATTTGGGGATCATTGGCAAGAAGGAATTTATTTTCCTAAATAAAAAACATCCTAGGGTCCCGTTACTATATATACTCCCAAAAATCCATAAAAATGATACACAACCCCCAGGTCGCCCGATAGTGTCGGGATGCGGTTCACTATTGGAACCGATTTCAAAATATGTGGATTTTTTCTTAAAACCCTTTCTGGCTGACGTTCCATCTCATTTGCAGGATACGACTGATTTTCTAAACAGAATTCAAACTATTCAGTTCTCACCTGAAAATCAATTACTGGTCACTATGGATGTGGTGTCTCTTTACACCCAAATACCGCAGGATGAAGGATTAAACGCTATCGAAATCTTTCTGGAGAAAAGAGAAAGACCAATAAGAGTTCCGAGTGATTTTATAATGGACCTTGCAAAGTTTGCTCTTAAAAAGAACTATTTTAAGTTTGAACATGATTACTATTTTCAGATAAAAGGGACGGCCATGGGTGCCGGAATTGGCGATATTGTTCATGGCACAATATGAGGAGCGGTTTATTTACAGAAATAACCCCTTTTGGACTAAGATCACAATGTATGCTCGATACATTGATGATGTATTTCTTATTTGGAATGGAACTTTGACAGAATTAACAGTGTTTCACAATTGGCTGAATCAACGGACACCGGATATTCAATTTAGTTTGAATTCCAGCCCTAATACTATAACATTTCTTGATGTAGAAGTGTATAGCTCTCATGGCACTTTGAGCACTTCGTTACACACAAAATTGACTGACCGAAATAAAGCTCTACACTACTCGAGCCATCATCCACGCAGTTTGCGTGATAACCTCCCAGTAGGACAATTTCTTAGAATAAAACGGAATTGTTCAACCAAAGATGAATACATGTTCCATGCAGGTAACCTTTTAGAAAAATTAAAAGCGAGAGGTTACCCAAAAAAATTGTTGAAACAAGCACTAAAACGAGCATGGTGGACCCCTAGGGAGGTTTTATTACAAGCAAAGAAAAAGGATCCTATTGAACGATTGGTGTGTGTCACAACATTTTGTTCTCGGACCAATTTTCTAAAAAGAGTGATCAACCAAAATTGGCATCTTGTACAGAAGATTCATACATCATGCAGCAAACCTCTGTTTGCTTTGAAAAAGGACAAAAGTGTTGGAACCCAAATTGTTCGTGCAGCAGCGCATAGACTCAAAAATAGAAGCACGTTAAGAACACAACTTGGTTTACCCCCGATTACTGGACATCATAAATGTGGAACATGCTCTTGTTGCTCGCAATCAATAGAGGGTGCCTTCTTTGAGTTTAACAATACCAAATGGAAACATGATTTTTTTACGAATTGTAAAAGTAAAAATGTAGTTTATGGCATTGTTTGTCCATGCCCAAAACTATATATTGGTAAAACGAACCAAGAGGCTCGCCAACGTATTACACAACATATGTCCAGAATCCGTAGAAAAGTAGCTAATGCACCTTTGGTGAACCATTGGGTGTCGCACAATCACAATGTGAGTGATCTGAAATGGACAGTCCTGTCCAAAATTGAGAACAACTCTAGAGGAGGAGATGTTGAGAGGACATTACCCCAAAGAGAAGCACTGTTGATAGTGAAATTTAACACAGCTGTCAATGGATTAAATGAACTTTCGGAGATCTATAATTTGTAATGACCGATTACCTTTAAAGCCCGATAACAAAAGACGCCCTGTATTGTGTCCAACAAAGTTTTGGACTACATTACCCAGAATACACTTCACGTGGATATAAAATGATTGTAACAACAAGCCCGTTTTATTGGGGCTGTACGGGTTCCGCGACGTGAATCTTGTTGAAGTTGAAACAATTAGTTGGACCTTACTGAGTTTTCGTTATTGGTCAAACATTCATACATTTGAATTAATAAAGTTCTTGTTTTCTTCCTCTTTTTAAAAAAAAAACGGAACATCGAGGTAGTCAATTGACGCATAGCGTGACGACATACAAAAGAGTCAGAGTCAATTTGCAACGCGCGGGTATTGCAGACAGACGGGCGATGTCACACGGCTCTTAACTGTGAAATGCGAGGTAAAGAAAAACTGCTGTTACTTAGGTTTCTTGGTTTTTGCTTTTGAATTATATACTCGGAGGAAGCAACGTTTTGTTTCGTTTTTACGTCTTTGCAGATTCACTCCACGAAACTGCAACTATTTGTATTAGACGCCGCTAAGAAAGCATTTAAGGTATGTGGCAGATCTTGTGTGATTAGACAAACAAGGCGTTGTTAATAAATTCTGAACGGGTGTACATGAAGTGTACTTTTCTTCTTCCCGTTTTTTGGCAGACACTATTGGCTGAGTTTAATGACAATCTGCGTCCCCTTTTGTGAAAATGTTGTTGGACCAAAGTTTGCGGTTTACAAAGGTAACATGAACAAATATAGTAACTGTGATCTTGCTGGTAGTTGTGGAAATGGAGGTGGGTGAACTAATTCTCCCTTTCCATGTTTTCTTGTTTGTTGATTAATAGTACAATTTGTCCTAACGTGAACAGCGACTGAGACGCTGTAAAGCACAAAGGTGCTGACAAAAAGAACAGACAAGGTAAAATGTCTTATATGTAAAATAACGAATAGAGGTATGTGTGAGTGCGGGCTTGGCTGAAATGATGGTAACACTTGCACCTTTCTTTTTTTGTTTTACAGCTCTTTTCCTAGGTCCTGAGGAAAATCCTCAAATTAATAATGGGTTTGAAACGCGTAGACCTTGTTGTTTTGTCCAAACGAGTCTGATTATAAATGTGAAGTATCAGGTCTATAGAGTAATTAGTAAACAATTAAATTCAGTTTTCATGACCTGAATACTGAACAGTTTGGCCGGAACTCTCCCCTGGGACAGTGGTTTTTCAAATAATCCTTGACTATTCCTTTTTCAACCTTTCCCTTGGGTTTCCATTCTTTTCTTTTTCTTTTCTGTTTACTTGTGGGTAGGATTTGAGCTTTCTCAAATAATGTTTTTAAGCTTTTAAATGTATAGCATTGTCTTTTGTATATTGTATAGTGTTTTGTGGTTCATATATTGTGTAATGATTATGTGAAAAAATGAATTAAATCATCAAAATATTCACTGAAATTTATAATGAAAAATAAAATATTCAAAAAAAATTATTTTTTTCGATCACTAAGAGTGTCACGTGTGATTGTTGAAAAGATTTTTGTATCAATATCAGTATTGGCGATTTGTGTGGTATATTGTTTACTCAGGTGTCATTCTCTGCCAATTCACCTATTGTCACTCTCTTTCACTTTTGTTTTGATGTCCGTTGCTGTAAGAGATGATTTTGTCATATCCTGCACATCATGCTGTGGTTACTCCTAGTCCTTCTATCAATGCCTGTAATGCCTGCTATTGTTCTTCTGTCGGTCCTGCTGTTGTCACTTCATGCAACTCCTGCTCTTATATCAGGCCGGTTCTACTGCTGCTGTCGCTCTTGAGTTCTGTTGTCACTTCATATTACTCTTGAAAGTCCTGGTGCTTCCTCTGCCTGTTATGCACAATGCAGTCTGTCTTACCTTCCAGTCCATTGGTCCTACTTCTATCAGCCTCAGGCTTGGCTGGAATGGGCAAACACCAACATGTGTGGATGGTGATATGTTAGCTTGGGAGTGCAACAAAAGTTCATGGAAACAGAAACATAGATGTCATGCAGGAGCCTGTGTTAATACATGTGTCACAGCCATCAGAATGGCGCTCTGGATGATGGGCACTCCCAGCAGTGATTGGCACTGTACATTCCCCTAAGTTGTCGGTTGTACATTCCATTTTTCTGCACAAGACAACCGCAGAGTCTGTTCAACTGTGGGAATAAGAGATGCACATATACTAGGCATGCATGTGTTATGCACTGCCTGAGCTTTATGCATGGCCAGGCAGGGCTTTTGTTACACAGGGCATTTCCCCAGTGGGCTGAAGCTCTCAGTTTTTTCATAGTCCTGGGCTGATCCTGATGCCTTTGTCACTTCCCACAGCTCCCAGAGGTTAACGGCAGCAGGCACAGAGAGGCTTCAAGAGAGAGAAAGACATGGAGGGGGTGGAGAAAGTAGAGGAAAAGCGATCAGAGAAGGAGAGAGAGAATGAATGGATGGAAAGAAAGAAAGAGATTGAGCAAGTAGACCATGGGAGCGGGGCTGGTTTGAGCTTTTTTGCCAGGGCCGCTTTTGGTTCCTCATTCCTGCCCTAGCTTTAAGAGCCCAGAGGTGCTGTAGGTTTGTGGAACCCTCACAGGCTGCCATATGCATGCATTTATCCCTGGGTCTTACTCTGGCTAGTTCCATTTACCTCGTTCTAGTTCTGCAACATTGTCTCACGCAATAGGCACTCCAACTAGTTAGATTGGCCTCACCCCTGGAGGTCATTACCGACCTTGTTTCAAGTCCTGGACTTTTGTGAGATAGACTAATGCACTCTGGCGGTTACCAAGTGAGCTACTCTGTATGACCCAAGCATTGCACAATCGTAATTGGGCACAGGTTGAGCTTGATAGCTTTGGGCATTTGTCTAGGAGGATTTCGATTTGTAATGGTCTCCGGCAGGGGTGTGTTTTGGCCCCAACCTTATTTAGTCTATTTTTGGCAGATTAATCCTCAGTTCTAAAATAATGCAATTCTTTCTCTCCAAAAGTGGGGGCTGTGCATATCTCATGTTTGCAGATGATTACATTTTGCCAGAATATACCCCTCTGGGTTTACAAAGGAAATTAGAGTCTCTAGATGCTAATAGTAAAGTTAGCTCCTTGAAGATAAATATGGAGAAAGCAAATATAATGGTGTTTGGGAAAAGGACATCTAAGTTCAATAGATTTTTTAATTCAACACCAGTTGAAGTGGTTGACTCATACAAATATTTGGGGCTCACATTTACTAGGAATTTACAGTGGGATGCCCATGTGAGGAGCATACGATCTAGAGCTCTGTTACAATCCAAGTGTCTGACTAAGTTGAATCAGATGTATGGGGGCTTTTCTTTGGCTCTCCTCATGAAAGCTTATTAAGGAAAAATCTGCCTCTTGCCCTGTATGGTTCAGAACTTTTGGCGCTTGACTCTTCCTTCAATTGGGACTTGGTCAAAAGTACAGTTCTTAAGGGCCTTTTAAGTTTGCCTCAAGAAGCAACGTTCCAGGGTATAAAGAGAGAATTAAACTTGGTCCATTGGTGTGTACTGGCCAATTCCTGTATGCTGAAGTTTTTCAATAAGTAAGGGCAGGACGATGGCGTATTAAAAACCTCTAAATTATGCTCGGAAGAAATTCTTGCCAGTGAAGGGAAGTGGACTCGTAGCATTTGCCATAGGGTATGACTCAAACGCTCCATACCACATGGGGATCAATTCAAAGATGGTCACCTTTCACCAGTAAACACGCATTGAGGGAATCAGCCCAGAAAGTGGGTTATATGTGAGATATGACCTACCTACAGGAGAAACCCTCAATAAAGTTTACATTGTAAACACTAGGCCGGGATGATGAATTTCCCTACTTGTCCCAGTTTCCAGACCCTAAGCTTCATAGTGAAATTTTGAAAATAAGAGTGGGGTGCAGTGGCGGCTCGCAGAGGGAGTGCTACAGGGTGGTGAGGCGGGGAGGGGGAGGGGGAGGGGCTGGGTGGGGGGTAATGGAGTCGGACATACGACGGGCAGGAGTAAAGTAAGTAAATAAATAAATAAAACTATTTACCTTGCGCTCACTGCATCGCCGAGTTGGCGATGCAGCGAGCGCAAGGTAAATAGTTTTATTTATGTATTTACTTACTTTACTCCTGCCCGTCGTATGTCCGACTCCACTACCCCCCCACCCAGCCCCTCCCCCGCCTCTCCCCCGCCCCGCCTCACCGCCCCACAGAACTCCCTCTGCGAGCCACCACTGGTGGGGTGTAACCCCCATCTTTTCTCGTTCTGTCTGGTGCAAAGAGGTACGTAGTGAAAATAGTGTGTGTGCATGTCCTCTTCATGTAAAATGCTCAGATTTGCCATTTCTTTCTTGATTGCATCTTTTAAAAGGTTGCTCGTATTGAGGGGAAGATTTATCAGAGTTGAACCGCCCTTATGCCAAGCAAGGGGATCAAGGGTGATGCAACTACTGAGTCAGATTATCAATCCATGCAAGGTCATCTTGCGTTGCCCTGCATGGCTTGATAAATCTAGAGTAATGCAACACAGCACAAATCACAGCGTTGCTTTACTCTGTCCCAGTGAGGCGTTCCATGGGTGGAGCGTGGGTGTTTACACGCATCCCCCCCCCCATGGATTTTGGCGCATTCCCAGACTTACCATGAGTGGTAGACCTGGGAATGGGAATGCGTCAAAATGCTACGCCTCCCCAGGTGTGGCGTAACAAGGAGAAATATCTTTATTTCTTCTTGTTTTTTCCCCTTTCTATGTGTGCTGCAGTCTGCAGCACACATAGAAAGAGTAAAATGTTTCAGAGGATTGTTTTTGTGCAGGAAGGTGTCCCTTCCAGAACAAAAACAATCCTGTCTACAATGCAGGCACCCTTGCACCACGGCACAAGGGTACCTGCATTGGCACTAGGTAGCACATTTGTGCACCTGCACAAGAAAAGGGGAATGCACAGTATCATGTTAAATAAGACTCATTCCTGCCCTTTCCCTTTCCCGCATTGCAGCAAGGTGGCTTGCTGCGCTGCATGAAATAATTATAAATCTGCCCCTACGTTTTAAGACCTTTATTTTTTAAATATCAGATATGTTCCAGGTGGGAGGGATTGACTCTACTGTCTGAAATGCAGTTTTACGATGTTGCAGTGGGAATTGCACGTTTTATGCTGTCTGACAATTAGGGTTTTTAAGTCTAGATTGAGCTAATTGATTTTAGTGCTTGCATTAGTGGTTTTATGATGTTTTATGATTCTTGATGTTTTATGGACTTGTATCCCAATAAACATATTCTCACTACTACTAATGGGTGTTGTCGCCTTGTTTTGCTTCCATTTAACTAATTAGACATACACACCTGAAATCAATAAATTGTAGGTGAAAAGTTGAGGACTGGAGACTGTGTCCGTAATGGCGTGGAAACAAGGTGCTGACCCTATAACAAGTGTACATACATTTTTTGGTCAGCTTCTGTTTCTTTGCAAACATCACCACCAAATCTGCTTCCACAGATAGCTGCATTTGCTTATATTATGATTCACTGCTTGCTTATGACGGGATCAAAGAGACACATTCTTTGGGAAGGCAAAGATATACCTTGGATGAAGCCACTTCCTGCTGTGTGGTCCAGTAGTGTGCCACTCCAATAGAGTGTACTAAAGCATCACTGGTTAAAACATACTAAGCAAACACTTACACAAGAATGTGGAGTATTTAAGAATGTTTTTGTGTCTTCCTACCACAGTCAAAGTAAGCACGTATGACACTGCACTCATATTGTCATTCTTATGTGGTCTGATGTTAGTTTCTGATGGAGAAATATTGACAGGTATGAAGAAAGTACTGTCACAGGAGGGTGACAAAAAAGGATAAAATAACGGAGCAATAGAGACAGCGTGATAGGAAATCAGCCCCGTAACAAAGGGAAGAGTAACAGGGAGATAGTGGCAATGATAACGAAACAGTGACAAGAAGAATCAAGAGTGGCAGAAAAATAGACTAACAGAGGAATAGAATATGACAAAAATGAGTGACTTATCTACATATTCTGCACTTTATAAAATAGCAGCTAGCTTTGCATAGTGGTGCATATTTCAGGTTAGTGAGAGCCCTGTGCATGTCTCAGTACCAGATATCACCTCAGAGTGCAGCAAGAGAGAAGCCAGGCAAACTTTGAAGCATACCTCTACTGCACCATGCGAGCAAAGCCCAACCATTCCAGGAAGGGTCCCTTTCACTCTCAGTTCTATCTAAACATCCATCCCTTTTCCACCCACCCTTCTTCCCTAGTAGACTTCCTTCCTTTTACTATACCTTCCTTGCACACTTCCTTCTTTCCTCTTTCTCTTTCTTCCCCTCCATGTTTTCCCTTCACCTATCCCACCAGCTCATTCGATTTGCCTCAACGTAGCTGTCATTTTGCTCTCCATGACCGTCCTTTCTCTGGTACCACACTTGGAAGCTCTGGCCTCCACCCCTCAGCTCTGACATGGCATTTCTGTAGTGTCATTCATGAGCCTTTGTCTGCAGGTGGGAGAGGGCCATAAAGAACCAATTAATGTTTTAGACTGAGGCAGCTGAGTAGCCCATCGGGCCCAGAGGCACACCCTACTTTAGACTGGGGGAGTCACATTACCACCTAAGGTTCAGTTCAAAACTCTGGATGTCTCGCGACTGGATTAGCAGTTCATGCTGCAAGGCCAAATATAGGCAAACTGAGAAAGGGCCGCCCCTGGTCTGGGGTGCCAGTACCAAGTCTTCAAGATAGTTTTTCTAAGGTACCTTGGCCCTGACCAATGATAACGCACTTAAGTCAACAGTACTGGGAACCATATACAGACCTGAGAAATCTTCAATGCAGCTGTCCCAACTATTCTGGTGATAGGGATGCACGCAAATGCACATTTGTTAATGAACCTTTAACAGCATGGAGTCCTTGCCATACATTAACAGAGATCCTCCCTACTGTATGTGTGAAAGGGGCTAGGGGCGAGACCTGTAGCCAGTAGGGCTATTTCGGAGCAAAATATACCACTCACTAACCTTCCCACATTTCACGTTAATTATGAGCCTTTGTCTGCCTAGTTGCAGACTTGAAGCGGCCCATCGAAAACCCCACCCCCGCTGTAGCTGCTAAAGCAGGGGGTTGATGACACCCCAGCTTTTCACCCTCTCCTTTTACCCTCCTATTCACACACATTTCTCTCTTGCACCTCTTTCTCACCTTCCTCCCACATACTCTTTTACATCTACTCTCTCCCTCTTCTCTCATTTTTCTTTTTCATCCTCTTCTATATCTCAACACACATCATCTCGTGCACACCCCAGTCTCTTATTTCTCTCTCCCTCTTCAGCTACTAGGGCACGTGTGAGGATTTGTTTCATGCTTCAAAAAGGTACCACCCTTCTAGTAATGGTGGCACATCTGCTGGCACTGTGCTGTCCCCTGAAGTAGGACCCCACACACCCTCCTATCATCCTCTTCCCCAAAACGTTCCCCTAAGCTCTCCTCTGTCTCACACATAATCCTCTTTTCCACACCTCCTCTCTCTTGAACTAATATTCACTCACTCTCCTTCGTCCTGCACACTGGGTCACCACAATCTCACCTTTCTCTTCCTCACATATCCTATGCTCACCATTCTTTTGTTTTTCCTCACATGCTCCATCTCTTTCTATCATCTGATCCCTGATCTTGCTTCTTCACCTTTTCAAATAGCTCACTGCATACATACACCTCACTCTCTTCCTTACATTCCTTACCCTCAGAATGTTCTCCAAACTTCCTTTTCCACATCTCCTATTACCTTTCCACCTCCTTCTTCGAGCCTCCTGCTGCCCACACATTCATCTTACCTGCCTGATGTCTGTCTCACACCACACACTGACAATGACTTTCTCACACTTACCTATCACTAACACTTTTGTTCTCTCTGTCTATTTTACACAGCCTCATTGCGAGCGCAATTAGACAGGAGCGGCTCTTTCACAAGTTGAGTCCTGTCATGGACACCCTTGAGCTCCCAACTTTGCACCAAATCCAGGGGCTTATTTACAAGCCCCTTGTGCCACTTTTGCGTAATTTTTAACATGGGAAAAGTGACGTATGGGTGGCGCAAGGGGCTTGTAAATATCCCCCCAGTACTTTATTGAACGGTTTATACAACCCCTTCATGGTATGGTATCTTTTGTGCACTTTTAACTGTCTACTACTAACGCATTGTTGTATTGTCACGGGCACGTGTGTCACTCCAGAGGTCCTAACTTTGTATGAAACCCAGCACTTTATTGAGCGGTTTACATGAACATCTTCACTGTATGGTCCAGTATCTATCGTGCAATTTTAACTGTCTATTACTAATGTATTGTTGGTGTTTTTAAAAAGTTGTATGGCGAAGAGCTGAAACAATAAAGAGATTTCTATTTGACTTCTTTCTGTCACTCAGACACATAGATAACCAACTTTCTCTCTTAAACCCTTCTCAAACACACTCTCCCTCCCTTTGGGAAACGGCTTTACCATGCAAGCATTACAACGTAATGCCTTTACCGTGCATCAATTACAATGCAGTGACTTTACAACGCACGCCTATACAAATCGAAATGGTAAGTATATATAGGGTAAGTGAGTGTGTGTATATATATATATATATATATATATATATATATATATATATATATATATATATATATATATATATACACACATTTATAATATATATATATAATATACATATATATATATATACATACATATACATGTATACATCCATGCACAGATATACACACTCATATATATGTGTATATGTTATATATATATATATATATATATATGCAAAAAAAGAGAGAAAAAAAGAGAAAAAGCAGAGAACTCTGGGTAGTTCTCAAGTTTAGGTGGAAAGCAGCTCCAGTATAGAGCACTCTCAACATCAGCGACACTCTAAATTTGCTCACCTCAAATGTCTGCTTTTCAATCAAAGTCTTTAAGTGTATGATTAGCACAGTGCCATCCACGCTGAGATAGAAAGGGACAAAGTCTTTTGCTATTTCTACAGCAAAGTCTTTAAGCATAGGATTAGCACAGTGCTATCCATGCCGAGCTGTAAAATGGCCAAAGCCTTTTACCACTCCAGGCACAATATTACAGCTTTGGATTGGTAAAATACCATCCAAGCCAACCTGAAATGAATAAAAGCAACTCCTGACACGTGTTTTGCTCTCATTAGAGCTCTTCAGAGAAGTATAGCTTTGTCCAGACACAAGGGAGCACCCAGTATAAGTCAAAATAAAACCCTTTCAGGCATAGAGTGACGCATAAATTATGCAAAAAAGAAGTAGAGAACTCTGGGTAGTTCTCAAGTTTAGGTGGAAAGCAGCTCCAATATAGAGTACTATTAAAACCAGCTACACTCTAAATTTTCTCACCTCAAATGTCTGCTTTTCTATCAAAGTCTTTAAGCGTAGGATTAGCACAGTGCTATCCATGCCGAGCTGTAAAATGGGCAAAGCCTTTTACCACTCCAGGCACAGTATTACAGCTTTGGATTGGTAAAATACCATCCAAGCCAACCTTAAATGAATAAAAGCAACCCCTGACACGTGTTTCGCTCTCGTTGGAGCTCTTCAGAGAGGTATAGCTTTGTCCAGACACAAGGGAGCACCCAGTATAAGTCAAAACAAAACCCTTTCAGGCATAGAGTGACGCATTAATTATGCAAAAAACAGAAGCAGAGAACTCTGGGTAGTTCTCAAGTTTAGGTGGAAAGCAGCACCAGTATAGAGCACTCTCAACACCAGCCACACTCTAAATTTGCTCACCTCAAATGTCTGCTTTTCTATCAAAGTCTTTAAGCATAGGATTAGCACAGTGCCATCCACGCTGAGATAGAAAGGGACAAAGTATTTTGCCATTTCTACAGCAAAGTCTTTAAGCATAGGATTAGCACAGTGCTATCCATGCCGAGCTGTAAAATGGCCAAAGCCTTTTACGACTTCAGGCACAGTAAAGGCCAATAAAAAATGCAAATTGCATGGAGGATTGTGTAAAAAGAAATCTGTACTGTGAGTTACATATGGAAACCACATAGTGTTCCAAACTATAGTTTGAAAGTAGAGGGGACTACAATAAGTATAACTGTATGTTACGGACCTGAAGTAGTAGTTTTTCATTGCTATTGGACTAAAACATGATTTTTTTATTTGCAACTTACAATTTACCATAAGAGAATTAGGCTGAGTTAAATATTCAGGAATCCCCAAATATAGAAAGGCCTGTGTAACATAATTGAGCCAAGGAATCTTTATCATATTGTCTAGTTGCAGACAATCTTCAATGACTAGTCTAGTGAGAGATGCCTTAGTAGTAAACCAGTTTTTAAGCCATAAAAGCAAAGGAGCTGTCCATACGAAGTCCTGAACATAGTTCATCCCCAGTTCTGTGTGGCAAATGTATGCCGTACCACTATTCGGGACAGAAAGACGTCTACGCAAAAAAAAATCAGTTCTTTGGAGAGCATCAGGGTTAGTATACCCCCAGATACCACCCCCATAAAGCCCCACTGGAATGCATTTGCTCTTATACATCTGCAACAGCTCCTCAACCAGTCTATGACCCAATCTGGCTGCAAAGGGAAAATTGCCTTTTTCGTTCTGGACATCTGTTGCAATCTAATGTTCATAAGATGACTCCAGTGTAATGAGGAACTAAAAGTGATGCCTAAATAGTTAAATGTTTTTTACTTTGCCCACAACCTCCCCCTCAATAAAAAAATCGATTTGGATTTTGTCTTTTTAGGTCCACTAGTCATAATAAAAGATCTATTGCGATTCACTTTTAAGTCTAGAATGCTCATAAATGTCATGAACGCATCCAGCAGTAGCTGGAGGCCGTTCACAGTTCTCGCAAGGAGAACTGTGTCATCAGCGTAGAGCACGGCCGGAGTTGGTTGATTACCCACTAACGGGATGTCAGCACCTTGCTGTACTAAATATCTCTCAAGGCCATTTATATAAAATTAACCAAAAGGGGGCCAATATGCCCCCCTGATGTACACCACGAGTAGAGTTTATAGGGTAGTGCACTCACCATTTGGGCCATAACGTATCGTAACAAGTGTATCTGTACGTAATCTCAGTAGGGTAACTAATACCTCCTCCACTCCCATGTCCTTCATCATATCCCACAATTTGGAACAATTTACATTGTCAGAAGCAAAGGAGAGGTCCATAAAGGCCATGTGTAAAAACCTGGCATTAACATACTTCCCTATTAACAATAATAAATTTAGGGGTTGCTCCATTGTGCCAATTCTAGATCAGAACCCAAATTGTATGTCAGATAAAAAGTTGATTCTTTAAGCCCACTCCTCTAGTCTGGAGAGCAAGGCTAGGCCTAATATTTTAGAGATTGAATCGAAAAGTGAAATTGGGCAATAGCAGTTTGTCCTGTTTATTTTGCCTTTCTTGAAACGAGGTACGATTAATGACACCTCCGGGATTATGGGAGGAGACCCTTGATGGCAGCACGTAAGACATTTGTGATTAACGGAGCCCACAATTGCAAATGGCCTACAATACGTCCATAGGTACACCATCGTGGACAAGTGCTTGTCCTTGTTGACATTTCAGAATAACAGAAGTTACTTCCTTGATATCTATGGAATTGCTCTGAATATTAGCAGCCTCCCAGTCAACTGTGGCTTCATCTACTTTGCTAAATCCAACCACACTTTGACAACCAGAGTAAACAAAAACCTTCAAAATAAGATTTCCAAGTATCAGCTGAATTATGACACTCCAGAGGTCCTAACTTTGTATGAAACCCAGCACTTTATTGAGCGGTTTACATGAACATCTTCACTGTATGGTCCAGTATCTATCGTGCAATTTTAACTGTCTATTACTAATGTATTGTTGGTGTTTTTAAAAAGTTGTATGGCGAAGAGCTGAAACAATAAAGAGATTTCTATTTGACTTCTTTCTGTCACTCAGACACATAGATAACCAACTTTCTCTCTTAAACCCTTCTCAAACACACTCTCCCTCCCTTTGGGAAACGGCTTTACCATGCAAGCATTACAACGTAATGCCTTTACCGTGCATCAATTACAATGCAGTGACTTTACAACGCACGCCTATACAACGAAATGGTAAGTATATATAGGGTAAGTGAGTGTGTGTATATATATATATATATATATATATATACACACATTTATAATATATATATATAATATACATATATATATATATACATACATATACATGTATACATCCATGCACAGATATACACACTCATATATATGTGTATATGTTATATATATATATATATATATATGCAAAAAAGAGAGAAAAAAAGAGAAAAAGCAGAGAACTCTGGGTAGTTCTCAAGTTTAGGTGGAAAGCAGCTCCAGTATAGAGCACTCTCAACATCAGTACCTACTTTATCAGAAAACAAGGGTCTGTTCACAACCTCCCAAAAGCTTCTGCCATGCTCTATGCATCTGCAGCTTCATGGTCGTCCCAGGCTATTCTCCTAATCACCTCCCCCTGGGACTGCTAGTCTTGTGTGGATTCTTTCGATGACGAGGCTATCTTGAGCAGCCCAGCCACCTCCAAACCATGCAAATACCTGCCAACCTCTTCTAATAGGTTTTGAATGCAAGTGCATCGCACAATCCCAGGCCTTGCTATTGCACCCTCTCAAATTAAAAACCAAAATTAAAATTGCAGAGTTTGCCTTGCTCAAGGTTGGGTAACTACCGAAGGAGGTGGTCATAGCAAGCAAGGAAAGTAAAAATAGCCCATTCCCTCTAAAACGAAGAACCTCATAGTAGGGTGACATCACTTCCTGTGAAGTCATGTGGTGTCATTGCACACTGCTTACACTGATTTTGTCCCCTCAACTATTTTTTTTCGGAATTGTACACTGGTTAAAGCTACGTTTTCGCTGAAAATGACTCAGCAGCTTTATCATTGGACCTAGAGCCGCTCTCGAAGAAAAGAAAATATGGCACTTAAGGACATTTCCTTCTTTTCGGTCAGGTCTATGCGTCTTGAATTCCAGTAGGGCTGGTACAGAGACAATCCCATCCCATCTCCCATGGACCGGATGTGCCCTGCTCTCCTGACCTTTGACAAACAGCAACCTGTCATGAAATCACTGAAGTTCTGCCTCTCTCTGAGTAGCACCGAGGCTCTCACGTGTGGTGCACCAGGCGAGTCCTTTATGTATGGTCCTTGCCTGTTGCCTTTGATGTTTTGTTCATCTAAGAATGAAGGAATTATCCTTTTGGGTAACCAGCCCTCCTACACCTAGCCGTTCTGCCGCAAATAGAATTGCAAAGAGAGGGAGAGAAAAATGAAGCCTTTTCTAAGAATAGGCAATAATTGTTGACGTTTATCATAAAACCCTGAAACGGAAATGCTGTGTTTTAAAAATTTATGCTCCTCGATAATAATTTTGGAGCGCCTGCAGCATTTATTTTCCCCTTGTGTTTTTACATTCATACTTCGGCAGGTTGAATTGGTGTGCATAAGGCAGTGTAAGCAGGCATACAACAGTAAATAAATGGGGGCTCTTTTATCTACCAGATGGAGTGTGCTCAGGGGGGCTGACTGACCTGCCTCTGTACCCAATTTAAAGGGCCATGCCGTGACTGATGTCACAATACATCTCAATACCCCAGCTGACATCATCAAGCAAAGCAACATTCTAGAATGCTTATTGCCGGTAAATGTTAGAGAGGCGGGAGAACTGGTTGGATGGCGCTATCAAGAAAGGTAAGCTGGGCAATGGTGTGGTTTAAACAAATCACCGCCACTGGTTCTAGTGATTCCTCTGTCGCTATCTTTGCATGGCAGAAGACACTTGTTAAGGTTACAAAATCCTTCCACCAGCCCTCACTGGGGCATATTCTCAAGGACTTATCGCCGATTTATCTGCACTTTAGCGCCGCAAAAGTGGCGATAGATTTATCGCCCTATTCTCAAGCTGGTGCAAACAGCCGATATCGCCAGTTTTCCTGTGATAGATTCCGCAAAAAACATCGCCACGGATGAGAGCGACAACTAACGCTAATGATATGCGGAGTAGGCGTTCCCGTGCAAAAACACACGAAAACACCACTTCGCGATATTCTCAACGACCAGCCAGATCTGCGATGCGATCCAAAAACAGGCGATAAGGCTCGTTAGCAGCAGGGATTTAACACCTGCCTTTTACTGGTGTAAAGCAGGACGACAACCTGCAGTAGAAAGGGAGCCCAGCCCAGAGCCACATCTGAAGACCAACAGATGCCATGGAGCCAATGATCATGCAGCTTGGAGACCCAAGAGGGCCACAACACCCACCGCCACCACCCCCAGGACCCTCCCCCCAGACTACCACCGAGGCAGCGCAGAACAAAACAGCTGACCTTCCGAAAACGGCATGGCCCCTCAGCCACACAATTGCAGAATGTGGGGAGAGGTGGGAACCAAGTATCTGTGAAGGAGGCAAGTCACCCATGAATAAGAATGTACACAATGCCAAGTGTGGCGGTGATGTGCTGGACAGACTTCAGTATGCAGAGCACAGACATGTCCATGTGGACATATACTGCTGGTGTTTGTAGTGTTGTGGACAGTGGACGCAACCATGTTACCTCAGGCAGTGGGGAAGACCTCGGTCATGTAGCTGTGTCCCCCCCCCTGTAAGCGTAAGCGGAGTGGGCTTGTCCCGCGTACGCCAGTCCAGCGTAGGAGTGTGAATAAATAGGCCGGGGCTCTGGGCGTGGTCCACTTCCGGGATGGCCAACGCGTCTGCCAGGGCGGCGCCCCTCACCCTGCCACGAGTCTGCCGCCGTGAACGCCATCCTCCTCAGCCGATCGCTGGCTTCCGCGACACAGGCCCCCAGCGCACCCAGCGGCACAGCACCGCTGAGTTATGTGTGTGCTGACTACTACCTTCGGCCTACACTGCGGTCAGCAGGTCCCCCAATTCAAATAGAGTCTTGATTTATTTATGGCGCAGTCCAGTAGGCAACAGACTTTGCTTCCAGTGCGGCCCGCCCGGACGACGCATCATCGCAGGCTGCGCACTAGCTGAGCGCTTCAGGTGCCACTAACTCTGTGCAGCTCAAGGCAATGCCACGTGGCTGGGGGCCCTTGCTGACCGCTGCCTCCGGCCTACACTGCGGTCAGCAGGGCTCACACATATCAAATCCAATCCTGACCTGCAAGGACACGCCATCATCGCTGGCTGCACACCCGCTGAGCGCTTCAGGTGCCACTAACTCTGTGCAGCTCAAGTCAACGCCACGTGGCTGTGGGCCCTTGGTGACCGCTGCCTCCGGCCTACACTGCGGTCAGCAGGGCTCACACATATCAAATCCAATCCTGACCTGCAAGGACACGCCATCATTGCTGGCTGCACACCCGCTGAGCGCTTCAGGTGCCACTAACTCTGTGCACCACAAGTCATGGACCCTTTATGTTTGAATCTTGTGTGTGTGATGTCAGATCTGGTGCCCCTACCTCAGTGTACTGCAAGTCATGGACCTTTTATGATTGAATCTGTGTGTGTGATCCGATGATCACTGTTCTAGTTGTTGCCAGCACCAACCACTCCCTGAGGGCTGGCTTACACTCACCCCACACCCATCCAGCACAGGCGTCACTGGACATGTGACCCTGGTAATAAAAAGGGGCCGGGCGCACGTGCCCATAGCCAGTTCCACTATCTATCTAAGTGTGTCTGTCATTATGTATGCATGATGGCCCCGGGCCCTACCACATTACATTGTGCTGTGGACAGCGGACGCAACCATGTCACCTCAGGCAGTGGGTAAGACCTTGGACACGTAGCTTTGTCGTCCCCCCCCTGTAAGCGTAAGCGGAGTGGGCTGGGCCGACGTACGCCAGTCCAGCGTAAGGGTGTGAAGAATTAGCAAGGGGCTCTGGGCGTGGTTCAGTTCTGGCCTGGACAAGGAAGTAACTAATGCGTGTGTCTCTGTTGTAGTGTCGGCGCCACCCGGCCCGCAATCGACAATGTTGCAATGTAGCATGCACCCAGAGGGCGGGCTCTCACAAATGGAGAAATGAAGGAGCGCAAGACCGCTCGGGGTCTTGGCTCATACATGCCAAGTGTTGTGTGCATCTGTATTGCCGCAGCATGAGCCAAATGCCTAGCCTTAATCGCAGCGCGAGTTCAGCCGGGCATGAACTCTACATCTGTGTCCGCCCTATCCTTACCATAGGCCTACACTCACATGGCCGCCCACCTTCAACGGCCAACATCACAGTGTCGTTGTCAGGCTTGTGGACATGCGCAGACAGGCATGACAATGGTGTGCCATAGGAGTGCAAGTGATGCAACCGCGCAGCGCACACAAGTAAATAGGCTCGGGGGGAGGGAGGAGCAGCTGTGAGGCAACGTAACACACAGTGATGCCGCTCATTTGCCACATGCAAGACATGGCAAACATGAATCCCAAAGTCGCACACATTCCACCCCACCCCCAACAAGCCACATCACATTTCCTGAATGCAAGCAGATGACAAACTAACATTAGGGATGAAAGCTCCTTTGTCTGAACTATCAGGCGGAAGCACATCTGCACCTCCGACCTCAGAATTGCATGTGCCCGGCACCCCCTGACAGATACCATAGCAGCTGATGACGACTCCCACACTACGCACAGCCCGACGAAAGACCAACGTATACACACCCCACACACAGAAGTCCTTGCTCGAAGTTATCTTGCATGGAATGGCCTTCACACTTACTCCCACACCATCCCAGGCGTACAACCGTTGCACACTAAAACAACTCATTGATCCGAGCTGTGGCATTTTATCCACAGAACTGGCGCAGGTCAGAACAGTGCCGCTTCAACCAGAGCCACTAACGCAATGGCAGAACATCCCAGACACATGCACAACCACTGTCACGTGGAATTGTACCGTGCACGTATGGTGCATTTACTGGGGGCACTGCCATTGGCAGTGCTGCAGAACAGTTACCGGCTAAGCTTCCTCCTTGCCAACGTCACCTGCGTGCAGCCTGTGTTGCATTGTCGATCGTGCATATTCGAGTGGTCCATGGATGTCTGCCTATCCAACAGGACGGTAGCTGAACTGGAGTTTGACATGTGTGTGCGCCCCCTGTTGGCCCACGACCAGGAGTGTCACCGTGATACCCGTTTATGGGATGCCTTGATACTTGGCATACATGCTGGAAGCTGGACCTGGGAGATTGCACAACTCCTCGTGTGCAGTGACCACATTGAACTGCTCCCCTATTGGGCTGTAGTGCAAATTGGTGAAAGGGGGTGGACGCAGCACATCTGTCTGGACCTGCTAATGTATTGCCTCGCCGTCCTGTTTGATGAAGTCGACAACGACTTCATGTTGGAAATGATAGCATACGAAGCTGCAATCGCTTTCATGGACGAGTAACTACGTACCTGCAGCCACAACAGATTGGAACCCATTGCACATGTCCCAACACCTTGTTGCATCTTGGAGATCTGGTCACATATCCCACGACAACAGGGGACATGGCTGCATTCGCCCTGGACTCCGAATACATGAGCGGACAACAACGCGGGTTAACACACACCTGTGAAAGGTGAGGCACTCCCCCGGAGTGGACAGCGGCGCTTGGCAACGTTCCTCATTCTAACATACTGCTGCATTGGTGTGCATGTTGTGACACTCATCTTGCCCGTACTGACACGCATATGCTAATAAAGTCTACGCACCTTCACTTGTATTCAACTGTGATGAGGTTTGATTTGAATGACAATGTGTGTCTCACTGCCTATCTGGGTCACGGCCATACATGCGCATTGATAGCATTACCCAGGGAGTACCTTTTTGTGGAATCACTGTCCCTACATTCATCCATACTTTCATACTTGATTGATCATAGCCATGACACATCTGTGTGAATTAGAATGTTTTATTCGCATTCAGTGGAGTGTTGAAGCTGGACCAGTACAGATCCATGCAAACCCCACTTTACATTGTTGCCCCGTGGAGGGCCAGCCAGAGTCCTTTAGGGATTGACAAGTTCATTGGAAGGGGAAGACTTCAGTCCGCAGTGTGATTGCTGTGTCATTGGTAACCAAACAAAACATGGCAGTCCATGTCGAGGTCCAAGGTGAGTGTCGCTGAGTGTATTGGGGGACAGTGGAAGGTGTTATTCCAGGGCATGATGCAGAGGGCAGAACCAAGCTGAAACAGGCCATATGGCGGAGATGAATGCTACCACTTCATTCTTACCACAAAGCCAGATTCATCATCATCTTCATCCTCTGATGTGTCAGGTGCCTCACATGTGGGTGGTGGTGTTTAGTCTGCATCACTGTGTGGCACTGACACATCAGGGGCCGGAGGTGGAATGTCTGCCACACTGTGTGGTACTGACACTTCAGGGGGCGGAGATGTGGATGGAGTAGTAGCAGCAGCATTCATCCGCGCCAGGCCTTGTGGCGGCAATGCCATGACGAGGATCTGCAGGGCATGGAAGATCACAGCTACATCTCGCTGGTGTGCAGCCGTGGCAAACATTCTTTCTGGCTGCATCCGCTCCAAGCTCTCCATCATTCTCCTTATGTGTCCCAACTCCCGGCTGACATCGCTGGAGCCACTCTGACTAGACAGTTGTTCTTGGCTCAGAGTCATGACTCCAGCGATGTCAGCCATGGATTGTTGGAGAGCATGGAGCGGACAGTGGGTGTCCGTTAGGGACTGTAAGTCGTCCCTGATGGGACTTAGACACCCACGTATGGCATCTAGTTTGGCTGCCATGAGGTCGAAACCCACCTGCAGCTGATCAGCCATCTTCTCCTGGCACCCTAACACACGGCGTTGGAATGCCATATGTTGGTCGTGGGGGTCCTGGGAGACAGCCGTGGTGGTGGGTGCTTCCTGCTGTGTGGTCTGTGCAGGGGGTGGGGTCTCCTCGATGCAGCTGGGCTGCCCTGCTCCTGAAGGTGGGGTGCCGAAGCTGTCCATGAGCTGTTGGAGGGCGTCGGTGTCGATGTTGGGGAGGTCCTCTTCATCATCAGTGCTGAGTTGTTGGGTCTGCTCTGCAGGAGGTGTTGATTCTCCCTCTGCAATGTGAAGGGGAGATGCAGATTGACATTGTGTTCACATGTATGTTCACGCATTGTACAAGTTTACTAACAGACTGCATGACAATGTACATTGTGACTGTTTGTGAAGAGATGCCTATTTGATGCGGGACAGTTGACATTTCTACACCATCAGGGATATGAGGTTGTACTTGTACATTATCATCTCACAGTTTCCTGCTATTCCAAATGCGAATGGCCATTTTCTACACACAAGCGGCAGCAGTTGTGTCCTCTGTTCTGTTGTGGAAGTGCTGCAGTTTGTACCACATTGTTGTCAATTTTGAGGTGCTCTGATTCTTATGTGTGTGTGCTGCATTGTGGGTGTGTTGCCCCTTCAGCTCTGATTTGACTGGCCCTTCTCCCTTTCAGGCGGTGTGCCTTTCACTTCTGTGCTTATACAGTGCTGAGATGTTGCAGACTTGGGTAAATTGGGCTCTTGGTCGGAGTTGTGACTCTTGGGCATGGTTTGTTCGCAGATGTGCTATACTTAATTGTGCATGTGTGCCATTGTGCCCATCTCCCCCGTCCCCCCAGTCCCTGGTCGTTACTCACCCTGTTGCTGTTGGCTCAGGTCATGTTGTGCAGTGTCCGGTCCCCCAACTCCTGCCACCGTCTCCCCAATGATGACTCGGGTCACCATTTCCTCCATCTCATCCAGCTCCTGGTGTGTCGCTGGACTCCCACCTCCAGTCTGCATTGCTGCTTTCAGGTTGGCTGCGTGTTTCAGCTTGGTTTTGCGCTTTACATCAGTCCAGCGCTTCTTGCAGTCGTCCACTTCCCTTCTCTTCACTCCGACTGCATTCACCTTGGCCAAGATGGACTGCCATATTGTATTTTTAGTTGCCAATGACACAGTGGAGGTGATGAACAGTTGGTGGTGGTGTTCTGTCACCTCTGTAATGAGGATCGGGTTTTCCTTCGTACTGAAACGCGGGTTCCTCTTCTTCTTCTCCTTGCCCTTCCCTGACCCCGAGGTCCCAGGCTGGTCCTCCGTGGGGCTTGTGGGGTTCTGGTTGTCCTCTGTACTTGCTCCGGCTACCTCCATGGTGCTTCGCAGTTGTTTGTGTTTCGTTTGTGTTTTTTGTTGCCGCTTTTATAGTGGTTTTTCCCGCCTGACTTGTGGGACTTGCAGGCCTGGCGCTGCTTATCGCAATTTTTTTTTATTGCATTTGGGCCCATGGCAACTTTTTTCACGTTAGGGTTTAGATTTTTATCGCCGTCCCGGTAATTTTATCGCGGACATGTGACGCGTTATCGGGAAACTATCGCATGTTACCGCCGTGTTGAGAATAAGACGTTAACACAAAGTTATTTTCACGCGATAGACGGCGATATGAGAAATTGCGTTAACCTATTTTGGTGATGATTATGGTACGTTCTTGAGAATATCCCCCACTGTGTATCATGTGATTTTGCACATTTTAAACCAAGATTTTCAGGAACTGTCATTAAAATGGGTAACAGTAAAACCTGTGATTTACGGTGCTTAGAAACTTCAAAAGTGTGGTTTGAGGTGCTATAAATAAAAATACATGTATTATATATGGGATAAAGTGCCCCCGCCATGCATTATAAAGATATTACAAGTTACAGAGGAGTTCCGTGACCATATGAAGAACAGATCAGAAGAATGAAAAAAACAGTTCTTCAGTCTGTTGTTTAAACTGCAGCTGTAATTGTTCTCTATGACCTGCCTGGCTGCTATCTCCGGCAGGAGTCATTATGTAAGTTATTACATTTGAGCAGCTACTGTATAATTATTATGCGGTTTAGTATTAGAACAACAACAGTAATAATAATTAGTTGGCAGAGGTTACTCAACTTAAAGCGCCAATTATTGGTTTCAGGGTAATCAGTAATGAATTGCAGTGGATGTGCTGGACAGCATGAGTGTGATGACTGTTCATCAATGATGCACAACTGCAGGGGTGTAACACAGGCCCCTGCATCCCCCGTGGTGCAGGGGGGGCCCCTGAGCTGCAGGGGGACCCCTCAGCACAGTACTTAGGCCTGAGCCCTCTGTATTAAATCCGGAGCGGGGGCCCCTATGTGTACATTGCAGGTGGGCCCCTGAAACTTTCGTTACGCCACTGTACAACTGAGCCACTTGGCAGCGTGGATGAAGCTGAGTCCATTTCTGTGGGAATGTGTCCAGGTTCCATTTTATAGCGCTAGGATGTAACCACTAAATTATCTGGAAACCATTATGCGACTGGTCGCTGGGTAAATTCACAATTTTTACCTTCAGCCACATTTCAACTTTGGGCTATAATCATGTCTTCCAAAGATGCAGAATCAGCTTTCAGGCTGTGGTAAGAGGCAGAAAAAAAAAGTTCCAATTGTTGTCAAATTTTAACCCTACAAATACATTCTGGTGTAAAGGAGCAGGACATTTTGAAATGTATTTGAAATCACCTTTTTCAAAATCGACTTTTGATGCTCTGGCGTCAAAGATGAAAACTAGTTTCATATTTTCACTGTTTTGTTGTCAGCAAAAATTGGGTCCCTGTGTAAACCCTGGTCTGCCACCTCTGCTGGTCCCCCAGAGACCAGACTGATGTGGTGGAAGGGTGACTTACAGTCCACCGTCCCTCCCGCCTCTCTCCGCAGATCCCACAGAGGGGGGAGGGGTCAGACCCAAGCTGACAGGGGAGGCCAGGCCGCACTGATAAGCACGGACTGGGAACCGAAACCGGCCCTGGCAAATAGCTTGCCGGCCCTCCAGGGAGGGTCCTGGTTAGCAGCACCACTCCCGTTTCACCGCTGCAGCTTTTGTTACAGCGGGCCGATATGGCAGCGGAATAAAAATGGCCTCCCAGGGGTCCAAAACCAGCCCCCACCCTGGTGACCCACAGGGGAAACGCCCAGTGCCCGCTACAGCCAGTAAAGGTACTCTCACATATGCATGCACAGACAGCATGAGGGTAGGGTGGGGGATGCATAGTGCAGAGGATGGTGGTGGGGGAGAAGACACCAGGGCCCACATTATATGTATAATCATGAAACAATGTGCTCCTGAAGGAGTAATTGATGTATACTTTAAATTCAATTGGCATATAAATCCAACTTATAATAAATTAAACAAGTATAAACAAACATATAGTAAGGCGCACCTCAAAATTAGATTATGAAAAATTATTTGCTTTTATATCTAAATACAAAATGAATATTCACATTTATAATGAAGATATACAATTCATGTTCAATCAGGGTCCAAGATGTATTAATATGAAAAGCACCGCCGACCCACAACCACAAAATTCTATTTGTAGTATGCTTACTAGTGAGTCTCGGCATTTCCACCTGACATAAGACAGATTTTCTGATTATAGTCCATTCAGATTGGTATTTTTGTTGAAAAAATTATCGAAGTCACATGATCAAAGTCTGAGAGGATATGTTGTCGACGTTTCGGTCTAAATTGGCTAAAGACCATCTTCAGGACTGAGTGTTAAAAGCAAAGTCAATAGCGACAGCCCCTGAAGAACCTAGTGAAATACATTCATATCAATAATAATCCAATACAAACAAGCATTGGCATAGCCAATAGGTCTCGCCTTTGGGACCTTATAAGTGTTTAGCCATGCAACAGTTGATGTTGCACCAAGGATATTGTGCTGGATAACTAAACACTTATAAGGTCCGAAAGGCGAGACCTATTGGCTATACCAATGCTTGTTTTAGGTTTATGGAGGATGCTGTGGGGTTGCGTTTGGATCCTGGTTTTCGTCCTAAGATTCCTTCTAGGTTTCATATGTCTCAGGAGTTGGTGTTGCCTTCTTTCTGCCCTTCCCCTTCTTCTCCTGGGGAACACTTGCTGCACACTCTTGATGTGAAGCGTGCTCTGTCCGTGTATGTGGACAGGCCTGCTGCTTTTTGCTCATCTGACATTCTGTTTGTGACTTTTAGGCTGGCTGGCCGTGGGAAGGCTGCCTCTCAGCTGACCCAGAGTCATTGGATCAAGTCCACTATTTCTTTGGCTTATCAGGGCTCTGGTTTGCCGTGTCCTTCAGGAGTGCAGGCCTGGTCCACCAGAGTGGTCTCAGCTTCCGCGGCTGCCTTTAATGAGGTGGCTTTGGATGAAATCTGTCATGCTGGGACTTGGGCTTCTGAGTCTACCTTTATTAAGCATTACAGGTTGAATTGTGCTCTGGGTCACCGTTTGAATTTTGGATATGGTGTTTTGCGTACTGTGGAGCTCGATGCTCCTAATGAATCTTTCATGCCATTAAAAATTCATTATGGTGCGCTTCTCTCCTGTGTGCAGTCTGGTTTGTTTTCAACGGTGTTCCAAAGGCCTTCACTTTGGGGAGGTTCCTTTGGTATGCCTCATGTGTAATGACTGGGTTGAGGGATATAGAGGTAATGTCTTGATTACTCATTGGTAATCCTCATTACTCTTAGTCTTACACGTCCTCGACCCAGTCATGTTTCCCACCCTCCCTCCCTGTGTTAGGCCTTTGTTGTGCTTGTATGTCAGGAAGTGGTTTGTGCTGGCTATTGTATTATAGCCCCTGGCAGGAGGGTGGGTGGAGCTAGCAAGTGTTTCATTTTTTGTTTCCGGTTAGTAAATATGCCTCAGGTGTAATGACTGGGGCGAGGACGAGTAGAACTGAGAATATTGAGGATTACCGGTAAGTAATCAGGACATGCATCTGCATAGTTCCTTAAATGATGGCGACTTCTTGGGTGACTTAGGGTGCACGACTAAGGCTTTCTGGGTAAGATGTTGTGTGAAACTGACTCTGCAACTCTCATTTGCAGATGTTTAGTTGCCCTCTGCCTGAGAATTTGCATCAGGTGTAACCCCTTAATTGAGAATGTTTTCGTCTTGTAAATGGTAGCCCCTGTTCCTATTATTGATGCCTTAATAAAGTTTATGTCAAAGTGGAATGCAACCATTACGAATCTCCTTGGAAGAACTGGGCTTGGTTGTTCGCTGCAATACACGTTGGTTCTCTCTGCCACACCACTTTCAAATTTTACCGGCGTAAAGGTCAGAGCTGAAGACATTTGAACTAGGGAACCAGGTTTATGTCTTGCGCTAGGTCAACATTCTGTGATTCGGGGCAAATCACTTAGTCTTCCTGTGCCTACAAAAATGAATGTGTCCTTGTGTAATGTAAATGGTGCTTATGTAAAGCGCTCCAATACCTGAAGGTCTAGTTTGCGCTATAGAAAACTGCAAAAAAAAAGTGTATAAAAAAATAAAAATACAACTGAAGAGCCCAGTAGTTTTCTTATACAACTCTTTTAATACGGTGTTACTCTTGAAGGCTACACAAGCCACTGAAAGGCTCACTGCAGGCATTGAAATGTCCCACATATACATACTAAAACAACACAACTATGTAAAAAGTTACAACTCGCTGAACGTATCAAATGACATAGGCAACTCGACAGCTAAGGAACGCTTTTCCAAGAAATAAAAAAAACACATCGCTATGGCACCATAAAGCTAGGCTCATGTCTGAAATAGCATAAAAGTGTCTACAAAAACACAACATCAAAATAACAAGGTACACATTTTTCACGGTTATCACTTAACTCCGTAACACACTTCAAAACCTAGGCTTTTCTTTTACAAAGCCTTGTATTCGGACGTCGGTTCACTTCAATCGCCAAACTGGAGCAGAACTAACCCAGGAAAGCATTAGATTGTTAAACGAAAACCCAGGTTGGGCCACATAGTCATTTGATAATCGTTCCTTCTTGGGAAAGATTCTGTAATTGCCCCATGCAGCAATGCTGATGGTTTTCTCTTTCAAGATGAAGCACGACATGTCCAAACTAAAAAGAATTGTCTGGGTACAAGGTAACACTAGCATCGCCTTATTACAAGGCGAAGCGAATGTAGGTAAATGCGGAAAGAGCAGGCTTGGTTCGCGTTTGCTGCTGCTTCGGTCTGCCCTATCCGAGAAAGAGCGAGCCACTGGACACCGCTATTCCGGGAATCAATCCTCAGTGTCAGAAAACACCCTTCTTCGAAACAAGTAGAACTATCTAACGCACCTAAACTAAAACATCAGTCCATCGGCAGGCAACGGTTCATTCACCACTTCCGAGGCAGCGTTGCAGTCTCTCCCGGGGCAAGGGGCGTTTTCTTCCGGCTGACTGAGCAGGCTTTTCCGGGCAGGGCCCTTCATTTCAACCAATCGCAGGATGGATGGGACAGGACAGTCGCCCACCCTCGCTAGTGTTGCTGCTTTGTCTGCCAATGAGTGCTAACTAGATTTCCCATTGCCACTCCCTGCCTTCAGTATTTGAAGTCGTTTACAGTCGAAGGCCAGGCAGAGGCAATCGGATTTTTACAGATTCTCCGTCCGGAGGCGGGAGGTAAACCCCGCGATTGGGAACCTCCCGCCTGGTTCGGGAGGAGTGTAGTGTGTGCTTGGGACCTGCAGTGGGAGCAGCTCTGCCCGGGGGCATGCCATCTCACGCCCGCCACCATCACACTTAGCCATTGCATTTTCACCCATCGCTGTCTCTCCCAGGCAGTCTTAGGGCAGGGGGGTTGGCACCATCCAGCACTACTAATGCAGCCGGGTGTCATCTCATGTCAGTTGTCGTTCCCACACCGCTGTTGCGAGAGAGAGGGTTGGGTTCTGCCCTAAACACGCATCTGACTGAGTACGTATAGTGCATGAGTGTCTACCTTCATATTTCACCTGCCTCTAAGTATCTCTAATGCACGAAGTGCCTGGCACGCCAAACCTTCCATTATCAGGCACCTGAAATGCAGCGGTCATTCATGTCAGTGCTTGCGGCTGTCGGGCACCTTTAATGCAGGTCAACGGCCGTGTCATGCCTACCTCCATTAGTGCAGGGGGCGGGCGTCTCTCATCTCCCTGCCACTCTCAGGCATCGTTAACGCACCCGGGTGTCATCTCACCCTTTGCATATTAGGCCAGTGGTAATTATAAAAGTGGGGTGTGTGGGTCTGTCATCTCATGCCTACCACCATCACTAATGCAAGGGGCGAGGCTCCCGCTCTCAATGGCCCATGTGCGGTGATGACACCCCGGTCAGCTCACCACAGGTGTCTCCCCCGCACGTTCGGCAGCGCGGACACTTTCCGAGTTGTGGCCGCCACAGACAGGGAGACATCACAGACAGGGAGAAGGGTGCGATCCGGAACCTGGGCCGCGACCCTGACCCCGAAGCTTCCCGCAGTCATCCCTGGCGGAAGCAGAGCGGAGCCGGAGCCAAGAAACCCGTGCAACGGAAACGGCCGGCCGGTGCCGCACAAAGGTACAGAAAGGCAAGGGGGCGCTGATCTCATTCTGGGATGCCCTGCAGGGTGCGGGATGTCACTGGGATCGTCCTCCGAGTCGCATCCAAAACAAGAGGAGCGGGGCGAGCGAGCGCGGCAGCCTGCAGAGCTGACCAGACGCCAGTGCGTCATGGCTTTTGCCTGCGATTACACGCACGGCAGGCATGTGTTTCCACTCATCGCGCACGCGTCTGGGCACGATAATGGGAAACAGATGTCGGCCGCGCGGGTAACCGCCCGAAAAAGGCCATGACGCACGAGCGTCTGGTCAGCTTTCGGAATCCCCTACATATTGCTTCGCCAGAAGCAGCGCTTGCGCGCTACTCTAGGCTCAACCTAAAAATGAAGTAAATTAATCGTTACGCCAAATTGAAATCACAATGTGGATCAGTCACCAAAAGTGTGATAACCAAAAAATACAAA
Source organism: Calotriton arnoldi (assembly GCA_963921515.1). Taxonomy (NCBI): domain Eukaryota; kingdom Metazoa; phylum Chordata; class Amphibia; order Caudata; family Salamandridae; genus Calotriton; species Calotriton arnoldi. The sequence continues at coordinate 3,731,110 of CAWUFW010000363.1, forward strand.
GCACACCCAAAAGTGAATCAAGTCAACCAACACCGGAAACACACCAAAACTTTCAGAGTGCATTTAAATAAACCAAATATGTCAACCAAAACCACTTACCAAAGAAATCACCCATGATTAAGTCCTGTTGTACTTATGAAAAGTCAATCTACATAAAAGAATACATAAGAGTAACTGGAGGTCTCAATTATAGTTCCAAACCTCTGCCCGAAAAAGTAGCTGCTTACCCAACACATATTTGTTGAAAAAGCTAATGGCAAACAATACTGTAATTCTTCAAATAATCTGAAAAAAGATGAGTAGATGACTTAAGTTCATAAAGGCTAAAATGAAACATACAACTACATCATAATGGAGTTCAGACTTACTTGCATATGGGGTCATGAAAAATCCGACCAGCAATGCACTCCACAAACGAAAGCGTCCTGAATGGTTCAAACACCGAGACGCTATAAACGCATGCATCAGTCGAGAATGAACCGAACAAATCATGATGGATGAGGGAATATGGCCTCCATCTTGGAACGGCAAAGGAATCCCACATTTCCAATATAGTCAGGATACACAGACTGTTTACAATTCCTAGAATAATAATTGAAATGCCTCTATATATGCCAGCAAATTAACAAAACTCATAAAATAGACCCTGCAACCTATAAATCTATGCTTGGCATGGGAAAGATCATGTGACTCATGTAGGGACACTAGCAGCCATATTGAAATGGCAGTAATCTAAAAATAAACAGACCAAACATCCAGAGAACAGTCACTAACAATTCATCAGAACCCCTATCAGTCAAATAGTCATCAGTTAAAAGTAATATTTACCACATGTACATTACTTACAGAATTTACAGTAATACGGCCACTATCATGTGAATGGGCCATCTCATCCAAACACTGGGGGGCTTATTTACAAGCCCCTTGCGCCACTTTTGCGTCACTTTTCCCATGTTAAAAGTGACGCAAAAGTGGCGCAAGGGGCTTGCAAATCTGCCCCTGGGTACTTTAGTATAAACTACATGTAGACATCACCCAGAAAAGGGGGAACTCAAATTCACGAGCCAAATAGAACTCAAAGAGTAGCTAAAGAATGCCATTCTACCTGTTGGTTGAGACCTTTCTTAACAGTTTCACCCTGCCAAATCCATCTGTTCTCCTTTATTGTAAGCAACCAATCTTTATTTGGAGGGCGCACCATGGCACTAAATGTGCACCAGCACAGTATGTTTTGCACAACGGGCTGTGCAAGCATTTGAGGCCCCTTCTGTAATACTATAGTGCCCCAAGTACACAGAAAGCAAGCGCACATGGCTGTTGCACTTAGTGTGGTATGACTCCAGGTATATTTTCTTAAATATTAGAATGGGGTGGGAGGAGAGTCTTTTTATCAGGGTGGCTTGGGAGGGTGTGATAGCACTGGTTATATTTTGTGTATTTGGGTGAGTGGAGGGCACTAAAATGGGAAGTGGGGCTAGACACAATGTATAGTCTGTCTATTTGGGTGAGTGGAGAACTCATTAAACTTAGAAGGGGGAAGCATACCACTTCTAAAAACCAAAGTTTAAACTGAAGGATAAAAAATAAAGGCCCGGCACAGAGAAGGCCACTTGAGCTCTTATTGATTTGGACTGGCTCCTCGACCAGGCTTTCAGCTTTTGGACCAGACAGGCGAGAGGGACCCTGCCCAGAGGTGCAGAGGAATGAAATCCATGGACCCCTGAAATATGGAAAGAGGGATACGAAAATCAGCAGCAGCAAAAGCAGCTCAGTATGGAAAGTGTGGGTGAGATGAGCAATGATTTGTGGGGTTCAGCTCTACACGACTTGGCCAGATTTAATTGTTTATGCCACACTTCACCCCACACACAACCGCCCACTCGGCTGAACTGGGCGGGAGAGATCCGGGAATGAACAGTGACATCCTAAATGCAACAAACATTGGTATGTGGATTGAGAGATGGACGGGGCAGAGAATGTCAAGTTCTGGAGAGAGCTGGAGATGGAAGGTTGAATAGTCAAATGAGTGTGTGGGTGACCTGAAGGGAATAACCTTCAACGGAGAGCTGTAGATGGATGGAAGAAGCAAATTGTGAATTGCATCGCTGGAGAAAAAGATTTGCAGATGGAGGAACGAGCAAACATACACGGAGAAGTGAAGGAAAGCATTTTTATATATTTATCATTAACAAGATGCTGACTACCTGAAAGAAGTGGGTCTCAATACAAAAAGTTGCACACATAATAGAAAGAACAAATTAAAATGGAATATAAGAGAAATATTAAAAATCAGAGATAGCTATACTGCCTGAACTGAGTTTAAAGGAAAAATATAAGGTATCTGTAGAAGGTGGAATGATACACCAAACAACAAATACCAAATGTGAGATAGAAATACTCCCCTGGGCTGAGGCAAACCCATTCTATTCATAATTTAAAGAATTGATAAGAATAGGTTATGCAGACAGCAGTGGCGTAGCTCGGGCGGGGCCACAGGGGCGGTTGCCCCAAGGGCAAAATTATTAGGGGCGCAAAATTTGACATGCTGGCACCTCCCAGCACCCACTGAGCTCAGAGGAAGAAAGGAGGATGCTGAGAGGACACGGTGGTAAAGGTGGAGCATGGAGGAAGGAAGCACTCCAGCAATGTGACTCAACTCCGCTCCCACAGGTGAGGGACACTCTGGCTTGAACAGGAGGGGTTTGGGGCAGAGAAGGGACGTGGTGGCAGATACGCACACTGAGGGGGAAACAAATGAGAGCCCCGAGCAGATTCAACTTCCTGAATCCAAGAGAAGAAGGATCAAGCCGGTGGGAGGCTGTGAGGATAGGGCTGAGGGGCAGCCCACCTGGAGCAGAGGTCCCAGCCGGAGCGAGGCACTCAGCGGCTGTCCTAGGAAGATGTCTACGGTCCTGGTGAGAAGAGACTCTAGCAAGAGGCTGCATAACCTCCTGAAGTAAGGGCAAGGGACTCCGTGTGTGTGTGTGGGGAAGATATAGCTATGTGGTTTGGGGATATCATGAAGGGAGACAGCACAGTGTGCGTCCCTCACCCCACGTCAGTCGCACAATGGACCAGTCGTTTCGGGAGAGGAAAGTTTCATCTACCGGCAGGACTGTTGGCTCGAGGGGTGGTCTCCCTGTACCCAGGCCCTTTGGCCGAGCCAGTGAGGTACCATTTGCATGGGGAGGGTGGGAGTGTCCCCTTTGTCCACGTTGATGTTCGCGCATCCCCACCTCAGTCAGGCATATGCGTTTGTGGGCGGTGGTCTATGGGTTAGGGGGCGCAATACTTGCTTGCCCCGGGAGCTGGCAACCCACACTACGCCACTGGCAGACAACTGTAATGTTATGCCAGACCTTAAAAGGTTGCAGAAATTCAGGTAGCTGGACTTAGCATATAAGTAGATTCTGAATAGGTCTGGATTGGCTTACTTAAAGAGTAATGGTTTCATAGATTTACCTAACAGCAACGCAACAGTGGAGAAGGTCTCTGGAGAGGAGAAGCGTTCCATATGAAAGGGGAAGTGGAAACATCAGCTATGGGTTCAGAATGCAACATGGCTTTAAAAGGAGGGAGACAGTGGCATTACCTTCCCATACAGTCTTGCAAGAACATGAGTCTTGAGGGTGAAACAGAAATCATTAGGAGGTATCGAAAGCATGCTTCTCCGTAGAAATTAAAGCTGAAATGAGCAATCCCAATACCAGCTACACAAACTCCCAGAAATATAAGATGGGTGACGTCAGTTGGAGACATGAGTGAGCAGTGCAGAAGCGGAAGTAGGAGCAAAGTGGAGCAGATGCACTGCTGGGAGTACTGCTGGGAGACCACGCCAGAGCAGAGGAGTAGCGGGGCACCAGAGCAGGGCTGCAGTCACCAAGGAGAGAGGAGGCACCTGTCGCTGGAATCCAGACTTGATGGCACCGACCTTTGCCCTTCCCCATGCAGACCTATGAGTCAGAAGGAGGCCGAGGTGCGTGGTGCGGGAGAGGGTTGAGCAAGCACAGTTAGTGCTTCAGACCCCGGTTTGCTGTTTTGTCCCAATTTTGCCCCTACGGTTGGGGGTGGTGTGGACCAGCTGCCCGAGTGGCATCTCACCTCCTCCCTGAGTTCCCCCATCCTCTGTCAGCACCCTCTCAACCCTCAGGTTCTCTAAAACTCATTGCAAGTTGGACGCGAAGCCTCAGGACTCTTAGGCCAAGCCCTTCGCCTACCACCGCGCGCACACGGAAGCGGCTGTTCACACCGTTCGTGCTGGTCATGTTGGATGGCTGCTAGTTGTTGGTCCCGGTGGTTCCTGACTTCCGTTGGTGCCGATTCACAGACCTGCACGGCCCTGCAGTGGAATTGCCACGGTTGTGCAGCTCTGCAGTGGTGCTGTCATGGTCCTGCCATAATTAACTCCCGTGATGGTACTGCCACAGACCTGCTGCTCTCGGCCACCGCAGCCAAATGCCAGTTTCAGACAATGCAATTCCTCGTTGGGACCCCACTGCCATGGATTACTCCCTTGAGCCCTCGCTGACTACCGCCACTGAAAATAGGACATGGGTATGGCTTGGGCCATGGAAGGGGCAAGGGTGATGATCTGGATGGAGGAGCGCTGAGTGGAACTGTGTTTGAGGGGCCAGAGTTAGAGGCATGGGGTGAAAGCTTCAGTATTGCCTGCCTGAAGGCAGTCTCCAGTGCGGCTTGTCAGCAAGGGTTTAGATAATAAGAGATATACCCAATTTGACTTGGGCATTTTAAGACTGGGGAAATTACCAACTTACCTTCAATATTTTCACATTTTTTGGATCACTTCTGACTGACCTAGAGAGACCTTATAAGTTTTAGGTGCTCCAAAGTTGACTCTCTAATTTTCCCGGATTTATGTATCTTTTGGAGAGGTGGTGGAGTTTTGTTCATACCCATATACCCTGTGGAGAGAAGGCCTTACGGTTTAGAGTGTTTGTGTGGCACCACCCGGGTCTGGTTCCTCACAGACGGGGCATAATTCTACAGATACACCTAAAGATCTAAGTTTAAGTGGCAAATAATCTGAATTGTGTATTTTGACCTACAGGTTCAGGGGGAAAAGTAGTCTCCTTGCTGGGAGTAAGCAGGAAATTATATAACACAGGTTTAACCTCACCAGTAAAAGGGAGAACAATGGAGGCTCCCAATGAAAAGGGAGTAATATCAACTGCTCCCTCAGAGTTGGGGGAAGTGTAGGGCAGCTGACACCCTGCATAGAACTCCCCCCCGATGAATCCGATCTCTCCAATTTCCCAAGATATAATGCTGTTGGTCTCATCTGTAAATAATTTGTGGAGAAACATTTTAGTAAAAAAGCTAGGATTTAAGGCTATGAATGAAAATGAGTGTAATAGCCCACAATTAAGACCATTAATTTAGAAGGGAAACTCCCTGGTGGTTTGGGATTACCATCCTTAGAACATTATTCTTCAGCTTTACATCTTTCGCAGCTAGTTTACTTACTTCCGGGTACAACAGATCCTCCACAGTGGGTCACAACAGAACATTCTATACTTGATCGAAGTGATGGTCTAGATTTCCTTTATGGACTCCGTCTTCCACGTTCTTCTCCCCCGCATCCAATAATGCAAGTTACTTATCAAACATGGCAACGTGCACATCGTATCCTCCGAGTTGGCCACTGATTACACCTTAAAGCCCCACTCTGGGGTAATGAAAGCATTCGTATAAGTGGTTGTGCACTCCATTGGTCTAGTTGGAAATCAAGAGGAATACACATGATTGATCAACTTATCCTAAATGGAGAACTAAAATCCTTTGATTCACTTAGTGAAGAGTTTGGTCTCCCGCCGCATCAGCTCATACGTTACTTACAACTGCAGTGCTGTCTCAAACGATGTCTTGGTTCTTCTCCCTGGTCTCTGAATTCTTCACCCATCTTAGACTACTTTCTTACTTGGGGTCGACATAAAGGGGTATTATCAGGCCTGTATGATTACAGTGAATAACTACTGTGCTGAAGACAAAGCTTGAAAAAATTGTGAAAAGGCCAGCAATACCTAAAATATATTTTGATCCGAGTTGTCGTAGATTCTGGAACTGAAAGTACATGTAAAGGATTGCTATCCATCTTGTGATGGTCAGGATTATGATGTCACTACTCAACACGTCTTCTTCCAATTTTGGACACTCGTAATTCATTACTCGTAATTGATTCACCACCTATATTCACAACCACTTCTTAAGGCTCTTCAAGAGAAATGGCAAGACCATCTACACATCATTATTGAAGACGGTGACTGGTCGGGTATGATAGAGCCCCAGACAAGGGTACCAGAGAGGCTCGTTTGAAGTTCTGCCTTTTAAGACCCTACACGATTGGCATTGGACACCTCTAAAATTACAAAGAGCAGGACTTCTACCTCACTCTAAATGTTGGAGGTGTACTGGTGTTAATTGTGATCTTCCCCATATACGTTGTGACTGCCCTTCCATGCAGAATTTTTGGGCATATGTTGGGAACACACTAAAGGATTTGATCCCTTCTCTCCACACTCCTCTTACCCCTTCTATTATTTTATTACATGATTTTAGAAGTCTTATTACTATTACACGCCCGCAACATCGTCTCTTACATACTGCACTCTCCACAGCTAAAAACTGTATCCTGCGACATTGGAAATCATCTAGCCCCCCTACGCAAGAATGGATGGTAGCAATGATTCAAACTGCTCCTCATGAACGTATTATTTATAGATTACAGGATCAAGAGGAAATTTTTCAGCAAGTTTGGGCTCACTTTCTTCACAATTCTTGAATTCTTTTCTTTCCACTCTTATCATACGATATAACCTTTTATTCTAATACTTCTTTAATTTATATGTATTCATTTACATATATTTATACTTTATTATTTATCTAATTTTTGTGTATTCATTTAGGTCCTCTCTATTACCTTTTCCTCTTTTTACTCTACAAACCTTATATAACTTATTTTCTAATATATATACTAAAATTATTTTTCTTCCTTTGCGCTATAATTTTATATAACTTATCTATTACTTATTGTTTATTATTATATATGAATAATTATTACTTTGTATGAACACAAGTTATTTTTTAATATTGCATACATATTCTTGTTTCTATGTATTTCTAATTTCTTTTTCTCAATAAATAAATATGAAACAAAAAAGAAGGGAAACTCCCTTTATTTGTCAACAGGAACTGGCTTGTCCAGGAGATTTAGAACCACATCTATCTTCACCAGTATTATGGCAGGCGAATATGACCGATCTCAAAATAGAGCATGGTTACATGGGGTTTCCTTTAGATAATAGGAGGACGGAGGATCTGCTTCTATTACAGAGTGAAAGGGAAGGAAGCTGGGAAGACTGCTCTGAAAATCACTTTCCATCAGATCAGTCAAATCAGCTATCTCTGGATATTTCTGCAGCACATGGGGGGAGTCCCTTGTTGATGTGCTATTATTGATGCAGAAAAGTCTACATGGGATCCTGGAATCAACAGTGGCCAATAATGATGACAACAAATATATTTGGGGAATATTAACTGCACTGAAACAGAATTGAAAGCTATTAATAAATGTATGCCCTCTCTAGTGCATCCAGCGGGGTCTGCCAATGATTTAAATTCACTAATAAGTCACTTAATAAATGAAACAGGAGTAAAAGTTACCCCTGATATTTTTGTGTCTAAAATCCCAATGCTTGTTAAGAAAAGGAGAGATTATGTATTTTATTAAAGAAAAGCTTTGGAGAAAAGGGGGACACAAAACTATAGTAAAAGGATGACAAAATCCAACGGGCAAAGGGGGACACAAAAGAATAGTTTAAGGGAGACAAAACATAAGATTGGTAGTTTGCACTCATATGGAAAAGATTCAATCAATAGTAACAGGGAAATTCTTAGGCTGGGAATTAACCCCAAAAAAAAGCAAACTCAAAAACGAAGTTTCAAGTGCTGAAGCAAGGGAGAATTCAGGTCCCAGGGCTAACGGGGCTCCAGGTGGTGTCGAACAGCATTCGGTTGTTGACAGATTTATTAAGAAAGGTATGATCAATCGTTAATTAATAAAATCAGCCGCCTACACAAATGGGACTAGAGAACTAAATCAGAAAGGTCGAGGGATGGTAGATCGGGTTATCAGTGCAACACTGTCAAAATGAATAACTCTAGTCACACCGAGTCATGCGTCCGCAACCAAGAGAGGAGCCATTAGTAACTTATTTTGATACTATCAAAAAAGGGAAGAGAGCTAGTAAAATGAGGTAGTTAAACAGGTCAAAGAGCACTTGGGGTCTTCCATACATGTGCAAGCCTAAGAGATATAGCCTCTAGTGCTCTCAATTAAGTGTGATTTCTGTGTGGGAATAAAGGAAAAATAACAGTGGTTACATTTTTCTCTAAACTCATAAAGAAAACTATAAAGGGTGAAAAGAAAGAACTAGCTGCAAAAGGTATAAAATGTGTATCACCCCTTAATGCAAATACCCCGCAAGTAGGGCCATTTTTAAATTATCATGCAGTGCTTGATGTGCAAAAGTAAATCTGGTCCTAAAAGACTGTAAGTCCAATAGACCAAATAGAACAAGGGAATATACGAGATGTAATTCATGCATGACTATAGCAGTGGATAGCTAGAATAGATTTGATCCAATCAAACTAGAGGAGTCAATTTGGCATGAAATGTCTGGTCTTAGTATAATTGATTATGATACATCCTCTACCAACAGTCTTTCGGTACTGGTATGGTATGTGTATGGGCTAAGACATATTTTGGTTTTATTCTTTCAGGAGCCTGGCTGTCGGGGGTAAATTGCTCTTCTCAGGTTTCACTCAGGTCTAAATCAAATAAAACAAAGGGGAAAGAAGTATTACTCCTACATCAATCTCCAGAACAAATATCCAAACACACAAAGAGATGTAGGAGATTAGAGAAGTATACAGAAAAAGTTGAATGTGGCACGAACGCTGTTTGTTAAAAATGCCCACACCCACAATTTGTGGCATGCTTCATCATTGGGCTTGCTGCAACATCCCTGCACAGACCAACTCCAGGGATGGAGCAACAGGAAGGGGAAAGACAGTACAAACAAATAATATCAGGGATCAGAGATAAATGCCCAGAAATCAGTTTAAAACTGGCTCTATGTTTTATTTCTGGATTTCCTGGTCAGGATTAAAATATATATAATATAGGATGATAGTGTCGGGGAGAGTTAATGGCCCTACACCCCTCCTATCTGCATGCTTGACAACATGTTTGTGCCAATTAAAGTAGCCCAGAAAGGGTCATACAGCTTTCTTCAGAACCATAGATCCCCTATATCCCCTACTCTCCTACCTTACTTAGTTGGTAGATTGAGGTCTGACCCATTCCGGTCTGGTGTCTTGTGAACACACTGCGGTATTACTGAGTTTCACAAGAGCAATTGCTCATATTGGTGTGTGAGCAGTAGTGTCTCCCTTTAGTCAAATATTAGTCAAGGTGATGCCTCCGCGGCCACGAGCCTGTCTGCACACCGTGAAGGTTTCCTCAGGTCTATTCTGAAGCTTTGCCAAATGGTTCTGGGTGCAATTAGAGAGGATTAGTCACTATGGTTTCAACGCATATTGCAAAGGAGTAACTGAGGTGCAAACTAAATGTGAGTGGCTGCATGCGGCTAAGATAGATCTAATTAATCACGATGGAACTGTAGGGAGCATGGTGATAACATATGCGTACATAATCGGAAGGAATACAAGTATAATTTAATCCAATATGAGCTGTTAGAAAAAGATGTAGGACAAATCCTAGTGTTACATCCATCAAGTTTGACACTAATCTTCGGAGATATTAACTTGAGGCTATAACCAGTTCAAGAAGAGGCAAATGCTGGGCATATTTTGGAAGTGTATAAGATTCCATTAGCCTCCTTTCCATGGTGTCAAAAGTGTAAAACATTGGTCAAATTGCAGAGTTTCTTACAGAGCCAAAGCTTTGTCTGCCTCCACGGTCGCTACGCTTCTGATGCACCAGACTTATAGACATAGCGATATAGAAGGCCCCATAGATTATATGTTTACCCAAGCATGGCATTTCTACTTGATTGAGGACTTTCAGGTTTTACCATTCCAAATAAGCAACCATTTCCCATTGACAGCTAAAAATATCAAGAAGAGATGTGGTTATGCCACGAAATATTGAATTTTCCAAGCACATTACAAGACATATAAGTGCTCAATATATTCAGGCTCTAGCAGAATTCCAAAATAACAATGACCCATAATCCCATTTACTTCAGGAAGGAGACAGGGTAAGTAAATAAGCAGGCAAGATAAAATATTTGGTTATGTGCCTAGTTACAGACGGGCAGAAGAAATTTGAGATACTAAAGCCTTGTTCTGGTAAAGGGAGTAAAATGAACAGATGGTTCGACACTTAATGCCAAATGAAGACGCAAAAGTTAAGAAAGTTACGGCGTATCCAGAAGCCGATTAAAGAGGCCTTTTGGGAACTGTTAAAACAGTATAAAAACAGAATAAGGCATAATAAGGCAATATTTTATAAGGAAAATTGGGAGGAAATGATGTCGGTTATTTTAGAAAAAGACGTCCAAAAATATTGGAGGCTGGTAAGATATGGTACTGAGGAGAAGGAGAGAAGTGAGGCTAGCATGATACCTGAGGAGTCATGGGTAGAGTTTATAACTTCTCTATATAAGGAGAAGGGTGATGCCACCCTCCAGATTTCCCGTCCCATAGCTAATAAGACCCTAGCAATCTTCTCTGAATTGGCAGCAAAAGATGTAATAGTTAGTATCAGGCTCACTCGAGCTTCAGGGCCCGATGATCTGCTGGTATTAGTAATAAAATAAAATCAGGATTGGTGGGTGAAATTCCTCTCCAAGGCATATAAAGCCTTTGCTGCTACATGTGTTTACCTTTTGAATTGGAAAGGGACTATTATTAGACCTATGCATAAAATGGGTGACCCTATGGTCCCCAAAAAGAATAGGCTTATTAGCCTCATGAATGTGGGGTCCAAGACATATGGGCAAATATTATTGATCAGTCTCAAAGTATGGATTGATTAGGGAAACAATCCCAATAGAACAAGGGGGCTTTTAAGAATGTCATTCCACAAGTGACCAGTGTTTAAGTCTTCAGGCAATTGCCCGTAAAACAGCTGAAGTGGGGGTGGGGGAGTCCTGTATGCTTGTTTAGTTGACTTTAGATCAGCATTCAACCTAGTTAACCATAAAACCTTGCGGACAAAATTAAAAAATCTGATAATCCCAGAGGTCTAATGAGAATCCTGAAAGAACTCCGCACTAATAACAGGATATTAGTGGATAAAGGGGAAAGGCTCTCAAGACAAATAAATATAGAGAATAGTTTGCGCAAGGTATGTGTGGAACACTCTCTGCGCTATATTTAGCAGATCTACCCAAAATCCAACAGTGTACATGGTCATTTTTACCAAAAATGTGAGGCTCTCATATTCTTTACCTCCTTTATGCCAATGAATTGATAATCCCAGTTAGCACTCCAATCGGCCTGAAAAGGAAATTAGAAGTATGTATGAGGTACTGTGGAACTAATGAACAAGTTATACATTTTGATAAGACTAAAATTATGACATTTGGTAAAAGGACAGTGGGGAAGGGATGGGTTATTGGGAGTACTCCAGTTGAGAAAGTATCAGAATATAAGTTTTTGGGGATGATTTTCACCAAATCCCTCTCCTGGAGTTCATACACAGATACAACGAGACATAAGCTGTCCCAACCATCGCTGGATTGATAAAAAGTAAAAGTGACTATGGTGGTCCATCACTTCACCCCGTTATAGCCTCATTTAGAGCTATGGTTGTCCCATAATGTTTGTACAGAGTGGAGGTTCTAGGTCTGAGAGGGTATCGAGGATGGGTTAAGACTGAGGGTTTGTTTGTAAAGAATCTGCTCTTCCTACCAAATGTGCTATGACCCAGGCAATAAGGATGGAATCTGGGTTGGATTCATGGTCGACGATTGCTTTTATTCGCTCCTTGATGTTCTGGGATAAATTATTACTATCTGAGCAATCAAAGGTAGAATTCTTATTTAGAGATGAAAGCGAGTTAAGTTGGGCAGGAGAGGTTTAAAAGTGATTGTTAGATATTGTAAATAAACAATGACAGCATTACTCTTCCTACTGCCCTTTCAAAGAATAAATTCAAAAAGTGGGGGGCGTTGGGTTGGGAGAGAAAAAGATCTGAAAACTTTAAGAAAAAAAAGGCTTCTACAGTTTTTTGCAAAGTTTGGGAAACCAATACCTCCTTTCCCTATCTGCATAAATTGCCCAACCCTGCAATGCGTAATGCAATCTTAAGGTTTAGATTTGGTCTGCATTCGCTGCAATCGCATCAAGCTGGGATAGCAATTTTTAAGAATCAATAAGGTTTATGTAGCTTTGGGTTAAATAAGCAACATGTCTCTATTTTTTTAATGTTCGTCAGAAAATATTAAAACTTGTTTTTTTAAATGATAATATAACAGCAAGATTAGCAGCAAGAGATTGTTAATTTCATATGCAATATATGGATGTAACCTGTGCATTGGCTAGATTTCTAGTGGCCTTAAAATATTTTAAGCCTGTGATATGTGATTTATAATTATTGTAGGTTTTATAATTCACTTTTAATGTCTATTGCAATTCTATGTTTTCTTTATTTGCTATTTATGGTTTAAGGGACTTTGTCTCAAATAAACTTATTTATGAGCTGAAACTAGTGATGAAAGATTCCCAAACTATATCTAATAGTCATCTGCACACTGTTGGCTCCGGATGTCCATGTCGAGCATTAAATGGCTCAGTGCTTCCTTATAGATGTTTAAGAGAATGGGTGGCAGAAAGGAGTATTGCAGACAGGGGGCTAGCTGGGGACCTAGGGGATCCCATCAGCACCATCTTGGTGTGCTGAGCAAGAAAGGATGACAAGCAGTCCAGGACCCTATGCACTCCCTGGCTCATACGGTAATCCAGGAGGACCAAGAGGGCCTTATGGTCCCCTGTATCAAATGCCAGTGAAAGATACAGCAGCACAAGCAGGGAGGCCCCGTGTGGTCTAATAACAGTTTCATGGACTGAGGGGAGATGCGTGTGTTGATGGAGAGAAACAGCAGACTAGGAGAAATGCGGAATGGAAAAACATCATAAAATACAATGCTTGAGGCCACCGTGCTGCCCATAAATAACATTGTTTACTACCACTAAATAACGCATTGACCATTTAGACAATGCGCATCACTTGGATAAGACGGTATTAGGAGAAAGCTCGTTATGAATTGATTTTCACTCACAATTCACACTCTAACCTTTGTTTTGGATTTGCATTTTGCAGTGGCGGCTTTTAAAGCGGTGTGGCTTTGCACCGTGCTTCCCAAACCTGTTCTCAGTACCTCCTACCTCACAGGCTTTCAAATTGAACACATTCACACAATACATTTAAACACATGCTCAAGCATACAAAGACCGGCGCACAAACAAACACATGCACCCCCTGTACACAGACAAACACACACTGAAACAAACACAGACTTACCTGCTCCTGTTCGACATAAGTTTGCTCACTCTTTGACTCCTGGCTCCTCCGTCTCCTACCTCTGGCTAGGCTGGCAGAGCACCAGTATCAGGTGCACAAGCTTCTACACAATTAGAGGCCAGAATGAATGAATGAATGAATATTCGATTTATAAAGCGCTAACTTAGCCCAAGGGCATCAAGGCGCTGCAGAGGACTAACATTCAACCAGATAAAATGCTCAAGCCAGGGTCTGAGTAAAAAGCCAGGTTTTCAAGGCCTTGCGAAAAAGAGAGTATGACTCAAGGCCCGATAGACCGTCCGGAAGAGAGTTCCACAGCATAGCAGCAGCAGTGGAGAAGAATAGAGTTGATGGTACAGAAATAGACCTTTTTTTCTCTATTCCGACTTCTAGTTGGGTAAGAGGGTGCATGATTAACAAGCCATGAAGCTCTATTATCTGGCATACTGCACTGGCTGACTCTAGTGCAGCATATCTGATATGTAGTGTGTCTGTGTGAGGCCGGGCTGTAACAGCCCCCGCCTGACACATGTGCAGTACAGTCAGTGGAGCCCACTTCTGCTCTTTAGGTTATATTACAGCTTTTCCATACAAACAATCCATCCATGCGATCATTTGCATGTAAAAGTTGCAACATACCGAGTAATTAGTGGAAGAGTGAGGCGGTGGCCACCGCCCTGCGCCCTCCATAGTGAGCTGCCCTCTGCATTTTGTGGGCTTATTGGGAGCAGCCTTTCACCTATAGAAATGCTTTGTGTTCCTTCCTGGAAGCGGTCTTCTTTAAAGGTGGGACATTCCCTGTGAAGATGTAAAGACATTTGATGATTGGTCGCCTTCCATATGAATCCCAATACTGGCTCTTCTCAGAGGGATGCTGATCAGACCCCTCTTGGTAGAGCTCAGGGCCTATCATTTCTAGGAAATCTCGTCGCCTTCTTAGTTGGAATTGCAAGCTGTGGTTAAAAGTCCCTGCCACTAGGGCTTGTTAAAAATCAATGTAATGTTGCCATAATCCAGATTTACACTCCGCGAAGCACAGAAAGCCTCTGATTTAACTTTTAATCTTGTTATGGTAACATACTCTTGGGTAAATGAGAACAGCCTAACAAAATCCACTTTCATTCGTTCCTTCTGGGTTGAGGAAGCTCCAGGCAGCCGTGCTGGATGCTTTATCCGTCGAGTCCGCTCTGGGTCGATTTCTGGAGCTCGTGAATCTCCTGACAAAAGCTCCGGGTTATGCTAGAGCTGCTGCACTAAGCCCTGATCTTCCTGTGCTCCTGCAGTCTAAGAGAAGCCCCTCTCCCCTCGCACTTTCCTAAGAAACCTCAGCACCGCATGCCATTTATATCCCTCCGCCTCGACACAAGAGCGTACCATACAGCACTGCATGTCATTTGTATCCCTCAGCCTCGCACAATGAGCGTAACATATCAAGGCGACCAAAGCACTGTATGCCATTTGTATCCCTCCGCCTCGACACAAGAGCGTACCATACAGCACTGCATGTCATTTGTATCCCTCCGCCTCGACACAAGAGCGTACCATACAGCACTGCATGTCATTTGTATCCCTCCCAGTGCTTAATTTGTAAAATATTAAGTGCCAGGGCTCTGACCAGGATGCCACTGCAGCTTGCACCACCCATCGCCCATGTCATTGCTGCCAAAACAACTAGTAACCATCTCTCACATGTAAATGCGACAGTTCAGATTATTCCAGGTCCCCAAAGCTAAAGGAATGGCTGGGGAGGCAGGTATTAGCAATTTTAATGTGTATTGTATTCCTAGACAACCGTTGTTCTGCTCATCTCTAAATTAGATGAGCAGCGCCACCATGTGGTGGACTGTTCTCAGTATGGTGTTGACAATTAGGTGCCGGTGCCGAGCACCGGAAACCAAATAGGTGCCGGTGCTTAGCACCGGAAAGCCCCAGCTCAAATTAAGCACTGATCCCTCCGCCTCGCACAATGAGCGTACCATATCAAGGCGATCAAAGGACTGCATGTCATTTGTATCCCTCCACCTCGCATATGAGCGTACCATATCAAGGCGATCAAAGCACTGCATGTCATTTGTATCCCTCCGCCTCGACACAAGAGCGTACCATACAGCACTGCATGTCATTTGTATCCCTCCGCCTCGCACAATGAGCATACCATACCAAAGCTATCAGTATAAACTTGTCTGTTCCAACATTTGCCAAGCAGATGGTGAGGGGGGCTTCATGCCAATGCTGGGAAACTGACAGTGTGAAAATTCCCTACGTCCTGGGCTCACCATCGTGTCACCACTTCACTCTCAAGAGTATGGTGCATTTTAATTCAGCCTTCTGCCACCTGTTGTTTATTATGAAAAACAAGGCTCTGGCTCCGGAAAGTTCGCCATTGTTAGCCCAGTCCAAAGAGACCGTAGTGTACACACACCTTAATATCGTGATTTACTCTCACCTGTGTAACCCAACGTGGTTCTCTTATTTGAATGTATCCCACTATGCAGTGCCCTGAATAGCAAATTATGTACACGTGCCAACATTTTAATATTAGGAAGAGGGATATTTTGAAAAAGAAATGGGGGGTCTTTATTTTCCCCATTGATGTAGATTGAAGAAAAGGCAATTTTAGGTGGGAGGCAGCTAAAATAAAGCCATTTTTGTTTTAAAAAATTGGATCTGTTGGATGTATGTATTATGGGCATGAGACAGTGCTTAATTTGAAAAAACAAGAAAGTGCCAGGGCCCTTGTCAGAAGGCCACTGCAGCTTGCACCACCCATTGCCCCTGCCATTGCTACCAATGACAGTACAAACACACCTACTAACCATAGCACTCCTAGGAGTGTAACAATTAATACTGCTCCAGGCCCCCAAAGATTTAAGAATGGCTAGGGTGGCAGGTATTAGTGATTTTTAATATATATTGAATTAATCACCAGCAGTTGTTGTGCTCAGCTGCAAATAAGACTATCATGTGGCAGCTGTCATAAGTGCTGGTGTTGTCAATTATGCGCCAATGCCGAGCCCCTGAAACCCCCTGCTCACATTAACCACTGGCCATGAGAAGACCTCGATTTCATGCAGAAACTGACTGATCGAATAACATTTTTGGTGGAATTTCTACACGTGCTAGTAGCCTTTAGCAAATGGCATGATCCCTGCTCTTTGATTAATTTTGAAATTATGTTTTGCTTCAGAGTGGTGCTTAAGCAGGGGCATAGATTCGGGGGGGGGGATGTTACACCACCCATAAAATGTATTCTGTAACAAATAGTTGGGGTCAGATGCTTTCTCTTAACCCTCACTGTGTCATGCTTCTCCTTACATATTTTTGCAAGATATCCCTAGTCTGGGACTGCAGAGTAATTTCACTCAAAGACGTGGGCTCATTTGTGGAGACTGGTGAGACGCCACAAAGGCAACAATGCAGGCAACTCCCTCGGACTGGGCGAGAACCTCCATAAATAATTTAAATCCTCATTCCGAGATGCTCAAAAAAACCAGCCTCAAAACAACAAACATAACATTTGTAACTTATCACTTCTTGTCCATTGCCTCTTTTTCATTCTGGCCAAAGCCTGATTGATTTATTGGCAAGACCTCATGTCGGCACTACACGTTGATTTGTTTGGTGAGACCCTTCAGGGATTGTCTTTCATGTTTTGGATCAGTGCACGAAATTTCACCGATGCATGTTCCACCTGCAGTGCAGATGTAGGTGACATTGGTGATTGGGAAAATGGTGTACTTTTATTTGTTTTTTATTTAGCATTTGGAGCAAACGACCCTCCCCTGATGCTGCACCACATCCCTCTCACAACCTTCCAGAGCTCCTTCCTTGATGATGCTGCCATTGGGAGATCCTTTCCATGCCGACCACCCAGCTTTAATGTCCAAGGGTGGTTGCTGGGGATGTCAAAGTGGTGTTTCTCTAATGGTAACTTTTTGTTTCCATTAGAAGAATGACCCTTTGGTAACCGAGCAACAACATTACATTATGGCCTTTAATTGGTAAAACAGTATTGCTTCCCTCTAATGATGCTGCTCAGCCACCTCTTCCCCCTTCCAGCCACCGCACGCTCCTTTGATGTTGTTGCCACCGTGTGCTCCTTTCCGTGCAGTGCCAATGGCTTGAGTGACATGATATGGTTGGAGGAACGCCAGTGGGTTGTTCCTCTAATAATAGTGTTTAGTTTCCATTAGCGGAATGACCCTTTAGTGCCCCTAGCAGTAAGTAAGCACATTATCACAAACCCTTTGTAGATCCTAAACATGAAGGTTGGTTACAACCAACATTTCCATTTTAATCAACGAACAGATGCCCTAAGAGTCCCTGACACGCCAGAACAAGTGAGCGGGAAGAGACGAGGTGGAGTACACCACTGGTATATCCAGAATAGCCTAAGTGGCTGTGCATAGGCCATCAAGCCATGATACTGTATTTTTTTTTACAGAGCAATGACTCCTATTCCCAGTGGTCCCTTGCCTTTGCATTGTGCTGTGTTCCTAGTGTCCTAGCTGAAGTGTACACTTATGTGGGATCCAGGCACATGACACTCATCTGCAACAGGTGATTGTGCCGATAGTGTAAATTGTTCTGTCTAAACTTTCAAGTGTTTTAATCCATTAGTTGGGTTTTGTTTCTTGCACAGCTGTTTGTGTCTTCTTAAGAGACTGTGTATTCTCACTTATGTTCACCTTGGGATCTCTACAGCATCAACACTTGCACAAAACTGGATGAAGCAGGCTTCAGGGCAGGCTGTGCCATCATCAACACTGCCCTTCCCACCTTCATCCATTATTACACCCATCATTCATCTAGCCACCCATTCTTGCAATTACACTTCCACAAATGCACTCAATCACTCACCCATTCACTGTCCCAGTCTCACCATCATATCATTGCCTTACACTCTGCCCTGGTCAATTCATCCAATCAACCCATTCATCTTGCCATCTATTCTTGCCTTCTTTTGCCATCTCTTTCAGTCGCCCATGCAATCATTCTTACAACCATTCATTCACCCATGCAATCAATCAATGAAGAAGCACTTCCACTTGTAAACCATGAACCAGACGTATTGACTCTGGCAATATCAGTTTCATCCTTGGAGGCTCTAAGATTTTAGTAGGGTCGTTGAATCCTCGCTGTGCTGCACATGGAGTTTGGCAACTTGGGGATTACCCACATATTTTCTGTGTTCACGCTGTGCACTTTTCATATAATTGACATAAACTGGGATTTATAACAATTTTTATTATTAGTACCTAATGTTACATGACTGAGTACAGAGCACCAATTGAAAAAGCACGTGTTAAGCCAAATAGAAAAAATGACAACTGATATAAGCAGCAATGAACATACAGAAAACTGAGCATTATATATATATATATATATATATAAATATATATATATATATATATATATGGACAACACATGGTAACTCGCATGAGACGCACTCGAGCTTCCACAAGGTTACCAGCCTTTATTTGCAGTAGGTATGGACACGCACAGTTAGCAGGTAAGATCAGCAGCTTTCCAAAACGCCGACGCGTTTCGAGTTTCCTCTTCTTCTGGGGCTATCGGAAAGTTTGTGCGGTGGTAGGCAACTCCCCTTAGTTATAGAGTCCCGCCTAATGGCAACATGAAGACTTATGGGAGTTGTAGTGCCTGATTATTCCATAAAATTAAAGTGCACTAATCACTGCCAGTTAAAGCCCGGAGTGGGCCCCCACATACTTGATTGTCCTCAATCCTACGTTTCAGCCCCACAATGCGGACAGTGAATCCCTTCCACGTGGCCCCCTTGGAATCCTGGGGTGGTGCACTCTCGGCAGACGAGCCTCCGCCTCAATATGGACAACACATGGTAACTCGCATGAGACGCACTCGAGCTTCCACAAGGTTACCAGCCTTTATTTGCAGTAGGTATGGACACGCACAGTTAGCAGGTAAGATCAGCAGCTTTCCAAAACGCCGACGCGTTTCGAGTTTCCTCTTCTTCTGGGGCTATTGGAAAGTTTGTGCGGTGGTAGGCAACTCCCCTTAGTTATAGAGTCCCGCCTAATGGCAACATGAAGACTTATGGGAGTTGTAGTGCCTGATTATTCCATAAAATTAAAGTGCACTAATCACTGCCAGTTAAAGCCCGGAGTGGGCCCCCACATACTTGATTGTCCTCAATCCTACGTTTCAGCCCCACAATGCGGACGGTGAATCCCTTCCACGTGGCCCCCTTGGAATCCTGGGGTGGTGCAGTCTCGGCAGACGAGCCTCCGCCTCAATATGGACAACACATGGTAACTCGCATGAGACGCACTCGAGGTTCCACAAGGTTACCAGCCTTTATTTGCAGTAGGTATGGACACGCACAGTTAGCAGGTAAGATCAGCAGCTTTCCAAAACGCCGACGCGTTTCGAGTTTCCTCTTCTTCTGGGGCTATCGGAAAGTTCGTGCGGTGGTAGGCAACTCCCCTTAGTTATAGAGTCCCGCCTAATGGCAACATGAAGACTTATGGGAGTTGTAGTGCCTGATTATTCAATAAAATTAAAGTGCACTAATCACTGCCAGTTAAAGCCCGGAGTGGGCCCCCACATACTTGATTGTCCTCAATCCTACGTTTCAGCCCCACAATGCGGACGGTGAATCCCTTCCACGTGGCCCCCTTGGAATGCTGGGGTGGTGCAGTCTCGGCAGACGAGCCTCCGCCTCAATATGGACAACACATGGTAACTCGCATGAGACGCACTCGAGCTTCCACAAGGTTACCAGCCTTTATTTGCAGTAGGTATGGACACGCACAGTTAGCAGGTAAGATAAGCAGCTTTCCAAAACGCCGACGCGTTTCGAGTTTCCTCTTCTTCTGGGGCTATTGGAAAGTTCGTGCGGTGGTAGGCAACTCCCCTTAGTTATAGAGTCCCGCCTAATGGCAACATGAAGACTTATGGGAGTTGTAGTGCCTGATTATTCCATAAAATTAAAGTGCACTAATCACTTCCAGTTAAAGCCCGGAGTGGGCCCCCACATACTTGATTGTCCTCAATCCTACGTTTCAGCCCCACAATGCGGACGGTGAATCCCTTCCACGTGGCCCCCTTGGAATCCTGGGGTGGTGCAGTCTCGGCAGACGAGCCTCCGCCTCAATATGGACAACACATGGTAACTCGCATGAGACGCACTCGAGCTTCCACAAGGTTACCAGCCTTTATTTGCAGTAGGTATGGACACGCACAGTTAGCAGGTAAGATCAGCAGCTTTCCAAAACGCCGACGTGTTTCGAGTTTCCTCTTCTTCTGGGGCTATCGGAAAGTTCGTGCGGTGGTAGGCAACTCCCCTTAGTTATAGAGTCCCGCCTAATGGCAACATGAAGACTTATGGGAGTTGTAGTGCCTGATTATTCCATAAAACTAAAGTGCACTAATCACTGCCAGTTAAAGTCCGGAGTGGGCCCCCACATAGTTGATTGTCCTCAATCCTACGTTTCAGCCCCACAATGCGGACGGTGAATCCCTTCCACGTGGCCCCCTTGGAATCCTGGGGTGGTGCAGTCTCGGCAGACGAGCCTCCGCCTCAATATGGACAACACATGGTAACTCGCATGAGACGCACTCGAGCTTCCACAAGGTTACCAGCCTTTATTTGCAGTAGGTATGGACACGCACAGTTAGCAGGTAAGATCAGCAGCTTTCCAAAACGCCGACGCGTTTCGAGTTTCCTCTTCTTCTGGGGCTATCGGAAAGTTCGTGCGGTGGTAGGCAACTCCCCTTGGTTATAGAGTCCCGCCTAATGGCAACATGAAGACTTATGGGAGTTGTAGTGCCTGATTATTCCATAAAATTAAAGTGCACTAATCACTGCCAGTTAAAGCCCGGAGTGGGCCCCCACATACTTGATTGTCCTCAATCCTACGTTTCAGCCCCACAATGCGGACGGTGAATCCCTTCCACGTGGCCCCCTTGGAATCCTGGGGTGGTGCAGTCTCGGCAGACGAGCCTCCGCCTCAATATGGACAACATATGGTAACTCGCATGAGACGCACTCGAGCTTCCACAAGGTGCACTTTAATTTTATGGAATAATCAGGCAGTGCAACTCCCATAAGTCTTCATGTTGCCATTAGGCGGGACTCTATCACTAAGGGGAGTTGCCTACCACCGCACGAACTTTCCGATAGCCCCAGAAGAAGAGGAAACTCGAAACGCGTCGGCGTTTTGGAAAGCTGCTGATCTTACCTGCTAACTGTGCGTGTCCATACCTACTGCAAATAAAGGCTGGTAACCTTGTAGAAGCTCGAGTGCGTCTCATGCGAGTTACCATGTGTTGTCCATATATATATATATATATATATATATATATATATATGTATATATATATATATATATATATATATATATTTATATGTATATATCAAGGGCTCTGGGTAGCCCGAAACGCGTCATGGCGGCAAGAAGCACAAAATAAAATACTAAAGCACGCATCAAGTGGAGTCCGTTCCGTTTTTCTTTGTGGATACAAGGAAGGAGTATTGAAAATATATATATATATATATACATACACACATACAACTGATATAAGCAGCAATGACCATACAGAAAACTGAGCATTTTAAGCGGGTCGGTGGGCTGGAAATTGTGTCCAGTCTGCAACGAAGGAAGCAGTGCCGGAATGAGAGACTTCAAAGCGCATGGAACCCATACAGGGTATGAATCAGTGATCGTGTGAACTTGGCACCCATCCAGGGAAAATTAGCGCCACACTACAAGTACCACAAATCTGTGGGAGATTGCTGAATTGCTCATTGGAGCGGGAGCCTATCAGAAGGCAGCAAATTTGAAATAAAGGTGTGGCGCCTGAGCCAATGAACACATGAGAACGGCCTCTGAGGAAGATTGTTTGAAACGCGTCAGGCTGCAATTCATGGGCTGCAAAGTCTGTATGGCATTACTAGTTCCGGAGTGCGTCCCTGCCAGCTGGGCAAACCTTGGAGCTTTCAAATATATATATATATATATATATATATAAAACGCAATGGCGCAGGCGTTAGATGATAACACCATCATAAATCTTTCCACTATGACTCTAACAAAAGCAGAAAATCAATTATTGGCGCTAGGACTCTCCTTCTGTCCTGAGAGTAATTTCAACTACGGCACAACAAGGATCGATGTATTCAGTTACATCCGTAAATTGAAACTAAAAAAGTTTTTCACTATTAAAGAAAGCAACGTTGCACAAAATCAAGACCAGCCTACAGAAAGAACTAGGCGCATTGAGAATTACAATCTTCAGGTGTCAGATGCTCGGTTACTTCTAACGCTACATGAGCTAAGTGCTGAGAAATGCCAAGGATCGGATGATCAAGTAGAGCTAAGGCCAACTCAAGAAAGACTGGGAGCGATCCTGTCAACGCAATCAGGTGCAAATACGAGTCAATTTAAAAAGAAATCGACTTTTATGCCGATGATGCCTAAGGATGCTATCGATATATTCCACGAAAGAGTTACGGAAGATCTCAAAGGACTGTATCATAGAGTTTGTCATACTAAGACCAAAAAGAAACAACATGAGGTTGAATATAATATATTGATGAACAAACTAAAGAAAAATCACGAAATAATAATTAACAAATCGGACAAAGGGGGCAACTTAGTTATCTGGCCTCGGGAGGAATACATACGCGAGGCACACCGGCAGCTCAGTGATTCTGACTGTTATGTAAAAGTACATACAGGTGAACTTAGAAAAGCAAAAGATACTCTTAAAAAAGAAATGATGATGTATAAAAGACAAGGACTCATATCTAATCAGGAATTTGAATTTCTGCACAATGAGTTTCCGGTTACCCCTACATTGTATTTAATACCCAAAATACATAAAAAGACAACACCAATACCGGGAAGACCTATTATTTCGGCCATTGGCAGTATTGGCGAAAACATCAGCAGATACATTGACTCATTTCTTCAGGATCATGTCCGGAATCTACCAACCTATGTAAAAGACACTGGTGACTTTCTAAATAAGATTAGTCATTATGACTGGAATGATGAATATCTGCTGTTTACCTTGGATATTGAATCCCTTTATACCAGTATTGATCATCTTACTGGTATATCGGCAGTCAAACACTACTTAGATACACGGCCTCTTTTTTCATACTCACAATATAATGTTGGTGGAATTGATTAGGTGGTGCTTGTATAACAATTTTTTTATGTTTGGTAAGGAGTTATATCTCCAAAAAAGAGGAGTTGCCATGGGAGCCTGCTTTTCCCTCAGCTATGCATGTTTACATGTAGGCAGGTGGGAGGAGCCGGCTCTGAGGGGAACCCATGCAGATATGTATAATACCCATGTGGTATGCTGGCTCCGATATATTGATGACGTTTTCATCATATGGAATGGAGATCAATACAGTGCTGAAGTGTTTGTAAGAGCTATTAACAACAATAATGTGAACTTAAAGTTTACATCATGCATTAGTAGTAGTAAGGTTGATTTCTTAGACACAACAGTTTTTGTGCAGGTGGGCAAATTAGAAACCACGCTACACAGGAAGTCGACCTCGGGAAATTCTACACTACATGCTCACAGTTCTCATCCTAAGCACTTAATCAAAAGTATCCCATATGGTGAGTTACTCAGAATTAAAAGGATCTGTAGTACTGAGGAGGAATTCACCATATGCTCACAGGCATCATTGGAGAGATTCAGACAGAGGGGTTACAGTAACAGAATATTGGGGGAGGCTAGTAAAAAGTACAACTGAAGACTAGAGAATCACTCCTGCCCACTCAAGCCCCCAAATCCACTACTGGAGTGCCCCCTGATGGGAACACTGCATGCAAACCTACTGAAGAGACAGCACCTAGACTAATCACCACTTACAGCAAGCATCACAAACAAATTAGGGGGATTATCAACAAGAACTGGCCGATCCTCCTCACAGATGGTGTATTAGCCTCTAGACTTCCTACCATTCCTACTCTCACGTTTAGACGGCGAAATCCATGAGAATGGATCTAGTGAAATGTAATCCTGAAATTACACTCGCCACTACTTGGCTCACACCGAAATTGGGTTTCTTTAAATGCTCGACTTGTCGGGCATGCAAATTTGGGGACAACAAAACCCATTACACAGTTCCTTTTAGTCCTAAGGAAAGGCTTATCAAGGGACACTACACCTGTCATACAGAATTTGCTGTGTATGTGCTCACTTGCACATGTGGCCTCAACTACATAGGCAGCACCAAACTACAGGTGCATGTACGCATTCTTCAGCATCTTCGTGCCATAACTAATAATGATTCCAACTATCCAGTGGCACAGCACTTTAAAGCCACCCATGCTAACAATCTTAATTGTCTTAAATACTATGTGGTGGATGCTGTCCCTACACTGCACAGAGGTGGAAATAGAGAACGTAAATTGAGGCAGTTAGAGACTAGAATGATCATGGAATTCGATAGTAAGGCACCTTTAGGCTTAAATACGTCAGAAGATCTCCATTACTTCCTATAAAGCATTTCCCAATCACTTAAGGCAATTTTTAGTCCATACAACAAACTAGGCTTTTAATGATACAAGAATTGTGATTACTCTAGTCATTGGTAAGGACTTTGCATTTAGGATTTATTACCTCAGGTTCCGAAATAATAATCTCTTTTTTTATCACTTAATTCGTATATATTGTCTCTCTTTTTATTTTATAAAAAACAGAAAAATATGTCCCTGCAAAAAAGTTTATTAGATGTGATTTTAGTATTTATTATTGCAGTTTTCACTGTAATTGCATTATTTAATTATGCAATTTGCATTTCATTATTGCACAATTTGCACATGGCGATGTTTGCACATCTTTCAATAGTACTGTATGTTTTAATTAACTTTTTTAAACTTTGCACTAGTGTAGTTGATATGTCGGGTATGTGTATTAGATTTTTTAGATGCGTATTTTTATTTATTCTCAATATCTATGATCTTATTGTATTACAAGCAGAAGGAAATAGGGTTGCTAATAGCATTATTCATAGGGAAGCAAGTTGGTGACATTAGGATATTTATTTCCTGTGTATAACAGCGGCATTTGTCTTATTTGCGGAGCCACAGGTGGCATGTGTGCCATTAAGTAGGTTGTTAGTTATGACCTGATTAGTATGATGACTCTACGCAGCTCATGACAATTCTTTGCCGAGCAATAGACACTAACTTTGTAACCACTGCTACCACTACGCATTTGTGCCATGATTTTTAACATCATTTTTCTTAAATAGATTTAATGTTGGATATGTGTATTTTAAAGGTCTATTTATTTTCCTAGCTGTATATCACATGTTAAGTAAGATCTATGAGAAAGAAACAAATGTTTTGAGACGCATCTAAAAACACAACCTTGCAGTCTTTTCTTTATATTTATGATTTTTTAGGGTCACGTGACACAATATGGTGGTATTTAATTGGTCATTTGTAACGCTGTAAGCTACATGTGAGCAAGGCTGGTTTTGCCGGTCGAAACGCGTAATGACATGATGAGCTAAAAATAAAATTACTTACGCCCATTTAAGAGGAGTTCGTGCCTTCTTCATCGCCGTGGGGGTGTTGGAGTTGGATCCTGTGGATATATATATATATATATATATATATATATATATATATATATATATATATATATTATTAGTTTTTCACGCACACACGCTCTCTTTAGGGGCTCTAGGGATGGTGGGTACAGAGTGTGGCTAAAAGCACGCCCTTTGCTCAGAGACAGCTGGGTATGGCTGATGGCATTGATTCAGTTTGGCTCTGGGGTGGGCGCTACTTCTTCCCAGGGAATGCCTCAAACCATTGCCTTATTAGCCATGCAAGTGATGGAGGTAGGGGGAGTGGATGTAGGGTTAGGCTCACTACCCTTATGGAGTACAGCCTACTACAGTGCCCACACCTCGCCCCCACACAACATGGGAACCTGCTGAAATCCAGGCCCAGTTAGGTCGCAGGGGTTACTGGGTGCAGTATTGCAGAAGCTCACACCCTTCAAAAAGCCCTGCAGCACACTGCCAAAGGAAACTTGTCCTCGGGGGTTTGGGGCAGTGAAGCTAAGGCAAAAGACATGGTGAAAGACCACACCCTGTGCCACGTGCCCACTGGGCATAGCCACAGGAAATCAATTATGAAACGTTATGGCTACATTCCAACGCATACTAAACCACAAAATGTCCGTCTTTACTAGCTATATCACTAGTGACATCACATATGCCCTCAACATTGGTGTCGTCCCATACATCAGAGAAGATGCTTACAATGGCGCTGCATTAAGTGTGTTTGCCCGATGGCGACATTAAGGCTTTTATCTGTGTTCAATATCTGCAGCACATCTAGAGGTCGGCAGGGGTGCTTGGAAAGCTGAATGTAGGCAGTGGTCACCACAATGCATTTTGGGAACATTACCGATGTAACGGCTCTGATTTACAGTTGGATGCCTGAAGGATTAAGTAGTACAAGAGCAGAGGAGCACACTGACGGGTACACTCACCCCATGCACCGGATTTTGTTGTTTTACTCTTAGCCCCTGGGATGATGGCTCAGTGAGCTGAACACTCACTGCTGACAAAATGCTGTGCTGCCGATGTTTTTGAGTTCAGATCCAGGCATGACAAAAAGAACTTTCCAATCGTCCTTAGGTCAGTAAATTGAGTACTGTATATACGGTAATGTTAAGATCTTTTATATGCAGTGCTTAGAATGGCAGAACTGCAGTATTTATCTGTGTGTTGCCAAGGTCCAGCACACGGCTGGCCTGCACAGGAAGGGCATGTGTCTTCTAGTGTGACCCCTTTGTGCTTGTGGTCGTGCACACCATTGTCCTGTTAATCAGAATGCACGGTGTCCACTTCTTCTACAAGCTCGTTTGTACCCTGAGTGAGGAGCTGCTGAGCCAGCGCGACCAACCCTGGTAAGTTCTTAGATTGTCCCTCTTTAAGGAGCCAATACCAACTAACCATAAACTGGCACATAGGCTTGTCTGCCCCACTTTCCTCCAGTTCTGTACCCCGAGACTCCCCCATTTCACTTGCAGGTCACTGCGGGTATTTGAATTGCTCCTGTGTGTGGCTGTTGTTTCAGCTGGCTTTCAGTGTTTGCCTTCATTAGGATTGTGCATGGTAAAGGTTTGCTGTCTGTAACAATGTAATGATCTCATACATTTTACAGTGTTGTGGTCTCTATTATGTAGCAATTACAAACAGCACGTGTTTGTGAACACTGTTACAAGCGTTCCCTGCATTGACTTTCCATAAAACCTCCATTTCTATTATAAATATATCAATATACACATGTTAAGATATTATTTTAGTATTGTGTAGTTTAAAAAAGGCATAACTGTGGCTAGATAGCCCTATCTTTCATGCCACTGTGATAATTGTGTTGCACTCTACCTGGACTCATTCCAACACCGTGCTCTTAGAGCTGGATTGTGACTGCTCATCCACATTTATTTGTAGAGTTAGAAAGGATTGAAGAGCCAGCTTTCTGCTGGACACCCGATGTTCAGTGCCCTGCATAGAGAACAACACTGTAGATTTCATCTATAGTAGCGCTTGATTGTCTATGTGACGACAAGGATTAGAAAATACGCCTGACAAAAGAAATATTTCCCTGTTAAATGTATATGATCTGTAAGGACATCTGGAGTTTACCAGTGGTACTGTGTTAAGTCCTGGCATCCTTGCGTGTTTCCCTTAATGTTTTGCTTTCAGACCTCCTGTTTTTGCTGGCTTTAGGACTCTGCACACTTTACAACTGATAACTGGTGATTAAGTGCTTGTGCACTTTCACTAAAACATGTTAACATTGGCATTTTTAGTTAACTTGCAAGGCCCTAGTAAAGTAGCAGTACATGTGCCCATAGCCTGTAAATTCAATTCTAGTAGTGTGTCTGCGGAACCGGTTGTGCCACCCACTTAATTAGCCATTTAAACATGCTTCAGGCCTGCCATTGCAAAGACTGTGTGTTTAGGTTTAAACTGCCATATCGACCTGGCAAAATGAAATTTTTTTCCAGGCCCAAACCTTCCTTTTTAATACATAAGAGACACCCCTAAGTTAGGCCCTGGACAGCCCAGGGGCATGGGGCAGTATATTTAAAAAGTGGGACATGCACTTTTACGTTTTACATGTCCTTGTACTGAAAAACTCTTACATTTGTTTTTCACTGCTGCAAGGCCTATCTCTTCCACAGGATAACATTGGAGTTACCTTTTTGCGTTTTATAAGTCTAATTTCCAAATGGGAAGAGATAAACAGTTCACGTTTGCTGTTTCTGGAATCACAATTTAAAATCCTTTCTTATGGTGAAGTCGGATTTTAAATTGCAAATCTGAAAATGCCACTTTCAGAAAGTTGGCATTTTCTTCCCTTATGCAAAAACAACAGTTGATGGACAGAATGCAGAACAATGTCATACATTCACCCCAGTACAGAGATCTGGGCCTAAATCCATCGTTTTTTTGCTCACCATGCCATTCCAGTTTGAACCCAGCCATATGCAAATCAGTCTTGACCCTGTGCCTCATGGGAACAGTCCAGCCCGAACTGCCAAGCCAGGTCCTCCCTGGACTGGAAACAAGCATCCTAGGACCGGTTTCGGGGTTTCACCCTCTTCAGCCAGGATAGCTTGATTCCAGTGGCATGGAGAGCACGGGACCCACGTCTGGGCATACCCGTCCCACTCGGGGTGACAAATGCAAAAACAACAGTTGATGGACAGAATGCAGAACAATGTCATACATTCACCCCAGTACAGAGATCTGGGCCTAAATCCATCGTTTTTTGCTCACCATGCCATTCCAGTTTGAACCCAGCCATATGCAAATCAGTCTTGACCCTGTGCCTCATGGGAACAGTCCAGCCCGAACTGCCAAGCCAGGTCCTCCCTGGACTGGAAACAAGCATCCTAGGACCGGTTTCGGGGTTTCACCCCTCTTCAGCCAGGATAGCTTGATTCCAGTGGCATGGAGAGCACGGGACCCACGTCTGGGCATACCCGTCCCACTCGGGGTGACAAATGCAAAAACAACAGTTGATGGACAGAATGCAGAACAATGTCATACATTCACCCCAGTACAGAGATCTGGGCCTAAATCCATCGTTTTTTTGCTCACCATGCCATTCCAGTTTGAACCCAGCCATATGCAAATCAGTCTTGACCCTGTGCCTCATGGGAACAGTCCAGCCCGAACTGCCAAGCCAGGTCCTCCCTGGACTGGAAACAAGCATCCTAGGACCGGTTTCGGGTTTCACCCTCTTCAGCCAGGATAGCTTGATTCCAGTGGCATGGAGAGCACGGGACCCACGTCTGGGCATACCCGTCCCACTCGGGGTGACAAATGCAAAAACAACAGTTGATGGACAGAATGCAGAACAATGTCATACATTCACCCCAGTACAGAGATCTGGGCCTAAATCCATCGTTTTTTTGCTCACCATGCCATTCCAGTTTGAACCCAGCCATATGCAAATCAGTCTTGACCCTGTGCCTCATGGGAACAGTCCAGCCCGAACTGCCAAGCCAGGTCCTCCCTGGACTGGAAACAAGCATCCTAGGACCGGTTTCGGGGTTTCACCCCTCTTCAGCCAGGATAGCTTGATTCCAGTGGCATGGAGAGCACGGGACCCACGTCTGGGCATACCCGTCCCACTCGGGGTGACAAATGCAAAAACAACAGTTGATGGACAGAATGCAGAACAATGTCATACATTCACCCCAGTACAGAGATCTGGGCCTAAATCCATCGTTTTTGCTCACCATGCCATTCCAGTTTGAACCCAGCCATATGCAAATCAGTCTTGACCCTGTGCCTCATGGGAACAGTCCAGCCCGAACTGCCAAGCCAGGTCCTCCCTGGACTGGAAACAAGCATCCTAGGACCGGTTTCGGGGTTTCACCCCTCTTCAGCCAGGATAGCTTGATTCCAGTGGCATGGAGAGCACGGGACCCACGTCTGGGCATACCCGTCCCACTCGGGGTGACAAATGCAAAAACAACAGTTGATGGACAGAATGCAGAACAATGTCATACATTCACCCCAGTACAGAGATCTGGGCCTAAATCCATCGTTTTTTTGCTCACCATGCCATTCCAGTTTGAACCCAGCCATATGCAAATCAGTCTTGACCCTGTGCCTCATGGGAACAGTCCAGCCCGAACTGCCAAGCCAGGTCCTCCCTGGACTGGAAACAAGCATCCTAGGACCGGTTTCGGGGTTTCACCCTCTTCAGCCAGGATAGCTTGATTCCAGTGGCATGGAGAGCACGGGACCCACGTCTGGGCATACCCGTCCCACTCGGGGTGACAAATGCAAAAACAACAGTTGATGGACAGAATGCAGAACAATGTCATACATTCACCCCAGTACAGAGATCTGGGCCTAAATCCATCGTTTTTTGCTCACCATGCCATTCCAGTTTGAACCCAGCCATATGCAAATCAGTCTTGACCCTGTGCCTCATGGGAACAGTCCAGCCCGAACTGCCAAGCCAGGTCCTCCCTGGACTGGAAACAAGCATCCTAGGACCGGTTTCGGGGTTTCACCCCTCTTCAGCCAGGATAGCTTGATTCCAGTGGCATGGAAAGCACGGGACCCACGTCTGGGCATACCCGTCCCACTCGGGGTGACAAATGCAAAAACAACAGTTGATGGACAGAATGCAGAACAATGTCATACATTCACCCCAGTACAGAGATCTGGGCCTAAATCCATCGTTTTTTGCTCACCATGCCATTCCAGTTTGAACCCAGCCATATGCAAATCAGTCTTGACCCTGTGCCTCATGGGAACAGTCCAGCCCGAACTGCCAAGCCAGGTCCTCCCTGGACTGGAAACAAGCATCCTAGGACCGGTTTCGGGGTTTCACCCCTCTTCAGCCAGGATAGCTTGATTCCAGTGGCATGGAGAACACGGGACCCACGTCTGGGCATACCCGTCCCACTCGGGGTGACAAATGCAAAAACAACAGTTGATGGACAGAATGCAGAACAATGTCATACATTCACCCCAGTACAGAGATCTGGGCCTAAATCCATCGTTTTTTGCTCACCATGCCATTCCAGTTTGAACCCAGCCATATGCAAATCAGTCTTGACCCTGTGCCTCATGGGAACAGTCCAGCCCGAACTGCCAAGCCAGGTCCTCCCTGGACTGGAAACAAGCATCCTAGGACCGGTTTCGGGGTTTCACCCTCTTCAGCCAGGATAGCTTGATTCCAGTGGCATGGAGAGCACGGGACCCACGTCTGGGCATACCCGTCCCACTCGGGGTGACAAATGCAAAAACAACAGTTGATGGACAGAATGCAGAACAATGTCATACATTCACCCCAGTACAGAGATCTGGGCCTAAATCCATCGTTTTTTTGCTCACCATGCCATTCCAGTTTGAACCCAGCCATATGCAAATCAGTCTTGACCCTGTGCCTCATGGGAACAGTCCAGCCCGAACTGCCAAGCCAGGTCCTCCCTGGACTGGAAACAAGCATCCTAGGACCGGTTTCGGGGTTTCACCCCTCTTCAGCCAGGATAGCTTGATTCCAGTGGCATGGAAAGCACGGGACCCACGTCTGGGCATACCCGTCCCACTCGGGGTGACAAATGCAAAAACAACAGTTGATGGACAGAATGCAGAACAATGTCATACATTCACCCCAGTACAGAGATCTGGGCCTAAATCCATCGTTTTTTGCTCACCATGCCATTCCAGTTTGAACCCAGCCATATGCAAATCAGTCTTGACCCTGTGCCTCATGGGAACAGTCCAGCCCGAACTGCCAAGCCAGGTCCTCCCTGGACTGGAAACAAGCATCCTAGGACCGGTTTCGGGGTTTCACCCCTCTTCAGCCAGGATAGCTTGATTCCAGTGGCATGGAGAGCACGGGACCCACGTCTGGGCATACCCGTCCCACTCGGGGTGACAAATGCAAAAACAACAGTTGATGGACAGAATGCAGAACAATGTCATACATTCACCCCAGTACAGAGATCTGGGCCTAAATCCATCGTTTTTTTGCTCACCATGCCATTCCAGTTTGAACCCAGCCATATGCAAATCAGTCTTGACCCTGTGCCTCATGGGAACAGTCCAGCCCGAACGTGGGTCCCTTGCTCACTTTGCCACTGGATTCAAGCAAGCCTGGCTGATGACGGCTGGAATGCCAGAAACCGGTCCTAGGATGCTTGTTTCCGGTCCAGGGAAGACATGGCTTGGCAGTTCGGGCTGGACTGTTCCCATGAGGCACAGGGTCAGACTGATTTGCATATGGCCATGTCTGAACTGGGGTGGTGGAGTGAGCTAAAGAATGATGATGGATTAAACCCAGATCAGTTGACTGGGGGTGAGTGTTTGATTGGCTCAAACGTTCCGTCCATCATTCCCTTTTGTATCGCTTTGTTTGCCCTAAGTTGGCGGGGGTATGCCCAGACGTGGGTCCCTTGCTCACTTTGCCACTGGATTCAAGCAAGCCTGGCTGATGGCGGCTGGAATGCCAGAAACCGGTCCTAGGATGCTTGTTTCCGGTCCAGGGAAGACATGGCTTGGCAGTTCGGGCTGGACTGTTCCCATGAGGCACAGGGTCAGACTGATTTGCATATGGCCATGTCTGAACTGGGGTGGTGGAGTGAGCTAAAGAATGATGATGGATTAAACCCAGATCAGTTGACTGGGGGTGAGTGTTTGATTGGCTCAAACGTTCCGTCCATCATTCCCTTTTGTATCGCTTTGTTTGCCCTAAGTTGGCGGGGGTATGCCCAGACGTGGGTCCCTTGCTCACTTTGCCACTGGATTCAAGCAAGCCTGGCTGATGACGGCTGGAATGCCAGAAACCGGTCCTAGGATGCTTGTTTCCGGTCCAGGGAAGACATGGCTTGGCAGTTCGGGCTGGACTGTTCCCATGAGGCACAGGGTCAGACTGATTTGCATATGGCCATGTCTGAACTGGGGTGGTGGAGTGAGCTAAAGAATGATGATGGATTAAACCCAGATCAGTTGACTGGGGGTGAGTGTTTGATTGGCTCAAACGTTCCGTCCATCATTCCCTTTTGTATCGCTTTGTTTGCCCTAAGTTGGCGGGGGTATGCCCAGACGTGGGTCCCTTGCTCACTTTGCCACTGGATTCAAGCAAGCCTGGCTGATGACGGCTGGAATGCCAGAAACCGGTCCTAGGATGCTTGTTTCCGGTCCAGGGAAGACATGGCTTGGCAGTTCGGGCTGGACTGTTCCCATGAGGCACAGGGTCAGACTGATTTGCATATGGCCATGTCTGAACTGGGGTGGTGGAGTGAGCTAAAGAATGATGATGGATTAAACCCAGATCAGTTGACTGGGGGTGAGTGTTTGATTGGCTCAAACGTTCCGTCCATCATTCCCTTTTGTATCGCTTTGTTTGCCCTAAGTTGGCGGGGGTATGCCCAGACGTGGGTCCCTTGCTCACTTTGCCACTGGATTCAAGCAAGCCTGGCTGATGACGGCTGGAATGCCAGAAACCGGTCCTAGGATGCTTGTTTCCGGTCCAGGGAAGACATGGCTTGGCAGTTCGGGCTGGACTGTTCCCATGAGGCACAGGGTCAGACTGATTTGCATATGGCCATGTCTGAACTGGGGTGGTGGAGTGAGCTAAAGAATGATGATGGATTAAACCCAGATCAGTTGACTGGGGGTGAGTGTTTGATTGGCTCAAACGTTCCGTCCATCATTCCCTTTGTATTGCTTTGTTTGCCCTAAGTTGGCGGGGGTATGCCCAGACGTGGGTCCCTTGCTCACTTTGCCACTGGATTCAAGCAAGCCTGGCTGATGACGGCTGGAATGCCAGAAACCGGTCCTAGGATGCTTGTTTCCGGTCCAGGGAAGACATGGCTTGGCAGTTCGGGCTGGACTGTTCCCATGAGGCACAGGGTCAGACTGATTTGCATATGGCCATGTCTGAACTGGGGTGGTGGAGTGAGCTAAAGAATGATGATGGATTAAACCCAGATCAGTTGACTGGGGGTGAGTGTTTGATTGGCTCAAACGTTCCGTCCATCATTCCCTTTTGTATCGCTTTGTTTGCCCTAAGTTGGCGGGGGTATGCCCAGACGTGGGTCCCTTGCTCACTTTGCCACTGGATTCAAGCAAGCCTGGCTGATGACGGCTGGAATGCCAGAAACCGGTCCTAGGATGCTTGTTTCCGGTCCAGGGAAGACATGGCTTGGCAGTTCGGGCTGGACTGTTCCCATGAGGCACAGGGTCAGACTGATTTGCATATGGCCATGTCTGAACTGGGGTGGTGGAGTGAGCTAAAGAATGATGATGGATTAAACCCAGATCAGTTGACTGGGGGTGAGTGTTTGATTGGCTCAAACGTTCCGTCCATCATTCCCTTTGTATCGCTTTGTTTGCCCTAAGTTGGCGGGGGTATGCCCAGACGTGGGTCCCTTGCTCACTTTGCCACTGGATTCAAGCAAGCCTGGCTGATGACGGCTGGAATGCCAGAAACCGGTCCTAGGATGCTTGTTTCCGGTCCAGGGAAGACATGGCTTGGCAGTTCGGGCTGGACTGTTCCCATGAGGCACAGGGTCAGACTGATTTGCATATGGCCATGTCTGAACTGGGGTGGTGGAGTGAGCTAAAGAATGATGATGGATTAAACCCAGATCAGTTGACTGGGGGTGAGTGTTTGATTGGCTCAAACGTTCCGTCCATCATTCCCTTTTGTATCGCTTTGTTTGCCCTAAGTTGGCGGGGGTATGCCCAGACGTGGGTCCCTTGCTCACTTTGCCACTGGATTCAAGCAAGCCTGGCTGATGACGGCTGGAATGCCAGAAACCGGTCCTAGGATGCTTGTTTCCGGTCCAGGGAAGACATGGCTTGGCAGTTCGGGCTGGACTGTTCCCATGAGGCACAGGGTCAGACTGATTTGCATATGGCCATGTCTGAACTGGGGTGGTGGAGTGAGCTAAAGAATGATGATGGATTAAACCCAGATCAGTTGACTGGGGGTGAGTGTTTGATTGGCTCAAACGTTCCGTCCATCATTCCCTTTTGTATCATTTTCTTCCCTTAGCCATTTGGTGCCTGCTGTCTGTTTCTGATGAAATGAAATGAAAAAGATTTATAAAGCGCAACAAATGCCTGAAGGCGTCAAGGCTCTAATGAGGTTAGTCCTATGGCAGGAAAAGAAGCGGAGCTAGAATACAGAGATCACAGGGACCCAGACCTTCATTAAGAGTGAAAATCCAAGTATTTATGGTCTGTCAGAGAGGAGTGTTCTGCAGTGCCTTGTGAACAATACATAAAGCTTTGAAGACAATGTGTTTGTTCACAGGTAGCCAATGGAGCCAAGATATCCCAGCCGAGACAGACTGATATTTGGAGATATCAAGGACTAGTCTTGCCACAACATTTTGGAATAGTTGCAGCTTGTCTATTGCAGTCTAGTTGACATCCAAATATAGTGCATTACAGTAGTCCAGTCTAGAGGAAATCAACGTCAGAGCCACTTGCTTATGTGCCGGCAGGGGAATATAAGGTAACACCTTCCTAAGAATCCTGATTTTCCAGAAACAGATAGAAACCGTTCAAGTGATGGTCAATGACAGGTTTTTATTCACCAGAACTCCAAGATTATTAAGAGAGTCAGTGTAAGTGGGTAATGTACCAGACATATCTGGCCACCAGGACCTGGTCCAAATAGATGGGGGACTAACGAAGATCAAGACCTCCGTTGTCCCCGTTGAGTCTAAGATAGTTTTTCCCCATCCAGATGGCCACTGCTTGCATGCAGTTCTTGAAGTAAGTGGCAGTCACCTCTAAATTTTTGCTAATTGCCACAATAATTTGCGCGTCATCTGCATAAGGTATGGCTTGAAGCCCAAAAGACCTAATAAGCCTAGCTGTAGGAAAACATAACCATTGAATAGTGTAGGGCTCAAAGAGGAGCCCTGGGGAACCCCACATGGCAGGCTGATGGATTCAGAACAGAATTGATCCACCATTACTGTCTGTGACCTGTCACTGAGAAAAGATGTTAAGAGCTTCAATACTGACTCTTTGACCCCCAATTCCTGCAGCCGACCCACAAGCAGTGTAGGAAAGATGGTGTCAAAGGCTGCAGACAAGTCTATAAGGATCAGTGTTGCAGCCTGACCTGCATCAACCATGGTTCTGATGTCATTCACTGCAGACACCAATGCGATTTCTGTCCCATGATTACACCTGAACCCAAACTGGGAGGCATCAAGTAGCTCATGTTGTTCCAAATAAGCCATCAGTTGGGCATTCAGGTACTTTTCCAGTATTGTAGCAGGAGTAGGCAGCAAGGAAATAGGTCAAAATTGTTTTCAACTTAGTAGAGTCCAGATTAGGTTTTTTGAGTAAAGGTTTAAGAGCCGCTTTTTTCCACAGTTATGGGTAGTGTCCTGACATTGTAGCTTTGTTCAAAGTAGCAGTGAGGCGTAAAGTATTGGTGTTGGCACCAAGTCAACAACAGCCTGATCACATGACTGGGTGTAGTTGGCAGTTGGGCTTTGTTCATTCCTCCTAAACAGCCACACACAATGGGAGCTTAGGTGTGACTGGATGGGCCATCACTGGCAGGATGGGAGGGAGGAGCTAGGTCCAGCCTCACTTACACCTGAATAAGCTGTGTCCTGTCTCCACCAAAGGGCTGCATACCCCACTGTAGTGAGTCTCGAGCCAGGGCCAGAAAGGCAGGGCATCGTTGCACTTCAAAGGGAGGCTTGTTTCTAGAAGCTTCTCCCTACTTCAAAGGCACAACTGCGTATAAATGAAGCAGGGACATTTTAAGGATTTTGGGGGGCCCTGGGGCAAACATATTTTGGGGCACCCTATTCGGAACAGATTTGAGTTTATGATCCAGTTTTAGTTCTTTCATGCCCTCTTTGGCCAGGTCACTAAGTGCAAAGGCCCACTTGTCCTAATTCTAAATGTGTTTAATATAGAATTGATGGATAGCGACGTGTGTTTTCAATATTGTAATACAGCATCAGCACACTAATATACTGCAAATAATCTTTGTGACCCCCTCTCATTTCTCACGTGTGAGGTCCTGTTTTGTTCTAAAAGAAGGTTTTCTCTGAATGTTGCATGAAACAAGCACGTCTGCCATAGACTCCCACACATCACTCACATTGAAAATAAATTAAAGGAAAACGACTTCCAAAACAATTTGTTGAAGAATTATTGAAGGTAATCAGGGCAAGACTCTCTGCAGAACAGAGCTGGCTGTATCAGGGGGCCCCCTGAAAGGCTGGGGCCCTGGGCCAGAGCCCACTTAGCCCATGCATTAAAACATCTCTGAAAAGAAGGACCTCAGACACCAACTCTTCAGTACACTTCTGGACCTGTGGTTATTCTGCCAGGAAGGAGGGCTGCTGTGCTGCTGAAGGGCTGGAACTCTGCTGGACTGCATGCACTCTGCTTGACTCCTGCTTTGCGGTGCTGACCTGCTGACCTCTTGCCTGGATGAGAAGGGCTGGTCCTGCATCTGTTAAACCCAGAACCCAGAGTGACTCCAAGGCTAGTTGGCTGATCTGATCTGAAGCTTCAGGGACATAACAAGGTTCCAACAACCTTACATCTGCACCTGGACTCTGCCATCTGTGAGTCTACCCTGCCAAGAGGTGCCACCCTAGTCCTGGACCCTTGGATGTGGGTTTAAGGTGCTTTATTAGCCTCTGTGGATCCAGGGAAACCAACATCTCCTCTGCTGCGTGGTGCAACCCAGAGCAGAACTGACGCATCTCCGCTACTGTGTAAATTGGGCCCGTCGCAAAGACCCGCACCACTGCCTCAACCTGCAATGTCTTCCGAGCCTCCACTGTGTGATGCATCCTCGGCACTACCCCTCGCATTTCTCATCGATGGTAGCTGTGACTACGAAGCTGGCCTTCTCATTGTGACAGGATCCTTGACGATGATGCAGGCCCTCGCACAGCAACCTCACTGCATCTCGGAAGCGACGCATCGCTTCGGCTGTGCAGCGCATCTTCAACACGATTCAATGCAACACTCTGCAACCCGGGATTTAAGGTACTTTTTTTTAGCAGGCCTAACTGGGTCCATGTAGCCACCCACGCTCCATCGTGGTCGGCCTGGTTGTTGTCCCGGTCTGGCACGATCAGATATCCACAGTTGGTGCTTTACGTCTTTTGGTGCTATTTTCTCTAAAAACTTTCAATTCAATATCTCCAGTTCTACTAATTGGATGTTTGTCATTTTGCCTTGTTTTATTTTTGTTAATTAAGCTCTATTTTTCTAACTTGGTGTGGGATCTTTTTTGTTTGGAGTTTTCACTGTTTTACTGTTTGAAATGTTGCACAAATACTTTACACGTTGCCTCTAAGTTAAGCCTGCTGCTCTGTGCCAAGCTACCAGGGGGTTGAGCACAGGTTAATTTGTGGTTTCTTGTGCCTTTCCCTGTCTAGGATTGTGGTTACTGCTTGGCCAGGGCTCACGCCCCAGTCTGCCAAATAACCCAATTTCTAACAAATTGCAGCTGTACAACCGCATGTAGTGTGCATAACGACACAACACGTTTTTATAAAAGTGTAAATACAGGTGCCTTTCAGGTCAGTTTCTTTAGTACCATGACACCCAGTTGTTGGCAGCGGCACAGTAGCCTTAGAAGTGCCTTTAAAACGTTTCAGTATACAGTGTAATGGCGCCCCCCTTTCATATACATGTAATGGAAAGTGTGTTGGCATGTCATTGATTTCATCACTGATGTCATTTGAAATGCCATCTGTGATGCCATTTGTGAGACCACAAGCAGTCAACGAGGGGGGGATGTCAATGGTTGCATAATTAACAATACCTTTGGAACTTCAGAACTTTTAGGGGCATATTATCAAGCCAGTTATCGCTGCGTTAGCGGCACTTTCGTGCCGCTAACGCATTTTTTTTTATCGCCCTATTACCAAGATGTCGCTAACAAGCGTTAGCGACAGCTTTCCGGCGATAGCTATCGTTTTTGCTATCGCCGTGCATGGCAGCGATAGTTTCCGCTAATGATATGCTAAGTAGGCGTTCCCTCTCAAAATTTCATGAAAAAAGTCGCTAACACACCATCGCACTATTAGCAATGATGTACCAGACCCGCGAAGCGATAAAAAAAGTCCAGCTAAGGCCCCTTAGCTGCAGGGAAATAAGACCTGAAAAAAACAGGTCTAAAAATTGTAAAAATGGTGATAAATGGAGGCATATAAGGGAGACTAGCCCAGACCCACACCTGAAGACCCACAGACGCCATGGAGGTACTAATCATTCAGCTTGGAGTCCCACAAATGCAACAACCACCACCGCCACTGCCACCTCCCCCAGGACCACCACCAAGGCTGCGCCAAAGACATCAGCGGGCCCTGCGCAGATGTCTCAACCGGATAGCCCACAGGCTGACGCCACAAACACAGCGGAGAACCAACATCCCTCCGCAGACAAAGCTGCTGGTTCTGCTGCATATGTTGGCCTCTGGGACCTTTCAACCAACAACGGCCAGAGTTGGAGGAGTCTCACAGGCAGCCTTTTCAATCTTCCTCCCAACTGTCTTGGATGGCATACTCAGCCTGATACCCCAGCACCTCCACTTCCCCAACTCTGTGCAGGAACAGATTGAGACCAAGCAAGGATTCTACGCCATAGCCGGATTCCCACAGGTGTTGGGCGCAATTGACTGCACACATGTCCTATTTGTGCCCCCTGCGGACAGTGCACACATATACCGCAACAGAAAGCACACCCATTCCATGAATGTGCAGGCAATAGTGGACCACCGGGGACTGTTCACCAATGTCATAGCCAAGTTTCCAGGGAGTGTGCATGATTCCTACATCTTCTGACAGTCCATCATAAACCAGCGCTTCGAGGATGGCGCATATGGAAATGCAGTGCTAGTCGGTAAGTACTAACGTGACCCACCACATGCCTCAACTTCACAGAGATGCAAATCAGAAGTGTGAGAATGTACATGTCTCAATCACACATACATGTCAATCAACATGCCCACATACCAGACACAACAACACCAAGAACTGTGGGAACTGTGGCTAGATATGTAGACAAACCATCCTCAAATGCTTAGCCCCTGGGCCACCCATAAGCAAATGTGGTGAGAGGTGGGAACTGTGTATGTGCGATGGAGGCACACGATCCATAATGAAAGTAGGAACACAAGGCCCAGTGTGTAGGTGTTGTGCTGGACAGTTGGGAGTAAGCTGACCGCAGACGTGCCCATGTTGGCATATAGCGTGTTACTGTAGCCCCGCCTGATGGCAATGACTGTGTGGGTCACTGTTACACCCGACAATGGGGGGATCCATTTGAATGTTGCATGGAGGATGCAGAGGCTGGTGAAGCAGCTGCAGGCCACTGCGTACACCTGTAGGTACATGGAGATGGAGGAGTCAAATATGGGGCCTAGGTACCTAGATGTGGGATGGGGGCATCCGAAGGCGTTGGACCACCAGGTGATGCCACATGCTGATTGTTCTGTTACGTGGATGAGGACTCATGTTTCCCCTGCTTATAGCACGCCCCAGCTGTTGATCATCCATGTTGCAACTCACAGCAATCCTACCTGGAAGAGCAGTTTGGTGTGTGGGCGTATTGTTGATGGTGAATATGAGCATTCTGTACATGTTGGTGGTGCTGTTTACTGGTATCCCAAAGCTTGCACCAGCTCCACTCCATGTGTCAGCAGATGCATCTGGCAACTCAGAGGTTGGTGCAGACTGAGGTGGCATTCATTGCCTGCCGTATGTTGCAGTTGCATAGTGCGACAAGGGTGCATGCGCAGTTGGAGATACATGTTTGGAAAATGTGGACTTGCGCCATTGTTGATGACTGCAGTGTTGTGGTTGTTGCAGTTGATGGTGGTGTGTAGCATCTCCTCGGTGAATGATCTACACCAACTTTGTGGGGGCCTGCATGTGGTCAACGGTGGCTTGGGGTACATCAACAAGGTGGTGCATGCGTAAGTGGTCAACACATGTGCGTTTAATGGGGCCGATGAACTGGACGAAGTCTACACATGCAAAGAAGCCGTCAAAGGTGTGCCTTGCCTTGTGGATCAGTGTGGTGAAGATCTGGGACAGTCTGATGTCAGCTAACATTTCCCAGAGCCAAATGAATCTTGAGTAGCCGTGGCATGTGAGTTGGAGGCTACACTCCCGAATGAGTACGTAGTCCACGGGGTGGACAGTGTTGCGTCTGATGATGCTGATGGTGTGGGTGAAGCGTTCCTGCCTGCAATGGGCCCTGCATGCGAGGGGGCTGATGACTGTTGATATGTGGCCGCTCGGGACAGGAAACAGCATGTGTTGTGCATTGGGGCAGGTCTGGCAGCAGCGACAGCAGCACAACTGAACGTGAACCGTGTCTGGTGTGGCCCATTGCCATTTCAACATTCACATGGCATTGACTGTGAGGAGGGGGGATGAGTGCCATCGCTAGATGGTAGAAGAGCCAGTCATGCAACCGCGCAGCACACACAATTGATGAGGCGTGGGGGAGGGAGTATCAACAGTGAGTCAATTTAATTTGCAGTGATGCTTGTAATCAGTCAGAAGCAACACATGGCTAACATGAAATCCAACACAACACAAATGACACACCACAAAACCATCTACACCAACAACACAGCCGGCCCAACCAATAATGTAAACATCTCGCTTTCACATGTTACAGCTGACCAAGGATATGCACTATGCCCGTGGATGATGACACCCCTCCGAAACCCCACCACCCAGGCCCAGAGGCAGTATAATGCGGCCTACAGACGCACCCGGTCCATTGTGGAACGCTCATTTGGCGTGCTAAAGTCACGTTTCCGTTGCCTGGACATCACAGGTGGCAGACTGCTGTACAGCCCTGAAATGGTCAACAAAATCATCCTTGCATGTTGTGTATTGCACAATATGTGTGCGCACCAATGCTCCATGGATTCAAGTGCCTGCTGCACCGGACGATGACCTGGATGATGATGAAGATGAGGCAGGTGGCGCACACCCCACAG
Source organism: Calotriton arnoldi (assembly GCA_963921515.1). Lineage (NCBI taxonomy): Eukaryota > Metazoa > Chordata > Amphibia > Caudata > Salamandridae > Calotriton > Calotriton arnoldi. Next base: position 3,773,722 of record CAWUFW010000363.1, read on the forward strand.
TAAGTGCAGCAGGAACTGCCCGAAGGGACCAAATAATAAACAATTTCTTCAACTGAGCACGTCACATTGTGACAGTCCCCCTCCAATGTATCTCATAGCAAAATGACCGCAATCACGGTGTGTGCCAATAAAAAAACATACACACATGCCCTGTCTGCATGTTACTGTCCAGCATGGGTACATCACTCTGAAAAGGGTATGTTGCACAATACGTGCAAAGAAAATAACAAAACTTCATTCATGCTGGGAATGTCTCCTCAGTGCAGAGATGCTTTTCAGTGTGTCAAATGTGTAAGACTTCATGGTGCAAATTGGGCTACCCAATCCAAAATTGTTGCGTGTCCTTTGTGTAAATCAGTCAATATAGGTTGTCGTCTGTGAATAAATGCACAATTGTAGTCTGTTGTCAGCGGTCAATAATTAATTGGAGTGTGTACGTTGTGTAAAACAATGAAACTGTGGGCGTGCAATGGGGTAAAAGATGCAAATTCGGGCGTGCAATGGGGTAAAATCTGAAAATCGTGCGTGCAATGGGCTAAAATCTGAAAATAGGGCGTGCAATGGGGCAAAATATGAAAATAGGGCGTGCAATGGTGCAAAATCTGAAAAGGGGTGTGCAATGGGGTGAAATATGAAAAATGGGCGTGGAATGGGGTAAAATATGAAAAATGGGCGTGCAATGGGGCAAAATATGAAAATAGGGCGTGCAATGGGGTAAAATATGAAAATAGGGCGTGCAATGGGGTAAAACCTGCTTTTCCGTGTGTCAGAAGCAATTAGCTTGGAAGCCACGACCACCTCCAGATCAACAAGCCCCACAACAAGTATGTGGACCACTAACTTGACGCAGCAGACGGACCACCAGCACCCCTGAGACAACAACCAGAACGCCATCTCCAAATGGACACCAGGCACGGTTGAAGACACCTCCTCCGCTAGGAAAGGCATCCACTCCGGGGCCCACACAGACCCCTGGCCCCCTCACATCTACCACAGAGCCACATCTGCCATCGCACACGAACCACTATGCAACATCAACATCACCTTCAACACATGCACGTACACAGACAACTTGAAGCGTGCCGAAAGTCATGCCCCTACACCTTGTGACCCCCACGGGTGAATGACACACTTAAAAAAACCATGATTGATTGGTGGTTCTGTTGTTAGATATGCAATTATGGTGTGACCTGTGTTGAATGTTGCAAGTTAGGGTGTCATGTGTTGTGAAACATCATTTACATGTTGTCATTTGAGTGCCAACCAACCTCAACATGTTGTTACAGGGTTCTGACATTAAATTTGCAACAAGACTGTACATCAGTGTATTGATTTGCTCTTAGCGTGCAAATCTGGCCGCTAACACGAAAAAGCGATATTTTTTTCATCCGCCCGATGTTAAAATACATTGCGCGACACTTTTTGCCATTATAAAGTCCACTCATGTGACTATGTGCGTGCAGTTTTCGCCGCTTACTCAAAAACGGGCCGCAAAGAGACAGGAAGTGATGTCTGCATGCTTCCTGTCTACTGGAGTAGTGTTCTGCACTTTCAGTTTCTCTTTTGAGCACAATGCTGGTGATTGTGGAGAGTGCTGGAGGTTTTTAGTGGTGTGTGCTGCAGTTTAGTGATTTTGAGAGTGTTGCTGTGTCCTGTGTATAGTGTCTGTGAAGTGTTGTGTTGTGTACTCATTAATTGTGTTTTACTGTCTCCTGTCCTCGATTTTGTCGGGTGTCTGTCTTGGGGTAGTGCAGTTAAATTGTTGTTGGGTATATTTTAGAGGCCTCTTTTTTTTCTGGCTGTGGGCTCACAGGTGTGTAGGGAGATGCCGGGTGTGGGCAGGAAGGGCAGGATGTCCGAGGGGACATTGGGGGGGTTCCTGCGGCTCATAAAATTCCACCTGCCACTGATGTTGGAGAGGGGAGGCCGTATCTTGCAAGGGTGCAATGTGTCTGTGCGGAAGATCAGGTGGGAGCGTGTGCGGGTGCATATGTCACGGTTCTTCGGAGTGGACCGCAATGTGCGCCAGTGGAAGCACCGATGGCAGGACATGCTTCCACGTGAGGCAGACCTCTTGGACTACGTGGGAGTAATGACAGGCCTACAGGGTGGTAAGTACAAACTCCACATTTATTTCTGTGGACTGTAAGGAATGAAAATTATGACGTGTGTGGCACTGCTGACAAAGTGAGAAATGGTTGCTGATTTAGGTGGGAGACGCAAAGCGTCTGCGCATATTGTTGGCACATCCGAGACACAACGCAGCATCACATTGACAAGCATATGTTGCAAGTCTGTGTCACCCACTGCGCTGGACCAACACTTAGCACTGTACTGCCATAGCTGGCACACCTGCGCAAAATGTGCTTGCAGGCAGACGATTGTGTGTGTACGGCATGGGTGACTGTACATTAACTAACCATGGAATTGTCCATGTGAGCTGTGTGCTGGCCAAAAGGTAGTGACAAAATGCTTTCCACATGATGTGTGTTACGTCAGCTACGGTGCCCTGTGAACATAGTTGCTGTGTGAAAAACTTTGGTTTAGGGACAAATGGTCTAAGGAAAGTGGACATCCCCAGATTGTCATACACCAACAACCTCTGTGTGACTGCTTTGTGCAATCTGCAGCTACTCAATTGTACAAAGTGCATGTAGAACATCAGGATGCATGGAGTAATGTTGCCTTGTGGATGACTCACACTACGATTATGGGCATGTCAGCTAGCATTACAGTCCTGTCTGTCCAAAATCAGCTGTCACAGGTCTGGTGTGAATGGCAGTCAAAGTTGACCCAATCATGTAGTCAACATGAAACGCCACACTACAGTTACGTAGCATTTGCTGTCATGGTGATGATTGGTATGAGGTATACGACACATATGAATTGAAGTCTAATACCAACACATATTTCTTTCGTTGTCTCACAGATGGATGACCGCCAATCACACAGGGGGACATTGACACCTTCGAGGACCCACACGCCACAGGTGAGTTGGAACGTAATTGACTAGCATGTTGCATTGGCATGTATGTCTGGGTCACATGATCACCGTTGCAGTATGAAGTATGGCTGCGTATCACGTCTAACTTGCCTACAGTGTGATGATGTATAGTGGAAGTCAGCAGTGTGCATTAATCGGTAAGTGACGCTGGACAAATGCATTGGTCTCACAGTTGTGACTTGGCCCATCCCCAGTCAGTGACACACATTGAAAGTGAGGTGCATATCATCAAGCCCATATCGCAAAGTCAACGTAACTGTCATCAAAGTTGTGTTGTCAATAGGGGCCTAGCATCATAATCTGAGCAGCGTTGAAACATTCCACGTTTATTAATGCTTACTTGTCAATGAGGTACACTGTCACGCTGTGTTGAGTGTGAACGGGGCGTGCATTGGGGGTTGTGTTCGGCGTTCCACAGCAATACCCATTGTATCAGAGGCTGCCCCTGATGTCCAAGTGCGGCATTCATAGTTGGCAGCGCACAACTTACCAACAGTTACATCCCGGTTGTATTCTGGCCATATGAGCAGGAATGCTTTTTGATCATCATGTTTGCTTTGTACATGTGTGATGCCTTGTGCAGCACACATATAAAAGCAAAATGCCATGTTTTGACATGTACAGGAAGGTATCCATACCTGTACATGAACAAACTGTAGATAAAAAAGCCATTTTCTAAGTTCCATGTGTGCTGCACGACGCTGCACACATGATATTTAAGAAATGGCATTTTTGGATTGTTCATGTGCCGGGAGTAAGTCCTCCCTACACATGAACAAACATCCCTGCTCGCAGACACACTTGCACTCTGGTGCAAGATTGCCTGTGTTGGCGTGCAGTCGTGATGAACCGCACACATGTGCTGGGGGACACACATGCCTGCACATGGGCATTGTACCTATCATGCAGCCCTGTGTCACTGGAGAGGATGAGGGTAGTGCTACACACAGGGGGGTAATGCTTTCCTCCTCCGATTGCTTGTACATGTCACCCTCTGCCCGTGTATGTAATGGCAAAATCTTTTGGCAGTGTCAGCCAAATTTCTTAGTGACAGTGCATGTACCATGCCATGCACTGTCATGTCAGTCTCCCCAGCATGTAGTCACTGATCCATGGTTCAACATGTCGTTGTCCAGGTCACTTGCTGACTTCACATAGTTACGCTGTAGTGTATGCTCCCATGTTGAAGTGATCTTGTATTACATATGTGTATGGAGGATATTGAAATTGGCTAAGAGACTCTAATTTGCCTTTGTGTATGTTTTGCAGACAACATGACGCCTGGCCAAATACATGCCTTCCAGGTGCGGAAGGACCGTTACCGACATGTGCAACTTTTGCCATCACTGGAGTATCCATTTGAATTGCTAAGTCTGCTCATGACATGTAAGTTTGCAGGATGTATTGTGTCAGGATACCTTAGATGTGAGCACACTGAACATGCATTGATGACAGGGTGTCAATTTGGATTGACGCCCTAGTCTAGGGACAGTCGTCTGTGACGTTCTACATCTTGGGCCCGATTCACAGAACTAACTTAAGACAAAATCCTAAACTTACTACCATTTTGGTATTCACAGAAGGCACTTACTCATTTTGGTATTCACAGAAGGCACTTACTCATCCAGGAGTAAGTGCCTTCTGTGAATACCAAAATGAGTAAGTGCCTTCTGTGAATACCAAAATGAGTAAGTGCCTTCTGTGAATACCAAAATGGTAGTAAGTTTAGGATTTTGTCTTAAGTTAGTTCTGTGAATCGGGCCCCTTCTGTGTGACTCACGGATTTGGACAGCACATTGTTGCCAATTTTGCATATAACCTAGTAAGATGGCATGGCAAGTGAATACAGTTAGCTACTGTTATCCATCATGGAGATGGATGTATGCGCCATGTTCCACAGATTCCGTCACACACCTGCATGTCAGATGCTCCTGCCCCAGAGTCCATCTACATTGCACAGACCTAGCCACACTTGCTGCGTAGTGCCAGTGTGTCCGCTTCCTTTGCAAGATATGTTCCGGTTCACGTACGCTCACTATCCAGACCATGCATGATTTGTTAGAAATCTGTGTGCATTGTGTACAGGACATGGAACAGCAGTGTTCCTGATTTACCAAAGTAATCTGAGAGTAAGTGATGACTTCACATTTTACGTTACTCACAAATGTATTTTGGGAGTAGTGCATTTTGCTTCACAGAGTTGACATCTCCTAAATGCCTTTCGTGACTCACTGGACTAGTCAAGTTTATATTTTGTCACAGCTAACGTTTGGGGGGGTGGCACACTGTTCTGCTGCACACAAGGGGGAAATGTTGCATTGCTCCCTGTAGTGACAGTGTTATGGAGACTTGTCCCAGCTGTTACTTCTGCCATTGGCTCATGTTGATGACGCCCTTGAAATGTTGTCCGTGCATCTGACTATATGCTGAGTGCAGTGCCACACACATCCCTACACACATTGCCCGATATGCTCGCAGTGGTCACAGCATGAGAGGGAGCATATTTTAGGTTACATCGTTTGTCCACAGGGAGGGGCTGACTGACGGCTTGCACTTTGGGCTGAGCCCCTATTTGCCAATCTACTTCACTGAGGCAGACATTGTGGTTCCGTATGTGTATGGTGGACATGTGCCCTTCTGTGTCTTCATCAATGTGAATATGCTGTCCACTATTTTGGGATGTGACATGCAATGTGCACCATCACAACAGGCTTTGTCCACCACGTAGTGTGTGAGTAGATATGCCAAAAGATATTTGTTTACAAGTGTTAAGGAGGACACAACTCGTGGCCTGCAACAGACTAGGACATTTTAGCACACATGCCTTTTCATGAAAGGACGTGGGGCTAGGGTGGTATATTGCTAGATGGTTGTTTTGGAGCAATGGGGGCACCGCTAGTTCACACATACACCGCCATCTCACTGCCTATCTGTATCAGGTAAAACTGGTACATTGCTCGTATTTCCTTGGTGTACCTTCTGGGTGAATCAGTGTCCTTTTTTTTTTTTTTAAACATTTTTTTTATTTATTTAATCGTTAACAAATGTCATGGCAAATAACATACAAAGAGATTCATTAGGAAAAGAGACAATAATACAAAAACATAACCAAAAAACATAACATAAGTTTTGAGATCCGTCGTGGAGCCTAAAAAAAACAGAAATGAAGAGCACGATAGGACATGTACCTATATACCTATGCGACCAACAATCGACCAATCCCATCTATAACAATTATCATTGAAACCATTCCTTAATAGGGGCCCACATTTTAGTACCCATCTCCCGCCTCCTTTTCCCCCTTAAGAGGTACACAGACGAATCCATATTATACAGTGCCAACATCCTAGATCTCCAATTAAAAAAGGTGGGAGCTTCCGGGCCTATCCATTGTGACGTAATGCACAGCCGAGCCATCGCCATTGCTATAAACAAAAATGCGGCAGTGTGTCTGGGTCTTCCGACCATCCCGGTATCTTTTTTTTTATTTTTTTTTTCTTTATTGATTTTTCAAAACTTCTTGTACAAAATACAATTACAGAAGCCAAAGGGTTATGGATGATAATGCAGTATTGGCCTATATTACGACGTGATCAAATTTAACAACATACAAAACATACCTACAGAACATAACTTACTCGTGACAGTTACTTAAGAATGTGTGGGAAAAAGAGAAAAAAAATTTAGACAGACTGACTTCATTACATACAGCACATGGCATACATAGTTACATAGCATCAGCTACACGTGGATCATGCTGAGCGGCAGAGCGCAAATATGTTAATAGGGGCTCCCATATGTCACTGGGACGTGAAGACGATGGCAGCTCCTCCGCATACAGGACCAAATTTTCTCTGCAAAGTGACAGATCTTTTAGCCACTGTTCCACTTTGGGGCTCAGTGTACTGTCCCATACCATCGACACCCGTCGCTTGGCAATAAGCAGTGCTACTCGCACCAACCTGCCCATGGCACCTTTTATGAAGGGAACGAACCCCAGCAAGCATATCTGTGGAGAGCACTGCAGCGTAAGCCCAGTAATCTTTGATAGGATGGTAATCACTGCAGTCCAGTATTCCGACACCCGTCCACATGTCCAGGATAAGTGCCAGAAGTCCGCCCCCAAAGTTCCACAACGCTTACAAGCATCTGTGTCCCGGAACCCATATTTAACAAGCTTGTGTGGGGTGTAATAAACCTGGTGTAGGTATTTAAAATGTATGATACGGAGATTTCCGTTCGAGGTGAGGGCGCCAGTGAGCCGGCAGCAGACTTCCCATTCCCTCTGCGTGAGTGGGGGATCGAGATAGGCATTCCAAGTGTCGAGGCTCCTGTTACAGGTGAGGGGCCCGTCTTCCCGTGCAGCGCGATACAACTTGGTGACTAGTTTATGGCGGGTAGGGGCAGTGAGAAGTGTACGTAACGCCATTGACTCGGGTGGCTCTGAGGGGAATGTAGGGTAGTGGATCTGCAACGCCTTTTTTAATCTATGCATGTAGAACACAAAGAGCGGTGTCTTATTCTGAATGTAATTCATGTCAGTGGGGGTCATAAAATTGCCTTCCGGAAATAAGTCTTGTAGCTTGGTTATGCCCACTTGCTCTAGTGTACGCAGTGCTCCCTGCTCATGTGTTACAGATACGCTCGAGTGATGAGCTACCGGTAAGAGTGGAGAGTACAATGGTAGTTTCCCTGCCACTCGACCCAACTCCTGCCAGGCGGCGATCGTAGTGTTAATGGGGCTGAACGTGTTTCGAGGTGAGGTCCTATGATTGTGAGTTAACAAGGAGCTCAGTGGGATGGGGTGTGCCTCCCAGTGTTCTACGGCTACATGAGGGACAAACTCATGCGAGGAGAACCAGAAATGTGCGTATTGTGCTTGTGCGCACAGGTAGTAGACATAAAAATCAGGTACATTAAAACCTCCATGTTTGTAGTCCAATGTGAGAGTATCCCAACGCACCCGCGCCTGATGGCCACCCCAAATGAGGCGAAGCAGCAATGTGCGCAGAGTTTTAAAAAATTGTTGCGTGAGTTTAATTGGTATGTTACTGAAAAAATATAAAAATTTGGGTAACACCACCATTTTGACCAATGCGATACGGTCTGCAAGCGAGAGCGGGAGTTTTACCCATCTATCCACTTGTTGTTCCAGTATCGCTGTAGCTGCCCCGTAATTTTCACGGATCACAACCTCTGGATTTCGGTTAATCCACACCCCCAGGTATTTTACCGAGCCTGTAGTCCACACCAAAGGGAAGTCGAGTTCATGTGGGACAGTGCTCTCCGTTAGTGGCATCACTACAGATTTAGACCAGTTAATATTCAGGCCAGAAAACCGGGCGAAACGAATATATTCACGGATAACAGGTGCTAAGTAAGTGCCTGGCTCCCGCACAAAAAGTAGCATATCGTCTGCATAGAGTGATATAATCACAGGCCGGTGTAAAAAGTTAAGAGCTGCGCATTTATGAGATTGTCTAATAATGCAGGCTAGGGGCTCCAGTGTCAGAGCAAATAACAGCGGTGAGAGCGGGCACCCCTGCCGAGTGCCCCTAGTGATTTGTATCGGGTCCGATGTGTATCCCTCCACCCGCACCCGCGCCGTTGGTCTAGCATACAAGAGACGCACCCAGTTAAGAAAAAGTGGTGAAAAGCCCATTCTCTGCAAAACATAAAGAAGATAACCCCATTCTATAGAATCGAATGCCTTTGCAGCGTCTAGCATGATCGCCGCAGCCGGTAACTCAGGATTGAGAGTATGGAGTGTGGCAAACAACGTCCGCAAATTATAAGAGGTAGATCGCTCTGGAATAAAGCCCGATTGGTCAGGCAGGACCAGATGTTGCATGAGTGGCCGGAGGCGAGTAGCCAGAATCTTCGCTAATATTTTTACATCTATATTGATGAGTGACAGGGGTCTGTAGGACTCGCAACTAGTGGGGGATTTATCTTTCTTGAGTAGCGTTATTATTAGTGCCTCTCGAAGTGACGGCGGCAGTACGCCCACCTCATACGCTTCAGCGTACATTTCTAGTAAATAAGGGGAGAGTTCTTCAACATAGGCCTTGTAGAATTCACATGTAAAGCCATCGGGGCCCGGCGCTTTTTTATTGGGTAACGTTTTTATCGCCAGTTGGATATCTTCCACCGTGATTGGTTGGTTTAGATAGTCCCTCTGACCGTCCGAAAGCCATGCGATAGCTGTCTGCGAGAGGTATTTATCAAGATCGGCACCATCGGTCTCACCTTGGGAGGTGTACAGTGTCTCATAAAAACGCCGGAACTGATTTGCTATGTCTGGAATACTGTGGTAATCTTGGCCCGTCTCATCGGTGACTTTAGTTATTATCTCTCTCTCCAATCGGTATTTAATCTTGTTAGCCAAATGATGTCCCGGCCTGCCACCCTCTCCATAGGCACGTGCTCTATGGCGTTTCGATATATACTTCGTCTCAATCTCAGCCAGAGTTGCATGTTCCACAACAGCTTCTTTAAGGGAAGCCAGTGTCGACTCATCAGGCACGGCTTCATATTCCTGTTCTAGTTTTTTAAGCGTGGTCTCAAGCTTAGACAGTTGTCCTCTCAAATCTTTTAATATACCGGCTGTTGTGCTGATGCAGGTGCCCCGAATAGTGGCTTTAAACCCCTCCCAAAGCACCCCAGCGCTATCAACTGACCCCTTATTATGATCGAAGTATTGTGTTATGGCTTCTCGGATCGTCTCCACGTAGACAGGGTCCAGTAGCGCTTCAGATCTAAAACGCCACGTGAAGGCCCTAGGGACAGATAGCGGGACAGAGAAGACAAGGCGGACAGGACAGTGATCCGAAAGTGTACGCGGTAGCCCAGCCACTTCTGTCACCCAGCCCACTGCCTCCCCACTCATCAACCAGTAATCGAGACGAGACCAGCTTCCATGTGCAGTGGAGATATGTGTGCCCTCCAGTGTATCAGGATTTCTATGGCGCCAGACATCCAGCAATCCCAAGTTTTCCATTCCATCATTAATTGCTCGCGCTGCCCCTGGAGAGTGACCCTCCCTTCCACTTGACTTATCCTTAGTGGGATCCAAATGTGTGTTAAGGTCTCCGCCCCAGATAATGATAGCATCCGGGAGTGCACGGAGAACAGCAAAAATGCTCTCATATAATGTAGGGTCATCAATGTTTGGACCATAGGTATTAACAATAGTAACAAGCGTACCTATCAGCTTCCCATGTAGAATAGCATATCGCCCTGCTGTGTCTGTGTGAGTTTGTATTGCCGTGAATGGGAGACCGCGTTTGACCAGAGTGAGGACACCTCGGCTATATGAAGAATACGAGGAAGCAATACGATATCCAGCCCAGCGAGTTCCCACTAGCCTATCCGTTACGTGTGTTAGATGCGTCTCTTGTATAAGGGCAATGCCAATACCATGGCGATCCAAATGCGCCAGCACTTGTCTAATCTTTTTGGGCGAATTGAGCCCCCGTACGTTCCATGTTAAACAGGAGATGGACATCACATTACTATGAACAGTTGCAATAAATTATACCTGAGACGCACTTAGCCCAGCTCATCAGAATGCCCATCCACACTATTACACAAATATTGCCATGGCTGTGTGCACGAACATACGTGCCTCTGTTAAAGGATTTAGAAACTAAATCAGTCACGATAACAATCCCTACCACCCCCCCACCCATCAACACCCCCCACCCACTTTAGCGACCCCAACATGCCAAAGCCTTCCCGAACCTCCCAAAACAATTCCCACATGTAAGACCATGGGAGAAGCCAGTTACGGGGAACACCCATGAGGGGGCGCCTGAGCACAATAACACTCCCAATGAGAACAGGAGGTGGCCAAGCCATCATTAGTATATCCACATGCTAACTGTTACATCGTCATGCTGGATCAAAGCTATTAGCACACGGTAAATATGTTCACCATACATCAGCGACAGCATCGGAGCAGTGCTGTCAATTAATGACTCATTTTTATGTAAAGCCAACGTGGCAGCACGTTCAACGGGCACAATGCAGCTCAGTGCTAACACAATAAACCAGCAATAACATCGGAGCAGTGCTTTTCAATTAATATCACATCGTTGTGTAGAGTCAGCGCAGCAGCATGGTCAACAGACCCATTTGCATCTCAATGATAACACAATAAACCAGCAATAACATCGGAGCAGTGCGCTTCAAGTAATATCCCATCGTAGTGTAAAGTCAGCGTGGCAGTATGGTTTATGGATATAATGCAGCTCAGGAATAACTCCTCGAATCAGGCTGAGACACTTTTTGCGGATACTGGACAATATCATTCATTCTGCAATTCACTACTTCCTCCAGCGTCTGGCCCCGCACCAGCGGTGGAGGAGTTACTGCGCCGTGTAATGTTTTTTGCAAAAGTCATCGCCATCTTCGGGCAGGTGAAAATCTTGTACTTTCCATTGTCTTCTATGCGCAGTCTTGCGGGGTATAGCATAGCATAAGGTACTTTCGCTGCGATGAGAAGTTTCTTTACAGGTTGGTACTCTCTCCGAGCCTCCTGAACTGCCATCGTGAAATCAGGATAAAAGGCTAAACTGTTCCCTTGGTGCATTATGGAGCCCTTTTCACGCGCCAGCCGGAGCACAGTGTCCCGATCTCTATAATTCAAAAGGCGGGCAATGATGGGACGTGGAGGCGCACCCGGAGGCGGGCGGGCAGCCAATGATCGATGTGCACGCTCCACTATCAGGACCTGCGACAACTGTTCAGCCCCAAAGATCTCTCGGAGAAGATTTTCCACATAATTTTCTAACCGACCTGTATTGGTGGATTCGGGTAGGCCCGTAATGCGCATATTGTTGCGGCGCGACCTAGCTTCCAAGTCTTCATTGCGGGCCTGTATGACTGCCAGCACCTTTTCCATGGAGGCCGCTTTGTCAGTAACCTGTTGTAGACCGTCCTCTGCGTCTGATATGCGGGTCTCCGCTTCCCCCAAGCGTTGCGCATGCTTATCCAGTTTTGCGGACATGTGGTCCATGCGTGTATTCAGATTATCTATCTTTCCATCTATGGTGTGAAGACTTGCCTGAACCGCTATAAGAGTTTTCCCAATACTTGTGAGAGGGTCGATGGGAGCGTCCGCCTCAGAGTCGGAGGCAGCATGTTGAGAAGCCCGGCTAGTCTTGCGTGGCTCAAATGTGAGTCGCGGCTGACTGCGTTCGGATTTACCCATGATGTTGTCGTTGCCAAGAGTGGTCGGAGCAAGGCCCGGACCGGAGAAAAAGAGGTGAGTCTTTCTTTGTCCGACGTTATGACACCGAGGTCTAAGGAGATGTCAAGGTGAGGGAATGTTGCGCGGATTTCACCACAGCTTATTGTAATTGTGCGCCCAGATTTCAACTGATGTCACTAGCCAGGTCCGCCAGCAGAGTGTAAAGCCAGTCATCAACCGGGCCAACAGGAGAAATATAAACCTGTACTTAGTCGGAAGAGAGGTGTATCTTCACAATGGAGGAGACAACATACGCCTTACAATCCGATGGGAGGTTGATTTTCAAAGTCTCTCTTTGTCCGTTGGTGTGCCTCAGAGGCCCACGGAGACGCCTAGGTAAAGGAGTGCTGTGCCGATCTCAGCACAACTTACTGTCGTTATGCACCCGGCTCTCCACCGATGGCGCCAGCCAGGTCCGCCGGCAGTGTATAATGCCAGATATTAACCGGGCCAACCGTAACAATATAGGCCTGTACGGAATCAGAGGAGAGACCCAGCTGCACAATAGAGGAAACAGCGCAGCACCACACGCCTGTCAACCTGATGAGAGGCCGAGGCCCACCGCAAGTCTATAACCTCCCACGGGACTCCAAAATGGGTCTCACTGTAGCATTAGTCCACATCAGCCTTGGCGAGGGAGAAGTAGCACCTTTCCGCAAGGGCGAACCACAACTGCACCGGATATATTCCACTCTCGACAGCAGCCCTTTGAAGGCACTTGTGTCAACAGCCCGCAAACTGCTGCATTTTCCCTTCTGTTAATGGCGCCACTGCCCGCCTCAGGGAGCCACTCCGTGTCAGCAACAGGCAGCGAGCACAGGCACCCAGCAGGAGGACTCCCAATCACCAACGATCGTCCCACCACACAGCAGACAGGTGGGGCCGCCGCACCAACACCCGAGGAGCCACTACCCAGCCCTGCAGCGCCGAATCTAGGCCGTCCGCCAGAGGCCCCGGCTCACAGCCGCAATCGGTAGCGGGCAACACCGCCGTCCGCAGCCCCGCACCGGCAGGACGCGAGGCCGGCGAGTCGAGGGCGGCCTTCTCCTCCAGCCCGATTACACTGGGCGGCAGGATCGTACCGGCCCTCAGCCCGCGCCCCACGGTCCCCCGATCCCAGGTCTAACAGCACGGAGCCACAGCCCCCACAGCAAGCGCAGCCCCAAGCCGGCGCCTCCGCGGCCCACCCCAGATCTCACCGCATAGACTGGATGCAGTCCGCCATGTTGTCGTCGCAGGCCCGGAACCTCTCTTTAAAAAATGCAGATGATGCAGGATTATGACAGGATTTTGGGCTTGGCCGGTGGAGCTGCTCTACAGAGCGGCCATCTTGCCGTGCGCTCTCTAGCGCCCCCCGACCATCCCGGTATCCTCATAACCCATTATTACCAACTCTGGGGAAATTACGACTGGGATTTTTAGCACTGTATTTATAAAATACTCAATTTCATGAAAAAATTCCCCCAGACTTGAGCATTGATAAAACATATGGACCGCATCAGCCGCTTGAAACCCACACCTGCCACATCTATCACCCTTCCGCCCCCCCCACTTAGCAATCTTCGCAGGTGTGTAGTACAAATCAAACACCGCCATATAACATTGAGTCCGAAGGCTGCCAGAGATTAGGATCTGGTTTACTAATTCTAAAATGTAACCAATATCGACCCCCTTCTTACCAAGTTTTCTCTCCCACTTGATGTTCTGATCATCGATATCATCCGGGAAACGAGACAGAAGATATTGATAAATTATGCCTATTCTCACTTTCCTTCGGCCCAATTCAACTATAGATATCTTTTCAAACACAGAAGTAGCCCCACTTCGATGTCTATCAAAAAAACTCCTAATCTGAAGATATTTTAAAAAGTCGTAATTATTTAGCTGAAACTTCTCCCTTAAAAAGGAAAAGGATGCCATTTGCCCTTCCTGAGACAAATCACCAATAACCTTCAAACCCACCCGCTGCCATCTGAAGATAACCTGATCGTGAAAAATCGATGGCAAAATACCAGCAGCCGAAAATGGCGTATAAGAATTGATATTCGGGATTTCCCATTTACGCCGAATTTTCCGCCAAATCGAGTACGCAGCGCTGATTACTTTAAACCTTGTTTTCTTAAAATAACTTGGTTCCAATATCCGAACTAGAATGCCCTTTGCCGCCTCCCCCAGACCTATTTCATAAATAGTCGGTCTGTTAGCCAACGGGACATCAGCCCTATCCCCTACTAAGAGTACTTCAAAATGTTGCAGCATGGATGACCAGTAGTACAGCAAAATATTGGGAACCGCCCAGCCACCCCGGTCCCTAGGAAGACACATCCATTTGGCAGCCCTGCGCGATCGGTGATAGCCCCAGAGAAATCTAGAGCATATCCTCTCAGCCCTAACCAGGCATTCTTGAGGAAACTCTATGGGGATAGTTCTGAATAGATACAAAAACTTTGGAAGAACCAACGTTGTAAGTATATTACAACGGCCGGATAGCGTAAGATGTAGATGTTCTAGTCTTTCTAGTTTAGTATTTATAGATTCGATCACTGGTAAGATGTTCAGGTCGGGGATACTATCAACTGAGGCAGTGATTTTAACCCCCAAATACGTTGCTTCAGTAACAACAGGGACATCGGCAGGACACAGAGACGCTGAATGTAGGATCTGGGTCTTCTCGATATTCAATTTATACCCTGATGTTAAGCCAAATTGCTCTGCGAGAGTCTTTAAGGTCGCAAAGGCCAAAGCAACATCTCTAGTTAAGACCAGAATATTGTCCGCATAAGCTAGCGTTTTATAGTCTGTATCATTGACCCTAATCGGCAGAATATTTTGATTCCCTTCAATTTTACTGAGAAAAGGGTCAATGTACAGAGCAAAAAGCAAGGGCGAACACGGACACCCTTGTCTAGTGCCCCTGCTAATGTTAAATGTCCCTGTTTCCTGACCTGAAATACGGATTGTTGCGTCTGGGGAGATATACAACGCCTGTAGTGCCTGAATAAATTCAGTACTGAACCCTTTCCAGCGAAGCACTGCCCACAGAAATCGCCAGGAGACCCTGTCGAACGCTTTCTCGGCGTCCAACAGGATCACCCCCAAGGGCAACTCTGTGGCCTGCGCCCAATCCAACAAAGCAATGACCCGTCTAACGTGGTCAGCCGTGTCCCTTCCAGGAATAAACCCATGTTGACGTATGGACACCAGCGAAGGGATGACTTTCGCGAGTCTAGTGGCTAGGATTTTTGAGTAAACCTTGCTATCCGTATTAATAAGTGAGATAGGGCGATAGGAGGAGGGATTTAGCTCAGGCTTATCTTTTTTCTTAAAAAGAACAATGGTTGTTCGCCTCCAGGATTCGGGTATAACACCCCTTTGTGCCTCCCGAAATACAGATAAAACATCCTGTCGGATTTCTTGAGAGAAAGCCCTATAAAATTCTAACGGGATAGCGTCAGGGCCAGCGGCCTTTCCATTAGCCAAAGATTTTATGGCCATTTCCACCTCTTCCCATGTAACTGGTACTGAGAGAGCCACATTCTGTTCTGCTGTAATTTTAGTAGTATCAATGTCTTGCAGGAACCCCTCCGTCCAAGACTCACTAGATATCATAGTCCTTTCCTCCGTACATAGCTGGGTGTAAAAGTTTTCAAACACCTTCAAGACCCCCTCCTGTGTATCCTGAATCTGACCATACTGATCTTGGACTCTAAGAATTCTATTTGCTACATTTCTCTGCTGTAACCGTTTAGCGAGAACTCTACCAGAGTTTTCCCCAAATTCATACATCATAGTACGATATTGCATATACTTTGCAGCCAAGTCTTCCCCAAAGTGTTTTAATAATTTGGATTTGATAACGGCCACCGCTTGTTGACTTTGATCAGTATCGTGACCATCCTTAATATTCTGCATTAGCTCCAGCTCTGCTACCCGTAATTGCTCAATACGCCCCTTAGTCTGCTCCTGAACAGTCTTCCAACGATAGGCAGCAAAGCTCTTAGTCTCGCCCCGTACTGCAGCTTTGAATGTATCCCACACTATACAATCTGAAGCGGTCTTTCTGTTAATGCTTAAAAATTCCATTATCCATTTAGACATATGGTCCCGATAGGCTTGATCCAGTAGTAATTTCCTTTCAAATGTCCATGGCCTTGGAACCCTATAAATATGCCCCCAGGGACATTCTACTATCAACGAATTATGGTCAGATAATATTCTTGGGGGAATTTCAATAGAGATTCCCTCTACCAGCTGGTCAGACATAAAAAAATAGTCCAGACGGACCATTTTATTGTGGGGAGCAGAATAATACGTGAAGCCATAATCATCTTTTTATGCCTAAACCAGGCGTCCACTAATCTGTGTTCACATACTAGAGTTCGAAGAGCCTTAAAAACTCTCGGTTTCCTCCCCAGATATTCTTGGTTACTTAAAAGATTAAAGTTGCCTGCCAAATGAATATTTAAATCCCCACAAATAATCAGTGGATGCGGCCACAATGCTAGCTCAACATTTAAGAATTTCATAACCTCTGGGTCATCTAGATTTGAGCCATAAATCGAACAGATAGACATAGGCCTATTATTAATCATAATTTCAGCCACTACCCATCGACCCGCTCTATCCTCTTTCACTTTTTACAGATCCCAGCTCCCGCCTTACCAAAATGGCCACACCTCTGATCATAGATGATTGTCTTGTACAGGCTACTAAGTCAAAGCCTAGCCCTTGCAGACACTCCCGCTTCCCCCACGGGATGTGTGTTTCTTGTAAACACAAAACATCCACCTGCATGGTTTGTAAAACTTTACATAGGAGCCCCCGCTTCTTGCCATCATTTAGGCCACAGACGTTCCAGGTACAGATACGCAACTTACCCCTCATTATTTAATAAGGACATAAATCCTAAACACAACTCAACAAATAGTGATAATATGTTAACACCACCATTTTTACTCATTATCTCCGTTCCAATACCAAGATTCACATTACAATTGCCATGACTACAATAAAAGACCAAAACCCAGCATGCCCACCAAGCCCCACCCCCTTGACCCCCCACCCACCCCTTACCCCAACCCAACCCCCACCCACCCCAACACTCCTCCCGCCTTGTGAGGCAACAGGACCGAGGTCCTTGTGATGGTATACACTGGCTACCCCCGCTCTCCCCTGGATTCTTCCTCCCATTTTTTTACCGAGGAGGGGATCTGAGCTACTACAAGCCAGTATTGTACCTAGAAAAAAGACCATTTACATTAGCTCACCCCCACCTCCTTAACTAAACTATGATAATCCCAATGATGGAAAAAAAGGTTGATTCATTTACACTTTCTAAATTGAATTCAAAAATTCCTTTGCCTGCATTTCAGACAAAAAAATCTTGTCTGTCCCTGAAATATTATTTTCAACTTAGAGGGATAGAGCAAAAAGGCTTGTGCCCCTTTTGCTTGAAATGCTGTAATTAGCTGGCGGAGCTGCCACCTCCGCTCAACTGTTGCCTGACAGAAATCGGGTCTAACAAAAAACTCACAGTCCTTCCCTACTCTCTTCCTGTCTGGCCTTGCTAGATCATAGACTCCTTCTCTGGCTAAAAAATTGTTTAGACAGATTAGTATCGCCCGAGGTTTATCCATGGCTGAGCCCGACTTCTGCCTTAACTTGAAGGGAAACCTGTGTGCTCACTGCACCTCTGCCTGCCAGTCCCACTGCTTCAAGTCCGGAAACGCTTCGGAAAATAGTTCTACAACAAACTGTCGGGCATCCGAGCCCTCCTTGCCTTCCGGAATTCCTAAGATTCGTAAATTATTCCTCCTGGTGCGATTCTCCAAGTCCGTCAGTTTCCACATCATATCGTCCCTTTGTGCTTTAATCGAGTCCGTAAGGCCTTTCTGTACTGCAAGATCATCTTCTAACGTAGAGATCCTCTCTTCAGCCTCAACAATCCTAGCTGCTATATCCGAACACGTTTTGGCCACTCTCCGAATCGAATTTTGCATCTTGCGACACGCACCCTGTGTACGATAGCTTTCCTGACGTGTCTCTTCCCGATGCGCCATAATAATCTGATAAATGGTGGACAATGTTATCTCTGAGGGGGTCCCTGAGTGACATCTAAACCACTAGTATCAACCACGACGGCACTCCCGATAGTTCCAGGCTGAGTTGAAAAGGAATAATCCCATGCCATTGATCCCATTATCCCAGAGGCCTTGTTTGTCATAAGACCCCCTTGATCTCTTTGCTTCTTGAGCTTGCGAACCGTTCCCTCATCTCGCAGCGATACTTCGCCCGTTTGCCCTTCTCCAGACCGCCATTCAGCGAGATCATTGTCATCATCCGTCCACTCCTTCTCCGGACCTTCATCCTCCGATGACCCCGAGGGGTCTGACATTGAATAAAATTTGTCTCCCCCTTCAAGCTCCTTTACGAGCCCGCTAACATCACCAAGATCCCTTGAGCCAGCCCCTTGAACTTCTGTTCTTGTAGGATCATCCCCCTTACTGAGCGATTTAGCATTTTGTTGATCTCCTATGACCTGGACTTCAGACTGAGGGACTACAATTCCCATAATTCCACTGCACGGGGGAGCCACCATAGTCCTGGATTCGCTTTTACCATCCAAATCAGCCTCGAGCATACTTTTACTTCCCCCAACAAGCGTTATGTCATTAGCTGCCAAGCCCCCATTATGAACCAGCGATCTGGCCCGAGCCAGCTCTTTGAGCTGAAACTCATTTTGATTGCGGACGGACACTCGCTGACTCCCGTCAGACACACTCAAGGTGGAGACAGTATCTGTATTCGTCTTTCCTTCCTCTGCATCCAGATGGCTTGGGGATTTGTTAGCCGATACTAACTCCTGCTTGCTCCCTCCCCCGCTCGTGAGAGGCTCAGCTCTTTTGATTTTCCCAACCTGCGCCTTGAAGAGTGAGGTGAGCGTCTGCTTCCCTTTGCCCGCTCCTGCAGCCATCGTCTGGGGGTGTCCGGCGGCTCCAGCCACTATCTCTGCTGTCCCACGATTGAGTTGGGGTTCTCTTTCCCCGCTGGCGCCTTTCCCGGGGCTGGCAGACTGCGCGAGCAGAGTACGAGTCTTTAGACTCTTTGAAAGTGCTTTCGGCGCCATAGCACAATGCAGCCGTAGAAGTGCTCCTGAGAAGCCCACGCAGATCGGAAGAAATCCCAACCAGGCTGTGCTGCTAGGTAAGTCTTGTCGCAGCTGTATCAATCGCCAGAGCATATCGGTCGGTTTCAAATTATACGAATTTTTCTGCCGCTTTTGACTTATTCCATCAAGTCAGTAGGTGAACTTGGGAGGAATTGACCAGGAGAGAACCCGAACGCCGGCTCACACAGCCGAGTGACCGGCCGCCATCTTGCCCTCACTTTTTCCTCTTGTGAATCAGTGTCCTAACACTTTTTACATACTCCTATACTTGATTGGTCAAGAACCACACACATCTGTGTGAGTTAAATAATTGTATTGACATTCAGAGGATGAAGACTGGAACAGTGCTTGGCCATACATGCCCACATTGCATGGATGCCCATTGAAGGGCCAGACAGAGTCATTTGGTGGTAACAGGTCCAAGGAAAGAGGCATAGTTCAGTCCGCAGGCTGATTGCAGTGGCATTGGCAAGAAAGAAGTGATATGGCAGTCCATGTGGAGGTCCAAGGTGATTGTCGGGGGACAGTGGAAGACAGTGCAAGAAGATTTTCCGTGGCATGATACTAAGCCCGGCACCAAGGAGGAAACTGGCCTTTTGGCGCAGATGGATGCTACCGCTTCCTCCTTTGCAAAAATGCACTTTCATCCTCCTCTTCGTCCTCTGATGTGTCATGTGCCTCACATGTGGGTGGTGGTGTGGTGGGTGCAGCACTGTGAGGCACTGACACATCAGGTGGCGGAGCTGAGGATGTGGAGGCAGCAGCAGCATTCATCTGCGCCAGACCTTCTGGCAGCAATGAAGTGATGAGCAGGTGCAGGGCATGATAGATCCCAGCAACCTCGCGCTGGTGTGCGGCCCTGGCAGCCATATCTTGTGCCTGCATCCGCTCCATGCTCTCCATTATCTGACAGATGTTGGCCAAATCCTGGCTGACATTGCTAGAGCCACTCTGAGCAGACAGTTGTTGTTGTCTCAGAATCATGACTCCAGCAATGTCAGCCATGGACTGTTGGAGGGCATCGAGCGGGCTGTGGGTGTCCGTGATCCTTTGCATGTGGTCCCGGATGGGACTCAGACACCCACGTATGGCCTCAAGTTTGTCCGCCAGGCGCTCAAACCCCACCCGCACCTGTTCCGCCATCTCCCGCTGGACCTCTAGCACACGCCGTTGGAAGGCCAGGTGTGGGTCCTCGAGGTCCGGGGAGGCAGTTGTGGTGGGAGGTGCTTGCTGCTGGTTGGTTTGTGCAGGGGGTGGAGTTGCCGCAATGCTGCTGGGTTGCCCTGCTCCTGGAGGTGGGGTGCTGAAGGAGTCTAGCAGGTGTTGCAGTGCTTCCTGATCAATGGTGGGGTATTCCTCCTCGTCATTAGTGAAGGTTGGGCCAGTCTGCTGTCCAGGAGGTGATGTCTCTCCCTCTGCAATGTGATATGGGAGATACAGTTTCACAGTGTTTGTCATGTACAATCATGCACTGGATGTGTTTACAAGCAGACAGCAGGACAGTGTCCATTCATACTGTTTTTGAGGAGATGCCTATTTGTTGCAGGATAGTGATGATTTTGAGGAAATAGCGGATGTGATGTTGTAGTTGTACATTGTCATCTCACAGTTTCCAGCTATGACAAATGTTATTGTACAATATCTACACAAAAGCGTCACAAGTTGTGTCCTCTGTTCATTTGTGTGAGTAATGCAATTTGGCCCACATAGTAGTCAATGTTGATGGGCTCAGATTTGTCTGTGTGTGCACTGCATTGTGTGCTGGTGGCACCTGCAGCTTTGGTTTAGCTGGCCATTATACCTTTCAGAAAGTGAGCCTTTGAGTTCTGTGCATTTACAATGCTGTGCTGAGGCAAACTGGGTGGGATATGGGTCTTGGTCAGAGTTGTGAGAGTTGGGCATTGTTTGACTTCAAATGTCTTGTTTACGTCAGGGGTTGTACGTACACGAGGATGTGTCAGGGTGTGACTTGCTTGTTTAAGGATGTTGTCCACACTCAGCCACCTCAGTGAGGTGGCCTGAACCATGTTCATAGGTTGGGCCTGCAGGCATGCTATTCATCATGCACTGTCACTTGCCTTGTCAATGTGGCTCACGGACACGCAGCATTGCAGGGTACTGCACATGTGCATGTGTTTTGTGCAAGTATGGTTATGTGTGAGTAGGGCACCCTTTAGGCACATTGGCAATGAGAGCTTACTTGCTGTTTCAACATGTGCTGCACTATGTAGTACACATGGACATCCATGTTGCTTTGTCTATTGTGATTTGCCTAGTGTGCATGTCGTCCTTCATTTTTTTTATTGCATGCATTGCTGAGTGCCCTCCGTTTGGCTGACCCGTTGTGAGTATGGCTCGGCGTGAGTTTCGATTGTTGTTGCTGTCTGAACAGACAGGGGCATGTTACCAAGGAAGTGGCAGGGAGAGGCGTTAGCCGCCTTGTCTTCACGGCTCTCACCACCACTTTGGTAACGCCAGGCTCAAACATGTTATCAAGGATATGGTGCAGCCTGGCGTTTCCCCCTGCAATGGAAGTGAATTACACAGCTTAGCGCCAGTGCAGGCTCCCTTGCACCATAGTGCAAAGGTGTCTGCGAGCAGGGAGGTTTGTTTATGTGTAGGAAGTAGTTGCTTCCTGCACATGGACAAAGCTAAGACGGCAATTTCTAACTTTCATGTGTGCTGCTTCGTGCAGCACACATGGAAGTTACAAAATGGCATTTTTAAGTACAGTTTGTTCATGTACAGGAAGGGACACCTTCCTGTACATGAACATACCATGGAATTTGGTTTTTCACATGTGGGCTGCACAAGGCAGCACACATGAAACAAGCAAAAACAAGGTGATTTAATGCATTTCTCCTAGTTTTGCAACCTTAGGCCCAGGATTTCTCTGGTGTTCAGATCAGCACTGCCACCTATTCTCGCCTAACTTGATAATGAATGGCAGCGTCGACTTCAATGGGTGTTGTGGTGGGACGCCCACCACAACACCCACTGCACGCCCCCTTTCACACAAAGTTTAGCATGTAAGGGGCCCTGTTCTCAAGGCAGCGTAAAGCCACTTAACGTGGCTTTAAGCCACATGGAGTGACTTAACGCTGCCTTGATCATGGTGCGCTGACCCTATCACCACCCCAACATCAAAAATGAGTGACGTTGTGGTGGCGATAGGGGCTTGGTAATATGCCCCATAGTGCCAACACCCATTACCCTCAAGGTTGACCCCACGTGTGATGTGTAAGTGGTCAGTTTTCTGATGTATGTGCATTTCATGATGCCTATTTATGGTGCTCAGGCCTGGTCACCGCCACACTCACAAGAGATGCAAATGTGCGGGTGATGTGTGTTTGTGTATGTGCCATGCAGCTGCTGCCATGGATGATACCTGCTGTCCTGGTTCTGTTATTCAATGCCTGGGTTGGCAGGTGGGTGATGACTACCTGATTGCATATTTGTTCACTGACACAGTTGACTTACCAAACCGTTAATTTGAATTGCACATGATGGTGTGATGGGCAACTCACATCAGGATTGATGTGGAATGCTGTATTCTGTGAGTTTTTGTCTCTCTCTTTTGATAGGAGAAATAGTTGTGACTTGGCAAAAAAGAGGGTTGTCAATCACTCACTTATTGTTTGCTCCCCTGGGGTGGAGCGTTATTTCTCTTTCTATTTTAATCACGCTAAATTGTTTTATTTGATAAGATTCAGATTTGGCATTTCTCATTTCCTTGTGTCATATCCACGTAATGCATTTGCCAACGCGAAACTGGATGCATGTCCTTGCAATTCTGAATCTGTACAGAGCACGTTGCACTTTATGTTTTTTTGCAAGCTTTATACTAATCCGAGACGAGTCTTTTTAAAACCACTTTTACAATTTTTAAATATAAGAAAATGTAGGGCCGCTTTGCATCATCTTCAACTTTTAAATGATGAATTTGTCTGTTTGATGGTACATAAATATATTTCTTCTGCAGTTAGGATACGCAATATTGTTGGGAAATGATTATGAAATCTTGTTACAATCATGTTATGGAACTGTTTTGCCTGTTTTTATATTTGTATTCTTTCTTTTATGGTTAATTTTTAGCCGAATAAAGATTTTTGACTGGCTGTATTCTGTGTGGCAGATGTGTACACTTGGGGGGAGTGGGAGTGCAATTTTGCATAGGGGTTGAGGGTGGCATTTAGCCGGTTGACATGATTTGTTTGAAATTAGCTATCCTTGCTTGTTGTCATACTTTGGCAGTGAGACAGCTTTACAGGCACATTGTGGGTCAGCGAGTATGTCACACAGACAAGGCATGCAGTACATATTGGTGTGATACATTCATGTTCTGCATTGTTCACGTACTGTGTGGTTGTTGGCACGGCTCCCTGCTCATTGTATTCCATCGCCCTTTGAGTGAAGTGTGCTGTTTGTGTGCATTTTTGGAGGTGCAACCTTTATCCAGCAGCCTACATGGTCAATTCGTTGTGACATTGCATGTGTGTGTGGTATGCAGACTCACTAGATGTTTCCCCACTTGGTGTACACCAGACTGCATCTCATGAACAGGCAAGGGGGCACATTGCATGGTGATGCAGGTGATGTCAGATTTTCCCCCTTGCCACATCACCACGCACATGCAAATTGCCTGCACATGGTCACATCTCACTCTGAGGCAAAAATGCGGATGCACTGTGCATGTGACTGGTCATGTGGACGATAAGGCATGCCACCACCAATGTCAGCACACCTGCAGCATTGTGCACGTGTTTGAGTGGTGTGCAGGAATGTGCATGTGCATATAGGTGGACTTTGCTGCACATACACAACCTTGCACACTACTCAGGCACACGTGCACAATGCTGCAGGTGTGCTGACATTGGTGGTGGCATGCCTTATCGTGCACATGACCAGTCACATTCACTGTGGATCATGTCCCGGATACCCCTGTCCATGGTGGCATGGGGACATATCACCCTTCTCATACAACACATTGCACAACACACATTGGCCGGCACACAGACTTTTAAATGTGCACAGAAAAGGAAGCCCAACATAGTCCAAGGTCAACGTCAGTACACTCCATAAGTGCCCCCTCAAATGACAAAGTGGCACATCAACTTGACATGCGGCAGGGTGGCAAAATGGCCCCCTTGCCACATCACCACGCACATACAAATTGCCAGCACAAGGACACATCTCACTCCAACGCCAAAATGCGGATGCACTGTGAATGTGCACGATAAGGCATGCCACCACCAATGTCAGCACAGCTGCAGCATTGTGCACATGTGTCTGCGTTGTGTGTAAGGTTGTGTATGCACAGTAAAGTCCACCTATTTGCACATGCACATTCCTGCAGACTACTTAGTCACATATGCAGGATGCTGAAGGTGTGCTGACATTGGTGGTGGCATGCCTTATCGTGCACCTGACCAGTCACATTCACAGTGCATCCGCATTTTGGCGTTGGAGTGAGATGTGTCCTTGTGAAGGCAATTTGTAGGTGCGTGGTGATGTGGCAAGGGGGCCATTTTGCCACCCTGCCGCATGTCAACTTGTTGTGCCACTTTGTCATTTGAGGGGGCACTTATGGAGTGGTCTGACATTGACCTAGAACTATTTGGGCTTCCTTTTCTGTGCACATTTAAAGGTCTGTATGCCGGCCAATGTGTGTCGTGCAATGTGTTGTTTGAGAAGGGTGATATGTCCCTATGCCACCATGGACAGGGGTATCCGGGACATGATCCACAGTACATGTGGGTATGCACTTCAATTAATTTAATTGTACATGAGTGCCCGTGGCCCCATCCACCCCCTTCACCCCCGTCCCTGGTTGATGCTCACCCTGGTGTTGTTGTGTCTGTTCACATTCAGCACTATCCTGGCCCGCAACTCCAACCACCGTCTCCTCACTGATGACTCGGGACACCTGCTCCTCCAACTCATCCAGCTCCTCCTGTGGCGCTGGACTCCCACCTCCAGTCTGCCTCGCTGCTCTCACTTTGGCTGCTAGTTTCTCCTTGGTTTTGCACTTGGTATCATGCCAGCGCTTCTTGCAGTCTTCCACTGTCCTCCTCCTCTCTCCAACGGCATTCACCTTGGACACAATGTCCTCCCATATTTCTTTTTTTCTTGCCAATGTCACTGTGGAGGTGACAGACAGTTCTTGTTGGTGTTCAGTCACCTCCGCAATCAGGACCTGGTTTTCCTGCAGGCTGAACTTAGGATTCCTCTTCCTCTTGGCCTTCGCATGGGTCTCTGGCTGGTCCTCCTGGGTATTTGTGGGCATGTTTGTGGCCTCTGCACTGGTCCCAGCTTCTTCCATTGCTCCTCTGGTATTTAAAAAAAAAAAATTCTGCTTGGCGGGCCTTTTATAGTGCATTTTCCCGCTGAACGCGTAAAATGCAGGCCTGGTGCCAATTAGCGATAGGATTCTGTCGCTGATTGGCCCATCGCCACTTTTTTCACGTTGGCGTGCGTTTTTTTATCGCCGTCACGCTAAATCTATCGCCGTCCATTCCCGCCGGAAAAGGTAGCTATCGCCTGTTATCTGCGTGTTGTTAATACGCCGCTAACACGGCGATAATTTCCCGTGGTAGACGGCGATAAAAAAAGTCACGCTAACGGCGGTTAGCAATAATTATCGCCACTTCTTGATAATATCCCCCTTAATGTTTTGGGTCATTACCATAACGTCTTTTTAAAAGAAGATTGAAAGTTTCTTTATAACTCTTAGTTATTAATCTTACTAAAAAACCAGAATGTCTGCTACTGAAGGTTTACCCGCTGACACTGTGTGTTTGTGTGTTACATTAACTAGAGAGAGGGATTATTGCTGATTGTGTAAGATACATCTATATCCACACACACGCACATATGTCTGTATACACATATGTCTTATGTACTAGCACAGGCCCGCCTGACTTTCTTCAGACCTCGGACCGAGTTCTCAGTCTGGTGTATATGCTAGGTCCCCGCTGCCTGTGTGAGGGAGCTCAAAGACCCATGAAATCTGTTTAGTTGATGAGTAAGAAGACATTGGCGCTTTTTTGCCAGGAAGTGGGGACAAATTGCAGGTGGCGGTTGACACGCTAATGCACGCGCGCGCTTGCTTGCCATCCTGGGCTGCGGCTGACAGTTTTTCCAACTGAACGACTCAGCGAATGCGATTGGAAGAGGGAAGCATAATGTCTGCGGCTCTGCTTCACTGGAGTGCAATAATTATTTTACGCCGCCCCCTCTCCCCCCCACCCTTCCCGAATAGGAGCTGCTACCTCCCATCTGCTCATTAACTGACCTTACAGTAAAGACACGTGTACATTTATATAGAATTGAATGCAGGTGTTAACTCTGCCTCTTAATTTTATCAACGCTGGCAAATATTGCAAGACAACAACGTGTAGATGTCTGCACACGAGGTTAAGGGAGGAAGCTAGAGTTCGAACTCAGGTCACCTGTCTAACTTAATCCATGCCATGTTCTTATTATACACGTTCCTAATAAAATATGTTTATGCGAAACAAAGTACTCAACTCACCCAGGGACGTCTTAAGGATTTTGGGGGCCCTGGGCCAAACATATTTTGAGGCCCTCTGTTCGGAACAGATTTATGATCCAATTTCAACTCTTTCATGCCCTCTTTAGTCAGGTCACTGACAGTGCACAGGCACACTCCTCCAAATTCTAATGGTGTTTACATCGAATATTCAGGGATGTGTGTTTTCAATATTGTATTTGTAACAAAGCAGTAGTTCAGTAATATTACTGCACATAATCTCTGTGAATCTCCGATTTCTCATGTGTAAGTGTCCTGTTTTGATCAAAAAGAAACTTTTCTTATGGATGTTGCATGAAACATAAACAGGCATTTCTCTGCAAAATGTCTGTAATAGACTCTCACATATCACCCACATTAAAAATAAATGAAAGGAAAACACATTTAAAACAATCTATTTAAACAATCTATTGCCATCAAGGCAAGACTCTCTACAGAACAGAGCTGGCTCTATCATGGGGCCCCCTGAAATGCTGGGGCCCTGGGCCAGAGCCCACTTTGCCCATGCCTTAAAACGTCTCTGAACTCACCTGGTTTCAAAACCGCCACTTATGAATTTGAACACAGATCACGCCGATGACACTTTCTTTGATCAAAATATTCTTCCACAGCCAGTTCTTTAAATGGGCCGGTACTCACCGGTACCGAGTACCGAGTACCGCCACGTTTGAATTTTCTCCCTCGAGTACCGGAACTTCTTTTTGGCCAAGGAGAGTACTGGTACTGGTACTCTTAGGGGGAAGTCAGGCAGGGCAGGCAAGATGGTACTGGTCACCAGGAGCGTAGGAGACACCAAATTGCTAGGATGGACAGAGACAGTTTTGGGGACTTTCGATTGACCCTACACAATATAACTAATAAAATTACATACTTTTTAGTGAAATAGAAAGGCAGACATCTAATCACAGTGTATGAATATGTTTTATTGTCATTTACAAGTTATTTACATTCTGCTAAATAATTAGATTAAATGTGAAAAAACATGTTTCTATTTATAAGGGTTCTTGGTGTTAAGGACTTTTAGGGTTCAGTTGTGGGTTAAGAAAGGGGATAGTAAGTGCAGGAAAGGTGTTTTTAGCATTTTGGGGTGGGCAAGGGTACCAAATAGTAAGGGTTTTAGGGTTCAGTGGTGGGTTAAGAAAGGGGATAGTAAGTGCAGGAAAGGTGTTTTTAGCATTTTGGGGTGGGTAAGGGTACCAAAAAAGGTTTTAGGGTTCAGTGGTGGGTAATGGTAAATGGTGGTAAGGGGTTTTTGAGGGTTCAGGTTTAGGTAGAACTAAAGGGGGTAAGGAGTTTTAAGGTTCGAGGTGGGTAAAAGTAAAAGGATGTGTTTTTAAGGGTGCATGGGAGGAAAGTGGTAAGGGGAATGGGATTGAAATAAAAAGGTGGGATTTGGGGGTGTTAACCCAGCCCCCCCAACAAAGAAAGGAACAAAAACTGAAAAAAAGAACAATGGAGTTGGCCGTGCTGACATGGTAACTAAGAATGTTCTTCAGGTCCACAACAGATGTTAGCAGCGAGCACTTATCCTGCTTTCACATCTTGTCAGAGATAGATGCTTTGGTCATTGCACTGCGGAAGGTTGATGCTACAGCATGACGTCCTTTTCCTCCTTTTGCAGGACTTCTTTTTAATAAAGTGAGGCTCGAGTTATTCATAAAGCTCCCTTCATCACCTCACTTGTTGTGCTGGCTCATGCACCCTATCCTCTCCTGGGGACAAGCACCACCAGGGCTGCAGCTTCCTCTTTGCACTGCAGTCTCAAATTCGAGTTGCAGGTAGGGTAGTGCTTAAAAGTGACTGAGCACTAGATGAGCCTTGGCCGGCCAGCCAGCCAGTGCGTGGTCCATGAAGATCACGGTCCCCCTCAAAAGCCTGGGCAGAATATAGATAGCAAATGAAGGTTTCTCCTCCTCTCCCTTTGTTCTCACAGATGCAAACTGCAAGCAGCTGAGCTGTAACGGGACTCTTTGAAGGTGCTCTGTGGGCGGTGGCAGGTCAACAGGTCAAGAGCACTGCCTTTATAGGTAGAGTTTTCACTTGCTAATGGCCGTATGAATGGTGG
This sequence comes from Calotriton arnoldi, assembly GCA_963921515.1. Taxonomy (NCBI): domain Eukaryota; kingdom Metazoa; phylum Chordata; class Amphibia; order Caudata; family Salamandridae; genus Calotriton; species Calotriton arnoldi. The sequence continues at coordinate 3,802,764 of CAWUFW010000363.1, forward strand.
AGATGAGTGGGAAAATTATTCTGTCCCCTTATCCCCCCCACTCTTGTCCCCTGTGTCCCCCTTACTCCAAAATCTGGGGGGGATAAATCCCCCACACTTCCTACACCCATGCTGGGGACTGTGCAGCTGCGCAGAAAGTGGTCTGCTCAACTGCTGCTTAAAAAGAGAAGGCAGTCAGAATGGAGGGAGGGGGCCAGAGTACGCCTCAGAACGGAACCGCAGGTGAGCAATCCAACAGCGGCTTATTTGCGTTACTTAGGGTTGTTTGGGGTTTTGGATGCCCTGCGGCCCTCTGCGATTTGAAAGTGCAAGGTCCAATCAGACCCTGCCCAGTCAGTCAATCTCACTGTAGGTGTGTGACAGAGGGACTACCCCCTACCATGTCTTGAGGAAAAGGAAATCTAATTTACTTTCAACATGAAACCCGAGATGAAACTGAACCTCTCGGCACGTCTGCAGGCGGCCTGGGTGGGGGACGGAGGGAGATCACCCTATGCCTTGCATTCCCTGTTCACCATTCAATGGGCAGTCCACTGTAGGGCAGGCAGGCAGTTCATCAGCATGCACACTACTGTCACTACCTGTCCCAGCCCACCATGTCCATTTGGCAAGTTTCACAAAGTCATCCAATTTGCAGCATTAATCTGGTTAGGTGACATGGCCGCTCCACTTATTCCATCGGCTTTTCAAGGGGCGGAGTGCAATAAGGCAACCTGGGCATCCACTACATATTTCTCTAACAGAACTTTTCGATGGAGTAATTTAGACAGACTTGAGTTTCGGAGGATAAACTGAGTGCACAGTTGTGAAGTAAATTATTTTAATTAACAAAAGATTTGAAAATACCAATAACCCGCCTTGGGGCAGCGAGTACTCTACAGATAATAATTTTATGTTCTGATGTCCACATAACAATTCATTAAATTCCCCTGCCCGTAAGATCAGTGGTTGAATGTCTTCAGTTTACTGTTCCATAAAGAAATTAACTCTGTCCTCAACTTTGTAATCTGTAACCTCATCTCATGTTTGATTGCCTTTCATTGTATGCATGAATATTACCTTTTATCACTTTTGATAAATTATTGTTTACAAGGGGTGTCCACCATAGGTCCAGAAGGGCCAGTTCGAGTCCAGGTTTTCTGGCTATCAACATGAGGTAAATGTTCAAGCTAACTATCTGAATTAAATCATGTGTGAGTGGTCATGAATGTGTGTGAGTTTTTTATGTGATGGGTGAGTATTTGTGCATAAATGTGTTTAGTCTGAGAAGATGAGCTCACAACCACCTAATGGAGTCTATGGCTGTTTGAACCAGAGGCAGCATAAGTCCATACTACTGGGTTTGTCAGACAGAGGGTGAGAGGCAGATGACCGGCAGAAGACAATATAAAGAACCCTCAAGCATAGGAGAGCAGGCAGTCAATGAATAATGCAGGTAAGAAAGCAAGAGGTTGGGGGTGGTCTCACATGGATGCCTTGGGGTAAACAGACAGTGGATAATAAACAGATTTAATGGGCACTGAAAAAGAGGTGTTGAATAAAATCTCATGGATTTTGAGACGCACAAGGAGATGGCCAAGAAAACAAAGGAAAATGAATGGCTTGAGAAATAGTGGTGACAAATGTGTTGCGAAATGTTGAATGCTGACCTGCGCCAGTCCTGTGGATGAAATGCCACAGCTCGGATCAATGAGCAGTGTCGGTGTGTCACAATCATTGCTTTACTTGTGGTTTCTAAATCTTTAACTACGGAATATTTTCGTCTCTAATATTACTCCCTCCTCTTGTTTGTGGGCTTTACATTTTACTGATGTTTGCATTCTCTTAGATTGAAACTCAGTTTGACTCAGTCAGATATATCTCTTGCGAGACTGAGCCCCTGCCCTGTAGCCCCCCTCAAGCCATCTGAAGTGCTGAGACACCCCCTGCACAGTAAGACAAGGGAGCACAACAATACTCACGTCCTCAGTCCTTAGACCACTCTGCGTCTGCCCCTGACTCGTCTTTGTTGATGTTGCCTCTTTCAGTGGCGGCTCGCCGAGGGAGTGCTGTGGGGCGGTGAGGTGGGGCGGGGCGGGGGGAGGGGCAGGGTGGGGTAGTGGACTCGGACATACGACGGACAGAACTCAGAGGGAGTTCTGTCCGTCGTAAGTCCGAGTCCACTATCCCCTCTCCCTGCCCCTCCCCCGCCCCACCGCCCCACAGCACTCCCTCGGCGAGCCGCCACTGGTCTCTTTTCCAGTTCATAAACTTCGCTAGTCAAGCTTTTGTCGCAGTGTCCTCTCTGGCCCTGGCCACTCTCGCAATGATCCAAGCATTTCATTTCAAAGGGTTTTAGATGAAAAAAAGATGCTTCAAATGAGAGCTAAAGTGACTGAAGTCGACACAAGGCAAATACAAAAGGAACCTTTAGAAAACTACGGAGATCCTAAAAAAAATAACGTACTTGTTCCAGAAACTACAGCAGAGAGTCTGCCAAAACACGAGTCCATCAGTTGAAATTTATTGTCATCCTGTCGAGGATCCAGATGATAAATAGGATCCTTTTTCCCATGATGGTTTGATAGGATCATTAAAAGCAAGGTGCCTTGTTACAGTAATAGGTGACGTGTGGTGCCCAAAGGCAGCTGCCCCATATTCTGAGTAGTACTCACCATCTCTTAGATCCTGTGAGACACTGGAGTTCTGGAGGACCGTAACCACCCCTCTGAAGAGGAGAGGGTGATCAGGCTCACTCCGAAAGGTGGGCAGAAATATCATATAGCCTTCTGGCAAGTGGGGCTACTTCCACCTGGCACTGGACCACTAGGTTAGAGAGGGGCAGAAAAGATGGCTTGACCGTTCTCCTGGTCTGTGTATGCCACTAGTTATTATTTTACGAAATCCATCTGCAACCATCCATCACCGTTCAGTCGTAAATGGTTTGCAATAATGGCGAAGAGTGCCTATTCTGCAGTGAATACTTGTACCAGGCAGGTAGACTGGATAACTCCTAAGCACAGAAATCAGGCCACAGAGGATGGTTAACTCTTTATTGTATGGTGTATATCAGAATGTATCTTAACTCATGTATTGTAGTATGGTATTTGTATAGTACTTGCTACCCCTATGTAGGGTGGTGAATCACTCAGTATGTGATATATAAACAGCCTAGAGGACCATCTCTGATCCTAAATTTGTGGGTGTTTTCCTATTGTTGTTCCCATTGTCAATATTAGATTTTCCATCCCTCCTGGCCTTTGTAGTGCTTGTCTGTGTGTTATACTTTGCCATCACCCCTAGAACTGACCGACTCCACTCTACCTAGCCCTACGTCTGTCCTGCTGTAACTGTCCATGTGGCGGGAACAGAGTGCCAACGAACCATTGGGGGTCTGGTTATTTTTGCACTATGGAGGGAACCTCCAGTCTTGTTTCTCGCTAAAGGTTGATAATTTATTCTAGGATGATAGTCTCAACTAGAAGATGTCTATCAAGAAATGGTTGTGTTATTTATTTTCATTTCACCTAAAATATTCAAATCTGTAACTCACTCCTCTTGACACAGAAGCCACAGTCATTGGCAGTATGGCTAAGCAGACACCAACCATTAAAACGAGTCAAGGTTCATGATAGGCTGGCAGACAGAGCCTAAATCAATCTTTAAATGTGGGGATTCCCAGTGGGCCATTCCTGTCCCTGCTTCTGCTTCACATGTGCGTGCCACAGTTATAAGCCTATGCGAACAAAGCTGATGTCTCACGTAATGTACAAATATCACCAGCGAGGGCTCATTCCAGAGACGTAAAACATACAAACCCACCTCCAAAGGAGGTGACAGAACTGTCTGCACGCACACGAGACCTCAATTTTAACGGGGTTAGGTAGTCTCTTCAAACTTGTCTGGCTGCTACAACCTGTAACATTTCTGAGGGTTGATATCTGGTTTGTTGTCACTGACTGGATGGTCTGACAGTCCCAAAGGATCAGCCTCTATCTGAACCATGACAATAAATAACTCACTCACACATAAGCATGGGAGGTACTCGGCACTGGTCAACACTGCAGCATCATTGGGATGTAACTGAGAAGGGTGTTATTGACTCTGTTGGTAATACACTGTCACCGCATCACTCTATCTTCCCAATGACCATTTATCTGCCCTCTCTTTCTATTTCTTTCGCCCTATCTTCCTCCTGTTTTCTATAGGATCTGAATACAATTTGACGTAGATGAGAGGCAACATGTTGGAGCTTTGCACAACCGTGGAAAAAAAATATACAACTTTTGTCATTGCTTTCTCTCCCACCAGCTCTCTCGACAATGGTGTTTACTCTTCACTTCTCTCCCTATCCACTTCTGGCGTCTTTCTATACCTTGCATCCCTTTCATTCCCCCTCTTCTCCCATGTATGCCCCCCATGCTCTCTCACTGTGTCTCTTTGACTGCTCAGTCTTTGGCTGTGTCAGACACCGAGACTTACCTCTGTCTTCACTCTGAAATCTCATTTTGCATTCACGTGTCATCACGGGCAAGGGATGCCTGTGTCAAGCGCATTCTCATCAGGCGAACACGGCCGTAGACAACTCAAGGACTCACTTCGGCAAATGCTCGAGCAGCTGGGAAAGGCCTACTGACTTAGAAATCACTTTGGGCCAGATGTAGGTGGCAAAATACCGAGCGCTAACGCTGAAATTCACAGACTTTCAGCGTTAGCGACTGGTAAATGGCCATACTCAATGTAGGTAATGGTAAACGCAATCGCAAAATAAGGAATCGCTAAAAATAAGGGAAACCAGTTAGCGATTCCTTAATTTGCGATTAGTACACACCGAATCCCTAAATAGCTAATCGCAAAATAAGAAATCCTTATAAAAAATCGCAAATCGATGTAGCAAAAATTGCTAATACCGATTTTTCAAAAATTCGTTATTTAGGAGTCGAAAATTAACACAGACTCAAAGCAGGTGGTAATCAGGTGCACTGCATTTAAACAGCCCCAAAATGCAACAGTATGAACACAATGATGGCCCTCTATGTAATTGCAAGGCGGCTTCGGTTGCAAGCAGCAGGACAGAGGATCTGGAGACGGGAGGAACGCGTGTACAGACTGCGCATCACATTATTCCAACTGACTGAGGCTGAAATCCATGAAAGGTACAGGCTTCACCCCCAAACCATCCTAGACCTGATACGGGACCTGCACCCACTCCTGGAGCATCAGACACCAAGGGCGCACGCTATACCACCACATGTCCAGGTGCTTTGTAGCCTGCACCTACTAGCATCAGGAAGCTATCAGGGGGTGATAGCTGTGGCAGGTGGAGTGTCACAGAGTTGCCTGTCCCATTTTTTCAACACTTTCCTGGATGCCATGATGCATAGGATGCACCACTACATACGGTTTCCCAGCACACAGGCGGAACTGCATAAAACCAAGATGGATTTCTATCAAAAGGCACAGTTCCCACATGTTATTGGGTGCATTGATGGGACACACATACCAATCTGCCCACCTGCAGCTACAGAGTACATATATCGGAACCGCAAATCTACACATTCCATCAACGTGCAGGTGATTAGTGATGCGGACCACATCATCACCGACATCATAGCAAAATTCCCAGGGAGCACCCATGACTCCTACATATTCAGGAACAGTGGGATCTACACACGTCTGGCTGGGGGCGAATTCGGAGAAGGACACCTGCTAGGTAAATCAATGTGACACACCCTGATGTATACCTTGGATGAATGTGTTGGTGAATGTCATTAATGATTCTTCCTTTCTCACTCAGGTGATAGCGCATATGCCGTGCGGGCATTTATCCTGACTCCATATCTCAACCCATCCTCCCCCAGTGAGAGGAGATACAATGTGGCACATAGATCTACGCGCAATGTTGTGGAGCGCACATTTGGACTCTTAAAAAGCAGGTTCCACTGCCTCCACAAAAGTGGAGGTGCATGGCAGTACCGCCCTATCATCTGCTGTAAAATTATAGCAATGTGTGCCATGCTGCATAACCTTGCGACAAAGAAAGGAACAGCAGTGGAACTAACTGACTCAGAGGATGAGGGTGAGTATTGCCCACAGCCAGAGCACAGCGCAGCAGCCCAAGATGGGAGACACAGACGGGCTAAAATCACACGCAACTATTTCTGAGTAAGTAATGAGACAAAGCCAGTAACTGTAATTGCGTGACAGTGTTTTATTAACCTTAACTCAGGCAATAGCACAGCACACCACCACACCATGAAGGCTCCAACATGCCATGCCAATATTCAATTAACATTCATAGGGTGAAATGGGTTACATCACCCATCTCACAATGCCAGGTGATGGCTGTCATTGTTTTCTGCGCCCACGCGCAGCACTACCGCGTTCCCTGGGCACACTGTCCTCCCTGGTGGTCCGTCCTGTGGCAGCTCCATGCCTTTCACTGCGCCTCCTGGACTCAGTTATCAGGGGTGTGATGCTGCTGCGGCTAGTTGCCTCCTCACTTTCCCCCCCATCCCCTGCACCTGTTGCAGCTATTTGTGTGGTCTGGAGCACTTCCAGAGCACTGGTAACTGTGACCAGCCCCCTTGCAACGTCATGGCTGCAGTGGGCCATCTCTTCCTGCATGGCCACCGAGTGCCTGCAGAGAACAGAGGTGGCAGTGGAGAGGCGGTTCACCACCTTAGTGTAGCAGTCCATTTTCTGTCGTTCCCTGCGCCTCGCCACACGATCTTCATCTAGTTTGCTGCACAGCAGCCTCACAGCCTCTGACATGTCCCGCATGCCCTCAGCCACAGTGTTGTTCATGCTGTTTATGCCCTCCTTAATTTCCAGCATGTGTCTGTTCATGTACACCATCTGGCATTGAACTGATCTAATGGCTTTGCCTTGCAGGCGCTGTACCTTCAGCATATTACCCTCCAGACCGGCGAATACGCTGGACTCCTCACCCTGTGCAACAGGACTGGCTGCCCTTGATCTGCGGCGTCTGACACCTGTGTGTGCGCGCTCAATGGGGGACTGTGTCCCTGCACCGTTCTCATCCTCTACCAGTATGGACTGTTGGCCTCCCATGCTCTCCTCCTCTGACCCCTCCATCTCCTGGAGTCTAGCCACTGTATGCCTCCTGGCTCTCCTTGGCAGTGGTGATGGTGGTGATGGTGGTGATGGTGGTGATGGTGGAGATGGCGGTGGTGATGGTGGTGGTGGAGGTGTGTGCTCAGCAGGCGACAGGACCTCCTCATCCTGAGTTGTCTCTCCTGGGTGCCTTTCCTGTGTCCCCTTCAGCAGCCTTGCATGCTGCCTCGCCTGTGGAGACAGAATGTACATTTACTCACTTGTCTGGCAGCATTGGTGTAATAATAAATTTAATGACTGCCAATCTGACTGACTGTCCTCCGCTTGCTAATTACTGATGTGTGTCACATGCCTTTGGGTTCAGTGGACTGACTGTTATGATATGTGTTACTTCTGACTACATCTCCCATAATGCATTGCTGGTGTTTTGGAACACATGTACTGGAGTGGGAATCATACTGGCTCATTGGGGATTGTGGATTGGGGTTAGGGAGTGGGGGGCACAGCATGCTGTGCATGCATCTTACCTTGCCTGTTGCCAGTTCTGGCTGAGCTGTCTGCGTCCCCAATGCCACTCACGCTCTCCGGCTGGAGGGTGGACTCCACCATTATATCCAGGGCAGTTGGTACAGGCGCTGTAGATGTCCCACCATCTGTCTTTGTGGCTTGCTTGAGCCTTTCAGCCACCCTCTCTTCTGCACGTTTTCTGAGGTCATACCAGCGCTTCTTTAGTTCATCTATTGAGCGCTGTGTTACGCCTATTGCATTTATCCTCTCCTGGATCACCAGCCAAATTTTCCTCTTCTGGGATTCAGGGACATGCAGGGACTGTTTGCCGAAGAGTTTATCGTGGTCCTTTGTCACCTCCTCTATCAGCACCTCCAGCTCCCTCTCACTGAATTTGTGCTTTCTTTTTCGCTCTCCTGCCTCCTTTTCCTTCTCCTGGTTGTCCATTTTTTGTTTGGTGTGTCTGCAAGATGTTTGCAAAGCAGCTCCTGTGTTGTAAGGTCTGCTCCCTGCCTCTCCCACAGCTTCAGCCACAGTGTAGCAGCAGGTGTCAGGCCACTTCCTGCTTGTGATGTCATCAGAAAGCACCGGAATGGCAGTTTAAATAGTTGCGAGTTCTTAAATACCGATTCGATAATACCGATTCGGTAATACCGATTCGGTATTACATAATCGCTATTTGCTAATCGGTAAATCGGAATCAGTATTTAATTTTACCGATTCGCTATTTTTTAACGAATAATTACCTACATCGGACTTTGCGAGTTCTTAATAGCGATTCGGTAAAAATCGCTATTAAGAACTCGCAAATTGAGTTTTACCTACATATGGCCCTTTGTTTATACATGAGTCCAGGGTACAAGTCCTAAAAGAAAAAGTGGGGGGACTAACATAGTTAGGCAGTATGCAAGTGACATCACAGTGCGTGACAACCCGGCGCGCGACATCACAGCACGCAACATCGCGGCACGCGACATCACAGCGCATGACATCACGGCGCACGACATCACACATGGCATCACAGGAATTGACATCATAGAAAGTGCCATCACAAGCCACGACTTTACAGGAAGTGGCATCACAAGAAGTGAGATCAGATCTAAAGCCCTCACATATATGTTTAGCAGGTCTATCATGTGTACGTTTGAGCGCATTGCGAGGATAAGAGCACAGTGAGCTATGGAAGATGATATGTGACTTCTACACCTTGCAATTCCCCAGTTGTATGTAACACATCCTGTACATTCATTTACAAACTTATATAATTTATTGTACATGTAATATGCACGTGTTGATGTAAAGCGCTTTGACACCCTGCATTGGAATGAGTAGGGCTATACAAGAAAAAATAGTGGTACTTAAATTATTTCAACGCCTCCTCAGGGGTAGTAAGCTCTATATAAATGCAATTTGCGTTGTGTAAATACTAGGGAAGACCAACACATCTGACATTCTTACAGTGCATGCATATCTCCTAAACAGGGACTGAACAAAGTGAAAAGCTGCCTCTCTTAAGTATGTGTGAAGTGCTAACAAGGTGTGAGTCTTGGTTTCCCCTCCACTTCATTTGCATCAGGTGTGAGGCTCCTGACTGCTCCCAGCCAAGAGACTCGAACAGAAGGAGGCCTGATGACCCCTCAAATTCGTCCTTTGTTATGGGCCCAGCAGGAGTCTGAAATTAGAAAGCCCCGTCCCCGCCTGCACGTTGTTGCAGATGGAAAGCAGACAACCTGGAGGCACTGCTGAAAGTGTCCCGGTGTTTGGAAATTACACCGGGACAAGTTCAGCACATTATTCAGCGGGGCCCAAATTCTTGGCAGGGTGGATGGCGTTCACCCCGTGAAAAAAGTGGGTGGACGCCGTCCACCCGCGTGTACCCCCGACTCGTGCCCAGCATGTGTCCATAGAGGTAAATTCTTGAACAACTTCCGCCTAGACGCACAGCTACGCACATCAGCGGAGCGTGACCTGCGTGAAGTGATACATAATCAGGAGTGATCCATTCTGAGATCATGTACTACTTCCATTTGATGTTTTGGACAACCCGATTGGGCAAAATGTTTTGTGACGGTCTCTGCGGTAGAAAATACAAGCATGGCTTGAATTTCGTTGCTTTGTGGAGGGGGTAGGGAGGTGTAGGCAGAAGGGGGCGCTCCAGCCCTAACTAATAGATGCAGACGTTTTGAATTGCCGTTGCAGAAACTTTTAACCCACATTCATGCCTAGCCCTGGCTGGTTGCCTATATCCAGGCGACAGCTTTGTGGCTAATCACATTTACAGCTGTTCTTGGATAATAAATTCGTGAAGCGGCTGACCACCAAATCTGGTTTCCTGCCGTGCAAAGAAAGGAAGATCCCTGAATTACTGGACAGCTAGCTCTAAGTGGCTTACAGGCCAACTCAAAAACGGAATCAGATTTCTTAAAAGTTGAACTCATAAGGATTGCAAGGAATACTGTACGTTTGGGGCCGCCCCTTTAATGATTGGACTTACACTTCCCAACACTCCACATGTTCTTTTTTCTGATCCAACTTAGCCCTCTGAAGTAACTGCAGTATTTTACAACACTATTTACTCCTCCCACCCAAATGCTAATCAGGGAACAATGCATAGGATGTCAAAGGCGCACTGAGGGAGCAAGGCAGCTGCACTTAGCAGAGCACTGTGGTGCCCAGAGATGAACAGGTACGCACAAAACTACGAAGACACTGGCATCAGTGCTTTAAATGAGAAAAAATAAGTGTAGGTACTCATTAAATTGAGCTAGGGACGTGGCTGGTGGGCGGGGTTAGAGGCGGGGCGAGACATGATGATACTAAGACAGTTCTATCGAGTATTCATTTTGCCCGTGCATTTCTTTTGATAGTAGTTTCAAACTTCCCATATATGCAGATTAACAGCTGCATATGATGATAAAGAGTGGTGTGAATACCTGCTGGGAGCAGGCCCTAAATCATAATGGAAGGAGCTTTTAAATGAATGCAGTCCGGCCATCAACAGCACTATTCAGGCTAATTATCAGTGTGCCTCAGAACAAAAGAGAGTTTGGAAGAGCAGCATTAATAATGAGTACTACGCCAGTTGCAGGACATAAGAAAACATGTGAGAAAAGTATCAATATAAACAAAACGTGTTAACTCATTACACAAAATAAAGACCTAACACCATATGTTAAGGTTTCCTTGTTTTGCAATATTTGAAGCTTCTCACTGTCATACTGTTCCTACTTGGTTGCTTTTGGCGCAATACTTCTAATACACACAGAAACAAGCAGACAATGCACACACAAAAGCAGTCCACGCCTTTCTTTAAAACTACCTCCTGTCCAGATTCTCTTCCTCTCTGAGCTCGCTTTCTCTCTCACACTCAAACATACACAGAAGCAGGCAAACACACACACACACACACGCACACACAAACACACACACACACACACACACAAGCAGACAAATCCTCACCAAAAAAGGTTCACTTGGGATTGTTACAGCACAGCAAGCACAGTGTGAATGTGATTGACAGAGAAGGGCCTTAATGGGCCCTTCTCTATCAAACACAGCAGGGCGTGAAAATTCCAAAACAGGGACATCCCTTGCATAACGCACATGAGCCACTGCTGAATGGTTCAGCAGTTACTCACCTACGAGCTAGAGAGGCGCTTTGGCTGTCAGAGTGCCGAACAGATCTGCTGCACTCTGACTGCCTCGAGCTCCGCAGCACTAGCACCAATAAGCTTACCTTCAATGAGTACCGGTACTCTCCTTAGCAGTGGAGAAGTGCCGGTACTCTGATCGGTAAAAATAAGAGTACCGGCCCATTTAAAGCACTGACTGACATTATCTGGGAACATGTTTCTTACAAGAAACGCACCAGAGATGCTGCTGCCACCCTAAACAATGCCACAATGTAGGGCATATTGCGTTCAAGGGCACTGCAGATTAGAGAAGGGTGGCCCACTGAAGGCTCGAGCCAGATGCCCAGCTCCGGCTCAGCGCAAGGTCCACATGGACCCTCGAGTCCCAACTGAGCAGAGCTTGAATGCGGCTTCTGCTGCCCATGTTCTTAAGTCAGGCTCAACAGAGGAGGCTCCCTGAATGAATCCCTTGTCACGGGAGGAAGACGGCTACCTATACTTTATTTAAGCACAATTTCTCCCTGTTTCCGCGCTTCCCTCTAACGGTCCCACATTCCACATTCTATTGTTTTCACGCTCCCACTTCTCACACAACCAATCTACTCCTACACATTCAACCATACTACCACACTCTCCCCTAAACTATGGACGGTTTTGCAGAAGGGCTGACAGTGAGTGCCCTGCAGAGTGCTGCGAAAGTTCTAGAAGAGGAATGCAATTCTAATAATTTTCCAGTCTGTTGTGGGAGCGGTCAAACTGAAGAATCACAATCATTGCATTCACCTCAACGCACTTTCACAGCACTCTTCAAGGTCTTGAAGATGAACTTCTCGGCCCCGGGAGGGGCGGGAGGGCGTTGTGAAAAATGTAAAAATACCACAGAGGTGTAAACCTTTGTGAAAGTCTACTGGCAGCTGAGCCCCGCAGTTCACTTGTGTCAAATGAAGTGCCCTGCTCTCCCAGACCTTTCATCTGTGAATGCCTTCACTGAAGACGGTGAGCCTCTCCCGACATCCGTCTCTTTGTTAAGTAACAAATGATCTCCACATTAAAAGACTCCTCTGCATTCTCTTAACTTAACAATGTTTTCTAAAAAGATTTCTTGTTTCAACATTTAATAATGTGTACTTATTTAACACAGTGTAGCTCCTCAAAGAAACACAGAGCATTAATCCTTCATGTAAAGCAGGAGAACGCTATCCAACTAGTACAGGTGGGTGAGCGACTGAAAGCTCGAGACTGGCTTGAACCAACGGCTTGGCTCTGACTCAGCTCGAGGTCCACTTGGAGTCTTGACCCCAAGACGAGCCGAGCTTTATGTGGCTTCTGACTGCCACCATTGTGCCTGCCATTAAGTTAAAACAAAGCATTAACATTTGAGGTAAAAAGGAGAGACAAATAGATACCCATTTAGTGGCTGATTTGTACAAAGTGACACCAGAAAACCAGGGATTAGTCCTGGCTTCCGTGCTTAACCAAACTGTGTGATCTTAGGCAAATATTTTGTTTCACCCAATCCCATTTTTCTTCACTCCTCTCAATGAACCTATAATGTGACTTATTAATGTCAGTCAGTCAGTTATCGCTCTTTATACAGTTTCACATGGAACCATAAAAGAACACATGTACAGAATCACGGTGGCGGCTCCTCCTCTATGGCAGAGGATGTCACCTCCCCTGCCAGCACTTTCAAAAATGTGAAAAATAAAATAACAAAACGGGTTTAATACCTGTTTTATTATCGTTTTATTTTTCTTGTGCTGAGTCTTGGGGGAGGGGCCAAGGTGGTGACAGGCTGGAGGGTGAGTGATGGGCACTGCCTTCACTGCGCATGTGGGTTTGGCCAGCCGTCTGAGGCTGGCCAAACCCATATGTGCAGTGAAGCGCTCTCCAACCGCAGCTGCATTGCTGTGGTTGGAGAGAGCAGGCACAGGCTCCCAGTCTGTCCTGGAGCTCAAATCATTGGCACTCAGCCCAATCCTGAAGCTACTCTCATTTATAAAAGCAGCTTCAGGATTGGCCGCAGGGCAGGCTGGGAGCCTGTGCCTGCCTGCAGCGGAGAGGAGCAGAAGAGCGCGATGCTGGAGGGCGGCAGGTAACTTCTCTTTTATTTTTTTTCTATTTGTCTCCGTCATCCTCCATTCTTTCACCTTCCTGACCCCCTGTCCTGCCCCGCCCTTTTTTCCCAGAGAAGAGCAGCTCCGGCAGAATCAATTAAAAACAATCAATAACAAAAATGCAAGAATAAATTGCAGGATTACAAACAGCAATGGAACAGCCTGTGAGAATACATAACATACAGCTAATAAAGTTTTCCTCAAGCGAATTGCACCAGATAAAAAATTAGCTACATTAGAACAAATCAATACATCCGGTAATAACATTAAATAAAACAGAGCGGGTCGAAACTGTGAAAAGTGTTTATCAAAGAGCAATGGGACAATAAAAATCTTTCTTAGTCTTTTATCAATAGTGCAAAATGTAGTAAAGTGCAAAGTGTCCTGGGCCAAATAGTTGTCACAGCTACAAGGGATAAAAGTAGCACCATATCAACTTGCACATGGAACTGCTAGTAGACGATGTATTAAATTTCATCTAAAATGAGTTAGCAGGAACCGAAGGTAATCAGACAAGTTATATAAAAAAATGTGGTCCTATTTAAAGGGTAGTCTGTAACGGTAAATAAGCTTTAACAGACTTATCCTTAACCAATGATATCCTCTCCCTAGCCCTCCAAGTCACAAAAGCTCTTTTAGTCCAAGAGTAATCCTCCATGATTAGAGACTCTGGATAATAGAAAATTCAGGATGACCCAGCTTGATAAACCAGTCCTTTACATAGCTAATCCAGTAAATGCTCATAGCTCGGTCAAGAGCCAAACAGTCTTTTAGTAACAATCGATTTAGCTGTTTGGCTGGGCAAACCCACACCGAGACGCATAGGAGTAAGGCCTGTCACATCAACATGTCCTCTAAAAAGCCAATCCCTAAATCCTCATGGATGATAAAGGAGGATGCCCTCTTTGGGAGGGAGAGGAGATTCCCTAAAAACTTATTCTCAAGAATTTTCAAGGAATACACATTGGTATACCCCCAAAGCTCGCTACCACAGGCAGCTATAGAAATACACTTTGCTCTATAAATATAAACCATGGTTTTAAGATGCTTATGGCCCAGCCTAGAAGCAAAATTAGATACAGAAACAATGCTTCTAGTAAACGTGCCCACTAGCTGATATTAAAGGGGACCAAGACAGAGAGGAATCAAATAAGACACCCAAGTAAGAAAAAACAGAAGCCCGGCTAAGAGTATTGCCTTTAATACAATAAGTCTTTGTCTTGGTCGACCGCGGGTCTATAACCTTGACATGAGACTTGGAAAAGTTTAGGCTTAAATCAACACTTTCCATGAATTCTGCAAATCAGTTAATCAAAACCTCTAGACCCAGTGCAGTGCGCTGGTGTTTTGGACTGTGCTTGCCTCAGGCTGGGGTGGGACTTCATCCCCCCAGCCTTCTACACTCCTAGAGGGGCGGGCCCTGCCATACCTGATGCGCTACAAAAGTGCGGTCACTCCCCCACAGCGTGGGACACACCGCTGGTGTTTTGGACTCTGTTTGCCTCAGGCTGGAATGGGACTTCACCCCACAGCCTTCTACACACCTAGAGGGGCGGGCTTTGCCATACCTGACACTCTACAAAAACGCAGTGACTCCAAAGCAATGCGGGATGTGCGTGAGACGCACCCAGGCTTGCGCCCTGGCGTAGACTGGTGGGCCAACGTGGGCCCGTCTTAGCCTGTCATAAACCGGCAGAGGCCAGGCTGGGCTTACTCTTTTGGCTCCTGGATTCCTGCCCTCTGCTGCTTGACAGAGGACCTGCCTGGCACCCTATTAGGTACTGTGCATGTAAATCTTTTTACTCACTTCCTCCTTTTGTGGCCGATATGGGGAAAAGAAAGGTTAACTCGGCGACCATCACAGACTCGTAAATACACCCACTTATAACCATTGACAGATTTCTGGTGAGGTTTGTGGGCCTTGTCTCAAATGAGATAAAGCTGGCAGAGTGGCGTCTTTTCCTCACGTCTGAGGTTGCTGTAACACCTCAATTGTGCCCAACTGACCTGTCTAGGCTGCCCTATCTAGGCCCGTTGCACTGGCAAATGCTGACACTATTGCTGTCCCAACTTATCCTGCCAACCTGTCAAACACATCTGTGGAGGTTAGTTCTGGGGATCCTGGTTTTCCAAGCCCTGGCATGGCATGGTTATTCCCGCCTGTTCACCAGATTTTGGGGCGCTGGCTAAGCGGAGGAGAAGAGTGCCTAAAACAAAAACCAACCAACTCCAAACAGGTGAGTCAGTACCCTCACTACCCCTGGCCGATGATCCCTGGGCTACATTAAGCAGGCACATCAGTGACCTCGTGGATGATAAACGACGCCCCATTTATGAACGGCTGACCTCCATTGAGGCCAGCTTTAACAAACCAGCAAAATCTGCAGACGGATTCTTCATAAACTCAAGGAAGATCCAGCCATACACAGCTATTGGCTCGCCCCTCTGCAAATTTCTGCAACTACGGTCAGGCATCCTCTCATGCAACTCCTAACTTGTAACACGGCCATGGGGGTAAGTGGTGGTGCTGATACTCAAAACCTGACTATAATCCCAGGAGTAGCTTCCAATTTGACATCTCAAAAGGGTGGATGTTTAGTCTCTTCAACACAACCCGGAAGCCAGCTTGACAGAAACGCCACAAATCTGGTTCCTCTTCCTGTTATTGGCCTTCCCCCACCTTCTGCCCTTATGTTATTGTTTTGGCAAATGTGCCCAGCTTGCCTGCAGGCTACTCCGAATTAACATGGGCTCTTAGGAATTAAGTACTCCATTGGTTGAACCATACAATGAGTTGTCACTGGGATCTCAATTATGAGATCCTATTTGTGCGATGTGTGGGGGGTATTGGCCCTCTGTGGAGGAACTATCCAGGTGATACCGTCATCGCCAACTTTCGAAAACCCAAGGTTGCTAATGACATTCTGGCACAAGCAAAGGCTGGTGTGACAAAACCAACCTCCATAATGATAATGCCACTCTGTTTCTTCTACAAGCACCTAGCTTCAGTCACCCCGAAGAACAATTGGGCTCACGGCTGTAACCAAACCTGTAACAGACTTCAATCTAACTTTTATTTATCTCTCAGCAATAGATTTGTGGCCCTCTTTGGTTTAGAGGACAATGATTGACTTCATACAGGGGAGAATGGCGGTGCTGTTGCTGTATCAGATTCCGGGGCTAATACCCATTTGCCAAACATCACTTCGGGCAAACAGGGTATGCAGCTTCTATCTTGGAACTGTGCAGTGATCCACCAGAAACTTTATAATGAGGACTGGTTCACATTTATTATGACATTTGACATACTTTTCTGTCAGGATACCTGGGCTTTCAACTCTATAGTCTTTATTGGGTTCAAATCTTACCATTCTGATGCAACCCCATCAGCCGCTCGAAGAAGGGAAGGGGTGCTTAGCCATTTTTGTGTCATGCTCCATTAGAAACTTGAAGGTCAAATTCGTAGCATTGAGGCCATGTTATCAAATCTTAAATCTCCAACAGTTTAATATACTTTCAATACATTTTTATTTGTATTTCTTTTCTGCACATCCTGTAGGCGTTATTCAAGAGATGGGAAAATTAGTTTCACATTTTGTATCACATATGAATAGTATGGAGGGACGATTTTCACATCACTAAATGTACGCACAGTGGGAACCGGATATGTGGGTTTTCCAATGTTCAAAGGGATTATACCAGCCATTTTTACACATTCAATCTATGGTGAAGCTCTAAACCAGTTGGTTTTATCACATAACTTGACCTTCTTGTCAAACGTTCAGGGCTATGGTAAAGCAAACCCTCCTACTTTTACAGGACGGGGCAAAGGAAGCACAATAGATTTTATCCTGTTATCGAAGATTTGGCACAGAATCTTGCGTGTTATGAGGTGTGCCCAGTTCCCCAGGGTGATCATAACCCCAATACTTCAAGGTTTTAAACCTCTCTTCACCATGGTACATCTGGTAAGATCGCGCCCCCTGTCAGTTATTCGGCAAACAAGGGGGTTTGATTAACCTGGGGCTTCATTGATCCAAATTATTTTTTGGGAGTCCCATAGCTATTTTTAACCACACTTTCCTCCTCTCATCGCTACTCACTACACATACGCCCCACCACCACCTTTCAGCTTAACGTCGGCAACCAGAGAAGATCTCAGGCAAATAGCCCCCCTTCCGGGCCTGTTGGGCATTGCAGCACCGGCCCAACGAGGAGCTGCCCGATGATGAAGCATGACACCCTTCGGGGTATGTGAGGGCTCTTGGTCCTAATTGGAGCGACTTCCCCTTCACCTTTTCTTTTCCTTACGAAAACCTGGTATCTTCAACTCGACCCCCCTCCTCCCCTTCCCCTCTCCTCCTTAGGAACTCGATACTCTTGCTTTTGTCATAGCAATCTGGGGCCTGTATGCTGGACCTACCATGCCTCTGTCCCTCCTTTGGAATATGGTTTATGTTAAAAACACTTTTTATAGCCTGGGACACAGCCACCTTTTTGACTCGCCTGAAAGTATTGTCTCCAAATCCAAAGAAATAGTCAAACGAAGTTCTGTATCATACAGAGTAGACATTAGACTTGAAAGGTCTCTTGACAGGAGTTCCGTTATTAGGTACTTGCAAATTTTCACCACCACAAGTACTGAACACTATTTAACCTGGATTACCACCCCAGAGTATAGATTTTATCTGACCAGGCTGAGACTGAATATGTTCCACTTTTTAGTGGCCTTTCCCTTAGAAGGCGCTTAGCACGCCTCACTCTCATGTTGCCCATGTGACACTATCTCTGCCAAATTCATTGTGCACTTTATGTTCTTTTGCACTCTGCACTATACCTTCAGAGTGCGTTTTTTGCATCCAAAACTTCTGCACAAGCACTTTACTTCCTAAAAAGAAGGGCTGTTTCACTTGCAAAGTCTAGCTTTCCCCGAAATCTGCTGTCCTCAGGTATATTGTTGCTGCCATTATATTGAAGAAACATTATGCACTTTAACTGCCTCATGAGATGGCTTTTATTATGGTGTTTTTGGCTTTTAAAATTATGTAAATTATTTATGTTTTAACCTTAATGTGAATGGTTTTTTTTATCTGTGTTTTTATGGTCATATATATTCGGCCGAATAAAGATAATTTTGACTTTGCGCGAGAAAATGACTGCATCACCCACATATAGCAGAACTGGTGCCAGGCGAGAACCGATTTTGGGCATGTCCCTGTTGACTTCGATCAGTGACTTCTCCAAGCTATTAACATAAAGTGTAAATAAAAATAGGGGCAGGATGCAGCCTTGACGAACACCCCAATTTAGTTTAAAGTGCCCTGAGCATTCACCTCCCTCCAGGGCACGAGTCGGGGGTCCACGCGGGTGGACGGCGTCCCCCCACTTCTTTCACAGGGTGGATGCCGTCCACCCTGCCAAGAAGTTGGGCCCCACTAAAAAAGATGCTGAATTCGTCCCGGTGTAATTTACAAACACCGGGACACATTCAGCAGCGCCTGCACGTTGTTGTCTGCTTTCGATCACAACAACGTGCAGGCGGGGACAGGGCTCTCTTATTTCTGACTCCTGCTGGGATACTCAGCCATAACAAAGGCCGAGTCTCAGGGGTCATCAAGCCTCCTTTTGTTGGAGTTTCCTGGCTGGCAGCAGTCAGGAGCCTCACACCTGATGCAAATGCAGCAGAGGGGAAACAAAGGCTCGCACCTTGTTAGCACTTCACACATACTTAGGAGAGGCAGCTTTTCACTTTGTTCAGGCTCTGTTTAGGAGATTTGCATGCACTGTAAGAAGGTCAGATGTGTTGATCTTTCCCAGTATTTGCACAAAATAAATTGCATTTATATACGCTTATTACCCTTGAGGAGGCGTTGTAATAATTTAAATATCACTATTTATTTTAAAGCACTATGGCTAGAGAAAGCTTAATGCTGACAAAAGGTAACATTGCTTTATATGTAGCCTACAAAAGTGTGAATCTTCTGCCTAAATCAGGAGGGTTTGCAAGTATACTCGAAATGTGCTCAAATGTACTCATGATACACCTGCTAAACATATATGTGAGGGCTTAAGATCTGATATCACTTCTTGTGATGTCACGCGCTGTGATGTCACACGCTGTGATGTCATGCGCCGTGATGTCACACGCTGCGATGCCATGCGCTGCGATGCCACTTGCATACTGATTAACTAGGTTAGTCCCCCCACTTCTTTTTTTAGGACTTGTGCCCTGCCTCCCTCACTAAATCTCACAGATGCCTAGGATTGTGAAGGTCTCGCAGAAAAAACACAAGCTGAGCGTCTGCCCCCATCTCCAACATAATGGGCCAGAGTTTCTCTCTATTCACCTTATCGAAGTCTGTGCTAAGGTCCATAAATGTGAGCTGTAATGCTCCTCGTTTCATGATATTATACTTAGCAGCAATCAGATACAAGTTAAGGCATTGCTCAGTAGTGCCTAGGCCGAGGCGAAAGCTATACTGAATATGAGTTATAACATTCTGCTCCGATGCCCAAGCAACGAGCCTTTTCAGCAAAATGTGGTAACTATCTTAACTGAGGAGCTAATCAACACAAGCACTGGTAATGCATCGGATTCCCCTATGTGATGAATAAAGAGCTGTTTTTATCAATCATTGTCCGGAGAAAGAAGGAGCGTGTGGAGAGGATGTGGCGCAGCGGCCAGAGCTACTGACTCAAGAGCCGAGGATCCCGGTTCGAGTCTCGTCGGTGCAACATCCTGCGCCGTTTTGCGTCACTTTTGTGACGCAAACACGGCGGAAAATCTTAGTAAATCTCCCCTTATGTCATATTTTATGTTATATTTGTTGCATGATTTATATGGCAACCATTTCATGGGCTCGTGCAAGGGCTCTTAGAACCGAGCCAGACCCCTGGCTTGGCTTTCCCAGTTAATTTGTTGGCTGGCCCACCTCTACCATCCAGCGGCTGAAATGCACAATGTGGAACCAGGAAGCCTGGGGTCGTGGGTGGGAGAGATAGCTCTCGCTATGGCCAACACTCATGGGAAAGGTCGGGAGTGATACTGGCTAGAAGACTGATGCCTCACGCCGCTATGTGGCACATTAGCTTCGAGGCTCTATTCCTACCAGTGAAAATGATCCCCTGATTCCCAGAGGATCGAACCCATCCCCTATCCTTCCGGGATTGCAAGAAGAGAGCTAAATATTAGGGTGCAGACAAACACTAGTTATTTACTTTGCTACAACGCTCCAAGAACATACATGCCAGCAAGCACTATATTAAGCATATCACCCTTCCGACCCCGCCGCCCCTGCCTCACAGCCCCTCCCTACTCTCGCGGCAGAGAATGGTCCCCCTCACTGTTTGTTTCCACTCTCATCCTCGCGCACCGTAGGACTCTGATTCACTGGGCAGTCCGCAACCAGGGGCGTTTGTGAACTTTACACCTCAGTGGCCATGCCGCCGCCTGCATGCATCCCTGTGAAACGGAAAATCACTCTTAGCCGGCGGAAGAGAAAGACCTGCCGTTCACAGAGCACAGAGGATAAAGGCAGTGCCCCTGCAGCAGAGGACGAATAGGGGATGCAGCAGCAGCAAGGGGAGGCAGAAGGGTTAATTCTGCAGCAGAGAAAGGAACTGCAGAGATGGAGCGGACCAGAGGGAGAGGGGGGGCGAGCGAGGGGTGCAGGAGGGAAGGAGGAAAAGTGCTGACTCACAAAGCAGCATCTTGCTGCAGTGCTTTAATCAGCAGAACTTACTGCAGCTCCCGAGCAGCGGGCGGGGGTGCAGCTCTCTCGTACTCTCTTCTCTCGCGCTCTCTTCTTTCTCTTTCTTATACACGTGCATTGTCTCTGACACACTCGCTAACACCGACGCTCTCACGCATGAACTTCTCGCGCTCTCTTCCACACTCTTCTTCATCTCTCGCGCACACACCCTTCTGCCCTCATCAGTCCTTCTTCTCCATCTTTTACACACACACACTACCTCTGCCCCGCTCTCAGTCTTGTGTCCGTTTCTTGTGCCAGCTCACACGCACTCTACCCCTCTCTCAAATATACATGCACATACCTGCACGCAGATAAACACACGCACGTATGTGGACACACGCCTTCACTTCCTGTTGCCCAGTCTCTCTGACACACGGGCACACACACACCATACATCCCCCGGCACCGAGGGGTCAGAAGAGGCTGAAGCAACGACGTTTCGAGAAGAGTTAAGTGGATGTTATCTACAAATAAAGGATGAATGCTATTTCCAAACAGATGAGACCAAGGCCCAGATGAAGCACCCAGCTCCGCGCCCCCAACACGCACCTTATGAAGTCTAAATCGAGACAGGCTTTCCATGTGGTTTTTTTTAAGTCCACAAAGTTTTAATTTCATTTTGCACTGGTGTATTGTTAATGTATTACTATTGTATTTATCTTTTAAAATGTAATAAAGATATTTGAACAAAAAAAAAAAAGTCCACAAAGTTTTAAGACATTCCCGATTTTGGCCCTTTGATATTAGTGCATACTTTGCAGGTTTCTCGTTGCCCATGTAAAGTTTCCAGTGCACCTTGCAAGGCTATTTTCCATTCAAGGAACGATAATGTTCACCCTAATCGAACCCACCACGCTGGAACATGTATGGAGGTTGCTGGAGAAAGCTGTGGTTCATCAGCTCCAGGTAAATCCAGTCACAGACTTGGGATTCAGGCACGGCCTCTGGACTGAAGCTGCCCTTTCGGTGGGCATGGATACCATTTTGTCTGTTATATGCCACTGACATGTTATTATACTAATCTTGATTGGCCAGTGTATTTGCTATAATACCAAAACCATAATATTTCTCCTGCAGATTGTTTGCACTGGTAGTAAATTTAAATCTACCACCCCGGGGTGGGGAGGAAGGTGGGTCCACCTCTGTTGTCACGTGGGAGTCCCCTCTCTCACACTCATCTGTAGTAATTTTAATATGATCCTGATGGGCGGAAGGAGGAATAAGAGACCTTGGCGGGCAGTCAGATGTTGATGGAGGGCTGGATGAAGGCAGTTAACTCAAAGTTATTTTCTCCAAAACGAAGGTGAACCTTTGGATTCAGGACTGCATTAAAATGCACGTGAGGTCTACCTCCTCTTATAGAAAATCTAGAAAGTCATTATTCCAGTGTCAAGAAACACAACCTGGGTATGCTGTAGGACAGGAACTTTCTTTAAAAGGACAAGTAGGAAGGGTAGTAAAGTCAGCTTTCATTCAACTGCGCCGAATTTGCAAAATTTACCCACAGTAATGGTGCCTCGTTAACACCTTTGTTCAACTCAGAATGCAAGTTTCTGGGGTCCAGAAGGCCTGCCATTGACTCTAAGTGAAAGCACATATTGAATTCAGTTTGTACTCTCTGGCTCTAAAGTTATTTTGGCCTGACTATGGCAATCAAAAGATGGACACAGAAACACAGATTTGCTGGGACATTATGTTGGAGCAATTTAGCACATAGTTATCCTCTGTAAATGTGCCAACTTTGCAGGAGAAGGGCAATTATTGGACAGGTGCCACTTGCCTGGAATTCTATCCCTCTCATAAAAGACCCACGTATTTTATAACGATCCACTATTTTACAGCGATCCTGTTTGAATAGTTCCGCGGGAACTCCAGGCTCTCTACAATTGCTCAGGGGCACTCGCCAATTCTTTTCCAGCGTGATTAGTAAAGTTTCTCACTCACTCAAGCAATCATTCCTTTTCATTATGAAGGCATTGACTGATAGCTTTTAAATAATTCAGTGTCAAACTCTCCTCTGGGCTCTCTGTGCACCTCCTAGCATAGAAGGCAAACTCGTCCTCTTGCCTCTTGGCTGACAAGAGAGTAAGCACCTCACAATTAAAAACTTGGGAACCAAGGGCATCAATTCACCAAAAGCCAGGGGCAGCAGAAGTGACATCATGCACCTTTTGACCTTCCTGACGACAAAATAAGGCTGACCCATTTTGCCTCCACTCTAGGTGCCGATTATAACCTCTGTCTTGCCTTTGTTCAGTTTTGAGACAGTTGATCTTCATCAAGTTGGCAACTTTGGTCATGCAGGTGCTGAACTTGTTCGGGGTCTTGTCCAAGAGGGAGAGTATGAGCAGAGTATTGTCGGTGTAGGAAAGGACATTGATGTCACGGGTTCGGATAATGCTTGACAATGGGATTATGTCTGCGTTTTAGAGGGTTTAGTGAAGAACCATGTGGTACTCCACAAATGAGGTTGAGGCTACCCAAGAATACTGGGCCAGGCTGACTGACTGTGTTGTCCCAGTCAGAAAGGAGCAGAGACAGTAAAGAGAGTCCTTAGATTCCAAATTTTGTGCAGGAACTGTTGGATGAGGATGGGGGTGGGATACCGTGTTGAATGCTACAGAGAGGACGTGGAGGATGAGGATGGCCATGTTTTCTCTGTCCACGGTCATGCTGATGTTGGCTGGAGCAAAAATTAGGGCTATTTCTGTGCCGTGGTTGGGTCTGAAACCAGACTGGGTTATGTTGAGGAGTTGGTGGTCACTGAGATGTTTGGTGAGTTGACTGTTGAGTTTCTCTAGGACTTTGACCGGGTATGGTAACAGGGAGATCGATTTGCAGTTGGCGACTATCGATGGGTCTGTTGAGTTGCTGTATATAAAGGTTATCATGCAGCAGAAGAATTTTGAAAGCTTAATCAAGGGGTCCTATGAGGTGGTAATGTGTTGGAGGCGGCCACTGGTTTGAAATCTTTCATGATGACAAAGATCTCTTTGCTGCTGTTGGTGCGGAATGTATCTAATAGTGTGGTGTGTTTGGTGGCTCAGATCTGTTGGTGGTAGTGTCTCAGGGCAGACTTGTAAATGTTCATGTCCGCATTGTCTTGGCTCATTCTCCATCTGCTCTTTAGTTTTTTGCAGTGATGCTTTGTCATCATGAGTTCCTCTGTGTACCAACTGGCTTCAGGTCTGATTCTTATGAATGTGCTGTGCTTGAGGGGGGCCAGCTTGTCAGCACAGGCATTGATCCAGTTGTTAGAGTTGTTGATGGATTCCAGAAGGCATCTGTTGTGTTTAGGCCGGTTAGCCATGAGAGTGGTAGTCCAGTCATCCTCTGGGATGATTTTCCGGTTTCAACAGGCTGGTCTGGTGGTGGGTTTACTTTGGACCGGGATGGGAATGCTTAAATTGACAATGGCATGGTCCGACCGGGTGATAGGTATGCGCTTGTTGACAGAGATGTTGTTAAAAGAGGTACAAATCCGGTTAAGGAGGTGTCTGGTAGAATGAGTGGATGCTTTCACATGCTGGGTGAGGCCAAGGTTTTTGAGGGCTTCTAATAGTGCTGTCGAGTTTTGGTCAGCATTGAAATTTATTTGCTGCAGAGAGGCCAGCAGAAGTGCACGCAGTGCAAGCTCAAGAAAGGAAGCAGCATTCCCAGAACCCTGTTTCCTTTCTGTTCCTGCCTTTACTGTCATGACCACCGAGACCAGCAAGGGCAGTGCCAATGGTAGTAAAGGGTGAGCCACGGATAGCAAAGGGTGAGCCATGGGTATCATCGGCTGCCACTGGCTACCTCTATTTGTCGTCTATGCTGTAAGTAAGATTAGAACGAAGTGGTAACTTTGAATTGTATTGCGGTTTCTGTGCTTTTCTTGTATGTGAATTAAATGTCGGCTTCGTAAATATTTCTACCATGAACATATTTTAAAGATTGACTGTTTTTATATTTTGAGGAGTAAAGTTCAGCCCGCATTGGACCTTTTCTATTTAAACTCTAATGATTTGACTGAAGTTGTTGCAAAAACATATATCTTAATTTTTTATATATGCCAGAGCAGAGAATAGTAAAATCACCGTTTCTGCAGGGGAATCCTTCCCTCATAGCAGTACATTAAATGATTGTTATCTGCCCGTCTCAGTCTCATTTATCCCTTTGCATACAGTCTTGCCCTCTGTTCTTCAACTTACTGCTACACATTTTCTGCTTCCTCCCAGCGTCCCTTTATTCTTTTCCCTGGTTCTTGATTCTGCTTTTCTCCCCTGTTCACAATTTGCCTTATATTCTACTCCTCTCGCCCGTACTGTCTCTCTCACCATTCCATCCCCTCTTCTGTAACCTGCCTTGCTCCTTTATGTGCTCCCTCCCCTGAGCTAGCTTCTGCCCTCCCCCTTCTCTTTTCTCTGTATAGCTCCCACCCTTCCCCTTCCCCTTCCCCTTCAAGCCTTGGGCATGCAGCAGCAGGCGCTTTCGAAAAGAACATGGCCCTGAGCGGCTAACTAACCTCAGCAAGTCTTGATCAAAGATTTGTACCTCAAAATCAAGACATGGGTAGAACCTGCCTCGGAAATTCCAAGTAAAATGCTGATTGATTTCATGACCAGAGGCGCTTTAAAGATTGCAAGATAAAAATGCATTTTCAAAGACGGTGAATAATACCATGCTTTGTTCTATTTGTAACTCGTCCGTGTGATGCAGATGACTTGTTTTGTGGGCGAGTCGCCGAAGAATCATAGTAAGCGCACAACGAAACATTCCCTCCTCCCCAAATTCCATCACCTTACCACCCCGCTACGCCGAAGAACTCACAGAATCAAGGTATGTTGTCTATGGCGTAGCCTTTTATTCACATCAATCCAAGTTATTCACCACAGATCATTACCAGAGAAAGTATCCTTCTTGGGGATATAACCATTATTCACAGCATCACTTTTATCTGCATCAACCTGTGAACGGCAGTAAGGAAATTAGGTATGACATTATACTTTAACTTTTGAACTGTGCCTTACACTAGAAATTGGCAGAACATTGTACTTGGCTGTCTCGGCCCACCAGTCGCCCACTCTGCTGCGCACGTTGTGCCGGCAGGCCCCAACGCGCTACAGCCAACAGTAAGGAAATAAGGTACAACCTTACACTTTAACTTTTTAACTCGGCCGTACACTAGAACTTGGCCGTACATTTGAACTTGGCCGTCTCGGCCCATCAATCTCCCATTCTGCTGCGCACATTGTGCCGGCAGGCCCCAACGCGCTACAGCCAACAGTTGCATTACTTGACATCCAGGGCACTGCATACCGCACCGGCCCACCGGGGTACCTGAACACATGCAGCATCCCCAAGATTGTACTCAGTCCATACATTGTGGGTTAGGGCAGTAGAATCAAGGACTACCGGCAGGTCAGTCCCTCCTCCCCGCCTACCCAATGCACACGTGGAATCTACCCCCTCCTGGGGTCCATCGAATGGCTGCACCTCTATTGTTGTGCATCCCCCTTTGTTGTTAACTGTCAGCGCTCTGCCTCCTTGAAGCCTTGCTCGACTGCCGGGTGGGTGGGTGGGTGGTCGACGACGCGTCTGTAGCCCTGCTGTGGTCTGAAGGGACAAAGAGAATGAAAACACCCCGGGCACAGCCTAAATACCTGCTACGTTTCATTTTCCTGTGCCACCTCCCCATGACATCACCACGGCCAGCCTTTCCATAACTAGCCCTCCCCTTTTCAGGGCCCCGGAGGAGGCTCAGCCCCGTGGCGCTACTAAGGGCACCCCTCCCCTAGGCGTGGGGGGCGCCTGCTCAAGACACACATTGAAACATGGCCGAAGCAGTGCTTTTGAGAGGCCCAACCGAGTTTCAATGAAAACGCAGAGTCCACATCACTTTCAAGGTGACTTTATTAGGCAGACTGCTGTGAAAATGTGCAGGGTGCTAAAATGGGATCTCAAAGATTAGTGCCTGTGGTGGGAAAAAAACTTGTTTAGGAGGCAGGATTGCTATCGCCTCTTTCTGATCTTGCTTATCGATCGGGTGATTGTCTCTTTGGAGATAGCAATAACAGGATCGGATGCAAGGAAGTGGTCTGATACAGACTGAGAGGGGAGTTCAGTCTCCATGCCCAGACAGTATGCAGCCTCTCTCTCTCTCTCTCTGTGGTACTTATTGTATCTGCTCAGTTTTTGACGGTCTCTTTTGTGTGGGTTCTGCTCATGCAGAGTGAGGGATGTTCAAGATTCATGCATATTCAGCTCCAGGAGTTCTCGCTCCGTGGCTTAGCTGGCCACTTCACTCTGTGTCCATTCAGTTATGAGCCTCTCCCTTTTATAGGTGGGGAAGAGAAAATGCTGACTATGCTTATTAAAATGTCTCTGTTTCCAGTAAATGACTGCTAGACATCTCTGGAATTCTGACCTGCAGTAGAGACAGGGGCATTCAAATCGTGTCTTGTTTTTGGTGCATCGCCTGCAGGTCTAAGATGGGGCCCTAATCACCACACCCTTTTAGTTTGTTGCCTTTTTCTCTCTGGAGAGACAACTTACAGAGCTGGGAAATGAGTTGATCTCTTGTGCCCATTCAATCCCTGACCTCGTTTTCAGGAGAGATCACATTTAGGCAAGAAGGGAGTTAACCCACTCCATCTATCTTTTTTGAACTCTCTCTGGATGGATCACCTAGTTAGCTGAGAAGGGATCTCTGTCACACTACCCATTCAATTCTTGGTCTGTCTCTTTGTAAGAAACAACTATGGAGTTGAGAAGGGTGTTTTGTCATTATGCTAATTGAATAATTTACCTGTGGCTAAATGTATTTTTTAGTTAGCAATGGGCTTGGTCTAAAAGCAGCAACATAGGACTGAACTCTGTTTTCCTTAGGTAGAATGCAGTATTTAGCTAATTCTAATTTGTCATAGGACTCAGCACTTTTATTCTGTGTTCTTATTTTTCTAGGAGACTGCTAGACCTGGCATCTTTTGGCGTGGCTTCCCCTGTCTTTTTGCTTCTGAACTCCTGTGTTTGACTGTGTGCTGAACTTCGTTTTTGCTGGTTTTAGGACTCTGGGCACTTTATCACTGCTGACCAGTGCTAACGTGCATGTGCTCTGCATCTAAAATGTATTGGCATTTGGTTTCTCTATAACTGGCATATTTGATTTGCTAAGACGTCCCTATACAGTGCACTGTGTATGCCCAGGGCCTGTAAACCAGATGCTACTAGTGGGCCTACAGCACTGATTGTGCCACCCACATGAGTAGCTCTTTAAGCTTGTCTCAGAACTTCCACTGCAGAACCTGTGTGCACAGTTTTAAACTGCCATGTCCACCTGGCAAGAACATCTACTTGCCAGGCCCAAACCTTCCCTTTTATTACATGTAAGGCACAATTAAGGTAGACCCTAAGTAGCTCCATGGGCAGGGTGCAGTGTATTTAAAAGGTAGGGCATGTGTTTTTAAGTTTTACATGTCCTGGTAGTGAAAAACAGTACATTTTGTTTTTCACTACAGCAAGCCTGTCTCTCCCATAGGTTAGCATTGGAGGTGCCTTGAAACATTTTACAAGTGAATCTTGCAATTGGGAGCAGATAGGAAATTGGAATTTGGTGTCTCTGGACTCACAAAAAAACACATCTTTTAAAGAAGTTGGTTTTTAAATTGCAGGTCTGAAAATGCCACTTTAAGACAGTTGGCATTTTCTCACTTTAACCACTCTGTGCCTCTGCCTGTCCCTAGAATACAAGTCTGGGTTGGATGACAGTTGAGCTTTGTAATTCACTCTAGAAAGTCACACACAAAGGGAGCTGAGATATGCCTTGCATATCCTGATGGCCCATCACCAGGCTGATGGGTCTTCCTGAGCTAGAGTGGTGGGAGTAGTTGACACTTGCACCTGAATTGAGCTGTGCCTCTCCTTTCACAAAGAGCGCCATACCACTCTGTCGTGTGTCTGGAGCCAGGGCCAGGAAGGGTAGGGTCTTGTCCACTACAAATGCCTTTATTTGAAGTCTCCCTACTTCAAAGGCTAAACGAGTATTAGTACTGGATCACTGACACCATATACTCGGAACACTTCTGGACTGATGACATGCTGCCAGGAAGAAGAGCTGTTGTACTGCCAGGAGGGACTGCCACTTTGCTACTTGCTTTGCTGTATTGGTCTGCTGTCTACTGCTTCCTGCCTGGGAGCGAAAGGACTGGGCTTTGCTCTCTCCATCCTGCTTCCAAAGTTTATCCAGGGGCCTGAGTTGAGCTTGCCTCCTGTTGGAAGTCTCAGGGCCATCAAAGACTTCACCTGCAGCACCTGGGTTCCTCTGCTGAGAGCCCTATCTGCCAAGTTCCTGGGCCCTTAAAAGTGAGTTTGCTGTACTAAACAAGAAGAAACCAGCACATTGACTTCAAGTGTGACTTCGGAGCCGGCGCCACTTCTTGACACTGCGCCGCTGCCTGCACCGGAGCAGTGGTCCCGCTCAAGGCAATGACTGCGACTTGCAACGCAGCACCTCCATAGAGCAGCCACCACGTGAGTCTCTAGCACTGCGTCACCAAGGTCCGTGACGCCCAACTCCGAATCCGCCACAGCACCTGTGGGCCCATGGTGTGACATCGACACCGCATAGTCTGGCTCGTGGCTTGACCCTCAACACTTCATTGACCCCGCACTGCCAGCGGAACCAAAGCCTCACCGCCAACGCCGCATCACCTCACCTGTGCCTTGCAATGTCTCGGGTTTCAGCGGCTCAACGACTCTGCACCGCCTCAAAGGAACTGACTCTTCACTTGCTTCAGTGATGCCCACCTCCATTGTACAATGCACCATCCCGAGCACCAACGCGCCAACGTCCTGCACCAACAGTAAGGAACGGAAGCCACACCAGCCTCAGCGACGCCTCATCTCCCTGGCACCTCGCAATGTCTTTGTTTTGTTATTGTTTCCAAGGTACTGCAACCAGTGTCTGTATGACTCCATAGCCATGGCCGGTGCTCCATTACGGTCGGCCCCTAACCTTTGGTTTCAACCTCGTCAAGCACGTCGTTTCTTGCGAAATGCGCATGCGCAGTTTTCTCAAGCATTACCGGTACGGCGAGGAAGAGGAGGAGGGCAGCCCGGGGACGCCGCAGTACAGAGGTAAGTGGTTTTAAGTTTATTTTTAATTAATGTTAACTTACTTCTTAATAGGGGGGTGGAAGCGGGGGCTGGCCAACTCCGCTCCGTTGCGGAGTGTGCGGAGATTTGCCTTCTCCGTGGAACGCGGAGAAGGCAAAACTCCGCACACTCTGCGGGCAGAGCGGAGGTCTCCGCCCGGGGTTAATAATTTTAGCAGCTTTTGCATAGCACACTGTGGAGTCATTCTGGTGTAGGAAGCAATCAGAAACTAATTTTCATGATTCGAAATACTTTATTGATAATATCACACATAATGATGCACTTCTTATTCACTTAATCAGGAACATGCACCATTGTGTCATGCTCCCTCATAGCCTTCTTCCACTCTACTGGATAATTATTGGCTTTCTACAAACCATTGGCATCTTCTTTCTCTTCTCCTCTTGTACTAGGCAATTCTATCATACACTTAAATACGTCAATTTCTCTCATGCGAAGATTTCGTGTCAAGGCTGTGCTCCTGCAGTTGAGTAACCCAAAAACAAACCCATGATGACATTCTGTTGAAGCCCTTGTTACTGAAAATTTCCATCAATGGTTTTGTGGTTCGTCCCTATATGGAAATATGCCCTCCACACAAATGCATAGGAAATTATTATTCTAAAACTCAGCAAAAAATCCTCCTTCTAAAAAGCAAAATGTTAACCTTTGCTCAATTTAGCGACCTGGGCAAAATTTCATAGTAACCTCCTGCACATAGTGCATCTGCAAAAGGTGCATCGCCCTCCCCATGACACTGTCATCCACTGTTGTTAAGGTTTGTGCCACTGTTAGTGGGTGCTGAGCTAAATGAATACATTCTTTACCATGCTAATTACTTCAAACAAAAATGGTTCCCTTCTTGACCCACCTTTGCATGTTACCTTTTCTTCCAACATAACCATTCATAAACTTGGGGTAAAACTCCACCATACGGAGAAATAAAAAAAATGCTCATAGTTGCTTGGAAATGGCTTCTTCACAATGGCTTACTTCTCATCCGTAACATGCCTCAGTCCCTTCCCCACAAAGGGCATGTCTCAAAAATTCTATTGACTTTATGTTAGAACTTGTTCATCTTCTCTAGGAGTGTGAGTCATCCCTACCTGAGAATCTAGAGCTCAAGATATTATCTTCCATCCTGTCAATTGTCATCCCTCGCAATAACTAATATATCGGCATAGAAGAACTGCACCTTCCCCTGAGATGCAATTAAATAGGTTATACAGTACTCTTTGGAATACTGCCTTCAACAACACCAGATCAAATGAAATCCTGCAGAACCTGACTGTACCATTTGGATTAATGAAAGTTATTTGCCTCTGAAAATCAAGATGCAATCTTATATGGTGATGAGCAGATGGATGATCTACAGACATAAATATCTTGGATGTTCTTGGCTTACTAATAGATCTTCAAGGTTTGTGAGATAATACTTATAAAGCATCTCACACTTTTTCCATTCACTCTAGTCCACACACAATCTAATGTTACCAGCTGTTTTCAGCGTCATCACACCACTGCACCCACCATCTCACTAGCCTCCATGTGATTCATCGCTACTTACTGGCATCGTCTAAACAACCGGTCTTGCACTATACACCAACACATTATTCACATTTGTGAACGTCTTCTCCTTGTACAAACTTCTTAATATAGATAGACAAAGCCCTTCAAAGAACCCACTTGGACCTCACCTTCTGTCCCAGCTCGCACTATTCAATCCACACAGTGCAAATCATGAAGATTGTTATTAGGATGCAGCTTATTTTTAGCTCCCTTTAGTGCAGCCACATCAGAGGTTCTTTTTGTTTTCCTGTAACATGCACCTTTACATCAAACCTCCCCCTGGAGCATTAGTGAGCCCAAATCAACCATAATGTAAGAATGGGATACCCTTTACATCCCTGGGCTTAATATCCTGAACTTTCAGCCCCAACTTTAATCTATTATTTGCTTCAAACGTTTTCTAAGGAATGAGAATGAACCTCTCCACAGAATACACCAGCATCTCTGCATTTATGCCATATTCCGAAACCATATCACAATCACCTCTTGCATCTCAATCCCCATCTTCAAAACAAAATCTGCACACCTTTCCTGATGTTCACTTAAGCCTCCACTTACATTTCCTCCTTATCAAACTCCTTGTGCTCGCCCAGAGATCTACTTTCTTCTTCACAGAATCAACTGTATTCTCTCTACTTTTGACACTATGGCCACTTTTTCACACATCATTGTGTGTTCTAGCCATCAGGCCACTTCCAAGGTGTATCACCTTTAGACCTATTATCTTCTCGTATCATAGAGTCACAGCAGTGCAGCATTAACTGATTCTGTAAACTTTCAGTGAACAGAGACCCAAACGTATTTTTGGTGGCTTAGCCACGCTCTACCTTGTTCCCCGTGTACACTTTACAATTACATTAGACATTTTACTGCTTTTAGCACAGTTTGTACTCTTTGGTCTTATCTGTTTCTCTTCTCTCTTCCTTAAACAGGTAGCCATGAGCAAGGAAATAATAGTGAAATCAGTAACTCAAACCACTGTGAATCAAAGTCCAACTACCTTCTTCCACTGCTGCATTTCATGGGTGAATCATCTTGTGCTGTGAGAATATGTGAAGGAGCAGGAGTGTTCTACATTCTTCCTCTCCCCACCAAAATCACTGCATGCAGCAGCCGCGGCCCGTGCAGCTAAGAGCGGTGGGGCCGGGTGGGGTGGGGGTATTTTGATGGACGATGACAAGGGAAAATGAATTATTTATTTAATTTTCCCTCGTCATCGTCTGTCAAAATCCACCCTCACCCAGCCACTGCTCCTACCTGCACGGGCCGCGGCTGGCACACAGATACAGACCCGCACAACAATAACAAAAGAAAACAGCAATACTAGTATTTGCTAAGATTTGCCATTGAGGCCCTTTACACCAATATCTGTACCAATACCAGATGCAGCTCTCTGCAGCAGTATTGGTTCCTAGCAGGATATCTGGAGCCATCAGAATTCTGTTCACTCCATCCCTCGCACCGTTTCTGCTTACAATCTGTGGATTACTGAAGTGACCCAACAGCAGAGTTTCTTATTTGGCCCCAAATTCCATCATCCTCAATTGATAGCAGAATACTGCTTTACACAAAAGGAGCTATGAGTTAAGGCCTATAATTGTGGATCTTCACTACAAGGTCTATACAGTTCGCAATTTCTCCTCCAGACACTTCATAGAGTACTTTGTACCTTGCTATATGTTGACTTGAAAATACACCTTGACCAAACATTGTGTGTCTTGTGGTATATTGCCTTCCGTTTGACTTTTTCAGACAGTGTTGTAGCGGCAGGTAACTATCTGACCAGACATTGAACAATTGCTGTGTGAGTCCACCTCTAGACCACCTTTTAGTCACTGAAGCACCTGGGTTCACACACAACTAGAAGGATAGGTAACTTAAATAAATGCTGATTTGCCAATAAAAGGTCTCACAGAAGAACACTACTTCCCTCTTTTCCAGCTTCACCAAACACCTCCACCAGTCTTTAAAACCTCATCCAGATCCGAAACACAGAATCCAAAATACAAAATCCCTACCACCTACAGTCTCTTGCTCTCACATTCTTGTATCCCCTCTCAGTCTCCAGACTGATGCACTCTCATAATGAATTCGATTTGCACAATGCTTCCAGAATGTTTTTCTAGGACACCAGTGTTTTCCTCTTTGTGAAAGTATGTTCTGCTATAGTGACCTTGCCTTCCTCATAACCTCTCTCTGCAGACTTGTTTGTGGGCCCTTCTGTCATTTTTCCTGTGAGTGCCTTCTCTAAAGGGTATAGTAGCAGAGTCATGTCAGTGATTTGGTTACATTGATTTCAACATTTTGATATACTGTAAACAATGAAGCAAGTATGCCGATTGAAAAAGAACAGACGTAATATTAACCCAGAACAGTTTCAATTCTGATTTCCTCCTCTTAGATTCCTACTGAAAATCATGTCTTCTAAAGCGGCTTCCTTTTCAACATTTTGGTAAACTGTAAACAGTGAAGCAAGTATGCCGCTTGAAAAAAACATACCTAAACATTAAACTAGTAAAATTTCAATTCTGCTTTCCTCCTGTTAGATTGCACCTGAAAATAATGTCTTCTAGAGTGACTTGCTTTTATCTAATCTTATCAGTGCTGCAGGAGGTGTGTAATGTTGAGGTCTTCAGGTAGGGGATGTTAATATTACTTCTTGCTTGGTGACTTCTTGGTCCTTTTAGTGACATTTCAAAACTTTTGTGGAACATTAAAAAAAATTTAAACTATGGACCCGATGTACTGTTTCCATTCATAAACCAGGCATGTGAAATTTGTACCCCTACTGGTTTACGAACGAGAATACAATTTACGAGTCGACCTATGTACTAATAGGTAATATTACACTTTTTCCATGTGCAGGGGTTCCCAAAACCTGCATAATGGCTATTAAGTAGGAATGGAGGTCTGCAAGGGACAGCAAGCCTTCATCCTTACATTTGATTTCCCAGTGAGAAAGCTTTTTTAAGCAGCTCCTGTCCTTTTAAAGAATAGTTGCTGTTTAAAAAAAAAAAGAGATTCCTTTTTGAGAAAGATATCTATGGGAACAGGCAGTGCGTCTTTGGACCTCTGCCTCTTTGGACCACTGCCTCCTCTCCTCTAAGCCCTTGAAACAATGACACAGAGGTGAAGCTGTGCCAGAGACAGCTGCTCTTTGCGAATCAGTCACCACAAAAGCTTGGGGACTGGTAACTGATCAGTGGTTTATGACTGAAGTCACAAACTACTGATACAGCCCTCTCCTAATCGCAAATAGGAGGAGTTGCCCTTTTCATGCCCCTCCTACTTGGAAAGGACCGCAAAAGAGCTTTTAGGAGTCAGAAAGACTTTCCCTGCTCATAAAAGGGCTTTTTGTACATTATAAAATAAAATTGCTGATGTTGTTGCAAACCCTATGATTTTGGAACCGCAAAAAAGATTTGCACATCATACCCTTAGAGTTTTTTGTATGGAGTGCAAAGTCAATGTAATCTAGTGAGTTTACCCAGTAAGTAGTTTCCCTCTGTGCAGCCTAGTCTATGAAATTAGAAGCCTTTGATTGGTTTCACTATTAGAGCTATACACAATTTGAACAAGCATTTGCAATGCAATAGGTCTCGCATTTACGCGACTTTGAGCTATTGGCACTGTAAATGGCAATGCCTTTTATTTATATGTTTTGAAAAGCTGCAAGCAGTGCATAAACACGCACATTATTTACTTATAGTCCTTGCTTACGAAAAGCACGGCTGGCAGTAAAAGAGGCGTAGTTACTGCCAGCATTGCTTCTCGTAAGCAACGACTGCAAGTACAAAGTGCGTGTTTACGCACCACTTGCAGGTTTTTAAAATACATAAATAAAAGGCATTGCCATTTACAGTGCCAATAGCTGAAACGCTTGCAAATGCAAGACCTATTGCATTGCAAATGCTTGTCTTCATGAGGGGTTGAGTCAAGTGTTTGAAACAGGACACATATTGCAATCTATATATATTGAGAGCATAATATTCTATTGAGGTTATGGGTGGGATGTCTGGAATTATGTGACAGAGGAAGACCAAGTTGTACAGCAGGTTGACTAAATTATAGGGCACGGAAAGGCAAATTATGAGAACATCTTCCCAATAAAAACAGCTCCATGGAACGGCAGTTACATTTAATACTTATGTGGTACCTGTCTTACGAGGAAGTACTTTAGGATTAAAGACACTGGATCTAAAAGCTATGCAACATGTTTGTAGTTGTTTTACAGTCTGAGTGCACTGTTGAAATAACCGATGCTTTGATGTGAACGAGAATTAGTGTTAACAGCGAGGAAAAGAAACCAGGACAGAGAAGGAATCATTCTGTCCACCTTGTAAGATTTACATTTAAGAATTTCAGTTTTTTTTCCTAGTGGAGACAAAAGCCCTGCTTAGATGCATCAGACGTGGATGTTTATATTGTCTGGGCAACATGGTCACATTTTTAAATGCCTGGTCTCATCATTAAATCGTTGAAGGTGTTGGTTAAGTTTCTAAAGTGCCTGGCGCAGTTTTGCATCCGGAGGGCGGCACTTTTAGTAACTTCTGATCTGCTTGAGCTAGAATTTTTTGTTTTTGGTTAAAGTCTACAAATTATAAAGCAGATGATGGATTGCGGGGCAAGTGCGGCGCAGTTATATTTATAAAGAAAAAATTCCCCACTTTTTAATGAAGTGTTTGAATAAAACCTTGCTGCCTTGGTGTGAACCATTTTACGAAGGCAACGCTCTGTCCCTCCCCCCCCAGTTTCTCTACAGCTCTCAGTACTGCCGGGGGTGGGGGAGGGAGGGGGGGGTGTCAGGCTTGAATCGTGGGTCCAGGCACTACACCCCAGTAGTGCCCACATCAGATACATATGTGCATCTGTAGAACAGCGCAGGCCATGCATTACTGTTGCACTTACGGTTAGAACAACACCAGTTGTTGGCGACGCAGTCTCTGTACAGTGCTCTGCTGCCGTCGGTCAGAGCTGCAGGAGACGCTCTTCTTGGGGAGAGGGGAATGCTGGGGGACAGGGAGGGGGCAGTGACAGCCTCTACATGGGCCTTAGGACGGCCCATCTTGTCAAGCAGTCCAAGCTGCACCCCGCGGCGCGAAGCAGAGAGCGAGGAGCTACAGAATGGGAGGGCCCGTGGCCCCTACCATGACCTTTGACCCGTCCAGGTATAGATTTACATACATTCGGTGCTCCGTCACGTGCCCCATCCATACAATAGGAGGACGTGGCTCTTTGGATGGGGCAACGGTCCTCACTGTAGTAGGAGGGGCAGAGCCAGCTGATTATTAGGGGGGTCGTCATGGGGCCAGCAGAAAAATGGGGGCTTTTCACTCAAAGCTCAAAGGCCGGCAGTGCTGGGGCGAGGTCACTGCTACGCTCAGGCAGCCTATATGAATACTTGGCAATGTTTGTATGGCCTGGCGCCTGTGAAGCGCCGGGTGGAATGAGGTAGAGTCAGTCACAGCTTGGGCATGTCTGCAGCCAGAAAGAAAGCGGCGCTTCGTTTATTAGGCCTCAAATCATACACGAGTGCTTTAGGAGCAGGAGGAGGAGTCAGTACTCACCGGTGAATGCTGAGCACAGAGGGGATCTCTACCTCATGTCCCAGCGTGGCCACAGTCCTGCCGCAGGCATGTGTGCCCGTGAGCTGGCTCTGTTGCTGTGGCTCGTGAGTGGTGTGCAGACAAGCCCGCGAGTGGTGCGCGCGCGACAAGGCCGCGAAATCCCTGCGAGGAGCGTGCGCCATCACAAAGCAGCGTCCCGCGAGTGGCCGAAAGACACGCCGTACGCGTGCACATCTCCTGTCCGGGAGTGCAAATCTTGTCCTTAAACGGCGAAAGAGACGCCGAAAGCGTGCACATCTCCTGTCCCCCTTCAGCCAAGAAACCAACAAGCTCGCAACATTGTGCAAAGGCTCTGAAGCCTGCGAGCCGCCGACGCCTGACCTCGCGAAGGGAGCATCGGAAAAGGTAAGGAGTACGCCTTGTGTATCAACCTTCACCAAAGGCCATGTACTACTGAGTCCCGACCGCGTCAATATGCGGGCCCTTTACAGAGCAGACATGTACACGGAACCAAGAAAGGGTGGAGGGTCGCAGAAACCACACGCCGAAAGCGTGCACATCTCCTGTCCCCCTTCAGCCAAGAAACCAACAACAAGCTCGCGACATTGTGCAAAGGCTCTGAAGCCCGCGAGACGTCGTGCGTGCGCACATGTGCTGTCCGGCGCCGGTCACAGCTCTGAAGCCCGCCAGCAAAAGAGACGCCGTGCGCGTGCACATGGGCTGTCCAGGACCAAGCTGAAAGACACGCCGTGAGCGTGCACATCGGCAGTCTGGGAAAGTGCACATCTCCTGTCCCCCTTCCAAACTGAAGTCGACGACAATAGATCTCGCTTAGCGAGCAGCTTCGCTGCGTCGCTAGGCGAGACCTAAAAATGGGTGTATTTTCAGAACTCATAAATTGATGCTTAGGGAAAAATGATTGACTTTCCAAAATATATTCTAAGCTGATATTTGAATGATAAATCATGCTGCGCTGAGGAGATTTATTACTAATGTTATTGCCATGGTGCCACGGGCATTGCAGCTATGGCTGTTATGTGCTTCCCGTGATAAGGCATTCGCAATTGATAAAGCATTTTTTGACATTACTGCTGAAGCACCAAGGCCATCACTTCTGGTAATCTTATCACACACTGAGTCCTCCAGGGAACTGCATGGGCGGGGCGAACGCAAGTGCTTCCCAACAAATACTCTGCTTCCTGATCTGCACTTCTGGTATCGTTTTTAAATTGGTGCCATACTGGGCTTACTCAACAGCCAAGCACTATATTACTGTCACTTTACAACATCATGGACTATTCTTCCCATGATACGAGCATTTCATGGTGCGTGAGCCCATATATTCTGTACCCCGAGCTCCACAAAAAGGAAATAGGACAAGCAGTGAGGAGTGTTAATTATCCCACTCCTCAAGGCTGCTAGGCTCAGCGTCTGCAGCGCAGAGAAGCCGAGGGCGCCCGGCACTCAGCCCGCGTCAGACAGGCTCTTAGACAGCATGAAGATGGATGCTGGCCCGGAGAATCACTCTGGCAGAGCCCGCCTTTGCAGGGAAAGAAGCCGGGGGAAAATGTAATTTTCAAGGCCTGCTGTACTGGTAATTACTCACGGTGTTAACTGCACTCCGGCCCGGAGCCCAAGCAGGAGGGATTCAACTGCGGGTCTGGCTGAAGTACATTTGTGACCACACAAATTCATAGGATCTGTAGCAAAGGGAAAAGCTTTCAAGACCTTTCCTGAATTCTTCCCCGTCTTGAGCTATGGGCACAAACCGGCTGACAGTGCCTCACCATTTGTAGCCCTATCCTGGGGCTTTGCTTCACGCGGGGGTCCCCCCCCAAAATAAATGTATTTTGTAGTAAATAGTTGGGTGCAAGTGCTTTCAGTTGGGTATGGTGAGGTGTCTGTCGGATTTCACCTGGGATTTTCCCATACACACAGAAAAAAACACACACAATCACTCTCTTGTCTCTGTTTTGAAGGTCTTACAAAATGTTGGTTAGTTTGAAAAATATTGTGTTTTAAGTACTCCTAACATACTTCCCCTTAAGCCCCCCTCATGCCCTGCTTCTCATATAATGTATTTTCACAAGATACGCCAGCATGATTGTTGGAAAATCTTAAAGTCACCCCTCCAATCTTACTGACCAAGCTACGCCCCTAGCCCTGTCAGATTCAAGACCTGTGAGCTACACAGATATGTGAACGTCAGGATAGATTATTCTCTCTTCTGACACTACCCTTTCACCTATGTTACACCTATAGAGATGCTCACATCTATACTCTAATCCACATTCTACTGCTGCATACATTATGTCGTGGAGGCATACGGTGTGCCCATGCATGGGTATCTTTAACAAATCTGTTTTTGTAAATCATGCACATTCATGCATGCATAACTTCCAGCGTTTTCCAGGTGCCATAGTGTTGTAATGGAAAATGCTTTCGGTCGACTCCTTCTTGCATTGTGCAATTTAAGTTAGCATTTGCGGCACCATTTTGTATTCAGCCGCCATTTTGTGCCATGATCGAAACTCAGTTTCTGTCTTATTCTGTTTGCCTCAGCAGAAAGCAGTTTCAATGTTCTTTTAATTTCTCCAAGGTTGAGCTTTGTCGTACTAATGAATAGACTGTCTCATTATTGCATACCTTTTCCGTTAGGTAGGCCCGCTACCACCCTCAGAGTGGCATCGGAGTGGCAGGCACGGGCAGATTAACCTTGGAACTGAGATAGCATGTACCCAGTCTTAGGATTGCAGCTCATCCTTCTGTATCTCCTTTGCTGACCAGCTACCAACTGGAAAATTCCAGTTGGGGCGTGTCAATAGGGATATTGGAAGTGTATATCATGTACCTCCATGTTGGGGGGAGTCAGTCCCTCTGCAGCAATCTAAGGAGACTGGTCAGACCGGACTCCGCTCGAGCGCATTCTAATAAATAACTTTGGTTTGTATTCTCTACTGTCTGACCGACTTTTCATTTGTATGAAAGGCTGAGAGGTGGTCGCGAGTGACCCCGGTGGCCCTAATCGGGTCACTTCCTTCAGTTGGCGCCTGAACAGGGACCCCATCAGGCGAGTGACCCTTCCTTGCCCGCGGACGGGTGGGGAGGTCGGGGCCACCCTTGGATTTGACCGTTTGGTCCAAAGAGTCGGCAGTGGAGAATAAATTGGTTCGACCTATGTGCACCAGGTGAGTTCATTTTGGTTTGTGGTGGCTGCGGCACCATTTTGGGTTATATTTGGTGCGGTCTGAGGACCGACTTTGGACAAGCACTTGAATTTGTTTAAGTTCCTTGTGAACATGGTACCACTTTGGTTGGAATTTTGTGAGGTCTGAGGACCGACTTTGGTAAGATATTTGCAAATATCTGCTCGACATAAATGGTGAACTAGTTTTCTTGTAAAAATGCCCTGCTTTAGTAAATTGGGTTGTGTGTGTTGTCGTTGTTGTTCTACTGATGCTCGTTTGAAAGAAAGTCAGCCTGCGCCTCCAGAAGGCACTCCTAACTTCGAGTTGTATGTCAAACGCGGCCTTGGCCCTATTATGTTTAGTACATTATGGCACAAATATACGAGGGACAATGCCGAGTTACAGTGGCCGTTGACGGGCACTTTTGATGAACAAAAACATAATTTACTGCAGGATAAATTATTTGCAAAAAGAAGTAGGCAGTCGATGTTTGATTCCCTTAGAACATGGCAAAAGGAAGCTAAACAGAGACGAATGAAGGCAGAGAAGGAGGCCCGGAAGGGGAGAATGCAGACAGTGGCTCAGAAAGCTGTAGCATACAATAGAGAGAAAATAGAGAAAGGGATAGAGTGTGCCGATAGGAAGTTCCGATTACAATGTGAAAAGTCTTATGGTGCTCGAGACGAAAACGATACATTTGTGGAGGAGTTGTTAGATGCTCGACCTCCGCCCCCATACGCCCCGCAGAAAATATATCCTGCCATCCCACAGCCTCAACAGACGTTTCCTCTGCTTCTGCTGTCTCTGTTTCCTCTGTCATTGATTCAGCTGCTTTGGCCACCGCACCTTCTGTCCTTTCTTTGGCTTTGCCTTCAGAGCCTGCGATGACCGCAAGTCTTCCTGCTATGCCCATTGTTTTGGCATCTCTCTCTCCAGCTCTTACACCTACGACACAGCCATTGGTGCCCGTTCCCTCTGTTACTACTCCTTCCCTGTTCCTTCATTCCCCGACGGTGCTGAGTAGCGGGACCCCTGTCCGTGGATCAGGGGACGGGGACTGGGTGACTGCTAGAGAGCGGATGGGGCTGATATTGATACGATCTGATGTGGGCGATGAAGAGAAAAGGGTGGTAGCCAATCAGGCCACTCAGTGGGCCCGTAAACCAGAATGCTTAGGGCTCATTTCACAAAGGGTTCATACATAGCTAAGTGCAAGCTACACCTGGAAAGTCAAGAGTAAGCCTGGGGTAATTCAAGAGTAAACCATGCGTACGACAGAGTCGCATCTTGGATGCGTATGTCAGCTCACCACATAGGCTCCGCTGAACCCAGCCCAAACTGTTCAATAAAGGGCCACCATACTGGCATATTGCAAGACACTCCTTGCAGCACTGATTTCACTTGTCCCCAACCGTTAGCCAGTGCAGTCAACTATTGCCACAGCATCTTGGCAGCTCGAGAAGCAAACTCAATGGACCACACCTTGGGCTCCTTGAATTCGGCACCAGGAGAACCTTGTTGGCTGTTGCCCTGCTGGAGAATCCTGACAGCAGCGGCAATGAAGTAGGGTGCTGGTGCTGTCAGGACTACTCATGGTATGCCGGCAATCTGCCGTACTGCCAGATACATTCACCTGAGCCAGAAATGCCAGATGCACATCCCTGCCAGCTTCTTGGGTCCGATTGGAAGTAGGCGGCAGTAGTCGAGAGTGCCTCCCGAGATATGCTTGGGCTCTTCTAGCTCACAGGCAAAATTCCTAGCTGTGGGGGATAAGGGATGCTACTGCCTCTCATTTATTGGTCCCAGTGTCCATTTTGATTAGATTCAGCCCACACTGCTGAAGTCACCAGGACATGGGCGCTGCCATCTTAATTGATTTATGGAGTGCAATGCAGAGCTCTAGGACTACCCACAGCCAATCCTCATTAATTACACCTCTCTTGCCAGTAACATTAGACCACCAGGACTAAACTAATTCTGTTGCTCGCAGCCATTTGGCCCCCAGAACCACACACCCTATACCTATCCGTTTGGGGCATGTCCAAGCAGGGCTCTAAGCTCCTAAGGCAACTGTCCTTTTAGGACCTCTAACTAGGTGGCAATACAATAGGGAACAAGTCCAGCAACAGGTGATGGAGGCATCTTCTGTTGACACCATATTGGCTGAGCTGAAATACATTAAAATCTCCTTAACATCCATGGAGCAGGTAATATCAGGCACTGCCAGTGAATTAAAAAGTATATGCACATACTTCAATAACTTTCAGTAGCAGTTGGCATGTACGGGTGACAGACTTGTGGAACTGGAGACCAGCACGGATAAGATCCCAGACAAGGGTCTGAACTGTGGAATTTGCAACTAAGGATTACACATTCGGAGGACCACAGTCTAAGGGACATAATTCACATCTACAGCATTCCTGAGAAGGATGAGGAAGAGGCTGTCAAAAGCTACCTGAGACTCTGGCTGCCCACCCCTATCAAACCACGTTTAAACCACCATTGGAATTTCAACGGGTACACAGGTTGAGAATTCACAGAGACCCAGCTTAATAGTCTCAGACCGGCCACCTGAGAAATAGCCAAGTGCATTCAATACTCCGGTGTCCTTGGAAGCATAGGCCGTACCACTACAAGGGGCAGAAAATCATGGCGCTTGCAGACTATTCAATGAAGACCAGACTTATGAGAAAAAAGTTCCTAGATTTGCAACCAACTCTGAAGCAAAAATCAATATGATACAGCTTACTGGACCCTGCTATCATTTTTGTTACGATGAGTGGTGTCACCTGAGAATACATGGCCCACCACAGACCTAGAAAACCTATTGGAACCAACTATGGATTAAGGGACGGATATCACAGAATCTCTATCGTGTACTCGCATGACTCCCCTGGACGATGTCAAGTTACATGAGCATCTGTCAAACAGTCAAGCAGAAGAGGAAGGTCGTCTGCCTCACCATCTCTCTAACAATCAACACCTCTAGTCTTCTTTGAAACCATCAAGAGGCACAGATAAATCCAGGTCTCCTTCAAAACTCACCGGCGTGACCTGTAAATCAAATTCAAAGTTTCTGGCCCACCCTTGTTGATTGTTCGACAACATCAGCAATAACACCCGACCAAAGATTCTTTATCCACACCGCAAGCTAGAGTTCACGGACCTCTAGTAGTTATGAATCTACGACCCTGGACTAAACCCAATGCCACATTCCACTAATGAAGTTACTATACTCTCACAATTGCCCTGGTCCCACACATTC
This sequence comes from Calotriton arnoldi, assembly GCA_963921515.1. Taxonomy (NCBI): domain Eukaryota; kingdom Metazoa; phylum Chordata; class Amphibia; order Caudata; family Salamandridae; genus Calotriton; species Calotriton arnoldi. The sequence continues at coordinate 3,846,551 of CAWUFW010000363.1, forward strand.
GTGAAGAATGGCACCCAGAGGGCTAACAGTGATTTCACTCAATGTAAAGGGATTAAACAACTACATCAAACGCAGAAAGGTATTATCATACCTGCTTACCCAGAAGCCGGATATATCACTGTTACAAGAGACACACCTGTCCACCACCGAATCTTCAAAAGCATGCAGAGGTTGGATGGGAAAAGTGCTTTATGCAGTAGGGCCGCAAATCAAGAATGGCGGCACAGCGATACTTCTGCACAAAAACATATCTGCCCAAATCATCAAGAGTAAGGCAAACTTACTCCCAGAAATATTTATGCGCATCACGCTCCCAATGTCAAAGGGTACTAATGTCTAATTCAAGAAACAGTGTGAATATGCTGAGAAGCCAGATGAGTGTTTAAGGAAGTAACCCTGAGCAAGCAATGCACCAAATGCATAAATAAAATCCAAAATGTGGGTTTTATTAATCCGAAGAAGGAAGTGAAATATGTGTAGGAGTTGCAGCTGAACCTAACTTCAATGGTCTGTTCCAGGTTACAATAAGCTGTAGCCTGCTAGCAATGTCACTGAGGCCTGTGTCTTGCTTATCTATTTAACCTCTTCCGTGCTCATGACGGCCGGGAGCCGTCATGAGTCACGGTGGGCGTGTGCTCGGGACACGCGGGGGCCGTCCGAGACACGCCCAGTCTTTAGAACGCCCAGCACATGGGCGGAATCGGCCGCGCAGCGAAGCGGTTAATAGTTCTACTGAGGTGTGGGGTTCTTGTCAAACGTTATATTGTTAAGTAGATGAGGACAGTGGTACCAATATGTGCTCCCTTTCACTTATCTTTGCACAGATGCACTTTTAATCCATCTAGTTTGCCCGATTGCTTTACAGTTTTTTTGTTGCAGATATAGCTTTCTTTTTTGTGCTTTTCCCATTTCAGAATGGGTCACGCTCTGCTTGATGTATGGTTGTGCTGATTTATCTTGTGTACTTCACAAGTAAGCTTTGTTAAACACAGTGTGCTAATTTAGCCCCTGAAAGACAACTACACACATAACATTGTCGTTTCCTGCTAACATAGACATGAGGAGATAACGTCCAGTGGCTAAATGCCATGCGTGACAAGTACCCTGGGCGCAATCCAGTTTGTTTTATGCTACTGATGGAGCAGGATTTTTGCAAAAATAAACCTGCTCGGATTAAACCTCCTTATGTGTGAAATTATTAACAAGAGTTGTGAAATTAACTGAGAAAAATATTGACATCGGGCTTCAGGAGAAGGATTGTAAAATGTGCAGGAGAAAACAACAAATGATTTCTGTAGGCCGCAAATGATTTTCTGCACAAAAGGTGGCAGAAAAATAATGTTAAGTGCAAAGTAAATAAAACGTGTTAATAAAAGAGCTTTACGTAAGTGATATAAATGCATAGAATATATGTTTGAGAATATTTGCGTTTATGTTAGAATGCCAGAAAACTTAAAAGGATAATGTAATGAAGCATTTATGTAAACAAATAATCTAAAACCTGTTTATTTTTTCTAGAGAATGGCATGCTTTACAGAGAAGGACTCAAACCACTGTTAGGGTTAATTTACTTTTCTTTTAACATAGGCTGCAAAAAGAATTGTATTTGTCCTTCGTAATTATTGTTATGTTATTCTTTTCCTTGTCGACGGCTACGTGGTAGAGATAATAGAGGAACTTCCTCACTGTCCGAGGAAATGTTTAGTTTTGTGGATAGCTGTTCTAGTGAAATGTTGCAAGGACTTACAAAATGTGCGTGGGCTTCGGAAGGAGGATATTGTGATTTCCTCTGCTGAAGGACGATGATGACAGCCTGGCTCCAAACAAAGAACTTTTGAAAGTTAGGTGCGATGGAAGTGGTGTGACTGACACCCTATGCTCCTGGACCAATGAGATCTGTGAAATGCTTGGACTTTGCTACAAAGATAGGGATGGACTTTAACGAATTAGGGTATAATTACTAGTGTTAGAATCTACTCTGGGGTGAGCATTTCCTTGAGAGCAAGCGTCTTTGAGCATCGAGGAGAGAGAGAAGCTGTTTCTTTTGGCTGTTGCTGTCTGATCCTGACTCTTTAACTTTGCTCCACATACCTTTGTGAGGTAGTCCAGCTTTCCCTTCCGGCTGGAGGGTTAGCTTTTCAGACTATTAGCACGCGGTGCTATAGTTTTCTCTAGGTTCGTATGAAATTCTGTAATTGCATTGAACTATTTACAATGTTCTTTTGCCTCTTCTCCTATCCACTCACTCATGCTCGTTAAACGAGATGTTATTGTGAATTGCTTTTTTCCTCTTGTGATGAAACTGTGATTCGATACTGTATCGTTTGATTTACCATTCATATGCTTAAGAAATAGATAAAATCAAATTGATAAGTAATCAGAGTCTGTCATTATTGATGAATATTAGTCATGTGATTTATACATAGTCTGGTTGTAGAATATTCCTCTTATTGTAGGTCCTCATAGGGGGGAATATTATCCGTCTTGTCAATAGTCAGCCCCTATCAACTCTTCAAGGATTCATCGGAGGACCAGTTATTAAAGGTATGGGCCAAATGTAGTTTTATGCGGGAAAAGGACAGGTGGTTTTGAAATTGGTTATAAGTGGTAAAAATCCTACCCCCGCTCCCACTGCATCACTACCGAGTTACATGATCCCGGGCAAAACACATCACCTGGCTGTGTCTCACTTTCCTTACCTGCACATGTGGGAGAATCATGATGTGATTCAGTTCAGAGTATGCACTATACAAAAACTGGGGCTGTGCGAAAACCAAAACTACCCAAGTTTGGGGACTTATCTCAAGTTTGTCTTTGGGCAAATGTTATTCCCAAAAGGTTTTTGCAGGGGAATTTCCTCAGTAATAACTATATGTATATTTTTTCACAGGAAAATGCATCCACTGAAAGAAAGATTTGCAGGGTCAGCTTCGTACAAAACTGCCGGCCCTCTAGAAACACCGGTGACACTGAAAATCTCCAGATGTCATTACAGGCCCTGCCTCCTTTGTGCCACTTACAGGAGGCTAGTTGTCACTGGGGAGCAGACCTCTACAGCTCAGTCCACTCAGGGCTCAGCACAGCTCGCTGGCCTTGCTCCGAATGAGCACATCTTTATCAGCAGGCAAAAGTCTTCAAAAAACGTTTTTGCTGGAACATTAACCTCAAACCCTTTTTATTATGATAGAGTTCTTGAATATATTATTGAACTCTCATACTAAACGTACGTTTTCCAGTTGTATCCCACTGTAAAGTATTTTTGTGTTTTCTCTCTATCCACAGTTTATTAGCTAAGAAGGCATCAGGGAAACCAATAGGTCTGATGTTTCCTGTCTTTAAGCTTGTCAATGTTTGTTTTGTGATCTTTTTTGTAAAACCTTATAGGAGAAAGCTCCTGGGCCCTCATTAATCTAAGAAAGCATTTGCTAAAATCAAAAGTATCAATTTATTCTCAAAAAGCACACATTCGTAAAATCATCTGTGTCAATGAACCGAACTACTTTGGGGCCAATACACCAACTGCATTTTGTAATACTATAATAGTACTACTCACGTACTACAAAAAGCTATTCACTAACCTACATGTGGGGTCTCCTCCTCTGCCTCTCCAATCCTAATATAAGCTCTGACTGTGGAGATCTCCATATGCATATGCCTATGTTTTAGTAGTAAATGTGGGAGGGACAGGTGAATTGCTGAAAAATGTCTAGCACTACATATAGCTAACCACTGGTATCACAACACATTGGAGATAGGAACTTAAAATAGAACCCAATAGGAATAATGTTAAAATAAATTGTTTTATTTCAACTTCTTAAATATTTATATGTAAATTGAAGTAAATGATTAAAAAAATCATGTATAAGTTAAAATACTTCATTTAAAAAATAATTAATAACTTTTTTAATTTAAAAACAAATGTAACTTTAATTTCTTAAAAATAAATACATTCAAATTAAATCTATACTTAATGTTTAACATAATTAACATTTTACTTTAGGTGGGATATTTTTTTAAAAATAATTGTGATTTAATTTATGTAAGATAATTAAATATGTCATTCAAAATTAAGTTAATAGTTCTGTGGTATTTTTAATTTTGTTCTGCATTTTAAATAAATATGTAAAATTAATTGAGAAATGCAACATGACCAATGCCTTTTGCCAGGGCCAGGCAGCATGTAACCAGCATCATTGCCATGATGCCCTGGGACACCATGGAGAGATGTACCATTTTACCATATCTCCTCAAGCATTCCTTGTATCCCATTCATGCAATGGGAAAACAGAATGAAAACATTTGTGGCCTAAACCTTTTGGGCAGGGAAGATCAGCACTGATTATGACCACCTCATCTGTATCCTTAAGCACATAATTAAGGTTTCTGTCACTGCATCGGAACAATTACAGCCCAGAAAATGAGCCAATTAAATTAGTTAAACAAATATGTCAGCCGCTTCCCAGCAGTTCCTGGAGGAAAGTAGACAGGCAGTATATGATATTCACTTCATTACCTTAAGCTCTTTTAACTTTAGATTCGTTATCGTTATTTTGTTTCCATCACAAAGAAAAATATAAAACATTAAGTTTCAAGAGAGTCCTGTAGCATGAGGTATTTATTAATTTAATTGCAAGTTCAGTGTAGTGCCGGTATGTTGCCTCAAGACGCTTCAGAAAATCAAAGAGCATATCCTTCAAGGCAGAATCAAGTCCAATTCTTTGTGCAAGTCACTTAACGCTGTTGGGTAATGGTTCATGGGATCAGTTGATGCTCACAGTAGAAGGGTTGTTAGGGGCCTTAATGGTGCTGGAGAGCGTGTACTAGTGGTTAGTAAGGTCTGCATAGAAGAATGCAATCCTCACCTCGAGGGATAATCTCAAAGGTAGGTTTCGGCCCAACGGGATTGTTTACAGCCCAGGTATGCAAATGTAGATTGAGTAGGTTCCCAGCTGTGACAGAGTGTTAGGATATTGACAGATGAATTTGAATATAATGATCTAATGAGAATACTTATTTCTCTTTATTAGGCTGTATTTTGGCTTTTGCCATAAAAGCAGATATAACAATTAATAAAAACAATAAAATCGTTGGGTCATTAAAATCCTTAAAATCATGAGATATAAAAATAGTAAGTAAGGCACATAAGAATAAGAACTAGCAGCATATGAAGGAGACTTCACAACAATTTAAAGTATAAATTCAAAGTTCGTTTCAGAGCTCCTGTATATAATTTTGCAGTGTAACATGCGCTGGAAGTCCATATTCGAAAGCAGCATACAATGTATAAAATTGCAAGAAACTTCAGGATACAGCATAAAGACACACAAGTTCTGGGCAGTAGGCACTAAGCAGCAACAGGGTGACCCTTTTCTGGCTGTGTCTTCACATATATATGAGAAAGCGAGAAACAGTAAATACAATTGTTTGAGCGGTGTCTGCCCTAAGTATTCTAGTTGCAATTTTATGGCCCCTGATGCCCAGATTGCGGCATAGTGGCAAGATCCATTTACTCCTATGTGCATAACATTGCGGGCAGAAATACAGGACATGGTCTACGGTTTCCTTAACCTCAGGACAAAAAGGACAGCTCAGGTCAGGATCAACATCATTGTGGGGACATTGCCACTTCGGAGTAAATGATTGAAGCGGCATGGTCCCGATGCGAAATGTAATATAAAGAGATCTGGCATCCAGGGGCTCAATTGTATCCATATACTCTTCCGGACAATACGTGTCTTTGAATTCCAAAAAAGCCAAGGTCAGGGTACCTACCCCCTCACTCCTGTGGGATCTACCATCTGCGTGTCTCCAATACAACTCCTTGACCATGGACTTGGAAACGCCACATGAAGTTTCTGGATGGGCCTACATATTTCCGCACCCAGTCTCTTCAAGACAGTGCCTAATGTACCCCAACCATGGGATACTGATGGCTCCAGGAAGTTTTAATATTTCTTCCAGGCCCGGCCAAAAGGGCAATAAGTCCACTGAAGACCAAATCCTCCTCCAATACAACAGGAGTCTGAGTTTTACTCTGAGGACAAGAGGTTGAATGCCAAAATCTAATCGGAGCGGCAGGAAGATTGGCGAGAAGTCAGAGAAAATGATTTTTCATCAGTTCCATATCATTGACATTGTCGTGCCCCCAAAGGTCCCCACCATATAGATACCCCCAGAGCTTGCAAGTTGTAAATATGTAATGCGGGTGTTATCGGACGAAAGATAGACCCCTTCAAGGCTCTCTGGATTCCACCAGTATAATGTTTTAATCTAAGTTTACACTTTTGGATCTGGGGTGACCAACCAAAATGCTCATTGAGGGTGAACCCTAGGTAGTCAAAGGTACGAACCCTCTCCAGTGGAGAGCCATTAAGGACTAGGTGCGATCTAGCCGTCTGGTAGGGATTCAATACCATATATTTTGTTTTGTTAAGGCTGATTTCCATCCCTCTCTGCTTGCAGAAGACACCAAACTGATCCAGCGAATTTTGGATACCCATTGGGGATTTTGAGACCAGTAAGGTGTCGTCCACAAACAGGAGTGCCGGAACCTTCCTGTTTGCCAGATGCGGGGCATCATGCTTACACTGCTCTATTGTGGTTACCAGGCCATTAACATATAGCAGAAGCAAAGTGGGGGCTAAGACACACCTCTGTCTCAACCCCTGTGACACTGGAATGGGGTCTGTCAATTCCCCAGTAGAGCCACACCTAACCTGCGCATAATTATCCAGGAGAAGTCTCCTGAACATATTAATCAGATATTGTAGAACTCCCATGTTAGGTAAAACTGCCCACAAGCCCTCCCTAGGAATAGATTAAAAGCTGACCAAATGTCGACACAGATGGCTTAGAGGCGCCCACCCCCCAACGTGACGTACTTCCAGTAGATTAGTTGTAGTTGGAGCACTTGCTCAATAGTGCTAGTCCCAGCCCTGAATCCAGTTTGGAGAGGAGTCAACACTCCTACATGCTCAATCTAAGCTTGTAGTCTGCTCAACAGAATACAGCTAATGAGCTTCTGTGAGCTCACAATAAGACTGATAGGGCAGTAATTTGACGGGACAGGCCTAAGGCCCTTCTTATAGATTGGGACGATTTCATCCCCTACCCAAGTCCACGGTATAGTAAGCCCATTCATTATATTATTGAAGAAAAGGGCAAAATAAGGGCACCAAATCTTCTTCTCGGCCTTAAATAAGTACCCAGTACCTTATCAAGCCCCGTGCTTTTCCTGGTGTGATCCAATCAATTGCAGCGCCAACTTCACTCGCGGTGATAGGACTGGGAACGCAATTAATCTGGTGAAATGGGGCAGCTGCAGGCGGGACACTAGATTTTTGACACTGCTTTTTCCATTCCCCTGGGGTAGCTGGGCCTTTTGTGTGTTTGGCCAAAGTCACACCCTCACATACCCTACTAACTGGACTCAATATTGAGCCAGCAGTTGGCGACAACGCCAGCTCATTCATCCCCACGTCTTGCATGTACAGGCCTGAGAAATATTCAACCCAAGTGGCAGCTGTTATATTACTACACAGCTGGGCTATGGGGTCTAGACCCTTATTAGCCACTATTTGCCAAAAGGAGCTATGGTCTTTCCCCTTAGATGCAGCCAGTGATGTCTCCCATCAAGTCATTTCATGATTTTGTTTGGCCCTGCCTAGTACAGCTTTATAGGAGGATCTTGCTTCCTCGATTGCAGCTCTGGTCCCCCATTTGCTAGCAGCCATCAGGGCCCACCTGGCTAACCAACATGCCTTGGTGGACAATTTGGCCACATAAGCCCGTTTTCAAAGAGTCTACCAAGAAAGGCTCCTTTATGGAGCAGAACAAGGAATTATGGGTGTCAGCAAGGTCCTCCTATGAGGACACTACAAGTGAACTCCTTCCTAGGGCCAGGACTGCTTCCAAAGCTGTAGCAATGACCTTGTACAGCTGGGCCTGGATAGTTGAGTGGTAGCAATAACACTCCATCTCAGACTACGTAGATTTCTGGTTGGCAAAAGCCTCCTATCAAAGGGTTCTAGGTCTGGCGGGGGTAATGCTAGAGCCCAGCGAGCTCAAGAAGAGGTTCAAGGCATTGTCCTGCTTAGAAACCACCTCCATGTCAATTACTTGCAACCACAGCCTAACATCCATCAATATATAATCTTTGCGACTAGCCCCACCCGCCGATTGAAGTTGACCATCCCCTCTTTATCTGATGGGGTCCTTCCATTGCAGGCTCACAGGCCATTATTCAGGGTAAAGGTATTTAATTGCAGGACTGATGCAGACCATTTTTATATCTGTTGGAGTTTGAGCTCTGGAATTGGCCATACTTCATCCTCTTCTTCGCTGAGTGCGTCAGTGGCAATTCCAAGAGGTTCAAATTTGCTATTAAAATCCCCCGTCACAATTCTAAAAACACTAACCGGGAGAGATGAAAGGTGCTCAATGATTACATCAATAGCAGCTAGACCAGCCATGTTACTTTCGTGTCTACAATAGAAATTATACAAACATAATGAAAACCCAGCAGGAAATTGCAAAAGTACACATAGCACGTCGGGGACCCAAGGTCGATAACTTTAGATGTACGAGCCAAAGTGGTTATCAACCAAATTTGTAAGACCCCTTGATGGCCTGCCCTTCCCTGAGAAATGAGCAGGTCGGACAAAACTGGCAAACCCAGACCAAAAGTGTGGCGTAACAGCCCATGTTACTTTAGTTGGCGAATATCAGCAGTAACTCTTGGGCTGCCTCCAAAAATATATGTCAAAATTTCACATGTTGCACTGAAGTAAACGAGTATTTAGTTATGTTATAAAAAACTTTGGATTTGTGCACTAATAAGGGATTTAGGTCTACTTCCTAACAGTCCTGGATTTTAAGTATTTTCTGACTACCTGGACTAAGAAGAAAACAATAGCTGTTCTCCCCTGTCCCAATGTCCCTCTTTGCCTCAACATGCCTACCTGGGCTGGGGATGGAGAGGTCACCTCTGCAGCTCACCCCTTAGACCAATAAGTTTCCCTGCTTGATGTTCCTGTCTTCACGGCTTGCTACAAGAAGCCAATACCACAAGACGTGCGAATACCCTAGTCACTGTATACTTCAAAACAACAGAGGATCCAGACACTGCTAGTAGCTAAGAAAATGTCTGCTATAAAGCCGTGCACCAGACTATGTACATAAGCAAAGAGAATTTTTTTTTTCTTGATCAGTCCTGTATGGTTTGCATGTTTCAATGACCACAACGACTCAAATCTAGTGCTCTGGGAACAATAATCAGTATGACACTAGTGGATATCTGAGGTGAAATGCCTCAGTGAGTCTTTAGAAGGAAAGACTGCCTGAAATTTAACAGCACCTCAACCTGAGTGGATACGTTTCATCTCATCAAAAATCTCCACTATAGATCATGGAATCTCTCACCACAGCTGTGGAGCCATTCAGCCTGAGTCTGAAAATAAAAGCTAAACAAGCCCCACAAAAGAAGAAATGAACTTTGCATCCACCATTATTTGTTGGAACGCACCGACAACCTTGTCCTTTATAGTGGCAATTCGACCAATCGGGTGAGCTCTGATCAGGCACAGTCTCAGGAGCATATGTGCTGGTTGATCTCTAGACAAATGACTAAGCTGTATGGGACCTGTGCTCACCCGACCAAACATGCAAGCCGTGTGCAAACACAAACACTCAGTCACAACTAATTTTTCCCTTGATCAGCTCGAAAAACCCATAGAGACATTAATTTCTCTGACTTTCGAACATTCTCCATTATAACACTGGTTTTACAAACTTCCAATTTTACAGTCACTCTTTTAGAAATATAATGAAATAATTAAAGTTAATATGCTAGAATTTCACTTTATCATTTTCTATCGATGTATTGTGCTATTGTTTGCAGTTTGGACCTTACAGTCTTTATTCATTTACCTATGTTGATTGTTTTGAGTTATTGATCCATACATGCCCAGAACTTCAGTCTGTGTTAGTCTGAGCTTAGCCCGTGCTACCACAGGGTGAGACAAGTGTACTATAGGAAGTCTTTGGTTTGCTCCTGTAACATCCCTCCAGGTAGGTTTTTGTGGGAGCATAATTATAGCATGTACAGCTGTCTTTGTTCACTCTCCTGCCTTAATTTGCCATGAAGCTTTCTGACATCAGCATAGATTTTGCATTGCAGCTGTTGTCGTTCAATCAGTATGGCCATCTGATATAGGTAGAACTAGAAGAAGTGCCGACATAGAGCCCTGTTCTGGGTAACACTGCGCGGTACATTATTAAATGGCTAGATAATGTGGCTCATGCATGCTTGTTGCCTGCGGTTGCTGAGGACCAAGCAGAACTATTAAAGACCATAGCGGTTTGACATGGATCATGCGTGGAGGCAGTAGGATCAAGGCGTGTTGTGTGCATCAATGAGCGAGAACAGGAGGTCTTGTCTAACCACTACCAGTTTGGTTACCCTAAATGGTGATCCTGAAGTAGATAGTTTATATCCACATATCCCGGAAGCATTTTGACTTCACTTTCCAAATTCATACTTTAGGAAATGCAGATTGATAAAGCACTTGTTTTTAACGATTCCTTTTGTCCTAGTGTTAATTCTTAGATCTGTGGGGTAAGAACTTATTGTTCAAGACGATATGTGGACCGAGCCTTGCAAAAGGGATGCATGAAGAACCTGTCAGAGTCTGGCCACATCGCTTGATGACTTATTAGTGCTCAGATTTACATCATCTTAGCTTAAAAAAAGACAAACAGGCTGTCTCAATAGGATGTGCAGAAATAATTTACTCATTTGATGTTTTGACCCTCGGCCCTGTGTGTTGTTTCTTGACTGGTATTACTGACATTGTATATTCTTTAATACATTTTAGAGTGGATTTTGTATTTCTTGGCTAGGTGTTTTTACCAGCACCAACTGATGATTCTGGATGTTTATTTAATATGTGGCTGTGACAGTACTAGCAATTAAGTGATCTGGCTGAATTGGAAACCAAAGAAAAGAACATACTATCTGGCATGCTGGTTTGTGAGAGGATGTGGCTAGCACTGGCGATTACCCTATGTAAAAAGAAAATGAATAGCTAGAATGCAAAGTGAGGGTTATTTACAAGCCGCTGGTGCATCACTTTTAATATGGGGAAAAGTGGCGTTCCGGCGGCTCAAGGGGCTTGTAAATAAGCTCAGTATGTCCTATAGCTCTGACATGGTGTGCTGATCTTAAAGTGTTGTCCCATGGTAATGGCTTGAAACTTGGTGTTTAGCACCACTGACTCTGTTCGAACATACCGCTCTAACACAGACTCAGGGTCGGACTGGGACAGAAAATCGGCCCGGGCATCAAAATAAAAGTAGCCCCTTTTATTGAATTAGAAGGCAAAAAAGGAGCTCATGTTTGCAAATGGGGCAGTTCTGAACTTGCAAAGATACGCTGCATAAGCGTTTTGCAAGGTATGGTAGACTGCACGCATTTGTGTTCACTGCAGGTATTAATTGTTTTAATATCAGCAGTAAAAACCAGCCCAGCAAACCTTAAAACAGGCCCACAAACAGACAAAAACAAGCATTGGCATAGCCAATAGGTCTCGCTTTTGGGACCTTATAAGTATTTAGTTATGCAGCACAATATCCTTGGTGCAATAACATCAACTGTTGCATGGCTAAAAACTTATAAGGTTCCAAAGGCGAGACCTATTGGCTATGCCAATGCTTGTTTTAATTGTTTGAGAGAATATTTGTGCTGGTCATGTTTATGTGTGTGTTCGTTTTTTATTTTGCCTAACAGAGTCTTTTGCAGTAATTTAAACTTCAGCGGGGGCGGCTCAGGCCCGAGGTACATCTTTTAAGAGTCTTAGCGGGATTGGATCCTGGGCCGGCCATTGTGTCAAGGATCACACGGCTCGACTTAAGTCCGCCGTACAAAAGTAGTGATAAGGAGGTGAACTCGGAGCTGACTGGCGAGATTACAGGCCCTGGAGACGGCGGTATCAGCAGCAAAGCTCCCCGCGGGGTCCCAGTCACAGAGAGGGGCTGATCAGACAGCTAAGGTTCAAGAAAGGGAGGCCCATGGAATGGAATGTGAGAGCAGCGCCGAGGAGACGGAGAGCAGAGCAGTGTGTGCTGAAGAACACAAGCAGAGCAGAGTGTGCCCCCGAGCTAGACGGTTCTGAGACAGTGACCGGCATGGCACTGAGGCCTGGAAAGTAACTTCAGTAACGGAGCAGAGAGGCGGAGAAAGCGTGACGTAGACTCGTGGAAGAGAGAGCGGAGGCCCCTTCTAACACTAACGTGACAGCAAAGAGAGGGGCTGCCGCGTGTCACTGAAGGAGGGGCCACCTCCTGAGTAGGATTAAACTACGTACACTGGGCATGGGGGAGGGAGTGGGAGAAGGGAGGGGTGTGTGAGAGCAGAGAGAAACCATTAACAGCGCGGCGCTCGTAAAAGGGCGCTGTGCTGATTATGTTACAACAAGCCAGGACTATTGTCTTTGTCAATGGCTGTTAGATGCATAAGATAAAAAACAAGCCAGCGAAGGTCTGGTGTAACAAGCACGGAGGAGCGGGGGCGAGCGAGCGCGGCAGCCTGCAAAGCAGTCCCAAAAACGCTGCGTGCGTCGTGGCTGGCCTTTGGATGAGTACGCGCGGCAGACATGTGTTGCCACTTATCGCGCCCGCGTCTGGGCACGATAATTGGAAACACATGTTTGCCGCGCGTACCCATCTCAAAAAGGCCAGCCACGACGCACGAGCGTTTCTTGGACTGCTTTGAAAACTCACTTACAATAAGTCTTCGCCTCTAAGCAGCGCTTGCGCGCTAATCGAGGCTCGACCTAAAAATGGCTCACACACTAACCTGTCAGACCAACCCGCTAGTGAGCTGTTTGATAGCCCTATAGGTCGGTCCCACCCAGCGCAAACCTCATCATATGGGGTAAATGTTGCCCTCGGCATCCATTTTTAACATACATAACTACATTTCAATTTTGTACATTGTCATATAAGCACACCAGAGGCCGAATAGTGACCCCAAATTTATTGGATGGCCACTTGAAATATTTTTTTACAGCAGCCATTCAAATGCTATTTCCAGTCCAAATTCATTGCACTGCAGACTCCAGAAAGAAATATTCGACCCCGGTGGCCAGCTGAATATACTAGAGGTTTATATGGAAATACAGAGCACGGGAAATCATCTTACGTCTGCGCTAGCCTACTGTTTACTACTCTCTACATGGTGGAATGTACATGAATTCCGTGGAGTTAATGCAAAAGTGATCAAAACTACCACACATATTATGGTTTGACTAGATTTAGTCCAGCAAATAATAAACATCGAATGAATGTCGACTAATATTAGGGTCTCATACTAAAATAAACAGTTTTAAAGATATTCACTGTCAACGATATGCAACCACAGCAATTTTCAACAGACACCTGTAGAGAGACCGCTTGCATCTTCATGACATGGGTGCGGTGGTGAGCTGCACTTCAGTTGAATCACACTAACAAGCTCAGAAGAACTATTTTCTGCAGTTTTGGGATATGATAAAGACATTCAAATTCCAAAAGGGAATGAACATACTAAAACAGACAATTGCTGTTTATGCACAAGCCTTTTGGTGGAACATGAGGCCATCATCCATGCTGTGCGAGCAGAGGGAGGGGAGTGCTCCATTGCTAAATTAGACAATGTTTTATTTACAGCAAAAACAGTTTATTAAATAAAATTTTACTATCTAGAAATTTGAGGACAATGTATTTAGGAAGGATAAATTTGGTTCACTATATAATATGTGTAAAGACCAGGCAGGTTGATCAGACGAGATAGACCTGAGGGCATATTTACAAGCACCTTGCGCCACCAGAGGCTCTGGTGGTGCAGTGTGGTGGCCCATATTTATGAGGCCACACAAAGCCATCCTGTGTGGCTTTTCATGTCCTCCTTTCACACATTACTCTGCGCAAAATGGGCGTTCCATGGGTGTTGCTGTGGGTTTTCCCACGCAACACCCATGGATTCTGACGCATTCTCAGATTTACAAGGTTTCGTAAACCTGGGAATGTGTCAGGAGAGGCGTAAAAGTGGCACAACGAGGAGAAATACATTTATTTCTCCTCTTTTTTTCCTCACATATAGAAGGGGGAAAACGCCATCAATTATTGTTTTTGTGCAGGAAGGTGCCCCTTCCTGCACAAAAACAATCATACCTGCAACGCAGACACCCTTGCACCACAGTGCAAGAGTATCTGTGTTGGTGCTAGGCAGTGTATAGTGCGCCAGTGCTTGGGAAAGCAGGACTGAGTTGTAATGTTGTAAATATGATGCATCCCTGCACTTTGCTAATGACGAAACTTGGGGCAGAAAGATGGCTTGCAGCACCACGCTGCGTTATTATCTTGTAAATATGCCCATGGTTTATTGACTGCCAGCATATTCGGTTTCAATCAATCACATGGTTTCACTGTCATTGTTATGAGATGACATCAGTTTAATAAAGCTTAACAATGTATTAGCCATGGAATCACTTATCCATGTATTTCTGTTGTTGAGGGACATACCAGTCGACTATTTTGGATGCCTCAACAATTCTTTCTGATGTCCGGATACAAATAATGAATATCACTGCTTGAGATTTCCAAAGTGAAGACATCTATAAAATCGCTCAAAGGTTTGACCTGCTTGGTATTGCATTACCATAGTTGAGATTTCCGGGTGATATTCTTCTAAACACCATTGAGTGTAATGAGGTAAAACACATTTTTGAGACCAGCCTTGATGTATTTTCAAATTACTTTTAGAGTTTTATTATGAATAAAATAGGAAATGGTATTTTTGTGCACCGTCAAAGACTTTTTAATGTGTCTAGAAGCTGCCGGACACAGCTCTTTGCAAAGGTCTGTCCAATGCAAGAGTTTAAAGCCTCTATAAGTTATCAACCCTCAGAAAATGTAATAAAAACCCTTTACATTCTATAGATGGCTATGGTGGGGGTCTTTTGAAAAAATCAGCTGTGACATGAAATGATCAAAAGTCATTTTACACCCAATATGAGGGAACGGCCTTGACAGATATTATTAGGACATCATCATTAAAGAAGAGAATATACTCCTTTTTTCTGCTCTCAACTCCATACCACCTATGAAGGAAATATGAGAAGAGTGAAGAATCTATCGACAAGTTTGTCGCCAGGTTGAGAGAACTCTCTATAAAATGTAAATTTGGCGCCATGGCTGATGAATTAATTAGAGACCAATTGATTGTTCAATGTAATAATAAAAAGATACAAGAAACGTTATGGACGGACAAAAATCCTACGTTAAAGGTAGCCATTGATTTAGCAAAGGTCATGAGCAGTCTGAGTGTTGCATGAAGAAACTACAAAAACGCAACCCCGAAATTTCTGATAACTATGCATGCGAAGGGAGTGTTCAAGGGGATGATGATTCCAGTAGTGTAGCACTACTTTAAGAATATAAACAAATTCACGAACAGGAAGAGTACCTTCACCAAACCGCCTGCTAAGTCCTGCTCTAGGTGTGGTAGCAGTGGGCATGCTTCTGACTCAAAATTTTGCTTTGCTACAAACAAAGAATGTCTTAAGTGTGGTCGCTTAGGACATTTCGCTAGGATGTGTAAAACCAGGTCACAAGCTAGAATAGCCCTTGTTCAAGATAGTGGAGTTTGGAAAAAGGATCAAAATGACAGGATACTTAGTATTGATGATGATGATGATCTTACCAACAATGACAAGAGGAGGAACAGACCCAAGGTTCTGTTTATGGTTGACGGTCAAAAGGTTTCCTTAATGGTTGACACTGGGTCTAGGTATACCATTATTCCTAAGAAAATGTTTGAGCATGAGTGGGGGGAAGATCATTGCTACCCAAAGATATATCAGGGGGAGTCCATAGACTTGTTAGGTTATTTTGAGGCTGAAATCGTTTTCTTCAATAGATCTACTAGAGGCAAGGTGTACGTAGCAGAGGAAGGGCCCCCCATTCTGGGTTGGATCCACCAGTATGATCTTCACATTATAGTGAATCCCACGGCACCCTCGCAAGTCATGGTGGTGGATGACAAAAGTCTAGAAGACATTCTTAAAGAAGCTGGTGTGGTTTTTAGAGAAGAGTTAGGACAACTCAAAGGATATGTCCACAAGATAGAGTGAAGGAAGGACGCCATACCGATCCAGCACAAATTGAGGAGAGTACCCTTAGTGGTTAAGGATTGAAGTTAAGTCCCTTATAAACAAGATGTTGGATGGTGGGGTGATAGAGCCGGTTGAAGCTTCCTGTTGGGTATCTCCGGTGGTGATCACCCAGAAGTCTGATGGCTAGCTTAGGTTTTGTGTGGACTTGATGTCGCTAAACGAATGAGTGGTCGCAGATACTTTTCCGTTGCCCAATATAGGCAAACTAGTCACCACCTTGAAAGATGCCAAGTTCTTCTCCAAGCTAGATCTCAAGAGTGCGTACCACCAAATAAAATTGCACGCGGATTCCAAGCACTTAACGGCGTTTATCACCACAGAAGGAACATTTCAGTTCACATGTTTGCCCTTTGGGTTGTCATCAGCGGCTAGTGTGTTTCAGCGCATGGTCACGGAAATTTTCAAAGGCATCGATAAAGCTGTTTTCTTTTAGGTTGATATCCTTGTGTTTGGCAAAACTGTTGTTGAACACAATCAAGCTCTGAAGTCAGTGCTGCACAGGATTGCAGAGGTGGGGCTCACCTTACGCAAGGAGAAATGCTCTTTCCTGGTGGAACAGATGGAGTATTTGGGCCACGAAATTTCAGCACTAGGGATAAAACCATTGAATACTTCATATCATACTGGTTACCACTTTTCATAAAACTCTTGCTTGATGCTATTGATAATTCTTTTAGGTCATTAACAACTAATTCCGAAAAGACATCAATTGCGGTTTAAACTCAAATTTTGCGCCTTTTTTCAGCAATTGTCTCAAACACAAAGTTTTGTCAGAAAAATGCTGTACAAACTTAGAATAGTATTCTATCAGGCCCATAAAGGACCTCAACTGATCCTAGTTCGTGGGTGCCGGGGCTAGTTTAATGGCACTAAGTAAGTTCCTCTTAGGTTTTATTATAATCATGTTTGTCAGAAATGGAAAACAAGCCCCCGATGGCTTCAAAATATGCTTCAATATCGATCACAATTGCGAGAATTTGTGAAACTCTAAGCAGTATGTAAGGGGATTGAAGCGTTGAGTCTGTTTTCTATGCCGATGTGAAGTGAGCAACATGTGACCGGCAGCCCTGCTATTTTAATGGTGGACTGATGATGACGTTTGTTGTGTGAACAAGGCAGGAAGTGCTGAAACGCAAAGGTAAATCACGGCTCGGGCACAGACTCCAGATTCTGTGAAAAGTTTTATTCCAATGACATCGTCCACATGATGAGTTTCGGCCGCTGACCTGCGGCCTTGCTCACATAATGCGCTAGGTACAAATGGCAAGTTTATATAAGATCATATCAGAACAAATGTTTCCTTTGGAAAAAGCTCTAAGACTAATATTGTTCACTATATGTCCTACTAGACACCAGGCTTGCACTCATTCAAGCTAACATCACTCATGGAGGGAACAGTATAACTACACGCCCAAAACCAATACTTATAAATCGAAAGCGGATGTTTCACAAAAATATATCACTTTATTCATCAATTTTGTCCAGGTTTTTGTTAAAAAAACATAAACTTGTGAGAGTCAAGTAATCACGGATGTGGGCCATTTAATGACATCGTTTTTTTGTCTGTTGTATGTACTCTCCCTTTGTAATGTGTTACATGTTTTTAATATGAAATTGTATGCAATTGATGTTTTTTATTATGGAGACGATGTTCTGATCGAACAGAAGTATTGATTACCTATACATTGTCAAGCTTATGCTTTTTTAACAAAAACCTGGACAAAATTGATGAATAAAGTGATATATT
The DNA here is from genome assembly GCA_963921515.1 of Calotriton arnoldi. Classification (NCBI taxonomy): domain Eukaryota; kingdom Metazoa; phylum Chordata; class Amphibia; order Caudata; family Salamandridae; genus Calotriton; species Calotriton arnoldi. The sequence goes on from CAWUFW010000363.1 coordinate 3,864,509, forward strand.
TTTGTAAAACATCCGCTTTTGATTTATAAGTGATGGTTTTGGGCGTGTAGTTATACTGTTCCCTCCATGAGTGATGTTAGCTTGAATGAGTGCGAGCCTGGGGTCTAGTAGGACATATAGTGAACAATATTAGTCTTAGAGCTTTTTCCAAAGGAAACATTTGTTCTGATATGATTGTATAGTACCCTATTCCTTTGGTATAAGGGGTCCTTCTCAGTTTTTATGCAAGTTTATATAAGATACAGTCTTTTTACAATTTCATCATTCTATTCGTGAAGTGCACAAGTGAGAGAACTTTTACCTACCCCTAGATCATATATCACATGGTAGTGACAAGTTAGTCATAGACAACATGGACAGACTCAACTAACGACCAGGTAAATTAAACATAGAAGACATCTTCATTATTGAGTGATGTAGACACTGGGTCGTATTATTTACTCTAACATAATTGACTCAGACTGAAAAAAATGAGGTTCGCTAACTGAAACAATATGTTAAGCATAGCAAAACGAAAAACATTGTGTTTAGAATGCCAACAGTAATACATTTCTGCATAGTGCAAAATATCTGAGGACCACATGTATTGAGACAAATGACAGTGTAATACAAATTCGCTACCTGAATGGTCGCTCAGGATAACTAGAAGAGCTACACCCAATGAATCACACATCACGATGAGTTCAGTCCAAGAGTCTGGGTATAAACGGTCAGGTGGCCAAAAAATGGAGAGAGAGCGCACATCATCCACAACATGTCAATCAGACAAAAAAGCTATGAAGCACAAATGAGTGTGGTGCTGTGCAACTAGGGTGGCAACACCGTATGAGATGTTAGTGCGTCAAATACGAATTAACCGTCCTACTAGTTGAGAATTACCCCGGGTAGGTGTGGGAGTGCTAGGTGTGCAGAGCGTAGAATAAATGGAGCAAGTGCTGCTGAGACTGCCGACGCTCTTACAACAAAACAAGTGTGCGCAGGTGAAACAGGTGTAGAAAAGGTAACCAAGTACTAATGTATACTGTGCGAAGTTAAAAGCTACAAATGCACTAATCTGGTTATCCGGAGATGGATAAAATGGAAGCCGAAAGCCATCCTCACCACCGAAGATGGGAAATGTGTAGTAACTAAATCAGAGTTTGACCAGACATTATAAAAAAGATGGTATTGGCTATCATAGAGTCATAGACAGTGATTTCGGGCATTTAAGTAAGAGTAACTACATAAACTATAATCTTGCCCAAGTATAACATGGTGATGCTTAAATGCAAAAAATTACCCATAGAAATAAGATGCTGTATCATTCAGCTAACTGTACTGCCTAAGACACACACTCATCACTCCTGTAACCCTGAGAGCAAAATAAAGGATTGGAAAAAACAAAGTGATTGCGGAAAAGTACAACTGTCTGATTTACAGGTGGGTTCGATAAAAAATGTATGTAGACATCAGTACAGAGACAGCTCTTTATAAGAAATTGTAAAGATCCTCACTCATGTTGAGGCCCCGTGGTGTCTTGGTGTTAAGGTCTAGTATATATCGTGACTCCAATTGTCCAAGACGTTTCTCTCGATTACAACCTCTTCTTGATACTGGCACATTATCAATGACAAAATATTTAAGGTGCTGAAGGTTGTTATTATGATCCTCTTTAAAGTGCCTAGCTACTGGATAGGTTTGGTCATTGTTGACAATGGCCCTGAGATGTTGTAAAATTCTCATATGGACCTGAAGTTTGGTGCTACCCACGTACTTCAAGCCACATGTTCATTGGAGTATGTAGACCGCGAACTCAGTTCTGCAGGTATACTTCCTCTTGATAATGATTCAAGGTTCAGACCGAAAAGTGGCATTAACCTGAGTGGTGTTAATCCCAAAACGACAACCTCTACATGTGCTGCATTTAAAAAAAAAACGTTATGTTAGTGAGCCAATTAGTGGTGGAAATTACCTCTGGGCTGCTTTTAACTAGAGCATCCCTCATGGAGTAAGCTCGGCGGTAGGTAATGGTGGGTCGTTTGGGAACAATGGGACCTAAACTAGGGTCAGTCAGGATAATACGCCATTGCCTTTTCATGATTGATCTGATGGCTCTCTCTTCTTTACTATAGGTGATTACTAAGCGAGTATCAACAGCACCAATATTCCTGTTTTCAGTGGTAGCTGTAGCATCCACCTGTGACTGATCAAGGTCAGTGTGGCCCTTGAGAAGCTGTTCTCTCGGTATAGCGTTAGCTCTCTCAATAGCTTTAGAGACAATCAGATTGGAGTAACCATGTGCCAAAAATCTCATGTATGCTTCATGTTGACACTTAGTAAGGTCACCCTCAAGGCTGCAAATTCTATGGAGCCGTAGCATTTCACCATAGGGGATACTAGCCACGAGGTGCCTTGAGTGAAAGCTCGATGCGTGTAATGTAGAATTGCCTGCCGTGGTTTTGTGGTGTAGCCTAGATTGCAGTGAACTATTATCAATGTATACAGTGACAGATATACACACACACACACACATATATATATATATATGTATATATATATATAGTTTTTTTCACACAAGTGGTCTGGTCCCAGAGCGGCGCACTCTAACTGCTGGTGCTGGCGTTTAGGCATAGAACAAAGATCCCTTGTTTATATACAAAGCAAAAGCAAGTACGCCGCACTCTCAGGAGTTTTTTCTAATTTATTCACAGGTGATTTCAATCCACATTGCACCAGAATCCACTAACACGTTTCAAACATGTCGGTCTTTTTCAAAGTGGGTGTGTCCATGTATTCTGGCAAGTTCATATCCTGTGTTTTCCAATCTGGGGCCTTCTGGGAATTGTGCAACTTCAGCATCTCCCCTCGGCTGTTGTGGATTGCAGGTAAGTTTGTTCACATAGTGATACATCTCCTGGGCCTAATACACTCGTAGGCCACATCGTTCCAGAAAATCTAAAACCAGGACACCCCCACCATTACATTATGGTAAGGCTATCACCAGTTTTACCTGCCGCAAAGTTCGTCAAGGGGGCGTGTAAGAGCGCATGCCCATCCAGGCTATCTTAGTCTCCTGGTGTATAGTACACCCACCACAAATTAGTATCTCCCTTAACTCCGAAGTAGGTTCTCTGGTACCGGGTACTGCCGCTGAAAAAGACCGACATGGTTGAAACGCGTCAGTGGTTTCTGGTGCAATGTGGATTGAAATCACCTGTGAATAAATTAGAAAAAACTCCTGAGAATGTGGCATACTTGCTTTAGCATTGTATATAAATAAGGGATTTGTGGTCTGTTCCTAAATACCATCACCAGCAGTTAGAGCGTGCTGCTCTGGGATCCCTTGTGTGAAAGGATAGATTTTCAGCTGCAGCTCCCGGTACCAGAGAACCTACCGGGTAGTTAAGGGCGATACCAATCTTTGGTGGGTGTACAACTAAGAGCTATCAGATGTTGATGAGAAATCCACAGTCCACGGTGGTGCATAACAAAAAGTGGACGACTGCATGAATGACACTCACTGAGCCAAACGCTACGAAGGAACGTAATACGTAGAATCATAGTACTTGGTGTCATTAACATCAATATCCAAAACTATTTTCAGTTATATATTTATTTGATGCTTCTCTTTCTCAGAATTTTACAGCCCCTCTTCTCAATTTTCTAAATATTTGCACAGGCAAAGGGTATTTTGCTGGTATCGCGAGGTAATAATAGAGATTTAAAACATGTACTTAGCTTTTGTACTACTCTCCACACATCCTTTGCTTACAAATGTACTCCTAAATCTGAAGCAAGTACAAACCCATACAGGCATGTTTTATGCCTGATAAAAAAAAAAACTTTCAAATCATAGATGCAATCCCAATTGAAACAACTAGGATGATGGAATTATTTTTTAGGAGCCGGGGCTCCAGCGTGGGCATTTCAGAGGAGGTGGCTCTGTAAGGTTCAGTGAACACTCACAAAGTTGCGGGTATTCACAAACATTTTGTAGGTAGGTTCCCATCCTGGATATGCATGCAGAACTGCTTTGAGTATGAGCCTTTCTGGGGAGTGCAGGCACAACAACAAGAGTAAAAGTTCTAATAAGAGATTTACACACAAACTGATGACAAGAATAGAACCATAAGTAACAAGTTTAGAAACTTTAACAGCAAGCACAGAAACACTGATGAAAAACAAGGATAAATGTGGTAAAGTTCATATGTACGAACAGACACACTGGGGCCGATTCCGATCTCGGCCGGTAGGGCTCCGAATAGGATTCGGCTTTACCGGATCCGATTCGGAGCCCTGTTTCCCGACCGAACCGTACGCGGGTCCGGCCGAGCGAGTACGATGCGAATTCGCCGACCGACTCGTCCGGGCGACCCGACCGCTCCGACCGACTCGTACCCGGATCGTACCGCTCCGACCGACTCGCTCGGACCCGATTCGCACCGCGCAATGGAGACGTTTTCCGGCCGGGTAAGTACGATGCGCACCTCGACCGCTCCGACCGACTCGCGCCGTCCGACTCGAACTCGCTGTCAGAGCCGTACTTTGGGGGTCCGTGTCGGACCCCCCTGTACGCGTACCCGTGCGAGGCGCACACAGGGGGGACCCATGGGTCCCCCATACCTGTGCGTGTACGCCGCGAAGCGCTTCGCGGCGTACTCGCTGTAGGGGGCGCCCTTGTCCGCCTCGCACCCATTGAGGCAATGGGAGCCCGCGTACGCGTTGTACGACCGGCTCCCATTGAGTTCAATGGGAGTCCGACCGACTCGTGTCCGGTGGCATACGAATGCATCGGACTCGTTCGGTCGGACTGCACGGGTCCGATTCGGTCGGAAATCTCTCCGGGTCCGGCTCGGTCGGAGAGATTTCCGGCCCGAATCGGAATCGACCCCACTGTCTGCAAATTCAGCAATACTAAAAATAAGCTGAGAAATATTTTCAAGACGATGCATGAACTGCCAAAAAGACCAGAAACGATAAGAAAAGAACACAAGCACCAGGTTTAGATATCTAAACAAATAAAGAGAAATTAGTAACAAGCATAAACAAAAGATATGAACACACACAATTATTAACAAGTGCAGAACTACTAACAAGTGCAATAATACATGTAGAAATAATAATTCTGAACGTAGGCATACTAACAACAAAGGCAGAATTATAGTCATTGAGCAGAGACATGCTGTAAACAACATAATAATGTCAACGCCGTTGATTTAAACATAATAATAATTTCCATAAATTGGAAAACAGTAACATCTGTTCTTTACAGTGCTAAGAAATGGCAGACAGGTGGTATGAAGTGAGACATTAAAGACATTTTTCATATAATTCTTACTGGTCAACGAAGTCTTTGGTCTACTTCAACGGAATGCTACTGCACTAAATTGGCAATAAGGCATTCAACCAATGACATCTAAGCAACCTAATTTTCATTTACTAGTGGATGAGGGTATTTTGATTTTACTTTATAGGATATAAGCATCAACCCTGACTTCTACAACATCTAACTCCAAATGTAATCACATATAAGCCTATAAAGTGTTCAAACCAAAAAGAAAATATTCAGGTTTATCTGCGCCACACTATATGTTATGAAGGCTATCCTATCATTTTCTTTGTATTCTTACATTTGGAAATGCCATTTATTTTAGTAATTTTCAGTCTCTTCATTTTGTAGGTGAAAACTGAATGTAGTGTTTTAATTATTTTTGATTTAATTCATTTTGACATCCAGTCTCTTTTTTGCTATATGTTTTTATTCTTCCAAAAGGGAAACACTTAGAAACTTCACTACTGTACTTTGTCTGGAGTCCTCATTTCCAGCATCACACATCTAGTGAGACAACCAAGTAGAATAATGCACCTGCTGTGACGATAAATTTGACACTTGAGCATAGGTTTGAAAGCTCACAGGTTGACAGCTTGACATACCCTTTCATGGTTTCATGAGGTCTTAAATGTGTATCATAGAGCTTGGTAATAACAAAATCTCTTATCAGCACTATGAGTTATTTCAGTTTTAATGGCCAGAATATGAGATATATATGCCGAGATGCCGGATGTCTTGAATTTCCGCTTACGGACAGAATCTTCACACTTACGTCAGCTTATTAGACATTAAACTCCATGGAATGGGGTATAGTTGTGCCCACCTGGATTTAACAGGTGGAATTCTGCACACCATTCCCAATTCTGAGCAGGAGGAAAGGTGGGCAGAGAGATCCTCAGTCCTTCACTCGGCAACCCTCCTGCTAGCTCACACCCCCTGCATCCACACAACTAGCGGCGGCCGTTGAACTTTCTTATACCTAGCTCGTAAAGCCTGGAACATCCTCCTCCTGCACATCAGATCTGCTAGCTCTGTTCCTGAGTTTCAAAGAAGCTCTAAACCCAACTCTTTAACTAGGCCCGTTCAGGACCCAGCACATCTAGCAGTGCTAGGATACTCCTGGTGCACAGATATCATCCCCTCGTGTGATATCCGTGCCCTACAAATACACTTAACATAACAAAGGTGATGCACTGCAGCCCATTCCCAGGTATTATTACTGGCTGGATTAATAAAATCATGTCCAGTGTATTACCAAATAGGTGGGGATTTACGTAATTTTCAGTTACTGAATGTCACATAATAAGATGTAATAGACATATGACTATTGACAATGAGAGCAATGCAAATAATAAGAGAATGACTAACTAAAGTAGTGACAGAAACGGATGAAAGAAAATTAGGAATTCAATAAGTACTATGCACAAGCACAGTGGTAATAGGAAGAGTGGGGGTAAAAATATATCAAGATCTAGGGCAACATACACAGATGTACATATAGGAGTAGTAGTTGTAAGACCAAATTCAGAAGTGAAAACAGATGCATACATGCTATAAAGTATTGGAGTTCAAATTAGAGCAGATGTCTCAACATGTAGTACAAACGTTGTCACAAATACAGCTCTGCTAAGACCAAATGCAAAAGTACAGGCATCTATAAACCATCTAAGCAGGAACTGTACAATATGAAACAGAGCAAATTCGCTACAATACGCTTAGAAGCAAAAACTATTGACTCCTCGCTGGTCAAGGTCTATCAGGGAGAATTACTTTCAGAAGTTCTGATAATTCTCATTGTGCATACAGAACACATATCACTACACTTCCTATGTCTCTGAACATCAAATGATGTTGAATTACCTGTCAAAATGCTGCTATTGAAAATATATCTTCTACTCAACATGCCATTTGAATTTTTATGAAATATGTGACGACAAAATGTTTGTGGTGTTAGAGAAAATGACTTTTTCTTTGAGATTTTGGTTCTCAATTCATAAATCTCCAGAACGAATCATCAGAGAAAATAGTTTTCTCTGAAAGGTCCAGCGCTATACCACAGAGGAAGATATGAATATTTGAGATATTGGAACTGCCTTAAATGTCATACCATGACCAGCAATCAGCATGCCGTTAGGTACATTAAACTGGGCCAAAAAGCCATTGCAGTCTATTTAAAATACTTATTATTTTCAATAACTTCCACAAATAATTGTCAGTTCCTGTGCACTTCAATAAAAAGTACAAAGCAATTAGATTTTCATTATCAGGGTTACTTTCAAAATGAGAAAGAAAATGGCAACCCCTAATCACCAAAACCACAGCATTGCTTGATGCAACATTATAGATTAAAATAGGACACTGAATAATTGTAACATATTAACGATTATCATGAATTACAAATGTAAGCTCAAGATTATGATTGTAAAAGGATTCTAATAAAAGTTGGGGTGAGGGATGTGGCAAGGGCTCCACTGTACTGTTAGTGACTGCAGTGGTGAGGGGTTCTTGGTTTTGTGTCGGGAATGCCTCGGTTTTTTCTCTCCCCCTGTCAATAACACTGTACCCTTTCTTTTGTACGGTGTTGCTGAAGTATGAAACTGTTAGCAGCACATGGATAAATACTACTGAATGAAGATGCAGAGACAAGAAGGAACAATATGTGCATGTATCCAATTAAGCACATATCTACTCATAAGAGATGCACATCTACAAACAATTGTAGACTGAATAGTAACACGTGAAGTACGGAAAAGTGCAGAGCTGTATCAACAAATTCTTATTCAAACATGCATAACCACAAAATGCGAAAGATATTCAAGTGAAGGCATTGTAACAAGAAGTGCAAACTGAATGGCTGTGCACATGCACACTAATCCAAAGCATGTAAGAATAGGAAAAATACCAAACAAGGGAAGGCCTGCTGGAAACGTGAAGATGTAAAAGAAGTGTTTGGACAACGTACAGTCATACACTAGTAGAAACCAAGCGTAAAAAAGCGAAGAAATATAAATAAATGGAAAAGGGACAAATGCACGTACAGAAGAAAGTACAAACCTTCTACAAACAAGCATTGGCAATGCCAGTAGGCCTGGCTTATAACTGAAACTGCCTCTTCAGTTAATGATGAGTTTGGGCACTCAATACTTCAGTGTACATTCAGTCTGTCACTCATCCTTGCATTTATGCATCCATTCATCACTCACCCATCCACAATAAAACAGACACACAAACTCAGCAAACATATGCAAGAAAAATTAAAGGAAAACAAAGCTACTGCATAAATGTGGTGGGCACGTACTTGGCATTATGAATTAGTAAAAATATTAAACGTAGCGGCAAGCAGCCATCTTGGAATGGTGTTATGTATAGTCATTAATTACTGTACCAATCCAAGATGGTTTACAGGTTACCTCTCAATGTGTCAGTCACATTAGAACAGTAAAGCAATGATACACTATGAACAATACTAAGGACCTGATTACGAGTTTGGCGGTACGATGGCAGGACCGCCCTGCTACCGCACTGCCAAAACAGTGTGCGAACCGCCAGCCAGATTATGAGTTTTCCCATGTCTGGCTGGCGGTTCTTTGGCGTTCCCAGGGTGGTACCTATGGAATAGGCACCGCAATGGGAACGTCGGTCAGCACCTGCATAGCATGGATCGCTGCAGTCCATTATGTGCAGGTACTGGGGTGCATGCACACATGGGGGGCAAACCATGTTCCCCCTGCATGCATCCCCAGACGCTGAGGCAATAGGGGAAGGGGATCCTAAAGGGCCCCCTTTGTTTCCTCTCTGCCACGGTTTTCATGGAAGAGGAGACTTGTGTAATATGCTTGGCGGGACCACGGCGGTCCCACCAAGCATATTGCGGCCTCAAGATCACTGCGCCACCACCAGGGATCACTGATTACTGGTGGTTGCGACCGTCCCAGGGTGGTCCGACCGTGAGTCATAATAGGACGGTCGTAAGACCGCCACCGCCGTGCCCCCGCGACTCGGAATCAGCCCCTAAGCCTGGGTGAAATTTAATTTGAATCAGAGTAATTTAGGGTTACTCCTGTGAACCGTTCATGTCATTTAGAGACATTTGGGGCAAAAATGCCTACCCAGAGCATAGGAACAGAGCGTGTGCGACTGCTACTTTTCCTGTTCTGTTGCATTTAGCTTAATTTTCTTATACATTAGATGTTAAAATATAGGCAGATTTTAGCAGTGGCCACCATGAATTTAGAAAGAGAATACAACTGGGGAATTGGCGCTATAGTTTGTTGGTGCACTGAATGATGTATTGTTTTTATACAGGTGTATATTAAGTAAATAAAAATTATATCTTCTCATAGAAACATAAACAAACATGTAATTCTTAACTTCAGTAAACGGATCTGTTATATTAGGCACGATATAACTAATGTGAACAAAAACAAACCACAATTCCTCTACTTAAAAGTTCATATTGTCAAAGACATCGCTGTAAACTTATACAACCACCTGACCTGCAGCCAATATAGTTGTGACCTGGAAACACAGTTGCTGACATGCAACCAATGCAAAATTGTTGACGAACAAAAAATTCAAGAGGCAATAATCTTACAAACAGAATAGGCACAAAATGGAAAATCTGTATTTCCGCAATGTTACTAACTTACTATTATGAGTTGGAGGTGGCTGTTAAGGTTGCCACGCCTCGCTCTGTCAGTGAAGAATGCAGCAAGTCCATTTTGCTGCCACAACCTCATTGTTGACAGTATCCTCTGTACATCAACCATCAGTCTGTCAGAGATCCAGTCTGAGTTTCCTCACACACTGTGGGAATGTCTCACTGCCTCGAGCACCTCCACCAGTCTCTGCTGTCCTGTTTATTGGATAAGGCTAAAGGAGAGTGGCCTAACATTCACCTGTTTCACTCCTGCTTATATTTCTTTTCTGAACATGTGCTTATAGATACAAATACGAGATTTTTCAAAAGACCAAGCATTTGGTAAACAAAATGAGCACCAGTGTGGAGGTATGCCAGAGACTTTTAAATTTAAAATGATAGGTGTATTCACTTATAGACAGCAAATATCTTTTGCATAATCGTAGAACATACAATTTATTAATTTGTTTGATTGCCATCTTTTTGAAGTTTTGTTAACAAACTATGGTTTTCTTAGTATTTTAAATTGATAGTTGATTAACGAGCAGAGCAGTCTAATAAAGCTGGTGACAGAAACGAGAAGTTTATATTTTAAAACCAGTTACTAATATGCATATTGGACGTGGAGAAATTGCAGAGTTGTGTAATTATCATAAATGTAATCACAATTGTATACAGAGTGTTGTAGAAAAGTGTGGTAATCACATTTCTACTTTCCTGCTTGATCTGAGTAATGTTGTTATGCTGCATTACTTCTCGAAAATACTACAAACAAAAGTCTGAAAGTGACAGAGAGGAAATCAATGTGGTATAACAAACAAATAGGAGTACTATTTCCATGTGCTGCTCCACGCCTTTTACTTCATTGTTTGCCAGCATTTATCATTTGAATGCAGAATTATTGCTGCATACCGGTGTTAACCATCGATTTACTGGACCTAACTTTGAGGTGCAATGCTTGACAAACTACAATAAGTAATTTGGCAAATCATGACATTAGAAACAGTAATGTGGTTCCTGTTTTAATTGAGAGGTTAACCAGGGCTCTAGTTTGTATAATCTTCATTTCAATTTGTCATTCACAAATTGGAAGATCTTAATACGCAAATGAAATGTAAAAGAGGTCTATTCTCGATTAAATAAAATTTAAAAACATAAAAGAAGTTAGATGGATATGTGTTGGCTTTTAAAAAGAGTCAAATTGCCTTTAAAGTGAGGCAAAGTCTATGAAGTTAAGAAGTGCAAATGTGCTCGGGTGCAACTGCCAATGTAAAAACTTACCAAAGGAGATGACTTAACAGCAATTGGTGCAACAGCAGGACCCCAGAGGCACAACAGGTTCAATACTGAAAACACAATAAAAGAAAGAATATCAATTAATGAGCAACACCACCCCAGATTCAATCACATTCAATGTGCCATAAACAATAAAACAGATGTACTTAAAATAACTGGAAAAGGGGATAAAGTGCAACTACTTTGATTGGACATGCGTGTTGCCCCCATAGTATACACACTAAACGAACTAATAAAGCCCACTGAAAGTCCAAAGAGTCAAGCCACTCACCCAACCATGAGAGATAGCATTACCAATATGTCAGCCATTGGGAATTTGTGACGTTGGCACAAGATACTCGTCTTTGAGCTTGGGCGTACACCCGAAGACCTCATTATGCAAAGTGCACCTTTGTTCAGAGCGCAAGCATATACCGCTACAGTGTGTGCCCGATTTGCCCAGTTTGGGCTCACCCTAAGAGAGTATGAGTGTTGAGATTGCGAGTTTGCGCGTCACTCTTGCCCTGGAGGGTGTAGAGTTTGGCAGTTTGGGAACATTTAATTTGGTGAACCATATGTTTTGGGCAGCATATTACACTGAACAAGCAAGTAAAGTGCACATGCCAAATCCCCCCCACCCCCATGGTTTTAGTGAGCTGATAAATCGAGTTACGTTGCGTATTATATAGCACAAATTCCCTAATAATTTACTTAGAAAATAATGGGTTGTAGTGGCCATTCTGATGGGGTTTTTATGAAATATTTCAAGTTCTGCTGAGTGAGTGATTTTCCAAGTGGAAAGAATGTCCGTGAAAGGGACTGAATGGGGATATGAGCTTTTGCACAGATCTTACATTGCAGACTTTAGATAACACTGTTTGCCCTCAGTTGAGATCACAGAGGTTTAGATTAAGGATCTCCTGCTGTAGGTACAGGATTCTTACAAGTTCAGACAGATAAGGCATACTTTAAGTCAAACCAATATTACCCAATAGGCCTTGCCTTTGCAGAGAAGTTATTTTCCATTCTAACGCAAGAAAGTTCTAATAAAATCGAAAACCTATTACTATAATACAGGCAATGAATACATATGCGTCAGGAAAAAGTACTCCAGCTTTTGAAATGTACCTTCTGGCACCAAGCAAATGAAGCGATACCCCAAAATCATCATCACTTATGATTCAAATACTAGTTTGAAATGTTTGGTAATATATAGATAATGTCCAAAAATATACGAATGTACAATTTCCATCTTCAGTAAATACACTCGATTTGTCCCAAACAACAGCTTTTCATTTTTAGTATTCTAGTACTTAAACTTTTTTTCAACATAAAGTAGGTTTTTAGATTCTGAAAATATGTTTCTGTTTCAAAATATCTGCTAGGCATATTATTCTAATATATTCTAATTTGTTTCCAAATAATAACCTTCCACCTTTAGTAAAAATGCATTTTGTCCCCAAAGACTAACTTGTTGTTTTCTGAAATTACACTGATGTTGTCACGAAATACTAGCTTCTGATTTTTCAGTTTTAGTAAATACACTTTGTCGCCAAACATCAACTTGCACTTCAAGAAAATATCATAATTTGAGTCCAAATACTAATTTATCGCTCTCATGGTGTAATTTAATCTATTACTAACCCTAATGAGAGATGCTTCTTCCGAAGTCAATGTACTAATCATTTTGCACCATCACAGGCTTCTAATCCCAGCCCTTATACATATGTCCATGTTAGACCACCAGATACTTTGGTGTAAACAGGTTTATTGAAGTACAGCCTCATATTCCTATGTACTATGGTCATATGACAGAATCCGCTTAAATTGCTCATTTACGGATTTGTGCATGAAAGTATAGGTGCATACACCCAGTCACTGCATGTATGGCCATTCACAGTCACATATTTCAATGTACAAACCAATATATGAAAGAGGCAGTATCATGTGTCCAGGTGCAACCACGCATGCCCATGTTTACAGTTCCATGTACTACCTTACGTGTCAATGCACCTCCATCATATTTCATGAAACACTTCACATGTAATGGTCTGAATCACATGTCCATGTATAGTCATAAATAGAGAATTACTTTGTTGAATTCTCAGGAACCACCATAACAACGATAGCATCAAGGATCAGACTGATTCCCAGGTTCAGCCTTATATGAGCTGCCTCCTGTGTCCATGTATCATCCCCTTGTGCTAGGACGAGCTTAACCTATACACTGGTTCAGTTGACCCTGCCTATATAAGAGATATGTACCCAGTTAATGCTCCACCCTGAATCGGCATTATATGACTGGATCAGTATCGGATGCCTACCGCCATCTTGCATTGCTTGAGCGTTGTTTCCTAGTTCTTACATAAGTGTTAAAATGTAGCTTTATGAGTGCAGGGAAACCTTTCACCTAGGTAAGCGGCCCATGCCCTCACTGCCCACCTTCACAAGCATGCACTATGCATGTGAATGGCAGCTTTGAAGATCCAAAGCATGCATTATGTTATTTCTTAATACAGGTGTGCAGAACACAATTGCAGACAGTGCTATGTGAGCAAATAATTCGATTTCTTGCACTCTGTCAGTGACAGCAGGGTGATTTGTTAATGTAATGCTCCACCTCACCTAAAGGACCCACAGGCCCTGTTGGAAGTAGTGGAGGGGTCTCGGGCCTCACATGGATGGTCAGTGTGAAGGAGTGCTCTGGGCATGCTCAGTCAATCAGGTGGATTATCGAACTGTTCAGCGGGGTCCTTGTTGCACCATCCAAAAGGCTCTGACAGCAGGAGGCAGCGCCAGAGGCAGGCCATACAGGGATGTTGGAACAAAACTAATAAATCTTAGAGTGAAAAGGAAAGTTGCCCATAGTTTATGTCCCTGAGAGAAGAATTTGGACGCATATTGCTGTTCCCAAATTATTTAGGAATGAATTCGCAAGTGCATACTAAGTGAGGCATTGTCATACATTTAGAGACGGGTGAAAGGATACGAATAAGGACCACATGAGTTTCAATGTCTACAGTGCAAGCCAGGGGGAGGAAACTGACTCTCCCTGTAGGGAAACACCAGGTGCAGACCTCTCACATGGGAGACTACCAGGGAAGGACCACGACATTTCTGCCAGGCAGAGAAAACAACTTGCAGTGAGTTGAATCATTGAAGCAAAACACTTACCAGTTCAGACAAAATATCGGCTAACCCATCCTAGAATCCAGCCTTACAAAGGATATGTGGGTAGATGGGGTGTGAGTTTTCTATGTAGCTAGGACAAGATAAAGTCTGGACACCTTTGGAATTAACCAAAGGCCTCGCCTTGTCCTCCGCCCTAGTGGAGGGGCGGCTCCTCCATTAGGGCGGAGGAGCGTCACCCCCATGCTTTCTCGCATTGTGAGAAGCAGAAACATAAAATGGTAAAACTACCATTTTATGTTTCTGCTTCTTGCACTGCGAGAAAGCAGAAGTGTTTGGTTGGGGGCGGGTGGGTGGGCGGGACTGTTCTAGGGCAGGGGAGGAGTGGCTTGCCCACTGCTGAAGGCGCTGACTGTTTGGTCGGCCCTCTGAGGCCGACCAAACCAGTCATGCGCACTCTGCCTTTTCTCCATGTAGGCTGCATTCAGCCTACATGGAGAAAATGGCCTCCCCATAGGCGCCTGGCTGTTCGGCGTCCCGACCAATCACAACGCTGCCATTGCAGCATTGTGATTGGCTTAGGGGACAGGAGGGAGGCTGTCTGCTTCCTGTTCCTGCCGGAGGCAGGAGAGCAGGAAAGCAGGAAAACCCGTGGATGCGCAAGTTTTGAAAAATGTATTAACCCTCCCACGTGACCCTCCCGCGCAACCCCCCCTGCCCCGCCCCCCACCGTGATTGAAGCCGGCCGCGACTGTGTCCTCCCCAAAGGAAGCAAAGACCTCTATTCTCCTCACCCCATACAGCACACAAAGGATTGCCCGAGCCTCTCTTCACATCAGTAACTTCATTAACTCCTATCTTGCCAGATGTTAGACCCAACGCTATGTAAAAGGCTTTCTTGTACACTTATCTGATGAATGGTGTTTGTGCAGGTGTCTCGCTGTCAATAGGGGGTTGGTGTGTTAATGGTGGGCGTCTGGTTGCAGTGGAAATACACAGAAGCTCTTTGCAAGAACGTAGTTAGGAAAACACATGGGTTTGAATGCTAACACTGGACACTAAGTACAAACACTCAGCATCACAATTCAATCTTTTGAGGCTAACCTGACATGTCAAGCTTTCCTCAATCTATCGCTGGGGCCATGACTAGAGAGCATCACTCTAAGTGAGGCTAACATAAATCTGATCTCTGGCATGGCTTGCTAAATCATATATGCTCCAGGAAGCAAGCAGCACTTCAGACATAAGAAATACAACAGCAAGAACTAAACAGCAAATGTACACCTTTCCTGTGGTGGACACCCTGGCCTAGCTACTCCACGCGGTGGAATCCTTCCTAACTGGGGGGTTACCGCTGACTACAGGGGCAGTCTGTAAAAAACTCCTACCTCAGGTCCCTCGTTGGTTTCACTAGGTTGTGTCCCTGTGGCAATACCTGGTACTTTCATGGAGGCATTTACTGACTTCCAATGTTGCTTTCTACTTGGAGCAGACCCTGCTCCAAGGCTGCCTCCCTGCTTTTGAGCGGCAGTCGCCATCCCACAGTCCACCCGCCTCATGTCTTGAAACGCTGTATGCTGACCTGTGGTGAAACCACTATGAAATGGAAACGATCGATTTAAAATATGTAAACTAGTTGGTTTTGGTCTGTGCAAAAATTGCAGTAGTTTCACAGAAAAATGTGAAATAATTGCTTTAATTAAGCTGGAGGTTAGCTACTGTAAAAGCATATCATAACATAAAAACGATAAACACTGAATGAAGAAAAAATTCTGAAAAAAAGGAGGGGGCTATGTGAAAACCCAATCCAAGCCGTAACTTAAAAATACATTTATTGGGTGATGTAAAACATTGATCTAAAGTACATTTATGTATTTTCAGATTAAATCAGCACATAGACCCTTCTTTATGCGTGCAATATAGGCACAGTCCCAGGCTAGGCCTTCCGTGAGGGCCCCACGCCTGCAATCTTAGCATGGTTCGATTCATGCCAACAAAAGGGCAAAACTGTGGCACCGGAATGTGCTCAACTGATCCCTGGACCATGGTCACATAAAGACAGGAAGGCACTGTGGCTCGTTATCTTAAGAGTGTGTGCAAGCAAATCGACCAACTTCAGGTTTTAGGGACAGGGCACAATCCTTCCAGAACCTGACAGGGCCATCAGTTGTGGAAAATCTGAGGCCACGCTCCACTTCAAAACATCCATCTGCCAATAAAGGCACCCCTGGTGGAGATTTTCACTAGCAGGAGGACTATCTTGCACGTCACATAGTGGGGCTCTCGAGCCCCAACGCACGTACTGTTACTAGACCTGGGAGCACCACCTGCTGCCTACCTTCCAATGTCTTTCTTTTGCTAACGTTTCTAAAATTGGAAACATGTCCCTGAGCTTTGTAGTTTACTAAAATTACGATATAACCAGTGAAAGCAAATCAGAACACGATGCTGCTGTTTGAGAAAAATAGAAATTAACTAAAAAAAAGTAAACAAACTTAAAAAAAATACACGAGAAAATTACAGTTTCCAGTGCATTGCTCAGATTGTCCCACATAATACTAAATGATGCAGGAAAAAACAGAGTTTCAGCACAGTGTTTTGCAATGCAGATTGAAAAATGACAAGTAATTAGCCAGAGAATTAAAACAGCCCACTTTTACTCTCACAACCCAATCACCCATGCCTGAAGCAGCGCTGTGATTGGTCTAAGCGCCGTGGTTCAGCGCTCCAACAGTAGCTTGGAGTTTGAGCATGTTCTCCACTAAGGCTGGCCGGCAAAAATGTCATGCGCACTTAAGGTGCAGCCACCACTCCTCCTCTGGCCTTGACGTTAGGGGAGGCCGGCCCGCCCCGCCCTATCAACAGGGCTGCTCTGCAGTGCAACTGCAATAGTAAAAATATAATGATACTTATGGACGGCCGTTAATATCATTTTATTTTTACTTTGCACTGCTTTAAAGCAGTGTGGCGACGCTCCTCCTCCTTAGCGGAGGAGCCGCCCCTGAATAGAGGACGGAATCATACCCAGGATAGGGTTAAAGAGTTGCAGGCTGGGGATAGGGGCTGTCTGGCCTGATGAGGTGGGGTTATTGGGATGCAGGCAAGGAGGCCCTGGGACAAGAACTCTAGGGGCATATCTACAACAACTTGCGATAAATATCGCTTAGCGCGCTTAGCGCTATTTTCATTATCGCCGGCTATCGCTGGATTTCAACGCCGAGATAGCGCATTATTATCAATGCTCAATCAATCAATCAATCAATCAATGCTTATCTCCGAGGCGATATGAAATCCAGCAATAGTGGCAAAAAGCGCCAATATCGCTTGAAAACCAGAGATAAATTGTGGGAGATAATGAAATCCTTGCTGATACGCCCCTTGACCTTAACCCTGCAATCCACCTCCCATTATGTAGATGGCTTAGTCAACTTTCAAGCAGGTGTTAAAATCCTGCGATAAGGGGGCTTAGCGCGATTATTCTTGTCGCTAAGCGGGTCTGCTGCAGGCTTGTAAATACCGCGAAGCCTTGTTAACGACTATTTCCATGTAGTTTTGCTCCGGAACACCTACTTTGCATGTCATTAGCGATGACATGCAGGGCGATAAAAAACGGGAGCAAACTCACGGAAACTAGCGCTAACAAGGCTTAGCGCGAGCTTGTTAATAGTGCGATGTGAATATCGCCGCTTTTTTGGCTTTTAAGGCCAGAAAAGCGGCGATATGGCCCTTGATAATATGCCCCTTAGTCCTCAGGAAGAAGGATTTGAAAAGTGTTTGGAGTCAGTCCTGGGGACAACAGCAAGGCAGTAGTGATAGAGGGGAGCAAGCAGTGAGATTCAAAGCTGTCTGTCTCTTGGCCTCTGTGTACCCTGGCTACCAGAAGCCACAGTAGACGAGGGAGTATGGTGGGCGACTTTGGAGTATTTATTTCTAGACAGGATCGGGATTGCTTTAAAACTATTACTTTTCACATGTTAAATGAGTTGAAGTGCTGCTTCTCATCCCTATACAGCACTCTGATGGCTCTGTTTTAGTGCACTGTGCATATAAATGCAGATTTTAAAGTAAAGAAGAACTGGTCAGATAAGTTATTTATAAATATAAAGAGTGGAAAATGCATGGCACCTTCCACTGAAAACACATGGTCTGGGCACATGTGAGAGGGTATCTTTTCTTGGGATCGGGGAACTGCAACTGGTTGAAGCCTGGATTGAGGATTACCACGAACGTTTATCTCCCAATTTTTAACTTGAAGATTCGTCAGCATATTTGATCCTTCATCTGCAGCTATACTGTTAAGAAAGCCTGTGCGCTCACAGTAGCAGGTTTAGATTAACGGACATGGCTTAGGCTATTCCGGTTCATCCTATAAGGTCACCCTGTTTAATTTCTTCTTTCAAATCAAATTTTACAATTATACATTTGTTGTAGAATAACCAGAAAAGGAACGTGAGCAATTTGCCAAATTCTTTGACATCATGCTCTGAACATTTAAAAGCCTTGATTAAACCACCTTCTGCACTACCTATACTGTCTTATGTAGAAAATCACCTAGTAACTGGATCCTCACTGAAATGGTATCTCAACTGGAACTTCTAAGCATTACCTCAAGCTCCAAACCTTTTATTCATGTTTCACATTCATTACCAGGAAACCTAACCAAAGATGTGTACACTTCTTGTGTCACATTGGTCAAACCTTAATCTATCACTCACACAAGAGGTGCTTCCAAAGTTGGATGACACCCCTCTCTTGATAACAGCCTCTGCAGATCCAGGTGATCTAGATTTATATTTCCCTATCTATGATCTACACTTTTCTCACCAAAACCCATGAAGGCTGTGTTAATAGTCAACTGAAACAGGTTTTCAATTACAACAACGGTTTTAGCACCAGCTGGGCACTGAACAAGCCATTGCGCAAATCATTGATGAGGCACTACATTTCCCGGACAATGGTGATTTCTGCAGTTGATACTCGGAGATCTGTCTGCGGCTTTCTACACTATCGATCATGACATCCTCGTTGATACCACTGAGGTCTGCATGGGCTTTGAAAGAAAAACACCAGGACCTGCTTTAATGCGCACATGCTGGTGTAGGGAGATACTAACTTCTACACAATCAATAGTTCCTTCAAAGACTCAGTTGGGCATGCTGATTGTGTAGTCTTGTTCAATGTTGATTTATTGTGAACAACATTCACAACTTAGCAATCAATACCTCTTTTAATAATTCTTATATTCCAGACTATTTATCACAGCTATGTCCGTCTTTAAATATGTTTATGCTCCAGAGTATTCACCACACGTAGGGCAATATGTGCTTCATGAGAGAGCCTTGCTTAATCAGAACGCAAATCTTGCCATAATGCTCCAAGACCTTTCCTAAAATATAAACAAAGTAAAAGAAACAAGATATTTATGAATCCAATAACCATAGTTTAGAGTCTTCATCTAAATGCCCTTCCCTTTACATCATACCACCATTATGTGTCCCCTTATATCTAATATGGTAATCAAGAGAATAAGAGATATTAGATTTTACTATATACTAATGGAAAACACAAAGAGAGACTCATAGGATAGCTTATAACATATGTAGAAGCCATTTTATTTAACTAAAGAGTTGACTAATAGACACCATCACCAAGATGCAGCGGCCATTTCATATAAAGGGAAGTATTTAAATGATTAATTCAACAATGACAGAATGATGCTAAGATTGAACAAAGCACCAGATCCTTGTCTGAGCCATCACAAAGGTGAGAAGTGGAGGAAACAGCGCTTTAATATAATATACATTTATGTGTGCAACAGTTATTCAAATCATTTTTTTACAATATTTCGCTTTATACATAGACTCTGAATCAATGCAAATATCTTTCAAATATTGCAACGAAACTGAAGCTACTATAAGATATTACGTTTATCTGGAAACAGGCATGATAAACTTACAGATACCAGAACGTGTGGACAATATAAAGGCGAGGATTATGGTCACGTCAGATGTGAGGACATGGAATGCTGTGATTATTTTATATGCAAGATGCACAGCAATTTAATCAATGAGAAAACATCTGGCTATGGTCACAAATTTGAGATTGGGAATTTTCAGGTGATCACTTACTGGGATATCTGTTGTTTTGGTTGTGATAAGTTTAATGAGGGACACAAAGGGAGCAACACAAATTTGAACTTGTTGCGTGGTATAATTTGGATATTGAATATAAATACAACAAATGTGAAATGCTAAAAAATAAGTGGAAAGTTAATTAAATAAGTTTGTGAATGACAAAAATTGAAGTGGGACAAATACATATGTCAATATGAGACGGTTCATTACGACATATGGATTGAATATAATGTTTGGATTACAAACTATAGACTCCCATAGTTCTGGTTTGGTTTAATCCTACCATGAAAATCATCCATAAATGGTCATGTCAAAGTAGGCAGTTCTTTCTCAAACCCTCTTCCTGTCTCACAATGAGTCCCTCAAGGACATTTTCTTGCCCAAGGACTTTTTAATCTTCCCCATAAACATTGGGTGACATCATCACACAGTCTGGCAAATGGTATCACTAATATGGAGCAGATGCTGGGCTCTACCTGAGGTTTCCTGCTGATATTGCATTAAGGTGATAAAGCAATGCCAAATGCACAGCAAGAGATAAATAGTAGTTTGTTGCTAAACTACAGCAAATTATTGACAGCTTAAATTATTTTATATGGCGAGCTGATCTTCTCTTGGCGTTACTGGTGGTGGTGCTAGTAGGTGCAAAATACAGCACTTCTAGGTTTACAATGCAATCCCGGAACACGCGGTGTCCACGAAGGCCTGCAAGTGCTCCCTGCTCAGTGGAGGTGAGGGCTGGGAGTACTGCTCAGTGGAGGTGCAGGGCTGGGAGTGCTGCTCAGTGGAAGTGAAGGGCTGGGAGTGCTGCTTAGTGGAGGTGCAGGGCTGGGAGTGCTGCTCATTGGAGGTCCAGGGCTGGGAGTGCTCCTCAGTGGCGGTGAAGGGCTGGGAGTGCTGCTCAGTGGAGTCGAGGGCTGGGACTGCTGCTCAGTGGAGGTGCAGGGCTGTGAGTTCTGCTCAGTGGAGTTGAGGGCTGGGAGTTCTGCTCAGTGGAGTTGAGGGCTGGGAGTGCTGCTCTGTGAAGGTGAAGGGCTTGGACTGTTGCTCAGTGGCGGTGAAGGGCTGGGAGTGCTGCTCAGTGGAGGTGAAGGGCTGGGAGTGCTGGTCAGTGGAGGTGCAGGGCTGGGAGTGCTGCTCAGTGGAGGTGCAGGGCTGGGAGTGCTGTTCAGTGGAGGTGCAGGGCTGGGAGTGCTGCTCAGTGGAGGTGCAGAGCTGGGAGTGCTGCTCAGCAGAGGTGCAGGGCTAGGAGTGATGCTCAGCGGAGGTGCAGGGCTGGGAGTGATGCTCAGTGGAGGTGCAGGGCTGGGAGTGATGTTCAGTGGAGGTGAAGGACTGGGAGTGATGCTCAGTGGAGGTGAGGGCTGGGAGTGCTGCTCAGTGGAGTTGAGGGCTGGGAGTGCTGCTCAGTGGAGTTGAGGGCTGGGAGAGCTGCTCTGTGGAGTTGAGGGCTGGGAGTGCTGCTTAATGGACATGCAGGGCTGGGAGTGCTGCTCTGTGGAGGTGAGGGCTGGGAGTGCTGCTCAGTGGAGGTGAAGGGCTGGGTGTGCTGCTCAGTGGAGGCGCAGGGCTGGAGTGCTGCTCAGTTGAGGTGCAGGGCTGGGAGTGCTGCTCAGTGGAGGTGAGAGCTGGGAGTGCTGCTCAGTGGAGGTGAGGGCTGGGAGTACTGCTCGGTGCAGTGCTGGGAGTGCTGCTCAGTTCAGGTGCCGGGCTGGGAGTGCTGCTCAGTGGAAGTGCAGGGCTGGAGTGCTGCTCCGTGGAGGTGAGGGCTGGGAGTGCTGCTCAGTGGAGGTGAAGGGCTGGGTGTGCTGCTCGGTGGAGGTGAGGGCTGGGAGTGCTGCTTAGTTCAGGTGCAGGGCTGGGAGTGCTGCTCAGTGGAGTTGAGGGCTGAGAGGTCTGCTCAGTGGAGTTGAGGGCTGAGAGGTCTGCTCAGTGGGGTTGAGGGCTGAGAGGTCTGCTCAATGGAGTTGAGGGCTGAGAGGTCTGCTCAGTGGAGTTGAGGGCTGGGAGTGCTGCTCAGTGGAGGTGAGGGCTGGGAGTGCTGCTCAGTGGAGTTGAGGGCTGAGAGGTCTGCTCAGTGGAGTTGAGGGCTGGGAGTGCTGCTCAGTGGAGTTGAGGGCTGAGAGGTCTGCTCAGTGGAGTTGAGGGCTGAGAGGTCTGCTCAGTGGAGTTGAGGGCTGAGAGGTCTGCTCAGCAGAGTTGAGGGCTGAGAGGTCTGCTCAGCGGAGTTGAGGGCTGGGAGTGCTGCTCAGTGGAGGTGAGGGCTGGGAGTGCTGCTCGGTGGAGGTGAGGGCTGAGAGGTCTGCTCAGTGGAGTTGAGGGCTGGGAGTGCTGCTCAGTGAAGTTGAGGGCTGAGAGGTCTGCTCAGTGGAGTTGAGGGCTGAGAGGTCTGCTCAGTGGAGTTGAGGGCTGAGAGGTCTGCTCAGTGGAGTTGAGGGCTGAGAGGTCTGCTCAGTGGAGTTGAGGGCTGGGAGTGCTGCATAGTTCAGGTGCAGGGCTGGAGTGCTGCTCCGTGGAGGTGAGGGCTGGAGTGCTGCTCAGTGGAGGTGAGGGCTGGGAGTGCTGCTCAGTGGAGTTGAGGGCTGAGAGGTCTGCTCAGTGGAGTTGAGGGCTGGGAGTGCTGCTCAGTGGAGTTGAGGGCTGAGAGGTCTGCTCAGTGGAGTTGAGGGCTGAGAGGTCTGCTCAGTGGAGTTGAGGGCTGAGAGGTCTGCTCAGCAGAGTTGAGAGCTGAGAGGTCTGCTCAGCGGAGTTGAGGGCTGGGAGTGCTGCTCAGTGGAGGTGAGGGCTGGGAGTGCTGCTCGGTGGAGGTGAGGGCTGAGAGGTCTGCTCAGTGGAGTTGAGGGCTGGGAGTGCTGCTCAGTGGAGTTGAGGGCTGAGAGGTCTGCTCAGTGGAGTTGAGGGCTGAGAGGTCTGCTCAGTGGAGTTGAGGGCTGAGAGGTCTGCTCAGTGGAGTTGAGGGCTGAGAGGTCTGCTCAGTGGAGTTGAGGGCTGGAAGTGCTGCTCAGTGGAGTTGAGGGCTGAGAGGTCTGCTCAGTGGAGTTGAGGTCTGCTCAGTGGAGTTGAGGGCTGGGAGGTCTGCTCAGTGGAGTTGAGGGCTGAGAGGTCTGCTCAGTGGAGTTGAGGGCTGAGAGGTCTGCTCAGTGGAGTTGAGGGCTGAGAGGTCTGCTCAGCAGAGTTGAGGGCTGAGAGGTCTGCTCAGCGGAGTTGAGGGCTGGGAGTGCTGCTCAGTGGAGGTGAGGGCTGGGAGTGCTGCTCGGTGGAGTTGAGGGCTGAGAGGTCTGCTCAGTGGAGTTGAGGGCTGGGAGTGCTGCTCAGTGGAGTTGAGGGCTGAGAGGTCTGCTCAGTGGAGTTGAGGTCTGCTCAGTGGAGTTGAGGGCTGGGAGGTCTGCTCAGTGGAGTTGAGGGCTGAGAGGTCTGCTCAGTGGAGTTGAGGGCTGGGAGTGCTGCTCAGTGGAGTTGAGGGCTGAGAGGTCTGCTCAGTGGAGTTGAGGGCTGGGAGTGCTGCTTAGTTCAGGTGCAGGGCTGGAGTGCTGCTCCGTGGAGGTGAGGGCTGGGAGTGCTGCTCAGTGGAGGTGAAGGATGAAGTAGGAGTCCAAAAACTCCTACTTCGTCCAAAAACGGGTGGGAAGCGAGGTGGTGAGTGTGGATGGATCTGCTGCTGCAGCAGTGAGTGTTTAATGGGAAAAGATGAGAAACAGATTGTTTTTCTGTAAAATAGAGAGAACAGAGGGAAGAAGCTTAGGAAAGACAGAATTCGTTGACGAGAGAATAGATGAACTAAAACACAATAAGTAGTACACTCGTATGCACAGTGCAAAAGAATGCCAGCACAAAATCAATGAAACATAGTCATAAAGTCAAAACGTATACGAGCCTGCAACAAGGAAAATGACAAAGATCCATCAAAATGACATCTTGAAAGAGTAACTTAGCAATCCGATCAAGAGCCACAATTGGTAGCAATCCTTGCTCTGCAGTGTATACTGTGCTGCATTCTGGTTCTTGATGTTCAATTCCAACACCAAGGTATCACCGAAGCAATATTTATGGAAGGAAATGTGGGTGAGCATAGGGTTTCATTGCATGCAGTCATTTGGCATTTATGAAAAGAACAGTCACTTGCTTAAAGGCATGCATTGGGTCACGAGACTCCTGAAAACTCTCAGCATGCCTCACCACATTGCCCTGGATGTGTGTGAGAAGGAGCCGGCGGTGCTGCTTGTAAACGCATTGAACTGGCTGTGTCCCACCCCTACTGCTCCCCCATAACCTCAGCTGTGTTCTGATCTTGGCTCACTCTACTGGAGAATTCTCCCTTGGATCCAAGAACAATTCCCCCTAGACTCAGCGTTTTCTGCTTCACCGCGGCTCATGCATCAAACATTCGTCAACAGCAGGAGTGGATGCAGCTCACTGCCCCCCCCCCCCCCCCCCCCCCCGGTGATTGGCAGCTGCTACTGATGGGCCTTCCCTGCCAGGCCTGACGGCTGGAGGCAGGCACCAAATATTCAGAGCAATTTAATTTTGCAGACGCCAGCGAGTCACACAAGTCTCCTTCTGGCTTCTCCAAGCAGATCTCAGGCAATTCATCTTTGACCCACATGCACTGACCAATGAAATTGGTGAGCTTGAGATGGAAGCTGAAGGATGATCTACTGATGGGCATTTGAAGCTGGTATTTTATTGGATTGCAATTGCATTTATACAGCGCTTTGAAGTGCTTTACAGAAGCTAGCACGATGCTCCGGAATCTAGTAGGACTTGTTATTCATTGGCAGCCCTTATGCTGCTGCTGAGTGCCACCTTGAGCAAGAGGATTGGAAACTATGCATAAACAGCCCCAGATATACTAAACAACTCTACTTATGTCATTTCACAGTAATCATGTAGGGCCCGAAATCAATGACTAAAGTTGTTTTTCTGCATAGTAGGGAAGGGTATTAACATGTTTTCTGGCTAACATTATATAATGTCAGGATGCACAGAATACTTATTTGATAGCCAGACAGTGGGTTAATTCTAATTTACATAGAGGAAAACCAAATTGTTATGCACTATGCAGTGCCTGAGTGAACATTCCAGGAGGACCAACTTGCTAGAGCTAGAAATAGTTCTTACTGGGAAAAAGAGGATTCCCTGTGCACCAAAGTATGCATGAGTGATCCACACATTCAATGGCAGCTCTATCAGCGATAACCATGAAATCCGAATCCCTTCAAAGATGATTGTAAAACTCTGTGTCGAAATTAAGAGGCGAAATGGTTCTATAACCTTAATGAGGAGCAACTTTAGCCATCTTGAGTTGTTGTGATCCCCCCTCCTTTTTAGGGACCATACCCTGTAAATGTCCTTATCATTCATTAATGTGTACAAAGCTGTGACCTCTGGAGAGAAGGAAAACAGAATGGTACTTCCACCCTCCTTTCTGGACTCCTCTCATAGGTATGTGGGGGGTGTTTGGGATCCAATGGACCTGTCGGAGAAGCTCGTTCATGGTATCAACAAGGATCCGTACCACGGACCTGGATCAGCTCACACACAAACTTGATATTTTATCATAATTAGTGCTTAATGTGTACCCTAATATGCATCAAGTATGCCAGTATTATCACCATAACAATGGCTAACTCAGCCACAATGAATATTACTAGTATAAATAGAGTATAAGCCCCAGCTTTTATCGAACATCCCTAATCAATTAAAGAACTCAGTTTCTGCCTTGCACATTGCCACTGTGCTGCCTTGTTGCGGAGTCATGAAGTAACCCCTGCGAATCTGCTGTACACCTGATGGTCTTCAGTGCAGTGTCCCAAATGGGCAGCATGGCACAAGGCATTTTGTCTCTCTTCCCTTCCCTAATTACGGGGGACATTTCTGTAGCAACTCTGTGGAGTTGGTGGGGGTACCTCGCACTTGGAACCCCAGATTGAAGCAATATTTAGCTGTGCACAATGCTTCCATCTGAAGCACTAAGACCTGGCTGCATGCCACGCTCAGAACCCAGTTAGTTCAGAAATCAGAGGTCCAGTGAAGACATTTTGCTAGAAACTTTTTACCCCCTTGCTGCTGTTAAGATTGAGCAAGGCTGTGTGGTGGAGAAAGCAAGTGGAAATTTGCTCTCATGAAAATAAAAGATTATTCTGCGGACTCTGCTAAGGAAAAGCAAGAACTCTTGTTAAATGATGCAGCCTCTCTAAGGCCTTATTCTGAGGCCATTTACAACCTTGTGCTAGGTCAGTACACTGAAGTCCAAAAATACAGATCATGTTCATATAGCTCAAAGCCTGTAACATATATCAATATCATAAAACACATATAGGTGCTTGCCTCAAATCACATAGAACCCTGAAAGAGAAACATTTATTCAGCACACTTAGGAACCGCCTGCCAACTAAAGGTGGAGAAAACGATGACAATGCCTAACAAGTTCTGCTGCAGTTTTGTGCCCAAAAGACAAGAAGAATTCTGTTGCACGGTGTAAAGAGGCCTAGAAAGATGTGCTACCATTTATAAAGAAATCCAGCACGAGGGAGTATGAACGCTGCACCGAGCATCGCCTGTGGGACCTCTCCTTGAAGTCACCAACTCTGTAGCATGACACCCATAGGCAGTGTGGTGAATCAGGGCTGGGCATTGAAGCTGCTTGCACAAATGAAACCACAGCACCTGGGTGGGCCTGCACCCGTGCTGGCTGGGCCAGTACTGAGTTGCATTTAGATAAAACGAGGCAAGAAACAGGAATGTGAATGAATACATAAGAATGCAAATTGTAAGTCCTACACAAATCCTCGATGCCAGCTCTTGTCAGCTAACCCTTTGTTCCCTCGAGCATCTTCAATTAACCCACTAACCTCCCCCTGCACAGCCTTCCATGCTACTGTTTATATTGCTCTTCGGGTATAACACTGTGACCTGCACAAATGTCTCTTTTTATATTTATTCATGGAAAGATCTGAAAGCAAAATGGCAATCATGAACTGAATCTGAATTTTAAGCGAAACATCTAGGGAAGGTAAAAATGTAGTACACTATTTTAGCAAACGGTATTAGATCTGCGGATTCTGACACAATTCTCGAATTTCCCGTTATGAGGTATGCACGGAATTTTCACAATTTGACATAACGTGAAATCAAGTGTGAGTTTTGCTTGGGGTACATTGGTTTGAATAGAATCTGTCTAGCCCCGAGACGTATGCTCCTCGCACGAGACGTTTTCTGCCAAACGAGACATTTAATGTTGTTAGTATCTCGTGTGACTTTTCTTTGGGGGGTACTCACTTGCAGGAGACAAGTTGTTTGAGACACCCACGAAATGTATTTTATGTAATATGTGTATTTTTATGAAAATTATGTGCAAAGCATGAAAAAATGTAAATCTACCACACCACTGGAACAAATTCTTAACGAAGATTATACACGGGGTATGATCTCAAATTTAAAAACATATACCCATCCAATACAATAAACATAGTAATGAGTAAGGAATGTGTTACTCCTCTGAATTTCTGACTCAGAGTTAGTGCTCTCACTAAAAAAATTAAACATTCCATTACCAACACAAATGAGATATCTGAGCACAGAGAAACGGAAAGCAAGTGTCTGCAGGTGACTGCAGGCAAGTGCTCTGTCCAAGGTGCTGAAAGGAGGCTAGCCTTGCGCACGCGCTGCTCTGCATGTTAATCCACTCCCAGGCCCTTCGTTTCAGCTCTCTAGATCTGAGTGATAGTGGAGAGGACTCCTCACACGGACCATGTTTTTTGGTGTCTCCCCTCGTGCTGTCTGTTATTACATTTATTTCAGAATGTGGTTTGATATAGCGAAAAGAAAACAGCACAGATTTTCCATCAAAACGTATTTTATTGCATTCACCTGGCGCTTACTTATTTGTTCTTTATTCATGAGCCCCACAACAACATTTCAATCAAGCATATGAAAAAGGCAAAGGCACGCCACAAGGGTGGAGCTCGCATGAGCATTTTTTTTTTTTTATGTGATCTTCAACCTGTAATCTGTCGCTCTTCATCACAGCGAACATCTTTAACACGAACTCCAACATTTACACAAGTAACCTAAAACATACTGGGGCATATTCTCAAGGACTTATCGCTGAGTTAGCGGCACTTTATCACAGCCAAAGTGGCGATAGATTTATCGCCCTAATCACAAGCTGGTGCTAACAGCCGATATCGCCAGTTTTCCTGTGATAGCAGCCGCAAAAAACATCGCCACGGATGACACCGGCAACTAACGCTAATGAGATGCAGAGTAGGCGTTCCTGTGCAAAAAGCCGCGAAAACACCACTTCGCAATATTCTCTCCGACCAGCCAGATCGGTGATGAGATCCCAAAACAGGCGATAAGGCGCGTTACCAGCAGGAAATTAACACCTGCTCTGACCTGGTGCAAAGTCGGACGTCAACCTGCACAAGAAAAGGGATCCCAGCCCACAGCCACACCTGAAGAACAACAGATGCCATGGAGTCACTCACCATGCACCCCGGAGCCCCAAGAGGGCCACAACACCCACCGCCACCACACCCAGGCCTGCCCCCCCCCTCCGGTTCCCCCGCCCCTCCCCCCCCCCGGACTACCACAGAGGCAGTGCAGACAA
Source organism: Calotriton arnoldi (assembly GCA_963921515.1). Lineage (NCBI taxonomy): Eukaryota > Metazoa > Chordata > Amphibia > Caudata > Salamandridae > Calotriton > Calotriton arnoldi. Next base: position 3,893,608 of record CAWUFW010000363.1, read on the forward strand.
AGACAGCGGACCTTCAGAAAACGCACCAGCCTCAGACACTCAACGCCAGAGGATGTCATTGCCCACTACAGGCTCAAAAGGACAACCATCCTCCGCATCCTGACCATCATTGCCCACAGGCTGACGGTACCAACACAGCGGACAAACAACATCCCTCTGCAGACAAAGCTGCTGGCTGTGCTGCACCTGTTGGCCTCTGGTACCTTCCAACCAACAACTGCCAGAGTCGGAGGAGTCTCACAGCCAGCCCTATCCAAGTTCCTCACACCTGTCTTGGATGCCATCATCAGCTTGGTACCCCAGCACCTTCACTTCCCACACACTGCGCAGGAACAGCTGGAGACCAAGCAAGGCTTCTACGCCATAGCTGGCTTCCCGCACGTGTTGAGGGCAATAGACTGCACACATGTACTCCTCGTGCCCCCTGCCGCCACTGCACACAATTACCGCAACAGGAAGCACACGCATTCCATCAATGTGCAGGGAATAGTGGACCACCTGGGACTCTTCACCAATGTTGTCGCCAACTACCCAGGCAGTGTGCATGATTCATTCATCTTCCGACAGTCCATCATCAACCAGCGCTTTCAGGATGGCACCTATGGGAATGCATTGCTCGTTGGTAAGTACCAAATGAACACACCACACACCTCAACTTCACAGTCATGCAACTCACGACTCTGGGAATGCACACATTACAAACTCACATACAACATGCCAAACAACATGCCCACCTACCAGACACGACAGCACAACTTACTGTGGTAACCTGGGCTAGCCATGTACACAAGCCATCAACGGCATGGCACCTCAGCCACACAATAGCAGAATGTGGGGAGAGGTGGGAACCAGGCATGTGCGAAGGAGGCAAGTGACCCATGAATGAGAATGTACACAATGCCAAGTGTGGCTTGGATGTGCTGGCCAGACTGCAGTATGCAGACCACAGACATGTCCATGTTGACATATACTGCTGGTGTTTGGAGTGTAGTGGACAGTGGACGCAACCATGTCACCCCAGGCAGTGGGGAAGATCACGGAAATGTAGCTTGTTACGTCCCCCCCTGTAAGCGTAAGCGGAGTGGGCTGGCGTACGACAGTCCAGCGTAGGGGTGTGGATGATCAGCCCGGGGCTCTGGGCGTTGCTATGTGTTGGCCTTGCCAAGGAAGTAACTAATGCGTGTGTCTCTGTTGTAGTGTCGGCGCCACCCGTCCCGCAATGGACAATGTTGCGATGTAGCATGCCCACGGAGTGCGAGCTCGGCCGAAGGGATAATGAAGGAGCGCAAGCCTGCTCGGGGTCCGGGATCATACATGCCAACTGTTGTGTGTGTCGCTATTACCGCAGCATAGGCCATAGGACTACCCTCAACCGCTTCGCGAGTTCAGCCAGCCATGAACTCTACATCTGTGTCCGCCCTATCCTTACCATAGGCCTACACACACGTGGCTGCCCACCTTCAGCGCACAACATCACAGTGTCGTTGTCAGGCTTGTGGACATGCGCAGACAGGCATGACAATGGTGTGCCGTAGGAGTGCAAGTGATGCAACCGCGCTGCGCACACTAGTGAATAGGCTCGGGGGGAGGGAGGAGCAGCAGTGAGGCTACGTAATCCACATTGATGCCGCTCATTTGCTACAAGCAGTACCTGTCAAACAAAAATCACTAAGTCACACATATCACACACCAATGAACTAGTGAGCCTGCCAACACATCATGCAGAACCAACTTTTGACTCATGTCTCTCTGCACTGTCACAGGTGATCAAGGATATGCACTCTGCCCTTGGATGATGACACCCCTCCGAGCCCCGAACACACAGGCCCAGAGGCAGTACAATGCAGCCCACAAACGCACCCGGGGCATCGTGGAATGCACATTTGGCGTGTTGAAGTCACGTTTCAGGTGCCTGGACATCACAGGTGGAAGGCTCCTGTACAGCCCAGGCATCGTGTGCAAGATGATCGTTGCATGTTGTGTGTTGCACAACATATGTGTACGCACCAATGCCCCATGGCTACAAGTGCCAGATGCACCGGACGATGATGAGGAAGATGAGGCAGGTGGACCACACCCCACTGCAGCAGCAGCAGGAATAGCCCGTAGGAACACCATCATTGACAATTTCTTCACATGAGCACGTCACATTGTCACAGTCCTTAGCAATCATGGGACAGTTCAAAATTACCACAGGCACAGCATGTGCAAATAAATTCATTACAACACACATTCCCTGTGTGCATGTTACTCCTCTGTACAAGCACATCACTCTGACAAGTGCAAGTGCAACATGTAGTGCTAACAATCTCATCAATTGGAAATAGATGGTGGGTGTGTCACCTCTGTACAGAGAGGCTGTTTAGGGTGTCACGTATTCGAAATGCCATTTCTGTGTGTCAAAGATAGTACGGAATCACACTCATCAGCGTTTCACATGTGTCCCAAATCATTACATGTAGGCTGTCATTTGTGACCTACAATTGACAACAGGGCTTCTTTAGGGGTCAAATATGTACCAGCATGATGCAGGAATGCACCCTGTGACTCAAGTCCCACAACATGAGCTACATGGACGTAAGGGGGAATCAATGCCCCTACATTCGTCCATGCTTTCATACTTGATTAATCATAGACATGACACATCTGTGTGTATTAGAATGTATTATTCACGTTCAGTGGAGTGTTGAAGCTGTCTTAGACCTGGGCCATGCAGACAACACTTTACAATGTTGCCCCGTGGTGGGCCAGCCAGAGTCCTTTAGGGATTGACAAGTTACTCGGAAGGGGAAGAGTCCAGTCCGCAGGCTGATTGCTGTGTCATTGTTGAGCATGCAAAATATGGCAGTCCATGTCGAGGTCCAAGGTTAGTGTCGCAGAGTTTGTCGGGGGACAGTGGAAGGTGTTATTCCAGGGCATGATGCAGAGGGCAGACCCAAGCAGAAACAAGTCATATGGCGGAGATGAATGCTACTGCTTCCTCCTTACCACTAAGAAAGATTCATCCTCATCTTCGTCCTCTGACGTTTCATGTGCCTCACATGTGGGTGGTGGTGTTTGGTTTGCAGCACTGTGTGACACTGACACATCAGGGGCCGGAGATGTGGATGTAGAAGTAGCAGCAGCATTCATCTGCGCAATGTCTTGTGGCATCACTCCCATGATGAGGATCTGCAGGGCATGGAAGATCCCATCTACAGCTTTCTCGTGTGCAGCCATGGTAGCCATTCTTTGCGCCTGCATCCGCTCCATGTTCTCCATGACCCTCCTCATGTTTCCCAAATCACGGATGACATCGCTGTAGCCACTCTGACTAGACAGTTGTTGTTGTCTCCGAGTCATGACTCCAGCGACGCCAGCCATGGATTGTTGGAGGGCATGGGGCGGACTGTGGGTGTCCGTTAGGGAGTGTAAGTGGTCCCTGATGGGACTTAGACACCCACGTATGGCATCTAGTTTGGCTGCCATGAGGTCGAACCCCACCCGCACCTGTTCAGCCAGCTCCTTCTGGCAGTCTAACACACGGCGTTGGAACGCCATGTGTTCTTCGGTGAGGTGCTGGGAGCCAGACGTGGTGGTGGGTGCTTCCTGCTGTGTGGTCTGTGCAGGGGGTGGGATCACCTCGATGGTGCTGGGCTGCCCTGCTACTGGAGGTGGGGTGCGGAGGTTGTCCATGAACCGTTGGAGTTCGTCGTAGTCGATGTCCTGGAGGTCGTCTCCATCGTCGCTGACGTAATGTAGGGTCTGCTCTGCAGGAGGTGTTGATTGTCCCTCTGCAATGTAAAGGGGAGATGCAGTTTCACGGTGTGTTCCATGTATGTTGGCGCATTGGCGGAGTTTATATACAGACTGCATGACAATGTACATTGTGACTGTTTGTGAGGAGATGCCTATTTGATGGGGGACAGTGGACATTTGTACTACATCACGGATGTGAGGTTGTACTCGTACATTGTCATCTCAACGTTTCCTGCTATGCCAGATGTGATTGGCCATTTTGTACACACATGCGGCACCAGTTGTGTCCTGTGTTCTGTTGTGAAAGTGTTGAAGTTTGTACCACATTGTTTTCAATGTTGAGGTGCTCTTATTCTTATGTGTGTGTGTGCTGCATTGTGGGTGAGTCGCCCCTGCAGCTCTGATTTGGCTGCCCCTAATCCTTTTCAGGCGGTGTGCCTTTGACTTCTGTGCTTCTACAGTGCTGATATGTTGTGGACTTGGGTAAATTGGGCTCTTGGTCGAGTTGTGACTCTTGGGCACGGTTTGTCCGCAGATGTGTTGTTGACGTCAGGGGTTGTTTGTGCACGTGGATGTGTCAGAGTGTGACCTGCTCCTTTCCGGATGTGGTCCACACTCAGTCACCTCAGTGTCGTGGCGTGCACCATGTCATGATAATTGGACTGCAGCCATGCTACTCGTCATGCAGTGTCACTTGCATTGTCAGTGTGGCTCAAGGACCCGCAGCTTTGCTGGGTTCAGCACATGTGTATGGGTTTGTTGTGAGATTAGTGATGTGTGGGCAGGGCCCCCTCCGGGCACATTGTCGACGGGGGCCTACTTGCTATTTCTATGTGTGCTGCAGTGTGCCAAGGGGATCAGGGACATGATCCAGAGTCATTGTGGGTGTGCAGTGTGCTCTACTTAACTGTGCATGTGTGCCATTGTGCCCATCTCCCCCCGTCCCCCCAGTCCCTGGTCGGTACTCACCCTGTTGATGTTGTGTCAGGTCATGTTGAGCAGTGTCCGGATCCACTACTCCTGACACCGTATCCCGACTAATGACTGTGGCCACCATTTTCTCCATGTCATCCAGCTCCTGGTGTGCCGCAGGACCCCCACCTCCAATCGGCGTTGCTGCTTTCATGTTGGCATCGAGTTTCTTCTTGGTTTTGCCCTTCACATCATTCCAGGGCCTCTTGACCTCTTCCATTGTCCTCCTCAACTCTGCAACTGCATTCACATGGTCCAAGATAGTCTGCCATGTTTGCATCTTTGTTGCCAATGACACGTTGGAGGTGACGAACAGTTGTTGGTGGTGTTCCACCACCTCCGTAACGATGATCCTGTTTTCCTGCGGACTGAACCGCATCTCTCTTCCTCTTCTCCTTGGCCTTCCCCGACCCCGAGGTTCCTTGCTGGTCGTCTGTGGGGCTTGTGGGGTTCGCGTTGTCCTCTGCACTCGGTCCGGGTGCATCCATGGTGCTACGCAGTTTCACTTTTTTTTGTCTTTTTTTTCTTCTGCTTTTATGGTGCATTTTCACGCATGATGCGTGGGAATTGCAGTCCTGTCGCTGGTTATCGTTGATTTTTGTATCGCGATTTGGGGCATCGCAACTTTTTTCGCGTTCGTGTTTCGCATTTTTTCTGCGTCGCGTTGATTTTAACGCGGTCATTTGGCGCGTTATTGTGCGATTATCGCATGGTGCCGCCGGGTTGAGAATACAACGTTAACACAGTGTTATTTTCCCGCGATGGACTGCGATGTGCAAAGTTGCGTTAAGCTAATTTTGCGATAATTATCACACGTTCTTGAGAATATCCCCCACTGTGTTCTCCCAGCGTGAGGTAGTAGCAGTCTGAAAGTTTTGAATTATATGATTTTTTTTAGCACCAGACTGTGACGATCTAATTACCGGTGTGCCACACAGGCAACATTATGGATGTTCAAAGCCTTGTCACAAAACTGAACTGCAGCAACAGGTGTTTTGTCGCACAATTGTCGCACAAAAATTAAGTTACGCAACTAGTACCTAGTTCTCAAATTGCTCTGGTCTATCACAAGGCTGCAAATGCCACAGGCAAACTAGAAGAATGGGCCCAAACAACAGCATAAACCTACACAAACCTACCAGACACCTCCGCTCAGCTGAACTCCTACTCGCACATCCCCCATATGCAGAACCAGATCCCGTGGTTGTGCCTTCTCAGACCTCGTTTCTAAAGCCTGGAACAACCTGCCCTGGCACATCAGAGTCTCCTCTTTAGTTCTTGACTTCTGCAAGATACTGATGTCCTCCGGGGTGAGTTGTGCACTATATGAATATGCATAAACAGAGGTGAATTTCTGTTTCCCTGTTGGCCTATCTTACTCAGCAGTGTAAAGTGGGGAAGGACAGCAGTTTAGAAGCTTCTGGAATTAAATTTACATTGTGCGTGCAGCACACCTCCTCTGACCAGTGGTCGAAGTGGGCGGGATCGGCGTGGTACGACGAGCCCATACTTTTCTAATTTAAGGAAAACAGTTCCTCTACCTTCTGTGAAAAGATAACCGTTCCGGGACAGTTAATTCCGAGAGCTGAGTGCTTCAGCTGAAGTGTAAGGCAGGGAGCCTCCTGTGCTGTGAAACTGAAGGGGAACAATGGGTCAATCTTCAAATGTAAAGGTGAGCTCGAATGCCGGTATTGGCTTTGATTAATGGGATCCCTTGACACTTCCTATGACACAGATTTATTCTTTTTGAGGTGGAATTGGAAAGGAGTTACCAGCTGAGCTGTGAAGTGTGTGTTTTTAAAGGGAGGTAACATAGGCCCCTGGGGCTGCAGGGGCCTGTGTTATGGTCCTAACTATTCTCCACTGCTCCAACCGGGATTCAATTCCTAGCTCTCTGGCTACAGAGGCCTCTGCAGTGCATTAACTACTAGAGGTTTTATAAAGTACAATAGTGGAATTCCCACTGAATAACTTAACTTGCATTTATTTTACATTTAAACGGTGTGTTATTTCATATGTACATACCTGAAGGTGAAAGACTGAAAACAGTTACAGAATATTTCTTTTTTTAGCCACGCCTTTGACCCTGCCCCCATTGTGCACGACATCACAGTTCCCTTACCCTTTGTAACGCATTTCGAGCACTGCCTCTCACACTCCTTCAAACACTCCGCTGAACACAAGTTAACATTACTCTCCTAATTATAGTCTGATGGAGTGAAATCTCTGGCTACAGAAACCCTACAATCGCACTATTGTTCTCCTACTCACACCCTGTGCGACAGAGGCATTGTAACCATAGCCTGGACCCCTGCCTGCACCGCTCTGTGATTGGAGCATAGATGTTCAGGGCCCTCATCCCTGCACCAGACGCTGTGTTTGTGATTCTATAACTTAGAAGAAAAAACATAGCCCACACACTCTGGCTTTTGATTGGATTGCAATGTTGTTACTACTCTAACTGGTATTTTGCACATCACATCCCCATGAGTGCGCCAAACTGAGAAGAACGCTCTGTTTCAACTTAAGCCACCTAGAAACGTTGGTGTTGCACTTGCTTCCTGTGCTCATCCTCCGTCCCCTTTTGATGTCTCTCCTTGGCGCCACTCTCTCCCACTCTGGCCCCTCTTCTTTCCCGTTAACCCTTACACATTCCCTCTTGTTTTTTTATCTGTTGTTGCTCTTTCATTTGCCTTACTTTTCTTCTTTTCCTCTCTTGCAGGTTTCCCCCTCCTTTGCTCTCTCATGTCCCTATATCTCCCCTTCCGGTACCCCCTCACCCCACCCCCCATGCACCTCCCCCCTTCTTCATTGCCTTCTAATCTTCCGGGTTTCATTTTCTTTTCTTTTTTCCCCTTATTGTTGTGCTTTGAGCATGTAATCCTCCCCCTTTTCCTCTTTCTTTGGCTTCCAGCTCAGGTCTCTACGTCCCTGCTACCTTCCTTCTCTGTGCGCCCTATTTCTTCTAGAACTGTTTACACCCACATACATATTATAGGGTGACTCAAAGTCGCGACACCATGTGAAGCTACTAACTCACACAAGGGCAAACAACTCACACCTCTTCAGTGTCCAAAGAGCGGGAGGGCAAGCAGAGAACAGGGAATCTAATCTGTGAACATGAACCAACACAGCGTAGAGGGCGAGTCTACTCATGGTGGCCAACACCGAGGACTGGTGTAGCAATCCAACAGGACATGGTTGATAAAACTTTCTTTCTGCAATTTATCCCCCTCTCTCTCTCCAGTCTCCAATACTCCCACCTTCTTTTCTGCCAGGCATCATCATTCCTTACTCTCTTTCCATCTTTCCTCTTTCCACGACTCACTTCTTTCTCTTCGTTCTCTCTTCCTTCCAACCTCCGCCTGTCATCTCCTTCTTCCTCTGCTATTTTCGTTTTGTCCTTCTTCCCTTCTTTCCTCTCGCCTTCCTCCCTTCTTTCATCTAGTCTTCTTCGCTCCCCACCCTTCCTTTCTTCTTTCTACTTGTTCTTTCTTCATCCCATCTTCCACCTCCTTTTTGCCTCCTATATTCGCTCGATAGCGCCGTCCATAACTTGCTCCTCCATTCCTTCCATCCATCCTGTCTCCCGTCTTTATTTACCCCACCTTTCTTTCTTTCCTTTCTTCCTTTCTTTCTGCTTTCTACTTCCATCTTCCATCTCCCTTCTTCTTCCCTTCCCCGCCAATCACCTGCCTCTTTTTATTTCCTCTGTTTCCTTGTTGCACTTGTTCTATGCTACTAACTTGTTCACTACTCCCTTTCCTTGCTTCCTTCCTCCATCCTTTTGTCTTCCTTCTACACTCCTCATCCTGTAGACTGCCTCCCACTCCTTCGTTCACTCCTTGTCTCCTTTACTCTTTCCCTCCCCTACCACCTTCTTCCCTCGCCCTCTCGTATACCACCTTCTTCTCACCATTCGTTCCTATGTTCAATATTCCCTCGCTCCACCTCTTCCTCTTCCTCTTCCTCCTCCCCTTCCCTTCCACCCATCCCCTCTTGTCCTCCCTCATTCCACCCTCTTTCTCACCTCCCTTCTCTGGCCTGCTGTCTTTCACTCGGACCCCTCGGCCTTGTCCCAGCTCCTTTCACGAGGCATATATTTACAGTACACGGATTTATGGCGGGGTGACGGCTCTCTGTCTGACAGTCTGTGAGAGATAAGAGGCTTCCTGCTCGTCTGCCCTCCGCCCCCCCAGCACACTCGGTGTCCGGGCCACTCCTGGCAGGCTGGGCGGTGGGGGCTCGACAGCCCGCTAGATTTGTTGCACAGTGTCATTTCTCTGGGGAGCTGGGAGGCAGAGATAAGTCAGCGGTGAAGTCATGTCTAAAAATTATTCGAAATTTGGGAACACTCCATTATGGCAGCTGTCTGAGAGGGAGATCGAATTTGATGATTTTCAGAGACACTTCTCAGCACATTCCCGCCGAAAGGTCCAGACTCCGACTGGATGCGCCATAATGACCCCGAGGAATACTGTGAGGGCAATGTGTCCCACTCCGCCCAACCCGGTGCGACCACCCACTTCTTCAGCCCCCAGGACGGTGTCCCTGGTTAAATGTGGGACATGCTGTATTAGGAAGAGGAGTCGTTCCAGATAGTCAACGTCCCCTGGGTAGGCCCGGGCGGAATTTCAATTACGCGGATAAATCGGAGTAATTCTGCGTTACTCTTTAACGCGGAATTACAGATAATTACGCAATTAATCCAGGTCGTGTAATTATGAGTAATTGGGTAGAGGGAAATTCTACAGCGAGAGCACATTTGGCACTATTTCTTAGTGCAAAATGACATGAGGGGGCATTCTGCACTAAGAAAAAAGCGCTAAGTACCGGAAGTAAATTGGGGGAAAAAATCCTACTCCAAGAGCATATCTAGCGAACGCGAGAGGCTCCTTGTGCCTGCTCCTAATGCTTTGTTGCATTTAGAGCTATTTATTGATGCAAAATGCATTCTTGCATCCATTTTGGAGGAGAAGAGGCATTTTTGCGATAAGAAATAGAGCTAATGGCAGAATTATTCTTCTTGCGTAATTAAGCATAATCTCGTGGAATTCTCACATGATTACACTGCACTAAATTACGCATGTGACGCCCAGCCCTTGCCGCACGCTCCTTCTTCTACTTGAAGACTTGGGGCTAAATTATGTAAACCTTGCATTTGTGCAAAATAAAAGAGCAAATTGTACAAGGTCATTTTGCACAAGGATTGCTGCATCAGAACAAAAATGTAGGAAACGGATAATGAACCCATTGCAAAAAATATATCATACATTTATTACTTATAGATACTGTAAGACGGGCAGCAGATTTTTTAACTAAAACCTGGTCCCGGAATACATTTTAAAAGTATGTACGAACAAATATTTATGAAATTTCTTAAGAAAGAGAGCCTGATCCATGCATTGTTTCACCAACCAAAGTCGAATTCATGAATAAAGTAAGCAATGTATAGATTTAAAATCCCAATTTGAAATCACAGAATCAGGTTCAGCTGAATTTTACATTGATAACATGCCCTCACGAGTGTGCAAATTCTGCCAGTTTGTCGCAATTATCACATACATAAGTTTAGGGTCAGGGTCGGGATTTTAGGCATTTCTGGTTGTGGCACCTTACAAAGGAAATCTAAATATATATAAAAAAAATAATCAAAGCAGTGGGTATTGTCACACAAATTGCAAGTAATTTCTGACCTCCTACACATATGCGTCTTCGTCCCTTTTTGAGCGAAGAGGTCATCTGGGAACAAAATTGTAAATTATAGATAGTGCAATTTGTGAATTAGGCCCAGAGAAAGTGGCATAAAATCAGCTTGCGTCCCTTTATTGCTTTTTGTTTCGTTTCATACAAGGTAAGCAGTACAAATAGTCCAAAACGTTATTTGTTCTATTGTGAGTACTTGTGCAAACTTTTCATAAAATAGTCTATTTACTTTCAGAACAGTAGCCAGACAAGGAACCTTGACCATCCTGGAAAGGCTTGCAATATCAAATGCCATGGGTAAAGTTTGTCAACATCGCCACATTTCTGACGTCCATGGGAGTGTTCCTAAAATATTCCCAATGGTTGGCTTCACTCCTTCCCCTGGGGATCACCATCTTTCCTCCCCTTTCCAATACGCATTATGGCAGTAAAATCTGGGCATCTGATAGAATTTCTGCAGCTGCAGGCCCATCGGCGAGCACGAATGTTTTCAGATCCTGATTCTATTACCAGAGTTCTGCATTTGTGATCACATTTGACATGTCTTGTACAGCCATGGGCCTCCTAGATTTGCTAATCGTTTTCTACATCAGGCCCAATTGAAATACAGTGAACAGAGCTACACAAATCGGCAAACAGAAAGCTTGATGTCCTCTCTAAGGACTCTCAGTCTGACAACTACCATAAACAAGCATTGGCAAAGCCAATCGTTCTGATGTTGGCTGACAGCCTCTTGGCTTAGTCAATGCTTGTTTGTTTTGCATTGGTTTCTATAAAACATTTTTGGGGGTACTGCCAGGCCCTCTCCAATTTTAAACCCACCCAAAAATTGAGAAAAAGCAAACTTATTTTTGGTCTCAAATAGCACACATTGCCATAGTAGTTTCTAGACTGAAGCTAAGTACTTTGTGTGTGTAAGTGCATTGCAAAAGGACAGGATGCCAACACTGACAGTGAAGTTAGCCATTGACTCTAGAGGGTGGACCCACTGCCCCATTCTGGATGCTGTAGAGGGCGGGAGTAAATGTGAATGACACAACAACAGATAAACGGATGGAGAGGGCAGGTGAAAGCCTGTATATGGATCTTATATGTATAATTTTACTAAAATCTAAAGGTGTTGGCTAACGTCAGACCTACAAAGAGGGTGGCTGTTAGGAGTTCATAATACTCTGCTAGGAAAACGATGCTCAGCAACAGAGCTATCTCCTAAAACTAAGGAATGTGTTGCGTCATTGACATTCTACGTGAGAGAAGCGAGCCCCATTATGTGTGATGTCTTGCAGTCTCTAAACATATACTACTACATTACTGAAAAAAATAAGCACACCCCTGCAGGGATCTTCCCCCAATCAGTAATGCAGTCGCTGTGGTTAATTTCCACTACCTAATAATGTGTCATTGGATGGAGTCATTGACATAAGATATACGGTGGGGAAAGAGCGTGGCGCTGGTGACGCGTTGTATGGTGCCATTGACTGCAGGCAACTATTTCTGCCAAAAGAACTGTTGCCACACTGGAGAAGACATTTTGTGCTGTTTTCTATACATTATTTCCAAATTCACGTTATACCTTCTGCATGTTTTTTTTTTTTTTAATATCTAGAACATGAACAAGGGCGATTTGACGCCAGAGAAAACGAGAGTTATGAGGAGAGCATCAGTCGAGCATACATATTTACATATTCTGCTTGGAATGCATATTTTAAGGTCGAGTTCAGTGAATCAAGTTGTCAAATATATGCATCCTAAATACAGTACATGAAGAGACTATACTTAAATATATTACAACCAGCAGAAGGCTGCATATTAGATAGGAACAGTGCATGGAAATGGTGCTCTCATGGTAAAGAGTCCCGACTGAGAAAAGAGGGAGACCTTTAACTTGACCCCGGAAGACTGAAGTGGAGAGATAATGGGTTTTAGGGAAAGTCCATACATAGGCGGAGCTTGAAACCGAGAAGCATTCATTTTCCGGGGGTAATTTTACGGCTAATTGGGAGGTCTTTCATTCCTCTTTTTCAGGCCGTGCAAGAAAGAGCCTTTCTCAGTTCCCGTGCTGTGGAAACATTCATAGGACAACAGCAAAAACTATGTACAAGCACGCTTAGGCCAGGAACACTCTGCAAACAGCGTCATCAAAGGGGAGTCGAGCTCAGTGCACCCTATCAATTGGTTCACTCCCCGTCGACATGCAGTAACCTGCCCTGCATAAGACTGAGGAGAGATGTGCAAGCTTCAATGAGAAAAACGCGAATTCATATTATACTTTGCAACTAAAAGTGCGCATGATTTAACTATACACACATACTTTAAACCGGCATATTCCCAGAGTATTGCCCCATGCAAGCTTTGTTGTAAAGTTCCTTATGCTGGAGTGCATCAGCAGCAGATATTCACTGCGTAAAAGAAGCCCGCCACTGGATTTAAGGTTCAAGCACTGGCCTCCACAGATGTGTCCTGGAAATGGATGCCTCAATACTCAAGGTATTGATGCCTCCGGCATCCATCCTGTCTCACTGTTCGTCCCCTGTAGTTTCTCTGCTATGCTAGGTAAGATTTGCTTCCATTTGAGTTGGAAATGGGAAAAGTAACTAACAACTAGAAATGTGCAAATCCATTTGAAAACAAACTAAGATTTGCATTTGTTGCAGACAGTAACACATCTCATTGCATCATGCTTGCTTCAACTCATGCAATTCAACATTAATATTCGATTTTAGATTTGCGTAGGCCAACACAGTGCATTCCTACCATCAATTCAGCATTAAATTGAGGGTTGACAGCATGCAACCCACGGATTAAAAAAAATATATATTTAACTAGTCAAAGATTTGAGTGTCCATCTACTCCGTAGGCTCATAAATCACAGCTTTTTACTAATGTTCATGCACAATTTCTCACAATTACTCACTATTCACATCTTACCACATGCGTACCTCTCAGTCATACACTTTTCTCACAATTCACACCCCTTTCACGTACCTGGAGACACAGGTAGTTAATTCACGTTGATCATTCATGAATAAACTATCATTATGCTAAGAACTAGAGTCTTCTTTTATAGATCTAGAGTATTCTTTCAAATAATTGTAATTTCCAGTCTAAAAAGTTTTATTATAAACCCGAAAATATACTCGGAAACTTGGAATGCCAATTATGACTCAAGAATCTCTCTCTCTCCGAAAACTAAAGCCTCCAGTTACAGATGAGCAATATTTACAAATTATATCTAGAATAATTATTAACTGATTTGGAATAATAAGTCCAGACCTAGAAACATTAATCACTGATCTGCAAATATAAATGACAGAGCCGTATATATTAATCACTGACATAGAATCTTTATTCAGAGATTTTGAATCACTATTCCTGTACCTCACTCTGAATTCGTATACCTAAATCATTAGTCACATGCTTTAAAATCCTTACTTATAGAAGCAAAATCATCAGTCAGAGAATTACTGGAATTGCCCACAAACTAAGATTAATTATTGACAATGAATCGCTAGTCACAGGCCATGAATCCTTACTCAAAGATCTAAACAATATATACAGAGACATGGAAGATTATTCAGAGATCTGAATTCAATGCACACAAATGACCACTATGTAGGCCATTGTTTATAAAAAAGAATAGCTATTCAAGGGCTTAGAATAATTATTTTCCAAGATAAAGTCAATATTCACAAACACATGTGCATTATTCACAGAGATGGAGTCATTTCCTATCAGACCAAGAAATAGTATGCACAGATTAAAATCATTATTTAGAGACCAGAAATGTTTTTACAGACCTATTGCCATTATTGATAAACCTAGGATCATTTTTAGAGGACTTAGAATTAATATTTATCAAATAAAGAACAATTATTTCTTTAAAAAAAAGCAAGAATCATTATTCAAATACCTGAAATCAGCCTTTAGACCTATAATTATTCCTGACAGACGTACAATTATATAAAAGCATGAACTCATCAAGAGAATGGTTCACATATTCATTATTTACAGAAATTTGGCACCAAAGTTTGCAACCTCCAACCAGTATACACAGACCTGTAACGTTGTAATTATCACTAGAACTAAAATATTTTTTGATTTTTACCGATTAAGAATCATTATGTCTAGCCCTAAGATCATCATTAATATATTTTAGACTAATTATTCCGCTACTGGAATCATTTATTGTAATTCGATCACCACAATTGATATAGCTATAGTCCTTAGTGACACTTCAATTTATTAGTTACAGTCTTGGAAAAAACATTTACGTACCAGGAAACAGCATGATGGTCCTACGATCACTTTTTCTGGCCTCATATTTGCCAGTTCGACAGTTTGGTACAATTGATTAACAGCCTAGATTCAACATTCACTGAACTAAAACAATTATTTTGAGACTGACGTAACTGTGGACAGACTAGGAATCTGTTTCAACAAACACTCTTTATTTCCGGAAGGTAAATCACTATCACAGACATGGGCAATTATCCACAGGCCTGAAATCAATATTCAGAATCTGAGACTTAACAGAGCTGTACCAAGAATATTCTGGCACTGCCCTGAAATCATCAGAAGTGGTCTATTATCTTGACCCCTACACTAGAATAATGTTTTACAGACTCCGAATCCTTATTCTTAAGGGGCGGCTTATTATTCAGACAATAGGACAGAATGTCCAGAGACTGATAATATTTATTAAAAAACAAATGGATATTGCCCAGAATCAAATCAAATACCTAGAACTTATATTCAGATGTAAAAAATTATTCACCAAGAGAGTATCGTAATTCAGATACCTCGATGAATTTTTCACAAATTTAAATCCATTGTTTACAGACATGAAATCTTAATTTACAAACATAGTACAAATATCCACTGGTGTAAAATTAACATTTACTGCCCCTTTGCACCATTTACCCCTAAACTACTCATAGACGTGAATAATTTAAGCAGTAACCAAACAACCTTAATGGATGTAGCTTGGGTATTAGAACTCAAAGTCAATAAATGCAGGCAGTCAATCCTCTTCAAATTCTAAGAACTGAGACCTATAATTCCCAGAACCCCCAAAGTCACTATTCTTAGACTGCAAACCATTATTCGTATTTCTTAAATTATTGTTCATAGACATGAAATCGTTTTTATCAAAACTAGACACATTCTTCCCAGACCTAAATGAACTATCATTCGCAGGCCTAGCTTGCTATTCACAGATGTAGGATCATGATCCACAGAGCTAGAATCATTTTTGAGATACACATAAATCACGAAGGAATGAGTCAGCTCCTCCATGCAAAACATCAAGCTCATAAATACTGACTGCTCAACTATACTCAAGTGCAGAACGTTAACAAGCTTGTCTCATATTTTACCAAGTGGAGTGGATGGAGAAGTCGCTTCACCCGAACAACATATCTCATTGCTATGCTTGTTATTGCTCCATAAACTTTAAACACCTGCACACAAGTCATGTCAGAAGTCTGCCTGCTCTCCAAGCTACAGAGGAATAAAATAAAATGAGGGAAACACAGAGAACCTCAAAACCTCTTGCATGGATACATAAAAGGGATGCAATTCACTGTTTAAACATAAACTAAATCTAGATTACTGCCCAAACGTAATGCCACATCAAAACTAAGGACCCGGTATCACTGTTCTCAAAATTAAAATAATTATCCATATATCTGGAGTATTATCCTCAGACCCACAATCAAACTGCCTGTCCATTAAATCCATGTTGATATCCTGCAAGTCATCCATCATTCACACTCATTGAGGGCTTGAGTATGCACATTCATTATTAGTCAATCATGTACTTAATCAAATTTCCTTAAAGCCTCATTCTCGTATGTAGAATCACCTTTCCACAAATCCCGAACAGACACGCTATGACATGATTAGTCACATATACTCAAACCACACACACACAAAGCTAAACTCACACCCACTGGCTTCATTCCCATCTCCTCAAGCTTTCAATATTAACCTCAAACCCCTACTGACATGCTTGAATGCCCATTCACACCTTTTGACCTCCATTCTCACCTCAAAACTTCCATCATATCCTCAAACCTCCACTGACATGATCACATTGCCAGTCATCCCGTCTGAACTCCACTCACACCTCAGACTTGCAGTCACATAAACAAACACTTCCAAACACCACCTCACTTCTTATTAATACCTTATTGTCGACAACGGCACCCTCAAGTACCCATTACTAAAATCCAGCCTCCATCCTCAAACAGGCCTTCTGAGATCTAAATTAAGTCTCAGATATCATCCACACTCCCAGTGAAATTCTTAAATGTCCCTCTGATCTCCATACACATCTTTAGACTTGCTGTCACATCCAAAGACCACGAAACACACCATCCTACCGCCATTATTATTCTCAGACTTCCACCACTAGCCTGGAATCAATGTTCACATCTCTCATTACATGACTGGTACCCTTTGACCCATAATCTGCAGTGATATAACCATAATTCACAGTCGTGGTCACAGCCTGTAGTCCAGATGTGCATAGATGTGCAGAGCCAACAATGATTGATTTGGTTTGGCTGGACAGGGAACACAGCCGCTAAGGGTTCATTGAGAAAAAGAGCAATGTTTGTGCAAGTTAGTATAGTACTGGATCACCTCTGGTTTGGATCAGTCTAGAACAATGAAGATAATTCCTAGATAACCTGTGTGGATAAGTGCAGAAACAGAACAGACGTTTGCTTGAACCTAGAACTGGAACAACTTATAACGAAAAGCCACAAACACATTATTCAGCTGTGTCCAGAACATGGTCACCTTATTTGGATAAATTCTGAAAAGGACCTCTTTGTTTTGATTTCCTAATCCAAAGACAGTGTGTGTGCATTCATTGACAACCAGCCTAGTTTTAGATTTGCTTGGAATCAAGACCGCATTTGTGTTAGTTACACAAAATCCAGAATTCCAAAATTAGAAACCTAACCTATGGGGGAAAGAGAGAAATAGGATTCCACAGCAAATATATGAGAACCCTCTTTCCAGAAAGAAAAATTATTTTCTAGAGTCCCCTCACCCACCAGGGTTGCCACTTGGTGGCATGCTTTATCATTGGGGACATCTCAATCCGCTACGGATTGAGGCGTGCTGCAACCTGCGAGCTACGTAGGAGCACTTAAGTTGTGAAATTATGTGTGGTGCGGTGAAGTGGAGTGGAAAAAATTACTTAAAAACACCTAACTAGTGAGCTATTGTTTTATTCTTGCTCCTAGTCGGTATACTTAAAATCAGGGGTTAATACCAGGGAAAACCTAACTATAATGAGTGCGGTTTGCCTAGTATAGGGTCAACTAGTTTCGAGCTGTCCCCTCACAAGCTCTTCTTCAGGACCACACTATTTCCACAACACAGGATTCGTTAGGAGTGGTACGCACGGGGCGGGCCCCCGTGTGGTCCTGAAGAAGAGCTTGTTAGGGGACAGCTCAAAACTAGTTGTCCCTATACTAGGCAAACCGCACTCATTATAGTTAGGTTTTCCCTGGTATTAACCCCTGATTTTAAGTATACCAACTAGGAGCAAGAATAAAACAATAGCTCACTAGTTAGGTATTTTTAAGTAATTTTTTCCACTCCACTTCACCGCACCACACATAATTTCACAACTTAAGTGCTCCTACGTAGCTCGCAAGTTGCAGCACGCCTCAATCCGTAGCGGATTGAGATGACCCCAATGATGAAGCATGCCACCAAGGGACAACCCTGGTGGGTGAGGGGATTCTAGAAAATAAGTTTTCTTTCTGGAAAGAGGGTTCTCATATATTTGCTGTGGAATCCTATTTCTCTCTTTCCCCCATAGGTTAGGTTTCTAATTTCGGAATTCCGGATTTTGTGTAACTACATTCAGTAAGGAGGGTGAACCTGACCTTAACCTCTGCTTCCCCCTGTTTTTTGATTGCATTTGTGTTAGACCAAGTACTCTTTTACACGATTAGTCCAGAACAAGGAGAGAGAAAGTGAGTAATTTCAGTAAGGATACAGGGGATTTCTAAAGTAGGCTCCAGCAAGAATGAAGATCTTCACCATTGCTCACTTTAATGCCTCTCATCTTTTCTGCACCATGGATCACAGGCGCCAATACACATGTAATTTCTGCTATGTTGTTTTATCTGGCCGTAGGCTAACAGTGTCTCTATTTTTATTAGTTTTTCTCTGTACTGTACCACTGACATGCTGTTATAAAGCGGGCTTAACATGGCGTGACGGACAGCAGAGGAAGCAGCAGGGCTTGCGCACTCTATCAAACAGGGGACTCTGCCAGGCCAGGCAAGCATGTTTGCTGCCGTGTCATCATGCAACTATGGGACTTCTGGTTAAGGGAATAAAGTGATTAGAACCGAGCATTAAAGACATTCATTCATCATATTCAATATTTTGTCTTCCATAAAATCCTTCAAAGTAAGTGTGTGGAGTTTCAAACACAGTATCATACGTTTCCAGTTCTAACAGTATAATGATGATGGTAGTAGGGAAAAAGCTTCGCCAGTGGCGGCTGGTGACATTTGAAAGTGGTGAGTGTAAAACAAGGGTCGTACTTCACTGCCTGAGAAAATTTTGAAAAAAGAGTGGGCAAATGGTGCATTTTCAAGCAAATTTGAGAAAGCAGGAAGGTGTCAACCACTCTGAGGTCTGATGACCCCGTCCAGTCCCCGGCCCGGCCCCTCCACACCCCGCACCCCATGGGTCCTACTAAGGTCACCCCTGTGATCTCTACTGCATTACACACTAGCAAGGCACACATGCATCCAGGCAATGCAAACAGTCAAGCACTGGTTTCTGCTCCCCCGCCTCCACTAACTACAAAGGGAACCCCACATAATCTCAATAATACACGAGGCCACTGAAAATTGAAGCTCTTTTCATTATCACCACCATTAGCAAATTGTAATAATGAGAAGAACAGACGGAATTGGTGATGAAAATAACGGAAACAAAAAATGAGATAAAGAGAAGGGATCAGGGTGAGGCCTGCAAGCGATGGACAGGTAATGTGTCAGGTCAGAGATCTACAAATGGGGACTGAAGAAACAATGTGATGGACACAGGCAGGCGCAGAGGTGATGGACCGACAGTGTGACCAGGCAGGTAGGTAAGTGATGTACAGATCTCGTGTCATTTATTAGACCAGGAAGAGACAGATGGGTGATGGAGGTACAGTGTTTGTCGGAATAGACAGTGTATCAGGCACGTAGACTGTGGGTTGTAGATAGAGGGACTGACCGAACAGGCATGGGGTAAGTGATGGACAGAACGGGTGTCAAGGTGTCAGGATAGGCAGACAGATGCTTTATACAGGGGATGTTGGTGATGGGCAGAGGGGGTCAGGACAAACAGGATGCAGGTGACAGGCAAGCACTATGACTCGGTTGACAGAGATAGACGAGTAATGAACAGACTATGTGAGTGGACGGACAGATAGTGTGTGAGGAGTGGGACAGAGGGGTGTGTGATGGGTAGGCAGTCATCGGGGCACACACGGAAGGAAAGAGATTGCCAATCTAATGACTTTTGGACAGACCATGTCAGGGCATTAGGCGTTCTGAACAGGCAGAGAGTCACCCCGGCCTTACAGAGTCCGCATTAACCCCTGCTCCCACCTCTGCAGCCGCAGCTGCTAGTCAAACCTAAAAACGGACCTTGCTGAATAATGGAAACAGATCCTTACTTTACCCATGTGCTATGAAAGTGTTGTGCGCCCGCCCGAGAAGAGGTCACCAGCAGACAAGGCAGTTCCATGTGCTCTACAGCATAGAGCTGTGGCGGGGTATTTCTTGTCCTATGACAGCTCAGCAGACTAATGCACCTGCTGTAAACCCATGCATTCACGTGAACTTCACACATTCCCCTCTTCATAGTCTATCAACTGAGTAACCCTTCTGAAGTCCCTATACTGCGCGCCAACGAGCTCCGGGATAACAATCACTGAGCTTCAAATACCATGATTCTTGGAGAAGGAACTATACATATAAAGAAGTGATCAACACTAGCTCCCTCGCGCATGTTCCATTAACTCATGTCTGCCCTGCCAGACACATAAATCACAAGGCGAGGCTCCATGCAAAGAATGACCAAGAAATGAACAAGTGCCACACGCTACTAGTCTGACCCAAACTGCGGAGAGAGCGTGGCGTGTCACTGTGTCATTACTCTTTCTCTCGAGTGAGTTTCCTTTAGTTTTTGACACCCTGTTCCCTGTTGCCGGGATCCCAGGTGTGCTGTCTCTATCATCAGCGCTGCTCTTTACAGAACGCGGAAAGAAAGTTAAATATCAACTTCCTGGGAGTGGATAACTTTTTAATTGGAGTCCCCAGGCCACTCACATGACAACTGCTTAGGGCTGTCTAAAACTGGCAAAAACGACAATACAAAAAAAACCAGTGTTGGCTACACTCAGTGTTACGCCGTCTTATTGTACTGACTTACAACACTTTTTAACTTGCATAAACAATATCAAGTAAGCAAGGATGAGCTACTCATAACATCTTTGTAAATGAGGCCCCATAAGTGGGGGGGGGGCGTGGGGGAGGGGGATGAGAAATGACCTGTCCTGGAGAATATGTGACGGAGACGTGTGCATAATAACTGGTGGCCTGAAATGCAATTGCATGAGGAAGAACGTGTAACGGGTTTGGCGTTCAGAACGGCCACAAGTAAGCAAACGACAAACCCAGATTTTCAAGAAAATCTTTGCACACACCAACGAAAGTAAGAGCTTACGCTTCTGGTGCAGGCCGCAAACGTTCACCAACGAAGTTATTGCAACAAACTACTTTTTTTTTGCCAATGAAGTCTAGTATAAACAATGAGTAACAGCAGGACTATGTTAAATCACAGACTACAATAACAGTAATAATGGCATATTAACTAATATGAAAAAGATGAAGGCCCGCTGATGAACTAACACAAAAGACGAGTATTTTAGGGTTGAGAATGACGAATAGCGTGTCCGTTTCACGTATTTCTCCCCTTAGCCTTTCACGTTTGCATTTTCAGTTGATTATTAGTTTAAGTGTTAACTCTTTTAAATACCCCACCCCTCTCTAAACATTCTTATTCACTGCTCAGATTGCGTGACTCATGACCAGGCTTTGCAAACATGCTCATTCCCGTTCTGAGCAATTAAAAGAAGGTGATGTGCTAATCTACAAACCCAAGAGGCGAAATGTCTGTTGAACATTTATCAAGCCGCTTTAAAACTATAAGCATTTCAGCGCACGTTTCTTCACCAGCATTTTGCCAGCTGCAGAATAAAGGTTGTTAAAGCCTGGCTGTGTCCCTTCGTCTCTCTCTATTGTGTCTATCACTGCTTTTCTTATTCAGTCCCTACATATTCCTATTCTAATACCTTCGCTGACTGAACATTAGCAAAACATGAGCTAAATAAATAAATGCAAACACATATATCAGTCGCGGCCGGCAAAACGGTGGGTTTGCGCGGGGGGGGAGGGAAGTGGGACGCAGGGACGGTGATAATCTATATGAAATAAAAAACTTACCTTCCTCCGCGACCGCATGACGCGCCGCCGCCTCAGCTGCCTGCTGCTCCTGGCGCCTTTTAGGCAGCCTCCCTCCTCCTGCTCCCCTAAGCCAATCACAACGCTGCAATGGCAGCGTTGTGATTGGTGAGGCGCAGCGGAGAGCGCCCCAGCCGGGCCATTTTCTCTATGTAGGCTGCATGCAGCAGTCTACATAGAGAAAAAGGCAGAGTGCGCAGGACTGGGTTGGTCGGCCCTGGGACCGACCAAACAGTCCGTACCCACAACAGTGGGCAAGCCACTCCCCCCCTGCCCTCGAGCAGGACCGCCCACCCGCCCGCCCCCAACCAGGCACTCCAGGCACTTCTGCTTTCTAGCCGTGCGAGAAGCAGAAACATAAAATGGTAGTTTTACCATTTTATGTTTCTGTCTTCTCGCACTGCGAGAAAGCAGTGGGGCAACGCCCCCACGCCCCAATGGAGGTGCCGCCACTGAGCTTCGCCCACCTCTCTGGACATTGCTTTTATCTCCTGCACTCTAAAGGAATAGACATGTATATGGAGTTGGTGAATCTACTTTTTCAAAGGGCAGGAAACGCCAAAAATAAGTCAGGAATTTTCTTGCAGCCTCAATGTTGCCAACTCCTGCTAAAACTCTGGATTTGAATGGGACGGCAAGAGCCTGTCTGCTGGGTCTCAGCTAGGACTCCCAAATATAGGATCCCGTAGAACATGACTGTTTCCCATCTTGTTTTTCATCATATTCAGTGCTTTATATGGACCGGTACTGTCCAGTACGGAGTACCAGCACTTTTTTATTTTGAGAGGGAGAGTACCGGCACTTCTCAAGAGTGGCATAATACTTTTAATTGGAGAGTACCAGCACTTCTCAGAAACAAGCAGGTACTCTGTTACAGAGTGCAGAGTACCTGCACTTCTATTTTTCCATTTCAAGCACTGATCATAATACAATTCGGGGACCAGTGCTTCCGAAGCTAGCAGTTACCACTATGTCCACCTCAAACCTCATATTCCTTATTTGGGCATTGTTTTGAATTCCTACATCCATAATTACAACAACTCTGGATTACCAGATCTCTGTATACTTGAGTCTCCTTATTTCTGAATCCATGATGCTTGAATATCTTATTCCCAGATCTTTCTGTTATTCTGTAGATCTCTCTATTATGAATTATTGGGGCAGTGGTTTCTCAGGTCTCTGGATTCTAGTGAATTTGGTTTTAAAGACTCTCTAACTGTACATATCTGAACTCACAGGCTCCTGGATTTCCTAGTATGTCATTTTTGAATATCTGTGTTGCTTCATTCCTGGATTCATTGATTCTAAGTTCTACCATTTCCTGAGTCTGTGGCCTCTAAGAGTTCTAAATACTTAGGTGTCTTAATTGCCCCGTTTCGTGGTTCCCAAGGCTCTCCAAGGTAAATGTGTTTGCAGCAGCATTCTTGCTGATCAGGATTCACACATGAGTATACGGATTCACATGTCTACGAATTTACCAACATCCAAATTCCCACCTCTTTATTCTCAAAGGCAGTGAATTTACAAGTTTCTGTAGTCCGGCATCTTTGGAGAAACACATGTCTGGATTCCCTGGTTCATGGTTTTTCTGCTCTCTGGATTATTGGGTTTATGGATTTGCACTGAGAAACAGAGCATAAATTAGTCGTCATATGCTTGTCTGAACATGTGAAGTGGATAGAATTAAATTGGCCGGAGCTCAAACTATAGAAATCTGACCTGATAACTCTGCTTGTAGCAATCCAGTAGAGGCCTGTACTGTACAAGGAACTTGTGTTTTGCCATTAATCACCGACTTGTGCACACTCCCATTGAGGTCCGTTCACAGTGCGGAGTCCTCGTTTTCCAAAGTCTGAATACGTGAGCTCAATTACCTGCCAGGGCTCTTCCTCTCATTTAAGGGCATCTCGAAGTGCAGTGGCTACTTCTGTTGGCCTCAGATCTTGATACAAAGGCAGGTACCAATGTCTGAAGAAGTTTGAGTTATTGTAATCTGCCACTGTTGTTATATGCCTGGATGATTGGAATTTCCTGGATTCAGAGCCCCCTCCCTTCTGCCTGCCTATAGTAGTCTTAAATTAGTGAAGAAATCTACAGAGGAGAGACTGGCCCCTGAATTCCTCCACTCCCACAGTTGTGCATGATCTTCATTAGTTACAGGTGCTCCTCCGCATCTGCATTTACCTCATCTTGATAGTCTTTAAAGCGTTTTAGGGAATTTGGCCATGACGTCATTCACTGGTGCACCAGAGGATCATTGTCACATTACTATGCCCTCAAATCTAGCAATGACTTCAGGTCAGTACCAGGTACATTCTCAAAGCTCCATAGGTGCCAAATTTCCAAGGTGCGTGTCTTACAAGTTGCTTCAGTCCAGGTTTTTGTTGCATTCTGGGACTTGTTGTCCTGGTTTTAAAATAGGATAAAGAAGACTACAAGTACCAGATTGATTAAAAAAAAACCTGGCCTGGAGCATCTAATCATGCCTGTATCCAGGAAACGTGTAAGGTCTGAAGCTCTGACATGGGAAGAGTTGGTGTGCTAACTGCAGGTCCTGGCTAAAAGCTGTGATGAAAGGGTGCGGAATAGTGGGGACTGCTGGTGATCAGGCGTGTGTGCATCAGCAGAGCGTGTGTTTTTTGTTGTGTCAGGAGGGAGAGAACTAAAGTCACTGCACTTAGCGAGCGAGTGTCGGGACCAGAGAGAAATGCAGCGCAGCATGTCTGGGCTCACTTACACTAGTGGAGATGTGTGATATTTCACTGAATAGTAGGGATGGGGCATGCCAGGGGTCAAGAAAGAGAGTGTGTGTCAGAGGTAGAATGTGAGTATTTGAGAGAGAAAGAGAGAAGGCTTATGCAGTTAAGTAATGAGGTGGATTGGCAGAGTTGTGTGTCAGTCAAATGGACAGAAGGGGTTCTGAAAGTAAGATGCATTGGCAAAACCCTTTGTTGGGAATGGAATAACACAGAGTTATGAAGGTTAGGACTGAAGAGCAGATGTAGAGATGTGTGTTACCCGACAAAATAGCAGGGGGCGCTGAAAGTCAAGAGTGAAGTTTATTGTTTGTGGAGTTGGGCGGCCACAACCTTGACCTCCACGTGGTTCTCGGAGCTAGGAATGAGGTGCACTTGTGCTACAACTCTTCATTTTATGTATCCACCATAGTCTCAAAGCGTTATCCGGCAGGTTGTAACACGTCCAATATCTCAATCGTTGCAGCTCTTATTAAAAAATGTAGTCTTCCTGTAGAAGATGACCTGCGATGGCAAGATGTGAGGAGACCATGGGAAGAAACCGATTCATGCCCTTTGTCTTTGTTGTTTTACTTTAAGGTTGCTTCAGTACACCTTTTTTTAAATGTACAATTCGGCTTGCACAAATGCTTGTTTTTGCAGATTGGCCCAGGTCGTGGGAGGAGTTGAATTTTTGTATGATTCTATCCAATGATGAGCCTCCTTCAGTTTCCCTGTTGCTGGTGATTCAGGTATTGGAGGGTCTTGTTTTGTCCTCTTTCGACCCGTTCTAACCTCCTTTGGTTCTTTGTCTGTGTCTGTGGATTCTATATTGCTGCTTAAGGAGACGTGCAGTCCGTGAGCTGCATTCACACTATAATCTGCTTTAAGATATTAAGGAAACAATTAGACAAGTAGTCTGATTTATTAATACATTGCTATATGCCCAGGTGAGCTTTTCCCCACAGCCTGGTGAGTATTTGGGTGTCTAGGAGCTTTCGCTTGAGACCTGCGAACTCAACAAAGGCTGAGGCCATGAAGCAACTAGCTCCCAGAATTTAGCACAGTAGTGTTGTGACTCTGCAGAATTGTAAAGTCTCATCATCATTCATGATTCAACAAATGGGAAAATTCCCTGTGTTGGGTGAGGCCCGGGAGATGTGGTCTGCGAGGGCCACCAGCTGCCTTGTGAGAACCCTGGTGTGTATGGGGAAATTGTAGTGTGACAACAGAGATCGATTGAATTCACCGGTAGTCAGAATGCAGAGGGTAGATTCTGTAGGAGATAGTGCAGGGTCGTAGGGTGTCCAATAAGATTGGGCTAGCGCTGTCCAGCGGGTCATCTGCCATCTTGATGGAGTGCAATGCTCATGCCAAAATTGAGCAATGGGTTCACAGATGTAAGCGATCAGCTGTGTATTTTGCTGATAAATGAACAGTGAGAGCTGTGGTTGCGCTGTTCGGACTAAGATACTGTGTACCGGTATTGTATGTCTCACTACTGCTACCGCTTACAAGGGTCAAGTTGGTATGTAGTCCCATAGTCTGTCTGTTGAAATCCTGTAGTCTGTCTGATGATATCCTATCAACACTGGAAGCACTCTATTGTAACCAATACTCTAAAAGTAATTTTTCTAGATATGATGATTGTGTTCTAACCCTTAAAAATCTCCTCATACCAACTATAAACCGATCACAACAGGAGAAACTTCAATGAGCTTATTTGTATTCACAATATAAAAAAAAAGCTATCCTTTGTCCAAAATTAAGGAAACCACCAGGTCCAGATGACTTTCTAGCCTCTTTCTGCTACTACTGGAACAACTCCATTCTGTGACACTTAGAAAAAAATGTTCACCACTACACAGATACCAGTGAAATCTTAGGAACCACATTGAATGCAACCATTATTATATTCCGAAAAACGTTAAAGACCCACATGATCCTAAGATTTACCATCCCATATCCTTATTTAATACAGACTATAAAATCTGTGCAAAAATCCTAGCCAATCATTTTGAACCACTCTTCAACAGTATCTTCCATTCATCCCAAACTGGCTTTATCGAGGGCAAATTAGCATCTGACAACATCCGACTCTTCAGTCATATGATCAAAATAGCAAACATTCTCCCAAACCCATCATTTGCTTTGACTTTAGATGCTGAAAGTCAAAGTCCTCTGGCAAGGTATCCTGGACCTTTCTAAAGGCAACATTAAACAGATTTAATCTTGGTGCCTGTTTCATAAAAATGGTCCTTGCTGTTTATAGCAACCCTTCTGCAAGTATCGACATCAATGGACACCTCCTGGGCAACTTCATTCTTGAACAAGGCACTAGACAAGGCTGCCCACTCTCACCTCTATTATTCCTGTTAACAATATAACCACTTCTCATAGAAACAAGAAACAATAATGATATTTTGGGGACTCTATTCAAGTCAGGCATCCAGAAAGCAGCGGCATATGCGGATGATATGCTTATCTTCACAGAAAATACTCACACAGCCATCCCAGCCATCCTAAACACCATAGAGAGCTACTCCAAAGTCTCTGATTTGGCTCTTAATAAGGATAAAACTGAATTATTCCCCCTAAACATTCTTTGTAACAAATCAATAAAATAACACAGTCTTAAAATGGGAATATAACAGAGTTAAGTCTAGTGAGATATGATATAAATGCAATTTCGATGACTCCATTAAATTCAATGAATCCATTCTTATAATAAATATCAATGATCTTCTTGATAGTTGGTCACCGAAATACATCACGTGGTCGGGTTGCATTGCAACCATCAAAATGATGATTTACGCTCTCACACATTTTCTCATTACTATGTTTCCTATCCCTTCATCTGGTACAATATTCACAAGAATTGACCACCTTCTTTCACCAGTCTTATGGTCGTCAAACAAATACCCCAAATCGCTTTTAGAAAATTAACACTATCTAAAAAATGTGGAGACATTACTGTCCCAGTGTATCGTAGATACTAAACTGCATTTCTTGCAAAACATGGGATACAATGGATCCTGGAACCTCATAACCCTCCAAAATGGCTTAGAATAGAACAACAACGTATTCATCTATTCTACTTAACCACTTTGATTACAAGAATTTTTTTTAATTCAGAACACTCAAAGCCTATACTTATGGCGATATTACAAGCCATACAACAAATATACAATAAACTTATAAAAAAATGAAACACTGTAATCTAACCTCTTTATGGAACAATCCTAGCTTAAAATCAGACAGCAAAATGTCCATCTACTAAAACTGGGCAAACAAAGGAATACATCTTATAAAAGACATTGGATGAAAAGAAGATCCAATCCCCTTTTCTGCAAATAAATCTGACCCCAAGTGCCATGTCAAAATCTAGCCCCCTCATAAACCCAACCTCCTTTGCACGTTCAGAAAAATATATAAAGGAAGCTATTGCACATCTAAAATCTACACCCTTCTGACAACACCCTACCCCGTACATCTAAACCTACTATACCTACAAATGGGAACTCTTACTTAAAAACTATGATTACATAACCCCACCTCGCTAGAGTGGGAAAAAATGTGGTCAAGACTTGCCACATCATAAATTGCCCCATCCTTACTACAAGGTGGATTCTGGACAGCCCACATGGCTCAATAGATTTCTTTTAAACTACTCAAAGTTGGACTTATTGAGTCAAAGACGAGAGGCAAGATGAGTCAAGGTACCCTCAAACACATGTTACACGATTGTCATTGTATTAAAACTTTCTGGATCAAAATCAGCTCCTACTTATACAACATCTTTAACTTCAGCTGGCACCTCAACTTAGCCACTATAACTGCTGAGATTCGTAATTGTGTGCACAGAATATGTTTGGTGCCGCTGATGCAGCTAGAAAGCATCCATAATAAAATAATATTATGGAACAATCACTTCAATGCTGTTATTGATGAAGGAAATGTCTTTCATTGGTTTGGCAGACTTTGGGGACCTGATCATCGACCCAAAGCCTCCCTGCTCCATCACCCACAGTGTCCACCAGGACACTTTTCAGCTGTCCCCAATGTTATCCACAATCTCGAACTCTTCTTCCTCTCACCCTCCACTTTTTGTACTGCCCCCCATTGTCCACTAACTGGGTTCACCCTCATGAGCACTACACATCTACAGTAGAGCAGGGTCAGGAAATAGGCCCGGACACCAAAATAAAAGTGGCCCCCGTTAGTGAATTAGATCATTAAAAAAGTGGCCCATGCTTGTAAATTGGGCAGTTTTGAACTTGTAAAAACACTCTGTGCAAGTATTTGAAAGGTCTGAACGACTGCATGGATTTATGCTTGATGCAGGAACTGTATGGTAGATCCATTCAATAAAACACCATCACATTGGGATGTAAACAAGGAGCTTAATTCATGTCAACCACAACCCTCGACAGTATCACGATAAATGGTCCTCACTAGAACACTAGTACACAAATCCCCCTTAACATTCTATGTCTGACGTTGAGGGCATTGATGACATCACCACAGACTGCCTGTTTTAATATCAGGAAAATCAACAGCTATAAAACAGGCCCACAAAGAACCATGAAACTAGCGCACACTCTGACTTGTCAGACCAGCCCCTCGGACACAGCCTGATTGCCCTTAGGCCAGTCCCATCCTGCAGTGTAGGAAAGGCACAAGGGTGCCCTGCATGAGAAAGGGCATTGTTTAGATATAACTGGGCACAGGCGTGCCCTGTAGTAGAAAAAGCAGATCTTAGGGAACATTGGGTGCGGGGGTGCCCTGGAAGAGAGAGGGCCAATCTTAGGTAAAACACTGGGTGCAGGGGTGCCCTGCAGGAAGAAAGGCAGAGCTTAGGTGAACCCTGGGCACAGGAGCTTAGGTGAATCCTGGGCACAGGAGCTTAGGTGAATCCTGGGCACAGGACTGTCTCGCTGATGGAAGGGCAGTGCTTTTCTAGCAGGGATATACATGTCAGGGATCGGACGCTTGCAACGCAGAGGAAGAGTCTGGAGGTGAGTGACACCGATACCTAGACTCCCCATCATGCACATTTTCGTTTTTTCCCTGCAAGTTTTTCCTTTAAATGTTTTCCTCCTGTGGTCTCAGCCACCAATGGGGCAGCAGCTCCTGCTCACCAGGAGAACCTAAGAGTGTTGCTAGCTTGGCAGACATCAAAAGAATTACCATTCTGTGTCGACCCGGGTGTAATAGTCCTTGCCTGGCTAGGGGCAGACAGTGAGGGTGGAGGCAACCTATTACATAGTGGGGATACAGCCATTTTATTATACACCCGAGGTTTGGGCCTGTAGTGCTTTAAATGGAAACATAGAACTGCAGGTGCTCACTATTTAGAGTACCTGTTTGCTCCTGAGAAGTGCAGGTACTTTCCCATTAAGTGTATTGCAGCAGTGTTTATAAGTGCAGGTACTCTCAATTTCAAATTAAAGAAGTACAGGTAGGTACTCAGTACTGGAAAGTACCTGCCCATTCAAAGCATGGTTCCTGCTACCCAATTCCCTCAATGTAAAACTCATGTTATATTCCAAAACGTTTGGTAATATGGCTGCAATATGTGGTTGAGATCCCTGCTCGAAAAACGCCTGCTGCGTACTAGTTTCTTTTGGAGAGATGCAGTTTGGAATGATGGCGTTTCCCCTGAAGAATCACTGTGCCAGTGAAAGAGGATGTATCACAGCTGTCTTACTTTTAATTAGAATTCACATCCTTTCCGACCCAGCCAGTTTCCTCTCAGGTTGCCCATGAAAGAGTCTACAAAAATGCTCTCCGTCCTGAGAGGCTGGCTGGCTAAAATGTCATAACAGCTCCTCTCTGAACGTAGAGCTAGCCCCTTGCCCAGCTTCCTAAACTAGATAAGAGCATAGCTCTTGCAACCCTCAGTCTGAAAGATATTACTTGTGCTGTATTCTAAATGTTGTGTAGCACTCCATACCCCTGACATGGCCTCGAACAGCTCATGGGCCTGACTAGTGACGGCCTGGACACAGAATTGATTGCACCCCTCTACCATTCTCCAACCTGGACCAAGATGGAGGCATTTCTTTTCCCCTAGATCCTGAAGTAAGTGCCTGTCTCTTCGATTTGCTTGTCTGAAAATCATCTTCCAGCAAAATGACGGCATTGGCATGATCCAATGACACAGCCGGAAAGCCCTGCAGAGACTGCAGCGCTGCCCCAAACAACCAAGATGGAGGACCGAGCCCACAGATCGAGAAGACTGCAGGTGAGCAGCCCTGATAGTGACCCAGCCTGGAAGGCACACTCACACTAAGGGGCATATGTACAAGCCCCTATCGCCACCACAACGTCACTTTTACGGATGTTGTGGTGGCGATAGGCGCTGCGCCTTATGTACAAGGCAGCATTAAGCCACTTAACGAGGCTTAATGCTGCCTTGTACATAAGGCACCCTTTCACGCTATGGTTAGCCTGAAAGGGTCGTGCAGTGGGTGTTGTGGTGGGCGTTCCCCGCAACACCCATTGTATTTGACGCTGCCCTCTATGTTCAAGGCTGGCGTACATAGGAGGCACGCCAAAATTAAGACCAGGAAAATCCTGGTCTTAAGTTGGCGAAACGAGGAGAAATGCATTATTTCTCCTCGTTGTTGCTTTTTCCATGGGCGCTGCCTTGTGCAGCACACATGGAAAAAGCAAAATGCCATGGTTTGTTTATGTACAGGAAGGTGTGCCTTCCTGTACATACACAAACCTTTAAAAAAAAATCAATTTTGTAACTTTCATGTGTGCTGCATGAAGCAGCACACATGAAAGTTACAAAATGGCATTTTAGGATTGTTTATGTGCAGGAAGGGACACCTTCCTATGCATAACCAATCCTCCCCTGCACGCAGACAACCTTGCACTCTGGTGCAAGGGTGCCTGCGTTGGCGCTAAGTTGTTAAACTTAGCGCCATCGCAGGGGGAAACGCAAGGCTGCACCACATTCTTGTGAATATGGTGCAGCCTTGCGTTTCAGAAGTGGCGGAGCGTGTCGTTAAGCCAAGGAGGCTAACGACACGCTCCGCCACTTCCTAGTACATATCCCCCCAAGTGCTTTTAGTGGAATTAAAAAGATGGGAGAGGAGAGGAGGAGGGGACATGAAAGGCGGGTATGTCCTAAGAAGAGTAACCAAAAACTCTTTACAAGAGGCGTGGCCTATGTAACCATGGGCACAGCCTAGAGGTGGGCGAGCCAACAAATTAAAAGCCAAGCCATGTAAATATTTGACATATAAGTCATGCAAAAAAACTGCTAGGAAAATGTGATACACTCTCGTCAATATTTAAAAAATTATGTTTCTTTAGCACGTGGAAGAGTTTCACATTATTACATCAGATTATTTCACTGCATTGAGAGGTAATTTATAAGTGATAGTTTTTAAACCTGAACTTGGAAACTTTCCAGCCCTCACGAACTGACAACAATGCCATTAGTGAAATAAAGAACAAGTGTGTTGTCTTGTGTACCCTATATGTAACCTACAATTAATATACATGGAGGAACATTTTAATTTATTAAATCAAAACACAAGAGGCTATTGTACAGCACACACCCTGAACTCACACATTGAAAGCTGCTCTCATATGTGATAATGAAGACAAAGAGGCTCACTTGAATAAAATATTTGCCTAGGATCACAAAATTAGTGCAAGCAGGGAAGCCGAGATTAATCACAAGGTTTCTGGTTTCACATTGTGCAATTCAGCCATCTGAAGGGTGGCTCTTTCTCTCTCGTGTTTTACATCAAAGGTTAATGATTTACATTTAATTATTGGCTCATGATGTGAGAGTGAGAGTGTCAGGCCACGTGAAAGCACAGCATATTTGGGCTCCAGGGTCCGAGAGGACCTTGAGCTGAGACAGAGACAGCCACCTAGCTCTAACCTGTCTCGAGCTTTCAGTGGCTTGCTCATCTGTAAGCCTAATGCATGAATGAAAAATTTCTATTAGGTAATTAAAACTGTTCCAAATAAATACAAATTATATTTGAAATAAAATCAGTATTAAAAACATCAAGCTACCTGAATAAAAATCGACTCAAGCATTATTAATTACAGAACGTAAAATAACATCCATAGCTATAACTTTTTCATCCATGTTAGAGTGGTGGATTTGATTGGGGTGGATTAGAGTGGAGTGGGGTGGATTGGGCTGGAGTGGGGTGGATTGGAGTGGGGTGTGTTGGAGTGTGGTGTACTGGACTGGGGTGGGGTGGGTAGGACTAAGGTAGAGTAGGGTGGATTGGACTCAAGTGGGGTGGGGTGGATTGGCCTGCAGTGGGGTGGACTGGATGGGGATAAGATTGGAGTGGGAAGGATTGAAATAGGGTGGGGTAAGGTGGATTTCATTGGGGTGGACTGGAGTGCGGTGGCTTGGAGTGGGGTGGATTGGATTAGAGTGGGGTGGAGTGGACTGGACTGGACTGGGGTGAAATGGAGTGAGGTGGAATGGAGTGGGGTGGAATGGAGTGGGGTGAATTGTAATGCATGGGTGTGTGGTGGATTGGAGTGGAGGAGATTGGATTGCAGTGGGGTGGATTGGATTGGAGTGAGGTGGATTGGATTGGATTGAGTGGGGTGGATTGGATTGGGGTGGTTTGAATTGAGGTGGATTGGATTGGGGTGAGGTAAACAGGATTGGTGTGGGGTGGACTGAAATTAGGTGGATTGGATTGGAGTGGGGTGGATTGGGGTGGGGTGGATTGGAGTGGGGTAGATTGGATTTGGCTGGATGGATTGGGGTGGGGTGGGGTAGATTGGATAGGAGTGGGGTGGATTGGATTGGATTAGGGTGAGGTGGATTAGTGTGGGGTGGGGTGGTTGGGGCGGATTGAAGTGGGGAAGATTGTTTTGGATTGGAGTGGGGCAGAATGTTTTGGACTGGAGTGAGCAGAATGTTTTGGATTGGAGTGGTGCAGATTAGAGTGGGGAAAATTGGAGTGGGTGGATTGATTTGGTTTGGAGTGGGGCAGCTTGGAGTGGGGCAGATTGCTTTGGATTAGAGTGGAGCACATTGTTTTGGATTGGAGTGGGCAAACTTTTTTGATTGGAGTAGGGCTGATTGTTTTGGATTGAATATGGCAGCTTGAAGTGGGGCAGATTGTTTTGGACTGGAGTGGAGCAGATTAGAGTGGGGCAGATTGTTTTGGAGTGGGGCAGATTGTTTTGAATTGGAGTGGGGCAGATTGTTTTGGATTGAGTGGGGCAGATTGTTTTGGATTGGAATGGGGTGAATTGGAGTGGGGAAGATTGGAGTGGGGTAGGTTGGGAGGATTGGAGTGTGGTGGATTGGGGTGGACTGGATTGGGGTGAGTGGTTTGGATTGGAGTGGGGTGGATTGGATTGGTGTGGGGTGGGGTGGATTGGATTGGATTGGTCTGGGGTGCATTGGATTGAGTGAGATGGATTGGTGTGGGCTGAGGTTGGGTGGATTGGCATGGATAGGAGTGGGGAGAATTGAAGTGGGGTGGATTGGGGTGTACTGCATGATTATGTGTTAAAGCATCATTTCAGAAATTACACATAAGAAAGAAACAATATCTCTTTGCAATAAGATAATCCACATCTTTTGAGAACAGCGCCCACGAGCAAAAACAAAACATGAGTGCAAAGTGAGAAAAGAAGACTTGGCAAAATAAAGAAAGTTAACTATAAAAAATAAATCTTTGCAATTTTGTTTGTCCTGATGGGCATGTTTTTGCCAGTTACACGCTTTCAATTTGCAGGGCACTAAAAGTTCAACAGAACAAAATAGTACCTCAATTACGGCGGGAGCAGCGGACGGGCACTGATTAAGTTGAATCAATCAGTGCTTGTTCCCTGCTCCACAGAGAGGAACGGAAATGATGTTAGGCCTGCCTTGACGAATTATGAGACTATAAAGTAGAGTGCCACGGAAGCCAACAATGGTAAGCAACGGGCGGGCTCCAAGCCCTCTTTTTGACAACAGTCTCTTGCAACTGAAAAGCATGCGCTAGCGCATGCTCTTGCAGGCTCGACCCTAAAAATGACCCCCATACTATGGGAGGAAACTCATTAGTTTTGGCATTTCCAGTGATGTTGAGTTGCAGGTTCGGCGTGTTACAGGCAGGTGAGTACCATTTATTTTCTTTAGCTGACAAAGGACAGAAATAGAGAATCCATAAGGCCCTGGTTCAATGTCCATTTTTTGCTTTGCCAGGGATCCACCCTGGCAGGCTCTGTCCCACTTACAGCACTCTTCACTAACAACCCTGTTACCGACCTCATCTACACCATCAGCACACATCCTGAGCTGCAGTGCAATCAAGCTGGGGCCTGTGACATCCACGCCTGTGCACTGCAGGAGTGTTTTGTGGTACTTTTGCCTGTCACTTTGCCCTCTGCCATGTGGCATTGATGTAAACAAACCAGTAGCTCTTGCGCTGGATACAAATATTTGCAAACCATGGGACCCTGCGGTCAGGCCTGGCTTCTAGCATGGGCGAACTGTGCCCAGGCCCAGGGCTCCAATTTCCTGAGGGGCGCATGGAGCTGTGTGCATTAACGTTATGCCAACAGCAGCGCCATTCTTATCTTGCTCCAGCCTTGTGCCTGCCTGTTCATTTCTGTCTGTTCTGCCAGTGTAAAGTGGTTTTAGTCCTTCATTATCATATGACGAGCGATGTTTTTAACACCCCTTTAGCCCCCTTCCTTGCCCTCCCTTCACCCTCTGACCCCTGCTGGCACACATCAACAAAACCATCATCTGCGTGAAGCATCTAAGCTATCGGTGATTCAGGTGCGCTGGGGGAGGTGAGATGTTTGTGTTCAGGGGCCAGTCCCTGCTCATCCAGGTGCTAACCAGTGAACACAAAAGGGACCCCCTGCTGCCTCATTTAATTCACTACCATCAGCAAGGGTGCCAAATTTCTCTCCATCCACGCCCAGGGCGCGATTTTAGCAAAGGCCGGCTCTGCCTTCGGTGATTAATCCCCACGGCTCCTGACTCATGCAGCCTCTTGACCAAGCTGTGAAGCCATGGGAACAGGAGTGGCCCTTGGCTCCAAGAAGAGCGTGAATGTGAGAGATCAAAGTTGAGGTACAGTCAGCCAAATACCACAACCCAGCCACTGTGTGCCTGAAGGGAGCTGGTAAAAATGCACGACCAGTGAGAAGAAAGAAGAGCCTGTGTTTCCAGGTTTAGCCCAGTAGGACATTGGGACAGTGGCCACTGGTCCCCAATCTCACCTGGACCTACAGGTACGAGACTGGGACCTGGTAAGGTCTCACCCCATAGGAGGCTGCCTTCATTTAATAGTGTGATGAGAGAGTTTGGAAGGTAACTTCGGCTCAGATGTGGTCCTTTCATTGGGAAGGGGCAGGAGGAGAAATCCAAACATTAAAGGGGTCATCCAGTGTAGAGAAAAGAAAAACTCCATTCTCTTCTCCCAGTCCTGCATCTGTAACATCACCAACAATAGGCGTTTTAGAATGTTGCTTTGTTTGATGACATCAGCTGGGGTTTTGAGATGTATTGTGATCAGGGGCGGCTCCTCCGTTGGAGCGTCGTCCCACTTAAATTACCCCCAAAGCCCCAGAGATGAAAAATAAAATGGTAATTCATTACCATTTTATTTTTCATCACCCGTCCCGAACATAGCATCAAGACGTTGGCGGGGCCTGGTGAGTGACAGCAACAGAGAGGAGGGTGGGTTGTATGTGCACTGTTTAAAGTGAGCATGTCTTTTTAGCCAGCTGTCTTGAGAAGGCCAGCCACACGTGCACTTTAAACATCTCTAACCCAGCTGTCTTAAAACAGCTGGGTTAGAGCAAGTACAGGCCTCCAGAATCGAGTGAGGCTGCACCCTCCAATCAGGCGCACTGCTCTCATGCTGTTTACCAGTATGAGTGCAGTGCCAGGATTGGTATGGGGAGTTTCCTGGTGGCCGGGCTGCAGTTGAAGAAAGAAGAGGTCTAGTGCAGAGGACTCGGTAAGTGTTTAATTTTATATGTTTTTTTAAAATTTTATTTGCCCTTGCGCACGCTGCCAAAGCCCCCCCCCCCCCCCCCCGGCATACGGCAGCCGCCACTGACGGTCCCTTCAATGCGGAGTTGGACCATCTGCAGAGAGGTGAACATAAAAAAAAATTGAATTTAGAAAAGTACGACTTACGAGGGACAGTCAGAGTTTGGTGTCAACTAAGGCAAAAGCCGGATACTGCAGTGGGGGTCTGACACGATTACATCTTTATACTGGGATAGGGTATGAGTGTAGGTACCCCCAAAAACACACACACACATCTCATAGTATGCATACACTGCCTAGTGCACAAGACACATTTATGGAGTGTGGAATGGACGCCGAGTAACCAAAATGCCAGTGGTAGGGGAAGTGACATCACGCGATTTGATCCCTGCTGACATCACAGGATAGCTTCTTTGTCCCATCCTTGGCATCTCTCCGGCCTCCTATTTGCTGCTGGGGACCGAGCAAGGAATAGAAGTTACAGAAAGTAAAGAGGCCTCATAGAGCTTTCTTTACTTTCTTTTCCTGGCGCTACCTAAATGACCTCTGAGGTCAGGGGTCGCAATGACAGTGTCCGAGGCACCAAAAGTCGAGCCAGGGGGGTGGCAGCAGCTGCCTCTAATTGACACCATGGGGACCGAGGTAGACGCAGATGCTTCCAGGAAAAACTGCGCCCCCCAAAAAAGCGGAATACAATGCGAGCTATCGGATGGTAGAGAGAGCCAGCATAGAGTGGTCCCTCCTTAGCTCCGTGACCCAACTCCGTAAGCGCCTCCGCCACCCAAGATGAGTGTAACCCGCTCCTTGCCCCTTCTCCAGAGCGACACTCCGAGGGTGAGGCGAGCCCTGCTGCTCCCTCCTGTGGACAGATACTGTTCATCATATCAACGGTCCATATCTGGGAGGGGGGGGGGGGGAGGGGGCATGTATACTTAGAAATGAGGCGTCTCGGAATGCTTTAGTTTAGAGTAACGCGCGGATCGATTCCGAGCACGCGTCCAGCCTCTCCCACCACGATGGTGATTTACACTAGTGAATGTAGGCCCCTCAGAGCGCACGATCTCTCCCAGCCTTCTCCTCTCTAGTGCCACCTCTCTTGCTCCGTGTTCTCTACCTCTGCCTCTCCGCTTCCAAAGACTGCGCGGGGCACTGCCACATTAGGGCCGGGAGGGGTGATACCGCCCGGGATCAGCCTCCTCTGCACTTAAGTTTCCGACAGCTCTGTCCTCTCGATGGGTGGGGGGAGCGGTTGGGGGCTGCTGCGTTTCTTGAATGATACTCTGGCCGGTGAGATGTGAAGGGACCTCAGCTGGGTGGGTGCCCGTTGCCTTTTTTGCTGCTGGCTTTTTTCAGTTTTATATAGCGCGAACTGGACCCGAAGACATTGTAGCGCTTTACATGAGCACCAGTTATATTACACATTCATGTTTTGTAGGGGCTGGGAGATTAAAGTGATGTATTTGCTCAGAATGATAGGATGTTTGGCGGACACCAGATTCGAACCCCGTTCCCCAGTTCCAAAGTCGGCAGCTCTGGCTGTTTCGCCACATGACATCCTTTCTCACAGGTTTGTACTTTCTTCATCGACGTCTTTTACTCACGTTCTCGCTTTTCCCCCTTTATCCTTACTCATTCACCACTCAATTCCCTTCTGTTTCCGTGCCGTCTATTTTCATCTCTCCCGGCTTCCTGTACAAGCGTATATCTCTTAAAACTCTTTTCTTTCTCTTTTACACTCTCGCTATAGCCTACATGTTCTTTTCATATGCGGCCACCCTCACTGCGCAGTTTTATCTCCCTAATTGAGTCCCAGTTTCTCACGTTCATTAACTCGTTTCTCTTGAATTCTCTGCACCCTGTTCTCCCCTTGCTGCCTTCGGATGCCTATACTTCCCTCACACTCCATTTGTTCTCTCGCGTTTGTCGTTCTTCTCTTTCTCTCTGCCGGAGTCTCCTACTCTACCCCTCGGAGTCCCTAGCGCTGTCCCCTTCTCAAAACGGACGACTTCTTCGAATTCTCTGTCGTTCTCTCCTTTTTCCACGAAGTCTCTTCCCTGCTTGCTTTAAATATATTAATATTTAAGTCACGCGCTTCCTCTCTCTAGTTATTTCTGCCTCCCTCTTCTTCCTCTCCCACCCGAATCTGCTTCTAACCTTGGCGTTTAGTAGCCCCGCCCCTTCCAGCCGGCCCTTGATATCTTCACAGTCCTCTGACCCCTCTCCCCCACTCCGTGTAACCCCCGGGGATACCCGGGAGCACTGCCCCCTTCTCTGCCCCGCCCCTCTATGTAACCTTCCGCCCGCATTGCCCCTTTCATCTTATTCCGCTACTCGGACACCTGCTCCCCAGCAGCCTGGACGGCCATTAAACTTCAACAGCAAGCGCTCGTGTCCCTCAGCACTGACTGCCAACCTCTTCCACTGGAGGGGCATCACCGCCCCCCGCCCCCCCCCATATCTCAACTCATTGCTTCCGAGCCACCCTTTTATACATACATTTCGTGCCCTTGTCTGCCGCGACCTCTTCGTATTCCTCGTGTATCTGCAGATGGTTTACACACTCCGTATCCTTGCAGAACCGCCATTTACGCATCCCATGCCTGCCGAGCGTCCTTTACACACTTCGTACCCCTGCGGGTCTTCTTTTGCACAACGCATGTCCATGCGGAGCCTCCCTTTACGTCTCATGTCCACAGTCCACACCAGTACAGGCCTTATGTCTCTGCTGATCCTCCCATTACACACTCCATGGGCCTGCCTCCGAGCCTCCCTTTACACATTCCAAGGACTGCCTCCGAGCCTCCCATTACACACTCCAAGGACTGCCTCTGAACCTCACTTTATACACTCCAAGGACGGCCTCTGAACCTCCCTTTAACACTCCAAGACCCTGC
This sequence comes from Calotriton arnoldi, assembly GCA_963921515.1. Lineage (NCBI taxonomy): Eukaryota > Metazoa > Chordata > Amphibia > Caudata > Salamandridae > Calotriton > Calotriton arnoldi. Next base: position 3,933,218 of record CAWUFW010000363.1, read on the forward strand.
CTGGGCACCTCCGTTTACACACTCAAAGGACCTGCCTCCGAGCCTCCCTTTACACACTCCAAGGGCCTGCCTCTGAACCTCCGTTTATACACTCAAAGGACTGCCTCTGAACCTCCCTTTAACACTCCAAGACCCTGCCTGGGCACCTCCGTTTACACACTCAAAGGACCTGCCTCCGAGCCTCCCTTTACACACTCCAAGGGCCTGCCTCTGAACCTCCCTTTACACACTCCAAGGGCCTGCCTCCGAGCCTCCCTTTACACACTCCAAGGGCCTGCCTGTGAACCTCCCTTTAACACTCCAAGACCCTGCCTGTGAACTTCCCTTTACACACTCAAAGGGCCTGCCTCCGAGCCCCCTTTACACACTCTAATGACTGCGTCTGAACCTCCCTTTACACACTCCAAGGGCCTGCCTCCGAGCCTCCCTTTACACACTCCAAGGGCCTGCCTGTGAACCTCCCTTTAACACTCCAAGACCCTGCCTGTGAACTTCCCTTTACACACTCAAAGGGCCTGCCTCCGAGCCCCCTTTACACACTCTAATGACTGCGTCTGAACCTCCCTTTACACACTCAAAGGGCCTGCCTGTGAACCTCCCTTTACACACTCCAAGTCCCTGCTCTGAACCTCTCTTTACACACTCCAAGGGCCTGCTTCTGAACCTCTCTTTACACACTCCAAGACCCTGCCTCTGAAACGCCCTTTACGCACTCCAAGAGCTGCCTCTAAACCTCGCACACTCCAAGTCCCTGCTCTGAACCTCCTTTTACACACTCAAAGGGCCTGCCTCCGAGCCCCCTTTACACACTCTAATGACTGCGTCTGAACCTCCCTTTACACACTCAAAGGGCCTGCCTGTGAACCTCCCTTTACACACTTCAAGTCCCTGCTCTGAACCTCCTTTTACACACTCAAAGGGCCTGCCTCTGAACCTCCCTTTACACACTCAAAGGGCCTGCCTCTGAACCTCCCTTTACACACTCAAAGGGCCTGCCTCTGAACCTCCCTTTACACACTCCAACTGCCTGCCAGATGCCTTTCCTATATACAGCACGCACCTCAGGTCTGCAAAGTTTCTTTTGCAGACCTCATATCCCAACAGTGTCTCCCTTTTCACCTAACCCCTCCCCCCTTGTAAATTCCTCCTGTACACACCTCGTATTGCTGAAACCCCGAAGCTTCAATTACATATCGCATGTCCCAGAAGAGCTTCATTTTACACACCTCTTACCGAGTCCTTACACACTTCGTGGCTCCGCTGAGCCTCACTTTACACACCTCATGAACATCAGAGCTTCATTTACACACCTCACGTCCCAGCAGAGCCTCCCATCATATCACCCGCGCCTCCTTTACACACCCCGGGCCCCTCAGAGCCCCGCGCCCTCGCTGATCTCTTCTTTAATTAACTGATGTCTCTGCCTTCGGAGCCTCCTTTACATCCCGCTCGCCTCCCTCCCTCCCTCTTACATCTCTGTTATGTGTCTCATCTCCACGCGGAGCATCCCTTTACACACCCCACACCCCTGCATCACAGGCTCCATTACATGCTCCGTGGTCCTGCAGAGTTCATTTACATACAGTATTTCCATGCCGGGCCGGTCTTTGCAGTGTCCGTGCAGAGCTCTCTTCTACGTGCCTGGTGTCCTTGCAAAACCGCGGTTTGCACACCTCGTGTCCTTGCGGAGTCTGTCTTCACAGACCGTATGTCCATGTAAATCCTCACTTACATGCTTGTCCCTGCAGAGCCCTCGTTTGTGTACCTCTGCCCTGTCTCGAGCCGGCGCCTACATACCTTGCGATTCTGCCCGCAGATGCTTCTTTACACTACCTACTTGTCCGCAGTCCGCTTTACATACTCCCTGTCCCTTCCGAGCCCCCATGGACCCCTCTGTCCCTTACTGCAGATTCCCTCCACAGATCTCTGCTGACTCTGAGTTTTCCAGAGCCCCTTTCAGGGGGTGGGGTCAGGTCCATGTCTGCAGTTCTTCACGGCCTCGGTCCCCCCGGCTTACTCCTGTTCCCATTTACCCTTCCCTCCACAGTCCACCGCCGCCCCCCGTTCTCCCCTCTTTCTCCTGCCCCGCGCCTTCCCTGGCTCTCCCCTTACCTGCTGGCTGCCCTGCGGATCCCCCTCTGGACGCTGCAGAAGTTGGGGAGCCCGGTCCTGCCCAGCCGCTGCTGCAGTGCTGCCTCCCTCCCTCTGCAGCAGTACAGCTCGCTGCCTCCTCTCCCCCTCCCCTATTCTCATGCCTCTCACATACCGCACAGCCGCACGCACCTCCGGGTGATCCCGCACAGATCAATGTGCGCGAGGCACAGGCGCGGGGCGGGGGTGACCGAGGGTTCTCTTAATGGGGGAAGGAGGACTAGAAAATCCTAATGGAGGGGTGTTGAGAGAGCTGCCCCTGGTTTCTGCCTCGGGGAGGCTTCCGCAGGGGCAAGAGGGTCTTTGGGGGAGGGGACTGTTAAGTGAGTTCCTGTGCTGGGAGTCAGTGAGGTTAGCGGGGGCCGGAGGGGGGTCGGGGGGAAGCTTGACTCTTAAAGGATTTTCTTAAATGAGAGTTGATGCTGCCGAGATATTCCTGGCGGATGGGGTGGGTGGGGGGATTCCGTTGAGGGTTCCTCGGTGCTAGGGTGAGTGCTATCGAGGAATCTTAATTCACGTAACACTGGTTTGAGGAAGAGTCGCCTGCCCGGCATGGAACCTCAACCGGTCTCAAAAGATGAGCGCTAATATGAAAAGCGGTATCCACCATCGCGCCCTCTAGACCTGACGGTGTTAGGGCGCTGATGCAGGCATAGCCCTATTTCCACCCTCGGCGATTCTGACTTGGATGCATGAAGCGCCCAGATACCCATAGGGATGACTGTGTTGCGCTTCACAAATGCTGATTGATTGATTGATTGATTGATTTATTGAAGGTAGTGATTTCCTTTGCTGTGAGGCCAGTGCTGTTTGTGTTTCTCAATGATGGGTGGGGGATAATGAGGACCGAAAGAGGCTTTGGGTAAGGTTTGCAGTGACTCTAGACACAGTGACAGTTCTTTAAGTGGGGAGGGTCTACAGTGCTTAGCACCTGCAGTAATTAAACATTGACATTTAAACAGGTCTTTAAAATACCTTTTATTTACATTAACATAAGAATCACTGACTAAGATCAGACTTAATATGAAAATCACATTTCAGATATATGTGTATAATGTGCATTAGAACATTGGAATGTTGAGCGCTCTATTGAAGACAAGGGAGTAGCTCCGGCCTTATAAAGGCTGGAATAAGCCCAACTCTCCAACATTCCAATGCTTGTCTGCAGGTTTCTCCCTTTTTAATTTAGAACATTCTACCCTTAGTGAGTGGAATGTTCTATTAGCCTTATAGGCCTTATGATTCAGGCTATACCTGTTGTTAAAGGCCCTCACCCTCATTATAGGCAATCGTCTGCGGCTCAGGCCTATAACTCGGTTTCAGGGCCTTTAACAACTGGTATAGCCCTCGGCAGCAGGCTGTAAGACTATATTAGTATAAATGTTAAGCAAAATGAAAAATATTGACAACGTGTCACCAGAATTGAGGCCTTTTTCCACTGCTGTTCGGGGGCCTACCCTACTATGGCTCTGCAAACTGGGCCAAGTACAATCCTTTCTACAATTCACTCTCAGTAGTAGCAAGACGGAGCAGTCACAGGCTTCTCAGGGAGGTTAGTGTGGGGGTCACTCAGGCCAAATAACCCCTAGCATCCCCCCAGCAACACATTAAGATTAATGTCCAGCCCAGTGCTTCTCTTTGTAATAGACAATTATTACATAGAAAACATAACATTCCACTACGCATTCAATAATGCACGGATGCCCAGGTCACAGGTGCAAGTCTTTGTGCTGTAGGCCTCCACCTGTCTCTAGTGGGTCCTCCACCTTCCACTGGGTACCTTATTTCTAATTTTAGAGTTTGAAGTAGGTCTAATGGTGCAGCTCGTGCCCCCCACATTAGTATTAGCAATAAGTCTTTCCAGCCGAGGCCCGTTCAACCTCTCACCAAGCTCATAGCACTAGCACTGGGCTATTGTCGGCCCTCCCGCGACAGTGGGATCTCATCAGCTGAAGGAAGGCTCCAGGCAGCAGCCTTCCCTGAGGCTGTGCGGCAGCCGGGTATGCAGCGCGTCGCATCGCTCAATGGGTCGTGGCAGGAGCTGAAGCTTCTGTCGCGGGCCATATTCCAGATGGCAGACTGTAGATTGCGGCTTACTCCTGCACTCAAATGGGTACTTGACTCACTGCATGGCTCACTCTGATACTCCGGTCACTACTTGGCACTTCATTTTGAGAGCAACAGCCACACACTCGCAGATGATGATTCAATGGTGTGGCAAAATCCAGGTGTTATATTGGGCATGCAGTGCCTTCTGAGTCTTCAGGAGGCCTCCAGGCCACCTCTCAGGTCATTTAATCTTCTGGACTGGTGACCACACACATTTTGCAGTGTAGTCCACTTGTTGGGCACATGGGCCACCAGAAGGCACTTATCCCGGCTTCAGTGAGGCCTACCACATGGGCACAACGCCCCAGATGCCTGGTGGCTCCGACAGAGATAACTGACGAAGGTCGCACTGCCCGCTCTTATAGTACTGCTAGTCCTTTCAGAGATGTTTTAAGGCATGGGCAAAGTTGGCTCTGGTCCAGGGCCACAACCTTTCAGGGGGGGCCCTGATATTGTCAGCTCTGTTCTTCAGAGTCTTGCCCTGATGACCTTGAATAATTCAAGAGATTGTTTTAAATACTGTTTCCCTTTAATTTATTTTTAATGTGTGTGATGTGTGAGAATTTATTACAGGAACTTTGCTGAGAAATGTGTTTGTTTCATGTAACATCCATAAAAAAAAGTTTGTTTTAGATCAAAACAGGCTCACACATGAGAAATGGGAGGTTGTCACAGAGATTATCTGCAGTAATATTAGTGAGCTGCTACTGTGTTACAAGATTGAAAACCCACAACACTATCCATGAATATTAGTGCACAGGTGCACTAGTCCAAAATCTAAAATTGTTACATCTGTCAGTGACCTGACCAAAGAGGGCATGAAAGAGCTGAAATTGGATCATAAATTCAAAGCTGTTCCAAACAGGGGCCCCCAAAATACGGTTGGCCCGGTCCCCCAAAATCCTTTAGATGTCCTGAGTCCTTTGGTACGTTTGCTTAGTGAGTCTCTATCAGATGGACCTTACACCAGGGTCAATTACAGCAGTCCCTTCCATGATCTGTACCTCCTGCAAGGTTGTCTCTTCCTTATCAATCAATCAAACTGGATTTATAAAACGCTGCTTATGACGCGTGAGAGTATCCAGGTACTGGAGGGGGGTACATTTCTGCTGCTGGGCTTCATCAATCGAACAGCCAGGTCTTGAGGCTGTTTCTAAACTCTTGCAGTGTGGGGGAGGTCCTGAGGGGAGGCTGTTCCAGATTTTGGTGACCAGGTAGGAGAAAGAGCGGCTGCCGATCCTGCTTCGAATTACCCCAGGGGTGTGGGCGAGGGTGAGGGAGGCGGATTGCAGCTGTCTGGTGGGTTGGTGGAAGTTCAGTCTGCGGTTGAGGTAGGCTGGTCCCATGTTGTGCAGGGCCTTGTAGGCATGGGTCAGCATTTTGAACTGGCATTGCTTGTGGATGGGGAGGCAGTGGAGTGCTCTGAGGTGAGGGGTGATGTGGATGGTCTGTAGTCTGTTTAGAAGCTGGATGATGAGCCCCACGTAGATGGTGTTGTCATAGTCCAGGTGGCTGGTGATGAGGGCATTGGTGACGGTGCTTCTGGTGCTGGTGGGTATCCACTTGAAGATTTTCCTGAGAATGCGTGGCTTGAGTAAGCAATCTGAGGATACTGAGTTTATCTGGCTTTTCATGGTGAGTCTGCTGTCAAGTATGATGCTGAGGTTTCTGGCGTGTTCTGAGGGTGTGGGGGCAGGGCCCAGTTCTGCTGGCCACCAGGTGTCATTCGAGGGAGAGGTGTTGTTTCTGAAGATGAGAACTTCTGTTTTTTTGGTGTTCATACACCTGTGGAAGTTTGCTTTGGTGTTAGTGGGGTCAGCAGAGAGGGAAAGTATGAGTTGTGTGTCATCTGCTTATGAGATGATGTTCATACAATTGGATGTGACCATGGTGGCCATGTAAGCTTTGAATAGGGTGGGACACAGAGAGGACTCAGAGGGACCCCGCAGATGATGTTCTTGTGGTCCGAGGTGTAGAGCAGGAGGCGGACACTTTGTGTTCATATGGTGAGAAAAGAGGCAATCCATTTGAGGGCATTTCCTTGGATTCTCAAATGGTGGAGTCTGTTTAGAAGGGTGTGGTGGGATACCATATCAAATGCTGCTGAGAGATCGAGCAGGATAAGGGCTGCAGTGGTCTAGGAGGGTCCTGATATTGTCGATGATTGTGATTAGGGCGGTCTCTGTGCTATGGTTTGTTCGGAATCCAGATTGGGATGGATCTAGAAGGTTGTTATACTCCAGGTGGTTGGTGACATACCTTGCTCACAGGCAGGATATTATGGCACACAGGAGAGCCCTGTAATTTTTTCTTCAGATCGAATTCCTGGCAAAGTTCCCGTCCCTTCTGGGGAGTTGGCTGTCAGTGCGGCACCAATTCTTGGCTATGCAGTAGTCCCTCAGTACTCTGCGAAGTATCCCATCCTTGGTAGAAGAGACTACAATAACAAACCAAAACAGATCTTGTGCTCCCATCTTTATACCTAATTCACAGATCGAAGATGTGTATTCCTGGTCTGATTCCTTGGAACCAGTTTTGGTTGGTTCTCCTATCATGTGTCCTGGCCAGGCTGCCTTCCAGGACTGATCTCTATGAAAGGATTCTCTGCCCAGCAGGAGTGTCTCCAAGTGGAGTGCTCACCACAGAAGTACAAAAAGATGAGAGCAGGCTGCACACAGTAATCTACAGCCCCTCCTCACAAAGATCTGGAAGAGAGAAAAGAGTCTGTGCCCCTTCAAAGGTCTCCTTTCCCTAAGAAAAGATACTGCAGGCCGCACTAGGTGCCCCTGCCATCTTCCTAATGGCAACTGTAGTCCTTTGCAGGCACATGTATCAGGAAGGGCTTTGGCACTTCTAATAAAAGCCTGTCTCCTCACCATTGCATCTGGGGCTCCATCTCCCATCTAGGAGATGCCAGCAGTACCCATAGGCCATCTGGATAAAGGAAACTCTCCTCCATCTTGTACTCTGGTACAGGCTGCAGGCTTTCAAAATGGTACCCGCTGGCCTGTATCCCTCAGCCACGATATACTATCACGTCTAGCAAACATGGTAATGTACAATGCATGGGATGTCGTGTTCAGGGTTCATCATGAGAAGCAGAACTTTAGGTGAAAGGGTGTTTAAGTGCACATTCATGTATCACAGATAAAAGCCTGTCACTATAGTTCACTAACATGTTACTTTGCCACCACCACGCTCCACGCATGAAATCTGCAACAGGGATGGTTGTTTCCTGTTACTATGAGAGTGTAAGTAGTTGGTGGAGGTTTGTACCCCTTAAGTATGAAATAAATGAAATAATATCCAAGAGTTTTGTTTAGTCAAACTGTGTTTGCTACTATTTTATTATCTTAGTTGGACATAGTAATGCTGCAAAACGACAGAACAGCCGACACGTGCTTCGCCCGGTGGCCAGTAGGCCGAGGGCTTTTTCAAGGCAATATAATTTCAAGATGTGTACTCTACAAATAGATTGTGCATTGCGAAGAGCATGGTCTCTGCGGTCCCAGAGAAATGAGGAGTCAAGTCACTCAAGTCCTTTTCTGTCGTTTTGCAGCATTACTATGTCCAACTAAGATAATAAAATAGTAGCAAACACAGTTTGACGAAACAAAACTCTTGGATATTATTTCATTTATTTCATACTTAAGCGGTACAAACCTCCACCAACTACTTGCATTATCTTCTTTTTCAATGGCTTTTGGGTGTAGCCATTTGTGAGGCGCATACCATCACCCTATTGGGTCTGTACAACGGTAGCGTGAATCCCAGTTTCACTCACCCTCCTTACCCTACATTACTATGAGAGTGTGTTTGCTGCTCCCCTTCCAATTCAGAACTAGGTCCAGAACCTATCATTGTAGCAAGAGCAGGCCAAAGTCAATGCACGGGTGTCGTGTAGTTCCTAAAAATCTATATAGAGTCTGTGCGTTTAGACAAGATACACTATAGGATTGGTGTCAGACTGATTCTAGACACCCCTACCGGGTATGTTAGCCTGTATACCAGGTAGCTAACAGTGCCACTAGAAACCCCTCTTACCAAGGAGAGAATAGTTCTTGGCAACTATCGAACATGACAACCCTGATCCCTCAGGATCGTGGAAACAGTGTACTACTTTTCGCTCAGTCACTCGTGCTCACTTCGTCTCAGAGAGATACACAGAAAAAACGGTGACAACGTTTTTCAATAAGCATTTATTGAACCAGCGTCATTCTAGTGTAAAATAGGTGTGCTGAAACAACCACTAGACAGTAACAGATATAAATGATTATAAGCACTAACAGAGTAAAAGGATGGTAGATTTCTACCATCGTGCTAAAACAATGATTACAGGCAAGTATATAAAATACATGACAGTAGAATGCGTACTCCTATGATGTGACCCTAACTAGATGTACCTAAGTGTACCTAGCATGTATGTGGGTGTAAAGCCAAGAATCCCTCTAGGATAAAGTCAACCCCATTACCTGAAATGAGAGACTGTGGGACCCTGTCTTGGTCTCGAGATGGACACCCTGCAAGGGATGTCAGACCACTGCGAACTGGAGTGTCTGCGTGCAGGAACCTCAGCGTCTCGCGTCAGTGTGTCAGCATGGAAGTCCTTTTCTCCTCTGACTACCTCAGCAAGATATGGTGTATATATACCCAAAATGGTACCCCCTGGGGATATACCTTGCTGTGTCATGTCGGACTAGGATGACGGAAGGAATGACCCTTATACATAGTTATTATGCAGGAGATGGTAGGCCTGCTGTCCTGATGTGATTCCAAGAAGCCTCATCATAATGAATGAGGCTTAAGCTTTTCAGAGAAAACCCCATGTCATCTTTAGGCATTACCGTAACTAGGTGAACCGTAATGTAGTGTAATGGTAGGGGAGCATATAGGTGAAAGGTTAGGTGACTACCTGAGCCTATATTGGGGTACCTATATGGTACATAACACCCACTCCTCATCCGACTGGACGACATACTAAAAATTCTAACGTACAGCTAAATGTGGTACGCAACTATCAATAAGACCATTAAAAATAGTACTTAAAAACATAAAACTTCTAAAAAATGCTAAAAAAGAAAAAACTTTGCATGTGATAGAAGTCTGTACTAAATATGTTCGTATATATAGTCCGAACAATGAGCGACTGAAACCATGCATCTTTTAGAAAAGTGTTTTGTCCAAAATTCCAAATTTGGTTGTTTTTGAAAATGCCGAATTTTCCCAGCACACAATGAGCCAAGTGTTTATGTGTCCTGGCTGGGAGACACAACATCACTGTTGCCTGCAATTGCAGACGACGGTATCTGCAACACCTCGCAGATCAAGTCAATCGAGCACAGATGTTCCTCCGTATTCTTCACAGCTGGGGATGCCTGTGTGACGACCAAGGCCTGAGTGTTTGTTGAAGAGCCGGTATCCGTCCCGTCAGGAGCTGAAGCATCCTGTGGTGGCTCTAAGAATGCAGACATCAACAATGGAATATGCTGAGGACACTGCAGAACATGGGACGTTATCGGGTCCAGCAAAGCATCAACGTCCGGTGGCGCAACCGATGGAAGTGTTAGACAGAGATCCAACACACATTCGTGTCCGCAGAACAGGCATCGGAGGACAGGCAGAATACAGTCGATCCAGACTGGTCTAAATGACAAGAACCAAGATTCACTCTGGGTGTGCCCAGATGGAGTACCATGCGATCACGGTATCGGCGCTTCAAAAGCGTTTTTTCATCTCCTTGGTGACTGGGGCGTCCATTGCATAGCAGAAAAATGACAATCAGGATACCTGCTATTAGAAACAGGATCAGCAGAAGCCCTCCAAAAATGCTTCAGAATACGGAGTGTATGAAGTTGGGAATAACTCCGAGGATTGTCTGAAAGGTGCTTAACAGTCCGGAACCTATGGTCTTAAATAGGTAGACTATACCCGTCGTATCAGACATGTTAAAGATACGTTGTACCATTTCTGTGAAATGGAAAGGGCAGTTTGTCCATACTAGTGCATGTATCTCAGCCGAAGACCTTGCAACCTGAAGATCATAAGTTTCTTGGGCGGAGGTTAAGGGCACGGTTTGCTGTAAAAGCATGGCTTTCATTCGGCTCAGAGTATCAAACTGTATAAAGTAAACATTCAATGAAGACCATAACAGTGCCTCCCTGACTGTATGGGTCGGTAGAAACAATACTTGCATACAGCAAGTAACCCTGGAGCTTACAGTGACAAGATATGCGATGCCCGGGAGCATCCCACAACAACCTTGATCATTCAGCATCAAGTAACTCCCATTTGAAAGCAACTTGAACACCGGATTAATCACAGCAGCTGGGGACCCTTTCAAGTGACAGGATAAGTTGGCAACTGAACCATTACAGGCCCTGTGAAGCATTATATCCTGGCATATGAGAGATCCACTAAAGGAATTCTCGCAGTTTGTACCGCTAAGGAACACTTCCATGTCCCCATTCCTACATCGAAATCTGTATGGTAAATCCCAAGATTCCTTCATGAATTCCCTACCCATCGCTTCATATCTGCCTGCCTGTTGTTGTTCTAGGCAATACTGAAAGTGGAAAGTTGTGACCGGTATTGTTATATGGGCATGGATTAACCATTCTGTGGATGGTGACTTTTCCTCTGTAAAAGGTAACTTGTCTAGTTTTTCAATACACAGCTTTGTATATTTTGCTTCCCTTTGTGCCATCATTATCTGTTTTTCTGTTAGATTGTATGCATAAAATAAGGACATACTGTTGATAAATCGCCAAGGCACATAACCAGCGTGCAATGATTGCAGTGTCCAGCTTAATACCATAATAGAACGTAGTTGAGATTGTCCGTGTTGTAGTATGCACAAGTCCTGTTCTAGTATACCTATAGCAGAAGATACAATGTTGCCCAGTGAATAAATCCTGGATGTTAATGTAGTCATACCATTGTCAACTACAGCTAACACCTTTTCTAGGATAATTTGATCTATTTCACGAAGTCTCTCCGCAGCTTCGTGTTGAGAGATTTTCCATATTTCATCATAGACAGCGTAATAGAAACAATTCTGACGTGGCTTTCGGGGACCTAGTAAAAAATCCCTTAGGTCCACCTCATCTGAGAGTAAGGATAAGTGCTGTTTCACCTGGGACAGTGTTGAGGTTTCTAGCCAATCAAGGCACAACTTCCCAACGAATATAGCACTTTACTACGCGATGTATTACATCGCGTGCTATTACAACGCGATCGTTACAACGACCGCGTTGTTAGTACGTGATGCATTTACATCGCAAGTCTTTACAACGACTTCCACTAGGGGACGCGCTGGACTTAGGAATAGTATTATTTACTATTCCTACTCCAGTTTGCGCAACAGTAGGGAAGGTGTTGGAATTCATTTCAATACCTCAGCGCCCCCTAGTGGAATTCGTTGTAAAGACTTGCGATGTAAATGCATCGCGTACTAACAACGCGGTCGTTGTAACGACCGCATTGTAAAGGTATCCCGGTGTAATGACCGCGTTGTAAAGGTTGCTTCCCCTTCCCAACACTGTATGATGTCACCACCCCAGGATATTCTCTTTGTACATATCATGGTTCTGGCCTATGGATACTAAACCCTTCGGTTGTACCCCTGAATCTTGATTGACATCTGTTTGTGTCTGTGGGCCAAACTAACCATCCCTTCCAATTGGGGTGTGAAGTATTGTACTGCCTGATGTCATCTATTGTATGCCCTCCATGTGATGTAAAATTGATGTGTGAAGGTGTGGGAAACCGTGGTGTGTTCAAATCCTTGTTCTTGGCTAGTCCAAGACAGGGAGTCTGTTGCACTGTTTTATTCAGAAATATTATCTGCTGTGGAATGAGGCACGCTCTAAATAGTGCTTCTGTTCCCTGAACTTGCCATTCTTTAGAACCCCAGACTGATTTTGTGTCTATAGTGTCCTTCCATAAGTCGAAACCCTTTTCAGACAGTTGGGAAATAAAGGATGAAGAATAAATCTGTTTGGTGTTAGTCAGCATATTTTTCTGTGCAGGTGTAGGTGCTACCTTATAGTAATATGAGGTTGGGTCAGAAGTGTTAAACCCTGAAAAATATGAGAATTTCTGTGCAAATGTTTTCGAACTACCTTTTGGTGGTGTTGGGCAATGTTCCCATTGGTGGAATGTGAAGACATTACGTGGGATACTGGATTTGTGTAAAAAGTGATGACCATAATGGTGGTAACAGTACATGCTATCAAAGTCAGATGTGTCCTCTAACATTTCATTTTTTGAAAATGCAGCGGATTGTTCCAAATCAGACAACATATTATTTACAGTTTCAAAATCCCAATCATCAGAAAACGTACTGGAGGTAATGATATAATTTAGAGAAATATTAAATAAATGTGGTTTTTTCAAAAGTGCAGTGGGACCACATACATCATAATCAACCTTGTCCTAAACTATACCATCAGGAATTGGAACAGCTGTAATGTTCACGGAAAACGGGTCTCTTTGTTCACGATGAGAAGATGTATGAGGTTTCAGGACCAAGTTCACATTTGATACTGCAGAGCGTTCTGGGAGATATTTTCCATTAACGACTAAGCAAAAGACAATCACAAGGCCAATTCAGAACAGAAAAAACAAAATTCCAGTTATGATCCAGGGCTGGAGCCAAGGTGATACTAAATAAGTCTTTTTTAGAAAAGTGTAGAATTCACAAATTTGTTGCTTCCGGGAAACTGGAGCTGGCGTTGTCTCAGGTCACTGGGATCAAGAGAGAAGGTATCAAAATCGATGAAGTAGCCAGATGCAGTTCGATCAATCTTTGGTAGCTCAGCAGGTTGTGTTGAACCGTCAGGTGTCTCTTGTCGAGGCATATTGATATAAACATCGGTGTTAGGCCAAATCGATATTTGTCTTTCATTTGTAGTTTGAAGTTCTGTTTCCAGAGGAACGAGTTCCATTTCATTGTTGGAAATTACATCATTTCGTATTGGTGACTCTTTGAATGTCATGAGTCTTTCTGTCTGAACTTCCTGTATGGTAGCGAGAGGAGCGCGTCGGCTACCTAGGAGCCCACGAGGCCTACTATTCAGTATTGGCCACATAGTGTGGTTTGATCAGATCAATGGAGATGAATCACTTTTCTTTTTTGCCGGCAAGAGGCGGAAGAAGTACTGTTCTTGTTCCTTCGACAGCCAGGACAGGTACAGGCTTTCCGTATGATGGCCCAAATTCTTTATTGTCCTTGATCTTTTCTTTGACCAGATCCCTGACTTTAGGGATCCAGACAGGTCTTGCCGTGACTGATTTGACTTCCCCAGTGGCGGTGCGTTTTACTTGCATGTTGCTTAGTAGTGCCCGAGATTCATTTAGATCCTGTAAAACAGCCAAACGTTTATTGATATCAAATGGTTTATCATCCACCACTGTGCTTGCATAATCGAGATCAGGTACCCACATTCTCGTCCAAAATATGGCCTTGTAAGGAGTGACACCCCCTAGAGAACTTCTTGGCATATTGTTGAGGGCTCGTTGTACCCCATATAAGTGATTGACCCAACTACCACCCGAACCTAATACTCTTGCTGTTAAAGATTGCTTTAAGTCTCAGTTTTTCCTCTCCATGACTGAATTTCCCTTGGGATGGTACGGAGAGGAGTACCGCAATGCTACACCCAAACCTTCCATGGCTTCCTTGTAAGCCCTAGAGCTAAACGCGGGGCCACAGTCAGAATGTAATGTGCCAACTGCGTATGTCCCTATAAAGACTCGCCAATCTTTTATAACAGTTCAAGCGTCAGCTATGCCGGCTGAGCAGATCCGTCAGTGTAAATAATGTATTCATAATGATCTAGAGGCATTATTTCATTTGGTAGAGGATATTCTTGTTCATATTGCAGGAATGCTTGTGTTTTTAGACTAGGGTCATATCTGTATTCTACATCTGTTGCAGTGAGAGAATTAGCCCATTGTATCCATTCGGGAATATTAGGCTTTAGCATTAGGAACGCTTGCCTTTGTAGCAGCCTCTAAAGCTGGTACTGGAGATACAACAATTATTCGTTTCCCCTGTGCCAGTGCTCTTTCTCTTACTACTTCGGTCTGTACTGCTGTCAGTATTTTTTCTGTAGAAGCAAAGCGCATTTCAGCATTTGTGTACAAGTGTGATTTATATGCTATGGGTACTGTTTCCCCTTCATTTGAAGATTAGGTAAGTATACCCAGATTAAATCGCTATAACACGGATCACTAGATTGCGTACGTTTACGTGTGTCTGCAAGTGTTTTGAAGCCAGCATGTCAGCTTGTATGGAACAAAGGATATCTGTGTGTTCCTGCGTCCAATGCCTAACTGAAAAATCAGGTCTTATGAGGTCGTAGAAAGGTTTAAACCTTTCTGCGCAATTCAAAATGTATGTTCTGCCAAAATTAAAAAATCCCAATATGGATTGTAAGTTCTTCAAAGATTTAGGACGTTGGAGCAGCCGCAGTTTTCTAAAAAGTTAGCTGCAAGGCTTTTTCCTTCACTTGATAACTCGTATCCCAAAAATAGGACATTGAGGTGGGCTATTTTTGATTTTTTAAAGTTGAATTTGTAGCCCTCAGAGGCAAACCCTAAAATAATGTTGCTCACCCTGGCCAAGTGATCCTTTAAATCATCATCCGTCAGATAAATATCATCTACATAGGACAATGACTCTTCATCCAAATTCTGAAGTAATTCTGTTACCCTAGCGCTGAACAACCTGGGGCTATTCTTATACACTTGGGGGAGTCGACAAAATTGACGCTGGGAACCTAGCGTGGAGAATGCTGTTAAATGCCTGCTTTCAGGCGCTAAATTTTGGCAGAAGAATCCATTTGAGATATCTAGTGCTGTTTTGTATTTTTTCTGCACAATGTTATTCATTAATGCGGCACTATGTACATTCTGTACTGCAAATGTTTTTGTGCATGTGTTCAGATGTTGGTAGTCTAAAACTAGATGGTCTGAATGATCTGGTTTCATTACGGGAAACAAAGGATTATTCATTGAAGAGGTGCAAGTTTCTATAACTCCCTGGTATTCAAGTTGATCTAAGATCTCCCTGACCTGTTTTTTTGCTTCTTGTTTTATTGGGTACTGTCTCTGTGAAGTTGGAGTATTTTTTACTGGGATTACATGGTGTGGTGACTCAGCATCCCACCCAACATGGTTGCGATATAAGGCTGGCGCAAGGGCTACCGCCCACTCCTGCGCGTATGTATGTTTTAAGTAAATTGGAACGTGGTCCGAAAAAGCTGGTAAAATTACCATTTCTCTCTTTGGGCAATCCATAACAATTTCAGGCGGCCAATCTTTTTCAGCTAAAAGGATGTCATAGCCATAAGTCAAGTTCTCCCAAAAGAGACCTTTAATTTTCTGGGTTTGTCCCCCTCCATTTCGAGTGTTATTTCATGTAAGCTATGTGGGACACTTACCCTTGTATCAGGTATATCCACTGTGATATGCTCATTCAACTCCGCTGTCACCAGAAATTCCATCAGGTTCTGGCGAGCTATTGTTACTTCTGCTGCGCTGTCTAGCATCGTCAGAGCCCATTCCCCATTCCCCATTCCCCATTCAGAAGTTGAGTCCTCAGAATTCTGGGCATGTCTAACTTTGAGACCTGCTACTTTCTTCTTTTTAGATTGAGGTTTAGATTTTGGCTTGTCTTCTTTTTTAGAAGTGTAGTCTGAAGCGCGTTGCGTGTCTCTGGACTTCGTACGCTCTTCTTGTCTGTGTTCTGACCACCCTTCTCTCTCGGAGTTTCTTGGTGAACCCTGAAAGGAACAAGAGGAACGTGTATCAGTATCCTGATACCTGTCAGGTTTTTTATGTTATCTCTATTCCTAAGGTTGTATCTCCTTTTAGATGGCTCCTGTTGAGGAGACCCACTCCTGGATAGAGATCTATTCTCTCTAAACTTTTGGTTTTTGTTGTTATTATCTAATTTCTTCTTGGAAGAATCAGGTGCTTGCTTTGTGTTATCCTTTTCAGGACTACCCATGAGTTGAGGTTTTGTTGCTCTAGCTCCCAAACTATCTCTACCTAATTCAGCATAGGTGTCTGTGATAATTTTAGGTAATTCACGTTCCTGTTGAAAAAGGAGTGAAAACCCTCAGGCATTGGCGTATTGCCACTGCAGCTGCCTCCCCTTTTATATTTGCTAATATTCTAGCTGATACCTGGGCAAAATTACCTAATAATTTCATCCCTAAGTTCAGAGCAGGTTCTGCTCCAT
Organism: Calotriton arnoldi; assembly: GCA_963921515.1. Taxonomy (NCBI): domain Eukaryota; kingdom Metazoa; phylum Chordata; class Amphibia; order Caudata; family Salamandridae; genus Calotriton; species Calotriton arnoldi. The sequence goes on from CAWUFW010000363.1 coordinate 3,949,725, forward strand.
ACTCAGTTTGTATTTCTCTTAATACGTCTGGTATTACTGCTAATGACGGGATACCATGAGCTCTGGTATATATGGCAGCGAAAACTGTACCCCAAGTGGTAAAATCCTCTATCTGGGAAGCTATCTCCATTGGCAAGCAGATTGTTAGCATTCTGTGTTTTTCTTGAGGGCTTGTGCATGGAAATACTGCCTCTAGCTGTGTTATTTTCTGAGCTATCCAGAATGGCATTTGCTCACGTTTAGTGGGCATTTTACCCATAACTGCGTATAGCGTTTGTGGTGTAATTTTATTTGTATGTAAAAACTAATAGGAAGTAGTGGTCCCTATAAGGGAGAGAACCGCACATCAATATGAAAAACGTATTTGTAACTGACAAAAATAAGTGTGAGCAAATTTGTCACGGTTATCAGATACACGCTTCCTTGTGTGTGGAGACTGACATTCAGAAGGGTCGCAAACTTACCAGGGCTTTGCCTCCTACGTTTATCATTGGCTATTACGATGTTGTGGAATTAAATGGACGATACGTATGGTCCACGTAACGGAATTGGATTTGACTGTGACATACCAGATACTATATAAGGCGGCCAGCACACCACAACTGGGAACTTGACACTTATCAGCGTTTCTTGCAGTACTCCGCATTCTTATTCTGACTACCCGGTATAATACATGATTTTGTGCTTTGGAATGCGCAAACGGACATTGGCCTTGGAATCAGCCACACCGGATTACATCAGACTCTTATTCCCATATCACCTTGAAAAAGTCTAAGTATAGACGAAACACGTGTCGGCAAAATCGTGTGCTGGGAATCTTTGAAAAAATATTAAAAAGTGAATGAATTACCACCTGACGACGTCTTTGGACCATTTACTTGTTGTTTTATTAGATTGTCGTTGTCAATACCTGCTTAGGATTGTATTTGAATTCAGACTTTGCTCATTACTTGTCCAATACTGTACTTGGATTGGTATACATAATAATGGGTGTGCTGTAACAGCTTTTTTCTCTAATGTAATTTTATTTGTAGAACCCTGAATTTTTCCTGTTTGTGTAGCTCTTGTTAGCTGAAGTGTGAGTGTTCTCATCATGAACTGTGTCAGGTTTCTGTAAAGTTTTATTATTTCTGTATGAAGTGGACGTAAGTCTGCCACTGGCATTGAGTCAATGTCTGGATGTGGTGTATAAACTGCTAGGACAGGCCAAGTGGCTCCATCTCTTCCGAGCAGACCTAGTCTTACTTTCTCTTTTGTGTGGGGGAGGGCGCCTTTAAACCAGTTTATGTGCTCCTGGTAGGTGAGCGGAATTTCAATGTCCTCATACGGATAGCATTCATCTGGTGTTTCATCTTCAGTGTAAGAATGAAATGTATTTGATTGTGCATCTGCTTGTGGGAATTTAAGCCATGAATAGAATACCTCTGTTCTATATGATTCGTGAGCCTCAATCACGAAGGTTACTGTCCCACCCCTAGCTGTGACTCCGTAGTCTGTTAGCTTTTGAGTAAGGGCAGTGCTAACATTTTCTGAAATGTTGACTTCACCTTACTCTTCTTCTTCCCTGACTACAGCAGGCTGTGCTCGCACAGCGGCGTTCTCTTCAGTCATTGTTGAAAAAGTTTCAAGGAAGAGTTTCAAGGAAACTGAGATAAGGTTTTATGCACAATAGGAACTGTTTGTCCTTCAAGCTTGATAAACCTACAGCCAATACATATGAGATGCCTACTCAGCTATGGCAGATTATTCCCTTCCCACTCCAGACGTCTCTGGGGAAATGTGAGTAGGGGTCTCTGAGAATAGCACGACTGAACTACTCAGATTTGACTGTTAAATAAGTACCAAACCAACGTTGGCGGCGCCATGTCGTGTAGTTCCTATAAACCTATATAGGATCTGCGCGTTTAGACAACATACACTATAGGATTGGTGTCAGACTGATTCTAGACACCCCTACCGGGTATGTTAGCCTGTATACCAGCTAGCTCACAGTGCCACTAGAAACCCCTCTTACCAAGGAGAGAATAGTTCTTGGCAACTATCGAACATGACAACCCTGATCCCTCAGAATCGTGGAAACAGTGTCATGCTCACTTCGTCTCAGAGAGATACACAGAATAAATGGTGGGGACGTTTTTCAATAAGCATTTATTGAACCAGCGTCATTCTAGTGTAAAATAGGTGTGCTGAAACAACCACTAGACAGTAACAGATATAAATGATTATAAGCACTAACAGAGTAAAAGGATGGTAGATTTCTACCATCATGCTAGAACAATGAATACAGGCAAGTATATAAAATACATGACAGTAGAATGCGTACTCCTACGATGCGACCCTAACTAGATGTACCTAAGTGTACCTAGCATGTATGTGGGTGTAAAGCCAAGAATCCCTCTAGGATAAAGTCAACCCCATTACCTGAAGTGAGAGACTGTGGGACCCCGTCTTGGTCTCGAGATGGACACCCCGTAAGGGATGTCAGACCAATGCGAGCGGGAGTGTCTGCGTGCAGGAACCTCAGCGTCTCGCGTCAGTGTGTCGGCATGGAAGTCCTTTTCTCCTCTGACTACCTCAGCAAGATATGGTGTATATATACCCAAAATCGTACCCCCTGGGGATATACCTTGCTGTGTCATGTCGGACTGGGATGACGAAAGGAATGACCCTTATACATAGTTATTATGCAGGAGATGGTAGGCCTGCTGTTCTACTGTGATTCCAAGAATCCTCATGCATAATGAATGAGGCTTAAGCTTTTCGGAGAAAACCCCATGTCATCTTTAGGCATTACCGTAACTAGGTAAAAGGTCAGTACTAAGAACCGTTATGTAGTGTAATGGTAGGGGAGAATATAGGTGAAAGATTAGGTGACTACCTGAGCCTATATTGGGGTACCTATATGGGACATAACATGGGAATGGGATTAGCATGTAGCATGACCAAATATCAGGATCACCAGCATGCAGTTTGGGCTTGCAGGTCAGGGGACGCAACTGTACATCATGCAGGGGACACTCCCATCCCAACATAGTCCCTGTAAATGTTTATATATTTTATTTCAAATTACAAACTACATATATGTCCCAATTTACTGAGAGTACCTTCTTTTCCCAGGTGCGTTTCTACTGTTTTGTTTTTCATTTAGCATATGCCTCTTGTACACCGCATACTATGAACTGAGTCACTTTTAGGTATCTGCGGGAGTTCAAAGTACGAATAGGTGTTCTTGATGTAGCATGATTGAGAGTCCCCAAGTTTAGGCTGAGCGCAGAGCGAGTTTCTCTCTGTGTTATAAAGTTGTTCAGACTACATGGTCATCCATGTATTGGCCTCTCGGAAGAATGTTGACTATCGGAGGGGACAGCAGCACTTACTTTGCTGGTAGGCTGCAAGGGGGCAGTTTAAGGAATTGCATCACTCAGATGGGACTGCCCAAGGATGGTCTTTAATAGTGAATGAGGTCCCACTGCTTCTCATGCTGGCATGTGGGGGAAGAGGGAAGTGTGTTTGCTGAGGGTTTGTGGCAAGCATGTAGGCACTTTCTTTGCTGGGAGATAGGATGGGGCTTCTCAAGAATTCTCTTTGTAAGGAAGTGTAGGTGTAAAGGCTTGGTGTGGTCCGTGGTTCTGTTTTTGGTGACAGAGGGGTGCTGGTAATGGATTTTAAATATTGTGGACTTAGCAATAGGTTCACCTGTATTCTCGGCTTTGGGAGGGCAGACCCTGTTGTGACAAAATTCCATACAAGCCATGTGACACCCTGCCCAACATACGTTTTCTGTCTTCTCTAAAATGTTTGCCCCACTTCATTCAACAATTGTGAGTCCACTGGTGTTGCGCAATGCCCTATGCGATGTTCACTACCAGAGTACAAGGCTCTATTGTTCAAAGGCTCGCACCTTGCTTGATCGGCTTAAAGGATTGGATCATTGCTAGCCATAGTAACCTCTGCTCGAACAAAATAGAAATATTCAGAGGTGGAAGCTGACCACTGACACAAGAAACCCCAGCTTGGCCTGGAGATTTAGGAACGACATTCAACCCTCAACAGGCACAGTAAATAGCCTATGAATCCTAACATGGATTTTCTCTTACCTGGTGTCTCACACAGACCTCAGGCGACAACCACTAATGGTCTTGCTAAGATGAATTACAGTAACAGACTTTGAATAGGAACTCTGAAGTTCCTGCTAAACAAATTGCATTGGCCACAAAACTCAGCAGCAAAGCTACTCCCACATCTTAAAAACTGAGGTCTAAGTTCCTTACCATTATTGACTTTCACACTTTCAAGAAACTGCTTTTAATTTAAATAGTAATGCAGAGAAATGGTCCAAGATTTTTTCAAAAGTAACTTCAAATCCACTCATCCCAACCAGATAATGAAACTACAAAACCACCTTGCCTTTTGGAAGGCCATAAAGCCATGGTTCTTGATTATTTCAGACCCCCATGTGAACCTTAACACCTATAAATGAACACGTATCAATGATTGAAAGGAAAAATATCAACCATAGCATACAGCAGCCAAATTAATGCAAAAAGCCCCGGCAAAGTCTCCATAGACGAATCGGCTAAATCCAATCTAAAACCATGTCTTGTAGTCAGGTAACCAACAAAGGCTAGGTGAAAATATTCTTCCTGAGAAGGTGCCATGCTTTTCTTACCTGGGAAATTTGTTTGTCATTCCTCAAAACTGCAAACTCCACCTAACAAAAGGCAATGAGAAAGCAAAGATCACAGCAAAGGGCATTGCCAGGTTCACACGTCATTTAGGAGCAGGTGCAGTTCAACACATTCCTGGTATCAACCAAATGAAGAATGACTCCGTCATTTTATATGGCACAGTAATCTAGGTAGTACAACACCCTGGAACATCCCTGGAAAAATCAGAAAAGATACAGCACCAACCCTATGCTTAAAGTCTATTTAGAGGCCCCCTGTGTGCTCAGGAACATGAAGTCAAGATGCCTGCTGCTGAAAATGGCTCTTTTTGCAGGGTCATCCTCAAACCTTTTGGCTTCCTCCTCCTACTTTTTGCTGGATTCGTTTTTGTTGGCCTTAGGACTCTGTGTACTTTACCACTGCTAACCAGTGCTAAAGTGCTTGTGCTCTCTCCCTAAAACATGGGAACATTGACATATTTATTTTCCTTATAAGTCCCTAGTAGTGTGCACTACATATGCCCAGGGGCCTGCAGCTATGATTGTGCCACTCACTTAAGTAGCCCTTTAAACGTGTCTCAGGTCTGCCATTGCAAAGCCTGTATGTGCCATTTCAACCTTGCAAAATAAACCTTTTAACAAACACAACAAGATGATGAACAGAGTGCCAAAACTTTTCAACCGCTCACCCCCAGTCAAGAGATCTGGATTTAATCCATTGTTCTTTTGCTCACTCTGCCACCCCAGTTTGGACCCAGTCATATGCAAAAAAACTCCAGCCCAAACTGCCAGGACAGGTCCTCTCTGGACCTGAAACAAGCATCCTGGGACCGGTTTCGGGGTATCACCCCTAATCAGCCAGGCTAGCTTGAATCTAGTGGCACAGCGAGCAAGGGGCCCACAACCAGGCACACCCTTCCCACTTAGAGTGAACATAGCAAACACAAGAAGATGATGGATGGAGTGCCGAAACATTTCAACCACTCACCCCCAGTCAAAAGATTTGGATTTAATCCATCATTCTTTTGCTCACTATGCCACTCCAGTTTGGAGCCAGCCATATGCGAATCAGTCTTGACCCTGGTCCAGATGGGAACAGTCCAGCCCGAACTGCCAGGTCAGGTCCTCTCTGGACCGGAAACAAGCATTCTAGGATTGGTTTTGGGGTATCACCCCTCATCAGCCAGGCTGGCTTCAGTCCACCAGTTGATAGCAGCCACAGAATAGCACGAGGATGAGGAGGATATGGAGGATCAGGACCGAGGCCAGGACAACAGCCCCAGAATGCAGTCTTCAGGGAAGGGGGAGGGCTCACCCCTTGAGTTGGATCCCCCTGTCAGATGAGGGAGCCGTGTTTCTTCGCATGGCCTGTCCCTAGAGAGGCTGGTGAACAGGAAGGCAGAGAGGGAGTTCCAATTGCAAATGGCCAAACTAAAAATAGAGACGATGTTAACACTGGAGAGAATGGCTCATGAAACAAGCCTTAGAGAGCTGGAACTCAAAGCAAAGCAAACTGATTCCAGCAATGGTGGCAGCAATTCTAAAGAGTCTGAAGGGGACAGAAAGGTTCACATTCTCAAGGATCTGGTTATGTTATGTTAATGTTATTATAAAAAAAATGTATACAGCGCACGTACACCCAGTGGTTTCATGGCGCTAACTCTAGAACTTGCCGGGACCAGTGGAGAGTGTTATTCGTGGGCCTGCACGAACAGCCAAGTTTTAAGCATTTTCCTAAAACTCAGAAGATACATGACCGAATCTCCAGAGGGAAGGAATTCCACAGTCGTGGGGCCAGGGATGCAAACCTGCACCCTCCCTGTCGTTTTAGCTTGAAGGCAGGGGTAGTCAGTAGCTGGAGATGTGCTGAGCGGAGGTTGCGAGAGGGAGTGTACCTAGATAAGAGGCTGTTAATGAATTTGGGGCTCCGATCGTATAAAGATTTAAAAATTAGACATCCCGTCTTAAAGGCAGTGCGTTGGGGGATAGGGAGCCAGTGTAGTTTCTTCAAAAGAGGTCTGGCCGATTGCCATCTTGGTTGCTGGTGATCAGTCTCGCTGCTTGGTTCTGGACCATCTGTAGCCGCTTGATTAAGAAGAGTGGCATGCCTAGGTAGATTGAGTTGGCATAGTCTAAGTGTGATAGCACCATGGCTATCATGACCTGAATCAGTGCTGCGTGAGTGAGCAGACGACTGATTTTTCTGATCTTTCGTAGTTGAAAGAAACAGGACGAGACCACTGCACCAACTTGAGATCTTAATGATAGATCGTTGTTTATAGTGACCCCGAGACTCTTGACAGAGGTAGAGGGTACGGGGGTATCCAAGTTCCGAAGGCCAGAAGTGTGGGCCCCAGAAGATCTGACTGTTCCCTGTCAGAATTAGTTCAGTCTTGCCTGGATTGAGTTTTAAATGGTTTAGGTCCATCCAGTGGCGAATGTGAAGCATGGTGGCCTGGAATTCATGGGCTGAGTTAGGTGAGTTATCTATGGTGAACGTTAGCTGGAGATCATCGGCATAATTGAAGGTAGTCACATTCCTTTCCTTCAGGGACTGAATCAAAGGTAAGAGGTAGAGATTAAACAGATGGGGGGACAATGAGGATCCCTGTGGGACTCCACATGTGGATGTTAGCTTAGGGGCTGTGAATGGGGCTAAGTGTACCGCTTGGGTGCGTCCTTCGAGGAAAGAGCTGATCCAGCTGAAGGCTGAGCCCTGGATGCCCGCCTGCCTGACACGGTCCATCAAGATACCATGATCGACCGTGTCAAAGGCGGCTGAGAGATCTAATAGCACCAGGGCCTGTGAAATGCCTCCGTCAGCTTTATCTCGTAAAGCATCCAGGACTGCCAGAATCACTGTCTCCGTGGAATGTGCGGGACGGAATCCCGCTTGGTGTGGATCTAGGTAGTCAGAAAGTTCCATGAAGTTGGACAAGCACTTTGCCACGTGGGCTTCCAGTACTTTGGCCAGGTAAGTGAGCAGGGAGATGGGGCGGTAGTTAGACAAGTTTTGAGGGTCTGCTCCCAGTTTTTTTAGGAGAGGCACCACGATTGCGTGTTTGAATACTTTAGGGACACGGCCCTGCGATAGGAACTCATTCAGGAGGGTCAAAGCGGGACTCGGCAGGGCGGAGAGTGTGTCTTTTAAGATATGAGGTGGGCAGCAGTCCATGGGGGAGCCGGATTTTACTCTGGACAGCAAGCCCAGCAAGCTCTCGGTGCTGATGGCCGGGAAGTGATCCAAGGTAGAAGGGTTCCTCGTTGTGACAAGGGGTGTCTCATTGGGGATAGGTATTGGGATGGTAGCTTTAATAATAGAGATTTTTTCCAAAAAGTAGTTGTTTAAAGAGTCGCAGAGTCCTTGGGTAGGTGTGGGTTTAGGTAGAACTCTGTCGGCACTAGATAGTTCATTAAAAATAGAAAAGATTTCCTTAGACCTATTGTTAGAGTTTAAAATTCTCGAGGAGAAGTAGGCGGCATTGGCAGTAGTAATGCCTTTTTTATATTCTTTCCGTGCTTCCGAATAGTGGCATTTTCCTTCTAGAGAATAGTTCAATCTCCATTTCCTTTCTTTTTGATGAAGGGCAAGTTTTTGTTCTTTCAGTTCGTCAGAGAATCTGGTGCCCAGTTACATGGTGGGAGATGACATTGAAAAATATTTTTCTACCTATGAGGTAGCCCTGAGGGTGCACAAGATCCCAGAGAAGCAATGGGGGGGGGGAGGTGGTTTATGGAAACACATGCCTACTGTGGGGCAGGACACTCTTTTCACTTTAAAGGTTGGGGACCAAACCCGGTACACTCCCATGAGAGCTAAGTTTGGACTGACCCCTGAAAAGTACAGCCAAAGGCTCAGGGACAGTCAGAAACTCCCCCACCAGTCCTGGGAAGATTTTGTGGATTGTGCCAGCAAGGCACTGAAGGGTTGGGTGAGGGGCAGAAAGGTTAATAATTAGGTTGGGCTGTACAACTTAATCTTGAGAGGGCACATTCTCAATACCTGTTTTACAGAGCTGTGCCAGTACCTAGTTGGCAAGAAGCTGTCTGACCCCAGGGAGCTTGCTGAGGAGGTGGACCTCTGGGTCAGTAACAGAGTGTCTAAGAAGGTACCTGGGAGTGACCCCAAGAAATGTGGTTCAGGTTTCCCCCAGCAGAGTGAGGGAAGGCTAAATATGACCCAGACAAGTTCTAGAGTAAGGGGGGGGGGGAGGAAAGGGTTCCCTTGCCCTAACTGAGAAACAGGGCAGTGGTTCTGGTGGCCGGTGGCCTAGGGCACCCCATTTCCAAACCTGCTGCTTTGAGTGCTCCCAGTTAGGACACAAGCAGGGGGACTCTGCATGACCAAAGAAACCACCCACTGGTGGGACCTCTACAGGTGTGGTCAATATGGCTTTAGGCTTAAGCAGTCCCCAGGGGCAGGTCATAGACCATGCCATGATATCCCTAAGTTAGGAGATAGACTCAGAGGGTAAGCATGTGACCTTCAGGGTGGGAGCCGTCACTTCCACCAGGTTAAAGGGGTCCCAGTCTCTGCTCTGAGGGACACCGGGGCTAGCCAGACCATGATAGTGGAAAGGCTAGTTTCCCCAGAGCAGTACACCGGCCAGGTGTGTAGGGTGACTCAGGCCCATGGGCAGGACTTTTTCCACCCTATGGCGCTGGTATCCCTGGAGTGGGATGGGGAGGTGGCCCAGAGGAGGGTCATAGTTATTCCCCAGATGCCCATAAACTGCATTTTGGGGAATGAGTTGCCCCCTGTGTCAGGAGAACTGAGAGGGGCGGCCAGCAAGGGTGCCCTGACAGTTCAGTTTTCTTAGGGTACTACTCCCAAGTGGAGGGTACAGGAACCCAGATGGAGGGGTAGGGTGAGTGAGGACTCACCCTTGTACACTCTTCAGCCTCAGGGTTCAGACCCTAGGGTGATTGGCCAGTGGCAGGATACCACCCTGAACTGGTGGGAGGTAGAGTGGAAGTAGGGTGCAAAATCCCAGGGGCTACTGCCCCCATTCTGAGACACCTCAGAGGTCAGAGAAACCTCAGGAGCCCACAAGGGACTACTAGGCAGCCCTAAGGCTGGAAGAGAGGTCTACCCAATATCCCTGCTTTGAGGATCCACCTAGCCGTGAATGGCCTGGGGCTTGGCTCCTCCTGACACTGACAGCTGTCAGTGGCCTCTGTTGGTTGCTCTCCTTGTAAAAATATTTTTCTTGGTTTGGGAACAGAAGTCTGACCCAAGGGTTGGAGTGAGCCACATCACCTAGTTGGCCATGGTGGTACTGTCTGCCTATTGGGGTGAAACTTGGAGCAAAGTAAGGCTAGGTGCTACACAGATGGGGGTCAACAAATGAGGAGAAGGGTTCCCCATGGGTCAGATCAGTGTCTCAGGAGAGTGTAGACAGAGGGGTCAAACTGAATCCAAAAAGGCGTAGAACTGATAAGTGCCCATGCAGTGGAGGGCCATTGTCCACATTCTATCGCCTAAGCAGGGAAGTCCATCACGGTATTGATTAGTCTCCCTTGGATTTAGGCTGGAGGGGGGCCATGTTAGAAATGGACCTTTTGATAGGGTCACCCTCAAACCATTTGCCTTCATCCTCCTACTTTTTGCTGAATTCATTTTTGTTGGCCTTTGGATTCTGTGCGCTTTACCACTGCTAACCAGTGATAAAGTGCTTGTGAACTCTATTAAAACATGGTAAGACTGGCATATTTAATTTACCTATAAGTCCCTAGTAGAGTGCACTACAGGTGCCCAGGGCCTGTAAATTAAATGCTGCTAGTGGGCCTGCAGTACTTATTGTACCACCCACTTAAGTAACCCTTGAAACATGTCTCAGGTTTGCCATTGCAAAGCCAGTGTGTGCAGTTTTTACTGCCATTTAGACCTGGCAAAATAAACCTTTTGCCAGGCACAAACCTTCCTTTTGAATACATGTAAGTCACCCCTAGGGTAGGCCCTGGACAGCCCAGAGGGCAGGTTGCAATGTATTTAAAAAGCAGAACATGTACTTTTAAGTTTTACACGTCCTGGTAGTGAAAACGTTTGAAATTCATTTTTCAATACTGAAAGGCCTATCTCTCCTGTAGGATGAAACTGGAGTTTACTTATTACAGTTTTTTAAGTTCTATTTTCAAATGGGAAGAGATAACTAGTTCAAGTTTGGTTTGTCTGGGATCCTAATTTAAAATCCTAATTTATGGTGAATTCGGATTTTAAATTACAATTTTGAATATGCCACTTTTAGAAAGTTGGCATTTTCTGGCCTTAACCATTTGGTGCCTGCAGCCTGTCTCTAGTCACATGACTGGATGTAGTTGGCAGTTGGGCTTTGTATTTTTCTCCTAGACAGCCACACACAATGAGAGCTTAGGTGTGACTGAATGGACCATCACTTGCAGGATGGGAGGGAGGAGCTGGGACCAGCCTCACTTACACCTGAATAGGCTGTGTTCTGTCTCCACACAAAGGGCTGCCTGTAGTTAGTCTGGAGCCAGCGGAGGGAAGGCAGGATATTTGTGCACTTCAAATACATACATTTAGAATCGTTTCCCCACTACAAAGGCACAACTGTGTATAAAAGAAGGACCTCAGACACCACCAGTTCAGTACACTTCTGGATCTGTGGATACTCTGCCAGGAAGAAAATCTGCTGTGCCACTCAAAGACTGCTTCTCTGCTGGACTCCTGCTTTTGCTATGCTGATCTGCTGCCTGCTGCCCTCTTGCCTGGGTGAGAAGGACTGGACCTGCATTTCTTGAACCCAGAACTCAGAGTGACTCCAAGGGCTAGATGGCTGGCCTCTTGATCTGAAGCCTCAGGGACGTAACAGGCTTCCAGCAACCTTGCACCTGCACCTGGACTCTACCATCTGTGAGACTAGCCAGCCAAGTGGTGCCACCCCTGTCCTGGACCCTTGGAAGTGGGTCTAAGTTGCTTGCCAGTGCAACCGATGTATCTTCTATGCTGAGTGATGCATCCCCGGGCAGTACAGATGCAATTCCTCGTCTGAGAGGCGCATCCCCAAGCAGAACTGACCCATCGATGGTGCTGCATGGATTGGGCCTGTTGCAAAGACCTGCATCACCCACCCAGTCTTGAAACTGGCGCATCACCCCTGCAGCGTGGCGCATCTCCAGTGCAGGTCCCTGCATCTCTCATAGATGGCAGCCTCGATGCGACTCTGAATTGCAGCCTCGCAGCTCCTCGGAACCGATGCATCACCAGCTGCATGCCACATTCTGATGCCGGGCTTCGCATCGCAAGCCCCATCAATGAGATCCTCGAAGATGATGCAACAAGACCTCGCACGCAGGCTCGCTGCATCTCGGAACTGATGCATGGCTGCGTGGCGCATCTACAGCCCGGATTCACACAATGCTCCGCAATCAGGATTTAATGTACTCTGTCAGCGGGCCTAACTGGGTCCCTGTAGCCGGCCCATGCTCCATTGTGGTTGGTCTGAACTTGTAGACCTGTAGACTTGCAGACCAGATAGCCCCAATTGGAGCATTGTGCTTTTTAGCGTTATTTTCCATTATAAACTTTAAAATTCAATATCTCTAGTTCTACTCATTGGACTTTTGTCATTTTGGTCTTGGTTTATTTATTAAGATTCACTCTATTTGCCTAAACCTGTTGTGGACTCCTTTTGTGGTGTTTTTGCACTGTTTCACTGTTTGCTTGTGCCTTATCCTGACAAGGATTGTGGTTGTTGCTTGACCAGGGCTTACACCCCAGTCAACCAACAATCTACTTTCTTACATCTGTCATGCAATACACAGCCAAGAGAAGCATTGCAACAACCAACCACCTAATTGGTGCATGTTGGAAGAGTCGCTTGCCACAACAGGATAGACGAAGAGAAGATTTATTGAGACAGAAGCCATAGAATTGGCACTTCAAAAGGAAACCATTCTGGTCCACTGTAGTAACCATAGCATACTCCACACAAAGAAGCTACTAAAACAGTTAGCAAAACAGAATATGCATCAAATGGGCAGAAGTAATAAACCAAGTTGAAGCCCTTCGCTTGTCAGAAATACTCACACTAAGTGAACAATCCAGAAAGAAGCATCTTTTGACACTAACTAGAGCTCTGGCTAGACCTAGGGCATACTTAATGGACACTAGATCTCGTGACAAGAAATGGGGGCACACACACTTTCACATCTACCTTTGCTAAACAGTGAAAAAGAAACCCTCTACCATGTCTTGTATCGAAGCACATGGTACAAAGACAAAAGCGGAAATCCTTAAAGGAAGCAGCCGCAAACCCCTCTGTGGAAACTCTAGATGACATCACCTGACAATTACTAAGATACCAGTACATATCTGTGACCCATTTAGCTGTATCACTTCTACCTCAAGCCACAAGGATACACATAAAGAGAATATGAGAAGTAAGTGAAGAATACCCAACCCAACTAGGGCCACAAGAAAAGTTAAGCATGTAAGAAGTGCAAGAACTTCAGCAACTACAAAAGAAACTGAAAGCTGGCAATTAGAAAGAAGGAAATCTAAACTCTGACTACAGAAGCACTATTAAACTGGAGTATTTGTTGGACACATCGTCAGGAAGAAATCCACCTGAGGAAGGCTGGAGGCAACCAACCATGTTCCATAAACTGATCACCACCATGGTTCAGGAAAAAAACCGAAGGCATCAAAAGGATTCCTTGGTCGTGAGCTCACATAGGACCTATCCCTAGGAGGGATAGGCCCTTTTTGCTTTTTAGAGAGAAGCCTACTGGCCTCTCATAGTAAAGGTTTGCTTACTTCCCACCAAACAGGTCCTTTGCTCCATCCATGTGGGACATGGATGGACATCACTTGCTTAGTCTATATGTAGGTGGTAGGAGTGTATATATTTTGCTCTACTGAATGGGAATAGGAGTCCATCTTATGTGAATGAATGCCAAGATAGAGGAAGAAGAGGAGTCCCCATAGGATCTTTTGGGGGTTGAGGGAATCCTTGGAACATTCAACAGTCTGGAGCGCAAAAGCAATGGCTGTCCCTGCCCTTTCTGTTTACCCTCTCTCTGACAGTGTCATCGCAGACAGGTTTGAGTAGCAGGAAATGAGAATGCATCGCCCTAATATGTTTTCCACTTCCTATCAGGGCACACCCAACTCTCCACAATACTGCTTCTTATGCAGATCTGATAACTATGGCTGTGAAAGCCTATGTGAGACTCTTCACCACCCTAGAAACAAGACATAACCAAAAACAGCGAGGTACTCTGAAATTCACATCTGCGGTCAAAAACAATTACTTGGCAGAAAGCCCAAGTCAGTTTGTCCATGAATTTCTTACTGATCAGGTCCACAGCAGTGTGGTGGAAGACATTTGAGTTTCAGGGGTGACATCTTTGACAGCCAGCTCTTCTGCCAGGTTGGGAACAGAAGGATGGAGCGCGTTGGTGCTCTGTAATTTGTAGGGGTGCATCATAATCATGGATAGTCCGCACCCGTATATATTCCTTTGTTGTGTTAACATTTGATCATTAGAAGGTGTTCTGTAATAACACGTGAAAGTGTAAACGGCAGGAAAAGTATTGTGCCATGTAAAGAGACAACGTAGCATTCATGTTTTAATGTTGTAATCCATAGTATTTGATGTCATTCGCCTAACGAAATTGCTTATGTGTAATGTGACGCCTATGACTTAAACGTGCATCATATTAAAGTTGCACATAAAAGTGACTAATTGCATTTAACGTGTAGGACTTCTTAACTGATTGTAATATAAATACATTGCTGTGTTTTTGTAATGTAGTGATGAAAAAGGCCTAAACGAAATGTTCATTTATGTGTGTATTTGAAAGACCTATGTACTTCACTCTCATGTTGGCCGAATGTTGTAGGCCTGAAATGTATTTTCCCTGGGGGTACAGGAGTAGGGTTTTAGGAAATTTCATGTGTACGTTGAACTTGTTCTGTTCTCACATTTCTGTTGCAGGTGGAGAAAGTCGTCTTTGTTAGTTAGAATAACGTCTTTTGTTTAGGAGAGTTAGGCTTGGGAGGATGTGATACAAATGTGCACTGACCACAGATAATTGGGAGCCGGTGTTCTTTCTCACTGAGGGAGGCCTGGGAATCAAGGTCATCGAGCCAGGAGCTGGGAGCACCGACCTCGCGTGGAAGTGTCCAGCGGAATGAGGTGTTCTGTGGGCGTGTTCTACGTTTTTTGTGTTTTGCATTAGGGATAGTGTCCCGAGGTGCAGACAGGAGAAAGAGTGAGGAGAGTCGAAGGGGAGAGAAGGAGCATCTTAGAATGAGCTCTGTAGCTTTGGCTACTAGACCCATACAACGTGAGTGTACTTCTTAGGAAGTCTTCAAGTGCTGACACCTTTTCCTGATCTTGCCTGGGGAATGCTAAGTAGGGATGTCACGGTAGTGGTAGTGTAAGGACAGACTAATGCTTTTCATTCATACGCCACAGATGAAAACCGAGCTTGAAGTGGGGGCAATCATTGCCTGTGTTCTGCTTCTGGAGATCGTCATTCTCTTTATGATCCATTGAATAAAGCTAGCCCGTAGGTTTGGATTTGTATTAGTTCCCATGTACTTTTAAAACCTCGTAATGAGGTGCTTGTACATCCGGCTGTTTTTGGCTTTGTAATAAACGCACTAACTTGGAATCAGGAGTCTGTAGTTCTTTAGAGTCATGTTTATGTAGATTCTAAGTTGTCATGATGATTTATTTCTCCCCTCTACACTTCTCAGCAGGTAACAAAAGGTCCATTGACCCGGAGTTCCAAAGTAATTTTGAAGAGAGGAACTCGACCCCATCAGTTGGTAGCAAGAGTGACCTCTGCAGTGAGGGGAGAAGCTAGGAAGAGTAGGGAAAGTTAGTCGTAGAGCCCAAAAAGCCCAGAAGATGAAAGCTCAGAGGATTGAAGGCAGAGGACGACGGATTCTGGCGGAAACCGATGGAGAGTGATGGTGCGGCAGGAACAGCAGTTCACGGTGGAGTGAGTATGAATAGGGGTGTGTGTGTTAGATTGCAGTGATGATTTGATTGTGTGGTGTATTGCGGAGTTGGGTTGAGAGTCGAGTGATTGTAGTTTCGGGCCGAACACGCGCCGTCTATGTGATACGATTTGTTTTGTTTTGACGTCAGGCTCGACGAGTAGCCTAAGATCCCGGGATAGATTTGTGGTGCAGAAGACACCAGAGATGTAATTGTCTGACCAGTGATTGTGGGAGTCGTGAGGCGTCATCGACAAACCCACTGGGAGATAGGGAACATGTGTGAGAGAGCTTGATAGAGTCGTCTGGGAAGCTAGTGCACAAGGGCGGACCACAGCGATTCGAGTGGCCAACGCAGGTTGTGAGTCACTGTGTTTGTGAGTGATTTGGAACGAGTGGATCCTATCGATTAGTTATATGACTGTCCGGCCATTCGTGGGCAGATGGTCTGAGGTGACTGTCCGGTTGTTTCGCAGACAGACGGTTGCCAGTGGTGAGACAGACAATTACTTGTGAGACTGTCCGGTCGTTTCGTGGACAGACAGTCGGTTATGTGACTGTCCGGTCGTATGGTGGACAGACAGTTACTTGTTTCTATGAATGAGGTGCGTGAATGTGTAAGGAAGAGATTGTGAAAGGTGGGGGTAAACTGCTGAGCTGAGTGAGGAGCGGATGGGCGTTGGAGTGTGCCGCGCTGCGATAGGTCGGTTGGTGTAAAGCTGTGCTGGGATTGGTGGGTTGTCATCAGGAATTAAGAACGACAACATCTTGCAGGGAAAAGGAGTTGGGTTTAAACATGTGATGCTTTAGGGTGTTATGTGACCTTTGCAGGGGAGATAGAGGAGTAGTAACTCGAGTGGGGGAAGAGGCACCACCCGAGGATACACCAGCACACTATATGTAGGACTCCATACCATAGTCTGGCTTCAGAATTGGCATAAGGTTACAGAGAAGGAGGGAGATTTGGCTTTCCCATGTTATGGGTCATTTAGATTGGATGTTTTGTACCCGTTGAGGGCAAAGATGGCTTCATTGCGACCTCCACCCGGACCCACACAGTTTGAGGCTTTGGATACATGGATAAGAGCAGCACATGCGAGGAAGAGGGACCGAAGTCAGGAAAGAGTGAAAAAGTCGATAAGGGCGTTTCAAGATGCACGATGGGATGCATTGGCAAAAAGGTGGAGAGTAGAGACCATTGAGGGGGAAAGATTATTCCCGATGTTGGTGAAAGTAGGCGATGCCCAAAAGAGGAAGGAAGAAGAAGATGATAGTGACACGGATGACAGCTTGTTGGAAAGGATGATAGCAGAGCGTCCGCCTCCGTATAACCCAATGTCGGAGGAGGGAAGACAAGCGCTTACGGAAGGGACAGGAGAAATGCAGATGGGTCCTAGTGCGAGAATAGTGGGGAAGATTTCAACCGGAGTGGCGGGAATAGGAATACAGCAATTGAGAGATATAGAGACGAGTGGAGCTAATGCTTTTACACGGTTACCGGATGCCCTTATGGTGCCAGTCACTGTTGGTCCCATAGTGTCAGTGTACGATCCAGGTCAAGCAGAGAACAATAGTCAAACACAGTTACCAGCAGCAGGAGACAGCGTCAGTTCTGGAGGAAATGGTACAGTGAGTGGAATTGGTCCTCCTTTGCGACCTGTAGAGGCTAGTACTCCATTGCCAGTCACTGCCGATTCTTCTAGAGGGAATACTGAGTCTAGAGCGGTAAGATCAGTGTCGTTAGTAGACTCATGTTCTGATTTGAGAATGTGGGAACCCCCAGTTAGGGGTCCCATGGGGAGGATAGCAGGAGGGGGAATGGATCAAGAGATTTCGGGAGTCAAGGTGTCTCACGGCCCATAGTTGAAGGGAGTCACTGAGCAAACCAGAGCAGTGGAAATGGAGAGCAAAGCAGTACATCAAGTCAGGGAACAATCAAAGCTGCCATGAGGGCCAAAGTTCTAGATGTGGTGAGGTTGAAGGCAGAAGCGGATGAAATTATAAACAGAAATTTGCCTTTGGAAAGGATGGAACTTTATGAACAGGATGAGCTGTTGTTTGTGGCGAAGGACGTGAACCGTAAGGTAAGGAAAGCTCATGAGAAACTGTCTGAACGAGCACGAAGATACGATGTAGATCTATCCAAAACAAAGATGTTGCAGGGAAGTCACAGGCTAAATTATAGTGATCAGGAATTGGAGAAGAGAGTCATGGGGTTGAAAACGCACATTTGAGAATTGGTTATAGGAATACGTGCATGGAGCATGCTAGATAAGTGGGAAGAGAGATGGTCTAAGAAGAAGAGTGTCAATAAGGGCATAGGTGATACGCCGCCTCCGGGAGGAGGAACAGCAGGTGTAGAGGATATGTGCATGTGCCTTGGAGCAGGGGTGATTTGGCAGCATTTACAAATGATTTTCCTCGGCTGAGGGAAAAACCTGTTGAGTGGTACAAGCAAGTCGATCGCTTTGTTAAAATCTCAAAGGTTTTGTGGATTGATTTGAATACATTGTTTGACATTGTAGCTCCAAGTGATTTGTGGTCAGCTTGCTAAAATTGCTGTTGAATGGCCAACGTCAGAACCAGAACGAGATCCTATTACCCATGGCCCTTCACCTGTGACGTTTGAGCAGGTTATCACATGTTTACAGTCAAAAACTTTGCCTCAAGATATTGATTGGGTTAAGATAGATGGAACTACCCAAGAACCCAAAGAATCAGTTCATGCTTATTATGAGAGGCTCTTGCAGGCCTTTAAGCAATACAGCGGACTAGACACCTTAGATTCCAAAGATATGGGACAGTTCGTCTCCAAATTCGTGTTAGGGTTGAGGCCAGAGATTAGCTTCATGATTCAACAGCATTTGATCTGCTGGCAGAACAAGTCAGTGGACGAGATTCTATGGTATGCCAGGTAGTGATGAAGTAGATTCGAAGCATAAGAAGCTCAAGGATAAGTTGATGCTAGTCCAAATGAGAAATGCAGAAAGGATAGATCAGGCACAGCCAAGTGGGGTAACACTGGAACGAAGACAGGGGAACGGCCAAAGGGGAGCCCAAAACTCATCAGGCCAAGGGAGAGGGAAACCTGTGGACCCAAAGACAGGAGTAGACATTGGTACTCTGAAGAAGACTACTGCATGTCATTATTGTCACAAAATTGGGCATTGGAAGCGCGAGTGCAGGTTAAATCCCGCTAATCAGGTTCAAGATGAGGAGATAGTACAGGTACCTGAGACGGTAAATACTGTAGTCAGACCCAGGTCTGTACAAGGGGGAAGCTTGGCACCACAAGTGCAAGTTCCCCAACCACCGAGAATTCCACAAGCAAGTAGGGCGTACCAGCAGATGCCACTCATTGAGACTTTCGATGAGTTTGACCCAGACCCGTTACAATGACGGTGCCTGAGGGGGAAGGAAGACTGTACCCTTGGAGCAGTCTTGGAGGTAGACCAGAGAGGACCGTACGTAGAGGCAGATGTTGACGGTCACCCCATCACATTTCTGATTGATACTCGTGCTACCCGTTCTACTGTGAGATATGCAGCAGTCCCAAACCTACCCCTCTCGGGACAATCGATCCAAGTTGTAGGAGTTGCGAACAAAAGAATGACCAACCCATTGACAGACGAGGTGCCTGTGAGAATAGGAACATTTCACGATCGACACCAATTTGTAGTGTGTGATTTAAGTCCAGTCTGCTTGTTGGGTCGTGATCTGTTGTGTAAATTTAACTGCAACATCTATTGCACGCCCAAAGGAGTGGAGTTGCAGACTAATGATGATGACATTGCATTCAAACTGGCAAACCAGAATCTCTGCATTGAGTTAATCCCTGTGTTAACGGTTGAGAATTTACCACTTGATTTGAGGGACTCTGTCTCTCTGGAAGTATGGGATTTCACGGGGGAAGAGATAGGATTGATCAAAGGGGTTGAGCCAGTTAAGATTCAGGTCAAGCCAAATGCTGAGCTCCCAAGGACGCCTCAATACAACCCGACGCCGGAAACAGTGGCAGGAATTAAGCCCGTGATTGAGTACATGATCGAACAAGTGATTCTGAAGGAGATAATGGGGAGCCCATGTAATTCCCTTATAATGGGACTGCAGAAGCCGAGTGGAAAATTTAGAATCGTACAGGACCTGCAAAAGGTCAACACGATTGTAGTTCCATGTTGTCCTGTGGTACCGAATCCATCAGTGATCCTATTCCAGATACCGTGTGAAGCTGAGTGGTTCACAGTGATTGACTTGTGCCAAGCATTCTTCTCGATACCCTTGCATGAGGAAAGACAATTTTATTCGCTTTCCGTCTGGAAGATCGTGTGTTAACATGGTGTTGTATCCCACAAGGGTATACAGAGAGTCCATCGATTTTCATTCAGATCCTGAAGAAGAATCTTGAGAGTCTTGTACTGCTGCAGAATTCAGTTCTCGTGCAGTATATTGATGACCTCTTGATTGCGTCTGAAACAGAAGATGCTTGCAGGATTTATACTGTTGCACTGTTAAATCATCTAGCAGAGAATGGACACAAGGTGTCACAGAGCAAGTTACAGTACTGTCTGACTGAGGTTCAGTATTTGGGTTATCGAATTGAGAAAGGCAAGAGGAAGGTGTCACCAGATCGTGTTGAGGCAATCATGAATATGACTGCGCCTTCAACACAAAAGGAAGTCAGGATGTTTCTGGGAATGGTTGGGTACTGCCGTCAATGGATACCTAACTTTTCACTGAAGGCGAAACCTTTACAGAGATTGACACACAAGGACATAAGTGATCCGGTACTGTGGGATAATGACTGTCTGGTTGCCTTCTTGGAGTTACGAGGGAGCCTTTGTCGTGCTCCAGCTCTGGGAATGCCTGACTACAATAAGTCCTTCTCACTATTTTGCTGTGAGGGAGAAGGTTGCGCACTGTCAGTACTAACACAGACTCATGGAGGTGTCCGTAGACCAGTTGCCTACTTTTCAGCTACCTTAGACCCAGTAGCTTCAGCGTTGCCCTGATGTCTCAAATCCGTTGCTGCAACGGGTGTCAGCATTGAAAGATGTGAAAGCATAGTCATGGGTCACCCTTTAACTGTGTATGTTCCACATTCACTTGAGCTCCTGATGACGAGTACACGCTATGAGCAAGTCATACTTGCCTCAGAGAATGTGACTCTGAAAAGATGTTCTGTATTGAATCCTGCTACCTTGATGCCTTTGCCAAATGCTGATGATGAAGATTGTGAGGACCATGACTGTCTCAATGTGACTGAACTTTGCACCAAACCGAGACCTGACATTGTCGATGAACCTCTACCTGAATCCGATGATGGTTCATGCCTAAGAGATAATGTGGGTCATTTGAGAGCAGCGTTTGCTGTATGCAACATTTCTGGAGTTGTGGAAGCTGCTTGTTTATAGGGAGTATACTCCGCACAAGTGGTTGAGATCAATGCCTTGACACGTGCCTACTTGGTTGCTGAGCATATTCGAGTCACCATCTGTGAGAAAGTGCCCTCTTTCTGCATGGTTGCCCCACGTTTTGCTGATTTGCTGATGTGCTTTGAGTGAGTGCTTCTCCTGCCAATCAGGTGCCCAGAGCCTATGTCCTTTCCCTAAAACCTGCATTAAAAACAAAACCCAATTGGCATCTCTGGCCACAGGTCAGCCCCCGGTAAATGGTACCACAGGTACCCATGGCACTGTGACCAGGGAAGACCTCTAAGGGCTGCAGCACTTATTGTGCCACCCTTAGAGGCCCTGTACCATTACACTCACACATTGCCTTTGCAGGCTGCATGTTTTGGTGCAGAACAAAGTGAAGAGTCGACATGGCACACATCCCTGTGTGCCATGCCTACAACCCACTGCCCTGGCATAGATCAGTCACCCTCTAGCTGGGTGCACTATACCAGTGGTGAGGGCACAGGTGCAGGAGCCCTGTACCTCTACAGTGTCTAAGTCCATTCTCAGACATTGTAAGTGCAGTGCTGCCATTAAGAGTATATGGTGCTGGGAGTTTGTCATTACGAACTCCACAGCACCATAATGGCTACACTGAAAACTGAGAAGTTTGGTATCAAACTTCTCAGCACATTAAAACCACACTGATGCCAGTGTGGGATTTAATGAAAAATGCAAACAGAGGGCATCTTAGAGATGTCCCCTGAAAAACGACCTACCACTAGTGTCCAGGCTGAGTGGCTGCTTTCAGCTGCCACCACCAGACATGTTTCTGGACCCCTGGGTCAAGAGCCTGCTGCTCTCGGGGGCCTGAAACAATGCACATCCTGGGATGAGGTGCCAAGCCTCCTCCCTCAGGATGGGCAGGGTCCACGAATGGGAAGCTTCAAAGGCTTGCCGCCGTTGTGAGCTTCCCTAGGCCACTTGCTGCTTTCAGCAACTGGTTCCCACTGGTTCTGACCCCCACTTTGGGCGGGAGAACCGGCGGGAAAAACAAGTGAGGGAGAGAGGCGTGCCCACCTCTGTCAACTCCACCCTTCAGGTGGGGGAGGTGAGGTGAAGCACAACTCTCAGTCCCTGCCATATTGCAGATGGGGGGACCCAGCCAACCAGGGAAAGGCTTATGCCCCCCTCCCACTGGAGGGTGGCATAATAGGGGGTGTACCCACCCCAGGGAAGGGACCCATTGGTCCCAAACTTTTTATCTACCTGTAACGCCCCTAACCCCTGAACCTTGCTTCCTCAGACAGGAAACTACAAGAAGAAAAGAAGAAGAAGGACCGAACAGCTGTGCCGAAGCTAAGAAGAGGAGGACGCCCACTGACTTGGCCCCAGCCCTACCGGCTTGTCCCCACCTCGAACCTGCTCCAGCAAAATCCCCGTGTTCTGCAGCCAGCAACCTTGAGAAACCCGGAGGACCTGCCTGCCTTCAATCCCAAAGACTCTGTCTCCCGTGAACACCCGACTTGTTCAAACCACAGACTCCAGCTCCGCAAGGATCTGCGAGTTTGCACCACTCTGCACTCGACGCCCATGGCCCGAGTTCGAGTGGCCCAACACCAAGAGGAGGTCTCCCCAGCGATCCTGACCCGAGATCCAGTGACCCTTGACCTGCCTCAAGCCTCCAGCTGACGCCTGCAGCCTCAAACAGGAAGGTCCTCCCAACCGCAACAGGGGCTGGTTAGAAGATCCAACCCTAAACGGCACCCCTGCACCCGACACCCCACGGCCTTGGGTGGCCCAATCGATGGTGCCTAACCAACCCCCAAGATCCCAACTTACCTCTCCAAGTGGTGGTCGCACCCAGAAGACCTTTGTCCCTGAGCCTGCAGTGCTTTTGCAAACCGGAGACTCCCCATTGAAAGCTACAGGGCTTCCGACTCCAAAACAGCACTCTGCACCCGGCCGCCCCAGTGCCGCTGAGGGTGCTTCTTTTGGGCTGGCCTACACCCCCATTTGCCCTGAGCTTAGGTCCAGGAGCTTTGCTCCCACAACCCAGTGGCCTGCTCGTCAGCAGCCACCAACCGGAGGCCCCCTATCCCCCACTGGAGAACATTGGGCCTCAGCACTCTGCACCAAGCCGCCCTAGTGCCGCTGAGGGTGTAAAAAGAGTGCATCCTTGACCCCGGGGGACCCCTGAGTCTAACCCTAGAATACCAACTCCCACAACAAAGTACTTACCTTTGAACCGATAACACTATTTTCCTCCATAGGATAACATTGACTGTTTTTCTATGAAAAGTTTCTAAGTGTGGAGTTGGAAAATCTATGAAAATCTTTTACAACTGTACTAAATAACAAAACCGCTTTTACTTACCTGTTTACAGGAAATGCCCCAGTGTAATATCCAGGTATACTACACTGTGTAAGAAAAGTAATCTGAAAGTAATGTACTGGTCATTTTACTAAAAAGCCCATTTAAAGTATAAGTACTGTATTTCCAAAGCATTGCATTTCTCAGTAACAGTACTGTAAATGAAAACAAAGTGCTTATACAATTACAATACAAACTGTATTACATCTGTATATTTACTGCAAAGTATTCACTTACCTGTGCCAGGCTTGCTTGGTTCTAGAAAATAAAATAACTAAAAGAATATTTTTATACAACAACAATTGGTCTGAAGTTCAATCTTTGAGTGTGTGAATTCATTTCCCGACTGAGTGTGTACAACAAATGCTTAACACTGTCCTCTGATAAAGCCTTACTGCTCGACCACACTACCACAAATAGAGAGTGAGGTGCTATCTACTTTACCTCTGCCTACCTCTTGGGTTCCACTGGACTCTGTGCACACTATCCCTTACTTTGGTATAGTATATACAGAGCCAGCTTCCTACACCATCTACACTGACAGCCAATACGGTTTCGGTGTGGTTCATGACTTTGGACAGCTATGGTCACAGAGGGGATTTTTAATGTCATCAGGATCTCCGATCAGGAATGGGGAATATGTGAGGAAATTGCTGTAAGCCTTGCAACATCCAAAAGAGATTGCTGTGGTTAAATGTGCCACCCACGGGAGGGGGGAGGACTTTGTCACCCTTGGAAATAGGTATGTGGATGAAGTTGCACGTTTTTGTGCTGAACAAGGGTGCATCTTCACAGGAGAATACACTGGAGAGAGCCCAGAAAGAACTGAGCTCAGCATGATGTTAGCTATAGCAGATACTTGGGACAAGCTCAAGCGCCTGCAGGGAGAGGTGTCAAAACAAGAGGAAGCTGGTTGGAATAAGGCAGGTTGTGAGAAAAGAGATGATGGTATTTGGGTTCCAGCTGATGGTCGAGCAGTGCTACCGGATGACTTATTGAGTCCTATGGCAAGGCAGATTCATGGAGCAGTTCATATTGGAAGGGTTGCCATGGTGCGAGTGTTCAGGCAGACGTGGTTCAATCCACGGTTCCGTGCGTTTGCTGAAGCAGTGTGTCATAGATGTTACATGTCAGCAAATGAATGCTGGGAAAAAGACTGTGGTTGCATTGAGTCACATTGGGAGGTCAGGAGGACCCTTCAATAGAATCCAGCTTGACTTCATAGAGATGCCCAGGTGCAATAGCTTGAGGTACATTTCGGTTGTGGTGTGTGTTTTCTCATGATGGGTGGAAGCTTATCCAACAAGGAGGTGTGATAGTCTTACAGTAGCAAAGTTGTTGCTTAGGGAGCTTATACCACGTTTCGGATTTCCAACCTCATTGGAGTCGGATAGAGGAACGCACTTCCATAGTGAGATCATGAGGATGCTTTGTGCTGCCTTACAAGTTGACCAGAGACTGCATTGTAGCTACAGGCCCGAGGCATCTGGAATTGTGGAACAAATCAATGGAACTCTCAAGATGAGAATGGCAAAAGTGTGTTCATCTACGTCTTTGAAATGGCCTGATGCATTGCCTTTGGTGTTGATGAGTACCCGTAGCATCCCCGACAGGAGAACTGGTCTCTCGCCTCATGAGATCTTGATAGGGAGGGCGAAGCGCTTGCCTGCAGTGCGATATACAGCTTTGATAAACATCACAGATGATTTGATACTTGACTATTGCAAAGGACCGGCTGACGTTGTCCGTTCTGTGTCTCACCAGGTTGAAGCTGCAACTGCCCCGACCTCGAAGGACCTGTGCCATGATTTGTGTCCAGGTGACTGGGTGCTCGTTCGCAGGCATGTGAGGAAAAGTTGCCTTGACGCCCGCTGGAAGGGGCCATATCAAGTGATCCTAGTGACAAAGACAGCTGTGAGGTTCGGAGGCTTGCCGAAGTGGATACACGCCTCCCACACCCTCAGAGTTTCAGAACCCTTGGAAGAAACAGCTCATCTCCAAGAAGAAAATACAGCTGTGGTTGTGAGGCCACAGGAGAGGACAAGCCAAGCTGTGAGGGTTACTGACGAAGCTGGTTGCCCACCAGAGCAAGCTGAGGGGGGTCACGCTACACAAGGCCCAGGTATTGACTCTGAGGGAGACGGTAATGTTGCGAGTGGTATAGAGTCAGACTCAGCCGAAAGAACTGGTGTGCAAGGTGGTCGGGTGCAGAGAAGAAGGGCAGGGCTTGCAGAGGAAACGTGGCCTGGGAGTCAAGGGAGGTTAAACCTGATGTTGGCACCTGAAAGGGATCTTGCTCCTGTATCTGAAACGTCTGAATCGGAGTTAAGTGATGCAGAACAAACACAGGGGATCCGGAGAAGGTCGAGAAGAGCGAGGGTGCCTTGTCAGAGATACGCCGTCCCAGAGTGGACTTATCTGGCTACTGATGCTGAGAGCAGTGGGGACGGGGAGGCTGAGGTCTTCATTAGTGGTCAGCAGGACTCCTGAACTGAAAATTCATATTGAGCTGATAGTTCCAGGACTGGAAATAGGGGGGGTGTTGACAGTGACAGTACCAAGACCTCCGATATTGAGCAAAGTTCGAGTTTTGATCCTCCAAGACTTGTCTTTCCCAACTTTTGGATATCAGCCACCAGCTCAGGAAATTGCAGCTGTTCGTCTTGAAATTTTGCAACGTGCCATAATTGAAATTGTTTCCGAGCTTATAAGAAACTGTTGATTGAACTGTGAACTGTAAATAAGCTTGCTTTGAAAGAAGATAACTTAGGCCCGAGTGGAAGAAGAATAAATTTAGGGATCTTTCCGTAGAAGAAGAAAAAGGGCTAAGGAAGTCTTTTGAACTGTGTAAATAAAAAGAAAGAACGAACTGTGAACATATTTCCAGAACTTCAGAAAATCGTATTGAACTGAATTAGAGCAATAAGGGGCAGAGAAAGAGACTTTGTGCTAATCCTCTTGCTGTGTCACACCGACAGTCGAAGATGGAGTCTGGAAAGTCGAATCATAGGTCTAAGTGTGTGATAGGTACACTCATAGTAGGAGTGATAATAGTAATAGTGGTAGTTATTATTGTCTCTGTAAAAATTTCACATGATGCAGAAGTTGAAGGGGTGGAAGTGAAGGGGACAACCACACCTGTTACTTCTAGTACAAAAGAGGGTATCGTAGGAGCTGAAAAGGCTATGCTAGATCAGACTAGTCGTATCTTACACGTAGATTTCTCTGAAGGTGATTACACGCTTAACGCTTATGCCAAGCTGCTCTATGAGTATTTAAACACGATGGATGTGAGAGATTGCTATGTGTGTATGCAGTTGCCTGCGTCTGTGGAGGAAGGTATTTGTTATCATCATCTTCCTTTGACCTATGGTATTACGTGTAGTTTATTGCTTAGTATGTTTTACAGTAAGGGTCACTACGAATATTACTTCTCCAATTACGATGTGGTGCTTTCAGAGGTTCCAGCTTATAAACACCTGAACAAGTACGATTATTACAAGCAAGAAGATAGACATAGACAATTGTCAGTGAAGACTAATAGTAGAGAAGGGAAAACTGCATGGACCAAGGAGGAATTAGTTCACAAGGCGAGAGGGAGTTCTGGTCCAATAGCTTTGGATTTTGAACAGAGAGGGAAGCTTTGCATTAAACAAGTACAGACATATTATGATAATATTTATGTAGGACAGAGTGTATGTGATCATATCTTCATGATTGAAGCAACTGCAAAGAAGTTTTTGCAGGAGACGGTGCAAGTGGTAACAAATGTGTATTTCGTGTGTGGGAAAAATGCCTATGTGCGATTGCCATTGAATGGGTATGGTACATGTTATGTGGCTGTGGTGTTTCCCAAGATATACCATGTTGAGGATCTAGGACCCTTGGAAGGTGGAGTGCATCATAGAGAGAAAAGAGGTACAAGTGCAGGAGAGATAGTTGGAGATGTATTTGGAGCGATGATACCAAGTCTAGGAGTGGTTCTCAATCATATTAAGATTAGAAGGTTGTCGACTATTGTGGACAAGTTGTGAACGAATACAGCTCAGTCTTTGTTACTTTTAGATGGAGAGATGGTGTCGATAAGAGCTATGGTGATGCAAAATCGTCTTGCTTTAGATGTTTTGTTAGCTAAAGAGGGCGAAGTCTGTAAAATGTTGAGGGTTCAACAGTGCTGTACTTACATACCTGATAACAGCAAGGATCTGAAGAAGTATATAAGTAACATCACTGAGATACATCATGAGGTGCATGATTTGGCCACAGAGGGTGTTTGGGACAAGGTTGGAAAGGGTTTGAGAAAGGTTGGAAGTTGGTTTGCAAACTTAGGAAAGGAATACTTGGTTACATTTTGAAGCCCATAATCATAGTTGTGGTCTGTGTGACCATTTTGTTGGGATTAGTGAAAGCCTATAAATGGCATTAGGTAGGACAGGCTGAGAGATCCCTTAGAAAGTGAGAAAGGAGAATGGAGAGACTGCAGGACAATCACTATGAGAATCTCAAGAACCTAGAGAAGTTTCGACAAGGAAGAATGGCTATAACTTCTGTTTAGGTCCGTTCTTTCCCCAGGGAGTTGTGGTTGTTTTGATGACACTTGTCATCAGAGGGGAGACTGATGGAGCGCGTTGGTGCTCTGTAATTTGTAGGGGTGCATCATAATCATGGATAGTCCGCTCCCGTATATATTCCTTTGTTGTGTTAACATTTGATCATTAGAAGGTGTCGTGTAATAACACATGAACGTGTAAACGGCAGGAAAAGTGTTGTGCCATGTAAAGAGACAACGTAGCATTCATGTTTTAATGTTGTAATCCATAGTCTTTGATATCATTCGCCTAACGAAATTGCTTATGTGTGATGTGACGCCTATGACTTAAACTGCATCATATTAAAGTTGCACATAAAAGTGACTAATTGCATTTAACGTATAGGACTTCATAAGCTGATTGTAATAGAAATGCATTGCTGTGTTTTTGTAATGTAGTGATGAAAAAGGCCTAAATGAAATGTTCACTTATGTGTGCATTTGAAAGACCTATGCACTTCACTCTTATGTTGGCCGAATTTTGTAGGCCTGAAATGTATTTTCCCTGGGGGCTCGGGAGTAGAGTTTTAGGAAATTTCATGTGCACGTTGAACTTGTTCTGTTCTCACATTTCTGTTGCAGGTGGAGAAAGTCATCTTTGTTAGTTAGAATAATGTCTTTTGTTTAGGAGAGTTAGGCTTGGGAGGATGTGATACAAATGTACACTGACCACAGATAATTGGGAGCCGGTGTTCTTTCTCACTGAGGGAGGCCTGGGAATCAAGGTCATCGAGCCAGGAGCTGGGAGCACCGACCTCGCGTGGAAAATCACCTATGTGAAGTGTCCAGTGGAATGAGGTGATCTGTGGGCGTGTTCTATGTTTTTGTGTTTTGTATTAGGAATAGTGTCCCAGGGTGGAGACAGGAGAAGGAGTGAGGAGAGTCGAAGGGGAGAGCAGGAGCATCTTAGAATGAGCTCTGTAGCTTTGGCTACTAGACCCATACAGCGTGAGTGTACTTCTTAGGAAGTCTTCACGTGCTGACACCTTTTCTTGATCTTGCCTGGGGAATGCTAAGTAGGGATGTCACAGTAGTGGTAGTGTAGGGACACACTAATGCTTTTCATTCATACGCCACAGATGAAAACCGAACTTGACGTGGGGGCAATCATTGCCTGTGTTCTGCTTCTGGAGATCGTCATTCTCTTTATGATCCATTGAATAAAGATAGCCCGTAGGTTTGTATTTGTATTAGTTCCCATGTATTTTTATAACCTCGTAATGAGGTGCTTGTACATCCAGCTGTTTTTGGCTTTGTAATAAACCCAATAACTTGGAATCTGGAGTCTGTAGTTCTTTAGAGTCATGTTTTTGTAGATTCTAAGTTGTCATGATGATTTATTTATCCCATCTACACTTCTCAGCAGGTAACAAAAGGTCCATTGACCCGGAGTTCCAAAGTAAATTATAGGGAGGAACTCGGCCCCATCAAGAACATGGAGGACAAGGTCCTGATGGAAGTGTTCTTGTACCTGCCTCAAAGAAGGAGCCCTCTCTTGCTGCTGTGAAGAGAAGTACTGGGCACACCTTCTGCAGAATGACGCTGTATGGCGGAAGATCACAACTCAACTGCTTAAAGAGAAGGAACTGATTAGGATAGGCCTCGATCTTCCAACAGCAGTGTGTGAAGCATAGAGCAGGAGCGGCACTCTATCCCTATTTGCGAGTACCCTTTTACTCCCAGACTTCTATATTGTGCCTCCAGGTAGCCCCACTGGGCCTCCTTTGCTCTCTGTAGTGAACATGAGCTTGTCAGTGAAGTAACTGTGTATGGCCACTGGGAGCAGATATCCATAATCATGTGAGAACCCATGCTGCGGTTGCTGAAGCCTCTGCTCCAGAGCCCATCTATGTCCTGTAGTCTAGGTCAATTGTCAGCCCGTGCATCAAGAAAACAACATGCCCCATTCCTGTGTCACATCCACAAGGTTCT
This sequence comes from Calotriton arnoldi, assembly GCA_963921515.1. Taxonomy (NCBI): domain Eukaryota; kingdom Metazoa; phylum Chordata; class Amphibia; order Caudata; family Salamandridae; genus Calotriton; species Calotriton arnoldi. The sequence goes on from CAWUFW010000363.1 coordinate 3,979,653, forward strand.
GTCCAGCCAGATGTTAAATCTGAGGCAGAGAACCACTATGGGGCATGTTATGCAATGGGTCCAAGAGCACAATGGGCGCAGACGTGTGTGTGGTCCCTTCTGTAATACTGCCAACTCTGGTGCACATTCAGCACCAGCACTATCTTGAGAGGATGTTCCCTCATTTGTATGGGGGCGTGGCCCCAAGCAAATGGGGGTATTACTTTGCTCTGCACCCATACCGTATTATAGACGCTGGCGCAGAGGCAAACAGGCCCGTAGAAGGCGCATTGTTAGTATGCTCCCCCTGGACAGCCCTTTGGAGAGGTCATGGGGGTCCAATGGAAAAAAATAACAGTTCCAGATACTGATTGTCCCCTTTAATTCCCCACTTGCCCCAGAGAAGTGGACTGACACTGAAGCAGATGACAGGATCATTTGCTGCCTACAGCAATAAGTTATGCAGACGTCTTTCCTAGAGTCTAGTCAGGGTTCGGAGTCTCATTTACTCTCTCCTTCCGATCTTATTCAGTTTTTACTATTTCACTCCTTTCTCATTACCTCCTTCTCTGCAACACGCAACCTTGTCATGCTCTCACTCAATTCCGGTATTTTCCTCACTCCCCTTCTTTGCATGTATGTCGTATTTCTATTGCATGAACCTACACTTTAGAATCCCGCTCTCACCATTGTCCATTATTTCCTCCACATTTTCACTCCTCACAATTACTTATTTCCTTTCAGTTAAACTCTTATGTAATGTTTAAAACATTTTCCAGTTCTATTCCTATTTTCTCTTAACTGCTTCTTGTGTCCCTCCTTGTATTTCTTTACTCTGTGGGCAACTCTCAGACATTGCAATATAAAGTGATTGGACAATTTGTGGTTCAACAGAGGGGAGTTGGTGGCAGAGCTGGAGTAGGTGAATTTGGTGGCGCATGAAACAAAGTTAGTTTCAAGTTTCAAGTTTATTTTATTTGATTTAGTTCTCGGCTGAGAACAACAAATATTTAATACATAAAAGTTTCCTTTAAAATTTGGCAATAAGATGTTAAAAATTGTCGTTCTAATACAAAGTTAAAAAAGATTTAAAACATTTAAATAAATTGTAACATACGAATTCATTTGGCGGTACCTTACAAAGCGAGATCAAGTTCTGAACTGAATTAATTTTACATTTTGTGCGAATTGGTTGTATAAACCTTTCTCTTGCTTCTACAACTGACACATTTGGGCAAGCAAATAACATGTGTTCCAGATCTTGCTCCCCGCCGTTACATAAGTTGCAGTAACTGCTAGTTTTTTCTTTTGGGAACCATTTGTAGGTAAAAGATTTTAGAGGAAGTATCCCAAGCCGGAGTAATATAATCAATCGCCTGACACCGTGCTTTAAGTTAAAATAGATATACTGCTGTATTTTCTTATAAGCAATTGTTTCGCCATATTTTTCATACAGTGTCAATTTGGAACATTGCTGAATGTCAAGTTCAAAGCTTAACCTTGGTGTGAGATTTTTAAAAGAGCTTCAACTGGGTAGCAGTCCAAGATTGCAACAAATTAATATTAACATTTGATATTTTAAAAGCAATTGAGACATTCCTACAAAATACATAATTCGGCGAACCTTGTTCAAATGTCTCTATTTTCAATAAGGATCGTAGCGTTCCTTGTTCCGCATGGATGAGGTTATATGCCCATCTAATAATATTACTAATTCCTCTGGCATAAGAGCTAACTAGTGAAAGTTCAAGGCGGAGAGCTTGTACCGGTACAGCTTGTGACATCTTAGTGAGTTTCCGGAGGACTTTCCCTTCTTTTTGATCCAGATGTTTCCATTGACTTAATGGGATGTATTCTAGAGCGTATGTTAGTACTGGCGGGATCTTAGCACTATATACCTAAAGAAGAGAGGAAAAATGCCTTTGACCGGTCGAGGCATATAATCGTAAAAGTGCCCCCACACGGACGTCGACTTTCCGGTTCAGATTCTGTATATGAAGCAAGTTTTGCAGGGATTTAGAAAAAATTCTCCCTAAGTAGGTATATTCGTTTGCCACTTCCAGCAGTTTTCCCCCTAGAGTCCAATTATAGTTAACACACCGTTTCCTTCCCGAGAATGGAACTATTTTTGTTCTAGTGAGGTTTGGTATTAAGTAATTTTCTTCCGTGTATTTAAAGAGTGCTTGCAGATTCCTTTGCAGGCCAAATGGTGTTAGATCTAGGATGACTACATCGTCTGCATACATCATGGTGTGGATTTTATGATTTGCAATTTTAGGTGGAAAGTTGCAGACTTGTTTGAAACTTTCGGGCAGAGCACTTAGATATAGGGAGAACAGTAGGGGAGCAAGAAGGCATCCTTGTCTGAGGCCGTTTGGTGTAGGTATTGGGTTTGTGAGACCCTTCTCCCTCCCCATTTGGACTTGACACCAAGTTCCGGAATATAGTGATGTTATTACATGAAGGAGGTTGTCCGGGATACCCATTTTACGAAGTTTTCTCCAGAGCGTTCCTCTGTCCACCCTATCAAATGCGGTCGTAAAGTCGACGAAAGCAGCGTACACGACCTGAGATTTTAAGGTTACATATTTATCGATTATTGTTTGCAACACTGTAATGTTGTCTGCGACCGAGTGTTTTGGTCTAAACCCAGCTTGATATAAAGGAATTAGACCTGATGAGAATGCCCATTCTTTAAGATGTTCTAGTACTGCTGCTGCAAAAATCTTTCCTGTTGCGTCCAGGAGAGCTATCTGCCTGTAGTTGCCGGGAAACAAAGTTAAAACCGACTCTCTCGTGATGCTGTTTTTTTTCCGAACGGGTGGGTCTGTGCATGGAAGAAGTCTTCAAGGTGAATGACGTGGTCACAAAAGGGAGCTTTGAAAATAAATTCTTTTTAAAATGTGCCCTTAATTCAAGAGGGCATTATAATATGTGTCTCTTTCTGAACAAGGTACACGTGTTTGTGGGTGATGATAACATGCTGAATCAGTGTGCAGAGAGATTGGCAGAGGTCAAAGGGGAGATGATCCCTGGAAAATCTTAGACCCAGATCTTTCCCTTAGCTGCCAGATAAGTGCGGTGACTGCGACTTGCTTATATCAACTGCGGACACTTTGAATGATTTTGCCTCGTCTTTGTAGAAGCACCATGCCATCTGGTTGCTTCTTGCCTCCTCACCTGGTTAGATTGATGCGAGACTTTAATTTAGGATTCCTGCATTTGCTCTGCTAAACCTCCAATGTGTGCTAAACTACGCCGTTCAGATGGCCCATAGGTTGAGGTAAGCTGACCATGCAACAGAAGCCTACAGGGCTGCACCAAACAGTCCGGATCAATAGTTTGTTTATGGTGCGTAGTGCTTTTTGGGGTTTGGTCCTACATTTCGGTCTTACAATGTCTTCCAATGTAAGACACACAAAAGTCTTGAATTCTACACCTGCCGCAAATTTAGGGTAAGCTCTGCACAGGAAGGGCCATCAGTTTCCTAGTTTCCAAGCTAGGAAAAGGCTTGCCATTGCAGTGGTAGCAAACACTGGATAATTCTGATTTTGGAAGAGCTCTGAAAACCTTCCAATTTTACTAACTGGCGATCACTTTTTCTCATTTAAAGTCTTATTTAATTTTTTTTCCCTCTTAACTTGGAAGTCTTTTTTCTGAAAAATTATTAATCTAGTGTCTTGAAAATTTTTGGGGGTGTACATTGTGATTTATTGATGTATTTATTTATTGAAATTCTGCTTATTGACATTTTATGGCATGAAACACAATCATCTATAAGCACATTATATGCAACCGAAAACGCCTTCCAGAAAAGGTGCATTTTGTATTTGTTACAGTATTCCTTAATACACCTCATCTCATTTACAATACGTATCCACCCATATCGTCCACTCGTCTCATCAGACCTATTTGTCAGTATCCCATCTCCATACATTTAGGGAGATCCGTTCCGTGGGGGTCCATAATTTTTGCAAGCATCCCTCTCCAATCAGCCAGATCTTCAGTGACTCTCTCATCTCTTTTGGCTAGTTTCTTGTGCTGCTGCTCTGCAATTGCCCATTCTAGCAAATCTGTACATTGTGATTTATTACTCAGACAATCAATCATTCAATCACTCAGTCAGATGCACTGTAAGCCAACCCTCTTATGTGTTAGGTGTGGTGGGGGTTCTGATGAGGTTACACCTGGTGCAGGTGGCAAAACAGCATACATTGGAGAGGGAGAAGGAGGAGTACACTGCATGAGTCCTGTTTGCTGCCAGCTATGGCATTAATCATAGCCAATACAGCATTGCAGGGAAACAGGCCATTAGTTGTATGGCCCACACAATTAATGGGTCCACAGTCTTCCTCCACTGGGAACCAAACACAGTGCAGGGGCGGCTGGTTCAAAGCCAGCAGGTGAAAAATAAAACTATGTTCTATCATTGTTTTATTTTTCATTTCCCGTCTCTGAACCAGCACTAAAGGGAGGGGTGGGGCCGGGGCATGGGAGGGGGAGGAGGAGTGCTACGTGCACTTCTAAGTGCACATGTGTGTTTGGCCGGCCGTCTCAGGGTGGCCAAACACACATGCGCACTTAGGTTTCTCCAACCCGGCTGTATAGAACAGCTGGGCTGGAGAAACAGCACAGACTCTCTGCCCTGAGCTTAGCGTCTTTTCAGCCTGCTCAGGTCAATCCCTGCGCTGCTCTAGAGCAGCAAAGGGATTGCACAGGGAGTCCCAGTGCCTGCTGGGACAAGGAAGGCCGAGGCACGACACAGGAGGTGGCCCGGCAGCTCCAGGTAAGTGTGGTTTTTAAAAATATTAAACCCCCGCTTCCCCTTCCACGCTCCCATGCGCCCCTCCGTCCGCTCACCACCTCTTCATTGTGTCGGCCGCCACTGTAACAGTGAACAACATTTAATACAATTGTGCTTCTTCATTTAATGTATGCTCACTTGGAATTTCCAGACACTCATAGACTTGAGAAGCAAGCCCTCTCAATTCATACACCAAGGCCGTGAAGCAGCATTCCAGCACAGATCAGACTCATCCTTCTGTTTTCACTGTAGAAAAGAATCAAAAACATATCTCCTTCAGGATCAAACCACCTTTCATCTATGAAGTGCTCTTCTGTTTCCCCTGGCAATGGGTGCAACTGAAAGAGACCCATCCCTGCTGTGCAAGATCCCAAATCACCCATAATCCCTCTCATATTTACAACAAGGCATGCACTATTTAAATCGAGAGACATATATCTAATTCAAAACCATATGTTAATGCTTTCTAAAAATTAACCAAAGAGCTACCACAAGACAAAGTCACCTCGTACAGATGATGCCAAAGCACAATTGAGTTTGCCTAACGAGGGCATCATCCTTTGACTATACAGAGGCAGCAGCTCCTAAGCCTGGTCTCAGGAGCCATGGAGGCCACTGCAGGAACAGGAACTAGAAAAGCTGCGTTTTTCCCCTTAGATTCCACTCTTTGCCTTAGTGGCCACCCTTCAGCAGAAACAGGAGGCTGTAAAGAGTCTAGGGGCGGGACAAGTGGTCATCTCAGTGATGCCTTGTTAAAGGGAGTGATCTCACTATGGGCAACCCTGACATTTTTGGTGAATCAATGTCCTGACAGCTGCTGTGGGGGAGGGGTGCTTGCTTCACATTGGACCTTACAGAGTTCTGGAAACCTTCAGATGACCTGTTTCGTGGGGTCTTTGTGTAGAAACTAGTGGCATTCGCAACGCAACCCTGCTTACATTGTGGTTGCAGCAGTCCAAAGGCTTCTGATGTAAAAATATTAAGTTACCGAGCAGCTGTTTAATGTAAAGAATTTCAGTGTTATTTTCTTTAAAATGCAAGTTACATTCCCGATTCCTCTCCTCTCTCCCTAACACTCCGGCCTCCCTTATAAAGTCTCCTCATGCACATAGCCAGGGGTGAAACTCAGGCCCCTGCAGCCCCTGCGACGTAGGGGGACACCAACCCTTCAGAGGGGCCCCATTCAGTGAGATAAGAGGCTCGGGAGCCCTTCATCACATCCTGCAGGGGGGCTCCATCATTTCGCATTACGCCCTTGACCATAGCTATATCAAATGAAAAGATTTCCCTCAAATCTCCACTGGTGGTAATGCAAAGCTTCATTAATACCACTCGTCAGACAAGGTGATCATCAACTACTAAGATTAACCCCTTCCTCCAGTCTGTGTCTTGCGCAACTGCGCGCCTAGACAATTCTGTCAAAGAACAAATTCAAGGCCCCTTGCTAGGAGCAGCAGTGCTACTGCCTGCTGGTTTTAATGTCTCCAGATCGGTCACAGGTGGTCCTCTCTAGCTCGGCAGTGCTAAAGAGGGACAGTAAAGCAGGATGCATTTTTGAAAACGACATAACTCGGGCGCCTCCTCAGTCCAAGCTTTTATTAATCTTAGGTCTCTTGGTTAAAAAAAATGTCATAGCATTTTACAAAATGTTAGTTTTGTTGCTCTGGAGGCCAATACAAGTCTTGACAGACATTGGGACATCAGCAATTATGTAAAAGGTCAAGTTTCAGTCAAGAGAGAAAAGTGAAAAACTCAATGGGATCTTGAAACTATATGAGGAATGAAGTACAGTGCCTGTTGTCTGTGTTTAAATTAATATTAACAATCCTTCTTTATGTCCGATAGTTTAATAAGCCTTTCTTTTCTGCACTGAGATATATGTGAAGCCGCTAAGTGGGCGTTGTTGATCATTTTCTCTTATCTAGCTTTGACTGTGCTTGATGAGTTCTACTGCCTTTGAAAATCTAATTAAAAGGAAAGTTGTTGAGACTCCTTGTAGCTCTCTCAATGGCACCCCTGCTGCCCCATCCTCTCTCTCGTGCCTCATCTGTCTCTCCCTCCACTAGTCAGACTTCCCATGCTCCTGAACATCTTTCTACTGCTCATGCCTCCTGACACTTAGGTGCACAACCCCATCATTTACCAGTGCAAATTAAATTTTACGAGAAAGTCCTTGATTTTTTCTACCTGTTCACCTCAGAAGAGGTGAATTGTTTCAGTAGGAGGACCAGTTGGCATTTGCAAATGGGATGGTTCGGCATGCGGTCAAGGCCTGTTCTTGGGGAGCACTGTCTGCTTTGTCTGTGCTGTTGTATGGGCCACATGCGTTACTGCACGCAGCTCCTGCACCATGTAACTGGGTCCAGTGTCTCATGGGCCAGAATTACCAGGTCAGGAGTTTGCAGACCCAATAATTCTGGGCTCACAGATGCTCGTGATTGTGGGTGGCGAAATTCCATCCGGCGTTATCGCTCTGGGCGAAATCCAGTCTTTCATAATGAGGGCTTCAGTGTTTTTTCAGTGATCTTAGATTATGGGTGAACAGCCTACACTAGATATACCATGCTTAGAAAACTGCAGAGTTTAGTTAGTGAGCATGGCGGTGGCACAGATTTGAGATCATGGACTTTTTTTGGGCTAAGGCTGTGTCCCCAGTCGAGATGCAGGAATCACTTGATGTTCAACTTCAGTAACTTGCTCTAGCTTTGATGTTGCTGATTCCTTTGAGTCGGCTTAGTGGGAGAGCATGGTGTTGTTCTGCACCACTGGCATGCACCAGAATGTTATCACTGACATTTACCACACAGTGCTACTCTGACTGTACTCTCTTTATCTAGTTTTGGAAGACTGCCTTAGTTCTTGATGCAGTGCGAAGCTTACCAAATTTGTCTTCACCCTACAAACAACTTTATCTGACTAGGCCAGTCTGATTAACAAACCTTCAGTCTCACAATAGTCTTAATAATTTCCTTGATTTCTACAAACCATGGTCCACCGATGGATCTTTTTGTTAAGCTGACAGGGACCGGAATGCTAGGAAAATGTGAACAATTATTCTATGAGGACCTGGAATCAAATAATTGTTACCTCAAACCTAATTTAAAACATTTATCAGCCACAAATACAAATGCATTGAGACAACAAATATGACCAAAAGAAGGAGACAAAATCGATAAAGATAATTCATGGAAATCATTTATCCAATGCCTCATAATGCCTAGACAAATCAAGGAAATACATTTCAAATCAGATTTAATGATAAAATACTGTTACAAGTAGCCTCACAGCACGAAACAGAACATTATTAGACAGCTGGAAAATCCTCTGTGGAGAGAAACAGGACAAATTTGAGGTTCAGTTATTATATAAACCAAAGCAAAGCTATTCACTTCAAGTTCATCCTCGGTTAGATCTGGCCAAGTCTGATCTGCAGCACCATATGCCACAGTCGGAGTCAGATAGCCTCTCAGCTGAAAGGTTATTTCCCTGCACACTTTACCAGCCCGCAAAGTACATGATTCGCGGTCGTAGTTAGATATAGTTCAGTTCATAAAAGTCCATTCCACCTGAGTGGATGGGAAAGGGACATAGAAAAGACAATAGGAAATAAGAAAATGCTGTCTGACAGCATGCCAGGCAGGAAAGGAAAATGATAGCTAGCCCGTCTCCTCCTTCGAAGGGGCAATTATACCTCCAGTGTTCAATGTTTACACCCCATAACAAATCAATTCCATCAGTCCATGGGGCTCTCATTGGTCACTCATAGTGGGCTGTTGTGGGGTGATCAGTGAATCACACAAATCCGAGATAATTAAGTAATCTTTTTTTTTGCAAATTTCATTAAGTTCCATTAAGCTAATTTGTGTTCCCATTTCATCATTTCTACGGAATTAGGTGGAGCTTTACTTTGCTTAGAATCCATCCGTTCACAGGCGCCTTTCTCTGGCTTTGCAACAACACTGTTACATTTCTGGTGAATATGCTTCTTAGAGAGAAGGGAGTCCTTTGTTAGCGAATACTGAAATGAAATTCCACAGAAAGTTCTCATAGGGCTTAGGTGACTGTCTCACATGGGTTTACATTAACGCAGAGTAAGAGAAGCATTTGAGGCCTACATGAAAATTAGCTGAATCACTACCGCTTAATTCCATTATAAATCACACATTTTCATAAATGCATTTCGATTCTCTCCATTATAGCAGTTATAGTTTCTTTCAGGTAGTACATCTCAATATCAGGTACTACTAAAAAGTTTCTAAAGCATTATTTGTACGTTATCTTTTATCAACTCATATTATTAACGTGTCACTCTCAATACTTGAGTTATTAGGTAGACGCTACAGAATCTCAGATTTGCACTGCGTCAAATCTCTACTTTAAACAATTTTGCATTTCAAGAACTTTATTATGCGTATATATATATTTTTTCAGGTACGATGCACATTTGAATGTTATTATCACACAACTCTCTATGTGAAGGATGTTTTATTTTCTCACAACTCGTAACTGTGTTTAGGGGTAGTTCTCATGGTATCTCTTTATTTTGTTTACATTTTCATATCATCATTTTAGAACACGCTGCATGCTTTTACGATGCAGTATGTATTCTCACGTTTTTCAACTTAGCAGGTTAACATGTCTTCATCAAGAAATATTTGTCATAATGATCTTTTACAGGTGAGAATTGATAAAGGTAGACATCAGATAATATCTACGCTCCATCAATCCCCCTTTGATGGCAAATCAAGCCATCACACAATCTTATCTTATCATCATTTGATCACATTCTGATGTCACTTTAGAATGCAGTTGTCTTCATTCGTTTCAACCTAGCCTGTTCCAAATTTTTCATGTCATCATAATATACACATTTTCTATTTTCTAATTCAATTTCTGCCCTATTTCTTTTCTTTCTTTTAGTTTCATCTTCAACTCCCTTACGTTTACAATATCAATATATGATTATTATGATTAGTAACCCAATAGCAATAGTTATTAGTGGTGTCAGTATTTTTCCCACTAGACTTCCTCCCAGTGCTGCAAACCAACTTCCCACAGTTGAGAATCCCTTCCCAATTGTTTCCCAAGCACCATCAGCTTTTAGCTCTGTTAGTTCTTTCCCTAAGTTAGTAATGTTGCTAATATATCCCCGCAAATCATTACTTTTGTCAGGGATATAAGTATAACATTGTTGAGACTTTAACATGCGACAAACTCTGCCTTCTTTTGCTGGTAGTACATCTAAAGCAAGCCGGTTTTGTAAAACCATAGATCAGATGTCAACCGTTTCTGTATCTACGACAAGAAATCCACCAGCAGTATTAGTTGACAGACGATCTACTACAGTTGAAAGTTTCCGAATTTTGTGTGAATTTAGTATTACTCCCACTGAGGGTATTATAGCTCCAAAAATATCCCCAATAATTTCAGCAGCACTAATTCCTCTTCTTAAACATGTGTCCTTTCTCATTGGTTCCACTGTTTTCATTTACATGATAAATTTGTGGACAACTATTCCCACATCGATACCATTGTTTTGGTAACCTGTAATAAGCATTCCTCCCACAAATGTAATAGACTCCTGGAAATACAGGATCTGCCCCTGCTAAATATTTTCCCCAACCTCTTACAAGTAGAAAGGAATGATCACATTCACTGGAACCAACAAATGTATTGTTATGGTCTGTTTTGTGTCACAATATGCATAATTTCCCTCTATGTTGCTAATCCAGAGCCATAGCTGCATGTGTCTCCCCTTTTTTCAATTCACCCTCCCTGTGCACCCATGGGGGTATCTTTATTTGCGATTCAGATTTTCTTTTCATCTCCCCTCGTCGATCCTCTACTGAATTTATCAAATCTTTTTCTACACTATGTAAAGCACAAGTCAAATTATGTCGATACGCATATACCGTATCTATGGTTATTGTAGGTTGGAAAAATTCTCCCATTATTTCAGCATTCCATGCATCTGGTACCACATTAAAATGTTTCTTGACTGAAACTTCTGAAAAGATCAAATCATAATTTGAATAATAAGACTGAAATTGTCCTTTACAATAGAATAAACTTGTTAGTACACTACAGGAAATTCCGTAAGTTAGAGGTAAGTGATGATAGGTCACTCCCTCAGACACAGAAGAATGTAATTGCATGCACACATAACAGTCTCTTGCATCCATAGTATCTACGTATTCGTAGAAAAATTTAGTAAACATGTTTAGTGAGAAATCATTGATAGGCTGATCATGATGTAAATTCGTGTTTGCTAATTCGTTTGTCACAACCACTTTTTATTGTACTTTTATCGTTTCAGTACTGGTAGTCACATGAGGGTTAGAATTAGAATAAACATGATAAGGTAGGTTTAATATTATCAATAACAAGACAAATATTATAGCAAAAGCAGCCAAAAAGCAAGCACATGTACATTTGCGCCTCAGTGAAGACTGATTTGGATCTCCTAACTCAAATCTAGAGGTACTCATTTTTTTTTATACAATGCTTTGTGTTGTAAGGGTTGACAGGAGTGTTTCTTTCAGCATCCAGTCGCGTACTTCTCTTCTTGTCCCTTCAATGTTCTTTTCACCCTTCACTTTTCTAGTACATCGCCAACTCGGCGATGCAGCGAGCGCAAGGTAAATAGTTTTATTTATTTATTTACTTACTTTACTCCTGGCCGTCGTATGTCCGACTCCACTACCCCCCCACCCTGCCCCTCCGCCGCCCCGCAGCACTCCCTCTGTGAGCCGCCACTGGCGGCATGTACCCAGTTAGGCAGACCACCACATTCTACTGCAGTTGTGGTTACAAGTATCACTTGATAAGGCCCACGCCAACGAGGTTCCAGGCAGGATTTTCACACGTGCTTCTTTACCAGTACCCACTCACCTGGGCACAGGTGATGGCACTGCTCCTGTTGTACTGTAGTTGCGACTTCTCCAACCTGGTGAGACACATCCAATCCTTTATAATAATCGAGTACCAAGTCATCAGTAATATTCACAAGCTGATTTGCTGGGACTGTAGGCTGCCTCATAGCCCTCCCCATAATTATTTCCTCAGGGGACAGACAGTCCAGTTCTTCTGTCTGGGATGCTTTGCAAACTCATCAACACCAAAGGTAGAGCATCAGGCCATTTCAGGGATGTGGATGCACACACTTTTGCAAATCTGGACTTTAGAGTTCCATTCACATGTTCAACCACTCCAGACGCCTCAGGCCGATAGGCATAATGCAGTTTCTGTTCAATATGTAATGCAGCGAAAAGCATTCGTATTACTTCATTATTAAAATGTGTACCCCTATCTGATTTCAAAGAGGTCGGAAATCCAAATCACGGTATCAATTCTCTAAGAAGTAGTTTAGTGACTGTTAGACAGTCATTGCATCTTGTAGGGTAGGCTTCCACCCAACGAGAGAACAAACACACAGTCACAAGGACGTATTTTAATCCATTGCAAAGGGGCATCTCAACAAAGTCAATCTGCATACGAGTAAAAGGACCTCCTGATTGATTTTCTCAAATGATTTGTACTGACCAATGTTTTTCTTCCTGCACTTTGTTGTTGAAATAGCACACATCTCTGCCATAGACTCTCTGCAATGGCTCTGAATCGGGGATTATACCAGGTCTGTTGAAAGAGACGTAACATAGAATCTCTTCCCACATGTGCAGGACCATGACAACTCCTTGCCATAGGTGACAGACTGTCTGGTAAAACTGGCTTCCCATCTTCTTGTCGACGAATGTATCTTGCTTAAATCCACCCTTCTCTTTCAATTTGGAGTAATGCATCTTCTAATTTGTTGCGCTCTTCCCAGGTTTCTACAACTGAAAACATTAGTCTGCGTTCTGTGTCAATAGTCTTCCTTCAAAGATTCCCCATTGAATGCGTAAGAACTTAGAGCGCAATAGCGCGCGGTCTCATCTGCATAGCGATGGCCAACCGTCACATAATCGTGACCAGTTTGGTGGGCGGAACACTTAACCACCGCAATCTGCGCTGGCAGTTGTAGTGCCATCAGTAGGTTTTTCACACTCTCTCTGTTTCGTATAGCTGAACCCGAAGAGGTCATGTACCCACGTTGAGACCACAACTGCCCAAAATCGTGGACAACATCAAAACCATATTGACTGTCTGTAAATATGGTTAATCTCATTTGTTCAGTAATGCTGCAAACCCTGCTAAGGGCAATAAATCCAGCCACAATGCTTCGACTACACCCACCACAGTACAGATAGCATATGCAGATCGCAAGTTACCTCCAGAATCTCTCAAACAGGATCCATCCACAAACAGAACATGATCTGACTCAGGCAATGGGACATCTTGGATGTCAGGAAGCGGTTTGGTACACAGTTCAGTCACATCCAAACAATCATGATCCGCTTCTTCCATCACAACTTCATGACCTGGCAAAGGCATCAAGGTAGCTGGGTTCAAACTCATGCATCTTGTCACAGTCACATTTTCTGCTCCCAAAATCACTTGCTCGGATTTGGTTAACCGACTATTTGTAAGATGTTGTGTTCTAGTTCGAGTAAGCAGAATCTTGACAGAATGAGGTACATACACTTTCAAATGATGACCCATCACAATGTTCTCACACTGCTCCAAACTAACACATGTTGCAGCAACAGCTTTCAAACATCCAGGCAACGCTGCAGCTTCAGGATCTAAAGCAGCTGAAAAGTATACAACAGGTCTGCGAGCAGTTCCATGCATTAAGCGTTAGAACTAATAGTGCACAACCTTTGCGCTCACTGCAGAACAATGTAAAACTCTTGTTAAAGTCTGGCATTCCCAATGCTGGAGCTTGACACAAATTGTCTCAAAGTTCAAGGAAAGAGCGCATGCATTCCTCATCCAATGGAATGGGATAAGACACATCTTTATGTGTAGGTCTTTGAAGTGGCTTGGCTATCAGGGAAAAATTTGGTATACACTGCCTGCAATAACCAACCATTCCCAGAAACATGCGAACCTCCTTTTGGGTGCTCGGTGGGTTCATCTTCAAAATAGCAGTGATCTGATCTAGTGACACCTTCCTGACTCCTTTTTCAATATGGTGTTCCAATTAGAGAACTTCTCTTTTGCAAAATTGGATTTTTGCGGGTGACACCTTATGTCCACTTATTGCCAAATGATTCAGTAAGGCAATAGTGTCATAAACACAGGCCGCTTTAGTACCGGATGCGACCAGCAAATCATCTATGTATTGCACTGGCACAGAGTGATTTGCCATTTCGAATGATTCCAAATTTCTCATCAATATTTGGTTGTAAATCGAAGGACTCTCTGACTATCCTTGTGGAACTCTGCACCATGCGATGACACGGTTTCCGAACCGGAATGCAAACAAATATTGGCTATCCAGATGCAAAGGGATCGAGAAAAGAGCTTGACATAAGTCAATCACTGAAAAACATTCAGCCTCACAAGGAATCTTGTATAGAATCACAGCAGGATTTAGTACAATTGGACAACATGGTATCAATTTGATTTATTTTCTTAAATCCTGGACAATTCTATATTTCCTGTTTGGTTTTCGAATTCCCATGATAGGTGAATTACACGGACTTCCCAAAATCTCTCTCAAAATTCCTTGCTCAATGAGGGTTTTGAGCAAAGGTATTATGCCTGCATTGGTTCTGGACTTAGATTATACCCTGGAGTTCTAGGAAATTCTTCATTTGGCTTTACTGTGATTCGAATTGGAGTTACCCCTTTCATCAAACCAATATCCTTTCCAGTAAAGTCCCACAACCTCCAGTAAGACTGTATCTCGCAGATAAAGTGGTACATTATTTTCAGTAAGTAAGGAATATAATCCCTCTACTATTGTCTTTTGTCTGGCCATTTTAAACACCACATCTTCATCTTTTCTATGAAATTCTATTCCCTTTGGAGTAACAATAAATGGAACAATTCATTTTGCACAACAAATCTCACCCTAATAAATTCACTGGACTTGAATCACACACCACAACTTGTGTAAATCTTCAAAAGACCCAATTTGTACTTGTACAGGTTCTATCACTAGGGTTGATATCAATTGGTTGGACACTCCTACAACTTTGATTCTTTTTCCCGAGAGGGGTAGGTTAGGAATTTCCACAGTTCTCACAGTGGAATGGGTAGCACCAGTATCTACAAGGAATGAAATAGGTGTTCCATTTACCTTGCCATCCACATAGGGATCATTCTGATCTATATCTAAGGATGCGCCAAGCACGCATTCTTCCTCCCCTCTCAGGCACCATCATTGGGACATTTCTGAGTCACTGCCATCAGTCTGCAACAAATACTGTGATGCCACTTGTACATTCGAATTTACCTGATCTTTTGTATGAAAACCCATGTTAGCATTGTATCTCTGTACCTGTCCATTCAACTGAATCATAGGAGCTTGCAGGATATTCTGATTTTGACCTCTCAATCTCTGCACTGATTGATCTGGCAATTCTTTATTTACCTGGAGCTGTACAACTCCACTTGTAACTGTCTGTCCTTCTGCCTGATTAACTGTGTTAAACTTACACTCACGTTTCCAATGTCTGAACTTGCCGCAAATGTGACATGGATAAGTCTTTTTCAACGCATTTATTTGTGACCCCTTTCCTCTTCCCTGAGGCACAAAAGTCTGTAAAGGACTTCTTGCTACACCGCGCATTCCAGTAGTCATCTGACCATTTCCCTGTACCATTCTTGAAAAATCTGAATCAAAACCCACATATCCTTTCTTGGCTGTTCTCATTTGTGCCAACATCAATTTCTCTTTTCATTTCTTGTGATGCGACTCAATATCATCTCCACAATATTTCGCACAACGAAGAATCTCATAAATGGGCTTACTTTGCCAACAGATCAAATGTTGTTGTATCATGGCACTTATTTCAGGTCTTAAGCCATACACAAACCGATACACAAAATGTCCCAGGTCACTTCATTGGCTCCCTGCCCAGCAACGAGTCGAATTTAAGGTCCTCTGCACGGTACACAAGGCTCTCTATGGAGGCAGGTCAGCTGAGATCCAGAGGTTGTTCTCCTGGTACTCTCCCTCCAGAACCCTCAGATCCTCTAACTCGGGCCTTGTTAACATCCCGAAAATACACAGAGCGAGGTGGGGTGGCCGGAGCCTATCATACTGCGCGGCTAAGCTCTGGAACCAAATACCGACTAACCTGCGACTTCAACCTAATCGGATGCTTTTCAGGAAATCGTTGAAGACCTGGCTGTTCCCGGCAAACTAAACTCCTGAGTCTACAGCATGGCTCTCCCTGCTCACACACTCAGCGCCAAGACGCCTCGGCATTCGAGCACTTTAGAAGCTACTATCCTATCCTATCCTATCCATGTCTTTTTCTGTCACATTCTTGATTCCGCTATATTGCTTGAATGCCTGCAAAAGCCTTTCCTAATATGCATGCATTGTCTACTTTAATTCCTGTATAGTTCTGTCTATTTTTACACAATCAGTTTCTTTCGGCAAAATCTTCCCTTTCAGATAAGTAATAACCTGATTATATTTTCTCATCACTTCACCGACGGCGCACCAGTTTTTGAATCTCTTGCAGGCTCTGTTTCTGGCCAATCACCAGCAATTTTACATTCAGTCCACAAATCAGTTGGTACTACAATATCAAACAGAGCATCCAAATCTTTCAACAAAACCTTTGAAACCTTTACAAATCTTCCCACTTGCTTGTACCATTCAACAGGCTTCTCCCTCAATTTTGGAAAGTCATTTGTAAAAGACAAAATATCTTCTCTATTCCAAGGGACATGAACATATCCTCTTCCTGGTACTTCTCTCAGAGGATATGCTGCTGCTTCTGCCTCTCCCTTCTCTTTTTCCATACTTGGGTATAGAGGCAAAGCACATACTTCTCCCCATTGTTTCAAGGTAGTTAACAGTTCTTTAATCTGCAACTGTTTTCCTGAAGGGTTTAGACTTTCTAGATCTTTGTCAATGAAATCCAATCAATATGTTTTTTGTAAGGCCATAGTTTCTCTACATCTACTCGATATTTTTGAGCTACCCCAGCAAGTCTTTCATGAGTATTCCTAGCTTTTCGTGTTATATCCTTGCACATGAATAGTAATTCTTTGTCACAATAATTTGCCAACCTTTCTGGACTAATTGTTCCCAATATAATTTCTTTCAATTCCACTTTCAGTCTGCTTAGATCTATATTAGTATGGGCATCATTCTCCACAAATTTTTCTTTTCGACCCACATTTCTTTTTGCACTAGCTGTAGGAATAATGTCCCTAATTCAGTCATCAAGTTCCTCTGGTGATGGCCCTACTAATGTACCTGTCTCCTGTCTCTGAGACTCCCCACTAGTTTCTCCTGTTCGTCATGTTACATGAGCGTTTCATATTTGATTTCCCATTTGTAAAACATTTCCTGTTATCACCTGGGGACCTCTATTTGGTGTTTCAAAACTTTTCTCTGAAATGTTAATTAATGTTTCTACTTCTCCTTCTGTGGTGGAGTTCACTCCTTTCCTCATTCCCTCATCATTCCTTCGTGTTATAGTTTTCTCTTGTGTACATGATGTATTCTGATCCTTATCCATTACCTTCTCATTTATCTCTGATGAGGAATGATCATTTCCTACTGTCCCACAAGTTATCGTTATAGCGTGTACTTGTGAAACTCCTCGTCCTGTCTGATATAATGGAACAATTGGACCTATGGTAATTGGAACGGATAATACATCTTGACTATTTGTTATAGTATAATTTGGAAATCCTGCTCCTTCCAGAGGTTGTCCTCCAGACAAAAAGATATTTCTATGAGCCGAATCTAAGGTTATAGGTGGTGCTTCTGGGGTCATACCATCAAACGGGTTTGTTTCTGCATTACTTTGTTCTTCATTATAAGGTGGGGGTCAATTCAACAACAACTCATTTAACAATTCGTCATCTATTTTATCCAAATTCTCTTGTGTTAATGTGAGAACTTGTTTGTGGCTCCTCGATATGTTTCTTTTTCTGTTTACATTTTTCTCCTTCCTTATCCTCAGCTACCATTACAGGATACATTCGGGCACCCATGGCAACATCCTGCCTCCACATCCTTTTCTGTGATTTCCATTTCGCATATCTATTTAAAGTATTCTTATATCTGCCTTGATATTTCTCTTTCTCTCTCCAATGGGCTTCATGTTCTCATTCTTCAAGAGCTTCATATTGCATGGGTCTAGGTGTCGGTTTCATTTCATTCATCTGTCTTCTCAAATTTTCTAAAATCCGTGTTTAAATGTTCCATATTGTGGGAAAGGTAAGGGACCATATTTTTTAGTGTATTTTACCCAATTCTCTAACCAGGTACAAGTGTGATATCCCTCCTCTAGAGACATATGCAGAGCTGGTGTACCCTCCGGAGCTACAGGAACTCCGTCTCCAGTAGAAATAGGCTTGTCCTTGCGAATTAAAGCCCTTAATCTCTTAAAAAGTGTCATGATTTCTTCCTTTCACTGCAGCCTGATCATATTTCTGCGGAACTCTCTTCTGTGTTATTGTTTCAGCTTCCAATCACTACTTGATTACAACAACTAATCCCAGCGCGGCTCCACACCAACAAACCAATCCCAGCGCGGCGCTTGTATTTCGTCAATTTAACTCCTCACAGCACCTGACCCTCCCTTTACAATTCTCGTTGTTCTTTTTTCATTTAGTCGATTTCACGCAAAACAACACAAAACATAAAACAACTCTTGTCTGCTCCACTAAAAAGGATTATAGAAATTTATACAACTAAATATTTTCATTCACTCCCAGTAAAATCTCGACCAGCGTGATTTCACCCTGTAAGTAAAAATCCTTAGAATTCCTCCTGGTGCACTCTCGAAGAAACCCCAATAAGATCTTAACTCGATACACTTTTAAAAAGTTCCCTTCACTGGTGGCACTGGCGACGACGTCTCACGCACAGCACCCTCGAAACAGCAGGCAAACATACCTCAAACCTAATTTAAAACCTTTCTCAGCCACAAATACAAAATCCTCTGTGGAGAGAAACAGGACAAATTTGAGGTTCAGTTATTAATCATACAAACCAAAGCAAAGCTGTTCGCTTCAAGTTTGTCCTTAGTTAGATCTGGTCAAGCCTGATATGCAGCACCATATGCCATAGTTGGAGTCAGATAACCTCTCAGCCGAAAGGTTATTTCCCTGCACACTTTACCAGCCGGCAAAGTACAGGATTTGAGGTCGCAGTTAGATATAGTTCAGCTCATAAAAGTTTATTCCACCCAGAGTGGATGGGAAAGGGGCATACAAAAGACAATAGGGATCAAAAGTCTGTCCGACAGCATGCCAGGCAGGAAAGGAAAATGATAGCCAGCCCCGACTTCTCCTCCGATGGGGTAATTATACCTCCAATATTCCAGGGTTAAACCACTTAACGTATCAATTCTATCAGTCTATGGGGTTCTCATTGGTCACTCATAGTGGACTGTTTTGGGGTGATCAATGAATCGCACAAATCCGAGAGAATTAAGTAATCCTTTTTGTAAATTTGATTAGGTTCCATTAAGTTAATTTGTGTTCCCATTTCGTCATTTCCAAGGAAGCAGGTGGAGCTTTGCTTTGCTTACAGTCCGTCCGTTCCCAGGCGCCTTTCCCTGGGTTTGCAACAATACTGTTACATTTCTATCGAATATGCTTCTTAGTGAGAAGTGATTCCTTTGTCAGCGAATACAGAAATGAAACGCCACAGAAAGTTCTCATAGGCCTTAGGTGACTGTCTCACATGGGCTTACATTAACGCAGAGTAAGAGAAGCATTTGAGGCCTACATGAAAATGAGCTGAATCACTACCGCTTAATTCCATTATAAATCACACATTTTCATAAATGCATTTAGATTCTCTCCATTATAGCAGTTATAGTTTCTTTCAGGTACTACTTCTCAATATTAGGTACTACTAAACATTTTCTAAAGGATTATTTGTACGTTATCTTTTATCAACTCATATTAGTAACGTGCCACTCTCAATACATGAGTTATTAGGTAGACGTTACAAAGCTCGGATTTGCACTACGTTGAATCTCTCTAGTTTAAACAATTTTGCATTTCAAGAAATTTATTATGCGTATATATATTTTTTCAGGTACGATGCACATTTGAATGTTATTATCACACAATTCTCTACGTTAACAATGTTTTATCTTCTCACAACTCGTAAATATGGTCAGGTGTTGTTCTCATGGTATCTCTTTATTTTGTTTACATTTTTGTATCATCATTTTAGAACACTCTGCATGCTTTTATGATGCAGTGTGTATTCTCACGTTTTTCGACTTAGCAGGTTAACATGTTTTCATCAAGAAATATTTGTCATAATGATCTTTTACAAGTGAGAATTGATAAAGGTAGACATCAGATAATATCTACGCTCCATCATTTTTCATAGTTCAAAGTTGGGGCCCTTGTAGTGTTGGGGTCCTATATGAGTCGCAAAGTATTCATCCAGTAGCAGCTGGTGTACTCCCGCTTTTAGTTTGACCATAGAAGAACACTTTGATCCATTGACTTCAGCTGCTACAACATCAGCTGTGGCAGTGATGTGTGGGTCTCTCCTTATTTCTTTGTTAGGAATTCACATTTCTGCACAGAAGTGGACCTTACCGTGATCTTTTGACTTTCTGACAGTTAGCACTGGGAAACTCAGAGTGTAGGATGTTTAACTTTGTCAATGGTTCTATCTCGTTATAGCTTGTCGAGGTCTGCCTCTGTTTGAAAGTCTACAAGGTCTAAAAGCACTATAGTCTATAATGAAGATCCTTCCTTTTAGCCAGCCTATTCACAGGAAACTGCCTTCATGTTCACACCATTTCTTCCAAATTGGACAAGCAGAAGCCAAATGCAAATATGGTGAGCTGGGGAACTTGAGTGACACCATAAAACTACGCCCACGCCTGTCTCAAAAAGACAAAGATACAAGCTGTGATGGTGTGCTACTCGCAGGTGATTTTGGCAATGAATGCACCAGCGAAGGAAAGTGGAAATGTGCCACAGTGGGTGTATGTCTTTGTTCGAGTTGGCATCATTTGGGGGAGCCGTGTGTAACCGTTTGAAAATGTTAGATGACATTATGGTCATTGATACACTAGTGACAATCTGGAATGTAGCAGGTTGAATTTGAACTGCAAACCTTGCATTTAAGGTGAAATGTCCTCTTTATTGGTTTGTTGCTGACAATTGAGAAGACATGGATGTGCCAATCGCGTTGTTTCGTCTTTCTCCTTCTCAGGATTCAGACTGTATTGAATTGGTGGGTTTTATGATCGGTTCATGTTGAGGACAGATATGATGGTGTGGAGCTACACACTTTGTTAAAGTGATTATTTTGCCCACGTGCCAACAAGGTTTTGTTCCTTTCAGTGGGCATGTGTGCGCTACATGTGGAGCTTTTCACCACACTTGTTTTTACAGAAGAATATTTCCCTGTTACCTCTGCAACCGCTTCAGTCCTTGCAGTTGATGCTTCTCCCAAAAATGTATCTGTATTTAGAACACTTCTGGTATATGCCTGCTGTTGTGTTTTGCTGGTTTGGAGGAGGCGCCTTTACTATTGTTTGGGGCTATAAGAAACCTGAAAGGACAATCAAATGTTAACAGCTTTTCCTCAAATGTGTGGGGTTGGGCTGTCCCCGCCATATGGTTTTACTATGTGGCCACGATTGGCAACGTTAAAATAAATTGGAATACCGCGCAGGTTTCTTTCTTACCTTGACATCTTTTTCCTCCTTCATCACGTTCCTCGCCTCCTTAAGTTTGTTGAAGTGAAATAGTTGAAGCAGGTTAGGCTTAAAGCCATGCTCACATGGAGAGAGATATTAAGAATATGTGCTATACGAATCTGCCATATGGGTTAGGTAATCCGGAGCTTGTTCTCTTTCCCTGCTTTCTCCAGTGCTTTATTTACATGGATTATTTAAAAAATGTTACACACTTCCTTTACGGAAATGGGATTTTCATGACTTTAGACTAAATTTCCATCAAATATCTGTTACCTCTGTCAGCGACTAGGTGGCATCCCACGCGGAGGTCCTGTTTCCTTGATGGCCCGGATGTCGTCAACGGCTGCGATGCAAACTGCTTTGGTGCTGTTTTTTTTCTGAATCCTGAGTTAGTGTTGCCCAGTAGGTAATGTTGTTTGAGGTAGGTTTTGAGTTGCTTGTTGATGGCCTTCTCTATCACTTTAGCTGGTTAGGGGAGTAAGGATATTGGACGGAAGGTGCTCATTTGTCTTGGGCTGGCCGATGGCTTCTTGAAGAGAGTGTTGACCACTTCATGCTTTCAGTTTTCCGGGAATGTGGCAAATGAGAAGCAGGTGTTGGTGATGTTGGTGAGGGCGGTGCTGAAGGAGAATGCTCCAAGGTTGTAGACGTGGTGGGGGCATGGGTCTGTTGGGGCTCCTGACTGGATGGTCTGCATGTTCTTCGGTGTATTGTCTCTGGTGAGAGTTTTCCATTCGGTCAGGTGGCTGTCTTGGTTGGTGATTAGCAGGTTTGCGATGAGATTGCTGGGGTCTGGTTGGTGTGCGATGTTGCTGTATATATTTGTGATTTTGCTGTGGAAGAAGTTTTGTAGGTCGTTTCAGAACTTTTGGGAGGGGGTGATGCTGTTGATGGAGGCTGAGGGTGTGGTGAAGTACTTGATAATTGAGAAGATATCCGTGCAGCTGTTAGAGCTCCCTTGGATACCTTCAGCTGGCGCTCTTTTCTCTCAGTTGCTAGTGGTAGCATGTGAGAGCAGCACTGTAGGTGGTTCTGTGACTGGTTTAGTAGCTGGCTCTCCATTTTCTTTCTAGCTGTTTGCAGTGTCGTTTGGAGTCTCAAAGGTCCTCTAAATACCGGCTGGCCTGCTCGTTGGTTCTTCTTTGCCTGTTGGGTTTGATAGGTGTCAGGGCATCTGCACGGTTCTTGATCCAGTTGTTGAAGTTGATGATGTCCTTGTTGAGGTTGTCGCTAGGATTGTGTTTATCCGTTCTGAGGGGTGTAGAGCTAGTTTGCTTCAGAGATTTTGCCCCACATGTGGCTGGGCAGGCTGACACTGGTGGGTGGATTAACTTGCGGTGTGTTGATTTGGAAGTGGATGACGGCATGGTTGGTCCATGTGAGCAGTGAGGTGTAGTTGTACTTGATTCTGTCGCTGGTGGTAAAATTGGGGTCCAGTGTGTGTCCTGCAGTGTGTGTTGGTTCTGTGATGAGCTGGGTTAGTCCAATATTGTCAAATGAGCAGAAGTTGAGTTCACCAAGGAGTATGAAGACTTTGGAGTCAATGGTGAGAGGGGGGATTAAGACCGTGATGAGGCTGGTGAAGGTAGCGTGCAGTCGAGGTGGTCAGCAGGCAAGGGTTCCGTTTATGGTGAGGTTTTCAGAGGTTTGCAGCTTGAAGTGCATATGCTCCATGAATTGGATTGTGCTCTCTGTGGAGGTTGAGCACTTCATGGAGTCTTTGTAAATAACTGCTAGTCCTCCTCCTGACTTGTGAAGGTGGTACTGTCATGCAGTCTGTAGCCCGCTGGAGTTTCCGTGGCAATGTCGGGTGCTGATGTGGAGTTGAGCCAGGTTTCTGTCAGGAAGAAGTAGTCCGGTGCATCGCTGCTTAGCAGGTCCCAGATTTCGGTTGCTTGTTTGCGAAGACATTGTGTGTTGAGAAGTATGCATGAGAGTGAGTGTAGGGGTGGGGATTTGCTATAGCATTTAGTGTTAGGTGAGGGTGTTGCTGCAATGGCATAACATTAGCCCCCAAAGCCCCCACGGTGTGGGGGGGTCCGACTTCCAGGGGACTCCCTCCAGCACTGTGCAAGGGTGGGAGTTCCAAGCCTGAGTGCCCCTGACTGGGTGGGGGGAAGGGGCCTCCATGCACTGTGCAGTAGGGGCCCTCTCAAGTTTAGTTTTGCCACTGTGTTGCTGGTGCTAGCTTGGGGTGTGTGGGTAGGCTGCTGCAGGTGAACCCACAGTGGGTGCAGGTGAAGGCTTCTACCATGCTGTGTGACACAGCATGGCAGCAGCGGGAGGAGATGTGTTCCACATAGAGCGATCTAAGGAGTGCTGCAGTTTATTACTGGGGAACAAACGGACCAGAATTTGTGGCACTGGGTGCGGTCCAGGTGTGGATGATGCAGACAGGCGTGCCTTTGGGCTGCCTTGGGCAACAGCTGTGCATCCACTGTGCAGTCGCACAGGTGCCACCATTAAGTAAGTCCTGGGAGGAGCCAGGGGGCGGTGGGTAGGGCTGAAATGGTGCGGGAAGAAGAGGTGGGAAGGAGATGCGGCAGGAATCGTGGTAAGGAGCAGTGGGAGGCAGGAAAAGCGTAGAGGTGGGGGCTGCTAGAAACACGACAGAGGGGGGAGATGGCCTGAAACAGGCACAAGATAACAATTGGAAAGGTCAAAAAGGCACAAAGGGTGAAAGAGAAGGCAAGCAGAAAAATAGGTAAAAGATCGACAAAATTAGTGAAAAGAGCACAGAAGCACAAAGAGGTGATAGAGAAGGCAGGCACAAAGACGAATGAAAAGAGTGACAAAAACAAGTGAAAGGAGCGAACTTTCACAAAAGGGTGAAAGAGGAAACAAGCAGAAAATGGTTGGAAGATTGACACGAATGTGAAGCGAAAGAAGGCACAAAAGGGTGAAAGAGCTTGGCAGAGGCCAAGAATTGGGTGAAAGGAGAAAAGGAGCTGGTCAAAAGTGGCCAGCAGAAGAGAGAGAGCAGAAGGAGTGAGGCTGGAGACTCGAGGTAAAGGAGCTGAGTCCGAAAGCGCTGTGACTGGTCGGGGGACGGGTCACAGGTAAGTGGCGGCTGGGCTAGGCACCTATTCAATGGGGTTGGCAGCAGTTGCCATTAAGTAGGTCCTGGGATCGTGAGGATGTGGTGGACAGCATTGTAGAGGCAAGAGAAGAAGAGGTGGAAAGGAGATGCGTCAGGAAGAGCAGGTATGGAGGGGGGAAGGCGGGAGGCAGGAAAGAAGCAGGTGGAGGGCTGCGGGGAGCGTGGCAGAGGGGTCAGAAGGCCTGAAACGGGTGAAAAAAGCACAATAAAACGAGTGGAAAGATCAAAAGGCACAAGTGTTGAAAGAGAAAGCAAGCAAAGCGCTTCACTGGTCAGAGGACCGGTCACAGGTAAGTGGGGGCTGGACCTAGGCACCAGTCTATGGCACATAGGGTAAGAGGAGATGTCACTCACCAATTATTAGTTTCCATTTTGAAGACGATGACTGTCAAGGAAGATTCTTTGTGTGTTGCACAGGCTTTTGTCAACTCGTGTCATCGTCCTAGAATGTTTTCCAGAATCATTGAGGTTTCCTACCACTCTTTATGTATTTGCAGAATGCTAGCCTTTTTTATGACCCAGTGAGTATTACTTTCAAGTTTGGAAAACCACAGGTGCTGGCTTACTTCCCTCGATGCATGTGGAAGACATTGATGAGCAATATCACCCTCTGATTTGCTAGCCGCAGGATGAACGTCTCTTATTGGATATTTAATTGGGCTCAGAATTGTTGTCGTCACCAGGTTGGCCAGTCACATGGAGAAGAGCTTGTGGACCTGTTCTCCTGCGTGTTGAAGGAACAGTGACCTTTTTGAAAGGGTATGTGTCTCCTACCTACCTTGTTGTGTCGTATAAAACCCTGGGTAGGGAACTACGCTCCGACAGTGGAGTTTTGCCAACTCCGCACTCTGCTGGGACCGCGAAGTTGGCGAAAAAACTCGGTCTCCGCCACGTGGCGGAGTTTCCCCCCTGCCACCCACCCCTAGGCCCTGCCCGAGTCCTCCCCTTATCTGGATCTTAGCGCAAGGCGTTGTCCGTGCCCGGGCTGCCTCCTCGGCGCAGGAGGATTCTTCTTCTCCTCTTGTGGGCTGTAAAATGGAAACCCCTTCCTGCAGGACTCGCAAGAACTGCGCATGCGTGCGCATGTGTCTCCACTCTCCATGCGTGCGCATGTGCAGTCCTCAAGAGTCGAGTCCTGCAAGAAGGGGTTTCCATTTTACAGCCCTCTGGAGGAGAAGAAGAATCCTCCTGCCCCGATGAGGCAGGCAGGCAGGCAGCCCGGAGTCAGGAAGGACCGCCGGCAGAGGTACGTTCGGTGTGGCCAGGGCGGAGCGGAATTCCACTGAGTTTTTAGGCAACCCTGCGGAATTCCATGTAGTGCCACTCCGCCAACTCTGCCCACCCTTAGTCGTATATGGAGGAGCAGGACAGTGATGGGTCAAATAAATAGCACGGGGACAGCATGGATGGAGATCAGCTCCCCAGATGTAGATAAACAAACATATTAGTGAGTGCACCCACACTGAAGTGCTGATTAGCACAACACCTTTGTCTATTTGGTCTGTTCACCTTGCACCAGGACACAACAATTTCTGATAGAAAGGTGAATCCACAGGTGGTGAGAAGCTCGGCCGCACTCCGCCATCACGAGAAGTGCCTCAACCAGCAAGAATCCCAGCTTTCTTCACTTGAGGTGAACGAGTCCAAGGGATCCATTTCATTTGGCGCACCGAGAATGGATCGTAGACTGGGGGATTATGGCACTGTGAGATTTTACCAGTGATCTTCCTTGAAATTAGTCAGTTACAGGAACCAGTTGTTACAGTTGATCGTAAATTAATTACGTTTGCTTGTTTCAAAATTGTAACTGCCACGAAAACCTTTTTTGTGCTTATGTATGTGTTTTTTTTCTTCTCACAAAGGTGTTGGAGTATTTGCCTTCTCATCCTGGGGTGGTCTGGCAATGACGGCAGAGCACTTTGCTAAATGTTAGTACCCCTTAGGAGTCCAGCGATGAGCCATGTGCCACCACAATGGATGGGACAATTTTCAATGATATGACAGGGGCTGGGTCCTGTGCAGTGAGGACAGCCAGTAATTATTTTAGAGTCTAAATGGCCTACATGGCTATCGAGCGAATTCCTGACAGTTTTGTATTTCCTAAAGGTAAGAAGGGCTGGCGTAGAGTCCCTAACAAATCAGGCAGTAGCACCTTGTGTATTCAGTGAATGAAGTATTTTGGACAGGTACTATTTTTTATAGTTCACAGTTTGGACTGCACTGTTCCTAATGGAGGAGGGTCAAGACTGATTTGCATATGGATGGGTCCAAACTGAACTGGCATAGTGTGCAAAATAATGATGGACTGGGATAAGGCCCAAGTAATTACTAGTGGCTGATATTAATTGAAGTATTCTATCCATCACTTTTTTGTGTGTAATTTATACGTTTTTATAGCATCTCTAAAAGTACCAGCTACAATCGTCCATTTTAATATTTCAACAAGTAGTGATGAGAGGAACCAATGCTAATCTGAGGCCAGAAACCCGGTACTACTTTACTTCCAGTGTTTTGTTTATTATATGTTGTGCTTCTATCTTGACACTCACTGATTGGTCCTTAGAATCATACTATTATCACTGACTTTTGACGACACTCTATAGTTCAAAACTGGAAGGAGCACAGTGACCTCACAACATGACAAAAACATGAAAAATGGGCATATTCTGCCTAAACAGCAATAACGAAATTCAGTGATGTAACCCAATGCACAGCTGGCACCAACCACCCTATGAATTACCCATGGCCAGATTCCTGAGTGCTACCTCTTAAAAGCTGGAAATATCCTCCCCTAAGTTTACTCCAATGTAAGGAGTAAATCAAAGAATTGATATAGAATCCCTAGAATTATACTCCTGGAAATACATGTCAGTTGTAGTTTTGCAGTAGTATCTCAATGTACACAAGGTACTCATATACATCTTCCACCCACTGAAACATTTTACAAGAGTACATGATGAAGCAGTGTGCTCTTGCACACCTAGGGCCAGAGGAACACAGCCTTTTTTCAGTTGCTGCCTGAATCACTGGCTTTCAACCACAAAGGGCTTTTTGCATTGCACAAAAGCCCTTTTTGCGAATTGTACAACTCTTTTCAACTCATAAAAGATGTTGTGTGACCATTTCAAATCACAAATAGGAAAGGGCATAATCGGGACATCTACTTCCTAGGTGTAAATTGGTAAGGTATGTATCAATGATTTGTGAATGCAGTTTGGGCAGCAAACCATTGATCAGTTACTGACTGAGTGTGGATAGTAACTGATTCGCAAAGTGGAAGCTGTCCCCATGTACAGAATTCTCTTTGGAAATCATGTCGGCGGCAGCAACTGTCTAATTATGGGATAACGGCTGCTTTTAAAAATTATGCTTCCCATCTAGGAAAGCCAATACAGGGACAGAAATCAACTGTTCCCTGCAGGCCTTTAATCCTGCTTTAAAAGACGAATCACAAGCGGTTGCAAAATGACCACTGGTAATTTATAAACTGTGATGAGACCCATTAGTACATAGGTCACATCGCAAATTGCAACCCAATTTGCAAGCCAATCAGTGAGCAAGATACCTGGTTCCAAATGGCAAAAGTACATCAGGCGTAGAATTGTTTCCTGTTTTGTTTGGTAAAGAGTCAGAATATCGAGTTGGAAATGTCGACTTGCACTAATATCGAGTGCAGAATATCGAGATACAGAAATATCGACTGCAAGAATATCATGGTCAAAAATATCGAGTTTATGGTAAGAAATATCGTTTTCAAAAATATCAAAGTCAATATCGTTTGCAAAAATATAGTTGTTAAAAATATAATTTTTTTAGTTAGTGTTATGTATTTTAGTATGTATTTTAAATGTATGTGCTCTATTTTTTTGTCTAAGTATTGCATTTGTTTTTTAATATATGTGTTACATTTTTAGAAGTTATTAATTTTATTTTAATTAAATTTTGCGTTTTTTAGTTCCTTAGCGGGTTGTGGGTTTATAGGGGAATAGGGTGGGAAGTAATTTAATTATAATAAATTGAATAATAATTTTTATTTATTAGTATTTATTTAGTTTTGATTTTATAGTGTTAATTGTGGGAATTAATTTATTATTAATTAATTAAGAATTGGCTGTTAATTTTTATTGATTAATTAATTGCTAAAAATGTTAATTGTGTCATTTTTTTAGGAGCGGGTTGTGGGTTTATAGGGGAATAGGGTGGGAAGTAATTTAATTATAATTAAATTATTAATATTTTTTTATTAAATACTATTTATTTATTTAATATTTTATATTGTTAATTGTGGAAATTAATTTATTATTTATTATTTATTAATTGGTTGTTAAATATTAATTAATTGGTAATTATGTTAATTGTGTTATTTTTTAGGAGCGGGTTGTGGGTTGTTAGGGGAGTAGGGTGGGAAGTAATTTAATTTTAATACATTTATTAATATTTTTAATATAATATTTATTTAATTGTATTTTATAGTGTGTGAATTAATTTATTAATAATTATTTATATTTTGCTTGTTAATTGTTACTAATTAATTAATTAATTGTTAATTAATTATGTTAATTGTGTCAAGTTTTAAGAAATTGGTGGTGGCATTTATAGGGGAATATGGGGGAGGTAATTTTTTTATAATTAATTACTTATTTGTTAATTAATGCTAATTAATTAATTAAAATTTAAATATGGCAATTGTGTAATTATTTTGATGTGTGAGTTGTGGGGTTTATACTGGTAAATGGTGGGAAGTAATTTTTTTAAATTAATTAATGATTTGTTGTTAATTGATATTAATTAATTAATGTAAAATTAGTTATGGAAATTGTGTAAACATTTTTAGGTGTGTGTTTTGGTGTTAATTGGGGTAGAGGGTGAAAAGTAATTTAGTTTAAATTAATTAATCATTACTTGATCATTAATATTAATTTATTAATTGAAAAATATTTTTGGTAATTTTTTGTTTGGGGATTTAGGTTCTATAGCTGTAATGTTTGGTTAGTACATTAATTTTTACCTTTTTAAATGTGTTTTTTAATTATTAATAATTGTTTTATTGATAATTATTTGTGTTAATTATGGAGGTAAACTTTTTTTTTTTATTTAGATGTGTGTTGTAAATTGTGTGGTGTTATAGGGTAGGAAAAAAATATTACATTTATGTAATAAATGTTTTTTTTGATTAAAATTAATTTCTATTCCAAAATATTTATTTGTTTGTTCATTTTTTGTTTAATTAAAAAAAAATCTTTTTATGTAAATTTTAGATTTTTTCTACATTATAATATGTTTTGTAAATTTTTATATATGTTTTGTAAATTTTTATATATGTTTTGTTTTTGGCTTTTTTATTATATTTTGTATTGTAGTTGATATTTTGTTTGTTTTTAAATTTGAATTTTATTTAGTGGGAATAGTAATTTTTACCCCTCCGCTATCCAACACTTTCCCTACTGCAGCATTCGCAGGAGTGGGAATAGTAATTTATACCCCTACACTATCCAACACTTTCCCTACTGTTGCACTCACTGGAGTGGGAATAGTAGTTTTTACCCCTCCACTATCCAACACTTTCTCTACCCAATTGCGAAAAATTAGGAGGATTGCCTACTTGCTGACTCATTCAGCCCTCACTCAGGTGGTGATAGCTCTGGTTCTCTCGCGCCTTGACTTTTCAAATTCCATCTATCTTGGCCTGCCTCTGTTTCTACTTAAACGCCTACAATTGGTACAGAATCAGGCTGCGAGACTAATTTATAAACAACCTAAATGGCAATCCGCCAGACCCTGGCTATTCAAACTCCACTGGCTACCTGTCGCCCAACGTGCAGCTTTTAAGACAGGGTGCTTAATTTTTAAGGCATTGCATTGCAGGAGCCCCAAATTTGTCAGCGGTATGATCGTGAAGTATGCCCCACTTCGCAACCTACGGTCAGCCCATTCTCACTTACTGACTACCCCTGCCATTAAACTTAAACGTCAGGGTGGGCGTAGGTTCTCTTACCTTGCCCCTAAATTCTGGAACTCTTTACCTCTGGCAATCAGGATGTGTGACAACCTGCTGGGGTTTAGAAAGGTGCTTAAGACCTGGTTGTTTGAGCAAGCCTAAGCATAGTCTATTGCGCCGTAATACTGCTCAAAATTAGCGCCATGAAACCTTCTGGTGACCGTGCGCTTTAGAAGTTCCTGCTAACATAACATAACATAACATACTGTTGCACTCGAAGTGGGAATAGTAATTTTTACCCCTCCGCTATCCAACACTTTCCCTACTGTTGCACTCGCTGGAGTGGGAATAGTAATTTTTACCCCTCCGCTATCCAACACTTTCCCTACTGTTGCACTTGCTGGAGTGGGAATAGTAATTTTTACCCCTCCACTATCCAACACTTTCTCTACTGTTGCACTCAGAGTGGGAAAAGTAATTTTTACCCCTCCGCTATCCAACACTTTCTCTACTGTTGCACTCACAGGAGTGGGAATAGTAATTTTATCCCCTCTGCTATCCAACGCTTTCCCTACTGTTTCACTGGTTGGAGTGGGAATAGTAAATTATTCCCCTCCGCTATCCAACACTTTCCCTACTGTTGCATTCACTGGAGTGGGAATAGTAATTTTATCCCCTCCACTATACAACACTTTCCCTACTGTTGCACTCGTTGGAGTGGGAATAGTAAATTATTCCCCTCCGCTATCCAACACCTTCCCTACTGTTGCATTCGCTGGAGTGGGAATAGTAAATGTTACCCCCCGCTATCCAACACTTTCCCTACTGTTGCACTCACAGGAGTGGGAATAGTAATTTTATCCCCTCCGCATTCCAACACTTTCCCTACTGTTGCACTCATTGGAGTGGGAATAGTAAATTATTCCCCTCTGCTATCCAACACTTTCCCTACTGTTGCACTCATTGGAGTGGGAATAGTAATTTTATCCCCTCTGCTATCCAACACTTTCCCTACTGTTGCACTCATTGGAGTGGGAATAGTAAATTATTCCTCTTTGCTATCTAACACTTTCCCTACTGTTGCACTCACTGGAGGGAAAATAGTAATTTTTATCCCTCCGCTATCCAACACTTTCCCTACTGTTGCACTCGTTGGAGTGGGAATAGTAATGTTTATCCCTTCGCTATCCAACATTTTCCCTACTCTTGCACTTGCTGGAGTGGGAATAGTAAATTATTCCCCTCTGCTATCCAACACTTTCCCTACTGTTGCACTCAATATGCCCCAATGTAGTGTAAAATGTAGGTTTAAGAAATATTAAATATTGTAATATTTTAATTTATATAATTTTTTTAAAATAATTTTTATGTTACAGGTGTATGTATGTATATATATATATATATTTATAATTTTTAATATATTTGTAACATTTTATAATTAATTAAAATTATTATTTATTAATTATTTTTAAGTAAATATATATATATTACATTTTATATATGTATGTTTAATTTATTTTTAAATTAAATTTATTACTTGTTAGAATTTACAAATAAATCTAAATATTTTTTAAAGTTAAATGTATTATTTAATGTATTTTACATTATTTTTTATACATATAAAAAACAATATTTTGTACTTCGATATTTTTAACAACGATATTTTTTTCTCAATATTTTTGTACTTACCGTTATGAAGATAGGAGGTCAATATTTTTGACAACGATATTTATGTCCCGATAGTTTTGTATCTCGATATTCTGGTACTCGATATTCTGTCAGTGATCCGTTTTGTTTAAGGGCAAATATTCCTGACCGTGTAGCATCCTTTTAATCACATAAAGTATGGGCTGTTTCCTACACTTTTCTGACCTGAAAAGGCACCTAATACTGACAATTACAGGATTAGTGTTGTGTGTGTGTGTGTGTGCCCAGAGTCTGGAAACGACCTGTAAATTATTTGGGAATACCCAGGAATCTATGAGTTTGTATCAGTTACTTGCATTCTTCAATGTGGACAATTTTATGTGTCTCAGTCGAACGTAATCTTACAAACCTTCTTTGTGTATTGAGCTGCCGGTTAAAACCCTCAGGATCTATCTAAGTGAACCTCAGCTATCAACATAGTGGGCATTTTTTTGCATAAAGTTCTATGAAATCCTGCTCAACTCTCTCTCCCTTTCTCTTAACAATCTCTTAACTCCACACACCCCTATGCTCACCTCCTCCTAATATCCCTTCTCTCTTCACCTACTAATCAATCCCAGTCCACTGTACCTGTGCCCTTTCTGTGAGAAGCTGGCCTGGTATTTGATGTCCACTTATGTAAGTGGGAACCCTGCACCAGTCCAGACAACCCTTATGGTAATTTAAGAGGTCTTAGACAACCCTAGAAAGCTCTCTAAGTGGTAGCTGTGGAGAGCAGCCTTCAGGCTTAGTCCAGAAGGAGTGTAAAGCAGCTTGTTTTACCAGAATGCAATCTTATAGTATAGATTAAGTGAAAAAGAACCACCCAAGGTATTTATAAAAATATGTATTTATTATATAATACTCTCTAATACGTTTAGATATCTCCTACACGGAGATAAACACAATGCACACAATACTTTGCATAGAAATACAGTAAATAGCACGAAATACACAGTTGACCCCGAGGGGGACCAAACCATATACTAAGAAAGTGATATAAGAACCACGACTCGGGTCAAGACAATGTTGAGAGGATGTAGAAGTGCTGGGGACCCAAGGAACCACCCAAGGTGAGTGACTAGGAACCCCACGGAGAGCGTGTGCTGTGTGGGATCACAACCGCTTGCTCAGTACAAGTCTACGTGTAAGTCGAGGTTGGATTTTTAAAGATTAAGGACCTTTCCCAGTGGACCCTGAAGAAACCCTGTGGAAGACAGAAGGTTGGAGAGCCACCCCACCCGTGGATACCATAGTACCCACGTTACCTACACCAGGGAAGCCGGGTGCAACCCAATGGAGGACTTCAGGAAAGTGCCGCTGCTGAACAAGGAGAAAGTGTCCGGTGGAATCCGAAGGTGGATTCAAGATGCGAGGTGCCTACAAGTAGGGGGGACAGAGTCTATGTCACTCAGAAGTGACCAGGAGACTTAGGGGCCGATTCCGATTCAGACCGGAAATCACTCCGACCGAGCCGGACCCGGAGAGATTTCCGACCGAATCAGACTCTAGCAGCCCGACCGAACGAGTACGATGCGTACGCATGCAATCGGACTCGATTCGGTCAGACTCCCATTGAAGTCAATGGGAGCCGGTCGTACAACGCGTACGCGGGCTCCCATTGACTCAATGGGTGCGAGGCGAACAAGGGCGCCCCCTACAGCGGGTACGTGTCGATGCGAATCGCGCCGTACATGCACAGGTAGGGGGGACCCATGGGTCCCCCCTGTGTGCGACTCGCGCGGCTACGCATACAGGGGGGTCCGACACGGACCCCCAAAGTCCGGCTCCGACTGCCCTTTGGAGCCGGACGGCGTGAGTCGGTCGGACTGCTCGAGGCGCGCATCGTACTTGCCCGGCCGGGGAACGTCTCCATTGCGCGGTGCGAGTCGTGTCCGTGCGAGTCGGTTGGAGCGGTTCGGACTTGCTAACGAGTCGGTCGGCGATTTCGCGTGCGCTCGCATCGTACTCGCTCGCCCGGACGCACGTTCGTATCGGTCGGGAAAGAGGGCTCCGAATCGGATCCGGTTAAGTCGAATCCGATTCGGTGCCCTACCGGCCGAGATCGGAATCGGCCCCTTAGAAGACGAATACCCTCCGATGTCGGGTGTTGCAGGAGAGATGACAAAGACCTTGACTCTGCAGCTGTGAAGACCAGGCAACGCTGAGGAAGACCAGGAGCCATGCACAAGCTGTCCCACGAAGGATGTTGAGTGCTGAGGGGTCAGTGTCCGTTGGGAGCACCAACAAGCCTTGGCAAATGCAACCAACGCAGGAGTTGAAGAAGGTGCAACGGCAAGACCAGCAAGGTCCAGGGGACTCACCAAAGCAGGGGAGTCAGGGGAGCCCAATAGAAGCAATGGTGACTCTCAAATGGACCCACAGGCCGGAGGCACTGGAGTCGCGAGAGGACCTTGAGCAGCTCACCAAAAGATGCAGGCCACGGTGCACACGATGTGATGTGGACAAAGATTTTGGTCACTGGAGATGCTTGAGGTTGGGGCTACTTGGAGCCGAAGATCTTCTTGGAAGGAAGCCAACAAGTCTTTGCAACTGTAAGTTGACGCCGTGCACAGGGGTTCGGTTATTGCAGCCCCCACGAGGGATACTGGCCTCAAACTTGGTGAGAGGGCAGAGCAGGCCTTGAGAGCTGTGGAAATCTACCACCTGTGTTGCAGAACCTTAAGGAGTCCAGAGGAGCTCAGGATCAGCAGACCGGTCGACTTAGTTGTGGTGCCTGCATAGGCAGGGAAGTAACTCCTTCACTTCAAGGGAGATTCCTTCAGGTGTCTTTGATGCATACAGGCCTTGGAAGGTTCCTGTATGGTGCACAGGCACAGACGGTGCAGCAGACTGGAAGGGAGACGAAGTCGAGCCCAAACGAAGTCCGGCGAAGTTCAGAGTGCCCAGATGGTAGAAGAAGAAGTGGTGTCTGATCTGAATCTTGTCCCACGACAAATCTAGGGACCTACACCCAGGTAAGCCCTTAAGTAGGGACGATTCAGGAAACCCTCCCGGGGGAGGGTCTGGACAGGGGGGGAGGTTACTCCCATGCCCTTTGTCCAGTTTTGCGCCAGAGCGGGAGTCAACAGCTCCCAGGACTGGTTTGAACTGGACTATGCACGGGGACACCAAATGTGCCTCTCATGCAGACCTAGTGGCGCTGGCAAGCGCACCCACCCGGTCCCAATACACTAAATCCTGTCTGGGAGGTGGTCACACCTCCCTGTGACAGGATGCCTATTGTTCTGGCTTCCCCTGCTCAAGCTTGGCTCAGCAGCAGGAGGGCAGAATCGTGTCTCTGGTCGGCAGCAACCATTTTGTGCTGTCCGGGTATAGAAGGCTGGCACCGGGAACACTGAGAGCCTAACAGAGGGCTCTTCCAGTGCTTGGAATCATACCTTTCACACCGTTTATGGTGTGGGGGTATGATTCCAACATGTTTGATACCAAACATGATAGGATTCGTTGCAGCCAGTTTCGACATGGTCATCGCGTAATTACGCGGTGCCCCTCTATATGGTATATGGCTGCTTCACTGACAACCCAGGAGAATGGACTCCGTAGGCTTTAGGGGTGTCCAGCTCATGCAGAGGCACCCTCTCACTTAGAACCAAGCACCCTGCCTTCAGGATTGTAAAGGCCTGCTAGAGGGGTGACTTCTAAGTTTTAAGTGCAGTGACCCTAGATATAGGAAACCTATATCTTTAGTAAGTGGTGCTAGCACCAGCTTACACAGGCTGCAATGGCAGGCCTGTAGTTGTATTTTGAATGATCTCCCATGGGTGGCATAATGCATGCTTCAGTCCATGGGGGACCTCTGGGGTACTTATGCCCTGGGTACCTTAGTACCATATACTGGGGACTGATAAGGGTACCCCAGTATCCAATCTGAGATGTACCTAAGTACTAACCACCACAATTTAAGGGAGAAAGCAGACAGACTGGGGTCCTGATTAGCAGGATCCCAGTCAGACTAGTCAATAACAGCTTAGCACCAGGCAAAAAATGGGGGTAACCATAAAAGCAGATCCTACATTCCTACACTTTCCTAATCTTAAGTGATCTCTACTCCACCTCCTGAAGTATGAAGATGTCCTACAACTCTGCTCCATCTCTTGCCGTTCCCCATCTTCGGTCCTGCCAGAACAGTCACCCACCCCATCCTTCCATTACCTCCCCTAGGCAAACCAATTCCTAATCAATGAACAATTAATGAACAAACACTAACTAAATATGTAGGACCTAATCTCTGTGTTCAACTTGGATCTTCAAACCGTCACCAATACCTGGCTAAGAGATAACATAGACCTGATCATTACCAAGCCCAAGTCTGCTGGAGATGGAATATTCACAAGAAGCATGCAGGAGGACAAGCAGTCATCTTCAATGACACTGCACAGACCATAAGCTTACAAGAATGTGCAGCTGTTGAATGTGAATCACTATTTGTATGCTCCTCACCCACCACACCTTGTCATGCTACTTCCTGTTTATTTACAGACCTCCACCATACAACTAAGAGTTTGCAGGAGTTTTTCTCGATGCCATCACAGACATCACAATAAATTGCCCCAGGCTTGGCTGTCAGCCAAATCACTCAAATAGGCGCAACCTCTACGCAGGTTTCGCTCTGCCTGAACTCAATAAAATACCAGGAAATCTACCCACCATTTGGAGGAACCATAAAACCACTGCAACAATGATGAACAACAAGACTGCTTAACCGCCTAGACCTTGGAACAAGCTTAACCTGATCATCTGAAACTCCCACTTATCTGCCTGCTTCCCACCCAAATGCATATCAAAAGAGAAGGAACTATATTCCTGGCTTTTCAGAGGCTGATACCCCTCAAAATATCCTCAAGCCCTAACCATTGACCAATGACCTCTTGTCTCACCAAGATGGAAAAGAAGCCAAGACAGAAACTAATAATCTAACATACCAATGCAATAAATAAAGAGACCTAAATGACAAACCACCCCTCCAACGACACACCAAGAACTGTAGATAATGTATACCAGGACACGTATTACGGTGAGAGTGCACTGCCTTTTTTTGCGCCACCTTTAGACAGGTGCACCAGGCGCAAACAGGGACAGTGGGCCCTATTACAATGAATGGGCGGTCATGAACTCATGCTGCCCTGGTGTCAGCACATTCATTGCTTTAAAGCTGCTCCATGTTGCACAGTGCAGTTGGCAACATGCCTCCACTTTTAAGAGGGGAGAGAGATCCCCTTGCAGGCAGGGGAAGTGAGTGACTGCACTCACCTCAGAGGGATGTCTGGCGCGACCCATGGGACCCTCCCCCACCCACCTTCCCCAATTCCAGAGGGCTAGCCCCGTGGGGACACAGACAATGTGCCACCTTTTTGGACGCATTGTCAGTATGCCTCCTAGTGGCATGTTTGCCTCTGCTCCTGCATCTATAATAGGGAACGGGATCAGAATGAAAGTGATTCCCTAATTTGCATGGGGCCACACTCCATGCAAAAGAGGTGCTGCATGTGCTCCAGTGCTATCCGCATTACAGAAGTGTCAGCATCCTCTTCCGTAATATAATAGTGCCGCAGGGGCACAAAAAGCAGGTGCGCATGCCCGTTGCACCCTGGCGGCACTGTCTGTAATACAGTCCAGGAGTGCAGAGCCTTGAGCATCACTCACTCCAAGTTTTATGTCATGATTTCTACACCACCTTGACTCAAATCCCTGACTCTGCAACCCAGTAAAATTATGCCCAGCAATATGCATGCAATAAATGCATCTACAAACATAATCTACAAAACAATGTCCTATTACAGATGAATTACTGTGTCCCTTCTCATTCTTTTTGAGAGTTCTAGGTCTTTGATTTGCAGTAGATAAAATTTAGGAACTTATTTCTACCATCCCACCCACTTGTTTATATTTATTATTAGTAGTTAAATATTTGTATAGTCAAGGTATTATCTTATTGTATATATTTGTTATATAGATTTTTAATTCTTAATAACAGGAAGAGTAAAAAAGAAGAATATTTTAAACATTTATTTTTATACATACAAGCTAAACTTTAACTATATACATTTCAATATATACAATAAAATTACATCAAAAAGCTTTTCTATCACAGTTTTAAACTTGATAATATACTTATTAAATATATTAATAAACAGACATATTTGTACTTATCCAATATTTGACAGTTATTCGACTCATGTCTTTAGATACTGTGCAGTCGATAATTACTGGTAATCTAGAACAGTTTTCCATTTGTTGAATCCAATGCAGTGGGCTGGCAGGTTGGATAAAGAATCTATGCCCACTTGTAATTGATAACATATCTTTGTAGACCTATATTATAAAGTGGCAGCATGATAGTCAAAAACCAGCTAGTCTTTAAGCCATGCATTGATATCATTGTTACATCTTTTAAAGTGCACAAAGCAGATGGACCTAAATACTGTTCAACATCTGTAAGGTGTACATTATGGTTTATGCAAGCCAAACAAAGAAATATTGAATTCCAGAAAAAACAATATTATATTTTGTTGAGTCTAATAATGAGCCTCTTCGTTGAGCTGCAAATGTTAATGTGTGTAACTGTGACCATGACAAGTAATTAACAAGCAATGACAAAGCTGATATGTTTGACGTGTGTAGAGTGTGCTATAAGCATTTGCAAATGCTTGTTTGCGTTCTCTCAACTGAGAGCAAAGATAAAAGCATCTAAAAATGGATGCTGCAGAAAAAAAGTTGCTTTGTGTACCATTAATTTTCCAGATGTTTTTGTCAGCGATCACTCCCCAGTGCTGCAGGGCAGCTATCATGCATTGCAGTGTTGGTGAAAGAACAGAAAATTGGTTTCCCCAGCACACGCTAATGTCAACATGTATTACATAAATAACAGATATCAACAATTCTTGTCTTTCTTTGTATTTGTTAGGTTTATTCTCATATGTTCTTGTTAGTTCTTTTTTTAGCCTATTTTTAGCCAACATGTGTTTCGTCTCCCATGGCAGGTGACTTCCTCAGGGCTAAAAGATACAAGCATATGTATTTGCTACTAGAACATGATCATTTTTTCCTAACAATTTGAAGTATACGTGACATATGTGTCTATATCAATCTTCCTTATTTATTTATTTATTTATTTGAGGAGTTTTATATAGCGCTGGTTAGACCCGGAGGTATCAGAGCGCTTTACATACGGTAAGCATTTTTACATAGTTATGTCAGTTACATTTTACATAGATTACATCAGTTACAAGAAACAAATCATGGCATAGAGAAGAACCAAGTTACAATATTACATCCATTGCTCGCGCCTTAACTAACATAGAAGACAAGTCCAATGGTGCATAGAGAGTAGTGGGGGAATAGTAGGGAATAGGAATATAGAACAGAACTAGGTAAACGGTCATGGAAGATAGAACATAAGGGGAACACCAAAAAGTTAGGGAAAGCGAGTCGACAAAAATCGGTAAGTGTCACATAGATCAGCCACATCCAGAGCCGGACTCCCTCGCTGCGTCGGATCGGAATAGACATGGGAAGGGACGGGAAGGGAAGGGAGGAGGGGGAGAAGGGGAGCATAAAAGTGACGATACGAGTAAAGCGGGGTGTAGGAGTTCAAGCGGGGATATCGATTTAGGCAATGGTTAGACTGGAGAGCACAAGGCGTTGACCGGAGGCAGGAGTCAATTTGAGAACTGAAGAGACCGCAAGATGGAGGATCCAGGAATGGACCCCATTACATTTTGCGACAAAATGGCGGGAGAACAAAAAATCCGGTCAACAATCCAACAAGGAAACCTACCCCCGGAGCATGTCATTCAGGTGACATTTTGTGTGTGGCAACCCATGCACATTGGTTATGTCATACGGTAGTGGATATACAAAGCAAAGAAAGTTATATTCCCCAGAAAGAATTTGCATCCCAATTATTGCGAACATTCTTGTTATTTGGTTGATCTTATCTTCAATTGTTTTTTATCTATGTCATATTTATTGAACAGCCAGGTTAGTTTAGACATTTGTATTAACATCTTTGAATTCATTTCTATTCGCTTCATACATTAGTTTTCATTTATCTTTTTATTTTTTGTATTTTACATTTGTCTTGGAAACATGCTCCTTGATGACATCAATTGCATGCCTATGTGTTTTGTCTAAGTAATATCAATCAACCTTTGGTAAAAGAACACACATAAACAGCCAATAGAAAAATGGTGAAACCGCAATACTTTCATGGGTTAAGTCAAGATGTAATGGCATCAGTGCCACACTTGATCCTGCAGTGAACTGGACTGCAGCCAGATCAGAAAATCACCAAAGACATGGCTCTTTGACACCTCCTCTAATTAATCTTGTATCCTGGGTAGCTGTTTTCTGAGGGTTCCGCTAGCGCCAAGATACCTCGGTGATCGTGCGCTTTATAAAAAATACCTACTTACTAATTTACAAGCTGGAAAGCCTTGTGAGTACTTTGGTTACATGATTTCTATGTCATTTACTTGGGACATTTAGGGCTGGCAGCCAATGAATCACACTGTCATTTATAACTGTGAATTGGCCAAAGACTAGTGGTTGTCAGGTGTAACAGCCACTATAAACTATTGCTGGAATGCAGGGCCGGCATTAGTGCTGGTGACGCCACATGCGACAGTCTTTTTTGGTGCTCCCCCCCATGACTTCCTTCCCCATGAATTCCCTCACTACCACTCTCAAACACTGCACCTCATCTCTCCATAGCCTTTCTTTGACATACATTTCAATTTATATAGTGCTACTCATAGTTCACTCACTCTCAATTCTGTGATCTGCATGGTACACATTCTTTGCAGCAGGCCCATTAACCCTCCATGTTACTTTATGATGAGCCAAAACTGCCACTAGACAAAATTCCAATCTCTCACCAGTTGGAACATTCAGCACCAGTGTTATCTTCAGATTTATTGTTGCCTGAAAACTGCTGGACGCAAAAGGAAGTTCATGTGCTTTCAAACCAAAAGCTATTTTTAAACACAGCACCCCCCCACCAAAGTCAGCGGCCCCCCACCAAAGTCAGCGTCAGGTGTGGCTGCGCCGGTTGCACCACCCTGAAGCTGGCCCTGCTGGTATGCTGTTTCTAGATAGTCCATTTACCTTATGCGCGGTATGGCTGAGCCCATACCTTCTGCTCAGGTCATAACAGGCAAAGATCCACATAAAATTGTTCTAGGGTACCCCAGAGCACTCCAGTTCCACACACAGATGTAAAGGTAATAATTCTTCCTTTTACTGCGCTATCGAGACAGTTCTGAGTGGAGTTTTGTTGTTAATATTCACAATACAAAAAGGTATTCATAGACTTATGACATTATAGAGGAAAAGGTCATTCGGGGGCTGAAGGGTTTTACATGGACAAAAACTGTGCAGCATGAATATTACAACCAGGCATTAATATTTATGACGAACTAACAAGAGGAATGACTTATTTAAGTGTTAAAAAGGAATAGAGGAGGTGGAGGCTTAAACGTAAAAACGAGCAAGTTCTGGCCAGACTCAGAAGCACTGTCTTTCCAATGGTACAGTTAGTCCAATTCCAGGTCATAGAGAGCCTAAAAGCGGCAAGAACTTCAGTGCTAAATGCTACACAAACAAGCAATTCATTCACCTTAGTGCTCGATAAAACATGAAGGGGCTTATTTACAAGCCCCTTGCGCCCCCGGTGCGTCATTTTTAACATGGGAAAAGTGAGGTACCGGTGGCGCAAGGAGCTTGTAAATAAGCCCCAAAGAGTCTTGGCACCACTTTCAGTTCAGCGCCACTTAGCGGCATAGCCTGGGAGAAATCAAGAGTCCATCTCCAAGCAGGTAGGGGGTGTGTAGTTTTTATTATGCAAGCCTTGTCTTGGGAAGTTTCGGAGTATTGGCTTACCTGTAGTTTGTAGGGTGACCAACTGACATGGGTGCAAATTCAGGACGGTAAGTGTAAAAATTCAGGACAGAGGGTCGAAATTTAGGACAAAAATTCAGGACAGAAGGTCAAAGTTCAGGACAACACTTCAGGACAATAGCTACCTTTTACAGACACATCAGAGGAAGTTGCGCAATAGTATAAAAGTAAATAGAAAACCACTTAAGTACAAATCAAAGTACGTTTTATATTAGGCTGAGACAATCGTGCACTTCACGGTTTTTCGGTATGCGTGCAGCTTTGTGCAACTGTGCAGGTCTTTTTGTGGTATTTCATATGAAAATAATCTCTTTATATGGTTATTGCACTGGGTTGTCCAGTCTGATATTTTGTTTACAACTCATGGTCCTGAGCAGGCATGTTTGGTGAGAGAAATGGTCAGGAAGATCTGCTCGGATACACTTTGTTACTAGCATCTCATATCTGAGTGCCATTGTGAGATTTAAAGCGGCACGCATAGGTGAACTAAAGGGAGGATTGCTGTGATGAACCCACTATAGGGAACGCATTATGGGTGTTTCAGCAAGTGGAACTTAAAATATGGAATCTGACTTTGCTTAGGGGGGCTTCGCAGAGAGTTGCACTAGCTGACAGAAGTCACAAAGATGCTTTTCCCTGCAGCTTTCTTAAAGAAGGCACTGTCATACACTATTACATAGTTTATTTATGACGCCTTGCCTATTGCTACAAACACAATATACATCTCAAGCACAGCTCATGGCACTATGAGTCTCTCCCTAAAACCTTACACCTAAAACAAAACATGCAAACATTTACATTTACTAGTGTAACATTCAAGTAGCAGTTGGGTATCACTCAAAATGTCATCTATTAATTCTTTCATCCATCATTCAGTCTTTCGCCATTCATTCATTCTGTCCTTCCCTCTGTGTGCCCATCCATATCCAAACCTTTTCAACCATTTGCAAACCTATCCATCATCTATCCTTCCATCTATCATTTCACTCATCCATCCATCCACCCTTTCACCCAATCCATCCTTTCACTCATCCATCCACTCTTCCGCCCATCCATCCATTCACTCATCCATCCAACTATTTACCCTTTCACCCAAGCCATCCTTTCACTCATCCATCCACTCTCCCACCCATCCATTCACCCTTTCACTCATCCATCCATCCTTTCTTCCAGCTCTCCACCCTCCCTTTCACTCATGTGTGCATTCTTTCAATCATCCATCTTTCCATTCTTCTTTTCACTCTTCCATGCACCCATTCTCCCATCCATTCTGTCAATCATCCATCCATGCTTTCACTCATCCATCCATCCATCCTCCCTTTCTCTCTCCATTCCCCTTTCACTTAGCCAGTCATCTTTCCATCCACCCTTCACCCACCCACCCATCCAGTTGCAGACAGAAGAGGCCCATCAAGAACTTCACCCTCGCTGTAGTTCCTAAAGCAAGAGATGGGGTGTGGTGGGGTGGGGGAGGGTTCACCATGCCCCTGCACATAGGCAATCTGAAAACTTGGTAAACATGTGTCTTGCAAGATGCACAGTACCAGGACGCGAGGTGACTGTGACATGGTGTTGTTTCCAGGGCTTTGAGTGGGATGAAAAAACCGGGGGTCTCTCCAAGGTCATATGTCTGATGTAATTAAGGATGTGGCTTAAAACACCTCAGCTAAAAATATGTGCTGAGCATAATATGCCGCCCGACTGGTATTTTGCTGTTTCTATTATTGCATCAAGTAACATTAGACCTACAACAAGCCATGATTATTGGCTTTGTCAATGGATGTTAGTTGCATAAAATAAATAAAAAAGCAGCAACTATAGCTTCGGTGTATATAATATTAAAAATGCTTCAGCTCTGAAATGATGAGACTGTGTAAGAACTATAACCTCTTCTTTTTAACTTTGTACATTTGTTTTATACATTTCTTCCATCTAACCCTGACAGAATGCCCTGCCCTAGACCATGGCAGGAGGAGGCCACCACATGCTGTAACAGATCAAACTGGCCCATTGTCATTCTAAATGTGACAATCAGCCAGCATACAGATTGACAATGGGTGGGGTGCGGCTGCTCTTGTGCTCCGAGGATGAGTGCGAGGCAGCCTCATCAGGGGGCTGAGGCCTCTCACAGGGGAACAGCTCTGCTCCCTGCAAGGCCCAAAATTACGGACAAAAGGCGTCCGTAAAAGGGATCCTCACGGACAGCAGATGTGAGGGCCAAATTGCGG
The DNA here is from genome assembly GCA_963921515.1 of Calotriton arnoldi. Classification (NCBI taxonomy): domain Eukaryota; kingdom Metazoa; phylum Chordata; class Amphibia; order Caudata; family Salamandridae; genus Calotriton; species Calotriton arnoldi. Next base: position 4,024,072 of record CAWUFW010000363.1, read on the forward strand.
ACGGTCCGTGACATTAACGGACGGTTGGTCACCCCAGTAGTTTGTTGGGTTTCCTGCTTTGTCTGTGCCAACACACTTGTGCAGTTCTCTTTTGAAAGTGTTAGATGGCACTGGTAACTCAAGAGTATTTTTATGCTAGTGCATAACTTTCTTTTTTTCTCGTGAGTTCTCTGAAATCATGGCCGAGCAATAACTTGTGCCCATTCTGTGCATACATACAATACCTTGCTTAGCTTTCAATATACACTGTTTTGTAAAATACTTATAAAAAAAGTCCAGATTTGCACTCAAAAGCCCAACCTGTGGGTTGGGGTTTTGGGGACTGGCAAGCTTCAAGATGGCTGCGAGCTTCAGAACTCTGCCATTGCTCTGAATTCGGCACCATAGAAAGCAGCCCAGAGCACGAAGCAGGCCAAATATTTAGTGATGTATGGAGTGGATCATATGAGCGGCTTTCTGGGTACCCAATTTAGCAGTGGCCCTACTGTGATACTGAATCAGCTTTCGGTGGAGTGACAAAGATGACGGTGTCATCCAAATTTGGTCAACATCTTCCATTCCACTTGCACAAGTAGTCAGTGCAGTGAGTCCACTTCTATCAAAGTCTTTAAGCATAGGATTAGCACAGTGCTATCCACGCCGAGATAGAAAGGAACAAAGTCTTTTGCCATTTCTACAGCAAAGTCTTTAAGCATAGGACTAGCACAGTGCTGTCCTTGCCGAGCTGTAAAACGATAAAGCCATTTACCACTCCAGGCACAGTAGTGCTAATCCGATGCTTAAAGACTTTGATAGAATAGCAGACATTTTGGGGTGAGCAGATCTAGAGTGTCGCTGGTGTTGAGAGTACTCTCTACAGCAGCTGGTTTCCACATAAACTTGAGAACTACCCAGAGTTCTGTGCTTCTTTTTTTGCATAATTTATGCATCACTCTAAGCCTGAAAGGGTATTGTTTTGACTTGTACTGGCTGTAATACTGTGCCTGGAGTGGTAATTGGCTTTTGACATTTTACAGCTCGGCATGGACAGCACTGTGCTAGTCCTATGCTTAAAGACTTTGCTGTAGAAATGGCAAAAGACTTTGTACCTTTCTATCTCGGCATGGATGGCACTGTGCTAATCCTATGTTTAAAGACTTTGATAGAAAAGCAGACGTTTGAGGTGAGCAGATCTAGAGTGTCGCTGGTGTTGAGAGTGCTCTCTACAGGAGCTGCTTACCACCTAAACTTGAGAACTACCCAGAGTTCTCTGCTTCTTTTTGCATATATATATATATATATATATATATATATATATATATATATATATATATATATATATATATATATATATATATATATATATATATATATCTACTGGCGGTCGCCAGTAGATAGTTATAGTTACAACCTATTATCCATAGGAAATCCGCGACATTCTATTTGAAATAACTCTCTTGCCGGTTGACGTATCTTCGCAAAATTTTCAAACTTTGTGGCCCGCTCCGGTCCGCTCCTACCCTGAAAGTCTCGGGGGGATTCGTCAAGCGGGGGCCGAGAAAAAAAGGGGGTCCCAAAACGCGTTTTCCCCATGCAATTTTTCATAGGAAACTTTAGACTAGGCTACAGCCCGAACTGCTGAACGGAATTACACCAAATTTGGCAAAGAGGTAGTTCTTGTTTCAGAAAGAACCCTTTTTGTTAAATGGTGTAAATCCGTTCAGTAGTTGCTGAGAAAATCAAAAGTAAAAAGATAGTGATATCTATGGCCGAGTAGGGTCCGCGTACCCTCCCGATCACGAGCTGCATGTTAATTGGCTGTCAGCTGGCTGTCAACATTCCGATTCAGGAAATGTTGGCAGCCATTTTGTCCCTCGGTAGAACCGAGGGACAGAAACAAGTGCGCAAAGCGCACAAAGGGGGCAGGGTAGAAACACCCTGACCCCTAGGTTTGCTCAGGGGTCCCACAAGGACCCCTGGGCAAAAAAACAACATTTTTTTAAAAATCGGCAGGATGCGCTCAGGGTGCGCGAATCCTGCCGAAAAAAATCGAAGCGCGGTCTCCGCGCTCGATTGTATTTGCCCCCGGGTGGCCCAAGTCCCGGGGGCATGGTGGGGGGTTAATTTTATGTGTGGGGGCCTCAAGGGCCCCCAAGCCCCGGGGACCGCCACCCCCGGGGCTTTTTTGAAAATGATGCGGGAGGGCTCTGAGCCCTCCCGCAGCCCCGGGGACCACCACCTCCCCGGGGCTTTTTTTTTTAAATTGAACAACCTGTGTGGGGGGCTCCAGCCCCCACATGCCCCGGGGACCGCCACCTCCCGGGGCACTAACAAATTAAAATGGGGGTCCGTTTTGGACCCCGAAGCCCGGGGACCACCACCTCCCCGGGGCTGTGCTGATGTAGGGAGGGGGGCCGCGCGGCCCCCCTCCTGGAGCCCTTGATGGCCCTGGGGACCGCCACCCCCCAGGGCCGGCTCCTGCAGTGTCCCGGGGTGCCTACCTCGCGGCTCCCGTCCTGCCATAGCAAACTGCTTTGGATATTGGAAGAGAGAGCAGGGAAACCTGCTCTCTCTTCCAATATCCAAGCAGATTGCTTTCCACATGGGGAGCTGCATCTTAGCAGCTCCCCATGTGGAAAGCAATGCCGGCTCCCAAGGGACGCGGGGAGCCGGCGGGACTGTGGGGGATTGGGGACCCCCACAGTCCCCAACGAGAGGGCCAGCCCCGGGGATGGGGTCCCCGGGGCAAGTAGTGGCCCGGGAGGGGGGCCACGCGGCCCCCCTCCCCAAAGTTTTCCAAAAAAAAAGGGTATGGCCGGCCCCGGGGATGGGGTCCCCGGGGCCTTAAAATGGCCAGAGGTGGGGGGCCACTGCAGCCCCCCTCAAAATAATAAAAATAAATATAGGGGACAAAAAAAAAAAAATTTTTTTTTTAAACGATCGGGCCCGCAGGCCCCGCCCCCTTCCTTCACCACTCTGCAAATGCGCCCCCTGGCGCGTTTGCAGAGGGGAACGAATTCCCTTGAATACTGGGGGTCCCTGGGGGCCAACTAGCCCACCAGGAACCTCCAGTATGCGCCAGGGGCTGCCTTGCAGAGAGGTGTACAGAGGCCACGCCCCTTTTACACCTCTCTGCAACGCAGCTCTGTGGCGCTTTTGGAGGTATATGGTGGGCTAGTTGGACTCCGGGGACCCTCAGGATTCAAGGGGACTTAATCCCCAACTTAAAACGCGCCACGGGCGCGTTTGCACAGTGGTGAAGGGAGGGGGCGGGGCTTCAGGTGACATGTGTGCAAACAGGCCCCGTGGCGCGTTTTAAGATGGGAATTAAATCCCCTTCAATCCTGAGGGTCCCTGGGGGCCAACTAGCCCAACAGGTACATCCAGAAAGCGCCACAGAGCTGCGTTGCAGAGAGGTGTAAAAGGGGTGTGGCCTCTCTACACGTCTCTGCAACGCAGCCCCTGGCGCATATTGGAGGTTCCTGGTGGGCTAGTTGGCCCCTAGGGACCCTCAGGATTCAAGGGGACTTAATCCCCCAACTTAAAACGCGCCACGGGGCGCGTTTGCACAGATGTCACCTCAGGCCCCGCCCCTCCCTTCACCATTGTGCAAATATTCTTCTAAAATCATCCGAAATACGAATTCCGATTTACTCACCTGTTATAAGGAGAGACCCCAGTGCTGCATCTTTTAGCCCAGCACTGACCCTGAAAAGTAATTTTAACCGTACTTACCAGTAACTTGAATTTCCTTCCATAGGCTAACATTGACTGGTTTCACTTGGAAATTCTTCTAAGTGTGGAGTTTTGGAACTTTAAAATATTCCTCTAAAATCAGCCGAAATACGAATTCCGATTTACTCACCTGTTATCAGGAGAGACCTCAGTGCTGCATCTTTCAGCCCAGTACTGATCCTCAAAAGTAATTTTAACCGTACTTACCAGTAACTTGAATTTCCTTCTATAGGATATCATTGCCTGCTTTTTGCTGTAAAAGTTTCTAAGTGTTGATTTTTGAAACATACAAATATTCCTCTAAAATCAGCCGAAATCCGAATTCTGATTTACTCACCTGTTATCAGGAGAGACCTCAGTGCTGCATCTTTCAGCCCAGTACTGGTCCTGAAAAGTAATTTTAACCGTACTTACCGGTAACTTGAATTTCCTTCATAGGCTAACATTGACTGGTTTCACTTGGAAATTCTTCTAAGTGTGGAGTTTTGGAACTTTATAATATTCCTCTAAAATCAACCAAAGTACGAATTCCAATTTACTCACCTGTTATCAGGAGAGAACCCAGTGCTGCATCTTTTAGCCCAGCACTGACCCTGAAAAGTAATTTTAACCGTACTTACCAGTAACTTATATTTTCTTCCATAGGAATCCATTGTCTGCTTTTCAGCAGAAAAGTTTCAAAGTGTCGATTTTCACAAACTACAAATATTCCTAAAAAATCGCCTGTATGACTTAAACGCATTCTTTCAGCTGTTTACAGGAGATGCACCAGTGCTGGATCCAGGATCCAACACTGAGTAAGAAAAAGTAACGATAACAGTTTTTACCTTCTAAGTGAATTTCCTTCCATAGGATAACATTGGTGATTCTATGAGAAAAAGTTTCTAAGTGTCAACTTTTAAAGTACAATAATATTCCTTAAAAATCACGACTGTAACCAAAACGCTTTTACTCAACTGTTTACAGGAGATGTGCCAGGACTGAATCTAGGATCCAGTCCTGTGGTTAGAAAAGTAATCCATAAAGTAACTAATTGCATTTAACTAGAAATTCACATTGAGCTGAATGTTGCATTGTGTTTGAAAATGTGTTGCCCATTGCAACAACTGTAACTACTGTACTTAAAAGTCTATTGCCTATGTGCAAAGTATTTAAACTAAAGTAATTCATTCTGAGAAAGTATTTTTTGTAATGTAATGTATAATGTAATTACAATGTAATTTAAAAATAAAATATGTAAAAAAAAATTGTTTCTAAAAATGTAGTAAATTAGTATTAAAAAAATTTATATAACAATTAATACATTTAAAAATTGTCATTTACAAAACCTTTGAAATTCACTGAAAAAACCGTAGGTTTCAGACATGTTATAGTTACAAATTAGCATTTAAAAAACCTTTGAAATTCACTGAAAAAACCAGAGGTTTCAGGGACGTTATAGTTACAAATTAGCATTTAAAAAACCTTTGAAATTCACTGAAAAAACCATAGGTTTTAGGGACAGTTATAGTTAGTTGGACATTGCACTCGTACAAAACCCGTGAAATTCCCCGTTATAGTTAGTCCAGCTAACTATAACTCGCGCCCGCAATGCACTGCTGATGACGTCACATATTACATCACTCATGACATGGTCAGTGACATCACTGATGACATCACTGATGACATCTCAAATGACATCAGTGATGACATCACTGGTGACATCATCCATGTGATAATTTCATGCATCTTCTCACACCCTAATATAACCTTTGATACACCCACTCTAAATTACAGACTGCCATTCGCAAAACCATAGACACTCCAACACCAATAACTACATACCCACTCACTGATTCTTAGGTCTACGCACACATCAACTCACTCACCCGTACAGTCACTCATACTTACGGTCACTCAGTACAGGACTATCATATGCACTCATACTCCTATATAGACACTCAAACACCGCCACTCATCCATAGAGGTACTCACACACCTAGTCAGTCATGCAAATAATTAAACACACTACCATTTACTCACCTATACAGTTATACACATACCAGCTCACTTACTCATACAAATACTAGCACATTCTTATGCTCTTATACAATCACTGATACAAGCACACACTCATCCATACAGCCACTATCACAATCACTCACTCTCGCTTATAGCTATTTATATACTCCAACACACATATATACTGCCTTTCACATATGTAGTTACTCACACATGTACCACTGGGACATACATTCACTCACTAACACACTCTTACACACACTTACCCACCCATACAGTCTATCACAGATGCACTCTTGAAACCATCCACCCAGTGAATCACCCACTCACACATCTATGCACAGAGTCGCACACACCCCTCCCACACAAACACTCAGGCACCCATACAGATACTCACACAAGCATTCATTAACTCATATAGACACTCATGTAGCTATTCACAAACACATGCAGCCACTTACACAGCAACAGACAGACGGATACAGACATTCACCCAGTTTAGTCACTAACCCATGCATTCAGTAAGATACGTTAAATCACTCACTTATACAGTCAGTCACGCACCTACTAAATCATCCATACACCCACTCATTCTTCAATACGTCTTTTCCTATATATATTAAAAATATTTAAACTTTACAGAAACACACAGTCACTGGATGATGTCAACAGTGATGTCATTTGAGATGTCATCAGTGATGTCATCAGTGATGTCACTGACCATGTCATGAGTGATGTAATATGTGACGTCATCAGCAGTGCATTGCGGGCGCGAGTTATAGTTAGCTGGACTAACTATAACGGGGAATTTCACGGGTTTTGTACGAGTACAATGTCCAACTAACTATAACTGTCCCTAAAACCTATGGTTTTTTCAGTGAATTTCAAAGGTTTTTTAAATGCTAATTTGTAACTATAACGTCCCTGAAACCTATGGTTTTTTCCAGTGAATATATATATATATGTGTGTAGATTATGGCAGAGTTGCATACAGCAATATCTAATACTCTTCCTTAAATCAAATTTCCATTTTAACCTGTACAAGACTTTGGCTAGGTTTACTCTATACAAATATCTTCAGAAAATAGGTTTGCCAAAAGCCTGGAAGGCTGCAGCAGCATTTGGTAAACTGAACTACGCAGTGAGAATGGCCATAAAATAATTAAAATGCTGTTTCCTGTGTAGTCTTAACTTAGATTCTATCAAGTTGTATGCACCTTTGAAATGCAGCTTAGCATAAGAAGACACTTTTTCGAATGGATGATAGAAGGCCTTATTATTAATTGTAACAGCCATCAACTACCTAAAATTTGTTAAAGGCAGGTAACCAGCAATGAAGAAAATATATACCACGTCATGGGAAGTATAGGGTGAGAAAATGATTCATACATTTTATTTTACATATTTTTCAAAAATGTAATTTCCTTTACCAGACAATGGATACATTTTCTAGTGAATCATTACTGCATCAGGCTGAATGTAAATTCGGCAAACAGAGGGCTCTTGAGATGATAACATATCTGCTTCTTTACAGTCAAAGAAACTAACAAGAATGAGATTCAGATGGTACCTGAACTCTCATCACCAGAACCATTTTGCCTTCATTACTCACAGCTGGACAGCTGTATACGGAGTAGATACATAATAAGTTAGGAGGCTTATCATTCTAATTTCTCAAGTCAATTTCAGAATTATGACACACAAGCTAAGGCACTCACAAAAATAGTTTCAAACTTGGAGGCATGATGATAGTAAAATAGGAAGGCTGTGGAAGCAACCACTGCAAATCCTTTGCACTACTTTTCTGTGATGGGTAAAGAAGGTTGGGATTGTTGCTTGGATATGAATTTACCTTAAATAAATGAACAGACAAGAGGTGTTTGGCAAAACAAGAACAAGTTAGTTTAATCGAATGCTGCAGCCATGAGAGCCTCGACAGAGTGCGTCTCACCAAAAGTCTCTCGGTGTACAATGTCTTGGCCGCTGTTATATACAGTTCATGAGGTACAATAAAGCAATTTCTACATTCCAAAAAAGCATCACAAGCTCGGGCTTCTAATAAGGACACAGATGGCTCTCGACCTCGGGGAGAGCTAGTGTGGGCCAGTGTGAATGTGTCCAGATGTCAGGCATGAGGAGTACGTGATCACTACGTGTGGTGTGCATGTCATGTCCTGACTGGTTGGGTGTTCCTATCTACTTGTGATATCTAGCTTTGTGGTATTTTTGGGGAACATGAGCCTTTGGCCAAACATGTTTTATTGGCACCAATTTCCTCTGACTTGTTTGTGGTGCAACTATCTATCTGTGGGATCAATCAGTGCTTTCCTTGGGCACGTGCTTGCCTTTAGGTTAAGCGCGACCCCACCTGTGACCTGGTATTCGATAGGTGTGGGCAGTAAGACTTCTCTAACCACGTATCTCTGACTCGGGATTGATTGGGAGGTCACATTGGGTGAATCCGACAGCAATGATGTGAGTTCATTAGAACTCCTGAAACTAATATGGCAGTCACTGGTATCATTTTTATCAACATCCTTAACATTGTGCACACAATTGTCATAGGATACAGTGGCATTGTTCTTACTGGTACTGAAATGGTTATGTATTCTTAGGTCATAACGTACATCAGCATTGTTCTTACAAGTAACAGTATTCTCATTTGAGCATGGATTATGACATACATTGATATCGTAATTCCTGTTGTCGGCGCTACTGTGCGGCTACAGGTTATGACATACATTGACATTGCATTGACAGGTACTGGTATGGTCGTGCACGCACAGGTTATGACATACATTGATATCACATTTATTGGTATTGCCGTTGTCGGGTCTGCACACATCACAGTAATCATTGACATCATATTCACCCATTCCAACAGGATCTCACCAGACCACCCTACACCACTTCAGCTTATTCCTCAGTAAACATGAGCACAGCTTTAGCAGTTGCAGATGTGGCCTTAGAAATCTTTATATACAGATCATCATATGGGTATATAATGGCATGTACACAAGTTTCCATAGCTCCACAACCAACCTTTATAATTAAAATGATTACTTTACCCCTCTATTGGTTTACTTCTGCATACAAATGCAGGGTGGTGGAGTATTTATAGCACTATTAGAAAAAGGAGAATAGGAGTTGCTGGCAGATGCTCTACCATCATGGAATAGCTTGAACGGGTACTCGATTTTCAGTGTACCACACTTTGGACAACCCTCAGTAGCATGACTTCAAACCACACAACAGAAGCATACATTTGATCTCTGGTTCATGAATTCCCTTGGTTAAGGGAGCATAACTTCAAATAACTTCACAGATTTGGGTGTCAAGAATGGGAAAAATGTGTTAATCAAAAATAAGCCATTTCTAAATTCTCCATTTAGCTAATTACTCCATCAAAACAATCATAAAAATAAGACATCTGAGCCAATGTATAGTTTAATTTTTATCTCAATTCACTACAAAAAAAGTTCCTAGTGCTATCCTTTTTCTGAAGATTATTGCTTGAACAGAAACTTAGCGTTTTATAGATCTCTGGATCCATCTCAGATTCCCCTGAATGCATGGAAAACTGAATGCATTGAATAAAGTTGATCAAGCATCCTTTCAAAATAGGCTAAGAATAGGTGACATTTCTTAAAAAGTGATGTTTGTTCCAATGCAACATTCGACCAAGCATTCATTCCTACATTTATAAGAATAAATGTCACTTCAGCTTCATGTTATTGATAATAGAAAGGCCAATTTAAAAAATGTAAAGTACATTTGTAAGGTAAGTAGCTCAGTCCCAAATTCTATAGTTCTGTTCTCGGTGGACTGGCAATTAGCACTAAATAAAAAGGAGTCGAAAAGACAGAGTATACGTTTTCCATTACTTTTTTTTTTCACTGTAGGCAACCTGTTCCCCTTTAACTAGGGCGCCATCTTTAATTGGGAATACTGAGTAGAGTTTACTTTGTTTGGCTGTGATCCTTGCATCGTGCATTAATCACGAAAAGCATAGTTTCCTGCCAATTACTGAATGAAGTAGTGACTCAGCATCTCTGTGCCTCTCTCTGTGCAAGAGCCCTCATTTGCCACCTGTCAAACACATTTGGTACCATTCTCCAACTCTACTCAGTTACATGAACATTCATGCTCTTCACATATATTCTCCGTACCATATCCTCAGTAGTCTCAGTGAGTCTTTTCTTGTAAACAGTGCAGGTGGGGCAACTTGGCCACCGGTAGTAAATAAGCCAGTGCTAGCTTAAGGGTTTCTTTGCACTGTTTTAGTTTGAATCCGGTCTGTGCAAATGAAGGGATCTTTCACAGCCTGTGCAAGATGATTGCATGAGGGGCGCTTATTCTGCCTCTCTCTGTACCCGAGTAGTGTGTGAAGGAAGCTTTTGATTCCTTTGCTCTCTTCTGATGTTCATCAGAGTGTGAGAGAAGTTTGCACAGTCTTTCTTTTCACCTGAGTTGTGTATAAGAGAAAAAAATGCAATGCTTCTGCCTGAACACTTGTTCAAAGGGACAAAACATGAAAAAAAGTTAATTTACAGAGGTCTCACTTGGCTTAAAAAAATTCTTACGAATAACACAGTATATTAATTCTTCATAATTGAGGTTCATAGCTCTTTCCTCTGCAGTAAATGACTAAACATGCATATAGAAATTGCAGTCACATATCAAGCATGCCAAAGATAAAGGGCAATTTCTGTTTAAATGACCCGTCATGCGACCTCCTCGGAAGTAATTTACAAAGTTTTTTTAATAGCCACTGCGTGAAGGGCAGTCCTAAAATACACGGGGAAGAGTTTCACAGTCATTTAAGAACAGACTCTGCACATTTTGTTTTATTTTTGCGGCAGCACCCATTATCATCTTTCGCTATTTGCATGAATGCAATGCTCGTGAAGGTTATTCTATTCCAGATGCTGAATGGCCGAATAATGAGCACCTGTCTACCTGGACGAGCACAGCAATAAAAAAAATACATTTTAAGGAGAATTAATTAATGATACAATCGTCCTTAAAGCTCTTTAGATAAAATGTTTAACATATGCATTTTTGGGGGGAATTCTTTTTTCCATTCATGCTTGGTTAGGAGGTGCGTAGTTGAAGCATGGCCCGGATTGAGTGTGTTTGAAGTCGTGAGCGAGGCTTCTAGTAGTGCTCTTCGCCACGCGCATCGATGTAAAGCATAAGAGCGCTTCTGTCAAGAAGCAGGGAAGGAAGAAGTAAAGCTTACATTCCAACCGTTTGAGGGCCACAGCATCTCTATACATACCTACTCCCAGCATTTAAATAGTTCCAAGGTATATGTGCACCCCAGACCTTTGAAGTAGGAGAAGGTGGAGGTAGAAGGACAAAAATCTGCTGTGTAAATTGATAAATCTGCTTGTTGATCTGATGGCGGAAGCCAAGGACCAATTGATTGGATGGAGAAGGTGCCATCCTTCCACGGTTCACAGTGTAGTGAACATGATTAATTTGAGATAATTTAGGAAGAGGCTATGGTCCGTTATTGCCAGCATCCTCCAGCTCCAGGTGTCCATGTGGTTGATGGTGCCTGAAATTAGATCTGCAAGGACCTTGTCCAACAAAGGATGAAGGATGTCCAGGCTCATGATCGTCATAAAATAATTGTTCCAGTTGCATCTGATGCGGAGGATCAAAGTCATGGCCATAAAGGCCTGCTAAAATGAGGGATGAGAATGAGACAGGAGTGAAAAAAGGCAGCATGAGGTACAGAGAGAGTGAAAGAAATCGATAAGTAAGGCAAAGAGAGAGATGATTTTGACAGAGAGAGGTGGAGTAGATGGAAGAGAGATAGAGGTAGGTGAGATGGAATCAGCAGTGTGATACAGAGAAAGGGATGACGTAAAGAGAGATGAGGTGGTGAGGGGTAGACATGAAAAGGTAGGCTAAGAGAGTGGTAGGGAAGTGAGGGCATGAGAGAGAAGTAGAAAAAGGTGAGGTAGATAGAGACGTAGTGAGAGAGAGTTGAAATAGAGGTTTGATTTATATGGGAGATGTACATAAAGGATTAGAGATAGGTGAAGAGAGGGAAAGAATGTTAATATAAAAAAAAATACAGTAAAAGGCAGATGAGACAAAGATAGGTGAAGCAGAGAAACAAAGGTGTTGGGTAGTACAGTGAGGGACACAGAGATAGTCAGACAGTGTAGAGAAATGAGGTAGAGAGGATGGCAGGAATTTAGTGATTGGTGTGGTAGAGACATATGAGGCACAACATGACAGAGAAGTAGACAGAGACTTGAAGTAGAGAAAGGTATGGTAAAAAAAACAATGAAGAGAGTAGAGAATGATAGACAAGTTTAGATTTGGTTAAAAGTAAGTTAATGGGAGATAGACAGGAAAGTAGAGAAAAAACGTTAAGAGGGGTGAGGTCCAGTAGGGAAAGATTGATGAAAGAGCAAGAGATAAGAAGCCCATGAGAGGTATATAGAGAGGCAGAGGGTGTTGAATTAGGGATAGAGACAGAGTCAAAATCAGAGTTAGAGGTAGGCAGAGAGAGGTTGAAAAGAGTAACAGAAGTGAGAAAGAGGGAACAATCACTCTATCAGGGGTCCCTTGGAAGGTGAAGGACCTGGGCAACTATAATGTTCCCCTGGCCTTCAAACATTTCTGAAATTATGTTAGTTATTCTTATGAAAGTTAGTGATAGATGGGACAGTGGAATGCAGCGTGTTCCAGGTGCCTTTAACAGAGATTTTAGATGCAAAGTGCAAGCCAGAGTTAGTGCTAGAGAGTCCAGAGTGGGTAAGGGTGTGCCGGACGGGCTATAAATTTGTGTTTCTTTGCGTATCTGCCAGGCCACAGTGGGGGCTTGCTAGAAAGGACTCTGACAAACAGCTTGTCCAGTTGGCTGTTGTTTAGGGTTGAAGGTGAAGCAGCTTAGTATTATGGTGGGGATTGCAGATGCAGTCAGTCCAGTTGAAACCTTGAATCAATGAGTCAACAGACCAAGAGGGTGGTTCAGACAGATTAACCAGTCTGAGAAAAACTTGCACTGCTTCAGTCTGTGTATGCAACGTAAGCCCGATTCGGACTTATTGAGATTATATAGAACAAACCAAGTTTGGGAACAACCAAGCCCTGCATATTATGGGGGGCTGACGGTAGACAATCTATGCAAGGTCTAACATCAAGTGGGGATTCAGCTCTTTGAATTACACAATTCCATTCCAGAAGCACACTGTCTTCATTCAAGTGCCTGAATAGAGCTGAAACTCGGGTCCGCAGGTTTCATAGTTGCCAATTTAGCCACTACTTGACGTATGTGTTTAAGTGAAGATCGCTTGGAGAACCTTGTGCCATACCGGTGAAAAAAGGAATAGAGCAACGTCTCAGCGTCTGGTCTGTGCACTAGGAAACCTTACTCCACTGCCATCTTTGTGTAGTCTGCACATGCGAACACTTAAACTGCCTGTGCATGACTTGTGTGCACGAGGGAGGCTTACAGTGCCTCCGTCTAAGTGTGCTAACAGTGCATCCAACTAACAGGCACACATGTTCACCACTCCCAATAACAATCTATCCCAAATAACCCTTTCCAAACTCATCCCTCCATCCCTATTTGATTCCATTCATCCAACTAGCAGGCACACATGTCCACCACTCCCAGTATCAATTTATATTTTCACTCTACTAATCCACCACTAATACACCTTGCATTCCGGAGTAGCGTGCTACTCGACAAAAAGCGCCTGAACGCCTCGTCAGGGGTAGTAAGCGCTATATAACTGTAATTTACAATTTACAGTTACAATTACATGATGCAGTAGCATAACAGAGGCTCCCGCAGTCCCCGCGGTATGGGGATGCGAGCTCCAGGGGGCCCTCCTCAGCAGCCTGGCCTGAGAGCTCCTGATGGAGTCTAGAGGGGGGCCCCTCCATGTACCTTGCTTGCATGGGGGCCCCCCTCACGTTTCCTTACGCCACTGATCATGATGGATGGTCTGCCCCTTCACGTCCAGGCCCATCTGAGGCTGCAGTTTCCTCTCACAGCTGCTGAGTGCTCAGGCTGGGCGCGTGGCACAAGACAGGCCGGGTCTGCTCCCGCCGCTTGCCCCGTTGTGCCCAGAGGCTCCAGACCAGCACAGATGGGCGGTAATGGAGCTCGCCGTTCCTCGTCGTTTGGATCCTTAGATGTTCTATAAAAAGCTACCGCAGCAGAAAAACACAAAAAGCATTTCCCTTGATTAGAAAACAAAAAAAGCTATTGCCATTGATTTCTCCCGGTGGCACGTAACGCAAGCAGGAGCGCGGGGCTCTGACGGAGATGAAGAGTCCTATTAAAGTGCCTGCTAGAGATTTATTGCCGGAGCAGAGTGTTCAAAGTCAGCGGGGCTCGGAGAGCGCCGTTCTGCTTAGTCGCAGCGATATCCCGGTGCTTTCAGTACAAGTGCAGCCGAGCGCTGCCATCTCACCCCTTTCATGTGCTGAAGCGGGGCGTTGACGGCCCGAATCCCGCCCCTCCTTACCACCACAGTCTTGCAAGACTGTGTGAGGAGGGGCCGTCCTGGCTGAGGCACCAGAAACCGCAGGCGTAGCAAGCTAGTCCCACGAGACAAGGTACGCACAGGTGCTTTACACAAATATCTAGCTGCAAGGTCCAGTTCGCGCCCCGCACACAGGCACCGAAACTGCAAATCAGTGTCTTCATAAACGACAGGTTTCCGCGCCATCAGCAGTATTCCACCGTGATGATGTCACGCTTTCCAGCAGACTTCACGTCAAACGCTGACTGAAACACAGGCACACTACCTCAGACTGAGCGCATTATATACCTCCAGGTGAACACAAAGTTAACACCTACAATACTCACGGAGGGCAAGATAAGGGAGAGCCACAGGATAAGACATAGGTAAGAGAGGGAAATTACCTATCTACGTAGCACTATGGATAAACTATAAGCACCTAAAATCGGCATCCTTCTAGGTCGAACAGAAGTGCGACCTGAGCCTTTCCTGACACAGGAGTGATTCAAGGACAGTTCCCACTTTTCACTGACACTGCTGAAATTTCTACATCCTCACCAACAATAGATGGTCCCTTCTAGGGCAACTTTATTTTCCCCCAATCACCCACCGTGACATCCACAATCTTGGCAGAGGTGCACAGCTGAGATATGATCCTGTAATTCCGATACATTGACCTCTCCCTTTCTCTTTCTCACTCCCTCTAACTTTCTCTCAGTGCTTCCTCATCCATATCAACATCAACCCTCCATGCTGCACACCTTCAAATCGAACACAGCACTATGCTTGGTTTCTTCTGTTCGAAAGGAACCAGACCTGTTTTGGCATCTTCAGTTTGCCTTATTTCATCCTTAATGCTAAATCTCAGACTATTTTATTTGGACACAGATGCCATGTTATAGGATCTCCTAGCAAATCTTTCAGCAAATCTTGTCCATCACTTTACACAAGAGTCATAGCATTGGGCATAAGTCGTAGGCAGTAGAGAGAAAACCCTAAAATCAATTGGAATTTTCCCAATAGTACCTTTCCTTCAGACAGTTACAACTACACCATTATATTGTCATACAATTCAGTTCTCGAATGGAAGGACATACATGTGCTATTCTGTCTCCACATTTCCCTTTAAATTCCATAAAAACATATATTCTTCTGTGGATCTCTTGTTCACCTGTAGGCCATGCAAGTCCAGTTCAACCTAAACTCGTCATGTTGCCTTTTTATCTTTTTTTTCTTGCCTTAGATCTGATACAATACACAATCTTTCCTGTAGGATTGCAGTGAAATCAGTGCGCAGCACCAATCAGATGAGTCCAATAATGTTAGGTAAGTATATAGTCCATTCCACAGAGTCCATTCCAGTATTTGTATTTCCCCCCTCTGCTTCCTTTCCATGATCCCCACTTTGGCCTCTGCAACATAATTAACTAATCTACCTTGAAAAATGCTCAGAGCAAGTTCTGCGAGTTCTCTGGATTCAGACTATAATGTACACTCTATGACTACAAGAAGAGAATTGTAACGTGGTTGCACGATGAAGATATCTAGGCTACGAGCCTTCAATGTATGCCATGCCCCTCTTCAATGTTTTTGGCTCCAGTGTTTGATCCTCAGCAGCAGTCCTTCTGTTAAAAGCCCCCATCCTACCCTGCTCAAGAAATTGTCTTTTATTTCGAACAGAGAGAGCAAAATCAAGCCTTTCCAGTTAGTTATATCAAGGATAAACCTCGTTTACTATTCATCTCAGGAAGAAATAGCTGCAGAGCATGTTTAAAGAATAACATTTTACATCTGAAAAAAACACATTTCTAATAAAGGTGAGCACACTTGTGAACGTCTCCTATTAAAACCTCTTAAAGCTCAAAAATGACAAATATTTAATTTTTTTAAATAAAACGTTGAAAATCTGCTTAAGTCTGGCCTTTACACAACAGCAAACCTAAATTAGCAGAAACTTTTTTCAAGTCAAGTCAAAAAATTCTTTATTTCGGCCATTAAGGCCATAAAAGCACAGATAAAAGATACAGCACAATTCATTCGTTTAGATTTCCCAACAAGACTATCATGATTCTAGGTACGAATAAATTAATAAAGTGCATGTGCATTACAATATTATTTATAAAATTCCAATATAAGTAAAGGTTTAAAATGTAGTGTATAATTAAAAGGTACACACTTATGACATTAAAATATTGCAAAATGAGGTTAAAAGAGACCAATCACAATGATGGAATGAAATGATCAAGTTAGGCAATCCCTAGCTTTAAAATAGCTCGACGTGCACACCACATGGAAAATAGGAAACGAGAAACTGAATACGCAATGGGCATACTAGTGTCGTATTTTAGCATCCTAAGAGCCTGTGCGCAATGATTTGTTCCGAGGTTTCTGCATAACAGCAGTAACCATCGGTGTCTCGCCTTCTTGAATGCCGGACAAAAAAATAATACATGGTAATCCGTCTCCGGTGTGTTATTACATACCGGACATTCCTGAATTGGACAACCCCACCCCCCCCCAATTGTTTGTAAAAGCGCGTAATGGGAGTACCCCATACCTAAACTGTACATAAAGCTTTTTAGCAAGGGCTGGCTGGATATCATCAAGGGCAGGTTCTAACCTTTATTGCTGTTTTGTCTCTAAAACTACTGCAGTCAAGGCACCAGTCGCAGAACTCCCCTGTATTTGAGAGAGTTTATATTCCACAAGGCCTTCCTAGATGTTGACAGACAACTTTCTTCAGCACTGGCCCATAGGTCACCCATTCCCATAGCTGCTAAAGAATTTTTAATATGGGCCAGCCATGAGATTTTACTCGCTCCCTGTAAGCTTAACACTTCCTTCAGCTCTTCTCTACACACAGCTAATTCTGGGGTACTCCATAGACGTCGCCAATACAAAAGGGGTCTGAGGGCAACATCCTCTACAATTGGTCCAACCCCAAGATCCATTCGGAGCGGTGTGCTCATGGGAAGACCCAAAAGTTGCCTGAGAAAGGAGTTCTCGATCTTAAATAGAGGGTCGGATGGCTGGTGGCCCCAGATTTCTGCCCCATACAAGGCCGCACCCCTAGCTTGTACTTTATAAATGTCTATCACCGGTCCAACCGTTTTATGGGTGCACTTCCTAAACATCTTTGCAAACCCCCCCGTTGTCTGGGCCAACTTTAGGGTTGCCTTCTTTATTTGTACACCCCAATCCATTTTTTCAGTAAGTGTGATTCCCAGGTATTCAAAAACGGTCACTCTCTCTAGTGGTTTCCCATCTAGCTGGGGATTTGGTCATGTAGTGTAACCTGCATTAAAAACCATATATTTGGCTTTCTGTAAATTAATCTCTAGTCCTCTACTTATACAGAAAGAGTGAAAGGTGTCTAAAGCCCTCTGTATTCCCATAGGAGACTTTGATAGCAGGAGGGTATCGTCGGCGAACATCAAGGCTGGTACCTTGCGGTTCGCCAACCTAGGAGCGTCTATATCCCTCCCTGCAATCAAGGCCTCCACTAGGCCACTAATAAAAAGGCAGAAGAGGGTCGGGGCCAGCACGCAACCTTGTCGTACACCTCTGTCTATAGATATGGGATCAGTAAGCTCACCATTTTTACCATGCCTAATTTGGGCAAAATTACATTTGTGGAGCCGTTTCAACTGATAACAGAGATACGGAGGGCCCCCCAAGTTTAGTAGAATGGCCCACAATTTGTCCCTGGGGACCAAATCAAATGCCGATTTTAGGTCCACAAAGGTCAAATAGAGGCTGCCACCCTCCAGAAGCACTGTCTTCCAGTGCAATAGTTGTAACCTAAAAATTTGATCTATTGTGGACATTCTTGCTCTAAAACCAGCCTGGTAGGGGCTAAGAATAGTATGTTCCTCCATCCAGCTCTGTAGTCGGCCCAGCAGCATTCGTGCATATAACTTCTGACTAACATCTAAGAGGCTGATGGGGCGATAGTTGGCAGGAAGGAGTGGTGAGCCCTTTTTTGTAAATCGGAATGATTTCCGCCCCCAACCAGGAGGGAGGGATCGGCATTCCCTGCAAGATAGCATTAAACAGGGTCCATAGATACGGGGCCCAGATATTAGGCTCATTACGAAAAAGGTCACCAGGGATCTTGTCTAAACCTGGAGCCTTAGATGGAGTTACCCTGCTTAAGGCATCCGTTATCTCTTTTAAAGAGATTGCTGGAGCATCAAGGCAAATTAACTGGGAATGGGGGCACTCATTTGTAGCTTGCCCCGCATCACCCTCCACCCTTACATATAAGGACTCAAAATAGGCCTTCCAAGCTTCTGCCCCAATGTTTGGTTCTATTGCCATTTTTCCCTCTGGACAGCCAATGTTTGCTAAATTCCAGAAGGTCCTCATGTCCCGAGTGCTTAAGGCACTTCTCAGGCTCTCCCACTTATCACCTTCCCAACTTCTTTTTGCCAATTTAATAGTGTTTTTATAGACTATCCTCTTGTCTTTAATTAGTAGCCTATCGTTAGATTTAATGGCTAAGATAAGTGCTTGCTTAGCCTTACGGCAATCGTCACTATACCAAGGGTGCCCAGAGGACCCCTTTTCCCTAGCTCTTTTGTTAGGAAAAAAAATATTTGCCATGGCAGATATTAAACCTTGGTGGTTGTCAGCAATTTTGGGAAAGGCACTGGAAGAGTCAACAGTTCCGCTAAGTTGGTTTGCAACCTTGAGAAATGGGATGACAGTTTGGTAAAGGGAGGCTAACTTTTCCTGTGATTGGCAAATTGCCCCCCATCTGACTCTCCTCCTGCAACTAGTCAGAATTGTCCTAGGAACAGTTAGGGATTGGCCTTCAAGTGCATTCTTAGGACATGGTGGAACCGTCTCAAGGATCAGGGCATTATGGTCACTATCGTATTGAGGCACGATCTTGAAATCTATTACCCGGTGCCAGGATTTAGTGTCCACCAAGATATAGTCTAAAATGGAGGCCCATCCCAGACTATTGTAGGTATAAGTCGCCGGGGAATCAGATTTTGTGCGCCCATAACACGCCCTGAGTGAGTGGTTCAGTGTGAGAGTATTCATTTGAAGTACCAATGGGGTCCAAGCCCGAGTTGGCGGAGTATTAGACTCTGGAATAGCCCAGTGCAGGTCCTCCTCACTGGGGTTACCCACATTCAGGTCATTCAGAGGTTCATCCTGACAGTTAAAATCACCGCCAAGAATCACCAAGATATTATCGGGGATAGTGAGCAAGAAGGTTGTCAGTTGATCAAGCGTTGAAGACTCCTGGCCGTATCCAACTGGGCGGGAATAAACATTGATCAGAGCAATTCTGATATTTGCAGGAAAACTCAAAAAGACACAGAGTATATCTCGGGAAGATGTCTCAACCTGTTTTGCTGAGCACCCCAGGTGTACAGCGACCCAAGTACAGAGTCCCCCTGCGGGTCTTCCCCGTCCCCCACATGTGGCTGCTAGGCTAAAGGTCGCATAGCCTAGCCTATGTGTATCCGCCTTAGCCCAGGTTTCCTGGATCATACAAATTTCGTTTTGTTGAATAAATGCTCCCCACTCCGGATTGTCCAATTTGGAGGTGAGGCCAGTAATGTTCCAGGATAATACCTGGAGCTTGGGTTGCCCATTAATTTGCTGTGGGGGGCCACTTGGCTCCTTCGCCAAGGGCCTTGAGCCATTCCCAACAGTGGAGTGATTGACTATAGGGATTAAAGGTTCTAAAATCACCCGCTGTTGGCCTTTAAATACCTGTAGGGGTCTAGGGGGTGAACCTGCTGTAGTTCGAATACTAGAAGCCCCGTGTACTCCCTTACTTTGGACACTTCCCACTCCATCAGCCACCTCAGTATCCTGTCCTATTTCCTGTCTAGGAGAAACAGGACTCTGGGACAGCGCCCTCCGTTCTATGAGACCCACCGGGGCTCCCTCTGTGAATTTAGTTCCATTTTCATTGGCTGTACTGGTTTTAGTCAATCTACTGACTGTAGGGACGCAAATCTATTTGTAATTGGAAAATTAAGAAATAATGGGCTTGGCTGGTCCTGTTCCAAGATAGTACTTTGCTCGGTCTGCTGCCTGGTCCATGCCCCATGGACAGTCCACAATCTATTTTCGGACACAAATCCCGGAGGGTAAAAGTAACCCAACGGGAAAGGCCTTATGCCACCCACCTGTCTTTGCTGATTATGGTCTAAAAGGGCCCTTACAACCCGAGGATTTCTGAAATTGATCACAATACTGTCACCGGATATATCTTTCAGCCTCTGGACCACCCATCCCACCCTTCGTGTACACAAAATTTCACCTGCATCTTTGTACGAGAATTGAAGCTGCTTGGCCAACCCAAAAATACATTTGTTTTTTAGTTCAAAGTGGGATTCCCTTTGCCCCCTATTAAGTTCCGGTACTCCAGTTAAAATCATGACGTATGGTGTGGAATGCAGGGGGAGGTTAATGCATGGTAGGGCTGATCTCCCCTCCGATACTTCTGTTCGTACATCTTGCCCCTCATTAACTCTACAATTTGACCCCGGTCGCTGCACATTATCTCCAGCTGTTGGCATTTCTGGGCAGGGTCTGTGGTTCTTACAAACCTCCGACCCCCATCTGGGCCCCTGGCAATGAACACTATCCTTATCTATTAGCTTATTGGGAATAATCACATGTCTATTTGCATCCCCCTTATTATTCTGGATTTGCGGGGCGGGCTCAGGTTAATTGCAGGGGGGTGATCAACCCTGGGATGAAGAGACAGGGTTTGTGGCACTGGCCGCTGAGGGGATTCACCCACCCTTTGGTTTGCTTCTACCTTGCCCACATGAGTCTCTACCAGAGTTGTAAGCTTATCTACCCGGGTGATTAAAGCATTCAGTTCGTCCTTAATGATTTCTCTTATTTGTAACTGCAAATCCATCACCAAGTTTGACACCCAAGTTAGCTTTTCTATACCTTCAATTGAACGGCCACCTGTCCCTCCCTTCCCCAAGTCACCATTCACTATAAGTTCCGTGGCACCCTTCTGCCGTTTAGTCCCAGCCTTCATGGCAGGTTTAGCTTTCCCTTTTTTTCCTGGGCCAGGAGGAGTATCCTCCATATGCACGTCCATGGTGGGTGTGTCATGTACCAAAACACGTATCCTGGGCTGGGTCTTGGAGGAATCAGAGTCCGCAATTGACGGAGTAGGTTGCATATCCGGGTTAGTCAGGGTGAAGGCTAAGTCCGGTGTTATCGATAAGAGCCTTTCAGTCAATTCAATTTCAGTTGACACCGCCCCTATGGCCCTCTGAAGCATCTTATCAATAGAGGAAGGCTGATGAGTTGTTGGCGATTGCATGGTTAAAGTTTGTTTTTTCCCAGCACAGGCACGTTTCCCCATTATTGCTGATTGACGTTAACGTGAGCAGACTCCGCGTTCTGCCTTATCAGTAGCTCCAATTAGAAGAAAGGGAGCCAGAACATAACCAAAACAGATCAAGGGCTACACACAGCAGGAGACACCCACATAGGGGGAAAAAGGAAACAGAAGCAACTGTCAGGCCTTACTCAAAATAATAAGGCAGTTACGATATATTGGCACCCACTTTAGGTTCCAGCCTGGGTAAGTGGTTCCATGGGCCAATAATTTTTCCACGGGTACGCCTAAGGGGGGTGGCCCAGCCCAGCCTCTTACGGGTTCTGACGGGCGCAGATGGGCCGGCCCTTGGCCCGGGCACGCCCGCGTGCCTCCCGCGCTGCGGGAGCTGCGAGTTCAATTTATGCGCCTCTGGGCACGAAAACCGGCATCAGCGCCTCCGGGCACGGAGTGGAGCTTGCTGGGGGTTGGAGTCCCCTTGTGGCAGCAACGGTGAGCGACTCCCGCGCTGCGGGAACCGCGAGTTCAATTTTAGCGCCTCCGGGCGCGAAAACCGGCGTCAGCGCCTCCGGGCGCGGAGTGGAGCTTGTTGGGGGTTGGAGTCGAGTTCAATTTGAGCGCCTCCGGGCGCGAAAACCGGCGTCAGCGCCTCCGGGCGCGGAGTGGAGCTTATTGGGGGTTGGAGTCCCCATTTGGCGGCAACGGTGAGCGACTCCCGCGCTGCTGGAGCCGCGAGTTCAATTTGAGCGCCTCCGGGCGCGAAAACCGGCGTCAGCGCCTCCTGGCGCGGAGTGGAGCTTGCTGGGGGTTGGAGTCCCCTTGTGGCGGCAACGGTTAAACGTTTTTCAGAAATCCATTTTCAGAGGAAACTTCTCCCATAAAACCTGTTTAGTTGATAGATTTTGCACCCAGGTTACATAAGGTGAAGTACATACACAATCTATTCAACATTTCACAGTGGAAACCTTTTTTTTCTTTGCCCACTTCCTGAGGAAATTCTGATTTCGCACAGTCATCATTTCTGCCGTTAGGCCGTTTTATAAAACAAATAACACGTTTTGATATTATTAAAAAGCTGTCCTACTCGGTTGCATTTTATTTTAACATCTCAATGTTCTGTCAATACGGCATGTGAGAGCTAACATACCAAAATGATTTAAGCTTACTTGAGCAAGACTCCCATTCATAAATGAGGTGCCATTCCTTTTTACATATGCAGAAAAAGTGACATACTTCAAAACTGAACACAAGTCAGAGAGGTCTGGGCTATAGCTTGGCTGAGTCAGGCACAGCTGAGGTCAACAATGGGTCATCGTGATTGTGATTAAACATCAGAGTCTCCAATGATCTGGGGAATCATTATCAAGTCAAGGCTAGATGCACACGAATTGATTCCATTCAATGCCTCCAAAATGGCACACTCTTAGGTAAAATTAGCCAATCCAATTTACTGTTAACTGCATCCATCCATAGGCCCACCACGAGCGCCCTCTCAAAATGTCCAAAATCTGGATGTTGTTCTTGACATCTACATGTTTGATTCCACAGGCCTCAATCCCCTTTACACATTTTCGAGCAGTCCTGCTCTATGGATATTGCTATTATAATCCTCAGAACAGAATGTTTAGTTATCTTCCTACTAGGACTATGGTGAAACCAAAAAAATATGCAGCCTGCTTCATCCTTGACTGATATGTATACAGATCACATCGTTTCTGGACTTATTTCTCTTCATTGGCTCCTGATCAAACAAATGATTGAATCCAAAACCCTCTGTCTTGCATAAGG
The DNA here is from genome assembly GCA_963921515.1 of Calotriton arnoldi. Lineage (NCBI taxonomy): Eukaryota > Metazoa > Chordata > Amphibia > Caudata > Salamandridae > Calotriton > Calotriton arnoldi. The sequence goes on from CAWUFW010000363.1 coordinate 4,047,409, forward strand.
GTCTTCCCAGGCAAATAACATCATACTGCACCAATTTGCTTCAGCCCTTCTGGCCTTCTAGACCCTTTGGATTGGCCCTCAAAAACTGTTATCCAGCTGGATACAAATATTTGAGGATACATTATTTTAGTTTTATAAACCCACTCTGTTTATAAATTCAGTAATTTATATGTGGTATTGTATCTCTTTCATATAGCTCTGCATAAAATCTTTGGAAGATAAGGCCAGTGAAAGAGAACAGATCAGTACTAGAACACCTCATCATTGGAAATAAAGAAACTTACAATCTAAAAACCTGCATGTCCTCCCATTTTATCCATGCTCTGCATTAGGGTCGTCTCAAGCATTTCCTTTACATTCAAAGCATTATTCTCAATGTACTTTGGTCTTTAATTTTTTTTTACCATTTTAGTCTCCTCTGCTTTTGCTAAGTATAGTGCTCCATCCATTCAAAACCTCACTAGTAAATGCTGTCTAATGCTTTTCCACGCTTTGCTCCCCTCCTCCACCCTCACACCAAGACCGACAGTTCGAAGAGTTTATTTTGCTAGTACACACACCCTCTTGTATGTGAATACCAATGTCATAGTCATTCCTCCCTTCTTTTTTTCCCATGCATAGAAGTTTAGGTTCTTGAGCCTCTCCTAATAAGAGGGGTGGTGGAAACCAATTTGTCTTCACAATGATGGATATGTGATCTCTGGAGCTCGCCAATACACCTGGGGCCCTATTACATATAGGGCGCACTTTTCCTGTTTGCGCCATGGCACACCTTCATACAGGTGCGCCATGCACAAATAGGGAAAATGTGTACTGTTATGTTGAATGTGCTTCCCTCAGGGCAGCCGTGAGCTTGTGCTGCCCTGGGGGCAGCACATGCACGTGAAATACAGAGCAGATATCAAGCAGCCACTCAGTGTTTCACTGTGCAGGCAGCAAACCGCCTGCACTTTTAAAAGGTGAGAGAGATGCCCTCACCTCCTGACAGTTTCTTTGCCTTTGCGCTTGCGTCTATAATACGACACAGGTGCAGAGGTCAAGAGATTCCCTAATTTGCATGGTGCCACGCCCCAATGAAAATGAGCGACCTTCCTCTTGAGATAGCACTGGTGCTACATATGTGCCAGTGCTATCTGGAGGATGTAAGTACCACCTTCGCTAAGATCAAATCTGGCTCTCCTGCCGATTCAGTCTCTCCTCACATTTTGTCCACTATTGGACCAGCTCTTTTTACTGGCCTCACTGATCTCTTCAACTTATCCCTACGTCATTCTATGGTTCCCATAAAATGGAAAACGGCTATGGTCAAACCTATCTTAAAAAAGTCCACTCTGGACCCCAAGGAACCATCATCAAGGAGTTCGCCCAACCCACCAGCGAGTCTACCGACATCCCTCCCTCACAAGACCTCTGCGATAAACTCAGCACCTTTTTCCACCACAAAACAAGAGCATCTACGACAACTTCGACGAAGACAACCAACACACTGAACCCTCACCAACCACCCCCGACACCCGGAAACCAGCGATTGATGACTGGACAGCCCTCACCACCGAAGACACACTGAAAACAATGAAGTCAATCCACTCAGGGGCCCCCACGGACCCCTGCCCCCACCACATCTTCAACAGAGCCGCCGACACCATCGCACCCATGCTCAGCCACACCATCAACCGCTCCCTGGCGACCGCCTCGTTCCCCGACGACTGGAAACACGCCGAGGTCAACCCTCTCCTAAAGAAACCCTCAGTGGACCCCACTGACCTCAAAAACTACAGACCCATCTCCCTGCTCCCGTTCCCAGCGAAAGTCATTGAGAAAGCCATCAACAGCCAACTCGCCACATTCATTGAAGAACACAACATCCTCGACTCCTCCCAATCCGGCTTCAGAAAAAACCACAGTACAGAAACCGCCCTCCTCGCCGCAACAGACGACATCTGCACCCTACTGGACAAAGGAGAAACAGTAGCCCTCATCCTCCTCGACCTATCAGTGGCGTTCGACACAGTCTCCCACCGCACCCTAATACGCAGACTCTACGACGGAGGAATCCAGGACAAGGCCCTTGACTGGATCCGCTCCTTCCTCTCCGGCAGGACGCAGCGGGTCAGACTCCCCTCTTTCCTCTCGGACCCCACACCTACCACCTGCGGAGTGCCCCAGGGCTGCTCCCTCAGCCCGACGCTCTTCAACGTCTATATGGCTCCACTTGCCCCCATCGTCAGAACCTACGGACTCAACATCGTGTCATACGCAGACGACACCCAGCTCATCCTCTCCCTATCCAACGAGCCCAACATCGACAGACGCAACTTTCGAGAAGGCCTGGAAGCCGCCGCCAAATGGATGAAAAACAGCTGCCTACAACTAAACACCAACAAAACAGAAGTACTCATCATGGGCCCAAACCCAGACGCCTGGAGCGACACCTGGTGGCCCCCGCCCTCGGAATCCCGCCAACCCCCACGGACCACGCACGCAACCTGGGAATCATCCTGGACTCCGAGCTCAAAATGGACCGCCAGATCAACTCTGTCTCGTCTTCCTGCTTCCACACCCTCCGCCTCCTTCGTAAGACCTTCAAATGGATCCCCCTCGAACACCGGAAGACCGTCACTCACGCCCTGGTCACCAGCAGACTCGACTACGGCAACGCACTCTATGCCGGAATAAACAAAAACCTCACCCGCAAGCTACAGAACATCCAGAACGCCGCCGCAAGACTGGTCCTCAACCTGCCAAAACACTGCCACATCTCCCAGCACCTGCGCACACTCCACTGGCTCCCCGTCGAGGCGAGAATCACCTTCAAGATGCTCACCCACGCACACAAGGCCCTCCACGGCACCGGACCAGCATACCTGGACAGCCGACTCAAATTCCACGCACCCCAAAGGGCCCTACGATCAGCCCAGCTCTCCTACGCCGTGGTCCCCCGCACCAGAAAGACCAGATCGGGAGGCCGCTCCTTCTCCTTCCTTGCGGCCAAAGCATGGAACGCCCTTCCGCTCACCTCAGACAGACAACATCGCTCCCCATCTTCGCAAGAAACCTCAAAACCTGGCTCTTCGACAGACCCCCTCCTTGATGGAATGGAACCTGCACCCCCTCCACCCCTAGCGCCTTGAGACCCTTACGGGTGAGTAGTCGCGCTTTAACAAACCCCTGATTGATTGATTGAAGGAAACAAATAGCTACAGGCCCATTTCCCTTCTCCCTTTTTTCGGGAAAGTTCTGGAGGCACTAGTTAACAGACAACTCTCAGTCTTTTTAGAGAGTAATAAACTGCTGGACTTCTCCCAATCCGGATTCCGAACTGCTCACAGTACGGAAACTACATTGATAGTGGTAGTTGACAACATCAGACGTGCCTTGGACTCCGGCCAGTCAGCCATGCTGGTCCTACTCGACCTATCAGCCGCCTTTGACACCATCTCCCACGGAACGCTTGTGAATCGTCTGTGGGAGATGGGAGTCAGGGACATGGCCTTGAATTGGCTTAGCAGCTATCTGGCTGACATGTCCTCTAGGATACGTATGGGTTCCTTTATCTCTCGCAGTCATGTGATAGACAAGGGAGTTCCCCAGGGTTCCATTTTGAGTCCCACGCTTTTTAATCTATATGTGGCACCCCTAGCCAGAGTGATTAGATCGCATGGTTTTGATACCTTGTCGTATGCTGACGACACGCAACTACTGATCACTCTCGGCCCTGATATTATGGACACCAAACTCCGCTTTATGAACTGCATGACTGACATCAACATCTGGATGCAAAATAATCACCTGCAACTTAATGCCAATAAAACGGAGATTATTATTTTTGGGAAAGCTCAAACTCTGTGGTCCAATGATTGGTGGCCTCCCGATCTCGGCCCTTGTCCATCTTCCAAATCAGTAGTCCGTAACCTAGGGGCGCTGATTGATAACAACCTCTTCATGGCAGACCATGTTAATCATGTGACGGGTGTCTGCTATGGATTAATGCGTAGCCTTCACACGATCTTCCAGTGGATCCCAGTTGAAACCAGGATGCCGCTGGTCCAGGGACTCATCATTAGTCGGCTTGATTATGGAAACGCCCTGATGGCCTCTATCAATGAAGAGCTGCTCATCAAACTCCAGGTGGTACAAAATACAGCTGCTAGGCTTGTACTAAACCTACCTTCTCGGACACCGTTGGCACCAGGCTTGAGAGCTCTCCATTGGTTGCCCATCAGGAAACGCATCCATTTTAAGATCATTTGCCTGGTCCACAAGACTATCTATGGTAATGGACCTTTACATTGCTAAAAAACTCATCTGGTACCAACCGGCCAGAACACTAAGGTCCTCTAGCAAGTATCTTCTCACTCCTCTTAAGATCCGTACCGCCAGGACCGGAGGCAGATCTTTCTCATATCTTTCCCCCTTTTAATGGAACTCTCTTCCACTACAGTTACGCATTGAAACTAATCATAGACTATTTCGTGAAGCTCTAAAAACCTGGCTGTTCTAATTTGTTCTAACTCTTTCTCTCCCTATACTTATACTGGTACTCTTTTCGCCTTTCTTTCCCTTCACGTTTCTTAGGGTTTAGGCAAGCGCTTTGAGACCCCCGGGCGATATGTGCGCTCAACAAAATCCTATGACTATGACTATCTGTGTTACAGAAGGTGCCGCACACGCATCTGCGGCCCCTTCTGCAATACCAAAGTGCTATTGAGGCGCACAAAGTGGGCGCACATACTTATTGCACCCCGTGGCACTTTCTATAATACGGCCCCTGTTCGTGCATCACCAGCAATGTGTACAGTGGAAACACAATGTCTTCTGATCTGCTGGATATACGTCGCCTTATTCCAGACAGCATCCTCCATGCTTCGTATTTAATTAATTCTTCTTCTACAGAGATCTATTTCATGATGGAACAAACCTGTATTCAGCACCTGGATACCATCACGGGTGACAAGTAGCGCTCTACAAATCTACTGATTGGTTGATGGCTACTCAGAATTCCTTCTTCTGGAAGCAAAAGGTGTATAAGGAAAGAAGCATGTCCAGTTCCATAACCACATAATCGCTACAAAGACTATCACTGTGGAGGCACTGGCATGTCAACGTCATCAACAGTGCCTCTACTTATTCTCATGCAATAGGAATTTCCTCTGTCATGCCAATGAATACAACAGCAAAGAACTCTTTGCCAGCGTCAAGGAGCTCGCCAGACCCAACAGGGAGACCACAGACGTTCCCCCCTCCCAAGACCTCTGATCAGAAAGATCTACGACAGCTTCGACACCCTAGACCCGGCCGCCACGCATGCTACCATCGCACACAACCAAGCCGCCCCTCAACAGATCATGTGCTGCTGGACCCTGCTCCCTACAGAGGACACGCTCAAGACCATGAAGAGCATCCACTCAGGAGCCCCGACTGACCCATGCCCACACCACATCTTCCACAGCCCTGCCGCACCATCAACTGCTCCATCGAAACCGCCACCTTCCCAGATGACTGGAAACACGCTGAGAACAACCCCCTGCTGAAGAAGCCATCCTCAGACTCGACAGATCTCAAGAACTTTAGACCGATTTCCCTCCTCCCCTTCCCAGCCAAGGTCATGGAGAAGGTCATCAACGGCTAGCTCTCCGAGTTCATTGAAGTGAACCACGTCATGGACACTTCCCAATCTGGCTTCCAAAGCAACCACAGCACAGAGACAGCACTCCTCATCACCACAGACGACATCCGCTCCCTCCTCGATTGGGGTGAAACCACAGTCCTCATCCTACTTGACCTCTTGGCCACTATCGACAGAGTCTCCCACCACACCCTAATCACCAGACTCCACGACGCTGGCATCCAAGACAAAACCCTGGACTGGATCCACTCCTTCCTCACCGGCCGGACCCAGTGAGTCAGACTACCACCGTTCCCTTCAGAACCCATGGAGATCAGCTGTGGAGTCCCCCAGAGTTCCTCCCTGAGCCCCACCCTCTTCAACATCTACACGGCCCCGCTCGCAGCCATCGTCAAAGGCCACGGACTCAACATCGTCTCCTACGCCGATGACACCCAGCTGATCCTCTCCCTCACCAACAAACCCTCAACCACCAGAACCAACTTCCACAGGCTGTCGCTACATGGATGAAAGACAACTGCCTCAAGCTCAACTCGAACCAGACCGAAGATCTCATCCTGGGACCCACCCCGTCAGCCTGGGATGACTCCTGGTGGCCAGCCACTCTGGGTGCTTCACCCACCCCGACGGACAACGCACGCAACCTTGGCATTATACTGGACTCACTCACAATGAACAGTCTCCTCAGCCTGCTTCCACATGCTCCGCAAGACTTTCAGATGGATCCCCACAGAATCCAGAAGGACGGTCATCCATGCACTCAACACCAGCAGACTCTACTATGGCAAAGTACTCTATGCCGGCATCACCTAGAAACAGATCAAGAAACTACAGAACGTCCAAAATGCCGCCACCAGACTGGTCCTTGACATTCCCCGCCACAGCCACATCACGCAACACTTCCAACATCTCCACTGCCTCCCATTCAACAAGCGAGTCACCTTCAAGCTCCTCACTCATGCCTACACAGCCCTACACGACGAAGGACCAGCGTACCTGAACCACCGCCTCACATTCCACATACCTACCAGACAACTCCGATCCTTCCAACTCGCCCTCGCCTCCATCCCCAGGATCCACAATACCAGAACTGGAGGAAGATTGTTCTTCTACCTCGCCACCAAGACCTGGGACATTCTGCCCCTGCACCCCAGGCAATAAGCGTCATTGACCCAATTCAGGAAGGACCTCAAGAACTGGCTCTTCGAATGATCCTCCACCAAGTCCGCCCAGCAGCCCCCTCCCCCAGCACCTTGAGACCCTCAAGGGTGAGTAGCCGCGCTATAAAAGCCCCTGATTGATTGATTGATATATGAATCATCTGTAAGTTAAGTGCTACAAATTATTTCAAGAAAGACCAGCAGGAAATTTGTAGCCTTCACCAGAGTGTACTGCTGTGTCTAAATAAGCCGTACAGCTCCTTCCCCAACGCCTTTGTAATTTTCTTATCTAGCATTATTTGAAAAAAGAAATCAAAGCAAATCAGATATAGAATTAAAAAATCAAGAATTCAATGGGAAAATACTCGCACAAACAAACCCCACTGAACATAACACAATCAAAAATGAAAACCTCTTATGTAAAACAACCTAAAAGCTGCTAAATATCTAAAAAAGTAATAGATTAAAAAAATTACTAACCTATGGTATGCTAATAACTGATACAATTAACTTAATAATATAAAATAAACACATACTAGAAAACAAACTGTGTAAATATCACTGTAGTTTGAGTATTTATAAGGTACCTACACCAGCAAAATAACACTAACTAATTTTGCATTGACAAATTGCAATGGCCGTGTGAGCCTGCCTTCTTTTATGCAGCCAAGCACAAACCACAAAGAAAATTGGATGTGAGAGAAACAATTAAATCAAACAATCAATCAATCAATCAGGATTTATAAAGCATGGCTTATACCCCGATAGGGTAACCAGGTGCATGCAGGTCCCAGAGGCTTATTCGAACATCCAGGTCTTCAGGGCCATTAAAAATTCCTGAAGTGAGGTGAGGGTCTGGAGTTGCGCGGGGAGACTGCTCCAGGTCATATGCTTTGATGTGGGAAAAGGAGTGTCCTCCACTTCTGTATTGGTGGATGCGGGGAGTATGGGCTAGTGAGAGGGAGGCCGATCGTTGTCTTCTCGACAGTTGGTGGAAGTTCAGGCGGTGGTTAATGTAGACGGGTCCTTGGTTGTGTGAAGCCTTGTGTGCGTGGGTCAGCATTTTGAAGTGGCATCTCTTCTGTACAGGGAGTTGCCTGAGGTGGGGTGTGATGTGGGTTTGTCGGGGAGGCTGAGGATGAGCCTGACTGAGGCGTTTTGTATGGTCTGAAGTCTCTGTAGGAGGTGTGTGGCGATTTCTACGTAGAGGACATTGTCGTAGTCCAGTCAGATGGTGATGAGGGACTGTCAGTGCTTAATTTGAGCCTGTGGTTTCTGGTGCTTGGCACCGGCACTTAGTTGCCTGCACCGGCTCTAGTGACAGTGATCCAGCGGGTTACTAGCAACAATCATTCATACACCAAATACTCACTTGGGCCCATACATTCATACTACGCTAGCAATTTCCGCTGGTGGGTCAGTTGTACTCTTTATCAAATCCCTGCTACCAATTACTTTTCTGATTGAAAAGTAATGACTTACCAATGGATCCTTTGCTAATTGGGAAGTTTAAAATGAGTGACATTCAATGCAATTCATAATCCTGAAATAATCACTGAATCAGGAAGTTTTAAAATGTTTATCAAAAGATTTAGCAGAGTAAAATACAGAACCACATGATACTTAATCGTATATCAAGGATGAAGCATAATCAATTTATCGATCAATGATGGTTCCTCAGAAAGAAGAAGATAGAGACAGCAGCGCAACTAAGGTTTGCATTTATATTTACCTAAAAGTGCTAGAACCAAACCCCTTGGCCAAGGAGTTGGAAAAGATAGGACCCAGGAAGGATGAAGAGCAAAGACCTTCTCCAGGTTCAGGACAGGACCGGTAACCTCTCTATCAACGACGCCTGCGTCGTTCCCCTCTCTGATACTTCGCTTCTCCTCAAATTCTCCCGTGTCTTCCTTCTAATGGACTCCGCCGCCCCCTCCTCAGGACCTCTCTGGACAGCGGTTCAGTCTGCAATCGATCAGCTTGTACGTCTGGAGCTTACGCCTTAATGCCAACGCCTGTTCTCTGCTCCTCTGCCTGCTAATTAACTAATTCTATATCTAGTATACCCTTCTACGCCCCTTATTGTTGCAAAAATATGGGCCCACTACTTCTGATTGGACAGGGACAGGGGGTTGATCCTCACACCATATCGATTTAATTCAATCTCTTTAAGCCCATTGTTTAAAATACCGCCCATCACAATTAATACATTTGCTTTATTTCCCACCTGTCTCACGACAAGTTTAATACATTGTTCATATAAATTGTTTCTTTTCGGTAGGGACATCGTGGGTACAATAGTGTTGGCCAGCAGGTCATGGCCTTGGACGACGTCCAGGTTGACTTCATCCTCTCTTCTGGGCAGCCACTCAGGGCGCATGCTCAGAACCATTGTCTCTCGAGTTTTCAGTTCACCAACCCCAGGCCCAATTTACGAACTAATAAAAGTCAAAGAAGAAAATATTAAAATCACAAATAAATTGTTTCACTGTATACCCACTCTTTCTACTCTACTCCCATTTACTTATAAATTCTATCCCGCATTAATAGCGTTAGGATACCACAGTTTAATTGCAACATATGAGCAAGCGGTAGCACATGAGAACATTAAGCAGCCATTTTAATATACACTGCGCAGAAGCAAGGGTTTCCCTCCAAGCAAAGAAAGACGTCACACCACGTGATATGGTTGACACATGCGTAATAGGTTTCCGCGCTTTAGCGGCCATTTTAGAATAGACAAGCGTTATTTATTAGTTATAACACATAGGCAAGCTTCCTTTCTACTTGTATTCGTGTACGCAATTGTTAGTATGAACAATACAAAGTTTAATAAATGAATACTGTGAGAAGATTGCCTCCGAGCAAGTCTCATTTGTGAGTCCTTGCTCCATCAATCCCCTCTCTGATGGCGTTTCTGAGCCATCAAATACTACCCACAACCAGATGCCAACTTTTAGCATAAAATAGTTTCAGTTTCATTTTTACACTTTCTATTTTTCACATCCCCTTTCAGTTTCTTGTATAATTCACTTCTCAAATCTTCTAGTTCAATTTCGTCAAACTTTCGCTTCTTTCCTTTTCCTGTCATATTATACGATTCATTCTTTCTACAACATTTGCACCATATTATTATTGACAGTACTATTATTGCTATCCCTGCTAAGGGTACTAATATTTGACCTATAAGTCCTTTCCCTACATTAGCAAACCAGGTACCAATTGACGCAATACTATTTGTCAATCTTTCCCATACACTATCAACTTCCAGTGGTTTTAGTTCTTTCTCAAGTTTAGTTATATTCTGTATATATGTTCCAATTTCTGCACTTTTATCAGGTATGTAAGTGCAACAGTGTTTCGACTTCAATAATTTACAGACTCCGCCCTCTTTTGCTAATATTATATCAAGAGCAAGTCGATTTTGCATAACCATAGATCTATTCGCAACCATCTCCGCATTAATCATTAGAAATCCTCCAGCAGTGTCTGTTGATAAACGATCAACCACTGTAGATAATTTACATATTTTCCTTGAGTTCAGAATTATTCCCACTGAAGGTATCAATGCACCAAATATATCACCTACAATTTCTGAAAAACTAGCTCTTTTACTACGTGTTAATTCACTACTATTTTCATCGCCCCCAGAGTTTCTTTTTACATGGTATATTTTTGGAAATACTATTCCAAAATAACAACTTCCATACCACCGTGCAGGAAGCCTAAAGTAAGCCTTATTCCCACACACATAATAGATTCCAGGAAAAACTGAATCTGTTCCTCCTTTTAGTCCCCAACCTCCAAGAATTAAGAAATTATGTTCACACTCACTGGTACCGATGAAAACATTGTTATAATCAGTCTTTAACCTATGTAGACAAATTTTCCCTGTTTTTACAAAATCCAGAGCCATAGCAGCTTGAGCCTTGCCAGGTGTGTAACTACCCTCTTTCTCAGCCCAAGGTGGCAGATGAGCCTTATGCTCAGATGCTTTCTTTTGGAAATGTTGTCTTCTATCTTCTACTAAATTCAAAAATATATTTTCTTCTTCATGTAACGAACATGTTAGATTGCTTCTATGTGCATGTGTTATATCTATCGACTTCATTGTTAAGAAAAATTCTCCCATAAATTGTGCATCTTTACTACTAAGCACTGAATTCATATTCTTTCGAATCGGAACCTCAGAAAATATCACATCTATATTCGAATAATAATACTGAAGTCTCCCTGTTCTATAGAATAAACTAGCCAATACACTACATGATATGCCATAAGTTAATGGCAAGTGATGATATGTTAACCCTTCTGCTACTGATTCAGGCAACTTCATACAGACATAACAATTACTAACTTCCATGGTATCTACATATTGAAACAATAACTTTGTGAAAACATTCAAACTAGTGTCGTTATCTGTTACTTCATGATGAAATTCTGGTTCATCCTCTGCCTTTAGTTCTACTCTATTACTTTTCAAGTTCTCTGTCCTTCCCTTCGTTTCATTGTTAATCTTTTTGTCCATTATCATAAGGTAAGGAATTGCTACGATCACAACTAACCATACTATAAGCACCATTACCAGACTACATATGCATATTGCACAGCATTTTTGACAACATTTCTGTTTTGAACTCCCAATAACTCTATCGTCAGGCATTTTTGACAAGGAAGATTTCTCTTCTTATCTTTATTTCATATCTCTTTACGTTATCAAGGTGGTCTTGTTTCTTTCTCATAAGTCATTCCGCACTGGTTCCTTCGTCACCACTTTCACTTGACTCTGAGATCTCGTAGTCTTCAAGGATGATATAAGTCCAATCAGGTCATTTAAATTTGTTGTTCACAAGTTTCAGTCTTTTACTTCTTCGTTTTTCAGTTTTACTTTCTTGTCCTGTTTGGCTTGTCACTTCGTTTACTTGTTCTGGATCTTCACTTCTTGTTGTTATGTGGTATTTTACTCTTTTAATGACACTAGGCCAATGATCACCTTTTCTGGTTTTCTTTGTTTGCACTGTCTCTTTACTTTCTATTTCTTCTTTAAAATTCTTTTATTTTCAGGTTGTGGCACAGTTTGGTTTTCTTCAATTTTAGTTTCTTTTATTTGTTCTTTTTCGGGTCTTATTGGTTTTTCTTCAGCAGCTCCACTGTGAGTTTCTAATAACTGACCTTGTTCAGGATTTACGTCTTCATGCTCAAGATTCTCGAGATCTTCTGTTTGAATGTATTTTCCTGGATCTAACTGGTTCTGATCAGGGCTTATTGCACTTTGTACTTCTGCAGCCTGACCGCGTTCTTCTAGACCTGTCTGTCCCTGCTCAGAATTTGTTGGTTCGTCGTTATTTTGAACCCAGTTTCCTCTCCCTATCTGGTCCTGCTCAGGTTCTCCTATTGTGTCTTCTTCCTCTTCCTGAGCTGCTTCTTCTTCACCTATCTGATCTTCTTCAATTTCCTCTAAATCTGCTCGACTTCTTGTTCTGTTGTAGACTTCAGGTATTTCCACCACCGGTATCCAGTCCTGACTTGTGCTCGGTTGTTCTTCTTCAGCTTCCCTTGAATCTCGGACCTGAGATTCTTCAGCTGGGCAACCTTCAGCTTCCTCAGTTATCGATGCTGACTGAGGATTTTCTTCTTCCGGATCTGGTACCCTTTTGTTTTGGCTTACATGAATCCAATTAGGAAATCCTGCACATTTCACTGCTGAGTTGGTAACCAGTATGACCTGACAAGGTTTGTCACACCTGGGTGATAGACACGTTTCTCTGATGTGATTCTTCACTACCACCCAGTCACCAGGATTCAGATCATGCTCTTGTTCAGGCTGCCTGGAAACTGCGTCTTCCCCAACCTGGTGAGAGACAGAACGCATTAGGTCAGCCAATCCTTTGCAATAATCCAGAACCATATCATCAGTTATATTCAGCAGTTTATTTGTAGGAACATGTGCTTGTCTCATTGCTCTTCCCATCATTATTTCGTGTGGACTCAATCCGGTATTTCTATCAGGAATGCTTCTGAGTCCCATTAAAACAAGTGGCAATGCATCCGGCCAATCTAACGATGTTGATGCACACATTTTTCCCAGTCTGGATTTTATTGTGCCATTCATTTGTTCAACCACTCCAGAAGCCTCTGGACGATATGCACAGTGCAATTTTTGCTCAATTTGGAATGCTTCACAGATTATTCTAATCACATCACTGTTGAAGTGCCTTCCTCTATCTGATTCCAAAGTTACTGGGAAACCAAATCTAGGAATGAGTTCTCGTAGCAACAACTTTGCGACTGTAATACTGTCATTCCTTCTGGTAGGGTAAGCCTCCACCCACTTTGAAAACAGACACACTATGACAAGTACATATTTCAGTCCTCTACATGGTGGTAACTGAATGAAATCAAGTTGCAATCTCACAAATGGACCCTCTGCTTTTCCAATTTTTCCAAACCCAATTATTGTTTTTCTTCCTGGATTATGCATTTGGCAAATTAAACATCTCTGGCAAAGACTCTCTGCTACGGCCCTAAACCTTGGATTGTACCAATTTTGTCTGAAGAGCCTAATCATTGCATCTCTCCCTACATGTGCATCTCCATGATACATCCTGGCCATTTGTGAAAGCAGACAGTCGGGCATGACTGGTCTGCCATCGGCATAAATCCATACATCGTCGTCTGCCCTTTGGGAACATCCCATTTTAATCCATGCATTCCTTTCACTCTCATCAGCATCATCTTGTAATCGTTTTACATCATTCCATGTTTCAGGAGGTGCATACAGCATAAGTTGGCAGCTGATTCCCATTCTTTCAACCCTTTTATTAACTGACAACCTGTTTTTGGCACAGTGTTGAGCCACCAAATCTGCGTATCTGTTACCGACTACCCCCCAGTCATCTCCTGACTGGTGTGCGGCACATTTCACCACAGCCAATTCTTTTGGTGATTGTATTGCTTCCAATAGTTCTTTTACAAACTGTCCATTTTTAATGGGGGATCCTGAAGAAGTCATGAAATCCCTCTGCATCCATAGTTGGCCAAAATCATGCACAACCCCGTAACCATATTGGCTATCTGTAAATATAGTTACTTTCTGGTTCTTCCCAATTTTGCAGGCTTTTATCAAAGAAATTAATTCAGCTACTTGTGCAGATTTTACTCCTGGTAAATAGGATGCTTCGACTATTCCAGTTAATTCACATACTGCATATGCTGCAGTCAGTTTACCATCGTCATGCCTTTGGCACGAACCATCAACAAACAGCCCCCTGTCTGGCTCCCTGAGGGGTAGTTCCTGGATGTCAGGACGTGGTTTCGTGCACAATTCTGTGACTTGTAAACAATCATGTTCCTCTTCGTCATCTTTAACTTCCTCATGATATGGGTCTGGTAGTAAGGTAGCAGGATTTACTATTGTGCACCTTACAATGGTCACATTTTCAGCACCCAATATTATTCTTTCATATTTAGTCAGCCGACTAGGAGTAAGATGCTGAGTTCGGGTTCTGGTCAACAGAATCACAACTGAATGTGGAACAAACACTTTAACGGGGTGTCCCATTACAATTGATTCACTTTGTTCAATGCTCAAACAGGTAGCAGCCACTGCTTTTAAGCAACCTGGCAACGCGGATGCCACTGGGTCCAATGTAGCAGAAAAATATGCTATAGGACGTCTGTCCAAACCATGTCTCTGGGTTAGGACTGAAAGTGCACAATTTTCTCTCTCATGACAGAATAATGCGAATTTTCTTTTATAATCAGGCATGCCTAGGGCAGGTGCTGCACACAAAGCGTTTCTCAATTTTACAAAAGCTCCTACGCTCTCGTCATTCCATTCGACTGGGTCCTTTGCCTTCTTTTTCGTCATTTGAATTAATGGCTTTGCTAGCAGAGAAAACCCTAGTATCCATTGTCGACAATAACCCACTATGCCAAGGAACATTCTCACTTCTCGTTGGGAGACAGGCATTTGCATTTTCTTGATTAATTTTACTCTTTCAGAGGTTATCCTTCTTTTTCCCCTCTCAATTTGGTGTCCTAGATACTTAACTGCTGTTGTACAAAACTGCAACTTTTCAGGTGAAACTTTATGCCCTTCTTCAGCTAAATGATTTAATAATGCAATGGAGTCAACAACACAGTCCTCTCTGGTGTTAGATGCCACCAGTAAATCATCTATATATTGTACTAAGACTGAGCTTCCTGGCATCACTAATTTCTCTAGGCACTTTTTCAATATCTGATTAAAGATAGAAGGACTTTCCGTGTACCCCTGAGGAACACGATTCCATACATAGACTTTGTTTTCAAATTTGAATGAAAAAAGATACTGACTATCTGGGTGCAAGGGTATTGAAAAGAAGGCCTGGCATAAATCAATCACAGTAAACCATCCAGCACTCCAAGGAATCTGGTATAGGATTACTGCAGGATTTGGCACTATAGGACAACAAGGTTCAACAATCTTATTTATTTTGCGTAAATCTTGAACAATCCTATACTTTCCACTAGGTTTCTTTAAACCCATGATTGGTGAGTTACAAGGGCTACTCATTACTTCTGTTAGTATGCCTTGTTTTACCATTCTGTTAATTTCTTCAATGACTCCTGCCTTCACTTCTGCACTCATTTTGTACTGTCTGGTATTTGGGAAAATTGCACCTTCCTTTACAGTAATCTTAACTGGGTCTATTTTGGCCATAAGTCCTACTTCTTTTCCCGAGAAATCCCATACTATGGAATTTACTGTAGTGTTTAATTCATCTGGCAATTCGTCTTTTGTTATCAAAGAGAACATCTCATCTACTTCTGTACCTTGTTTTGCAATCATAAATGTATATACATGGTCTTCATCCGGGGTCTGAACTGCCACACCATCCGGCGTGCAGAAAATTGTGCAGTTCATTTTACACACAAATCTCGGCCCAATAAATTTACTGGACTGGAATCACACACTACAAATTGATGCATTTCTCTAAAATTTCCAATTTTTACTTCCATTGGTTCAGTAAGTGGTGTTCTAATCTTTCGATTAGCTACCCCCACGACTTGGATAGTTTCTCCAGAGAGAGGAAGGTCTGGGATGTCTGCTGTTCTCACAGTAGACCTGGTAGCACCAGTGTCCAAAAGGAAAGTAATATCATTACCTTTCACAGTCCCTTCAACATATGGACCTGACTGATCTACCGGCAAGGATGCGCCAAGTACGCACTCCTTCTCCCCCTCTCCTAGGCACCGTCATTGTCTATATGGACAAAAATCGTCCTGTAAAAGAAATTGTGTGGTTACATAATCATTCTTACCACTTTCTCCTTGATATCCGACGTCTGTACCGTGCTTTGCTCTGCTTACATTACCCTGTATAGGTGCGGGTGGCAACTGACTCTGAGGATTTACACCCTGCTGTGAGTCATTCTGCGTCTGTGGATTTAAATTTTGATTTGGGCCATTATTATTCCGAATCTTTTTACATTCATCCTTCCAATGCCCCAATTTTCCGCGTCCATGACAAGGAAATTTCTTTTTAGCCTCTTCTCTGCTCATTTGTCCTCTCATTTTTCCACCATTCCCAGTGTCACCATTCGTTCCAGAATCTTTTCCCTGATTATTACTTGGATTGTCCAAATTAATTCCCTGTCGCTCAGCCATTTTTACCTGAGCCCACATCACTTTCTCTTGCAATTTTTTTTGTCTATCCTCAATGTCATCTCCACAATATTTCGCATATTTCAAGATCTCATCTATGGGTTTCCCCTGCCAGCACAACATGTGCTGCTTAATCATCTGACAAATCTCTGGTTTTAATCCATAAACAAATCGGTAAACAAACTGACTCATGTTTTTATCGCCAATATCCTCGAATCCACTAATCTGCTTGAATACCTGTAATAAACGTTCGTAATACGCATTTACCGATTCACTAGCTTCTTGGGTAGTTCTGTCTATTTTCACCCAGTCTGTTTCTTTTGGTGGTATTTTCCCCTTCAGGTAAGTTATTACCTGCTGATACTTTTTCATTACATCGCTTGACGGCGCACCTGTCTTTTGGATCTCTAGGATACTCTTCACTTGGCCAATCAACTGTGATTTTACAATCTGTCCACAAATCGGCAGGCACCACTATGTCGAACAAACCATCCAAGTCCTTCAACAATACCTTTGACACCTTCACAAACCTCTCAACCTGCTTGTACCATTCAATTGGTTTTTCTCTCAACTTTGGAAAATCATTCGTAAATGACAAAATATCCTGTCTGCTCCATGGGACATGTACATATCCTCCTCCTGGAACTTCTCGCATCGGGTACATTTGATCTGCTTTCCCTGTTTCCTTCATTAAATATTCAGAAGTGGTTCTACTGTACCGTGCCTCTTCCTTTTTCTTTGTCCATCTAGTTTTCCATTTATCCAAATCTCCCCATTTCTGTAATACTGACATTAATTCTTTTATTTGTAGTTTTCGGCCAGAGGCATTCATGTTTTCTAAATCTTTGTCAGAGAAGTCTGCTCTATAGGGTTTCTGTAATACTTTTGACTTCCCTATTTCAATTCCCATCTGCAAAGCCAAATCTGATAATTTTTCATGAAATATTTTTACATTTCTTGTGATGTTTCTGCATACAAATAATAGCTCTTCTTCATCGTAAGTATTTAGATGATCTACTCCTACATTTCCTGCTACCATTTCTTCTAACTCGACCTTTAATTTGTAAATGTCCATAATCTTAGGAGGTGAACTCTGTTTGTCTGATCCTTGTGCCCACCTTTCTAAGTCTTCTGGTGTAACTACTGTGGCACTTTTGGTTCCTGATGAGGTCACTATGTTTACATCTTTGTAGCAACCAGGTGTTACTCTTCTAGGAGTACTATTTATAGATCCTCGAATAGGCAAATCCATTAAGGATATCATAGATTCACAATCACTAAATTGATCCTCAATTATTACAGGGTCTGGTTTTGGGATTTCTACAGGGGTGGGCATCACTAATGGTTTTGGATAACTTACTTTGTCACCATACAAGGGAACCACTGGACCAATGGTTACAGGTATGGTCAGTGAATCAGGATGAATACTCAATTGTGTTACTTTCTGAATTAATTCTGCTCTGTTTTTATCTATTGCTTCCTTTTCTTTATCATGAAGTACCCTACTAACTGGGGGATTATGCAACACTTGCGGTACTAATGGGGTTTTTAACAGTGGTGCACTTGGGGTACATCCACTAGTCCCTTCCTGATATGGTGGAGGGTTCTTTAATATTTCTTCCATAAATTCATCTTCAGAATCTCCAAATCTAGTCAAGTGTTTTGTCTTTTCAGTGCATTTACTCCCTAATGACTCTTCTGCCATTAATATTGGATATAAACCCTATGTAAGCATCGCTCTTCTCCACTGTTTCATCTGACCATCCCTTGACTCATTTTGATATCTAGAAAAAAATCCCCGATAACCCTTATTACTTCTGGATCGGTCACGTTCAAATGCCTCGGTTTCCCATTCTTCTAAGGCTTCGTATTGAGTTAATCTAGGTCTGGGTTCTAAGTCATTCATCCTTAATCTCAAATTTTGAAGAATTCTCCCATTGAAAGTACCATTCTCAGGGAATGCTAATATTCCATCATTTTTGGTATATTCCATCCAATTTTCTATCCATACGCAAGTATGATAACCTCTCTCCATCATCATAAATGAAGCGGGCGTTTTAGCTGGTGGAATGATAATTCCTTCTCTAGTTTTGATTGGTTTATCCTTTTAAAATAATTCTTAATCTTTTGTAGGAATGACATTTTCCTCTTTTCTCCGTACATTTTTGGCAAATCTCGGTGTATAAAATTATATTCTGCAAAACCTAGGAATCTCCTATCCGGACGAATTCCTATTAAAGTTGAATCACGTTTTAACATACAATCTCCACTATCCACTAGGATTTCGACTTCTATGGCAATAACCAATCAAATTCCAGCTAACTTTTGTCTCTGAACCAATCCTAGCGCGGCCTTTTTGTGACGTTTGTCTGCCAACCCCTCCTTTACAATCTGCGCTTCTCTGTCCCTCGCTGTTTCGACCAATCCCAGCGCGGCACCTGTGATGTCAGTACTACTACTGACTACTGACCCCTCCTTTACAAGAGTCGTTCCACGCCCGCTGTTTCAACCAATCCCAGCGCAGCGTTTTGTGACGTCAGCTTCCTCTCCGGCAGCTGACCCTCCCTTTACAAAATCGTACGCAAAATTTTATTTTCACTACGCTTCTTATTTAAATTCAGTAACAACATAAAACATTCGCTATCGTGCCAGTTTCTCTAATATTTGAAAAAGATAGTTTCTCTCATACTTAGTAAAACCTTTCCGTTTACTAAACATACACTACGAGTAAAACCCTTCCGTTTACTCTTCACGTAAGCTTCAGAAATACCTGCTACTTCTTCAATGTTACCCTTTCTAGGTGATATAACATCAAATTTTTACCAGCGTATTCCTTTGCTATACTCACACATAGAGTCCCTAACAAGTACTGATAGCCCTACCTAACTTTTCAGTACTATTTCTGCCTGGCAGATAACCTCACTGCAGTATGGTTTCCACTTACCATCCGCTATTCAATTTTCCCCGGGGAATCTTGGACAACATAAAACAAACTTTGAACAACGGATGTTAGTTCATAAAAAATAAAAAAAACTCTCATTACCCAATTAACGAAGTACAACCAAAACCATCCTCTGCTAGCAAGAACACTGATCCAGCGGGTTACTAGCAACAAGCATTCATACACCAAATACTCACTTGGGCCCATACATTCATACTACGCTAGCAATTTCCGCTGGTGGGTCAGTTGTACTCTTTATCAAATCCCTGCTACCAATTACTTTTCTGATTGAAGAGTAATGACTTACCAATGGATCCTTTGCTAATTGGGAAGTTTAAAATGAGTGACATTCAATGCAATTCATAATCCTGAAATAATCACTGAATCAGGAAGTTTTAAAATGTTTATCAAAAGATTTAGCAGAGTAAAATACAGAACCACATGATACTTAATCGTATATCAAGGATGAAGCATAATCAATTTATTGATCAATGACGGCTCCACAGAAAGAAGAAGATAGAGACAGCAACGCAACTAAGGTTTGCATTTATATTTACCTAAAAGTGCGAGAACCAAACCCCTTGGCCAAGGAGTTGGAAAAGATAGGACCCAGGAAGGATGAAGAGCAAAGACCTTCTCCAGGTTCAGGACAGGACCGGTAACCTCTCTATCAACGACGCCTTCGTCGTTCCCCTCTCTGATACTTCGCTTCTCCTCGAATTCTCCCGTGTCTTCCTTCTAATGGACTCCGCCGCCCCCTCCTCAGGACCTCTCTGGACAGCGGTTCAGTCTGCAATCGATCAGCTTGTACGTCTGGAGCTTACGCCTTAATGCCAACGCCTGTTCTCTGCTCCTCTGCCTGCTAATTAACTAATTCTATATCTATTATACCCTTCTACGCCCATGTACCTCCCCTTATTGTTGCAAAAATATGGGCCCACTACTTCTGATTGGACAGGGACAGGGGGTTGATCCTCACACCATATCGATTTAATTCAATTTCTTTAAGCCCATTGTTTAAAATACCGCCCATCACAATTAATACATTTGCTTTATTTCCCACCCGTTTCACGACAAGTTTAATACATTGTTCATATAAATTGTTTCTTTTCGGTAGGGACATCGTGAATACAATAGTGTTGGCCAGCAGGTCATGGCCTTGGACGACGTCCAGGTTGACTTCATCCTTTCTTCTGGGCAGCCACTCAGGGCGCATGCGCAGAACCATTGTCTCTAGAGTTTTCAGTTCACCAAACCCAGGCCCAATTTACGAACTAATAAAAGTCAAAGAAGAAAATATTAAAATCACAAATAAATTGTTTCACTGTATACCCACTCTTTCTACTCTACTCCCATTTACTTATAAATTCTATCCCGCGTTAATAGCGTTAGGATACCACAGTTTAATTGCAACATATGAGCAAGCGGTAGCACATGAGAACATTAAGCAGCCATTTTAATATACACTGCGCAGAAGCAAGGGTTTCCCTCCAAGCAAAGAAAGACGTCACACCACGTGATATGGTTGACACATGCGTAATAGGTTTCCCGCGCTTTAGCGGCCATTTTAGAATAGACAAGCGTTATTTATTAGTAATAACACATAGGCAAGCTTCCTTTCTACTTGTATTCGTGTATGCAATTGTTAGTATGAACAATACAAAGTTTAATAAATTAATACTGTGAGAAGATTGCCTCCGAGCAAGTCTCATTTGTGAGTCCTTGCTCCATCAACAGTCCACCACATGGTGGCGCTGTCTGTCAGAGTTTAAAATAAGCACAGCACCAGTATTTAATAAGTCAGTAGAGATTAAAAATGAATAACATCTGTCGCTCACACTATTATTTTAGCTTTGGGTGTCTTGGGATAGTTTGAACTGTCACACTTGTAGGAGTGCAATGGTTAATACTTGTGTTGGTTTTTTCATTGGCAGTGCTGACAGGGGCAATGGGTGGAGCAGGGTGCAGTGGTCTCCTGAATATGGCCCTGGCACTTACTTTAAAAAAAAAAATTAAGTGCTGGGGCCTGTGTCATGGTGCATCTTATGAATAGATGTAGTCACTTGAAGATTTTACAGAGCATGCGCAGAGTGACGAAGCAGGCGGAGGAGATGGCATTGATCTGTGATTCCATGGTGAGCTTGTTGTCAATGATGATTCTGAGGTTTCTGCCCTGGTCGGAGTTAGTGGGTGCAGGTCCTAGGTCTGATGGCCACCAGGAGTCGTTCCTTGTGTTGCTGCTGTTGCCGAAGATCAGTAATTCCGTCTAGTTTGTGTTCAGCTGCAAGCAGTTGTTTTTCATTCAGTCAGCATCACTTGTCATGCATCTGCGGAAGTTGGTTCTGTTGTTGGTGGGGTCATCGATGAGTGAGTTGGGTGTCGTCTGCGTAGGAAATTATGTTGAGACCGTGGGATCTGATGATGTTGGCCAGCGGGATCATATATGCATTAAAGAGTGTGGGGCTGAGGGATGAGCCCTGGGGGACACTGCAGGTGATCTCCTAGGGTTTGGAATTGAAAGGTGGAAGGTGGGTTCTCTGGTTTCTTCCGGTGAGGAATGAGGTGATTCATCTGAGCGCATCCCCTTGGAAGCCAATGTGGTGGAGTCTTTCGATCAGCGTGTGGTGGGATACGGTGTCAAAGGCTGCTGAGAGTTCAGGAATGATCAGAGCTGCTGTTTCTCCTTACTCGAGAAGGGTTTGGATATCGTCGGTGGTTGTGATCACGGCATTTTCGGCGCTGTGATACCTGCGGAAGCTGGATTGGGAGGTGTCGAGTAGCTGGTTCTGCTCCAGGTGTTTCAAGAGATGCTTGTTGATGATCTTTTCCAGTACCTTCACTGGGAATGGGAGCCGGGAGATTGGACGTTAGTTTTTGAGTTTGCTGGGGTCGACAGAGGTTTTTTTTGAGTAATGGTCTGACTTTGACGTGTTTCCAGGAGTCTGGAAATGTTGCGGTGGTGATATACTTGTTCAGCAAGGTGTTGAGTTCCTGTCTGATCCTTTGGTTAGCGAGGTTGAATTGTGGTGTGGGCATTGCTCTGTGGGAGCTCCTGTGTGGATGGATTTCATGGCAGAGGTGGTGTCCTGGGTAGAGAGGAGGTTCCAGGTGGTGTGCCTGTGGTTCTTGTCGGTTGTGGTGGTGACATATCTGTTGAGGAAGTCCATAGGTATGGGTTGGGTTTCGAAGTTTCTGTATATGGTTGCGATCTTGTCTTGTAAGAAGTTGACAAGGTTGTCGCACAGCTCCTGTGAGGGTGTGATGTTGTTTTCGCTGGCAGCTCGGTTGGAGAATTCCTTAACGATGTTGAAAAAGTTCCTTAGTGTTGTTGCCGCTGGTTTTGATGCATGTGGCTAGGGCTGCCTTCTTTGTTGTCCTCAGTAAGCGGTGGTAGATGCTGAGGGAGGTTTTGAAGGCTGCCCTACCGGAGGTGTCCTTGCTAGTGTGCCATCTCCTCTGCTGTTGTTTTCTGTCTTGTTTTGCTGTTCTGAGTTTTTGAGTGTACCAGCTGGCCTTTTTGGAGGATTTTCTCTGGATTTTGCTCTTGATAGGAACGATGCAAGCAACACAATTGGTGATCCAGGCGTTGAAGTTCTTCACTCCCTTTAAGTAAAGAGTCCAGAATCACTGACTACAGCCACAAATTCACTCCTGATTCTTTCCAAATGTTGTGAATCTCCTGATTGGCCATCTAAATCTCTGAGGAAGAGCAAAGCCCTTTTCCCATATGCCAAACTTCACAATGCTATCAGTGGGACCCAACATATACCTCAAATCATGCGAAAAGATTTATTGGGACCCACAAATTGAAAAAAAGATTTATCCAAGACTTATCATTAACGCTGAGACTTTGTCAGTTTTCATTTTTGTTAATATAGGGGTTTGGGGTCATATAGGTTTTAACAGAGAGGGAGAATTATCATAAATCTGCAGTTCTGCTCCACCAAACTAGTGGTTCACTTACATCTTTCAGCTGTCTCTACTGTCAGAAACCTTTAGCTGATGTTCCAAACACAAGGACCCCAGTTAATGAAAATGAGAAGGGCTCCCTTTTAGGGTGGGCTTGCTGATGTTTATTTTTTCTGCACTGGACCTCTGAAAGAGATCTAGTTGTCCCTAGTAGGAAAAATCCTCAGTGGCTCCACAGCACATACAGAAACTTCCAGGCACACCAGAGGCATTGCTTTTTATTGTATTTCAGAAACAAGACCACTCAAAAGAAAGTTATGAAAGGGCCACAGTGACATGGTGGCCCATCTAGCATGCATTTTCCTCAATAAGGCAGAGAAATCGTAAAAAGGCCTGCCAACCAAATTTTTTAACATGTCACTGAAGTGAAAACAGTCACCACAAATCAAGTGAAGAAAGCTTCTTGACAACTGATGTCTCTAAGGTAATTAATATCTGGACTATCTTGCTGGTTCATTTAATTACCATGACCTACTAACTCTTTGTACCCGAGCTCAGATACCGTAATATCGAACACCAAGGAGGTGCGACCAGGGTTAGGGAGGCAGTGTACTCTGATGCACAGGCCAGGCATGCCATGCACTTGGACAGGAAGGCCAGCAGCCATCTTGTACCTTGCGTAAGCATGTTATGAACCCAGTCCTTTGTTTCTTTGCCCACAATGGCATTTATCAGGAATGCGTGCCCCAGAGAAGCACGCTTGTCGCTGGTTTGAAACCATACAAAAAGACTGTCAGAACTTTCCATTGAAGGAGGGCGGTATTTATACTGGTTACTCTACTTGCTTGTACAATTGCCGCAGGTGTTGTGGGTTAATTTGAATACCTTCTTCGACATTGTGGTGCCAGGTGATCTATGGGCTGAATGTAAAGTGGCTATTCAGTGACCGGGAAAAGGGCCTCACAGAAATCCGATATCACATGAGCCATTGCCTGAGGTGATGAAAAAGTATCAACAGGTGATTACATTTCTGAAAGGGAAGGTGTTGTTGCGGGGATTCTGCACATATACAGAACTATGCGCAGGAAAACAGGACCTCGGTGTATAGTGGTGTACCAACCATACACCTTAGTACCCAAAATCCCAATCCGACTAGCTATAGTGTCTCATTCATTCTCCATACTACAGCGAAGCTACCAATGATTAGACATCCCAGAACACGGACTATTTCAGGAATTGCGGGAGCAAGAACACTCTTTCATTACTCACACATACTTGTCCACAACGTGCGTATTAAGAGACACAGTATAGTTTAAAATGTTTATTTCAACTATCGTGCTCTAAGACACAGTACACGTGCCAGTACTAGCAGCATAATGCATAAAGATAAAACAGTAAGCATGGTTACAATTCCATAGAATACAAACGGGGACAGCATTTTATAAAGACAGTGGATATAGGACTAAAATGCCTGACCACCCTCCCCGTGCTAGTAACTAGTTTATTATAAAAATAGAAGACCTCTAGGCTTTGTCAGGGGGACCCCCATACCTCAAGAACTAGATGCAAGGGTTACATCATCGGACAAGCACAGCTCTTCTCCCTGGAAAGGCTTTTCTCCAAGTGCCTTCAACAGTGAGTGCACAATATTAAAAGCACACGAATTTCTCCAGTGCAGCTGTATGTCATGTTATGTCTAAGTGCGAGGGGCTGACCAGAACAGCAAAAACAAGGAACGTTGTTTTTCGACCTTGTACATTGTGTGCAGACGAAAACCACAGAGAACATGAGAAAAGGTGAAAGGCAAAAAGGCAGACAGTTCTAATGTGAACGGCCACAAGCAGAGTCTGGAAAAACAAAGTCACAGAGGAACGTGTGCAAAGAAGGCATCATGGCAGCGGGGCCTAAGCTAACTTAGTAATGTCGACAATGAGGCCACAATCCACACTACACCCTCCCCTGGTCAGTCCATCGGCAAGACATAAGATGAAAAAAGAGTTCGAATAGATGGAGCAGAACGGAAACGTCTATAGGTGGGAAATGTCCTTTGGAAGTTAAGGGAGAGTAAAAGATAAAAAAATAAAAATGATGGAGAAAAAGAAATTCTAGATAGGGCCAGACAATATGTCACTCAAAGACAAAAAAAATCCAGCCATGCCGTTCATGGAGATTCAACGCAACTAATCCATCAAAGTGTATGCGCAGAAAACTGCAACACCTTCCAAAAAGACATCATTGTCACCGTTCGAAAAAAGAGATGCCATCCAATTCAACAAATCAAAACTGCATTCATGCTCCTCATAATAGGGAGCAGCTATCAGCATTGCGGGACAACTTGCGTAATACTCAATATAACTTCGTTGTAGCAGATTCCGAGCAGCCGCCCAGATATCCCATTGTGCCAAGACCCCAAGTGCAGCCGCACGCGCCATTAATCCAGCACCGGAACATTCCCGTTCATGGGCCACTAAGGGGCCCATCAACTGGTCGAAATCTGGGTCCGAACAAGACGTATTGGAGAGGCAAAAATCCAAGGACCAAGAGAACGGACATCGTAAGCAGGACATCACTCGTTGCACGCAAGTGAAATACGCAAAGCGAAAAGATAGTCTATAAGACACGCTGAGGGTTGCCAGCGGCAGGACGCCGAAGCTGTCAATCATGCTGTCACAGAGCATCCGCAGTCGCCCTGTGTTGTGTAGGGCCACAAGTGGTGCAGCCATTGCGCCACAGACAAAGTAAAAGCAATACGCCAGCAGCTAAGGCTAGGATCAATGGGAAGCCGCCAAAGACGCTGGAAAAAATAGAATGAATAAAAGCCGGGATTACACCAAATATAGTCTGAAAGGAGGTCAAAAGGCCAGAGCCCACAACTTTAAAAAAGTGTACAAGACCTGCTGTATTTGATGCATTAAATATACGGTGAATCAGTTCACCGAAATGTTGGGGGATGTTAGTTTTTAAAAGGGCCTGTATCTCACTGTGGGCGCTGGCCACCTGGAGAACGAAGGTCTCCCGTGCGGAAGTGAGCATAACCTCCTGGTTTAATAATAGCGCCTTTATTCTGCTCAATTTATTGAAATCCGCCTTCAAAGTCGGTATGTAAGGCCAAATGGAACTATCTAACTTCCCAAGCGAGGGCGGAAAAAGCACATTTTTGCAGCACACCACGCGTTGCGAAACTGTTACTATATAGGGTATGCCAGCCTGCAAACCACAGCAATCCTGATTATTCAAAAGCAGATAGCTTCCATTAGCAAGCATAGTGAAAGTAGGTGATATAACAGGAGCAGGAACGCCCTTTAAAACACAAGCAAGATTCGGGGCAGAAACATTACAAGCCCCGTGCAATTTAATGTTTTTACAAACAAGGGAATGACCCACTGTAGAATCGCAAGACTCTCCTGTGAGAAATACCTCCTTGTCATCCCTAAGGCATCTGTATGTGAAAGGTAGGGACCAGAGTTCGTGCAAAAAGGCACTGCCCAAAGGCTCGAAACGGCCAACAGGATAATGTTTCATGCATGAATTAAATTCAAATAAAGAAAAAGGCAAAGCGATAACCCCGTGTACCAGCCACACTGCAGAGTCAGTCTCCGCCCCAGAGAATGGTAAAGGATCTATCTTTTCGATATGTAGAAGAGTGTATGTTGCAACTTTCATGGACATGAACTGCTTTTTCTCAGTCAAATTAAATGGCAAGAACAAGGCAGATGTGTTTAAAAAATGCCATGGAACCTTCCCCATTTTCAGTGTCTGCAAAGTCCATGCAAACTGCATTACTGAACGCAATTGATTTTGACCATGATATAACACAGACACGTCATCCTGTACAATATCAACAACAGATGAAACAATATTCTCTAATGTGTAAAGCACTTTTTCTAGATTTGCTTGATCTATTTCCCGTAAACGGGAAGCATCTTCTATTTGTGAAACCTTCCAGATTTCATTGTAAGTCGCATAAACAAATCTTTTAGGTCTCGGACCTCTAGGTCTTAGGACAAAGTCATCCAGATCGATGTTGCCTGATAAGAGAGATAAATGTTGTTTTACTGAATCTAAACTAGAGTGCTGCAACCACTGTTTACATAATTTACCAACTGAATAAGTTGTAACTGTATGTGAGTCAGAAAAACGTGGATCTGGCCTATCCTGTTTGTAACCAGGAGCAGAGTCATGAAAACGCAGTTGGCAGGCATTAGAGGCTATGGGCCACACCAACCAGGCTGAGCGATCTAGTGTAGAGACATTAAATGAGTTATTTTGAAACAACGCTTGCAAACTCTCAAGGGAAATATTTAAATGCAAGCTTCTGTTCGGCCAGGAAGACAACGCAGGAGTGGAAGGTGCATTCAATTGTTTGGAAGTTGCCAAACCCAAACAGGTCGTTTGATATATAGTACTGTTTAAAAATAATATTTGTGTGGGGATAAGGCAAGCACGGTGCAAAGATTCCGTCCCGCGAACCTGTCAATATTTAGTGCCCCAAATAAATTTTAAGTCAATTGTGTTTTTCCAGTGCTCATAGCCACCTACAGCTAATGCATCTAGAAAGGAACTTGAATATAGCAATTTGGTGTGGGTTAACATTACCTTTGGATTTGAAGAAATGTTTAATTTAAAATAATAGGACCCTGGGTTAGATCTGTCAAAGTCTGTGAAGTAGGTAAATTTATTTATCAGTGTTCGAGAGCTACCTTGCAGAGGGGTTGGGCAATGTTCCCATTGGGTGTAATTGAAACTACCTTGAATTGTACTGTGTTTATGCAGAAAATGGTTGCCATAATGCTGGTAACAATACACATCGGCAGAATTAGCAGAATTTAAGTACAAATCCTCAGCTTTAAAGGCAGCATAATATTTCAAATCAGAAAATAACGATTCAATGGCATGCACATCCCAATCATCTGAATGAATATTCCTTTTCACCACATCACCCATGGAGACACGAAGCACATTAGGAACATTAATAATTTCTGTCGGCCCATGAATTTGGAAATTCACTGCGTCCCATACGATGCCATCTGCAACTGGAAAGGCGGAAATGTTCACAAAAGTGTGGTCACGCTTCATGATGTGTGAAGAAGAATGCGGAGCCAAAGTTCCAGCCACAGAGTTCACCGCAGAGGGTTGTGGCAAGTAGTGACCATTGATGAGTAAGAAAAAAACTGTCACAAAGCCAATGGACATGAACAGAAAAATCAGGAATAGCACCAACCAGATGTATGTCCATGGAGGGACCAAAAAATTGTCTCTGAACCAGGATACAAAAATACTGAATTTGGTCAGGATAAGTGATGAGGTGGAAGATGAATCAAAGGAAAAACGAGTAGGGTTCAGTGGTGTTGTAGGCAAATGAGCCACTGACTCACTTGCGGGGTAAGTATACTCGGTTTCCTCGTTGCAGGAAGAAGCCGGGATGTTGAGCAGGCGATCTGGAAAAGCGACCATCTCAATGGCAACATCAGCGCCTGTGGAGACTGGAGGGCCACGAACAGGATTTCTTGAAATTGATGGACATGACACCGCAGGTGTCACACTATGCAGAATCGGCCAGATGGTGTAGCTTGACATTGTCCACTGAGATGTATCTGTTGTCTTTGTGACCAGGAAGCGGTGGTAAGATGACTGTACGAGTACCCTTTAAGCCAAGAACTGGAACCGGTGCACGATAAGAGGGGCCAAATTCTTTTTTGTTCTCTACCTTCTCTCGGACCAGATCTCCAATCTTTGGAAGCCAGCCGGCAACCGGAATCTGCAATGTAGCGTCTGTGGCTGAAGGTAAATGTTCGTGTGCAAGCCTGTCACTGGTCTCTTGTAAGTCCTGCAACATAGTAGAATGATTATCTACGTCAAAGATTGCGGCAGTTGCTGCCATGTCTAGACCATCAAGGTCTGGCACAAACATCTGTATGCCAAAGAGCATTTCGTAGGGGGTCCGCCCACCCAGAGATCTTCTAGGGAGATTATTAAGTGCACGTTGCACGCCATACAAGTGGGCCAGCCAGTTCCTGCCAGTACCTAAGACTTTAGCTGTCTAGCTGTCGACAATGAGGCCACAATCCACACTACAGTGTCTGTGAAAGATATTGATATGGTAAAGATCGATAGAACAACACAGGAACCTAAAGAGGCAGTGCATGCATATGATGAGAGATTGCTGCAAGTATTCAAACAGCACAGCGGAATGGAGAACCCACATGGAAAAGATTGGGGCTATTTTGTGTCTAGGTTGGTGATGTGATAGTGGCCTGAGATTAGTATGATGATTCAGCAGCAAGTGACTTGGTGGCAGAACAAGTCTATTGAGGAAATACTGAGGTATGCCCAATATTGCAGTGATGAATTGGAAATGAAATGGAAGCAATTGAACGAAAAGCTTTTGCTGGCCCAAATGAAGGCGGCACAGAGAGGAAGTCAGAATCAGCTGTATGTATGGAGCATGGTTGGGATGCAAGGAGTTGCATACTTGCAGGAATGACCTATGACGCAGGGTAGAAATGCTGTTCCACAGGCTAGAGGTCGAGGTGTTCTGATTGACCCAACTACTGGTATTGCTATTGCGAACTTGAAGAGATCTAATTCTTGTCATTACTGTAACAAGTTGGGACATTGGAAGCGTGAGTGTCTTCTGAACTCAAATAGGGAGATGAATGAAAATCAAGTGCAAAATGCAAGGTTTGTGTAGACACAAAATGGTAATTCAGCTCAGCTACAGAATGTACCAATGCAGGGCACCCGACGCAAATGACGCAAACAACGCAGCCAGAGAAGTCCACACCTGGATCTTCAACTGCGCAGACGAGCTCGCCCCGCTACGCAACCCCGACAGACAACGCCCCAGGAAAGCCGCCTGGTTCACCACCGCTCTCCAAGAAGCCAGACGCACCTGCAGACGCCTGGAGAAGAACTGGAGAAACACCAAGACAACTGAAAACCACACCACCTACAAGGACGCCTTGACTGACTACCATAACCAGATCAGAGCAACCAAGAGGAACTTCATCCACAACAAAATCCTGGCCAACTCCACCAACTCCAAGGTACTTTTCAGTGTCATTCAGGAATTCACCAACCCACGCAGCGAAGCCACAGACATCACACCATCCCAAGACCTCTGCGACAAGCTTGGAACCTATTTCCACCTCAACATCAAAAACCTCTATGACAACTTCATCGACCATCCACCAGGTGCCACAGACGTCCCCCCGCCCCCCAGAAACACCAGCCAGCCCACCATCTCCAACTGGACACCGATCACGGCCGAAGACACCGCCTTGACCATGAAAAGCATCCACTCGGGGGTCCCCACCGACCCCTGCCCCCCTCACATCTACCACAGAGCTGCGGCCGCCATCGCACCCGAACTACAATGCACCATCAACACCACCTTCAAAACAGGCACCTTCCCAGACGACTGGAAGCACGCAGAAGTCAGACCCCTGCTCAAGAAGCCCACAGCTGACCCCACCGACCTCAAGAACTATCGGCCCATCTCGCTCCTCCCCTTCGCAGCCAAAGTTGCAGAGAAAACAGTCAACAGGAAACTGACACGATTCATTGAAGAGAACGCTGTCCTCGACCCGTCCCAATCCGGATTCCGAAGCAACCACAGCACAGAGACCGCCCTACTCGCCGCCAGAGACGACATCCGCACCCTCCTGGACCAAGGCCACTCCGCAGCCCTCATCCTACTCGACCTATCAGCGGCCTTCGACACCGTCTCCCACCGCACACTAGTCGCCAGACTACACGACGCATGAGCATACAAGGAACAGCCCTGGACTGGATCCGATCATTCCTCACCGGAAGAAGCCAAAGGATCAGACTCCCACCCTTCCTCTCCGACCCCACGAAAATCACCTGCGGAGTCCCACAGGGTTCATCACTGAGCCCCACCCTCTTCAACATCTACTTGGCCCCCCTCGCAGCCATCGTCCGACAACACGGCCTCAACATCATATCCTACGCCGACGACACCCAGCTCATCCTCTCCCTCACCAAAGACCCCACCACTGCCAAACTCAACTTCCAGAAAGGAATGCAAGACGTCGCAGTCTGGATGACCAACAGCTGCCTGAAGCTCAATGCCGAGAAGACAGAAGTCCTCGTCCTCTGTACCACCCCTTCTGCATGGGACAGCACCTGGTGGCCGACCGCCCTTGGAAGCCCACCTACCCCCTCAGACCACACCAAGAACCTCGGCATCGTACTCGACTCATCACTCACCATGAACCGACAGGTCAACGCAGTCACCTCCAGCTGCTTCAACACCCTCCGCAAGACCTTCAAGTGGATCCCCCCTGAGTCAAGGAAGACAGTCACCCACGCACTCATCACCAGCAGACTGGACTATGGAAACGCACTCTAGGCCGGCATCAACAAGTCCCTACTCCGCAAACTCCAAACAATACAGAACACCGCCGCCAGACTCGTCCTCGGCATCCCCCGACACGAATACATCAGCCAACACCTACGAAGTCTCCACTGGCTCCCCGTGGAGAAAAGAGTCACTTTCAAAATCCTCACTCACGCCTACAAATGCCTACACAACAACGGACCCAAATACCTCAACGACAGAATCAACTTACACGTACCCAAAAGAAACCTCAGATCTTCCAACCTCTCACTGGCCGAAAGCCCGTGCATCCACAGAGCCAGAGCAGGCGGAAGATCCTTCTCTCACATTGCAGCCAAGACCTGGAACGAGCTACCGGCAGACTTCAGACGCGCCCCCTCCCTCAACACCTTCAGGAAGACCCTCAAGACCTGGCTCTTCGGCTAAACAGATCTGCGAACCCCCCCCCCCCCAGCCCCTTGAGACCCTCACGGGTGAGTAGCGTGCCTACAATTCCCTGATTGATTGAGAGAGTACAAGGTCCTAACATGCCATGATGCAGGTTCCCCAACCCCAAAGCCTCAGCAGAACATGAATGGTCCTAGGAACTGCCAATATATATTGCATAACAGACGTTGGGGGAATTCTTGTGTAATATTTAGTCTCCACCTGTGTTTTGTTATGTTGTTTAACTGCCAAAATATGCTGTATATTGTAGTAGTTAGAATGTTTTTTTATAGAGGTTATTGTTATTAAGAGGGAGGGTGTGTGATATCTGGGTTAGCCAGTTGCCAGGAGGATGGAATAGGTTCTGGAATGTTGGGGGTGGTTGAGTTGGGACCTGTTGGGGAGGAGGCTTTGAAGAGTATAGTTGTGCTGCTGTGCAAGTTTGGCAACTAAGTACAATGACTTTGTAATGTACTGATTTGACTTATTGTGCTTTTGAATTTCCTCCATACACTTCAGATTCTAATTATGACTTTTTGTATTGTATTTCTTGCTGTCAATTGCTTGTTTTCTCATTTTTTGTCATTCTGTCACGTGTGTTTTTTAATAAATCATTATTATTGTCATTTTCAATTACTAACACTGAAAACCTAAAAGAATTTGGATACAATTTTACATCCATAATAAGCTGTAAGAGAGAAACCCACTAATATTAAACGGGGACATGACATTTCACACAGATTCTCAACAGACAGGGATCATTTGTTACAGTCTCATCTTTCCATCATGTGTGATTTGAGTTTGTTTCTGTTTGTTGTGTTGTGTCGACAAGGAAAGAAGATATATTATGCCCAGTCTCTCCGGTGTCTTGTGTGTGCATCCATAGACGACATATGTAATGTTCTTTTCGAATTAGAAAAGAGAATGTGTTGATAGTAATGTTTTTTTAACATATTATTATCCGGTGCTGGCTGTGGATTGGTCCTTCTGTGTGTCGCCTGATTAAAGGATAATTTCTTCACCACAAATTCCTCCCTTTGCATTCATGGGAGGGTGTCAAAACAAGAGTGTGCTGGTGAAAAGAAGGAGAACCTGGTGAGGAGAGAGAGGTAGAAGACAGAAACTGAAAGAGAGGCAACCAGCAGAGAACAGGGGAGGCATGAATAAAATGGAGGTGAGAGAAAGTGAGAGAGATGGAGGTGATAGAATGGGACAGAGATTGAGGTGAGAATAGCGTAGGGGGAAACAAGGAAGAAAGGGAGAAACTGTGATTAGTGGAGATGAACGTAGGAAAGAGGCATAGGCTGAGGAAACCTGGGCTTGAAAAAGGTGAGGAAATAACATCTAGGGGAGTCAGTGTGACAAACCTAAATATTAAGAGGAGTGCAGAAAAGTAGATACAACAAGCTAGTGGGGCAAAATTGGGAGTGATAGAAGTGAAAGATGTCAGAGGGAAATGACATATGGAAGAGAAAGTTGAGGAAACCCATAGATACAAATAAAAAAAAACTGGGAAAGATGCTAATGACGAAACATTGGAGGTGAAATAGAAATTGAGATACATGGAGATGAGAAAATGTTTAAGATGGGTCAAAGGGAAACTGAAGGAGAAGGCAGTGCAAGTAGGACAGAGTTTGAGGAGTGAGGGTGACATAGTTAAAGACCGCGCAAAAAAATGAAAAGGAGAAGGGAACAAGGGCGAGACGCGTGGGGAAGAGGATTCTGGTAGAGATCTAGGTGAAAGAACAAAAGAGATGTAGCTGAGTTGAAGGGCAGACACTGCAAAAGATGAACCTGAAAAGAAGACTGTGGACATGGAGTGAAACGTTAAAAGAAGTGGCTGTAGCCTGTTCAGAGTATTTGCAAATTGCTAAAATTTCTTTGTGATAGTGAAAAGCCAACAGAATTGAACAGCACTGTATGTGATGTCCTTCTTGTTTGTGTTAAAATGTGTGGGGCTCTCTGCCTTTGTTGTTCGCCCCATACATTTCAGCTGTTACTGATTACCATTGAAGTGGGTAACAGTAAACGTCCCTTATATGTCCATATCGCCGAGAGACTAATCAGTAGTGAAAGTGCACTTTTCCAACTTGTTTGTATGATATACTATGTAAGAATGTGTGTTCAAGAACGGTCTCTCCCCTGTTTACTTTAGGTGTAGGCACAGCCTGGATGTCTGATTTAGGGGTCTCTGCAGCCAGCCTGTAAGCTGTCTTGGAAGATCACCAGAAGCCATGCTACAGTAATCTAGACATGCTATCACCAGGTCTCTGATCAAATGTTTTGAAAGCATTTTGACACCCTAGACCATGGCATTCATTTGTGTTTTTTATAGGGTCTGCATCATATAATTCCTAACTTTATTGGATGTCTCAGATGTGGTTTAAATACTTGATGATCAGTTGTTGAATGACAGTCAACAGAACAATGAAATGTACAGAAAAAAGTCCAGAGAAATGGCCCCAAACAGCTTATCTTTGTAGGGTAAAATAAAAGTTTCCTCATAGTTCTGCTCATTGAAAGCTAGTTTACAAAGCCCTGTATCACACTTCAGGATATAGTTAAGATATTCGTTGCATTAGTAGCACATGGAGTCTGGGGCCATTGGTACTCCTACCCAATAAAAGTAAAAAAATGTTAGACAAATATCATTTGTGAGTCAAATAAAAACATACTCATTACAAGACCCATCATTCCCTCCAATTTAAATTATTTCAATACATTTAACCAAAAACTCACTAAAAATAAATCTGTGTGATAACTCCAAAAACTATACTAAATGAACAGCCTCCAGGTCGAAGCTATAATGTAATTTAAAGTTGGAAGTTGACTAAAAGGTCTTTGATCAAATGTCTATTCTTGAAAGGCAGCCAGCTAGGGCCATATTTAAACCTCTTTGCCATTGAACTAGAAAGTGGCTTAATCACTTACCTTAAGAACCTAAAAACTCTGCCTGCCCTGTATTCGGGTAACAAGCTTCAACGGGTCATCTAATTGCAAGGATTTAAGGGCTGGGACACTATTGGAATCTCTCGCCTGGGTGACATAGTATCATTCCTTTATAGACTTATAAATGGAATTTGAGCTCCTTAGGATCATTTTTAGGTCGAGCCTGAGCCTGAGCCAGCGCGCAAGCGCTGCTCTGGTGATGATCTGTTGTAGTTCAGTACGGGAGAGAAGCCCCGCCCACTCCCCTGCCCATATTTTTCATTGGCTTGTGTCTTTGTCCTTCGTAAATGCTGGCGTCTGATTCCTTAATAGGCTTGTTAGTCCCTCCTTAGTACGGCCATGTCGTCATTTGTAACCTCCCATGGCTACTGGCCCCTTTACTTGGTTGTTACACGGTAAGTGTACTCTTTACTTTAATGAGTTTCTCCTACTGCAGGCACGACAACGTGCTTTGCTAGCATTTAGCGCATGTGGGCGCTTTCACTTTTAAAGCAGCCGGGACAATGGCGGCCACTTCGAATCGAATGCCATAGGTCTTGCATTTTAATGCGAGACCTATTGCATTCCAAATATTTTTTTAAAAGTTGACTCCCCTGGAATATTGCCATGGGAACGAGCAGCAATGCGCACGCAATCCGTGCCGTTCCATTTTCAGCAGAGTGTGTGTCTTCGGCATTGCTGTTATGTAGATTGCACTTTACAGTGCCACTGGGGCACAAGCAGGGACCGATTACAGTGCTCCTGTATTAGCATTATGCCTACGGTCCCCCCGGGGCACAAGCAGGCATCCACTCCAGCACGCCTTTGTTGTTTCACCTGGCTTCTTCTAACAGACATGGTTAGTGGGTGACCACCATTGCACAAGCTCTGTTCAGCCCTCCTTAAGCGTAAATAAATCTGGATGTTGTGGGGAGGTGGGGGGGCGTGCTATTTTCATTGGGCAGGCTGCGGGGGAGGGGAAGAGGGCAGGGTGCTACCATTTTTCAGACACTGCACCCGGATGTCGCAGACAATCCTGGCACTCAGGGATCTGCCTTGCCAGAGGTGATCACTTCCCTTGTTTACTGAAATGTTATATATAGATCATATTGCTGCCTAATTTCTTCACGAACGTTAATAAATGTTTTGTTCAAACTCGTATAGAGATTTGCTGACAAGGCCTATTTATTTTACACTTGTATTTCTGGTTATTTTAGGTTAGTATTTCAACCATAGTAATACTTTAATAAGATTCTATATTTAAAACAGGGTGCCAATTTTCCTGTTCACTGTAATATGCCTGTTTTCGAGAGTGGGCCTTTTATATGTTCTGGATTAATGATATGAAAGACATACTGATCCACACGAGGCCTAAGACACGAACGGTTAACACACAAAGACAGCTGTGGGACCTTCCGCCTGTTTAGGGTCACTACCCGTGCAGCACTTGCACAGTTTGCGCCCTCACAGCTATGACTAAGAATATCATCTTCAATGCAACCTTCACATGGGAATTGCGTAAGCACACTAATTGTAATACGACAAATTGCATTTATATGATTACGTGCCCTTGTAATCTCAGATACATAGGGATGACCACACGTCCGGTCAAAGTGAGAAATCACGGAACATCGCAGTAATTTCCGGTGTCAAAAAGTGAATACCAAAATGTGCACACACTTCTTTAACACCCAACATTCACCAGACTTATAGGTAGAATTACTGCATCATTGACACCTTTTGACCTTCACTGGAACCCGTACATTAAGATTCACATTGCATGTTATATTACATACTGGGGACACCGTTTAGGAGATGATGATGAAGCCTTAGTGTGACTTTTACTCCACTCCAAAATGGCCTCCAAACTTTCCATAGACTTCAAAATGGCCCCCATTTTTTCTTTTCTTTCTGTTTACCATGAACAGAGGTAGCGCCAAACTCATGGTGGTCGCCAACCAGTGAAATCCCTCAATAATTTTACTAATTCAACAACCTCTCAAACCCTGCACCCAATCGAGGATGTTTCCAGAGCAGTTATAGGTAGAATCTGACCAGCGGCCCAAGTTATCGTACCCACTCCAATATGGCGCCCGCAGTGTGGAGACCAGCACAATGACTGCCCTCACACACGCGAGCGGTCCAGCAACAGCTGGTAGCAATCACGAGTTAATGAGGAGGAGTAGCAGGTATTTAAACCGGGCTTTCGCACTACACCATACCTCCCGGTCCCGGCAGCAGTGGGTAGGTCCCTGGACATATTGCGTACTACGCAAACGTGAGTACTTTGTTAACCTTGGTGGTCTGTTGTTGTTCCCTACTGCTAACCCCTGTTAAATGGTTTCTCAGCCATTTTAAACACAGTCAACTAGGTAGATGCACCTTCCCTACCCCCCCCCCCTTTTTCTTTTCTATTTCCTTAACCTAACTTCGGTAACAAATATGAAGTCTGTGTATTTCCATCATAACAGGGACTATGACTTTTTATGATTTGGGCAACTTTAAAGAACTCCCCTTGAAATATGTTCACTTTTCCATGTAACAGATAGCGTGATGTAGGAGCATGTTACTATACATTTTAAGGAGGCTTATCAAATCCTCTAGTTTATTTAATTTAAGCTCGATCAACTTCGCAAGCTGGCAGTTCTTAACTGTTCCTTTCATCTGTATACCTCTCTAGTTTATGGGGAAGTTCCTCATATCTTGACCTGCCGGGGATTGATGAAGCAGTAGTATATCCCAAATAGGGTGAGTCTTGTGCTCTTTCTGCAGTTTTGATTTTTAATACACTGATTTGGTCACTACATACATGAGACATAATGTGACCACAACAACATTTGGCACCTGGTGTATATATGCCTGAAACACCTCACCACTGTGTGCTGTGAATTAGACACACAGGGAACAGGACAGTAGTGTTTGATACTCGTATTATTGGTTTGATATCATGCATTAATATGTGATTTTCTCTCCATAATAGGTAGAACAAGTACTACCAGTCATTAGACAGAGTAAGTCATGGTGGCATAAACCTCTATCATTAGTTCATTATTGTTTTTCGGTCCACCTTAGTGTAGATAGTTTTTAACTTTAGGTCCTGACGAATCGCCTCTAGACTTGAAGAATAGGCGAGAAACATGTTGACCAACCACACGGAAGAGCGCCACACCTGAGACATTAACTTAGCATTGCGCCTTTCCTTTTTATTTTAATCAGGGTAGGAGACCCCACAATTAAAATTATTTTTGCTGGTACTCCCAACCCTGTTTTAATTCACATAAACATCACACACCACTCATTCATCTACACTCACTAAGCCCCTCACCCCCACGGCACCCAACGGCTATTTGGAAAAAGATCTCCGCCAAAGTGCCCCTCATTGGGAGCCCGTCAGGCATTGCAGCGCCGGCCAGACGAGGAGCAGCCCGATGATGAAGCATGACACCCAACTGGGTGTGTGAGGGCATTATATTCCAAAGAAATGGATTTCCATCTCTTTGACTCTGTAGCCTACTGTCTTTTGTATATTGCTACACTCTAGATTATTTAGGAACAGCACAACTCTAATTTTCATATTGCATTTGGGCATTTGTGCTGGACCTCATGTATAAAAGCCCTTTGTCCCTCTATTTGTGAATATTGATGAGCACGGGTCTCCCGTGGGACTCAATTTTGTGTTTTAGTTGGGTAAATACTATATTTTGTCCCCCTACACTTTTTGTTGGCACAACCCATTCGGTTGGGTGTTTGCCACTTTTATTATCCCACCCACCCCTTGAAGCACACCTATATCCTCAGCATCATGGAGGAACAAGGACTTAGCTTCGGAGATGATCAAGCTGCAGAAATTCTACGAGCTCCCTCTATTTTAGGAACAGAGAGTAGCGCTGCCACAGGGAGCCAGTCTGAGGACTGGCAATCCCTGTCCTCTTTGAAACGCGAATGGGTAAAAATAACCTTACATGGCGCATTAATGACGGAATATCTGAGGGCCAATATAGCACCTAATGGCCTAATAGTACGTAATTTTCCCCGTCTATTCCTGGAAGATGGGACATTCAAGAAAGAATGGTCCCTGGTATCGTGGAAATGTACTAGGGATCTTTTGATCTTGATAATCAACACAGATAAGAGAAGAGCGGATGCGCTATTGGCAAGAATCCAGGTAGCAGAAGGGGCCATTAAGAGCGCCATGTCTACTACCGCTGCTTTTAAGCTCAAACTAACTGAGCTAAATAATGAAATAGCGGAACATAAAGAATACTTAATGAAGCAGAAAGTAACTAAGCTACAAAAAGACATTCATAAGTTCGATAAGGAGAAGGTTTACCCATACCTTAAAACCGATTATGTTCCCCCAGATTCTAACAACACCTCTGATGCGAGCTCCAACTCGATTAGAAGAGGCTCATCCACTAATAGCGACTCAAGTACGGAAGAGTGGGGCATTAACCAGCGTAGAAGGAGAGGCCGACAAGGCTTTGCAGGATTCCAAGTACCCCAATACCAGGGGCCTGGTTTCTGGCCATACCCCTTGTACCCTCAAGGGCCCCCACAGTTTTACCCTACTGGCAACAACCAGCCTTTTTTAGAAAGAGGTTGGGGCAGAGGGCGCGGAAGAAAAAGAGGGAATCAGCAACAACAACAGAGAAGAGTTCAATGGCAGGAATCCAACCAGAATGTGGTCTAAACCCGGAGCCACACCAAAAGGAGACCCTGATTGTTAATCTCTCTCAAAGGACTCTGACAGATATCGAGACAAGAGTCCTAGAAAAGGGACTTGGGTATGTTCCAACTCCCAGGACAGACAGGTTCCAGGAACAGTGCGAACTACAATTTTTTTTTCGGAAGGTACGCCTCAAAGCCTTCTTTAATGAGACACCAACACCACAGCAAACCGATTCTGGTTTACATAATGCCTCGACATTTACTCCCAACAATGGGATGGTACCCAACGAAGTTTTAACCTTCGAACAGGCCGTACTTAAAGATCTAAGGAGTGGTGCAACTAAGAAACATTTCAAAAACATCTCTAATGAAGAGTTGACGGCTGTTAACTCTCTTGCCAATGACACCTCCATAACCATCAAACAGGCAGATAAAGGGGGAGCCACTGTGATAATGGCCACCAGTGACTATGACATTGAAAGCCAACGGCAATTAGAGAATCGGCAGTACTACACGCCTATCGCTAGTAGTCCCGGGACACGATTACACCAAACCATAACATCAATGGTTTTCTCGGCAGAAAGCCAAGGTTGGCTAAGCAAAAGGAGGCGGAATTTTTGATCAAGAAGGATCCTAAAACTCCATATTTTTATACACTGCCAAAAATCCACAAGGGCGTTCAACCAGTCCCAGGACGTCCCATAGTATCTGGGATAGACTCAATACTTGAACCCTTGTCCAAGTTTTGCGATCACTTCTTACAGCCATTGGTAAAACAGACACCCTCATATCTACAGGACACCGCAGACGTGCTACGTCTACTAGCGAACTTCCCCAACGCCAGTAACATCAGTCTATTGGTCACCCTAGATGTAGAAGCCCTCTACACAAACATCCCGCAGAGGGCCACTCTAGGTGTGATTGAGGAAGCCTTCAACAAATCAGCCTGGAACTCACCCACACCCAGCAGGTTCGTTCTGGAACTAGCAACACTGGTTTTGACCGAGAATTCTTTCGAATTCAAAGGTCAATTATACCATCAGACTCAGGGAACTTCCATGGGAAGCACCATGGCCCCTAGTGTAGCCTGTTTATACATGGCCTCTTTTGAGGAGGAATTCATTTTGAACGACTCTAACCCATACCATGAAAATCTATGCCTCTGGAAGCGGTTTATAGATGATATAATCATCTTCTGGCGAGGCGATGTGGATACATGTAATGATTTCTGCGTGTGGATTAACACCTTGAATCCATACCTCAGATTCACAAGCTCCATTTCAGACAACGAAATACCGTTCCTTGATCTCTTGATAAGGCTAGATAATGGTACCTTGAGCACAACAATATATAGGAAGCCAACGGATCGCAACAGCCTTCTACTGTTCAGTAGTTGCCATCCGCGTGCCCTTAAAGAGAATCTTCCAGTGGGACAGTTTCTGAGACTTCGCAGAAACTGTAGTCAAGTGGAGAAGTATAAAACAGAAGCAGAAACATTGGCAAAAAATCTTACACATCGTGAATATCCCGCACGCAGTATTGCCCTTTCAAAAAAACGTGCAAGAAACAATAACAGGGAGGCTCTATTAGAACCTAGACAAAAAGCACAAACAGAGACCTTGACATGTGTAACGACTACACTCCAGCCTCCAATAGGATAAAAAATGTTATCAAGAAACATTGGGGCATATTAAATACTGGGAGCATGACCCTTGAACAACCACGCTTTGCTTTCAAACGATCAAGGAATTTGAAAGACATACTGATCCACACGAGGCCTAAGACACGAACGGTTAACACACAAAGACAGCTGTGGGACCTTCCGCCTGTTCAGGGTCACTACCCGTGCAGCACTTGCACAGTTTGCGCCCTCACAGCTGTGACTAAGAATATCATCTTCAATGCAACCTTCACATGGGAATTGCGTAAGCACACTAATTGTAATACGACAAATTGCATTTATATGATTACGTGCCCTTGTAATCTCAGATACATAGGGATGACCACATGTCCGGTCAAAGTGAGAATCACGGAACATCGCAGTAATTTCCGGTGTCAAAAAGTGAATACCAAAATGTGCATACACTTCTTTAACACCCAACATTCACCAGACTCTTTCCGTTGGGTGATTCTTGAAACATTCACTAAAATCAGCAAAGAAGCTTTGTTTTACAAAGAACAAAGATGGGTGCATCGTCTGTCTTCTGACACACAAGGACTGAATGAAGACATTCCTTGGAGTGCTTTACGCACTTAAAACTCCTTTGGAATAGTATCTTATTACTGCATCATTGACACCTTTTGACCTTCACTGGAACCCGTACATTAAGATTCACATTGCATGTTATATTACATACTGGGGACACCGTTTAGGAGATGATGATGAAGCCTTAGTGTGACTTTTACTCCACTCCAAAATGGCCTCCAAACTTTCCATAGACTTTAAAATGGCCCCCATTTTTCTTTTCTTTTCTGTTTACCATGAACAGAGGTAGCGCCAAACTCATGGTGGTCGCCAACCAGTGAAATCCCTCAATACTTTTACTAATTCAACAACCTCTCAAACCCTGCACCCAATCGAGGATGTTTCCAGAGCAGTTATAGGTAGAATCTGACCAGCGGCCCAAGTTATCGTACCCACTCCAATATGGCTCCCGCAGTGTGGAGACCAGCACAATGACTGCCCTCACACACGCGAGCGGTCCAGCAACAGCTGGTAGCAATCACGAGTTAATGAGGAGGAGTAGCAGGTATTTAAACCGGGCTTTCGCACTACACCATACCTCCCGGTCCCGGCAGCAGTGGGTAGGTCCCTGGACATATTGCGTACTACGCAAACGTGAGTACTTTGTTAACCTTGGCGGTCTTTTGTTGTTCCCTACTGCTAACCCCTGTTAAATGGTTTCTCAGCCATTTTAAACACAGTCAACTAGGTAGATGCACCTTCCCTACCCCCCCTTTTTCTTTTTTATTTCCTTAACCTAACTTCGGTAACAAATATGAAGCCTGTGTATTTCCATCATAACAGGGACTATGACTTTTTATGATTTGGGCAACTTTAAAGAACTCCCCTTGAAATATGTTCACTTTTCCATGTAACAGATAGCGTGATGTAGGAGCATGTTACTATACATTTTAAGGAGGCTTATCAAATCCTCTAGTTTATTTAATTTAAGCGTGATCAACTTCGCAAGCTGGCAGTTCTTAACTGTTCCTTTCATCTGTATACCCCTCTAGTATATGGGGAAGTTCCTCATATCTTGACCTGCCGGGGATTGATGAAGCAGTAGTATATCCCAAATAGGGTGAGTCTTGTGCTCTTTCTGCAGTTTTGGGTTTTTAATACACTGATTTGGTCACTACATACATGAGACATAATGTGACCACAACAACATTTGGCACCTGGTGTATATATGCCTGAAACACCTCACCACTGTGTGCTGTGAATTAGACACACAGGGAACAGGACAGTAGTGTTTGATACTCGTATTATTGGTTTGATATCATGCATTAATATGTGATTTTCTCTCCATAATGGGTAGAACCAGTACTACCAGTCATTAGACAGAGTAAGTCATGGTGGCATAAACCTCTATCATTAGTTCATTATTGTTTTTTCGGTCCACCTTAGTGTAGATAGTTTTTAACTTTAGGTCCTGACGAATCGCCTCTAGACTTGTAGAATAGGCGAGAAACATGTTGACCAACCACACGGAAGAGCACCACACCTGAGACATTAACTTAGCATTGCGCCTTTCCTTTTATTTTAATCAGGGTAGGAGACCCCACAATTAAAATTATTTTTGCTGGTACTCCCAACCCTGTTTTAATTCACATAAACATCACACACCACTCATTCATCTACACTCACTAAGCCCCTCACCCCCACAGCACCAAACGGCTATTTGGAAAAGATCTCCGCCAAAGTGCCCCTCATTGGGAGCCCGTCAGGCATTGCAGCGCCGGCGAGACGAGGAGCAGCCCGATGATGAAGCATGACACCCAACTGGGTGTGTGAGGGCATTATATTCCAAAGAAATGGATTTCCATCTCTTTGACTCTGTAGCCTACTGTCTTTTGTATATTGCTACACTCTAGATTATTTAGGAACAGCACAACTCTAATTTTCATACTGGATTAATGATAACCAGATGTTAATCTAATTTGTTTCTACGTATTATTAGAAACGATAATGCAAATGTTGACGCTAAATCGTCATATTTCTTCACGATTTTAGTAAGAATCTGAAAACTAGATAGGTAGTATCGTTAACACTGGGGTGTCCTTTATTCTGGGCCAATGAAAGCATTTAACGGAGCTACTGGACCCGTCGTTATTTTAACATAAAAAGCATCGGTGAACGATATAGGTAAGAACCATTACATTAGATGTATCCCCTGCACTGAGAACCCTGAAATAATTTCGTACATCCATTGGATTAAAATAAAGGAGGTTGCATGAAAGTGTGGGAGGTAAAATGGCTGCAGATACTATTCATCTATATGTGCATTCTGCTTTGCAGGAACCCTCCCCACACGTGCCCGCGATTTCTATAATGCAAATATTGATTTGTACCCCCTTCCCCACCCTACACCCTCGTCGAAAATATGATCCGATCCTTTTATTTCCCCCTGTGGCAATGACAGGCTGTGCGACCTACAGTGACGAACTGAAGAAAGGATGTCTTCGAAGGCAGCCTCCTCTTCAATATTTGTTTGGTGACCTG
Organism: Calotriton arnoldi; assembly: GCA_963921515.1. Taxonomy (NCBI): domain Eukaryota; kingdom Metazoa; phylum Chordata; class Amphibia; order Caudata; family Salamandridae; genus Calotriton; species Calotriton arnoldi. The sequence goes on from CAWUFW010000363.1 coordinate 4,091,803, forward strand.
CCCCAAAGACAAAATATGACCTGCCTGGGGATGTGTAGCGCCTATAGCAGTAGCAGGCAGAGTTTAGTGCTCTCATTCGAACCGTGTTTGTAACAAAGTGCAGGCACTCAGTGCTGTATGAGGGCTCCGGTAATGTTGTTCGGGCACCCCTGTCCCTGCTAACCTCTGCTCGACAGGCCTGGAACCTCCTATCTTTTGGAAAGGAAGAGGGGAGGGAGGGTCTGGGGGCTAGAATTATATGAGGACGCGTCTGCGCGCTGCCTGTCTCACACGCGGACGGAGGACGGGCAGAGGACGCTTCATAAAACGGCCTAGGGCATATATTCTTATGAAATAGTCATTGAAAGCCCATTTCTGTATCCAGGTTAGCCCGAAAAATAGAATTTGGTTGCAAGTGAAGACAGTCAAGGCCTTCAGTGCTGCCCATTTTAAGTCTCCGCATTTACCCTTGTATTCTTAGTTTGGATGTTCCCTGTATACGAATTGTTCCTTTCCCGTGTTAGTGTCTGATAGATTCCACATAGCCACATGTACATGTTTATTAAATCATACGCTTCAAAAATGTTTCCCTCCCCATTTATAGGGGGTCATTTTACCAGACTTTTTTTGCAGATACGTTTTAGGTTGAATCTTTGTTAGAAGTTGAAGAGGTCTAGAAGTTCCTGAACGAACAGGTAAACGCTGTGATTGGTTTTCCAGTGCCTTCTTATAGGAGTTGAACTTGTGTCCTCAGTGGCTGTTTATTTCCTACAGTTGTTCACCCACTAGGTTCTCCCAGACAACCTCCCGGAGCAACTGACTCGGCAGTTGGTAATGCATCCAGTGTAGGGTCCTGTGTTTGGCCTCATTGTCACAGGTTCAAATCCTGGTGGGTCCTTTCAGCCTTTCATCCTTCTGAGATCGATAAATTGAGTACCATTAGGTTGGGTAACAATAAACACCTGTTATTCAGTGCCAAGATGCTCTTCTGGGTGAACGTGCGCTTTACAAATACACATTATGTTATTTGGATCTTTTCTCCAAAAAGGAATTTATATGGGGATAATGACATATGAAGTGTACATCGCAATATGTTGGCCGTATGTGGCTAAGACTAGGCTGAACAACAAAAACTAAATTTGCAACAATAAGAACCTTGTGGTTGTTCACCTGTTGAAGTCTGTGCTTTTTCCGCTGGGTCTTTTCAATCCGCCTGGCCAAGAATCCTCCAGTGCAATCAGTTGCTCATCTCATAATGATGTGTGCTTTGCAAGGTAGCTCATCAGAATCCGCCTTGTTGGGAGTTGAACGGGTTTGGCCAACACACAACCCAGTCATCGCTTCACCCACAGGCCCGTCCCACCACTTCACTAGCCCAAGGACTCTTTTGCCACAGAATAAAACCTGACCTCCTTGAAGCATATCGTACAAGGTTCTATTGTATTAATGTACAAGGTCTTTCAGGCCCATTGTACAGTTGTCAGTGTGTGTATCTAATTTCTGTGGATAAAAAAATGGGAGGGCCGGGAATGAGGTGGAGAGACTTGAAGGAGAGACGTGATGTTTAAGGCAATAAATAACCACAGACCCATGATTGTATGCATATTTGGACAGATTCCTGTCTGCTTGCTGGATGTGGCTTGCCGAGGCCGCCCTCCCTTGGAAAGGGGACTTTTCTGTCAAGTGTCTCTTGCGATGTTCTACATGGACTGAAGCCAGTTTGTCAAAATAACAGATAATCCCCTTTTCTTCTTCTGCGCATCCATTAGGGTCGATTTAACCTCCTTGATTCTTGTTTCTGTGTGCTGCATGGGTGACTAGCCATGTTATGCAGTCTCCCCGTTTCCATGTAGGCCTCCTTTCTGCCTCAAAACAGCCCTCCCCCCCCCAAAATGCTTCTACAATCATTTGCCTGAATCTTTATTCCATCCTCACAGCCGATTAGGATTAAATCCGGAGCTCACTTTCTTTTGACTGCGTCTGATTAGGTGAATGGCTGTGACATGAATCTTTCATTTGACTATGACCTTGATGTGTCACTGTGTGCAGCCCTTGTCTAACAGGCCTTTGAGTTCTCTTTTGACCTTAGAGGGGAAGATTTAATGTGCTAATTGTTATACAGGCCTCCCTCTCGTGTTGTATTTTAAATTCATATTGCGCATAATTCATTTACACTCCTTTTTAGGTCGAGCCTGGGCAGCGCATGCGCTGCGAGGCATGCAGTAGTGTAGTATGGCTTTGAAGCCCCAGCTACTCTCCGCCCATATTTTTGATTGACTTGTGTCATTGTCCTTCGGAAACGCTGGCTTCCGAGTCGTTATTACGCTTGTTAGTCCCTCCTTGGTACCACCTTGTCTGCATTTGTTACCTCCCATACGACTTTTTACTGGTGTTCTTACATGGTCTGCATTATAAGTCGGTGAGCACCATTTTATTTAATGCACAACCTCGCACAACTATGATATCTCTTAGTCGTTCAAAATCTCACTAAATCAGCTTTTTAAACAGTAATTGAGCATGAGGTCGCTGCCAAAGACTTTCTCTTCACATCATGTAAGGCCCGCAGTACTACCTACTTTTGAATGCAGGGAACCAAGTTCAAATCGCGGCCTTGGCTCATAATCCTGTGATTTCGGGCAAATCGCTTTCCCTCTGTTCTCAAAAAGGAAAAAATTTAATGTAGCCTTCTTTGCACTGTGATTAAGCAGTGGAGGGTTTCAAGAGCCAATTTCGATTTTGATACATGGGCTGACAACCGGTATCGTTGTTTACAATACACGCCATTCATCCAAAGTCTTACAAAACACCTAGGGGCTCACAAGCAGGGCTCTCCTGATTTCTCGATTGTACCTGCAGGTTGTCACACCACACAGACAAATTAAGCACAATACAAGCACTGGGACTGGTAGCAAAATTAATGAAGGTGGGACAATGAGCCTGTAGTTTTAATTAAGATTTCCCACTTGACCAAATTGAGTGATCCTGTGCACTCCACTTCTCACGAAGCTGTCATAATTGGCGACGCATTTCAACTAATTAAACAAATTTCAATGTATTAAAATCTAAAAAGACGTAATCGCCTCACCACCTTTCGTGACATCACTTTGGATTATTCATGTTACTCTTAAATCAACATAGGACAAGGCACACCCTTTCTTTGACAAGCATAGCACAGGTGATAACGCCGATTCTTATCTAATTATCTATAAGAACCTTCTGGCCGCCAAGATCTTTTTACCTGTTGAATAGTGTAAAGGAGAGAATCTCATCAGGTTAGATATCAACATTCATTTTGTCTGAAAGGACCACGGACTCCGAATTCAAGTTTGAGAATTTATTATCGCCAAAAATAACTGATCGTGCAAGCACCTCAACACGAGGTTAAAGAAATAGATGGGCACTAATACAAATAATAATCTACGCAGGAGTCTCATTCGACTCAGAATAAGAAGAATAGAAAGTTCTAGGAGGACCAACCAGACTATGATTGCTCCTATTTCTAAGTTGCTCTTCATGGGCCTAAACAAGCTTAAAATCAATTGCTGTCCCTACACTAACGCTAAGTGACATCCCTGCATAACGATTTTCCCAGGCAAGAAAGAATAAAAGGTGTCAGCTGTGTAGACTTCCTAAGAAGTGCAATCACTATATACCTAAGCTCAGCTCTGTCCTTCTCTCAGGTCTCCCCTACCGCTTCTCTGGCCTCCTCCCTCAGGGCACTATCCCTAATACAAAACCATACTACAAAGGTACACGCCTTGTTTACGCCCTCTTGGCCAGGTCTTCTTTCTTGTGCTTTTCCATTGAAACGGTGACTTCATCCTGGACGGTTTCGTTGACCTTGAGTCCCAGGCGCCTTCTCCGCTGAAAGTATCATCCCTAAATTCCATTGCACTCCCCGTACCATGCCTCCCATCTTTCTAACTTTTGAAAACAAAGAGTTAGTCTTTACTAACGAGACATGTGTCCTTGCACCTGCAACAAAAGATACGTTCAACAGAAACCTTCTACTGTGCTAATTAAATCTACCGTTTGTGCCCAGAGAGCCTTTCCAAGAGAAACCCTTTTCGGCCTACATTATAAGCTAACATAAGAATATACCAGGCCTTCCTTAAGCATATGTAGTCAGGCCCTTACATATAACTTTTGAACACACATCTTACTTTTCCCTATAAGCATATTCATTACGATTCTTTATGCAAACAATGAATTACATGTGCAACTTTAATATGGTGCACGTTTAAACTACTGCAATTACATTACATCCACGAACTAATTTCTCTATGCATTATGTTCACACAATTCAATAAGCATTGTATTACATCATTATCCTAACACCATTATACTGCTGAGTTCACTTCGTCTCAGTGAACTATTCATTCTTTGCTAAACATGCATGAGTATACAATGGAATATAAATGAATATATGTCTGAATACACATGGGTGCGGTCTATCAGTGATTATGATGCACCCCTACAATTCACAAGAACGTTTCGCTCTGTCAGTTCCCCCCTTTGATGACTCCTGTCATCACATCTCATTCTACTCCCTCGGAGAAGGAACCGACCTAAACAGAACTTGTTCCCATCTTCCCTGATCTGAAATTCTCCATGCTCTTGAGCCTTTGATACTGATTGTCTTGCAATCTTGCCAATTTCATGTCATTTTCCCTCAAAGCTCGCTTGACTCTGCCTGCTCGATACCATTTGTAGGCCTTGATCAGAATCCACAAGCCAGCCACACAAACCACCAAGATAAGGAGTGGTCTCAGGAAGTACCCAAGGAATCCCTTTCCTAGGTTTGCAAACCAACCTCCCACTTGACCAAAACCCTTTCCGACCTTTTCCCAGGCCCCTTCCTCGGTCAAATCCGCTATCTTTGTGTGGACCATAGTGATGTTACTTATATATTTCTCCAGATCCTTGCTACGGTCTGGTATATAAGTGCAGCACTCTTGAACCTTCAGCATTTTACAGACTCCGCCCTCTTTTGCCAATAGGACATCCAAAGCAAGGCGATTCTGCAAAACCATTCCCCTTATCGACAACATCTCTCCTTCCACCAACACCAACGATTTTGCTGTGTTCATCGAAAATTCATCCACCACAGTCGCTAACCTCCGGATCTTCACATCATTCAAGACTACTCCTAGACTAGGTATCATAGCTCCAAAGATATCCCCCACAACGATTCCTGCCCTTGCAGCTCTTCTCGTTCTTGAATGCTCTCCACCCTCCAGAAGATTTAAGTCTTCTGTATGGTAAATCTTTGGAAATATTATTGACAAATAACATGTTCCATACCAATTTGCAGGCAACCTCACATAAGCATTCTTCCCACATACGTAATACACCGTAGGTATCACTTGTACAGGACCTTGGAGAAAATCTTTTGCCTCATCTGCCATGGTGAAAACGTGATCACAAGTACTCTGTCCCACTGGAACCTTTTCGTAGTAAGTCTGATAACGCCTTATACACAACTTACCCCTCTGCTCCTTATCTAACGCTATAGGACCATAGCTTCCCTTGGTCTTATGCAACCGTTCTTCCTCCGTCCAATCTGTCCTGTGATGCCCTAAGTCTCGGGATTCAGTCAGCTTTCTATACCTATCTTCAACCTGATCTACAAACTTTCTCTCTACATCCGACATCAAGCAAGTCAGATTGTGTCTGTGTGCGAATGCTGTATCCAATTCCAAACTCGGTATGAAGTACTTCCTCAGTCTGTCCTCGGTCTTATAATAGTCATACTTATTCAAATGCTTGTAAGCTGGGACTTCAGGAAGTACTGCGTCGAAATTGGAAAAGAAATACTCGAACTGATCTCTCTCATAAAACAAACTAAGCAAAAGACTACAAGAAATACCATAAGTCAGTGGAAGATGATGATATCTAATACCCTCATCCACCGAAGTAGGCAACTGCATACACACATAACAATCTTTCGCATCCATCACGTCAACATACTCATACAACAACTTAGCATACGCATTAAGCTTAAAATCACCCTTAGACAAATCTACATGTAATCTACGACTTTCTTCTAATATCATAGCTCTATCAGCTGCCCTGTCTACCCCCTTCTGACTAGGTGTGATAGGTGTAGGTGTCCCTGTCACCTCCTCTACTTCTGGCTCGTGCGAACCAGTATATGAGACTACAACTACTATGATTATAGAAATTATCACACTACTTATGAGGATGCCTATAATCCACTTTGCTCTACGATTGGGATCTCCCGGCTCCATGATTTCGAAAGTTCTCAAAAAGTCTTGGTTATCGCAAAGAACTCAGAAAAGTCTCTGTCCTTTATTTATGACTTGCTTAACCAGCTCGAGCAACCATGAAATCTCCGGGCTTTCCCTTTCCGATCACAACTTATTTACACAGTCCAGAAAAAGACTTCCCTAGTTTTCGTTCCTCTTCTTGTGGAAAGTCCCTAAGTTTATTCTTCTTCCACTCGGTCCTAGGTTATCTTCTTCTTTTAGACTTTTATTTACAGTTCATTACTGATCCATAATGAGATCCTCATTAAGCACGACCAGAACGTGATACAAAAGTTCAAGACGCAAAAGCAGCACTTCGTGTGAAAACGGCTCAGCTCCGAAAGGCGGGAATTCGACCCGATGCAAAAGCAAGTTTTGGACTTCACTCAGAAGTGGGGATTCGGAATCGTGAGTGTCAGTGTTCCGTCTATCTCGAACCCTGGCATCCGCAGCACCACCTTCACCACCAGTTTCGGGCTCCGACTGAACACTTCCACTGACCTCAGTCTCCCTGTATTCACCACCCCCTGCATCAAACACAGTGTAAGTCCACTCAGGGGTAGAGTATCTGCGACAAGGCACTCTTGTTCTCTTGGACCTTCGCCGACTGTCTTGTGCTTGGTCTTCGTCGCTTGCTTCGGTTTCAGATACTTCGGACACCGGAGCAAGGTCTCTCTCAGGTGCTAACCTCAGGTTCAGTCGCCTCTGTCTTTCAGGCCAACTTTCAGCACTTCTGTTCGTTCGTCTGCCTTCCCCTTCTATACCCAGTGCACTATTTCCTCTTTCTGCTGCATTTGACTCTTCTCCGCCCACTGCACCTTCTCTTTCTTCGGTGCCTGAGTCAGGGTTCGAGATGTGGAAACCCCCTTCTGCTTGCTCTAGTGCACCACCAGCTGTGTCAGCGACCCTTACAGCTTGGCTTGTCCTCTCATGTGGCCCTGCCACATCAGCTGGATTTTCATTTGCGAGAGGAGCTGTTTCTTCCAAGGGTGCTGGAACTCTGCGGGTATGGGAAGCATGCACCCAGTTCGGCAATCCTCCACACTTTACTGCTGTGTTCGTGATAAGTATCACCTGATACGGGCCACGCCAACGGGCATCCAAGCAACTCTTCCTCACGTGCTTCCGGACGAGCACCCAGTCACCGGGACACAAGTCGTGGCACAGATCACTCGAGGCTGGAACCACAGCTGCTTGCACCTGCTGGGATACAGAACGGACCACATCAGAGAGTCCTTTACAGTAATCGAGAATCAAATCATCAGTGATGCTTATCAAGGCTGTAGCTGGTACTGCTGGCAGTCTCATTGCCCTCCCCATTATTATTTCATGGGGGGACAACCCGGTCTTTCTGTCTGGGACACTTCGCATGCTCATGAGCACCAGTGGCAAGGCGTCGGGCCAATTCAGGGATGTTGAAGAACACATTTTTGCCATCCGGGCTTTCAAAGTTCCATTAACTTGTTCCACCATCCCAGAAGCCTCTGGTCTGTAGCTACAGTGGAGTCTCTGGTCAATGTTCAATGCTGCACAAAGTAACTTCATGATTTCGCTATGGAAGTGCCCACCTCTATCTGATTCCAAAGAGGTCGGGATCCCGAATCTAGGGATAAGCTCCCTCAACAGTAATTTAGCCACTGTCAGAGTGTCACACCTTCGTGTGGGGTATGCCTCCACCCACCGTGAGAATACACATACTATCACTAGAATGTACCTCAAGCCATTGCACCTAGGCATCTCCACGAAATCCAGCTGTAATCTATTGAAGGGCCCTCCTGACCTTCCAATATGACTCAGTGTAACTACAGTTTTCTTTCCAGCATTCATCTGTTGACATGTAACACACCTCTGACATACCGTCTCAGCCATTGCTCGGAACCGTGGGTTATACCACGTCTGTCTGAACACCCTCATCATTGCGTCTCTACCCAGGTGTGCCTGTCCATGTATCAATCTTGCCATCGGACTCAGCAATTCTTCCGGCAACACAGCTCTCCCATCGTTTGATACCCACACATCCACGTCTCCTTTCTCACACCCAGCTTTGATCCAGCCCTCCCTTTCCTTGGTTGAGACTTCATCTTGTAATCTCTTAAGCTCTTCCCAAGTGTCTGCCATGGTCAACATTATGCTGAGATCGGTTCCCTCTTGGCTCTCTTCTATCTCCCTGCCTGTGTATATGCATCCTTGTTCTGCGCAGAAGCGGGCTACCTCATCTGCGTAGTTATTACCCAAGGATACAAAGTCCTCCCCCTTCCCATGGGCCGAACACTTTACAACAGCAATTTCTTTCGGATGCTGTAATGCTTCTAACAATTGTCTTACATATTCTCCATTACGAATGGGTGAGCCAGATGATGTCAAAAATCCCCTCTGAGACCATAACTGCCCGAAGTCATGCACCACGCCAAAGCCGTATTGGCTGTCTGTGTAAATCGTGATTCGAATTCGATCAGCGGCCAAACAGGCACGGGTCAAGGCAATGATCTCAGCTACCTGCGCGGAGCGTACTCCTTCTAGGCAAGCGGCATCGACCACTCCTGAAATGGTACATACAGCAAACGCTGCTCTTAATTGCCCCACACTGTCTCTTAAGCATGAACCATCGACAAAGAAAATTTCATCTGGGTCGGCCAATGGCTCATCGACAATGTCAGGTCTCGGTTTGGTGCAAAGTTCGGTCACATCGAGACAATCATGGTCCTCACAATCTTCATCATCTGTGTTCGGTATAGGCATCAATGTCGCAGGGTTCAAGATGGAGCACCTTTTCAGAGTCACATTCTCTGCGGCAAGTATGACTTGCTCGTACCTCGTTAACCTATTGTTCGTTAGGTGCTGGGTCTTGGTCCTGGTCATTAATAACTCAACCGAATGTGGTACATGTACAGTCAATGGATGTCCCATTACAATGCTTTCACATCTTTCAATGCTGACACCTGTTGCAGCAACGGATCTTAGACATCCGGGCAACGCAGAAGCTACTGGATCTAAAGTAGCTGAAAAATAGGCAACTGGTCTACGGACACCTCCATGGTTCTGAGCTAACACTGCTAATGCACATCCTCCTCTCTCGTAACAAAACAATGAAAAGGCCTTGTTGTAATCAGGCATTCCCAGTGCGGGAGCCCTGCACAAATCATCTCTCAACTTCAGGAATGACATCAAGCACTCCTCGTCCCATGGTACCGGATCACTCACATCCTTGTGTGTAAGCCTCTGCAGAGGCTTTGCTCTCAAGGAGAAACTAGGAATCCACTGTCGACAATAGCCAACCATTCCCAGAAACATCCTAACTTCCCTCTGTGTAGTGGGTACCGCCATGCTCATTATTGCCTCGATTCGATCTGGTGACACCTTCCTCTTGCCTTTTTCTAATCTGTGTCCCAAGTACTGTACCTCATTCAAACAGTACTGCAGCTTGTTCGGGGACACCTTATGTCCATTCTCTGCTAAGTGGTTCAACAAGGCTACTGTGTCAATTCTGCAAGCATCTTCTGTTTCTGAGGCAATGAGCAAGTCATCTATGTACTGCACGAGAACTGAGTTCTGCGGCAACACAAGACTCTCAAGGTTCTTCTTCAGGATCTGGTTAAAGATCGATGGACTTTCCGTATACCCTTGAGGGATACGACACCATGTTAACACGCGATTTTCTAGCCTAAACGCAAAAAGAAATTGGCTTTCCTCGTGGAGCGGTATCGAAAAGAAAGCTTGACACAAATCGATGACCGTAAACCACTCGGCTTCACATGGGATCTGGAACAGTATTACTGAAGGATTCGGTACCACTGGACAACAAGGGACAACTATCATGTTGACCTTTCGCAGGTCTTGCACGATCCTGTATTTCCCGCTCGGTTTCTGTAGTCCCATTATGGGCGAATTACAGGGACTACCTCTGATCTCTTTTAAAATACCCTTCTCAATGAAAGTCTCGATCACAGGTTTTATTCCTGCAATCGTTTCTGTCGATAAATTGTATTGAGGTGTTCTTGGGAAATCAACATTCTGTTTCACCTCAATCCGCACTGGTTCAACCCCTCTGATTAAACCTATTTCGTCTCCTGCGAAATCCCACACCACAGGCGACACTGCGTCTCTCAGATCAGGTGGAAGTTCTTCCACCGTCACCATTGGGTACAGATCTATACACAAATGCTGATTGGCAATCTTAAAGTCAGCATCATCATCTCTCGTCTGGACCTCCACTCCTCGTGGTGTACAATAAATCGTGCAGTTCAACTTGCACAACAGATCTCTTCCCAAAAGACAAACTGGACTCGTGTCACATACTACAAACTGATGTCTAGTTTGGAAAGTACCTATCTTTACTAAGATCGGTTCTGTCAATGGGCTGCTCATCTTCTTGTTCGCTACTCCAACAACCTGGATCGATTGTCCCGAGAGGGGTAGGTTAGGGACTACTGCAGATCTTACAGTAGACCGGGTAGCTCCAGTATCAACCAAAAGTGTTGCAGGATTGCCCTCAATCTCTGCCTCTACAAAAGGTCCTCTCTGGTCTACCTCCAAGACCGCTCCAAGTGTGCAGTCTTCCTCCCCCCTCAGGCACCGTCAGGATATAGGGTCTAAGCTATCCTCAGCATAGCGTTCGAACAGGGGCATCTGTTGGTACGTTCATGTTCCTTGTGAAAACCTTGGAGCTTGGGGAATCTGAGCATGAGAATTGTAAACCCCCCCTTTCATCGTTCTAGGTCTCGTTATTGTGTTAACCACCTCTTGCGCGGGTGCCTGAGCCCCTCTTCCTCTTCCTGTACCTGATTAGCTGGGTTCAAAGGACACTCGCGTTTCCAATGTCCGACCTGACGACAAAGATGACACGCAGTGGTCTTCTTTAGTGTAGCCACGTCCACTCCTGTCTTGGGGTCTACTGGTTTTCCCTTTCCCTGTACCTGCCCATTCTGGTTTCCCTGGAAATTTCCTTGCTTTCTTCCTAAGGTCCCTCCACTAGGCTGACTCTGTGCTGTCTGCATCTGGACAAGCATCAATTTGTCTTTTAGCTTTCGGTGTTTCGAATCCACCTCATCACTACAGTATCTCGCGTACCGCAGAATTTCATCTAGTGGCTTGTTCTGCCAGCAGATCAAATGGTGCTGTATCATGAGGCTGATTTCCACTCTCAGACCCGTTACAAACTTTGAGACAAACTGTCCCATATCCTTAGGGTCCAAAACATCTAACCCACTATACTGTTTAAAAACTTGCAGAAGTCTTTCATAGTATTCATGCACCGTTTCCTTGGGTTCTTGTACAGTCCGATCTATCTTAACCCAATCTATATCCTGAGGTGAAATCTTCGACTTCAACCATGTAATCACCTGCTCATACTTTTTCATGACATCAGGTGATGGACCATTTGTAACCGCCTCTCTTTTCGGTTCCGAAGTCGGCCACTCAATAGCGACTTTACATGCTGTCCACAAATCTCCTGGTACCACTATGTCAAACAAAGTGTTCAAATCAATCCACAATACTTTTGAAATCTTCACAAACCGCTCAACCTGCTTGTACCACTCCACCGGTTTTCCCTCAGCCGAGGAAAATCATTTGTAAATGCAGCCAAATCACCTCTATTCCACGGCACATGCACGTACCCTCCATTCTGTACTTCCCGTAAAGGAAAATTTCCTACACCCGTCGCCCCCCTCCTGGCGGCGGCGTTTCCCTTCTGCTCTCTTTACTGGTTTCTTTTTGGACCACCTTTCTTCCCACTTGTCCAACAAAATCCATATTCTCATTCCTATGATCAGGTCTCTGGTGTGCGTCTTCAACCCTGTGATTCTTTTCTCCTCCAACTCCTGATCACTGTAATGCAATCTATGTGGTCCCTGTAACGCTTTAGTTTTATTCAGGTCCACCTCATATCTTTTGGCCAAATCCCTCAATCTATCATGTGCCATTCTAGCTTTTCGAGTCACATCTTTTGCTACAAACAGCAGCTCATCTGATCCATAGATTTCTATCCTTTCCAAAGGCAGACCCCCACTGATCATTTCGTCTACCTCTGCTTTCAGCCTCACTACGTCTAGCAACCTTGCCTGTACTGCACTCCTCAGTACCTCTCGACAACCTGAGCCGTCCCGCTCATCACAGTCACTATTCTGTCCTTGTGACCTATTCCCTTCCATATTCCTGGAACCTGGTCTGTCTTCCGAGACATTTTGTGCCCTATCTCTTTGCATCCTATCCTCTTGGTTCGTCACTGTTGGTGTCCACTCCCTCAAAGCTGACTTAGATTCCCGTAAAGACCTCGGTCTTTCCGGTCTCTCCTCTTCTCGCCCACATGAAGAGTCCGCAGTAGCCGGTAACGGCGTACTTGTGTCTATTGGTCTTGGGAAATGAACCACCCTTACTCCAAACCCATTCCCACTCTCACTGTTTCCTTCTTCCCTTCTCATCGGTACGGAACTCCCTTCTCTCACTCGGTCTGGGTCATATACCGATACTATAGGGCCAATGGTAACCGGTACTGTCAAGGAGTCCGGTAACCTTGTGTTCCCCCAGGAGGCTGTGTTATCATAGACGCCGTAGCCCCCTCCGTTCCTGTGGAAATTCTTCCCACTACTCTCATGCTAGTCTGGTTCTGGCTCTCATCAACTATTGCCACTGCTGGGGTTGTCTTTCCCTCTTCTGAATCTGGATTAAATGGTGGTGGCCTCTCCGCCAACATCCTATCCAACAGACTGTCATCTAAATCACTGTCGTCCTCATCGACTCTTGTTATCTTCCCATTTTGTATTAACAATGGGTACAACTTATCTCCGTCGATCGTATCCGCTCTCCACTTTTTCTCCAATGCATCCCACCTTGCATCTTGGAATGCCCTGACCGATTTCTTCACCCTTTCTTGACACCTTTCCTTCTTTCTATCATACGCTGCTCTTATCCACGCATGTAGTGCCTCAAACTGTGTCGGTCTAGGTAGTGGTCGTAATGAAGCCATTACACTCTTGAGCTGGTACAGCACCTCTAACCTGAAAGTACCATATCGAGGGAACGACAAATCTCCTTCTGTTTCTGTCATTTTATGCCAATTCTCGAGCCAAATTATAGTATGCAATCCTACATTCTTTGCCATATAATGTGCTGGTGTGTCCTCAGGAGGAGCTTCCTCTCCCTCCCGAACAACCACATGTCTATCACCTCTACAAAGTTCTCGTAAAGCTTTAAAACATTTCATGATGAATCAACTTTGTTATTCGTACTCAAAATGTCCGCTTTTACTTCCTGATTTCAATCCTCCAATCCCAGCGCGGCTCACACCAACCGGCCTATCGCAGCGCGGCTCTTGTCTGACGTCACTTTTCCTCCGCTCGCAGCAGTTCCCCTCCTTTCTAATTCTCTTGTTCTCACTCGCATTCGTCCCAATTATACTCTGAAATAATGTCCGTCCTACCGAACAATTACCTCTCTGACCGTCAGTCTTACCAATGACCGATCAGTCTCTTGAGCTTGTTGACCTCAATCTGGCAACCGTCTGTCCACGAACGACCGGACAATCGCCTCTAATACACTCGATAGGATTCAATCACTCGATATTCTGCACACAATAACCTACGACCTGCGTTGGTTATTCACACACTCACACATGTGTCCCTATCTTCTGTGGGTCTGTCAATGACGTCTCGTGACCCCCACAACTCTGGTCAACGTTCTCAACTCTGGGTGTATTCTACACCACAATAAATCTCCCGGTCCCGCGCGCGCTCACGGTCCGTTTCTCAATCACACAACTTTCGTTCCAACTCCGCAAGACATCACACAACAATATAACACCGCAATCTACCAAACATCACTCTTTTCATACTCACTCTACTACGAACTGCTACTTCCGCCGCACCGTCACTCTCCGTCAGTTTTCCACGACCTCCGACATCCGTCTCTCGCGGTTCTCTGGATCTGTGTCACTCGGGCTCTATGGGGCAACTTAATCTCCTATCTTGCTCTAGATCTCCCCTTACCATCAAAGGTAACCATCCTACTCTGCTACCAACTGATAACGCCGATTCTTATCTAATTATCTATAAGAACCTTCTGGCCGCCAAGATCTTTTTACCTGTTGAATAGTGTAAAGGAGAGAATCTCATCAGGTTAGATATCAACATTCATTTTGTCTGAAAGGACCACGGACTCCGAATTCAAGTTTGAGAATTTATTATCGCCAAAAATAACTGAACGTGCAAGCACCTCAACACGAGGTTAAAGAAATAGATGGGCACTAATACAAATAATAATCTACGCAGGAGTCTCATTCGACTCAGAATAAGAAGAATAGAAAGTTCTAGGAGGACCAACCAGACTATGATTGCTCCTATTTCTAAGTTGCTCTTCATGGGCCTAAACAAGCTTAAAATCAATTGCTGTCCCTACACTAACGCTAAGTGACATCCCTGCATAACGATTTTCCCAGGCAAGAAAGAATAAAAGGTGTCAGCTGTGTAGACTTCCTAAGAAGTGCAATCACTATATACCTAAGCTCAGCTCTGTCCTTCTCTCAGGTCTCCCCTACCGCTTCTCTGGCCTCCTCCCTCAGGGCACTATCCCTAATACAAAACCATACTACAAAGGTACACGCCTTGTTTACGCCCTCTTGGCCAGGTCTTCTTTCTTGTGCTTTTCCATTGAAACGGTGACTTCATCCTGGACGGTTTCGTTGACCTTGAGTCCCAGGCGCCTTCTCCGCTGAAAGTATCATCCCTAAATTCCATTGCACTCCCCGTACCATGCCTCCCATCTTTCTAACTTTTGAAAACAAAGAGTTAGTCTTTACTAACGAGACATGTGTCCTTGCACCTGCAACAAAAGATACGTTCAACAGAAACCTTCTACTGTGCTAATTAAATCTACCGTTTGTGCCCAGAGAGCCTTTCCAAGAGAAACCCTTTTCGGCCTACATTATAAGCTAACATAAGAATATACCAGGCCTTCCTTAAGCATATGTAGTCAGGCCCTTACATATAACTTTTGAACTCACATCTTACTTTTCCCTATAAGCATATTCATTACGATTCTTTATGCAAACAATGAATTACATGTGCAACTTTAATATGGTGCACGTTTAAACTACTGCAATTACATTACATCCACGAACTAATTTCTCTATGCATTATGTTCACACAATTCAATAAGCATTGTATTACATCATTATCCTAACACCATTATACTGCTGAGTTCACTTCGTCTCAGTGAACTATTCATTCTTTGCTAAACATGCATGAGTATACAATGGAATATAAATGAATATATGTCTGAATACACATGGGTGCGGTCTATCAGTGATTATGATGCACCCCTACAATTCACAAGAACGTTTCGCTCTATCACAGGCAGAGGTAGCTGTATAATAAAACAAGTGTTTACACCCCAGCCTGCCAACAATCCGTAATGCTATGCAGTACATACTTTAAGCCGGTGTCCCTCCTGGATAATAAATGGCCAACACGAACACGTAGAATACAGCACACCTGCTGCATTCTGATTATCCCCGAAATGAAATCGGAGCTGCGTAGACAAACTCTTCCACAGTCCACTCCCCCAGCTTCCAACATCCAATCAGGAGGCTTAAGCAGCAGTACAAACATGAAGGGAGTGCTTCAGTTGTTGCCACCCACTTCACTTCGTCGATGTAGGCCAGTCCTGCCCCCTACCATTTATTTCAATGGCACTCTGCTGAAAACGCCTGGGCCGCAGCATAAGCGCCTCATTTAAAAGTTAACCATTGCCCGTCTACCGGCCACTCCTATCATGCTGACATCACTCTCCTCGTGTGTGCCACAAGGGCGAGCGATAGCCCTCGCACTGGCCAGCACATGCACACGAGGACTTGTCTCGCTCCTCAGTTCTTTCCTTAAAAAAACAACAGAATCTGTGTTGCAATTAGCACGAAGCAGTGAGCACTTTATTTAAAGCTGCTCCATGGTGTACATTCTCTCTTTCCTCCCGGATGCTAGAATGGCAACGCCCCTTTTGGCCATTAAAACCAGCCACCACTGGCAATAGGTCTAGCATTTGCGAGAGTTTAAGCTATTGCATTGCCAATAGCTTAAACTCTAGTTAATGTGAGACCTATTGCATTGCAAATGCTGGTTTTACAGTACCTTCAATTGTGCCATGCACTTACCCTGTATATATCCAGCCTGGAAGAATTACTGGATTTTAGCCAACTCGAGGCTAAACTATTGATGGGTGAGCTAGGTTCCAAAACAAAAAATCACAGGTGTACCCCTCGCTGATAATATTCCTGACACTTTTGGAAAACCTGTGACATATGCGAGAAAAGGTCTTTGGCATGTTAACTAGATGAGGAATGGTGAACAGCGTTAATGGATCCTTTTGAAACCACCATTGCTTCGTAATTCTGGCTGATCCAACTAAAAGACCTTCTTCACTCATATCTTACTAGGGCAAGGCTGTGGAGACTGGGCGTCATTAAGTTCCTGCCTTGTCTTAGATGCTCTACTGAAATGGGGGATATTTACTATCTGGTTCTTTCCCAAAATCAGGCCCTTTTCGAGCAGAGACCTCAACACACTGCGTGAGGTGTTGGGATAAAAGCTGCCCGATAACCCTACATTTGTACTGTTACATATCAATGCAGACCTGGATTCTAACATACACAAATTTGCTTAGAATGTTAAATCACAATGTAGGAGCATGGAGGACCATTACACCCCCTCTGGAGGAAAGAAATGGATCACTGTAGGATTTTGGAGTTACTGGTTTATCAGACTTGTGGTGCCCGCATAAACATTACAAGATATCTGGGGATTGGACCTGATATAGAGGGATTATGTAAAATGTATTTCCAAATCAGAAATATTTCATCATTGACTTTCCTGTTGTGGAATAAGAGGGTGGGGCGAAGAGGGAAGGCTCGCTTTGCCTCCCGTCCAGGGCTTCTGAGTCACTTTCAAATTATTGTAAGCGGCTACTTTTTCATGTCCACCATTCGTATTTTCATTTTCATTTTCTTTATGTCTTGAGGCAAATCCAATAAAATGTGTTATAAAGGAAAGAGTCATTTCGTAAAGTTGCATCTTGGCTTCTAAACAGTTTTCTCCTGCCTCACAGCTACTGCTATTAAATTCTTTGTGTACTTGAATAGTAATTAATAGCCATTAAGGCTTTTCAGGTTTTTACTATAATATAATTTCATTTATTGTATTTCTGTTTTGAGTTCCAACCCATAATAATAAACACAATTATACACATAATACAATATTGCATATTTTAAAAACAAACTGCACTAGCCAGTTGAAGGTAAAAGGCAAAATGTTATCAAACATAGTGGAGCATTGCTGTTTTTTCTTATCGAATCTTATCTAAAAAGGTCTTATGGCCAAGAACGTTGCCAACATATAGAATATTTATTTTCTCCAACACCTAGAATTACCCTAGATTTATCATTGAACAGGGTATGGTGGCAGCACTCAAGAGACGGACATCTAGAAAAATACTTAGCGAAAAATACTGGTACCCAGAAAATACCAAAGCCCCCATTTTAAAAAGTGTAATATGAGAACCGAGGTAATGAAACACACAGGGAGCAAATCACGTAGAAAAGATTAAATGTGAGGGTGGAGTACTTTCACACTTTTCTGCCATTCACAAAACAGGTATAATGGTATTCCTGGAAAGCCACATCATGCTCCGGCTTCCAGGTGTACTATTGCCTGTGTCACGTGAACGGCCCTATTCACTAATTATAAATAGGAGTCATGAATAGAAGTTCACAGCAGAAATTACCATTTTACATCTATCAGGAATCCACAAAAGGATTCCTGGTAGGCGTAAATGCATTTAACAGTGCACGTTTCTCCACCTCGAGTTAGGAGAAATCGGCAATACTAAATCCCACTCAAGGGGTTGGAAATGGGCATTTGAAGATGGTTTGATTGGAAATTTGCGAACTCACACAAACTTGTATGTTTTTGGCATGTCCAAACTCCTCTTGAACCCCTTTTTTATCCTTGAAATGGTCAGATGTTTGCAAAAGCAAAGGGTGGAGTGCCTCACTTTCAAAAATGGAAAGGGGAATGAATCACTTAACATCAGACTAGAGAGTGAAAAGACAGAAGATGCTTATCGCACAGCCTCCCTTCTTATACAATCAAGCACAAACAGTGCAATATTAACTGATGGTAACCCTTAAAAGATTACCAATAGAGACCAGTGTTTCTGGATAATGAAACCTCGCCCACTTGCTTGATCATTGGTAACCTTCCCCGTTCTGGCAAGATATTACTACCGGAATGGGCTTGACCTCGTTTGAGGGAGTTTTTTTTTATAAGAGTCTATTGGATATGGAGAGGGACAAGAGGACTAAAATTACATCTAGGTAAACCCAAAGTAGTTTCTTTTTATACAGGGTGTTGGACCTGGCTCTTTCTGCAGGGTCATCCCCTAACATTTTGCCTTCTCTCCTCCATTTCTGCTGAATTTATTTTTATTGGCCTTAGGACTCTGTGCACTTTACCACTGCTAACCAGTGCTAACGTGTTTGTGCTCTCTCCTTAAAACATGATACAACTGGCTTATACCCAATTAGTATATTTAATTTACTTATAAGTCCCTAGTAAAGTGGCACTACATATGCCCAGGGCCTGTAAATTACAGTCTACAAGTGGGCCTGTAGCACTGGTTGTGCCACCCACTTAATTAGCACTTTAAACATGTTTCAGGCCTGCCATTGCAGAGTCTGTGTTTGCAAGTTAAACTGCTCCTTCGACCTATCAAAATAAACCTTTTGCTAGGCCCAAACCTTCATTTTTATTACATATAAGTCACCCCTAGGGTAGGCCCTGGACAGCCCAGAGGGCAGGGTGCAATTATTTAAAAAGTTGGACATGTACTTTTAAGATTTACATGTCTTGGTGGTTGTTAGACCCAGCGGTTTTGGGTTGAGTAGGATGCATTGAAGCCAGACAGAATCCACCGTTCCAAATGGGATGAGTACGATACACTTGCCTGATAACCTGTGCTCACCATCTGGTAGCTTGGCACAGAGCTGTCAGGCTTTTTCCTCAGGGCTCAAGTGTAAAATACTGGCACAATACCACCCTCGCAACACACTGCGTATGCCACAAAAAGACTCCACGCCTTATGTATAAAACACTTGTCTTTGTATTGCACACACACACACACACTGAAATCAAAATGAGATACCCATTGTATAAACACTCTACAGTTATACGCAATTGTCAAACTTCTCCATTGAAATCAAAACGAAACACACATTGTATATACACTTTACAGTTATAAGCAATTGTCTGATTTTTCCATTAGCAGAAAGGTCAAAGAGTCACAAATCTTTGACTATTCCTCGTAACCCAAACCCTCAGTCCTTCAACTTCATCAGCCAACAATACACGTTGCCCCGGCTGGCGCTCTGTGTACTAGACAGTCGGAACCACCTACCATGGAAAGAAACAGTAACTTAGTTTCGTCCATCCTGATTAGACCTCCAGGCAGCACCTGCATGATTGCGGGATTGCTATCCCCCCCATAGACAAAAGGTTGTGAACCAGGAAGCTGGCGTGCTTCCAAGTCTGGAGAAATGTTTTCCCCTCCCTCAAGCGGAGTTGTGACCTGCCGAAGCCCCACACAGTCAGCAGTAGGTGCTCACAAGCCACACGAAACACTTCAGGCCTCGTCACGGTATTCTCCACAACAAAGCACCTTGTGGTGTTGGTCTAGGGAGAGGTCGCCAACAACCTCGGACAGAGGCCGCGTTGTCAGGCTCTGCCGTCCTCTCGATCTGGAGGCTGACGCCAGTCTCAGCTCCCTGCTCAGGTTCCCCCAACACCCTGGGGTTACCACACACTCTGGAGAGTGAACTAGCACAGGTCCCCTGGTTGCAAGCACAGGTCCATCAGGCTCTGCAAGCTTCCCCCTCACTCCTCAAACTCCTCACATCCCGGCACCTCAGGTGGCTGCTGATCTTTATGCACACACTCCTCTGCATAGCGTGATGATGGTGGACGTCAGGACAGTCCTTGTCCCAACCACAATCACTTCCACCTGTCTTCATCATACCCCGTGTGGCGGTCCTTACGATCTTGTGGAGACAGTGAGATCCTATGTGTCTCTGGGAGTTCATGGACAGGAGGTCAGCTCACCGGCCCTTGGAGAGTACTTCGGGACCCAAGCCATGACAGTTGGCACTTAGCTGCAGGCCAGCAATGTCCAGGCAAAATCCACCAAGTGATAGTCCCCTTCCTGGAGCGCGACAAGCTCCAGACAACCACAAGTCTGCAGATAGTCCAGTTGCAGTCCCTCCTGCCCTAATGATTCCTTGTGTCAATGTCTCAGCATCGAACCACCATGGTATGGTTCCAAATACAAAAGCGTCTCTACTTTCGGAGGCCAGAGTCCCAGTAGTTATACCCACAATGGTCTTTGAAGATACGATCAGTTCAAAAGGCCACCTTTGAAATGCATAGGCCCCTCAGAGTCAGAGGTCCACAGTTTCCCTTGAGCCCCTAGTTTATGGCCTTCTATCAGGAAGGTACAGATGTGGTTGTCCCCCTAGCACCCAGTTGTGAATTAGGAGACTGTCCGACAGGCACAGAGAGCCACTAGCTTCAAAATGCCCACTTTCCCAAAGTGACATTTCCATCACCGTAATGTTGAACCTTTTGGCACTACTGGAGAGGATTCGTCATTACCAACTCATTGATACCAAACACTATACTGCTACTACTCTGCCCGTAGAAAATACTGCTCAATAGCCTTTCTCTACACCCTCTCAGGCTAATCCAATGCAAGAAGCAGGCCCCGTCATACTGAACACATCACCCGGAGCCATTCACCACCCTTGCAGGTAACGCATACATGCACATGCCCAACCTCTTCCCAACACCGCACCCTGTCACCTGAGAGAACTCCGATATAGCAAGAGACATGCACAACCTTGGCATGCAGCTTTTTAAGCGCCAAGTCGAGTAACAGTAACCCGTGCACACAGACCTCACCGGGGTAAACCTGTGGCCCAATCGATGAGCTGCCTCCACGGATGCACAACCATTGCTGCAGGCCCATGGAGGAGCATTAGAGATACATGCCCTGGGTATATGTCTTACCCCTTGACAAGGGACTTACAGCTAACTCTAATCAGCCAATCGTGTATATGATGAGCACAGCACTTAAGCACTGAATGGCAGTGTCAAAAGTCCTAAGTCAGCAAAACAAGGTCCAAACAGGAGGTCGGCAGCCAAAAAAGTCAGGGGGACCATGCCAAAAGGTGCCCAGTCTAATAGTGGTGAAAAATTCTTACATTTGTTTTTTACTACTGCAAGGGCTGTCTCTCCCATAGCATAGCATTGGAGTTGCCTTATTACATGTTGTAAGTGTCGTTTCCAAATGGCAAGCGATGACCAGTTCATGTTTGTGTCTCTGGATCACAATTTAAAATCCTAACTTATAGTGAAGTTGGATTTTAAATTGCAATTCTAAAAATGCCACTTTTAGAAAGTTACAAAAAGTGAAATATCTAGCTGACCATTTAATTTGGCTGTCAATTATTGAACAGACTAAGACCAAAATCACGAATAAGATGGTCTACATCATTTAATTATTTCTTATTTGGAAATTTATTATACATGTTTTAGAAATACTCCTGGTGGAGATGGGCAATACTTCACAATTTACACTATTTGACAATTAGATTAAAAAAAGTGAACAATAAACACAAATAAAACAAATTCCATTTGTGATTTCACAAAGGAATGCTTCACAAGTGCAAAATCAAGTGGAACAAATTTGGGATACCGTCCAACAGGGGAAATTAGTTTTCATACAAGAGAGGATATATATTTTGAAACCATTATTCTCCTCAATTGCTATACACTTTTTATAAAACGAACTGTTTCCCTGTTGGTGAAAATGTGCCAACGCGTTTCGAAACCCTTTTTATTTTAGGGCTTCTCTTCAGGGCTGTGAATGGGGTCTGTTATTCCTTAAGAATATTTCTTCACAATTGTAAGGTGCCCGATTTATTCACGTTGTTGACCGTGAGGCTTGTGGCTCCTGTTATTGTATAAAATATATATCCTCTCTTGTATGAAAACTAATTTCCCCTGTTGGACGGTATCCCAAATTTGTTCCATTTAAATAAGTCTTGATGTTTATATGGGAAACCTTATTGTCTTTTTCCTTGACTGGTAATGTTTTCAATTGATATATGCATGTTGTGTCTCCACTTGATTTTGCACTTGTGAAGCATTCCTTTGTGAAATCACGAATGGAATTTGTTTTATGTGTGTTTATTGTTCACTTTTTTGAATCTAATTGTCAAATAGTGTAAATTGTGAAGTGTTGCCCATCTCCGCCAGGAGTATTTATAAAACATGTATAATACTTTTCCAAATAAGAAATAATTAAATGATGTAGACCATCTTATTCGTGATTTTGGTCTTAGTCTGTTCAATAATTGACAGCCAAATTAAATGGTCAGCTAGATATTTCACTTTTTTGTAATTTATTGGCCCAATCTAGCTGTGTGGTACAGGGCCCCCCCCTTTTGGTATTGTACTTTTAGAAAGTTGGCATTTTCTTGCCTTAGCCATTTGGTGCCTGTAGCCTTTGTGAATTCCTCCCAGACAGTCACACAATAGTTGGATGAGGTGTGCCTGAATGGGCCATCTGCTGGCAGGACGGGGGTGGAGCTTAGCACAGCCTCACTTGCAAATGAATAGCCTGTGCTCTGGGTTTACATAAAGGGCCCAATGACCCCGCATTATTACTGCAGCCAGATTGGAGCCAGGGCAGGGTAGGTAGGGAATTCCATGCACTTCAAAGACACTGGGCCAGATGTACGATGCTTTTTAGCGTGCGTAAACGGGTCTTAGACCCGTTTGCGCACGCTAAAAAGCATGGGCCCATGTACAAACAGTATTTTGCGACTCACAAATAAATTGCGACTCGCAAAATACTGTTTTGCGACTCGCTATTAGGAAGGGGCGTTCCCTTCCTAATTACGACCGCAAAGCTATGTACCAATGATTTGAGACCGAAATTGCGGTCGCAAAACACTCGCAAATTACCACCTACTTTAAGTAGGTGGTAATGCATTCGCCAATCGGAAGGGGTCCCCAGGGGACCCCTTCCCCTTTGCAAATGCATGCAATATTATTTTTAAAGGGCAGGCAGTGGTCCCAGGGACCACTGCCTGCCCTTAAAAAATGAAACGAAAACGTTTCATTTAAAAAAAAAAAAAAATGCATCCCGTTTTCCTTTAAGGAAAACGGGCTGCATTTAAAAAAAAAAAAAAGCTGCTTTATTTAAAAGCAGTCCCAGACATGGTGGTCAGCTGAGCCCAGCAGGCCACCATCCCTGGGAGGGCCTGTCATTCCCAATGGGCTCGCAAATTGCGATAGGCTCATTAATATTCATGAGCCTCGCAAATTACGACCCCATTGGGAATCGCAAACAGTGTTAAACACACTGCTGTACATGCCAAATAGTGCCTCGCAAATTGCGAGTCGCAAATGCGACGCAATGTGCGAGGCGTTATTTGGCAAGTCGTACATCTGGCCCACTACCTAGAAGCTTTTCCCACCTTCCAGACCCAGAGCACCAAGGTATAAAAAAAGGGGACTTCAGACACCAACTCTTCAGTACACTTCTAGACCTATGGATACTCTGCAAAGGATGAATGACTGCCTCTCTGCTGGACTGCTACCCTAAAGGAACTGCTGCTCTTCTGTGCTGACCTGCTGCCTGCTGCCCTTTTGCCTGGAAGTACAATTGGACTTGCAAATTCATCATGAACCCAGGACCCCCAAGTGACTCCAAGGGCTAGTCTGCTGGCCTCCTGATCTGAGTCTTAGGGACATAAAAGGCTTCCCAACCTGCTCTTGAACCCAGCTGACCCCCAAGTAGTGCCTCTCAGGACCTGGATCCTTGGTGTGGCACACGGGCTCTTGAAATCAAGTTTTTCAGCTCTTCGTGACTGTGAATGGGGCTGTTCACGCCGGAACCACACCACTCACACTGAAAATCAACGTGAGCCACCGCCAGCCCATCTCTTCGCACAGCAAGCATTGAACACCCAGGGTGGACTGCCAACGCGAGGCTCCAGCCCACCCGTCTGTGATGCCCGGCCTGATCTTCGGGCCACACAGAGCACTGCCCGCGATCCGCTCCTTGCTCCCTGCCACCGTCTGCAGCGCCAATGGGACTCTTGGCACAAAACTTGAGAATGTAAGCCTTCAGCTGGACTAATCTGGAACTGTATCTGACCCGTGCTCCATCGCGGTTGGCCTGAACTTTTGACTTTGACCTGGTCCATTGCAACCAGATAGCCGTAGTTGACATTTTATGCTTTAACGTGCTATTCTTTACTTTATTCTTTAAAAATTCATAACTCTAGTTCTACTGATTGGGTTTTTGTTGTTTTGGTCTTGTTTTATTTATTAAATTAAGCTCTATTTGTCTAACCTGGTGTGAGATCTTTTTGTGCCGCATTTGCACTGTTTTACTGTTTGAAGTGTTGCACAAATACTTGATACATTGCCTCTAAGTTAAGCCTGACTGTTCTGTGTCATGCTACCAGGGGGTTGAGCACTAGTTAATTTGGGGCTTGCTTGTGCCTTACCCTGACTAAGATTGTGGTTGCTGTTTGACCAGGGATCACACCCCAGTTAACCAATAACCCAATTTCTAACACAGGGTACCGTAGGTAAGATTAAAAAGTGAAAAATGATGTGTGTTGAGTGATTATGACTCACACATCCATAGCGGTGCCAGCATGTTTCAGCCTAACTTGGAGCCGATGCATATCAAAGGCTTTCATCTGGCTATTGTAGATCTCATTCTACAAAATAGCTGTACAAATTCAAACAAGTCAGTTAGTGGTGTTTCCATACCTATAAATATGGGATAAATATTATTCCTGGTAGTAGAGGGGAAGACACCCTCTGTAGTCACACATTTATCAAGAAGTTGCAGTGGCAGCTGGCTTGTACCGAAGGTGGTGGGGCAAGGGGGCACAAAAAAATTAATAAATTGGCTTACCTTTGCAGCCCGACGTTTTGCTCCCTCGTGTGTCTTCAGGAAGCTCTAGATGCCGGAAACTGCACTACCCAATCCTGGTGCTGCTCTCACAGCATGAGAGCAGCACCAGGATTGGATAGAGCAGGCTCTCTCAGTGCTCCTAAGAGCACTGGAGGCCTGCGCTTTCTCTAACCCAGCTGTCTAAGACAGCTAGGTTAGACAACTTTCAAATGCGCATGCCTGGCTGGCCGTTCCAAGAGGGGCCGGCCAAGAGACATGCGCATTTTAAAGCGCACAGCTTTCTGCTGCTGCCACTCGGCAGCACTGGCCCCGCCCCATCCTGACACTTAGTTTGGGACAGGCTGCTGAAAAATAAAATGGTAATAAATAAACTTTATTATCATTTTATTTTTCAGCTCTGGGGCTTGTGGGGCGACGCTCCTCCACTCAAATGGAGGAGCCGCCGCAGAGAGGTTGTGCCCAACTTTTGTACTTATTTAGCCTGCCATCCACCATAATTATGGCAGAATGAATCACTACCAGTCTTGCTGGGGTGAAGGGAAAGGACTCAAAAATGTTTTCCCTTGTGAAGAAACAAACTGTCCATTCCTCCTGCAGTGTTCTACACGGTGGAGAATGCTACACAGGGGGACTAGGAGCCATTAGGAAATGTCTCAGGACATTCCCAAAAATGCGCCTTGAAAACAGTGCCTTGCACAACTTTGCAGGCATTCTTCAAGAAATGTTTGTTAACAGAAAAAATGCTAAAAGTACCCTCAAGAAGAGATGCAAATTTATACATGTAGTTTAATAATTTTTTTGCACAGGTGCTGACTTTAAAGCTGTATATTCCCCATGATTGGAAGATTAGTGAGAACACAAATCTGCACAGTGGGAAGGGCAGCTAGATGTTCAATAGGAATTTTTTCTCAGCTGGGAAAACATTTTTCCCTGTGGAAAAAAACCTTCATCTACACACCCACTAAATGTGTAGGTGATCCATTGCCCATTCCATACTGAAAGAGCAGCTACTCCAGCAGCTGGAACTATTTTTCAATAATTCCCAGGATGGAAAAGAATTTGATTTCAGTTTGTGAAAGTCCACAAATGTGCATGTTTGTGGGCATTCACAAACTTAAAAGGCAAGCTACTCATTGTAATGCCCATTGTGAGAGCAAAAGAGTACCCCAGAAATTGAGACACTCCAAAATGTACCTCAATCAGATGTTCCACAATTTACTGGATTGGAGACTGTGTTAACCTCGATTTCATAATGGAATGTGCCCCCACTTTGAATCACCTTCCAAAACACCAAAGTCAATAAAAAATACAATACAATTATAACTTAGGAATTGAATGAGCCCAATCAATAACTGAGTTCAAGATGAATTAAAAGTTAAAGGGTTTTATTACAAATTCAATATTAGTTTTACAGAGTCAATGCCATGAAGGCTCTGAAATGCAGAGTTATAAATCAGAAAATATTTTAAGTCTCAATGGGCAGCAAAATCAAGAAAGAATTGGGCAGCATCCCTAGTAAAATAGGAAAGTCTTCTGGCTCACCCCCAAAATCGATGGTTTTTATACACAATTCCTGCATAGAAAAGGAGAACTTTTGCAAAATCATTGTGGTATGAGTGAATGCATAATTTTTTCAGGAAATCAGAACACATGAAAATTAAACGTCACATTACCTTAACATCTAAGCACTAACCGACTACGTGAATAAAAATTCAGCACTCTCTATGCTAATGTCATCCGGAGATGCTCTAACAGAACAAGTTACATTGACAATGACATGTTATGTGTATGAATAGGTCTCAGTGAAGGAATAGAAAAACATGTTGCAAGCTACTTCCAAACTAGGGAAATTCAATGTGAACAGAATAACAATGGAAATATCCTAATACATTACCGTGTGCCGTGGAGCTTGTGGGAAGAGAATGTGCACAGGGGCTGGAGAAGCACAGGGGGAGTGACATATATGACTTCCATTGTCGTCAATATGGCATGTGCACAGAAATGTGGCCTGGTTAACATGCATTAGAAAAACGCACTTCTTCACATCATAGAAAACCCGTTTCAAATGCAATTATATAAAATCAGTCTGGACATGTGCAAATTTGTGTTTAATGCATACTAGAGGTTGTTAACGATGGAAAAACATAAACATTCTAACATTGTCTTATACCATCACCTACTTTGTGTGGGATTTACTACTGTGGAGGAGAAAATTACAATAGTACATTTTTACAAGCTTGCCCAGAATCATTCTGTGATTTCCTGGCAGGTGCAAATGTAGTCAGTTCCTTAACATTTTCTACCTAGGTACATTTTGTAGCTGTTTCACATAGTGATAGTACACGTTTTAGGAACCATACATATGAATAAACAGTAGCACCACAAAACACAAATATTTTATACATATATAAATAGGTGGAGCAACATTTAGGACAGATGATGCAGTCAGCTATTCGCTGTTATATTTGGCACAAAACACTGTCTCCGTTTTCGAAACAAACCAGCCTGTCTGAAATTGGCAGATCGAAAGGGATCAGTTACATGGTTAATTCAGTAAGACTAGGCACGAGACAGGCCTGGGCATGAGGCAGAGGCGCACATAGGGCAGAGCAGCACATAGCCAAGCGGCCAAGATGTCTAGTGTTGCTGAAAACCACTGTATGTCCAGTCAGGTTTTAGCATTAAAAAATGCCACCCAAAGCTGATGTTTCTATACGAGCCCCAGCCCACGAGAAAGCATTCGTTTACTCAGGGATGCTGAAAGTACAGTATCCAGAAAAGATAAAGCGATAGCAAAGGCCTCTCGTTGCAGGCATTAGGCAGGCCTTATCTCAAGCACTTAATCCAGTGCAGGGCTTGACATCATGTTCAGAACAGCAGCAGAACAGCACAGGCATACGGGGGAGGCTAGGAGGCAATCTAGCTGTGGGTAAGCAGGACAAAGAGGTAGACATAGTGAGTTGTTAGAGGCCAGAAAGTGCACAGTGCTTGCCTCAAGGAGTTGCTGGGCACCAGTGTGCGCTTTGAGGGGATGCCAACAACAATAATAGTGATGGAAGGGTGTCAAAGATTCCACAGATCACAACAGGAGACACCTAACCTGAAAACGTCAGAGCCTGCAACGACTCAATGGGTAGGACATAAGTGAAAGGCACCATTCGAGACAGCTTTGAAATCATGGTGCCGGTCTGATTGTGGTAGTCAGCTG
This sequence comes from Calotriton arnoldi, assembly GCA_963921515.1. Taxonomy (NCBI): domain Eukaryota; kingdom Metazoa; phylum Chordata; class Amphibia; order Caudata; family Salamandridae; genus Calotriton; species Calotriton arnoldi. The sequence continues at coordinate 4,120,294 of CAWUFW010000363.1, forward strand.
CGTACGCAGAAATGAGGGACTTTCTTAACCAATCAGACAAATTCTATTTTGTTCTATTTTATGCATCAAAGGGGCCAGACCACTTCCTACAGCAACACTTTTAGGATGACAGTCTAAATACTCTTTCATTTCTGGGCCTCTTTCTGGCTGTATCATCTAAGGAAATGATACGGGAGTTCCTTCCTAATGCCAAATCATCTTTTGCCATGTTTGACTTGATAATCTCATTAGAGCAGAGGGAATTGAATATTTTATTGACCTTCTGCGGACTATGAATGCAGGTGACCATAAATTTAGTGGACCTCACACCACACTCTCTTTGCCACTCCATACTTTAATGCAACTGAAAATGATGCCCCCCCCCCCTTCAGAATGTGGTGGTGGAACCTGGGACTCAAATGTCTCCCAAATTTTCATATGACTTAGGTGAAATACCAGCCTCGGAAGGGTGGGGACACCCTGCACCACAGGTGTTGCCAAAGTATGTGTTACACCCTTGCTTCAATGCCAATTAGAACAAGCATTGGCATAGCCAATAGGTCTCGCCTTTGGGACCTTTTAAGTGTTTAGCTATCCAGCACAATATCCTTGGTGCAACAACATCAACTGTTGCATGGCTAAACACTTATAACGCCAGGCGAGACCTAAAGAAACAAGGGGGGGGGGGGTGGCGGAGGAGGAAGAGAATAACGAAGTTCACTGAAAAGGTGAGAAAGAAGAAGGGATGAGACAGAAGCAGAATGGGTGCAATAAAGGGGCATGGAGTATGTTGTGGTGACAGAAAGAGGCATGAGGTGGAACCAAGACTGAACCACTGGTATTCAGCAAGTCTGACATTCATCAGCATTGGCTGCGGGCAATTTTGCAAACCAAGCACTGATCAGGAGCATATCAATTGCACACACTGAACAAGCACAGTGCATACAACAGCAAATGTTCGCCCCCTACCACAAAACAGTTACATGAGCTCTCCTCTGATACACAGATGCCAAATGGGCATCAGTACAGAAAGTTTCCGATGTTCACAGAATGTGAGGCATGAACGTATTACATGCAAGCTGCCCTCACACACGAAAGAAATAGATCGTAGGAGTATGTGTGTGGGGGGAGGTGGGGCAGGAACAATCTGGAGTAGGTAGCCAGACACTCACAGAACACAATCACTACATTTGAAGCAATCAAAGGCAGCTGGTCCAATCCGAGATGGGGGGGGGGGTCCTACCGGTAAGAGAGGAAACTTCCTGGTGGAAGCCACAAAGGAAGGCCTGACTTAGTTTGCCTCACTTAAAATTGCCCAACGCAACAGGATGCACTTCGAATGTATGAACAAAACGTAAATAGCCTGTAACTGTATTCCTCAAGCTTGAATCCTGTAATACCACTCCAGAAACAAAGGACAAAAACGGAAAAATCAAGCAATGCTATGGAAATCAACTTAATTTGGTTGAAATAGATGGAGGAGACTCTTATTCTTACTTCACACATTGCAATTCGGCTAAAATTCTGCGAGCGACTTTGAAAGACGTCACGTTAGTTAAGGGAATCTAAGTACTTTGCAGTCAACCCTGCGTGGGAGATTTTTTTTAAAGGAGGGGTGTTATTCTTCGCATTAAAGTATCTGATCATATTTACCAGGGCGCGAAGAACATGATGAAATGCGGCGCCTCTGTAATGGTGTGAGTGAACATCTCGGCGTTGTAGAGGTGCTTTCCGTGGGGGTCCTCTTCCTCCTCCTTAGCCAGGTGGGAGTCATCAGGCTCCCCGCGGGCTGGCAGCAGCGCCGGGCAGAGACAGAGCAGGAGCAGCAGGCACCCACGGGGGAGAGACATGGCAGCCGGTGGAGAGGGCCGAGGAAAGAGACCAGCAGAGGAGGAGAGCGACAGGGAGGCATTCAGCTGAGCAGGCAAGGGGCGGCTGACAGCGGGCCTGTCTGCTCTCTCTCCTGGGCCTGACCGGCAGTGGTGCTCCTCGTGCAGTCAGCGGCGCTTCATTTTACTGCAGCTGCCGCAAAGCGCCGTCCTGGATAGGAGCCAGGGGAGGCGGGGCCTGCGCTGACGTGAATTTAGAGTAAGCACACACACCGGGAGCTTTCACACTCTGCTCTCCGCTTCCAGCCCCTCTATGACCACTGTTGCCTCTCCTACATGTATGCAATTGAAACGGGACATTTCGTTGACATTAATTTTTAAGGTATGCCAGTAATTGCGTACACCTACCGCTGAGAAGGCTGATTTAAGTTTGAAAAAGTCAGTGTTCTTTATAAGGGTATAGTAATTAGGGAATGTGGCGTAACAAGCAACGCTGCCGACTTTGGTACTGGGGAACAGGATTTGAGTCTGGCGTCTGCTCAACATCATGTGATTCTAAGCAAATCACTTTGTCTCTTGGGCCTACAAAAAAGAAAATAAATGTTTCCTTGTGTGATGTGACTGGTGCTTATGACAGCTCTATGCCTTCGAGTCCGCACTGCGTTAAAAAAACACAAGCCCGGGAGTGGTGCGTGCGTGCACGCGCAGTCTTCTCTTTTCAAGCACTGCACTCGTGCTTGTGGCGCGCCACTGCTCGCTCCCGCAAGGTGGATGCCACCACAAGCACAAGTGCAGTGCTTGAAAAAGTGAAGAGCGACGGCTAAAGGCCCTCCTGGGCAGCGCATGCGCGCTGCGTAGGCGAGACCTAAAACAAGCATTATCAAAGGCATTAGCTTTTGTCTATAAGACCTATTGGCTTTGCCAATGGATGTACAGAATCAGGTGGAGGGTGCGGGGGAGGGGACAAAATGCTATTTCCCCCCATCCTGTGCAACATTGGTAAAAAAAGTGTGATACTGAAGCTAGCCACGTGCACATGCATCTCAATGCATGCACGCACCAGCTGAAAGATGCTGGACGCCACAAAAACTAAGATTGTTTTGTGCTAAACAGCAAAATCGAAAAAGGGGCGGGGAGAAAGCAATGTGGCGAAATAGCACAAAATGTAAGTGTTCAAGGGAGAAGAACATGGAACATGGAGTTGGTGAGAGAAGCGCAACAGAGAATGCGAGCAGCACACAGGGATGATGACAACACAGGGAGTGGGATAGAAGCACAAGAGAGAGAGAGATCAACATGGAGCATGTGGGAGAAGTAAAAGAGAGCATGGGGGCATATGGAGGTGTACAGAGAGCGACAGCAAGAGATTGAAAACATTTGCACTCTTCTGGAGTGCTTAATCAAAAAGAAAAACATAGTCCCCTAAAAGTGAGCGGTGGAATAGCCAACCAAATCAAGAAGACAGTAAATAGGCTATGCTTCAGGGGAGGGACAAAGGTAAGATGAAACAAGATAGACATGGCAAGCCATCGATTTAGAAGCAAGCAAATGAAAGTGCCAACCAATGGTTAGCAATGGGTGGGCTTGAATCTCACTTTAAGTTCTTGGTAAGCCCTCAATAAGTCTTTTTCAACCAGACAGCTGTGCTGCCTGGTTGGCTCGACCTAACAAGAGCTTTGTCGCCTGAAACATTGAACACATTTCCTTAGGAAAATGGGGAAGAAATTAATCAAACACTGAATGGCTGAATAGCTTTCATATGTTAATCTGATTCGGGCAGGAATCTTACATGCTTTGGCTTATAGAGTTAATTATGTAAGAATATGTATATATACACGTCTTCTTGAGAGTAATTTACAGACCCATTCTTGAATTCACCTTTCAATTAGAAAAACAGCAAATGCTGTCTTGTCTTGAGGATATAGAACAGCAAATTGTGCATGACATTCTTCATTGGTGCTAAGAAAAATATAAAAGCCAATGAAACATACGAATTCTGAATAAAAAGAGCGCTTGTCCAATTCTCATGGGGTTTTGGGTAGAGGCATGGTGGGAACAGCAAAAAGGAATGAGGTCCCCCCAGCAAAGGTTTTAGTGAAAGACAGGCCTCAGTTATACAGCTCAAAATGCAAATAATTCGATGATATTGATTGATGGAGAACAAGCAGAAAAGAAGAGAGTTCAGAGACACATCCAGGGGATTGTCAGCTTTGACCGTTCCTTTTGAGTTCATTCTGTTATGTGTGAAAAACACAAACGGTGGAAAGAAGGAGAAACAGAAAGACCGAAAACCCATGAGAAAATGGAGAAAGCACCTACAAAAGTGAGAACTGGTCAGGGAGTGTCTGGTGGTAGATTAAAGAGGCAGAAGTCCCTTTTACACAGGATGGGCGGACAAACTTGGCCAAAATGTGCATCCTGCCAAAGTTTGCCTACCTATTCAACAATATACCTCTTGTGTTTGATAAAAGCCTTCTAGTTAAAATACAGGGAAGGATCTCTGCTTTTATATGGGCTGGCAAGGGGATTAGGTTATCCTGGAAAAAGTTAAGACGTAAGCTCTCGCACAGTGGCTTGGGTCTACCAGACTTGCAACTATATTGTTGGGCATATCAATTAAAGAACTGCAGGATGGTACTCCTCAGGCCAGATGACACTCTGATTGGTTGCATGTTTAAGGCTATGTTGATGGACAGTCCAGATGAGGGTTTTATGTATAAATTTGGCGCCCTCAAATGTTTTTAAAAAGTCCGCCTGAAGGTCTTGTATGCTGCTGCTAAACTATGGTTTGATTGCCGCTCAAATCTAGGTATACCCTATTATAGCGAATGGGCCCCCGTGTGGGACTCCCCGGGAACACCTGAGTGCTTTTTGGATGCCTTAGCTCTGCCACTGAAAGTAGCGGGCGTTACACGTTGGGGGGACATAGTGGTAGGAAGTAACTGTTTGCCCTGGAATACCTGGAGAAACTTGTCTAACGGCATGCTATCTAGATTTAAATACTACCAAATTTCAACATGGTGTAAGAATCAACAGTGGCATTTCCCTTTGGACAATTCAATGGAGGACGACCTTCAAGACCAAAATCCAAAGAAAAAGGTAGTAGCGCTTTGGCATAATTATCTCCTCACTGCAGCAGACAGGAAGTTGGATCACCCTCATTTGGTCTGGGAGAAGTGGTTGCCTGACGAGGAGCTGAAAAACCTATGGCAAGTATCTTTAGACATGCTTTACCCATTGATTAAATTTGCTGCACTAAGGAGAAACCACCTTTTCACACTTCACAGGATATATTGGTCCCCACTCAAGCTGTCCAAAATAAGAGGTAGTGGAGAAGCCAGATGCACAAGATGCGGTTCCCAGGAGGCGGACGACATACACATGTTTTCTACCTGTCCGCTGCTGAAAGAGTTCTGGGACAATGTGGTTAAGACCTTGTCAGACGCATTGGGCAAAGAAGTGGAGGTAAGCCCCTCTTTAATCCTGTTTGGTATTGTGCAGTCGTCTGAGGGTATGGATGGCCTCTCTGGGTTGCAGAGTAAACTTGTGTTTTACTTGATTCTCTTAGCAAGAAGGGAAATATGTAAGACCTGGCGCCAGGCGGCACCTCCAACATGGAGAGGCTGGTGGAATTCTGTGAGATATTTCAGAGACTTAGACCAAAAGGTTAATTGCCATAAGAAAAGAAATGAGCTTGGGTTATTCTGGAAGCTATTTGACTCTGCATAGCGGGTTGTAGTTGGAATAATGTGTCCAATGATTACACCGCTTGGTCAGCTCAAGATGTACAGCCCGGGCTGGGTCTCGCAAGAACATCAGCTGAGATCAGACCCCAAGATATAAGCAATTGGGATGGTTAAGACCGAGAGGATGCTTATTCCATGGAGGTTATATGAGGACAAAAAAAAAAAATAGAGGCAGAAGGTGAAATCAAGACTATGCAGACTTGGCACTGACCTTTGATAGAGCTGGTAGCGGGCATCTCAGCAAAACCTTTGGCCCGGGCACTTATTCTTTTCCAAATTAAGAGCTGCAGAGAACAAGTGGTAATTTTTGTGTCAGGGATATGATATCTCCTGCAATTCTACCTCATTAATATGGGAACACTTTGTGCTTGCATCTACTTCTGATTGGCTGGTCTGGGGTGGGTTCCATGTCATTTCAGTGCCTTCCTGAGTATGTGTTATTGACCACATTGAAACAACAACAGCCATAAATTCCCAACTGCGGAACAATGCTTGGCGAGACTCCCTTTACTCCTGTTCTTCCCCTCCATGTGAATAGACCATGGGGCATATTATCAAGGAAATGCGATATTTATCGCTAAACGCGCTTAGCGCGATTTTTTTTAACGCCGCCTATCGCTGGAAATTATCGCTGAGATAACACCCTATTAACAAGGTTTATCTCCATAGCGATATAATTTCCAGCGATAGCGGCAAATGTGAGAATATCGCTGGAAAAGCAGCGATATTAACGCAAGGATGGATTCAGCCTGACAATCCACCTCCTATACTTTAAACAGGTAAGTCATCCTCAGTAGCAGGTGTTAATTTCTAGCGATAAACGCGCTTTGCGCGGGTATTTTATCGCTTCGCCTACCTTGCTAATAGGGGTTAGTTGTGTTAGCGACTGTTTACAGTCGCTTTTAGTGGGGAACGCCTACCTTGCATGTCATTAGCGATAATTATCGCTGACATGGAAGGCGATAGAAATACCGGCCGCTAACGCATGAAAGCTGTCGCTAACGCCTGTTAGCGACAGCTTGCTAATAGGGCGATAAAAATATCGCCGCTTTAGCGGCAAAAGTGCCGCTATAGCGGCGATAAAGCCCTTGATAATATGCCCCAATGTCTTTAAAGTCACTCCAGCATCAGTAAACACAATTGCTCTTTCTGGGAAGAGCAAAAGGGTTTGGGATTGATTCAGCTCCAGTGGGCTGCAGGAAAATATAGGCTCAAATATCTAGTGTTTCTTTTCTTTATTTTTCTAAAAAATATCCACTTTTCATTACATAGAAGGGTCAAGTTATTTAGAGTCTAACTTTCATTTAAATGTAGACATGAAAATCTTTATTCGTAACAAAATATAGCGAAAAATGGCGCATCATCTTAATTAGTACAATTGACTGTCACTGTCTGCAAATTTTAGAGAAATGCCTCCAAGTCCCACAGAACGTTTCTTCTGTCCTTGCAGGAGTAACAAATCATGACTGAAGTCTACAATCCTTATGACGTCTGCCATTCGTCATACAAAAGAAGATCAGAACTCCTCCTTAATCCCTTTTCGTTTTACACACGATTATTGGTGGGATGAACAATGAAATGTACTATTTCTTCTTTAGCCTCGTGATCTAAATTCAAATTCAGAATGTGGTGTGACCTGCAGGGTTATATCCTATTAATTTCTTTCTTTTAGCATCAAAGAACATTTTGGGTCGTTGATAAAGGTGTCTTTTTTTAACGTGATTCGATTCAACAAGACTAACCAAAATAAAAAAAACTCCTAGACCATCTGCAGCGTGCGGCTAGGTTTCTATACCCATTTCACAACGTTACATATATAACACAGGCCTCACTGTATGCTAAAAAGTTCACTGTGCGTTAATGTGTTTCACTGCGTGGTGCAAGTGCCTCGAATATAGGCTTTCAGAAGTAATCAATGTAACTAATACAATGTGTGTGTGATTACCATTTCGGCGTCTCGTGCACACAGGTCGGAGTAGGAACATTTCCATTCTCTCACGTTGTTTCACAAACACAGCAGCTGAATTGTGGCGACGAGGAAAAAAGACCTTGAGTTCTACCTCGTAGGAAAGAGGAAGAAAAGTAACAGCAAGGCTTATTTATTTATTTTTTTAAAGATGTTTTTATTGTTTTATAAAACTAAACAGTCACCAATGAGACATTATCAATGGCATATCAAACATCCTACATAACATGTATTATAGTTGTCATACATTAGCAAGTCCACAAACATTGATTCATAGAGTGCACTACTGTATTTTGAAGAAGAATCATTCTTCACTATCCTGTATAACAAAGCATGAGCCGAGCGGGAGCTCCCCCTTCCGGTTCCATTCAGCACCACGAGGAATAATATGTGTCTGTGGCTTGTCTAACGTTTGCTCTCATATGTATGGTATGACAATTTCTGAGTTCTTCATACTATTTAAGATCATTCTAAAGCATATGATTTGCAAATGAATAGTGCATAACAAATAACCACACAGTGTAAGATATTAACTACTCTGTGTGTACTGATTTTGGGGCACAGACAAGGCTCTATACTCCTGCAGATGAGAGATTCTATGACAGGTTTAGTCAGACTTCTAACACTTCATCACCCGAGCATAGCACAGTAGGAAAGGAGTGAGCGAGACCTGCCAGTTTCCCCTTTTTCTGGGTGTGACCTCAATATTTCGAAGGAAACATCACACGGTTAAATAAAAAGTATTGGGTCGTTTGGGAATAGTTGATGAAACATCTCTGGCAAACAGCCGCTGCAGGTAAGAGCGGTGGGGTGGTGGGGCCGGCTGGGGTAGGATTTCGGGAGACGGCCACAAGGGAAAATTAAATAATTAATTTTCCCTCGTGGTCTTCTCTCGAAATCCCCCCCCCCCCCCCACCCCCCCAGCCAGCACCACCGCCCCAGCACTCTTACCTGCAGCGGCCGCGGCCGCAGCTGCTGGCAAATTCAGATACTTCATTCCTGGGGTATATTCATGTATGATTAGGAGGTGACAAATATGAAAATAAGCCATCATATATACTTGCAAGCTCTAAGTTCATGGGGATGCTATCTGCTTCCCTCTATTCTTTTCTTCACACTGGCTCCCAGTAACCGGAGAATCACCTTTAAATCAATATGTTTAGCTCACCAAGTGATCCTTTGGTCTGGACCACTCCTCCTTCAACAAAAGTTTCAGCTGTATCACCTAATCACCAAACGAGATCCCTGTGTGCTGTGTCTCTCTCATACTCTTCACAACACTTCATGCTTATGCACCATGTTTTATGCATGTCCTTGAACCTCATACACCTCAAACATCTCCCCCTTAGATTTGACCACATCCAACATCACACCTCTAAAAAGGCACCCAGTACGAACCAAAATGGGAGAGCTTCACAGCTGCTTTAGGTATAATTAATGTTATACAAATGCTCCAATACCATACAATATAATACCAATAGCATGGCATGGTATACTCACTTCAAAGAATGGATTTATGAAAAGCCTATGCATCTGTGATTGACTAGTGTAAGGAAGGGAGTGACTCTTTTTGTATGGTTACCCCAAGTTTTTGGACTGATGCTGCTGTTTTTTTGACTCTGAGATTGCACTGAGGCCTGCTAACCAGATCTCAGTTCCTGTGCCCTTACCCTTAAACTGATATGTCTAATTGGCTTTTACCCAGCTGACTGAGCTAGCTTGCCTGTAAGGCCCTAGTAAATAATACCCAGGGCATGTAAGTTAGAAGGTCCCCCCAAGGGATTGAAGCACTGGGTATGCCACCCTGAGTGGGACATGTGTAAAACAAGACTCTCAGCATGTCATTTACAGGTCTGAAGAGCAGTTTAACAGCTGGATCAGCTTTGCAATTTAAAGCAATGGCAAAGCCAGACTTCCACCTGGATTATGTGTGTCACCCCTATGGCAGGCCTATCGAGTCCTAAGGCAGGGTGCAACATGTTCCACTGGCAGAACATCTAACTTTACATGTTTTGACAGTGAAAATACAAAACTGTTGTTTTTGCTGTGGAAAAGCTTGGTCACCCAATTGGCGAGTACAGAGTTACATGCTACAGGTCGAAATTAATGTACCAAGTTGCAATGTGCAACTTTATCAAGGCTGCAACTTTGTTGTCTCCAGTTCCCGTGCCCGCATTGGTTGCACATGGGGTCCTGTAGCCAAGACAACCTTCTGCCCTCCTGGGGAGACATGCTAATGGCTCCCAAGAAAGGATACACTTGGGGTCTGCTCTAGAAGGAGGTGTCACCTCCCTCCTGGAGGAAGCCACATGGGTATTAGCCAAAAGCCAAGCTTCAAAGGAGAGGCAGCTTTTGAAAGGCAAATGGGTAACACTTGGATGAAGTGTTGCTCCTTTGTTCAGGCAGAGAGGGTGGCACTTAGGATAGGAGAGGGGAAACAGTTGCCAAACTAGTTTTCCTGGGGTGTGTAGCCCCCTTGGTAGCCACATCTCTGGGTTGGGCTAGGGAGCTCCACACACCGGGAGAAGGGTCCTGCAATATTGGTATTGAGCAGAATGGTGCATCCTGGGATGCCCATATGCCACACTTTGCTGGAAGTGGTCATCATGTGGGAGGTAACCTGGTAGCCCAATGGCTACAAACCACATCCTGCCATTAAGGGCATTTTCTGAGCATAAGTAGGGCACCCCTGGCACCCTGAATTCAGAATTTGACTAGTTGGAAGGAGGACTGAAGAAGGACTGCCCTGCTGCACCGTGGAACCAGCAAAGAGAGGCTGCACCAGTGTGGACTGCACCTGCTGAACCTGGTGGCTAGCAAAGGAGAGGGACTGTGCTTCCTGTGTCCTACTCGAGGAGAAGTCATTTCCAGAGCCCAGCCAAAGCCAAGAGACTCCAAGGGTCAGTGAGCTGGTGTCCTGTTCACAGCACAGGAACACAACAGCTGAGAAGCCTGCTGGGGCAAGCTGGTAGCCAAAAGTCTTCAACCCGCCGCCAACCACCACTATGCAGCACCAAGGACCAGGACCCGATGCACAAAGTTATATCCAAGTTCGCGGTGCCCGGGAATGTTGTCAAAGTGTAGCTGGGACCCCCAGATGATGAAGTATCGACCCAGGAAGGATTGGACTGTAACTGCGATACTTGGTGACTGGTTGTCCAGTGGTGACTGGGCTTCTGCTTGCACTGAGAGGACTTCGAGGGACATCAACCCTGTGACCAGGACTGCCTCATCCCCTTCATGGACCGAGGGGTAGTCGCAGCACAAACACCGTCTACAGCATCACATCCACAGCATCCTTTGAGCATCTTCAGCATCCTTCATCCCTTGCATCAGAACCACTTCCATAGGAAAGCCCTGCAAAGGACAAAAGTGCCTGGAACTAACTAAAGACTGCTTCACCTGCTGAGGAAACGGCTTCCTGAGGACCTGGCCGGTCCCCCTGACTGGCTACCTACTGGAGTTGGTCAGCTAAAGTGACTCCAAGTGACCGAATTCTAACTAGCTGAAACTTGCTGGTGAAACCATTTGCAAGTGTCAAATCAGTTGATTTTACTAGCAAAGGCACTGTTTCATAGATTGGCGCTCAGCTATGTAGCCTTGTTTGAACATGCTTGTACCCTCCCTGAGTTATGTGTTTGTTGTGTCGTTGAATTTGCCAATGATTCTTCGTGGCTGAGTAAAGTAACCTGATTTACAATACCCTTTAACCCCTTCCCTGCTCATGACGAGCTCAGCTCGTCATGCTGCGCGGTCGGGCTGTGCGCATGATGAGCTGAGCTCGTCACGACCACGCCCGTGATCGGAATGTCCAGCACCTGGGCGGAATTCCGATCGCAGCGAAGGCGTTAAAGTCTATATCACCAGAACCCTTCACTGGATCTTTTTCATTGTGGTGTCTAAAAATACATGAAAATACAGTCTATTTTCGTAAATTGGTGTCTGATTTCTTTAGTGTCTTGTGAATTTCTAATTGAATTGTTTTGTTGCTGTTTAAATGCTTAACACTTGTTACTTTTTGTAAGCCTTGCTACTCAGAGCCACAGATACTCAGGGTTGAGCTGATGGTTTGACAAACGAAACCTAAGGGTCCTATAGTGGGTGGTAAGCATATTACACTGCGACGTTGCACAACTACACCCTACAACACATCCTAACAAATAGTAATAGAGTTAGAGTTTAAGATTTATGAAGACAAAACACTGGGGTCTGGTCCCTGGCCATTTTAGTTTTGTGGAACAAAGTTTCTTTCAGCAAATCTGAAGCCCTCTGAAAATGCTATATGCTGCTGATGCGAGATGTGTGAAAAAGCCCCATAAATATAAACTAGAATTTTATGCCAAACTATAGCATTAGGATAGTGTTAGACCTGGCATCATTGGCGCGGGTCTCCCATCCTCTTTTCTCTTCTGACCTTTTATGTTGGCTGGATTTAGATGCTCTGGGCGCTGTGCCACTGCCAATCAGTGACACAGCGCGAATGCTCCCTGTGTAAAGATAACTGTATGAATTGGAATAATCATAATTGGCTCGTTTGGTTTACCTGTCAGTCCCTAGTATCAGTGCACTGCATGTGCCCAGGGCTGGTAGACCAAATACTGCTGGTGGGCCGGCAGCGCTGATTTGCGCTACCCACCGAAGCAGCTTTGAAAGTATGTATGTGTAGCCTGTTCTAATAGCGAGTTACCCTCCATTTCACTGTTTACTATTGTGAGGCCACCCGTTCTCATAGGCCAGAATGTGCAGGCTGAGTATTGCATGCCTTAATCCTCACTGCCCCCAGGAACCTGATAGGAACGTCGAATTTGATATGTTTAAACTCAGAACATGGAGATGCATCTTCTAGTAAAGATTATTAGCGTAGCCCGTGTTCGAAAATGCCTCTACTAGAAACGAGGTATTTTCTGGTCTGAAGCTTTCCTGTAGGCTTTTGCTAGCGTGTGTATTGGCCGTCTGGTTTTGGAGCAGCAGGGCCAGCTGGGTCAGACCTGGCTGGAGAGAGAGATTGGCATTTAGAGTATGGGGAGGGGTGACTCTTTGATCCGAGCAGGGCCGTGCCTGGCAAGGTGAATGATGGCTCCATCTCCCACTGGGCGTCTGATAGCAGACCCCCAGATTCCCAAAGGGCAGGATGTCACCTCGTAAACCAAGTGCTCCCCGACCCCACCGAACTGGTTCTGACTGGATGCAGTGATTTGTGACTGCAGAGAACAAAGACTTTTAGGTATAAAGCACTGCGCTGAATCCTGTTTCAAGTGTGTTCCTTCTGGATGTCAAGACGAAACTCTGTCCGAGCGGACAGAGGAAAGGACTTTGAAACTTTCACCAAGCTTGCTGAACAAACTACCCAAGGGCCTGAATTGAGAGCGCCTCCTGCTGAAGTCTCAGGGACATTAGACTTCACCCCATCAGCCGCCCGAATTCCTTCGCTAGGAATTCTACTTGCAGGTGAGGCCTCCGTCGAGTAATCCGGAACCTCTAGTTCTACTGTGAGGTATGCAGACTAGTAACCTTTGTGAACTCTGTGTGTGGGCCGCCACAGCTAAGAGAGAGCTGCCGCCGCTGTGTGCCCGCCTTAATTGGAATCTTTAGAACCTTCGCTGAAACTGTGTGGGCCGCCGCAGCTAAGAGAGAGCTGCCGCCGCTGAGTGCCCGCCTTAAATTTGAACCTGCAGAACCTGCGCTGAAACTGTGTGTGCCACCGCAGCTAAGAGAGAGCTGCCGCCGCTGAGTGCCCGCCTTAAATTTGAACCTGCAGAACCTGCGCTGAAACTGTGTGGGCCGCAGCTAAGAGAGAGCTGTGACGCTGAGTGCCCGCCTGATTTTGAATCCTCAGACCCTTCACTGCAACCTTGTGGGCCGCCGCAGCTAAGAGAGCTGCCACCGCTGGATGCCCGCACTCGTGTTAATTGTGCAACATCGTGGATTGTCCCTTGAGCTGCCGCAGCTAAGAGGGAGCTGCCGCCGCTGAGTGCTCGCACCGTTGCTAACGTTGCATCACCGAGATTTGTCCTGTGGGCCGCCGCAGCAAGAGAGGGCTGCAGCCGCTGAGTGCTCGCACCGTTGCTAACTTGGCATCACGGTGATTTGTCCTGTGAGCCGCCGCAGCTAAGAGAGAGCTGCCGCCTCTGAGTGCTCGCACCCTTGCTAACTTTGCATCATCGTGATTTGACCCGTGAGCCGCCGCAGCTAAGAGAGAGCTGCCGCCGCTGAGTGCTCACACCCTTGCTAACTTTGCATCCTCGTGATTTGTCCTGTGAGTCGCCGCAGCTAAGAGAGAGTTGCTGCCGCGGAGTGCTCGCACCCTTGTTAACTGTGCATCATCGTGATTTAACCTGTGAGCCGCCGCAGCTAAGAGAGAGCTGCCGCTGCTGAGTGCTCGCACCCTTGCTAACTTTGCACCATCGTGATTTGTCCTGTGAGCCGCCACAGCTAAGAGAGAGCTGCTGCCGTGTAGTGCTCGCACCCTTGCTAACCTTGCATCATTGGGATTTGTCCTGTGGGCCGCCGCAGCTAAGAGAGAGCTGCTGCCGCTGAGTGCCCACGTCTTTGTCAACCTTGCACCATCGTGAATCGTCCTGTGGGCCGCCGCAGCTAGGAGAGCGATGCTGCCGCAGCGAGCCCACCACGGAGCTGCACGACGAGAGTCATCGCCACCACCAGCCCGGGCCGCCGCAGCCGCGTGCTGCTGCCACTGAGGGCCCGCCTGTCCCGGAGTGCTCGAATCGTTGCGAGTGCACTTTGCGGACCACTGCCATCGAGAACTGTGGTCGCTGGGAGTCCGCCTGTCACCGTCTCCGCTTCTTCGAGAAGCTACGTGCTGGGTCCCCGTCCAACGGCAGGTATCTGGTGCGCAACGGGTTGCGTAGACCCAGGCCTTGAACTCAGTCGGTGCCACGTTCTGGTGAACACGTATTGCCTTTTTAAGTCCCTAATGATTTACATGCCTGATTACTGGTTAAAACGCTTTTGAGAGTCTCGTACCAAACCTTAGATAAAGATACTATTTTTTTCTATACCTACATGAGTTGTGTCCTTTTGTGGTGTCGTTACTGCCTTATTGTGCATGGTCATAAATGCTTCACACACTGCCTCTGAGATAGGCCTAGCTGCTCGTGCTACGTTACCACAGGGTTGAGCAGGGGTTATCAAAGGGGGTAGCCCACTTGCCCTGACTTGGGGAGAAGGGACCCTATTTGGACAGTGGCGCCAGCCACTGCCAACTAGAGACCCCCATTTCCAACATTGGCGGTCAGCGGTGAGCATCAGAACTTGCATTTATGATCCACGTACAATAACTGGTAGACACCACTAGTGAGTACAGACCAAAGCGCAGACACGTGCTGATTTTTTTTTTCTCTCTCCGAATTTTTTTTTAGTTGGTTGTTTAGTATTGAATTGTTGATCGCAGCCATGAGTACTGCTAATATGGGAAGGCCAACCTCCAATGCTTCGGAGGATCTCGCCTTTGAGGAGGGAAGATTAGATACATATACTGCCAAACAGCTGAAGTCATTTTGTAGGCACTTCGCAGTCCCCGTGATAGGTCTCTCTAGGAAGGAGGAGTACCACAAGGCGCTGAAGGCCTGGTGGGAAGCGAGAGAGTCCGCTGTGGATGAGGAAGAGAATGCTGGAGGGCAGCCGGATGATGCAGTAGAGGGGGGGGGAGATAGAACACCCTCCAATCCAGGTACTAGTGTATCCCAAAGGAGCCTGACCCCAGAAGAGCTGGAGGACAGGGAGAGAGATAGGAGGCATAGTTTGGAGATGGCTAAATTGGAAGGTCAGAAGGACCTTGAGAGTAAAAAGTTAGACATTGAGAAAAATCGATTGTCATTTGAACTTGAGAAATGAGAATGGAACATGAGAGAATGTTGAGGGAGACAGAGATCAGGGCGAGGAGTCAATCAATCAATCACAGAATTTGTAAAGCGCACTACTTACCCGCGAGGGTCTCAAGGCGCTAGGGGAAACGGGGGGGGGTGCTGCTACTGGTCGAACAACCAGGTCTTGAGTAGCCTCCTGAAGGTCAGCAGGTCTTGGGTCTGTCGTAGGCTTAGTGGAAGGGTGTTCCAGGTCTTGGCGGCGAGGTGGGAGAAGGATCTGCCGCCGGTGGTAGTTCTTCGAATGCGAGGGACGGTGGCGAGGGAGAGGTCGGCGGAGCGGAGTTGGCGGTTGGGGACGTAGAAGAGGAGTCGTCTGTTGAGGTAGGCTGGGCCAGTCTTGTGGAGTGCCTTGTGTGCGTGGATGAGGAGTTTGAAGGAGATTCTCCTGTCGACGGGGAGCCAGTGCAGGTTCCTCAGGTGGGGGTGATGTGGCTGTGGCGTGGTACATCGAGGATCAGGCGTGCGGAGGCGTTTTGTATGCGTTGCAGTCGCTTGATGAGCTTGGCCGGGGCTCCTGCGTAGAAGGCGTTCCCATAGTCAAGTCTGCTACTGACGAGGGCCTGGGTGACTGTTCTTCTTGTGTCTGTCGGGATCCACCTGTAGATCTTGCGAAGCATGCGGAGGGTGTTGAAGCATGAGGATGAGACTGCGTTGACTTGCTTGGCCATGGAGAGCGTTGAGTCGAGGATGACTCCCAGGTTGCGTGCGTGGTCGGTGGGTGTCGGGGCTGCTCCCAGCGTCGTTGGCCACCAGGAGTCGTCCCAGGCTGAGGGGTTGGAGCCGAGGATGAGGACCTCTGTCTTCTCCGTGTTCAGTTTTAGTCGGCTGATCTTCATCCAATCGGCGACGGCCTTCATTCCTTCATGGAGGTTGGATTTGGCGGCGAGGGGTCCTTGGTGAGGGAGAGGATCAGTTGAGTGTCGTCGGCGTAGGAGATTATGTTGAGGTCGTGCTGTCTGGCGATGCGTGCGAGCGGGGCCATGTAGATGTTGAACAGTGTTGGGCTGAGGGACGATCCCTGGGGTACGCCGCAGATGATCTCGGAGGCTTCGGATCGGAATGGTGGGAGGTGGACTCTCTGGGTTCTGCCGGCGAGGAAGGAGGTGGCCCATTCCAGGGCCTTGTCTCGGATCCCTGCGTCGTGGAGGCGTGCGCGTAGAGTGCGGTGGCAGACAGTGTCGAAGGCGGCGGAGAGGTCCAGCAGGATGAGGGCTGCGGTCTCACCATTGTCCAGCAGGATCCTGATGTCGGTGGCGGCGATGAGGGCAGTCTCAGTGCTGTGGTTGCTGCGGAACCCCGATTGGGATGGGTCCAGGATGCTGTTTTCTTCGAGGTATCGGGTTAGCTGTTTGACGATCTTCTCGATGACCTTGGCTGGGAACGGAAGCAGGGAGATGGGCCGGAAGTTCTTGAGGTCTCTCGGGTCCGCCTTGGGTTTTTTGAGTAGGGCGTTGATCTCTGCGTGTTTCCAGCTCTCTGGGAAGGTCGCGGTCTCGAAGGAGAGATTGATGACGTTGCACAGGTGGGGTGCGATGGAGCTGCTGGCTTTGTTGAAGATGTGGTGCGGGAAAGGGTCTGACGGGGAGCCGGAGTGTATTGTGCTCATGGTCTTGATGGTGTCCTCGATGTTCACGCTGGCCCAGGCTGGCAGGGGGTCGTGGTCGATGGTGTGCGGCCGGTCTGGTGCATCAATCTTAGTTGGGGCTGTCTGGGTGTTGAAGCTGTCGTGGATGTCGGCGATCTTGCGGTGGAAGAAGGTGGCGAGGGAATCGCACAGGGGTTGCGACGGCGGGATGTCGTTGGTGTTGGAGCTGGGGTTGGAGAGTTCCTTCACGATGTTGAAAAGCTCCTCGCTGTTGTGTGCGTTGTTGTCGAGGCGGTCTTTGAAGGAGATTCTCTTGGCGGACTTGATGAGGTGGTGGTGGTTACGGATGGCGTCTTTGTGGGCTGCGTGGCTGTCCGGTGTCTTATCACTGTGCCATTTCTTCTCTAGTTTCCGGCAGGTACGCTTGGAAGCTAGGAGTTCCGAGGTGAACCAGCTGGCTCTTTTGGTGGTGTCACTGTAGGTGAGTTTTTTCAGCGGGGCGAGGGTGTTGGCACAGTCGTCCATCCATCGTCTGAGGTTGCAGGCAGCGTCGTCGGTGTTCGATGGGTCGGAGGGAGGGCTGAGAGCGAGGGTTGCCCGAAGTTGATCTTCGGTGACTTTGCTCCAGCAGCGGCGTGGGATCTGTTGGGTGCGGTGGTGTGTGGTGGGTTTCTGGAAGGTGAAATGGATGCAGCGGTGGTCGGTCCAGAGGAGTTCCGTGGTGTGGCTGAAGGAGACGTGGGAGCTTGAGGAGAAGATGGGGTCAAGCGTGTGGCCGGCGGAATGGGTCGGTGTTGTGACGAGCTGGCTCAGACCGAGGTTGGCGAGGTTGTCGATCAGGGTGGTGGAGTTGATGTCGTCGTTGTTGTTCTCCAGGTGAAAGTTCAGGTCTCCGAGGAGGATGTAGTCGGTAGAGGTCAGGGCGTGCGTGCTGATGAAGTCGGCGATGGAGTCGCTGAACTGGGGTCGGGGCCCAGGGGGTCTGTAGACAAGGGTGCCTCTAAGGGTGGTGTTGGGGTCCGTGTGGATCTGGAAGTGCATGTGTTCGGCGGTGCTGAGAGTGTCGTCGGTGCTGGTCGAGACCCTGATGGTGTTCTTGTGGACGATGGCGATTCCTCCTCCTACTGCGTTGACGCGGTCTCTGCGGGTGATCTTATAGCCGTCTGGGATGGCTATGGCGATGTCGGGGGCGGAGGAGTCGTTCATCCAGGTCTCTGTCAGGAAGGCGACGTCTGGTGATGATGTGTCGAGCAGGTCCCAGAGCTCGACGGCGTGTTTGCGTGCGGAGCAGGTGTTCAGTAGGATGCACCGGAGGTGGTTGAGGTCCTTCTTGGCGGGCGCCTCGGTGGCTCTGAGGCTGGTGTAGCTGCAGTTCCGGCAGGTGAAGGGACCATGGGTGCGTTTCGGGGCGGCCTTGAAGCAGTTGTGCGTCCGTCCGGGGTTGAGAGCGTGGAGTGTGGTGGCATCGTATCGGCGTCGGTCCTCGAGGCTGGAGCGGGGGGGCACGGCCCAGGGGTTCTGGCGCTGGGCGCGGTCCAGGCGCGGACGGGCACAGACGGGCTTGCCTTAGGCGCGCCTTCGGCGCGCCAGCGGCGCGGCCGCGCAGCGGCCGCCATATATGGGGAGGTGGGAGGGAGGAGCAGCTGGGAGGCGGGAGGCAGGGGCAGCGAATGGGCAGTCAGGGGGGCGGGGCCGCAGGGGACGCAGCGGCGGGAGTGGAGAGAGGCAGCGAGGGGCACAGAAGGCAAAATGGACACAAGGGAGGTGGGGGCAGCGAGGGAACAGAGGAAAAAACGGGCACAGTACAATGGGGGCAGCGAGGGACACAGAAGGCAAAATGGACACAAGGGAGGTGGGGGCAGCGAGGGAACAGAGGAAAAAAAACGGGCACAGTACAATGGGGGCAGCGAGGGACACAAAAGGCAAAATGGACACAAGGGAGGTGGGGGCAGCGAGGGAAACAGAGGAAAAAAACAGGCACAGTACAATGGGGGCAGTGAGGGACACAGAAGGCAAAATGGACACAAGGGAGGTGGGGGCAGCGAGGGAAACAGAGGAAAAAACGGGCACAGTACAATGGGGGCAGCGAGGGAAACAGAGGAAAAGACGGGCACAGTACAGTGGGGGCAGCGAGGGAAACAGAAGGCAAAATGGACACAAGGGAGATGGGGGCAGCGAGGGAAACAGAAGGAAAACGGGCACCGAGGCCACAAGCAGAGGGGCGAGCTTATCAGCAGCAGCAGCGGGCGGACAACACAGGCGGAGCTGTGTGGTGGGGGAGCGACCTACCTGGCAAGGTCAAGGGTCCCGGTCTCCCCCTCTGGTGGCAGCATACCGTTAGTAACTCCTGAGAGTAGAGTTTATATTCCTAAGGATGTCATTAAGGATTTTCACAAGAGTGAAGATATTGGGCAATGGTTTGCCGCATATGAGATAGCAATGGTGTCCCACCGGGTCCCTGAGCAGGATTGGGGAGCGGGATTGTGGGGGCGCTTTGTGAGTGATGGTAGGGATACCCTGTTGGACCTGCCTGAGGAGAGCAGGATGGTGTATGCCCATATGAAAGAAGCTTTGATGACCCGTTATGGTTTGACCCCAGAAATGTACAGGCAGAGGTTTAGGACCTGTAAGAAGTTAAAGGGTACCACGTGGGTTGAATATGTGTTTTTTTCTGCAGAGCAATGGATCGCTGGGTAAAAGGTAGCAAAGTGGAAACTTTCGAGCAATTGTGTGATTTGTTTGCGTGGGAGCATTTGTCCAGTAACTGTTTTCCAGAGCTACGCCAGCACCTGATTGATAGCAAGCTGACTAACCCTAGGAAGCTTGCTGAGGAGGCGGACCGCTGGGTGAGCACCCGGGTCCGCAAAGGTTTTGTGAGAGACTTCGCCCGAGGTGGGCAGGGTCCCCAGCAGAAAAGTGGGGGGGGCAAGGGTAAACAGAGGGAGTTCCAGAGAGGGCCACAAAGTAATTCCCAAGGGAACCAAGCAGTGGTGTCCCAGCCTCCCCCTGAGAAGAAGCCAGTGTCCCCGATAGGTAGGCCTGTACATAGGGGGCCCCTTACTTGTTTCAAGTGTGGTCAAGTGGTCCACCGGTATTATGATCCCCAGTGTCCCCAGAAGGACCCCAATGTATCCCCTCGTGCACCACCCTGTGCACCATCCCGCCAGATTGCCAGTGTAGCCCTGGGGGGGGGAGGAAATGGAGGTCCAAGGTGGATGGGATCCCGTAGAGTTAACCCTTGTCTCACTAGGGGACTTCGAGAAGGTCCCTAACCCCACACTGCCGACCAACACTCAGAAGTACCGGCAGTGGGTGACCATCAATGGCCATAGGGTGGAGGCTCTCAGGGACACCGGAGCTAGTGTGACTGCTATCAGCTCCCAGTTGGTGTCCAAAGAGCAAGTTGTCCCCATGCATTCTGCCCCGTAGTGTCAGCAGACAACTCAGAGAGCCAGTGTGAAGTGGCTCAGGTTCCCTTCGAGTGGGGGGGGATCACAGGAACTCTTCAAGTGGCTGTGAGGGCCGCCATGCCTGTAGACTGTCTGTTGGGCAACGATCTGGAGAACTCCCCATGGGCTACGGTGGAGAGAAAGTCTCATTTGGAAATGTTGGGGTTGCCTCAGTGGGCGTGTGTGACCACTCGGTCCATGACAGCTCAGAAGGATGTTCAGGAGGGTCTGGAGCCTGAAGGTATGGCCCAGGCCCCTGCCTCAAAGAGAAGGGGTAGGGGGCGCGGGAAACCGGCCCCCATGGTTCCCACGGTCCCGGAGGGAGCAGACCTTGAGGGGGATGCCCTGGCACCTACAGGGGAACAAGTGGCCGAACTGGGGGACCTACCGGAGCTGACCCATTGGCAGCAAGAAGGGGGGCCCTCCAGGGAGGAATTTTGAGAGCAGCAGAGAACCTGCCCTTCTCTTGAGGGGGTGCGGCGACAGCCCGCCGCCCAGGCAGTAGGTGACCAGACAGGGTCACATTGGATCTATTGGAAGAACGACCTCCTTTACAGCGAGCCTAAGGTTGCTGAGCCTGGGTCAGCCCGTGTGCTGGTGGTACCCCAGAGCTTCAGGACCTTCCTACTGGGGTTGGCTCATGATGTGCCACTGGCCGGACATTTGGGGCAGACCAAGACCTTTGAGAGGCTGGTCACCCACTTCTATTGGCCCCAGATGCGCAGGAGCTCCGATGCTCACTGTAGAACGTGTGAGACTTGCCAGGCAAGTGGGAAGAATGGGGGGGAAGATTAAGGCCCCACTACAGCCCTATCCCGTGGTGAGCACCCCATTCGAAAGAGTGGGCATTGATATTGTGGGGCCTCTGAATCCCAAGACAGCCATGGGCAACAGGTTCATCCTGGTCTTGGTGGACCATGCCACCCGGTACCCTGAGGCCATCCCGCTCAGGACAGTGACGGCCCCCGTGGTGGGACGGGCACTGATGGGGATTTTCTCCCGTGTGGGATTCCCCAGAGAGGTGGTGTCCGATAGGGGAACTAACTTCATCTCCAAGTACATGAAGTCTCTGTGGGAGGAGTGTGGGGTAACGTATAAGTTCACCACTCCTTACCACCCCCAGGGTAATGGGCTGGTTGAGAGATTCAACCGAACCCTTAAGGGCATGATTATGGGCCTAGGCGAGCCCATGAGGCGTAAGTGGGATGTCCTCTTACCATGCCTGTTGTTTGCTTACCGTGAGGTGCCACAGAAGTCCTTAGGGTTCAGTCCCTTTGAGCTGCTCTATGGTCACCCGGTAAGAGGGCCTCTGAGCCTGGTCAAGGAAGGCTGGGAGCAATCTCCCAGGAAACCTCCCCGGGATGTGTTTAGTTACATGCTGGCCTTCAGGAACCAGACTCGGCGTTTCAGGAAACTTGCTGAGGCAAACCTGGAAACCAGCCAGGAAGAGATGAAATGCTGGCACGATCAGAAGGCCACTCTGATCGAGTTTCAGCCTGGACAGAAGGTTTGGGTCATGGCCCCGGTGGAGCCCTGTGCGCTCCAGGATAAGTGGACCGGCCCCTTTGAGGTGGTGGAGCGCAAGAGTCCTGTTACCTACGTGGTGGACTTGCGGGTCCTGCATGTTAACCGCCTGAAGCCCCACTTTGAGAGGTCTGAAGTGGGCATGCTTCTGGCCACAGATGCTGGGATGGAGGAGGAGAGCGAGCCCCTTCCTGACCTCCTGTGTGCAGGGGAGCGAGATGGGTCAGTGGAGGGTGTGGTCCTCTCCACCACACTGACCCCTGAGCAGCAGGGTGATTGTCGCCACTTGGTGGGGCAATTCAGTGATCTGTTCTCCCTGGTACCTAGTGTCACTGATTGGTGTGTCCATGACATGGACACCGGGGACGGTCCTCCCATTAAGCACAAGGCTTACCGAGTGACTGACCGGGTAAGGGCCTACATTAAGGATGAGGTTACCAAAATGTTTGCCCTTGGGGTGATTGAGTCCTCTAGCAGTCCTTGGTCCAGCCCAGTGGTCCTCGTACCAAAATCTGCAGCGCCTGGTACCACCCCCGAACTTCGGTTCTGCGTGGACTATCGGGGCCTCAATTCAGTCACGAAGACTGACGCGCACCCCATCCCCAGAGCTGATGAGCTCATAGATCGTTAGGGGCTGCCAAATACCTCAGCACATTTGATTTGACGTCTGGGTATTGGCAGAATGCCTTGACCGAGGGGGCAAAGGAGAGGTCAGCCTTCTCCACACCCGATGGGCACTACCAGTTCCGGGTGATGCCCTTTGGAATGAAGAATGCCCCTTCCACCTTTTAGAGGCTGGTCAACAGGGTGTTGGTTGGGCTGGAAGACTTCAGTGCCGCCTACCTGGATGACATTGCGGTGTTTAGCTGCTCTTGGGAGGACCACCTGCGCCACCTCTGGGAGGTATTGATGGCACTGCGGAAGGCAGGCCTCACAATCAAAGCCAGAAAGTGCCAGATTGGGCAGGGTTCTGTAGTGTATTTGGGGCACCAGGTAGGGAGCGGCCAGGTGGCGCCCCTTCAGCCCAAGATTGAAACTATCCTGGGGTGGGAACCCCCAAGACTCAGACGCAGGTGAGAGCCTTCTTAGGACTCACGGGGTACTACAGGAGGTTTGTCAAAGGATATGGTAACATTGTTGCACCCTTGACTGAGCTGACTTCTAAGAAGCAGCCAAAGAAGGTAAACTGGACTGACACCTGTCAGAACGCTTTTGACGCCCTGAAGACTGCCATGTGCACTGCACCCGTGCTTCAGGCGCCCGAATTTTCAAAGGAATTCGTTGTCCAGACAGACGCCTCAGAGCATGGTATAGGGGCTGTTCTGTCACAGATCAATGAGGAGGGACTAGACCGACCGGTAGCCTTCCTAAGCAGGAGGTTACTTCCCCGGGAACAGAGGTGGAGTGCAATTGAGCGTGAGGCATTTGCTGTGGTCTGGGCGCTGAAGAAGCTGAGGCCATATTTGTTTGGGACTCACTTCCGGGTTCAGACAGACCACAGGCCCCTTAGATGTTTGATGCATATGAGGGGTGAGAATCCCAAGTTGTTGAGGTGGTCCATTTCCCTACAGGGTATGGATTTCACGGTGGAACACTGCCCTGGTACAGAGCACGCCAATGCTGACGGTCTGTCCAGGTTTTTCCGCCTTAGTGATGAGAACTCCCAAGGGAATGGTTAGTTCTCCCCACATTTCAGCTGGAGGGGACGTGTGTTAGACCTGGCATCATTGGCGCGGGTCTCCCTTCCTCTTTTCTCTTCTGACCTTTTATGTTGGCTGGATTTAGATGCTCTGGGCGCTGTGCCACTGCCAATCAGTGACATAGCACGAATGCTCCCTGTGTAAAGATAACTGTATGAATTGGAATAATCATAATTGGCTCGCTTGGTTTACCTGTCAGTCCCTAGTATCAGTGCACTGCGTGTGCCCAGGGCTGGTAGACCAAATACTGCTGGTGGGCCGGCAGCGCTGATTTGCGCTACCCACCGAAGCAGCTTTGAAAGTATGTCTGTGTAGCCTGTTCTAATAGCGAGTTACCCTCCATTTCACTGTTTACTATTGCGAGGCCACCCGTTCTCATAGGCCAGAATGTACAGGCTGAGTATTGCATGCCTTAATCCTCCCTGCCCCCAGGAACCTGATAGGAACATCGAATTTGATATGTTTAAACTCAGAACATGGAGATGCATCTTCTAGTAAGGATTATTAGCGTAGCCCGTGTTCGAAAATGCCTCTACTAGAAACTAGGTATTTTCTGGTCTGAAGCTTTCCTGTAGGCTTTTGCTAGCGTGTGTATTGGCCGTCTGGTTTTGGAGCAGCAGGGCCAGCTGGGTCAAACCTGGCTGGAGAGAGAGATCGGCATTTAGAGTATGGGGAGGGGTGACTCTTTGATCCGAGCAGGGCCGTGCCTGGCAAGGTGAATGATGGCTCCATCTCCCACTGGGCGTCTGATAGCAGACCCCCAGATTCCCAAAGGGCAGGATGTCGCCTCGTAAACCAAGTGCTCCCCGACCCCACCGAACTGGTTCTGACTGGATGCAGTGATTTGTGACTGCAGAGAACAAAGACTTTTTAGGTATAAAGCGCTGCGCTGAATCCTGTTTCAAGTGTGTTCCTTCTGGATGTCAAGACGGAACTCTGTCCGAGCGGACAGAGGAAAGGACTTTTGAAACTTTCACCAAGCTTGCTGAAGAAACTACTCAAGGGCCTGAATTGAGAGCGCCGCCTGCTGAAGTCTCAGGGACATTAGACTTCACCCCATCAGCCGCCCGAATTCCTTCGCTAGGAATTCTACTTGCAGGTGAGGCCTCCGTCGAGTAATCCGGAACCTCTAGTTCTACTGTGAGGAACGCGGACTGGTAACCTTTGTGAACTCTGTGTGTGGGCCGCCGCAGCTAAGAGAGAGCTGCCGCCGCTGAGTGCCCGCCTTAATTGGAATCTTTAGAACCTTCGCTGAAACTGTGTGGGCCGCCGCAGCTAAGAGAGAGCTGCCGCCGCTGAGTGCCCGCCTTAAATTTGAACCTGCAGAACCTGCGCTGAAACTGTGTGGGCCGCCGCAGGTAAGAGAGAGCTGCCGCCGCTGAGTGCCTGCCTGATTTTGAATCCTCAGACCCTTCGCTGCAACATTGTGGGCCGCCGCAGCTAAGAGAGCTGCCGCCGCTGGATGTCTGCACTCGTGTTAATTGTGCAACATCGTGGATTGTCCTTTGAGCCGCCGCAGCTAAGAGGGAGCTGCCGCCGCTGAGTGCTCGCACCGTTGCTAATGTTGCATCACCGAGATTTGTCCTGTGGGCCGCCGCAGCCAAGAGAGGGCTGCCGCCGCTGAGTGCTCACACCGTTGCTAACTTGGCATCACCGTGATTTGTCCTGTGAGCCGCCGCAGCTAAGAGAGAGCTGCCGCCGCTGAGTGCTCGCACCCTTGCTAACTTTGCATCATCGTGATTTGACCTGTGAGCCGCCGCAGCTAAGAGAGAGCTGCCACCGCTGAGTGCTCTCACCCTTGCTAACTTTGCATCCTCGTGATTTGTCCTGGGAGCCGCCGCAGCTAAGAGAGAGTTGCTGCCGCGGAGTGCTCGCACCCTTGCTAACTGTGCATCATCGTGATTTAACCTGTGAGCCGCCGCAGCTAAGAGAGAGCTGCCGCCGCTGAGTGCTCGCACCCTTGCTAACTTTGCACCATCGTGATTTGTCCTGTGAGCCGCCGCAGCTAAGAGAGAGCTGCTGCCGTGGAGTGCTCGCACCCTTGCTAACCTTGCATCATTGGGATTTGTCCTGTGGGCCGCCGCAGCTAAGAGAGAGCTGCTGCCGCTGAGTGCCCACGTCTTTGTCAACCTTGCACCATCATGAATCGTCCTGTGGGCCGCCGCAGCTAGGAGAGCGCTGCTGCCGCAGCGAGCCCACCACGGAGCTGCACGACGAGAGTCATCGCCACCACCAGCCCGGGCCGCCGCAGCCGCGTGCTGCTGCCACTGAGGGCCCGCCTGTCCCGGAGTGCTCGAATCGTTGCGAGTGCACTTTGCGGACCACTGCCATCGAGAACTGTGGTCGCTGGGAGTCCGCCTGTCACCGTCTCCGCTTCTTCGAGAAGCTACGTGCTGGGTCCCCGTCCAACGGCAGGTATCTGGTGCGCAACGGGTCGCGTAGACCCAGGCCTTGAACTCAGTCAGTGCCACGTTCTGGTGAACAGGTATTGCCTTTTTAAGTCCCTAATGATTTACATGCCTGATTACTGGTTAAAACGCTTTTGAGAGTCTCGTACCAAACCTTAGATAAAGATACTATTTTTTTCTATACCTACTTGAGTTGTGTCCTTTTGTAGTGTCGTTACTGCCTTATTGTGCATGGTCATAAATGCTTCACACACTGCCTCTGAGATAGGCCTAGCTGCTCGTGCTATGTTACCACAGGGTTGAGCAGGGGTTATCAAAGGGGGTAGCCCACTTGCCCTGACATGGGGAGAAGGGTCCCTATTTGGACAGTGGCGCCAGCCATTGCCAACTAGAGACCCCCATTTCCAACAGATAGTCTATCATCTTTGAATATCTCATCACTACTATGTTCTACAGCAAACGGTAAAAATAGTTTATGGGGGTTATTAATGTGTAATAAATGAATCCTTCCTTGTAAAGAAATGCCATTCTTTTCCTATTTTCAGAGATGCACACCCTTCTGAGCGCAGGGCTTCTGCCAGGAAGCAGTAACCTGTAAAGCTGTATGTGACAGGAACGAAGATATTCCTCTGGGATGTGGGCTTTTTGTCCAGGCAGGGCCCGGAGTCTATGTCAGAAAAAGTTTTATAATGAGATGAGAATCCATTACATTCTGAAAGTAATTTTTAAAATAAATTTGTAGTCTTAACAATAGTTGGTAAAATTTTTATGGTGTTTGTATAGGGTAAGAAAACAAAAAGATTTTGAGATCTCAATTCAAAACCTTTAAGCTGAAAACGTCGGAAATTCACTCATATTATTACTCCTATGTTTGGAGCAAATTTCAGACTTTTACATTCCCAAAGAATTATACTAATGTGAGTAAACATACAAGCAAATCTAGGGTGGAAAACTATCTCCAAGGGGTATGTAAATATCCATGAATCTAAGTGTTTGAGCTTGTTTACCCACCTTTGCAGGTTAGATGCTGCTAAGATTCTAATATCCACACACTTACTCTAACTTTGCACAAGTGAAATTAGCACTATGCTAGCAGAATCTTCATACTGCCAAACCCCATTTGTGAGTGTAAGATTCCTTCATTCCTGATTTGGCAAATAGGGATTGGAACTTTGCAATTGCATATCTATATTCTGCCTACCTATGTTGAACTTACTCATGCAAAAAAGATAATGAATCAGGCGGTAAGAGAAAATAGACTGTAAAGCCAAAGACACATAAAAAGTTTCAAATCCTTGGAAGCTAGAGCAACTTAAATATTTACAAAACACCCAGGAACTCTTAACATTGAGACATACTAGAGGCAATCATACACACAACCACATGCACAAAACCAGCTTCCACTACAAAAGAAAGTGAACCATGTCAGAAAGTTACTTCAGAACTGCTGCTCAAAAAAATACCTTAGGATTTCGCAACTGGATGGTGACAATACTGCTCAGATTGCACAAAGGCCACCCTTAAGGCATCCAACATGATGCAGTTCCCTCATCAAGGCCCACTCAAGAAATATGGCCACATCCCCATACATTCACTCTACTCCACTCCCTTTGCTGGTCCGTATGAGCTTTAATGCGAGCTGCATCATCTAATAAGCCATTACGAACTACACCCCACATATCTGGTTGACAAGCTCACCATAACCAGTGGCTCTCAGAATATCCACAGCCAGAACACCAACAAATTGGAGACAAAGAAATGCAAGAAAGAAAAAAACTAACTAGGTAACAGGCCTTCTTAATCTAGACACCAGGATCTGGAACATCATCCATGTATTCTTCTGGATCATGCTGCCCCTCTTCTATTTAGTAAAGAACAGAAGATGCATCTATTTAAACAATACTACGCTGTGATACAGTAAATAGTTGACACACCCTTCCCAGAACCCAGAGAACACCATAGCAAACACCACCTAGAATCACTCTCTTATTGCACCTCTGCCTTTGTGCAGTGCTCCGCTGCCTTTCTACTTGCTTCCCTCTATATGAATAGCACATACATACATACATGCATGCATATAGACATACAGTATGACCAATGTACTTTTCCACTTCCTAATAGAGAGAGGGCCAACAAGGGGTACACAGGCATATCAATGGTGCCCAAGTTTACCCTTTACGATGCAGTATATAGGGCCTTGCAATCCAAACATGTTGGACTCGACCAGTTTCTATTAATACACCATCACTTCAGGCAGATGACTAGTGCATGCAAACACCGCCAAGTGTTTAATAGACCACAAAGGTTTTAGTTCTGCAGTAACATCCTGACTGCGCTGAAACAAAATGAGTGGAATAGCACCTGGTCCTGAGAAATCGATTTCCTTTAGAAGGCAAAAAAAATGAAAGAAGGTCATCCTGAACGCCTCCTAATTGGATCCATCCTTTTCTGATCTAGTGTTAGAGGGGAAGGACATCAGGCTGCTGGAACAGAGGACTGATTAGATTTTTTGCCATTTCTTACTTTACGAGTCGAAAGCTCCCAAAGTGGCAGTCAGATACAGATTAGAATAAAAGCAGAACCATCCTTACTCCATTAATGTTCTGTGCAGTGTTTCTGGATCATCTCAAAATGTTTGGATTGGGAATTCTGCCCTGGTGAAAGGGGATGTTTGTCAGTTTGAATACTGCCATGCTCCATTTCCTGCAGTGTATAATTTCTGAACAGATGATCCGGGTAATGGTGCTATTTTCTCCGACACAGGACCTGTATATAATGAGCAGTGAGACTACTTGTGCCTAGTCTTCAGCAGAAGCAGCATACTGGGCTCCACGTAGCTCGCGTAATTCCCAGTTTTAATTCCACCTTCGGTGATCACATAGCTTTCACTCATGCAAGACTTGGGTGGAGCAGAAATGTATTTTTGGAACTGTGATGCTGCAAATGCTGCACTAGCCAGGTTAACTCCGCCCCTTATAGAAATTGGAGGGATACACAAAACAGACTTACCTTGGGGCAGGTCTATCACATATCATTTGGATGCAGTGAATAATATGGAGTGTTGTCTATATACAAAGCACAAACCACAAAGCAACACATGGTACAGGACCAATTTTCATCAGGTAGAAATTCACAAAATACATACAACAAAGAAACATCTGCACCAGATTGGTGGCCCGCCTCAAAATCCCAGCATTCAAGGAAAAAACCATGGGTGGAACATCTTTCTCTGTACATGAAGCCAAACTATGGAATTCATTACCTCCAAACATAAGATCCACATATAACCATCTTATCTTCAGAAGATTACTCAAGAGCTGGCTCTTCCCTACATATTCAAAATACAAATGGATGGCAATAGTATGCACAAGACACCAATGGAGTATATACGTGTGTTTGTAAGCATTTATACTTTGATTATATGTATGTATGCATTCAGATATGTGCATTTCTTTCTACAAATGCACATATTACTTATGAATAAAGGAATATGTACTTTCTTATATTTATGCTTAACACATGTACAAATTAATTTATTACTTATAGTTAGCATATATACATTCCTTATATTTATGCTTAGAAATGTATTTAGGTCATTACATAAATAACATGCATTTGCCTACATGCGTATGGGTCTCTTTTTATTATGATAACTCATATCACAACATATAAACATGATTATAAGGAACGTATGTGTAAATGTTAACTATTCAATACACTTACTACCTAAAAAAACATCACAAGTACATAAATCAAAAATAATAAAAACAAATAATATAAATTAATTAATGGGAAACAACAAACAAAAATGTGTATGTAACTCTCTCTCTCTACATTTATACTTACTAGAGTAATGAAACATAAATAAATATAATAAAAAACAAAGAAATAAAAAAGTAAAAATATCTTATACATACATACATGTATAACTTTAATAATATATTGATAATATGTAGATCAATACATCCCTATAAGGTGATGAGTGTATACATATGTTTTATTTTGCTATAACAGCACATATCTGTCACAATGTGTAAATATATTATAGCAATTGTATCTTTAAGTGCTACACTATTGAAATATTGGGAGGCAAATATAAATTTTAAAAAATATAATAATATGTAACATTTAAAAAAACAATGTACAGCTTAACATAAAGCCTGAGTTTGTACATATTCATCCATGCATGTACATATGAGACTTTATATAGTACAATTATATATCTCCTGAATATTTTCCATATGTGCATCATATTCAAATCTCTGTGTATGTATACCTCCTATGTGAGGTAAAATATCTACATATTTATATATTTTCATCTCACTGCAGAAAAAATAAATAATCTCCCCAAACGTCACTAAACCACCATTCTATGACTCATCCTACTCCTCTTCCAAAATATTCCCTACCTCCACTCTCTTACTCTTCCCTAATCTCTCTACTACTATGAACTCCCAAGTAACCCTTTACAAACTCTTCCTCCCTTTATCCATCCTGTATCCTATTCATACAACCAACAGGCTTTCTGACTCCTCCCAAACCTCTTTTACTACTATGAACTCTTAAATAATCCTTTCTAAACTCGTCCCTTCTCTATCTATCCTATTCATCCAATTAACAGACTCGCATGTCTACCACTCCCAATAACAATTTATATTTCCCACCACTAATCCACCACTGAAGGAAGCTGGCTCTGTATATACTATACCAAAGTAGGGTATAGTGTGCACAGAGTCCAGTGGATCCCCAAAGGCTTACAGAGGTTAAAGTAGATAATACCTTACTCTCTAATTGTGGTAGTGTAGGCGAGCAGTAAGGCTTTATCAGAGGGTAGTGTTAAGCATTTATTGTACACACTCCAGCAAGAAATGATGTCACACACTCAAAGACTGAACTCTGACCAATTTGTTTTGTATAAAAATATTATTTAGTTGTATTTTATTTCTAGAACCAAGCCAGGCCTGGCACAGGTAAGTGTGATAGTATTTTGCAAGAATAATGCAGTTAAATACAGTTGAATGGAGTTGAATGCAATTGGTTTGGTAACAGGTAAGTCATATGTTCATAAACAGATGAAATTACTCTTTAGTTACATTGCAATTACTTTGTGTGATTACTTTTTAAGTTACTTTTTAGTTTACTTTTTCTACTCAGTGTGATATGCCTAGATATCACACTGGAACATTTCCTGGATAAAAGTTGGGTAAAACAGTTTTTATCAAAACACAGTTTCTTAGGTCTCCATACAAAACACCCTCAACACTTAGAAGTTTTTCAGAGGAAAACAGTCAATGCAATCCTATGGAGAAAAATGGGGTTATCGTTTTGCATGTAAGTAAACGGTCTTGAGGGTTTAGTTTCTGGGGTTAGAACAAGGGCTTCCCCAGGGTCGAGGATGCACTCAAAAAGCACCCTCAGCGGCACTAGGGCAGGTGGGTGCAGAGTGTTGAGGCCAAATGTTATCTAACAGGGGATAGGGGGCCTCCGGTTGGTGGCTGCTCACAAGCAAGCTGCAAGGTTGTGGGAGCAAAGCTTCTGGAATTAAGGTCAGGGCAAGTCGGGTGCACTGGTGTTTTCAATGGGGATTCTCCTTTTGCAATAAACACGGCAGGCTCGGGGACGAAGATCTTCTGGAGGCGACCACCGATTGGAGAGGTAAGTTGGGATGTTGAGGGATGCTGGGACACCGTCAGTTGGGCCACCCAAGGCCATGGGGCATCGGGTGCAGGGGTGTTTTTTGGCGTTGGGTTTTCCTTTCTGGCTCCGGTCGCCATCGGGGGGGATCCTCCAGAAAGGTGCTGCAGGCGTCATGCGAAGACTTGAGGTAGGTTAGGGATCACCAGATCCCAGGTCAGGATTGCAAGGGCGACCTCCTTGGGGTGTTGGGCCACTCGAACTCGGGCCGTGGGCATTGGGTGCCTGAAGACTCGTGGATTTGGCCGGAGCCAGAGTCTGTTGGTGAGCAAATCCGGTGCTCACTGGAGACAAAGTCTTGTTGGGGAAGGCAGGGCAGATCCTCTGGGTTCTGGGGGGATGCTGGCTGCAGGACACACTGGGATTCCACTGGAGTAGGTCGAGGTCGGGACAGGCCGGTAGGGCTGGGGTCAAGTCAGTTGGTGTCCTCCTCTTCTTCCTTCAGCGTGGCTCTTCGGTCCTTCTTCTTTTTGTTTCTTCTTGTCTGAGGAGGCAAGGTTCGGTGTTGCCTCTAAATACTAGATTTAGGAGCGTTTCAGGTAGGTACAGGTTGGGACCAATGGGTCCCTTCCTTGGGGTGGGTGCACCCCCTATTATGCCACCCTCCAGTGGGAGGGGGGCATAAACCTCACTCTGGTTGGCTGGGTCACCCCATCTTCAAGATGGCGGGGACTGAGAGTTGTGCTTCACCTCGCCTCCCCCACCTGAGGGGTGGGGTTGGCAAAGTTGGGCACACCTCTCCTCCTATCTTGGTTTTCCTGCCAATTCTCCAGCCCAAAGTGGGGGTCAGAACCGGTGGGGCCAGTTGCTGTGAGCATCAAATGGCTGGGGCAGCTCACAAGGGCAACAGGCAGGCCTTTGAAGCTTCACCTTTGTGGACCCTACCCATCCTAGAGGAAGAGGCTTGGCACCTCTGCCCTGGATGTGCTTTGTTTCCAGACCCAGAGAGCGGGAGGCTCTCATCCCAGGGTTCCAGAAACATGTCTGGGGTGGCAGCTGGCAAGCAGCCAGTCAGCCAGGACACTAGAGTTAGGTCGTTTTTCAGGGGGCATCTCTAAGATGCCCTCTGAGTGCATTTTTCATTAAGTCCCACACTGACATCAGTGTGGGTTTAATGTGCTGAGAAGTTTGATACCAAATTCACAGGTTTCAGTAAAGCCATTATGGTGCTGTGGAGTTCGTAATGACAAACTCCCAGACCATATACTCTTTATGGCTTTACTGCACTTACAATGTCTAAGAATAGACTTAGACACTGTAGGGATACAGGGCTCATGCACCTGTACCCTCACCAGTGGCATAGTTCACCCAGCTAAAAGGGTGGCTGACCTATGCCATAGGCAGTGGGTTGCATGGCACACAGGGATGTGTGCCATGTTGACTCTTCACTTTTCTCTGCACCAAAACACTGCAATGGCAGTGTGTGTGTGTTAAGGTACAGGGCCTCTCAGGGTGGCACAACAACTGCTGCAGCCCTTAGAGGCTTTCTTTGGTCACAATGCACTTGGTACATAGGGTACCTTTTACAAGGGACTTACATGTGGCCAGAGATGTGCCAATTTGGGGGTACACAGTACAGTTTTAGGGAAAGAACATAGGCCCTGGGTACGTGGTTGGCAGGAACCCAAGGCACACTCAGTCAAAGAGCATCAACATCTGGCAAAAAGTGGGTGGCATCCATGCAAAAATGGGTAATTTCCTACAACCACTAATCCACCTTTGGGTTCCGAAGGAGCGTGCTACTTGCCGAAAAGCGCTTCAATGCCTTGTCAGGGGTAGTAATCGCTATATAAATACAGTTACAATTACAATATTATTCAAATATGCTCAGAAACTGTTAAATAATTGAAGGTGCAAATAATACTCTGAATGTTACCCATTAGCTTCTCTATGTTTCCCAGGGTTGACCTCTAATTTAGGGATACAGCTATAAGGATATATAGAATAGTATCGCTAATTGCAGCGTCTGGGTTTGAGTGTTCTTACCAGCACATGCAGCTTTTTTGGGCATTAAATCAGGATTGTTATGCCATGCACTGGTAAACTTGACAACTTTTGCAAATTTCAATCACCATCGGCTGTGTAAAGAAGCCACAATCACAGTTCTGTGTAATAAAGGGAGAGGAGCATACATAGGTGGCATACGGTGTGGGCTTTACAGTGGTAAGTGCAGAGTGCTGCACTTGAGCCTCCAATGGACGTCAAGTTACAGCAGAAGGAAGTGTTCAGTGCTGATGCTCTGCC
Source organism: Calotriton arnoldi (assembly GCA_963921515.1). NCBI lineage: Eukaryota > Metazoa > Chordata > Amphibia > Caudata > Salamandridae > Calotriton > Calotriton arnoldi. Next base: position 4,154,304 of record CAWUFW010000363.1, read on the forward strand.
AGACACAAGGGACTCATTCAGACATCAGATCGCAGAAGAACAAATAGTGCAGTGGTGGTGCACCAATAAAGATATTACATGTGCACCAGCAGTGAAAGAAAAAAGGGTGCAACAGCATTGTTCTGACTGAATCCTGGGACTCAATATCTCATGGCAGTAGAGTGGAGGATGCAATAATGACAAGTACATTGGTCATCATATGGACCTCAGGCGAGTCTCATCAGTTACCAGGTCTCTTGTTGCACCAGAATGGAAGCAGGTGCGATCTCACATGACATAGGTGCTTCTCGCAAGGAAAATGCCGGTTGAGCTAGGTAGTCACTGAAGGCTCCCGGTCTTAGTAGGCTTAGGATTGCTGACCTTCTCAAGGCAAGGTGCTGTAATGATGCACTGAACAGGGCAAGTCCTCTACTGGACACCCTAATTTCATGTCTTCTTCTGCACAGAGCACAGTATTTTACTCAGTCTAGGGGTATAGTCCTTCCTTACCACATAATAGGACACAGCCAATAATTCTGTTTCTAGGGTTCATCGTCCTGTACTCTGGTGTGCTATGCTCCTTGAGTAAAATATGAACACGGATAAGCACTACGGGTCAGCTTACATCCTGTCTCTGGGCATTTGGGCTGAATCCAAAGTTGTCCCCAATCGTTAGGGATAAACAAATCCAGAAATTGCATTTCTTTTCAGAAAGTTCTCAGTATACTAGTTGTATTGGTGAGATCTTCTGTCTCCACCAGAACAGAACACAGGATGTGGAGTTTGGGCAAGTAGCCCATCTCCTTTGTATAAGTTGTCCAGCTCTGGCAAGGCCGTTGGCCACTTTGTTACTCTTTTTAGGATACAAGTGGATCTGCTGGAGCTGGCTTGATCTACTAAAGTGTATAACAAAAAATCCTTCTTGTTCTTTTTCCTTTGGATGCCACATCAAGCCAGAGAGTTGCACTTGGCTTTACAAAAACTTAAACAGGGAGGGGGAAATAGAAGAGCAGTGCTGGGTGCATGCAGGGAGAAGACAGCAGCAACGTCTACACTAAAGCCTATGGTGCACCCTTGAATTAATTTGTAAAATAATTAAATAATTAAATGAATAAGTGCTCGGACGCAAATTCTGGGATGGCCAAATACCTTTCACTTCCTGTCTCTATATGTTTTGCTTGCAAGCTCTTTTTCATCCGTTTTCTCCCTTTGGCACTGCTTTCCTATAGGTCTCTTTCTCTCTTTTTTTATCCCTTTTATACCCTTCTTCCTCATGCTGTTGGTCAAAGTCTACCGATGAACAATGAACCCCGGTCCACAAAAATGAGTGCCAGTCAGTGCCTTCCACCTCAAACCACTAGAACAAGTTTAGCTATGGGAGCATACTACACACTTATGGGCTACATACAACCAGGGGACCCCCCAGCTCAGCCATAGCTCAGTTTTATGCGCCCTAGTACTAGCACGAATACTAAGTGCATTCATGGCGAATCAGTGGCCCCATTCATGCTATATGATGACAAACATTCCAGTGAGAGCCAACTAGCACTCTCCCAGCTGGGGTCAGGGTTAAAAAAAGCCTGCATCTCCCTACTATAATCACACGCTATAACCATCAGTAGTGTAGTGACCTTGTCATAGAAGTAGCATTTTAAATAATATAGCAGTAATTGTTGGTGGGTGCGATTTAACTGGCCAGGACTGTGAATGTAAACTGTAGCCTTACTCCATCTTGTTGACGCTCTGCATCGCTGCAGACCAGCCTGGACCCTGCCGCAGAGCTACCAGAAGGTAGAGCTAGGCGCCGCCCATTTTATCAATGCTAGGACTGGGTCTGATGCCCTACAGAAGCTTCACCAGCCTGCACTGTTGCTGGTCCTGCCTCTTTGAAAGCCCACAGCTAGCCCACGGAGAGGAGAGATTTTGATTCATAATACAAAGATGCCCTCTCTATCTCTCCTCCTAGACCAGAGGAGGTGCTGCCGAAGAAGCAAACACCTACAAGAGCAGTCAGGTTTTATTGTGCCTGGTCTGCACATCCCATCCATGTGCAAATGTTTATATTTTGCCTTTATTCAATTGTGTGGCACTCCCACTGGATTACCCTTTCCCCATAACCGATAGCCCCCAGGGACGTGGTGTTAGCACAGGACTATCACCAATTGAAGTGGTGTCGGTGTCAGTGGAAGCATCACCAAGCCACAATTGTGGATGCCCTGGCCTTGCCTTGTCATGTCGCAGTCCCTGGCAGGTGTTCTATCTGGATCCAACTATGTCAAAGATGGCCTGAGGTGCCAGTGTGGCCAGTTGTGTTGCGGGCACACACCTTGCTTGCCTCGAAGGACAGAATTCTTTCGGCTCATTTTATTATCTAGATATATCCCTCTCTGATGTGGAACTATTGACACAGAAGACACAAGCTACCCATAAAACATGGGCTATGCATATTTTCCGGTTCCATCGTCATAACCGTGAATACTGACACCTAACTCCACTGTGCTAGGTTTAGGCTTTGAGTTTGCACCATTCGCATTCAACCCTTTCTTCGGTGTATTGGTGTTTACGTCGAGTGGGGAATAAAAGGTTACCGCTATCTGCTGTGTTCGCTTTTGTTCAACAGCAGCACATTATGTATGATCAGTAACTAACCACAGACAAATATATTTTTGTAGCCTGGGTGCCTAGTGCTCTCAACTGCATTTTATTTTGTGAATATGGTTCTTCACTCCGCTTGAGTGATTTACATTGTTTAGGTACAATGTTTTCAATGCTGTGCTTGAAAGTGATGCTCCTTCATACTAAAGATCGCCTGTGTGCCCGTACACACCTTCCTCAATACACCAGTAGAAGTGTGCTGTGCAATCGCCTGTACACACCTTCCTTAATACACCTGTAGAACTGTGCTGTGCAATATCCTGTACACACCTTCCTTAGTACACCAGTAGAAGTGTGCTGTGCGATCGCCTGTACACACCTTCCTCAATACACCAGTAGAAGTGTGCTGTGCAATCGCCTGTACACACCTTCCTTAATACACCTGTACAACTGTGCTGTGCAATAGCCTGTACACACCTTCCTCAATACACCAGTAGAAGTGTGCTGTGCAGTAGCCTGTACACACCTTCCTCAATACACCAGTAGAAGTGTGCTGTGCAATCGCCTGTACACATCTTCCTTAATACACCTGTACAACTGTGCTGTGCAATAGCCTGTACACTCCTTCCTCAATACACCATTAGAAGTGTGCTGTGCAATCGCCTGTACACACCTTCCTTAATACACCTGTACAACTGTGCTGTGCAATAGCCCGTACACACCTACCTCAATACACCAGTAGAAGTGTGCTGTGCAATCGCCTGTACACACCTTCCTTAATACACCTGTAGAACTGTGCTGTGCAATATCCTGTACACACCTTCCTTAATACACCAGTAGAAGTGTGCTGTGCAATCGCCTGTACACACCTTCCTCAATACACCAGCAGAAGTGTGCTGTGCAGTAGCCTGTACACACCTTCCTTAATACACCTGTACAACTGTGCTGTGCAATAGCCTGTACACACCTTCCTCAATACACCAGTAGAAGTGTGCTGTGCAATCGCCTGTACACACCTTCCTTAATACACCTGTACAACTGTGCTGTGCAATAGCCTGTACACACCTTCCTCAATACACCAGTAGGAGTGTGCTGTGCTATCGCCTGTACACACCTTCACTACTACACCTGTAGAACTGTGCTGTGCAATATCCTGTACACACCTTCCTCAATACACCAGTAGAAGTGTGCTGTGCTATCGCCTGTACACACCTTCACTACTACACCTGTAGAACTGTGCTGTGCAATATCATGTACACACCTTCCTTAATACATCTGTAGAACTGTGCTGTGCAATATCCTGTACACACCTTCCTTAATACACTTGTAGAAGTGTGCTGTGCAGTAGCCTGTACACACCTTCATTACTACACCTGTAGAAATGTGCTGTGCAATAGCCTGTACACACCTTCATTAATACACCTGTGGACGTGTGCTGTGCAGTATCAGGACTTCTTAGCACCTCGTTTCTGCTAAACCTTAATTGATTTTTCAAGCTACCCAGGGAGTCATGGAGGCCAGAGAGGTTCATATTTTATCATAGTGCAAATACTCATGCTTGTTCGTGTGGCGACACCTTTCATATCACCTGGTTGTCTCTGGGACTGCAAGGACCGAAGACAAAGAGCCTGATAATAGGTGACTGGCTAGGAATATGTTCTGCAGTCTGTCATGGTTCGCACTCTGGTTTCAGTAAGTCACCTCCATAAGCTATAAAGGGCCAATGTTATCCCATAAGAGTTCACCAGCATGGATAGGTGTGGACAAGAGTGCTGAAAGGGCCTTAATTTGGGGGTGTAAATTCCAAAATGTTTAGATGATTGTAACTATACCCATGAGGATCATTGGCCCATTTGTCCTAGCTCCTTAAGGAGTTCTCCTAGCTACTGGAAGACGTTAAGAGTCGTCCTAATCTCAAAGAAGATTTTTAATCCTGACCAACACCCTTTCAAAGCACAAGCACACATCTTGGTTACTTCCACAAGCTCTTGATCCCCCCTATAAATCCACCTACTTTTTTTTACAGGGTATTCCTGTTATGAATCACTGACAGAATATCGACTACAGAAATATCGACGACAAAAATATTGGAGCCGAAATATCGATGTCAAGAATATCGAAGTCCTATCTACATTATGGTAAGTACAAAAATATCGAAACAAAAATATCGTTGTTAAAAATATCGGTTTTTTTAATGTCTAAAAAATAATGTAAAATAAAGTAAATAATGCATATAATTAAAAAACATATTTAGAATTATTAGAAAATGTTTAAAATTATAAATAATAAATATAATTTTAATAAAAATTAAACACATTTATATAAAATATAATATATAAATTTACTTTATAATATTAAAAAATAAATATTATAATAAATTATAAAATGTTAGAAACATATTAAAAATTATAAATACATATATATACATATACCAGTAAATATAAAATAAAAATACAATATTTATATAATTATTAAAAAAATTTAAATATTTTTAATCTTTTACAATTACATTTCACACTACATTAACAGGAACAGTAGAGAAAAAATTGGATAGCGGAGAGGATAAAATTACTATTCCCACTCCAGGGAGTGCAACATTAGGGAAAGTGTTGGATAGCGGATGGGAATAATTTACTATTGAGCAAAGAAGAGTACGAGGTTCCTCTAGATAATTAGAACAACGGGTAGGGGACTAGTGTGGAGAAACAAGGAGGACCACTAAGTGTATGGAAAAGAGAAAAAAAAAAGACCCGGATAACAGAGCATAAAAGTAATATCAGGTGTCAAAGGGTCACCACCAAATTGTACACACATTTTAAGGATTTACAACATGCCCCTGAAACATTGCGTTGGATAGTCCTAGAAACATACCCACAGGTAACCAAGACTATACTGTTCAAGTGGCACGTCTTTGAGATCATTAGATTGCTAACACTCCGACTCTTTTACCCACATGCTGTATGTTACAACTCTCTCACCCTTAATTTTGGGTTGTTTATAATTGGTTTTGTTTTCATGCTCACGTTTATAGCATTCCCCCGTAGTTTTATGCGTTGGTTTTCGTAACATTCCTTGTTATATACGTTTCGAACTATTATTCGTTACTATTCATCTGGTCAGGTCCCTTTAAGTACCAACAGGGACACTCGATTAAGAGTTTAGGATCTCCTTTAATACATTCTTTAGAGTATTTCCACACTCCAATATGGCCGCTGCTTTAGTTATTCTGCGTGCTACTCATTCCAGCCGATTCACCAGTCACTAGGTTCACGACCTTACGCATCCCGTACTACGTCACGGGAAGCGCCCACAAGTGGGCTGCTACTGGCTTATTTATGTTTCTCCGGCCCCCTGCCTGCTACCATCCCGGTGTCGGCGGCAGGGTAGGTCTTAACGCAAGGAGCGTTAATTCGCCGGTGAGTTGGCTTTAGTTACGACATACAACTAACAGAGGTGAGTGTGTGCGGTGGTACTGGCTTCTCCGCAACTCGACTGCCCTCCTGAGATCACGAGGCTCCCCAGTGTTACTTCGGGTTTTAGCGTGTATCCTCCCGGGCCCCGTGGTGATCCTTGCATGCCAGTTGGTCCCTCAGTCCTGGTTTTACCGGGTTGATGAATTCTTTTGGTGACCCGCCTGGCATTGGGGGTACCGCTTACCTGACTACACACCTCGGGCATGTTCCCTTGACGGCTCTTGTTTTTCCGGCAAGCGTCCGCTTCTGCACCCCTCTGGTATTCACCATTCCGTTAGCTGATCGGATTCAGCTTATTTAACAGATCCACGTTTCTTTCTGTATTCTTCTTTTTATTCTTGTTCTAGGACCCAATTGGTGTCCTCTTGTACCGCTGATTAACCGTTGCAAGTACACTTGACTTACAGACCAGGTGAGTCAGTTGTTTGTTCTGACGATTGCATCCACTTAGTTGTCTTTATTTTTGTTTTAACCATATAATTTTAGAGAAGATATTTGGTTACAGATATCACTGTATCGTATTCCCTGCCCCATACAGTGTGATTGAGTAACTACATTTAGTGTGCACTGGGTAGCACACTATCTGTGGGGCCGTTTAATAGCAATAACAGCTTGGTGGACATTGAGGACTGAGTATGTTTGAACATAATATTTATATGTCTATATATGTTTTCTTTTACTTCTCATAGGTCAACTACCTGTGTCTTGGGTATGTAGAAATTCACTTACCTTTGAAGTGTAGATAGCGTTTTATTCGATCCTGAGGAAGTGCCTTGATCTATAGGACTACAATGGCACGAAACATGTCGATCACCTGAGAGCAGGGCATTCATCACTAGATACACCAGTACTAGTCCTGTACCCCTCTCATTCTTTTATACTAGGCAGTTTACCTTCCCAATAAAGGTTTCTAGGATTAACTGACCTATTTTACTTTCACCACACATCACATCTACACACTAGGGCCCTTACCCCCACTGCACCTACCGGCAGGAACAAAAGATCCCCGACAAAGAGCCCCGATACGGGTGCCCGTCAGGTATTGCAGCGCCGACCTGACGAGGGGCAGGCTCATATGATGAAGCATGACACCTAGCTTGCTGGGTGTGTGAGAGCCCTAGTTCCTAAAAGGGATCTTTCCCCCCTTTTTTTTTTTTTTTTTCTCTTTTCCATACACTTAGTGGTCCTCCTTGTTTCTCCACACTAGTCCCCTACCCGTTGTTCTAATTATCTAGAGGAACCTCGTACTCTTCTTTGCTCATTAGTCCTTGCGGGGCATGTACGTTGGACCTCGTTAAATATGCCCTTAGTCCCTCTCTTTGTTGAATAGTTCTAGCACAGGTTTTCCCGTGGGACTCTATTTCAGGTTACCAGCAGATCACCCTTGACTTAGACTGGCCCATTTTACTCCTGTGTCCTCTACACCTGTGAGGAACAATGGATCAAGCTCAAGGTTTGAGCTTTGGCGATGATGCAGTCACGGACATTTTAGACAGAACACCATCTATTTTAGGTGGTGATGGTAGTTCAGCATCTGGTTCCAACTCTGATGACTGGAACACATTGACCACACTGAAAAGAGAGTGGCTTAAGATCACGCTTCACGGCGCACTCATGACGGAATATCTTAGAGCTAATATTGCTCCATCAGGCTTGATAGTTAACAACTTTCCCAGACTATTCCTGGATGATGCCACCTTCAAAGAGAATGGTCCCTAGTTGCTTGGAAGTGCACTAGGGACTGGTTGGTTTTAATCATCAACACGGCCAGAAGGTTGGCAGATGCCCTCTTAGTGAGAATCCAGATATCTGAAGGGGCCTTAAAAACTACTATCCAGATTACAGCCTACAAAAGTAAACTTTCGGAAATCAACAATGAAATTTCTGACAATAAAGAATATCTCATGAAGCAGAAAATCAACAAACTTCAGAAAGATTCAGAAATTCTCTAAAGAAAAGGCTTACCCCTATCTTAGGGATGATTACACTTCCACTAAAACGAGTTATTCCTCTGACGAGAGCTCAGATAGGAGAGACTCTAGTGATAGCAACTCAAGTACTAACAGTGGGGGCAACAGTACACCTAAAAGGAACCGACGCCCCAATCAATACTACCAGGGACCACCTTACCAGGACCCCTCATTATACCATGGTCCACCACCTCCCTTCTGGCACTTCCCTCAATATTACCAGGGTCCACCCCAATTCTTTAACAACAGCAATAGGCCTTTTTAGACAGAGGTTGGGGCAGAGGAAGAGGACGCAACAGAACAGGAGTAAACAAACAGGTCCATTGGCAAGACCAACCGACCAGTGGCATGGATACTCGGAGCAAGACAAGAGCAAACAAGACCTAGTGGTCAATCTTTCCCACCGTACCCCTCACTGAACCTGAGAAAAAGGTACTACAGATGGGCTTAGGCTTTGTGCCAACACCCAAACCAGATAAATTTAGAGACCAATGTGAGATACATAATTGGTTCCGCACAATACGACTGAAAGCTTTCTTTAAAGATACTGTTCCTAGGGAACAGAATGATTCAGGCCTAAGGAATCCCTCATCCTTTACTCCACATAACAACATGGTTCCGGTAGAAGTCCTTGCCTTCGAGCAGGCAGTTCTGAACGAAATGGACCTACCAAATAGAAAGGCACCTTATCATAACCTTTCCAAAACAGAGGAAGCTATAGTGAGGGCTTTAGCGGAAGATGTGACCATCACCATTAAACAAGCGGACAAAGGAGGGGCTACGGTAGTACAATCTACAACTGACTATGATGCAGAATGCATCCGCCAACTATCTAATGAGAGATATTATACTCCCATCACAATCGATCCCACTACACGTCTCACGACGAGTATTTCCACAATGGTTTATGAGGCAGAGTCTAATGGGTGGATCAGCCGTAAGGAAGCTGATTTTTTAATTTCTAAGGAGCCTAGAACACCATACTTCTACACCCTGCTTAAAATCCACAAAGGTATCCTACCGGTCCCTGGTCGTCCTATCGTCTCCGGGATCGGCTCCATCCTCGAGCCTCTTTCCATCTTCTGCGACCATTTTTTACAACCAATTGTGAAAAACACCCCCACCTTTGTAAAAGACACTACTGATATTTTGAGGATTATTGAGGGAACATTAGACACTGGAGACATTGACTTCCTCGTCACTTTTGACGTGGAAGCTTTATACACAAACATTCCCCAGAGAGCCACCTTAGCAGTCGTGGAAACTGCCCTCAATACATTGGAGTGGACATCATCCACCCCTATCTCCTTTATAATGGATTGCGCTACCCTGGCTCTAACTGAGAATTTCTTTGAATTCAAACAACAACTATTTCATCAGAGTCAGGGTACTTCTATGGGTAGTACCTTTGCTCCTAGTCTGGCGTGCCTTTACATGACAGCTTTTGAAAGGGAAGTAATCCTTAACACTACTAACCCATATTACAACAACCTGAAACTTTGGAAACGTTTCATTGATGATATTTTGGTGTTTTGGCATGGCAGTCGATCGACCTGCGAAGATTTTGTACAATGGATTAATATCCAGAATGATTACTTAAAATTCTCACACAACATCTCTGATACCACCGTTCCTTTCCTGGACATAAACATCACACTAAGTGCAGGCAGCCTCAGCAGCTCTCTCTATAAGAAACCAACTGACCGCAATAGCTTACTCTTGTATAACAGCTACCACCCTAAAGCATTAAGAGATAATTTGCCATTTGGACAATTCTTGCGCATTAGACGCAATTGCAAATTGGTCAGTGATTACAAAAAGAAGCCGATATTTTAGCATCCAATCTAACGGCAAGGGGCTATCCACAGAAACAAATAAGAGATTCATTGAAGAGAGTGAGGAACAACCCCAGAGAGTCTCTACTTGAAGTACATCCCAAATTAACCACTGATACCTTGACGTGTGTAACATCATTTACCCCAGATTCTTTACGAATCAAACGGATCATTTTGAAACACTGGGGTATTTTAAACACTGGTGACCTACAATTACCCAAACCCAGGTTCGCGTACAAAAGAACCTCCGTAACCTTAAGGATACCTTAATACACACCAGACCTAGGAAACACAACACTGACACACAGAGGACACTGTGGGCCTTCCGGCAGTCACTGGTCATTACCCATGTGGTACTTGCAGTGTGTGCCCGCTTACCATCACATCCAAAGAAATAGCCCTGTCGTCTAACTTTAGATGGACCCTGAAGAGACACACGAACTGTAACACTACACGATGTATTTACATGTTGATCTGTCCCTGTGGTCTCCAATATATAGGAATGACTATGCGATCAATTAAGACCCGGATAACAGAGCATAAAAGTAATATCAGGTGTCAAAGGGTCACCACCAAATTGTACACACATTTTAAGGATTTACAACATGCCCCTGAAACATTGCGTTGGATAGTCCTAGAAACATACCCACAGGTAACCAAGACTATACTGTTCAAAGCTGAACAAAGATGGGTGTATAGATTATCCACACATACTAAGGGCCTTAATGATGATATACCGTGGGGCGCACTTACTTGATCTATCTACACTGTGGCCCCCACCTCCACACAGTATACACCATGCATCCTTATCCATGACGAGTTACGCCATGATTACACTCTTCCATTCTTGAATGGAGTAACTCTAGTTAGCATGACCAGTATCTGTATAGGTGTTTATATCAGTATTTAACTTTGGGACTATATTAGTTTCTGTTAGTGTATTATCATCACCTTATTGGATGTTCTATCCTTTGCAGCTATGAGGTAGACTCCCTTCAAGTGGCACGTCTTTGAGATCATTAGATTGCTAACACTCCGACTCTTTTACCCACATGCTGTATGTTACAACTCTCTCACCCTTAATTTTGGGTTGTTTATAATTGGTTTTGTTTTCATGCTCACGTTTATAGCATTCCCCGTAGTTTTATGCGTTGGTTTTCGTAACATTCCTTGTTATATACGTTTCGAACTATTATTCGTTACTATTCATCTGGTCAGGTCCCTTTAAGTACCAACAGGGACACTCGATTAAGAGTTTAGGATCTCCTTTAATACATTCTTTAGAGTATTTCCACACTCCAATATGGCCGCTGCTTTAGTTATTCTGCGTGCTACTCATTCCAGCCGAGTCACCAGTCACTAGGTTCACGACCTTACGCATCCCGTACTACGTCACGGGAAGCGCCCACAAGTGGGCTGCTACTGGCTTATTTATGTTTCTCCGGCCCCCTGCCTGCTATCATCCCGGTGTCGGCGGCAGGGTAGGTCTTAACGCAAGGAGCGTTAATTCGCCGGTGAGTTGGCTTTAGTTACGACATACAACTAACAGAGGTGAGTGTGTGCGGTGGTACTGGCTTCTCCGCAATTCGACTGCCCTCCTGAGATCACGAGGCTCCCCAGTGTTACTTCGGGTTTTAGCGTGTATCCTCCCGGGCCCCGTGGTGATCCTTGCATGCCAGTTGGTCCCTCAGTCCTGGTTTTACCGGGTTGATGAATTCTTTTGGTGACCCGCCTGGCATTGGGGGTACCGCTTACCTGACTACACACCTCGGGCATGTTCCCTTGACGGCTCTTGTTTTTCCGGCAAGCGTCCGCTTCTGCACCCCTCTGGTATTCACCATTCCGTTAGCTGATCGGATTCAGCTTATTTAACAGATCCACGTTTCTTTCTGTATTCTTCTTTTTATTCTTGTTCTAGGACCCAATTGGTGTCCTCTTGTACCGCTGATTAACCGTTGCAAGTACACTTGACTTACAGACCAGGTGAGTCAGTTGTTTGTTCTGACGATTGCATCCACTTAGTTGTCTTTATTTTTGTTTTAACCATATAATTTTAGAGAAGATATTTGGTTACAGATATCACTGTATCGTATTTACTTTCACCACACGTCACATCTACACACTAGGGCCCTTACCCCCACTGCACCTACCGGCAGGAACAAAAGATCCCCGACAAAGAGCCCCGATACGGGTGCCCGTCAGGTATTGCAGCGCCGACCTGACGAGGGGCAGGCTCATATGATGAAGCATGACACCTAGCTTGCTGGGTGTGTGAGAGCCCTAGTTCCTAAAAGGGATCTTTCCCCCTTTTTTTTTTTCTCTTTTCCATACACTTAGTGGTCCTCCTTGTTTCTCCACACTAGTCCCCTACCCGTTGTTCTAATTATCTAGAGGAACCTCGTACTCTTCTTTGCTCATTAGTCCTTGCGGGCATGTACGTTGGACCTCGTTAAATATGCCCTTAGTCCCTCTCTTTGTTGAATAATAATTTACTATTCCCACTCCAGAAAATGCAACAGTAAGGAAAGTGTTGGATAGCGGAGGGGAATAATTTACTATTCCCACTCCAGCAAGTACAACAGTAGGGAAAGTGTTGGATAGCGTATGTGAATAATTTACTATTCCCACTGCAAAGAGTGTAACACTAGGGAAAGTGTTGATTAGCGGAGTGGATAAAATTACTATTCCCACTCCAGCGAGTGCAACAGTAGGGAAAGTATTGGATAGCGGAGGGGAATAATTTACTATTCCCACTTCAGGGAGTGCAACATTAAAGAAAGTGTTGGATTGCGTAGGTGTAAAAATTACTATTCCCACTCCAGAGAGTGCAACAGTAGGGAAAGTGTTGGATAGCGGAGTGGATAAAATTACTATTCCCACTCCAGCAAGTGCAACAGTAGGGAAAGTGTTGTATAGTGGAGGGGAATAATTTACTATTCCCACTCCAGCGAGTGCAACAGTAGGGAAAGTGTTGGATAGCGGAGGGGAATAATTTACTATTCCCACTCCAGCAAGTACAACAGTAGGGAAAGTATTGGATAGCGGAGGGGAATAATTTACTATTCCCACTTCAGGGAGTGCAACATTAAAGAAAGTGTTGGATAGCGTAGATGTAAAAATTACTATTCCCACTCCAGAGAGTGCAACAGTAGAGAAAGTGTTGGATAGCGGAGTGGATAAAATTACTATTCCCACTCCAGCGAGTGCAATAGTAGGGAAAGTGTTGGATAGCGGAGGGGTAACAATTACTATTCCCACTCCAGCAAGTGAAACAGTAGGGAAAGTGTTGGATAGCAGAGGGGAATAATTAACTATTCCCATTCAAGCAAAATAATTCAAATTAATTAACAAAATTTTAATTAATCATAAAAAATTTACCTCCCACCATATTCCCCTGTAAATGACACCACCAATATTATAAAACATAACACTATTAACATAATTAATTTATGATTAATTAATTAATGACAATTAACAAACATATTAAAAACAATCAAGAATAAATTAATTCACACGATTAACACTATAAAAAAGTTTTACAAAATATTATAATAAACAATATAAAAAAATATATTAAAATTAATTACTTCCCAGCCTACTCCCCTATCAACCCACAACCCGCTCCTAAAAAATAACACAATTAAGACATTTACCAAGTATTTATTAATAATTAACAACAAATTAATAACTAATTAATATCAAATTAATTATAACAATGAAAATATAAAATATTAAATACATAGATATTAATTAATAAAAAAATAATATTAATTAATTATAATTAAATTACTTCCCAACTTATTCCCCTATAAACCCACAACCCGCTCCTAAAAAGAAAAAAATTAAGATATTTACCAATTAATTATTAATAATTAACAGCCAATTAATAACTTATTAATAATTCATTAATTACCACAATTAACAATATAAAATAATAAATACATAAATATTAATTAATCAAAATTATTTATTAATTATAATTAAAATACTTCCCACCCTATTCCCCTATAAACCCACAACCCGCTCCTAAAAAAAGAACACAATTTAATTAATTAATTAACTAATCAATTAATAAAATTTAATAACCAATTAATATTTAATAAATAAATTTTTTTATAAATAATCAATAAAAAATATTGATTGCTTTATTAAAATTACATTACTTCCCACGCTATTCCCCTATAAACCAACAACCCGCTACAGAAATAAATTACGCAACATTTTATTTACATAAAATAAATAACTTCTAAAAATGTCACAAATACATTAAAAAGAAAAGATATACTTATACAAAAAACATTAGATCACATACTATTAACATACATACTAAAATACAGAACACTAATATAAATATCGATATTATTAACAACGATATTATGACAAACGATATTCCTGACTTCGATATTAAAAAAACCGATATTTCTTACCTTCATGTCGATATTCTGGTCACCGATATTCTTGATGTCGATATTCTGTCCCTTCGATATTTCCAACTCGATATTTTTGTACTTCGAAAATAAAAACTCAATATTATGTCTGTTTACCCCTATGATAGGCCTATACCCATTTCTGGCTCCTGGTAGGCGGCTGGTGGTTTTAGCAGAATGTGATTCTTTGGGCCTCCCACTCCCTTTAAGAGACACGTGCTGCCCCGTCTCTGATGGGATTTTGTTGTTCTGTATGGGTGACATGGTTCTTGATTCAACTTTGCTTCCTCAGGACTTACTGATGATCGCCCCTGTCTTTCACCTGGAGTATTAGAACCCTTTATCTGGCCAGTGTGTGGCTGGCCCCCAATCCATCCTTGCTATGCTGGAATCGCATCAGTTTGGGTGGAGTCCAAGCTGGATGCTGCAACAGACATGTTTTTAGGCTTCCTTTTCTAGCAGCAGCTTTCAGGGGTCCTTTGCTCAGGGGCTCTCAGACCTGACACACCCCTGTGTGTGTACATCTGGGGGTAAAGGGAGAATCACAGCTGCGATCTTCTGTCTTTACATGTGGTGTCAAAGAAAACCTGCATTTAAAACAAATATCAGCAGAGGCCTGGGGTCTATGCATCCTCTTAAAATCAAAACAACTCCTCATTGTTCCCATTTTTGGAGTTGGGAAGAGCAACTCTAATTGAGGGGGTACCTAGTTATTAAAAGGCTTTCTCCTATCTTTAAAAGAAAACGGCAGAGGCTGCCCCCGAAGGGGGACTTATGGGCTGGCGCAATAACAGCTGCCAAGGTTGGTGCGAAAATGCCAGGCCAATTGGGCCCCAGGTGATGATTTGATGTGTCCCTATGGGGGGACGCCACAGCACCTCAGCTGGGGACAAGGAGGGTTAATAGGTCGGCAATGCCCCTGCAGAAGGTACATTTGTGGAGCAGGGGCAGCACGCAGAAAGTTTCATTAAAGGGGTGTACCTACAGAAGAAATTAAAATCTGGGGCACAGGTACACCTAGCAGAAGAAAGATGCAGGCACAGCATGCCGGCAAGCAGCAGTTGTCAAGCCAGGTGTGCCAAGGGTGGAGCAGCAGCTAAAACAGACCAGTTAGGCAAAGGGTCCTGGGTACAGCTGCACTGCGCAGAAGATCCCAGATATTGCCCAGTGTGTTACCTGTATACTTACGTGAAAGTGAGACCATCAGGGGAGGGCCCCTTTGCAAACACAGTAGTGGCAGAAAGCATCCCCAGAGCAGCATGGCGTGGGGCCATGTCAAAGGGGCATGTGGATAATGCCAGAAGGAAATGAAATATTGCAGTCAGCAACTACTGCAAGACTAATGGCTTTGAGAGCGTCAGGCATGGCCTGGCCAACCCAGAACGAATATATGACGTTACAACGCAAACAATTACAACGCATGCTTTTACAACGCAGTTTTTACATCGCAACTACCATTACATCGCATGATTTTACAATGCATACCATTACAATGCATTTTTTTAAACTACCATTACAACGCATTCCATTACAACGCATACCATACACGCATACCATTACAACACATAATACTTTTAGTGCAACAGTAGGGTAAGTTTTGGATAGCGAAGGGGTAAAATTTACTATTCCCCCTCCAGTGAGTGCAACAGTAGGGAAAGTGTTGGATAGCGTAGGGGTAAAAATTACTATTCCCAACTACCCCAAAACCTATACCCACCCTAAAACTTAAAAATCTCCATTATTAACCTTATAATGCGTTGCGATAGCATGCGCTGTAATGGCATGCGTTGTAATGGCATGCTTTGTAATGACATGCGTTGCAATGGCATACGTTGTAATGGCATGCGATGTAAAGGCACTTGCGTTGTAAAAGTTGCGTTGAAAAGGCATTGCGATGTAATGCCTGCCTTGTAATGGACGTTTCCCACCCAGAACGATATGCGACTGATCGGGTGCACCTGTCAGAGGAAGGAATCAAAGTATTCTGGGCTAACCTATGGGCCGCCATGGTAATGGTAGGTGGCACCTAAAAGGAAAAACCCCAAAAGGCGAAAGGGTGAGCTGCCTGGAGACATGAGCCCCACATGCGGCGGGCAGTTAAAGGGGTACGTTGTTTGGTAAAAAAGGCACACTGGCAGGGCGGTGTGCCAGGGGAAGGCCACTTACCTAGGGATAACTTACAACAGGGCAAATAGGCCGACGGGAGGAGTAAGTAGAGCACGGCACTTGCAGCCCAGTCCTGCCGGATTGCAGGGCAAAAAATGGACAGACAAAGTAGCGAGTTGAGCCTAACAATAAGAGGGTACCCTCCCCTCACAATCAGAGGAAAAGCCAACAAAAAAACAACAAAAAACTTTATGACACCAAAAAAGTAGCATGTATGATGGCCTCAACAACAAAGAGGTGTCATAACCATGATAAGCAAATGACAGGACTTGATATATAGCAAGAGATGATTTATGACCTGTCAGCTGTTGATGATTTATAACCTGTCACTTAAGTACGAATTATGATCATGTCAGAATGATTTATGGCACTCAGAATGATTGTAATAATGATTTATGGCTTTGTCGTCTTGAATTATGATTGGCCACTGGGATTTATGAGGTCGATGACATAGCTGAGAGATCATGCATGTAATACATCTGTAGACAAGAATTCCCATGTAAATACAAACTCACGATTTGTGTAATTTTATTCACATGTGTATATGTGGGTTATGTACGGATTGGAGTGGGCGAAGTACAGAATTATTACTTCAACTTTTCAAACATTAAACGGGATGGAGAAAAACAATTCTTCAGATCTTATTTTTAATGTTAGAATTCGGTCATAAAAAATAGTTGGAAATTATCTCTCGAAATTTAGTCCAGCGACATGGTGTGAAAATACACAAGCTTCTCAACTACTCAAAATCGCAAAGCTCTAAAATTCACAAAACACCACCTGCAGGCTAAAGCAAAAATAAAATAACCATTGCGGTAATGACTACTACCTACTCATCTACTTATGTTGGCATTACTTTTAGGGACCACAAAAGAGGACACAGTGACTTTGGAACTGCGTGCATGTGGATGTATGTCTTCGAAAAACATCCCTTCCCAGGGACAAGGAAAACATTAAACATCCCTGCTGACAGCACTGGTCCCTGTGGCATCCCCCAGTATAGAGTGCCCATGGTTGATAGGGAGAACCCAATTTTCATCTTTTAGGATTCACATATAAAGATTTCTAAAGACAAAGGCTTTCGTTCGGAATACCTCATTAATTCCAATGGGCCTCATGGTCCACTAGAATTATAAATCTTGATGTTTACATGGAGCATTTTGCTGCTAAAAGCATTCATAATCGTACTGTGAAACACTGAGTAGCCGTGCATAAACATGGATTCCCACGTGTCTTGTATTCCCTTCTATTTCCCAACATACAGTTCTATCGGGACCCCTAGAAATGCTAATTCCATGGGCAGGAAAATGATGGGGATCATCCAAGAGCACTCGTGATGAGTGCCACAGAGTGTAGGGGCCAGATATACGAAGCATTTTACTGGTGCAAACGGCCCATCAGGTAGTTTGCGGCTGGTAAAATGCATTTTGTCATGTACAGAAGGCAAAATGCGACTCGGTAACTTGTTACTGAATCACATTTTGCTTTTGTGATTCAGTATTAGGAAGGGGTGTGTTTAGGGTATCCCTTTCTAATACCGAATAACACTGGTATGTATGAATGTTTTGCGACTGGGAATGTGGTCGCAAAACATTCACAGTTACCCCCAACTTCAAGTTGGTGGTAACCCATTCTCAAACGGGAAGGGGTCCCTAAGGGATCCCTTCCCCTTTGTGTATGTTATGTTATGTTATTTAAACTTATAAAGCGCATTACTACCCTGGGGCATCTAAGCGCTATAACAGAATTGATGCAAGTATCAGGAGAGGGTAAAAGATGTACTAAGTCCTGAATAACCAGGTTTTTAACGCTTTCCTAAAAGCAAGGAGGCTGGGCGCTGTTTTTATACCAAGAGGAAGTAGGTTCCATGTTCTAGAAGCTTCACGCACAATGCTTTTGCCTCCCCATTGTGCTTGTTTGAATCTAGGCACTACTAATAATTGTGCCTTTGCTGACCGAAGATTTCTGGCAGGGAAATATTGTTTAAAACTCTGTTTCAAGAAATCCGGACCAAGACCATGGACTGCCTTATAGGCTAGACATAATGCCTTAAAGGCAATTCTTTGTTTGATGGGGAGCCAGTGTAAATTTTTTAGCTCATTCGATACTGAACAAAATTTGGGAATTTTCAACAAAGTTCTGGCCGCAGTGTTTTGTAGAACCTGGAGTTTATTGATATTATACTTATGAGTAGTCAACAGCAAGCTATTGCAGTAATCTATCTTGGACATGATTAGGGAAGTAACTAATGTCTTTTGCAGATTAACAGGTACGAAAGGCATAACTTTTTTAATGATTCTGAGGGTATTAAACGTAGAGGAAGTAAGTTTGTTCACATGATCAGAAAAATTGATTTAGTATCAATAATGACTCCCAAGTTTCGGGCCTTTTCCACTGTAAGGGGAATAGGGCCCAGAATTGCTGGCCAAACTGATGGACCCCCAAAAAGATTCTTGTGGTCCGAAAAGTAAGACTTCAGTCTTCTCTGCATTTAATTTAAGACAGTTGTTGTTCATCCAGTCATGGACCGACACCATGCATTCATGGAATCTGCTTCCTGTGTCAGTGTCATTTTTTTTCTATGGAGACGACAATCTGGGTATCATTGGCATAGGAGGTAAGCGAAAAACCAAAGCTTCTTATCAAATCTGCCAATGGGGAGACATAAATGTTAAAAAGGGTGCGGCGACTCAGAGAGGAACCCTGCGGGACTCCACAGGGAAGGGAAAATGGGTGTGAAGTAAAGTTATCTAACTTTACTATTTGCTCTCTATCCTTTAAATAGGATTTTAGCAAGTTCCATTCCTGATCTGTAACCCCACAAGTTGTTAAACGGCTTAGCAATAATTCATGATTTACCGTATCAAACGCTGCCAAGAGATCTAGCAGGATAAGGGCAGCCCCTTTTCCATTATCCAAAGCCTGCCGGATCTCCTCGGTTGCCTTGAGCAAAGAAAACCAAACTGGGTAGTGTCAAAAAGTGTATTGGTTTCGATAAAAGGGCTGATTACGATGGAGGAACGATCGCCACCGCCGGCCCGGCGGTGAGGTCCGCCGGCCCTGCGGACCGCGATTCTCCCACCGCCATATTACGATGGCGATGGGATCCAGACCGCGACCGCGGCGAAGGCAAAGCCCGTCCGCCACGGAACCGCCACAGGCAATAGTTACCATTGCCCGGCCTGCATCCATAAAATGGTGGCGGTGCCTAGCAAGCACCGTCCGCCGAATTAGGATGAGGTCTCCAGCCAGCCTTTCCGCGGCGGTGCAACCGCCGTTGAAAGGCATGCGGAGTTTGGTTCTGGGAGCCCGTTGCGGGCCCCCCTTGTGTTGGGGGAAGGTGTGGGTTCACTGCACCATGTGGCAGGCAGTGTAGTGCCTGCCACGTAGGGCAGTGAAATGCACAACATGCTCTTTTTGACATCGTGGCGGTGCTGCTGTCAGCAGCCACCGCCGCAATGTTAAAGGTGCGGAATCCGACAGCAGCGGTGGCGGTCCAATCCTAATCGGGTATGCGGGACCGCCGCATGCATGGCGGACAGTCCCGGTTTACACCACCATGGCGGACGGACTCCAGTCCGTCCGCCATCGTAATCAGCCCCATATTGTTCATTCAAGAATTTCTCCGCTATTTTAGCTGGTAGTGGGAGACGGGAGATTGGACGATAGTTACTCGGATCATTCTCATCCAGAGAGGCCTTTTTTAGAAGAGGTATCAGTGCTGCTTTTTTCCAGATGTTAGGGAAAATGCCTGTTTCACACATTGCTTTATAGATTGATGTTAATTTGGGTGCAATGATTTCTGATGCTAGCTTAGGGGTCCATTACGATGACTGGCGGATGCACCTCCGCGATGCTGGCGGTGGGAGAAAACGCTGTTTTCTGCCCGTGAGCAGCGGTGCACCCGTCCGCCATATTACAATGGCCAAACAGCCCATTGTCCGTCCGCCGCGGTGCTACGTGCACCGCCATCAAAACGTGCCCGCCACCGCGGCGGAGACAGCCAATCGAGAGCCACCGCCGTGCGGGATGACGTCCCTCGCTCCGTACAAATTAGGATGCGCGAAACTGCCAGGCCCACCGCAGCGGAGAAACCGGCCATTCTGAGCATACGGAAGCACCATAGCGTAGCGCTAAATCAATACCCGGAGCCGACCGCCATGGACCCTGCACTACACGTCTTCCCTGTGCTGTACATGATACACCTACAGCAAGCCATGGACCGTCGCGGACGCCAACGCAGGTGCGCCATCACCCAACTCCGATAACAAACACAACCCACAAATCCATGTCCGATGTAAGGTGTCTGCCCCCACCAGACACCCTTGTGGGGAGAGGAACACAACCACAGGTGTAGCCACACATGTCACACCTGCCACAAGGCCACCCCTCCACACCCAGGCCACCATGTCCGCGTCCCTGAAATAATGCCCAGTTCACGTGACCGCAGCGGTGAATCCGCGAGAAAAAATGCACACAATGTAGTAGGCTGGGCCAGCGCTAGGCAGGGGCAGTGCCCAAAGTACACAGGGCAACACCTCCACACTCCACACACTAGGCCCACCCACACCATGAAGGGACATGCCACGTGATCTCCCTGTGCACCCAGATGCCCAAAAAGCAGCCAGGTGAACACACACACTGCACCACACAACAAACAACTAGGGAGACAGCCTCATCAGGAGTGGCTGCAGAGTAACACACAGCGTACAAGCACTGGGCCAGGGGAACACACACACCACAACAACACCACACTCATGGCAAGTAAACTGAGTCCAAGCACAAATTAAACACACACAGACAATGAACAAACACACCAATGGACACACAGCCTGCCAAGTCACACAGACATACCCCACACTGACACACAGCAACAAACACAGACCACATGCCAACAGCAATGTAGGACAACAAATAGGCAACTCAAAGTGAGGTGCACACAAATGGAATGGCAAGGAGCTGAACACCAAAAATGTGTACATCACATGCAAGGGAAGGAACACATTACATCCACCCCCGCCCAAAAATCCACAAATGGCAGTCACAGTGAGTGAAGTCAAACCACAGTCACCTCACTGCAACAACTCAGGGAGAGAGCAAGGCAACCCATGAATAGGCACAGGGATGAAAGGAAGGGTATGAAGTCCAACCCTGATCAGCCACACATCTGAATCCAAATACATCACAGGAGTATGTTAGCAGCACAACACACAGGGCCCATTGCAACACTCCATGACAGTCAAACACAAGTATGAACCTTCACACAACCCCCACACCCATCACACCTGCAGCACACAACACCAGTGACAAACACACAGAAGCTTGCCAATAATATCCAGTCAAGACACTGACAATCAAACACACCCCCTGGGTGGTATCCACAAACATCACACACACACAGGTATGGCAGTACCACTGTACGCACAAAAACAACAGTCAAACAAAGAACACAATCAAAACACACACGCAGAACTACTACAACAACAGACAAGACCTGTGCATCTAAACAGTGCAAATCCAATGGGAGCACAGACACAACAGGAGTACACAACCACATCAGTCATGAAAAACGCACAGACAACATACCACAACACATATAAGAAGTGCATCCACTAAAAACAATAATGGAGAACAAAAGGCAGAAATGGGCCCACATTGACACATAGACAGACATACCACAACACCCATCCACTCAAAATGGTGTCACAGTGTACCACATGTCTGCACATGCACAACCATGACCATAGACACATTAAATGTGAGAGGAGAAAACACCAAGGATGCACATAAAACAAGCACAGCAACCACAATAGACCTCAGTCCATGTGACAGACACACAAGTAAGGCACACCACAATGGCAACACACCTGAATCAAACACAACAACAACACACACACACTGACAGGAAAATAGAACACCACACACAGAGCAATTGTCAACTGCATGACACAACACAACACAAACACTGCACACAGCCACATCAGTCACAACACATGCACAGGCAAAGATATCAACATGCTACAACAGCCAAACATCAGGGGGTGCACAACAGGCAAGGACAAGGCAACATCAACTCACAGCACTGCATGCACACCAAGCTTGTGTGTGCACAACACACATACCAGTTACAAACAGAGATGAGTGACACACCATGAACGCACACAACAACAATCTAAATATCACACACACACCAACACACCCAGGAAGTCAATCAGTCCCCAGCAAACACACATACTACCAAGCCAACACACACAGATGCAGAAGTCTGGGACACAAAAGTTGAAACAACATGATCAGAGGAAACAAGACATTGGCAATGTTGAAGTGGAAAATAGAGCATGTGTCACAGTAAACAATACCCACACAGTAACCCTTTATTTAGCAAGGACACTGACAAGGCAGACAACAGGAGTAAATATCTTCTTTTTATTTACATTTCACACAGTCATGCAGCAAAAGTCAGACAAGAGCAAGGCTAGTGGCCAGGACACAGTGCAGGTGAGGTACATGAGAAGCTGCACAGGCAAGGGACAAACAGCAGTGAACAACAAGCCCAGTGGCCAGGACACAGTGCAGGTGAGGTACATGAGAAGCTGCACAGGCAAGGGGCAAACAGCAGTGAACAGCAAGGCCAGTGGCCAGTCCAAAGTGCAGGTGAGGTACATGAGAAGCTGCACAGGCAAGGGGCAAACAGCAGTGAACAACAAGGCCAGTGGCCAGGACACAGTGCAGGTGAGGTACATGACAAGCTGCACAGGCAAGTCTAGGACATCAGTCAACAACAAGGCCAGTGGCCAGTCCAAAGTGCAGGTGAGGTACATGAGATCCTGCACAGGCAAGGGGCAAACAGCAGTGAACAGCAAGGCCAGTGGCCAGTCCAAAGTGCAGGTGAGATACATGTGAAGCTGCACAGGCAAGGGGCAAACAGCAGTGAACAACAAGGCCAGTGGCCAGGACACAGTGCAGGTGAGGTACATGAGAAGCTGCACAGGCAAGTCTAGGACATCAGTCAACAACAAGGCCAGTGGCCAGTCCAAAGTGCAGGTGAGGTACATGAGATCCTGCACAGGCAAGGGGCAAACAGCAGTGAACAGCAAGGCCAGTGGCCAGTCCAAAGTGCAGGTGAGGTACATGAGAAGCTGTACAGGCAAGGGGCAAACAGCAGTGAACAACAAGGCCAGTGGCCAGGACACAGTGCAGGTGAGGTACATGAGATCCTGCACTGGCAAGGGGCAAACAGCAGTGAACAGCAAGGCCAGTGGCCAGTCCAAAGTGCAGGTCAGGTACATGAGAAGCTGCACAGGCAAGGGGCAAACAGCAGTGAACAACAAGGCCAATGGCCAGGACACAGTGCAGGTGAGGTACATGAGATCCTGCACAGGCAAGGGGCAAAAAGCAGTGAACAGCAAGGCCAGTGGCCAGTCCAAAGTGCAGGTGAGGTACATGAGAAGCTGCACAGGCAAGGGGCAAACAACAGTGAACAACAAGGCCAGTGGCCAGGACACAGTGCAGGTGAGGTACATGAGAAGCTGCACAGGCAAGTCTAGGACATCAGTCAACAACAAGGCCAGTGGCCAGTCCAAAGTGCAGGTGAGGTACATGAGATCCTGCACAGGCAAGGGGCAAACAGCAGTGAACAGCAAGGCCAGTGGCCAGTCCAAAGTGCAGGTGAGGTACATGAGAAGCTGTACAGGCAAGGGGCAAACAACAGTGAACAACAAGGCCAGTGGCCAGGACACAGTGCAGGTGAGGTACATGAGATCCTGCACAGGCAAGGGGCAAACAGCAGTGAACAGCAAGGCCAGTGGCCAGTCCAAAGTGCAGGTCAGGTACATGAGAAGCTGCACAGGCAAGGGGCAAACAGCAGTGAACAACAAGGCCAATGGCCAGGACACAGTGCAGGTGAGGTACATGAGATCCTGCACAGGCAAGGGGCAAAAAGCAGTGAACAGCAAGGCCAGTGGCCAGTCCAAAGTGCAGGTGAGGTACATGAGAAGCTGCACAGGCAAGGGGCAAACAACAGTGAACAACAAGGCCAGTGGCCAGGACACAGTGCAGGTGAGGTACATGAGAAGCTGCACAGGCAAGTCTAGGACATCAGTCAACAACAAGGCCAGTGGCCAGTCCAAAGTGCAGGTGAGGTACATGAGATCCTGCACAGGCAAGGGGCAAACAGCAGTGAACAGCAAGGCCAGTGGCCAGTCCAAAGTGCAGGTGAGGTACATGAGAAGCTGCACAGGCAAGGGGCAAACAACAGTGAACAACAAGGCCAGTGGCCAGGACACAGTGCAGGTGAGGTACATGAGAAGCTGCACAGGCAAGTCTAGGACATCAGTCAACAACAAGGCCAGTGGCCAGTCCAAAGTGCAGGTGAGGTACATGAGATCCTGCACAGGCAAGGGGCAAACAGCAGTGAACAGCAAGGCCAGTGGCCAGTCCAAAGTGCAGGTGAGGTACATGAGAAGCTGCACAGGCAAGGGGCAAACAGCAGTGAACAACAAGGCCAGTGGCCAGGACACAGTGCAGGTGAGGTACATGAGAAGCTGCACAGGCAAGTCTAGGACATCAGTCAACAACAAGGCCAGTGGCCAGTCCAAAGTGCAGGTGAGGTACATGAGATCCTGCACAGGCAAGGGGCAAACAGCAGTGAACAACAAGGCCAGTGGCCAGGACACAGTGCAGGTGAGGTACATGAGAAGCTGCACAGGCAAGGGGCAAACAGCAGTGAACAACAAGGCCAGTGGCCACTCCAAAGTACAGAGTGAGTACATGACATCCAGCACTGGGAATGTGTGGTACAGTACCCTGCCATGGTCAGCAACACACTCAGGGCGTCAAAAATGGGCAGTCTATGGTACCACTGTGGGAGAGACATGTGTGTGAGGGTGACCAACACTCAGACTTGGCTGGCAGTATGACTGGGAGGTGGCTGTCTGTCGGGCCAGTTGGGGTATTGGCTCGGGGAGAGAGAGGCCCAGCTGGGGTAGAGCCATCAGTGTTCTGGGAAGCCTGAGGGCTGCTAGGTCCAGGTGTGGTAGAGCCAGCAGTGGTTTGGGAAGCCGGAGGGCTGCTAGGACCAGGTGGGGTGGTGGCACGTGGAGGTGGACTCATGCTTGCACGAGACCCAGTGTGTGTTGGAGAAGTTGGAGGGGTTCCCTTCCGCTTCTTGGGGATTTGATATGGCTTCCCTGTCCTGGGATTAATGCCAAGTGGGGTGTATACAACAGGCACACTCGTCACAAAAGCTGGCTCATGTGCAGATGTTGGTCCCCCCTCTGGGGACGTGCTGGATTCTTTGGGACGCTTGGCCCCGGATTGCCTCTGCCCCTGCATCATCTGTTTACCCGGTGTCCCCCCTACAGTGGCCTCCTTCCCCTGCTTCACAGGGCTCTGGATGGGAGTAGATGTTGTGGGTGAACTTGCCTTGGAGCTCTTCTTACGTGTACCCTTAGCAGGCACCTGTTTGTCACTGGGCACGGAAACTCTGTGCTTGTCTCTGCGAGACACTTTTGGGACAGGTGAGTCCTTGGCTGGGGATGCCTTTGAGGCATGTGAGCCTGAAGCCTGCTCCTTGCCATCCTTGCCCTGGGTGTGGCCTGAAGGGCTTTTGCCTCTGCGCTCTGGTGTGGGTTTACCTTTCTGTGGGGATGGTGTCTGCGGCCTGGACTGCTTGGGCTGCTGCTGCCGTGTGCTGCGTGTGCTGTATCTGTCCCTTGATGTCTGGGGTGTGTGGTCACTATCATCAGATGCGGCCACTGGCAGGGTGGTGGGCCTAGGGACTGGAGCTGGACTATGGGATTGGGCAAGTTGAATGGCTGCTGTCACTGCAGAGGAGAGAGACTGTACAGTCCGGTGTAGCCCACCCACGTCGGAATGAACGCCCTCTATGTAAGCCACCACCTGTGCCAATTTTTTGTCATGGTCCAGGAAGGCATTGAGGAGAGCTGTCTGACCCACACACAGCTGGCGCAAAAGCTCCACAGACTCAGCACTGATGGCAGCTGGGGGGACAGGGGCAGGGGCAGCGGTGCCTGGGGTGAAGGACACTCTTCCCTTTTTCGTGGTGCGAACACGGGCAGCAACAGTGGGAGTAGCAGGGAGGGTGGGCACTGAATGCTGTGTGGTGGACGAGGAGGCAGAGTCCCCGTTTCCCTCGGCAGAAAACATAGAAGCGTCACCGCCGTCGTCAGATGACGTAGAGGTCTGCGTCTCTGGCTGTGAGTCCTCTAGAAGACTACGGTCCCCCTCTGATGCGCTGGTGACATCCGTGTCACTATGCTGGTGTGCAGCAGTTGTGCTTGATGCCTCACCACTGGTGTCCGTCCCCTGTCCTTCCGTGCCCATGTGAGATGCTGCATGAGAGAGAGATAGAGGTCGGATCAGTACATTTGCATCAAGATTACAAATATCTGCAAGGGAAGCATCACTAATGATGAACAATCATCCATGTTGGACAACACCATGGGCAGTAACACTGTGCAACCTCAATCCATAATTCGAAATTACCGTGGCATAATGCTAACATGGCATAATTCACCCATGTGATGGACACACAGCCAATTAGCCTGTTGGTGGGTTCAGCTAACCAGACACACATATCCCTCTGTGCACACCTTAGGGCCCTGAGGGGGTAAAAGATTCTGATCACAACATGTTGCCACTGTCACATCTTGAGGCAGCAGAAGTGTCCAACACAGAGACACACTCAAACATATCCGCACACAATGGCCATGAGCACATGCCATCCACCATGTCGTATCTTGGGGCACAACTACAGTTGCACATTGTTGTTAGATGTGTAGCCAGCACAAATCTGATGTCAGGCAATGCACACATTGATGATGGCACACTCAGATCATGCACTCTGCTTGACCCTGACATGGGATGTCCATGACGACACCAATGAAGATGATACCAGAAGGCCACAACTACAAATATGAACTCAAGGGCCATTACATCAATGACATGGGAAGGTGCATGTTGGGGGAATGCATGACTACTGCACCCAACACCGCGGCCACTTACACGCCATTGCATCACACTAGCAACATCACAGCCCTGCACTGGCCCAGGCTTGGAGCACATGCAGCCAAACAACACCCAAAGTCACACTCACAGAATACTCACCACCAGCTTGCTGCTGATGCCCCTTCAGACGTGCATCCAGTTCAGGTTGCGTCACAGCTAAAATGCGTGCCATTAGTGGTGTCATGCTGCGCCACGCCAACCTGCCGGACCGAGGGATCAACCCCAGTGTCATCTCGGCCACGTTCCTGCTCAGCCGGCAGATGTCATCCCACCTCTTGTGACAGTGGGAGCGACGTCGTTTGGAGACACCCAGTGCACGCACCTTGCATGCAATGGCCCTCCACACGGCCTTGCGCTGGTTGACTTTGAGCTGCAGACATGGGAGACAAGAGGGTGCAATAATCAGTGTAACCTACCACCATTTCACAGTGCAGGAGCATGACACAGACTCATACAAACTTCTGCAGAGACAACAAATCTGCGACATTCAAACATCATCATGTGTGAAATACACATTAATGCATGCAGGTATGAGGATGGACGCAGTACATGCCTATCTCAAAGCCATGCAGGATGCCAGCAGAGAGCAAAATGGGTATGCTGACCACATCTACTGCAAGTTTCTGGGAATACCAAGACATGCAGGACATTACTACATATGTCACTGTGAATACTCACTGTGCCCAACACTGCGCAGCCCTCAAAGCACTTGCCCTTAAACTGCCACACTGTGTCATGGAGATCACATTGAGGGACATGACCTCACAAATGCAAACCCTCATCACAAGGCCTGTCGTTTGCAATCTACACCTCTGCAATGGCTCATTGACGGAGAGTCAAGAGGAAAAGCACAGATTTGACACTCTGTACATTCAGTGTTGTGTCACTGTCTGATTGGGCAGTTAATGTGCAGGCCAGTTGGGGTCACACAGAGGTCCAACGTGGGGCATCTCATCTTTTACATGGAGGGACTATTTGGAAACACAAACAGTGCCAACACATGCGAGTATGTGCACATGCTGGTGGTGATGGAAGGGTCTGGGCACAAGAATGTTGGAATGTACAGTGTCATAGGTGATTGACCAACAAGAGTGTCACCCTGGGGGACTGAGGTCCTGAGCATAGTGCAGAACTAGAGATGAGGCACATATTGAGTCAGAAACAATGCCCTCACTACCCTCTGGACAACGACACTAGCTAAGGCCACAGATGGGCCTGTGAAGGACATCAGGGACACACAAAGACATTCAGACTGAAAATCACTGTCCTGACTCCTGAATTGAAAAGGTGCAGCCACACTGTATGTCTGACAAGACATCACATTTCCCTCACATCTGGATGTGCAGGCAGGCAAACGTGTGGAATAGGCTAAACACACCTTCCCCCTGGAAACAGCATGCTAGGCAGTGCCTGACCCAACCCCACACTCTCACGCACATACTGCAGCAGATCAACTTCATGTGTGCCCCCCCTACACTCTCACTCACACCCTGAGATTCTTACCACGGCATTTGGCGCACCATATAGCCGTGGATACTGGGTGAGCACCTCGTCCACCAGGACCTCCAGTTCCTCGGGGGTGAAGGGAGTGGCACGGATCTTCTCAGTCCTCGCCATCACTGTGGGCAGGAGACAGCAGCAGCGGCAGTTGGTGGTGAGGGGTGTCAGGCAGCAGTCCCTGGAGGCAGCAGCAGGTGAGGGTTGTCAGGCAGCAGTCCCTGGAGGCAGCAGCAGGTGAGGGTTGTCAGGCAGCAGTCCCTGGAGGCAGCAGCAGGTGATGGGTCTCAGGCAGCAGTCCCTGGAGGCAGCAGCAGGTGAGGGCTCTCAGGCAGCAGGCTCAGTGAGCTGTGGCAATGTGTGGCTCCCTCACACACATATATAGCCCCCAGGGCTCGTGTCTGTGGTTCTAAGCTGCTGCAATTGGTGTTCCAGGTCTGCCTCATTCAAATCCATCCAATGACCGCCTCCGCGGTGGCGGAGGACGCCTACTGCGATTTTCAAACTTTCATCAGGCAACCGCGATTGTGCTTCCCATTGGCTGGCAGGGCATGGTCCATTGCGGTGACACACCGCAGGGGACAGGCGTGCGGTACCGCAGTGGTGCATCTTTCAAGTGCATCCAATGACCAGCCCCGTGGTGGCGGAGCACACCTACCGCGATTTTCAAGCTTGCATCAGGCAACCGCGATTGCGCTTCCCATTGGCTGGCAGGGCATGGTCCATGGCGGTGACACACCGCAGGGGACAGGCGTGCGGTACAGCGGTGGTGCATCTTTCAAGTGCATCCAATGACCGGCCCCGCGGTGGCGGAGCACGCATACCGCAATTTTTAAACTTGCATCAGGCAACCGCGATTGCGCTTCCCATTGGCTGGAAGGGCATGGTTCATGGCGGTGACACACTGCTGGTGGCAGGCAGTAGCTACCGCGATTCCGGGCACATGCATTGCTATGAGTGACCGGGATCTGGGTGTCGGAGCATGCCAACCGCCATTAGACATGTGCATATGCCTATCAATCCCGCTATGGTGTCTTGGGCCATGGCGGTGACACACCGCTGGTGGCAGGCAGTAGCTACCGCGATTCCGGGCACATGCATTGCTATGAGTGACCGGGATCTGGGTGTCGGAGCATGTCAACCGCCATTAGACATGTGCATATGCCTATCAATCCCGCTATGGTGTCTTGGGCCATGGCGGTGACACACCGCTGGTGGTTGGCGGTAGCTACCGCGATTCCGGGCACATGCATTGCTATGAGTGACCGGGATCTGGGTGTCGGAGCATGCCAACCGCCATTAGACATGTGCATATGCCTATCAATCCCGCTATGGTGTCTTGGGCCATGGCGGTGACACACCGCTGGTGGCAGGCGGTAGCTACGGCAAGGGTGCAGCATGACATTGTTGACTATGGGCGTGACAGTGTTGTTTGAGCACGTTTAAGGCACCAATGGACACATCGTGCTGTGTCAATGTAATGGGTCATATCTGTACTTCGAACAGAGGTCACTTACAAAATATCATGGCACTTGATGGAATTCAAATGGGCTATAGTAAGTAATGACAGCCTAAACTTCATATCTAACACCAAATGCCACACTGAAAGTACTAATGGGGCACATTACTCCTACACAATTTCATATGTGAGCCCACATTTACACACATTTTCATATCTCACCCCCAAAGTTATCCCCAATTTCATATCTGACCCCCAAATTTAGCCCCAATTTCATATCTGATCCCAATATTTACACACATGTCCATGTCTCACACAATATGTCACTATACAGTACATGATTGTACAAACATTTCAGTATTATTATCATGACTCACCACATGTGTCACACTGTTGTCTGTTTGGTATCACCTGTTACTGCCATCATGTAATGTTATTGTTCGCAGTAGCAAATCCTACAGTATATGTCCACATGGACATGTGTGTGCTCTACATACTCAAGGATGTTAATTACATCACCGGCACACTTGGCATTCTGTACATCCTTATCATTTTTCACTTGTATCCCTGCCTATGGGTATGTTTTGTCTCCTTATCTGCCAAATGTCATCACCATTACTTGTGACATTGTGTCTGGTATGTGCTCATGTTGTTCGGCCTGTCATATGTGATTTTGTTACATGTATATTTCCACAGTTGTGAGTATGTTGATAGTGGATTTGATGTGTGTGGTGTGTTACGTTGGTACCCACCAGGGACAGGTGCATTGACCTTGTCCACATGAAGAATGTTGGCTTGGTGAGGGACTGTAGCCAAATGTGGGGCTGGTGCTCACTGACTGTTAAGTTTGACATGGCATCTGTGACCAGTGGAAGGTGACCCACAATTGGCGTGGACAGTTCAGCATTGCGTGTGCTTTCATGTGCAGTAAGTGTTTGCAGTTTTGGCAGGGCGCACAATTAGGACACGTGTGCAGTGATATTGAACTGACACGTGTGGATAAGCCTGCTATGGTGTGGTAGCCTTTTGGGGACACAAGCTGGTCCTGCGCTGTGTGGGTGAACTGATGGTGCTGTTGACTCAAGCTAATGATGGCATCCAAGACAGGTGAGATATACTTTGATAGGGCCGGCTGTGGCACCCATCTAACTCAGACTTTTGTTGTTCTAATGGTACCAGAGGCCAACAAGTGATGCAAAGCCAGCATCTTTGTCTGCAGAGGAATGTTGAGAGTCCGCTTTGTTGTTCCTGACAGGCTGTGTGGCATGTGGCTCAGGATGCTTTTGATAGTAGTCCTTTGGTACCTGTGTCGTGCGATGACATCCCCTGTTGTTATGTGCATGAGGCTGTTGTGTCTTCGGTATTTACTCAGTATGTTCATGCGCTGACTTTTAGGTGTAGTGGTGTGGCTTTGTCCGGGTGGTGGTGTCGGTTGTTTCTGTGTCACTGTTGTGTGTCCAAGCAGCTGGAGTGTTAGCTCCATGGCAAATGTTGTACTTCAGTTGTGTGTCTGGGCAGTGCTAGCTTCATACTGAATGTCATAGTGCAACTTTAGTGCAGATTGTCGTTTGTCTACAGTCCTTTTGGATCACGTACCTTATCCACTTTTTGTGTGCCACATTGACAACATGTGTGCCTGCTGATGATATTGTGCATTTGTGTTGTGTCTTGATTCACGTCAAGACTGCATATGCATATACTGTTCATTATTAGTCATTGACTGACTTTGAATTGTGTGTAACAGCATGTATGGCATGTCTACTGATGACAGTGGATATTGGCACAGGCTTGTGAATATGTCTGTGAGTGTCTCTAGACTTGTGTGGATTAGCATTGGCTCACATTCCATGCTGAGTCCTTCAGAACTGGATACATTGTGTAGTTCATGTGTCCCCTGTCATGTTTGCACAAGAATGTGTGGCACGTACAGCAGACATTTCGAAGCCAGCAGTGTTTCTGTTTCACACATGTCCTGTATCATTTACTGCCCGTGCTGTTTGCACCAGATTCTGGAATGTGACTATTACCATTCACAAACACAGTTTCCATGTTTGTTGTTCTCACAGTGGTAATACTGAAGAACTGTAGTACAATGTGATCTCTATGTGTCACGACTATTGACTTGCACTGTATTTTGCATTGTGATGCCAGTCAATGTTTGCGCTGTGTGAATCAGAAGCTACGGAGTTGTGCACAACTCATGGACTGTTGCAATGACGTGTCCCCTTTCATCTCACCTAGGAGGCGGCCTAATGTGTATCGTCCTGTCACCCTGCTGGCTAACATTGAGGATGATGACGTGATACGCAGATTCCGTCTGGACCGCACGAACATTCAAGACCTGTGTGCCATGTTGGATCCTCACCTGCGGGCTGGCAGGACATACCCAACAGCATTGACAACCGAAACCAAGGTGATGGCGGCACTGCATTTCCTGGCTAGTGGGTCATTCCAGGAGACAGTGGGCATTGCAGGGGGGATGTCTCAGCCCACCTTCAGCATGGTGCTAAGGGATTTCCTGTTGGCCATGATGCGATACAAGGACCAATACATCAGTTTTCCAAGGCGTGCGGCTTTGGCGGATGTAAAGGCGGATTTTTATGCTGTTGGCCACATCCCGAATGTTGTAGGTGCTATTGACTACACACATGTTGGCCTGGTTCCACCACAGGCACGGGAACACATCTATCGGAATCGTAAACATTCCCATTCCATCAATGTGCAGGGGGTGTGCCAGGCCGATATGATCATATCGCATGTATGTGCCAAGTTTCCGGGCTCTGCAAATGATTCATACATCCTGCACAACAGCATTGTGCCCCAGCTGATGGCCAATCTACTTCCGGAGCGAGCATGGATTGTGGGTGAGTAGGCAGAGTCAAGTTGTGTGCTCTGTGTGCCATGATGTCCTCTGCCACAGTTGTATTACTGAATCGTTATGTTTATTTCACACCTAGGTGACTCTGCATATCCCAACAGACCGTGGTTGCTGAGCCCACTATGCAATCCTAGGACACCGTCTGACGTCCGCTACAACAATGCCCATGGTAGAACATGTCGGGTGGTGGAGCAAACCTTTGGTCTCCTAAAATCGAGATTTCGCTGCCTGGACCGGACCGGAGGGGCACTCATGTACTCACCGAAAAAGGTGTGTCAGATAGTGGTAGCATGCTGCATGCTGCACAACTTGGCCTTACGGAAAGGAATACCCATGATCCTGGACGATGATGAACAGCCAGGCCCCCCCCCTGCGATCCCACAAATGTCCAGTGATGAGGATAGTGGTGAGGAGGAAGGTGTCGACCAGCTTCAGCAGCTCATCAACCGCTACTTCACTTGAAGGTGGGTGACGATGTACAACTGGTCCATTGTCTGTTGATGTAGTTGTTTGGGTGGAGGTCTATGTGATCTTTGTGAGTGCATCCTGTTGTTGACTCAGTGCTGGCTGCCTATGTGTTGGATACAGGGTATGTAGGAACTGCTACAGGATGTCTATGTCGATACTGTTGCACATTGTTATGTGCATATTGTTGTACAGTGAGGACATGTGTTGTGTGATTGCTGTGATGCCACCACCTGACTAGTGACTTTTGTTCTGTTGTCTTTTACTTGGTCCCTTCTGCCTCCCCTTGCCTACAGAGGATCCATGCTCCTGTGACATTGTAACCATGGTAAACATTGCACATACTGTGATAAACATGGAGCAGACTCAACCACCTTTTTGCGTTTTTGTAGTTTATTTGCAATGGGTATCTGTGAGAGGGAAGTGGATATTTACATAAGTGTGAATGGTGAATCTATGAGTTGGCAGTGATGGTAGATGAGACAATCAAGTAGGCACCACATTGAAGTGGTGACAGTCCAACAGACGGATGCCATTTCCATGGCAGTGTGGGTAAGGACAGTGTTCCAAGTCAATGGCAGGGTGAAGAGTGTTGCCATCATGGCTGGCTCCTTGACTGGCGTTTGGCAGGTGCTTTGCCACGGGTGAGTCCCAAGTTTTTCTTTGGAGGGCCCCTCCTTCTTTTGGCAGGGGGGGGCATCGTCTGCTAGGCCACTGGGGTCTGAGGAGTCACCCCTCTCCGTGCCTGCAGGGGTGGATGATGAACTGTCATCCTGTGGGACAACGGGGGGAGGTGGAGGTGTGTGATGTGGCACTGGCCTATCCCTCAGTACCGCCACTAACTGGCCCATGAGGTCCACAATTTGTCCCATACGGTTGTACATGGACCTCAGCAGACGTTGGAGCTCCAGGGCATCTTCGTGGGCCTGGCCCATTTGTGCCTGTGTTCGTTCATAGGCACCCACGACTCTGGTGATGTTAGCCAGGGCTTCGGTCACAGTGTCCGGTGTTGTTGGAGTCCCACTTGTCCTCCCACCTGCCCTGCTATCACTGGCCTGTTGCCTCACCACTCTAGCCACACGCCTGCCCTCCACAGTTGTTGGTGTTGGCTGGGCATCCTCTGTGGCTGGGCGAATGTTGCAGGCAAAGGTGGTAGTGGTGGTGGTGGTGGCGGCACAGGTCGTTCCATCAGGGGTCAGCGTTGTTGTTGTTGCTGATGGTGGGGGGGCAGTGGGGTCATGTGACCGGTTGCGCCCTGGCACACCAGATGGGCCGGCTTGGAGCTCCTCATCCAAAGAATCCAGGGACTCCGCATCCGAGTGTCCATGTTCCGGGGGAGGAGACTGGCTCTGCAAGTTGAGGTTGTTGTCCTCTGCAGTCAGTTGTTGGTCACCTGTGGAACAGAGGGTACATGGTCATTGACTTACAGCCATATGGCTTGTTGTGTTTGATGTCTCTTATTTACATGTTATGCAACACACAGTTACGTATTTCATGAGTTGAATGTCTGCACAGTGTTGTTCGTCATGACATGATGTGGAGGTACATACATCTTGTTCCATGGTGTGACAAGTCATTGGATGCCATGGCCAACTTGACACTCTTTGTATGGGACTGATGAGTTGTCATCTGACAACTGGCTGCCATGCAACTTGATGTGATGCATCGAGGATGATTACTCTTCCCGACAGATGTTACATATGCACATGTACTAGACATTGTCACATTGTTATCTCATGCATACCTTTGTAATGTTCTGTGCTTGTATTTATTTGCTCGACAGACCATGCCTTTTTATTGTTACTAGGGTCCTTCATGCTCAGCAGCCATGGAATTTGCACATGTCATTCTGTGCAGGGCATATTTGGTCCCTGATTTGCTTACACATGGGTTTAGTTGAGTCACAGTTCTGTTTCTGTAACAGTTACATACGCATCGCTGTCTGCATTCTATCAAATGGTATGTAATTGGGGTGTATTTTGTTGTGAGGTGTGGCATTGTGTTTGCATTAGCTCAATGCTTTCGTTGAAGAATGGTGGGGTGCATGCACTGGCTGGTTACCTGTACAGTTGGCATCTTTTGGGTGGACTTTCTACCACATGCTTCTGGGTGGGAAGGAGTGCTCCTTCATGCTGAGGGATGGGGCAGGGTGTGCCTGGTAGGAGTTGTGGTGCAGGCCTCCCTATTCCAAAGACACCTCCCTGGAAAGATGGCTACCTACCTGTTAGGTGAGGGTGTAGCACACAATGGCTGAGGCATGCTTCTGGGTGGGGGGAGTAGTCCATCCTGCTCAGCTGTGGGACAAGGGGGCCTGGTGGGAGTTGTAGTGCTGGCCTCCCTATTTCAAAGACACCTCCCTGGAAAGATGGCTACCTACCTGTTAGGTGAGGGTGTAGCACACAGTGACTGCCACATGGTTGTGGGTGGGGGGAGTAGTCCATCCTGCTCAGCTGTGGGACAAGGGGGCCTGGTGGGAGTTGGAGTGCTGGCCTCCCTATTCCAAAGACACCTCCCTGGAAAGATGGCTACCTACCTGTTAGGTGAGGGTGAAGCACACAATGGCTGAGGCATAATTCTGGGTGGGGGGAGTAGTCCATCCTGCTCAGCTGTGGGACAAGGGGCCTGGTGGGAGTTGTAGTGCTGGCCTCCCTATTCCAAAGACACCTCCCTGGAAAGATGGCTACCTACCTGTTAGGTGAGGGTGTAGCACACAGTGACTGCCACATGGTTGTGGGTGGGGGGAGTAGTCCATCCTGCTCAGCTGTGGGATAAGGGGGCCTGGTGGGAGTTGTAGTGCTGGCCTCCCTATTCCAAAGACACCTCCCTGGAAAGATGGCTACCTACCTGTTAGGTGAGGGTGTAGCACACAATGACTGCCACATGGTTGTGGGGGGGGAGTAGTCCATCCTGCTCAGCTGTGGGACAGGAGGCCTGGTGGGAGTTGTAGTGCTGTTTGCCTGGACACATACAACACAGTAGATGTGGTCTACCTTTGTGATGTTTGAGGTGGTGTGGATGTAAAATCAGTGTGACCTGTGTGTGTTTTTGGGGTGCAGATGTGTGTACTTGTGCCTCAGGGATGTATCTTTGTAGTTGTGCAAGACAGTACATGGCAGTTTCATGGCATACATTAGTTGGTACTTACCAGCCTCCACTCCCCCGGGTATTCCTTCAAGACTCTCTGGATGCAGTATGACAAGCACCTTCTCCTCCCACGCAGTGAACGGTTTTGGTGGGATGGGAGGGCCTCCACCAGTCGCATCAGCCAGCTCACGGTTCTTGGCCCTCCTCTTCTTGACAACACTCTTCAGGTCATGCCACCGCCTCATGATTTCATTCTTGTTGCGGGGCACATTCCCTACTGCATTGACCTTGCCCACTATCCTTGCTCACACGGTTGTCCTTGTGGCTAATGGTGTCTGTTGGACCATGCTGCCAAAAAGTTGTGGTTCTACTCTGATTATCTCATCTACCATTACTGTCAACTCAGTGTCAGTGAATTTTGGCATTTTGTGATGTGCCATGGTGTGTGCTGTGCTGATGTTTTGGGGTGCAGTTGTGAGGGTGGTGTAGGTGGTGTGTGTGTGTGTGTTGTTGTGCTGGTGAGATGTGTGATGTTTTGCCTATCCAATGTGCTGCAGGGTTGGGTTCCTTCAGGGTTGGAGTAGTGCAAAGGATTGTGGTCAGGGAAGGGGCTGGTTTTATGCTCAGCTATGTGGGTGTGTCAAGATGGTGTAATGCAGTCAGGTGTGCTGTGTGGGTTGTCCTGTGATTTGTATATTTAAATTTGCCATGGGTGTGTGTCATTGGGATGTTTCAGGTTATTGGGGGCAGGGCTAGTTGCTTGTGTGCATTTGCTGGCCTTATAGTTGTTATTTTTACTTGGCCGCCATTTTTTTTGCGGAGCATCCGCAGCGGTGGCTGTGCTGCAGGGCTTCCGCCATATCTCACATTCATTAC
The DNA here is from genome assembly GCA_963921515.1 of Calotriton arnoldi. Classification (NCBI taxonomy): domain Eukaryota; kingdom Metazoa; phylum Chordata; class Amphibia; order Caudata; family Salamandridae; genus Calotriton; species Calotriton arnoldi. The sequence continues at coordinate 4,192,036 of CAWUFW010000363.1, forward strand.
TGTTCGCGACCGCGGCGGACGGAGACAGCGGAACGTACCGCTGTGACATCGGGGATATTATAATATCATTGGCGGTCACTCCGCGTGTCTGGCGGCGGGTTGATGTGTTTCCGCTATGTTACCTCCCGTCGCGGTTGCATTTTCACTTTCTCTGCCCTCTACGGGCGTTTTTTCGATGCCTCCTACCGCCGCGGACGGAATATTTTGCTGGTTGATCAGAATAGGGTCGGCGGGGTTTCGGCGGTACCTGCGGACAGTGATTTACTGCTACCATGGCGGTCTAAATTTTTTCCGTCTGCCATCGTAATGACCCTCCTAGTTATGTTTGGCGGACATGGGTCATATGGTGAGCCCGAAGTAGTAGTTTCTAGCAGATTTCTAATATCTTCGGCTGATGGGGCAGCAAATTCAGTCATTAATTTATTTACCTCCAATGGCTGTTTGCTTATATTGGTGGATCCTATAGAGGACGATAAATTCGAGTTGGAAAATTTATTGAAGATTGACTCTACTTTATCCAAAAAGAAATCTGCTAATGTGTCACAGAAGGCTTGGTTTGCTATCAGGGATTTTCTATTAAAGGTGTTTGTTAACTCTGTAATTGTTCGAAATAGCTCTTTTGTAGAATCTTTAGCTTCCTCAATCTTCTTCGTGTAGTATTCTGCTTTGGTTTTTAAGATGAGATCTTTATAGATAGCCAGCAGATGTTTATATTTTTCTTTCTCTTCATCTTTATAGGCTATTCTCCATCTTCTTTCCTGCTTCCTACAATTTTGCTTGCATTTCCTAAGTTCAAATGAGAACCAAGGGACAGACGGACTTTGTCTTTTTATTTTAACAGTTTTAACAGGGACTACTTGATTAGATGCAGTTTCCAACCAGTTGTTATATTGTTTTGCTGGCGATCTCCACTTCATTAGTTACTACTAGAGGAATAATCTCAAGTATGCTACTCAGATGGTCTGATTGCACATTCCGCCAGTATCTTGAAAGTGTTTCAGATGGTGACTTTTCACTATCGAGTTTAGGTTGCTGAAAAAGCAGATCAAAAAAGACTGCTTTATGATCAGACCATGGTATCTGAGAAGTTTTTATATTAATTAGGTTAGGATTATTGGTGAAAATCCCGTCTAAGGTATGACCTGCCAAGTGTGTTGGTTCTTGAACCATTTGTTCCAGGCCTAGCACCGCGAAAGTCTGCAAAAGTGTGACATTTTCTGGGTCAGTGCTCAGCTCTAAATGGTAATTAAAGTCTCCCATAACTGTATAATTTGACTCCAAGATGAAATTTTCCAAAATACATGCTATTTCCTGTGGAAAGTCTTTTTTTGGGTTAGGAGGTCTGTATAACACTATGCCCTTGAAAGATTGTTGCCTATTAATTTCTATGGAAAAAGATATCCTTTGCCGAAAGAGGCTAAAGAGGGTTTGCAGCTTGATGTAAGATTTTCTCTAGTAATAACTGCAACTCTGCCTCCACGCTTATGTTCCCTGTCACATCTGTGGATGTTGAAACCCTGTGGTAACGCAGCCTGTATATCTATATCACAGGCAGCGTCAGCCCAAGTTTCCGTCAGAAAAACCAGTGCTGGTCTGTGAGTTTCCATAAATAAATGGAAATGTGGGCGCCAACATTTTTTAAGAGCAGGCAGTGGTCCCACAGACCACTGCCTGCTCTTAAAAATGAAAAGGTAGCTTTTCATTTTTATTTTTTAAATGCAGGCCGCATTACAAAAAAAAATATTGCTTAATTTAAAAAGCAATCACAGACATGGTGGTCTGCTGACCCCAGCAGACCACCATCCCTGTGATTGTAGCCATTCACAATGGGTTGCAAATTGCGACCTGCCTCATGAATATTGATGAGGCAGGTCCATTTGCGACCCACTGTGAATCACTAACAATCTAAAACACACTGTTGTGCATCGCAGTTTGCAATTTCCCAATAGCGAATCACTAAAATACGCTATTAGGAGAACGCAAACACGCAATTTCATACATCTGGGCCTAGGTTTTCACCATTCTAACCTGGTGTAGCCTGTTAAGAAGGACCAGGTGTTTCATTGTGTAAAAAACTGTCAGCAGTTCAAGGGCTGCCATATTCATATCGCTGTTTCCATCTACCCCCCTCAATAAGTTATCCACAGCCCTAATAATGTGTTGCTAGTTCCAAGAGGATCAAGAATGACTGGGATCCAGGCACTGACCACCCTTCAGAAAGGATTAACACATTCATGTCTAGAATTTGCATAATAACTGGAAGCTGTTGGTAGGTCTGTAGCAGAAAGCTAGAAGGTCTTAGGGGCCTATTACGACGGCGGTCGGAAAACCTCCCCGACCGCCATGGTAACGGGAAAAGACCGCCCGCAAGGCCCGCGACATAACCGCCGGTCGCATTAGGATGTTCCTTGCTCGAAATCCAACCGCGGCGTTCGGATCGCGGGCCTTAACATTGCGGCGGTTGCTGCTGCCCGCAGCACTGCAGCGATGTCCAAATGAGCATGTCCTGCATTTCCCTGCACTGCGTGGCAGGCACTGCACAGTGCCTGCCACCTGGTAGAGGGACATGGAGGGGGGGACCATGGGTACCCCCCCAGTGCACCCACACCCCCCACAAAACATTGGGGGCCCTCAACGGGCCCCCGGAAGACAATCACTGCATGCCTTTCCATGGCGGTCTGACCGCTGAGGAAAGGCTGGCTACCGCCGGCATCATAATCGTGCCGGCGGAGCCTGCCCTGCACCGCCACCATTATCCCGGTCCTTCTCCGTCCGCAGGGCAGGAGTGCGGATGGCAACCGGCGGATAAGCGGCGGTCGGAATTTCCCACCGCCGCGGTCACCACCGCCATCCTAATCTGACCGGCGGTTTTCTGGCTTGCAATCGCGGCGGATGTCCGCCGCAGGTCCGGCGGTTGCCACTGCCGGCCGGGTGGCGGTCATCCGACCGCCATTGTAGTAGGCCCCTCTGTGTTGAGTTTTCTTTTAGTTTACTGAGACCTTTTCTGGTTATATTTATAACAAATTGAACAGAGAGACCAGAGCGAGAGAACAGAGAGGGAGAACTGGAGTGAAAGAAAGATAGTGGCAGATGGGATCACAGGAAAGAGTGAGAGGTGGGTAGGAATCATGTACGTCACATAAAGGGCACAGGGATAACAGCTGATTCACCTGGCTTGCTCCTTGGTACACCTGTTTTCTGAGAAGTAAGAGCAATAGTAGGAACAGAAAGTTAGGGTAATTTTTATTTTTGTCATTACCACAACTTCTCTCGCACTCCAGTCACTACATATGAGATGTTGTCCACTTCAAGGCAGGAAAAAAGCAGGAAGGAAATGCTGAGAGTATAAGCTCAACCAATCCCCGGAAGGTGCTTTAAAACGGGTGGAAATTCCCAGCATCCCTATGGTTGTTCCTGTCTCAGACTGAGGCGAGGATTTGGAAAAGTAGCAATTAATCTGGGGTCCATGATTTCCCTCTGCTTTGCTTGGGGAAATGTATGGGTAATATGAGGGACTACACACAGCACTGGTGGAATGGATCCCTGTTTTTCCAGGAGGAATTCTTTTGTGGATCCACCGGCACAATGAAAGATTTGATATGAGCGCTGTTGTTTCCTCAATTGGTAGGGTATCTTCATTCTATTCAGATTTGTGTACGGCATGCTGGATTCTCAGTGCGGTTTAGGCCATACAAGAGGAGAAAAGCTGACACGATGTACATTTATCTCCTCAGTAGACGTGTTATAAGAAGGGTCTTTCTCTTGCACATGCACACATATGGAATGCGGAAGCATGCCTGTGTGCAAGCATGCAGTTTAATTTTCAACCTGTAAGCATATGAGAACAGTAGGGTTCTATGTAAAGCCTCATCTGCGACAGATAATGGTTCTGTGGATAAACTGGGGAAAAATACTGTTCTTGCTGTTCATTCAGAATCAATTCTAGTATTTATGAGTACTGCATGTGCTACCACTCAAAAGAGCACCACCAACAGGAATCCTCCACTTCGATCACCTTTTCTTGTAATGAAGACAACTACCCATTCTTCTAAAGAATATGCAGATGAAAAACTGAGACTCATTGTACTGGAAACCACAGCATCCATTAAAAGGGAAATATAATCATACAATTCCTCAACATAAGAATGCTTCTTTAGACGAAAGGTCTGCACCAGAAATTATAAAATCAGATGATGGTTCGAGTCAGTGCCACATAAAGGATATGTTAAGAAATAAGTTTTGCTTGCACTGTTATTCTATATTTTTCAAAATGGGGGTTTCCATCTCCAAATATTCCAAGCACCTCAACAGATACTCTTCTACGTCACTTCCAGAGAGCTCCCTAGTGAAGTCATCCTGCCCATCTTTATGTTCTGGCTGTAATTCAAAGGGATTGGAAGGACAAAGACATATTTAATATGCCTTGCTTTGTGTCTCACTTACATCCTTTGGTTGATGTGGATGGTAAGTTAGCGAAATCTGTTCGTGTTGGTTCTTTGATAGCTGGTCTGGTGGGGCACACATCTATAGCTGAGGAGACTATTTAGAAGGATGCTACAGCCAAGAGGAGTGATTCTTCCATAGAAAGGTCTATGCTAGATCCTATTTAACCTTATGAGCAGGAATTTAAGGAGCTCTCTGTGTCAAATTTCTTATATAGGACTTTAAAAGGTTGCATAAGGTGGTGGAAAATTGGATTGACTGTTCAGCTCTTCTGGAAGGGATGGAACCCCAGACTGAATTTCTTCATGATGTTTCCTTTAATGTGGTTTGTGTGTCAGCCAGTGGCACTTGTATTGGTGCAAGCAAAAACCTTCTATTGAAAGACTGTCATACGGATCCGGCTCAGACGCGACAGCACTTGGAATGACTTTTGAAGGTACTTAACTGTTTGGAATGGAATTAGGAGACAATGCATAGACTGTTTAAAGAAAAGGAAGCATTCATGATCTTGTCAGATTGAAATATTCATTATCTATGTTCACGAGAAAGAAATATTCCTTTCATCAACGTTCCAGGAGACAGCGATCTTCAACTCAATCTCGTAAATCCAAGTGAAAAGGATATGGTGATTGTTTGCTTCAGAAATAGAAGTAGTACTCTCCTATAACAGAAATCCTGACTATGATGGAAGGGACCATGGGTTACTGGTGGAAGGTCAGAGTCGCTCTCCTGGAAGCTAAGGAAGTACCCACTTCAGAAACCTAGGGTCTACAAGTAATCAAGAAATGTTCTCATCCCTAACCCCAGAGTCGGGGGTCAGAATGACTGCATGGCCACATTGTCCTACCAAAAGCACACTATTTTGTAATACAGAACAAAACAATAATACTTGTCCTGGAGATGGAAAAGGGACTCAATGTATACTTCATTATCTTTCTAGCCTGAAAGATGAGAGAGGAGTCACAACTGTCACAGAGTTAAAATCTCTCAATCTTTGGATAAAGTAAAAACCGTTCAAGATAGAAAGTCTTCAGTGACTAATTCCTCTAGTGTCTCTCAGGGACTTCTTGGTAAGAATAGACTTACCAGATGTGTACTTTCACATACCAGTGGCAGTCAATCACCAGTTGGTGTGTTTAAGGGAATCAATTTCAGTTTCAAGTGTTACTATATGGCCTCAAATCAGCAGCTCAAGAACTTACCAAGATGGTGGCTTTGGCGGTGGCAGTTTTGCATCTTTAAGGATGGTCGATCTATCCATACATGGATGACTGTCTTCTGCATGATCTTTCAAAACAGTGACCTCTAGAGAAGTTTAGGGAATTGTTAGCATGCCTGACTCTTCATGGATTCCTGATCACCTTCCCAATGTGTCAGCTGTCTCCATCTCAGGATCTGCTCTTAATAGGAGTTCCTTTCAGGACAGACCTGAACATGGTATTTTTCCCAGGGGAGAGGGCAGTCAATCAGCAGCAACTACTATCCCCATAACAAAATTTTTATTTACACTTGTCCATGTTTAGTTGAAGGTACAGGGACACATGGCATCTTGCATTTTCTTGGTGGCCTTGGGCCTGCCTACATCTTTGTCCCCTCTTGTCTCACCTGCATGCACATTGGTGGCCAGCCTCTCAAAACTATGAGGCCTTAGTTCCTGTTACTCCGGCATTGCGAGGTTCCCTGCATTGGTGGATAAATCTGGTGTCTTTCTCCCAAGGACTTTTCTTCAATTGGGACCTTCAATATTAGCAACAACAGAAGTCAACTCCATGGGATGGGCGCTACCTGAAACAATCTTTCAATTCAAGCAAAATGAACTCTGGTAGAGAGCTGACATTCCTCATACTGGAGGGAACTTTCAGCAGTAGTTTGAGACCCTCAGCATTTCCTTTCAGAAGTATAGAATTAGAATGTAGACAAATCAGACAATATAGTGACAGTGTAGCACATCACCAGTAGGGGGTACACACTCTGAATCTCTGGTTATAGTGGCAGCTCAATTGGCTGCATGGATGGAGCAACATCTTTTGTCCCTGTCAGCTTTTCACATAAGGAGGTTGGACAGTGTCAGGTAGGTCCCCCGAGTCAGATTTTTTCTTTATTTCAGGATCTTTCCCAGTCTCTGGACATATTTCAGAAAATATGGCAAAAGATCAGAACTCCTAACCTAAATCTGTTTGCCTTCCCATCAAGCAGTCAACTGCCCATGTTTTTCTCGAGCCCCAGTAGTGGGAGCAAGGGGGTTGATTTTCTAACAGTGGATTCACCACTAAAGCTACTTTACGCCTTCCATCCATTTCTGCTGATATCCAAACTATTGAAAAAAGGGCAAAGTAGACAAAGGAGACTTTGCAATAATTCCATTCTGGCTGAGGAAATGATGGTTTACTCTCCTTTGGTCATTTCCCACCCTTCCTTCTCCTTGAAGACTTCCAATTGTTATATCCCATCTTCAGCCAGTGCAGGATAACCCGAGGGAGTTTATCCCTATCAGTCTGGAGACTAGAAGGCGGGGCTTGCAAAAAATAAGACTTTACTAGTCACCTAGCTGAAGACATACAACAATCTCATGGACCTTCCGCTTTGAAACCATATGCCAGACATAGGGCACTTTTCAGAAGTTTTGCAATAATAAATCTGTGTCCCCTTGGGAGTGCAGTTTGGCTTCAATTCTCCAGTCCCTAGAGGATGGGGTAGGGCTTAATATTTCTACTTCGACTTTGAGAACTCAATGGGCTGTGATATGAGCTTTATTAGAAGCATGGGTTACTCTAAGGGAAGGGAAGATGTAAGAAGTTTGCTTACTTAAGATTTCCTGTTTTTCACGTACTGGACTCATTCTTTTTCTCTCCGTGGGATCAGTAGCAGCTGGTGATTTTTGAAAGTGGTGAGGTATTATACTTTCTCTAGATACACATAAGCAAAGTGAATGGGCCCAACGTCTTGTAGGGGAGTTTGGAGGGGTTTGCCCCTATAAATATTATAAGAAATGGTGTCAGGTACTGCCTATGTTCACATAAATTTGCTAAAAATTATAGCACATGAAATATTCAAGTACTTTTAGAATGCACTAGTAAAGCCTAGAGCTTCCTATGAGCTGACTACCATTTTTTTCACAATTTGCTAACGGGTCACCCTCTTAAGAATTACACCCAAACTGCTATTGCCAGCATTTTGTCGTGGGTGCTTCACATATGCCTTGACATGCAAGAACTACCTCAAGAATTACATGCAATATGCACATACCAGCATTTTGCCCTGGGTGCCCCTATATTTCAAGAATTAACTTCATTATGCCAGAGAGGTTGCCATGGGCACTCACTCTCCTTTATGCCAAGAATTACCCCCAATATGCAGTGCCAGCATGTTGAACATGGGTGACTCCATAAGCCAAGAATCACCCTCCGCATACCATGGCTAGCAGAAGATTCACAAGCACAACATACACAAACTCTCATTCACACTCACTCCTCCCTCACTCAAGCGCATATACTCTCACTCACTCATTCAAACACACTTAAATTCACTCTCACATTCTTTCAAAAACTGACTCTCTCACACACTCACAAAAACGCACACAAATTTCCACTCACTGTCACTCACTCAACATAAAACACTCACACCATCTCACTCACTCCCACTCTCTTACTCACTCTTACTTCCTCTTTTAGTCATTCCTATGTATACTCACTTTCAGTCACTCACTCTCTCAGTTACCCACTCTGATTCTCACTCACACAGTATCACATTCAAAAGCACAGTCACAAACACTAAGATAGTAGCTCTTGAATACTAACTCTCACTCATTTTCCCTCACACATGCACAATCAGACTAACAAATACTCACACACTCACAAACACACTCATTCACAAACACACTCAATGTCACACACTCACTCACAATCACACTTGCACCGAGAAACAACACTGGAATAATATTTTTTACTTACTTTGATTCTTCTGCTAGTGACTCCATCACGACAGCAGCAGGGCAGGAATCAGGTACTGATAAAAACCAGGCATAATTCCATCACTGCAAACGAGAAGCTACACTGGGCAGCAGAGGTAGGGATGCGCTGATTAGTGCCTGGCATCTCTGTTTTAGCCAATATGCTATGGTGCCTGAGGCATGCGGAGTATGTCTGCTAAATAATTTGGATTGTGCCAGTGTGAGGGGATGTAGCAGTAGTATGGTCTCAAACATGCACAATCCTAATTTCCATTTGCAGATTCCTGTGTTCACAAAAACCACTTTATAGGTGGCTGAAACTCAGACCCCTTCAGCCCCTTCCTCCTATATCTGTCATCAAGAGCCTGAAGAGACCAAAAGGTATGACCTGTACATATAGATTCTATGGATTGGACGTTTCCAACCATGAAGGTTACCTTTCTGGCAGTGGCTACTTCAGCTCGCAGAATTGCAAAAGTAGAAGCTCTTCTCTGTCATCCTCCTTTCTGGACTATCCCGGAATATAAACTGATTCTATGTCCTGGCCCTGCTTTACTTCCACACGTGCCTACAGCACTGCAGAGACCTAAAGAAGACGTTTTTCAAGCATTATTTCTTCCCCTACCTCCTTTGATGAGTAATTATGGCATTTGTTGGATGTAAAAAGAACTCTTTTAATTTACTTAGCTAGATTAAATTGATTCGTGTCAGCTCCTCCTGCGACAGTTCTCCTGTCCAGCTTGCCCACGGACAGCTACCCTCCGCTGCCTGTCTATCTAATGCCCTCTGTTTGTGTCTCCTCTGCTCGTTTCTTGCCCTGTTTTGCCTTTTCTTCTCGTTTTTCTGCCCTCCGTTTTGCCCTCTTCTGCTCTGTTTTGCCTTGTCTGCTCATTTTTCTGCCCTTTGTTTTGCCTTTTCTGCTCGTTTTTCTGTCCTCTGTTTTGCCTTGTCTGTTCGCTTGTTTTTCTGCCCTCTGTTTTGCCTTTTTCTGCTTGTTTCTTCCCTCTTTACACTGTTTCCTCAAAAACTGGCTTTTCAACGGAGACCTCGCACCCAGATACCCCCAGGGGTGACAGTGCAGTGCTTTACAAATGTTGATTGATTGATTTGACAGGTAATGTGTTTGAAACCTGTGGAGCAGCAAATTGAAGATGGAAAGCCTTTTTCATGACCATCAGTAGGTGGATTTAGTCCACTTTAGTGCTAGTCTGCTTTTTGGCAAAAGCACTCTTTACTCTGGAATTCAGGGTCGGTCCACCAGGGATCTTGCTGGTTCTTTGGCAGATGCCCAAAGACTTCCTTTAGCTGAAATCTGAAGATGAGTCACCTGGCTATCTTCAGATAAGCTTGTTCATTGATATAGACTCCAAGGTTTGGAGCCTGAGGGAAGGAACTATGTGGCATGGGTCCTCAGTTCCATAAAGTCTTAAGATACTACTTTTTGTAATAAAATCACATTGTTACAATGAGAAGCTTTGCGTATCTGTCTTATTTGGTGTGTCACAGGCCATTACAGCTTTCGTATTCCTAATAAGTAATGGCTCGGACAAGGACGAGGAAAGTAGAAGTAGAGCCCCAGTTACTTATCAATGATCTTCATTAACCTTAGCCCTACTCATCCTAGTCATAGTCATTAAGAACCACCCTCTGTTTCTCGATGTACTGCTTTTTGACAAGGGCTTTGTGTGTCAGGGGGATGATGGGTATGTCAACGCATTTTGTAGAATACAGCTTGCGCTTGGAGGAGTTTATGTTATCAGTATCTCTTTCCTGAATTTTTCTCGTCTCAGGGTAAGAATCATTTGAGGAGGAGGAACAGGGCTGAGATTAGTTAAATTACTGGTAAGTAATAAGGACATATACGCTCTTTGTCCTTATTATAGCCATTAATCAGCAAGTAGGAGAATGGGTCAAGGAGCCAACCTATGTCATTAGTGTGTCAAATAGTGTGTGATGTCACACCTGCCTCCCCTAGCATTTCCGTGAATCAATCATCGTTTGGCAAAAGCTACAGCTCAAAGGGTTGCCTAAGGAGTGAGGCAAAGCGGAGATAAAGGTGAGTCAGAGGGGAGAGAATGAGTGAGGGTATAGATCGACGCCAGAGGAGAGAAGAAATCGACATGAGGAGAGGAGGTAGGAGAAAAGGTAAGAGACAGGCGAATGACAGAGATAGGACCAGAGGGAGAGGGAGGCGAGGAAGAGATAGCCAAGACAATATTCACATGTCAGACAAGCATCAATTACAATCATTACTGAGCAGGCGCGAGAGGGAATACATTCGAAAGTCATTTAAGACACAATTAAATGTCTTGGCGTTAATGCCTGAGAAAACATACAGCAGCAGACGGCCACGACAGAGGGCTAATGCATTTCTGAACACCTTGTATGCAAAGGGACAAGTGGCGGAGGGGCCAGGACCCGGGCAGGTAGGTGGGCACAGCAGTTTTCTGCGTGGGACTTTATTCAACAATACATATTTTAAATGGAAAAAGAAGAATGGTGCTGCCGCAATCGCCTCATTTTAATTGTTTTATATAAGGAAAACTCGAAGGCATAAACAGATCTTCAATTAGATTTGGGAGAATCGGCCTCCGCTTGTTTTAAATGTGAACTTTATTCAAAGACTTTACGTATGCACTTTAAAGAAAAACTTTTACAAGTCTGCACTTTTTTCTTTAGTTTAAAGGCAAAAGGAGAGCTAATGTGTCTGGTGAGATCGAGTGGCTACACAACCCACTTAAGCAGGTGAAAGGCCGGCAGCAATGCGAGAGCAATGTGTTTCGCCCCCTACAGAGGTGACAACATTCATGTGTGAGCACTTCACTAAATGTTCAATACCGGAAGCGGGTCTGCACTGCCTATTGGAGACAGCTCATTGGCCAGTATGTGTGTGTGCTCTTCGATCAAAAGAGGCTGTATAGTGGTGTAGCTAAGTGGGTGGAGGGGGGTGGCACTGTTTTTCAGGGCGGCGGGAGTCGTATCTGTTGACTAGCACCATCCCCCCACCCCGAGAACAAGTTGGCCGTAGGCCGACACCCCCCTCTTGCCTGCACACAGGCGGCAACCTTAGCGGTTGCCACCGGTGGCCGACAGTACGGCTAGCTACGCCACTGAGGCTGTAGGCTGTATGGAACGTCTGTGTAACCTGACCTCTCCGGAGTGGAATAGAGCATGGAGTCCACTGAGGCAGCTTAAACGCCTCTCAGCTTGTTATGTTATGTCACTAACATTTGTAGAGCACACATACACCAAACGGTTTCTTGGCGCTGACGTAACCTAGCCCAGATGGCAACTCAAGATGTTAATTATCAGCTTGCTTAAAAAGCCATTTTTTTTAGGCGTCTACATTTCCCATAGTTGGGGGTCATCCTAATTTCCAGGGGCAGGGTATTTCAGGTGCGGGGCAATGACTGAAAATCTTGATCTGCCTGTCCTTTTTAGGTCTCGCCTAGGCAGCGCGCATGCGCTGCTCTAGGAGATGACCTTTAGAAATTGGTCAGCTCCTTTTCAAGCACACTCGTGCTTGTGGTGGCATCCACCTTGCGGGAGCGAGCAGCGGCGCTCCGACCATTTGTTTTCAATTAGCATGGCCGCGCATGCTGCTCCTCGCTCCCGCAAGCACGAGTGCTTCAAAACAGCTTACCCTCCCCCACCCTACCTCACCTCCCTCTCTCTCCTCGCCCACACGTCCCGGCCACTCACTCGCTCCGCCCTCTCCGTCTCCTTTTTGCTCACGCACTCACAGAGCAGCAGCTTCGTTCTTTGGGTTGGTTGTTGGCCCCGCCCCCAAAGCACCAGCACTTTCTCTATTTTTGCTCCCGCTGTAGCCCCGCCCCTTTCTCTCTCTATCTTTCTCAGTGCTCTTCTTTCCCTTGCTTCCTTCCTTCCTTTGCCCCTGGGGTTTTTCTGTTGTCTCTTCCATCTTCACGCCCTCCTCTATCCCTTCATTCGCGGGAGGCGCGGACGGTGTTTTTCTTCTGTACCTTGAACACACGCCTTGTTTACTTTTAGGCCATGGCTGTTGTCTCCGCCCAGGTTGGTGCTTTACCACGAGCACGTTTCTCACGAGCACCTGACTCACTGTTCAGCTATGTGCAGCAGCAGCTGTCAGAGTCGATTGCCTGACCCGCCCATGGCACCCCCCAGGTATGTGCAGCAGCAGCTGTCAGAGTCGATTGCCTGACCCGCCCATGGCACCCCCCACTGATTATCACAACTCACAGCGGCAGCTGCGTGAGTGACACGAGAAAGGGCACTCAAGGTGGAAACTCGTGCTTCGGTTTACAGGTCAAACTCTGAGAACTGCAGTAAGATCAAACTCAGAACTGCAGGCTGCTCAGGCACCCGGAACTGCAACTACGTTCTAATATTGGAAGTGCCATCATTTTGTAATCGGGGCCATTGGAAACGCTTCATTGCCTTGCGTGGTCGTAGTTTTTATTTGTAAATGTGGATTTGCTGCAATAGCCACATAATCCACCATCTGCTACATACTTTGGAGATGTTATCAAAAATATAGCTCCAACTGGAAATTATTAACCTTGCTTCAATCTGATGTAGCCAAAGGCCATAAACTTTGTAAAACTGGGTATTTTTGTCTGTTGACTCCTTTAATCATGTTTTTAAAAACAAGCCTTGACAAAGGCAATAGGTCTTGTCTTTTGCACTTTGTAAAGCCTTTTGCTGATGCTGATGGAAAACTAGGAATACACTAACCTTTTCTACTGCCCTTCTTCTGTACCGCCTCCTTTCCTTCTGTTTCTTCCAACGACCATATGATTCTCCCCTCTCCTGTCTCTTCCCCTGGCATTCTGTTTTTCTTATAACCTTCTCTCCCCCTACCCTTCTGTCTCCTCCATGCCCATCGGCCACTTTCCTTGCCCGTCTGTTTCTTCCCAGCCTTACTGTCTTTACCCGGCTCCTGTTTCTCCGCTACCATTCTTTCTCTCCAATTGCCTTTCTGCTTTTCCCCTTGCCCTTCTGTTTCTCCCCCTGCCTTCCTGTCTTTCCGGTGCTTCTGTCTCTACCTCACCCTTCTGTTTCTCCCCTTGCCCTTCTGTTTCTCTACCTGCCTTTGTCTTTACCCGTGCTTCTGTCGCTACCCCTGCCCTTCTGTTGCCCCTGCCCTTTTGCTTCTCTCATACTAGTCTGTCAATCCCCTGACCTTCTGTCTCCACCGTACCCTTCTGTTTCCCCCCTACCTTTGTTTCTCCCCCTGCACTTCTGTTTCTTTCATTCTGTTTCTTTCACCTGTCCTTTTGTCTCCTCACACCTACCCTCCTTTCTCAATGTCATGTTCTTTAGGTCTCCTGTCCTCCTGCCTGTAACCCCTTACCTTCTGCCTCTATTCTATGCCCATCTCTCTTCTCGCTGCACTTCCTGCTCCCTCCCTTGAGCTCTACATACTGTCTCATCCCGCTCTCCTCAGGTCTATATTTCTGCACTGCTCTTCGCATCTACCCTTATTTTACTTTTTCATTCTTTTTCCTCACTTCCCTCTCTCTACCTCCTTCCTGCACTTTCTTATTCTCTTCACTAAGTCGCTCTTTGCCTTCTATATTTGTCTACATTGTCACCTTGTACCCATGCCTATTTCCAGGTAACAGCTCTTATGCTTTCATTTTCTGCACCATTTTAATGCGTTACTGTGTAGTTTCGGATGTTTGTTTAGTACCAAAATCTCAAGACAAGTTGTTGCTTTGGCCTGTCAGTCTCATCCAAAGGCCTCGTTCATTCAGTCCAGGCAGCCTGCATGTGACATCACCCCTCCACTTATGTGTGTGGCAAGCCCAGCTGCGAGCCTGGGCAGGCCTGGTGCCATGATCATCACAGACTCCCTTGGGCCTGAACACACTTTCCAGGAAACCCATACCTCCGCGTTGAAAAAAATGCAGTCCCTAATTTTTAGGTCTTGCCTAGACAGTGGATTGGCGTAATTTAAGCCCCATCTTCACGCGTCTCAACTATGCAATATAGAATTGCTCTTAGCACCATATTTTTTTGTGTTCTAATGTTATTTATGTGAAGTGGCGCACCTGAATGTAATACTGAAGTGCATACACTGTAGAAACTAGAGATGCATAAATGTGTGCCTATTAATGTTTAGCTTAATGGTGAAGAAATGTAGATTTTATGCTTTTACACATGTTTCAAGCTATGTTACATGCAAATGAAAAGGTGCATCACGCGTAATGAGGATCTTAGTACACATCTTACAATTTTTTTTAATCACATGTGCACCTATATTCATGTAACTGAAGAGCACTCTGAAGCTTGTTTAACTTGACTATAGTAAGCCTCAACTTCGAAATGTATTTTTCTGCTTGCATTGCATGTTCTCTCCTTTACAGGTGTAGTCCCAAGGCTTCATTAGTTAGAGAATGGAATATTCTGTATTAGAGATGGAGAGGCCTGAGCAGAAAATATTGGAAGAATGTGTGGAGAAGCTAACGTAAATAAGCTGTTTGTTCATTGTATATCTGCACCAATAGACCCGCTTGAGGGCGTCCCTCATGCCTCTCCTATAATCTGTCCCTGCTCTTTCTGTGACTGTTGTGGCCCACCTCTCTGTCTGTCCTTCCCTCCCCTGCCTGCCAGGCTTTCTCTCACTCTAGGTATGCATGACTCCCTCCCTGCCTGCCTATCTGCCTGTGCATCTTCCTTCATGTCACCCCTTTCTGTATATTTAGTTAGTGCCTCACTCCCCGTGCACCTTCCACCTTTGCTGCCTGTTTTTCATTTCTAAATAGCTTAATGTCATCTGTCTCTCTTCTTATTTGCCTTGGTCTCACGGGAAACTGCCAATCTCGGTCCCCACTATCTCTCCCTCGCTGTGCCTTTCTTCTATCTCTACCTTCCTATAACAAGCATTAGAACAGACAGGAATAGGTTGCAGCATTTCAAGGACAAAAATAATAGAAGACATGTTTTAGGTTAATTGTTTTTTTTAATAGGGTTGTTTAGTGGTACATAATGTCTTCTTGGTTATACATACATAAAGTAACAAAAATGCTAATTACACTTTTTTATTATAGCTTTTCAACATACTGCACAGCAGCCACAATTCTCTACAACATAGCTTAAAAACATTGGCAAAGCCAATAGCTCTAGCTGAAAACTTGTAAAGTCCCAAAGGTGAGACCTATTGGCTATGCCAATGCTTGTTTTTATTATTGAGGGCTCGATAGGTAGTACAGATGGGTGGATCTCAAATTTCGATTGGGGATGTACTTTTGGATACGAGTTTTTATGAAGGCTGGGTTTTTCATGCTAAGGGATTTAAATATGATGCAGTGTGTTTTTAAAAGTAGATTTCTGAGTGACCAGGAGCCAGTGGAGATTTTTCATCACTGGGAAGATGTGGCAATGTCTGGGAAGTTGGTAAATTTAATCCAGGATGATACACCATGCATGCAGACCCAGCTCAAGGTAACTCCAGTTTTTATTTTTGGGTCGACTGTGGGTTCTGTGGATGCATGTAGTGGTTCTTCTGTCGTTTCTGACCCCCCAAATCTCTCAGCAGTGTTTAACGCAATATCCTCCTGGATCAGCTCGTAACCAACTGCAGTGTTGAGAGAAAGATCTTCAAAAGATTTTACCAGTTTCTGGTAAACTATGATATACGATGAACTTAAAAGTTAATAATTTGAGCCACAGTCTAAATAGTAGCAAAACAACTGATGAACAAAAAAGAAGACCCTTGCTATACTGAGACTGCATAAGTCCAATCCCTTTGAAATTCCTCTGAGTTGAAAAATGGCACTTTACATCACGTTGGTGAACATACACTCTCATCTCTAGATTTCAACTCCCACATACTTTGTTACATTTCGGTTTAATATTCTAAATAGCTTTCTTTTCTGACAAAATAAGATCCCAGTCATTCTGGAATATCCACCACTCATTTTACTTTCATATTTCACTATACTAACTCACCACTAATCCTTTATGGGTTATGGAGTAGCATGCTACTTGACGAAAAAGCACTTCAACACCCCATCAGGGGTAGCAAGCGCTATATAAATGCAGACCTTTTTTCCCTCTTCTATCCCTCCACTATCCTTCTCAATCCAAATAACTGACTAACATATCCACCACTCAAATTACTTTCATATTTCACTGTACTAACTCACCACTAATCCTTTATGGGTACTGTCTCAAAGGAGCGGCCGGTTCAGGTAAGAGCGGTGAGGTGGGGGTCAGGGGAAGTCGACAGACGATGGAATAGGGAAAATAAATAACTATTCTGTCGTCTGTCGACTTCCCACGTCCCTGCCCCTCCCCTCCACTCTTACCTGAACCGGCCACGCCTGACTGTCTGGCTCTTAAGGGAACTACTTTACAAATGTACTCCGTGTGAAAGGGTAGAATCCACTGAGGCCGAAGATCGTCGCCCCACTGCTCTTTGAGCAGTGCAAAACAATAAAATGATAATAACACAATGTTATTATCATTTTATTTTTCAGTGCGGACTCGGAGCCAGGTTAGGGTAGGGCGGGCTGGACTAGCCAGAGCAGAGGGAGGAGGGGTTTGTACTCTCTAAGTGCGCATGACAGTTTGGCCGGCTAAACTGTCATGCTCCCTTAGCATGTTCTCCGCCCGGCTGTGTTGCACAGCCTGGCGGAGAACTGTCCCAGGCTCTCAAGCACTGCCTGAGTGGCCGAATAGGCAGCTCAGACCCATCACAACGCTGCTGTCATGCTGGTGTCAGAAGGGTCGTGATTGGCTTGGGGAGTCTGGGAACCTGTGTGCTTCTGTTCCGTGCTGCCATAGAAGAGGACGGAGGAGAGGCGACTGGAGCAACGTTCAAAGGTAAGTTTTCTTTCTCTTTTTTTTATCCCCACACCACTCCCATTCTGCAGCAGCTGCCACTGAATGCAGTCCCTCACAATGAAGTTTGCCAATAGTCTAAGTGGGCTGAACAACTACCACATGCTGTATACCAAGTGGGAGAAAAAATTAATGACAACAACAGATCAATGGATGAAAAGATCTGGCTGAAAACCCTATGAGTTTATTATACATATAATTTTAGTAAAATCAAAAGGTCTTCGGTAACGCCATATCTAAAACTAAAGAGAGTATCATGCTCTGCAGTGAATGGTGATAACTAGGTAAACTGGATATTGGAGAGCAAAATACATTGATATAGTCTGGTCCATGGCAGAGAGCACCTCCAATCTATGTGGATGGTGGACCATGAAGCCTGTTGGCTACACTGCCAGTGACCTCGCCATTGAGCAAGGATGAGACTTCACAGGCAGATTAGAGGCACTATCCATGGGTAACCAACCATCATCTTCATGAATTGGAGTCGTGCCCAAGAATATGGATATCCACAAACGTATTAAATGCAATAAATCAAAATGGGGTTCATTCACAGACACCCTGAAATGTGTCGAACGTGACAGACAAGGCTTTGTAGAAATCTGGGTGGAGGAGGCTCCACCGACACATGCGGCAAGGGAAGCAGGCTCCAAGAGCTCCGGGCCACTTTGGGAATCATCTTTCAGGGTCCTCAGAGAGGGGAAGTCCTGCATCTGGGACTCATCCATGGACACTGTGAGGATGCAGGAGCATTGACCTGCAGACGTGATGGTAACTAGAATCTCATAAACCCACAGAGTGTGCTGAGAATGAGACGAAGCTGTAGAGAGATCAGAGCTAACATGATGGTGAGGATGGATTTTATTACTGCCGTAGTATCTGCACGCAATATGGGACATGCGGCTACTGCGAGCAGACTTTAATAGGCTGGTGAACCAGGGGCAATTGGCTACACTGACAAGTGACACTCATGTTCCCTTCGTCCTTTCTTTTTTCTCTCATTATCCCTCGCCACCCTGTACTTTCCCTCCTTTCGTGTCTCTATTACACATTCCTCCTCTTCCCCTCTATGTTCTCCATCTCCAGTTAATTGAACCCTTTTGTTTCCCTACCTGTTCCTACTGTGTCTCACTACCTTCCATTTTCCCATCTCCTTCACTTCATTTGTCTCCACTCCTTCTTTTTTCTCGCCTCACATCTTTGCTCTCTCTTATGCACCTCCATCTTCCATTCTTACCGCCATTTTCTCTCCCCTCCCTCTCTCCCCATCGCGCTCTGCTCCTTACCCAGGCCTCCCAACATGCGCACAGTACAGTCTGTACATCACACTTCTCTCCTGCTGCGCCAGTTTCATAGGAAGGTAAAGAAATCCTGGCAGAGATTGTCTTTACTGCCAAACCTCAATTCTCCCCGGGCGGCTTCTGAAACAGATGAGCTAATTAGCTCACATCTAAAAGCACTTCCAGTTATCTCTCACTGCATCCATAAAAGATTCTCTTATGTTTTATCACCAAACTGAAACTATTTTTTAAAAATACCTCTATGCTATTTAGCTTTCCGTCTTGAGGTTAAGGGGCAGCGTTGGTTGGTTATTGTATACAATTTTATTGGTCACTGACAAGTTTTCATAACCTGTACCAATGGCTTTTAAACTAGCTGCAACGCGGTCTTTTACCATAGGTGAAGAGCATTGGGCTTTAAGATTATTGATTTGACAGCATACAGGAAACGGTACCTAAATTGCTACATATTTTGTTTACTACATAGATCAAAATAGTACTGTTGGACTTGGCCCTTTTTGGCCGGTTCACCCCTAAACTTTTTGCCTTGTGTGTCAGTAGTTTTAAGTCTCTGGGCACTTTAGCACTGTGGGCCAGTGTAAAGTGCGTGCGCGCTGAGTGCATGTGGTGAGATTGTCCTGCCCTCTCATAGGAATGCATGGGGGATATGTGTGTCCATGGTAATTCCTGGTATGAGGGGAGTGTGTTGTAATCATTCTATGTCCTGCTCGTGCCTGAAGATTCTGTCTCCATGGTGAGTCTCGAGAGAGACAGTTAGAACCAGGAGAGCAGAGAGGCCGGCAGCAGGAGTTGGTGGTCTGTCTGTAAGCTAATAAATCTTACTGAAACTAATGACAGTCTGGCCTCGTAACACTGGCGACGAGCAACCTTACCTCCAACTCCTTTCTTGAAGAACCCACGGATTTCGTTTTCTCACCACGCCACTTGGAGTTGCGTGACCAGTGAGAGGCCTCTTTCCTCGCTTCCCGGAGTCTGCCGGAGTCTGCGCCATACCACTGGGTTTTTTTCCCATCCTCGGGAAAGCTTTGCACTGGTTTTGAGGGATTTTGAGCACTTTTCCCTCCAACGGCTCTACTTGGCTCGCGACGCTGTCCTGCCTCATCTGTTTGCTACGCTCGACGCGCACGACGTCAAAACGTCATCACGCGTCAGGTTATCACACAGCGTGCCGCCATCTTAGTTGTCTGATCTCCATGACAACACCTCAGAGCCACACAGAGCCACACGAACGCAAAATTAAGGTGCAACGATCTGAAAATTAAAGCGCAACCATTTGGATTTAGACATTGAACCCCCGCAGGTACTTTCGTTAATTTTAGAGTTTGTAGTCCAGCGCTACAATTTTTTTTTTTTTTTTCACAAAGGTTGATTGTATGCCGCGCTTTCGCAAACTCTCCTGAGTACTGACATCTGCACTGACATTTATTGGATATACTTGGATATACTTATACTTACATTGCTGACTTTAATTTTTGACTTATCCAATATTCTGCATATTTCGGTGCCAAAAATGTTTAAGAAATAATTCAGAACCTTGCTAATATGTCAACCACCTCCATGAGCCAACCACCTCCATTCCTATGCGAAAAGGGTGAGCCGCTATTACCCTGGAAAAGGTGGAAACTGTTATTTGACTCCTATTTAATCGCTATCGGGGGTGAAAATTTTCAGCTCATAGGAGACAAGCCATCCTTCTTCATAATTTAGGAATTGAAGGGCGCAACATTTACGAAAGTATTGACACACTTCCTGTTGGTGAAGGTGACGGTGAACCGTCTGATGTATTTGAGATGTCTATAAAAATGTTAGAAATGTATTTTGGCCCACGCATCAATGTCGTATTAGAGAGGCACAAATTTTTTATGAGGATACAAGAACACAACGAAAAGGTAGGGAATTATATTGCTTCGCTAAAGACTTTGGCTCGCACCTGTGACTTTGGTGAACTCACGGACTCGTTGATACGTGATCAACTGGTCAGGTGCACCAACAGTTCCAGAGTGCAAGAAAAACTGCTGTCTAGAAACCCTTCTCTCAAAGAAGCTGTAGCTATTGTAGAAGGGATGGAGAATACCTCAGGCTGGGTCAAGGAGATGAAAGCACACAAAGTAACAATGGATGACAATATCACACCAAGTAGCATTCATGAATTATCTCTCAAAGAACCATCTCTAGACTCCATTGACAGTGTCTCCAAGACAGCACGTGGGACTAAAATCAAACCTCCCACAGACTTCTCAAAGATGAAGTGCTATAGATGTGGAAGCTCTAATCACTCTTCTAACTATCCCAATTGCTATGCCAGAAGCACAACCTGCCTCAAGTGTGGAATCAAAGGCCACTATGCCAGGGTATGCAGGTCTAGTGGCAGAGTACGCGCAGTAGAAAATGTTGAAATTGGTGGCAGAGTACGCACAGTGGATAGTGTTGAGACTATCAATAACAGTTCTAAAACTATTATGTTGAGCGTAAGAGGTGACGGCGTGGTGGATGCAGACACAATCACCATGCCGGAATGTGAAGTGGTAATTGATGATAAGTTGTTTGTAGTTCTAGCAGATTCAGGTTCCCCTTTTACCATGTTGGGCAACGAACTTTGGGACAAAACCTTTCCTGAATCACAACTTTTTACTCCTGACATTAGTCCAGTCAGCTATGGTGGCTCCCACATCGATGTAATTGGTTTTGCCATCATGAAAATTCACTTCAAGGGGAGGGAAACCATTGGAAAGATTTACGTTGCCAAACGGGGTGACAACCTCCTTGGGTGGAGGCATCAAAGAGACTTAGGAATAATGCTAAATCCGAATGCTCGTTGTCCCTCCGAGCAGGTCATGTTGATTGATCATTGTGTGAGTTCCAACAAGTTCTTTGAAGAGTTCCCTCTAGTTTTTTCTGACAGCTTGGGGTTGCTCAAAGACTTTGAACATCGCATTGTTCTAAAACACAATGCAACACCTGTTGTTCACAAAGTCAGGAGGGTTCCTAACATGATGGTAGAACCCCTGAGGAATGAACTTAAGAGGCTCATGTGTTTGAATGTTATTGAGGAAATTGAGCCCTCGGAATGGTTGGCCCCAGTGGTTTTAGCTCCCAAAGATGGTGGGAAGAACATCAGGATGTGTGTGGACTTGAGGAGCTTAAACAAGTGGATATGGGTAGACCGCCAACCTCTACCCAACATTGCTAAATCAATTAACATGCTCAATGGTGCGAAAGTCTTTAGTGTGTTGGACTTATCCGCAGCGTACCATCAGGTGCCTCTCCATCCAGACTCCAAACACTTGACGTCTTTCGTAACACCACTAGGTGCTTTCCGTTTTGTCAGGATGCCATTCGGGTTAGCTTCGGCTGCTGCCTGTTTTCAACGCATCATGAAGATGGTCCTGGGAGATGTGTCCAACATCTTATTTTTCCAGGACGACATCTTGGTTTACGGAAAGAATGATTTAGAGCATGATAACGTTTTGAGGGTTGTTCTACAAAAGCTAGCCGACAAAGGTTTGACTGTAAATAAGCATAAATGTAAAATTGGAGTGTCTTCTGTCACTTATCTTGGTTATGTTATCTCTGGGGAAGGCATCCAACCAAAATTAGATCTTGCAAAGAGTATTATTGATGCTCCTGCCCCGGTTGATAAAGAGCAAGTGAGGTCTTTCCTTGGCCTTGCCGAATTTTATTCAAAGTTCATCCAAGACTTTGGCACCACCGTGGAACGGATCAGAGCTCTTTTGAGGAAGGGTGTGCAGTTTACCTGGTCGGTTGAGTGTAATGCTGCTTTTGGATCTATCAAGCAAGCAATAGGTAAGATGCCCACTCTGGGTCATTTTGACACAAAAAAGAAAACTGTCCTAACAACTGACGCCAGTTTGTATGGCCTTGGAGCAGTGCTCTCTCAAGTTGAGGGTAATGAAGAGAAAGTTGTTGCATTCGCCTCTAGAACACTAAAGAAACCAGAGCAACATTACTCATGCATCGAGAGAGAAGCTTTGGCCCTTGTGTGGGCAATAAAGCATTTTAAATTCTACCTTTGGGGCATACCGCTCTTGGTAAGGTCAGATCATCCCCCTTTAATTCAAGTGTTCTCGTGTGCAGAGAGTGAAAGACTAACACCCAGACTTAAACGCTGGAGTGAAGGTTTAGAAGAATTTAATTTTCAAGTACAATACCTTCTGGGCTCTGCTAACAAGACAGCGGATTGTCTATCAAGGTTACCCATTGACTGTTACCAAAATGTCTTGGACAATGAAACTGTTGGAGTTTGCTGGGTTAAAGAGCCTGCTATTCAGGAACTTGAATGGGAACAAGCCTTGTCGGAAGATGTTTTATTTCCTATTATTATTGATTTTGTTGTCAAGGGATGGCCTGATTGCAAAAAAATGGACCCGAATTTATTGCGTTTCTGGTCGATTAGAAATGAACTTACGCTTTGTCAAGGTTACTTAATGCGGGGTGAGAGAGTTGTACCCCCTGTTACTCTGAGACCCAAGTTAGTGAATCTTGCACATGATGGGCATTTGGGAAGAAACCTTACCAAATCTCGTCTTCGTGAAAGATACTGGTGGCCCAAAATGGACAGCCAAGTCGAGATGGTAGTCAAGGAGTGCCACGAATGTGCCTCCAATGACAAGTCAAAAGTCATCAGTCCAACTCCCCTGTCGCCTGTTGAGGTTCCTCGAGAGCCTTGGGTCAAGCTTGGTCTCGATCTCATGGGTCCCTTTGAATTGTTGGGACCTTCTGAGAAGTATGTGATTCTTTTGGTGGATTACTCTTCTAAGTGGGTTTCCACCAAATGCGTCAATTCTGTCAGTACCAGGGTGGTTATTGATTTTCTTAGGGATGAATTTGCCAGTGAGGGTGTTCCTCGTTTCCTCATCACAGATAATGGGGTGCAGTTCATCTCACAAGAGATGCATGATTTCTTAAAGGATTTTGGGATTATCCATCAAAAGACTGCGCTTTATGCGCCGCAGGCGAATGGATTAGCTGAACGCATGAACAGGGTGGTAAAGGCATGTGTCCAACGGGCTGTGGAGATGAAAGTACCTCTCAAAAGTGTCCTGAGGGATACTTGGTGGGCGCATCGCACTGCACTCAATACTGTCTTGGGAAAGTCGCCTTTTCACATACTAAGGGGAAGGGTGGCTCTGTCCAAACTTAATCCTGGTTGGCTACCCCACATTGAAGGTCCTGTTTTGGATAAGGAGGAGGTGGGAGCGAAGATTAAGGCTTACCAAAGGAAGTACAAGGAGAGGTTTGATTTTAAAAAATCAACCAAAGCCACAACTTGGAGAGTTGGTGAGTGGGTACTTATAAAGAAACCAAGGTGGCATAGGAAGGGTGTCACTGACTTTATGGGTCCCTTTGTCATAACTTCTGTATTCAAGAATGTTGTTGTTGTTAATAATGGCACTAAGTGGAGCATGTCCCGCTTGGTGAAGTTCCATGGTGACAAGTCATCGAGCTATTCAGGTTCAGATGTTTTGCCTGCTTTGGACTCAACCATGGGTGCTCCTGTTCCTTTTCCACTTTGTCCCCGAAGTCCTTCTTCCAGGTCTCGTTGCCCTCCTAGGCGTTATAACGCCTATGTGATGAATTGAAATATTTTGTATTGTTGTTACATTATTGCACTGTTATGTTTTGACTTATGCATTCTCTTTCTCCTTCCTTCTCCTCTCCTCTTGCTCTTTACTCTTTCCTTTTTCCTTGTGTTTTTAGTAAAGGGAAGTGTTGTAATCATTCTATGTCCTGCTCGTGCCTGAAGATTCTGTCTCCATGGTGAGTCTCGAGAGAGACAGTTAGAACCAGGAGAGCAGAGAGGCCGGCAGCAGGAGTTGGTGGTCTGTCTGTAAGCTAATAAATCTTACTGAAACTAATGACAGTCTGGCCTCGTAACAGAGTGCAGGGTCGAGTTTAGTATGTGCGAACTCGTGAGAATAAATGCTGCGCAATGGTGTGCGCAGATTTATTATAACTAGTGTAGAAATGCCACTTCTAGAAGTTGGCATTTCTGTGTGCTCTGTGTCTGCCTGCCTGATGTGAATTGCATGTCTGGCTTTGTGAGTGACAGGGGCTGGGAGGTGTGTGTGGCTCCAGGAGGGGCAGGGTGAGTCAGCGCAGGGCTGAATAGGGAGATCTGCATCTAGATGGGAGGGAGGAGTTGCACCTGGGACCTGAATAGGGCTGTGCCTTCCCTCCACAATGCTGGCTCCACCCCCTGTGGTGCGTCTGATGTCCCTAGCCTGTCCTGTGAAAGGAGAGAGGAGATGAGCAAAACAAAGTGCTCCAAAGCTCCCCCAAACCAGTTGCGTCTGGTTTTTCCCCAGCCCTGCACCTTTACACAAAGGGAAAAGGGTGTATAAAAGAAGGGGCTGTGACCCCATGTAAATGTTCTCAGTTCAGTTCAGTCTGGTGTTCCTGAATACGGTGGGGCGTGCTGCTGCTGGGGCCCAGGGGAGGCTGCCAGGAGGCCTTGCCTCCCTGGGCCCTGCATTGCCCCCTTGATCTCTAGGGACTTTGTTGGGACTTCTAGTGCCTTGAGAGCGCTGTGCTTTATTTTAATTTAGCCCTGCTATGCCCATGGACTTGAGGGCTCCTAGCGCCTGGGAGCGCTATATTTTTATGTCCCCCTAGAAGAGGAGAGCGTGGGCGTCGCAGCGCGGAGCTGCAGTTAGAGGGAATCCACCCCGCAGTGTGCCTGCCTAGCGGGAGCCTACCCCGCTTTATAATTATTTAAAATCGCGGGTGCCCACCCCGCTGATGTGCTTTGCTGGAAGCGGGTGCCCACCCCGCATTGCCCTGCCAAGAAGACACCGCCCGAGCCGCTAACGAAATATTCTCCGGCCGCTGTTCAGTGCGACCCGGAAGTCAGGCGTTGCCTGTGCCTGGTTGTGGGCGGGGCCTTCTACAGGCGGCCGGAAGCTTGGCTGCGTGATGAGGAGGACGGGAGCCTACCCCGCCTCCTCGAGTGCCGATTAACAAGTCCCGGGTCCCAGGAGGGGGCCCGGGTGAAGCGAGGGGAAAAGGGGAGCCTTGCGGGCTCCATTTCCGCCCCCCCTCCTCGTCTTGAAGGGAGGGAGGCGGGTTCGCCCGTCCGGAGCTGTGCAGGCTCCACGTTGAAGTCCCGGGTCCCAGGAGGGGGCCCGGGTGAAGTGGAGAAGTGGCGGCAGCGCGGGGCTCCCGTGATTGAGCTGGGAGCCCCGGCGGCGACGAAGAGAGCAGCGAGCAGAGTCCCCACGCAAGCCCCAGTGAGTAGGGGCTTCACCCGAGTGATGGCGCCTTGTGAGGCACAGTGTTGCTCCCCCCAGGCACTGCGAGTGCCAGCCTTTGTTGGTGCCGGTGCGAGGCACCACATACGAGCGGCCCCACCTGGCAGCGGGTCGCTCCAACGTAGGGGCCAATGTTATTGGAAGGCCCAGTGGGGCCCCGAGGGCACAGATGTGCCAGGGCCCCTCCACTTGTCTACAGCTGCCCCGCTTGCGAGAGGGCAGCTGCAATGTTTTGGGCATAATTGCCCGAGGGCACAGAGGTGCCAGGCCTTCACTTTACTTACAGCTGCGCAGCACTTAGTGCCAGCTGCAGCGTTTAGGCCACAGTGCTTTGGGGGCAGGCTTAGAGGTAGGAGTGGAACGCACTCCTTGGCCCCCTATCTTTCCCAGCTGCCCAGCAAGTAGTGGGCAGCTGCTACGTTTAGGTTTGCGCAGTTGCGCACCCTTGACTTTTGCTGTGTTGGCAGCGCGCCCTGACTCTGTGGACATAGGGCATTTGAGCCCCTTTAGAGATGGCCAGTTGGCCAGGGGGACAGTTAGGTTTATAGGGCGCCAGGCCCTAATCTGATCTATGTGCTGATGTGATTTTGGGTGCTAGGAAATGTAATCATGTAGTATGATTTACGCACCCTGTATTATATCTCTAATGTACTGTTATGATTACGAGGTTTTGCATAATGTGTTTATGCTTGTGATTTTATTATTACCTAATGCGTTTAGGTTGTGAGTTATTCTCTACCGTGATTTACGCCCCTAATGTGAGTTATACTTAGGAGGTTAGGGTCTAATGTGTTTAGACTTATGAGAGGATTGCATAATGTATTTATGCTGGTGAGGTTGGCGCAGAATGTAATTCGCGCCTGATGTGATACTGTGCATATTGTAGTTTATGTTACAGGCTGATGCTGAGTACAGTGGTTACCAGTGATTACTGGTTGTACGTTCATGATGTGTTCTACCTTTATGATAAGTGCTACAGGTGCTAAGTTCGCTTTGTGCTGGTTCTGACAGTGGTCCAGTTGGCCCTGTCAGGTGTAAATAATCCCTTGTAAATATGACCCCGTGCCAGGTGGCACGATGTATATTATGTGAGTACTATTCTAATGTGTTTTATGATAATACATAGGCTATTTTTAAATATAACCTTGTGTGGAGTTCCTTTTTGTGGTGTGCCTAGTATGTTGTTGCTGTGGGTGTGTTGCGCAAACGCTTTACACATGGCCTCCGGGATAAGCCTGACTGCTCGTGCCAAGCTACCAAGGGGGTGAGCAGGGGTTATCTTTGGCGTGTAACTCCCTCGCCCTGACTAGAGTGGTGGTCTCTGCCTGGCTTTGGCGCAAGCCTTAGCCAACCAGAGATCCCATTTCTAACATTGGTTGTCAGCGGTGAGGATAGGACTTGCTTTTGCGCAGCACCACAGCAACAACTGGTTGCACTACAAACTCTGCATTTAGATAATCACATATTGGGGATTATTTTTACTGATTTTATTTTTCTCCTCAACAGTGTCATTTTTTTAATGGGGTTTTCTGCGCTTTTATGATTGGTGGCAGAAGAGAAAAAATGACAGGGCGGGACGCCAGTAGGTTGGGAGGTTCCCATAGATAGGGAGTCCCTTGCTGGGTCCAGTGCCCAATCCCTTTTCCTGTCCCCAGAGGTGTGGGTGAATAGGAGGGAAGAAAGGGAGTGTGGAGGAGAAAAAGTTAGCTCTGGAGGGTAGTTTATCCCCTGAGCTCAGTTGAGTTGTCTGGATTCACCAGTAAGGGTGGGATCCAGTGGTGGCAGCAATATGGTGTCCAGTGCAGGAAGTCCCATTCCCCGTTCCCACAGTATGGTACCTGGTTCCCAGTAAGAGGGGTACAGGTTGAGATTCAGGGGCAGTAAGGAACTGTCTCACCAGTCTTGGTTGGGGGCGTGTCTGGATGAGTGGTGTGTTGCACTGGACGAGTGGGTGTGAGTTCTTTTGGTGATAAGGAGCTTGCACGGGAGGTGGACCTCTGGCTGTGTGCTAGAGGTCCTGCAGAGGCATTGGAGAATGATTCCAACAAGAGTGGCTCGGGTATCTTCCGGTCCTGTGTGGTGGAAGAGGTTCAGTGTAGCCCAGCTAGGTCCCAGTGTAGTGGGAGGGGTGTAGGGGCTCACGTCCTGTCTCAGAGGAGAAGGAGTGAGTGTGGGCTGTGTCCCAAGGTGCCCGAAACCCAGTCCCAGGGCCTGGATGGTTTCTTCAGGGAACACCAGGTTGGGGGCCTAGGCTGTACTTGTAGGCCATTTGAGGAGGATCTCCCATTGTCTAGAGGACGTGGAGTGTCTGTAACCAGAGCTCCAGCGGTCCTGGTGTCTGGCAGTACCACTCCAGTTGGGAGGGTGCAGAGGTCCAGAGTGAGGGGTGAGAGGGGGAAAGAGTCCTCAGTGGAAGAACCAGTGGGTCAGGGGCCAGCCAGAAGGGCTGAGTCGCCAAGGAATGACCATGGTGACGCCACTTCTGTCCTGGGGGATCTGCACGCACTGTCAGATGGACAGGAGGTCGTGAGATCTGCGCCAGGCAGACTGTCACACGACACATTAGTTATGTGTCACCCTCGAGGGGGGGCATGCGTGCTCCCCGTGAAGTCCTGGTTCGCCGGGCATCTGACCAAAGGGTACCGTCCCTGGGTTGGGGAGCCAAGTTCAGGTGTTTCCTGACCTGGACGGCAGGGCGACTGTAATCAGTGTCCTGGCCGGGTTGCCTTCTAGGGGTACCCCTGTGAACACAGGTGGGGCCCATCTTAAGTGAAGAGACCCTGTGTTTCCCAGAAGGGGTGGTGCAGGCCTAGCCGGGATCTTTAGGGTCCCTGGCTGAATGTGGTAGTACTACCCTGAGAGCAGGTGGGGCCCATCTTAAGTGAAGGGACCCTGCTCTACAGTGGGAGGGTGCAGAACTCTGGAAGGGGGTGCAGAGGGAGGGAGTCCTCGCCTCTGACCCCGGTGCATCCGGTGAATTTGGATCCCAGGTGGTAGACCAGTTGATGGAGAGAGGTCCTGAACTGGTGGGAAAGTTGTGTTCTGGTGGGTGCTTCCCCTGGGAGGGTGCGGAACCCCAGAAGTACAGGTAGGGTGAGGAGATGCTTTGCCCGTGACCTCTGGTCAGCCTGAGGGTGCGGACCCTAGGTTGAAGGATCAGTGGTAGTTTGGAACTACACTGAGAGGGAGAGTGGAGAATGGCTATTGTATGCCAGGGGTTACTGCCCCCACTCTGGATTGGCAAGGACCAGTGGCATCTGGGTGGCCTAGGGCCTGGTCCTGGCCGTGGACAACTAAGGAGTACCGGTGGGGTAGCCTAGTTGGTCCTGAGTTTTTTTCTCTTAGATGGATTCCATGGGTTCCAAGTGGCATAGAACCGGAGGGTGTCCCTGCAGTGCGGGCCCGCGTCCGTGTTCTATCGCCTCAAGCAGGAAGCCCATCATGGTGGTGATTGGTCTGCCCTGCGTTTTGGCTGGAAGGGGTTGTGTTGGACTTGGCCCTTTTGGCCGGTTCACCCCTAAACTTTTTGCCTTGTGTGACAGTAGTTTTAAGTCTCTGGGCACTTTAGCACTGTGGGCCAGTGTAAAGTGCGTGCGCGCTGAGTGCGTGTGGTGAGATTGTCCTGCCCTCCCATAGGAATGCATGGGGGATATGTGTGTCCATGGTAATTCCTGGTATGAGGTGAGCGCAGGGTCGAGTTTAGTATGTGCGAACTCGTGAGAATGAATGCTGCGCAATGGTGTGCGCAGATTTATTATAACTAGTGTAGAAATGCCACTTCTAGAAGTTGGCATTTCTGTGTGCTCTGTGTCTGCCTGCCTGATGTGAATTGCATGTCTGGCTTTGTGAGTGACAGGGGCTGGGAGGTGTGTGTGGCTCCAGGAGGGGCAGGGTCAGTCAGCGCAGGGCTGAATAGGGAGATCTGCATCTAGATGGGAGGGAGGAGTTGCACCTGGGACCTGAATAGGGTTGTGCCTTCCCTCCACAATGCTGGCTCCACCCCCTGTGGTGCGTCTGATGTCCCTAGCCTGTCCTGTGAAAGGAGAGAGGAGCTGAGCAAAACAAAGTGCTCCAAAGCTCCCCCAAACCAGTTGCGTCTGGTTTTTCCCCAGCCCTGCACCTTTACACAAAGGGAAAAGGGTGTATAAAAGAAGGGGCTGTGACCCCATGTAAATGTTCTCAGTTCAGTTCAGTCTGGTGTTCCTGAATCCGGTGGGGCGTGCTGCTGCTGGGGCCCAGGGGAGGCTGCCAGGAGGCCTTGCCTCCCTGGGCCCTGCATTGCCCCCTTGATCTCTAGGGACTTTGTTGGGACTTCTAGCGCCTTGAGAGCGCTGTGCTTTATTTTAATTTAGCCCTGCTATGCCCATGGACTTGAGGGCTCCTAGCACCTGGGAGCGCTATATTTTTATGTCCCCCTAGAAGAGGAGAGCGTGGGCGTCGCAGCGCGGAGCTGCAGTTAGAGGGAATCCACCCCGCAGTGTGCCTGCCTAGCGGGAGCCTACCCCGCTTTATAATTATTTAAAATCGCGGGTGCCCACCCCGCTGATGTGCTTTGCTGGAAGCGGGTGCCCACCCCGCATTGCCCTGCCAAGAAGTCACCGCCCGAGCCGCTAACGAAATATTCTCCGGGCCGCTGTTCAGTGCGACCCGGAAGTCAGGCGTTGCCTGTGCCTGGTTGTGGGCGGGGCCTTCTACAGGCGGCCGGAAGCTTGGCTGCGTGATGAGGAGGACGGGAGCCTACCCCGCCTCCTCGAGTGCCGATTAACAAGTCCCGGGTCCCAGGAGGGGGCCCGGGTGAAGCGAGGGAAAAAGGGAGCCTTGCGGGCTCCATTTCCGCCCCCCTCCTCGTCTTGAAGGGAGGGAGGCGGGTTCGCCCGTCCGGAGCTGTGCAGGCTCCACGTTGAAGTCCCGGGTCCCAGGAGGGGCCCGGGTGAAGTGGAGAAGTGGCGGCAGCGCGGGGCTCCCGTGATTGAGCTGGGAGCCCCGGCGGCGACGAAGAGAGCAGCGAGCAGAGTCCCCACGCAAGCCCCGGTGAGTAGGGGCTTCACCCGAGTGATGGCGCCTTGTGAGGCACAGTGTTGCTCCCCCCAGGCACTGCGAGTGCCAGCCTTTGTTGGTGCCGGTGCGAGGCACCACATACGAGCGGCCCCACCTGGCAGCGGGTCGCTCCAACATAGGGGCCAATGTTATTAGAAGGCCCAGTGGGGCCCAGAGGGCACAGATGTGCCAGGGCCCCTCCACTTGTCTACAGCTGCCCCGCTTGCGAGAGGGCAGCTGCAACGTTTTGGGCATAATTGCCCGAGGGCACAGAGGTGCCAGGCCTTCACTTTACTTACAGCTGTGCAGCACTTAGTGCCAGCTGCAGCGTTTAGGCCACAGTGCTTTGGGGGCAGGCTTAGAGGTAGGAGTGGAACGCACTCCTTGGCCCCCTATCTTTCCCAGCTGCCCAGCAAGTAGTGGGCAGCTGCTACGTTTAGGTTTGCGCAGTTGCGCACCCTTGACTTTCGCTGCGTTGGCAACGCGCCCTGACTCTGTGGACATAGGGCATTTGAGCCCCTTTAGAGATGGCCAGTTGGCCAGGGGCACAGTTAGGTTTATAGGGCGCCAGGCCCTAATCTGATCTATGTGCTGATGTGATTTTGGGTGCTAGGAAATGTAATCATGTAGTATGATTTACGCACCCTGTATTATACCTCTAATGTACTGTTATGATTATGAGGTTTTGCATAATGTGTTTATGCTTGTGATTTTATTATTACCTAATGCGTTTAGGTTGTGAGTTATTCTCTACCGTGATTTACGCCCCTAATGTGAGTTATACTTAGGAGGTTAGGGTCTAATGTGTTTAGACTTATGAGAGGATTGCATAATGTATTTATGCTGGTGAGGTTAGCGCAGAATGTAATTCGCGCCTGATGTGATACTGTGCATATTGTAGTTTATGTTACAGGCTGATGCTGAGTACAGTGGTTACCAGTGATTACTGGTTGTACGTTCATGATGTGTTCTACCTTTATGATAAGTGCTACAGGTACTAAGTTCGCTTTGTGCTGGTTCTGACAGTGGTCCAGTTGGCCCTGTCAGGTGTAAATAATCCCTTGTAAATATGACCCCGTGCCAGGTGGCACGATGTATATTATGTGAGTACTATTCTAATGTGTTTTATGATAATACAAAGGCTATTTTTAAATATAACCTTGTGTGGAGTTCCTTTTTGTGGTGTGCCTAGTATGTTGTTGCTGTGGGTGTGTTGCGCAAACGCTTTACACATGGCCTCCGGGATAAGCCTGACTGCTCGTGCCAAGCTATCAAGGGGGTGAGCAGGGGTTATCTTTGGCGTGTAACTCCCTCGCCCTGACTAGAGTGGTGGTCTCTGCCTGGGTTTGGCTCAAGCCTTAGCCAACCAGAGATCCCATTTCTAACAAGTACTAAATGTTTAATGATGTAAATGTAATTGTTCACTTAAAATGTAAGCGCATAGGGGTAACGTTTAACAGATTGAAATAAAAACTGGTAGTCAGTCAGTCAGTCAGTCAAATGCTTTTGTTCGTCAGATAGCCATAAAAACATACTTGTCAATAAATCATTGTTAAAAACATACCAATACGAGAGATTAAGAACACAGAATAAAATACAATTGTACGTAAAAATTATGATGCAAATAATGGGCCATTCATACAGATAAAACTCTAGTCTGAATTTTAAATTAAATTTCATTATTTCTCAAGAGTTACTGCAATTCCCCGATCTTCTAATGGAAAAGGCTTGAAGGACATAGCATATGACATCTGAGCAACAAAGTTCGGAATCTAAAAGTTGGAGGTGATGCAGACATACATTTAATGATCTAGTGCCAAAGGTGCACAACAAAGAAAACTGCGACCTAGGGCGATCATAAAAACCACAAAAAAACAAAGTGCACCAATGTTTGTTTAGACGTGCAATCACAGGGGCAGGTTGGTAAAGAATGAAATCAAGCGCCTTGCCGGGGATGGGCTAGCAGAAAGTGCAAAGTGCTTAATCTAAAACATGTCAGATTAAATCTATGTTCAGAGTTCGAAGCCCAGGTGAGATATGGTTCCATTCCCTCTACTTGCTTTATGTCTAAATTACAGGAAACTGTGGACATGGATTGGCATTTAGCAAGTCTTGCTTGATTTCCATAGTGAAGAAAGAAGGATTTCACGATATTTTTTGGGCTATTTTGAGGGAAAACTGGTACTTTTTAAGATACCAAGAAGAAAGGCTTAAACGCTTGCCGTGGATCTGTAGAATTATTTACATCTAACTCGGTATCAAAGGTCCGCAACGACACTGTTCTTTTCATCTCAGGCCTGCGCCCACTTACCTGGAGTAAACTAGGGAGACATATGCTGTGACAAAAATGTATTGCCTTTTCCCACCTCCGCAGGCATCACCCTGATGCTGCCAGTGCCCATGTGTTCTGATAAGTATCTTCCCTTCTCTCCAAATCTCTACCGAAAATTCCTTCCTTCTGTCTCTACATATTCTTTCCACCTGGCATGATTTCTCTCTCACACTTCTTTCCTGAAGCCCTCTTCTGCATCCATTTTTGTCTCCTTGTCAAGTTATACTGGTCAGCCCCACTGAATTGTCTGAGTAGGATGCCAATAAAACATGAATTTTATAACTATATGGAAAAATGAGCTTCGTACCACAAATAAGTTTAGAAACAGGAAAGTCAAATCACAGAATAAACTCAAAGTGTCATTATTTTATGCATTTTCTACTAGTGAAAAGTACATTACATTGATAAAAATGTAGTCAGTTGAGTACTGTAAAAGTTTACACAAAAAATCCAGTTTATTCATCTCAGCAGTGCACCACATTCCCTTTGCACTTCTGAGTTATCCGTATTGTACTGAACCATTTTCTGTTTCAGATCTTTGGTACCACCCACTAAATTCTTTTATGGATTTCTATCAAACACCAGTGTGTGTGGTAAGTGTTTTCACTTTTAGCAAGTTTTGAATCCGTTTTGTTTAATTACTTGTATAATCCTGATTAATTTCCCCCTCCTTCTTTGTCAGCTAATACAGTGTTTCTAGACTAAAACTTTTTTCCTGATGACGAACTTTCATTAACCTACAAGGTAGAAACGCAATCGACATTCAAGAGCAAATCTGCCATTAACTACTGCAATCTGGCTACTAGCCAGAATAAAAAAAACATCCAATTTATCTTTGTATCTCATTCTCATTGTTCATTTGGTTCATCATGTCATTGTGCGATCGTGTTTCAATGACTATATCACTGCTGTCAAGATAACTGTTTTTAAATAAATGTCTCATGCATATTTGTATGGATTATGACATTTGGAGCTAGCAATATTTTTGAATTCTTGTACTTAAATGACTCCACGGTGAACAATTGTACCTTGACTTGAAATAATATCAACCGTGCCACTCTTAATCTTAATCATGCCTTTGTTGTGAGCCCCCTATAGGGCTCACTGTAGAGGTCCCCTACGGTAGCCTAACTGCACATGTTGTAGGCCGCTTTTGCTTTGCGCTCCTTATGAAGCAACACGCTTCTTTTTCTGTCACACTATTATTTTAGAAATAAGCTGCACATGTTTTGGTATTCAACTCTTCTACTGGGATTCAGTTTGAACATTTCGTACAAGGTCAAACAACATTGTGCCCTGTTTTTCTCTGTGGTCTGTCACTAACACATAAACATAATCGAGAGGTCCAGCTGCTATTTTCTAGCATGTCATTTCTCATCATATAAGCCATTTTGAAAATAGACAGGAGTATTTTCTAGGAGCGGAAAGGTCCCTGAAAGAGAACACCAGCTTTGCGCAATCTGAGATGTAGACCAGCTAACCGCAAATGCCGGGTATGGGGCCCAGCTCTAATTCCAGAGATTTCTGATATGTCATTGTGCTCACGTAGTGAGGTTAGGCTTAGGCAAATATATAATTTGCCATGATAGGGATTTCATTGTGTTCAGTTTATTGATAATGCTAATCACTCTTCTTAGTTGCACAGGTTTCCTAATTGCAGCACAGTTGCTAAATGATAGAGCACAATAGTTTCAATAAATATTGTAAACTTTTCTTATGTCTTTCATTTGCTTATTATGGACATGTTTGAGTGAGAGAACCAAAGGTGATGGCCTGTTACAGCGGTTCCCATGGGGGATTAGAGTATTGTGTTCTGGGGTGCCAACTTACCTGTTACTCTGAGAAGGTTAGGAGGGTAGACAAGGCACTATGAGCTAGTCAGGATTCAGGCCCATAGGTACTGATGTGGTTTGGTGACTCAGTCCCTACATACTGACGTTCTGTGATCTCAGACTTAGTTCTGTTCCCAAACAGAATCCCTGCAATGTCCTAATAGTCAAAGGGCAGTTTCGAATTTGGAGCCAAACGAACTGCTCTTCGCTTTCATCCCAATGTGGGCCTTTTGTGACTATTGTATGCATTCTGTTTCACTCTGCTAAGGAACACTGCTAAAGTAACAGTAACATCATTAAAAGCAGAGAAAATATAAAAAATATCAATAAATCAAATTTCTACAGCTGCTGTATAACATACAGTATTGCACATCATTTCTAAAAGTGCTAGCTGTTGTCCCCTGAAGTGCATCCCAAATCTAACAGGGCAGCACGTTCATTGAAGAACGTCTCAGCTTATAAACCCAGCAAAGCAGAGTTACTATGGTAGAAATGCAGGCTGACTTAACTCCCTGTTCTAGCAATACAATTTCAGCCAGAGTATTTAAATCTTACAGGTGAGAATCGATGCCAGGCTCAGCTTCCATCGTATCAAAGTCTGAAAGAAATCTTGGAAGCCAGATTTTCAAAAACATGGTTCATCATAAGAGTTACTTTTGCCCTTCTAGACGAATGCCATTGGGAGTGTTAAACAGCCAACCCTAATGTTAAAATTTACCTGCCTTTATCAAAGCCTTCAAGTGGTTACCTTTAGTAGTCATACATTGGATTCATTAATGTTTTAAGTCAAATTAGATGCCCAAGTATTTGTAAGAATTTAGCACTGTTAACAAGCACTTTCAATGGGTCTCTCCCATTCCCTCTTTCTACCTACCTGGATCTGTGGCCACAATGAGTGATATACTCTAAGCCCTGGCACTGTCACAATCAGTGGCATAGTTTTAGACCTATCAGCCTTAGAGTGGTCTTCCCTCAAACATCTTGCCTTACTCCTCCATATTTTTCTTATCTAATTTTTGTTGGCCTTTGGATTCTGTGCACTTTACCACTGCTAACCAGTGCTAAAGTGCACATGCTCACTCCTTAAAATATGGTAACATTGGTCTCTCCCCAATTGGCAGGTTTAACTTTACTTGATAAGTACCTAGTAAGGTGGTACTACCTGTGCCCAGGGCCTGTAAATTAAATGCTGCTAGTGGACCTGCAGCACTGATTGCGCCACCCTCTTAAGTAGCCCTTTAAAAATGTTTCAGGCCTGCCATGGGTGTGCAGTTTTAAAATGCAATTTCCACCTGGCAAAATAAACCTATTGAAAGGACTAAACCTTCTTTTTAGGTCTCGGCCTGCACCAGCGCTTGCGCTGGTCTGGCCGAGAGTTTTAGGAAGCGGGTTTTGGAAGTGCAAACCCACTGGCTTTCGGCTGGCGACCAGCTTGCGTTCACGATAGCGTGCACGCACGCAGCTGCCATCTGGGTTTCCTATCTCTTCCTCATTTCCTCGTCATGGCTCATTAACTCTCTGGCCTCTGATGTTTCAATCGCAGCAGCAGCTCACATTACCAACTGACGGCCCTGGACTACAGTCACATGAAAAACAACAGCGATTAGCATTGAAATGCAAACTTTTTTTGTCTAGTTAGAAATATTGCTTCGGTGGGTTGATTTCACCTTATATCGATATTTGTTTTATATTGGGAGTCACAGCCTAATTACCAGTATTTTTGTCTCACTCTGTTTTTTTTTAATATTTATTCGCGCAAAGCACAAAGCTATATTTAAGGTTACTTTTTCCGCGTCACTTCTTCACTCTATTTAAACTCCACACCCCCACTCTTATTGTCTCTCTCCTTCTCTCTCTCTCCCTCTCTAATTCTCTCTCTACTTAATTAACTCTCCCCTCTCTATCTTTTTTAGCCTTTTATTCTCTCTCACCCCTTTATCTGTTTCTCTTTCAAACTCCTTCATTCACTCTCTCTCCCCTTCTTTCTCTCGCTCTATCCCGCTCCACTCTTTATTCTATGTACACCCTTTCTCTCTCTTTCTCTCTCACCACCCTCTCTAATTGGGCATTATATCTTCACTCTATCTTTCACTCGGCAACACCACAGCATCACTCAGCATCACCACAGCATCACTCAGCGCAACCACAGCATCAATCAGAGCCAGCACAGCATCACTCAGCACCAACACAACATCGCTCAACGCCATCACAGCATCACTCAACGCCATCACACCATCACTCAGTGCAACCACATCATCACTCAGTGCAAACACAGCATTACTCAGCAAAACCACAGCATCACTTAGCGCCACAACAGCATCACTCAGCGCCACCACAGCATTACTCAGCAGCACCACAACATCACTCCGCGCCACCACAGCATCACTCAGCACCACCAAGCTTCACTCAGTGACACCACATCATCACTCAGGGCCAACACTGCATCACTCCGCACCACCACAGGATGACTCAGCACCACCACAGCATCGCTCAGCACCACCACAGCATCGCTCAGCACCACCACAGCATCGCTCAGCACCACCACAGCATCGCTCAGCACCACCACAGCATCGCTCAGCGCCACCAGAGCATCACTCAGCGCCACCAGAGCATCACTCAGCGCCACCACAGCATCACTCAGCGCCACCACAGCATCACTCAGCGCCACCACAGCATCACTCAGCACCACCACAGCATCACTCAGTGCCACCACAGCATCACTCAGGGCCACCACAGCATCACTCAGGGCCACCACAGCATCACTCAGGGTCACCACAGCATCACTCAGCGCCACCACAGCATCACTCAGCGCCGCCACAGCATCGCTCAGCGCCGCCACAGCATCGCTCAGCACCGCCACTGCATCGCTCAGCACCGCCACTGCATCGCTCACCGCCACCACAGCATCACTCAGCGCCACCACAGCATCACTCAGCGCCACCACAGCATCACTCAGCGCCACCACAGCATCACTCAGCGCCACCACAGCATCACTCAGAACTACCACAACATCACCACAGCATCACTCAGTGCCACAACAATATCACTCAGCACCACCACAGCATCACTCAGCACCACCACAGCATCACTCAGCACCACCACAGCATCACTCAGCGCCACCACAGCATCACTCAGCGCCACCACAGCATCACTCAGCGCCACCACAGCATCACTCAGCGCCACCACAGCATCACTCAGCGCCAACACAGCATCACTCAGTGCCAACACAGCATCACTCAGCACCACCACAGCATCACTCAGCGCCACCACAGCATCACTCAGCGCCGCCACAGCATCACTCAGCGCCGCCACAGCATCACTCAGCACCGCCACAGCATCACTCAGCACCGCCACAGCATCACTCAGCGCCGCTACAGCATCACTCAGCGCCGCCACAGCATCACTCAGCGCCGCCACATCATCACTCAGCGCCGCCACAGCATCACTCAGCGCCGCCACAGCATCACTCAGCCCTGCCACAGCATCACTCAGCCCTGCCACAGCATCACTCAGCCCTGCCACAGCATCATTCAGGGCCACCACAGCATCGCTCAGCACCACCACAGCATCGCTCAGCACCACCACAGCATCGCTCAGTGCCACCACAGCATCACTCAGGGCCACCACAGCATCATTCAGGACCACCACAGCATCATTCAGCACGACCACAGCATCACTCAGGGACACCACAGCATCACTCAGGGCCACCACAGCATCACTCAGGGCCACCACAGCATCACTCAGCACCACCACAGCATCACTCAGCGCCAAGACAATATCACTCAGCACCACCACAGCATCACTCAGCGCCAAGACAATATCACTCAGCACCACCACAGCATCACTCAGCACCACAGCAGTATCACTCAGCAAGACCTGAGTATCATTCAGCATCACCTCAGCATCGTCTCCGCAACAGTCACCACCACCACCACTACCACCTCAGCATCACTCAGCACCACCTCAGCCTGCTCTCGGAATCTGGCATCTGTTGATTCTCCCCTACCGTCTGGCCGCTGCTAGTGTTATAATGCAGGTACTAGTTCCCAACCTTCACCCTCCGATTGTTTATGCCCCCTCAAAAAAAAGCTTTAACAAACAACCATTGCAATAGGCAGAAACAAGTTGCCAGCATTGCAAGAACAAAAGAAAACTGAGGAATTTTTTATTGTAAATACTTTTTTAATATGGTCGTTCAGTTTTACATAATGCCTTCTTGGTCATAAATAAAGTAACAAAAATGCTTCGGACACTTTTTTATTATAACTTTTCAGCATGCTGCACAGCAGCCACACTTCTCTACAGCACAGCTTGAAGACATTGGCAAAGTCAATAGCTCTGGCTAAACACTTATAAGGCCCCAAAGGCGAGACCTATTGGCTATGCCAATGCTTGTTTAATACATGCAAGTATTTAAAAAGTAGGACATGTACTTATAAGTTTTACATACCCTGGTAGTGAAAAACAATTAAATTAGTTTTCACCACTGCAAGGTGTGCCTCTCCCATAGGATAAAATTGGAGTTACCGGATTACATTTAATAAGCTGTAAGTTCCAAACGGGAACATGTAAACAGTTCATATTTGGTATCTTTGGAACTGTAATGAGAAATCCTCTTTTATGGTAATGTTAGATTTCAAGTTACAAGTTTGAAAATGCAACTTTTAGTAAATTGACATTTTCCTGCCTTAGCTATTTAGTGCCTGCGGCCAGTCTCTGGGCACATCACTGGGTGTGGTTGGTGTTTGTGTATTCCTCCCAGACAGCCACACACAATAGAGAGCTTAAATGCTCCTGGATGGGCATAACTGGCAGGATGGGGGGCAGCAGAGCTGGGTACAGCCCCACTTACACCTGAATTGGTTGTGTCTTGCCTTCACACAAAGGGCTGCATAACCCCTGTAGTTAGTCTGGCACCAGGGCCGGGGAGGCAGGAAACCTGTGCACTTCAAAGGGAAACTTCTAGAAGCTTCTCCCACTTCAAAGAAGGCACAAGGTATAAATATTGGACCTCAGGCACCAATTTGTCAGTACACTTCTGGACCTGTGGAAGACTTTGCCAGGAAGAAGGACTGCTGTGCTGCTGAAAGTACTACCACTCTGCTGGACTGCTGACCTTAAGGACGTCTGCGCTCCGGTGCTGACCTGCTGCCATCTTGCCTAGGTGAGAAGGACTTGATCTGCAACCTGTACCTGGAACCTCCAGAGTAACTCCAAGGGCTAGTCTCACGTAACCAGCACCTGGAATCTGCAACTGTGAGTTCTGACCTGCCAAGTGGTGCCACCCCTGTCCTGAACCCTTGGAAGGTGGCCTGAAGGTACTCTGCCAGCACAACAGTGAACCCACCAGAACGAAATGATTGCCTCTGCTGCGTGGACTTCCTAGTCGCAAGGACTTTGCATCACCATAGTTGCCCTCAGCCTCATCGGAACTGCTGCTGTGCAACGCATCCTCAACACAGGCCCTCGCATCACAAACCAATCGTTGATGGCATCCTCGACTACAATGCAGGACTCTGCATTGCAAGCCCCACAGCTTCTTCGGAACCAGCCAGTGTGTAATGCATCCTCGACCCAGGACTTCGCATCGCAGCTCGTAGCTCCCCAGAACCAAAGCTGGATGATGCATTTCCGACCCAAGCCTCGCATCTCCTCGGCTGCGTGATGCATCCTCGATGCGGGATCTCCCACCATTCTGCAACCCTGATTTAACATAGTCTTTTTCAGCGGGCATACTTAGGTCCCCGTCGCCGGTCCAGCTCCATCATGGTCGGCCTAGACTTGTGACTTTGTACCACCAGACACAACCAGATATCCACAGTTGACGTTTTGTGCCTTTAGCACTATTTTCACTGAAATCTTTAAACCTGCATATCAACGGTTCTGCTGATAGGATGTTTGGTGTCTTGGTCTTGTTTTATTTATTAAAATGTACTCTATTTTTCTAATTTGGTGTAGGATTCTTCTTGCATTGTGTTTTCACTTCATTACTGTTTGAAATGCTTCACAAATACATTACACATTACCTCTGAGTTAAGCCTGACTGCTCTGTGCCAAGCTACCCAAGAGATGAGCACAGGTTAATTTAGGGTTTGCTTGTGACTTCAACCTGACAAGCATTGTGGTTGCTTCTTGAGTAGGGTTTCACCCCTCTCCACCAGTAACTAAATTTCTTAAACTGATGATCAGGTGTGAGGGTTTCAACTGGTGTTCGTGCAGTGCCATACAGTAATTTTGTGTTACACTACCATCCCATAAAATAATTTGAGAGCATTTTGAGCTTTCAAAATTCTTGATTGGCTCTTTTTGTTTTTCCAAATCAACTCTCATTGATACCTGACTGTCTGGGACCATACCAGCAGTAATAGAATTTGATCTGGCCAACCTGGAAAATTAGGTGTGGTTGAGCTCAATCAGTTCTGCAAGGAAAGGGAACTCCTCACCAACAAGGGTATCAAGAAGCTGGAGGTTCAAAAAGCTGTGAGCCTGGTGGGAGGTTCACCAGTCGCTAACAGCAACAGAGGAGCAGGATGAGGAGGATGATATTGAGGAGCAGGATCAGGACATGGATATCAGCCCTGAAATACAGCTTTCAGGGGAGGGGGATAGCTCATCTCCTGAGTTGGAACTCGCTGCAAGAGCAGGAAGTAGTGTATCCTCGCATGGTC
Source organism: Calotriton arnoldi (assembly GCA_963921515.1). Classification (NCBI taxonomy): domain Eukaryota; kingdom Metazoa; phylum Chordata; class Amphibia; order Caudata; family Salamandridae; genus Calotriton; species Calotriton arnoldi. The sequence goes on from CAWUFW010000363.1 coordinate 4,233,692, forward strand.
TGTCCCCAAAAGAGCTGGGAGACAGGAAGGCAGAGAGGGAGTTTAGACTACAGATGGCCCAAATCAAGATGGAGGAAAAGAAACTGGCTCACAAAAAGAGCCTAAAAGAGCTTTACCTTAAAGCCAAACAAGCGGAGTCCAGCACCAATGGTGGCAACATACTGACTGTGTTTGAAGGAGACAAGAAGGTCTGCGTACCTGAAGATCTGGTGCCCAATTATGTGGTGGGAGATGACAAAGATAAATGGTTTTCTGCTTATGAAGTGACCCCAAGGGTACACAAGATCCCATAGGAGCACTGGGGGAGGGCTGACCCATGAGAAGCACCACCAGAGGTTCAGGGACAGCTACAAGCTCCTAAATCAGTCTTGAATGGACTTCTTGGATTATGCTAGGAAGGCACTGAATGGCTGTGTGAGTGGCAGCAAAGTTAATGATTATAATGGGCTGTTCAAGTTGATTCTGAGGGAGCACATGCTTAATATTTGTTTTACAGCTGCGCCATCACATAGTGGACAGCAAGCTGACTGGTCCCAGGAAATTTGCTGAGGAGGCGGACCTCTGGGACAGTACTTGAGTGTCCAAAAAGGCATCTGGGAGGAAAAAAGGGGGAGAAAAACTTAATAATAAAGAGTTTCCAAAAGACCCCCAAAATAATTTCCAAGGTAATAGTCGTAACCAGTCCCAATCTGAGTAAAAGAAGATAGTGTTCTTTGATAGACAGGGAGGTTTGTCCCCCAGTGTCCTAAGCAATGTGCCCTTCTAATTTGTTTCCTCTGTGTGCGGTAGAGCAAGATCTCTGTACACTACAGTCAAGGCTATGTGCAACATGGAACTGAATATTCTTTCGAGCGCTGTGCTTAGCAAAATAAATCTGTGGCAATTACCATTTTAAACTTTTTTTTACAACAAGAGTGAAAACAGGTGCATTACACACATATAGCTCTATTTAATAGGGTCTTGAGACAGTTTTACAATGTAGATAAATACCATCATGACATGAATTGTTTAGTCTATCGGCACCTACACTCCAGGTTTAAAAAAGGACAGGACTCATAAGGTTGTACCATTATAAGATTTTATTGAACAGCAGGATTGATCCAGGCAGTCAGAAGAATGAGGCAGCTGTTATTAAGCCGGAACTGAGATCTGGGCTGGACCCAGTGAATTATGCTGACATTTTTCCCAGTGTAATTTGCCAACACCGGGACACATTTAGCAGCACCCACAGGTTGTCTGCTTTCCTTTCCGAGCAGGAATCTGCAAGCGGTGAAGGGGATTTCTTATTTACAGTTCCAGCTAGGCCAAAAACAATAGCCTAATTTAAAGGGCCATCAGATCTCCTTTTGTTTAAGAGTGATCCTGGCTGGGAGCCACCTGGAGCATATACCTAGATGCAAATGCAATGGAGGGCAAACAAAGGCACTCAGCTTATCACTTTACAAGTAAAGTACTTAAAAGAAACATTTGGAGCAGGATTTTGGCTTTGATCACCCCTTGTGTATAAGCTATATGCATGTACTGTACGAGGATAGACATTGTATGTTAAGAATGCATAGATGAGAGAAACAAAAAGTCAGGATTTAAAATGTAACACAGTGCCTGGTATTGTCTGTAGTTCTAAGACTTTATTACTATGCAAAGGAACCCTTTTTAGCAGACTTTTATGAAAAATTCAGAAAGAAAACAATAAGGTTCTAAGCCCATGACTTGCAGTTTGCAAGCAGCTTGTTGATGCTGGTTCATAGCTCACTGTGCTATATTACAAGAATTGCAGCTTATGAACGGCAAATAATAAAAGGATGTGTCAAAAGCAAAAACTCATTTACCTAGCTACATAAAATAAAAATCTGTGATCTGCATGTTAGACAACGAGCTATGCAGGAGACACACTTACCATCTATGCAAAATTGTGAGTCAAAACTGTAAGCAGACAAAACTCAGATCTCTCCAATCACTGCATTAACCACCAGCGTTACCTTACCGCTATTATTAGGCCTGAGATTTGCTGGGCACACAAATATTCCTGCAGAAGGTACCTTGACCTCCTAAGATATTTTATAATGCAGCCTTTGTGACCAATTAAGCTCTGCAGATTTACTGTCATATTTATCCGTGCTGCTGACTTCTCTGTAATTGAAGTTTCTTTGCAGCAGAGTTATAAAAGAGAAAATGTATAAGTTGACAGCGAGACTCTGGTTTTCATGACTCCATTCCTTTTGAACATGATAAACTTGCCTGCAAAATTCAAGAAAGTGTATTTCTTGAACATGCAGAAGCATTTCCCCTTAGTACATCAGATTATTTGGAAAGTATTTATTAACCCCTTCGCTGCTAGGCCTTTCCCCCCTCCCCCCCTGTGCTAAGCCTTTTTTTTGGCTATTTGGGGTAGTTTGCGCTTAGGCCCCTGTAACTTTTTGACCACATAAGGTATCCACGCCAAATTTGCGTCCTTTTTTTCCAACATCATGGGGATTCTAAAGGTACCCAGGGTTTGTGGATTCCCCTGGAGGGGACCCAGAAATTAGCCAAAATACAGCTAAATTTTTTATTTTTGGGGGAAAAATGGGAAAAAAGGGCTCCAAATGAAAGCGTCTGGTTTTTTCCCTGCAAATGGTATCAAAAAAGGGGTTGTGGTGCTGAAATCACCATCTTCCCAGCTTTCAGGGACAAGCAGACTTTTGTCAGAAAACCAAAATTTTTTACACAGTTTTGGCATTAGCCTATTTCTGCTATTTTTTGTGCTTTCAACCTCCTTACAGTTAATGGTAGAAAGGGGTATGAAAGCAATAATGGATCCTGGAAAGCTATACATTTTAGAAAAGTAGACACAATTCTGAATTCAGCAAGGGGTCATTTGTGTGGATCCTTCAAGGTATCTTCATGGAAACTAACAGTTAAATATAGGAAAAATTGAAAATTAGTTGAAAAAAACAGCCATTTGTGTCAACGTTTTCAGCTGTTTGAAAGCAATATACCGTTACATTTGCTGGACCTTTCTGGTTGTGGGGATATATAGGACTTGTAGGTTCACCAAGAACCCGACGAACCCAGAGTCAATAACTGAGCAGCGTCTTGCAATTGTTTTTTATTATGTACCGGGTATATAGCAATTATTTTGGGAAAATGTATACATGGAAAAATAGGTATGAAAGACACCTATGTATTTCTGAAATGGGAACAAAATGTAGAGTTTAGAAACAGTAGATATTTGAACATTTCCGAAATTGGGAGTACCCATACTAGCATGAGAATTATAGGTCATTTTTCAAAATGACTTCTTTTACACATTGTCTTTCATTTGGAAGGCAGAAATGCATCGAAAGTCAATAGGTAATAACAGTTGCTCTACAATTGTGTGTTACCCTAAGTCTCCCGATAAAAATGGTACCTCACTTGTGTGGGTAGGCCTTGTGCCCACGACGGGAAACGGCTCAAAACGCAACGTGGACACACCACATTTTCACAATGAAAAATGACCCTTTTTTTGCATAGTGCCTAGCTGTAGTTTTTGAACCCTAGCTCTGCCTGCACCTAGGGAAACCTAGCAAACCTATACATTTTTGAAAACTGGACACCCAGGGGAATCGAGGATGGGGTGACTTGACTGGCTCTCACCAGGTTCTGTTACCCAGAATCCCTTGCAAACCTAAACAATTGTAAAAAAAAACACATTTTCCTCACATTTCTGTGGTGGAAAGTTCTGGAATCTGCGTGGATCCACAAAATTCCACCCACCCCGCGTTCCCCAAACTCTTCCGAGAAAAATGGTACCTCACTTTTGCCTAGTGCCCGCAACAGGAAACAGCCCAAAACGCAACGTGGACACACCACATTTTCACAGTGAAAATTGACCCTTTTTTTGCAAAGTGCCTAGCTGTAGTTTTTGAACCCTAGCTCTGCCGGCACCAAGGGAAACCTAGCAAACCTATACATTTTTTAAAACTAGACACCCAGGGGAATCCAGGATGGGGTGACTTGACTGGCTCTCACCAGGTTCTGTTATCCAGAATCCCATGCAAACCTAAAAATGTGTCCAAAAAAACACATTTTCCTCAGTTTTCTGTGGTGGAAAGCTCTGGAATCTGTGTGGATCCACAAAATTCCACCCACCCCGCATTCCCCAAAGTCTTCCAAGAAAAATCATTCCTCACTTGTGTGGGTAGGTCTAGTGCCCGCGACAGGAAACGGACCAAAACGCAAGGTGGACACACCACATTTTCACAGTGAAAAATGACCCTTTTTTTGCAAAGTGCCTAGCTGTAGTTTTTGAACCCTAGCTCTGCCGGCACCTAGGGAAACCTAGCAAACCTATACATTTTTGAAAACTAGACACCGAGGGGAATACAGGACGGGGTGACTTGACTGGCTCTCACCAGGTTCTGTTACCCAGAATCCCTTGCAAACCTGAAAAATTGTCAAAAACCCACATTTTCCTCACATTTCTGTGGTGGAAAGTTCTGGAATCTGCGTGGATCCACAAAATTCCACCCACCCTGCGTTCCCCAAAGTCTTCCGAGAAAAATGGTACCCCACTAGTCTGGGTAGGCCTAGTGCCCGCGACAGGAAACGGCCCAAAACGCAAGGTGGACACACCACATTTTCACAGCGAAAAATGACCCTTTTTTTGCAAAGTGCCTAGATGTAGTTTTGGAACCCTAGCTCTGCCGGCACCTAGGGAAACCTAGCAAACCTATACATTTTTGAAAACTAGACACCCAGGGGAATCCAGGATGGGGTGATTTGACTGGCTCTCACCAGGTTCTGTTACCCAGAATCCCTTGCAAACCTAAAAAATTGTCAAAAAAAACACATTTTCCTCACTTTTCTGTGGTGGAAAGTTCTGGAATCTGCGTTGATCCACAAAATTCCACCCACCCGGCGTTCCCCAAAGTCTTCCGAGAAAAATGGTACCTCACTTGTGTGGGTAGGCCTAGTGCCCGGCACAGGAAACGGCCCAAAACGCAAGGTGGACCCACCACATTTTCACAGTGAAAAATGACCCTTTTTTTGCAAAGTGCCTAGCTGTAGTTTTTGAACCCTAGCTCTGCCGGCACCTAGGGAAACCTAGCAAACCTATAAATTTTTGAAAACTAGACACCCGGGGATGGTGGGAGGTATGGCTTGCGTGGATCCCCCAACGTTTTCTTACCCAGAATCCACTGCAAACCTCAAATTTAGCTGAAAAAAAATCACTTTTTTCACACATTTTTGTGTGGGAAAGTTGTGGCATCACTGGGCTGACACAAATTTCCTACCACCCAGTGTTCCCCCAGGTCTCCCGATACAAATGGGGCCTCACTCGTGTGGGAGGCCCAAGTACCCACGACAGGCAAGGGCCCAAAACGTATTGAGGCGACATCAAAATTGCCTATCACAAAACAACCTGGTTTTGCAAGGGGGGTCACCTGGGTTTTTGGCCCCGTGCTCGGCGGCCAGCTAGGGAAACCTCCCAAAGCCACACATTTCTGAAAACTAGACACTCGGAGGATTCCAGGGAGGTATGGTTTGCGTGGATCCCCCAACGTTTTCTTACCCAGAATCCCCTGCAAACCTCAAATTTAGCTGAAAAATTCACTTTTTCCATACATTTTTGTGTGGGAAAGTTGTGGCATCACCGGGCTGACACAAATTTCCTACCACCCAGTGTTTCCCCAGGTCTCCCGATAAAAATGGTGCCTCACTCGTGTGGGAGGCCCAAGTACCCGCGAAAGGCAAGGGCCCAAAACGTATTGAGGCGACATCAAAATTGCCTATCACAAAACGACCTGGTTTTGCAAGGGGTGTCACCTGGGTTTTTGGCCCTGTGCTCGGCGGCCAGCTAGGGAAACCTACCAAACCCACACATTTCTGAAAACTAGACACCCGGGGGATTCCAGAGAGGTATGGCTTGCGTGGATCCCCCAATGTTTTCTTACCCAGAATCCCCTGCAAACCTCAAATTTAGCTGAAAAAAATCACTTTTTCCACACATTTTTGTGTGGGAAAGTTGTGGCATCATCGGGCTGACACAAATTCCCTACCACCCAGTGTTCCCCCAGGTCTCTCGATAAAAATGGTGCCTCACTCGTGTGGGAGGCCCAAGTACCCGCGACAGGCAAGGGCCCAAAACGTATTGAGGCGACATCAAAATTGCCTATCACAAAATGTTTTGGGCCCTTGCCTGTCGCGGTACTTGGGCCTCCAGCACACCAGTGAGCACACACGTTTCTGAGAGACCTGGAGGATACTGGGTGGTATGAAATTGCGTGATCCGCCACGTTTAATGCCACAACTTCTCACACAAAAATGTAGTGAAAAAAGTGATTTTCCACACAATTTGTGAGGTTGCAGGGATTCTGGGTGACACAGCGTTGGGGATCCACGCAGCCATGCCTCCACTGGACTCCCGAGGTGTCTAGTTTTCAGAAATGTGGGGTCTGATAGGTTTCCATAGCTGGACCAAGACGCATTGAGGCGACTCAAAATGCCTAGGTGACCATGCTTGTAAACCAGGTCGTTTTGTGATAGGCAATTTGGATGTCGCTTCAATATGTTTTGGGCCCTTGCCTGTCGCGGGTACTTGGGCTTCCCACACGAGTGAGGCACCATTTTTATCGGGAGAACTGGGGGAACACTGGGTGGTAGGAAATTTGTGTCAGCCCGGTGATGCCACAACTTTACCACACAAAAATGTGAGGCAAAAGTGATTTTTTCAGCTAAATTTGAGGTTTGCAGGGATTCTGGGTAAGAAAACGTTGGGGGATCCATGCAAGCCATACCTCTCTGAATCCCCGGGTGACTAGTTTTCAGAAATGTGTGGGTTTGGTAGGTTTACCTAGCTGGCCGCCAAGCACGGGCCAAACACCCAGGTGACCCCTTGCAAAACCAGGTCATTTGTGATAGGCAATTTTGATGTCGCCTCAATACGTTTTGGGCCCTTGCCTGTCACGGGTACTTGGGCCTCCCACACGAGTGAGGCACCATTTTATCGGGAGACCTGGGAAACACTGGGTGGTAGGAAATTTGTGTCAGCCCGGTGATGCCACAACTTTACCACACAAAAATGTGTGGAAAAAGTGATTTTTTCAGCTAAATTTGAGGTTTGCAGGGGATTCTGGCAAGAAAACGTTGGGAGATGCACGCAAGCCATACCTCCCTGGAATCCCCGGGTGTCTAGCTTTCAGAAATGTGTGGGTTTGGTAGGGTTCCCTAGCTGGCCGCCGAGCACAGGGCCAAAAACCCAGGTGACCGCCATTGCAAAACCAGGTTGTTTTGTGATAGGCAATTTTGATGTTGCCTCAATACGTTTTGGGCCCTTGCCTGTCGCGGGTACTTGGGCCTCCCACACGAGTGGGGCACCATTTTTATCGGGAGACCTGGGGGAACACTGGGTGGTAGGAAATTTGTGTCAGCCCGGTGATGCCACAACTTTACCACACAAAAATGTGTGGCAAAAGTGATTTTTTTCAGCTAAATTTGAGGTTTGCAGGGGATTCTGGGTAAGAAAATGTTGGGGGATCCACGCAAGCCATACCTCCCTGGAATCCCCCGGGTGACTAATTTTCAGAAATGTGTGGGTTTGGTAGGTTTCCCTAGCTGGCCACCGAGCACGGGGCCAAAAACCCAGGTGACCCCCCTTGCAAAACTAGGTCGTTTTGTGATAGGCAATTTTGATGTCGCCTCAATACGTTTTGGGCCCTTGCCTGTCGCGGGTACTTGGGCCTCCCACAGGAGTGAGGCACCATTTCTATCGGGAGACCTGGGGGAACACTGGGTGGTAGGAAATTTGTGTCAGCCCGGTGATGCCACAACTTTACCACACAGAAATGTGTGAAAAAGTTATTTTTTTCAGCTAAATTTGAGGTTTGCAGGGGATTCTGGGTAAGAAAACGTTGGGGATCCATGCAAGCCATACCTCCCTGGAATCCCCCGGGTGTCTAGTTTTCAGAAATGTGTGGGTTTGGCAGGTTTCCCTAGCTGGCCGCCGAGCACGGGGCCAAAAACCCAGGTGATCCCACTTGCAAAACCAGGTCGTTTTGTGATAGGCAATTTTGATGTCGCCTCAATACGTTTTGGGCCCTTGCCTGTCGCGGGTACTTGGGCCTCCCACACGAGTGAGGCACCATTTTTATTGGGAGACCTGGGGGAACACTGGGTGGTAGGAAATTTGTGTCATCCCGGTGATGCCACAACTTTACCACACAAAAATGTGTGGAAAAAGTGATTTCTTTCAGCTAAATTCGAGGTTTGCAGGGGATTCTGGGTAAGAGAAAGTTGGGGGATCCACACAAGCCATACCTCCCTGGAATCTCCTAGGTGTCTAGTTTTCAGAAATGTGTGGGTTTGGTAGGTTTCCCTAGCTGGCCACCGAGCACGGGGCCAAAAACCCATTTGACCCAGCTTGCAAAACCAGGTCGTTTTGTGATAGGCAATTTTGATGTCGCCTCAATACGTTTTGGGCCCTTGCCTGTCGCGGGTACTTGGGCCTCCAACACGAGTGAGGCACCATTTTTATCGGGAGACCTGGGGGAACACTGGGTGGTAGGAAATTTGTGTCAGCCCGGTGATGCCACAACTTTACTACACAGAAATGTGTGGAAAAAGTGATTTTTTTCAGCTAAATTTGAGGTTTGCAGGGGATTCTGGGTAAGAAAACGTTGGGGATCCATGCAAGCCATACCTCCCTGGAATCCCCGGGTCTCTAGTTTTCAGAAATGTGTGGGTTTGGTCAGGTTTCCCTAGCTGGCCGCCGAGCACGGGGCCAAAAACCCAGGTGACCCCCTTGCAAAACCAGGTCGTTTTGTAATAGGCAATTTTGATGTCGCCTCAATACATTTTGGGCCCTTGCCTGTCGCGGGTACTTGGGCCTCCCACACAAGTGAGGCACCATTTTTCTCGGGAGACCTGGGGGAACGCTGGGTTGGTAGGAAATTTGTTGATCAGCACTGGTAATGCCACAACTTTCCACACACAGAAATGTGTGGAAAAATGTGAGTTTTTTCAGACTAAATTCTAGGTTTGCAGGGGATTCTGGGTAAGAGAAAGCTGGTGGGATCCACGACAAGCCATACCCATCACTGGAATCTCCCGGGTGTCTAGTTTTCAGAAATGTATGGGTTTGATAGGTTTCCCTAGCTGGCCACCAGAGCTACGGGGCCAAAAACCACAGCTAGACCCTCTTGCAAAACCAGGTCGTTTTGTGATAGGCAATGTGGTGATGTCGCCTCAATGCGTTTTGGGCCCTTGCCTCTTGCGGGTACTTGGGCCTCCCACACGAGTGAGGCACCATTGTTATCGGGAGACCTGGAGGAACGCTGGGTGGTAGGAAATTTGTGGATCAGCCGGTGATGCCACAACTTTCCACCACAGAAATGTGAGGAAAAAGTGATTTTGTTCAGACTAAATTTGCAGGTTTGCAAGGGATTCTGGGTAACAGAAACGTTGGGAGATCCACGTCAAGCCATACCATCCTGGAATCCCCGGGTGTCTAGTTTTCAGAAATGTGTGGGTTTGGTCAGGTTTCTCTAGCTGGCCGCGAGCTAGGGTTAAACTACGGCAGGCACTTTGAAAATAAGTCGGCCAGGTGATCTCCCCTTGCAAAACCAGGTGTGTTTTGTGATCGATATGGCCCCAAGGGGGGCAGAAAGACTGTGGCTATTTTTTTTTGGGAGGTGGGGGCATTGGTATGCCCATTCTGGGCAGCCCCCACCCCCACGCATAAAAAAGCCAGCGTAATCGCTGGTGCCTAATGGGCTTTCTGCCCACCATGGGGGGCAGATCAGGGGCCACTGCCCCATCTGCCCCCACGGGGGGGCAGAAAGACTGGGATTTCTCTGGGGGTGGGCGGGGGTATTGTCATGCCCATTTTGGGCAGCCCCCACCCCTACATGAATACAAAAAAAATCCCTGGTTTCTAGTGGGCTTTCTGCCCCCGGGGGGGGGCAGAAAGACTCTAATTTTTTTGGGGGGGATGGAGGCATTGAAATGCCCGTTTTGGGCAACCCCCACCCTAATTTCAATTGCCCAAAATAAATCCCTGGCGTCTAGTGGGCTTTTTGCCCTCGGGGGGGCAGAAAGGCTATAATTTTGGTGGGGGGTGGGGGCATTGGCATGCCCATTTTGGGCAGCCCCCACCCTAAGTAAAATTGCCCAAAAAAAACCTGGCATCTAGTGGGCTTTCTGCCCCCCGGTGGGGGGGGGGGCAGAAAGACTGTAATTTTTTGGGGGGGGGCATTGACATGCCCATTTTGGGCAGCCCCCACCCTAATTTAAATTGCCCAAAATAAATCCCTGGCGTCTAGTGGGCTTTTTCCCCCCCCCGGCTGGGCAGATTGGGGGCTACTGCCCACGGGGGGGGCAGAAAGGCTGTAATTTTGGTGGGGTGGGGGCATGCATGTTTTGGGCAGCCCCCACCCTAGGTAAAATTGTGGAAAAAAAATCCCTGGCACTGTGGGCTTTCTGCCCCTCTGGGGGGCAGAAAGACTGTAATTTTTTTTGGGGGGGTGGGGGCATTGGCATGCCCATTTTGGGCAGCCCCCACCCTAATTTCATTTGCCTAAAAGAAATCCCTGGCGTCTAGTGGGCTTTTTGCCCCCCCGGGGGGGCAGATTGGGGGCTACTGCCCCATCTGCCCCCCAGGGGGGGCAGAAAGGCTGTAATTTTGGTGAGGGGGGTGAGGGCATTGGCATGCCCGTTTGGGCCAGCCCCCACCCTAAGTAAATTATTGGATAAAAAATCCCTGGGGCTAGTGGATTTTCTGCCCCCCGGGGGGGGCAGATTGGGGGCTACTGCCCCCATCTGTCCCCCAGCCAGGGGGGGCAGAAAGACAGGTGTGCCCAAAACGCAATGGGGGGAGCAAAGGCCCTTGCCCAAGGGGCCGCTCCCCCCTCCCTGGTGCTAGTGGGTGGATCCCTGCTTGGGGATCGCCCTCCTGGGGTGATCCCCAAGCAGGGATCCACTAGGGAAGGGTACCATTGGAAAGGGGAGATTCTCCCCTTTCCAACGATACCTCTCCCAAGTGTTTCGGTGCTCGGGGGCTGAGATAGCCCCACGAGCACTGAAACACTGAAACTGAAACTAAGTTTCAGTTTTGTTTTCAATGTAATGACAGCGCGCCATGCGCGCGATCGTCATTACTTTGAAAACCAGGGGAGGGCCTCAGGAGGTTGGGGAAGCTCTTCCCCACCTCCTGAGGCACAAAAAAAAAAATGGAAATCCCTCTGCTGTTTACAGCATTGGGATTTCCTGCCCCTGTCCTCATGACGGAATGGTTCCGTCATGAGCACAGGAGCACCGGTGCTCATGACGGAACCATTCCGTCATGAGCACCGAAAGGGTTAAAGGTAAGTGTATTTAAACATGAACTGAGAAACAGTCAATCAGATAACTGCGTCAGCTACCCGTACTGTGGATGAAGTACAGGCCACTTCCACCACAATAAATAAATGCTATGGACAATACATTAGTTCCTGTGTTGTACCCTTCCCAAATTGCGCTGCTACCAGTGAATCTTTTTTTTTTTCAGTTTTATATAGCGCGGAGTAGGCCTAACGGCATTGCAGCTATTTAAATGAGCACCTACTACATTACACAAAGACGCATTCATTGTTTATGGGCACTACAAGATTAGGTTATCTGCCCAGAGTGACATGTGTTAAAAACGCACAGATTGGCAACCTTTTTCTCAAACTTTTTAAAAGGGTTAATGCTGCCTCTCTCCTCTGTCAGTCTTCTTGGGAGAGAAGAGAAGGTTGTAAGTGCAGTTTGAACTAGCTATTTATAATCCCCAGTGCCCCCTGTGTTTACTGTTCTGGATGCCCTAAAATTACAGAATGATTGCAACGCCTCACCCAGAGCCATCAGAATGAATACAAACTCACTGAACCTGGTATCCATACACAGAGTTGGGACACATACTAGAAGCTTAGAAGTTGCTCAATTAGTACATGCAAATTCGTAGGCATTAGGAAGGCCTTTCCAAATGTTTGTGAGGCCAAACGCAAAAAAAAAGTTCATGCTGGCCGTGATTTGAACCCGTTTCCCAGGTTCCAAAGTCGGCAGTGCTGACCATAACACCAAACGCTCTCTACACCATCCTGGCAGGCCCCCAACACTAGCAGACCACGCAGCAAGTGTAGAAGCTGCAACCTCTCTGATGTTCCAAATCCAATTTGCCAGTGGCTGAACAGCTGCTTATTCGATTGGCCTTGCAAAAGGGCCGCCACTGCTCCTTGCACTTTGTCAACAAAGTGATGGTTTTTTTGGCCCACTCATTTGTTATATTTAAGTATGTGGCTGGCAAGTGGTCTCTTTATGACGTGCGCATTGGGAGAGTGTGTGAGCGCTGGAGAAAGGCTGTGTGCAAGCACACATGTTAGAGGGAACTATGATTCTGAGTGCTACAAGTATGGGCCCTCCAAGGGAGACTCCAAATGTACCAAGAGGGCACAGACCCCCACTGGTTGGCAGACTCCTGGGTTGGTGATCGTAGTGCTTGGGGAGGAAGAGGTCCAAGTTAGCTTAGGGGAGTAGTCAGAGGTTCCCCTATTGTCCTTGGGGGATAAGGAGATGGTGTCAATAGTCCATATGCCTTCCAATACTTTTAAGTAAAGGCAGTGGGTCTCCATCAAAGGGCACCGGATGGAGACTCTGAGGGACACAGGAACCAGTATGACTACTGTGAGGTGTCAGCTGGTGTCCTCAGGGAAGGTCCTCCATAACACTTTACACCAAGTCATAGACTCAGACACCCGTCAGAGTCACCTACAGGGGGTCTGGTTCCCTTTGAGTGGGGGGGGGGGCTCAGTTTCTCTGAAAGTAGCTGTGAGCCCTTCCATGCCTGTAGATTGTCTGTTGGACAATGATCTAGAGCACACTATCTAGAAAGAGGTAGAGCTCAGATCACACTTGGAGATGTTGGGACTGCGTGAATGGATCTGTATGACCAGAATGTCTAGGGCTGCCCTGGAAGGGAGTCAAGGGAGCCTGAAAGAATGGCCAGGCAGCTGCCAAGAATAGGGGCAAATGGCACTGGAAACCAGCCTGTGAAGTTCCCGCAATCCAGGTTGATGGGGCACCTGAGGATGATGCTCCTGATCTTACGGGAGAGGACCTTGCCGACCTAGAAGACCTGCGTGAGCTTGCTGGATGGCTAGGTAAGGGTGGGCTTACCAAGGAGAAATTTTGCCAAGCGCAGAAGGAGTGCCTCACTCTGAAGGACTTGACGCAGCAAGCAGAGGCCCAGGCAGCAGGTAATACCTCTTGAGAGCACCTTATATATTGGGAGACTAATCTCCTCTACAGTGAGCCTACGGTTCCAGGACCTGGGGCAGCCTGTTTGCTGGTGGTACCCCAGTGTTACAGGGCCTTCCTACTGGGGTTGGTTCATGATATCCCCCTGGCAGGATATCTGGGACAGGACAAGATCTTTTCTTGGGCTGTCCCCCATGTTTATTGGCCCTGGATGAAGATGAACTCAGATGCATACTGTAGGTCCTGTCCCAGCTGCCAGTGGGAAAGCAGGGAAAAACTTGAAACCCCCTGACTGCCTTGCCTGTCATTAGCACTCCCTTTTAGAGGGTTAGCATCGACATTGTTGGTCCCTTGGCCCTCAAGACAGCTTTAGGCAACAGGTTCATCCTGGTCTTTGTGGAGCACACCATCCACTACCCAGAGGCCATCCCTCTGAGGTCGGTGACTGCACTTGTGGTGACCAGGGCTCTGATGGTGATTTTTGCTTCAGTGGGGTTCACCAAAGAAGTAGTGTCTGACATAGGCACTAACGTCATGTCAGCATACATGAAGTCTATGTGGGATAAGAATGGCGTGACTTACAAGTTCTCAAAACCCTATGACCCCCAAACAAACAGGCTTGTGGAGAGATTCAACAAGACCCTTAAAGGTATGATAATGGAGCTACCTGAGCCCATGAAGTATAAGTGTGATGACCTTCTGACGTGCATACTGTTCCCCTACAGGAAGGTGCCACAGAAGGGGGTTGGGTTTATCCCCTTCGAACTTCTCTATGGCCACCCTGTTATCGGACTTCTTAGCCTTGTGAGAGAGGGGTGTCAGGAAGCTCCCAGGAAGCCCTCTCAGGATGTAGTCAGCTACATGCTGGCACTCCACAACCAGATGCAGAGATTCTGATAAAAGGTGAAGGACAATCTTGAGGTCAATCATGAAGTAATGAAGCTCTGGTATGACTAGAAGGCCACTCCGGTAGAGTTTCAGCCTGGCCAAAAGCTGTGGGCTATGGAGCCTGTGGAGCCCAGAGCTTTCCAGGACTGCTGGAGAGCACCATATAAGATGAAGGAACAGAAGGGGGAGTCTACCTATCTGTTGGATCTCAAGCCCTCAAGAAACCCCTTAAGGGTGCTCTACATTAACTGCCTCAAACCACACTGTGAGAGGTCAGAAACAACTATGCGCCTGATAACTGATGACGGGGGGAAAGGGAGAGCGAGCCTCTCCTTGACCTTTTGTCTACCCAGGAACATGATGGGTCAGTAGAAGGTGTCAACCTCTCACCTACTCTGACACCAGAAAAGCAGAGCAACTGCCGCTGGTTTGTGGGATAGTCCACCTCACTGTTCTCCCTCACCCCTGGGCTTACACATCTGTGTACCCACAACATAGACACTGGCAACAGTTCACTTGTCAAAAATAAAATTTACAGGCTGTTGGATAAGTTGAGGGGCAGTATCAAGAAGGAAATCTCCAAGATGCTGACATTAAGGGTGACTGAGCCCTCCAACAGTCCCTGGTCCAGCCCTGCGGTGCTGGTACCTAAGGCTACCAAACCGGACCCCACTCCAAACTCAAGTTCTGTATGGACTACTAAGGATTCAATTCCGTCACTGAGACTGACACACCCCATCTCCCAAGCTGATGAGCTCATAGACAGGCTGGGAGTTGCTACGTTTTTCAGTACTTCAATCTCACATCAGAGTACTGGCAGATTGCTCTAAGGGAGGAGCAAAAGAGAGATCTGCATTCTCCATCCCAGAGGGCAACTTCCAGTTCAGGTTGATGCCATTTGGCTTAAAGAATACCCCTGCCACCTTACAGAGGTTAGTCAACAGGGCCCTAGCTGGGATGGAGGCATTCTGTGCTGCCAACTTAGATGACAAAGCTGTCTTCAGCACCAGCTGGGAGGAACAACTGTACTATCTTCAGGAGGTGCTTCAGGCCCTGCAGCGGGCAGGCCTGACTAACAAGCTCAATAAGTGCCAGATAGGGCAGGGTTCCATGGTGTAGCTGGGCTACTTAGTGGGCGGAGGCATGGTGCAAGATTGAGACTATCATGGCCTGACAACCCCCTAAAGCACAGACTGAGGTGAGGGCCTACCTGGGCCTCACTCGATACTATACGAGGTTTGTTAAGGGATATGGCAGCATTGCTGCCCCCTTAACTGAGCCGACTTCCAAGAAGCAGCCTAGAAAGGTGATCTGTAAAGAGTCCTGTCAGAAAGTCTTTGACACCCTCAAGGAAGCCAAGTGTACAGCACTTGTACTCAAGGCTTCTGACTTCTCTAAGATGTTTTTTGTGCATACAGATGCTTCAGAGCATGGAATAGGGGCTGTCTTAGCACAGTTATATGAGGTGGACCTAGACCAACTGGTAGCCTTCATCAAATAGGAGGCTACTTCATCAGGAACAGGGATGGAGTGCTATTGAAAGGGAGGCATTTGCTGTGGTCTTGGCACTGAAGAAGCTGAGGTCAAAGCTGTTTGGGACTCACTTCTGGATTCAGACAGAGCACAGGCCCCTAATATTGCTCAGGGAAATGAAGGGTGAAAATTCCAAATCGTTGAGGTGATCCATCTCCCTACAGGAAATAGACTTGACGGTGGAACACAGTCCTGGGTCAGACCTCACCAATGCTGATGGTATATCCAGGTTGTTCTGCCTTAGTGATGAGAACTCCCAAGTGGTTGGGTAGTTCTCCCCACTTACAACAAGGAGGACACATGTTAGACCTGTCAGTCTTAGGGTGGTCTTCCCCCAAATGTTATGACTTACTCCTCCATATTTGTCCGATCTTGTTTTTGTTTGCCTTAGGACCCTGTTCTCTTTACCACTACTAAAGTACATGTGCTCACTCCTTAAAACATGGTAACATTTGTTTCTCCCTGATTGGCCGATAAAATGTACTTGCAAGTCCCTAGTAAAGTGGTACTACCTGTGCACAGGGCCTATAGATTAAATGATACTAGTGGGCCTGCAGCACTGATTGTGCCACCCACTTACGTAGCCCTTTACGTAGCTTCAGGCCTGCTATTGCAGCCTGCGTGTGCAGTTCTAAACTGCCATCGTGACCTGGCAAAATAAAGCTTTTCCCAGGCCAAAACCTTGTTTTTTAATACATATAAGTCACCCCTAGGATAGGCTCTAAACAGTTCACCTTGCAGGGTGCCATGCATTTAAAAAGTAGGACATGTACTTTTAAGTGTTACATGTCCTGGTTTTGAAAAACTCTTAAATTCGTTTTTACCTACTGCAAGGCCTGCCTCGTCCATAGGATAACATTGGAATTACCTTATTACATTTAATACGCTGTAACTTCCAAATTGGGACCAGGTGACCAGTTCATGTTTGGTGTCTTTGGAACTGTAATGAGAAACCCTTTTTTATTGTAATTTCATATTTCAAGTTACAATTTTGAAAATGGCACTTTTTAGAAAGCTGCCTTTTTCCTGCCTAAGCCATTTAGTGTCCGCAGCATGTCTCTGGGTCACATGAATAGGTGTAGTTGGTGGTTGGTCTTTGTGTATTGCTCTCAGACAGCCACACACAATAGAGACCTTAGTGCCTGGATGGGCCATCACTGGCAGGATGGGGGTTGGAACTGGGCACAGCCCCACTTACACCAGCATAGGCTGTGTCTTGCCTTCACAGAAAGGGCTGCATAACCCCTGTAGTTAGTCTGGAGCCAAGGCAGGGGAGGCAGAAAACATGTGTACTTCAAATAAAATCTCTAGAAGCTTCTTCCACTTCAAAGAGGGTACCTGGTATAAATATTGAACTTCCAACACCAACTCTTCAGTACACTTCTGGACCTGTGGAAGATTCTGCAAGGAAGAAAGCCTGTTGTGATGCTGAAAGTGGTGTTACCCCAGTCCTGGACCCTTAGAAGTGGGCCTGAAGGTTCTCTGCCAGCCCATCTGTGGAGCTGTAAAACAGACACATCTCTGCGGTGTGGTGCAACCCCAGGCAGAACTGCTGCATCGCCTCAGCTATGTAAAATTTGCATTACTGCCGCAGCCTTATCGGAACCGCTGCTGCACAATGCATCCTCAATGCAAGTCCTCGCATCACAAGGCCCCCCCGTCGACGGCATCCTCGACAACGATGCAGGACTCCTTATCTCAAGCCCAACAGCTTCTTCGGAACAGCCTGTGAGTGACACATCCTCTAAGCAGGACTCGGCATCGCAAGCCCCTTCGCCATTGGCTTCATCGACAATGACGCTGTGCTCGCGTCACAGCTGCACAGCTCCCCAGAACTGGCGCTGTGTGACTCATCTTTGACCTGCGCCTCGCATCGCCCCAGCTGTGCGACGAATCCTCAACGTGTGAGCTCGCAATGCTGCGCAACCAGGATATAAGGTACTCTTGTTCAGCGGGCCTAACTGCATCCCTGTAGCCGGTCCGAACTCCATTGAGGTAGGCCTGAACTTGTGACGTTGTCCTGGTCTGGCACGACCAGATATCCACATTTGACACTTTGTGCTTTTTGGCGCTATTTTCACTGAAAACTTTAAACCTGCATATCTCCTGTTCTATCATTTGGATTTTTATCTTTTTGGTCTTCTTTTATTTCTTAAAATGTACTTTATTTTTGTAATTTGTTGGGGGGGTTCTTCTTGAGCTGAATTTTCACTTTATTACAGTTTGAAGTTGTGCATAAATACTTTACACATTATCTCCGAGTTGAGCCTGACTGCTCTGTGCCAAGCTACCCGAGGGTTGACCACAGGTTAATTTAGGGTTTGCTTGTGACTTCACCCTGACAAAGATTGTGGTTGCTGCTTGAATAGAATTTCACTCCCCTCAATCAGTAACCCAATTTTATTTACAAATGGCTACATTTCCCCTGAATGATCCCATTGCCTAATGACCATGACTGCACATGAAAGCCTTGGGCTGCCAGTAGATAAGCCACTTGCACATGGCTATATGACCACTTCCTCCTTTTTGATTTCCCACTCTCCTCATGACATGGCCCGACATGCATAAGGGAACCGAGACACATGGATTGTGCCACCCACACCCAACAGCCATTGGTGGAAACAGCTTTGTGCTTAATTAACACAGACAATGTTCTTTTCCTGGAGGAGCCCCAACCTTGAGAGCCTCCTCCCCTTAATCTAATGAACCACCAAGACTGCAAGCTGGAGTCTATGAACCCAACATTTACCCTTATTCTACAGGACCCGCAAAGCTGCAGAAGCATGTAAGGGTTTGAAAGGAAGTATGTGACAATATCTGTTAACCTCAACATGGTGTAACAAGAACAACGTCATAAAGTTGCACCAGTAAGCACACAATTGCATTGATGCATTGTCATATGTGTGCTTTATGGATGGTCCAATGCTGCACGTTATGCATTTATAGAAACGTTTTAGTGTTCAAGTAACCAGCACAATACTTATCTTGAGAAGGAGGTCCCAGCCTTGAAAGCATCATCTGTCTCCTCCCTTCCATTTACCCCAAGCACTTGATTTAAAGCAGGAGATACCAAGCCCAACACTTCTGGAAAAAAGTGAGCCCACACTTTAAAGCTGGACATGCATGTGAGCGTTTGGCCAGAAGCATGTGATGATATCCCTCAACTTTTACATGGTGTCACAGAGAACAAAGCCAAGAATGTGTACCAATAAGCAAACACTTCTATGGATTAATTGTTTTTGTAGGTGTTTTATGAAGGGTCCAATCCTGCATGTTAAGTCATTTTAAGTGTTGTTTATTTAAATTAAATAGCTTACACTAGATATTCCAGCTTTAATCTAATTGTCATAATTACATTGTACTGTATTTATTCTCATCTTTACTCCATTGCCTTATTGATCAATCTATTACCATTATTATACCTTAGTGTGGCACTCGATAACATAGACCATTTTATTCTAGTGAATCGCCTCAAACATACAATATGTCTGGAAATGTCAAAATGGATTTCCTCTTTTCTTACAGCAAGACACCTGTCAGTCCAACTTGGAAATGTTGATCCAACTGCCACCACTCGAATGGGGAGTACCACAGGGTTCACCCCTTTGCCCCCTTTATTCAGTCTCTATGTTTGTTCACTTGCCCAGCTCTTCAAACTATTCAATATCATCCCATACTTAACTGCAGATAATAACCAAACAATTTTAACCGTGCCAACCAAAATCCTGAAGAAGACAAAAGTATGGGTCTAGTCATGGGCGGAGTGCAGACATGGATGCGCACACATTTCTTGAAATTAAATCATTCCAAAATGGAGATTTTACAAAACAGCAAACAAAATAAATACTTGGGTCCCAAGCAATGGCCAACAACCATGGTCCCACTGCCACCACAGTTAAGGAACAGTTTAGACGTGACCCATGTTACTAAAACATCTGTCTTCTGTCTGTGACCCCTTTATAAAATTTTCCTTTTCTTAATTTTGTCCAGGAAATGACTACTATCAATTCCTTTATCCACTCCAGATTAGATTATGGAAATGCAACCCTCACTAAACTTCAATAAGCTAGAATAAATCCAAAATGCTGCTACCCACGTCTTGTTCCGTTTGAAACAATTAGGGCACAAATCTGGCCACATGGATAAACTTCATTGTTTGCCGGTCAAGAAATTAGTTCAATTCAAAGTAGCTTGCTTTGTCTAACAACAAAATGGGCCCTGCCATTTTCATGAAGAAATCAGCAAGTACGAACCAACCCGACAGTGTTGGTTCACCTTCACCTTAGATTTATCTGTACTAAGGGTCAAAAATAAAATGAGGAAAGGCAAAGCTTTCAGAAGAGAGGTGCTTCCGCTCTGGAAAAACTCCCCCTTGAATACTCGTCAATGTTCTGCCCTACTCCAGTTTACCCCAAAAATGAAAAACTGGCTGTTTTCACCTTAGTTGATACTGTCCGTTAATCCACTGCAGTAGCTTCCGGACTTTTACAGCGTCGAGAGACTCCTTGTGAGTGAACGAGGGCTCAAGAAACAACTATAAATAATAACAATTTACCAGAAGAGTCAAGGAGGCTCGGGAGGACAACATCTCACTGCTGAGTATCCAGTATCCTGGTCATTGGGAGCATCAGCAGTCTTGCTTTTAATATTGACTTGTTACCCTAGCAACTGCTAGAGGATGGATAAAACTGAAATCTATGATGTGCAGAGGGTCATTCACTTCTTGGATAGTTGTGACCTTTGTCCTATATTTTTAAATGGAAGTTGCATTGGCGGTTGTGTAGGAAGATTTGTTGTTGAACTTATCTTGCAGTTGGGTGAATAGAATTTTGTAGTTTCTGATTTTTTAGGTTTGTTCTTTCTTAGGGGCAATCATTACTGGCAAGCCTAGCACTAGGGACTGAAACACCTCCTTATGTGCACCCAGGAATAATACGTTGGTCTTGCAGCAATATGGCTAAGGTAGCTGGCACCTAGGGCCCTAGTCTGACCGTAAAGCTACAAGAAATAAGATCTAAAGCAAAAAATCAAAGCCACATTCTAAGTGACAACTCCTGCCCAGCTATGTGCCATTTTAAGAATTACAGAAAATGATGTATGCGGGATTTCATCACACATATGATTGCTGCTCTTACCACCACACTATTTATGTCACTGGTTTCAGGGGTTCTCTTTATTCACATCTTTCTCTAGCTTCCTTCAGCCTGCTATTACTATGTTGCCCTTTGCGTCACAATGCTTGCTGTTATCTCTTCATTGATTTTGAAGTCGTGCCCTAAATGAAGCCATCTTATTTTCCTTTTTTCTACCTTTTATTTGCTTTCACGCTTGCATGCGACCTTCCATTTCTCATCTATTCCTATTTCCAGACTGTAATCTATTCTTGTTTTCCGTTGTTTTTTCCTACCCACTTCCATTGTTACCTCTTTCCCTCCCACAGGCACAGTACTCCTTCACATTTCAATGGTTCATTCCTTCCTTCATTCACCCAGCCTTTCTCAATTAAAACCTTTATTTCTCTGGTCTTCTCTAACACTCTCCTTCGCCGGCTGTCTGTCATTCTCTTCTCTCATCATTTTTTCTCTTTCTTTCTTATTTTCTATCTTTTTGCCTTTCTTTCTCTTTTCTGCCCTTGCTCAATCCCCCTCCACTTTTAATTTTATTCTTTCTTTGCACTTATCGTCTCCGCACTGCTTTCCTTCCATCATCTGCCCATCTTTCACGGCTTCAAGTCTTCCGTTTGTATCTCCTCGTTCCCCTCTCTTAGTGTCATTTACCCTCTTCTTTCCCAGGAGCACTGCTTATTCTGCAACCCCCTTACTTCTATTAACCCCTTATCCCTTTCTAAGCCTCTCACACTTTCCATTTTGTAACCTCCGTTTATCTTTTACTTTCCTCTCTTCCTTATCACCTCGATTGTTTATTTCCCACTTTTTACAAGTGTGCCGTCTATTACTCGTCTTCATGCGAAATCTCCATCATTTACCTTACATCTCTCCTTTGTTTTCGCTCTAGTCTCTGTTTGCCACAACTCTCCTCTTTTATGCATTCTTCTCACAAGTTTTTGCCACTCCAGTCTTGCAGCACCATCCCTTCCTCTGTGTCTTAGCCATCTAAGCCTGTCTCCAAATCTTGCACTACCGTGCCCCTTCTTTTCTTATATCCTTGTTTCCTCCCTCCCTCTTCCTTTTCTATCTCCTTTCTCCTTATAGGAGCCCTCTATTCGTCTTTTCTGTTTATGTTTTACTTTCTCCATTCATTAAATCTCGCTCTCGTTCTTTCTCTGCTTTAGCACTGCCAGCTCGCCATTTTTTTCCACTCTCTCAATGTCTTTCTCTCTTTTCAAAATTGTTCTCTTTCACTCTCGTTTCTTATCTCGTGTGCTACTTTCTTTCTCTTTCAAGATTCGCCTTTCACATCCCTGCTCTCTTTCTTTGGTTCTGTGCCTAACACCCACCCCCGCCTCCTTTATTTTGCTTTCCTCTCTCGTTCACCTCACTCGATTCTCTTCTTGCCCCATCTTCCTGCTCGCAGTCACTTCTTTGGTCTCTCGCTTGGGCAGCATAAGCCGGAGCCGCCTCCTCTTTAATTTAATTACTTCTCAGACACTGGCCTCTTGGCTGGCAAAGCAGCGTCCCTGCCGGCGAGAATCTGTACGGGTGACGCTCTGGCCGCCTCCTTCCCTTCTCTGTGCTCCCAAGTGTCTTGCTGGGCTGTACCTCTTGCTGTACACTAGGCTGATTCATTCTAAGGCGCAAGGATGAAGCTTCACAAAACGCAGGGAGGCTCCTTCATCATAGGGTGCTGGGGGTGGCCTGGGGTGAAAAGGGCACGCGCTGCACAAAGCTGCAGCACGAAGGAAAGTGCTTAGGAAATGAATCTGGTTCCTGACCCTTTGCCGAGCTAATGTTTCACCTTTACTCACCATTTCATAAGAAATAGTGAACAGGTGTTTCTTTACTACAGCTATTTAATTTGCTGAATAAATGTAAGCAACGTTTATTGTAGCCATGGCTCTCTACCTCTAGGGTGGGCACTGTCTACATATGTAAGCAGCATTCCTCCTTATTGTGGTGGGAGGAGTATGGGCCCAATTTAAATGTTGGTGGGTGGCCTGTTGCTCCACCAAGGCAAGGAATAATTACTCCGTCGCACTGACAGAGGTGTCATCCGTCAAATATAGAAATATCCCCTGGCCCAGCGGACATTTCTAGCATTGGCAGGAACCGTCGTCACAGCGGTTTCTTACTCTGTCGGGCCATTGGAGGGATTTGACAACAATAGAGACGGGGTAGTCTCCATTATCATCAAAGCTATGGTCTGTCTGATTCTAAATCGGGCGGGCAGACCGTAATATTGGCGGGGAGGGAACTCTGTCGCAACAAAATTCCGTCCCCACAAACATTTAAATCAGGCCCTATGTCAGCACAGGCTGCCATTGCTGGAGAGGCTGCCTGAGGCAATCACATGCTTTCAATTTTCATGTGACTGAGGTTTCCTTAAGATCAGGCCTCTTTCTCACATCTTGCTTCTTTGTACATTTTGACTTTAAAAAGGGGTGAAGTAGTATAGCAGTGATTGACCTTAGGTTTGTATGTATCTCAGCTCCTGAGCAGAATAAATAGTAAGGGATCTAAACAAAGAGTAAAGTATTGTTAACACTGTTGCAGAAATTGAGCATACAGACATAAGACCAGCCCGTAGAATATTCGATAATTATTCTAATCACACACAATAGGTAAATAAGGTGAAGGTAAAATATATTAACAGGCAAAGATAGTGTACCCTTCTTTAGAATAGTCACCAGGTTTCTAATGTTGTTGCAAATCATCCTGGTTAAAAGGATAAACCAAGACCGGACTTGACAACTAAAAGAAAAATAGTCACAATTCCATTAAGTATTAAAAATAGGTAAATATTATACATTTGGTTGCTTTTTGTTTAAATTTGGATGTAGGGGTGATCTTCACAAACAAGACAGAAGTAAAGCACAGACTCTTTATTCTCTGCACATAGTTCTATCATCTTCTTGTGATGACTAGGACATTTCGTTTCTTCATACAAAATCATGACAGGGACTTATTTTAGTATCTGCTGGTTGATTCATATTTCTCAGGTAGGATGCCTTCCTCTACCCCCCTTCCAGGCTGCCACCCATATGGCTTGCATGTCAGAAAGTATTTAGTAGGACTCTTACAGCATGAACCTAGCTGGGAAGCAATGGAGTGCTAAAAAATAGGTGAGGGCCCAAGAGTATGATTTAGATTGTTAACAATGAGCCAGGTAACTTGTAAGAGAATGGTGTGTTATTAATGTTCTTTGAAGAGATGCATCTTCAGTTTCTGATTTTACAGGGGCTGTATATCCAGATCCTTTGTGCATAGAGGGAGTAGTCCTGATTTCTCTTTTTCCCTTCTTTTCCCTTATTGTGCCTCTTCATCTCCAGCTTCATGATGTCCTGGCTTCTTGTGTTGCCCTGCCAGATATGCCAAGGTACTGTTGCTGATGATGCTAGTCTTCCAGGGTAACAGTGTCGTTCTTTGAATATTGGGGTGATATGGTCAAACATTTCGGAGCCCTTGAGGAGACTTGCTGCAGTGTGTAATTGGTGCAAGAGGTGCAAGGTTTGTGTAGGGGGGGCTATTGAGCAGAGAGTTGCATACTTCTGGGGGGACAAAGGACCACAGCTTGAATCATTCTTAAGTTGGGTTCTGGAAGAAAGGGTTTTGATTTCTTCATGCAGGAGAGCAGATACCATTCTGTCTTGATTTTCCTGGTTATGTATTCTTCAAATGTTAGATCAGTATCAAAGAGGTCATCCAAGTGATTTTGCATTGGCAGCTGTAGGTTGAAAATATAGGAGTTCATGCCAGAGGCGCCTACTTGTGTTTGTTTGGGGATGTTAGTGAAACAGAGGAAATCAGTCTTCATCATGTTGAGTTTTAGGGAAGTACTTTACACCTTTTTTTTGAATAGCTTGAGGTAGGTTTTGAGTCACTGAATGTCAAAGACTGAGAAACGTTTCGGGTACATTTGAGTTTCTTTCGTATATTGATGGATCTTGATGTTATCAGTGAGACAGAGTGCCTTTAGACACCGAAGTTGATAGAGGAGAGGTTAGAAACCTTGGTAGTTTCTGCAAACTTGCGGTTCCTATCTGTGCAAGTTGGGGCGGTTGTTGTGATAAGAGCTGAACCATTTAGAAAAGCCTATACTGGGTTGCAGGGAGGAGATCAATGTTTGGTCTTTACTGTGTTGAAGGCTGCAGAGATGATGAGCAGGATAAGGAAACAGGGTTGGTTTCTGTGACTGATTTTGCTGGTGACCTTAACTACTTGCAGAGTGACAGTCTCCATGTTGCAGTCTGGTCTGATGCCAAAGCACTAGTCCTATGGAGGATTTTTCTTGTTGCTCTTTATCTGGATGGAGACTTCTTCTTCCATGATGATGGGGCAGAGTTTGGTGAGATGATCTGAATACAGGGCATGTTTCTTCAGGAGGCTGAGGAGCTGCCTTATCTTGACAGCATCTGGGAAGGTGCCTGTAGGACTTGGCCTTTTTGGCTAAAGTTCCCTAAACTTTTTGCTTTCCCCCTAGACCGTTTTCCTGACATAGAGTTGTCAATTTAGATGCTTTGGGTACTTTGCCACTGCTGATCAGTATCAAAGTACAAGTGTTCCCTGTGTAAAGTGTAATGGTAATTGGTTGGCCATGATTGGTATGTTGCCTTACAAGTAAAGTCCCTAGTGATGTGCACTGTGTGTGCCAGGGCTAGTAATTCAAAGGTGCGCGGAGAAGGGAACTCAGGCCTGCAGTGTAGAGCCTGCGCGCAGTTTGCTAAGTTAGCATGTTGTCCTGACAAGTGCAACCACTTGTCAGGCCTTACTTTCCCTTTTGCGTACACAGTGGGCACCCCTGTGGTAGGTCCCGGGTAGCCCCTGGGCAGGGTGCAGTGTAAGTAAAAGGCAGGACATATACTGAGGTGTGTGTTATGTCCTGACAGTGAAAAACACTCCATTTCGTTATTCACTGGTGAAAGGCCATCCTGCCCATAGGACAGAATGGGGGAGGCTGGGTATTGTGTTTGTTAGCCTAGTTTCCCATGAGTTTAAACTGGAGAGGTGAAGTTTAGTATGTATGAACTCACAGTGTCTTAACACATCTTTATATGAAAGTGGTTTTGTCACTGTGTGTTCAGAAGCCCCACTTTTAGAAAGTGGCTGAGTTTTGTGCTTTAAGCATTTCTGTGTGTCTCTGCTGAATGTGGATTGACTGTCTGGATCTGAGAGGGGAGAGGAGCCGGGGGAGGTCTTGACCCAGGAAGGGGTTGAGATGGCACCAGGCTGACCTGCAGCTGGAGAGCAAGCGATGAAAAGCACCGGAAGGTGAAGAGGCCTGGGTTGCGGCTATAAAACAATTGACCCATCTCCTGTTAAGTGATTAAGGATCCAGACCCCAGTATCAAAGGGAGAAAGGTGACACTGGAAGGGAGACACCCAGAACTGATTTAGGTAGGGATCAGGGACCCCTGAGCACAATGAACTTCAAAGACATTTAGGGGTATAACTATGAGAGCTGAGACCCCTGAACGTTGGAATAGAAATGGATTGAGACTGAAAAGGCTTGGACCCATTTCGTGGTCAAGAGGAACCTCTGCTAAGGAAGGAACAACTGAAGAGACTGCTGGGAAGGACCAACCCT
This sequence comes from Calotriton arnoldi, assembly GCA_963921515.1. NCBI lineage: Eukaryota > Metazoa > Chordata > Amphibia > Caudata > Salamandridae > Calotriton > Calotriton arnoldi. The sequence continues at coordinate 4,260,047 of CAWUFW010000363.1, forward strand.
TGCTTCGTGATCTGGGGCTGGTCTGCAGTTTGCTGTTTTAACCAAGGAAGAGGCTGTTGGGACTGTGCTGTGTGCGCTGGGTCCCCCTGCTTGAAGAAGACTGTGCTTTGTGCTGTGTCTTGTTACCCCAAGGGCCCGAGGTGAGCTGGCTCCCTGTTTGGAAACACAGGAACATATAAGTTTCCGGAGAAGTTTCAAGCAACGCGGTGGGCGCTTGTTGTGGCAGCTTGAGACCCTCGGAAGGTGTGCCCTGTGATCTTGGACACACGGAGGAGAAGAGAGACTCGGACGCGCTGGGTGCATGTCGTGGTGCACAGGAGGCGTTGGTGAAGAGCGCCTGGTCACCGTGTGCACCAAAGGTGAAGTGAGTCTCGGACGCGCTGGGTGCGTGTCGTGGTGCACAGCAGGCATTGGTGAAGAGCGCCTGGTCAGCGTGTGCATCGGAGGTGACGTGAGACTCGGATGCGCAGGGTGCGTGTCGTGGTGCACAGGAGGCGTTGGTGAGGAGCGCCTGGTCAACGTGTGCATCGGAAGTGGAGTGAGTCTCGGACGCGCAGGGTGCGTGTCGGGGTGCACCGGAGGCGCTGGTGAAGAGCGCCTGGTCATCGAGTGCACCGGAAGAGAAGTGAGGTTCGGACACGGTGAGCGTGTCGGGGTGCGGCCGAAGGCGTTGGTGAAGAGCGCCTGGATATCGGGGCCCCGGAGTTGGAGTAAGTCTCAGTGAAGCAGTGTGTGTGCTTTGGTGCAACCTGGGACTGTGGAGGTGATCGACTGATCATCGTGTGCACCAGAAGAAAGTGAGTCTCTGCAGCGCGGTGTGCGTGTCTTGGTGCCAACTAAGACCGCAGGAAGGAGGGCCTGGTGAACGTGCACGTAGAGTCAACGTGAAGTCCCATCCGCGTTGTGTGTGTGGCTTCGTGCCAGAGGAGACCCGGAGGGTGCTGTGGTGAAGTGCACCCGGAGTAACGTAATCTCAGGGGCGTGGGGTACGTGTGCCCTGCGGCGGCCTGAGACCTTCCTAACAGTCGCGGCCCGGACCGGCAGCCCGGAGGAGCTGAGCTGCCAGGCCGAGTCGCTGAGGCCCATTGAGAAAGTTCTACACGGAAGGCCCAGTTCGCTGAAGGAGGAGAGGAGAGTGGGGTTGCGCACCCAGGTAACGTGGATCACTGCCTGGGCGGGGTGCGGGTTCGGAGGGACACTCTCTCGGCCTCTCAGACCTTCTGGCGGCGTGAGCCTTTGCTTCGGCTCAGATTGGGGCCCGTACTGCGGTCAGGAGTGGCAGTGCTGGGGCCCGAGTGAGAAGCTGTACTTTGTGTCATCGTTGATACGTGTGGGGGGCATCTGTTGTCCAAGAGGCTGACTGTCGTAATACACATTGCCAATATTGCTGCTAGCGAACTGCCGGACTGTCTTATGACGCCTGACATTATTTCTGCATAACGAAGTACACGATTGTAGCGCTACGCATTGCATTATTTCTCCCTTGCAAAGTACAGGATTGTAGCGGCCCGCATTGCATTATTTCTTCATTGCAAAGTACATGATTGTAGCGGTGCGCATTGCATTATTTCTTCATTGCAAAGTACGTGATTGGGGTGTGACGCATTGCATTTTTCCTTCATTGCGCAGTACATGATTGTAGCGGTACGCATTGCATTATTTCTCCCATTGCAGGTACCGGGGTGTATCGTTACGCATTGTATTATTATTCCTTTGCCCAGCACAGGATTGTATCGTTACGCAGTGCACTATTGTTTGTCCATTGCAACGTGTGTGATTCTAGCATTACGACCAGCATAGCATTTTGAAAGCGGTGGTTGGGATTTGAACTTACCAACCAGCCGGAACGAATATTACCCTTTATTATATGTTGGCTTATGTATCGTGTGGTTTGATTGTATATCTTTTCACATAAAGTTTATACTCGTTTTATCAAACTCGTGTGGAGTCCATTTGTGGTGTCACCAGTGGGTTGCTGTGAGCGTGGTTGCACATACTGTACACTCGTGCCTTGGAGATAGGCCTGGCTGCTCGTGCCAAGCTACTAAGGGGGTGAGCAGGGCTATCTCAAACGGTGTCCTTACTTGGCCTAACGTTGAGGGAGGAGTCCCGGGTCTCGCATTTGTGACAGTGGCGCGGGACGGGGACTCCGGCTTCCAACAGTGCCATTTGAGAGAGTGAAGTTAAAGATGTTGGGGAGGGGATGGGATGTCTCTAGGTAGAGGTTTAATGATGAATGAAGATAGAAACTAATTATAATGAAGGTGGCATTTAGTTAATTCAGGATCTTGAGGAATTCAGAGCATGATGAGAGGTTAAATGTAATTTACAGTGGGGTGAAGTGATGGGGGATACAAAAAAGTGTGGGTGTGTGTTTCATGATATTGATGTACAATCTGATTTTGTTCATCTTTTCAGTGATGAAGTGATTGATGGAGTTGTATTTTTGACTGATGGTCAGACAGATTGCAGGGTCTGGAAGTGTCTGATTGCAGTGCTTGATGGCCTTAAAGAGTGATTTGCTTCTTTTATTTGTGTCATCTATGGTAGTCTTGAAGAAAGTGTTTAAGCTGTGTCAATGAGGGATTTTTGTGCAGAGAGTTTCGAGTTGGGTGAGGTGTGTCTCCATTTCTTTTCCTATCTGTGTATGGCCCACTTGTTTTTGGAGAGTTCTAGGGTGTACCATGGCGCTGAGGGTTTAGGTTTGGAGAATTCTGTTTTCAGTGAAGCGTTGAGCTCTACATTGATTTTCAGACTAGTGTTTTTCCAAGTGGAACTCAACATCTGACATGGGATGGAGAGAGTATGATAAGGTGATTAGTTCTTCTTGATTGACATCCATGGACTGGACTTTGAAAGAGCATAATGTTGATGTTTTTTATTTGATTGACTTCAATGCAATGCTGTGGTGTGAAGAATAAAGATGGGGATAGCGAAGTGATTGTCCAGTCTGAGGGTATCGGGCCCTTGTGGAGGATTGCTGGTGAGGCTGATGGGATGAAATGTATTGCCTTTGAGTAGGTTGGTTCAGTGATATACTGCCAGAGTGCACAGAAGGACTACAGGGTCAAGAGGAGTTTGATTGCAAGGTCACCTCCTATTTTGTTTGTGAAGTCTAGGTATTGAAAGCTGTAGCCTACATTGATGAGGACTTCAAGGACGAGTGTGGAAGTGGGTGATAAACATGTTTCTTGGGTGAAGAGCGTATCTAGGTGGGAGTGAGGTCCTCTTTCATTCTTTTCCATTTATTCTGTTACCCAAATTGTTTAACATCCATTTCATCAGTGGAATATAAGGTTTACTTTTAAAAGGAAAACATGCGCTTGGAGCAGCATTTGCTTTTACTCTCAAACTAAACGGCAAACAAGCAGCAGCACCTTTCCTCCAACACATCGCCTGGGAATGATCATTGCACTCTTTGAATGTACTGGGTTTTCAAAACAATCGCTTGATAACAAACAGCACTCCGTCGCCATTCTTCAGTCAACTTGTATTGTCAGTGTCCACTTTAATATATACTGCCTGATGTTCCGGGATTTGCTGAGTTAGCTTTTAACGAAATACTCACTCATTTTTACATTGATGTACCCAAGGCACAGGGACGACAATGATTTGCCCTTAGCGCTCAGGAGGGAATGTGAGAATCTCTCTTTCCTGGATCGCCAACATGTGATTTCAAGATCATTATAATAAAGAAGGGTGTTTATTGGTCCTACTTTACTGAAAAAAAGTCCCCTAAAAAAAAGATAGCCTGGCCACCAATGCTTTTATTCCCACATCCTTCTTCTATCCCGTCACCATAGCTCCACAAGAGATTAGTCACATCCTCTGACAACAATACTACACCTTTCTCTTGTGTGAACCGAGAGTAACAGAAGAATAGAAACACAGGATTAAAGGAGGAAAAAGGGAAAAAAATCCTAAGTAATGAAAACAAGGTTAAGACATAATTTGTTTTTATGTACTGCTTCAAGCTGTACTTCTGCCATTTCTATGCACTATAAATTAAAAGTCACTGTCACTTTATGGTACTCAATTTACCGACTTTGGAAGGATGGAAGGTGGAATCTGTGTGCCAGCATCAAAACTCATGATTTCAGAACATAGCATTGGTCAATGTCGAGCATGAAGGTCACTGAGCCATCATGCAGACTGTTGAAACTCCATGTAAGCTATGGAAACATCATGTGTACAATAGCTGTTTCGGCTAAACCGGTCTACAGTTCTGTACAGCCCTCATTTTACACTTCCATCTCCATCTTCCAACCTCGTCCCCACAACTTTGCAACCACTATCAAAGAAACCACTCTGCTTTCTCACCATACTGCTCATCCCCACCAAACCTCCCATCCTCTCCCCACTCTCATCGCACATTCACATCCTGATCCCCCAACTTTGAAGACCAGCGCCCCCACTTGAGGCCTTCTCCCAAAGAGCTCTATTTTTCAGAGTACTTTCTATGCCAATCTTCTCACCAAGAACATGTTCACGTTTATTTTACATACTTGAAATGCCTGTGATAACTTAACTCTCCCACCTTGCACCTTTTTACACCCTTCTCAACCAGGTGGTACAGAAATTAAGAGCTATTTGTTCGCATCTTTCAAACACTAAATCTGCGGTTTGATTGTTAGAGCCTTCATATGCCATGCTATTTACCACATAATCTTCGCACTGCTGATGGCAGACTCAGGTAGGCCAAGGATTGTACCTGCATGAAGTCTGGGCTAGCTTTGAACCAGGAAGTGCACATTTTTGCGCACAATGCAGGAGAACGTGAGAACCTTTCACTGCTATGGAAATAAGAAATGCACAAGTGCCTTTCACAGGCACTAACTCGCCGTCTAAATCACCTTCGTGCCTAGAGGCGACCAGTGTCACAGTGTGCGCTATGCAAGATAACTCAAAAGATCACTGCAGCTTCCCAACACTATTATGGTCATGCACTGCCTTTGGTAAACCCCAAGAAGCACCTATAATATAAGCAGAGTGCTGTGAGGACAGGGAACCATGACAGATGAAGAAAAAGAAACCATGACCAAGAAAGGGACAGAAGATGAAAAATAGTGATGGAATGTAGGTAGAAAAGGGAAGGGCATTAGAAGAAAATAAAACACGCAAGGAAGAGTCAAAAAAGTGAAGACAGAAATCTGATCAATGGTTACATTTACTGAGAACCCACCGGGCAGTTAAGATGCCACCTGATAACCTTTCTATTGCACTGTAATGGCATTTACATAGCGTTTCAATGCCTATTGAGGCTATATCGAAGCGCCATAAGTGTCGCATTTTCCATCTGGAGTCTCTTTGTGCCAACTTAAGCACCGCCTCTTCTCGCCCATGAATAACAGACGGAGTCATCAATTGTGGACTGATACGCGTTTGTTAGACAGATAAAGCAAAGAACGAGCTTAAGTTGTTGAGACTGCAGACGTGGTCGACAGGTTCATACTTGCGAGAAATGCTTCTTTCTGTGCAGGGCACGGGATGGGGTAGGTAGGACTGTGTAGACCTTGGTGGGGCACGTGCACATAATACTATGGGGAGAGGAACATGTCTGCATGTGTCAGCACTATGAATATGGCATCCGTATGTCTGAAGGGGGACTGAAATCTCTGATTTCAGGACCATGAATCGAGGAGTAACATTGAGTTATGGCCGTTAACATTCAGGAAAGACACATTGGTGCGTGAATCTAAGAGGCAGTGTACACAAACTTGGCAATAGTGCGAAAATTGGTAAGTACTCTTTTGCACCGATGGCTTCCGGATGCATCAGGTACTGCATGACCAATCACACTGCGGCTGCCTGCGTCGCACACAGTGGGCCCTGTAAGAGGGCAGCCCCCCTTAGTGCCGCATTAGGCACATCCCTGCGGACCAGCTGCCGGAACCCCTTCCCACTGGAGTACTGCCTATGTCCGGCACCTCTGGGGTGTCATTTCCGGTGCACAGTGGGCAGGGCGCAGGTGTTTATACCTGCCCCCACCCATTGGCCATCCTCTTTATTCCCCTCTGGACACGCCATTTCCATCCACGGTCTGCATTATGGCATTCATTAGCAGAAGTATGGAACTGGACGACTTGCGACAGGGTGGGGACATTTAGCGGGCGACACAGTATCTAAAGATCGCTGTCAGACGGGGAGGGGCTTGCAGGCATTAAGGCCATGTAATGAAGCAGTTCCCAACTTCCGGAGAGGCCATCGAACAGTCATACAGAAGGATAAATAATAAAGCCATGTACAATCCCACCAAACAGGAGGGCTTGGTTCAACTCAAATTCAAAACAAATAAGAAGAGCTTGGTAAATTAGGCGTGGCCTCTTTTGTGCAAACACCACACGGTACCCCGATAGGGATGGGGCACACCTATCAGAGGTAGATAGGGAAATTGTCCAGCTAGAAGGACTGGTAACTGCAGGTTGCAGGAGGTTATGGAGCCAGCAATAACTTGAAGAATAATAAAGCTGTGGTTAAAGAACAGAACAGTAGATCCCCCTTCCGGGTAGGCCATCACATTCCCACAGAAAGGAAAATAAAGCCATGTACAAGCCCACCAAGCAGGAGGGCATGGTTCAACTCAAATTCAATATAAGAAGGACTGGGTAAATTATGCGTGGCCTCTTTCGTGTAACGCCACATAGTACCCCAACAGGGACGGGGCACACCTGTCAAAGGTAGCTAAGGAAATGGTCTACCTAGGAGTATTAACGACAGGTGGTTATTGTTGGAAAGTGGATTATTGGTAGGGGCAAATGTAGGTCTGCCACTGGCAATAAGGCCACTAACACATGGTAAGACTCAGCATAGGTCTTAGTAAATTATTCCTATGCTCAACCCTTGGTAACGTGGCTGCGAGCAGACAGGCTTAACTTCAAAGACAGGTATGTAAAGCATTTAAAAACACCAATCCAGTAAATAATTAAGACACAACACATAATAAAAATCCAACACCAATTTATAAAAATAGGAAATATTTTTATCTTTAAAATGACACCAAAACGACAAAAATCCAATGTAGGGAACCGGAGATATGAATTTTCAAAGATTTAGCAAAATATAGCACTTAGAAACTTATAGCACCATATTGGGATACAGGCTCGCGATAGACCGGGCCAACGTCAAAGTTTCAGGCCGACCGCGATGGAGCCCTGAGCGGCTACCCCTCGCGGAAGGTCCCGGTCACAGTTTTTACCTTTGGACTTAGAAACTTTTCTGGAGCTTTTCTTCCCGGGGTCCCTCGAAGCTCTCAGCCAGTCCGGATTCAGTGAGGGTTCGCCGGATAGCCGTGCGATGAGCTCCCGGTCAAACTTATGGAAGTCTGGTTCCAGCGAGGCAAACCCAGGATCCAGGCCGACACGCTGTTGAAGGCAGGCGGCTTGGCTTTCGCGGTTGCTCCCGGTCACCTTTTCTTCGAGCGGACTTAGAAACTTTTACGGAGCTTTTTCTCACGGGGTCCCTCGATGCTCTTCACCAGGCCGGATTCGGTGAGGGTTTGCTGGTCTCGTATTTCTTCTACTCCCGGTCAAACTCTGGAAGTTGGACCGACGGAGCTTTTAGCGGGACGAACCTGGATGGCTTGGCCGGCTCGCGGTTGAAGGCAGGCGGCTTGGCTGGCCAGGTTGAGTCGGTTCCTCTATGGAGCTTTTTTTCAAAGTTGCTCCAAAGTTCTCCAAACTTCTTGAACTTCTTCCTGAAGTTCCTCAAGGGGTCCTAAAGTGTCTCAAACTCACTCCAAGGATCTGGAAGCTCCAAGATGGTCCTTGAAAGTTGAGGACTTCAGTTCCCACAATCCACTTGGACAAAACCCTTACAAATCCACTGGTAGTTCTTCCAGTTGATGATCCTTGGTGGTGATGGTCCAGGTGAGCTCTGTTAACCTGTAGCTTGCAGGAGTCCACTCTTTAGTTCTTTTGCAGTAAGGTAATCCACAGGGCTGTAGTTTCAGCTGGTGCAGTCTTCAGAGGACAGGCCTTAGAGTTTTGCACCCCCAACTTCTCAGCATGGCAACGTCTTGCTTCCTTAAGTTTCAAGCAGCAGATCTGGAGGGCTCTGCCCCTCTCAGATACTTATTCCAAGTTCTCTGGGTCAGGCAGGAGGTCACTCCTGACCAATGGGAGCAGGGTAACTCCTCAAAGATATGACCACATCCTGTAGAGTGTGGCATTATTTTGTCCCAGAGTGCATCAAATCTTCCAAATTCATAATGGCTGATTTTCCAGCAGGGAGGTAAGAGCTGGCTAAACACACCCCTAGGATGGCTAATTTACTTAGACTCTCCCCCTGCATCTGTTCATACCTTCCTTAATCCTACCATCTGCCTGAGGTGGAAAGTTCAGAGTTGTAAATGACACTGGTTTCTGCTCGTCCCTTTGAAGACCATGGTTTACGACTCCTCCCCCTGGCCTGGCATTCCTGTGGAACAGCACACTGCCCTGCCAGCAGAGCTGGTTAACCCCAGGGGCTCTTTATCACCTCTTCAAGGCAGCCTGGCTAATCCACTTAACTCTGACCAATCAGGGCAGACCACTGGAAGGCTAAATCTGGACCTACAAACAAGAAAGTCTTATAACTTATTGTATGTACACTTTAGGAGAAATTCAACAATATCATATTGTGGGATTTATTAATACCATTCGGGGAAGTCTTTGAATGGGACTTCTAGCCCTCTCCTATCGAGTTATTAGTTAATAACTTCCTACCATGTTAACCTATGTAGCAGGGGATTTGCAATGGGAAAAATGACGTGGGCCATTTTTCCAGCACCAGGACTTACAAAAACATATTTTATAAGTACTTTGCCTATATCTACAGGACCCCCACCCCATGGGACACTTAGGTGAGACTTTAGGGGTTCTGAATCTGTAGAAATATTGCAGATCCTCACTACACAGTGCTCCTAGCATCAAAGTCGAATTTGGGCAGCACTTTATCACAATGTGGGGAGTGAAATGTGAAATTTCACTTAACCCAGGGCATATAAAACTCATTTTATAACGGTCTACCTTATATATACCTGACCCCCCACCCCTGGGACACCTAGGGGAGACCCTGGGGGTTCCTAATATGCCATAACATTGTAGGTTATCCATTTCTAATTGCCCCAAACACCAAAGTCGAGTGTGGGCACAATTTACTTTTTAAAAGCAGTCATGGCACCCAGGGCTGCTTTTAAAACTGACCTCAGGCCTCAGCAGTGCACACATGCAAGTGCAGAAGGCTGCTGGCCTCTAAACTGCCATGCCCTACTATATGCTAGGGACTGATAGGTAGTTTCAATCCCCCTGCCCTATTATATACTAGGGGCTTATAGGGTAGGTCATGCCAATCACAGGGGTACCCCAACCCATAGTGTACCCTAGTGTACGTAGGTGTTTTTACTGTATTCTAAGTGTTTTCAGCATAGCACTGGCCCTGGTTAGGCAAAGCCCAGGGTCAGTCAGAGTCAGTTACCACCAGTACCAGTCAGCAAAAAGTTGGGGGGTGCCCAGGGCACAGGATGAATTTGCAACATAGCCCCCCCCCAAACGAAAGGGGATGGGTTACTAACCTACACCCTGGTAGTCCTCATCAGCTAAGTGGAAAAACCTGGAAAGTCCATCTACATTTGCATGGGCAACCCCAGGTCTGTGTTCCACTGTAAAGTCCATTCCCTGTAGGGAAATGGACCACCTTAACAGCTTGGGATTCTCCCCTCTCATCTGCATGAGCCATCTGAGAGGCCTGTGGTCAGTTTGAACATGAAAGTGAGTCCCAAACAAATATGGTCTCAACTTTTTCAGGGACCAAACCACAGCAAAAGCCTCTCTCTCAATGGCACTCCACCTCTGCTCTCTGGGAAGAAGCCTCCTGCTAATAGGCAACTGGCTGATCAAGGCCCTCTTCATTTAGCTGTGACAACACTGCCCCAATCCCTTTTTCTGAAGCATCTGTCTGAACCACAAATTCTTTTGTGTAGTCGAGGGCTAGTAGGACTGATGCTGAACACATAGCAGCTTTCAGAGTGTCAAAAGCCTTCTGACACTCTGGGGTCCAATCCACCTTCTTGGGCCTCTTTTTAGAAGTGAGTTCTGTTAGGGGGCCCACACTGGTCCCATAATTTTGAACAAACCTTCTATAGTACCCTGTCAGTCCAAGGAATGCCCTGACCTGAGTCTGGGTAACAGGAGCTGTCCAATCCAAAATAGTTTGGATTTTATGTTACATTTGCTACTTTCTATGCTTGTTTAATATTGTACACTTTCTGGTCCTGATGTATGTGCATTCCACCCTTTCCATTCCAATTCCATTTGGAATTGTTTTGCTGCTGCTAAGCACCCAGGACTCTGTTACTCTTCCTGTGGACTGGGCAGTTATTTCCTGGTTGTTGTGCTGTCAACATTAAAGCTTGTACATTAATTCAATGGTTCCTGCGTCTTCAAACTTTAACAATTTGGCGACGAGCGGAGTAAAGGATCACTTCTACCAACCTACATCGTGAAAAGTTACCTCAGTTAAACAAAAATTGAGACCAGTGCCAATTAATGTAAGGGAAGAACTTAAAAACATGCTTGATGAACTTGTATCTAAAAACATAATTGAACCCATCAACTCAGCTGAATGGGTTTCTCCCATTGTTTTGGTGAGAAAACCCGACAAAAAATTGAGAGTCTGTGTGGATCTTAGGGCTTTAAATGATTGCATACTGGTGGACTGCCACCCTTTACCCAATATCAATGAGGTCGTGTCGATGTTGGAGGGTGCCAAAGTTTTTTCCACGTTAGACCTCAGATCGGCTTATCATCAGATATCTCTTACCGAAGGTTCCAAGGGTCTCACAGCTTTCATTACGCCGCAGGGTTTGTACCAATATAATAGAATGTCCTTTGGTCTGGCATCTGCGGTGTCTGTGTTTCAAAGGGTTATGTTCAATATATTTAGAGATGCTGATAAATTTGTGAAATGCTTTCAGGATGACATCCTTATTTTTTCCAACAATGAGGAAGAGCATTTCAAACACTTAAGGGAGGTTTGTGGGAGGTTGAGGAAGAGCGGTTTGACCCTCAAAAGCAACAAATGCAAGTTGTTTAGAAGCAGTGTGGAGTATTTGGGTCACACTTTATCAGGTGATGGTGTAGTTCCCAAGAGGTCGAATGTTGATGGGATTGCAAATGCACCTTGCCCCACAAACAAGGAACAATTGTTATCGTTTGCAGGCATGTGCGAATACTACAGTAAATTTGTAAAAGATTTTGCATCTAAAATGGAACCACTTAGGAAGTTGCTCAGACATAAGGCGTCATTTGAGTGGAAAGAAGAGCAACAGCAAGCTTTTGATTCCATCAAATCTGACATTGTTAAGGCTCCCACACTTAAACCATTTTGTTTGAATAAGGAATGTGTCATCACGGTTGATGCCAGTCTGTATGGCATTGGAGGTGTTTTGTCTCAAAGATGTGGCAGGGATGAGTGGAATGTGTGTTTTGCCTCCCGCACTCTTAATGAGACAGAACGCAGATATGCGGTAATTGAAAAGGAACTATTGGCATGCGTGTGGGCGATTGAACACTACCGTAATTATATTTGGGGAAGCAAATTTATATTAAGGACAGATCACAAACCCCTTGTGAACATTCTTTCTCCTGGTGGTGGATGGAATTCCACAGCCCGCATCGTGAGGCTTACTTCCAGATTGCAGGAATATTCTTTTAAACCAGAATTTGTTCCTGGAAAAAAAAATGTTTTGGCTGATTTTATGTCTCGTCTTCCTTGTCATGTCTTGCCGGATGAAAAGTTTGACGATTCAGAAGTGGTTACTACCATTCAAGACGTAGTTTCTGGTGTTTTTGAAGATATCACAGAGGAATCTTGGAGACATAGTGAAAAGGAAGATGGTATGTGGCAAACCGTCAAAGGGTTCATTTTAATGGGTTGGCCGGATAGGAAGAATTTGGCTGAAGAGTTCATGCCCATGTTCAAAGTGTCTGATGTGTTAGAATTGGAGGGTGATTTAATGTATAAAAGTGGGAAGTGTGTTCCACCTGTTGGTATTCAAGATGTGATTCTCAAGTTAGCACATAAATCTCATCCTGGAATGTCTGCCATGAAACGGTTAGTCAGAAATTATTTTTGGTGGCCAGGTTTGGATCGCATGGTGGACCGTACTGTTAGGGAATGTGAGGTGTGCATGAGCAGTGAGAAAATGTTGAGCCTCAATGTTCCTCCTTTAAAATGTTCTGAGTGGCCCAACGATCCCTGGAAAAAAGTGGCGTTTGATATTTCGGGTCCTTTTAAGTGTCTACCACATGACTCACAATATGCTTTTGTGTTGGTGGACTACCACTCAAAGTGGCCTGAAGTGAAATTTGCATCTAATTCCTCTACAAATATGGTTATTGAGTTTTTCAAGGAAGTGTTTGCCAGAGAAGGTTGTCCCTCCATTCTTGTTTCTGACAACGGGGTACAATTAACTTCTACTGAAATGGAAGAATTCTTAAAAGGTCAAAACATCAAACATTATACAGTCTCTATTTATGAACCACATGAGAATGGTCTTGTTGAACGCTTTAATAGGATGCTGAAGGGATATGTTTCTGATGTGGTCAAGATGGGAGGAAATTGGAAAAATTCCTTGAGAGAAAAAATTTGGTCATATCGCATTACGCCTCATTCCACAACAGAGGTTAGCCCTTTTCGTCTTTTAAAAGGTCGTGATCCAGCATCAAAGATTTGTCCCTGGTGGTTCAAAGAAAAGTGTAAAAACAAGGGGGCATATTAGCAAGACCTGCGATAAAATTATCGCCGTTTAGCGGCAGGAAACTGCCGCTAAAGCGGCTGATAATGGGCTTGCTAATATGCGTTATGGAATTCAATAGAAGCCCAGGTTAGATGTGCAGGACATCTAACCTGGGCTTCTATTGAATTCTATAACGCATATTAGCAAGCCCATTATCGCCGTTTTAGCGGCAGTTTCCTGCCGCTAAAACGGCGATAATTTTATTGCAGGTCTTGCTAATATGCCCCAAGTTCTTTTCGAATGATTTGGTAAGTGATGTTGCTCAAAGAGTACAATCCAAACAAGAAAAAGTTAAGAAGTGGTATGATGACAAGTGGAAAGTAAAAACTCACAATTTTAATTTAGGTGATATGGTCAGAGTTAAAAAACCTGGGGGCATATTAGCAAGACCCACGTTAAAATTATCGCCGTTTTAACGGCAGGAAACTGCCGCTAAAACAGCGATAATGGGCTTGCTAATATGCGTTATGGAATTCCAATAGAAGCCCAGGTTAGATGTCCTGCACATCTAACCTGGGCTTCTATTGAATTCTATAACGCATATTAGCAAGCTCATTATCGCCGCTTTAGCGGCAGTTTCCTGCCGCTAAAACGGCGATAATTTTAACGTGGGTCTTGCTAATATGCCCCCTGGTTTTATTACTAAATGTTCTGACAAATTTGGCAAACCTATGAAGATTGTTAGAGTTTTTGACAACAGCATCATTACCCAAGATGGTAAATTATGGAATGTTAGACGGGTTTCTAAATGTCCATTTGTACCTTATGTGACAGGTAAATTGTCTTCTGATGTTACAAATTTACCCGACAATACTGTAGCTTCTAGAGTTAAAACTTCAAGTAGGTTGCGTGTACCTCCTAGGAAGTTGTCTGATTTCTGTAAATAGTTCCCATATTGTTTGTATCACAATTTTGTTGAAAAAAAGAAGGTATGTTACATTTGCTACTTTCTATGCTTGTTTAATATTGTACACTTTCTGGTCCTGATGTATGTGCATTCCACCCTTTGCATTCCAATTCCATTTGGAATTGTTTTGCTGCTGCTAAGCACCCAGGACTCTGTTACTCTTCCTGTGGACTGGGCAGTTATTTCCTGGTTGCTGTGCTGTCAACATTAAAGCTTGTACATTAATTCAATGGTTCCTGCGTCTTCAAACTTTAACATTTTAGCTTGGAGAGGCTGTACATGGCCCCCACCTACCAGGTGGCCCAGGTACACCACAGAACTCTGCCCTATTTGGCACTTGCTGGCCTTAATAGTCAGGCCTACCTGAAGCACTTCCCTTAGGTGCCTTAAGTGATCCCCCCAGGTAGAACTGTATACAGCTATATCATCCAGGTAAGCTGCACTGAACTGTTCCAACCCAGAGAAGACCCTGTTCACCAACCTTTGGAAGGTGGCAGGTGCATTCTTTAAGCCAAAGGGCATTACCTTGAACTGATAATGTCCCTCTGGTGTGGAGAATGCTGACCTCTCCTTTGCTCCATCAGTGAGGGCAATCTGCCAGTAACCTGAAGTCAAATCAAAAGTACTCAGGTACTTAGCAGCCCCTAACCTGTCAATGAGCTCATCAGCTCTAGGTATAGGGTGAGCATCAGTCTTTGTGACTGCATTCAATCCTCTGTAGTCCACACAGAACCTTAACTCCTTGGGTCCCCCCTGAGGATTAGGTTTAGGCACCAGCACCACTGGACTGGCCCATGGACTCTCAGACGGTTCAATTACCCCCAATTCCAGCATCTTAGCAACCTCAGCTTTAATGCTGGCTCTGACATGGTCAGATAACCTGTACAGTTTATTTTTGACAGGTAGGCTGTCACCAGTGTCAATGTGATGCACACACCACTCAGTGATGCCTGGGGTCAAAGAGAACAGGCCAGCAAACTGTTCCAGCACTTGCTTACAGTCTCTGTGCTGCTGGTCTGTCAACTTGGGAGAAAGTATCACCCCCTCCACTGACCCATCTTGCACATTAGTGGAGAGGAGGTCAGGCACAGGCTTAGTTTCCTCCTCCTCACCCTCATCCGTGACCAGTAACATGGTCATGTCTACCCTGTCATGGTGGGGTTTCAATCTATTCACATGCAGGACCCTATGAGGGTTCCTGGGGGTGCCAACCAAATAGGTAACCTCACCCTTCTTTTCTAAGATTGGATAGGGCCCACTCCACTTGTCATGGAGGGCCCTGGGAGCCACAGGCTCCAACACCCACACCAATTGTCCTGGAGTATACTCAGGCATAGTAGCCTTTTGATCATACCAGTGCTTCATGAGCTCTTGGCTGGCCTCCAGTTTCCTGTTTGCCTTGTACATGTACTCTGCCATTCTAGATCTCAGGCCTAGCACATAGTCAAGCACATTGTCCTTTGCTTCTTTAAGAGGCTTCTCTAAAGACTCTCTCAGCAGGCTCAATGGCCCCCTCACAGGGTGTCAAAACAACAACTCAAAGGGACTGAAACCAACCCCTTTCTGTGGCACCTCCCTGTAGGCAAACAGTAAGCATGGGAGGAGAACATCCCATCTCTTCCGGAGTTTCTCTGACAACCCATTTATCATGCCCTTCAGGGTTTTGTTGAATCTCTCAACAAGACCATTTGCTTGTGGGTGATAGGGGGTGGTGAACTTGTAGTTGACACCACACTCATCCCACATAGCAGTCAGATCGCTGGACAGGAAGTTCGTGCCCCTATCTGACACCACCTCTTTTGGAAAACCGACTCTGGTGAAGACACCAAGCAGTGCTCTAGCCACTGCAGGAGCATCAATGGTTCTAAGAGGGGTTGCTTCAGGGCACCTAGTGGCATGGTCCACTACCACTAAGATATACCTATTGCCTGATGCAGTACTTGGGCCCAGGGGACCAACCATGTCCATCCCCACCCTTTCAAAAGGAACCCCAACCACTGGCAGTGGTATTAGGGGAGCCTTTGTCTTGCCCCCTGCCTTGCCACTGGCCTGACAGGTGACACAGGAGCTGCAAAACTCCTTTACCTTTTCAGACATATGGGGCCAGTAGAAATGGTTCACCAACCGGTTCCATGTCTTTGTCTATCCCAAATGTCCTGCCAAGGGGATATCATGACCCAAAGTCAGGATGCACTCTCTGTATCTCTGGGGCACCACCAACCTACTGGTGGCCCCCTCCTTGAGGTTTCTGGCCTCAGTATAAAGCAGTCCATCTTCCCAGTAGAGTTTGTGAAACCCACTGTCATCCCCTTCCTCTTGCTTAGAAGCAATCCGCCTCAAGCTCTCAAGGGTGGGACAGTCACGCTGTCCCTTACTGAACTCCTCTCTGGAGGGTCCACCTGCTCCTGTCAGTTCTGCCAAATCTGACAGCTCTGGCAGGGATGGAGTCCCTCCCTCAGAGGACAGATCCTCCCCATCAGGGTTAGATTCTGTGATGAGATATGCTACAGTGACCATACTATGCAATGAGTACATGTTTTCCCGGATAGGCGATTGCAAGTACAAATGTTTGAAACACATGTCATGTCATCAGTCGCAATACATTGCCATGTGAGATGTTTGTTATACGGAAATGCTAATAAAAAATATATATATTTTTTTTAAATCAGGGTTAGATTCTGCCTGCACCTCTGGAGTTCCCTGGGCTGGCTCACCAGGCCCAGTACCCTTGTCCTTGGATGCTTGGCCCTTTGTTCCAGTGTCCAAGTCTCCAGCCCCTCCCTTCTGGCTAGTCTGTGACCTAGTCACAGCACATACTCACTCAGGGAGCTCCAATATTTTCATATGGAGTCCTCTCTCCACCTCTGACCACACAGAGGCTTCAAGATCATTGCCCAGTAAACACTGGACTGGGAGCACCTTTGACACAGCTACCTTCATAGGGCCTGTCACACCTCCCTATTCCAAATCCACCACAGCCATAGGATGGAGTTTGGTAGTGCTGTCTGCATAAGTCACCTGGTGAAACTCACCAGGTAACAACCTTTCTGGAGGCACCAGCTCATCCAGGACCATAGTTACACTAGCCCCAGTGTCTCTGATAGCCTCAACCTCGGTCCCATTCACTTTAGGCCTCTGCCTGTACTTGTCCATGTTTGGAGGTAAGGCAGCAAGGGTTGCAATATTCACTTCACCCAGGGACACTAAGGTTGCTTCCACCACCTGACTACCCCTTTCTGGGGCACCACTCTCCACCCCTACACTTTCACTGGCAATCCCTGTGGATGGCCCCTTAGGGGGGAGCTTCTTGGCGCAGACAGCATCTCCCTGTTTGTGCCCTGGCTGGTTACAGTCAAAGCACTTACCCACTTTTGAGGGATCAAAGAACCTACCATTCTTTCCCTGATTCCACCTCCCTTTGGATTTGGGTTGGCTCGGGCCCCCCTCCTTGTGCAGGTTTTTGTGGGTCTTTGGAGGACTCCTTCTGGTTTTGACCTTCTTTCCCTTGGGCTTTCCCCTGGGGAGGGACCTGTCCTCCTTTCTTCTGGTCACCCCCCTGGTGCTGTATGGAAACCCGGGTTCTCACCCACTCATCAGCTGCTTCACCCAGCTGTCTGGGGTCTGTCAGCTTAGAGTCCACTAGATACTGGCGTTACTTCTCTTCTGCACAATGAGTCAAAATATGTTCCTTCAAAAACAAATTATACAATCCCTCATGTGTGTCAACTTTGTTACCAACAATCCAGCCTTCCAGTGCCTTCAATGAAACGTCCACAAAGTCTACCCAAGACTTTGAACTCAATTTCTGGGTGCCTCTAAACTTCACCCTGTACTGCTCTGGAGTCAGACCAAATCGTTTGACTAAGCATGCCTTTATCTGCTGGTATGATTCTGCATCCTCTACCTTCAGGGTCAGGAGCCTATCCCTCCCAGCTACTGGAATCAACTCCCACAGGAGTGCACCCCAATACTTAGAGTGGGCCCTACTCATTCTAAGGGCCCTCTCAAAAGCTGCTAGCCACTTGTCAATGTCATCCCCCTCAGTGTACTTGGGTACTATACCCTTGGGAAGTTTGTGATCAAATGCACCACCCCTGGACATTTCAAAATCTTCATCATTTTCACTGCCACCATTTCTTTTCAACGCCTCCTCCCTCTCCCATCTCTTCTCAGCCAATTCCAGTTTCTTCTGCTCCAAAGCTATCAAAGCTAATTGAGCCTTAAGCTGGCTCTCTGCAAGGGATGGTGGTGGTCCCGGAGTAAGGGACCCTTCCCCACTCCCACCATCTGGAATCATATGGCTAACACTAGATAAAATGGAAGAGGCATCATCCTCAACCTCCTCTTGGATGAGGTTGGGCGGGACACCCTCTATCCCCCCTTGACTATCCTCAGCTCCCCCAGCCCAGGCCTTTAAGGACTCAATCAACCCTGCCTTCCTAAGATTCTTGGTAGCAGGCAGCCCCCTAAGCCTACACTGTTGCCTAAGATCAGCTATCTTAAACTGGGTCAGTTTAGCCGGGACCAGCTCCATGGTTCCCTAGTTTTGGGTCACAATAACTAGGCACAACAGACTTAGAACAATTTGGAAAAATCAAAACAATGGATTAAAAACAGTTTAGTCCAAATTCCAAAAATCAAACTCAAAAGTTTTGTTCTAAGGCAATTTAGAGGATTTTTATAATCTTAATTCCCTTTAGTGAAAGGTGTACTTTTAAACACAAGTCCTCATCCACACCGCTGAGCACCAGATGTTGGAAAGTGGATTATTGGTAGGAGCAAATGTAGGTCCATAAGGCCACTAACTCATAGTAGGACTCAGCATAGGTCCTAAAAAATTATTCCTATGCTCAACCCCTGGTAACGTGGCTGCGAGCAGACAGGCTTAACTTCAAAGACAGGTATGTAAAGCATTTAAAAACACCAATTCAGTAAATAATTAAGACACAACACATAATAAAAATCCAACACCAATTTATAAAACTAGGAAATATTTTTATCTTTAAAATGACACCAAAACGACAAAAATCCAATGTAGGGAACTGGAGATATGAATTTTCAAAGATTTAGCAAAATATAGCACTTAGAAACTTATAGCACCATATTGGGATACAGGCTCGCGATAGACCGGGCCAAAGTCAAAGTTTCAGGCCGACCGCGATGGAGCCCTGAGCGGCTACCCCTCGCGGAAGGTCCCGGTCACAGTTTTTACCTTCCGACTTAGAAACTTTTCTGGAGCTTTTCTTCCCGGGGTCCCTCGAAGCTCTCAGCCAATCCGGATTCGGTGAGGGTTCGCCGGATAGCCTTGCGATGAGCTCCCGGTCAAACTTATGGAAGTCCGGTTCCAGCGAGGCAAACCCAGGATCCAGGCCGACACGCGGTTTAAGGCAGGCGGCTTGGCTTTCGTGGTTGCTCCCGGTCACCTTTTCTTCGAGCGGACTTAGAAACTTTTACGGAGCTTTTTCTCGCGGGGTCCCTCGATGCTCTTCACCAGGCCAGATTCGGTGAGGGTTCGCCGGCCTCAGATTTCTTCTACTCCCGGTCAAACTCTGGAAGTTTGACCGACGGAGCTTTTAGCGGGACGAACCTGGATGGCTTGGCCGGCTCGCGGTTGAAGGCAGGCGGCTTGGCTGGCCAGGTTGAGTCGATCCCTCTATGGAGCTTTTTTTCAAAGTTGCTCCAAAGTTCTCCAAACTTCTTGAACTTCTTCCTGAAGTTCCTCAAGGGGTCCCAAAGTGTCTCAATCTCACTCCAAGGGTCTGGAAGCTCCAAGATGGTCCTTGAAAGTTGAGGACTTCAGTTCCCACAATCCACTTGGAAAAAACCCTTACAAATCCACTGGTAGTTCTTCCAGTTGATGATCCTTGGTGGAGATGGTCCAGGTGAGCTCTGTTAACCTGTAGCTTGCAGGGAGTCCACTCTGGTTTTTTTGCAGCAAGGTAAACCACAGGGCTCTAGTTTCAGCTGGTGCAGTCTTCAGAGGACAGGCCTTAGAGTTTTGCACCCCCAACTTCTCAGCATGGCAACGTCTTGCTTCCTTAAGTTTCAAGCAGCAGATCTGGAGGGCCTGCCCCTCTCAGATACTTATTCCAAGTTCTCTGGGTCAGGCAGGAGCACCTCAATGAAGGCAATTATATAGATTAGCAAGAGAAAGCGGGCCTAAAACCCCCCACAGAAAGTTCTCTCGGTTATAGGAGGGCACAAGACACATGTGAGGAGCAGCTGGCATCAAGAGGTATCCATTTGAGTGTTCTCCTTTTAGATGCACCTGAAAACAGATATGATATATTTGATCAGCTGTCCTGCGTTTAACAGTTTTTGTATTTCAAAAACGGCTCTAGGGAGAGAACGGGGCAGTGTCTGCCGTGTGAGGCCTCACTCTATATTACAGCCAGTTCCTCTGGGGCAAGGGCCGCTCTTGAGCAGGATATCCGGTTCAGTCTAAGCTCGCGCCGTGCTTGGCTTGTCCACCTCCAGCAAGGACCGCCGGCCACGCAGAGATGCAGGGTTTCACCGTAGCTCCAGGGTCAGGACAGAGCTTTGTAGCATCGTCTTTATGAGGCACCACAGCACCAATTCAAACCCTCGGAATGATGGGGATGAAAGTGGTGGCGCATGGGTGAGCCACCATTTGGTATTTCCCAGGATTTGAAACAGTTTGCTCGAGATAGCGCTGTGATGCTCAACTGCGCGAGCTTCGCGAGTCAGCAGTGCTTTGTTTTGCCGGTTCCTTTCACAAGCCCCTAGCTGGACTGATTTTTGTTATGCTTGCATAAAAAGTAAAGTGCTCAGAAGGGGGCTTTATTATTAATACAAGCTCATTAAAGAAAATGACTGAATACCGAACTGAGCGGAAGGAAGGCAGACAATGCTTCGATGTAATATGCTGCAAATTATTAATGAAGCTGGTGTGCACAAACACAGCAGTAAATTGCGTCATCTGCTTACTCTAATACAACACCACAAACAGAAAACCTCCCGTGCTCCATATTGCAACTGCGTTATAGCATATAACACTTGAACACAGCAGACACTATCATTCACATTTGTCTCAGAGTATCCCATTCACCAACTCTTGGTCAGACCCTTAATTATTTTATCTCAGCAGCTATGGCCTCATGAGTACTTCTTTAGGACTGATATATTTAATAACATGAGGTATGTTTTGATAATTTCCTGCCTTCGGAGCTACCACTGGATATGTTCCTGGTCAATTAAGTGGTTTTGTTATTTGGATCACGTGTATAATTTCCTTCCTCTCCTGCCTAGGTTGACAACAACTTGTGCCAAATATAATTGAATTTCCAAGTATTACAACTTTTTTCACAGGAGGTCATTGTCACTGGGTTCCATTGTTTGTGGCAATCTGTGACATACTGTCTTGGACATTTATGAAAACATACATTACAATTTTTCACAGATACACACAACATAAGACAGTTAAAAGCACACTCCTTCTGCATACCTATACAAAGAGACACAATTGAAGCCTGCTAGTTTCCAACCTCTAAAGAAACATAGCTTTCTTTCTCACTTCTGGCCTAACCAAGACGCTGCCTCCAGGGGCTGATGAGGCTCTCTAACTCCCTAAACACAATCGCTGGCCAGCGAGAGCATGCAGAATGCATTCAATGTCACAACATACACCCTTGCAAGGAGACCGTATTATGACACAATAGCACATAACAAGAAACTAACAAACAAACAATCAGAAAAACACGTTCAGATATACTCACACTCAGGGCACAAGTCCTAAAAAAAGAAGTGGGGGGACTAACCTAGTTAATCAGAATGCAAGTGGCATCATGACGCGTGACATCACGGCGGGTAACATTGCGGCGCGTGACATCACGGCGCGTGACATCAGGGCACGTGACATCACAGGATGTGGCATCATAAGAAGTGACATCATATCTTAAGCCCTCACATATATGTTTAACATATCTATCATGAGTACATTGGAGCATATTTCGAGTATATAGGGAAATCCTCCTGATTTAGGCAGAAGATTCACACTTTTGTAAGTTACATATAAAACAGTGTTGCCTTATGTCAGCGTAAACTTCCTCTACCCATAGTGCTTTAAAAGAAAAAAATAATGGTACTTAAATTATTTCAACGCCTCCTCAGGGGTAGTAAGCACTATATAAATTATATTTATTTTGTTTAAATACAGGGAAAGACCAACACATCTGACATTCTTACAGTGAATGCATATCTTGTAAACAGGGACTGAACAAAGTGAAAATCTGCCTCTCTTGTGTGAAGTGCTAACAAGGTGTGAGCCTTTGTTTCTCCTCTGCTGCATTTGCATCAGGTGTGAGGCTCCTGACGGCTGACAACCGGGAGACTCCAACAAAAGGAGGCCTGATGACCCTTCAGATTCGGCCTTTCTTATGGGCCCAGCAGGAGTCTGAACTAAGAAAGCCCCCTCCCGTCTGCACGCTGTTGCGATCGACAGCAGTCAACAACGTGCAGGTTCTGCTGTATGTGTCCCGGTGTCTGCAAATTACACCGGGACAAATTCAGTATATTTTTCAGTGGGGCCCAACTTCTTGGCAGGGTGGACGGCGTCCACCCTGTGAAAATAGTGGGTGGACGCCGTCCACCCGCGTGTACCCCCGACTCGTGCCCTACTCACACTTACACAAACACACATAAGTCTAGATATCCACAAAACAAGTTACATTCCGAAGCATACAAACACACATTTTATTTATTCTATGTGCACCATCCTATCCCACACTTCACAAATAATTACATAATAGTCATTTGTCAAACCCCGGTCTCTAAATTTAATCAGAATAAAGATGACACCTTACCCTCTTCTTCAATCAAAGCCTTTTCAAGAGAACGTCTTGCATCCAAACTCACTATTGCCAACGCCTTCCTTACTCAAGACATTTTCCCCAGAGCTCTCAAGACAAACCAGATCCTCCCTCTGATGGCAAAACCAATAGTAGACCCATATGGCTTCACCAACTACCGGTGCATTAGTTACATATACCCTTCTTCAACAATATCACTGACAAAGCTAAATAAGCACTACTTAAAGATCAGCTCAGTCCCAACCATCTCCTGAATGACTGTCAACATGTCTACAGCTCATGCTGTAGCATGGGGAAAGAATACACCATAGATGATGCCCTGCTGACTACAGATAAAAATGATAGCTTCCATCTAATATATCGCTGTTATTCTCAACCGCCATGGATACCACCAATCATCCTACTATCATCAACATGCTGAAGACCCAAATGGGGTTCATTTACAAAATACTTCACTGGTGGTTGTATGACAGAACAATGCATGCGATTACTTTGCATGCCTTAACAACGCAGTCATAACCATGACCACGTCTTTTCCAACCATGCCTTTACCACACATGCCTTTACAACGAATTCTGTTGTAAAGGCATGATTGGTAAACATAAATGAGTGGTAATGGTTACATCCCAGCCCCCACCCTGACCCTTAAACTGTCCCAGCCCTAAAAACTCCCCCGACCCCAACCACAACCCCCAGCCCTAAAACCCAGCCGCCAGCCCTGAAAACGACCCTGACCGCAGCCCTAAAAAGTACCCAGACTCCCCACCTGAGCCCTAAAACCCAGCCCCCAGTCCTGAAAACACCCCAACCCCAGCCAACCTAAAAATCTTAAAAACTACTCACCAAGCTGCTATTCCTTCCATTGCCGTCCGCAGGAAGTCTCCAACACCTCCCATCCCTGCACACTTTCTCCAATACTTGACTGCTGACTGCCTTCACTCCCTTTACAATGGAAATCGCTGTAAAGGAATATGCGTGGTAAAAGCATATGCATGATAATGGCATATGCATGATAATGGCAAGTGTGGTAATGCTTGCGTTGAAATGGCACACGTGGTTTACACCGTGTAGTTAATGCAGTTTCCCTTCACTGGTTCTTCTCTTACCAATGGAATCTACAGCAGTTCATTTATCAGAGCACCTCCAGATCCCACAAGCAGAGTTTTATCTTGTCTCACACCATCTTAAAATTGTATATAGAGTCTCTTGCGACGTCAAGTATCAGAATTTGCCAAAACATAGATGACTCACCGTTCTACTTGAAAGTCTGCTCCTCTCCGGACACTTTACTCCTCAAAAACTGCTTGCACCTCATTCAGACACGCATTCCAAGAACCTATGTGAAGCTCTATTCCACTGATCACTTTTTTTGCAACTGCCTACTCCTGTCTGTCAAGAAGGGTGAGCAAACAGAAAGTAAGTGTAGTAACAGAAGAGGGATGGGAGCACACTGCCGCACATCACAGCACAGTTTGCCCCTTAGCATTATGGTAAATGCAGTACAATGTTTGCGTTTACTTGAATATTAGCTGTAGTTTTTCACCAGAATTGGTGCAGATGGATCTGTAAATTTCTAGACACCTGTGTTTCTGGATTTTATGCTTCATCAGTAGAGATCAAAAAAACGAATTACATCAGTGGCTGCTGAGAATGCTGCCACAGTCCTCTCAGGTCTCAGTGCCTCTCCCTAGTGCATCTCCAAAAGCTCGTCAGCTCACTGGCTCAAGGTTAATTGTAGTAATCAAGGACACACAGTGAATAGAAGAATAGATTTATTAAGTTCAGTAACACAGCACCTTAAGAATGACTGACACACCTGCAAGTGTCACTAACTGAACCATGGAATGTTCACTCTACAAAGTTCTAAAGGGGCATACAAAGGAGGAGAAAAGGATTGGAGAAAGAAGAAAGATGGGGAAGAAAGGAAAAGGGCATCAAATAACAACTATACAATACACTGTAATGAATATAACATACAGCCAGCAGCTTGTTGTTAATGGCTGAGGAGCCACACCCCTTCACCTTCACATGAAGAATGTCATCCAGACACTCTTTATCTTCGGGTCAGACATACAGGACTGTCGTTGCACTAAGTGTGCAGGGTCCTGGCTACCTGAGCCAAAATTTGCCGGTAAAAAATTCCACAGCCTGGTGACCTCTTCAGTCCAGCAAAGTCTTCTGTGAAACTCCACATTATGACGTGGGGGAGTGTTACTGATAGACTCGACCCTGGGTGCTTCAGTTTTATGCAGCCCTGAAGTGCCGAGAGCTGAGTGTCCATCAGTGACACTCGTCAAAGAGTATGGTGCGGTCAGCAACTCTTACTGATCCCACACAACTCTGTGACCAGTAATGGGCTGCCGACTCATCTCATTGGCTGAAGATCAGCCAACGAGAGGAAGCAGCAGTCCCAATCCTCCAGGAACCACTGAGACTTCCCTCCTGCAAACTGAGATGGAGTCCAGTAAGTTTTTTTTTTGTACGTTGGGTGCATGCGTGTGTATGTATGAATGCTTGTGTGTTTGTGCATGGATGCTTTGAATGCATATGCATGTGCTGGGTATGAGTATGTGGATAAACAACTGCGTGTGTGTCTTGATAGAACTCTGGTTTAACACAGCCCCTATACTATATGGACTTCCATCTCAGTGATCACACATGCTTTGCCACAACTGTGTGGCTTAAGAGTAAGAGAACTGGCAATGGCGACATTTAGGGAATCAAAGGCTTTTTGTTGTTGCTCTCCCCATGTAAACTTTTGGCCCTTACACCGTAACCGTGCCAGGAGTGGCAACAATTCTGCAAAAAAGAAGCTTTTCTTTGGAATCTGGGAGTGGTGCACCCTTTATGACTCCTACAATATCTACCTTGGTTATCATTTTCTCATTAGAGATAAAATGCCCTAACAATTTACCTTTACTTTTGAACAAGAAACACTTGTAAACACTCAAATCCAAACCATTACTTTGCAGTCTGGAACATAAATCTTTAAGTACCTCAAGATCTTCTTTTTTTGGAAAAGATCAGCATATCACCTTGAACAATCTTGAATGATAAATCCAAATCTTAAAAAATCCAGAACATGGCCCTCTAAAAATGAACATGCTAGGCCAAAAGGCATCCTTTTCAAGCAGGAAAGTCTAAAGTATGTTATGAGTATAGATTTTATGAGTAACTATAGGAATGTGCCATTTTTTGACCTGTTACCCCCACTTTTTGCTGGTATTCGATTTTGACTGGAAGTGCACTGGGTTCATGCTAACTAGGTACGCAGTGACAGATCTCTTTCCCAAAAATATACAATTGTTTCCCCAATTGGCAATACCTTTAGCACTCCTCTAAGTCCCTAGTAAATGGTACCCCTGGTACCTAGGGCAATGAGGCTAAAGAGGGTCTCTAAGGGCTGCACCATGAATTGTGCCATCCTAAGGGACCCCTCACCAAGCTCATAAAAACTGCCATCGCAGGCATGCGTGTCATGGTGCAGACAAAAGTGAAAACACATCATGGCACATCTCCTGTGTGCCATGCCAGGAGACACTGCATGCAGTATAGGTAAGTCACCCCTACAGCCCTAAGGCAGAGTTGCACTATACTGCCTATGTGGACATATCTGCATGAGCATATATGTCCCTGTGCTGGTCAGTTCAATTGCTGCCAGTACAAGTGCTCAAGCAAGCCATTGTAAGTACATGTGCTGGGTACTGGTCAAACATGAGTTCCACAGCTAGATGATGGCTTCAATGAAACCATAGACGTTTGGTATCAAACATCTTGTATTAATAAGCCCACACTTATTCCAGTGATGGATTTATTAATACATGCACCCAGAGCGCATCTTAGAGGTGGCCTTTGAAAACCTACCAACTACTTGTGTGCTGACTGACTGGTCCTAACCAGCCTGCCACCACAGACGTGTTTCTGACCCCCAGTGGTGAGGGCATTTGCTCTCAGGAGGTCAGAAACAAAAGCCTGCTCCGGCAGAGGGTATTTACACCCCCTCCCACAGGATAACCTGTAAATTAGCATTCCAAGGCAGGGGGCTTCAAAGAGCCCAGCCCCTTTGGTATGCGAGTCTGGTTTCCCCCACAGGAGAGGATGCCGACCCCCCCAGCGTCCAGGGCCCATTTGGCACCTGGAGAGGTGGGATAATTAGTAGTAAGAAAGGCGTGTACACCTTCAGGCTAGTTCCACTCCTTTGGTGGGTTATCTGAAGATGAATGCGAAATTTCAGAGTTTGCCATACTGTGATGGCAAACTTTGGAACTCTGGGACAGGGATATGCCCACTTCCCGCAGGAATTGGTCATATAGGAGGCATAGTGATCCCAGGGATAAGTAGCCCATTGCCTGCTGCCCTACACTCCACTAATGCCCCTAAATCTAGTATTTAGGGCAGGGGTCTCCAACGAGTAGCTCGGGAGCTACTGGTAGCTCACAAGTACCTTTAAAGTAGCTCTCAGAGGAGAAGTCAAACCCAGAATCAAATTCAGAGAGTAGGTGCCTATTAAAGAAGGCAGCACTGCTCACCTCAAGACCCTTAGAGTAACAGCCAGCCAACCCTATGGCAGTAATTCATACTAATACTGAAACACACACTGTATCGGCCTTTAGGACCTGCCACTTGACAGTCTGTATCCAACCCAATGGCTCTTCGATGAATCACCGTGAACGCCCAGGAGCTGCGCGCTCCCTCCCTCCCCCACCCGTGCCTCGAGACCCTACCGGGTGAGTACTTGCGCTTAACAAATCCCTGATTGATTGATTGAATCTCTATATAACTAAGCCACAAGGAGAATGACCATGTTGTAGTCCCTGCTTTATCAGTCACAACAAGTGTGTGAAGAGTGGATCATAAAAGAAGTGTTGCAGTAGTAGCTTGAGCAGTAATCAGTGCTGACCCACCAAAGTGTAGGACTGCAGGAGTCAGAGTGAAAATGTGTCAGTTGGGTGCATGATCAGCTCAAGACCTGAGGAGAACAGGGCATGATCCAGACTAGAGAAAATTAAGAGACTCATCAGCATTTATGTGCGTCCATAATAAACACTATTGCGTATTACTGAAAGCTACGCCTGGTGTCAAGGACCATCAAATGTGTATGCTAGCCCCCATCATAAGGGTGTTATCTCTGACATAATTGTGCCAGTTCCTGGCATAATAGGCAAATGGCATAATAATGGTCATCTTTTACTATTTGGGGTATTTTTAGTCTAGGTGTGGTATACTGGCAGCCATCATTTACATACTAGGAGCATGACTGGCCTACATTTACCTATTCCTGGCATAATATTGGTCATGACTGATATATGGTCTCTGGGTTTTCTCATTGAAAATTGAGTTTGTTTGCCCACAGACGAAAGTGGTATTTGATAGAAAAATTTGCATTTTCAGAAACTTTTGAATGATAATTCAAGCTGAGCTGGGGATACCTACTGCTGTACTTATGTCCTATGTGCCGTAGGGCATGTCAAGATTTGAATGTTACTTCATATGTCAGGTGGAGGTATTTTATATTGATGAATGTTAACCCTGCTTAGGGTGATCATAGTGTACTGTAGTCACTATTTTACAGTTATAACATTTGCTAGTAGCTCAGGAAGACTTTCCTTGAGCAGAAGTAGCTCTCACTACAGAAAAGGTTGGAGACCCCTGATTTAGGGGAACCCCTGTTGCCAGGAAATCAGATCCTGCAAACCCAAAGGTAGAAGAAAGACTGAAGCGCAGCAAAAAGCAAGAACTGAGGAAGAAGCAACTGACTTGGTGCCAACCCTGCCGGCCTGTTCGCCTATTCCTGACAATTGCGCCAAAGTCGACATGCCCTGCAAGCTGCTGTGCCTCCAAGAGCCTGGGAGGACTGCCTGCACATCTACAAAGACCCAGGAACTCCTGTGGCGCAGCGGAGCTGTTCCCTTGCACCCTGCAGATACCAAAGAAAGAACTGTGAGGAATCCAGGACCGCGTAAACCCAACACCGGCCAGTACCACTGCACCCGTCACTCCAAGCACGAGTTGAAGTGGGCCAACAGGTTCAGTGTGGTCCCCCAGCCCTCCAGAAAAGAAGCCCAATTTGGGTTTGCCAGGAGGGAACTCTTCGACTCCGCCTGCAGCCTTTGTGTGCAGTCCCCCCGACCGCGAGTGTCTCTGGTGACGAAATTCTGACGCCTAAAATCACCTCTGCACCCGTCGCCCCGGCCCAGGGGGAAGAGGACCAAAGGTGTCCTCACATCCCTGAGTATCGCAAGACCTGATACCCCCTGTTGGTTCAGCCTAACTGGTCTCCCAGTCCAAACCTGCAGCCTCTTTTCAACCGGACTGATAACCATAGAAACATTTTGAACACCCAATGCTGAAGCACCTCTGCACCCGACCGCCCCAGTGCCGCCCGAGTGGACCTTTTGGTGCTGCCTTGGACCTTGCCCCATACTTACCTTAAGTCCAGGAGATTGGTCCCATAAGTCGCTGTGAAGTGCCCGAATACAGTACATGTATTCCCCCCAGAGGTTAACATTGGGCATCCGACGCTGAAAAGCACATCTGCACTTGGCCGCCCCAGTGCCGCCTGAGGTGACCTGCTGGTGCTGCCTTGGACCTTATCCCATACTTACCATAATTCCAGGAGATTGGTCCCATAAATCGCTGTGAACTGCCTGTATGCAGTGTACATCTTTCCTCTATAGGATAACATTACCGCTTCAGAAATTGCAGTGTGTCCTATTTTTAAAAACTGTAACAAATCATAACTCAAAATCTACTTACCTGATTGATGATCTTGGTACCTAAAGATATATAAAGATATGTGTTATTTTTATGAATTGGTGTGGATCTCCTTATTGAGTCATGTGCATCATTTATTGACTGTGTGTGTATTGCAGATGTCTAACGCTCCTCTCTGATAAGCCTAAGGCTGCTCGACCACACTACCCCTCTAGAAGAGCACCTTGGGATTGCTAGAGCAAGCCCCTGTCCACTTATAAGGGATACCTGGACTCTTTGCACAGTATGCCTCTTTTTGGTATACTATACAAAGAGCCAGCTTCCAACAGTAACAAGTATTCAGTAGGTAACTTGAATTCAGGACCCAATGCCACATGATGCTATGCTCCCTTTAATTCTGGAGGGGAGAGAGAACACTGATGCTCCATTATGCATCAATATCATCTCATTCATATTGGGCGATGGGTGGTTATCAATGATACAGCTGTTTAAAGTTCTTAAACAATGCATACATGTAACTTTCCCTTGTTTTTTAGATAGTACAACACTTAGACGAATCTGCTTCTTAAATGATATCAAGGTTGACATTTTCCTCCAACATGTTCTGTAATCCTTTCCTCATACTTATGGGGACCCTGCTGAGCCTTTGTTTTAAAGGAATAGCATCACTTTTGAGAATAATCTTGTATTGGTAACGCTTAAGCTTTCTCAACATGCCTGAAACTACTCACTGAAACTTCTCTGCGATGGTAGCACCTGCATTTTCATCAGCTTTCTGTTCAATGGCCAAGACTTGTTCAGTGGAGCAAGGGTTGAGGAGCACTCATCTCTTCATCCCAGCATACATACTCCTTTGATAGCAATGTATATTTTATTCTAGTCACTTCTGTCCTTGAAGCTTACCTCATCAGCAACATATCCAGTTAAATCTATCCTACTCCCATTTAAATGATAGAGCTTTTACAACTGGGAGCTGGAATTCCTCAACTGACAAGTAGATCCTTTAATTTGCGCTCAAAAATAGTCTTTAGTGATGACGGTAAAAGGGGAACCTGAGTCAGTAATGAGTTTTAAAGTGCACTTTCTAGTGGTTATAACACACGTGGATGCTCTATGATCATCCTCTTCTATGGGATTATCAATCTTCTTCACTACAAGTATCATCTCTTTAAGTTTATGACAAATCTCATTAGATTATTCACCTTGGCTAATTTGAGCTACCTTCCTTGTTGGATTTCTTCTCTTCTTTGCATACTTTAGAAAAAGGCAACACACAGTGATTCCTTAAAAGTAGTATTTATATATTTATGCAGAAAATTCTTCAATCCTTTTTGTGCATGACAGATGATGTGGAATAGAATGTGAATTGAATAGTGTCTTGCACGAATATGGCACTAGGTAATACACTCAAATTATCTGGAACGCTGTAGAGCCAGCGTGCCACTTTAAAATGGCTGCTGATTTGACAGGTAAAATTCTCTTGAGGTGTGAGAGTGGGACTCCACCCCTGTGATGTACTGCCTCCTGAGGGGAACTCCTTCCTTACATTGCAGCAGGAAAAGCAGGTGACAAAGTCTTGGCTCATAAAGGAGGCTCCAGCTCAAGCCATCACGGTCAGAAGAGTTGGGTGCAAGGCTCTGAATATGGTGTGACAACCAGTGGCGGCTGCTACCAGGCAGTAGTGGTGGGGTGGGGAGGCAGGGGTTAAACAAAATAAAAGGGAAAAAGAAAGAAAATTTCACTTAACTTTCCAGCGGCCGCCTCAAGTACGTCCACTTTGGTTGACCAAGCAGGAAGCACCCAGGCTCCCAGATTCACCTAGCCAATCAGGACGCTTCTGTCACCAGCATGACAGTAGCATTGTGATTGGTCTGAGTGCCGTGGTTCAGTGCTCAGATAGGGAGTGGGAGGCTGTGCATGTTCTCCACTCAGGCTGTGCAATACAGTCGGTGGAGAACATGCTAAGTGCGCATAACAGTTTGGCTGGCCCAAGACGGCCAGCCAAACCATACTGCGCACTTAAGAGAGTGCCCACCACTCCTCCCCCTTCTTTGTGGGCAGCACAGCCCCGCCCGCACCTTTACAGAGCCAATAGTGAAAAATAAAATGATAATAACGTTGTTATTATAATTTCAGTGGCATACCTGGACCTTTTGCCGCCTGTGGCGGTCAGGGTGTTTGCTGCCCGCGATGGCTGTAGCTGAGAGCTGGGTGTGAGGGGGTGGCAATGGTCCCTGCATCTTTCGCACAGCGACGGCCGCAGGTAAGAGCGGGGGGGCGCACCGCCATCCGTAAAACTCGTGCTGCCCGGGGCGGACTGCCCCCCTTTCCCCCATTGCTATGCCACTGTATCATTTTATGTTTCCTGTGGGGCGACACTCCTCCGCCTTAGCAACTCTATTCATGCAATGCTACAGAATACAACCAGTGTGGGTGGTCAACACAATCTTAAGGGTAATGATGAACAGAGAAAGTTGGACAGGAGGCCAACATAGGCTCAATAAGCACACACAGTGCTCAGATGCTCCAGTGTGCGGCTATCTCAAACCCACAGTGTGAGTTCATCAGGACCAACGCGTCGCTAAGCGTGGTAACGAAGTAAACATAAGCATAGAATTATTAGGTTAAATAACCTTACCAACCTTCACTAACTGAACCATGGAATGTCCAACACGCAGAGGTCTGAACGGGCATACTTAGGAGGAGAAAAGGTTGGGGAAAGAAGAAAGACGGAGGCAGAGGATAACTACTACACAATATACTCTATATAATGAAGAACAGCACACATCTGATTCTCATTCAATGCTCGGATGTTGATATCATGACAGCAAGGACACCAGCATTACATGATGTTAGAGTTTATCAGCTTCATGACTACATGCAAATATCAGTGAAACTGAATAACAGCATAACTTCTTTTTTTTTTACACACGGATGTGAACTAGAACTAGGGTGTAGTGTCTAAAATTGAAGGAGATAAGACACCACTAAAACCTTTGAATAAGCAGCAGTAACTGAATGAATATATCTTGGGGGATCGTTGGCTGGGGTCCATGTGAAGTGGTCTCTGAGGCCAGAGTGACCAACTGTCAAACCTCGAACATGGAATACCACTATTATTACGTGCATAGCAGCATACGCACATAATACACAACATGAGCTTCAGCAACATGACACACAGCACGGAATATTCAATATACACTTGACATGGAGCAGACTGTAGAAATGCAAAGGATACATCATGAGGACTTCATGGTTATGGATACTTCTGCCTCTTCACAGATGCTCCTGTGCCGCCTATAATCTTGTGAGTAGCTAGAGATATCTAATGTTAAGCAATAATATAATTCTATAAAGGTCATTAAATAGAGTTATATTTATGGGGAATGCAGACAAAAAAAAGAAGAGCAACAATTTCATTGTACAGTGCGTAAACTGCAATTCTAAAACAAGAAGGAATACTGCTCTTCAAGCAACCTTTGTTTACTGAATGAGGCATGAAAGTCAAATGGGAGGCAGCATGGAGGAAGTAGGCGTGTACCACGTGAGAATAGGACCATGACCTGAACAGGCATCAGCAGTTCGAGCTTTGCAAATACTACATAGAATTGATTAGGCAGCAGGTCGTGTGAACTAAAACCTTCCAGTCCCACGGCCCTGTGGTAACAACCTAGGCTCAGACCTGCAAACTCCACATAATTACATTACACTAGATTCAGAGCACCTTCTTCATAGAGCATATTTTCAGATAGTTTATAAAATGCATTTTCCTCATTTCTGAGTTGCTCCTACGACCACTCTTTTATTACATCTGCCATGTAGACAGGCTTGACGAGTCCATCGCTCACACGAGAAACATCTTTGTTTGCTGTTGCTTAACAACAATCTTGCCTGTCACGGCAAGTGCTTATTTGCAATTTTATGACGTCATTGGTTTGAGTGAGAAGATAAAGCAACACATTTGAACAAAGGCAAATCCTGTGCTGGGAACTCGAGCCAGATATTCTGAAACAAGGCCACAGATAATAGGACACACTGTGGAGCACATTTGAATCCTCATGCGATTCTTAGGATTAAAGGTATGCATAAGAAGCTAAGTCGTCACCAATGTACAAGCACATGTTCAGTCTGGTTAGCAATGAAGTAACAGGAGCCGTCGGTGAGGTATTAATTCATTCATAGTGATATATGCAAACAGGATCAATGAACCCCATGGAGAGACGGGTATTAAACGCCAGATTCACATAACCCTCTCCGTGTGTAAGTCAAACGTATACTTTGAAAGAGTGTGATACTAGAGAATCACAAAACCACTTTTGTATCAGGAGGAGTCACAAACCATGCAGATGTGTCTGCATTCACTAGTGTCTCCTCAATAAGGAATAGAGGAGCCTCCCCATGAGTGATCAACGTAACCTTCGCGTATTCACCAACATTCCCAATTCGTTTCTCACGCTATCTACGCCTTTAAACATACACATAAATTACACGGAGTAAGTCATGCATAAATTATGTAGCAACTACATTAATATAAAAACTTTTCAGGGGTTGGCTTTGAAAGGCAGGAGTTTGCAAGGAAGCATTCTTTCCATGCAAAGAAACAAATATTTTTTAAATGAGACAAAATACCTAACGCTACACATGGAAATCATCTGCAAAGCAGTGAATGTGCACAGGCAAGGCTGAAAGAAAATGCACGTCTCTGATATTTATATCTGTTGCATGTTTCTTCATGTTAACGTTTTGCTACTCGGCTAAATATTGAAAAGTTTCTGCAATGAGCAGATCTACTGCTATACATCTAACCATGAATAACTGTCTGCCATCAACCCCACCTGGACACACACACCCTGATTCACAAGGGCAAAAGTATTTTTACGATTAAAAATGGCAGAATCTATGACAGAAAGAAATTCAGAGATGGTGACGTTTCAGTCTTAGATCCATTTGCTGTCATAGTACACTCCATGGATTACTCCACCATGTGGGTGTGGGGCAAAGCTAAACAAAACCTTATTGGGAGTCCATTACCCAAACATTGTACGTTGTTGCACAACGCTTCCTCTCAAATGGACTCAATCAGACAAGTCGCTGCAAAGTCATGTCAGAGGTTCAGATAAACATGCATTGTGGTAGGTTTAAATGAAGGGGGTTTCTCACAGGTCACCATAGGACTAACTGACCACTCTACCAGCAAGTCAGAGCTTGTCCTCCACACATAATTGCAGCTAGGTGTTCAGTAGGTATAAATTATAATATTATATAGATGTTTTTAAGTATAAGTTTATTGCTTTAGAACTCAGGTAAGATCAACAATTTAGAACATTAAAACAAGCTGCATAAAAAGTAAGTCCAGTACTACATAACAAGTTACAAATTTTTTTAAAACATCAAGAAACTTAAAAAACCGGAAAAGATTATAGCATACATACTGGTTCGTCGGAAACATTGTTAAATTAATTAAGCCATCAACACTTGTTATATTAAATTTACAATAGAGAGGCTCTAGGTAACATTTTCATGCTTCTGCAATTGCAGGACAAATGTGTTTTTTTTAATCAGACCAATGACCTTTATAAGCATTCAATGGTAAGATGCCCAACCTAGGTATAAGTATTACTCTCTATGCACTATGCTCCAAAGATAAAAATAGATACCTTTGTGAATCTCCTACGATGTTTGGAAAAGACTTGTACAACTTTAAATTCATACAATGAGCAGTATCACAAGTGTAGCATAATCTTGGAATGCCATTTAAAAAACAAAATAATATTATTTGTGCGCGGGTCCATGACTGTAAATATTCTGTTATACATCCCAGTCTTTCTAATACAATTGTGAGATTTACCATAAAAGAGTAATCCTTCTTTGATGCTGCAAATGTTTCGCGCTTTCGTATTTCTCGCAGAGCACCATCAGGTGCATGGATTAGACTGTAGGCCCATCAATCTATTTCTGGCAGAGCTTGAGCAAAAGAGCTAATCAAAGCACATTCCAGGCGCAACGCCTGTAGAGGGACTGCTGGTCTTGCTGTAGATCATTTTCAAAGAATCCTTCCTTCACATAGATTTTGAAATGACTATTTATCAAAAGGGATATACTCAAGAGCATAGGTGAGTGCGGGAGGAATTTTTACTTCATAAATTTCCAATAAATACTTAAAATGTATCCTCCCCAAAGAGCTGAAAAATATATTTAGTGTACCTGCATACGCGACAGCCTAATTCCCTAGATGCAAAACCGTGTGGATTCCGAGAGAACACTCTGCCTAGATAAGTGTATGCCTTAGCCAGTTCTAGTCTAACTCTACCAAAATTCCGAATGTGGGGACAACAACGTTTCCTGCCCTTATAGGCAACCATCTTTGTTTTGGAGATGTTAATTTTCAGGAAATTATTTTCAGCATACTCATTCAGTGCATTTAAGTTGTGTTGCAAACCAATCGGACTAAGATCGAAAATATATATTAACCTATTTAACATAATATATAGGCTATTCTAACAGATCACCTAGAAACAAGTTCTTCATAACTCTCTATAGAACCCCCTCTGTAGTGTCAGGACAATGAATTCAATTCCTGGGTAGGAAATAGACCTGAAAGAATCAGATCTAATATTCCAAAAGTCTCCCTGCCCCATAAGGAAGATGTTGAAGGGTAGGGCCTCGCCTTATTTACATTAAACAGTGACTGGTCCAACATTTCACAGGTGTATGGGCTCCACTTATCTTAGTGATTATAGCAATGAAAGGATTGTGAATATATACAAGGAGTGGGAGGAATATTCCGTTCCGTCCATGGAATTGGCGGAATCATGGCAACTCCGCATTACAAACATAATATGGAGTTGCCAAGATTCTGCCAATCCCAGGCAAATCCCACCAAAATCACTGCGTGGCAGAACTTTTTCTCACATGTGGCTCCAGAATGGTAAGCTGGGGAGTGACATTGAACGTCTCATAGCACAATTTCCAGTTTCTAGGACACCAGATGAGATTGTTCTAATGCGGGCAGTCGCTGTCAGAAGGCTGCCGCTCAAGTAGAAACTCTACTAGAGCTGCAGCAAAATCAACTCGAGTAGCTGCACCCTCTGGCACACTATGTGGTGCCGTTTGCACTGATTTGTCAGTGTAGAACACACTACCGGCATTAAATCACAGCACAAGGAGTGCAACATGCCTATTTCTGCCGGTGTGCTGAACTCCGCAGAATCTCGCAGAGTTTTTATGTAACTCTATGGAATTCCAAAGCGTCAAATTTCGCGAGTTGCGCCCACTCCTAATATATACCAGAGTATCTACTAAATTATAAATTTCATAAAGAAAAGTAAAGAAAATATCAAAGCAGTCTTGACAGAATTCTAGTGAAAAGCTATCCAAACTCCGAGATTTGCATGCCTTCCTCCACCATATTTGGGGTTTACCTTCTTTGACAGTCACTAAGAAGACCGTACTGTCATGTCCACTAGGTCTACCATAGGCATTTCTACATTAAAATAGTATCTAAAGCTTCCTTGGCACGCTTTGACCTATCCTTTTATATGGCAAGTTGTATTTATCGACTTCTGCGTCACTTCCTGCACTACTGCTAACCATCTGCACCAACCCATATTTCAGATCATGGTTTAATAGAATGGATACCCATCTTACTCTAAAAGATACTGTAGCTGGAGAGCCTAAAGTTGTATTTCATTAAAATGTAGCCATTGCTAGTGTCTATATAAAATTATGTGTATCTTGGAGTGATAATACACATGATTCCACTTAAATGGATAGGTTAAATCTTTTTCGTTTTACAAGGGCTATTTTAGTCCCTTGGTATTCCAAGTAGTAACTCTGAGGATTATTCATTGGGATGGTGACACTACATTTTATCTTGCAATTTCAAAGTAACACCTGGGTTCGCTAATACATTAATATTAAGAAAAATACAAGAGTTATTGTATGAAGAAGACCAAGCAAGGGGGGTTGATAAGCTCCAGGTCCCAGCTATTAAGAAATGCACTACAGTTGGGAAACAGGTTCTAACATTTACCCTCACCCATGGGGTTCGAGCCTGTAATGGTCGGACACGCCCAGACAGTGAAGCCTGTCACACGTTAAAGAGGGGGAAAGTTAAGAGCAGGATCGATTATATTTTGGTTGATCTTGATCTATGGCCCAACGTTAAGGATATGGCTGTATTGGAACGGGAGGACAGCAACCATAACGCTTTTGCACTCACGCTGATTGGTCTTGCAATCTTGCATGGACAAACCCGGCACAAAATGGTCCCTGCTATCACCTCCAATATTAACAAAAGAGCAAAATGGCCGCAGATTTTAGCTGATGCAAACCGTCTCCCTAAAATTTATTCTGAGGTAGCACATTTCCTCCCTGCTATGAGCAATCCGGTTGCCAGTGTAGTTGACATTATGGCCAATTTTCAGCAACTGACACTTACACTTAGACCGCTCTTTAACAAACAGTGCAATCCTAAATTATTTGAGTGGAGCACTGCCCCATGGTATAATGAGGTCTGCAAAAAAGCGAGGGATGCTCTAATTATGGCGGTGAAGACAGAATCCCGGTTAGATATTAAAAACAACAGGAACCTATACAAAAAGGCACAAGCTAAGGCTAAAAGGGATTGGGAAACAGAAAACTGGCGCCTACTAATAGAAGTGTCAAGGCAGAAGGATAGCCAATTATTCTGGCATCTTTTATCGAAAGGGACACCCAAACAGAGAACGGAAACAGATTTCTATATACAGCCCCACGTTTGGGAGGAGTATTTCATGCTCCTCTATGCAGGCAAACTGGATGTCTCTCACCTAGACTCACTGGTAAATTGTATAGATCCTTCATATATAGACGAGATTGCCTTTACAATAGAGGAAACTGTTACTGCTATTAATTCTTTGCAGAATGGGAAAGCTCCTGGCTTAGACAAGCTCCCGAGAAACCTGTACAAAGCAGAGCCTATAATATGGGGACCGCTGTTACAAACGGCTTTTAACGCCATTATGCGGGGTGGTGATATTCCGGTGTCCTTCAAAGGCACGGAAATCATCCCAATTTTTAAAAAGGGGAAAAAGGGCTCAACTGCAAACTACAGGCCCATCAGCCTTATAGATGTTTCACAAAAGATTTTCTGCAAAATCATCCTAACTCGGATCCAAGTTTGGATCGAGGAGAATAACATTTTATCGAACCTGCAGGCAGGATTTAGGGCTTCTACTAGCACTCTGGACCAAGTTTTCAGATTTTTAATGCTTATATGGAAGGAAGTGACTATTAGAGGGGGTCATTTGTATGTCGTGTTTGTGGACCTAAAAACGGCCTTTGATTCTATAGATCATACCCAACTTTGGACTGCCCTTAGAGACCTTGGACTCCCAACTTATTTACTCAAAATCCTGATTCGTTTACACCAAGGTAATTACGCTAAAGTGAGGTGGAACCTAGATGGCAGCCTAACAAATGATATTTTTGTCTGTAAGGGAGTACGACAGGGCTGTGTTCTCACCCCAACACTATTCACCTTGTTTATAAGTGGGTTAATAGGAGAGTTATATGATTGAGGAGGCGATCCCCCAAAATTAGCTGGAAGCCCCGTGCCCTCACTGCTTTTTGCAGACGATACGCTGCTCATAGCCAGGACGCCAAAGGGGATTCAGAACATCTTAAACAAGTTCACAAAAGCCTGTAAGGATAGGGGCTTGGAAATCAACTGCTCGAAGACTAAATACATGGCGTTTAACCCCTACAAATCAAATAAGGGTAAACTGAGGTTGGGTTCCCAAACTTTGGAACAGGTTAAGGTATTTGACTACTTGGGAGTCCGAATCAGTGACAGCCTGGTCTGGTCATCCCAAATTGAAAAGAGTGTTTTAACTCTCCAACATGTTGACTGTGCAATAGCAGCGAAGGCAAGGGGGTCCGTTTTCCGAATGTCCTCTCCAATTCTGGAACTACATAGGGCTAAGGGTCTAGGGGCAGCACTGTATGGGGCTGAGTTATGGGGGCTGGAGAATTTAAAGCAGCTAGTCTCTGCCGAGAATAAATTTATAAGGGCAATCCTCAATTTACCAGTTAATACCCCTCTTTTGCCGTTAAGACTTGACCTTGGCCTTAGATCAATTAACAACTTTGCCATTCTCAAGGCACTCTTGTTCTGGGTCAGGCTATGGACCAGTAGTACACAGGTCCCAGTGAAGGAGGCCGTGGAAGAGCTATTAATCCTACAGAAACAAACAGGTCGTGTTGCGTGGTTCAGTAGGGTTAAGGAATGGCCCCTCAAACTGGGGTTGGGGCCCTTGTGGGAGAATCCGGGGTCCATCGAGAAAAAAATGGTCCACCTCCTCAAAACAAGATTCTGGAAGTATGTGGATAATCAATGTATCGATGTAAATGCACAAGGCACCTTAACCTCTAGTTTTACAAATGTTAAAGGTTGGTTTGGCTTTCAAAC
The DNA here is from genome assembly GCA_963921515.1 of Calotriton arnoldi. Classification (NCBI taxonomy): domain Eukaryota; kingdom Metazoa; phylum Chordata; class Amphibia; order Caudata; family Salamandridae; genus Calotriton; species Calotriton arnoldi. The sequence goes on from CAWUFW010000363.1 coordinate 4,299,721, forward strand.
ATTTATGGATGATATTGAACCCCCACAGGCAAGAGCACTCTACATTCAATTCAGGTACTGGGTTCTCCCCTTAAATTCAAGGAAAAGTACCCGGGTAAATTCATTTGTAACACCTCTGTGCCCGACCTGTCATTCTCTCCCGGAGACCATTGAACATTTTCTCTTTTCATGTCCTTTCTATGCAAACCAATGGAAAAACTGGCTAATCCCTGCTTGCCGTTTGCTTTCTTTTTCACGTTCCACTGATGCTATACGCATCTTTAGAACGGACACCACTAGGTGGTTAGTATTTGCAATTTCGAGATACCTGCTCTATGCTTGGTGGACAAGGTTAAAAATAATAAACCATGATTCTGGGAATGCAAACTGAACACGTAAACTACCAGGTCATGGGGCTAGCAGAGGATTACTTGGTTTTTGACCCCTGGAATCTTTAAAAAAACAGACCCCTTGTAATGTGAATTCATTCTTTTTATTAATCATATGTGAAACCATGAAATTCTTGGGCAATTTTAATATTGTTGGAGGTATGCGATAATCTGTTTTTATCTCATTTTTATCAACGATGTAATGGACTTTTTATCTTTTTATTCTTTTATTACTGACTGTGAAATTTTGTGATGTAAATGATCATGTTATTGATCGAGCAATAAAATAAATAAATAAATATATACACATTGTGACAAACCTGATATACATATGTATATACCACATACAATATCCACAAAAGAGCAAAAACAATAGCGCAAGTCAAAGAAGAGATAGCAACATAACAAGACCAACTACTCGTATTCAATATAAATATCAATGATATATGCACTACAAAGCATATAAATAAACTAGAATGTTACCTGGCAGTAGATGCTAACTTCTTCATGTAAGACACTACACAATATAAAAATAATGACCAATGTAATCAAAGCTAATCTTAAGGTCCAACCAACTAAGAAAAAGTATACTCTGCAGTTGGTTGAGGGAAGAAAGGAATGTTTTTTTTCCCGTTTTTTTAATATATTTTTTTTAATTGCACATATTCAACCAATACAAAACAGATTCTCTTTTACCCCCTCTCTCCCCACCCACAGCACTCGGAAATTGTATCATAAAACGTATGTTAAGAAATTCATAGGTACAGGGAGCCAGCTGATTGTTTTTTTAAAAGTGCAAGTGCTAAAACAAAGAAAGTCGCTAAAAACCTTACTGAACAATACAATTGGTAAAATATATTAGCTTATGTTCCCCATCTTGCTACAGGGGCCTAGATTGACAACCCTTTTTTCCTTGCTTTGTGACCTTTTCTAGCATAAATGGCTTTCTCAAGGTTAGAAACTGCAAGTAGGTGAGCCAGCCACAACTGAAACCATGGAGGTTGTGGATCGAGCCATGCCGAGGCAATTGCCAGTCTTAGAATCGCCATTGCAACCGCAAGGAACTGTTCTATATCATGTGTTCGTCCCTCCTCAGATAATCCAAATAGAATCAATTTTGGGGTCAGTAGAACTTCTATATTTAATTTAATATATATAAAAAATCTTGAATTTCATTTTTGAGAGGACTTAGTAAAGTGCAAGTGGTGAACATATGGACTATATCGGCACAGGACAATGCACAACGCGGACACCTTGTCGCACGGCCCGTACCCCATTTCGCAATTCTCACGGATTTATAATATAACAAAAGATAGGTCGTATTAAACTGCACCTGTAGATTAGCAGACATTAAAACAGTATGGGAAATACTAAGAGCTTTTGAGAGATCGGCTTCTGTTATTACAATCTTCTCTTGCCATTTTCGGGAGATTTTATCAAGGTCATCCTTCATTTCATTATTTAATAGTTGATATAATGTCCTGATATGCATATGGGTCTGTGCCCGTAAAATTTCCACCAGCTCTTTCTTATCAAAGCCAATAGGTCCACCCCCTTTGCGCTGTAAAATGTCCCTTATTTGTAAGTACTTAAACAATTCCTTTCTGTCAATGGTGAACTCTGCCTAAAGCTCATCAAACAAAATCAAACCATGGGGAGAAAAAAAGTCGCCCAATTTATATATACCAGCGATACCTAATTTTGTATATAACCATCCCTAAAGATGTCGGGTAGAATCGAATTGTTCTGAATCGGGGTATAATAATTCAATCTCCCAAGGCCCAGCACCTTCCGCAATGCTGACCATACCTTAAAGGCTCCCAGGAGGCACTTAAAACGTACTTTTTTGTAGTAACTCGGTTCTACTTGCCTCCAGAAGCCTCCCCATGCTTCTTGTCCTATTAACAGTTCATAAATAGTGAGATTAGTTTGTGGGGAATCGTTTGATGGAGGTTCCATCAGTAATATACGGCTATATTGCAACGTCGTGGCCCAGTAATATAGTTTAAGATTTGGGGACGCCGACCCTCCTTTTTCTTTTGGAAGAGATAAATACCTCAATGCTCTCCTAGGTTTGGTGTAGGCCCATAAAAATCTCGAGAACATAGAATCAAACGCCTTAAGCTAGTTGTTCGGATAATCCAAAGGGATTGATGTAAAAAAAAATAACATTTTTGGAAAAAAGATCATTTTTAAAAGATTGCATCGGCCCATCATAGTAAGATGTAAATTGTTCAGCCTTAATAGATCTTTCTTAGTTTTAGCTAACAAAGGCTATAGATTTAAATCTATGATTTTATCAACATTAGAGGATAAACAGACACCTAGGTGTATTGCTTGGTTGATTACTCATTTGTCTGCCCATACAATTTTATCGTTGATAACGATTTGGGTTTTCTCTTTATTCAGAGAGAAACCTGAGATGCCCCCAAAGAGGGATGCTTCCTTCTCTATTACTTTAATGGCTGTTTCCAGATTGGGGGTTACTACTGCGATATCGTCTGCATAAGCTAAAATTTTACTTTCGAATCCCTTGAGGATTATTGGGGGAATTGTGATATTCTGAGTGATCTTTCTTATAAACGGATCGATATACAAGGCGAACAAAATTGGAGAGCAGGGACAACCCTGACGTGTTCCACGGGTAATCGTCACCGGCTCTGTCATACCCCCAGAAATGGAGACATTTGCTACCGGGTTAAAATATAAAGCTTTTACTCCCTGAATAAATCTTGGGCCGATACCCCTTGCTTGCATAGCCTTCCAAAGATAGTGCCAGGAGACCCTATTAAACGCTTTTTCAGCGTCGGGTAAAATTAAAGCCATAGGGTCTCCTGATACTTGTACTGCATCGAAAAGTGAAATTACATGTGTGATATGGTCGGTTGTATCCCTCCCCGCAATAAACCCGGGTTGTTGATTTGCTGTCAATTTTGTTATGACCTGGGCTAATCTCATGGCCAACACTTTAGAATATATTTTTGAATCGCTATTTATTAATGTTATCGGCCGATATGACTCTAACTCCACAGCTGATTTGTTCTCTTTCAGAAAGACTACAATTTTAACAACCGACCATGAGGGCGGGGAGTAGCGCCATCGTATATTTGATTAAATAGTGCAGTCAGGTGATTTTTAAGTTGGGGGAAAATAGTCTCTAAAATTCCGAGGGGATGGAATCCACTCCTGTTGCTTTGCCAGAGGGTAGACTGGAAAGAGCTAGAAGAATCTCCTCCCATAATAGTTCTCCTTCTAGGGACTCCCCTCGGCAATGGACAATTTATTTGTGACCACCGTTTGAAGAAATTCCTCAACATGTGGGGGATCTGCTCCTGATATCTTTGGTATATAGGGCTTGATAATAAGTTTGAAAAGCACGTCTGATTTTATTTGAATCTGAGACTAACCCAAGATTAGGATCCCGAATTTCTCGTATCTCGCTTTTCAAACTTTTTTGCCTTGCTCTGACCGCCGAATGGTGCCCAACATACTCGCTGTTTTCGTATGTTCTCTCCTTCCAGGCTGTATATTTCTCTGCTGCTCTATTTGCAAAGATTGCATCTATCGCAGCCCTGGCTGTTACTACCCCAACTTGGGCATCTTTCACATCCCCTCCTTGCTGTAAAACTCCTACCATATTCTCCCCAGTGGCGGCTAAACTGTCTTGTTTAGTCTGCAAGTTTTGCCTCTCTATCTTTGCCCTGTTCGGTGAAAACCTAAGTGTCTCACCCCTTAGGCAGGCCTTGAAAGTATACCAGACTATGCTAAATGGGGCGCTACCAACATTCTCTTTAAAGTATGTTGGGATCCACTCGCAGATTGGTGTGCAATAGTCTTCTTTAACGAGCAGGGCACGCTCAAAGCTCAAAGCATTTCGAGTTTTACCCCCCATTCCTTGGCTTTCTAATACCAGTGAATTATGATCCGAAAGGAACCGCGGGCAACGCTCAATTTTAGAAGTAGCAAGGAGCAGATTTGAGAAAAGGAAATAATCCAGACAGGCATGTGTAGAATGTGGGGCAGAAAAATACGTGTAACCTTGCTCTGTTGGTTTCATCCTAGCCCAGACATCAAAAAGGCCATGTTCTTTAGATGGCCCTTCTAGGGCTTTAAATACACTAGGTTTCCGACAGGTATATGGAAATTGAGCCACTATATTCCAATCACTCGGGAGATTGATATTCAGGTCCCCGCACAAACCTATGGCTAGGGGCCGAAGTATCAATTCCCGGGAAATCTGGTATATAACAGAGGGATTATCCAGGATACTACCATAGACTGTGCAGAGGGTACATTTATCTCTGCTAGCAGTATGACAAACTACCACAACCCATCGACCCTGAATATCCACTGCCACATGTGTAAATTTCAACCAATTGCCTTTGGACAGAATTGCCACCGCCCATACGTGCCCCTTGTGAAGTTGCACCAATAAGATTGTATCCCATAGTGTTTAGAACATCCCTTTGTGAGGCTTCAAAGTGTGTTTCTTGTAAACAAACAATATCTGCCTTCAGGACCTGTATTCCTCTTACAACTCTTGATCTTTTTCTAGGATCGTTCAAACCACAGGCGTTAATGGAGGCAATACGTATCCTCTGTGTGTCACCCATTTAACCTATTGATAAAGATGAAGAGAGCTATCTGGTTCCTAGTTCTTAACATAGCAGTGGGAACACTCCCGAGCTTCTTCAGTCTCCTAGGTGATTCTTAATTTCTACTTATTTTCTTTCCGAGCATGTGGGACCCCCTACTCCCCACCTCCCCCAACCCTCCCACACCAAACCCCCTCCCCCAAAGAAACCCCCACAAGCCCTTGCCCATCCAATAGGCAGCCAGGCCTGGCTTGAGTGACAGCATCCAAGACCCAGTAACCACTTCTCCAACCCCCCCCCCACTCCTCAGTCAGAATCCAACACCCCTATAGGCTCTCTTTTTTCCCCTTTTATTTAGCCCCCTTTCTCCCCTCTTCACCAATACAATGCTTATTCATCAATCTCCCCTTTCATCTGTTTGACCACCCATATTCTTTCCCCCCCTTATTCTTGATTCTTAGATTGAGACCCCCCCTTCAACTCATCCAAATAGTCCTGTACCTGAAACTCTGAGAAGAAGCTTCTTGTGCACCCCTTAAAACCCACTTTCAATTTTGCTGGGTTGTGCAGGTAAACCTCGGTCCCTAGCTTCTGAAAAGGAGAAAACATCTGCCTTAAACGCCATCGCCGCTCAACGGTGGCATGGGCAAAATCCGTCCGGGTGAAAAATGGGACCCCCTCAAACCCTTTTTTAGAGTTGGGACGTGGCTGATCATAAATGCTCTGCCTTAGCAAAAAATTGCCAAAATACTCCGAAACCACCCGGGGATATGCATTATTGTTGGTTTGTTGTTTCTTGAGGGTTAGGGGGAATCTATGCGCCCTCTGGATTTCTTTCTCCCAGTCCCATCCCATAAGTTTGGGGGAAGGTGCCCTTTAGGAGCCTGACTACAAAGCCTCTAGGGTCTCCTCCTTCACACCTTCGGGAATGCCCAACAGTCTCAGGTTATTCCTCCTTTGCCTATTTTCCTAATCCTCGAGCTTCCACATCATATCTGTAAGTTTGGGATCCTGAGAGATACGCAAAGTTTTTAATTCGGTCACCTCTGCTTCAAGAGTTTCTGTGCGTGCTTCCACCATGGTCATCCTATCAGAGATCTCAGAGCAGGTTTTGCTTATTTTCCTGACAGAGCTTTGCAGTTTCTTTGAAGCCTGCCTAGCATGCCGGTTATCGCTCCTAACCTCCTCCTGCATCTGTTTGATGGCTGCCAAAATAGCGGAGGATGACGGTTCACAAGTGTCACTGGGTGCTAGTCCAGAACACTGAGCCCCGCCCCCTTGTTGATTTAGTAATTGGATTGACAAGTAGTCCCATCTCAGCCTGGGGGTGTCTTTCCGGGGTGAGCCTTCATGTTGGGTCTCCGTGTTCTTGCCGCTTCCTGCATGTTTTTTTCCCATGCTCGTAGATTTCCTCTTGTCTCTTCGTGCACTCAATCAACTTTTGGGTCTGGTATAGACAACAAACTCATCCAGGGAATCCCCGCTGGATGAGCATGACAATGTGGGAGTTGAGGATTCTAGATCCGGCATTGAGGAGACAGAGTCGTCGGTGAGGGAAAAAAAAATTCTCCACCCCCCACTGGTTCCGGAGAGGGGATCCCCTTCGCATCCCCCAGAGAGCCAAATTCTGGCAAAATTGTACTGACAAATCCTGGGAAGCTAACAATGGGCCCCCCCAGCCCTTCGTGTCCTTCCTGCTCAGTGAACATAGCGTTAGGGAGTATATTTACAGAAGGTAGGTCACTCACTGGGGTCACAATTAAACTGATTACCTGAGTCTTATCCCCACTTACTCTAGGATTCTCGTTCAGGTGGGAATCCCCCCTTGCAGTCTCATCTGACTGTGCAGAAACAGCTGCAGTTGTAGACGGGGGAACAGTGGCAATCATCTCTTGATTCTTTGAGTTTTTACTATGCTTAGGTGAAAATATGTCGGAAATCGTTGGTTGCCCTTCAGCGTTTGTGGTGCGGTTTCCTCCACGGCTCGGCTTTTGGTTAGGCTTTCCTCCGCAGCTGGTTGAATCAGCACCTCGCGTCCGGCCCCTCCTCTCTGTGCTGATCTCCCAGGAATGCTCTGGGTGAGCAGACGTCTTGGAGGAGCCGGCTGGGACCAAAGCCGTGGTCACTGCTGCAGCGAGAAATTTGGACCTAAGCGTTTTTGCTCCACTGCCTGCCATCAGTCCAACAGGATTTACGAACGAGGTGAGAAGTTTGGTGGGCGGCTCAGGGAAGGTCAGCTTCTGCGTCACTATCAGGAGAACTAAAACGATGATTGCCTCGCCGCTCCGTTTCACCACGCTTCGTTTCAGGCGCCCACTGGATACTCGATCAACGTTGTTTCGGAGGATGTAAACGTGCCCCATTAGTTCGGCATTAGTGCAGGTTAAATCTGGGGTCCATATACATCCCTGCGGTAGAAGCACCGCAGAGTGAGGAGTGTGGGGGAGAGAGGAGACTACGGGCGAGTTACTCAGACGCTATCTTGCCTCCTCCACCCTCGAAGTGTCTAAATGTGATGCACAGGAAGAAAGGAATGGACTGCATAATTTAAACATTCAGTTACCATTATTGAATAGTCACAACCTACAGGGATAAACATGTCAGTTACTAACATAACAGCTTTAGTAATGAAAAAACATTATCAATACCAATACAAATACGGCTCACTACAAATAATAAGCCAGTGTTTGATATGCAAGGCTTAAAGGACTTCAGAAAAGGTAAACATAATTCAAGAAAACTCACAAGTTCCATGGTCATGGGATTACAAAAATGTAATCTCACCTGTACATAATGAAGGTTTCCCCTTAATAATAAATATACCTGCCACTTCTCCAACAAATGCCTGTGCTCCTCTTTGATTTTTATGTTGTGAATATCAGAAATTTAGATCAACAGTCTAATGCATAACTTTGTCAACATACCAAAATATGAGAGTAGCTCCAGGCTACTACCGAAACAAAAATGGCAACTTTGTTTTTAACCACCCCACAGCAGAGTTCACCCTAAGATTTGGAGTCCAACTCCTCCTTTCCATTTCCTGACTCGCCATGTCAGTGCTGCCTTCCTTTACATGCTCCTCTTTCGGTACATCTTTAAACATTGGTTGCATTCAGAAACAGATCCAACCCAGACAGCCATTGAACGCTATCCCGCAGCTTATCACTGCCAAGGACTGCAGCACCAACCTGGACCTTACAAAGTCCTCCCAAGTTCTAGTGGTCATGTTTAGTTAAACAAAAAAAACAGAAGAGAACTTGGCAATGCAGGCTTCAGGTTCACAGAAGAGAATTGTGCTTCCCAGATACGATTGTTGCCAGCCACAAAATCACATTTAGCCCCCGGCCCATCTCAGCCGTCCTCAGAAACTTCTAAACCAAGCAACAGCAGTACCAGGAATGGATGCGCCCACTTCATCCCACACTGAAAACGTATTTACGACCAAATACAAACGGAATAAGCAAACCAAAAAAATAAAACATGAATGTCGTAAACATGCTTTAGGTGCACAATCACCTCAAGGGATTGAGCTGGTGAACTTTACCACCTGGGCTCCGACCCCAAGTTAGCCGCAAACTGATTTGCCTTACAAGGATTAGGAAAACTAAATTATTAATGATTATAAGCACTGCAAGCAAAGCTTCAGTCGCTGGCCTTTTCTTTAACCAGAATGAACTGTCTTCACTTAACCATTACATTTTTATGCACATTGTTACCACCAGAGGGGTGCCCCCGGGCCTCGTTAGCCGCGCCGCTGATTGCTGCTGCGCGCTGCAGGAAGAACACACCACACGCATTTACATCTGGTGTGGACTGACCCCGTGCGGTCACGCCCACCCATTTATTGGCGCGCCCAGCTCTTCCGGCGTGGGCGCGTGGGTGTTACAATATCCGGCGTGGGCCGGCCGAGTTCAGCTAGACCGCTGACTCATTACATCCCAGCCCAACTCAGTCCTTAACTTTTCCTCGGCGGCTCTGACGATTACTCACTAGGCACGCAAAGTCTCTTAGGCGGGTGCTTGGCCGAGGATTTTCTCTCAGTTCATACCTGGGGTTTCCACCTCTGGTGCTGGGGGAGGATCTAGGTCTTTTGGACGTTGACGGTACCTCTTGGCCCTCGCTGGCTGCTTCCTCACTGGGTACGGCCGGCGGTGGTCCTGCCGGTTGACTTTCCCCAGGCTCATCGGGTTCGGCTTGGGGAATCTCTCACTCATCCGGGGCCTCGTCAGTCTCTGCCTCAGTGGGAGGTTCAGACACTCTTTTGAACCAGGAGATGTTTCGTGCCACCGTTTCTCCTCCTTTCCCAGCCGTCACCATGGTTCCCTTGACACCGACTACTGTCCAGTACCCAGGTTCGTAGCGGGTCCGGAACTTCCCTCCTGGACGCCTGTCCTTTATCACCACCATGTCCCCCCTCTGCATCTCGCGGGGCACTGCTCTCCTCGTCTGACTGGCAGCGAGGTTTCGTTTTTCTCTCCTCCTGATGGCGGCTTCTTCATCATAGGGGCTTGGTGCCCACCCCGGGACAGTGGGGAGGGTGTCACGGCGAACTCCGTTGAACATGAGCGCCCATGGTGCTTGGCGCGTGGTACTGTGGGGGGTGCTCCGATACTCTCGGAGGAACATCAGCAGGTGCCGTTCGGGGTCCACGTTCTCGGCCACAGCAAAGCGGAGAGTCTTGTTAAGAGTCCGCATGAACCTTTCAATCTCTCCGTTGGCCTGAGGCCATTGTGGGGTTATGCGACGGTGTCGTATTCCGTGATGTCGTAGGAATTCTCGGAATTCACTTCCCTGGAACGGCAACCCTAAATGTAGGACAACAAATTGGCACAGTCTCTGGCCTTCTCTTTATTTATGACACAAAGCAAATGCGGGCTCTCTTACTCCTGACACTGTTCAAGGTAACAGCTGATGCAAATGTACTAAACTCTTTCACTTTTCTGAGTCTGCTCCGATATTTCAAAAATACAAATATTATTCCTTGAAGAGCTATTTTATTGAGCAGATTTTTTTTATTTTAGATTGCTCCAGTTGCTGTGAAGTGATTCCATTAGTTTGCACATAAAAGGCAGAAGCTGTCCCCTTGGAGACTCTATTCTCCAAAAGATCCAGTCTGGCACGGACAGACTTCAGGTTTTCTTCAATTTGGCTAAACGTTTTTAAGAGTTTTTAGCTCATTTACAACCGGATTTTCAGCAGAGTGAAAATGTATTGCTATGAAGCATATTTTCTTTAGCATAACCATCCTAGCCCTTTGCTCAATTGTTGGACTGACAGAGCTGAGATATCTTGACCTCTGTGGATATATAAAAATACATTTATCTAAAATGTTGAATGGCTTGCACCCAATTTTATTTGGATCTAAGGCGATTAGCTGAAACAGGAGCACAGCACTTAAACTGTCGTTCACTTTGCTGACAGTTTAATAAAATCTTAACTGGAAAAAAAATGATAACATTCGCTGCAACGTTTTGCAGTCTGTTTTCGTTTGTTGCACTCCTTGATCAATTTTATCATCTCACGGTGTTGTCCAAATCTGTTTGTGACAATGCGATGTCTTGACCCTCTAGTTTTCAGCTAGGTCTTGGGGAACATACTGGCCTACTTCTCTATCATCAATTGAATCCCTATCAAAATCTGTTTTGTACTTAATATGCACGGGGTGCCATCTGTTAAGATAGGTCTACTTATGTTGCTGAAAATAAATTAATAATTAGGCAAATACTAGGCTGGAACAGGAATGCTTTTGGCAAGTGTTAACTCTCTCTCTTATAGGTTATCACCACTTCTAAGATTACATAGGTATACGGTGGTCTCTAGAACAACTTTGACTGCACCCTAATATGGTCATCTCAATCTAGGACGAGCTTGAAAATACTGAGGAGATATTTCTATGGAAAATTCTTTGTCTTAGATCTAGTAAACTATAGAATATGTTTCACGTTGGGAAGTGGGAAATTGGAATTTTTGCAATACTCTTGCATATTCTGAACTTGCTAAAGAAGAATGTAATACAAAATCATTTGCTCCATAGATCTATAACGCTATCCCTCTTCCCCTACTGCCCTCATCTGTTGCATCTGGTATCTTATGTGTATGGACTGTGGAAGCAGTCCTTCTAATGATTGGGTATGAGACAGCTTTGCAATTCTTCATAGCTCAAATACAACCAGGATGGACAGAATGTCCTAGCTATGGTCATCTATGAAAGGAGCATGCATCTCTGAATTTATAATCTGGCAAATGATACAATAAGTGGGATACTGGGCTCAACTACCATCAAGATCATCATAAAAGGTATACACCTGTGAAGATCTGTAGGAATTATGCTGAACAGTAAAGGTTTGAGGCATGGAAAAAAGGGATCTTTTTAGGACGTTTCATGACCATGTAGCAGGTAGGTGAAGGCATTACTAGAGCATCTACTTTGCATATGCCCTAAGGTTGAGCTATGCCCTAAGGTTGAGCTTTTGAGTCCCAAATGTAAGATTTTAGTTTCAACATGTTTAAAGAAGGATCCCCCTTTCATTCATTACCAAATTTATCTTACAATAACCAGAGAGATGGACAATTAGTAAAGAGAATGATATATCCAAAAAGGTGGTATAAAGAGGGCTTTGGATAAGGTGCTCAAACTTCATCAAACTAGGGTTTGGCTTCCTTTTTGGGGTGGGCAAAGAACCATATAAAATATATGAACAGGGAGAGGTTTTCTTTTGCTGCACCCAATGGGGTGCCATCAAGCAACCATCTCAAAAGAGCAACATAACCTCATCCGTGTGCAAGATATACTTACAAACCTCTCTATAATGAGTCATTTTGAGGAGGCAAGTACATTATTTGGGTACCAGGCACAGGACGAGTCTTTTTCGTAACCTTTACAAAGTTAGGCAACCAAATTCGATTTTCTAGAGAGATTAACTCTCAGCAAATTTCCACTCTCTAGAACGGATTGCACTATTAGTTTCCCTTGTAATTGCAGCGGTTCTAAAAATCATAGCTGTAAAAAAAAAAAACTAGGAGGACTACTCTTGAAAGCCAGCAAACAAAAGAATAACTGCTTTTACCAAAGATTCACGATTGTATGGAATTATATATATTACAACTGTATTTTCACACTTGTCTTCTACAATAATTATTACACAGTACACAAAAAACACTTTACTTACACTAAACTGGATCAGTAGATTCCTGTGGGTGGCAACAGATCGCAGACCTGTACACAAGCAAAACAAAGAAATTCAGAAATATTTGTGCTGAAGGGAGAAAATCCAGCCAAACTGATCATCAGCAGAAAGAAATAAAAAGAATACATGAATACAACTCCAGCACATTAACTTTCTGCACATGTCCTTGCCTCACCTAATTTGACATGACTCACCTAAATTTGACATGCTACTCTACAAATTCCAGACAGCACTCTCATAATACAGCACTCCGCTCTTAGGACTCCACACTCCACTTTCCAGACTGCATGCAGTGCACCCTGCACCCTCCTATGTCCCCACTACATGCTCCATAGTCCACAACCCACTCTCCAGACTCCACACCAGAATCTCTGGAATGCAATCTTCTGACTCAACACTCCAGGCTTCATATTCAACACTAAACCCATATACACATATTCACATAGTCGCATAATCCACATATTCCACACTTCACCCAGCTGCAGGCAGCCAACCTCCCTTCGGCCATTCATGGTAGGTTTTGCCTGCAGGTCCTGGCCTCTGGCAATCCAGTGCGACCAACGCGCTGTGGGTTGTCAAAGACTTATTCATTTTTTTGGTTCTCTAACAAAACCATTTGGTACTTTAACTGAATCTTACTTTGTTTTATGGAAAAAAAATATGTTGGTTTTTTAAAACTTTTTTTGCTGTTTCTTCCTTTTTTGAGTGCAAACATTTTCTTAATTTTATTTTTTGTCTTAAAAATGTTTTGTAAAAATGTGTTACAAAACATTTAAACTGCTAATTTTTTTAAGCATTAACTTATTTGAGATAGTTTCTTAGGAGCTTATTTGAAGCAGTACAGATTTTGTTCGCCAGAGCAAATGATTTTTTGTGCAGTTTAATGTAGATTGCAAACGTGGACAGTAGGGCATCACGCTCATTCTTTTCCACTTGAAGAATTTCCTTTTCACCTGTTCCATGATTTGTGGCTCCATTTCTGCCCAGGTTTACTCATTCAGGTGAATGGCACAAAGAGGCTTATTAATGCTGATAGTCTGAATGAATATCTGCCCCTATGCTCTCTGTGGAGCCCCTGGTCACCAAGTCTTCCTTGCAGTCACCTCTTTTCCCCTCTCGGGTGTTTGAACACTTCCATTCAAGTGATTCCTTGGCCTTATTTTCTGCTCTTCAGGATGTGGTCCGAACCTCCACAACCTCTACTTCTTCTTAATGTGCAGAAGATGGTGGTTGACTACTGGGCGGGTGCCCTTTTCACTTCTTAGTGGCTGTGATATTTTTATGTGGCTGTTTTCCAATGTTCTGCTCTGATCTGTTTAGAGCAGATCAGAAAATAAATGGAGTCTGGATGGAATTTGGAGCCCTAGTTTCTATAGGAAGTGGGCTTATTTTTCTATATGTGAAACATTTCACCCATTCAGACCTTTCCTTTTTTTGTTGTTTCAGGATTTGCAGATCCTAGATGGTGCCATCAAAGGATAATACTAAGGAACCACCTGCATTTTTCTTGTTTTGGAACTCTTACTTGAACACAGAAGAGGGACTTCAGTTCTGAGTATGTCAAATCCACAAATGTGTCTTGCAAACCCATTTGTTTTTTAAAAAGATTTTTTCTCTCGTGGCCAGCCAATTACATCACTTGGATCTGCGATTCCAATTCTGGAACTGTGGGTCCGAAATTGATGGCAGGAGAAAAGCCTGCCTTGTCTATTCAGATTCATTTTTCCCCTAATTTTTAGCTTTATAGAGAATTTGTGGATTCCAAACTGCAAGGATATGCAAAAGTGACAACTCTTTAAAACCATTTTGGCAACTTTTTAAATGCTTATAGCTCAAACTTTACTGAATGAATTTACACCAAAACTACAAAAGCACATTCAAACCAGGTTTGGTGTATATCTGTTCTGTGATTTGGGTTGTAGGCACAAGCAAATTGTCCTATAGGAGCTGAAATGGGAAAACATCTTTTTTAAATCCCTCCTTAACATTTTTCGCACTGCAAAGATCTGCATAAACATTGGCATGCCGGATCTTAACTGGTCATATGATTGACAAATTTAGTTCAATTGTACATATATGTATACAAAATGAGGGTCTTGTTAAAATGTCAATTTGCATATCCAGATTATTTGAACTGACTGCAAAGCTGTTTTAGGTCAATTGTATTAAAAATGCACGAAAATTGTTCTCCCTCCGAAGTAATAACTTTGTAGGCCACATCAAAAAAGACAGGTAATATATATTGTAAATGTCCCTTTGGAACTGACTGAAAAATCTGTATTTTTTTGGCAAATTTATTTGAGCAGTGTGCTCTTCAATGTACCATTTGGCCACATTTTTCAAAATAAATGTTCTGGAAGATGACCTCCCCCACCCTGCCCAAAACCCACTTGGGGGATGTTGAGCTCCAGTTGGTTACTCCAGTAGATCACTCCCTACAATTCACAGCCTATATCTACAGAAAAAGGTGGTCTTTAGGGACCATATCTTCCCTCTATGAGGCTAAGGTGGGCACAGTTGTGTTAGACCTGGCATCCGTGGCCCCTAACTTTATGCTTTCAGACCTCCTGTTTTTGCTGACTTCGTTACTGCTGGCTTTATGATTCTCTGCCTTTTACCACTGCTAACCAGTGTAAAAGTGCTTGTGCTTGTTCCCTAAAACATGGCAGAATTGGCTTATGTCCAATTGGCATATTTAATTTACTTGTAAGTCCCTAGTAAAGTGCACTACATGTGTCAAAACCCTGTACAAGAAATGCTACTAGTGGGCCTGGAGCACCGATTGTGCCACCCACTTAAGCAGTCCTTTAAATGTATTTCAGGCCTGCCACTGCAGAGCCTGTGTGTGCAGTTTAACCTGCCATGTCTACCTGGGAAAGTAAGCCTTTTTATACACACAGAAAAGGCCTGAGGAGATTTAACGACCAGCAGGAGGCAACTCCCCTCATATTGAATCTAGCAGCACAAAAAGGCCACCCTGGGTCAACACAGGTAACAGTGGATTGTGGGGGAATCCCTTTTATAGGATGAATTCCCTCACTCACCCATAGGTGGCATGCTTCATCATCGGGAACCTCCTCGCACTGCGAACCTGGTTGCAGTGCAGGCTACAACCCCCTCACTTTGAGGGAGGAGCTCAGGGATGTTTTAATTGTGATTGAGGAGAGGTATACTAAGACCTTCAGATGAGCCGGGCGTGGAGGTAGTGTATAAGGGTAGTGAAAGTGAAGTTAAAACTAACTCCCTGGTATGTTAAATGTTCATTTTAATGGAACATCCAGGGGTCAGGATTAAAAAGAGTGTGCGAGCCATGGCAGGAAAATTCAACCTCGCATGGTTCCGGTGTGATCAAAGGGTCGACATGTTTCAGCCTAAGTGCCCTCCGCAGAGGTGAGCGGATGGAAAAAATTGTGTGGGGATGTGAGTGAATCTTACCATCGTACCAAAACTGGTAGGTGGAAAAAGGATACAACCAACTGATGAATTAGTGCATCAGTTGTGGTGGACTGATGTTCAGCGTCGTCCCTATAGACAAGAAATGTGTTAATAACAGGCATATTTATAACATTTCCATAAACACTCCTTTAGTGCCGTGCCACAAAACATATAGTTCTTTGTAAAAACGTTTATGTCAATTAAAGTGGCTACTGAAATAATGAGAGCAATTTCCTTCAATTCTTACCCAACTGGTTGGGGAAGCTAGTGGCAACTCATCCTAGGCGCACACACTCGAGGTGGCCTCCAAAAATCTACAATTGGTAAAGAGGTGGAGAAAGGGGGCAAGTATGACTGTCACATACAGTCATGGGTGCATAGAGCATGCAATTGACTCCAGGTGCTCAGTGTGAAGAAAACAATATACTTGATATATACAAAGAAACAACCAGGCACTCCCAATCAGGCATGTAGAGGAGTAGCCACATTATGGTGCATGGGATCTGATCGCAGAGTAGGGTATGTATAAGCAAAACCCCAAGTAAGCAATGAACAGCAAGTCCTACTCACAAGGAGTCATGAGTGTTAGACGCAAGTGAAAAGGACCAACAGGTGTCCCTTACACAGAGTTATCACTGGTTACAAACAGAGCAATATAATGAACGTCTTATTGGTGCTCATGGTTCGTAACTAACAACCTTTACCAACTATCTCAGTACTCTAGGGTGAATATAATGAAAAGGCATTATTCAGACATCATGGTAGCACATTGCGCAGTCAAAATTATGCATAGCCTGCGCCGGACGTCAGTGCCATACAACTGTTCCCATTGTGCTTGAGCACGTTTCTCCATACCAATTATGCACATGTGTGGAAACTACACACTATGACCCCACCGTGAAGAATATCATGCAGTGAGGTGTCGTAATCCTCCATTGGGGGATAAGTTTCTCCCCAAGAAGCATGTTCATGTGTGGGATATGGCAGAAATAGTGTGATACATACACTCATGCATCGCAACGTGAAGCTTAACGTGAAATAAAAAACATTTGTGCAAATCGAGATTTCAGTGTTGTCATTCTCAACCTACTTATATCGCTTTTATCTTTGGCGACATGGATCAGCCAAGGGAGATGGACCCTTTGTTTTCAAATCAATGTGGCAACAGAACATAGGAACAAGGGGTAAAAATGCTGATAGGCATTCGTATAATGCATATATCATGAGAAATAGTTGTGCCACTTATTGTTAACTTTTGATTGTAATCGTCAATATCCAAAATAAACATTAATAGCAACAAGGGCAATAGTAATATATGCGTCAGTATGTCTGTTGGTCAAATGACAGCTTATATGTTGTATGCCTCAAGCAGCCTTGTACCACTCTATATGACTGGTATATTGCATATTAGCAGTGGGTAGTGTTGTAAGCCCACCTCCTGACTCATAGTTATTGGGGGAAAGCTTATTACTGACATGGCATATGCAAGAGTGAATGATTACTGATGGGGAGCCTTGTTATAAGTGAATGGTGTTCCGTGGTATATTATTGTTTAGTACTGTTTTGTGTGTGGACAAGCAGTAAATCCACCGTTGTTCCTACTCAAGCAAGAGGTTCTCTGGGTTATTCAAATGTTCTTCCAGTTGTTCATAACAACCCATTTAGAGTAATTGGTTATGTGACCTTCTCTGATGTAGTGGTCTCTCATCTTAGTTGTGTTGCGTTTGCATCGGATGTTGCTCCGGTGCTCGCAGATCCATGTCTTGATTTTCCAACTTGGATTTACCACTTGTCCATGCACAAAACAGGAATAAATGATAATATGCCGTGGAACACCATTCACAATTGAGCACAATTATTGAGCCACTCGGTGATAATTAACTTTATCCCCACGGTGTGTTACTAGAGGCTCCACCTCCCTCAGATGATCCATGCCACCAAAGATAAAAGCGATATAAGTAGGTCGAGAATGACAACACTGACATTTTGATTTGCACAAATATTTTTATTTCATGTTAAGCCTCGTGTTGCGATGCATTAGCATATGTATTGCACTATCACTGCCATATCCCACACATGAACACGCTTCTTGGGGAGACACTTACCTCCCCTATGGAGGCATAACCGACACCTCACTGCATGATATTCTTCATGGTGGGGTCATAGTGTGTAGTTTCCACACGTGCATAATTGGTGCGGAGAAATGTGCTCAAGCATGATGGGCAGAGTTGCATGGCTCTGGCGCACTGCACTGGCTATGCATAATTTCTACAGCACAATGTGATGTCTGAATAATGCCTTTTCATTATATTAACCCCAGAGTACCAAGAAGGTTGGTGAAAATCGTAAGTTAAGAACCATGAGCACCAATATTGCATGTCTTAGCACGAATGTGACCAATGGCTAGGTTTTTTCCTAGCAACCTGGTCCTGAAGAAAGCCATTGTGACCCATCAAGCACATATATTTTGCTGAAACATGTCGACCTAGGATGTGGGCGACCATTATAATCTCACATCACATCCACTATCACCAATTTTAAACCTATCCAAGGTATCCATGATTAAAATATCCTTAAGGGACGGATCACCTTGAGGCAGTTTTAACTCACAAATTCACAAAAGAACTCGGTCTGCTGTAATTCAGGCACCGCAGCACATCTGAGATGGAGTAGGCATCTTGGGTGGGAATCCAATGATGAAGCATGCCACTAGCTAGGTTAGTGGGTGAGGGTTCTTTAAAAAAAACGAGTTTTTTTTTCTCTTGAGACAGGAGTGAAAGGTATTCTTGACACCATATTTGAGTGGCAGAAAGCTTGTTTTCACACGTCATGCTGGCACTTCAAATAAGGGCCAAGGAGAAGATCTTTGTCTCTGCTTGGTCCGAGATGGGGGAGAACAGAAAACGAGCAGTGCACAGCTCCACACCCAGAAATGCACCTAGCAGCCAGTGCAGTCCACCTAAGCATTAGTCTTTAAAGTATTAGCTGGACGAGACCACTACTTATCTGATTCAAGGGAGGTGAGAAAGATCATTTACCTTTAATTTTATTTAATGCCTTGGCTAGTCAGTGAAAAGGTACTTTTCTGGGGGTTGTATGTCAGAACCACATAATCCCCAACCACGCATGCCTGAACAACGCAGTCTTAACAACGACCACTTCTTAACCACTCATGCCTTTACCACCCATGCCTTTACAACAAATTTAGTTGTAATGGCATCATTGGTAAAGGCATATGCGTTGTTAAGGTACTGCCCTAGCCCCCGCCCTGACTTCTAAAACCCAGCCACCTGCCCCACGTTCTACCCCGACCCCAGCCCTAAAAACAACCCAGCCCCCTGCCCTGACTCCTAAATGCAGACCCCAGCCCTAAAAACACCCCAGCACCCCTGTGCCCTGAGCCCTAAAACCCACCCCAAGCCTTGAAAATCGACTCAGAACCCCCTGCCCTGAGCACTAAATCCAGACCTAAAAAACACCCCAGTCCCCCAACCTAAGCCCTAAAACCGTCCCACGAGCCTTCAAAATCCACTCAGACACCCCTGCCCTAAGCCCTCAGGCCCCCCTGCCCTGAGCCCTAAATTCTTGGCCCCAGACCTAAAAAACACCCCAGCCCCCAGGAGCCCTAAAACCGTCACCCCAACCTTTAAATCGACCCCGACCCCCTGCCCTGAGCCCTAAAACATTGACCCCAGACATGAAAAACAATCCAGCCCCCTCCCACCCTGAGCCCTAAAACCGTCCCCCTAGCCATAAAAAGTACCCTGACCACTCGCCCTTGGCCCTAAAACCCTAATAAAAAACAAAATAGAAAAATCGTACTCACCAAAGTCGTTCCTCATCCAGGCAGGAAGTCACCTCCGACCCTCCGCCCAGTCTGCAACACCTCCGACCCTCCGCTCAGAGTCTAGTCTGCTAACAACCACTAACGTCTAACCCTAGCATATGCGTGGTAAACGCATATTCGTGGGTTAGACGTGCGTGGTTTAGCCAAACATAGATTACTGCCCCTGTAATACCAATGCTGGTGAAGGGACTAGGCCTTGTTACGGTCTTTAAAACATAAGCGGTCAACATACCCCCACCCTCTCCAAGACATATAAAAACCGAATAGGCTGCCACCAACGAGGTACTCTTTCTAGGACTTGAGGTAGGTTACTCCGTTGAGGGGGAAAAAGAATGAGGGCATAACTTCTGCGTCTTTCTCCTGAGCAGCTGTCCTTGGCTGAGGTAAGGATCTATAAGCGTTAGTGACAACAAGTCAAAAAGTAAAACAGGTGACCTTCCACGGAAAAGGTGAAACATGTACCGTGGGATATCTGTGTCCTAGAGCTTTGTAGCTTACAGGATGAATGAATATCTGAAGCTATATATCTCAGGTGCAAGAAGGAATCTAGTCATTCTGTGCGTCGCTCTCTGCTGCAGGTGATTTCTATATTTGTCTGGTTTTGCTCCCTTTCCTCAGGCTCCCTTTCACTTCTCCCGCCATGGCACCTCTAGACGGGCTCCCATGGGAGTGGCAGACACAGCGGAACAAGGCAGCCTGTTCTCGCTGCGTCATTAAAGCTGCTTTAAATGGCTTCTGGGTTATGTCCCAGAAGAAAACAGCTTGGAGCATAATTAGATGAGAAAAGGGTTAGACATAATAAGAGGACAGAATTGCACAAAAGAAAATACCACTCCTGTAACGCAAAATGACTTATATTGATCGTCTACTTTCATGTGATGTGAATTGTATCATTAAATATGACCCTGTACAGTAAATTTTGATTCCTTCCTTCCTTACTCAGTTTCTTCCTTTTTGCTTTTTTTGACCTGCATACCTTCTTTCTTACTCGTACAGTATATGTGGAAAATTGTCTACACGCATGGGGAGTTTCAAATCCACCTGTGTCCAGGTCTATGCTCTTTCAGATGCCTCATAAAGGATACTGGCAGCCACGCAGGTCCATGAAGCGCTAGGAAGGAGGAGTGTGTATATACCCTCTGGGTATAACCTGCCACCATGCCCAGCTCCTACACAGTTTATAAGGGGCACGGGCATGGTTAAAGGGCTAGCACATGCTGGGTAATGCTGGGCATAGGGCATAGGCCCAGATAGTGCCCATTGATAATGGCTGAAGGCTTTTCCAATGAGCACTAATTACATACGTTCTGGGCCTATAACCAGGCCATACCAAGCAGGCTGTGGTGCCACTGGGGACAGGGGGTGGTTTTCAAGTACACTGTTTGCCTAGTGCATGCTTGGTGTGGTTACTGGTTGGGCTCAGCAGATAACGGTGGTCAAGGTCCGTGACAAAGAGTGTTGATTAATCTGGCTCAGTAATTAGTGGCATTTCTGCACTCATAAGATGCATACCATGAATGTATCCCATCATGAGAAAGACTTTCACTGTCACTCCTATGCTTCTTGTTGTGTTGCAAGATAATGTTCTGAGTCTCTTCCATCCTCCAAAAATCTAACAATAACATAGAGTAGTTAGTAATCTAATTCCACTGTTGTAGTTTCAATTAAAGAGGCTCAATGCGTCTGTGGGTGTGATTCATAACGAACGTCCTTGTATTTAGAGCAAACTTCAGGCTGTTTGGAATTTCCCATGCATTTCAGAAGTACTCCTGGAAAACTAATGTTATATTCCATATAGGTACCCCAATATAGGCTCAGGTAACATCCTAACCCTTCACCTATATTCTTCCCTACATTACATACATAACGGTTCTTAGGGACTGACCTTTTACCTAGATACGACACTGCACACAGAACGCAGGATTTTCCCTGGTAAAAGCCTCATATATTATGCATGAGGATTCTTGGAAACTCAACAGGACTACCTTCTCCTGAATAAAAACTATGTATAAAGTTAATTCCCGACGTCATCCTAAGTCCGACAAGTGGCACAGCAAGGTAGAACCCCCGGGGAGACCTTTGGATATATAAACATCACATCTTGCTGAGACAAGTAAAGGAGATCAGGATTTCCCTGCCGACACACTGACGCGAGACGCTGAGGTTCCTGCATGCAGATACTCCAGCTCGCAGTGGTCTAACATCCCTTGCGGGGTGTCCGACTCAAGACCAAGACGGGGTCCCACAGTCTCTCACTTCAGGTAATGGGGTTGACTTTATCCTAGAGGGATTCTTGGCTAAACACCTACATACATGCTAAGTACATTTAGGTACATCTAGTTAGGGTAGCATCGCAGGAGTAGGCATTTTATTGTCATGTATTTTATATGCTTGCCTGTATTCATGATTATAGCAAAATGGTAGAAATCTACCATCCTTTTACTTTCTTATTGCTTCTAATCATTTATATCTGTTACTGTCTAATGATTGTTACATCACACCTATTTTACACTAGAATAACGACTGTTCAATAAATGCTTATTGAAAAACGTCCATACCGTTTATTCTGTGTATCTCTCTGAGACTTAGTGAGCACGAATGACTGAGCAAAACGTAGTACACTGTTTCCACGGTCCTGAGGGATCAGGGTTGTCATGTTCGATAGTTGCCAAGAACTATTCTCTCCTTGGTAAGAGGATTTTCTAGTGGCACTGTGAGCTAGCTGGTATACAGGCCAACATACCCGGTGGTGGTGTCTGGAATCAGTCTGGACACCAAGCCCGCAGTATATGTTGTCCAAACGCGCAGATCCTCTATAGGTTTTATAGGAACTACACAACATGGCGCCGCCAACGTTGGTTGGGTACTTATTTAACAGTCAAATCTGAGTAGTTCAGGTATGCTATTCTCAGAGACCCCTACTTACAATTCCCCAGAGACGTCTGGAGTGGGAGGGTACAAAATCCGCCGCAGCTGAGTAGGCAAAATCCTATTTATTGGCTGTAGGTGGCGTGAAGGACACATTGTTCCTATTGTGCATAACACCTTATCTTGGTTCCCTTGAAAAGAACTCTTCTTACTGAAAACAATGACTGAGCAAGTGGATAACGCTGTGCATAACCTAAATCTCTCAGCCGAAGAAGAAGATGCAGATGCAATACAAATTACAGAAAATGTTAAAAATGCCATCACCCTAAAACTAGCTACATATAGTTTAACAGCTAGGGGTGGGCCAGTAACATTCGGGATTGAGGCACACGAATCATTTAGAACAGAGGTATTCTATTCATGGGTTACATTCCTACAGGCAAATGCACGAACAAAGACATTTCATTACTACACAGAAGATGAAATAAGGAACGAATATTGTCCATACGAGGACATTGAAGTTCCACTCACTTACCAGGAGCATTTTTACTGGTTTAAAGGCGTCCTACCCCATACAAGAAATAAAGTAAGACTCGGTTCGCTCGGAAGGGACGGAGCAACATGGCCTGTATTAGCAGCCTATACACCACATCCTGACATTGAAACAATGTCAGCAGGAGACTTACTTACACTTCATAAAGAACTAATAAGACTTTACAGAAACATGACACAGTTCGTGATAACACTCACAATTCAGCCAGCAACGGCTACACCAACAGGTCCGATTCAAACATCAATAACTAAAATTACACCACAAACATTATACGCAGTGATGGGTAAAATGCCCTCTAAACGTGAACAAATGCCATTCTGGGTGGCTCAAAAAATAGCACAGCTAGAGGCAGTATTTCCAAACACCAGCCCATATGAAAAACATAGAATGCTAACAATTTGCTTGCCCATGGGGATAACACCCCAGATAGAGGATTGTGCCTCTTGGGGTACAGTTTTCGCTGCCATATATACCAGGGCTCATGGTATCCCGTCATTAGCAGTAATACCAGATGTATTAAGACAAATACAGAACGAGTATGGAACAGAACCTGCTCTGAACTTAGGGATGAAGTTACTAGGTAATTTTGCCCAGGTATCAGCTATAATATTAGCAAATATTAAAGGGGAGGCAGCATCGGTGGCAATACGCCAACCCCTAAGGGAGTTCACTCCTCTACAACAGGAACATGAGTTACCTAAAATAATTAAAACTGCTTATGCAAAATTAGGCAGAGACAGTTTGTAATAAAACCTCAACTGATGGGTAGTCCTGAAAAGGATACCTCTAAGCAAACGCCTGCTTCTTGAAAGAAGA
This sequence comes from Calotriton arnoldi, assembly GCA_963921515.1. Classification (NCBI taxonomy): domain Eukaryota; kingdom Metazoa; phylum Chordata; class Amphibia; order Caudata; family Salamandridae; genus Calotriton; species Calotriton arnoldi. The sequence continues at coordinate 4,323,390 of CAWUFW010000363.1, forward strand.
AATGGGATAATAACAAAGAAGAAAAGAATAAAGAGAACAGATCTTAATCCAGAGGTAGGTCTCCTCAACAGGAGCCCTCCGAAAGGAGGTATAACCTTAGGAATAGGGACAACATTAGAAAACCTGACAGGTATCAGGACACTGATACACGTTCCTCTCGTTCCTTTCAGGTTTCATTGAAAAATTCAGAGAGGGAAGGATGGTCAGAACACAGACAAGAAGAGCGTACAAAGTCCAGAGACGCATAACGCACTTCAGACTACGCTTCCAAAAAAGAAGAAAAGTCTAAAGCAAAACCTCAATTAAAAAAAAAGAAAGTAGCAGGTCTCAAAGTTAGACATGTCCAGAATTCTGAGGACTCAACTACTGAACGGGGAATTGGCTTTGACGATACTAGACAGCGCAGCAGAAGTAACAATAGCTCGCCAGAACCTGATGGAATTTCTGGTGACAAAGGAGTTGAGTGAACATATCACGGTGGAAACGCCTGATACTAGGGTAAATGTCCCACATAGGTTACATGAAATAATACTCCAAATGGAAGGGGACAAGCCCAGAAAAATTAAAGGTCTCTTTTGGGAGAACCTGACTTTTGGCAACGACATTCTTTTAGCTGAAAGAGATTGGCCGCCTACTATTGTTATGGATTGCCCAAAGGGAGAAACGGTAATTATGCCAGCTTTTTCCGACCTCGTTCCCCAATATTTAAAACACACATACACGCGGTAGTGGGCAGTGGCCCTTGCTCCCGCACTATATCGCAACCATGTTGGGTGGGATGAAGATTCAACCCACCACGTGATACCATTAAAATCTACTCCAACTCCACAGAGACAGTATCCAATAAAACAGGAAGCGAAAAAACAGGCCAGGGAGCTCTTAGATCAACTTGAATATCAGGGTGTGATTGAATCTTGCACCTCTTCAATGAATAATCCTTTGTTTCCCGTGATGAAACCCGATAATTCATTTCGTCTAGTTTTAGACTACAGACTTCTAAACTTATGCACAAAAACTTTTGCAGTACAAAACGCACACAGTGCCGCATTGATGAATAACATTGTGCGGAAAAAATACAAAACAACACTAGATATCTCGAAAGGATTTGTCTGCCAAAATATATCACCTGAGAGCAGATATTTGACAGCATTCTCAGTGCTGGGGTCTCAGCGGCAATTTTGTCGACTCCCCCAGGGGTATAAGAACAGCCCAGGGTTGTTTTCCGCCAGGGTAACTGAGTTACTTCAGAATCTGGATGAAGAGGCATTGTCCTCTTCATCCAGATATTTATCTGATGGATGTTGACCTAGAGGAACCCTTGACCAGGGTGAGCACCATAATTTTGGGATTCGCCTCTGAGGGCTACAAATTCAACTTAAAAAAATCAAAAATAGCCCACCTCAATGTCCTATTTTTGGGATATGAGCTTTCAAGTGAAGGCAAGAGCTTGGCAGCTAACTTTTTAGAAAAGTGTGCGCTGCTCCAACCTCCAAAATCATTGAAAAATTTACAATCCATACTGGGATTGCTAAATTTTGGTAGAACATAGATTTTGGATTGTGCAGAAAGGGTTAAGTTTTTCTACGACCTCAGAAGACCTGATTTTTCAGTTAGGCAATGGACACAGGAACATACAGATATCCTTTGTTCCCTACAAGCTGACATGATAGCGTCCAAACACTTACAGACATGCGTAAATGTTCGCAATCTAGTAATACGTATAGTTGAGGGTCAATCTGGGTACACCTACCTAACATACAATGAAGGCAAAACAGTACCCATAGCATACAAATCACACTTGTACACAAACACTGAGATGCGTTTTACATCTACAGAAAAAATTCTGACAGCCGTACAGACTGATGTAGTGAGAGAAAGAGCACTGGCTCAGGGGAAATTAATAATTGTCATGACCCCAGTACCAGCCTTAGAGCCTGCGACAAAGGCAAGTGTTCCAAATGCTAAAGCCTTACACCCGAGATGGATACAATGGGCTAGTTCTCTCACTGCAACAGATGTGGAATACTGATACGACACAAGTCTAAAAACACAAGCATTTCTGCAATATGAACAGGAATATCCTCTCCTGAATGAAATAATGCCTCTAGATCAGTATGAATACATAATTTACACTGACGGATCTGCTCAGCCGGCCATTGGAAGTAAGCAACAATATAGCGCTGCATGTGCGATTGTAAAAGGTTGTATGCAGGACGGCAAGTTCCATCCAAGCTGTACGAAAACACAATCTCTAGGAGACTGCATGGCTCAGCTGGAGGAATTAAAAGCTTTATTACTGGTACTGAATAATACGGATCGAGAATTCCCCACACTAATTGTGTGCGATTCTTTCTACTGTGTCCAGTCATACAATGAATATCTGCATCATTGGGGACAAAATGGGTTTAAAGACTCAAAAGGTGGCACAATTAAGCATAAAATGCTATAGAAACAGGTAGTTGAATTGAAAAACGAACTACCAAGAGCTCACGTGATACACACGCTGAGTCATCAACGTGATGGCGTTCACGCTGAAGAGAATTCATTGGCTGATGAAGCCGCAAAGGGTGCAGTACGAACTGCATCCGTAGCTGCAATCACTCATTCAAAAACGAGAATAGACGGACAGATAATGGTAGCTGTCATTGCTTCACGCAAAGACAATAAGGCATTACCGAAAGGTTTTCCACTTAAGTACTCCTACAAGTTAGAAGCAAATAGCATTCCATTTGCTCAGATTCCCGGAGTGAGGGATAGAGTAATACCAAACATGGATCACATATTAGGCTTAACTTTAGCTGCACACGAGGGACTTGGTTCTGCACCGCGCAGGAGTGTCGGCAACAGTTTCTTTACTGAAACAACGCTATTGGTGGCCAGGGTTAACGAAGCAGACCAAAGATTATGTCTTAAAGTGCGACATCTGTCAGCAGATGAAGGGCTCCACCATAACATGTCCAGCGCAGACAGCGTTGCTAATATCAGACAGACCACTCGCTTGTTTCTATTTGGACCACTGTGGCCCCTTACAATCTGATGGGGCTTACAGGTACATCATGGTTGCAGGGGATTCCTGCTCGAGATTCCTATGGGTATGGCCTCAGCGCTCGGCTGACGCTCGAACTGTTATCAAAGATTTGCGAGTCTTTATAGGAACATACGCAATTGGCACATTACATTCTGACTGTGGCCCCGCGTTTACCTCTCAGGTTTACAAGGAAGCCATGGGAGGTTTGGGTGTAGCATTGTGATACTCCTCTCCGTACCATCCCGAGGGAAATTCGGTTGTGGAGAGGAAAAACCGGGACCTAAGGCAATCTTTAACATCTAGAGTATTAGGTTCGGGTGGTAGTTGGGTCAATCACTTATATGGGGTATAGCGGGCCCTCAACAATATGCCAAGAAGTTCTCTAGGGGGTGTCACTCCTTATGAGGTCCTATTTGGGACGAGAATGTGGGTACCTGATCTCGATTGTGAAGGCACAGTGGTGGATGAAAAACCCTTTGACATCAATAAACGTTTGGCTGTTTTAGAGGATCTGAATGAATCCAGGGCACTACAAAGCGATGTGCAGGTAAAGCGGACCGCCACTGGGGAAGTCAAGTCAGTCACAGCAAGACCTGTCTGGGTCCCTAAAGTCGGGGAGCTGGTCAGAGAAAAGATAGTGGACAAAAAAGAATTTGGGCCATCATACAGAAAGCCTGTACCTGTCCTGGCCGTTGAAGGAATAAGAACAGTACTTCTGCCGCCTCTTGCTGGGAAAAAGGAGAAAAGATTTGGCTCCATTGATCTGATTAAATCACATTATGTGGCCGATACTGAATGGTAGGCCTCGTGAACTCCTGGGTAGCCGATGCCCTCCTCTCGCTACCATACAGGAAGTTCAGACGGAAAAGCTCATCACGTTTGAAGAGTCACCTATACGGAATGATGGACTATGCAATAATGCCATGGAACTAGTTCCTCTTGATACAGAAAGACAAAATCAAAATGAAAGACAAATTTCAATTCGACCTAACACTGATGTCTACATTAGGCCTGGGCGGTGAACTCCGTACGCGGAGTTTGCAGAGTTTTCTGCACTCCGCGGAGCTCGCGGAGTGCAGAAAACTCCGCTTCGCGTAGTGCAGCGGAGTTTTTTCCCTGCACGCGCTCGCGAATGGTAAGTTCGCGAGCTGCTGCTCGGGTAGAAATACTACCCGAGCAGCAGGAAGACCAGCGCGAACGGCAGTTCGCACTGCACTCCGCCACTTGCGGAACTCCGCGGAGTTTGTTTGTAACTTCGCGGAGTTCCGCGTAGCAAAACTCTGCGAACTACGTCCAGCCTGGTCTACAGAAACATGCCTCAACAAGAGCCGTCTTTAAGTTCAACAAAATCTGCGGAACCACCAAAGATAGATCGAACTGCACCTGGCTATTTCATCGACTTCGATACCTTTTCATTGGATCCAAGTGAAGTGAACCTGAAACTATGCCAGCCCCAATATCTTGTCAACAACAAATGAAAGACTTCTTCATTTTTCTTAAAAAGACTTACCTGGTGTCACCTTGGCTATGGTGTCACCTTGGATAGAATTTTGGATTATCACCGGGATACTTTTCTTTCTCTTCTGGATAGGCTTAGTATCTGTCTTCTGCTTACTTATTAATGCAACTTACCTTCGCCAAAGCTCTGCAGCATCAAAAGTGAACTTAATCCTAAAACCTCATGTTTCGTCACATCGTGAACAAAGAGACTTGTCATCAGTGAACATTACAACAGTTCCTATACCTGATGGTATAGTAAGGGACAAGGTTGATTATGATATATTTGGTCCGACCAAACTTTTAAAAATACCACATTTATTTAAACTTTCCTTAAATAATATCATTACCTCCAGTACATTTTCCGATGATTGGGATTTTGAAACTGTAACCATATGTTGTCTGATTTAGAACAATCTGCTGCATTTTCTAGCAATGAAATGTTAGAGGACACATCAGACTTTAACACAATGTATTGTTATCAACATTATGGTTATCATTTTCTACACAAATCCAGTACCCCTAGAAATGTTTTCACATATCACCAATGGGAACATTGTCGAACACCGCCAAAAAGTAGTTCAAAAACGTTTGCACAGAAATTTACATATTTTTCAGGGTTTAACATTTCAGACCCGACCTCATATTACTATAAGGTTGCACCGACATCTGCACAGAAAAATATGCTGACTAACACCAAACAGATTTACTCTACTTCCTTTATTACCCAACTGTCTGAACAGGGTTTCGACTTATGGAAAGACATTATAGACTTAAAATCAGTCTGGGGTTCTAGAAACTGGCAAGTCCAGGGAACAGAAGCGCTATTTAGAGCATGGCTCATTACTCAGCAGATGATATTTCTAAATGAAACTGTGCAACAGACTTCCTGTCTTGGGATAGCCAAGAACAAGGATTTGAACACACCTCTGATTCCTACACCATCACAGGCCGAGGGTAATTATACATCACTGAAAGGGGCTACATTAGATGACATTGTACAATACAATAGATCAGACCCCAATTGGAAGGGATGGTTGGTTTAGCCCACAGACACTAATAGATGTCAGGAAAGATTAAGGGGTACCACCGAGGGGTTCAGTATCCATAGGCCAGACCCACGCTATGTACAAAGAGAAAATCCAGGGGTGGTGACATCGTACAGTGTTGGGAAGTAATGCTTCGATTGGCTAAAGACCTCAACACTAACACAGGTGAAACAACACTTATCCTTACTTACAGAGGATGTGGACCTACAGGATTTTTTATTAGGTCCCAGAAAGCCACGTCAAAAACGTTTATATTATGCTGTCTATAATGAAATTTGGAAAATCTCCCAACAAGAAGCAGCAGAGAGACTACGAGAAATAGATAGGATTAACTTAGAAAAGGCGTTAGCCGTAGCTGACAATGGCATGACTACGTTAACTTCCAGGATTTATTCACTGGGCAACATTGTATCTTCTGCTATTGATGTTCTAGAACAAGATTTGTCCATACTACAGCACAGGGAATCATAATTGTGTTCTAATATGTTATTGAGCTGGACGCTTCAATCATTGCGCGCGGGTTATGTGCCTTGGCATTTTATCAACAGTACGGTTCTATTTTCTGCATACAATCTAACGGAGAAACAGATGAAAATGGCACAGATGGGAGCAAAATATACAATGCTGCGTATTGAAAAACTGGACAGATTACCTTTTACTGTGGCAGAATCACCGTCCACAGAATGGTTGATCCATGGCCATATAACATTACCGGTCACAACTTTCCAGTTTCAGTACTGCCTAGAACAACAACAGTCAGGCAGATATGAAGAAATGGGTAGGGAATTCATCAAGGAATCTTGGGAATTACCGTACAGATTTCGATGCAGGAGTAGGGATCTAGAAGTGCTTCTAAGCGGTACAAACTGTGAGAATGCTTTAAGGGGATCTCTCATATGCCAGGATATTACGCTGCAAGGGGCCTGCAATGGTTCAGTAGCAAACCTATCCTGTCACTTGAGGGGTACCCCTGCAGCCGTGAATACTCCAGTATTCAGGCTACTTTCAAATGGGAGTTACTTGATGCTGAGTGATCAAGGTTGTTGCCGGATGCTTCCGGGCATCGCATATCTCGTCACCGTGAGCTCCAGGGTTACTTGCTGTATGCAAGTATTGTTTCCACTGACACACACAGTCAGGGAGGTGCCGCTATGGCCTTCGTTGAATGTTTCCTTTATACGGTTTGATACTCTGAGCAGAATGAAAGCCATGCTTCTACAGAAAACCGTGCCCTTAACCTCCGCCCGGGAGACTTTTGATCTCCAGATCGCAAGGTCCTCGGCTGAGATACAGGCACTCATACGTACGAACTGCCCCTTCCATTTCACAGAAATGGTAAATCGTATCTTTAACATGTCTGATACAATGGGTATAGTCCACCTATTTAAGACCATAGGTTCAGGACTGTTAAGCACCTTTCAGACGGTCCTCGGAGTTATACCAAACTTTATACACTCCGTATTCGGAAGCATTTTTCGGAGGACTTCTGCCGATCCTGTTTCTAATAGCAGGCATCCTGATTGTAATTTTTCTGCTACGCAATGGACGTCCAGTCACCAAGGAGATGGAAACAGTACTCCTAGAGCGGAAATACCGTGATCGCTTGGTACAACATCTGGGCACACCTCGCCTACGGGAACTAAGCGCCTCTTGGTTCCTGTCATTTAGACCAGTCTGGATGGACTGCATCCTACTTGTTCTCCAATGCCTGTACTGCGGAGAAGAATGCGTGTTGGATCTCTGTCTGACACTTCCATCAGTTGCGCAACCAGACGTTGATGCTTTACTGGACCCGATAACAGCCCATGTTCTGCAGTGTCCCCAGCGTATTCCTATGTTGATGGCGGCATTCCTAGAGCCTCCACAGGAAGTCTCAGCTCCTGTTGGAATGGATACCAGCTCCTCCACTGACACCCAGGCCTTGGATGGCACACAGGCTGCCCCAGCATCGGCTGCAGGCAGTACGGAAGATCATCTGTGCTCAATTGACGTAATCTGCAAGGTGTTGCAGGGATCGTCGTCTGCGAAGACAGGCAACAGCAATGTTGCGTCTACCAGCCAGGACACATAAAAATTTGGCTCGTCGTGTGCTGGGAATTTTTTTTTTTAAACAAACTCAAATTGGAACTCCAAAACAATTGACACTTTTTATGACCTGCATGGCTTTCCGATGCTTGTAGTAGTTCGAACTATATATACGGACGCATTAGAGCTATTGCTTGAGTGACAATTTTTCCTTTTAACATATTTTAGAATTTTTAACATTTCTTTTAGCAAAACTATTGTTTTACTGTAGTTGTTTGTGTACCAGTGCCTAGACACCCTAGTAGTATGTTAGAATTTAATTATGTCATCCAGTCGGATGAGGAGTGGGTGTTATATTCCATATAGGAACCCCAATATAGTCTCAGGTAACATCCTAGCCCTTCACCTATATTCTTCCCTACATTGCATACATAATGGTTCTTAGGGACTGACCTTTTACCTAGATACGACACTGCACACAGAAAGCGGGATTTTCCCTGGTAAAAGCCTCATACATTATGCATAAGGATTTTTGGAAACTCAGCAGGACTACCATCTCCTGTATAAAAACTATGTATAAAGTTCATTCCCGACGTCATCCTAAGTCCGACAAGTGGCACAGCAAGGTAGAACCCCCGGGGAGACCTTTGGGTATATAAACATCACATCTTGCTGAGACAAGTAGAGGAGATCAGGATTTCCGTGCCGACACACTGACGCGGGACGCTGAGGTTCCTGAATGCAGATACTCCAGCTCGCAGTGGTCTAACATCCCTTGCGGGGTGTCCGACTCGAGACCAAGATGGGGTCCCACAGTCTCTCACTTCAGGTAATGGGGTTGACTTTATCCTAGAGGGATTCTTGGCTTAACACCTACATACATGCTAGGTACATTTTGGTACATCTAGTTAGGGTAGCATCATAGGAGTAGGCATTTTATTGTCATGTATTTTATATACTTGCCTGTATTCATGATTATAGCAAAATGGTAGAAATCTACCATCCTTTTACTTTCTTAGTGCTTCTAATCATTTATATCTGTTACTGTCTAATGATTGTTACAGAACACCTATTTTACACTAGAATAACGACTGTTCAATAAATGCTTATTGAAAAAGGTCCATACCATTTATTCTGTGTATCTCTCTGAGACTAAGTGAGCACGAGTGACTGAGCGAAAAGTAGTACACTGTTTCCACGGTCCTGAGGGATCAGGGTTGTCATGTTCGATAGTTTCCAAGAACTATTCTCTCCTTGGTAAGAGGAGTTTCTAGTGGCACTGTGAGCTAGCTGGTATACAGGCCAACATACCCGGTGGCGGTGTCTGGAATCAGTCTGGACACCAAGCCCGCAGTATATGTTGTCCAAACGCGCAGATCCTGTATAGGTTTTATAGGAACTACATGACACTAAGGGAAGCATGGTGTTTCAGGATTGTCCACATGATTTTATACACATGCAGGATTCCCAGCAGGAGGAACATTCTGCAAATGTAAATGTGATGTCAATTTGTATTGTTTCATTTTTTGTTCCTCCATGGGGATCGCCTCTCTGTACACCCTTGTTTAATTTGAGATGTCCCCTGCCCAGTCCTCTTTAGAAACACTCTTACTGCTTCCTTTCACAGGCGTACATTTTTCAGTTATTTTCACAATGAAATTCTACATAGAAGGGTGTATGAACTTAGGAGTCTGTGGTTGTAAACATTCGCCTACTTTTGCTGGGGCATCTCCTAAGAAAATTCACAAAGCCCCTAGGACCACGTTTGTGTAATCAGAGATTCAACCACCTTAATAAAATGTCCATATTAAATTTCTTATAACCCACTTGCCAGGCTAACATTTAGTGAATTCTGACTCTGTGGAACAGGATTGAAAATGTGGCCTTAATGTTGTGCATTCGGTAGTATTGGTGTTTGGCATCAAGGACACTGGTCTTAGCATTTACTTATTTACCCAATCACTGCAAATGCAGAAGTAAACTGTGGTTGATCTTTTAATGTTTTCCATTTAGAAACTATGAGTGACACAATAAACAGTTAGAATGCTGTAATAATGATAATAATTGCTATCTGTTAAGTGTGAACATATCACCCCCTTAAGGGTTTCAAGGTGCTGGGGGCTGTCAGGTAGATTAAGTGAGCTAGTGCCTAGAGTCATATGATGCTGAGCTGAGCTGCCGCAGGGGACTGAACCGTGAACCCTGCGCTCCAGAGTCAACCGCCCTGGCTGCTGTGCCACACTTATCCACCTGTGTATGTTCACCTCCTGGGAAGGGATATTGCAATGACATATCTACTTAGTGGTGTAGCTACCATGTGGGGTTGTGGTTCATCTGGATCCCCAACTAGAAAGATACAAGGACATTTCCAGACCAACAATAAATACTCAACAACATCCTCCCTGCCCTCAAGGTACTCATTGCTGCAACAGACTGCAGGCATTTTTATCCCCCTCCTTGTAAAGTAGTTTTATAGCTTACAAAATCCTACACATTTTTATGAAACTTCTGTAGCTATTTACACCCAAAACAAAGTCATGTAGATTCATCCTGGATACCAACCCCACCCTCATGGAACACATTGCCAAGAAAACAGACGGCCTTTTATCAGCTCTCTATACTAAAGAAAGTGGATCTGTTTCTCTCAGAAAGAGACTTCAGTATTGCTGTCATGTCCACCTACTCTTACATCTGGATGGTGCAAACACTGTGCTCGATGGCCTCCCATACCCCATTTGGTCCTCCTGAGGACACTCTACATGCTTCAGCATGTCTCACCCAGGGCATGGGGAAATATGACCACATCACCCCCATCCCAATGGAGGCTCACCTTCTTTGAAAACCAGCACCACATTGTACAAAGCCATCACCTCAAGCACTGCCAACTATCTGGCTGACAAGCTCACCATCTCCAGTGACTCTCTGCACGCCCACAGCCAGTACACCAACAAAATGGAGACAAAAAACGAAAACGAAAAAGCAAAGCAACAGGTCATTCTGTCTGTGCATCCAGGATCTGTAGCATCCCTGTATCCATTAGGACCTCATCGACCTCGGGTCAGTTTATGACAGAGTTGAAGAAGCATCTAACAGTGCATCACAATCCTGTATCATACATGTCTGCTCTCAGAACCCAGGAACCGCTCTCATCTCTTGTGTACTGTATGCTCGTCTTTGACCCTGTACAGCGCTCTGCTGCCTTTTGTCTAGGTTTGCACTATATGTACAAATACATACAACCAGCGGTGGCTCCTCCACTATGGCGGGGGAGCATCACCCCCCCTTCCAGCAGCCCAAAGAAAATAAAAATAAAATGATAATAAACTGTGGTTTATTATTGTTTTATTTTGTGGCCCGGCATCTAGGGCGGGGCCAAGGGGAAAACAGGCACCCACGGGGAGTGATATGCATTGTTATCAGTGCGCATGACAATTTGGCCAGCCATCTCAGTCCGGCCAAACCGTCATTTTCACTTTGCATGTTCTCCACGCAGGCTGCATTACACCCTGGGAGGAGAACATGCCCAGACTCCCAGTACCTGGCTGAGCGCCAAACCACGGCGCTCAGACTGATCACAACGCTGCACTGCAGCATTGTGATTGGCTCAGGGGAGCCTGGGTGCTTCCTGCTTCTGGCTGGAGCAGAGCGACGACAGGAGCGACGACGAGAAGAGAAGCGGCGGCAAGGAGGTAAGTTTAATGAATGTTTTTTTACTACCCCCTTACCCGCCCCACCCCCGAGCCGTGCCAGCCGCCACTGCATACAACACAACATGATTAACAATGTGGAACAACATAATGAAAGTTTTTCATCTAATGTGTTTACAAATGTCTGATGCCATTAGATTACCTTCAATTGTATTATAATCATGCTAGCCAGGCCCATCCCTGGGCGAAGGGCACCAGAATATTAAAAAGGTTTTTCCCCATAAACTCATTTTGAGCTTATTACATCCTTGTTCTCAGTGGACGTTGATGAAGCAAGCGTTGTTACTGAGTTGACATTAAAATGACATTAAATGGTAAAACCTGAGCAGAAATGGCTCAGTCTGTGCAAGGAGATAAAATACAGTGGCATGCTAAAGTGGGCCGAATGTTTGGATTAATATTAGGCGCTGGGAATTATTGTGGGCCCATGTAGGTAGGCCATTAGATTGTCAAGGCACATTGCCACTAGAACGTGTGAGTTCTGCGTTGTGTTATTAAAAACCCCATTAGTGTCTATGCAAAATGCCAGTGTGGGTTCTGTTATAGGCAAGTGATGCCATCTGAAGTTGCGGTCGACTGGCAGAAGGTGACCTGGCATCTGAAGGCAGCTTTACCAGTACCACCCACTCTACCTCTGACCTATCACTTCCCAGAGGCCCTGGCTTGTTGACAAATCTCTTGATACCTAAAAAGCAGCCCACCTCAGTTCGAGAAATGACCTATTTTGCCACGCAGGGCTTTCTGAGAAGCTAGCAGGGCTTGGGCAGCGTCGGTAACACGTCAGGCTGCTAATTTAAAAATTGTCCACACGCTGAATTCAGATTTTCAAGACTGGATGCAGCCGCTCCAGGGAGCACAGTAAGCGGGCTCATCCCGTGTGCTGTGCCTCTGACAGTCAGGGCGGAGGACAATTAGTCACAGGCCGCAGCCACTGTGAAAAATCCATAAGGTCAAGGAGAGGTTAATTAAATACTTGTAAGTGCCCTGGTAGGCTGCAGCCTCCACGTGCGGCTCAGGCGGGGGTCACGGGACCTCTGTTCATGCGCAGGTGCAGAGCCAGAGCGAGGCTAAACTGCATGAAGACTGCCACCTTTAACAATAGAAGGCAGTGGACAGAGCAAATGCTGGGGATTATTGACTCAGGAGCTAACATGGATAATTAGACATGTCATAAAAAAACTTGGTGAATTTACTTTAGTAATTCAGAACCCAGAATAATCTGACCTGAGGACAGGCTTAGTAAAAAATACGCAAAATGATGAAAAGCCTCGAAACAGCACAGACTCTGTATAGACCTCGGGTCTGAACGTTATTACAAAGCATGCAACCACGTGCAAAACCTGCGAAGTTAAAAAAAAAAAGAAACAATTGAGCGCTTGTGATATACATTTAGAAGGGAATTGCGAAGTGAGATTTTAGGGTCGCAGTTATCTGCAACAAAAAACATCAGCTTAACGAGGAACAGAGCAAAAACATGAAGGATGGACAGAGAGACGAGGAAGGAAAATCGGTGCGGGAGACAAGGAATTTGTGAAACAAAGAGTGGCAAGATGGTAGGCAGCAGTTTGAAACAAGCAAGCACTGGCTACCGAGGTTTAATGTGCTAATGCATGCAGCGTTACTGCATGAAACTGAGACACATGGAAGGGAGTCAGCTGGAGCGCTCAGAGAGGGCTGTAGTTGTAAGTAGTATGGCCAGGTACGGCCCAGACCCCCTCCTTCCTTATCAATACTAAGACAGTAACACGCTTAGCACAAGGAATTTTTGGATTAGGGAGTCGTAAACCCTTGGCCGTATTTATTAACATAAAATTAAATTCAACAATTTTAATTATAATATTTAAACAATACGCAGAAAACCATTACATTGATTACTTGGATAGGTACAGATGTAATTTTGCTAACCTTAACATATCTCTAATACAAATATATTCCTATCCGAATCTAAACATTCCATAATCAATAATCATAACAATAACATTTCATTTTCTGCGTATCCCTATTTTGAGCCTACGGCAAGGTCATTAACTGGCGCCAGATCCTTATCACATTATGCCAGCACTCCAACGGAGTGCGCATGCGCAGGGGCCCGTTTACCGTGAGGGTACTTCCCCAGGTCGCCCCCGTACGCCCTTATGCCCGCCCTCCAAACCGGAGTGCGCATGCGCAGGGGCCCGTTTACCGTGAGGGTACTTCCCCCCAGGTCACCCCCGTACGCCCTGTAAATTATCTCCATAAGGGGCCCTTGCAGTTATGCGCCATTTACTTGCGCCATTGTGCATGTGCGGGGTGGCCAAGCAGCCTACTGGAAAAGCGTGACTCCCCTCCCCGCACCCATCCAGCCAACCGGCTGTAACTGCCCCTGGAGTTCTATGAGAGACCACTTGTCCCTCCTCCTTGGGCGACCCCATTCAAGAATGGCGCCACCCTCTAAGGACCTTAAATTTACTGCTCACCAATCATGACCTTACCGCCTGACCAAGGAATAGCACTAAAATACGACAATAAACATAACCTGTTCAAGAAAACAATCTCCTAAAATGATGGGAAAGAAAACTATCACACATATCAATAGACATAATCCTGTCAACTTGAAGAAATAGCACTAAAATACAACAATAAACATGACCTGTTCAAGGAAACAATCTCCTAACACAATGGGAAAGAAAATCATCACACGTGAACAACGTAACCATGTCAACCTGCAAATTAACTTCCTAACAATACACCCTGTAAACCCTGCTTTTAGGGGACGGTGGGTGGGGAAATTAAAATACAGCCTCCTAGCGAGGATGTTGTCCTTAGGGGCAGGCTGTGGGAGCGGCGAGCAAAGAGGTAGACTCCACCGCTCCCCAGCCTTTTATCCTAGACCTAATCAGGCCAGGCCGGTTCTAACCGGCCTAGCGTTGATGCGACGCATGCCCCGGAAGTGATTACAATCACCTCCGGGGCACGCACCAACAACCCGGAGACCAACCATTGGCGGGGCGCGCCTGTCGCGTCACCATTGCGTGCGACAGGCCCGCCCCTGTGTGGTCATCGGGGGCCGGCACGACCGCCATACATGCGGCGTGTCCGATGCCGGCCCCGCCTTCCTATATGGCCAGGTACGGCCCAGACCCCCTCCTCCCTTATCAATACTAAGACAGTAACACGCTTAGCACAAGGAATTTTTGGATTAGGGAGTCGTAAACCCCCGGCCGTATTTATTAACATAAAATTAAATTCAACAATTTTAATTATAATATTTAAACAATACGCAGAAAACCATTACATTGATTACTTGGATAGGTACAGATGTAATTTTGCTAACCTTAACATATCTCTAATACAAATATATTCCTATCCGAATCTAAACATTCCATAATCAATAATCATAACAATAACATTTCATTTTCTCCGTATCCCTATTTTGAGCCTACGGCAAGGTCAGTAACTGGCGCCAGATCCTTATCACATTATGCCCAAACTCCAACGGAGTGCGCATGCGCAGGGGGCCCGTTTACCGCGAGGGTACTTCCCCCCCCAGGTCGCCCCCGTACGCCCTTATGCCCGCCCTCCAAACCGGAGTGCGCATGCGCAGGGGGCCCGTTTACCGTGAGGGTACTTCCCCCCCCAGGTCACCCCCGTACGCCCTGTAAATTATCTCCATAAGGGGCCCTTGCAGTTATGCGCCATTTACTTGCGCCATTGTGCATGTGCGGGGTGGCCAAGCAGCCTACTGGAAAAGCGTGACTCCCCTCCCCGCACCCATCCAGCCAACCGGCTGTAACTGCCCCTGGAGTTCTATGAGAGACCACTTGTCCCTCCCCTTGGGCGACCCCATTCAAGAATGGCGCCACCCTCTAAGGACCTTAAATTTACTGCTCACCAATCATGACCTTACCGCCACAGGCCTGCATAGTTGCCCGACTATCAGGCCCCCCCCAAAACGCTCACTGAAAGGTCATGCCCTATCCCTATACACTACTAACCAGGCCAGAAGAACCTTTCATCCTCGAGGAAACAACCCCCTAGGCTCATTTGGACAGATAGGCGTCGTCTTTTTTAAGAAGCCCAACTCCCCCCAGATGCACCCATGGGCTATAGTCTACAAATGTAGAGCCCTAGATAGTCACAAAATGGTGTCCATAAATCCTTTAGCGAGTGCTAGCCATGCCCTCATAAACGCCCCTCCAACAGTGTAATCTCTGCACCATCTGTTCCTAGACCAGGGTGTACCCCGGGGCATAGACGTGCCAACCATCCCTACTTCAGTAATGGGTGTTTCGACCCGCCCCCCTCTTCTACGCAGGCGTACCAAGTCGTACCCCCACCTAAGTGTGGTATACTAATGCTAGGGCTGGCTGACTAAGGGGAGATTGACATACCCTCCCGGAGCCCCTAAGTGGCACGTTGCCCCAGACGATGATACTCATTGCTGGTGCAACTGCACCCATCTCAAGAGAGTGTAAGCCATATTGGCATGATCGACTGACTCCCAAAATTGTAACTCTGGAAGGCTACACAGGGAGTGCCCCTGAGGCCCCAAGATCTCCCATAAACAAACAGGCATGCGCGAACAACCTAAACCTACCGTAGGCCGCTATGTTCTGGAACAGGCTTCTCCCCCTACCGCGGAGCATCCCAACACCGTGCAGTGTCCGCTAAAAGTGGCACTTGCGAGCACAAGCGCCGTAGTAGGAAAATACATTTCCACGTCATGGGTGTTGAGGTGTTGCATCCGCCCATTACCCGTAAAGCAGTGTATCGCTAATTTACCTAGCAGACGCAAGATATGATTGTCATACCTATACCCTACCAATACAGTGCATGGGCCGCACCATCACACCCATGCATGCTGGCACCTCTTGAGCCCTTGACTTGATCGCCCATCACGCTAGATGCCGTCACCTGCCACTCACGTTCCGGATCTTCCGGACCCCTTGGCTGTCCGCTTTTGCAGTGATTGCGGTGTGGAGCACTTCCCCAGGTATCACCGTCATGGGTCCCGCCGTACATAAATGAAAATAAAACACAAATGATTAGTGCTTGTGCCATTGAACAACAGATACAGTGCACATGCCAGCCCTACTTCGGGACACAGTCCCCCCTTCTTTCCACCCACACCCCAGCCTAGGGTGTGGGTGGAAGACAACACAGACATGTAATGTGCCGGCAACCACATGCACCGATACTGCGCGATACTACACCTGTACCCAGTGCAATTGTACGCGCCCAATTGTTCACCAGTACTGTATGACAACATAGGCATCCGAATGCACCAAATGCGCACAAACCCCAAGGGGAATAGGTAAAGTGTGACTACACACGAGTAGAATGCTGAATTGTACATGCCCAAAGACATCTCACCACATGAGCGCTCAGGCACAGGGTTGCAAAGATACCGCGTGACAAACCGCAGACCTCTAATGCTGCACTGCACAAGCACAGGGGTGCCCTAGTACCATGTGACGCCCCCTGGACATGCCATGCACAAGCGCTCAGGCACATGGGTGCAGAGATACTGCACCCCTACATGTGCATACACCCATACATTATTGTGCATACTTGTATGAGCACGAGGGTGCACATGCACCATATGACAAACTACTGGCATAGAATGCCTACATGTATGAACGGACCAGTGTAGAGGCACTGCGTGCCATAACACGCTTCTGAAGCATAGGTGTACCTGCAATGAGTGCCTAGATGCTTTTGACACAGACCCCCAATTCATATGTGGAACCGCACCCGCGTGCGGAGGTACTCTTGAAGGTGTAACACCAAGGCCTGGGACGTATTAAATGGACATCAAATGATCGAATCCATCGCATCAGCACTATAGTTCCTGTGAGAAACTACACTGAGTCCGAGTTCTGCAGCCTGCGATGGCAGGCTGACCCGGTGCTGGGCGTTTTTTACAACTTACATTGACATCAGACGCTTTAGTTCTAGAGTCCAGCAGACCTAGCGAGGGCAACAGCCTCGCTAGGAGACCTTGAAACCGTAGAATTGCTGTGACATGCTAAGCGTAACTCCTTCAGTAAGTCGTACCACCAACTGTGGAATGAAAATTCGAGCAAGCCAAATCCTGTTGTCCTAGCTCTTTAGCAAGTGAGGAGATGTCCGCTTCTGCAAGGATTGAGTCATGGAGCAACCGTAAGAGTAACCAGTAATCTGCTGGATATATAACATGTGTACCTTGTGAACCGGCCCAAAATCAATTGAACTGTGAATGGTCCGCGGCCTGCGATGGCTAGCAGACCCGAAACTGGGCTTTGAAAACTTACAGTCGAATCAGACATTTCCTTGTGAGAGTCCCGCATAGCATAAGTTGTATCACATAAAACACTGAAATAACTTTCGGAGAGCGCTTAGCATAGAACCACTTGCATTACCATCTGACTTTCAACTGTGAGCTCTTTAGCATCGCACCGGTTGTATTACAAGAGGAACAGTGAAATTAAGCTCACAGTGAGCATGCTTAGCACAACAACGGTTGCATTAGATGGGGACCCATTCATCTAGTGTTCCGCAGGAGATTAACTGGTTCGCTGGTTTATCGTGAATGTCCAGTAAAGCCTCAGTTTGTATAACTGGTTTGCTGTTTTTTTTTTTTGTGAGTCCCGCAAAGCCCCAGTTTGTATAACATACATAGTACTGAAATCAGGCTTTCAATCAGAGCACCTAGCCTAGTACCTGTATTACCTTCAGATTACCCTCAGACTCAACTGAGCATGCTTAGCATCGCACCAGTCGTATGACTTGAGAAACAGACATTAGGCTTACAGTGAAAATGCTAAGTATAGCACCAGCTGCATTACTTGGGGGCCCCTTCATACATTGCCGCAAGAGATTTGCCCAACCTCACCTGCGTTCTAGGTCATTGATATGTCTCGTTCAATGAAACCTTAGAAAGGGAATTGCAAGTGCCATCTCTCATCTGGGATCCCCATGAGAAAAGCTGCAATCAAAGTGAAATGCCCATGGTTAGCCTTCCTCTTACCGATGAGAGGGGAATGCAATCCACAATTCCGTTATAGAACGGGCTAATATTTCCCTGCATACCATGTCTCCGGCTCCCCTGCAGGTGTACACCAAATGTGCGCGTGCACCACTAATTAAAGAATGGACCTGGAGTGCCATGTTGAGCGTAATAGCGCATTCAAGGTTGCATAAGGAATGCTGAAGCTAACAACGTTTGGTCAAACTCAAAGCAGAATCCCGAAACAATTTTCCTGGAGTGCAGAGTTGAGCGTAATAACACTTAATAATACTTAAAGAATGCTGAAGCTAAAAGCGTTTGGTCAACACCAAGGCAGCACCCACACAAATGATGGGTTACATAGTGCATGCTTTCCTACCACCAGTCAAATTACTTTCATATTTCACTATACTAATTCAACCCTAATCTTTTATGGGTTCCGGCAGTAGTGTGGTACTCGCTGATAGTAAGCACTATATAATTACAATACAATAAAAATGAAACGCTGGCAACTATTATAGAGGTGTCTCCAGCCTCCGATTGCCGTGCCCCACAGTCAGACACTGGGACATTAACTATGGTACTACTGAGCATACATCGTTATTGGAGGTGAATGAGCCTGGCTCAAGCCAGATGCCAGGTTTTGGCTCCGCTCGCGGTCCACATGAAGCTTCGAGCCCGACCTCTCGCCCTTTAGCACTAACTCAGGAGGTAAAAACTAAAATCGTGATAGCGAAACAGAAACACAGGCGCATTGTTGCATTTGTGACCACTAGACAAAGCACCCGTGTTGGTGTATTAACATAATGTTGGGTTTCACAGGTTGGGAAAAGATACCTCCTTTGTCCCAGTGCACGACTTCCTCAATGTCGGCCTCATGGAAGTCTGACGAGGAAGTGCGCTGCGCGCGAAGCTGACCCAGATGCTCATTTCAATGATGAAACTGACTTCTATTTTTTGATGCAGCCTCTGACACAAGGAACAGAGTTTCAGCTTACATTATTTGAGGTATGTACGCATGCATTAGGGGCCTACGTCAACATCTTGAAGCAGAACTGAACTATTTACTCAATTATTAATTAGGTCACGTCTAAAACAATACACGCAGCTTGCAGCCCACTGTGCCGCCGCCACTGCAGTCAAGGTTGCCTTTACCTTGTCCGTATAAAAAAGCAGCAGTTGCACAACACAGGCTGCAGCTCATCAAATGTCCCTTGTATGGCTCCCACTTTCTTACTAAACAATTTAGCCCTGCCTTAAACTCTAGAAAACTCTATAAAACGCTAAAAACGAATGCATTACCTTTGCAACAATACACAATTCGTCCATGCTGGTGTCCCGAGTTTTAACACCCATTACGATACTAAGAGCTCTTCTTAGGCAGCCTCAACCTCGCTTTGAAAGCGCTTGTCCCGCTGCACATTGGCGCTACCCACGCGCCCTCCACAATTTCCCTGCACCCCTGTTTTTAGCACACACACAAGGAAAGCACACGATGGAGAAACCCGCCCCCACCGTATTTTAAAAGAGCGCGCGCTTCCTTCAGCTGATTGCACCAGATCGCGCACCTCACACAGCTGTTTTTAAAACCCACAACGACCTCAATTATACCTCCTGCCCCCCTAGCCAGCGTCGGCTGTAACTGCCCAAACCTCCACTTAGTTGGCCCCACGTGCCAAGCGCTGTAATATGCAACACACCCTGTGTGATTTTTTGGGCCTCTCCTCCTACCGCCGCCGATATCTTTTTACGAAGGGGGGGGAGAGGGGTCCGCACTGCCTCCGATGAGCACACACAATGTGCACCACGCCGATCGCCGACCTCCTAAACGCAAGCGGCACAGCACAAAAACATACAGGCTCACCTTCTAACGCCGGGGCACAGCCCAAAAAAGGAGCACCACGCCGATCGGCCCCACTGCCTGCTGCCACTCCCCGGAGCACACAACTCCGGCTCACCTCCTAACGTCAGGGCACACGCTGCCCCTTCCCGCTGCACCGCGAGCTATCCGTTACCGCGCCACCTTCAGAGCGACCGGGCCCACAGCTCTCGACCCGCCGATCCGGTCCAACGCGCCGATCCTTCCGCGATTTCACCAAAACCGCGCCACCTTCAGAGCGACCGGGCCCACAGCTCTCGACCCGCCGATCCGGTCCAACGCGCCGATCCTTCCGTGATTTCACCAAAACCTGCAAAACAAATCACAAATTAAAATACAGCCTCCTAGCGAGGATGTTGTCCTTAGGGGCAGGCTGTGGGAGCGGCGAGCAAAGAGGTAGACTCCACCGCTCCCCAGCCTTTTATCCTAGACCTAATCAGGCCAGGCCGGTTCTAACCGGCCTAGCGTTGATGCAACGCATGCCCCGGAAGTGATTACAATCACCTCCGGGGCACGCACCAACAACCCGGAGACCAACCATTGGCGGGGCGCGCCTGTCGCGTCACCATTGCGCGCGACAGGCCCGCCCCTGTGTGGTCATCGGGGGCCGGCACGACCGCCATACATGCGGCGTGTCCGATGCCGACCCCGCCTTCCTATTCTTCGTGCAGTTCAATGCAAGCACTCAACTGGAGGTGGGAAGATGCAACCAAAGAGCCAATAGCATGATGTGAGGGATTAATACTCCACTGGGCTGAGCCAAGGCATGATTCATACGGCCTGCTGGTGGCCGTAGAATCAAAAACAAGCATTTGCAATGCAATAGGTCTCGCATTTGCACGAGTTTGAGCTATTGGCATTGTAAATGACAATGCCTTTTATTTATGTGTTTTGAAAACCTACAAGCGGTTCGTTAACACGCACTTTGTACTTATAGTTGTTGCTTATGAGAAAGCAAGGCTGGCAGTAAAAGAGGCGCAATTACTGCCAGCATTGCTTCTCTGAAGCAAGGACTAAAAGTACAAAGTGCATGTTTACTCACCACTTGCAGGTTTTCAAAACACATAAATAAAATGTATTGTCATTTACAATGGCAATAGTTGATACTCTTGCAAATGTGAGACCTATTGCATTGCCCATTTAAGCTAGAAACAGGTTATGCAGCAGATGATGAATTATGTGGAATGTGCGGCAAACCCATAATTATCTGTAAAATACTGCAGCTGTGGAATCACCTAAATCCAGTGACTGTGGCAAAACCTATGCCTTGCAGTTTGCGTACAGGTCTTACTGTTAAAAGCACTTACTGATCTACATAAAATAAAAATCTCATCTGCATGTTACAGGATGTGCTTTGCAGAATATACATTAATCCTCTATGCTGCTTTATTAGTCGTGACTAGACAAAACACAGATCTCTCCAGCAAGTGCATTAACCACTAGTTATCTTATTATTATTATTCCCTGAGATTTACTGGGCACACAAAGATATCCACAGCATGTGCCCTAAACCCATAAAATATTTTTAAATACAGCTTTTGTGAACAATTATGGCATGTCTTAAGATCTGATGTCACTTCTTGTGATGTCACTTCCTTTGTGGTTATGGGGTGTGATGCCGATTCTTGTGATGTCACAGCCTAGGCAACGTCACGCACCGTGATGTCACTTGCGTATTGACTAATTTGGTTAGTCCCCGCAACTTTTTGTTTTAGGACTTGTGCCCTGATGTGGTTAATAATTTGCAGATTACAGTAAACAAATTGTGTCTAGCTGAAACAGATGAAAAAATCACTAAAAATGTAGCAAAGCATGCTGCTGCACAGTGGAAGGCCCTTTGCAGTTTTCTACTGGTCACCTTTCTGTTGTTTATTTTTGTATTTGGGTGTCAAAGTGGTATTAATGAGGTGAAACGTTTGTCTAGAATGAGTAAGAATGCCAAAATAATGAGTTAACACTAAAATAAAATGTACCTCGTTGCGTTACATAATTCCACTCATCTTGCCACATAATTTAGGTCAACACTGCCACATAATTCCAGTGGTCCAGCCTACACCTTCAAAATTGTAAAATGAGACTACTTTGCTTGCTGTCTACATAACTGGATTAGATACACAACAAAAAGGGAGTATGTTAACTTGAAAAAGCGATTGTTATTATGATTATTATTATTAATGAGTATTTATAGAGCGCCTGGCTAGCCTTAGGCATCCCCGCGCTGTTCCGGAATTTCCGAATAATATTTTGTATTCCATTTCGAAGAGTACTTCAATCACCACCACATATTTCTTCACAAGTTATTAAAGCGATGTTTTCCCTTAAATCACGATTTTCATAAAAGACTATTTGGAAAAGTGTAATGGTAATGAAGGAAGTCATAAACACACACCAAGTCTGCAGCTACAGGTTTTTTTGTACAGCACATAGGAATGCCTGCAGTCCACTGTAATACCAAACGTGCGTTAAAAACGTTATCGGCGGTGTAGGAAGAACTGATTTGGAAAGGAAGCTTGTAAGAAGGAAGCGTGCGCCAGACAGAGATGAACACATGCACTACTTGGGCGCAACAAAAACACATTATCGAGTATGGCCGGCATTGCTGCAAGTGAATGATGTAATTTGAAAAGCACCCTGTCTCAACCGCAAAGCCCGGTAAAAGCTGCTATTCGAGCTATTATGTTGAAAGGGGTATGTTCTCAGTGAAAACAATGCAAAAAAGTATTCAACACAAATAACTCTAGAGCAATATGCACTTAGAGTCTACATTGTAGACTGTTGCCACGGGCTGCACTTAATGTGAACCACATGCTGTGCTCTACAGAGAATGCACTTCTACGTGGTACAGCTTGTGTCCATCTTGGAATAACGGGAGGTCTGTTCACTAGATGGTGAAAAAACACATCAGCAACAAATGAGTTTCACTATGTTCCAATGGGAATACCTTAAAGGGTGAAAATTGGAATGATAATTGCCAAAAAACAAGGAGGAGCGCTCCTTTTAGAGATATGAAACATTATGTTCTTGCCACCCTAATTAGTTCGCTCTTCCTGCTTTCAGCTGTATTCTACGAACCAGAGGTGGAAAAAACGATCTTGAGCAGCTGCCTGTTTGTACGTCTCACATGGATGATTCACTCTTACCGGGTGACTGTCTATTGCATTCAGGCTCACGCAATAAAACGTAAAGTGAAATCAAGTTTACATAAAGGACTTTAGAAGTTTCTTGTCCACCAACCAACAACCTGCCCCACACACAATACCAGTGACGGGCGAAGTTCGAAAAGTTTCCTAAAATGAAATTCACCAGAGCGTAAACCACAGTGGGCAATCCAGAGATAGACAGATAAGCGGGAAGCTAAGACAGCGCTACACACTTCCAAGTAAAAACAAGCACTGCCCAATTTAAAAGAAAGAGTTCTCACACACAACAGCTGAAGAATCAAAGTGCAAGGAAACCGTACTTTACCGGTGCGCCTCAGCCTGAAGGGAAGTGACGTATCGGCAAAACCAACGAGTTAGGAGGCAGCATAGAAGAAGGACAATGGAGGTAACCAATGGTAAGTACAGGCAGGAAAAAAGTCTGTATTATTGACTACTGCAGGTCTTGCAGACAGCGAATGCGCGCTGTAGCTCGACCTAAAAAACTAATGGCTGAAAGGGGCAGGCCAAAGCCCACTCTATGTATATTGTTAGTAATAGATCTGTTTGACAACGGTATTGTCAAAGCACAGACCTAATTAAACCAGCCAAAAGTAACAGGCAGGGCTAATGTGGAGACTGCGAAAGTGAGAAAGAACAGGTGAATGCAAAAGGTGAAATAGGTATGGTGCAATGGTCTACAAGGGTGGGTTGCGGACAGAATAATAAAGTGCAGCAGGGTTAAAAAAAATCCTCTGTATGAGGCACTGCAAGTGAGGGAGACAGGCAGGAGCAGAGATGATAAACAGTTTTGAAACAGAGAAAGTTCAAATTTGTGGGTCTGGAGAATGTGTGCCCCTACCTGAAAGTCCCTATAGCAAGCAGTATGTTTTGATTCCCACCTCGGGACACATGATTATAATGGATGCACACAGAGGCCTTTCCATGATGTGGAGTGCGATCTAGAGCTGGGCTTTGTGGTCAGAACCAAACACCAAGTGAGCCTCCCTTTCTTAGGAGAGCATCTACTGTCATCTCCAGGCACTGTAGAGGACCAGGAGTGGTGGCAGTGAATTGATTATACTGCAGGGCAGGCCTTTGCACCAGTTACCTGCCTGTAAAAGCAGCTTACCGAACCCTCCCAAGCATCAGTGCTCATCACATACAGATATTCGTCGGCTGGCCAGAGTCAGGGACACACTGTCTGCACGTGACGAGCCATGGGCTGTACACCACCATGAACTTGGCCTGCTCCCACTGACAGCAAATCATGCAGGAGCTGCTGGCACACAAGGAGGTCATGAAATATTACACACTGGATAGAAAAGTATTGTGGTATTATGCGCTCAACAGGTTAGCACAATGTACTTAACTGGGAGGGAGACTGAGCTTGTTACTAAGAGAAATTGCAAACCCCACAATATTCACTATAGTAAGCCTCCTGTGGTTGTCCAATTCCATGGCCTATAGACACTGTCCCCAAATCACAGCGGTTATTGTTTCCCATTGATACTCCATAAGTAGTGCTCTCTGTGTCCTATTTACTGTATATGTTTCCAGTGTATGTAGTATTACATTTCTTCTTGTTTTCTTAAACTTAAGTACTGAGTGGACACCATCTGAGTAAGCCTTGGGCTGCTCTTCTT
Source organism: Calotriton arnoldi (assembly GCA_963921515.1). NCBI lineage: Eukaryota > Metazoa > Chordata > Amphibia > Caudata > Salamandridae > Calotriton > Calotriton arnoldi. Next base: position 4,348,325 of record CAWUFW010000363.1, read on the forward strand.
TGGTACCCTGGGAGTCAAGTACACTTGGTAATCAGTTTTGGGTCCAATAATAGGGTTAGGTCTCTGAAAACCACTGATGAACGGCGGTGATTGATAAAACCTGAGCCTACAAATTCCCAACTGCCCAGGAACTCCAGTGGTTAGTTCCCACAAACAGAGACACTGTGAACAAGAAATTAAAATACAAGTGTCTAAGGGTGAAGGGGGAATAGATAATTGAAGTGAGGTGAAAAGAAAGAGGCAGGGGGTTATCCTATTTATAAAGCAAAAGGAGAAAATGATCTATGAGTGGCAAAAATATCATATTGAGGATGAGATAAAATATATTTATTAGCATGGAATTTTCAACCTGGCAAATAAGTCCGTTTTGAAAATGTTATGGGTTTAGGTGTAACAGAAAAGGGTCCTCAAAACTGATTACCGCAGGTTGGCTTTTGATGCAGCACACATATAACTTAAATACAGAACCCCTTCCATGTTGGCATAAGCAGCTCAGGGTAGTAGCGCATGGCTACATTACCTTTCACTTGTAGGGTTATGCAGCTCGGTGGGCCTAGCATAAAGAGACTTTCCCCTTTAAGTTGGGAAGACCGAGGAGACTGGAGCTTGGATATTCCACCTATAGGGCTGCACGGCTCAGAGGATTGTCACAGTGTTAAAGAGCCTGTCGCTCGGGTACTGGAAGAGATCAGACAATCCAGGCGGGGTCAAGGAAATTCTTTAACCTCTAGGTTATTTGGTTGATGGGAAAGGCACAGAAATAAATCAGCTTTCCCCACAAGCCCACATTGCTCAAAGCAGTAGCACGATTGATACGATTCATCACTTTCCACCGCAAGGGCTCTGTGACCCTCTGGATTGACAGGGGATACAGAACCTTTCACGGCGAGGTTTGGTGGGATCATGGCAAAGTCTTTCTCTTCAAGGACTTGTAGCTTCAGGGTTTGGCATAAGACTGACCACAGGGCTCTTTCCAAGGACTGTATGACATCTGGGACCGGCACAAGGCTGAGTAGCTCCACCTCAAAAGCTATGTGGTTCGGAAGATTGGCACAGGAACAACCCAGAGTGCAACCGAGCAGCTGAACGACACAGTGTAAGTGCCCAAAGTTGTTTTCCTTGTAGGCTGAGCACTTCCATCATTTTGGAGGCGCCTGGCTCCCTCATTTTGCGTGGGGCCATATCGGAAGGGTAATTCCCTTCCTTTTTAAATGTTTTATGTTTTTAATTTCCCCCACTTTTTTAAAATCTGTTTTAAGTTACCAGTAGCAACCAGTACTGCAGGGGAGCCTGCGACTGGTTTCGAGGATTGCTGGACCCGGGTTTTTCTCTTTTAATTTGGCGCTCCATTCTAGTGCTTGGTGCGCTGTTGCTCAGCAAGTCACCCTCCCCCCTGCCATGCCCTCTTTTCATGGCGGGTTATTTGAGAAACTCCAGAGCACGTCTGCGCAGCTTGCACACACTGCTGGAATGCCAATGGCATGCCAAAGACAAGCCCATCTGCACCCATCTGAGCCCGGACCGCCCCTAGTGCCAGTCCCCCTGGCGGTTTGGGGACAGTTCCACAAACATTCATCTACTGTAGAGACCAGCTACTCACGCTTGACCCAGGTAAGGGTGCTGACTGCCACACTATTGATTGCATCCCGTATCTGCTAACGCCCTTCACACCTGCCAGAGTTGCAGAACCTATGTAGTTCTAATGGCGTCCCACCCTCCTGCCCCTGCCCCGCCTAGCAGGGTTCCAGAAGTTTGTCCTAAACCAAACAGGCTTCAAACCGATGCCAAAATGTCCAGTGAGTCATCGCTCTGTGTCTTGACCAATATTAGATCATTGATAAAGCACTTCACCGAATTCTGACTGTTCATGGAAACTTACAGTCTTCTACTGGCCTTTATCACTTAAAACTGTGCTGACCCTGTTTGCAATCCTGACATGATGGCAGCCCTATCCGAGGGTTTTGCAATGTACAGATCAGATAGGCCGCTGAAAAGGAAGTGCAGTATAGTGACAGTTCATAGAGCCGACCTAACAGTAGGCTGTAGCCCTGCTCCCTCTCTGCAATGCGAAGCAGTTTCGTTTAGCACAAGGCTTTCAAAAACTCAGTCCTTCAAAGGCATAGTCATTTACAGACCACCTGGGTCTAGACAATAGACAAGTTGTTTCCCAGGGAATCAGCCGGCTTTTAGAGGGACACATTTTAACTACTGATTACACGGTTCCAGGCGACTTTAATTTCCACCTAGAAGCCTATCAGAACACAGACACAGCAACTCTTCTGCATACACTGTCTGGACTTGGTTTTCTCAGTTGGTAGAGTTCTCCATACACCAGGCAGGACACACACTGGATGGAATCTTCACCAATAACCCCCCTCTAGACAACGTTAGAGCTCTCCCATTAGTCTGGTCAGACCATAGTGCCATTGTTAGACCTGGCATCATTGGTGTGGGTTTCCCCTGCATTTTGAGGTCGAGCCTAGTGCAGCGCGCATGCGCTGCTCTAGGAGATGACCTTTTGGAATCGGTCTGCACTTTTGTAACATTCGTGCGTGTGGCGGCATCCACCTTGCGGGAGCGAGCAGCGGCGCGCAGGGGCCATCTGTTTCTAATTAGCGTGGCCGCGCTTGTTTACATTTGCATGTCTCGCGGTCGCTTTCGTGCCGTGCTTGTTTTTTTTGTTGTATTTTTGGAGGGAGGAACGCGTGCGGCGCTGCATGTTGTGTAAGCGTATTTTAAAGCATTCGCCATCTGAGCCGCATTAGCATGTCTGATCATTAAAATGCACTCCCGGAGCCGCTCGATTCCGGAGCCTTTCCATTTCGTAGATTGGATGCTTAAACAAAAAAAGACCTCTGCAAGAGCGCGATTAATCTTCCCTCCAATTTGGAAATTATCCGCCTCTGAAACCTCAACATTGTATGGCCTAATCCATAATATTTCTCCTTGATAATGACAATCTGAGTCTTTGTTGTTAATTAAGAAAAGTGGATGTTAGAAAACAGTCGGGAGTAATTAAATTGCCATCGCGGCGCGGGTTAGTTTACCTCAGAGTGCTAATGAAAGGTGTCACTTGGTGAGATGGCGCAGCTGCATGCTTGGGATGCCGCGTGCGTACAAGTGGCCACGGTGACAAGCCCTGGTGCATAACAATCAGCCTGCCCAAGCCCAGGTCCACGAAAGGCCTGTGTGCCGCATGGCGGGTGAAAGGGATGGTCATGGCAGCTGAATGACGTGGCAGTTGACCACTTTATAGGTTCATTTCTCATTTCCAGCTGCACGCAGTCCTGAATGATGAATTGCATCAATATGTTCTTTATTTGTCCGCCACATAACTGTGGTGTTGGGGCCCAACCTTATAGACCAGTCAGTGGATTGTGCGTCTCCTCAGATTTGCTCACTGTATCCTTTGGCGAAAGGACGTCTGTCATCGTTATCTTGACAACCTGTTGGGTAGGGTGTATATCTGTGGAGGTCTTGTCTCCTTTGTATGAAAGGCTCAGCTAAACAAATAAGAGTAACCCAGCTCTTGTGGGGCCGTAATGGGATAAGGCTTTCCAAGGAAGATCGTGGCACTGTGCGGTGTTCAGGACGTGATGTCCGTGGCCAGCCACTGCATTATTTATAGTAATCGTCTGTGTAAAGGCTCAGGTAAGTGATATGTAGGCTGCGGACTCTAGCATTCTGCAGTGTAGGATGAAGCTGCTCTTGAAAGGCACAGTGCAGAATATAACTTAAAGTGGTAAGAAACATATTGCAAGGTCTGCTATGACGCCCCCTTACAATGATGGATGGAAATGCTTCTTTCAAACACGGCAGTGAAATCTTGCAATGGCGTTTAGTGTTGGTGGATTGTGGGCTTTGAGTCGACGTATGTTGAGTCACTCCAACCATGCCTACAGCCAACACACAAAATCAAACTTTTGTTGTGAAAAAGAGGCTGTTTTGAGCCTAACTGTTAGATTGTAGAATTAAGCACAGCATATAATCTAGAATAGCATCAAACTACAAAACTATAGTTACAGGTATGTAACTTGTTTCATGTTCAGACACCATCATTGCCTGAATTGAGTCACTCAGTGTTGTAATATCCTTTGTAAGACACAACTTCTTTAGTGCGGACCTTTGCAGCAGTACCATATTAGCTAACAAGTGACAAACCGGTTATTGGCAGGTTAGACCGGATGTCTGTTTATTTATCCGAATCTACAGGAATGAAGAGAGCTTCTTGGAAATGAGCTTCATGGTCTATGTTCTCTGATGCAGGCATTTTACCGATAGAAAGCGTCAGGCGGCTTAAGTGTCCAAATAAGAAGGAAGGTCCCTGGAAAACAGGTAGCCTATTTCTTCATTTAGAAGTGCCATGAGGGATGTCAGGTCACAAAAATGCTAGAAGTAGTAAAAGTTAGATTGTGTACAGTTTTACCCCGATTACATCATAGTTAACCCCTTTCCTTCCCTTATCTCCTCAACAGCCTCCTTTGCTGCATGGCTAAACACTTACACAGGGTAATATGCAGCATGGCTAAACACTTATAAGGTCCCAAAAGCGAGACCTATTGGCTATGCCAATGCTTGTTGCCTTTGCCTCCTGTGTTTTTGCTGTGTGTTGGACTTTGTTTTGCTGGTCTAGATGCTTTGGACACTTTGAAACTGCTGTTCAGTGCCAAAGTGCAAGTCCTCCCTTTGTAAATTATTGTTTTGGATTGGGGGTTCCATGATTGGGATATTTGATTTACTAGTCAGTCCCTAGTACAGGGCATTGTGTGTGCCCATGGCCTGTAAATCAAATGCTGCTAGTAGGCTGCAGCACTGATTGTGCCACCCACATAAGCAGCCTGTAAATGTAACTCAGGCCTGCCATTGCAGAACCTGTGTGCAGTCTGGTACTGCCATGTCGACGTGGCAAGTACACCCACTTGCCAGGCTCCAACCTTCCCTTTTCTTACAAGGTACCTTTGTGGGCAGGGTGCAGTGTATGTGAAAGGTTGGACATGCCCTGGTGTGTGTGGCATGTCCTGATAGTGAAATACTGCCAATTTCGTTTTTCACTATTGCAAGGCTACCTGTTCCCATAGGATAGAATCGGGGGTTTGCTTATAACATCTTATAAACATTACTACCCCTGGGAACAAGGCAGAAAAATAAAGTTTAGTATGCCTGAACTCAGAATGTTAAAATGCATCTTTTAGTGAGGGTGATTTTTACATTCTGTGTTTAATAATACCACTTTTCGAAAGTAGGTATTTTCTTGCTTAGCCATCCAGTGTGCCTCTGCCAGGATGTGTATTGACTGTCTGGCTTTGGAGGGACAGGGGCTGGGGATGTGCAATGGCTCCAGAGAATCTGGATGAGTCGAGGCTGGGCTGAATAGACCTGGACTGCATTTAGAGTAGGGGGAGGAGATTTCCTTTCACCTTAATGGTCCTGGTCTGCCTTCCACAATGCTGTCTCCACCTCCTGCCAGGAAGCTGCACCAGAGAGGACAGAACTGGTTTTGGCTGGGCAAAGAGATTCTCTGCCACAGAGAACAAAGGATTTTACTGTATAAAAAGAGGGGCCCAGACTCTTACATCACTTTTGGACTTCAAGAGGAACCTCTTCCAAGGAGAAGAGCTGGAGAAACTGGAGGAGGAGTACTGCCCCTTTGCTGTGTGCTGTCTGGGGTTGGGCTGCAGTGGCTGTTTCTGCCAAGGGAAGGAACTGTGTGTGTATCCTGCTTGAGAAAGTATCTCCAAGGGCTTGAAGTGGAGATTGCCCCCTGTTCAAGAGGTCTCAGGAACAGCAAAGACCTCGCCGACCTTCTGGGCACCGTCTCTGGAACCGCTGGTTTCAGTTGCCGCAGAAGACAAGGGCAACCAACTCTGTCACCGAGTCCGTCGCAGGATTCCGTGTCCTGAAGGCATTGCAGAATGCACCGCCTTGCTTCGCAATGCAACCCTGGTCTCACCGACTCTGTCCACGAGCTGCTGCTTGCAACACGCACTGTGGGCACCGCACTCCGCATCGCTTTGCTACATGCTGCACAGACGTCACAAACTCCGTCGCTGCCCGACTCAAACATCAACCAGCTCCGTCGCCGCACCGTGACCTGCCAGCACCGCATCAAGCACTGCCTCACCCTGCAATGCAAGCCTTGGTCTCACCGACTCCATCAACGAGCCGCTGCCTGCACCGAGCTGTGAGGACACCACACGCTGCAACACTTCCATCTTACATCGCAACCGTGCCGGTTGCCCCTGACCGGCTCATACCATTGTGTCGGCCGCAACAAGAAAGGTACTGTCTCCGAGTCTGCCGATGCTTTAGCTATCCCGTACCGACGCGGTTGGTTGGAATTGTTAGACTCTGTCATGTTCAGTATTGCGTTAGCCCCTAAAGGAGCTATTGAGTCTGAAGAACTGTGTTTTCACGTTATTTCTGCAGTTTCAAGGTTATTTTGCACAGTAACTATTTTTACAGTATTGTATGTTGGATTTTTGTCGTTTTTGGTCTTGTTTGGTTTAGATAAAGTTTTACTTATTTTTCTAAACTGGTGTGGCGTCCATTTGTAGTGTTTTCACTGTGTTACTGTATGCATGCCCAAATGCTTTACACACTGCCTCTGAGATAAGCCTGTCGGCTCGTGCCAAGCTACCAAGGGGGTGAGCAGGGGTTATTTTAGAAGTGTATCCCCCCTTACCCTGACTAGGAAGAAGGGTCCCTACTTGGACAAAGGTACCTACTTCTGCCAACTAGACAACCCCCATTTCTAACAGCCATCCTTTTTGACATTCATATCTATCAGAGCACCTCCTCAACCAAAGTCGGTCCAACTAGTTTCATGTCCCTGGCCTGGCATAATATTCAATCAGACCTCCTCTCCAAATTTTTAACTACCTCACTCCATGAACTCTCAGATAATGTAGACGTTGCTGCTTCTCAATATACCCAGTGGCTGGACACCACTGCCAACTCGTTGGCACCAGTAAAACGGATTAAATCCAAACGGTCTAATATTTCGGGCCCATGGTTCACTGCTGAGCTTAGGGCCCTTAAACAAAGCTGCAGGAGACAGGAGAAGAAATGGAGAGCAGCCTACAAGGATGCAGAAACGGTTAAATACAAACTCTGCTTAGCAAAAGACAAAAGTTTCATTACTAAGGAAAAGGCCTCCTACTATACCAACAAGATACAAGAAGCCAAAGATTCAACTAAAGAATTGTTCAAGGCGGTTGTCAAGTTGACTACAGACATAAAAACACATATTGAAAACAGCCAATCATTCTGAAACCTGCTGGTCAACTTTTTTCTACATAAAGGAGAAGCAGTGTGCTATAGGTTCTCTACTGTAGCCCTTAGCACTCCTAACAACTCATCTTCCTTGCCACCACCATCAGAGATAGATACCTTCAGTGAATTCGCACCTCCCCTTTTGCAGGATGTTGTCAAAATACTCAATGCCTCCACCACAGGTTCCCCTCATGATCTGTGTCCTCTGAGAGTGGACAAGTTATCGGCAGAGATCATTGCTTCAATGCTCATGCCCATGTTCCATCTTATGTTCAGGTCTGGCACATTTCCATCCCTGTGGAAGAAAGCTTCTGTATTCCCACTTCTAAAAAAAAGCCATGCTAGACCCCAAAAGACCAAAACAGTTACTGCCCCATCTCGTGTTTCCCTCTACCAGCCAACATTACAGAAAAAAAACATGAACTCTCAGCTCATTGAGTACATCCAAAGTAACAATCTTCTAGACTCCACTCAATTTGGCTTCTATAGTGGCCATAGCACAGAGACGACATTGATCAAAGCTACCAAAGAGATTAGGATGGCGGTCAACCAGGGGAAAGGGCAGCCCTTATCCTGCTTGATCCCTCTGCAGCCTTTGATACCATTATTCACAGGCTGCTGGACCGCCTAACAAATGTTAGGATTAGTGGCTTAGCCAATGCGCTACCGAAATCCTTCCTCCATGATCGCTAGCAGTCGATCAATATGGACACTCTTACTTCACATCTTTTTTCTCCTCTGTGCGGGGTCCCACAGGGTTCCTCGCTCAGCCCGGCTCTTTTTAATGTTTATGTTACCCCACTGGCTGACCTGATAAAAACCTTTGGCTTTGCCCTGACCTCTTATGCAGATGACATCCAGATTGTCGTCGCCTTAGAAAGAGATGACAAAGACACAGTGAGCAGATTCTGTGACTGCATGCGTGGATGGATGCAATCTGCCTGAAACTTAACTCAGCAAAGACTGAGGTCTTACTGTTCAGAGCTCAAACCTCCATTTGGACCCTATCCTGTTCGCGACAGGATCTGGGCACCCCTCCGACTCCCATGAGGAAGACTCGCAACCTTGGGGTATTAATGGATGATAAACTTACCTATTCAGACCATGTCAATGCAGTGACCTTCTTGACTTTCTTTACTCTGAGGACCTTAAAAAAATTCTACCTTTCACTCCAATGTACCTCCAAAAAACACTTGTCACACCACTGGTGATGGCAAAGCTGGACTACTGCAATGGCCTACTTCTCACTGCCCACCTATACATACTAAACAAACTGCAAACTTTACAAAATGCAGCAGCCAGACTCCTTTTTAAGATTCCCAAATACCATTCGTCCTCCAATTCTATAAAAAAAATTGCACTGTAATCCAAGAAAGACAAAGAATCACATTCAAAGCACTCAGCATCACCTACAAAGCTCTGCATGGCCATGGCCCATTCTTTCTACAACACAGCTTTACATTGTACACCCCAGGCAGGGCCCTACGATTAGCCATGGCCAAATTTGCAGTGCTTCCAAGGTTTAAGCATGCAGCTTGGGGCGGCAAGAGCGTTGTGCTGCGAGCCATAAAAGCTTGGAACTCGCTACCGCTACATATCAACGAGGTGCCCAATCTACTATTTTTCAGGAAAACTTTGAAAACCTGGCTATTTAACACACTGTAGTTTCCTGGGTCCACTCATTTCACTGCTTGTCATTAAAGCCAGCGCCAAGACACCTTCAGGTATTTGAGCGCTTTAGAAACCCAATGACATTGGCTCAGGGACACAGGCCATTTTACTGCCACTCTGGATGTGGCAGAGGATTGGCACATGGATAGGTTCCTTTCACTTGCTTTGATTTGAACTGAGCACGCAGAGCTTCCGTTGTATTTCTTGAATGCGAGCACTGCACGCTCGCTCTCTACACTTAACCAGAAGACCCATTCATTAATGGCATCGACCCCACTCTGGTCACGTGACTGGCTGAGAGCTGGGTCGCTCGCGCTGTGTAATCCCCATAAGTGCCTCACTGTTCCCTATAAAGAATCGATCAGTTTCTCGTGCAGTTATGAATAAAATATGCGACTTGCTCTATTGTCTTTTTCATTCGTCGTGCTCACTCCCTCTGAGGCGCGGGGGGTCGAGATGTGTATATTTACCTGGAGGGTGCAGCCTCTGCCGACACCTGCTCCAGCGGAAAGTAACACTCCCCCCCCCCCCCCCGCACAATCACAGCTGCGCCTTAGGCTCCCCTCCCCCTCTGCACACCCTGCATTGATCTGTCCTCACACCAGCAAGGGCGGGAAGGCACAGCAGACCCCACTGTACTCCTTCAATGAGAATAAGGAAACAGCTGTGCAGGCCTTAACTGAATTTGCTCAAGGCTCTATCACAGACCAGCTTGTTTCATTCGACTGTCCAGGTGCAAACATCAGCTCACTGCCTGCGTACCGTGATATTCCCACCAAAAGTCCACGCACCATGTCGCACAGTGTCAATGGTTAGGCATGGACAACGCAGGGTCCACTCACATATTGCACGTGTCCCGTATTGATCATTTTCATTTGCCGCACATGGTTCTAACACTCTGTGTGGTGCATGTTCCACAGCATGGGCCAGCCCACTGTGATCACGACTCACGTAGAACGTGGTCTATTGCCAAGCAAAGGGATCGGGGGAGGCAATGAGAACATGCTGCACATGCGCTCTCCTGTTCTTACCATTTAATAATGTCCACCATTTAACAATGTGCTGCGTATGTGTCTACTGACTTGGGCCACCCACTGTTCTAATGCTGTTTCTGGGCCAACTCACTATCCTCGTGTGGGGGGGTAAAGGCTGGTTTGTAAGGTGCGCGATCCTCGTGCCATCTAAGAAAGAATATTTACATCACCCCATGATGACCGCCTGAAAACACTGCTTAAAGCCAGATGCAGCGATCAGCACCATGGACAGCTCCTCCGCCTGGAATTAGAGAAAAGCAGACGAAGGACTTCTATGCTGACTTTTCTGGCTTAAAGACAAAGGTTGACAAACTGGTTAGAAGCATGCCACTTAGCGACCGCTCCCAATCATCTTCACGAACCCTCTCTCTGATATATAGATGTATGCATCAGTAAATGTGAATAACGGGGATATTTTTCAACAATGGGTTCTAAGTGGTAAACAATAGACAGCGAAAGTAGAGTTGTCCATTTTATCACTCAGAACATCGAGGTAAAAACATCCGTTTTATTCTCTGTTTCCGGTCTACAATTTTCAATTATGCATAGTCCCCCAGACCCTTTTCTCCTGCTCACAAGAGAAGCACGGGGTAGAGGAATCTAGGGGTGCTATGATAAGCATGTGCTCTGCACACACCCCAAACACAAATGCATTAGACATATCTCCCCCCACTTAAATGTAAAACAGAACCTTGTGTCTTGCCGCCTTCCCCCAAACTTGATACTAAAAATCCCTTCCTGGCGTCCTACCTATCATTCCACACCACCTTCTGTGCATTGCGTTCACTCACCATTTTTCAAACAAAAAGTATACTACCTGTTGCTCTGGAACCCTCTTCATATATCCTCTGTAATCTCCTTCTGCCACGCTAACTAAAAAAAAAATCTCTGCCAGGGTCCTGCCTCCCTCCCACACCAACTTCTGCACATTTCTTCCCCCTCCCTGACCAAAGCCTGCTCACCACTGTAACACCGAGTGCAGGGTGCCAGTATTGTGCTGAGAGTAACTCTGTGAGAGTTCATGGTCAGAGCGGCATGCATATCTAGAAAGATCCAAGCTGACAGGGAATGTGGTGGTTGGTCGAGGCAGAGCTTCACCCATGTGTTCTCACCTTCCACAGGTCTGCTGAGACCCTGGAGGGGCAGAAAAGGGCACGTGAGATCACCAGTCACCAATCTGCTACTCACAAGGGTCTCTGGAGACCCCGGTGAGGCAGGGAAACACGGTGGAAGTGGGCGCTCTACTGATGATGTAATATCAATGAGAAGCAGCTTTTATTTCTGGGAAACAACTTTTGAGTTCACTGTGGTGTTACATTATGTTTGGCACCAAGGTTCATGAGGTAGGTCCAGATCACAAGAACCACAGGATGGCCATGCAAGCTGTGGAGACCTGTTTCACCACTAGCAGTTCTCGCACCCAAGGTCAGCTTTGAACAAGCAGTATGACCTCTGGTGTGGTCATGTGCTCCCTACAATGTGGCGAACATCCTGAAAACCTGTGCTGAAAGCCACCACATGCTCTGCTTTTCTTCCTATGAGACGCTGAAGAGTGATGTCTCACTTGCTGCCAGAGGTTCTATTTCACTCCAGCTGCAGCAGTCACTATGAGTGACAGCTCACGTGCTTCAGGAGAAGATGCCATTTTTCCTGGGTGAAAGATGTCTTATGAGAAATGTGCCACGGTTATAGATACAGACCAGCCTGATTTCAGGTGATCACTTGATGCTCAGTCATCCATAGTTCCAGTCGAGCTGCAAGAGATATCTTTATGGTTTTGGGTGATATTCTTTGCTGGTGATCCTGGGTGCAATGCAGGATCTGTGGCACAGGGCAGAATGCCATTAGGCTGCAGATCAGCACTGCTGTGATAATCTCACATTCAGCATGATGTCAGCGGTCATGTTCAGGTTATATTTGTGCATTAAGTGTAATTGGTCAGATATCACCACGTGAGATGTAATCTCACACTGATCACAAAGGTCACTATATTAAATATTGCGCACACCGCAGCGTGAGATGTGCATCATGTCCTGATTACGCGTGCCATGTGCAAACTTTAACTCTCACGCCACAATCGATCATTATAACTGCTTAGGGGTGACTCCCTAGACCCTTTTTCAGTGAGTAATTCATTTTAGGTACCATTACTACTAATTAATTAGCCCCTCCCCTTTGCTTATTTTATTACTTACTATTTGACGATCAAGTGACCCAGGATGGTTACGCTGTGAGACGTCATCATGATGCGGTGATGGCCAGTGCTGTGTATTACTTTTCACATGGCACAGCATGAAATGTCATCATGCACTGTTAATGAAGAGTGGCCTGAGCACTATCTTAATTGACATAATGTGAGACGTCATTGTGTGTTGGTAATAACCTGTGCCATGGGAAAGTATTGCCATGGCCCAGAGTGAGATGCCATCATGCTCCTGGCAATGCACTAGCCACCGAGGATGTCACTGTAGCCACCACAAGAAGCAATGCAACCATCTCATCTCAACCCTCCCTTCTACTTCCGGTCAGTGCAGCACCAACCAAAGCCAAGCTCATCCCAGCTAAACCCATCATGGAAGGAGGCTGCCTAACTGGAACAAACTCATCTGCCATCAGGGCAGTCTGGATGGGTGGCCAAGCTTTACCTCTTGCACGATGACTCAGCGTGTTTCCTTATGAGACCACCTATTTCATTCTTATCCAGCTGGATTAAATCGTGGTCAACCTTTTGTTGTCACTGAGCAGGAAGTGCAGCCCAGTAGAAACAGGTCCTCTTTTGCCTTGATAAATAGCTTAAAGACCCGCCACAGAGATGGCAAAGGGCTTCCTGAGCCAACCTCTTGTCCCTTCTCTTGGTTTATTGCCAGCTGTGCCCTTCTAAGAGTCCTATCCTGCGGGAATGATCTATTGCTCCATGTAGAGAGGACACCACGAATCCTCGGATCTTGCATCGCAAAGTGTTATCAGGTGGTTGTCCAGGTGGTTCGTTTGAAGCAAACACAGACTACAGGTCCCAGAATGCACTGGTTTGTTGAATGAAAGCCAAGGACTGAAAACAGTCCTGACAGGGAGCGTCATGGCAACACTCGAGCCTCTTGTCGATCAATGACATGGCGGCCCTTTCTGTCATCTCAAAGTGGATCAGCTGCCCTTGCCTGGAAAACAAAGGGGAGGGTTTGGGGGATGGAGCTCTTTCACTTACTCTATTGATTTCACTCCAATCGAATGACTGTTTCATGCGTGCCCTTCAAAAGCCCTATGATTATGCCCCGCATGGGACCACCTCTAATTAACGTAAGCATAACAGAGGGCTCTTTGCTCAATTCCCTTTAATTCTAAAGTGTTCCTTTCCCTCCCCAGCAAATTATTGATCACTTTCCTCCAGGTCCCTTCACCGGTACCTGGTTTAGGCCTCAGGGCACAGCACTGTTTGTTGAAGAGCCCCCTTGACTAGAAGCGCTTTACAAAACACAGATTCCCAAAAATCAATAGCCTTGGCACGGTGGCTGTGCAGGGTTTCCACCTAGCTCCACGTCGCTGTCTTGTAGCTTTATGTGTTATGCCTGTGTGTGCTTGTGCCTGGAGGCTGGCACTCCCGCTGCCAGTGCTGTCCCTGTTCTGCACAACAGAGGCTTGTGTAGCTGCTATCCTCACTGTGAACGTTTGGAACGTCAGACAAGCCCATCTAGCTGCTTCTTGTGTGGTACCTTGTGTGACAGTGAAATGTGCAAATCTGGTGCCTGCCCACAATCGGCTGGCCGACAACGAGTGCGATATTTAGCACACCTCAAATCTCCCACACATCAAGGATCGAGTTTTATTGGGTGCATAAATACACGTTAACACGATTAGTGTCTGAAAAATGGGGCACAACATGGATTTTGGTGCTTACCACACTGACATCCGCAGGGCCCGTTACTTACCAGGCATTTTTCCCAGGTTAACTTCAGTAGGTTTGGCCTTTCAGAATGTACCTGAGGGAACTTGAGGGGGCTGCGGTGCTTACCATGCAACTCACAACTGTGAAATGCACTGTACAGCACCAAGAGTTATCACACATATCGGAATTGATGGGGCGCACCATAATCAGAGCTACTGGCTTCTCTCTGTTAAAGAGAGGTACCCTGTCAGTTTCAGTCCGTGCTGTGTGCATGTTGACTAGGAGGCACGTTTACACTGTTGCTTCCTATGTTGCAATAGTCTTGAGAGCTTGTACTGCCTCGCTCTCTGTCATACATGTCCTCATATGTGGATGAAGCGGGCACTTCTGCTATGTTTTAGGGGCCTGTGTGGGTAATGAGGGGCATGGGTGCTGTCACTGTCTGCTTTTTGTTTGTTCTGTTTGTGAGAAACGTTTGTACTACTGCTGTGGGCACTTTAACTGATTCCAATGTGTGTGTGTGCCTGTATCTGAGACGAGGCTTGCACTAATGCCTGTGTTTAGCTTGTTCTGTAATTACACATATGTGGGTGACTGTGTGAGGTAAAGTTGCACTCTGCTGTTCATGCTGTATCCTAAGTGTGAGGAAGCTTTCTTTTTTTATTTAAATTTCTAAGGAAAGCATAAAATACAGTACTCCATGCAGCAAACAAAAGTTATAGCAGTAAGTCATACATATGAAACAAGAAACAGAAATATCCGGCTATTCTATTGATCCATAAGCGGGCGCCACACTTGTATGCCCCTTTTCTTCGCCCTTTGACCTTTACATTTATACAGCCCCATCTCAAAATTAAATACATAAACCAGTTTGGCATACCAAGCTTGATAAGAAGGGGGATCCACATCCTTCCATTTTGTTGCAATCATTATGCGAAGAATTGCAGTTACCATAAAACAGAAACACACATAAGTTGATTCCAACTGTAAATTTTCATCGCAACCTAGTAACATCAAAGTTGGAGTTAATGGGACTGGCCGTGAAATAGTTTTAAACAAAAATGATTCAACCCCCTGTTTTAATTCATTAAGTTTAGTGCATTCGGAGAACATGTGCACAATATCTGCAGGGCCTTTTTTGCACCTTGGGCAGTGGTCATTTTCCCGTTTCCCCCAGGCAAACAATTTCGCCGGTGTAAAATATAAATTGAAAACTGTTTTAAAATGTTGCGCTTTTAGGTTAGCTGATAAAAACACCGTTTTAGACAACTACAGTGATCTACTTAGATCTACATCTGAGTTCCCCAGTTTGTCTGCCCATATGGTTTCAGTTCTCGGAATGTCATCCACATTAGCCATGAGCATGATGGAATATAAATCCTTAATGGATGACAGTTTAAAAACCATGCGCTCTAACAACTGTATTCTACCCTTGTTTAAAACCTGTGGTACTAAAGGTCGGATTGTCTCCCTTATTTGGACATATTTAAAGAGAGAGCTGGATTCCACCCCGTATCTCTCCTGGAGTTCCGAAAAAGAGATAACCCCATTCATATCAAGCATGTCACCTAAACTATTGATTCCTGCCTGTTCCCATCTTTTTCCCATTACATCGAATAATGAGGCAGGGAGGCTTGATGAACGCCACAAGGATATATATCTTTGTATCTTTGGGATTTCTAAGTGTTTGCACACTTTGTGCCACACGTTCCAGGCTGCTCGAAGAGGCTTAAACCGGGTTTTTTTATAATAACTCCCCTCCAGCTGTCTCAGAAGAATCCCGGGTGCTGCACCACCGATGGCCAGTTCGAAGATGGATGGTGGAGTTTCCTCCTGCCCTTGCAGGGTTGGCTCTGTCTTGTACTTAAACAATATGCCCATTTGCTGCAGCATTATGGCCCAATAATAATATAAGAGATTAGGGACTGCCAGCCCCCCCCTAGCTTGCGGAAATGTCATGTAAGTCATGGATCTCCTGATCTTTCTATAATTCCATATGAATTGTGAGAACATCCCATTAATATTCTTTAAAAAAGTGTTTGCTGGTTCCAATGGGATACAGCGAAGTAAGTAAAGAACCTTGGGGAACATCGTCATTTTTATTACATTACTTCTTCCTAAAATAGATAGGTGTAAATTATCTATTCTCCTTAGGTCACTACCTATCTTCTCTATAAGAGGTGCCGCATTAATATCCCAAATGGAGTCAACCTCAGCGGAGATATCTATCCCAAGGTAAGTAGCGGACTCAGTTTTGCACGGATCCTGACAGAGCGTGTTTTTAGTACACACTATCTTGGTCTTATCTGTATTTAAGCTATAGCCAGAGTCCCTACCAAATTCTAGGGCCAGCTCCTCAATCCTTATTAATGCACCTATTGGGTCAGGGGTGATGACAGCTATATCGTCAGCATACGCTAACACCTTGGTTTTAAACCCCCTGACCACAAATGGACTGATATCTTGATCTTGTATAATTGCATTTATAAGGGGGTCAATATATAGGGCGAAGAGGTTAGGGGAACAGGGGCAGCCCTGTCTTGTTCCCCGGGCTATCGGGATCTTATCTGTTTCCCTACCCATCAATTGAATCCTTGCAGAAGATTGAATGTACATAGTTTTTATAGCTGTTAATATGCGTGGACCAAATCCCTTATTTCGAAGATTGTCCCAAAGGTATGTCCATTTAACCTGATCAAACGCTTTTTGTGCGTCGAGCAATATAAGGGACATCTACTCCACTGAAGCCTCTGCAATGTTGAATAGTGATATTGCCCGGCGAATATGATCTGTGGTCCCTCTTCCTGGAATAAAGCTGTGCTGCCACGGACTTACCAAAGGTGTAATAATTCTAGCCAGTCTACAAGCAATGATTTTGGAGTACAATTTTTTGTCTGCATTTATCAGGGTTATTGGTCTGTATGAAGACGGATCATCTGCCATTTTCCCTTTCTTTAAGAAGAGGACGATGTTAGTCTCTTGCCAAGACTGAGGCGGAGTACCCCTCAGTTGAACCGCGATAAATAAATCCAGAAGGATGGGGGCAAGCTCCTTCTGTAAAACCTTATAGATTTCCACAGGGATGCCGTCCGGACCTGCTGCCTTTCCTGATGCCATCCCTTGAAGTACAACTTTGACTTCCCCTATTGTCATATCTTCCTCTAATTCCTGCATGACCGGAGGGGGGTTTACCCTGGTTTCCAGCTGTATCCTGGACGCTATATTATGCCTTGATTGATACAGCTCCCTGTAGAAATCTGCAAAGATTTCAAGCATTTCTTGAGGTTCCGTAGCCACGCTCCCGTTCTTCCCTTTAAATCTCGCGATGCTGTTTGCCATTGCCCTTTGTCTAAGATGTAATGCCAGATGTTTTCCTGTGGCCTTGCCGTACTCATAATTATCTCGAGCATGGGTTTGAAATATTTTGGCCACGGAATTGCTGTAAAAACCATTAATTTTAGCTTTAATTTTTAAGGCTTCAAGTCCTAGTTGTGTTATTTGCTCCTCTTGTTTTTGCGAGATTGCTACTGTATGTTCTTCCTCATAATTAGCCAATTCTTCCATTAATTGCTGAATTTCTAACCTCTGCTGCCTCATACGGAAACCTACAAAACTAACAATCTCTCCCCTTAACCCCGCCTTAAAAGCGTCCCATACCATTTCTCTGGACGTGCTATACCTGTTCATATCAAAGTACTGACGGGTCCACCCCCTGATATGTTCTACAAACCCTTCGGTAACCAGCAATTTCCTATCAAATGTCCATTTGGTGGTTGGCCGGTCGACTCCCTGTATTGGTATTTCCAAGATCAAAGGATTATGGTCCGGCAATATTTTTGGTAATTTCCTAATATTAGTACCCTCTATGAGGCTAGCGGAGATACAAAAAATAGTCCAATCTAATGTATTTTTTATGGGGGCAGGAATAATATGTGAAGCCTGCCTCCCCCGGCTATCGAAGAGACCACATATCGACTAGCCCATGACTTGTCACCAGAGCCTCTAATGCCTTGAAAACATGTGGCTTCCTTCCTTGATATTTTTTCAAAAATGGCTTATCTGCATCTAGATGGATATTAAAATCCCCGCAGATGATGAAGGGGGATGGCCAAGACGCTAGTTCTAGCTCAAGCTCTTTCAGTACATCCGGATCATCAAGATTGGACCCATAGATCGTACAGATTGTTAGTCCCCTTGCTATTGACACAATAGCCCACCGACCGCATTGACATTCGGTTAGAGACGTGAATTGATACCCCTCTAGTCGTGGTAGTTTGAGACGAACAGATCACCTGCGTGTACCCTTGAATCACATTAAGCCCTCTCTTTTGCCATGGGATGTGCGTTTCCTGTTGGCAAATTATATCCGCCCCTGTAGTACGTAATACCTGATATGACCTATCTCTCTTTCCCCTGTCATTCAGACCCCCAATATTTATAGAACAAATAGACAGTCTACCCATCCCGAAAGATTCTTAGAACACCCGATTTGATTGTTATAACATTTCCTCCTAATCCTTCCTGACTTATTTCTTAAGTTACTCTGACTTATTGCTTTCCTGAATTTTCTCCCCTCCCCCTACCCCTCCCCCGAAAGCTCTCCTCCCCCACTCCCACTTGAACAAACCCACCCCCAACGACTCCCATCCCCCCCACCCCACACTGTGAAGCAACAGACCTGTCTCGGTCTGTGTTGGATGAATGGTGAATCTCCCAGCAGTGGCATATTCTTTCCTTATTGGTGACTATATTTCCGTACTTTCCAGTATGTGCAACCGTTCGACTCTCCCCTTTTTTTTAAGTGAGCAGGCAGAAACAGAATACCTACGAGGAGACAACTTTCCACCTTCGCCTCTGCCCTCTCCCCTCCAATAAAATCCAGACCTTCATGCTCCCCTATGCACCCCTGTCACCCCTTTCATTCTGGTGGCCCTTATTAGGCCCACCAGAGTACATAGGTGCTTCCAAAAAAAAAAAGAAAAAAAAGGAAAGAAGAAGAAGAATTTAAAAGGACAAAAATAGAAAGAGTAAAATTATAAGAGAACGTATATGAATATAGGAAGATATAAGGAAAGAGGCAGATCGGAGTGAAATAGAAAACGCAGAGAAAGAGAACAAGGAGTGAAGAAAAGAGCCAATCAATTCAGAGTTGAAACCTATTACATACCTCCAAAAAGGTAAAAGGGTACAAACAATCTATCAATCCACGTCTAGATCTAGCTAAAAAAAAACAAAAAAACTTTTTTTAAGCGCGAGGTCAACGTAGAGTCATAAACAAAGTCTCGGGATCAGACCCCTCCTGCGTTTAGACACTTTTTGGCTTTGATTTCTGAGGTGAAAAATTTAGTCCAGTCGTTCCAGCTAACTTTCAACCGTGCTGGATTTAGGAGGAAGGCTTGTGCCCCTTTCTCCTGAAAGGGTTTGATCATTTGGCGCAAGCGCCAGCGGCGCTCAACTGTATAGTGACAGAAATCCGGTCTTGTAAAAAAAGAGAAACCCTCAGCAGCACGTTGGGCTTCTGGTCTGGTTTTACCGAACACCATTTCTCTCAGTAAAAAATTACCAAAGTATACTAAAAACGCCCGGGGCTTGGCGTTAGGGCTGACTGCTGGCGGATTGTGAACGGGACTCAATGTGCCCTTTGAATTTCGTGAGGCCAGTCCCAACCCTCCATTTCAGGAAATGATTTTTGCAGAAGTTGTACCATGAACATTCGAGGGTCGGACCCCTCCATCCCTTCGGGAATTCCGAGAAAACGCAAATTATTTTGCCGCTGGCGATTTTCGCTCTCCTCTAGTTTCCATTGGATGTCTACTAATTGATTTTCGTGGCTTTCCACCTGCCCCTTAGATCCTGCAATATCCATTTCCAAGGAGGCTGTTCTGGTCTCTAAATCCAACATCCGGTCAATGATGGTATTACAGGTTTTCGCTATTTTCCTAACTGCTCGCTCTAGTTTACGCGCTGCTGCGTGTGACCGCCTACTTTCCTGTCGGGATTCCTCTTGGTGTGCCACTACACATTGTAAAATGGTTTCAGGTGACGGGGGTGGTGAAGGTTGATCATCACCAACAGACTTAGTGGTGCTTCCAAGCAGTTGTCCTCCCATAGAATAGTCCCACTTCAACTCCCTTTGCTTTTGTTTATCTACCCTTCCCGCTCTTGAGTTCTTCCTGGCTTTAGCGATTGACTCTGTGCCTAAGGTATCGGGTACACTATCCATCTCGCTCTGCTCGGAGTTAGACCCTGTCCCAGACCCCTCGTCTGACCATGTAACATCTGACAATGAAAAGAAATCAACTTCGTTGGTCTCAGAGTCCAATTCCTGTTCACTCCTCACATGTAGGGTCTTGAGGGATCTTACGTTACCTCCCGGGATGTGCGTACTAGTTTTAGAGGGATTCTTTGTACGACCCACTACAGATCCAGGTTGCGGCTTGCTAAAAGCCTTTTTCTTAGTTCCTGAATTCTTCTCCTTCGTAATTAGATCAGGATGGTCTTGAACTTGCACTCGGCAGCTTTTGGCTGACTCCTGCCTGCCTGATTGTTCCTGCCCGATGGAACCTCCGTCTGCCCCAGTTTCACTGTGCACTCCTATCTGCAGCACTACATTCTGCCCTGAGTGTCCACCCTATTCCTGCAGTTTATTGTGAGGGCTGAAAATGCCCCGAAGCGGAAGCCTCCTGAGGTCCTTGCTCCCCTTCTGTCGAATCTCCCGTCACTATCCTATCATGTAGCTCCAGCTCCACAGGGCCCCCCGGTACCTCTAGGTCCAGCAACAGTGTGGGGAAGCTTTCACTGCAGCCTGTGCACTACCTGTTTTGTATACAGGTGCATCTTTATGTGTGAGAAGGTTGGTATTGCTGCCGCCTGTGCTGTGTGAGTGAAGGAAGCTTGAACTATTGCTAGCTGTGATATAACTGTTATGCTGTACCGAGTCGCCAAAAGAGGGCGACGCCTGGAGCTGTGCTGCATAGAAAGGGGAAACCACGCCACGGAAGTGACTTCAATGTAGGGGTTTAGGCCTTCCTCTCCAGATGTACCCACTCCAGATTATCCAAAGATAAGGATAGAGCTGGACGGAAGGGTGTCCAGTCTGACAGGGGATGCTGCACCGAAGCTTCTGCCTGCCCAAAGTGTCACCCTGCGCGCAAGGCAGGCAGCCACACTTCCTTTCCTGCTGTGGTTTACAGTAAAGCTTCTGCGAGAGGGAAGCTTCCGCCAGTGCTGCAATCTATTTTGTGCATATGCGCTGTGAACGCAACACTTGCCGTTCTCTTGTCCATTATATATATTTTCTTTTTTATGAAATGAAAGTTTAAAAGGCCCATACTGTTTATTTTGTGGCATGTCACTTCCTGTTTCTTGCTTCCTATTCCACCACGCCTTTTTTCTAGTTCGAATCCTCCGACAATGAAGTATCTCTAACCACTAGTATATGTAGTAGATCTTTGTACTTACTACCATTCCTATGTGATTTTAGAGTTTATCTGTTTGTATCTCTTCCTTGAGTGACTTTACAACTTGTACATTTGCACTTTTGTCCCTCCTTTCATTCCACTTGTATATATAACTCTAACCACTAGTATATGTAGTAGACCTTTGTACTTACTACCATTCCTATGTGATTTTAGAGTTTATCTGTTTGTATCTCTTCCTTGAGTGACTTTACAACTTGTACATTTGCAATTTTTCCCTCCTTTCGCTCCACTTGTACATTTGCAATTTTTTCCTGTTTATATCTCTTATGTAACTCATGTAATCCAAAGTCCTTATGTAACGCAACTGGTTCTTTTGTAAAGCGCTCTGACACCTTCGGGTAATGTTCGCGCTATATAAAATCGAATAAAATAAAATAAATAAAATAAATAAAATAGGAGAGAACACGCACTTCCACATGACCTTTCACCCTCGGGCTGCCTCCGGATGTTATCGTTCTCCTTCTCTCCGCGTGCCCCTCCCCGCCCCTCTTCATCAGCGCTGTTCAAACAGCTCTGAATAATTGAAGAATTTCGGGGGCCTGACAGTAATGTATGCGCTAATTTACGGGCAGAAAGATTGATTGAGCCGGTGGGCGCTGAAGGCCAGTGGACGAAGGTAGGAGGAAATTGGCTGGAACAGCAGCGACGGTGCAGCCCCCGCCCTCCCGTCAGACAACAAAGAGAGCAGAACACAAATGCGGCTGTTATGTTTTGGTTTAGACTTACTATATTAATCCCATCCATTTCGTATAACAGTTTGATTATTTTTGCTATGGATTCGAAGGAAGAACGTTCATAAAATGTGCATTTTGCAGTGGGTGATCCTGGGTGCCCCTCTGCATCAAAGAGTGCCAAGATCGCCTTTTTAAGGGGTGATCATCTCCAGTTTTTGGAAGATGCTGAATTTGTAAAGGAGGGAAATTCCACTGTGCATTGTCTGAAAATGTTTCAGCAAGATACCTCACGAAGTATGGCGACTACAATCCCATCTCTTTAAAAGAAAATGCGAAATGTGATTTTAGACCTTGCTGCAAAATAAATAAAATAGATGTACACAATTCCCAGAATGCAAAGTTTTCGAAATTGAAAACATGATCTGTAGTTCCTTCTCCGGACTTCAGGAAACACTGTTAGTCTGGAACCTTTGTCAAACGGCGAAGAGCCCCTAGAATGCATCCGGTTGTTAAATGGAAGCCAAGGCCTGGAATCATGGTGTCCCGCCCCACTTACAGATATTCTTAATAAAGCCAGGAGCTAATGAGGAAAAGTTTATGAAGCTCTGAGTGAACAAAACGAGGAGAGACATGTTTTCAAATCACTTACTGAAAAGGCAGTGTTACAAGTTACATCTTCTATTTATCATCATGCGGTTAACGCCCCCTTCACTTTTCACCGCTGACATGTCTTGTGTCTGAGACTCACAATAACAGAGGTCTCAAAGTTGGACCATGCCCAGTTCGTCATACGTCCAGCCCATGTTCATTTTTTTTCATTCTGGTAGTGTAGTTTTGCATTCCCATCATAAATTCTGCATGGCCTATATAGTTGTGTGGGTCGTCCATAAACACAGAAGCCACTGATGTACAACTCCAGTGCCAGCACAGCCTGGTTGTCTGGCATGCAGATTTTTTAACATGCTTTGCCCTGATTAGCAGTGGGCAGCCACAAACTGAGGCAAAATCCTGAAACTCAATTTGAGTGCATCAAAGAACACCTCTGTCTAGACATACATGAATCCACATGTTGCCCTCCTGGACATTGAAAGCTGCATGTTGCCCATTTGCCCTGGGCTGGCACAAAGCCTCACTCTCTAACAGAGGCCATACTAACCTTCCCTGTTAGCTGGGAGTATTGCCAATAAGGAGAACCCCCAGTTAATTAAGGACAGTAGAGGGATATCCCCCAAAACCCAGGTTATCTCCAAAGGCTCCCTGTAAGTGAAGAGCCAACACTCCAGTGACTCAAGTGCAGGTGGGCGAGGAGGAGCCTGGTGATTTCACTTCACTGCAGCTGAAGTGACCCTCTTGTGAATGGGATGACCCCTTGTAACATCCGTGATGATGACGAGCGTCCATCAGGTGTGGAATCATCAGGGTGTATCATCAGGTTTTGGCCTGCATGGGGGAGAGCATCTCGGAGGGCCAGTTGTGATTAACCTAGTATGGACAGACTGCACAGCAACCAATCCCCCTAATCCCGAGCATCTTTGTGAGTAAAGCAAGGTGTCTTTGTGCGCTTTTGCCCATCCAGTGGTGGATTACAATTTACCTTCTGCAGGGAGAAGCCACTCCTCAACCATCATGAGCAAATGTTACCTTTCTAGTGTCTAGATTTATTTAATCCACATTGATCACCCCAATGAAGCTTAAATAATGTTTTCAAGAAAAATGGGGATCTATGACCCTAAGGTGCTCATTACCAGTTCCCGGAGTTAGATGTGCACCCAATAAATGACATTACTGTGGTGTGCATTACTTATTAAATATGATAAATAGCTCCTCTTATGAGTTGTTTCCATAAAATGGGCAAAACCATGCAGATTATCATGCTTACCCCTTCAAAATCCACATTTCCAAGTATTTACCCTCTTGGTCCAACCAAACTGTCATGCGCACTTTGCATGTTCTCCATGCAAGCTGTATTACAGCCTGTGTGGAGAACATGGCCAGGCCCCCCGTCCCTGCCTGAGCGCCAAACCACGGTGCTCAGACCAATCACAACCCTGCATTGCAGCGTTGTGAATGGTCAGGGGAGCCTGGCCGCCTGCTTCCTTTTCCATTCACGAGGAGAAACGACGGAGAGACGAGGCGGTAAGGTACATTTTTTTCTTTTTTTAATAATCCCCTTACCCCCCTCTCACCCCCTGCCCCGATGCCCCCAATCTGTGCCAGCCACTACTGGATTATAGCCTTCTGTGCTCCTCTGCTCCATAAAAAGAGGTTGGGTATGGGCTGGCTGCTCTTGCAACCTGGTCCACATGCGATTTTACCAGCCAAATTTTCTGTCCACTAAAATCGGACTTGGTGTTCCTGCACCTGGTGAATCTGGGTGCAAGGAAACTGGACCTGCTGTAATAGGGTGCAGCAGTATACCACCCAGGGATACTGCTCCATCTGAGTCATAATAGAGCCCTTTATGTGCAAAATTGTATTTTTGCTCACCTATATTACAAATCATGATAACTGGGAATCTATTTAGTTTTAAAATCCACCTTTCATTAACAGTGACTTCAATTAATTCAGACTTGGACTTTCTTTTTTCAAATAAAACCCTTCAGGAGTTAAACCTTTGCAAAGAGTATCAATAGCCAGGTTCTCAAGAGTGCTCTGTGACTTCAACACCTGTGTCTGCTCCATGGATTAGCTCGGGGTCTCTCTTACAGACCTCAAAAATAAATATTCTAGCACTATTTAGCAGCTCCAGAGGTATCCATGGTGCTGAAATCGAATAGGATCACAGTGTTTCCTTCAAGGTGTTTCAGCAAACCAACTAAGGAAGCAGCCCACACTGATCTGTGGAATACGGATCCTTCCGAAAAGCCTGTTTGGCAATAATGTTTGAACCATTAAGGCTAGCGGCTTAAGACTACCACCATTTTTATTTGACATCAACGATTTTGTGCGTTTATTAAAGCCTTAAGTTTAGGCGTACAAGAGCTTTATTGGAGTAAATCTATGCTGGGATTCTCAAAATATGGATTTACAAATGTCAAAGGATGTACTCACATGTACTTAAATCTGTGAGTAAAACTGTGTAGTATCTTGTCCATGCCACCTTTTGCGCGTGGACACTCTGTGAAGTCACAGCTGGTGCTCTGTGACACACATGGAGAATGACAGAGTTTGGCGTTTTGGAGATTTTTGATCTGTGGTGCTGTGTGTGGTAGCACTTTATCCCTGTCTTTGGGATCAGCGCTGTATCTGTTCAATAAAGACTTCTCGACGCCTACACCTCGGAGTTTTGTCGTTACTACACCGTTTATGGTGATGATTCTGATCCCACACAGAACCCTTGTGTGGTTATTTTCTTAAAACGCAAAGGAAACTCGTTTTCAGCCCACACAAGCACCCAGTCTCCACTCACCTTGCTGGAGGAAGTTACATTGCGGTTTCACTGTGAAGGCGCAGAGGACGGTCTGCACAGAGCCTGCTCCCTGTTTGCGCTGTGCCTTTCCAGATCTTCACCACCGCATCCCCTTGTGGGGCAGAGGAAGAGGTGGAGTCAGCACGGCGCAGCTGTTCCTGCCCGCATTCAACCATCGTCGTGTAGGGGAACTACCCACAATGCATCAGCGCATGGTGGAGCCAGAGCCAGCACATCCAAGCTGACTGTAGTAAACACTCAGGAATGCTCTTGAGGTAAAATAGTGGTTTA
Source organism: Calotriton arnoldi (assembly GCA_963921515.1). Classification (NCBI taxonomy): domain Eukaryota; kingdom Metazoa; phylum Chordata; class Amphibia; order Caudata; family Salamandridae; genus Calotriton; species Calotriton arnoldi. The sequence goes on from CAWUFW010000363.1 coordinate 4,374,037, forward strand.
TTGGTAAGCAGTCAAGGAAAGCTGTGAACACATCCTCCGCTACACCTCATCTGATCCTAACATTCTCTACATCTACTGGAGTACAGAATACAAGAACATTCTACATTCTATAATGACATTCTACACAGTACTATGCGCTAACCTACATTACTACACATCCCTTCTCTTCAATAAAAACATAGCCACATCCCTCCCCGCAAAAGAAATGGAAAGAAGAGACAAAGAAGAAAAAAAAAACAAATAATAGATTTGAATTCAAATGGAACATACAAAATCATCAAGTTTCTTAGGTTTAACAATGTTCCTCCCAAAACTACTGACTCTACCTTCATTGATATCAAATTGAGCATCAGGGAGACTGACAGCACTGTTATTATCAACATGACTTTGTTCAAGATCTTGAGTAGAAACAATGGGAAGAGAAACTTGGTTACAAGTAGTATTGGAAGTGAGCCACCAATACTTATCTGAATGGATCTCAAAATCGTTATCAGGTACAGTTTCACAAGTATCAAAATTTTTAGATAACGCAAGTTTGCTCATATGATAAACAGAACCATCTGCTAACTGAACTGTATTCTTATTTACTTTAACAATTCTTTTAGGTGAACTAAACCTGTTTTTTCCTTTCGAAATTTTTCTACTGGATTTAACTCGTACCCATTGGCCTTCCTGTATAGTAACATCTTTGACGCCATGTTTTTTGTTAAAATAAGCAATGTTTTTCTGCTGAGAATCTATAATACGTTCTTTAATGTCAGCAGCTTGCCAATTTACTTTGTTCCCCTTGTTCATCCAACCTGGGTTAACTTTTGAAAGAGGAATCCTGCCTCTCATGACACCAAAAGGACTAAAACCAGTTGAATCATGGACAGTGACTCTATAACTCCATACCATCTTCATTAATTCAATATCCAAGTTCTTTTTGTTATGCAAAGCTTGTTGTAAAGTGCCTTTAATAACTCTGTTGATTCTTTCAACAACAGCATTTCCCCTAGGATGATAAAGTGCTGTGAATTTATGTTCAATGCCAGCATAACTCAAAAAATTCTTCATTTCTAAAGATTTAAATTGAACACCATTATCGGTGAGTAAAGATTTTGGAAAACCTTCTCTAAAAAAAATGCTTTCAAGAAATTTAATTACAGAACATGTGTCGACTTTTGCCACTACCCTCAATTCCAACCACTTTGAAAACATATCCATTAAAACAATAATGAATTTTTGAGAACCATCATCCCAAGAAACAGGCCCCATAATGTCCAAGGCGACATCCTCCCATGGTAAGTTGGGACAAGCAAGAGAGCTTAAAGGAGGGTTTAAAGTTTTTTGTGATTTGTCTGCTGTTATACAATCAACACATGATCTGACAAAACGTTCAGTTTCGATATCAATTTTGGGCCACCAATATAAAGATTTGATATTGCGTTTGGTTCGGGAAATACTAGGATGTCCCTCATGGCAAAGTGCAATGATTTTATTTCTTAATTCAGAAGGTGGAATAATTTTTTCTCCTCTCACTAAGAACATCCCTTCAAAACCCAATTCATTTCGTACTTCCCAAAATGCTTTTAACTCACCCTGAAGTTCATTTTTTATACGATCCATCCAACCATTCTCAATATTATGTTTTACTGTTTGTAAAATTTCATCTTTACATTGTGCATCGGACCACTCTTTTTCTTGCAATCCTTTACAATTCTCATTTACAAAAATTCCAGCGACACATACATCATTCCAGGGATTTGTGTCAATCTCTGTTAAAGGCAAAGACATTCTGCTCCAAAAATCTGCAGTTATGTTCATTTTTCCTGGAACATACTGCACTTTATATATGAAATCTTGTAGTCTCATAGATAATCTGGCAATCCTAGCAGATGCCCTTGACAACCCTTCAGTGGTAAGTACCTTCGTCAAAGGTTTGTGGTCTGTTCTTACTACAAATTCCCTTCCCCAAACAAACTTCCTAAAGTGCTCGAGAGCCCATACACAAGCCAGAGTCTCCCTTTCAATAACTGAATATCTTTCTTCAGTGGGGGATAATGATCTGGAAGCAAAGGCAATAACACTTTCACCACCAGTCGCATTAGCCTGAGTAAGGACTGCACCTAAACCTTTTCCGCTTGCATCGGTGGTAATGAAGGTTTTGGCAAAAGGATTGAATACTTTTAATGTAGGAGATTTTGCAATAGCAGATTTGATTTCAAGAAAAGAGATTTGACAGAGGTTAGACCAAACGAACGTATTCTTGTTCTTTAGTAAAGAACGCATTTCATGTGTCTTTTCAGAAAACTTGTCTACAAATTTAGAGTAGTACTCTGCAAGGCCTAAAAAAGAGCGAAGTTCATCTTTATTCTGAGGCGGTGGAGCTTTGAGAATAGCCTCAATCAATTTTTCTTTAGGTTTAATACCATTGTGACCAATTTCATGACCTAAGTAAGTAACTTTGGATTCAGCAAACTTACACTTGCTGATTTCACCAGTTAAACCCTTCTTATCGAGTACCTGCAAGACCATTCTTAAAGTGTCATCATGATGTTTTTTCATTTTTCCCATGATAAGAATATCATCTTGGAAAAATATTACATCACGGATATCTCCAAACAACTGTGTCATGAGTCTTTGAAAAACAGCTGCCGCCGATGCCAATCCAAATGGCATGCGACGGAACTGATAACATCCAAATGGTGTACAAAAAGCAGTTAACTGTTTGCATTCAGGGTCAAGCATTATTTGATGATATGCTGACGAAAGATCAAGTGTGGAAAACCACTTGGCATCTCTCGTCAAGGACAACATTTCATCAATGCGAGGCAACGGAAATTGATCCACTATGATGTTATTGTTCAACTCTCTTAAATCAACACATAAACGGACCTTGCCATTGGAGCGCCTAGCGACGACCAACGGAGAGATCCATTCAGAGGATTCGACGGGTTCTATAACATGAGCTTTGATTAATTTATCTAATTCAAGCTTAACTTCATCTCTCACAATGAGTGGAATATTCCGTGCTTTATGAATTTTTGGAACAGCATTACTTTTCAATCTGATGGAATGCAAAAAACCTTTCAATTTACCAATTTTCCCATTAAAAACATTGGGAAATTCATTTAATACCCATTTCTTGGTGTCTTCTGCCTCACAAGCTACCAAAACTTGTTCTGGACTATTTGGGTCTAAAATTATATTTAATTTACGTTGGTCCTTCCACCCAAGTACGGATGGACCTTCCTTGGCCACATACAATTTACATAAGGCATGTCTACCTTTAAACCTGAAAATCAATTCTCTAAATCCTAGGATGTCAATCTTTTCACCAGTATAGCTTTCAGGATTTATGTCAGATTCTTCTAACTGACATCCAATGATGGAATTAAAGTGTTGTAACCAGACATTTTCCACAATAATCATGTAAGGCGAACCGGAGTCCACAGCGACTTGTAATGTAACGCCACCAAAGGAAATCCAACATAAAGGTTTGTTATCTCCTTCACCAGAAATTTTTAAAACAACCTTTTTTTTAGAATCATACTTACTGTTATTCTCGTGCTCACTATCATCAGATGAATACTCCTCAATATCACTTTCTTTCACACAAGCTACATTACTCTTTCTTTTATAATTCTTGCGCCTGCAAGCTCGAGCAAAATGCCCAATTAACCCACATTCTAAACATTTCGCAGACCTAGCAGGACATTTATCATACCAGGCAGCATGAGAACTACTACCACAGCGGTAACAAATATACTTAGATTGTTTGTTCTTTGCAAAGCGATCTCCTTTCTTTAAATCTTTCTTTTCATATTTATAATCATTACTATGAGAAGTTTTGCTCTTAGTATCTTAGATTTTGTTGACTGTCTCACTACTATCTTTTTTTTCTGTAGACAAAGTAGCTTTAGCGCAGCGCTCTGACAATTCAGCTTTTTTTACAATTGCTATGATGTCCTTTAGACTTGACTCCCCTTCCACCCACAATCTATCTTGAATGGCTTTGTTGTTGGCATACATAACTATCTGGTCTCTAACAAGTTCCTCATGCAAAGTACCGAATTTACAATTTATAGATAGCTTCCTTAGGGCAGAAACGTAATCTTCAATGGACTCTTGCTTCCTCTGAAAGAAAGCATGACGCATTACGCCAACGCAAACTGCTGGAGAAAAGTGTTCGTCTAAGTCTAATAGTGCGGCTTTAGATACATCAATATCACCGGATCTGTCCTTTTTTTGTAATTGACAAAAAATGCGAAGTCCTTCGGGACCAAGACAATACATCATAATTCTCTTTTTCCTCTCAGGAGTATACGATCCACTGAAGTCCTCAAGATTGGCAATGTAATTTAAAAAGTACTCTTTCCATTCATTCCATTGAATGATGGGCTCTCCAGGAGATGACAAGAATTCTTTTGGAGTGCTGAGGTGCAAAACAGAATCACCACGTGGGGGTGCTTCGCTTCGAGGATTGGCTTCTGTGGTCATCGTTGCAGTAAAATAGAAAGAATTGTAAAAGAAATGTACTTACTATTTCTTTATTTTCCTGAATATTATGTGTAAATTATGTGAAAATCCAAACAGGAAATCCACCGGTGAGCTTCGAGGATCTGAAACGCTGTGTTTCCCTGGTAACTGAATTCAAGATGGCGCCGCGTAAGGTTATGACCTTCGTGATGACATCAATGCGCACGTTTGACTAGCATGCGTCAAAGAGAAGAGCGCGTCATGAAGAAGAGCTCACGGACAATGCCGCTCGAGCCTCCAGAACGCTCGTCTTTGAACCAATACAACTCGCGGCCAAGACAGTTAACCGTTGCAGCAACAGGCAAGCAAATACTTTAAATATTTTCTTCTTCGTATTTTTTGCTTACCGGAAAACATTGTTTGTTGCTGTTTGAATGTTCAAACTTTCTTCAAACGCTGGGTGCTTCGTAGTAGAGTAATAATTAAAACATGACCTCCGATTGTCCAAGTTGTAGAAATAAACGTGGATTCATTCGAGGTTACCTCCCGCTCGTCGCCATATTCTGTAGTAAACACTCAGGAATGCTCTTGAGGTAAAATAGTGGTTTATTGGTAACCTCGTCCAGCAGTCAAGGAAAGCTGTGAACACATCCTCCGCTACACCTCATCTGATCCTAACATTCTCTACATCTACTGGAGTACAGAATACAAGAACATTCTACATTCTATAATGACATTCTACACAGTACTATGCGCTAACCTACATTACTACACTGACCTCGGCCGCACTCTCATAACGTCATCATGAGGTGGAGTTTCACTCATCGCGTCTCCGCTTGGAGAAGCCATCTCGTCACGTCAATTCCATCGGATGGTGAGAGTACGGAGGAATTGCTTTCCACTGCGGGAGGTATAGTTGCATGCCTATCATTTGGTTGGTATCTTTGGCAACTCGATGTATTTTTTTGGGGAAAAAACAAATGCATCCTCATCTTCATGTACACAGAGAGGGTTGTGAAGTGTTACATTTTTGAAGCGCCACAAGATCGTTATACATTTCACACCTCAGACTCATCGACAGCATTTACACTTTACAGTAAGATTGTGTTTTTTAAAACTTTAATCTGACTCTTTGCCGTGTCCTCCTGGATTTCTTTGGGCACTTATACGCTATATGTTCAATACTAGACTGCCTCTCCAACACGTGTCAGCGCTGTGACGCGCACGCCTCTAAAGACTATTTTTATTTATTCTTGTTGTTTTTGGTTAGATCTTTATTGCGGGGTGGGATTGTATTTTTAGTATTAAGCAGAATTGATATTACACATAATGCAGGCTGTGAATCCACCACCACCCTTTTTAGATTCACCAGGTGAACCACCAATTGTTTGGCTTCAATGGCTTGATGCATTCAAAACGTATCTAGGGCACATAGATTTAGGCCTGAGAGAAAAAAGTTTATTTTGTTGCACTCATTGGGGTTTGAAGGTAGAGCAACTCTAAAGCATCTTCCAGACCAAGCGGGCGGTGTGGAAGAAGATTTAGACGAATATCAAGAAACTATAAAGAAACTTGCATGCAGGTATGACGTGTAGCCTAGTCTGGTAGTTTAGTGTCACAAATTTTTCAAACGTATACAAAAGAGTGAAGAGGATGTTGACACGTAAATTAGTGCATTGAGAAAACTAATAGCTGATTGCAAATTTGAGAATTTGTGAACAATTGGTGCGTGATCAATTTATCAGTCACTGCACTGACAGAACCATTCACCAAAAACTTTTGTACCTAGGGAATCTTTCATTGGATGAATCCATAAGGATTGCCAAGAGTATTGATACGGCCCAACAGTCAGTGAAAGAATTAGAAAACAAAACTGTGGAGGTAGTGACACCTGTACGTCTCAGTAACTTTAAGAAGAAAAGAGATGTATTTCAAAAGAGTTTTTTCAAGCGTACAGATATGTTTCAGGTGCGGTAATGCTATGCACAGCAAAAATGGCATACCATGTCCTGCAAAGAATGTTGTATGTAGGTCTTGTGGCAAAGTCAGACATTTCGCTAAAGTCTGCCAAGGTCAGAAGAAAGACGACGTCAAGGTTGGGTATGTTAAGGACACTAGTGACATTGATGCGGAAGACACGATGTCTGAAATGAAAGACATGGTGCTGGTTGTTAGTGAAAATCAAGTCAGAACGGGTGATTCAGCGGAATGCGTGGATCCTTATGCCAATGTTCTTATTGGAGGAAAAATACTAAGACTTTTAGTAGATTCGGGTACACGCATCACTATGATCACTCAATCTCTTTTTGCCACGAACTGGGGCGAAAGACAGTTGATACCTCCTGATCGTGCACCAGTATCTTATGAAGGGCGTAAAATTGATTTGCTTGGATATTTTGAAGATGTCATGGAATTTAAGGGTAGACGTATTCAATGCAAAATCTATGTAGCCATCAAAGGTCTGAACATACTTGAGTGGTTTCACCAGGGTCTGTTCGATATGACGTTATGTCCTGAAGCTAAAGAACAAGTGTTGGCTATACGTGATTCCCCTCATGTGGAATATTTGTTAAACAATTATCCTAGAGTGTTTTCAGGAGACTTAGGAAAAATTTAAGGTTTTAAGCATAAGATCAAGGTAAAGGAGGGAGCAGGCCCTGTTAAACACAAATTGAGGAGTGTTCCTTTTAGTGTCAGTGAAGATCTAGAAAAAGAACTCACTGTACTGTGCTATAGAGGGGTAATTGAACCCATAGGATCGTCTGATTGGCTTTCTCCATTAGTTGTAGCTTGCAAGAAAAATAATGAGCTCAGAATCTGTATTGACTTGCGCTCCCTAAACAGAGAAATTTGGGTGGATTCTCATCCACTCCCCAACATTACTGAAATGTTGACTATGGTTGCAGGTGCAAAATTTTTTACCAAGCTTAGCTTGGCATCTGCCTACCACCAAGTGGAATTGGATCCTGAATCTCGCCATCTCACAGCATTTAACTCACCTTCTGGTATTTTCAAATTTTGCCGCATGCCATTTGGACTGGCATCTGCGGCATCAGTTTTTCAGCGCCTTATGGTTAACTTGCTCATGGGTCTAAAGAATGTGGCCATATTTCAAGATGATGTCCTCATACATGCTCCAGATAGGAAGACTCGCAATGAAATTTTAAATAAGGTTTTGGCGATTTTTCAAGATCAAGGGGTAGTACTCAAATGTGAACAATGTGAGTTTTCTAAAATCTCTGTAGAGTATTTGAGTCACACTATTTCGAGCTCTGGAGTTACACCGAGTCCAGGTTTAGTACAAGCCATACTACAGGCGCCACAACCTTCTGACAAAACAGGTGTTAAATTATTCTTGGGTTTAAGTGAGTTTTATTCATGTTTTATCCCGGATTATGCAACAAAAGTGTGTCCCATTTCTAATCTGTTAAAAAAAGATACTGTCTTTGTATGGGATGATGACTGTAAAAATGCATTTGAATGGTTAAAAAAACAACTTTGTGTAGTAAAAGCATTAAAACCATATGATCCGTCTGCACCTTGCACGTTAACAGTCAATGCTAGTTGATATGGTTTAGGTGCTGTGTTAACACAGAACAAAGGAAACGAGGAACACACCATTGGTTTTGCATCCAGAGTACTTAGGGATGCTGAAATACATTATTCAGTTATTGAAAAAAAATTGTTAGCATGTTGGTGGGCCATTGAAAAGTTCAAATGTTACTTGTGGGGTAGGAGATTTACGTTACAAACCGACCATAAACCTTTGGTCTCTATCCTGGGCAACACATCCTGCAGAAACAACACACCACATATTGCAAGATTATCCTCGAAACAACTTCAATTTCAATTCAACGTTGAACACATCCCTGGTGGCAAAAATGTCCGGGCAGATGCTCTCTCACGTTTTCCTATAGAATGTAAAGAAATTGTAGGAGGTGACAATCCTTGTAGTGATGATGACTTTGAAGATTGCTTAGTTGCTAGTGTTGAACTACAGCATATTTGTGCTATTAATGAATGTGATTGGAAAAAAGCCATGCAAAATGATGAAACCCTGAAATGTGTTAGTAAATATATTGCCGAAGGGTGGCCTAGAGACAAAAATGTTAGTAGTGATATCCAACCTTTTGTAAAAGTGTGTGATGAATTGTCCGTTGAAGATGACCTTGTTATCAGGCAAGAGAAAATTATCCCTCCCTATGACCTCAGAAACATTCTTTTGTCCAAAGCACATGAAGGACATTTGGGAGCTACGCTCACCAAACGCAGAGTGCGTGAGTATTTTTGGTGGCCCCAGATGGATCGTGACATTGACACCATGGTACATGATTGTCCCATTTGTGCAAGTAGTGACAAGGCGTTGCGGATTTGTAATCCACCCTTGACGCCCATTCCTTTGCCCAAGAATCCTTGGGAAAAACTGGGTATTGATGTTTTAGGACCTTTCCATGTTTTACCTCACCAATCACGTTTCGCCATAGTCTTAGTCGACTACTACTCAAAATGGCCTGAGGTTAAATTTGTTGCCAAGGCAGACTCGAAGGAAATTGTAGAATTTCTGAAAGAAATTTTTATGCGGGAGGGATTTCCTAAAACCATAGTCTCTGACAATGGTTCACAATTTGTATCTTCTGAAGTGGACGCATTTTTAAAGGAATCTTCTATAAATCATCTCAAGAGTTCCCTCTATCACCCACAAACCAATGGTTTTGTTGAGCGCTTAAACAGGGTGATTGGTGATTGCATACGATGGGCAATTTCACACAATAAAGTCATTCCTGTAGCAGTTAGGACCATGCTGTTGTTCTACACAACCACACCACACTCCTCTACTGGTGTTTCACCTTTTCATTTGTTAAAAGGAAGAAAACCTTGCTCGGAATTCAGGCCAGCATGGATGTCCAAATGGTTTAAGCAAAGCATTTCTACACAGGAATTAGATGTTATAGTCAGAAACATGGTTGAATCTACTCAAGCCAATCAAAAAGCTTATTTTGACAAAAGGAAAAATGCTTGCGCTAAGAGTTTTGCTGTGGGTGACTTTGTAAAGATAAAAAAGTCTGTCTTTGTAAAGAAAGGTGAATCCAAGTTCAGTGATCCTGTCTGCATTGACAAAATCTGTGGCAGTACTGTTCTCGTTAATGGATGCAACTGGTGGAATATGAACAAAATTGTAAAAGTTGATGCTTGTTTGCAAGACGAATATCCACATTGTACAGGTACTTATACCATTAGGGCTGCAAGTGGTAATCATAGCAATTCCGGTCTAGACATCATTCCTCATGTTCCTCCCAGGAGAAGTGGAAGGGAGATTAGACTAATTGCCAGATTCAGGTAGCCCCTTCACTCTTCTTTCTGCGAGCCCTTGTCCTTGGATTTTGTCTCTTCCGGTTCCTGCTTGATTTTTGGCCTACCATGTTGTTCTTCTCTCCCCTTGCTTACTCTCTCCCCTTTTGTTCTTTCTTCTTTACTCTTATTTCTCTTCTCTCTTTTCTGTTCTCTCCCCTCTCGTTTCTGGTTTTTCCTTATAAGGAAAAGAGATATGTAGTATCTTGTCCATGCCACCTTTTGCGCGTGGACACTCTGTGATGTCATAGCTTGCGCTGATCTTGGGCTCGTGCTGTGACACATTAGGAGAATAACAGAATTTGGCGGGTTGGAGATTTGTGATCTGTGGTGGTGTGCGTGGTCGCACTTTATCCTTGACTGTGGGATCAGCGCTGTATCTGTTCAATAAAGACTTCTCGACGCCTACACCTTGGAGTCTTGTCGTTACCACAAACTGTTTCCAGGGGATTTCCTCAAGTACTTGCCCTGGGAAGTTGGTAAACGCACACTCACACAATTGCGTGTTCGTAGGTATTTACAATCATTTTCTTGGCCAGTTGAAATACTGGAATCAGTTACATCTTTACTTTTGTCAAGAGTGGGAGTAAACCTATATCCAGGATGGGAGTGAGGAGGAACCATCCAGAAAATAGGTGGGGGCGGAAGAGATATATGTATATCTCCGCCTAGGAAAAAAACTGAAGAAAAAAGTTAGCATGTGTAATTAAATCATATGCAGTTCTTGAAGGCACACTCAGAACCAGTGTTTCTGTGCAGAGATGCGAGTGCGATTTGTATGGTTTCAGATCTGATGAACATGTAGTTGCATCTGCCTGCTCACACAGCATGACCGTGTGTCACACGATATCTCCCTTCACATATGTGAAGAGCGGTTATAAGGGGCACAATTGCATCTCGGCACGTGGCCCGCCTCCTACAAGGCTCCGCCCCATCCTCACACACTGAAATGTTTTTAGGTCGAACCTAGCGCAGCGCGCTTGCGCTGCTCAGCGAGGCTTCTTGTAAGTACTTTAAACTACTCTGTGTGGGTCTGACTCCCCCCACGCATGTGGTTGGCTTTTGCGTGTGTCTTTCAAAAATGAAAGCACGCAAATGGCTAAAGGCGGGCGCATGTCCCACCTCTTTTTTTAATGTTCACTCCCACAGCGTTTTGGTCTCGGGAGCGAGCAGCGGCGCGCAGGATAGCAGCTGCATTCCTCGTGGGTCAGGTTACCGTGCTTTCTCTTTCGCTTGCAATCTGACTGAATGTCCAGTGCTGTATGCCTTTCACAGACAGCGTCTTCCCTTCGACTTGTTGTCTCCTTTTTACAAACACCATCTAGGCACGATACTCTCTACCACAACCCTCACGGAATTTTACGGCACAACTTCAGACTGACTGACTCCGCCCTTAACCTACATACCTTCCACAGATGCTACACTAACATGTGACTGGCTGCGCTGTGCTGCCACCGTGCCTCTTATTACCACAACAATATGCTGCGATTGACTTTCCACAACATAACAAGCTTTTAATTGGCTGGGCAAGCGACTGACTCTTCCCTACCCCTTCACAGGCACAAACAGGACACCAATGACGTGGCGCCAGTGCTAAATGACTTTTTTGTGCCAATAACAGCCCTTCGAACGTTTGGCGTTGATGACAAAGGCTAAAGATTTATTTTCACAATAATACATGCGCTTAAATTTGTGCACGCAATGACAACAATTTCCTTCATTTTTATGATCATTATGTTTCATTTTCGTACTATTAGTCCTCCTTATATAGACGTCGTACATCCTAACATTAAAATGTAATGGAAGAGGTAAAATTGATGTTTTATGCACGGGCAGATTAAGTGATTTGCCCAGAATCACCGGATGTTGAGCCGGCCTCGGGACTGACAAATGATTCACTATCGTTGTCTCCTTTTTACAAACACCATCTAGACACAATACTCTCTACCCCAACCCTCCCGGAATTTTACGGCACAACTTCAGACTGACTGATTCCGCCCTTAACCTTCATACCTTCCACAGATGCTACACTAACATGTGACTGGCTGCGCAGTGCTGCCAACGTGCCTCTTATTTCCACAACAATATGCTGCGATTGACTTTCCACAACATAACAAGCTTTTAATTGGCTGGGCAAGCGACTGACTCTTCCCTACCCCTTCACAGGCACAAACAGGACACCAGTGACGTGGCGCCAGTGCTAAATGACTTTTTTGTGCCAATAACAGCCCTTCGAATGTTTGGCGTTTATGACAAAGGCTAAAGATTTATTTTCACAATAATACATGCGCTTAAATTTGTGCACGCAATGACAACAATTTCCTTCATTTTTATGATCATTATGTTTCATTTTCGTACTATTAGTCCTCCGTATATAAACGTCGTACATCCTAACATTAAAATGTAACGGAAGAGGTAAAATTGATGTTTTATGCACGGGCAGATTAAGTGATTTGCCCAGAATCATCGGATGTTGAGCCGGCCTCGGGACTGACAAATGATTCACTATCTTTGTCTCCTTTTTACAAACGCCATCTAGGCACGATACTCTCTATCCCAACCCTCCCTCTACAACATACCTTAAAAACATTGCCAATAGCTCCCACTAAACACTTATAACGTCCCAAAGGCGAGACCTATTGGCTATGCCAATGCTTGTTTTTTTAAGTTGGCAGGTCTGTATTTTACATTTTTGCAAATAATCGTGTCATGTTTTTTTTAACCCTTAAGCCACTGCTGCCTGCATTCATGATCATGTATGTCACGCGTATTTATCTATGTGAAAGGGAAAGGTACCACAGGCTACTTGTGTAATTCCTCCACCCCTCGTGTCTGAGCTCTGGATACTGGGATCACCCGTGACATCACAGAATTAACTCTTCCGTCCCCTCTTACTTCCGCTCCGCCTTCTCTGCGCACTGCCGCGCAGTCAGGTGGGTAATGAGAGCATTTAATTAGAAAAGCAGGAAAGTAATTGCTTCATATAAGTGAATTACTGCGCATTGACTTTATTCCTATTTTTCCCCCATGGTGCCGGAGGAATTTTGCAATTTGCCTAACTCCAGGGAGGCTCAGGCCTTAAAGCGAGCGCTGTCAGAAATAGTTCTGGAGAGCCGAGAGTTCGGCGGTGCCCTGGGGCCTCGAGATCTCATTTAAAACGATAGCGCCTCATAATGTTCTTTCGACGAGGTGGCAACAGTAAAATAAACATTTTGCAATTATACTGGAAAAAATAATCAGACGTGCGTTTTCAATTTCATTTCCTCACCCCCTCGCCTTCTTTTCATCCATAAAGGCGTCAACAGTTTTGCTTCGCTCTCTTCTGCTCCTGTCACTCACGGGCATGTTAAACCAGATCGCGTAAACTACACCGTGACGAGCAACCTCGAATAGACGGTGGGCAATTTTCTAGTGGCGGCGTGCTTTTTTGCAGTAATCTTGATCGTGATTTATTTCCACCGCACTTTTGCTAAATAGTTCAGTATCACTAAAATTGTAAAAATCTATTCAGTCCAAAATTGCAGCGCATCCTGTCTTAACCTATAATTTCCATCACGCAGACGCTATGTTTGTCTTTCACTCTTTCTTGCCCTCGCTCTTTCTCGCTCCCGTCTCTCTTTCTTTTTCTCTTTCCCCCTCTCTCTCTCTTTAGCTGCATCCCCTTCTCGATCACAAAGATGTATTTTCAGCTTCAGTTTACCCCCTCTCTTCCTTCCTTCATTTCTCCCACTCCTCTCTCTGCCTTCTGCTCACCTTTCAACATCACACAGACTTCACTGTGTCTAACCAGCCTCACTCTCCTTTCTACAACAGACACCCATCCTTTCCCCCCTGTGGCAGGAGGCAGACTCCCTCAGACGGCTAGCTAGCTCTCCAGTGTGTGCACTCCCACCCTGGCACAAACAGGAAAACAAATGTAAACTTCTCGAGAAGAGGCTGCTTTCTAGCAGACCCTGCCAAGCAGGTCAGAGTAGAAACGCAAAGCTTGGGCGTTTCAGAATCCATGGGGTGCAGGCTAAAATAATGAAAAAACAGCCAAAAAGCACAAATCCCAGGCACATTTGATCCTAAACACAGTAAACAATGTTGAAGCACAACAAAGCTATCAATCAGAGCATCAGAGGAATTGGCTGACTCTTGGCTGACTTGCAGGCAAGGCTTTTGCGCCTTTTCATGACGTGTTAAAGGCTAATCTGAGACATTGGGACTCATAGAAGACCAGGCGTCTGCAGCTTTTTAAAAGTCCACAATATTTTGTTGAGATAACAGTTCTCCTAATGAAATCACGAAAGATTAACGTCTGTGTGGCACTGAATGAAGTATCACAAAGCAGAACAGCCTAAGATTGCATTTTGATCCCAGCAGTAAGGGCTTGCAGACTAGAATCACCTTTCGATAAGAGGAAATTATGATTTTGTTACAAGACAGGAGGCTACCATTAAGCATTATTCATTTAATGCCACTCCACGCACCACTTGGAAGAACATTACATCATAAAACAAAAACAATCTAGAATAGAACATGCACATAGTATAAGTAGTCCACGCACTGAACAATCTTCCTCTTTTAAATGCTGCTCCTCGCTCAGACCATCAGGCCAATAGTAAGGAGTCTCTGGGTATACAAGCCCACAGTCATTCCAGTTGTTTTTATGCTAAAGGGGGCTGGTGGGGCATCACCCCGACATCTTCAAAAGATACTCCCAGAGAGTAGAGTGCATGTCCATCTCCCTTAGTTGGAGGGTAAGACAAGCTAGCAGAATGTCGTGATGAAATGAGACTTTTAGCCTTTGACGAATTATGACGTGTTACCATTGTTGGAGGAGGAAGGCCATTCATGGTGTCCTATGTTGTCAATTCAAGGCCTTCGCAAGGAGATATTTCTCAGTGGAAAGCCTTGGTTTGATCTGCACCAAGAACCATTCCAGCCTCTGTTGTGGACAGTTTTCGGGCACAGCAGACAATTTTCAACTGAATGTGTTTTCTTATTATGATTCTAAAGAGAGGCTTAGGCAGTGTTGAGATGCTCAGCTTGGCAAAGGCGCCAGCCAACAAAATATACAGGTTCCAACGTGTTGGCATTTTTTTGTTTGTACTTTGTTGATTCTGTTAAATGGGTGATACTCTAGATAGGAAGAGGTGATACACTATTAGTACAGATGAGTCTGATAAAGTGTAGCAAGAATACCATGTGCCCGAACTCAAGCCAGGAAAATTATCCCACCACCACATGTCTGGGTAGTAAAAGATAGCCAGCAGCACTGGGACCCTCACACTTCATTTTCTCCCAGTTTAGTAGTAAAGATGTATAACTTGTGATCTTGGGTAGAATGAGGGCCAACGCTTCCCCAGGTGCCTTTGCATCACAGGATGTTCTAGCCACATTTGAATCATTTCCTATATTTAGGCACTACTTGACTGGGTCCTGACCTCAATGACCATGAAGATGTCAGCTCTTCCTCAAATCAGTAATCAACATATTGAGACAAAAGAATATGGTTATTTACTTGAGATAATATGCAACTGTAAAAGGGTTACAATTGACATTTTTCTTGTAATTTTTTCCTCCGCTCCTTTCCTTGATCGACTGACAGCACTTTCATTGAGCTTTGAGCATGTCGATGGATGGACATGCAATACAATTGTGCAGTGTCTGTTCAGAATTCCAGTTGAATGTTGGAACAGCTTTCTCTATGTATCTAGTGTACATGCTAATCCTTGCTTTTATACTGAAGATGTCATATATTGCATATCACTTGCCTGTAATCTATTAGGAGATCTCACAAGAAATTAACTTTATGGCATATTTATCCCGAAAACTGTGGGAAGCCTTTATTTTTCTAAACAGAAGTGCACAATAGGGGCTGAAGTATTGAAAGTGCCCCGGAGGCGCAACAAGTGTGTGCTCCAGCTTATTGCACTCCATCACAGAAGGGGCTGCAGATGCATGTGTGGACCTTTCTTTAATACAGATTGCGCCAGCGGAAGGTAAATCTAGCGCGATCTGAAAGGGGTGTGCCATCATTCTCCTGGGGTTGTGGTCCCATGCAAATGAGGAAACACTTTGACTCTGAGTCTGTGTCATATTCAGAGTCTGGGGCAAAGAGGCCACCAGTGTACAGACTGTGCGTCACATAGAGGTGGCACACAGACAGTGTGTCCCACGAAAGGCACCCTTAAAAAGGAGAGAAAAAAGATTCTACTGACTCCCATGAGAGCTCTCTGTAGGCTGATACAGTCACACATTGCATCAGACTGCAAAATGATCTCACTTCACCTTTTTAATGCAGGCCTGCACAGTGAAAGGTTTACCAATGGCTTCAAACTGTGTTGGAACTGGCACACTGTGGTTGGCTGGGACAATACCCTATCCTGGCAGAACCTACCATTCCTGTCAGGGGTGGGTGATACCCTCCCTGTATACCCTGCGCTCACCCTTGGGTAGCTTGGCACCGAGCAGTCAGGTTTATCACAGAGGCAATGTGTAAAGCATTGGCACAGCACTCTCACATAATAAATACACTGATCATCACAAAAGATACTTCACATGTGGTGTATGTAAATAAAGTTTTTATTCAACACACACATTATCTAACACAACATGGACATCATGTATTTCTGGGCATAAATCACATTTGTAAATATCACTTGCAGTACTAGGCCCAACTGTGTTAAAATGACATCTGTAATACCTTGCCCTTGACCTTGCCAGGTAGGTCGCTCCCCCGCCACACAGCTCCACCTGTGGTGTCCTGCCCGCTGCTGCTGCTGGTAAGCTCGCCCCTCTGCTTGTGGCCTCGGTGCCCGTTTTGCCTTCTGTTTCCCCTCGTTGCACACATTTCTCTGTGTCCTTTTTGCCTTCTGGTCCCCTCGCTGCCGCCATTTCCCTGTGCCCATTTTGCCTTCTGTTTCCCCTCGTTGCCCCCATTTCTCTGTGTCCATTTTGCCTTCTGTTCCCCTCGCTGCCCCCATTTCTCTGTGTCCATTTTGCATTCTGTTCCCCTCGCTGCCCCCATTTCACTGTGTCCATTTTGCATTCTGTTCCCCTCGCTGCCCCCATTTCACTGTGTCCATTTTGCCTTCTGTTCCCCTCGTTGCCCCATTTATCTGTGTCCATTTTGCCTTCTGTTCCCCTCGCTGCCACCATTTTCTGTGTCCTTCTTGCCTTCTGTTTCCCCTCGTTGCCCCCATTTCCCTGTGCCCATTTTGCCTTCTGTACCCCTCGTTGCCTCTCTCCACTCCCGCCGCTGCGTCCCCTGCGGGCCCGCCCCCCTGACTGCCCATTCGCTGCCCCTGCCTCCCGCCTCCCGCCTCCCAGCTGCTCCTCCCTCCCACCTCCCCATATATGGCGGCCGCTGCGCGGTGAGGAGAGCGACCCTTGACCTTGCCAGGTAGGTCGCTCCCCCCGCCACACAGCTCCGCCTGTGGTGTCCTGCCCGCTGCTGCTGCTGGTAAGCTCGCCCCTCTGCTTGTGGCCTCGTTGCCCTTTTTGCCTTCTGTTTCCCCTCGTTGCCCACATTTCTCTGTGTCCTTTTTGCCTTCTGGTCCCCTCGCTGCCCCCATTTCCCTGTGCCCATTTTGCCATCTGTTTCCCCTCGTTGCCCCCATTTCTCTGTGTCCATTTTGCCTTCTGTTCCCCTCGCTGCCCCCATTTCTCTGTGTCCATTTTGCCTTCTGTTCCCCTCGCTGCCCCCATTTCACTGTGTCCATTTTGCATTCTGTTCCCCTCGCTGCCCCCATTTCACTGTGCCCATTTTGCCTTCTGTACCCCTCGTTGCCTCTCTCCACTCCCGTCGCTGCGTCCCCTGCGGCCCCGCCCCCCTGACTGCTATTCGCTGCCCCTGCTTCCCGCCTCCCAGCTGCTCCTCCCTCCCACCTCCCCATATATGGCGGCCGCTGCGCGTGAGGAGAGCGACCCTTGACCTTGCCAGGTAGGTCGCTCCCCCGCCACACAGCTCCGCCTGTGGTGTCCTGCCCGCTGCTGCTGCTGGTAAGCTCGCCCCTCTGCTTGTGGCCTCGGTGCCCGTTTTGCCTTCTGTTTCCCCTCGTTGCCCACATTTCTCTGTGTCCTTTTTGCCTTCTGGTCCCCTCGCTGCCCCCATTTCCCTGTGCCCATTTTGCCATCTGTTTCCCCTCGTTGCCCCCATTTCTCTGTGTCCATTTTGCCTTCTGTTCCCCTCGCTGCCCCCATTTCTCTGTGTCCATTTTGCATTCTGTTCCCCTCGCTGCCCCCATTTCACTGTGTCCATTTTGCATTCTGTTCCCCTCGCTGCCCCCATTTCACTGTGTCCATTTTGCCTTCTGTTCCCCTCGTTGCCCCATTTATCTGTGTCCATTTTGCCTTCTGTTCCCCTCGCTGCCACGATTTTCTGTGTCCTTCTTGCCTTCTGTTTCCCCTCATTGCCCCCATTTCCCTGTGCCCATTTTGCCTTCTGTACCCCTCGTTGCCTCTCTCCACTCCCGCCGCTGCGTCCCCTGCGGCCCCGCCCCCCTGACTGCCCATTTGCTGCCCCTGCCTCCCGCCTCCCAGCTGCTCCTCCCTCCCACCTCCCCATATATGGCGGCCGCTGCGCGGTGAGGAGAGCGACCCTTGACCTTGCCAGGTAGGTCGCTCCCCCGCCACACAGCTCCGCCTGTGGTGTCCTGCCCGCTGCTGCTGCTGGTAAGCTCGCCCCTCTGCTTGTGGCCTCGGTGTCCGTTTTGCCTTCTGTTTCCCCTCGTTGCCCACATTTCTCTGTGTCTTTTTTGCCTTCTGGTCCCCTCGCTGCCCCCATTTCCCTGTGCCATTTTGCCTTCTGTTTCCCCTCGTTGCCCCCATTTCTCTGTGTCCATTTTGCCTTCTGTTCCCCTCGCTGCCCCCATTTCTCTGTGTCCATTCTGCATTCTGTTCCCCTCGCTGCCCCCATTTCACTGTGTCCATTTTGCATTCTGTTCCCCTCGCTGCCCCATTTCACTGTGCCCATTTTGCCTTCTGTACCCCTCGTTGCCTCTCTCCACTCCCGTCGCTGCGTCCCCTGTGGCCCCGCCCCCCTGACTGCCCATTCGCTGCCCCTGCCTCCCGCCTCCCAGCTGCTCCTCCCTCCCACCTCCCCATATATGGCGGCCGCCGTGCGGCCGCGTCGCTGGCGCGCCGAAGGCGCGCCTAAGGCAAGCCCGTCTGCGCCCGTCCGCGCCTGGACCGCGCCCAGCGCCAGAACCCCTGGGCCATGCGCCCCCCGCTCCAGCCTCGAGGACCGACGCCGATACGATGCCACCACACTCCACGCTCTCAACCCCGGACAAACGCACAACTGCTTCAAGGCCGCCCCGAAACGCACCCATGGTCCCTTCACCTGCCGGAACTGCAGCTACACCAGCCTCAGAGCCACCGAGGCGCCCGCCAAGAAGTACCTCAACCACCTCCGATGCATCCTACTGAACACCCGCTCCGCACGCAAACACGCCGTCGAACTCTGGGACCTGCTCGACACATCATCACCAGACGTCGCCTTCCTGACAGAGACCTGGATGAACGACTCCTCCGCCCCCGACATCGCCATAGCCATCCCAGACGGCTATAAGATCACCCGTAGAGACCGCATCAACGCAGTAGGAGGAGGAATCGCCATCGTCCACAAGAACACCATCAGGGTCTCGACCAGCACAGACGACACTCTCAGCACCGCCGAACACATGCACTTCCAGATCCACACGGACCCCAACACCACCCTCAGAGGCACCCTTGTCTACAGACCCCCTGGGCCCCGACCCCAGTTCAGCGACTCCATCGCCGACTTCATCAGCACGCACGCCCTGACCTCTACCGACTACATCCTCCTCGGAGACCTGAACTTTCACCTGGAGAACAACAACGACAGCAACTCCACCACCCTGATCGACAACCTCGCCAACCTCGGTCTGAGCCAGCTCGTCACAACACCGACACATTCCGCCGGCCACACGCTTGACCCCATCTTCTCCTCAAGCTCCCACGTCTCCTTCAGCCACACCACGGAACTCCTCTGGACCGACCACCGCTGCATCCATTTCACCTTCCAGAAACCCACCACACACCACCGCACCCAACAGATCCCACGTCGCTGCTGGAGCAAAGTCACCGAAGACCAACTACGGGCAAACCTCGCTCTCAGCCCTCCCTCCGACCCATCCAACACCGACGACGCTGCCTGCAACCTCAGACGATGGATGGACGACTGTGCCAACACCCTCGCCCCGCTGAAAAACTCACCTACAGTGACACCACCAAAAGAGCCAGCTGGTTCACCTCGGAACTCCTAGCTTCCAAGCGTACCTGCCGGAAACTAGAGAAGAAATGGCACAGTGATAAGACACCGGACAGCCACGCAGCCCACAAAGACGCCATCCGTAACCACCACCACCTCATCAAGTCCGCCAAGAGAATCTCCTTCAAAGACCGCCTCGACAACAACGCACACAACAGCAAGGAGCTCTTCAACATCGTGAAGGAACTCTCCAACCCCAGCTCCAACACCAACGACATCCCGCCGTCGCAAGCCCTGTGCGATTCCCTCGCCACCTTCTTCCACCGCAAGATCGCCGACATCCACGACAGCTTCAACACCCAGACAGCCCCAACTAAGATCGATGCACCAGACCCGCCGCACACCATCGACCACGACCCCCTGCCAGCCTGGGCCAGCGTGAACATCGATGACACCATCAAGACCATGAGCACAATACACTCCGGCTCCCCGTCAGACCCTTTCCCGCACCACATCTTCAACAAAGCCAGCAGCTCCATCGCACCCCACCTGTGCAACGTCATCAATCTCTCCTTCGAGACCGCGAACTTCCCAGAGAGCTGGAAACACGCAGAGATCAACGCCCTACTCAACAAAACCCAAGGCGGACCCGAGAGACCTCAAGAACTTCCGGCCCATCTCCCTGCTTCCATTCCCAGCCAAGGTCATCGAGAAGATCGTCAACAAACAGCTAACCCGATACCTCGAAGAAAACAGCATTTTGGACCCATCCCAATCGGGGTTCCGCAGCAACCACAGCACTGAGACTGCCCTCATCGCCGCCACCGACGACATCAGGATCCTGCTGGACAACGGTGAGACCGCAGCCCTCATACTGCTGGACCTCTCCGCCGCCTTCGACACTGTCTGCCACCGCACTCTACGCGCACGCCTCCACGACGCAGGGATCCGAGACAAGGCCCTGGAATGGGCCACCTCCTTCCTCGCCGGCAGAACCCAGAGAGTCCGCCTCCCACCATTCCGATCCGAAGCCTCCGAGATCATCTGCGGCGTACCCCAGGGATCATCCCTCAGCCCAACACTGTTCAACATCTACATGGCCCCGCTCGCACGCATCGCCAGACAGCACGACCTCAACATAATCTCCTACGCCGACGACACTCAACTGATCCTCTCCCTCACCAAGGACCCCCTCGCCGCCAAATCCAACCTCCATGAAGGAATGAAGGCCGTCGCCGATTGGATGAAGATCAGCCGACTAAAACTGAACACGGACAAGACAGAGGTCCTCATCCTCGGCTCCAACCCCTCAGCCTGGGACGACTCCTGGTGGCCAACGACACTAGGAGCAGCCCCGACACCCACCGACCACGCACGCAACCTGGGAGTCATCCTCGACTCAACGCTCTCCATGGCCAAGCAAGTCAACGCAGTCTCCTCCTCCTGCTTCAACACCCTCCGCATGCTTCGCAAGATCTACAGGTGGATCCCGACAGATACAAGAAGAACAGTCACCCAGGCCCTCGTCAGTAGCAGACTTGACTATGGGAACGCCCTCTACGCGGGAGCCCCGGCCAAGCTCATCAAGCGACTGCAACGCATACAAAACGCCTCCGCACGCCTGATCCTCGATGTACCACGCCACAGCCACATCACCCCCCACCTGAGGAACCTGCACTGGCTCCCCGTCGACAGGAGAATCTCCTTCAAACTCCTCATCCACGCACACAAGGCACTCCACAAGACTGGCCCAGCCTACCTCAACAGACGACTCCTCTTCTACGTCCCCAACCGCCAGCTCCGCTCCGCCGACCTCTCCCTCGCCACCGTCCCTCGCATTCGAAGAACTACCACCGGCGGCAGATCCTTCTCCCACCTCGCCGCCAAGACCTGGAACACCCTTCCACTAAGCCTACGACAGACCCAAGACCTGCTGACCTTCAGGAGGCTACTCAAGACCTGGTTGTTCGACCAGTAGCAGCACCCCCCCCTTTTTTCTCCCCAGCGCCTTGAGACCCTCGCGGGTAAGTAGTGCGCTCTACAAATTCTGTGATTGATTGATTGATAATATGCACACTTGGGAAAGATCCTACTTTTACCCTCCGCACCCTTATGCAGTGCATAACTTTGTCGGAACACAGCCCACCCTAGCAATTATTATAATTCAATACCACACAATTATAGGGTGCACCCCAGATCACAGCGATATCAGAAATGTGTACACACAGATAATTACAACACTTTTAAATAGCACCGTGGGCCAAGGCCGCATGGGTAAAAACCAATGTGAAACGTAGTATTCTGTTGGCAGGGAATCAATGTCTAAAGCAACACCGCTGTGCGGTGTAATTAATAACAGGTAGTCACTCCCACACACGGATATCAGACAGGTCCGTATGGAGTGCATTCAAGCACACATATCCACACAGCATGGTAATGCGGAGCAACTGATATCCGGCAGGTCAGTTGCTAATGCACATGCAGACCCTGTGGCCCAAGCCCTCCTCCACCATTCAGCTAACCCCTTCTACCCTACACCCATGGGCTAGAGATAAAGAAAACCTTCGCCTCTGATTTTAGGCCGATCGGGGCGGGACTTACACTTAATCAGGGTACCAGGGAAGAATGTGGGGGTAGGTAGCAGGGCTAATTAGGCGGCAGTCAACAAATGGAGGTTTTGCCACTTCTCGGGAAGTTCACCCATGGTATGCAGAGCAGAACCGGGCTGAAGGCGATAACTGTTCAATCAAAGGATTCCACACTGTTCCTCCTGGCACCAGCCCAGTACTGCGAAGCACGGGGAGGGTCACGCAGTCTCCTGACCCGCTTCTGATCACTCTCTGAATCATTCCTTAGCTCAGTCAATTACTCTCATAACCCAGGCCTGGTCTGGGCAATACTACCAGGTAACACAAAGTCATCGGGCCGGGTAAGTAGACGGCAGTTGGTCTGCTGCACTGAGTACACAAAAGGAACAATCGATGAATGGGGGATAAAGCAGGGGAGCCTCTTTGAAGAGGGAGGCACCCCGTCAGACACATGTCAATCAAAGTAGCACCCCGGCAATCCAGTCACAGCTGAATACAAATCTGCTCCTCCGCCCCTCCCTGGAAATGAGACACAATGTCTGATGCGCATTGATACGAGTTGCACCAGAGGGTACCGGTCACACACAATGAAGAGTCGCAAGCTCAGTACCTCCCTGAAGATGAGACACAATGTCTGGTGTGCGTTGATATGGGTCGCACCAGACAATTCCGGTCACACACAACAAAGAGTTACAAATTCTGTACTACCCTGGAAATGAGGCACCACGTCTGGTGCGTGTTGATACAGGTCACACCAGACAATTCCGGTCACACACACACAGGTGCAAGTTCAACAGTGCCGCACAAGGTAGAAAGAGGTCCTAGTACAGGTACACCCTAACCTCCGAGGCTCGGTACCTGTGAATCGGACACCGCACGAAATGAGCATCCAGTCAGCGTGTTGCACGACAGAGATCAGGCATGATCTACGAAGCGGGCCACATGAGGGCTCGCAACTGGTGAATCCTCTCACCACCAACAAGACGCTTTATACATGTTGAGGCCCCACGATGCAGGGGCCACACTCCTTAGATGCGGGCAGTACTATTGGGACTCTGCACAAGGCAATCCGGTCTCCAGGCACAATTCTTAGTTCCACTCTCACGCTGCGCTACCAGTTGGGATCCAGCAGATGAAGTGGGCACTTAAGAGTGCACTGCTTTTCTGGTGTCACCAATAGATGTGTGGGTCCTTCATAGGAGGTCTTTGATGTCCCTGAGAAATCCACAAGACAACAGGGGGCAAGCAAACAAGCCCTTGGAGAGCAAACTTTAGGGTGCCACACAGCAGCAGGTAGTCAGCCCAGGCCTGCCACTATTCACGTCCTTTCCAATGGCAGTAATCCTCCTTGTGCACAACAGATTCCTTTGGCAGTGTGCACCCCACAGTTCCGACAAGTATATCTATACCCTGCCGAAGTATGGCAGCAGTAGTTATACTGTAGTGTGCCTTTGAAGTTGGGGGTGGTTCAGAGGGTTTCCCTTTGAACCACTGAACGTGCCCCTAAATTTCAGTCATGTCTGCCATAGGGCTCAGGAAGGCAGATCCTAGTCTTTAGTCCATGATCTGGCTCTAGGCCATGATCTGGCTCCCAGAGGCGAAGTGTCAAAACCTCTCCCTCCAATCTATCCAGCCAGGCCCTCAAATGGCAGAGGTCTGTTGTTCCAGTTGCATGCCCAATGTTTATAGCTGCCTCTAGGGGATGCACAGATGCTCTCCCCCAGCCTCCACAGTGTGGACTGGAATCAAACTAAAAGGCACACAAAAGAGTTTGAGAGCAGAGAAATGCCCACTTTCTAGAAGTGGCATTTCTAAGCTATTAATGACACATCCCTCTTTACCACAGGAGAGGGGTTGTCATTGTGAATCCAATGATAGGAAACGTTTTGAGGCTGCTCCACTGTAAGCCACTATTGCAGCTTGAAGTAATTTCAACCATTCCCCCATGTTAACCTATGGGAAGAGCAACCCTCATAGGTAGTTAAAACACACCTGGGTATTCTCCACTACCTGGGCATGGAACACCCGTATACCTACCCTGCCTTTCACCTACCACTTGCTTTACCCCTTAAGACTTACCCCAAGGGAGCCCTAGTGGTAGTGAAAAGTCCCCTCAGGATTGGCTAGTGGTTCAAAAAGGCCAACTTGAGCATAAGTGCAATTGCGCACACACAGGCCTGAAATGGCAGGCTTGGCACATGTTTAAAAACCTCATAGGTGCAAGTGCACATCCAAAAGGCTTGCAATGGCACTATTGAGGCATATTTAAAAACATCAGGTAAGCACCACTTCCTAAATTGTGTAGGAAGGGAGCACGCACTTTCATACTGCATTTACAGTGGGCAAGTGCCCAGAGCCCTTAGGCCACTAAAAGAGAATCAGCAAAACCCCAAAGGAAAAAGCAAAAAGTTTAGGGAAACAATATCAAAAGTGTATCAGGTCTAACAAACAGCCAGTCCGCCTTTTACTAGCCTACTGCACCCAGTGCATGCACAAGTTTGTGACTATACTAGTGGCAGTGCATTCATTGTTATAGGTTGCATTGACCGGACCTGTGCTTGGCGCACCAAGGTAAATGGGGGCCGTGGTGCAGACCAGGGCATTTGCAAAATAAATCAATGAGTTGCCTTTCCAGAGAGTTAGTTCAAACTAAAAGTAGCAGCATACAATCCTGACCAGATTCTGAGACCCAGAGTAAGCATCAAGCATAATGTGAAGATCAATGTGTTCAATATATAGACTTAGTGATAGATAAGGCAAAGCAACCTCCCCATCCACTGGCCTTGTCATTGTTCAAAATATGGTACCTCTCAGGCAGGGCATCCGTCACGGTGTTCGCTGTGGCAATCAAGAGCCATGACTAGGAGATCACCAGGAGGGCACAGGTGTGATCAGCGAGGAGGATTTAGATTTCATTGGCATGTTTTACAGCTGCCCTTTTGTGCACTAGTTCACCCCACAATTTAGAGCCATTCCAGCGAGCGCGTTGAGAAATATGGAAAGTCTCTATGTAAGGAAGACACAGTAATAGGTTACAATGCCATCCTTTATTGCACTCCAACCTTTTTCAGTTTCCATCCAAATGTCTTATCAATCAAACAGACACATTCTAAAAGGAACAGAGCTAAAGAACACAGAATATAGAACTGTGTTTTATGCAGCAGCACCCCCCTTTGAGGAACATTACATAATTTTACAGGAAACTATACATGCAAAGGAAATATATACGCAGACATATACATGAACATTTTAAATATCTGTGCAACAGAAATTACACATCATACACAAAATCTTGAAACATCTTGAAAAGCGTGAAGAACCTCCTTCACATTTTTACTACATTGTACTTAAACATAGATGAAGATTTTAAAATGCCGACCACATCAGACCTATTTAACTAGGAAGGCTTTTACATTTCATGCTCGCCACCAATAACATTGTCATGCTCACTGCACAACAAATCTGTAGTCTCACTTGAAGAGAAAGTGTCCTGCCTAACACCTTCAACAATGAACACCTTTTGCAATGAAGCAGTCTGACAGTCACTGTCTTCAACACTACTTCCTTCATGTAAAACAGGATTCTTCAACCAACATAAGTCTTTCCTGTTGGAGGTTGCTTTTGGAAATTCACTCCTTTTACCAGTATGTAACATTTCCCTGAAGTCAAGGTATCCCACTTTTCCATTACTCTGTTTGGAAGTATTAGTCAAAACCTTTTCTACTCATAGGGGTTTAGAAAACACACTGTTCTTACTTCCCACTTTTGTGCCTTCTCTAACCTGCCCTCTTGATTCAAGATCACTCTTTTCACTCCATGTCCTTGTCAAAATACTTCTTGTACTCAAATTGCGCCTTTTAAAGATTTTTTTCTGGCTATATCCTGAGACACCACTCTAATTGCCTAGACTTTGACATCCAACATAAATTTTCCTTTGTAGATGAAACTTCTCCTCTCATTACCCCAAATGGGCGGAACCTAATGGGGAGTCATGCGGTAGGCCCAAATCACCCTTTTCACCTCTCTAGCCCATTCAACTTTACAATTGTTCACCAATTGTAGCACACCCTTCAGAACTGTCTCAAAACTCTCTATTGCTCCATTACCACTTGGATGATGCAAAAAATGTCATGGTATGTACTAATCCATATCATTACAAAAATATTCCACACAACAACACATCAGAGCCTCCTCCTCACTTTTTAAGTTCCACAAGAAGCTGAAGACCTGGTTCTTCATATAAGCACATTGGGACCACACATCTACAAAACTTACCCATGTGCCTGGATACCCTCTCGTGATTAGTGCGCTATACAGATCAATATAACATAAAATAACTAAGTTGTACTCCATTGTCACTGATCAAACTTTTAGGTGGTCATTCATCAAAAACACTACATAAAAAGTCCTTTACTGTTTCCTAAAAATTCCCTTACTGTTTCCTTATCCAGCATTACTTATGGTTTCCAAATTCATCTACTTGGAAAGTAATCTATTAAGTCAAGACAAAACCTGAACTCTCTATCCAACCGTTACATACCATCTATTCCTATAGGTTCCCAGGGCATGCTAGGACACTCAACTGGATGTAAAGTTGGTTTCAACAAAACGTGAGACTTAGTTGGCTTTTCAAACTCTAAGAAATTCCTTACATAAAATGTTCAGTCTCCACATCTATCTCTGGCCAATGATATGACTCCTTCATCTTTACTTTTTGTTCTCGTAATTCCAATATGTCCCTTTGTAGCATAATTCCAACATTATTTTTCATTTCCTTTGACAGTATGGAAAAATTAATATCGGTCAATAGCAACGTAAACTGCAGGTGAATAATGTGCATCTAAGTCTGCAAGGGCATTAACACAGTGCCTTATGCAGCAGATCTGGGTGTGTTTTCCATTTTGCTATATACCCGTAATCGTTCAGGACCTAAAGAGTGAAGAATTTTATTTTCAGAGTTACTACTTTGTTGTCTACTGTTAGACATGGTTTAAGAAGGATTCCTTTCATTTCATGATAGGTTTTCGTGTCCCTTGAAAGAATATTTGCAAAGGGGCCAACGATGAACATTTAGGCTAATCACCTGGTATAGTGGATTACTTTCAAGTCCAAACCTTCACCGCTTCCTCCATAAATTAACTTTACACAACCTGCAGGAAAATATTGTGTGAACCAGTGGCATGTTCTTTCCTCCAGAGCACACTAAACAAAGCAGATAATTTCAACTCCAAATAATGGTGAATTGAAAGTCTTCCCAATTTGGCAATAACCAAAAATGTATAATCTGTGTAAATTTTAGATCAATTAAGCAAATATTTTTTTAAACTAAATTTGCAACTAAGTTTTTGTAGGGTACGTAGACACTGGACTTTAAGAGGGCTGGATCCCTATGAGTCTCAGACCAGGTAGTAATTTAAAATGAACATTGAATCAGGTCCCTATTGGGCCCTATATTAATGTCCATAACTTTACAATTAATCAGTAGGTTTGTAGAGTGCTTTTTGTCACCCGTGAGGGTATCCAGGCGCTGGCAGGGTCCAGTTGATTAGCGGAATAGCCAGGTCTTCAGGGACTTTTGGAACTCTGAAAGAGGTGGGAAGGTCCGGAGATGGAGTAGCTCTTTCCATGTCTTTGTTGCTAGGTAGGAGAAGGAGCGACCTCCGCATCTGCTACATTGGTTGTGGGGGATGAGGGTTAGAGAAAGAGAAGTGGAGCAGAGGTGTCTGGCGGGCTGAAGGAAGTTCAGGCAGTGGTTCAAATAGGCGGGTCTGCTGTTGTGTAGCGCCTTGTATGCGTGGGTAAGTAGCTTGAACTAGCATCATTTCTGAACAGGGAGCCAGTGGAGTTCCCTGAAGTAGGGGGTAATGTGGGTTTGTCTAGGGAGATCCAGGACGAGTCTGGCTGTGGCATTCTCTATGGTCTGTAGTCATCGGAGAAGTTGAGCTTGGATCCCTGAGTAGAGAGCTTTGCCGTAGTCCAGTCGGCTTGAGATGAGGGCCTGGGTGATGGTGCGCCTTGAGCTTTGGGGTAGCCATTTGAATATCTTATGAATCATGCACAGGATGAAGAAGCAGGAGGAGGAGACAGAGTTGACCTGAGTCATAATGGCTAGCTATTTATCCAGTATGATGCCTTGGTTCCTAGGTGAGTGAAGTTAGCAGTAGGTCAGAGTTCTGAGGGCCACCAGGATGCGTCCAATGGGGATATTTTGTTTCTGAAGATCAGTACCTCTGTCTTTCCATGTTGAGCTCCAGGCAGTTGTCCTTCAACCAGTTGATGACGTCTATCATGCAGTTGTGGAAGTTGGTCTTGGTCGTGTCTTTGGAGAGGGAGCGGATGAGTTGTGTGTTGTCGGCGTAGGATATGATGTTTAGACCGAAGGTTTTGACGATGCTGGCAAGAGGTGTCATATAAGTGTTGAAGAGGATGGGGGTCAGTGAAGATCCTTGGGATACTCCACAGATGATTTCCTTGATTTTGAAAGTGAAGGGGGGAAGGTGGACTTTTTTTGTGTTCTTCCAGTGAGGAAAGAGACGATCCATTTGAGAGTGGCACCTTGGATGTTTATATTGTGCAGCCTTGTGATGAGTGTGTGGTGGGAGGCCATATCAAAGGCTGCTGAAAAGTCTAGGAGGATCAGAGCCACAGTCTCTTCTCAGTCGAGTAGGGCTCAGATGTCATCGGTAGCCGCTGCGAGGGCTGTTTCGATGCTGTGATTGCAGTAGAATCCGGATTGGGAGGAGTTGAGTAGGAGGTTCCATTTCAGATGTGAGGAGAGTTATTGGTTGATTGCTTATTCTAATACTTTGGGTGGGAGTGGGAGCAGGGAGATCGGTTGGTAATTGTTAAGTTCACTGGGGTCTGCTGATGGGTTCTTTAGTAAAGTGTTGACTTCTGCAGGAAAAAACACTGAACAATTTCCGAACAATGAATGTGTAAATCATTGGAATGATCCATGTCAGTGATTTGATTCTAGTTAATCTTTCAAATATTTTCCTCAAGTTTTGCATTCCCTAAGAGTATTTGTGATTTCCAGGATGTTGTGTTTCAATATTTTTTTTTCATGTAGCATATCCCTCTTACATACTGCATACTTTTAAATGAGGTGTCTCCAAGTGTTTATAATGGGCCACGATCAAGAGCTCTCGAGTTGAGGCTGAAGGCAGTGCGAGTTTCTCACAGTGACTGTCAGTGGGTCAGAAAGGTGTTCATAATACATGGTCTTTGGCCTCTCTGTAGTGCACACAGAGAGATGGTAATGTATTCCAGCTGCTATTGTGATTTTGTGTGAATGTGTGTGAAGGAGATATACAGTTGTCAAAATATTGACAGGGCAAAAGTAAAATAAACGTATTGCTTACAGGTGTGAGTGGGTGCATTGTGTGTTTGGGGTGCTGAAGTGAAGGTGATGCAAGAAAGTGCATTTAGAAAAGTGGAAAGAGGGTGCTGAAGAGGAAGGAGGTGCGGTGTAAGATATACAGATGGAGATGATGTTGAGAGACAAGAAGGGCATACATGTCTAACGGAGTGAAATTAACAGAAGTGATTTTGCAGTAGCAGCCCATCCTTAGGGCAGAGGGTTCCCGCCTTTTTGAAAACATGAGGAGTGTCTGTCAGCCTGACAGACACTCTTTATGTTCAGGTCAGGCAGTCGGGCGCTGTGCATGCTTAAATGTGCAGGCACTTTGCTGGCTGAGCCGAACTTTACTGGACTGAAGATTTCACAGTCCTGTGGGCATGACCTCCTCACCCCATCAAAGCGCTTGCAGGTCTTCCCCCTCATGACAAAGGGGCACATCACAGATATACTCTGAACTGTGCACTTCTCTTTTAAGTCTTGAAGTGCCCAGGGCTGAGTGTCCATCAGTGACGCATCGTCACAGAGTGGGATCAGGGCCAGCTCTAGCGCGGTGCAACTTGTGCCACTGCACCGGGTGCTGACTTCAGGGGGTACAGTGTTTGCAAGTTTATTTTGGTTTTAAAAGTACCTGCTGCAGCGTTTCTTGCCTCCAGCAATTTCCAGGCAACAATAAAAATGTCAAGATAACTCCGGTGATTAATGTTCTTCCTGGAGAGATAGGTGTTTTGTCTAGTTGAGGTTTTGACTGATCATAAAAAAGCACAAAGGATTAATATGACTGCTCTAAAGAAGGTGTACTATGCAGATCACAAAGTGCATATAATGTAAATAGGTCAGTGTGTTATGTCCCGTATAGAGGCCCTAATGTAGACCCGTTCATACATGCCCTAAAATGGACATATTCGTATTTGCCCTAATACGGTCATATTCGTACTTGCCCTATTATGGTCAAAGCCGCATGTGCCCTATTACGGTCATAACTGTACATGTCCTATTATAGTCATGATTCCTTATATAGGCATGATCTTTCACCTACATTGGTCCTCGCTAGTACACAACGAGCTCTGAGGGCTGAACGTTATCTAGCCTGTGGTTTTGAATACAGCAGGGTTTTTCCCAAACACAGGCCCACACTGTACTCATCAATTATGCATGACTCTCTAGGAATACACCACCTGCATAATATGTAAGTACAAAGTTCACCCCTGACGTCTTCCTCAAGTCTAACAAGGCCCAATACAAACCATACGAAGCAACTAGAGTCTCCAGGGTATAAATACACCAAATCTTACCCCGGTAAGACAGAGGGAACCGAGACTTCCATGCTGACACACTGACCAGAGACGCTGAGGCTCCTGCATGCAGTCGCTCCAGCTGACAGCGGTCTACCACAGCCCTTGCGCGGTGTCCAACTCGAGACCAGGACAGGGTCCCACACTCTCTCTATTCAGGTATGGGGGTTCGACTAAATCCTAGAAGGATTCTTGGCTCTTGGGCTTTTAGACCTACACACATATGCTAGGTACACTCATGTACATCTAGTTAGGCATCGTAGGAGTACGCGCACTTTTCATAATGCTTTTTATACTCATGTATGTATTCATGATTATTGCAATATGGTAGAACTGTTCTATCCCTTTGGTTTTATTGTACTGCTGATAATATATCTCTGCTATTGTCTGCTGGTTACTGCAGCACATATATTTTACACTAGAATAACAACTGTTCAATAAATACTTATTGAAACGCCCAGTTTGTTTATTCTGTGTAACTCTCTGAGACAAACCGAATAAGTAAGCACGAATGACTGAGCGAAAAGTAGTACATTGTTTCCACGATTCTGAGGAATTAGGGTTGTCATGATCTAAGGTTGCCAGAAACGAATCTCTCCCCGATAAGAGGAGATTCTAGTGGCACTGTGAGCTAGCTAGTGCAAATCCGGCTAACATACACGGTGGGGGTGCACAGAGTCAGTCTAACACCAAGCCCACAGTTTGTTAGCCAAACGCGCAGGTCCTGCATGGGTACTATAGGAACTACACGACATGGCGCCGCCAACATTGGTTTGGTACTTATTTAACAGTAGAATCTGAGTAGTTCAGTCGTGCTATTCTCAGAGAACCTACTCGCAAAACAACAGAGACGTCTGGAGTGGGTGGGCACAAACTCCGCCACAGCTGAGTAGTACGAGGATACTATTTATTGGCTGTTGGTTAATCAAGCTTGAAGGACATTTAGTTCCTAAAAATTGTGCATAACACCTTATCTTAGTTCCCCTTGGAATACTTCTTCTTCTAAACATGTCTGACAACGAGGTAAGGACAGACAGAGTTGAACTGAATTTTTCAGAAGAAGGAGAAGATCCTGAAAATGCAATACAGATTGCACCAAAATTCAGAAGGACAGTCACCCTAAGACTATTAGAAAATGGTTTACAAGTAGGGGGTGGCATGATAGTTTTCGTGATTGAGGCACATGAATCAAACAAAACAGAGGTGTTCTATTCATGGGTTACATTCCCAGCAGCAAATGCCATAACAAAGACATTTCATTAGTACATAGCAGGAAATGCACCACGGGAATATTGTCCATTTGAGGACATAGAGATTCCACTCACTTACCAGGAACATCATTACTGGTTTAATGGCGCCCTACCCCACGTACGACAAAGAGTAAGATTAGGCCCGCTCGGAGGAGACGGGGCCACATGGCCAATACTAGCGGCTTACATACCGCATCCTGACATTGGAACAATGCCACAGCCAGAATTACTCGTACAACACAGAGATTTAATTAAAATCTACAGAAACCTGACACAATTCATCATGAGGACTTTAACAATCCAACCTGCACCAGGTGCAGCAAATAGTACTCCAGTCCAGGGTACAGGAAATAAGATTACTCCTCAAACATTACACGCGGTAATGGGCAAAATGCCCGCAAAACGCGAACAAATCCCATTCTGGATAGCTCAGAAAATAACTCAGCTTGAGGCAGTATCCCCGAATACTACCACCTATGATAAACAGAGAATTCTAACAATCTGCTTGCCCATGGGGATCACACCACAAGTAGAGGATTGCACCTTTTGTGGTCAGTCTTTGCTGCCAAATATACCAGAACACATGGTATCCCGTCCTTAGCAGTAGTGCCAGACGTATTGAGACAGATACAAAATGAGTACGGAGCAGAGCCTGCCCTAAACTTAGGGATGAAGTTACTAAACAACTTCGATCAGGTATCAGCCATAATACTAGCTAACATTAAAGGGGAAGCAGCTTCAGTGGCGATCCGCCAACGCCTAAGGGAGTTCAGTCCAGTGGATCAACAACATGAACTACCCAAAATAATTGAAACTGCATATGCAGAACTAGGCAGATACAGTCTAGGTGGGAAAGCATTAAAACCACAACTAGTGGGCAGTTCTGAAAAGGACACTACAAAGCAGACACCTACTTCTTCTAAAAAGAAGTGAGAAAATAAAAAAAAAACAAAAGTCTAAAGACAGCAGATCTCAATCCAGAGGTAGGTCTCCTCAACAGGAGCCCTCTGAAAGGAGGTATAAGCTCAGGAATAGGGATAATATTAAAAATCCTGACAGGTATCAGGATACTGATACTCGTTCCTCTAGTTCCTTTCAGGGTTCATCAAAAAACTCAGAGAGGGAAGAACGGTCAGAGGAGCGTACAAAGTCCAGAGACACGCAACGCGCTGCGGACTACAGCAGGGGGTGATAGAAAATTGCACTTCACCTATGAACAATCCTTTGTTCCCCGTAGCCAAACCTGACAACACATATCGTCTAGTCTTAGATTACAGACATTTAAACACTTGCACAAAGACATTTGCAGTTCAAAATGCACACAGTGCCGCATTAATGAATAACATTGTGTGCAAAAAATGCAAAACAACACTTGATATCTCAAATGGATTTTTCTGCCAAAATATAGCGCCTGAAAGCAGGTATCAGACCGCATTCAGTGCGTTAGGGTCCCAGCGACAATTTTGTCGACTAGCCCAAGGGTATAAAAATAGCCCCGGGGTATTTTCAGCAAGAGTAACAGAGTTACTCCAAAATTTGGATGAAGAAGCATTGTCCTATGTGGATGATATTTATCTGACGGACGATGACTTACCGAGGCACTTGACCAGGGTGAGCACCATTATTATGGGATTCGCCTCTGAGGGCTATAAATTTAATTTCAAAAATCAAAAATTGCCCACCTCAATGTCCTATTTTTAGGGTATGAGCTGTCAAGTGAAGGAAAAAGCCTAGCAGCAAACTTTTTAGAAAAATGTGCGCTGCTTCAACCTCCAAAATCATTAAAGAATTTACAATCAATTCTGGGATTCCTAAATTTTGGTCAAACATACATTTTGGATTACGCAGAAAGAGTAAAACCTTTCTACGACTTAATAAAACCTGATTTTTCAGTCAGGCAATGGACACAGGAACATACAAACATCCTGCGTTCCCTACAGGAAGACATGATAGCTTCTAAACATTTACAGACACCCGTAAACGCACGCAACTTAGTGATCCGAGTAATAGCGGGTTAATGCGGGTACACTTATTTACCTTTCAATGAAGGCGAAACAGTACCAATCGCATACAAATCACACCTGTACACAAACGCAGAGATGCGTTTCACTTCAACAGAAAAAATCCTGACAGCAGTGCAGACCGCTGTAGCAAGAGAAAGAGCTCTGGCTCAGGGAAAGCGCATAATAGTTGTGATCCCAGTACCAACCTTAGAGGCTGTTACCAAGGCTAGCATTCCAAATGGGAAAGCCTTACATCCCAGATGGATACAATGGGCTAATTCTCTTGCTGCAACGGATGTTGAATACAGATTTGATCCAAGTTTAAAAACACAAGCATTTCTGCAATACGAACAAGAATATCCTCTACCAAATGAGATCTTGCCTCTAGATCAATATGAATACATTATTTACACTGACGGTTCTGCTCAACCGGCCATAGGGAGTAAGCAAGCTTACAGCGCGGCGTGTGCAATCGTTAAAGGTCGCATGCGCGATGGAAAGTTCCATCCTAGTTGCACTAAAACGCAATCTCTACGAGACTGCACGGCTCAGTTGGCAGAATTAAAAGCACTGATACTGGCACTTGTAAACACGGAACACGAATTCCCCACACTAATTGTGTGTGATTCCTTTTACTGTGTACATACGTACAATGAATATTTACATAATTGGGAACAAAACGGGTTTAAAGATGCAAAAGGTGGCAAAATTAAGCATAAAATGCTATGGGAACAGGTAGTGGAGTTGAGAAACGAACTACCAAGGGCTCACGTGATACATACACTGAGTCATCAGCGTGATGGCGTTCACGCTGAAGGGAATTCATTAGCTGATGAAGCCGCAAAGGGGGCTGTACGCACAGCCACCGTAGCTGCAATCACTCATTCAAAAACGAGAATAGACGGCGAGATTATGGTAGCTGTCAATGCTTCACGCAAAGGCAGCACAGCAGTACCAAAGAAATTTCCACTCAAGTACTCCTACAAGTTAGATGCACAAAACATTCCATATGCTCAGATTCCTGGAGTGGGGGATAGAGTAATACCAATTATGGATCGTAGGCAAGGCTTAATTGTGGCAGCACACGAAGGGATAGGTTCTGTACATAAGGGACTTAGGGAGACTGTTTCCTTGTTGAAACAACGTTACTGGTGGCCCGTGATGAGAAGGCAGATTAGAGACTATGTCTGGAACTGCGACATCTGCAAGCAGATGGAAGGGTCCACCGCAACATGTCCAGTACAGATACCATTGTTAGACAGCATTAGGTTGTCCGTTCGTGTACGTCCAGCTCAAGTTTCCTCAAGGTCTGGCCTCAGCGCTTGGCTGACGCTCGAACTGTTATAAAGGATTTGCGAGTCTTTATTGGCACATACGCAGTTGGCACGTTACATTCTGACCATGGCCCGGCGTTTAGCTCTCGGGCTTACAAAGAGGCCATGGAAGGAATGGGCGTAGCATTGCGGTACTCCTCTCCATACCATCATGAGGGAAATTCTGTTGTGGAGAGGAAAAACCGGGACTTAAAGCAATCTTTAACAGCTAGGGTATTAGGCAAAGGCGGTAGATGGGTCGATCACCTTTATGGGGTCCAACGAGCAATAAACAATCAGCCAAGAAGCTCTCTAGGGGGTGTCACTCCTTACGAGGTCCTATTTGGGACAAGAATGTGGGTACCTGATCTTCATTGTGGAGGCACAGTGGCGGATGAAAAACCATTTGATATCCATGATCGTTTGGCTGTTTTACAGGATCTAAATGAATCCAGGACACAACAAAGCAACGTCCACTTAAAACAGACCCCCACTGAGGAAGTCAAGGCAGTAACGGCAAGACCTGTCTAGATCCCAAAAGTCAGGGATCTGGTCAGAGAAAAGATTGCAGACAAGAAAGAATTTGGGCCATCCTACAGAAAGCCTGTACCGGTCCTAGCAATCCAAGGCACAAGAACTGTACTTCTGCCGCCTCTTGCCAGGAAAAAGGAGAAAAGATTTGTCTCAATTGACTTAATCAAACCACACTATGTGGCCGATACTAAACAGTAGGCCATGTGGACTCCACAGTAGCAGACGCCCTCCTCTCGCTACAATCCAAGAAGTCCAAACAGAAAGACTCATCACGTTTGAAGAGCCACCTGTACGGAATGAAGGACTAAGCAACAATGCTATGGAACTCATTCCACTTCAACAAAAAATTCATCCTCAAAATGAAAATCAACTTAACACCCAAGTTGCAATCAGACTGACTACAGACATCTACGTCAACATGCCTCGTCAAGAGCAAAATCCGATTTCAACAAATCCCGATGCAATTCCAACAATTGATCGAACTGCTTCTGGCTATTTTATGAACTTTGATACGTTTTCACTGGATCCAAGCGAGCCGGAAACGACGCCAGCCAAAAAATCACTCAAACATAAACCCATTGACTTTTTGAACCTTTTTAGAAAGACTTACCTGGTGTCACCTTGGATAGAACTATGGTATATCACTGGGATTCTATTTTTTCTTTTCTGGCTAGGTTTAATTATAACTTTTAGTATGCTTATTAATGGACGATACCTCCAGCAGAGCTCTACAGCCCAAGAGTCAATTTGATTTTAAAACCACAACAGTCTTCACATCGTGAACCAAGAGACTTGTCTTCAGTAAACATCACAGCGGTTCCTATACCAGACGGTATAGTATGGGACAAGATTGATTTTGATATATTCGGTCCGACTGAACTTTTAAAGCTTAAACATGTATTTATAATTTCTTTAAGTGATATCATTACCCCCAGTACATTATCTGATGATTGGGACACTGAAACTGTAAATGCTATGATGTCTGATTTAGAAAAAACGGCCGCATTTCCGAACAATGAAATGTTAGAAGGTACTTCAGACTATGATACATTGTACTGTTACCAACACTATGGTCATCATTTCTTGCACAAATCTATAACACCTAGAAATGTATTTGAATACCACCAGTGGAACACTGCCCAACACCTCCAAAAGGTAGTTCGCAAACCTTTGCACAGAAATTCACATACTTTTCAGGGTTTAATACATCAGACCCAAAGTCATTTTATTACAAAGTGGCAAAAACATCAGCACAGAAAATGATGTTGACTAACACCAAACAGATTTACTCTGCTTCCTTTATGGCCCAGTTGTCTACACAGGGTTTCGACCTATGGAAGGACACTATAGATTTAAAATCAATCTGGGGTTCTAGGGACTGGCAAGTCCAGGGGAAAGAAGCGCTATTTAGAGCTTGCCTCGTTCCACAGCAGATTATATTTCTGAATGAAACTGTGCAACAGACATCCTGTCTTGGACTAGCCAAGAATAAGGAACTGAACTCACCCGGGTTTCCTACACCATCACAGATGGGTGGGGGCAGAATTCAACAACACAAGGGGTAGGAGTAGATGACATTCTCCAGTACAACTGATCAGATCCTGATTGGACGAAATGGCTGATTTGGCCCATTGACACAAACACCTGTCAACAGAGATTTATGAATACAACCGAAGGGTTTAGTATCCATAGGCCAGATACACGCTATGTACAAAGACAAAACCCAGGGGTAGTGACATCCTATAGTGTTGGGAAGTTATGCCTTGATTGGCTAGAGACCTCAACACTCACGGAAGTGAAACATCACTTGACCTTACTCACACCTGTTGTAGACCTTAGGGATTTTTTACTAGGCCCAAGGAAAACACGTCAGAAACGTTTCATATATACCGGCATTTATGCCTATTATAATGAAAACTGGAAAATATCCCAAAAGGAGGCGGCAGAAGGAATACGGGAAATAGACCGTATTAACCTAGAGAAGGCATTAGCTGTAGTGGATAATGGGTTAACAACTTTGACCTCCAGGATTTACTCCTTAGGCAACATTGTGTCTTCGGCAATCGACATATTAGAACAAGATCTGGCCTTGTTACAACACCGGCAATTTCAGCTACGTTCTATTATGATGCTAAGCTGTACGCTACAATCTTTGCGTGCAGGCTATGTGCCCTGGCGTTTTATAAACACCACGTCTCTGTTTTCAGAATACAATCTAACTGATAAACAGACAGAAATGGCACAAAGGGGAGCCAAATATACAATGCTGCGTATTGAGAAACTGGAAAGGTTACCATTTACTGTAGCCGAATTACCATCAACTGAATGGCTAATTCATGGTCAAATCACTCTGCCGGTCACTACGTTTCAGTTTCAATATTGCCTTGAGCAAAGGCAGGCAGGCACATATGAAAAACTGGATAAGAGGAGATTCTAGTGGCACTGTGAGCTAGCTAATGCAAATCCGGCTAACATACACGGTGGGGGTGCACAGAGTCAGTCTAACACCAAGCCCACAGTTTATGTTATCCTAACGCGCAGGTCCTGCATGGGTACTATAGGAACTACACGACAGTGGGTTACTGCTTTTCTAAGAGACATCTGTTGGAAATGGCCCTTTTTGCAGGGTCACCCCTAAACTTTTGCCTTCCTCCTGGATTTTTGCTGACCTGTTTTTGTTGGTTTTATGGCTCTGGGCACTTTATCACTGCTGATCAGTGCTAAAGTGCATATGCTCTCCCTTTGTAAATATGACTATGTGAATTGGTACATCCATGATTGGCTTATTTGGTTTATCTGTTAGTCCCTAGTAGAGTGGCCTGTGTGTGCCCAGGGCTGGTAAACCAAATGCTGCTGGTGGGCATGCAGCGCTGGTTTGCGCCACCCACAGAAGTAGCTTGTAAAGTGTGTCTCAGACCTGCCACTGCAAAGTCTGTGTGCAGTCCAGAACTGCCATCTTGGCTGTGAAGTGCACCCACTTCCCAGCCCCTGAACCTTCCCTTGGCATCATGTAAGTCCCCCCTATGGTAGGGTGCATTGTATGTGTAAGGTAGGACATGCCTTGGTGTGTGTAGCATGTCCTGGTAGGGAATTACACCCTATTTCGTTTTTCACTACTGTAAGGCTACCTGTTCCCCATAGGCTAGAATGGGCAGTTTGACTATTACATCCTATAGTCCTAACTGACCCCAGGAACATGGTAGAAAAAAGAATTTAGTATGCCTGAGCTCAGAATATTAAAATACATCTTTTAGTGAAGTTTATTTTTATATTCTGTGTTTGAAAATACCACTTTTAGAAAGTAGGTATTTTCTTGCCTAAGCCTTCCAGTGTGCTCTGCTGTTATGTGTATTGGCTGTCTGGTTTTGGAGGGACAGGGCAGGCTGAGTCAGACCTGGGTTGAATAGAGAGATCTGCAGTTAGAGTGTGGGGAGGGGTAGTTCCTTGACCTGAATAGGGCTGTGCCTGACAAGGTGAATGCTGGCTCCACCTCCTACTGTGCGTCTGGTAGCAGACCCCCTCTTTCTGAAAGGAAGGATGCAGCCTGGTAAACAAAGTGCTCCAGAACTGAGCAGAACTGGTTCTGGCTGGGTTCAGTGACATGTAGCTTCTGAGAACAAAGACTTTTGGGGTATAAATATCTGTGCTCAAACCCCTACAATTTGTATTGCCCCTGGATCTGAAGAGGAAACTCTGTCCGTGCCACTGGAGGAATCTGCAGGAAGTGACTGTCCTTGTGCTTGTGTGTTTTTCTTGTACTGGCCTGCAGCAGTGACCATTGGACCTTGAAGAAGAGAGAAAAGGACTTTTGAGAGAACTTTTATTTTTGTTACAGCAATTACCCAAGGGCTAGGAAAAGAGTTAGCCTCTTGCTGGAGTCTCAGGCACATCAGACTCCACCACCAACCTCCTGCTTCCTCCCTGCGAGGATTGCTATCTGCTGATGAGGCTCCTGTGAGTTCCAGGGCCTCTAGTTTGCTTCAGAGAAAAGAGTGCTGGAAATCGCCGCTAACGCACGTTTGCGAGCCGCTGCAGTCGAGAGCGCTGGAAAAATCATCGCGCTGCTGCCGCTGAGTGCTCGCAACATGAAACCATCGCTAACGCCCCTTTGCAAGCCGCTGCAGCCGAGACGCGCTGGAAAAATCATCGCGCGGCTGTCGCCGAGCGCTCGCAACCCCTACAGAAATCATCGCTTCAAGACATCGCATTGCGGACGCCGTGCGTCCACCATTTTTGATCGCACCGGATTTCGTCTCTCCCTCGCGGAGCGCCTTTTCTTCGCATCGCAACACCATCGCACAGCGCAACAGGATCGTCGCATCAACTTCTCCCTCGCGGCAAGAAAGTCATCGCATCTGCGGCCTAGCGTGCAGAAGTTTGTCGCATCGTCTCCGCACACGCAACAGGATCGTCGCATCGCCTTCGCCCTCGCGGCAAGGTCTCAGCACATCGGCGGCCTAGCGTGCAGAAGTTGGTCGCATCGTCTCCGCACGCATCAGCAGATCGGCGCATCATCCTCCCTTGCGGCAAGGATTTCAGCGCATCGCCGGCCTCGCGTGAGGAAAATCATCGCTACCACTTCTTTGCGACATTTTGTTGATTTTGCTACCGAATCCAGGTACTTTGTGAGAGAAAGGGTCGCAGAGACCACTGCTTTGAATTTGAACCTTATTTTTGCAACCTTTGAACTATTTTTGACAGTCCTGCAACAGTAATCCTATTTTTGACAGTATTGTGGCTTTTACAGTTATTGGTCTTGTGATAAGTCTGCATATATATATATAAAGATACTTATTTTTTATAACTACTTGTGTGGTGTCCCTTTGTAGTGTTCCTCACTGTGTTACTGTGTATGGTCATAAATGCTTCACACACTGCCTCTGAGATAAGCCTACCTGCTCGTGCTACGTTACCACAGGGTTGAGCGGGGGTATCAAGGAGAGTAGCCCTCTCACTCTGACTTAGGAAGAAGGGTCCCTACTTGGACAGTGGCCAGCCATTGCCAACTAGAGACCCCCATTTCTAACATTGGTGGTCAGCGGTGAGGATCTGGACTTGCATTTATGATCGCATACAGTAATTATAGTGTACACTACTAGTGATTGCAGACCATAACGTACCGCATACATTTTGAGAGTTTTTGGATCCTATATTTTGATTGATATTGCCCGTGATTGTTACAACGGGCAAGCCTATTTTTTATTGATATTGCCCGTGATTGCTACAACGGGCAAGCCTATTTTTTATTGATATTGCCCGTGATTGCTACAACGGGCAAGCCTATTTTTTATTGATATTGCCCGTGATTGCTACA
Source organism: Calotriton arnoldi (assembly GCA_963921515.1). Classification (NCBI taxonomy): domain Eukaryota; kingdom Metazoa; phylum Chordata; class Amphibia; order Caudata; family Salamandridae; genus Calotriton; species Calotriton arnoldi. The sequence continues at coordinate 4,415,723 of CAWUFW010000363.1, forward strand.
ACGGACAAGCCTATTTTTTTTATTGATATTGTAAGTTATTGCTACAATGGGTCTTGCCGAAATGAGACCTACCTTTTATATAGATGATCTGTTGACCTACAGTCTAGAGGAGCTAAGGATGTTCTGTGAGGAGAGGGGCTTAGCAGTGAGTAGGAAGGAGACTCAGCTATCCCTGCAGACATCCCTGAGAATTTGGCAACAAGACAGATGGAGATTCTTGGAGTCCCAGTACACCTACCAAGAGGGTAGTTGGTCTGAGGGTGGCTCTGGAGAGTCTGAAGGGGAGGAAAAACTGGTCTGGAACATCTCATATGGGGGGAGTCCCTCACTGAGTATAGTGCCTATGGTAGTGCCCAATTCCCCTCGTGGTCCCCAGAGGAGTTGGTGGACAGGCGGGAGGGTCCCATAGGTGGGGAGTCCCTTGCGGAGTCTAGTGCACAGGGTAGTGCCCAATCCCCTTCATGGTCCCCAGAGGAGTTGGACAGACAGAGGGAGAGGGAGAACCAGCTGAAATTAGAGAGGCTCCAAATAGAGATTGCCCAGCTGGAGGCGCACCTAGCGCAGATAGCAGAAGAGGAGAAGTTAGCTCGGGAGGGTAGGTTATCCCCTGAGCGCAGTTTTTATTGTCTGGATTCACCAGTGAGGGTGGGGTCCAGTGGTGGCAGCAAAATTGAGGTATATAGTGATGACAGTGTAGTACACCCACCCAGAGATGTGGTACCTGACTTGAAGGAGGGGGTTGATCTACACCAGGGGATTCAAGGATATGAGGTAGCTCCATTGATGTGCAGTGTCCCTGAGGTGGATTGGGGAACTAGCGCAGGGGCCCATAGTCCTAGTGAAAGGAGGGACACTCTACCGACTCTGGATGAGAGGTGCAGGGAGAGGGGTTCCCCCGTGGTTGAAGTCCTGGTGTATGAGTGTGAGGACCGCCCAGAGGAGTGTGGGTTGAGTGATAGAGACAGTCAGTTAATGTCTCGCCCATTTCAGGAGAGTGGTGTGGGGTACGTGTGTGAGGCACTGGATTGTGAGGTAAAGGTTAGCACCTGTGTGGAGCTGTGTAATCCAATTGTGGGAGAGCATATTGTGAGTTCCTGTTTTCCAGAGCTAAACCAACACCTGTCAGATTGCGAGTTCTCTGATCCTAGGGAACTTGCACAGGAGGCAGACCTCTGGGTGAGTACCAGAGGCCCTGTAGAGGCATTAGGGAATGACCCTAAAAGGAGTGGTTCAGAAGTTTTCCAACCCAGAGTGCTGGGGAGGGTTAGGAGTGTTACAGCTGGGTCCCCTTGTTGTGAGGAGGTTGTAGGGCCTCACATCCTGTCTCGTGGGAGCAGGAGTGAGACTGGGATAGGTCCCGAAGTGCACCAACCTCTGTCTCCAGGACTGGATGGTTCCATGAGGGAACACCAGGTGGGGAGCCTAGTCTGTCCGGATGGACCGTCCATTGTGGGGGGTCCCCCCGTGTTAGGTGAGCTGGGAGTGCCTGTAGTCAGGCCTCCATCAGTTCTTGTGTCTGGCAGTGCCACTCCTAGGGGGAGGGTACACAAGTCCAGCACGAGGGGTGAAAGGGGGAAGGAGTCCCCCGTGGGAGAACCAGTGGGTCAGGGGCCAGTCAGAAGGGCTGAGCCCCATAGGAGTGACCATGGTGACACCACTTCTGTCCTGGGGGATCTTTGCGCACTGTCAGGTGGGCAGGGGTCGGGAGATCTGCACCAGGCAGTTGTTCAGCCACAGGGGTTGGTCCCTGAGTTGGTAAGTCAGATCCAGGTGTTGTCTGACCTGGAGGGAGGGACAACTGTAAACAGTGTCCCGACCATTTTTTTCTCAAAGAGCACCACTCCAGGTGGGAGGGTGCAGTATGCTGGAAGGGGGTGCAGAGGGAGGGAGTCCTCGCCTCTGACCCCAGGGCCACCTGAGGGTTTTGTCAGGTTGATGGATCAGTTGCAGGGACAAGGCCCTGAACTAGTGGAAGAGTGTGTTTTCCGTGAGGGGGCCCGGGGTGCTCCCCAGGAAGTCCTGGTGTGCCAGGCAAACTGTGGCACAACTCTAGAAGAGTGTATTTTCCTTGGGGGGAATTGGTGTACTCCCCCGGAAGTCCTGGGTTGCCAGGCACAGGCCCAGCCAAAGGGTACAGGCCCTAGGTTGGGGGGCCAGGTTCAGGGTGTCCCCCCTGATCTGGAGGAAGGGGCAACTGCTAACAGTGCCCCTCCCGGTTTGTGTTATGGAGGCACCTCTCCAGGTGGGAGGGTGCCGGGCCCCAGTAAAGGGGGCGGGGAGAGGGCAGCCTCACCCCTGACCTCCGCCCAGCCTAAGGGTACAGACCCTATGCTGGGATACCAGTTGCAGGATAGAACCCCTGAACTGGTGGGCGAATTATACAGGACACCTGCCTCAGGTGCCCTGACAATTCTGGAGGGGGGTACCGCTCCAAGTGGGAGAGTACCGAGCCCCAAAGAGAAGGACCGGGTGTGGGGGAGCCCACCCGAGTCGCTGGCCCCACCGTTGGGTACAGGCCCAGGGCTGGTGGGTCAGTGTCAGGACGCGTTGCCTGACCTGACAGGAGGGAGAGTGGACAAAAGGTGCCAGACACCTGGGGTTACTGCCCCGCACTCTCTGATGCCACAAAAGTTTGAGAGCCCTGAGAGGTATAGGGCTTGGATTTCATCACTGACTACTGTCAGTGACTACTGGGGCTTGTTGTTTATCTGTTGGGACACACCTGGGGGCCAGTTAAGGTTAGATGCTGCACAGGTGGTGTCCACAGGTGAGGGGAAGAGTTCCCCATTGGTTATCTTAGTGGGCCCTAGGAGTGTGGACAGAGGGATCCACCAGGGTTCAGATTGGAGTAGAGCTGGCATATGCCCCTGCAGTTGCGGGCCAGTTCCGTGTTCTATCGCCCGAAGCAGGGAAGCCCATCAAGGTAGTGATTGGTCTACCCTGCGTTTTGGCTGGAAGGGGGTTGTGTTGGAAATGGCCCTTTTGCAGGGTCACCCCTAAACTTTTGCCTTCCTCCTGGATTTTTGCTGACCTGTTTTTGTTCGTTTTATGAGCTCTGGGCACTTTATCACTGCTGATCAGTGCTAAAGTGCATATGCTCTCCCTTTGTAAATATGACTATGTGAATTGGTACATCCATGATTGGCTTATTTGGTTTATCTGTTAGTCCCTAGTAGAGTGGCCTGTGTGTGCCCAGGGCTGGTAAACCAAATGCTGCTGGTGGGCATGCAGCGCTGGTTTGCGCCACCCACAGAAGCAGCTTGTAAAGTGTGTCTCAGACCTGCCACTGCAGAGTCTGTGTGCAGTCCAGAACTGCCATCTTGGCTGTGAAGTGCACCCACTTCCCAGCCCCTGAACCTTCCCTTGGCATCATGTAAGTCCCCCCTATGGTAGGGTGCATTGTATGTGTAAGGTAGGACATGCCTTGGTGTGTGTAGCATGTCCTCGTAGTGAATTACACCCAATTTCGTTTTTCACTACTGTAAGGCTACCTGTTCCCCATAGGCTAGAATGGGCAGTTTGACTATTACATCCTATAGTCCTAACTGACCCCAGGAACATGGTAGAAAAACGAATTTAGTATGCCTGAGCTCAGAATATTAAAATACATCTTTTAGTGAAGTTTATTTTTATATTCTGTGTTTGAAAATACCACTTTTAGAAAATAGGTATTTTCTTGCCTAAGCCTTCCAGTGTGCTCTGCTGTTATGTGTATTGGCTGTCTGGTTTTGGAGGGACAGGGCAGGCTGAGTCAGACCTGGGTTGAATAGAGAGATCTGCATTTAGAGTGTAGGGAGGGGTAGTTCCTTGACCTGAATAGGGCTGTGCCTGACAAGGTGAATGCTGGCTCCACCTCCTACTGTGCGTCTGGTAGCAGACCCCCTCTTTCTGAAAGGAAGGATGCAGCCTGGTAAACAAAGTGCTCCAGGACTGAGCAGAACTGGTTCTGGCTGGGTTCAGTGACATGTAGCTTCTGAGAACAAAGACTTTTGGGGTATAAATATCTGTGCTCAAACCCCTACAATTTGTATTGCCCCTGGATCTGAAGAGGAAACTCTGTCCGTGCCACTGGAGGAATCTGCAGGAAGTGACTGTCCTTGTGCTTGTGTGTTTTTCTTGTACTGGCCTGCAGCAGTGACCACTGGACCTTGAAGAAGAGAGAAAAGGACTTTTGAGAGAACTTTTATTGTTGTTACAGCAATTACCCAAGGGCTAGGAAAAGAGATAGCCTCCTGCTGGAGTCTCAGGCACATCAGACTCCACCACCAACCTCCTGCTTCCTCCCTGCGAGGATTGCTATCTGCTGATGAGGCTCCTGTGAGTTCCAGGGCCTCTAGTTTGCTTCAGAGAAAAGAGTGCTGGAAATCGCCGCTAACGCACGTTTGCGAGCCGCTGCAGTCGAGAGCGCTGGAAAAATCATCACGCTGCTGCCGCTGAGTGCTCGCAACACGAAACCATCGCTAACGCCCCTTTGCGAGCCGCTGCAGCCGAGACGCGCTGGAAAAATCATCGCGTGGCTGTCGCCGAGCGCTCGCAACCCCTACAGAAATCATCGCTTCAAGACATCGCATTACGGACGCCGTGCGTCCGCCATTTTTTATCGCACCGCACCGGATTTCGTCGCTCCCTCGCGGAGCGCCTTTTCTTTGCATCGCAACACCATCGCACAGCGCAACAGGATCGTCGCATCGACTTCTCCCTCGCGGCAAGAAAGTCATCGCATCGGCGGCCTAGCGTGCAGAAGTTTGTCGCATCGTCTCCGTACACGCAACAGGATCGTCGCATCGCCTTCGCCCTCGCGGCAAGGTCTCAGCACATCGGCGGCCTAGCGTGCAGAAGTTGGTCGCATCGTCTCCGCACGCATCAGCAGATCGGCGCATCATCCTCCCTTGCGGCAAGGATTTCAGCGCATCGCCGGCCTCGCGTGAGGAAAATCATCGCTACCACTTCTTTACGACATTTTGTTGATTTTGCTACCGAATCCAGGTACTTTGTGAGAGAAAGGGTCGCAGAGACCACTGCTTTGAATTTGAACCTTATTTTTGCAACCTTTGAACTATTTTTGACAGACCTGCAACAGTAATGCTATTTTTGACAGTATTGTGGCTTTTACAGTTATTGGTCTTGTGATAAGTCTGCATATAAGTAGTATAAGCGGATACCATTCATCACCATTCATGCCCTTAAAAGTGACAGGTCCCCCTCCGGTCCCCCGCCCCTCGCTGTGTCCCCAAAAGTGACGTGTGTCCTTAAAAGTGACATGTCCCCCCTCCCCTCGCTGTGTCCTTAAAAGTGACGCGTGTCCTTAAAAGTGACAGGCCTCAAGCCCTCGCGGTGTCCTTAAAAGTGACGTGTGTCCTTAAAAGTGACAGGTCCCCCATCCCTTCGCCATGTCCTTAAAAGTGACATGTGTGTCTCCAAAAGTGACGTGTGTGTGTGTGTGTGTTTAAAACCGAGGGCTGCTGTGTTGGCAGTTGGCGTCTGAGCAGGCATACCTAAGCCCCCACCAGCCCCGGGATATCTGGGGCTGTCTAACAGAAGGGTTTACGGTGCAGAGTTTTTTTTAAAAAGGGTCTTTCTTTAGAAGCAGATGTTGCAGTTTGAAATGCATCCCCGTCGTAGCTGGGGGCAGAAAACTATCCATTAGGCTCCCAAGTCACAATGTGAAAACACAAGAACAAAAGGCCAGTTACCCTGCCAGAGCACCGTTGAGAACAGGCAAAACTAATCAGGCAGTCCTAAGCTTCCCACGCATCTTAAATTGTATAGTACAGGGTTTCTTTATAAAACATCCGACCATCCTTCCCAGGAACGCAACCCCCAACAGGCCAGGCCCTAGGTTTAATTATCAGATGTCACAGGTCAAAGAGCCATCTAACAAAGCCGTGCGATGGTCAGAAAACGGTCCCAATATTGCCCCTCACTACAATGCTCTATTACCAATAATGACACGTACTACAAGCTTCTAAACACTCCCTCCGTAAAGGGGCCTCCTTCCAATTATCATGCCCAGCCAGGTATAAAAACCATACTTTAGAGCCCCGACGCAATCAGCCATTCAAAAACCCATTAGGAGCGACCTTTGCTGCACAGACCCTTCATCCCTGAAGTTTAAAGCCAACAATGGACCAGACCAGCTTCTCCCAGATCGACGCGGCCTGCTACACATTAATGGAGGTATGTAAATAAGGGGCTGTGTTACAGGCTTAAGAGTGTATGGGCTTATTTAATATGTTGATGCCTGTATATAAATGAACAGCATTGCATTTTTAAAGGGTGTTTAGCGCAAGGCAGGAAGGTGTTTACAATGTTTTAAGTAGGGGTTAAGGAGGTATTGGGGCAGGCTGCTTAAGCTTAAGGTGAATAATGCAGGTTGTAAAATATAGGTGTAATTTTAAATTGTATAGAGACATTTTTTACATAGGTACCTACGGCTTTAGAGGTCACAGAGACCATAAAATTAGCCCCCCAAACATTTTGACAATAAATAAACACTGTTTCAGTACTCACCAGTGTCCAATGTGTGATATTCGTGTCGACAGGGACTGCAGTCTGTTGAGGCTTCTGTGGTTGGTAGTCCCAGACCCCTCTGCGCTCCTGGAGGGTTCCGGGGGCATGTTGGAGGCCTTGTGAGGGGCTCGTGGGCCCCGTAATTAATAAAAGATAAATTGTCCCTGGAGCCCGCTTGTCAAGGGCGCTGCTCCGGGGATCTGGTGTTGGTGAGGGTCCGGCGTGCTTTGTCGTGGTGTGGGGTGCTTGGCCCTGTTTTTAAAATTAAAAGGCCCCCGGAGCCCGCTTGTCAAGGGCGCTGCTCGGTGGCTCTGGCATGGGGCCGGTGTATTACGGCAGCCCCTGAGCCCTCGATGGCCAGGGAGGGTCCTGGGATGTGGGGGCGGCATGGCGTGGGGCTCGCGATCCCGAATTTTATAAAAATAAAAGAGCCCCTACCCTTTTTACCACGGGCGCTGAGGGGGGCTCTAGGCATCGTTTTAAAAAAATAAATAAAGGCCCCGGAGCCCACTTATGGTAGGCGCTGCTATGAGGGGTGTGGTAGGGCCATGCACTGCTGAAGCCCAGAGCCCTCGGTGGGCCGTGAGGTCTCTGGGGGCGCCCGTGTGCGTGGGTCGCGAGGCCCCGTTTTTTTAAAATTAAAGGCCCGGAGTCCGCTGTGCTCCATGCGGCACTCCGGGGTGTTTGTGCGGCTGGTTCGAGTGGTTTCGGTGGCGCCGATGTGCGCAGGGGGCTTGAGGCCCCGCTTTTTAAAATGAAAGGCCCCGGAGCCCGCTGAGCTCCATGCGGGGGCCCCGGGGTGTTATGCGGTAGGGGTGGGGGTCCTGAGGCCTTGGGCTCCTTGTGGGGCGCGAGGTCCAGTTTTTTAAAATAAAGGCCCAGGAGCGCTGCTTCGGGGATCGTGTGCTGGCGGGGGTGAGGGTCCTGAGGCCTAGGGCTCCGTGTGGGGTTCGAAGCCCCGCTTTTTAAAATGAAAGGCCTCGGAGCCCGCTGAGCTCCATGCGGGGGCTCCGGGGTGTTATGCGGTAGGGGTGGGGGTCCTGAGGCCTTGGGCTCCGTGTGGGGTTCGAAGCCCCGCTTTTTAAAATGAAAGGCCCCGGAGCCCGCTGAGCTCCATGCGGGGGCTCCGGGGTGTTATGCGGTGGAGGTCCTGAGGCCTTGGGCTCCTTGTGGGGCGCGAGGTCCAGTTTTTTAAAATAAAGGCCCCGGAGCCCGCTGTGCGCCATGCGGTGCTCCGGGGTTGTTGTATGGTAGGGTTGGGGGTCCGAGGCCTAGGGCTCCGTGTGGGGGCGCGAGGCCTTGTTTTTTAAAATAAAGGCCCTGGAGCGCTGCTTCGGGGATCGTGTGCTGGCGGGGATTAGGGTCCTGAGGCCTAGGGCTCCGTGTGGGGTTCGAAGCCCCGCTTTTTAAAATGAAAGGCCCCGGAGCCCGCTGAGCTCCATGCGGAGGCTCCGGGGTATTGTGCGGTATGGGGTGGGGGTCCTGAGGCCTTGGGCTCCTTGTGGGCGCGAGGCCCTGTTTTTAAAAATAAAAGCCCCGGAGCCCGCTGTGAGACATGTGGGGCTCCGGGGTTTTGTGTGGAAGGGTGGGGGCCCTGAGGCCTAGGGCTCCGTGTGTGGTGCGCGCCCCATTTTTTTAAATTAAAGACCCGGAGCCCGCTGAGCTCCACGCGGTGCTCCGGGTGGCTGGGGCCATGTGGGGTGGGGGCTCCGATGGCGCCTGGGTGCGCGGGGCGCGAGACCCCCGTTTAAAAAAAATAATAAAATAAGGCCCCTGAGTCCTCTTACCGCCGGTGTTGCTCTGGGGAGGTTGGTGGTGCCGTTTCAGGGGCCCCCACGATGGTTACAAGGGTGGCAGTATCATGGCTGCCAGGAGCTTCCCCTCCAGGTTTCACGAAGGAAGCTCCTCCCCTCTGTGATGACATCACGGCTGGGGCAGGTCTTCCTTCGTGAAACACGGAGGGGGAGCTCCCGGTAGGTATTCCCCCCATGGGAAGTGCCTCCTAAGAGGGTGCACCAGGGCATTAAACAGCAGCACTGCTGTGGTGTCACCAGGGGCTTTAAAGGGAAGCTTTTTTCAATATTATATACATGCCTTAGGTGCTGCTTATTTATCTCATGCAACTAACAACCACTGTCAAAGCCAGTAGTCCTGATGCTGATACTTATTGTATCATATATCTGGATACAAGGTTAGAAACATTTCATGCAAAAAAAATAACTATATATATAAACATATATATATATATTTTTTTTATCGCCCTGCGTGTATATAACGTAAGTGCGGCACAAAGCCTCGGGTATTAGCACTATGACCATTTGTTACTTACATTTTATAAGTTAAAATCCTAATATAAAACCCTACTTGTTAAAGGGATCCCAAGAGCAGCTTGCACAATCCATTATATAAATATGTGTATAGGTTATGTTTGTACCTGCGTTGGGGCTTGTGGGGCTGGAATCATGGTGTTGTTCTTATTAAAAAGTAAACGTGCATGTATATGTGTTGTTTTTTCAATTTTCAATTTATTATTTGTATTTTCTAAGATGTATGAAACTGTAATATAGTGTTTATGAAGTGTAGTTTTAAAACAATCGTTTTTTATTTAACCCAGACGCAGGACATGCCGGAATTAATCCTAACAGACTCTGAAATGCTAGCCCTACAGACAGGTACATGTGTTTTGAGGTGTATAGTTCCGCGTAGTTTTGTTCACATATATCTTAGAAGTTAGGTGTTTCTAATGGTGTTCTCGTGTATGGGTTGTTTTATAGGTCTGGATCCCGAACTACAATGGATTCTTGATGATATAGAATGTCCCAAGGGTGGTCAAGACGCATCGCCATGTGTACAGGATAGCCCCGTTCTTACAGGTAAATCAGAAAAGCGCTGCTTCTTTAAAAGGTCTAAACCATGGGGTGTCTAGACCCCAAAAGCCGTAGTTGTGAACTACAGGAACGCACCTTAGATGGGGGCTACTAAGGACATCTGTATACTGTAAATCTGATTATTTTTTCTTCACAGGGTCCATGGAGTCACAGCAGGAAGCAGTGATTGTGCAAGAGCCGGCGCAGCGACCAAAAGAAAGACCTGTGAAAAGGAAATTTTCAACATCTAAAGAAGGCCCTGTGGCAAAGAAACGATCTGTGAAAAGACATCTAAAAGGTGTGTTTTATACAAAAAGGGTGTGAAAAAAGAACTCTCTGGGTTGTATTCTCTCAAACAAAGGGGTGCACCGCCATGTAGTACCATATGTACTACTACGGGTATTGTAAGCATCTTATGTTCCTTATTGTTTCTAATATATATTTTTTTATGTTACATTCTAGGAACCGTTCAAAAGAGCCACGGCGAAGATACGCTTAAGTCTAAGAGGTCTACAAAACCGTTGAGGGATATAACAAAGACCGTTCTGAACACCGGGTCTGCGGCAAAAGGAGTGAGTAGGCGTGTACGCCAGAATAAGATCTACACATACTACACCCACATGCAGCAGCGAACCGACGTATCCGATGTGTATCTGAACCCTCTCAAAGCCTCAAAAGGAACTCTAATCTCAAACAAGCCCACACTTAAGAAGAAGCAAATGGCCGCAGAACCACAGACATGCCCTTTAAACCTCAAGAAGCCGTCTTTGGTCCTGGAACCCCAAGCAGCCCCTTTAGACCTCAGCATGAAACAGGTGGTCCCTGAGACCCTAGCTACACCTTTAGATCTAGCATTAAAAAATGTTGCTAAGCAGGGGAACGATCCATCTACCCCAGCGCTCTCTTTGGGCCTCCCGGCTGTGACGCCTGGTGTGGAAGCTATGTTACAAACTCAAACCCCTAAAGTCAACAAGCTTTCAAGAAAATATCTTAAGAATAAGCAAGGGGTACAGGCGTTACAAGTAGAAACATTGGAAGGATCCTTAAACAAAAATGCTACACCACAGGACCCTTCCCATCCTATGACGACCGCTATAGTTTCAAATAAATTAGCGATGTCTGTAGAGGAATGCCCCGTAGAACAGACCTCAAAACCTTCTATAGGCGTTACTGAAGGGTTTAGGGGTCCCTGGTCTGGAAAGGGGCAGCCCTTAGGAGGCTCGTATACCAGCAGCAAAAGCTGTCTCAGTACACTGGCAAGTATGGTAGACAAACTTGATAAACCCTCAGAAGCAGCGCCCGAGGGGCCTTCTAGCACATACAAGGGGGTTTTGCAGACCCTTGTTACACATTCACCCATCCCCGGCCCTGACAATACCTTAGCCGTTACCACCCTCGATTATTTCGACAGTCATTTACACTCCCCGGACCTTATGTCCCCTATCACCCCACAGGGAGCTTACGACCCAACCAGCCCCGCGTCCAGTGTAAGCTCAGCAACACCCCCGACAACATACAACACTGACAGTACAGGGTGGGACGACTGGTCAATTCATAGTACGGGGGTGACATTTAGTGAGGCTCCTTTCCCAAATGCCCCGGGGTGTTCGCACTGGGATCCTATTTCTATGATCCCCCCAGGCCCTCAGTTACAGAATGGTGTTGGGGTTGATGGACCATTAGAGGCCCCTGTGGTGTTAAAGGCTGTTATACAGCCAAACACCGTATTCATACCTAACCCACCACAATACGCCGCTGTAGACCCAAATCCGGTACTAGATGCGCATGTAAAGGATATACAAATGGCTGTCAGAAAGCTAAAGCGCCAGGCGAAAACCGCAACCTTAAAAATGGGGTTGGGGGTAGCGGCGACAGGTCCATGGTGGAGGCACAGCAGAGGATACTGCAAAGAGTTGGCCTGTGTAAAAGGCTGATCCTCAATACATGCCAGGAAGCGGGATCAGACATAGGGCGTATACAGGCGTGACTAGGACAGCGCCATACCCTAAAGAAACCCCCTGCCCGCGGTTCTAATAAAAAAGCACACACATCAAAATATAGCAGTACGGTCCAAACAGTACTGACAAAGTTCCTGCGCTTCTTACGCATACTCCAGCGTAAAAAGTACATAGAACCATGCATGCAGAGTCATACCCCGATGCCATCCACCCCCCAATACGTAAGTGTAGGAGGGAGCGGTCCTGGGGGAGGGCAATTGAATGATGTTGGCGGTAGAGCGCCAATACTGCGCCACCCGGAACACATAGAGGGGTTGAGGGGTGGGTATGTAGCAGAGGCCTCCATGAGTACAGCGCACATAGACACATCCCATACTGTTCAGATAGGAGGGGGGCGGTTACCTAGAAAAGCATGGTCCCGTAAAAAACAAAAGTGGGCTAATAGCGCCAAGCAGCGCCGGCTTTTAATAAGTAAATTAAAGAAAGCCCGAATATGTGCTACACGTGTGCTTAAAAGACCCCCAGAGACCCTACTAAACCAGAACCCCCAAAATGATACGGCAGTAAGATCCCCTACAAGTCAAATCCCTCAAGATGAAGATTCAGAGGTCGTCTATTTAGAGAGCATTAGAAGCTACAGGCGTGATGTAGAGAGATTTAATGCCACCGAGCACTACGAGGAGTTTAGGTTTACCAACCTCCACCAGATAAGGTCCTCCGATCACGGTGTTTTAGCTATACATCAGGCGGTGCAAACGCTCATAGAAAGGTTGTTACGCGATGTGGGGCCTAATGATTTTTTCCAACTACGCTTCCAGGGGCAGGGTTTTGACAGTCCTTTGTTCACCAAACGGAGGTCCCGAGATGTGTTTGACGCCGTGGAATTTTTAGAAAACCTTTCGAGGCTTTTACAGAGCAAGGCTGAACTAGTCGCCTACGGTACTTTCCGTGTCATAGCCCTCATTGTACGGGGTCGTGAGGGGGGTGTTTCAAGACCTTTAAAGAGTGTTCTATACAGTCAGATAATTGGTAAGAAACAGCGGTGGCTGCTCGACTTTAACAACGACACATCCAATATCTGTCTGGCGGCCAGCATCGTAGGTTTGTTGATGGGGAACAACACCACCGACGCGGCCATCATGTCTAGAGCGGCTGAAGCCCACGAGGTTCTGGAAATACCACCAGACCGCATGGTCGGCTTTGGCGACATAGGTCTTTTTGAGAACTATTTCTCCGTGACGGTGAAAGTTCTTTATCACAGCGGCTCTTGGAAGTACTTTACAACAGGGGACCGTGTGAGAAACAAGACCGTATATGTCCTTCACCACGAAAATCACTTTTACGGTATCTTGAACCTTAAAAGTTTTCTGGGTGTCAAGTACGTGTGCACACATTGTGACCACATATACAACAGTAAGGACCGTCATCAGTGTGAAATGCATTGTAAGATGTGCCAGAGGGACGGTTGCGTCGTAGACGCTGCCCTGAAGGTGAGGTGTCGCACCTGTAAGATGTTTTGTCGCTCTCAAGACTGTTTGAGCAACCATAAGAAAGCTGTTAAATGCATCCCTAAAATGGATTGCTATGAGTGTGGTCGGTATGTGGCGACAGATCACAAATGCCGAGGTATGAAATGCCCCAGGTGTCAGACGCCTTTTGAGGCGGGTACCAACCATCAGTGCTATATGGTTAAAGGCAGACCCCAGACCAAAACCGAAGCATACATAGTGTTTGATATAGAGTGCACACAAGAGACGGGAGTACACCAACCTAACTATATTTACGCACACCATCTAACTTCCGACGACAGCTGGGAGTTTGAAGGCAGAACGTGCGTGGTGATTTCCTTAACACTTTCATTCAAACCAAATTCAAAGGGTATACCATGTTGGCCCACAACTCAAAAGCATACGACTCGTTCTTTATTTTACAAAATATGATTCGTGAAAAGGTCCAAGTAGAACTCATCACTCAGGGGTCCAAGCTGATGTTGTTAACAGCCGCTCGGTTACAAATAAGGTTTATAGACACCCTGAATTTCCTACCTATGAAATTGAGCAAGCTACCAAAAGCCTTTGGATTCCCCGGTTGTAAAGGTTATTTTCCACACTTTTTTAACACCTGGGCGAACCAGAATTATGTGGGCCCCATGCCACCTCCTGACAGCTATGGGGTTGAATATATGATGCCATCCGAGAAGGAGAGCTTTCTAGAATGGTACTCTGAAAACCGTGAAAAGGAGTTTCATTTTCAAACAGAGTTGAAAGCTTATTGTCAGGCTGATGTAATGATCCTACGCCAAGCGTGCAACCTCTTCAGAGACGTTGTGGTGGAAATGACTAAGAAAGTCAGTATCCTGAAACCCAAGAAGCCTCAAGCGACAAAGAAAGTCAGGATCATGAAACCCAAGAAGCCTCAAATGACAAAGAAAGTCAGGGTCTTGAAACCCAATACACCTGAAATGCCGAAGGCTGTCGAATACATAGACCCTTTTCAAAACATCACATTGGCCTCCATGTGTATGTCCATCTACAAGCATATGTTTTTAAGACCAAAAAGTATTGCTCTAGTGCCGGTAGACCTCTATAATGGCAAACAGAAACGATATTCAACCCCCTCGATCCGGTGGCTCATGTATGTTTCTGAGAAGGAAGACGTACATATTCAACACGCCTTACAGGGTGGTGAATACCGTGTGGGTCCCTACTACCTGGATGGGTACGCGGTAATTAAGGGGGTGCCGACGGCCTTTGAATACAATGGCTGCTTTTACCACGGCTGCCCCCAGTGTTACAAACCCCATGAGTTTAACAGACTGATGGGTGTCAAATTTGAACACTTACACAGACGTACACTGTTGAAGGCGCAGTATGTTGAAAAATGTGGCTTTGCTATGAGGGTTCTTTGGGAGCATGAGTGGCTAGAGATGTTAACAACCGACACAGCGCTCTGCTCTTTCCTTCAGAGTCGTGATTTACCAGAACCCCTGGAACCCCGCGATGCCTTATTCGGGGGTCGTACAAATGCCATACAACTGTACAGGGCCGTGGGTGAGGGTGAGAAAATACACTACTATGATTTCACCAGTCTGTACCCATTTGTGAACAAAATGAAGGTATACCCCTTAGGACACCCCACCATCATATATAGAGACTTTAAACCCATATCCGAATACTTTGGGCTAGTCAAATGTGAAATCTATCCTCCACGACAGCTTTACTTTCCGGTGTTACCATACCGAGTCGATGGTAAACTGATGTTCCCCCTCTGTCGCACATGAGGTTGACGACTGTAGACACACCGATGAACAAAGGATGCTCACAGGGACCTGGTGCAGCATCGAGGTAGAAGCGGCCTTAGAGAAAGGTTACAGGCTCGGTAGGATACATGAGGTATGGCATTTTCAGAGGACCACGACACGCCTCTTTGCCCCATACATTAATATGTTTCTCAGAGACAAGCAGGAGGCCTCAGGGTATCCCGAATGGTGTACTAGTCAGGATGCAAAGCAGAAATACATCGATGACTACTACGCTCACGAAGGTATCCATTTACGACCCCAGTTGATAGAGGTCAACCCTGCCCGCCGACAGTTAGCCAAGCTCTGCCTCAACTCCTTATGGGGAAAATTCGCACAGCGTACAAACCTGTCAAATACGACCTTAATAACCGATCCAGATGAGCTGTTTAAGTACCTGTTTGCCCCATGTTACGAGGTGTCCAGCTGCGGGTTTATCGATGACGAGACCGCAGCTGTGTGTTGGAAATACACAAAGCGTACCCCACAACGTGTAACAACATCAACATCTTCATAGCGTGCTTCACCACCGCCCACGCCCGTCTAGAACTTTACAAGGTTATGGACAAACTCCAGGACCTCTGCTTGTATCACGATACCGACTCAGTGATTTTTCTGAGTAAACCAGGGGATGAAGACCCTCCTCTTGGGGATTATCTGGGTAATTTGCCCAGCGAACTCGATAAGGATGAGCATATAATAGAATACGCGTCATCCGGACCTAAAACCTACTCCTACCGCACAAACAAGAACAAAGTGTGTATGAAGGTCAAAGGCATAACCTTAAATGTCAGCAACACCCTAAAAATCAATTTTGACAGTCTGAAGAATCTGGTGCACGAATACGCTGCCTCCGACAATTGTGAAAATGCTAAAACCATAGTTGTGAACCAGCCGTGTATAGTCAGGTCCAAAAAGAAGTGGGAAATTACAACTCAACCCTTACATAAGACATTACGCGTTGTTTTTGATAAAAGGGTCCTGACTGCCGACTATAAAACACTGCCGTATGGTTATTAGCCTCATTAGAGATACAGACCCCACACCATGGACACCAGATTACAACATCCATTTGCATGCGTGTTAGCAGGGCCCTCAAACTGTGGTAAGAGCTACTTTATAAAAAAGCTCTTAGAAAATGCTGCCGATGTTTTATCCCAAACCCCTAATAATATTGTATGGCTTTATTCATGCTGGCAAGCTCTTTATACAGACCTGGCCAGTCGTTTCCCCATATCAGATTTATAGAAGGCATACCAGATAATCTCAACAATGATGAGTTACTACCACCGTCCCTTGTAAACCTGATAATTGTCGATGACCTTATGCGTGAAGGTGGGGATCATCCGGAGTTAGAGAGAGCTTTTACTCAATATTCGCATCATCGTAATCTAAGCATCTGCTACATTGTGCAGAACTTGTTTTACAAGGGCAAGAACAGCAGGTCTATAGCTCTCAACGCTTCATACCTTGTTTTATTTAAAAACCCTCGGGACAAACAACAAATATCAGTCATAGCTAAACAGATGTACCCAGGAAACACACACTTCTTCATGGAGGCCTTTAACGATGCTACAGCAAAACCCCACGGCTACCTGCTGGTCGACTTAAAAAATGAAACTCTAGAAGACTATAGACTGAGGGCTGATATATTTGCCCCTGATCTACCAGTCGCTTACACACCTAAGCCCAAGACCCGCGCCTATAAAAAGCAGCGCTGATGACTTTTAGAGACATTTACAATCCTACCCCTTATAATACAAGGTGTTGACCATGTCGGCCCACCTACGTCGCAATTTAGCTCTCCTGAAAATGCTTGTTACAGCCAGTCCCCAGCACCGAAAGGCCATCCTGTGCGCTGCTTCTGACGACTTAGTGTCTGCCATTTCTGAAATTGCCCTAAATACCCTAAAAGGCAACGTCCCTATATCAAAGAGTCAGTTACAGGTTCTGAAGAAGAAGAGGTCTCTTATCAAGAAGCTCAGTAATAAAAGGGCCTCACTCATTACCAAGAAGAAACTGGTGAAACAGTCTGGAGGTTTTATAGGCTCTTTGCTGGGCATAGCTATACCCATAATTACGAGCCTCCTCTCGGGACAGTAATGGAGCATGCTACCAAGATGTATTTGGTTCCGAGGCAGCAAATGGACCAGCTGGGCTCTTCAAAGGACAACGCCTGGGATATACGCCGAAATGAGACTCTGCGTCTGGATGCTGAAATTAAAGACATTTTGAACAGAACCGATCTAAACCCCTATGACAAGGCAAACCTTTACACCAGCACCCTTAAAAACTTTTTAAGTTACTACAACCAATGGAATACCGAGAAAAATAAGCTGACTCTATACGCCCGGACTCTGAACAATCAGCCGCACCTCCAAATGGCCCTCAGCCCCTGCAACCATCACAGGACCTTGCATCACCCTCAGATGGCTTTGTTGCCGATCTCTTAAAAAATATAAGTCAAAGACACAGGGGGCAGCGCAAATGCTGATGAGTAAACTTGCAACTTCTAAAGACCTGACATCCTGGAATGAACGAGGCGAATTTCTCTACAAGGGACAGCCGGTTGCAGGGTCACACATGTACGATCTAGTCAAAGGTCTCACGCACCCCAAAATCATAACGCCTCAAAACGCACCGCGTGGTTGGGATGCGTTTCTGCGAGCCGCTGCTGATCTCAACATCCCTTCCACGCTCGTGGGTAATAACGAGCACCGTCGTTTGCTTGAAAATCTGAAGGCCCCCGTACACCCATCACCAACAGGCTCTGACGAGCCCCTGCTATCCCCTCCTGGAGTACCCCTGCACCGGTGGTTGTACCTCGAAAAGGGCAATTTTCAAACCAAGTACCTGGCTTACACCCTGATGTTTCTTCAGACTTTTTATTGCTTTTTAATAAAATGTGTCTATTACGCGTATAGCAGCGTCTGATTTTTCTTCTTCTTATGTTTCTTGAGCTTTGGGTGTCGCTGTAATACACCCCTGCATAGATGTTTGTAATAAAACACTTTTTATAACTTTACAAACGGCCTCTGTTGTCTTTTAAAATGTTTTAATTATGTTGTATGTGGTAGCATAGAAATACAAAGTCTGGATACCGGCTTTTCTAAAAAAAATAATGTCTTTATTTTAGACGTTCATCATTAAACATACACATGTCCCACGGACTTACAATTTTGACAAGCGACAAATTCTGGTTTCACAGGTCTGACCGAGACCACTGTGTTTTCTTTTACATATTTCACAACTATACTGTCATTGTTAACAAGGTCACGCGAATATAGATTTAAGAAATTTCTAAACGACATACCCTCAGACATTTTACTGATAAAATAAATACAATGCTCCCCACATGTGATGGCTATGGAATCCTGGACCCTCAGCTTGTTATACTCCAACCGCGCAGCTGCTTTTTTCACAAACTTGAATATAGGTGTTGTATAGATACGTTGTCCTGGGAATTCACCGGCACTGTCAAACAATATAACCTTGTCACTGTCTATAAACAGGCCCACCCAGTGTGTTCCGCTCTTATCATGAGGGTCTGTGTTAAAGACTAGGGTGCGGGGCCTTTCTAACCCTATTTCAGGTGGTAACCCGTCGCTAGGGAAAACACCTAAAAAGTATTTCCTAGCGTCTTTATGCCTGCTTAAGAACGACCGTATCTGCACAGTGTCCATTTCACAAAATGTTTTAAAGATAGTCAAACAAAATCTGTCTAGCGTGGTTGACCTGAATGATGCTGTCGAATACCGAGAATACGACCATGTTCACATTCGTCGGTAGCGGATTACTGAATCGTATTTCAGCTTTTAGATTTCCGTTTTTGACAAGGTTGTAGTGATCGCCGTCTTCCATGTCGGGGGTCAGGTCGAATGCGAACAGCGTGTACCCGGCCCCATAGCCTTCTCTTGACACAGCTACACCGCAGTCCCTTAGATGCTTCCCGGTTATTGAAACCAGCCCCTGATATTCCCTGATGTAGTTGGAGGTTATAAAACTGGGGGTGTAAGGTTTTGCAGGAATCACAGTGCCCTCGTGGACCAGCGCCGCGTAGTTGATGTTGTAGTGTCTAAAATTGAAGGGGTTTAAGGCGTAGGTGCCGCTAAAAGCTGTATTGTCCACAAAACCGATGATGATGAGTTTGGGTAGTTGCCCCAGAAATAAATTCTGCTGCTGGTTTAACCGGGTACCTGCTGGGATGCTGAACACCGTTAGAGCTACTCTTTCCATAGCGTACTTGGCGTTTGATATTTGCAAAGCGTCGGCGTGCGCTAATCTGACGCTCGGGGACACTTTCACTCTCTTTACAAACAGGCTCGCTGCCAGGATGTCCAGCTTGTACTGGTCCGCATCCCCGCTGATGAGACAGAATGAGTCCTTGTTGCGTGTGAGCTTGATCTTAAGGTCAATACCATTGATAAGCAGTTTATCTTGGAAGAAGAGATCTGAATGTATGCGACCCAGGAGGTCAAAGTTGCAACTGCCTGCGGCAAACCTTGCTCTTTTTACAAAACCAGGATTGGCACCGTCCAGAACCGTGGTTTCAAACTGTCCGTAGGTATCCTTGTAGAAGAGACCCGCTGAAAGCTGCGTGTCAAGGGCGTCGCTACTGTAATTTAGAATACTCTCGAGGTAGGCTCTGTAGGCGTACATGTTATCGTTCTGTCGATCGCCCAGGGTGATGTCCACCTGATTAAACATGGTCGCTAGGGGGTAAGCGATCGTTGCCACTTGAGCGTCTGCTGCTATGTCGGACCCATCCGCTTTTACGATTTTACACATAAGATGCAGCAGCGTGTTGTTGAGATCCAAATACATATCCGTGGACCCTGACACAAAAAACTCTATAGGGGCCAACGGTGTCAAGGCGGCTAAAGGCGATACCTCCATGAAGAAGCTGTTTTCGATGCTTGTCTGCGTTGGTTTTAGAGTAAACAAGTCTAACTCGGATTTGGCGCACTCGCCAGATGCACAGTGTACGAAGGCCATGGTTTAGTTTACGATGCTTTAAAAAATATTGACTTTAGAGCCGTTTCTCTTCTTTGCAGCTCTCTTCCGTCTTGGAGTTCTTCTTTTCTGAGGGCGTTTTGAAGAACTCCTCCTTTTTTTATAGGGGACCGGTGGACCGCTGCTTCTCGAAGACCGGCGCTTCCTTTTAACACTCGCGCGTGGCTTGTACAACAGCCCCGCTCCTTCTTGCAGCTGTTTGTTCATGCGCTCTGCAACCGCCGAAGTAACAGACCCGACAACATCATGGGCAATGTTCGTAGCAGCCGTCTTAACATGCGGTTTTACAATTTCATAGCCTCTTCTCAAGAACTACATCAATAAAACAACGTCTCAACAGGTATATCAAGCGGGGGACTGTTCAAAAAGGTGTATCAATCACACAGCACAGGAAAGAAATAAGGGAGACCAATGAGATTGAAAAGGTTGTTATTTGCATATAGAAGCACAGAAATCAACTAAATTGCAGTAACCATAACAAACCAGATGTGCACTGGAAGTGTTGTAGTGAATAAACACGCAGTGACACACGTGATTAAAAACAACGTGAGGCGGCGAAAAATTATAATAATAATCAGTGTAGGTCAAACAAAAATATTTACAATCACAAACATAATTCCATTATTTGTGAATGACCCTTTGGTTGCCGCAATTGGCGTTGTAGAGTCGACGGCGTTTCGACCTCTCTAACTCAAGGTCATCATCAGGACGATGGTTACACGATTCATTTAAAGTGCTCTGGTGGCACTAGGTGAGGAGGGGGAATCCAGAAGGTGAGTCCTACACGACTGGAACTGTAAGCGGTGTGATTTGGGGAAGCCTTCAATGGCTGGGATGTCATCAATTGTGGAAAGTCCTGCGTCAAGGGGAAGAGCGTGCGGAAAGCTGGGCAGCGCTCGGAGAAGAATTCCGATGGGCAGCGGGTGGTTGGGTCCACTGATTCGTCGCGTTTGGAGGAATATGGGATCAGGATGCCGGGATAAGTCCAAAAGCAGGTAGGACGAGTGAAGCGTCAGCTTTCCGCACGCTCTTCCCCTTGACGCAGGACTTTCCACAATTGATGACATCCCAGCCATTGAAGGCTTCCCCAAATCACACCGCTTACAGTTCCAGTCGTGTAGGACTCACCTTCTGGATTCCCCCTCCTCACCTAGTGCCACCAGAGCACTTTAAATGAATCGTGTAACCATCGTCCTGATGATGACCTTGAGTTAGAGAGGTCGAAACGCCGTCGACTCTACAACGCCAATTGCGGCAACCAAAGGGTCATTCACAAATAATGGAATTATGTTTGTGATTGTAAATATTTTTGTTTGACCTACACTGATTATTATTATAATTTTTCGCCGCCTCACGTTGTTTTTAATCACGTGTGTCACTGCGCCGTTTATTCACTACAACACTTCCAGTGCACATCTGGTTTGTTATGTTACTGCAATTTAGTTGATTTCTGTGCTTCTATATGCAAATAACAACCTTTTCAATCTCATTGGTCTCCCTTATTTCTTTCCTGTGCTGTGTGATTGATACACCTTTTTGAACAGTCCCCCGCTTGATATACCTGTTGAGACGTTATTTTATTGATGTAATACTTACCCGGTCTCAACTGGGTTAACGGGTTTACTCCTGTTTTTTGTTTTTCTTCTCAAGAACGGCATAGCTCTTCTAAACAGGCTCCTGAAGAAGCCCCCTAAACCAGCCCCATACATAACCGGCGACCCTTGAAAGTACGGCGGACCTCCATATCCGGCTTGGTTTCTGTAATAGTCCCTGTACATAGACGGGTCCCCGTATGTTTTCACGACCACCATGACGGCTGCTTAATAACCGCGGTCGTGTCTCGGTCTTAAATGAAGCTTAACAATAACTTTCCCGTATTTAAAGGCCACCGGCTCAGACTGATCATCGTAGATCATAATTGAAATAGTGTCAAAATGGTTTTTAGAAACTGCGACGTAGTCGGGTTTGTTAAATTGAATATTAACCATCGTATTATTTTCACCCTGTACATGGACCCATCTTAACAGCGGCGAATAACTATCACCGATCCTCTGGGCCTCTACAATGTCGCTATACACATAGAGCGTATAGAACCCCCCGTTAATATCGGGGCATGTGTGATCCTGCTCCATCGGACTTTTCGCATGCAGCACGGTGCCTAAAACCCTTCTTAATTTACCGGAACAGTTAAACGTCGTGGTACGGCTTGGTGCTTTAAGAAATACCTTCCTTCTGACGTTATCTAACGACAGATGAGTATTCGGATATGCTTCGAGGCTGTCTATGGCTTTGTTGACAGCATCGACAACACTTAAAACGGTTGGGTAGTAACCGTGTGGAATGCTCTCGTGCATGCTCACTGGATCCTGCTCACGCTTTATGTAAAACTTTGCCTCGGCCTGTGTGAATGTATTCCATGTTCTAGGGTATTGGATTTCTGTTAGGGCCACCTCCCAATCCCCTTTCAGGTCCACAGGCTTAGCCAGTTTCACGGTATAATTAGAAATCTGGTTGTCGGGGAACATACCCTTAGAAGCGTTGGATGGTAAGGTGATATAAAAGGGGGCTGTCTCCATCTTATTAGAGGATTTTAGATGGTCCTTAGCTCACACACCCTTCAGGGAGCTGTCCAACACCCAACTGTTAAATTTCTCCGGCCATCCCCTCCATTTGACATATGCCTGGCTGCTAGCCCCCTACCTTTCCTTTTCAGAACCTTTTCAACCCTATACACCCGGTTCGGATCATCAGGCACCATTTGTAACTCTTCCTTGTAAAACACCCCCGATACAGCTTCCCCATCGTAGTCCTTTAAACTGTAAATATACAGCCCTTCTTTAAGCTCCACATTATCCACTATAAATATTTCGTCGCTAAAAGTCTGGCGGTAGCCCTTTGTAAAGACCCCTTTCAATTTTGAAATCCTCACATGTGTGCCTTTTTTAAAAATAGGTTTCTTCACCTTTGTAGCAAAATTATGCCCGTACACCGTTCGCCAAACAGCTAAAGAATTACTAGGAGTCACCTCTGCGGGTGCTGTTTTGATGGTCCGGTGATAACTGGCATTATACACATCTAAAAAAGCCTGTAGAACATCCACGTATCTGTAGGTGTTGTTGGCCGTAAAATACCGCCACATCTTAGACTTTAAAGTTCTGTTAAACCGTTCTACAACCGCTGCTTTCACCTCCGTATGTGTTACAAAATGTTGAACGCCGTGTTTGTTTAATAATTTCTGAAATGTCTTGTGTAAGAATTCTTTACCGGCGTCTGTTTCTAGTTTTTGAGGAACCCTGCCCTTCTCGAAGATGGCTTTAAGAGCGACCGTGACGCTGGCCCCTCTTTTATCGTTTAACGGTTCTGCGTAGGCGTGCTTGGACAGCACGTCTATGACTGTTAATATAAAACAAACGCCGTTGTTATGTTTTGCTATATCTTGAAGGCTGATTATGTCAGCTTGCCACTGATAATCTATTTGAGCATTAACGATTGTAGGACGTCTCTTAAAACGTCTTCTGGCCGGTTTATGGAGCGAATACGCCTCCTCTCCTGATAGCCATGTCTTGACCAGGTCTCTGCTCACGGGCTCGTTTTCATCTGCAGCCCTTCTGTATAGGGCTTCGACACTTCCAAAGCTGCCAACCCCTCTTGTATCATAATAAAGTTTTCTTAACATAGCCCCCGACATGATAGCATCCGGTACAATTAATGAAATGAAAGACGCTTGTTTTGTGTAAGGACGTTTTATTAAAAACCAAATAAACAATACTACCAAAACCTAAGCAAAAGATACTTTACATTTTCATAGCAAACGTCATAAGTACGTATTAACACATAACCACCTTGCGTTGTAACATTCCGCTTGTTTGTTCTAAATACACACTATCCTGTAACGTTACATAAGAACTTAGGTAAATAGTCTTCGGGGGCCAAAGCCCCCTGAGACTATTTTTTTTATACACGTTACACATACGCCTTTCTACGAGTCTTTGTAGCAGCTTTCTATCAAGAGTCGGGCACATCTCCTGCATTTCAGGTAGTTTTACGCTCGGGTCATAGGCGTATTGGATCTCATTGAGTGCAGATGTCAAGATCCTCAACATATCGGGGTGTACAGTTTTCTTTTCAGGGTGCAGGCCGTACACCACCCTTAGCAGCTTATACAACTTGTACGGGTCTAACAAACCACAAATATAGCGTATTGTTCTTGCTCTGTATGATTCGCACAAACATTCGGGAGCCGCCTGCTGTGGATCGCTCATTTGATGGCCGTGACAAAGACTGTAATAGTCACGTTTGACACAGTTTAGTACTACCGTCGCTGCGAAACCCTTAACTCCACGCCGTTCAAAGAAGGACAATTCTTCATCTTCATCTTTTTCACACGCGGCGCTCTTAGAACCACATACGCATTTGTCGCAGCCCTCGCTGTTTTGGCACGTTGAGCTTTCAGCCTGTTTTGAACACCACAGGCAATTAAAGATTACATTGCTCGCTTTTGCAGGTCGCCAGGCTCCAGCCGCTCTTTTTGGGGCTTCTATCTAGGGTTCAAAAAAAGAAAGATTGACAGACCATTAGTTGAAGAAATAAAATACATTGTTATATAGATACATGTGGCATAACATTTTCATACTAACCTCCATATTTTCACAACCCTCTGCGGCAGCTCTGAAATCCTGAGAGTCGCTAATGTCCTGCGATGCCCCGTCATCTTCGACGCTTGTACCGGGCTGTTGCAACACGCCCTCCGCAGCAGCCGCATCCTCCTGAAGGTCCATGTCTTCGTAGACAGGGGTGTTAGGAGGTGCTACAGGCTCTTTACCATAGTGCATTATGAAGTAGGTGCATCCTGCTGGTGTTACGCTCTAGGGACAAAAAAGAAAGATTGATATGCCAATAGCTGAAGAAATAAAATACCTCATTTTTGTAACTACAGAGCATAACATTTTTTACTAACCTCTGCATTTTCACCGGCCTCTGCTGGGGCTCTGAAATCTTGAGAGTCGCTAATGTCAGGCGTTGCCCCAACATCTTCGGCGACTGTACCCGACGGTTGCAGCACAACATCCGCAGCATCCGCATCCTCCTGAAGGGCCTTGGTTTCATAGACGGTTGTGTTAGGTGGTGCTACAGCCTCTTCAGCTTCCTGCAGATCCATGAAACTGAGGCCTGAACCAGAGCCCGCACTCTTGCTGTGGGTGTCCTTAACCGGAGACAACCTGCATACGCACTCCTTGAGACTGAGTTTTTGCACCCCCCGACACAGGCCATTACCAAAACCAGTAATGTCGCAGCCCATATCCTTAGGTGTTTCTTGCTGAGCATTCTCGTCCATTACCAGCGTTGGTAAGCTACGGTAATATCTACTGATAGTTGGTTGGGAGCCACCCCACATAGGGCTCTTCACAAGAGGGCTGTATCTCTTCATTTTGCTATGGGAACCTTCTTGTCTTCAGGCGGCTGCTTGCTGTACAACGCTCTTAAGGATGCCTTATATGTATCCTAAACAACTCCTAAAAGGGGGCGTACCATCTACACATCAACAATGCCTTAGAGGCGTCATAGGGCTCTGGCGCTCTGGTGTCGCCCGAAACAACACCGCCCCTAGCCCCGCCCCTTGGACAAGATGGACATCTCATGATACTCACACTCTGACACATACACGGTGCCACACCCTTGTATTTCCAGGGGCTTGAGGCCTGTCACTTTTAAGGACACGCGTCACTTTTAAGGACACAGCGAGGGGAGGGGGGACATGTCACTTTTAAGGACACACGTCACTTTTGGGGACACAGCGAGGGGCGGGGGACCGGAGGGGGACCTGTCACTTTTAAGGGCATGAATGGTGATGAATGGTATCCGCTTATACTACTCATATATATATATAAAGATACTTATTTTTTATAACTACTTGTGTGGTGTCCCTTTGTAGTGTTCCTCACTGTGTTACTGTGTATGGTCATAAATGCTTCACACACTGCCTCTGAGATAAGCCTACCTGCTCGTGCTACGTTACCACAGGGTTGAGCGGGGGTATCAAGGAGAGTAGCCCTCTCACTCTGACTTAGGAAGAAGGGTCCCTACTTGGACAGTGGCCAGCCATTGCCAACTAGAGACCCCCATTTCTAACAACATCCTTTTGTTACTTTTAGTTTATAAGTTAAAATCCTAATATAGAACAGTGAATTATTAACTGTCATCAAAGAACTGCTTGCACCCTGCAAAGTATAGATTAAAGCATAGATTAATGTTGCAAAAAGGGATCATTTTGGTAGAAATTGATTCTTATTATTAAAGAGAACCTCCAACTATGGTGTTCCGTTTTAAATTCTAAGTTTGTTTTTCTCCAGACCAAGCACACCTAAACTATACTGCCTACCAGTATGGATGACATGTCGCTCCTACACCCACCTTGTTGTTCTCGCAATATTTCCTCTACGCTGATTTACACATGTATGATTGTCTCTGTGTAATGTGTGTGATGCAAAGTGCTCTGACACTCTACACTGGTATGAGTGCCGCTAAATAACTAATTAAATGCACCTGAAAGAGAGTGGTAATGGAGCCTTGAGGGGCACTGTTAAAAGGTGGTGGTGAAGGAATCTGTGGTGGAGGTGGTCACCACCTCCACAATGGATTGGGGGGGCGCCAACAAACATTGACGCAGTGAGCGCCACCAGCGCTAAAGCCAGCCCTGAGTGGGATGGGGCCAGCAGTCTCACAGACCACAACCCACTGTGATGAGTAAGGGACTGCTGGCTCCTCTCATGGGCTGACCATAGGAGGCAACAGCCCCAATCATCAGGAACCTCAGAGCCTTCCCTCTCTCCACTTGAGACACTGCAGCAGGTAAGTTTTATGTTTGTAATATTTGGTGCTTGTGTGTATGTCTGAATGTATGTGTATTTGTGTGTGCATGCTGTGAATGGTTATGTATGTGCTTGTGAGTGGTGGGTGTATGTGTGCATGCTTGTGAATGGATGGGTAGACGTGAGTGTGCATGCATAAGGGTGAGTGTAAGTATGTGTCTGGTCCACATGCTCCCAGCTCAAATTACCGCCTGTCACTGTGATTGAGACATGCTAAAGACCACCATCCCTTCCACAGGCCACAATAAAGTTTAATTCACAGTCTTATAATTTCAGAATGTAAACATTTTCAATATTAAATATTTAAATTTAACAAATCGTTTTCCAAAGCCATATGCCTGACATGCCTTGAGTGAAGATCAGTTGTGTTATACATATCTGGATAGTATAAAAGAAAGCTCAGGAAGGCACCAAAATATGGCTGGGGGGGGGGGCATACTATGGAAATCATAGAAATATATTTGACGTGTTAAAGGCACGTCATTAATTACACTGGCCACGCCCTCTTTAGCGACCCCCAGCTTTTTTTCATCCCACTTAACGCTCAGCAGTGACAAGCATTTCCAAAGTCCTGTGGTTCCAGTTGAATTAATAAAATGCACTATGGCTGAAGTTGCAAGTGTTTGTAAATGTGAAAGCGGGATCTGTTATTTCCTTCTCACCGTGCAACAGTTTCACAATTGCCGGTGATGCTACCTACTGAAGATGTGGACAGAAAGCACGGAGCAGTGCGCCAATAATGTGGTGCACCAATAACGCTGATGTGCAGGGTCATACATGTGTAAATTATGTGTCAGGTGTCACATCTCTATGACCTCGCATCATGCTGTGCTTGTTGAGTTTATGGCCGGCCTTAGCATATTCAAGCTGGGCCCACGTCCAGGATGCAGACCTTTTGAGGGGAGCAGGAGCTGCCTGCAGCAGTCTTTTTCGGACATGGAGCCAAAGAAAAGTGCATTAAAACAAGATTTCTGGAAGCTGCTGGTGTACGTGTGTGCATTTTAACTGCTTTTCTTGTCATGGTCCTCCTTTCTCTTAACCCCCCCCTCACCTTCCCCCTCTCATTTTTTTCAACACACAGTTAAAGAGGGTGAGAGGCAGTGGGCGCCAAATATGGTTTCACCCAGGGCGCTCTATGAGGAAAGCCAAGCTCGGGTTGTGTTCTTGCGTTAGATAATGCTGATGCCGGGCGCGCCAAGGTATCCTCGTGCCATTTAGAGTGCACGGTTGTCCGGATAGCGTTCTGTAACAGTTTCACAGTCCCGATTGCCTCGCGCCTGTCCGCGTGCTCGGCACGTGCGTTCGGTACTCCTCCAAAACGATAGGGCCCTGGGGCCCGCTCACTTCTTCAATATGTACAGTGGTTCTGGATTGCGACTCGACCTGTGGCTCCAGCTGGCTCCCACCTGTCCGGCTTCATCCCATGCATGTGTGCCTCGACGTGGATTCTCCAACGGCATATGAGGTGGCAGCGAGTCCTGTTATAGTCACAAGGCTGAGTCCACACCACACTCTAAGGAAGATACTTTCATAGTTTGTAATTCTTTCCTTTATTACACGCAGCCTTGGGATACAGCCCAACCTTATTCAGCCCAATTCTAACTACCTGATAATTTACACAGGCACATTTTTCAAGGAATAGAGAACAAGACTAAGAACATAGAACTATGCTGCAGGCAGCACTACCCTCTAATGCAGTGGTTCCCAAACTTTTTCGACCCGTGGCTCCCTTGACCTATTGGCCGTTGGCCACGGCTCCCCACTACGTTTGATTATTTGGGCGGGTGGGGGGGGGGGGGGGGAGGAGGAGGAGCTGGTGTAAGCCTATCCTCAGGAGTACTTCAATTTTTCTCCCTGAAAATAATTGGGATGAAGCCAATGAAGGTATTATAATCATAGATATTACAAAATAAAAATAGAACAGTTGTTTAATAAAAAACTTTAATTGGTTGTCAGAAACAATACTCTTCAGCACGGGGGTCTGCATATGGAATTTCTTAAAACAATTTTTTGTTTTAAAAAATTGATGCGGCACAACCTTCTTCTAATAATGCACTGTTTTGTTCAATTACTGACATCACCTCTATGGCACTCATACATCATGCGCATGGTAGGCCTTGGCCGTGTTGATGTTTTCTCTTCACGGCAGAGGCCAAAACCAATCCTAGTGAGAGTGCTCTGAAATAAGGCAGCCATATACATTCATTAGTATCAATGTATGACATGCTCACGCAAATAAAACCCACACCATCCGTATTAAGACTTCAAAATCCCACCAAGGAATTTTACACTTGTAAATTTTGCTATTTGAGCCCCCACATTTTATCTACGTGTATGTGCAATCCTTTTCTCTATCTGGCCTTATGTAGGCAACCACATTTTGTTATATTAAACACAGATAGTCTTTCAGTCAGTGTACAATATTTGGGAAAATACTATTCAAAAGCAACTGAATATTCTCTCTCACAAAAGCAGTGTCAAAAGGTCCTAAAATAATAATGACAAATATAGATTTGTCTAAAAAATTACACCCATTGCTGTCTATGCCAAAAGGAAAGCACACATGGCATTGAACATCCCAAACACGCAAAACACACCAAACAGCTGAAAAGCACTATTCACACAGTTCGAGTCTGTAATAAATGGGCCCCTTCTAGCTGTTCTTGAAGAAAGCAGCGGCAGGTGCGAAGTGATGGCTATAAACGCACTTCGGCACGTATAGAAATGTTTACATGGGGCACCAGCAAACTAAACCTCCTGGGACTTAAACGCGCCCATTTGTGCAGACAAAACCCAGCAGTGGATATTAACTTAACCAAAAGAGTTTCTTGTCATGAGAAGAATATGATTTCCTTAGCACGGTTGATTAGCTGTCTAAAGTAACTTGGAAATGTTAGGGTCAATGCATTCTCAGCATTAATTACATTATAATACATTTAGAACTACATTAACATTCTGACATCCAACTGGGCCATTTTCCTTCCAGCTGGCACTAATAAAAAGTATTTTGCAACAAAAAGTAAATGTTGCGTTTTAAGAGTCCCCTCTTCTCTTTCTTAACAGCAGCAGCGCAAGAATGGTTTCAAACACACAAGTAATTTTTTCAAGCACTGTTAGTGGCGGAGCCGGGTGAATTACAGCAAGATTTATTGTCAAATCGTTTAAGTCTAGTTTTCCATCCACTGCTGGTGAGTTGGAACATACGCACCGTTAATACACAGAATCTTTTAAACGGCATCTCAGAGGCAGAATCGTGCTTCACTTGCTGGCAAAACCAAACGGAAAATCCGAAAAGCAAGGCAAACATCGCATTTTAAACTGTTCTCTGAAAGTCCGTTGCAATCCTTAAATATTATCACATAGCCGTTAGTATAAAACGGTAGAGTCTGAAAAATCTGCCCGCCCCTTGGATTTGTAGTCCACTTAAACAAGGGCAGATGCTGATTGGCCGCTTTTGGTGTTTCTTTTAAAGCATTTATAGTTCTACAGACTTAATTATTGACAACATTGACACGGATTGATAAAGAGAAGGAACAACTTAAGTGAACTCCAGCATGCATTATTTGTGTCTACGTGAGGTCATTCAGCATCAGTTTTATTTGCATGAAAATACCATCCCAAGTTCACAAGTGTAAAACATCAATGCTGCGGCGCCCCTAGCTGGTTTTGACGGCGCACTGGGGTGCCGCGGCGCACAGATTGGGAACCGCTGCTCTAATGTGATAATAATAGAGGTGGACGAGCCAACAAAATAACAGGGCGAGCCGCGTCAGAGCAGAGCTAATGGTCTGGCTGGGCTCTAACAGCCCATGGATGAGCCTAGCCCTTAAAATGTTTGGCTCGTAAACTGTACAATAAACACCATATAAAAATATGATAAAGACTCAAAACTTCCCAAAAATATATTTCTTTAACATATAGAAGCGTTTCAATTTAGCACATCAGGTTATATCACTGTATCGAGAGGCATTAAAAGTGACAGTTTTGTACATTAACTTAAAAATATTCATGCCACCACCCGCCACAAAACAATGGGATTAGTGTATTAAGAAGCAAGCCAGTTATCGGCGGCATGGCTAGCACCCAAGGAAGATGGTGGAGTTTCCCTGACTCTACACGGGATGGCGCCGGGACCGCCTGCAGTGACGGCGCAGAAGGAGCTTGTGAGCCGCTGAAAATTGGTTCGCGGGCTCCGTTAACTGCGGTGATGACGAGGCAGTGAGTGTTTAGCATTTCAACACTCCGTTAGCCTCCAACTTTGCTCTTCACATCGCGAGCGGTTTTGACGAGATGCCGCCCGCCATCTTGAGGAGCTTCGCATGGAAGGATTACACAGCAATGCGTGTACATTCTCCTCAGGAAGTTTAGAAGCTGCAAATTTTCCTGTGGGCTTCTACCTGAAAACATCTTTTTCCCCAGCAATTAAGAGGAAAACATTATTCATTTCCAGCGCGTTTACCTCAAATGCTGCACTTTCTCAGGTAACATTTCACTGTTATTTAACCGGCTTGAACAGAAACTACTCTGATTTCCTGCTTTTTAGGTTTAACTCTGTTTTTATTAATGTCATCAACATAACATCAGCTTATGACAATATCACCATAACTTGTACCCACTTTCATACTTAAGACATTCCTTAGTGCAATCTATGTCTACTTATTACAGTTATCTTCTGCTCTGGTGCGCATGGTATTTGTGGGAAACCTCGTATATTAAAGACATACTTAACAAGAACAAAAAAATGTAAACCAAATTAATATTCAAACAGTTTCCCATCCCTTTCCTCCCTCCCTACCCCCCTTCTGGCATTTTCATTGTCTATTTCTGTTCTGGATCGGGCTTACCACTGTCTTCCTAGCTTCAGGATTCATTGTGTGTTTTGGGGCTCTCCTGTGTTTGTTATCCGGAGAAGCTGGAGGTATCTCGGGCACGTAATTTCATGGAATTCCGAGGACAGTATGACAAGGAGTGGTTTCCATACCTCTTTAAATGCCGCTTCAGAGTTTGTCATTGAGGCATGTATGCGTTCCATCCCCAAGGTATACCACATTCTATGGAGCCAACCTATATATGTGGGTGTTACTTGTGTTCCCCAGTGTGCCAAGATATTTTGGAGTGCAGCCCCAAGGGCCAGTCCCATTTGTTTCCCTTTGCGAGATTTCAATGGGAACATTAAGGAGTTAGGCAGCCCAAGGACAATGTATGTCGGGAATCGTGCGATCTGTGTGTCAAACCATGAATCTATTTCGTCTAGTATTTTGGGCCAGTATGTTGACAAATGTGGACACTCCCACAATAAATGCAGCAAGGTGCCCGCCTCCTCACACCCTCTCCAGCACGTGGGGCTTCAATTTGGGTTCCCTTTATTGAGACGCTCAGGGGTTAAGTACCAATATGTAGCTATTTTAAAGGCTGTTTCTTTGCTAGCCGTATTCCGTGCTGTATGCTTGGCCCTGTAGTAAATTTCTCCCCATTCCTTCCTTGATAATTCCCTCCCGAGTTCCTTTTCCCATCGCTTCTGGCTAGTGGTAGGTTGTAGAGGGACAGTTTGGCGCAGTATATCATAAAGCTCGGAAACCAATTTTTTATCAGAGTTTTTTGTGACCAGCCACTTCTTGTATCTGGTCAGTTTTCGACTGACCTTTCGCCGTACATCTGGGTGGAGTAACCAATGCGGGAGTTGCATATAATGGAATCGCTCTGACTCAGGTAGTGAGTAATCTTGTTGTAACTGTGTGAAAGGAACGATCCCTTCCGTGTCGAACAGATGTCCTGCCGCTTTGCAAGGGGTAGACTTCCAAGTTGCAAATGCCTGTGTATCTAACCCTGGCATGAATTCTCGATTGTTCGTCAGTGGTGACATCGGGGACGGGAACAACGTGAGTTCCTTCTTGATAGCTACCCTTTCCCACACCTCCACCAATGACTTTGTAACAAGTGACCTCAATAGACTCTGCGGCCTCCACCTTCTTTAAAAAGGGATCTTCCAGAGAGGGAGTCCAGCTTATGCCCTCTCCTGGAATAACCAGTGCTTTTCTGATTCCGTTCTATTCCACTCTATGAAGTATCTTAGTTGAGCCGTCCTAAAGTACTCCAAAAGATTAGGAATCCCCAGACCTCCCTCCTCCAGTTTCATATAACCCAGTTCTCTTCGCATGCGCGGGCGTCCACTGCCCAGACATAATGAGATATGTCTTTTTGTAACTTCATGAGCCTTCCCTTGGGCGGATAGGCCGCTAGCGTCTGAAATAAATACAATGCCTTAGGTATTATTGACATTTTAATGTCAGCTACGCGGCCCAGAAGTGATAGGTGGTGATGCTTCCAACTATTAAGCTCCCTAGTGATCTGACGACTGAGCTTAGCATAATTAAGTGTGACCGTTTGTGTCACCTTCGAAGCTAATTCAATCTCCAGGTAGGGAATAGAATCTGTTGCTTGAATACCCAAAAGGTGATGTTCCCTTGCTACTGGGCCTAACAGTGATCCTGTTAAGTGGAGGATCTGCGATTTCCCTACATTAACTCGGAACCCAGAGACCCGTCCAAAGGATTCCACTTCTCCCAAGAAAGCCGGGAGCGATCTCTCGGGAGACTCCAGTGAAGCGAGTATGTCGTCGGCATATAAGCTTATTACATGTTGTTCCCCCCCAAATGGAATGCCATTATTCTTGGGATTGTCCCTGACCTTTTGGGCTAGCGGTTCAATATATAGGGCAAATAAGAG
Organism: Calotriton arnoldi; assembly: GCA_963921515.1. Taxonomy (NCBI): domain Eukaryota; kingdom Metazoa; phylum Chordata; class Amphibia; order Caudata; family Salamandridae; genus Calotriton; species Calotriton arnoldi. The sequence continues at coordinate 4,448,964 of CAWUFW010000363.1, forward strand.
TGGTAACAACGGACACCCTTGCCTAGTGCCCCATTGAAAAGAGAAGGGCAGAGAAGAGACGCCATTAACCCTAATTGTGGCTGTGGGAGAACTATAACATCCCACTATCCACGACCGGAAGCGTTCCCCTATGGCAAAGTGAATCAAGGTTCGTTTAAGATATCCCTAATCTACTCGATCGAACGCCTTTTCGACATCAACCGTCAGTAGTAGAGCATCCATGCATGTCTGGGGTGGTTTGTCTATTAGATGTAAAATCCTTTTTGTATTGTCTCCACTTTGCCGACCCTGAACGAATCCTGCTTGGTCTGGTTCAATAATCCCGGGCATCAGGGGGCCTAATCTTGAGGCTAATATGCTTGTGAACAATTTCAAGTCCACATTGAGAAGGGACACTGGGCGGTATGAGCCACACGCTTTTTTATCCTTCGCCGGTTTGGGTAGGACCACAATAGCCGCCGACAGCATTCCAGAAGGTATTGATCCTGGTCCCCCAAAAGAATTAAACAGCCATGTTAAAACCGGCGCTAGGATATGGCAAAAGGATTTGTAAAACCCCGCTGAGAATCCATCTGGCCCTGGGGATTTGAGAGGTTTAAGTCTTGCTATCGCTCTAATCACTTCTTCAAGCCTAATAGGGGTATCTAACATCTCCGCCTGATCTTGAGCTATCTTAGATGTGTGAGCCCCTCCAAGGTATTTCGTCATGAGCTCCTCCGATCTATTCTCCCCCTTGTATATTTCCGCGTAGAAGTCCCTGAAAGCATAAGCTATATCTTCGTCCTCAGTGAGTTTCTCCCCCTTATTATTTTTAATGGCCTGGATCTTAGGCCGTTGTGTCCAGGCCCTACGTTTGCTCGCCAACATTTGTTCCGTCCTATCTCCCCCTATGGAGTATGAATATTTTAGCTGTAACGCTGCATATTCAGCCCTATCGAGGTCTAACCCTGCTAATTGCATCCTTGCCGCTTTCAGCTGTCTCCATACCCTGGGCGCCCCCGCCCGCCTATGTACCCATTCCAATTCTAGGACTTGTGCCGATAGTTGGTCTCTCTTTTCTTTTCGTTCCTTGTTCTCTGCTGCCGTAATAGCAATTATCTCCCCCTAACCACTGCTTTCATGGCTTCCCACAACGTGGTTATAGAAATGTCTGGAAAGTCGTTCAACTCCATATACTCTTTAATGCATTTAGTGATTTGTTTTATCACCGTGTCCTTATGTAGCAAACTTTCTCTTAGTCTCCACCCCCCAGTGTGTTTCCTTTGTGAAGGCAATTGCAGGGAGACAGTCACCGCGTCATGGTCTGAGAGCGCTGCTGGTACTATGTTCGTTTCCACCACCCGCTTATTCAACTCTGTCGTGCCCATTAGGTAATCCAGATGGGCATACGTACCATGAGCATGAGAATAGAACGAGAACTGTGATACTTGAGGGTATTTTTCCCACCACATGTCTACCAATCCCATGGATCTAAGCCATCCAATCCCTTCGCGTGAGAGCTTGCCCCCTTGTGTGTAACTACTCCCCGATCTATCTTTAGCTGCTTCCATAACTATATTTAAGTCCCCCCAGATTAATGTCATGCAAGTTTGACTGTTCATGACCTCTGAGCGAGCTAGCTTCAGAAACTCTTCTTGGCCCACATTGGGGCCATAGACCGAACCAATCGCTATGGTATGTCCCCCCACCTGCAATGTATAAGCTAAAAGCCTCCATTTAATTTCTGCTATTTTGTCTCTCACTTCCCCTCGAAATCGTTTGGCAATCAGGACTGCCACTCCTGCTCTCTTGTCTGATGTGGACAAAAAGAATTGCTGGGGAAAGACTCTCGACCGCAGTCGGTGCCAGTCCTTTGATATTAAATGGGTCTCTTGAAGGTGAGCCTATTACTCTTCGCCGCCCCCGCCATCATTATCAACCTTCTCCCGAGCTCTGCTAGTTAATCCTGTAGCCCTTTTACCATGAATGCCAGACCCTCCCCCCCCTTCTAACCCCAACTGAAACCCCAAAAGTTCCCCATATTGTCCAGGACCCGCAGGTCGGTCTCGCGTGTGCTTGGTGCAGAACAAATTTGGGTGCATAGTGTGGTCAATCCTGTAAAGGCCTCCCTGCTCCCGGGGAAAACCCCCCCGCCACCCGCCGAGTCATAGTCAAAGCATTTATCTGCCTCTTGTCCCTTCAGACGCCCTCCGGGGGCATCTTCTCCTTATTCAAAGAGTCTAGAACTGCTTGTTTCTCCTGCGCTATCGTGGAGGGGTCCGGTTTCATTGTATATTCCTTAGTGCGGCTTCCTCCAACTTTCTGCCAACGCCCCTGAGATGTCGAGCAGCCTTGTCCTTCGCTTTCTTCATGTTCTGGATGTTCAATCCCTAGAATCCGGCACGTGTCTCGTAGTGTTCGGAGTTGATGTAGCTTGCCCTGCCATTTGAATATCAGCCTGAATGGGTGTCCCCATGAGTATGCCACCCCCTGGTTCCATAGGTATGTTGTCGCTGGTCGAAATTCTCTCCTTTTTTGCAGGGTTATTGCGGCTTGATGTTGAAACAATGCAATGGGGTGGTCGTGGTATTGAAGGGGTTGCTTGTCCCGGGCTTTATGTAATTTTCAGTTCTTTCAGCTGGAAGTCCGGCAGGTAAGCTAGAATATCTGGAGGAGGTGCCGGTGCTCGTCTCTGCAACCCCACCCTATGCGCTCCATCAATTTTAATTTCAAAGTCCTGAGGAACCTCTAGGATGTGACGAAACAAGCCCTGTAGGTATTGAGTGATATCAGAGCCTTCTTCTTTGAAAGGAATTCCCTTGACTCAGATATTATTCCAGCGTGATCAGTTCTCCAAGTCCTCTGCGTGTGCCTGGAGGTCAATTTGTTGTGCCTTGAGCAGTATCACTCCTGCTTCAGTTGTTCCACTTCCTCCTCCCGAGCCTGGTTTCATTCCTCCATGTCTGCCACTCTCTCGCCCACGGCGCCTACATCTCTCCTCACCTCTTTCAACTCCGATGCTATTTCGCCTTTCAGAGCCTGTAGGTCCTCCCGTAGGGTATTAAATAGCATCTCTAAGAAAACACGGGTAACCAGCGCCTCATTAGGTTCCGTGTCTTGTCCCGTTTGTGGGCAGGGGGACGTGCGTCCTTCTCTGCCGGCATGTGGCAGAGCTTTGGTCAGCATATCTTTAAGGTTACGGTCCTTTTTCCCATGTACCGCAGTCATGCTGGCTCTTGATACGACTCTCCGCTCGCCACTTACTGCTCTCCGGTGTTTTAGGGCGCCTCTTCCCCTTCTACAGGTCCTTGCTGCGCAAGTTAATTCGGGAGCTCTCCTTGTGCACTGGACCTTCTCAACAAGCTGGGAGATCTAGGTCCCTCTGGGTCCCCTTAGCTGCGCGTTCCACTGCCCTGTTCTCTTGTCTTCTCCTTTTTAATATGGCATCTCTGGTTTGCTCCCGCTGCAGTGCCTTACTGACCCTTCCCTCAGCTCTTGGTGCTGATTGCCGCTCACCGGGACCCTTTCATGTGACCACTTGTGCTTATGTGCCTGCTCCAATTCCTGGGTACTGTTCCGACCTTCACAGCCCTCCTGCGCTCTCCCCGGTTCCCTCTGTGTTCGGCCTTCTTGGGCCGTTCGCGTGTGTGTTCCCTTTCTCTTCTCTCAACCCCTCTCTCTCGGTGCCCCCATGGCTGCGCTGCTACGCGGGGAGGGCTCTGGGAGTGCCCCTTCCTCCACAGCCCTCCACTCCCGCCTGCTTTTGTCCAACTCTTAGGTGCTCTTCGTACTCGCTTTTCGGGCCTCTTTTCTCCCGGGTTTCTGCCCGTAGCTAAGGCCTCCTTCTTGATCTGGGCCTTTACACTGTCCTCAGCCGATTCCCAGGGGCCGCCCAGGCAGTGTCTCCGCTTTGGTCCAGAGCCGGCCGCCTGTTAACAGGGCTCCGTCCAATCCCCTTCCCTCTACATTGCTTATTTGTTCCATTGCGGGTCTAGATCCTCCGCTCCTTGGAGCTCGGGAAGTTAGGCCCCGCCCTGCCGAGAGCTTCATTCCGCTTCTCTCGGTGTTGGGGCCTGGAAGCCGACTTCCGCGCCTTGTCTGCTATCGATTGCGCTGCCCCAGAGTCGTAGTCAGGCGCCTGCGGTCTCCGCTTCACGGCGACGCAGTCCCTCTGCTTTCCTACGTCACTGGGAGAGCCCAGCCGTCATCTTGGTCCGATGTGCGCGGCCTCCGGTGCTCTTGCCTGTATGCCTTCTCTGTGGGGTCTTCTTTCTCCGGCTGTCGCCCGCAACACTCTCACGCCACTCCCTCTGCTCCTTGGGGACTTTCCGGCAGCTTTCGCAGCTATTAACGGCCTGGTGGGCGGATGGGAGCGGGGAGACGAACTAAACACGTGTTACCCGGTCGCCATCTTGCCCACCGTTGATTTCCTGCTTTTTAATTTTTTTTTCTTTTTTGAAATAAGACACACAGCTATATTTTAAAGCACCTCACATCAATTTAAATGCTGATATGGTGTTTCTCCTCAAATACATATCTCTTACTAATATGTGAGAGGAACGCAGAAACACAGCATTTTTTGAGAAAACAATTGATGAACAGATAAGTGTCTTGAACAAAAACTGCTCTAAATTCCGTCTCTTTCATAAAATAGCCGCGCAACTATATCTTGTGACACTTCCCCTCAAGTTAAGTGTTGACATGACGTTGTGAGGCTTCATTGACTTTCCTCATGGTATTTAAATATATGTAGTGCCACTTCATACAAGTTACTACTTAAAATTATTACGAGAGGACATTTACATTATAAGTATTTCAAGCTGCTTCCTACTGACTCCTCATATGGGCAGACTGAAAAAAACTTTGCTGACACTTCAACTCACAAGCTTTTAAATCGATCAAATTTTCTCACACACCTCGCCTCAATGGAGGACTCTATGACCTCCTTACCTAAAGGTGCATCATCATCCAATATTAATGCACCTTCTGCGGTTAGCAAAGCACCAACTAAACGTTTGAAAAAGGACCCTCCCTCTCCTCCAAAACAAGTTTCAACTGTTTCTATGGATCTTCTTTTAGAAGAGATTCGCGCTCTATGCCCATTCGTAGAAGAAACAAACTCTAAATTACAATTTCTAACAGATAGGTGGACACGAATGGAAGAAAGAATCACTACAGCTGAACAAAACATTGAATCTCTAGGGTCAACCAGTCTTAAGGTAAATGTTCTTCAGTCTAACAAAATAAGAGGGACAGAAAGGGCTTGGGGAGGTCCAACGTACATGCCCTACAACCAGTTTTCAAAAAAGAGAGTACGTAGTTCCTGTGTGATGTATTAATCACTCAAAGGGTAAGAATATTAAAAATACTACAGGTAAAGAGGAAGATAGGGGGAATTCCTCCTGTTGGAACTAGGGCCCTCACACACCCAGCAAGCTAGGTGTCATGCTTCATCATTTGAGCCTGCTCCTCGTCGGGCCGGCGCTGCAATGCCCGACGGGCACCCTTAAAGGGGCTCTTTTTCGGAGATCTTCTGTTCCACGCCGTATGGGTGCCGTGGGTGTGTGGGGCCAGAATGAGTGTAGATGTGTAAAGTGATGATAAAACAGGTATGGGACTCCTCTGTGATGAATTTATTCCGCGAGGGACCCGACCTGATTAAAAGAGAATAGGGAGGGGTGGCTCTTTATGTTATTATGTAACAAAAATTATACTCAACTCCCAAATGGTCGACATGTTTCTCGCTATTTGTTGTCAAGGAGTGATCATTAGCGATTCTTCAGGACCGTGTAAATTAAAACAGACTATCTACACATATGTGGCAAGGCGCAACGCTACCTACCACTAGTAGTCCCTCTAGGACATTTCCTATGGGAAATGGAATAACCTGTAGTATAAACAAGAACAACAAAAAACTTTATATCTTGTGAGGATCAAATAAGTCAATGATACTGTAGTGAATTCAGATTGACATGCTCTTATAATTTAAGGCGTTGAGTGACTTCATAGAAAACCCCATAAAAACATAATGTGCACACATGAAAAAAACCGTGATGGTGAGTGTGTTTTATAAACTCACCTAATTAGGTATCAGATATTGCCTCATCGGTTGTAGCGAAGAAAAGACACAATAAGTGGTGTCTCTAGAATAACGAAAACATGATGTATAAAAACCAGGTATAAGTGTTATGATTTTCTGCATCATGTCATTGCCAGCTGATGAGTAGCGGTTAACAAGGCACAGGGTCCCGGTCAGTCCGGGTGTCACCAGGGTAGGAGCCAACGTAACCCCATCTCACCTCATTAATAACAAATAACCATCCACACAATCCATGGACATCCGGAGGGGCGCACCAGCGGCGGTGTAGCAATGGCAAAAGTTATGCTTGCATCAATATACCCCCCGAGGCCTGGTTGCGTATGAAACCATTACCAGAAAGTTGGTGAGAAAGCACCACGGGCCCCCACCGGAAGGTATACTAAGGACTCTGACACTAGTTTCCTTCACCTCAACATACTGCTTGTGACAGAGAGGCTTCCAATCATCGTGACAGAGGGGCTTCCAATCATTCGTGCCGACTTACCTACTCCCATTCGGAGTCAAACGGACGACCTACCCCGCTTCGCTACATCCAGGAAGGTATCCTTTCCTTGAAACCGGCTGTATTAAATACCTTCCCTGGAGAAGGAATTGAGAGCGCGGGAGAGCCGATCAATTCCAGCTGGTGTATTGTAAGGGTCATGTGATCGTATCACGTGCTAGCGCTACCACGTGAAAATGGCGGCCATCTTGGAGTGGGTTTACAATGCTACCGCTACCACATAAATATGGCGGCCATCTTGGAGTTGGTATTGAAAATAGAGGTCGAACTGACCATTCAGATTTTGTCGTTACACAATAGGGTCAATTACACTCAGGAGTTAATTAATGCTACAAAATAAGTGTGTATTCTAGTACACCACGGCCAAAGTACCACATTAACCAGTCTTCATTCCTAATCAAATCTAAAAGGTTTAAGGATAGGTTTGTAGAGAAGATGGCACATTAGCCAGTCTTGAATCCTAACCATTTCAAAAAGGTTTAAAGAGAGGTGTGTACATAGGATGGATGGATACAGGATAAGGGCCCTAAACACGCTGTTAACGAACATCGTCAAGTGGAATAATGAAAGTATTAAGTAGGTGATGTCCAAACCCCTAGAAAGGGGTCCTAGTATAGGGTGGGTAAGAGGCCCATTTTACATTTAGTACCTCATTATGAACTTGGCTAACGATGGTTTAGAGTGCCCCAGGGAATTTCGTCATTGAGACCACAGTGAGTCGAGTCCAGACGATAGACCCATCTTTGTTCTATCCTGAAGAGATCCACTTGTGTAATCTGTTGATGTGCTTCCAGTACCACCCAGTTTATACTTTCAGGAGAATGTTGATGTTCCGTAAAGTGAGTGTAGAGCTTCGTGTTGGTCTTTAGACAGCGGATATTACTTTTGTGTTCTGTTATTCTAGTTTTGATGGTTCTCATGGTCATGCCTATATACTTTTTCCCACAGGGGCATGTCAGTAGGTAGATGCTGCGTGGTGTATTGCAATTTGTATGTTTTGTAATCCTCCATGTGAACCTGTCTGTGAGTTTCAATTCCTTGGTTGGTTTCGTCTGGGGGGACACAGCACATGATCCACAAGGGAAATGTCCTGTAATGGGCGGAAGATCCCATAAACGTCTTTGATTAGTAGTGGATTTATTCCTGGGTCTCGTGTGTACCAGCATATCTTTCAAATTGTTCGTTCTTTTGAAAGCAAATCTGGGTTTAGGGATCTCTAAATCACCAGTGTTCAAAATACCCCAGTGTTTATTTACAGCTTTTTTGATCATATTCGATCTGGGTGTGTAGGTAGTGACACAGGTAAGGGCATTGTCTGGTTCTTTACTTTTAACCTCAAGGAGGCTCTCGCGATGATTGTTTCTGGCACGTTTTATACATGAACTGATTTGTTTTTTAGGATACTCTCTATTCAGTAAATTAGTGGACAGTATTTCAGCCTCAGTCTTATAGTCCTGTGTGGAACTACAATTTCTCCTTATATGTAGAAATTGGCTGAAGGGGAGATTATCCTTTAGAGTTTTAGGGTGATAACTGCTATATAATAGCAGACTGTTCATATCAGTGGGCTTTTTATATAGGGTCGTGTCCAGTTTTCCTTCTTTTAATCTGATGGTAAGATCTAGGAATGGGATTTCACTGCTGGAAATTGTGTGGGTAAATTTCAGGTACCGGTTCTTGGTATTAATCCATTCACAAAATTCAATGCAAGTATGTTCTCCACCCTTCCAAAAAATAAGGATATCATCTATGTATCTCTTCCACAGTCTCAGGTTAGCTACGAAGGGGTTGTTGATATGCTGTATCACTTCTTTTTCAAATGCCGCCATGTACAGACATGCCACACTAGGTGCAAAGGTACTCCCCATCGAAGTACCCTGAGACTGGTGGAAGAGTAGTTTGTTGAATTCAAAAAAGGTTTCTGTCAGTGCTAAAGTGGCACATTGCATAATGAAGGAGATTGGAGTAATTGATGACCATTCAGTGTCCAACAGGGCTGTTTCTATCACTACCAGTATCTCTCTCTGTGGGATATTGGTGTATAGCTGTTCTACATCCAGGGTGACTAATAAGTCAATGTCAGAGGACTCCTCCAAACCCTCAATCAGCCGCAAGACATCGGAGGTGTCTTTCACGTACGAAGGGGTCTGTTTTACTAGAGGTTGTAGGTAGTGATCACAAAATTTAGACAGGGGTTCTAAAAGAGAGCCTATTCCTGACACAATGGGTCTACCTGGGACTGGGGTAGTTCCCTTGTGTATCTTTGGGAGGGTATAAAAGTATGGAGTCTTAGGATGTTGTGTGACTAAGAACTCTGCCTCTTTTTTATTTATCCAACCATTATTTATTGCTTCAAAAACCATTGAGGTAATTTCTTTCAATAAACGGATCGTGGGATCGGTTGTTATAGGGGTATAGAGTTTCCTATTCTGAAGTTGGCGTAGACATTCAATGTCATAATCCTTAGTTGATTGTATGACAATGGCTCCTCCTTTGTCCGCTTGTTTTATAGTAATACTCAAGTCCTCCGTTAGTGATTTAATAGCTAAACGTTCTTGGTTCGATAGATTATGGAAGGGGACCGGGGTGTTGGCATTCTCAAGTTCCTTTAACACCGCTTTTTCAAAAGTCACTACTTCTGTTGGTACCATATTCATAGTCGGAGTAAATGTGGAGGGATTATGTAGTCCTGAGTCAATTAGACTGGTTTGACTAGTTTCTACTGTGTCATGAAAGAGGGCTCTCAGTCGAATCTTCCTGAAAAGGTTGTGAATCTCACATTGTTCTTGGAATCTGTCTACCCTTGGAGTGGGGACAAAACCAAGCCCTTTTTCCAATACTCTTTCTTCGGTATCGGTCAGTGGTCTTTGTGATAAGTTCACTACTATACTGCTCTGCCCCGTGTTTTGCTCTGGGTGTCCATCCCAATCGGTTGATCGTCCTGCCACTGAACCTGTTTCTGCCCTCCTTTTCTGCGCCCTCTTCCTCTGCCCCAACCTCTGCCTAAAAAAGGGGGGTTTTTCAATTTGATAAAATTGTGGTCGATTAGGAGGGTACATTGGCAAAGGCCAGTATGGTGGTTGTGGACCATAAGGGTGCTGCATGTTATAATTGGGATAGCGCTGTTGGTTCCTTTTCCTTTGATTGGAACCTCCCCAACTACCACTGCTGGAATCACTGCTAGCTGAACCTCTTCTATTGGTGTCACTGTTCTCATCAGATGAGTAGCCATTTTTGTTTGAGATGTAGTCTGGTTTTAAATAGGGATATACTTTCTCTTTTTCAAATTTTAGTATATCTTTCTGGAGTTTGCTGATCTTCTGAGTCAACAAATACTCTTTTTGCTCTGCAATTTCGTTATTGAGTTCAGATAATTTAGTTTTGAAGAGGGAAATCTGAACAGTTGTTTTTAGTGCCCCCTCAGCTATCTGTATTCTGATCAGTAGGGCATCTGCCAACCTCTTTGCCGTGTTGATGATGAGAATGAGTAGGTCCCTAGTGCATTTCCATGCCACCAGGGACCACTCCTTCTTGAAAACCACATCCTCCAAAAAGAGGCGTGGGAAATTCTTGACTATAAGACCATTGGGGGCTATGTTTGCCCTCAGGTATTCCGTCATTATAGCACCATGAAGAGTTATTTTAAGCCATTCTTTTTTCATCGTGGTAAGGGAGGCCCAATCCTCTGTCTGGATCCCTGAGGCTGAGGAGCCTGCTGATTCCAAGATGGATGGAGTATTCCTTAGTATTTCAGCGGCTATATCTTCGCCGAAACTAAGTCCTGGGTTATCATCCATGATAATGGAGGCCCAGTGGTATGATCAAATGAGGGGATTTAATTCTTGTTGAAGTCACAAAGAAGGGGGAGAAGGAAATTGAAATGGGCCAGTAAGGAGTATTGTCCTTCTGGTAACCTGATATATCCCACGGGTAAAAACCCGTACACAAGTCTAACAAAATAAGAGGGACAGAAAGGGCTTGGGGAGGTCCAACGTACATGCCCTACAACCAGTTTTCAAAAAGAGAGTACGTAGTTCCTGTGTGATGTATTAATCACTCAAAGGGTAAGAATATTAAAAATACTACAGGTAAGGAGGAGGATAGGGGAATTCCTCCTGTTGGAACTAGGGCCCTCATGGATTGATGATGCAGAAAATCATAACACTTATACCTGGTTTTTATACATCATGTTTTCGTTATTCTAGAGACACCACTTATTGTGTCTTTTCTTCGTAACAACCGATGAGGCAATATCTGATACCTAATTAGGTGAGTTTATAAAACACACTCACCATCACGGTTTTTTTCACGTGTGCACATTATGTTTTTATGGGGTTTTCTATGAAGTCACTCAACGCCTTAAATTATAAGAGCATGTCAATCTGAATTCACTACAGTATCATTGACTTATGTGATCCTCACAAGATATAAAGTTTTTTGTTGTTCTTGTTTATACTACAGGTTATTCCATTTCCCATAGGAAATGTCCTAGAGGGACTACTAGTGGTAGGTAGCGTTGCGCCTTGCCACATATGTGTAGATAGTCTGTTTTAATTTACACGGTCCTGAAGAATCGCTAATGATCACTCCTTGACAACAAATAGCGAGAAACATGTCGACCAATTGGGAGTTGAGTATAATTTTTGTTACATAATAACATAAAGAGCCACCCCTCCCTATTCTCTTTTAATCAGGTCGGGTCCCTCGCGGAATAAATTCATCACAGAGGAGTCCCATACCTGTTTTATCATCACTTTACACATCTACACTCATTCTGGCCCCACACACCCACGGCACCCATACGGCGTGGAACAGAAGATCTCCGAAAAAGAGCCCCTTTAAGGGTGCCCGTCGGGCATTGCAGTGCCGGCCCGACGAGGAGCAGGCTCAAATGATGAAGCATGACACCTAGCTTGCTGGGTGTGTGAGGGCCCTAGTTCCAACAGGAGGAATTCCCCCTATCCTCCTCTTTACCTGTAGTATTTTTAATATTCTTACCCTTTGAGTGATTAATACATCACACAGGAACTACGTACTCTCTTTTTTGAAAAATGTTCTTCAGTCCCAGGTTTTGTCTCTTCAGAAGCAGGTCGAGAACCTTGAAAACAGAAATAGAAGGAACAATCTTTGAATATATGGTTTATCAGAAGGCTCGGAAGGTTCTGACCCCATCGCCTTTTTCAAGTCATTTCTCCCAACAGTTCTTAACTTACCAGAGGGCTCTCTTCTCAATATTCAGCGCGCCCACAGATTGGGTCCTCCACATAGAGCTACTTCCAACATGAGAAAACCAGGAGGGGTCATAATGTATTTTTTAGAATATACTGATCTTCTTAAGGTTTTATCAGCATTAAGATCCATAAAACATGTCTCATGGTTGGGCAATCCTCTATTCTTCTCACAGGATTATGCAATGGATACTGCTGATAGACGCAGGTAGTTCCTAGCAATGAGACCAGATCTTCGCTCTATTGGTGCACGTTTTCCACCCCTGCTTATTTAAAGTAATTCACAACAATAAGACAACTACTTACGATGTTCCGGTCAAACTGAAAAGCTTCCTCAATTCTCACAGGACGGAAACTATGGACACCTCTATAGCAGGTACCAAGTAGCTTGCCTAGTCTTAATGTTTATATTAGAGTTGTACTTGATATTTCTCATGTTTTCTTGTATAAGAATATGAAAACATTTTTTTTGTTTAACACAAGTTATTAGGTGATAATAATCATTTATTTCTCCTTACAGGTTACAGGTCTCATCTCCTTGCCGTACGACCCATCCTTTTGCATGTCGTTTGTGCTGCGGTTCCTCCCGCCTTCCCTCATGGAGTCTGGACGTGTCATCTAGTCCATGTGGCCTCATCCCCCCCACCCCCTATGTGTTTCAGAATTTATGTAGGTATGATCTTTTTTCCTTTTGTGATTCTAACATCATTCTTCCTTTTTTTACGTCTACCTTGTTTTCTCTTCTCAAACCTTCTTTCTATATTACCTTTTACTATCATTTCTAAATCTCTTATCCTCTTTCCTTTCCCTTTCTCAACCCTTTGGTTCTCAATGTCATTATATTCGTACTTGTAGTTTGGTCTTTGATTCACACACTATATGTCAATGCTGGTTCATTTAATTGTTCACTTTGTATACACATTTAATGTCTTTAAAAATTGTTACATGGAATGTCAAATGCTTAAATTCCCCCATCAAAAGACAACGAGTATTATCATATTTATCTAAAATAGATGTCAACATCGCCTTATTACAAGAGTCCCACCTTACAAAGTCTGAATCACTAAAAGTTAAAAGGAACTGGATAGGAGAAGTCTTCTTCTCTCCTGGTGATGGCAAAAGAAGTGGTGTTATAACCCTATGCCACAAGGCACTTAATGCTAAGCTTATATATCAAGAATCAGATAATGAGGGCAGATGGTTGTTCACCAATTTACTGATTGGAAGGACTCTAGTCTCTTTGTTCAATATATATGCCCCTATTAATTGAGATGCTTCTTTTTGGTCCCAAATTTCACTGTTACTTACAAAATACCCTGCAGAGAACTTTATTTTTGCAGGCGATTGCAATCAGGTGGTTGATCCCTTTCTAGACCAAAAATCCAAAGTTTTTTTCACACCTCATAAAGCACATAATGCTTTTCTACAAATCATAAAACAACGAAAACTATCGGTCGCATGGAGACTTTTTAATCCCTCTTCACAGGAGTACACCTATTTCTCCCTACCTTACCAGACCCAGTACAGAATTGACTATATTTTTACTTCACATAATATCTCTCAATCTTTACGTTCAGCGGATATAGGCCCCATACTCATATCTGATCATGCTCCTGTTTGGGTTCAACTGGATATCTTACCTCAACTTGCGCTACATCAAAAGATGGCGATTTAATAACTCCCTACTTTTGGACCCAAATTTCAACTCTTCTTTCAATTCCTTTTTTCATGAATATTTCCAAATCAATGAAACTGACAATATTCCCTTCCATACTATCTGGGATGCTTTTAAAGCTGCTGCACGTGATTTTATCATCAGATTTGTTTCCAGCAAATGGAAAAAAATCCTGAATACTCAATACTGAACTTCTAAGTAAGATAAAGAGACTGGAGCACTCCTTTTATTCCTCTAGGTTGAAGGATTGCTTGTCAGAACTTTTAAAAGGCTAAGATGGAGTTTAATAAGGATTCCACAGAGAATGTTTCTTTGTATCTACTGAAAACTAATGCGAAATTCTATGGGGGCCAAAACAAATCTGGTAAATTGTTAGCTAATTACCTCAAGATTAAGCAGAACAAATTTCAGATCGAATCCATTCTTGATGTAAATTAAACATCAAAACAGAAAGACTCTGAGATTCTACAAGAGTTCGTACAATTCTATAAATCACTGTACACGCCAGAGAACACACCTACAGGCGCAGATATATCCCATTACCTTACTACCATACAAAAGCCGGCAGATCCCCCAGTAAACTTAGATCTCTTGGAGTCTGACATAACACAGACGGAAATGCTCAACGCATTGAAGGTTCTCCGAAAAGATAAAGCCCCAGGGCCAGATGGATTAACAGTTGAATTTTACTCGCATTTTGCCCCAATACTTCTTCTATACTTACACACCCTCATATCCTCTTTTATTAATTCACCCACTTCCTCAGGTTCCTTTTTAGAGGCCCTAATTTGTCTCATCCCAAAAGAGGGCAACGATTTACGCTACTGCAAAAACTACAGACCAATTTCCCTAGTCAATGTTGACTACAAAATTTTCTCGAAGGCTTTAGCCCTTTGATTCGAATCATATCTCCCTCAATTACTCGGCAAGGAACAATCAGGCTTTGTCAAAGGGCATTATATTACTGACAACACATGTTTATTTTTTGATATATTATCTAAAATGTCACATTATTCACAACCCCTTGAAGTGATTGCCTTAGATGCAGAAAAGGCATTTGACAGAGTGTATTGGCTTTTTATTTTTCACACACTTAAATGGTTTGTATTTGGCCCAAAAATCATTTCCCTAATCTCTTTACTTTACTCTGCACCCAAAGCCGCTATTTTCGCTAATGGCCTCACTTCCACCTATTTTACTTTACATAGAGTGTGCGTCAAGGCTTTCCTTTATCTCCTTTTCTTTTTAGTTTGGCGTTAGAACCATTTTTATCTAAAATACGACAAAACCAATCCATAACTGGATTCACTTCCGATACCCAACAGATCAAGCTAGCAGCTTATGCAGACGATGTATTAATCTCTCAACCACAACATACACTACCAGCATTCTTGGAAGAGGTTGATTCCTATAAAATGGTATCTGGTTACAAACTAAACAATGAGAAATGTGAAATATTGCCTTTGACCAAATACACTTTTAAGGAGGAATTCTCAATCTCTAACTTTACATGGAGCCCCAAGCATATCAAATATCTCAGCCTATGGTTCACCCCATCTATCAAAACGCCAATTTCCCTAAACATTGATAAATGTTCAGATAAATTAACTACACTTAATATGAAATGTCCTGGTGGGGTCACCTAGACACCATCACAATGATGTTAACCCCTATCATACTTTACATTATATCCAATATTTCAGTATCCATACCAGCTAAGTCTTTTCATAAAATCAATTCCATCCTCTCATCCTTTCTATGGAACAACAAAAATCTAGAATGTCGATACAAAAACTGTCACGTACAAAATTGGAAGGAGGTGAAAACGTCCCTGATTTCCCTAAATATCATAAAGCGTTCCTATTAAGACAATTATCCAAGTGGGTGTCTAATTCATCATCTGACTCCCCGCTATAGATTGATCTTGAGAAATCATTCCTTTTACCCTTCTCATTTCATGAATACCTATTCTTTACCCGTAAACCGCAAAAGATATCCATGCCAGTTATTAAACACTCCTATAAGGTATTGAACACTGTCCTTCCTTCTTCCCCAAATGATCTTGACACCTATCTCACCTCCACAATTTGGCATAACAAACATACTTGTCAAAAATAAACCCATCTACTGGGAAACATGGAGAAATAAGGGACTACTCTGGGTACATCAACTATTTGACCAAGAAGCATTGCTTACATTCTCGAGGGTGCGCTCTCTTTTTCAACTACCCCTTCCTTCCAACACAAGTTTTCAGTTTTACGAAATGCAATACTTGAAGCATGCACTTATTTTCAATTTCTTAGCCCTTTCTCCTCTCTGACCGGCTCTTCTTGGTATAACCTCCTCCGTATAAATCCCAAAGCCTCTAGTATTTACTCTTGCCTGACTCACTCTTCCACTGATAGAGATAAAACAAAAATAGAACTTTCCTGGGAAGCTGACTTTGATACAGAATGGCCCATCTCCCTGTGGAATAAGATATGGACAAAAATCAGGAAATCATCTAGAGCAGCAAACACAACGCAAACTCTTTTCTTCATTTATAACAGGCTCTTATTAACACCCATGACATTACACAGAATGCATGCCGAACTTCCTGACATTTGCTGGTCATGCTCCTTTGAGCACGCTGATTTAAAACATTTACTTTTTACGTGTCCATATTTACTAAAATTTTGGAAACAAATCTGGATTCAGATCAACGCTATTTTTCATACCACAGCCCCCTTTTCATTCAACAACATTTTTCTGGGAAGTCTATCCGAAGACTGGAATATGAGTCAATCACGAGTACAAATCATAGACTTGTTGCTAGCAGCCGCTTTTCAACAGATAACAAAGAATTGGAAGGATACATCTAAACTCTCATATTTAACCTGGTGGTATGCTGTCTGTCATAACCACAGATTAGATACAACCTTTGTATATCCCCTATCTCTTGCTAAGAAACGTTTGCAGCTATGGTCTCCTGTCACACAATTTTTAGATAATAGCGCAAAAAAGTATTTTGCTCCTATCCCCCTGGTACAAGAAGTTGTTCAGTCTCCCTGACTTCCCTTCTATTGATAATAACAATGTTTAGAATGTTACTTTTGGATTATTCTTGCTATTACATATTCCTACCATATTAAGTCTTTCTTCCTTTTTCTTCTTTTATTGCGGTTTTCACAAACCAGCTCTCTGTATTTCTTAAAATGTTTTATTTTTTCTCCTCCAGACAGAATTCTAAATACTAATGCTATTCCCTATGTAATCTTTAATGTTTGATTGTACGAAGTATTGATGTTTGTTCAATTTCTCTCAATTAACTTACTTTTAAAACAAAAACAAAAAAAGAAGCAAGCCAGTTGTCAAGTGCACCCTACATGTGGCCTAGATTCTTACATGGAGCAACATTAAACTCTATTCAAATCAGACACAAGCAATGTGCATGTATAGCACACTCCCTAAACTCGTGTATTTCAAAATGCGTTCAAATGCAAAAAGGAAGCACAGTGAAATAAAATATTTGCAGAAGGTCACACAGTTTGGTCAAGCGGGAAGCCAGGAAAAATCCGAGGTTTTCTGATTTCACATTGTGCCATGCAGCCACTAGATGGGTTTCTATTTTCCATTCATTTTTTACATCAAAGCTTGTTTTTCTTTAATTCTTGGAGAACTATATTAGAGCGTGGGCGGCAGGCAGAAGTCACAGAAGGCTTGGCTCCCTTTGGGATCAAGTGTCCAAGAGGACTTCGAGCTGAGGCAGAGCCAGGGATCTGGCTTGAGCCTGGCTTTCAGTGGCTCATCACCTCTAGGTAGAATGCCCGTTGTGGCTCTCTTTAAGGGTTAAGGTCCAGCTAATATTCTTATTTCATTCAAACATTAAGCTCCTTTTTTTCGACCTCTAATCATAATTAACCTACGGTCCACAGGGGAAGAAAATTAAATTGTTTAGTGGCCCCTTTTAGCACAAAAGGCCACTAATGGACTTTAGCCTTACCTCTCTCTTCCTTTGCTTGCACGTTCATTACTGGTGCACCAGGGATGGGGCTAGCGCTGCGAGTGTTTCCCTCTGACACCCACTTGGCAGGCACCGCCCATGCAGGTGTGAGCGGTGGGGCCGGGGGATTTCGACAGACGATGATGAGGAGAATTTAAATAAATAATACATTTTCCCTCGTAGTCGTCTGTTGAAATCCCCCCTGCGCAGCCCCACCGCTCCACCGCTCTTACCTGCACGGGCCGTGGTGCCACTTGGGCAGCTCATGCAGCAGCATGTACATGGTGCGGCCGGGTCCAACAGTAAGTAATATGCAGACGTTTTGCAGAACCTGGCAGTCAGTGGCTGAAGTCATGATCGAAGTCTGTGAGGTGGACGGAAGCAGGTCTTACTTTCCCCTGGGTATGCTCAGAAGAAATGTCATTAAAGAACTCCAGCTCCCCTCGGTATGGCATGTCTCTTAACATCACAAAAGATGTCAAAATTCCACTGACAGAAAAGGTTAGGAGGAAAGTCATGACTGAAAAGACAAAGGATGTCAAACAGAGACCATTATGGATAATGGCAGTTGTTAGAGGCATTTCCCAGCCTGTGAGTGTACCCAGAAGTTATAGGAATTTACATTATAAGCTATAGATAGGCCAGAAAACTGCCTGTAGAGACTAGGTGTGGCATAAATTAGGAAATCCACACAGGGTTGAACTCTTAATTCCTTTAATTCTTACTGCGCACAAACTAAAGCTAACATCACATCAGACTGATGGGCCCAAGTGGGAAACAGAAATTACAATGACGGCCGAACCACGTGTTGCCTTTGCAATGCGTTGGAACAACCAATACGTCTTAACCACGCATTCCTTTGTCATGCATGTCGTTACAACGACATGCCTTAAGTAAAGCGGCGTTGTACTTTAAAGTCCAATGCTTTCCCTTTCTTTTGTGCAGACTGGAGTTGGAATAGCAAATTATACTGTTCCAAAGTCCAGCGCTTTTCCTAAGGCATCAAAGGCATGTCGCTGTAAAAACTTGCATGGTAAAGGAATGCATTGTTAAGACTCATTTGTTGTTCCGACTGCATTGTTAAGGAACGTGTAGTTTAGGCATGTGTGATTGTGCCATACAACCGGACCAAGTGGCTTCAAGGCAATTATCCGCAGAAAGGTTATTTTGCAACAGACCACACATTCCATATGCTCGCCCTTAGGTACAGTTTAAGCGTACTATAATTAAGGCAGTGTTGGAAAACGAGGCATTGTTTGTGAGGCCTGCACAAATAATATGTCTACATTTGTCCTTCTCTGGGAACCAAACACCCCATTGTAGCGCGTGACTCTCAGAGGTTAGCGTTGCAGAGCAGTCTAAGGCTTACTCAAGGGAGGTGGTGTGGGCTAGTAATCGCCATTTACAGGTACGCAGAAATAACACTCAATAATTGATGGTCCAGTCTGTACTTTTCTTTATAAAAAGGAAGAGTACATTTATTGCACACACACACTACTCAATACTATGCATAAATTTACAAATATACATAAGCTGTGGAAATACTTTGTGACATTGCATAACATTCCCACCCCTCCGGCAGGGGGCAGTCTAGTACCACCACTTCCATGTATGCACATCATCCTGCCCCCAAATGCAGTGGGTTGACCATAACCTGGAGTGAGGGCCCTTCCCACTGGCACCCTCCCAGTGGCGGCCCACCCCATTATCTCACCAAGCATTTATAATGGGAACACCTGCCATAGTGACACATAACCCTGACTGAACATCTCATACTGACCATACAGTATGCACCCTTGAATCACAGTGGCTGACAGTCTGAGTTGTTCTTCAACTAACGCAGTAGCAATAATACATGTCTAATCATCCCTTAGAATGACAGGTACCCCCTAAAATGCATCACAGTTATAATCACAGGATTCAGCATTTACAACCAGGCACCCTAGCAGGAATGCCTAGCAACATAATCCCAATCCACTTAGCATTTCACATATCACATGTGACTTCCAGTCCCCCAAAAGAAACAACATTATGTAAATGCACCACTTGTTCAATTACGCCTTTCCACCCCTAGGGGGCGTCACCTCGATGACAATCCATGTTAAACCTTGCACACTTCAGTGCAGTCCTAAGCATCAGCTGCAGAACAAAAGTTCCAACAATAGGTCACCTTTAATAAACATGAATAGCGCTTGGGGGGTTCTTTCCTTCCAGTCCCCCAGAGACTGAGGGTGGGGACGTTTCCCTTTTGTGCTGGGGGAGTCTGCATTGCTCCTGCAGGTCCCCCTGCACCCTTTCACGCAGGTGGCAGTGACCCCCTCCTCCGGGGGCCACCACGCGCCAAAACAAGCAGGCTTCCCCATGCCTTGCAAGGCATTATGGGGTGCTTTGCGCTCAGCGCGTGAATAACTGAGCAGCGGCTCCCCCGCTGCTCTGGGGAGAGCCCAGCTGCCTTCATGGGCGGCCTCACACCGTGTTTCGACTTTCGCGGGGGCCCGGTCCCACCCGGGCACCTCGCCTTGCTGGTAGGTTGGAGAGCAGCTCAGGGAGCCCACCCCCGGCTGCTCTCGCCGGCTCCCCGACTGGCCAGCACCCTCGTGAGCTGCAGTGGGAGCCGGCTCGCCATGCAGACATGGATGATGCTGCAGGTTGGGCGGGGCTGTGGGGGAGTGCGACGGCAATCCCTCCTCCTTCTTCCTGCTGCGGGGGGGTGCGACGGCAGTTCTCCCTCCTCTCCTTGCGCAGACCGGGGCCTGGAGTTGGGGGTCCCAGGCCCCAGGGAATTCTTCATGGGGGGCGCGACGGTGCTCCCTGACTTCAGTTTTCATTGGGGGCCAGGGTAAGCTCCTGGCACCCTCTGGGGGCAATTTCACGGGGAGCGCGACGGTGCTCCCCGACTTTACTTCTTGGGGGCCCAGGATGGAGAGCCTTGGCCCCGTAGGCACATTTCTGGGGGCACGATGGCGCTCCCCGGCATCTCCTTCTTCTGGGGGCAGCCCCCGGGACTTGACCCACCCCGGGGCACATTCAAGACCGGCAACGGCGCCCCACGCGCTTCTTCTTCGGTCTGCTCAAGGGTCAAAGGTCACCTACCTTCTGGGGGGCATATCTCGGCCCCCATGCGGCCGATTTTCACCATCTTGGCCTCTTCTTGCTCCTGATGGCCAGCCCTAGCCACCTGGAGACTTTTCACCACCCACCTTGCCTCCAAGAGAGTGACTCTCTGCAAGGAGCTGTCTTCACTGACTCCCTGCGCCAGCCTTTCACCTGGCTCTCCTTCGGGGCCTCTCTTCTCCTTGTGCAGAGGCCCAGGCTTCTCCTCACTGGCCCTGGACTCCCTCAAAGGTGCAGGCCAGGGTCCTTGGACAGTCAGAGGGTTCCTCCTTCCTTCCTCCAGCACCAGTCTTCCTCAGCAAGACCACACCCCAGAGAGAGTTCCTCTTCTTGTTCAAGACCTTTTAAAAGAAATTGGAGGGGGCTGGCAGGAAGGCACTTCTGCCTTATCCTGCAGCGATACATCACTTCTCTGACCCTGCTCCCTCCTTCCTGCACAGGCCTCTGGGATACTTCAAAATGGCGTCGTCCAGGGGTCTCATGCCACATGGTCTCTGAAAAGCCTCCTTCCCCCTTGCTGACTTCATGGCCCGGGCCCGGAGCAGGCCTGGTGCCTGGCACCGGGTGGCAGCTGCTGATGGATAACCTGCAGCTTCAGCCCCATCTCTCCCTCCTGGAGAGAAGACCTTCACCCTTGGGAATGCTTGCAGTGAAGGGCTAGGCCTCTGATGCTACAGCTTGGGGAGGAAGGTAATTCATCCAGCCTGGCAGGGTCACACCCAGCCAGGTTCTGGTTATGAGCTGAGTCAGAGGAATATGACATTTCTGGATGACCCCTAAGCAGTACAGATATGGCTTTGGACTCAGCAGAATACTTCTTTTTACACAACTTGCAGTGTACTTTGGCGCGTGTCTGGAATTTGTAGGCCCTTGGGAAGTGAACCTACCCCATGTGGTCTCTGTCTTCATAGGAGAGTAATGGAGTGTTCCTACAGTGAAACAGTAAAGCACACTGACTTTCCCTTACATGTGTCTCCCCACATGATAAAGCCTATTCCATGTCACCACCCAACTCTGCATAATTCCTGCCACACCATTCTAGCTGTACCTGCTCTTGGGCTGCGCACGACGGGAATCTCCCCGCGCAGCCCTTACACAGGTGCACACACATGTGCAAATGTGTCCACATGTAACCAGTCCGGTGCCCCTTACCCTGGCTGCAGCGCAGTGGACTTCTCTCACAAGGCAGACACCGGTGAAATCCACATGCAGTCTATTTCATCATGAGTTCCCTGTGGGAAAAATCTGGGCGGCTCAGATGGTCAGAACCACCTTCTAACAGGCAGGCATCATTTTTATCACGCTGGAGTAATATGGTGTAATCTCAGGGATTTTGCGCTGCAAAAAGTACATGTAATGTTCGAGATTTACGCCATTATGCCACCTCACATACACAAGATGATTTATGCTGTGTAAATGCTTTTTTAATTATTAAAATAAAGATTTTTATAGATGTATGATATTCTCATTAGCGTCCATTGCTCATGAGAGTGTAGTGTTGTATTATTAATTGAATGCATAAGAAGTGCTTGGGATTGTTTTGTTTTGTAATATTAGTGCACTAAGGCAAAACATTTGGTGTTCAGGTTCCGGGTGGCTCCAGGAGGCAAGGCCCATGTATTCAGAAAGTTTCTGTCATTCTTCCCCACGTTTTGCCCACCATTTTTGAGTGTGTGTTTGTGTGAGATGGTTCATTGTTTTTCTTTAACTTTTAAAAGTATTTTTCAGGGGTAATTCTTGCCTTGAACAGTATGTGTTTGGGATATTTTAAGTTTACTTTAACCTTTTCTCAAGGTTTCCATTTTGCTGTGCTGCTGAATTTATTGTTGCTGCCAGCCCCAGTCACATTTTGCGTCTATATTTGTGCAATGCTTTCCCTGCAATGCTGTAGGTTTTTGTTGAAGGGGGTGTGGGAGGAGGGGAAAAGGAACTCTAGCTAGGGGAGGGTCGAAAAGATGGAGAGAGAGAGAGAGAAAGACAGAGAGAGAGAGAGAGTGAGAGACTGTGTTTGTGTGCAGTTTTGTGTTTGTTCTCCATGTCTTCTTCCTTGCTGGCCCAGGCCATGTGTTGAGCAAACACCATTTTTTCAGCCAGTGTTTTTTTTCTGATTATTCATCATTTTATTCCATTTTCTAGTATCATTGATATTAGAAAAAGCCCATGGTATTGAAAAAGCCCATTATTTTTGTTTTTTGCTGATATATATATCCTGATATATTTATTTGTGCTTGTTGACTGCTTATAGTAGTTTGTAGTACACAGTTATTAGGTCTGATTAATTTATTCAATTTCCGACTGCCTTCTGTCCACCCAAGAGGGATAAAGGTATTATTTTTGCTTATTTTGTTTTATTTTTGCTTGCCTCCCATAGGGATCCCATGGGTCCTGGAGTGACACCTGCCATTTTATATTAATTATTTGAATTTTGCCTGTCTCCCTCTTCCTCCCATAAGGGCTCCTATGGCCCCTAAATGGACACAGGTATTTTTATATGTGATCAATTTTTTATAATATTGTTGTGATGATGGTGGGGATTATTGATGACATGTATTGCACTGACAAGAATTTCTAAGTCTCACTCTCTTCTTTTATTGCATACAGATGAACGAGGGGATACTTACTGACTGAGATGCAGTGAAGTCCATGACTTAGATGACACTGGAGTCAAGGAAGATCTCTCGGCTAAGTCCTTCTGCTCCTGGTGCAACTAATACAAGCATCAAAGAAGGTGGCCCCAATGATAAAGATTCTTGCAAAGAAAATGGCCTATGAAGAGAAGAAGTCTGAATCTTTGCAGGAAACTCAAAGGCAATCACAGTCTCCTACATCTGATGTTTCGAAGGTAGGACCAGAGCAGTAATTGAGCTTGCTGCTGAGCAAGAGGTTGTGACTGCTCCTCCCTTAGACACAGTGACTTCATTATCTCCTGCAAGGAAAAGAAAGAGCAATCCTGCATCTTCTCCAAGTCCCTTTCTGATGATCGTGACAAAAGCTTTGAAAGTGAGGAAGAAGATGCACTAGTGACTGTTTGCATGGAGATCTGCTCTGAGTCATGTATTATCATCAAAACTCACTGCTTACACCTTTTCAAGAAGCAAAGAACCTGCAGCAACCACCACCATTCTCACAGAAAGACTGGTGAACATTACAGTACCAGGTGGCTCATCTGAAAACCAACATGCTATTGTGTGCGAAGAGCACCTCAAAAGATAGCTGCTGGTGAGAGAGGAGAAGGAGCAGAACTGACAGAAGGGGGTGGTGGTGGTGGTGAGGAAGAAGAAGAAAATGTTGTCATGTGAAGCAGCAGTGTGATTGTTGACCATAGTGTGCAGTCATCACCCTCAACAGCCTTAGCATGGCATAAAGAAAAGAGGGATGGTCACCCCAAAACATTCAAGCAACTTACTTGCTACCCATAGATCACTTTTTGAGGTATCTGTGGTATGCTATACTAGGGGCTTTGTGGTAAGTTATGTGAAGTTCTGGAAGGGTTGATTGTTGAGTGCTCCAGGGAAGAATGTTATGGTGCAAAGAGAGTGGGAGTTGAATCCAAGAGGTGCTCACTGATGGATGGGGTCTAATGTACTTGACACAACTACATGAAAAAAAGGAAGAAGTAAACTCATTGTGTGGGCCTTTGTACCCTTCCACAGTATCCTCACAAAGAAAGCAGTCACAACAATCCACTATAACATCTGTGGAAGCTTCCATGTCAAACCTATTTTTAACACTGTTGCTGTGCCAGCACTGCACCATCGAAGCAATGAAGAAGAGCGCAGTTCAGTCCATTCACCTCACAACAGACAGGTGGACCAGTGGTCAAGCCACAGACTACATGTGCATCACTTTACACTGGATCCCTTTCAATGGGCTGAAGCAAAGGCTAGCTGCTGAGCTCATCATTGAGGATGCTTCTCAAGGCATTCAGCGCCATGCAGCAGTTGCATTGTTCTCTATAGAGAAATCACATACAGCTGCCAATATTTAGGAAGAATTTAACACCAAAGTGTATGAATGGTTTCAACCCAGAGGTCTCAGCATTGGATTTGTTAACACGAAAATGGCAGTAATTTTGTTAGAGCCATGGTCTCATGTTTAGCACATTACATTGACCTAATGTGCAGGACTTACTCAAATAAGAAGCTGCAGTCAACAACACACTGATCACCTGTCACCTGATTTGCACCAATTTCAGTCATTATTTCAAAGCCCAGAAGCAGTTGAGGACCATTCAGGGTGATAATAGAGTCCCTATAAAAGCCCTCATACAAGAGACCCCAACCCATTGGAACTTGGCCTACTCGCTGCAATGACTGAGCAGTACAGGTGCATCAGTGATTACATACAAAGGAGAGGGGATGAAACTGCCAAAGACGCAACAATGGAGGACAAGTGAGGACTAGGAGAGTGACTGATTCAAGAGCTAGTGCTGTATGAGATTTTGACACAGAAAGCCACTCAGGAAGACAGTACCATAACCCAAGCTACCCCACTGATGCACATGCTGCAGGAACATTTGGAAACGGTGGAATAAAAATGTGCCAGTGTCAACAAAGAAGCAACCTTCACTGGAACGACATCCAAGATAATCAGGTCAACATTCTTAAAGAATTCCTAGCCGACCACTCACTAGTACAAGCATGTGCCCTACCAACCCACTCCAAAGGAGCTACATTAGACTGGATCATCTCCAAAGAAAATGTGATCCAAGCAATCTCAATCGTTCCTTGTGACTGGTCTGATCACCACTACATCACCTTCCAAATTTCATCCAAAAAAAAGAAAACAATATCACAACCAATCAAACCCAAACATTGGGTGAGAGACACTAGAGATCTGAACTCGGGGATTCTAACAATACAAGGCGAGAAAGAACTCCAACCCCCTTCTGAACTAATGGACGTCAGCGAGCTTACAGATCACTACAATCATACGATATCTAAAATAATTGACGACATTGCCCCTCTAAAACTTAAAAGAATACAGATCAAAGATAAAAATCCATGGTTCAACGGATCGCTTAATGAAGAAAGACGTAAACTCAGAATAACAGAACGAAAATGGAGACAAACTCCGTCATCCCCCCACTTAAAACAACTAAGAATGACCAGAAAAACCTACAATAAAAGCGTACTTAAATCAAAAAAAGAATTTTTTAGAAATGAACTTAAAAACGCAAAGAACAGACTTAGGAAACTCTTCGATCTACTAAAAGATCAATTGAACAAATTAGCCAAATCTTCCCTATTAACATCTAATTCAGATCTGAACTGTGAAGATTTTTCAACATTCTTTACTGATAAAGCCAGCTCATTGGAGAGGGAACTCAAGAATAACGCTGAAAAAGCCTCAAAAGTAAGGAGTGAACAAGGGAGGAACCCTGCCCTACCGACACAAGTAATGCCCAAAAATAATGCCCATTGGTCAACCTTCAAACTACATGATCAACATGACATTACCAAAATATTACTATCTCTGAAACCAAATAATCATTACAATGACCCTCTGCCGTCAAAATGCTGGCCCTCCTGCAACCACATGGTCATCCCCTACTGGACTAAGATAATTAATGAATCGCTTGCCCAAGGATCAATTCCGGACTGCCTAAAAACAGGCCAGGTTGTCCCTCTCCTAAAGAAACCTACGGAGAACCCATCGGACCCTAACAACTTTCGTCCGGTAACAACCATTCCCCTACTAGCCAAAGTACTAGAAAAATGTGCGCACAATCAATTAAGTCAACACATTAATGAATTTGAATTACTAAATGACTGCCAATCAGGGTTCAGACCAAACCACAGTACGGAAACAGCAATCCTACACATAGTAGATGACGCTTTGCTAGCCCTCGATCGTAATAAAACCTGTCTCCTGATCCTTCTAGACCTATCGTCTGCATTTGACACAGTAAACCATCCCAAATTATTAGATCGCCTGGAAAATAGGATGGGCTTATCGGGAACTGTACTGAAATGGTTCTACTCCTTCCTAGAAAACAGATCACAAAGATTCCTGGTAGACAACAAGCTATCCCCACCATCTCCGATTCAAATTGGGGTTCCACAAGGATCAACTCTATCACCTTCACTATTTAACCTATACATCGAACCATTAACTGAAGTACTACATAAGGCTAACATTTCCTTTCACATGTATGCTGACGACACCCAGCTGTATATGAAGATATCATCTCCGGAAGAGATCAACACTATGAACCAAGCACTCAAGAAAACCGTTGAATGGCTAGCTGACAATCATCTTAAGCTCAACTCACAAAAAAATGGATTCCTTCTGATCTCCCCTCCTAAAAGTTCAGCCTAGATTAAAGAATGGACCAAGAGGATCACAGCACTAAACGGTACCCCGACTATAGTTGACTTAACCAAATCCCTTGGTATCACACTGGATAAAGATCTAAACATGCGAGCACACATCAACACAATGGCAAAAAACGCTCATTTTCATCTGAATTACCTCAGAAAACTGAAGCCACTCATCAATCCCGGTGATCTGAAAATGGCAGTCCAGGCACTGGTCATATCAAGAATTGAGTATGGATGCGCAACTCTATCAGGACTCCCTAAGATCTCAACAGCACCCCTAAAAGCTTGTCTCAATGCAGCAACTAGACTTATAATGGGAACAAAAAAATACGACCACATCACTCCTGATCTGAAAGCGCTCAACTGGCTACCATACAAAGCAAGAATAGAGCTGAAAATTGCTTGTATCACACACAAGGCAATACACCACAAAACTCCACATTACCTAGCCCATAAAATTACGCTATCTGGAGGCATTAGACCCTCGAGGGGATCGGAGGATTTTCTACTGAAACCAGCATTCTTCCGTAAGAAAAAACTTACGATAGAGCATTCATGGGAGCAGCATCATGGATTTGGAATTCGCTCCCACAGAATATCAGAAGAATCACCTATGCGCCACGATTCAAAAAGGAGACTAAGTCATTTCTGATGGGTAAATTTCTCCCATAACGACCAACAGGGACGTCTAAGTCTTTATGGAAATGTGCTGGCCATGCGGCGATCCTAACTCAGATGTTCAAATAAACTATTGTGAGCAGGAATACTACCCTACTAGGCACAGAACAAAGAAACTGTTCACCTCCCAAAACAAGATACTGTCATTAACTGAGCTCGAATGGCTAACCTCAACTCTTAAAATTAAGTATGACAAGACAATCTTGAATGTAATCTAATGACTTCTATTATTCCTCATTATATTTTTGTGTATGGATAAATATATGCCAATGTTAGCGGAACACATAGACATGTTCTTGACGTGAAAGAATTGGATATATGCTGATATCGAAGTGGTTGAAATGTAAAGCTCTCTGACACCCAACTCTGGGTCTGGTTCGAGCTATAGAAAACACTGAATAAATAAATAAAATAAATAAATAACCGCTTTGGTCTACAGCTTACTCCCTGGTCTGAACACAAATCAAAGGCTGCAAAAAGAGATTGTGTCTACCAAAGAGTACATCTGTGCCACGCCACCAAAAAAAAATGGCCACTTCCATTCCTACAGTGGATATCTCAATTTACAAGAACTGGATCATCAGGAAAGTGGGTGATCTAGAAAATTAACGATTGCAGCTTTGAGGAACTGGAGCACCTCACTCAACCTAAGGAGAGCACAGTGTTGTTCCAGGACTAAAAAGCACTTTATTTTTAGATGTGGTGTGCAGCTAATGTAAATAAACTTGAATAGACAAGTGTGCACTGCACATACAAACAATCATAGAGGGCACAGTGACTGAGTGGTGGTGAGTGGTGACAAAGAACGAAAACGAATTTAACCTTAGAGTGAAACATAGGCTTTGTATTGACCAATCAATTGTATCTAAGTCAGAAATGCATGACCCCCTCCTTCATTTCCTGAAAAAATTAGATGCCTCCCTCCCATGCCTAACAATGCGCTCCCATTCTCAGCTGTAAATAACCATACAAAGGATTGCACTGGTCAACTTTTGTATGTCACTTCGATGGAAAAACAGAAAAGCCCAGTGTAAGAAATTGGGTTACTGGTTGAGGTGGGTGAAACCCCATTCAAGCAGAAACCACAGTCCTTGTCAGGGTGAGGTCACAAGCAAACCCCAAATAAACTTGTGTTCAACCTCTGGTAGCTTGAGATAGAGGAGGCAGGCTTAACTTAGAGGCAATGAGTAAAGTATTTATGCAGTACTTCAAACAGCAATAAAGTGAAAATACAACACAAGTCAAATCTCACACCAATTTAGAAAAATAGAGTATTTTTTAATAAATAAACCAAGGCCAATACAACAAAAATCAAATCAGTAAAACCGGAGATATGCAAGTTAAAAAATGTAAGTTAACATAGCGCCAAAAAGCACAAAGCGCCAACTGTGGATATCTGCTTGCACCAGACCCCGACAAAGTCCCAAGTTCAGGATGATTGGGAGGGAGTGCAGGCCAGCTAGAGGGACTCAGTTAAGCCCACTGAACAAAAGTACATTAAATCCTTATTGCGAAGTGTTGTGAAGTCCTGCATTGAGGATGCATCATGCAGCAGAGGCAATGTGATGTCCGGGTCAGAGATGCGTCACATAGTGTTGGTTCCAGGGAGCTGTGAGGCTAAGATGTGAGGTCCTGTGTCCTCTTTGAGGAGGCCGTCAATTGCTGATTCTGTAGTTACTGCGGGGCTTGCAATGCTAAGTTCTGTGCCATTGTCAAGGCTGCTGTGGACAAGAGGCTTGGAATGCAAGGGTTCACATCGGGGATGTGTCGCACAGTGGCTGGTTCCAATGAGGTTGCGAGGTTAATGTTGAATCCTTGCACTGGCAGAATCCTTGCGCATAGGCAATGCATCAGTTCTTCTCGAGATTGCACTGTAGAGCAGAGGAGATGTGTTGGTTCTGCTTGAACCACAAAACGGGCTGGCAGGGCACCTTATGGCCCACTTCCAAGGGTCCAGTACTGGGGTGGCACCACTTGGCAGGGTGGGACTCACAGTTGCATAGTCCAGGTGCTGGTTACAAGAGACTAAACCTTGGAGTCACTCTGGTAGCCCTGGGTAAAGGTTGAAGTTCCAGTCATTCTCTCCCAGGCAAGAGTCAGCAGGCAGCAGTCCTTCTGGGCAGCCATCCAGCAGAATTGCAGTTCTTTCAGCAGCACATCGTCCTTCTTGCTGTCAGTGTCTTCCATAGGTCCAGAAGTGTACTGAAGAGTTGGTGTCTGAGGCCCAGTATTTATACTTGGGGCCTTCTTTGAAGTGGGAGAAACTTCTAGAGGATTCCCTTTGAAGTGTTCAGGTGTCTTGCCTCCCCTCGCTCCAGACTAACTACAGGATGGATGTTATCCTTTGGGTGAAGGCAGGACTCAGCCTATTCAGGTGACAGTGGAGCTGTGCCTAACTCTGCCCCCAATCCTGCCATTGATGGCCCATCCAGGCACACCTAAATTGTCTATTCGGTGTTGCTGTCTAGGAGGAATACACAAACACCAACTGCCAACTACACCCAGTTGTTTTAACCCAGAAATAGGCTGCAAGCACTAAATTGCTATGGCAGGAAAATGCCAACTTTCTAAAAGTACAAAAAGAACAGATGATATTCGGAATGCTGACCAATCAAACATTCACCCTCCGTCACAGATCTGGGGTAAATCCATCGTTTTTTTTGCACGCTACGCCATTCCAGTTTAGTCCCAGCCATATGCAAATCAGTCTTGACCCTGTTCCCCACGGGAACAGTCCAGCCTGAACTGCCAGGCCAGGTACTCTCTGGACCAGAAAACAAGCATCCTGGGACCGGTTTTGGGGTATCACCCCTCATCAGCCAGGCTAGCTTGAATCTGGTGGCATAGCGAGCACATGACCCACGTATGGGCATACCCTTCCCACTTTGGGCGACAAACACAAAAAGAACAGATGATGGACAGAATGCTGAACCAATCAAACATTCACCCCCAGTCACAGATCTGGGTTAAATCCATTGTTCTTTTGCAAACAGTGCCACCCCAGTTTAGACCCAGCCATATGCAAATCAGTCTTGACCCTGTTCCCCATGGGAAGCTAGCCTGGCTGATGAGGGGTAATACCCTGAAACCAATCCCATGATGCTTGTTTCTGGTCCAGGGAGGACCTGGCTGGGCAGTTTGGGCTGGACTGTTTCCATGGGGAACAGGGTCAAGATTAATTTGCATATGGCTGGGTCTAAACTGGGGTGGCATGGTGAGCAAAAGAACGATGGATTTAACCCAGATCTGTGACTGGGGTGAATGTTTGATTTGCTCTGCATTCCGTTAATCATTTTTGTGTCTTTCACTTTCTAAAAGTGGTATTTTCAAAACTGTAATTCAAAATCCGACTTTACCGTAAAAGAGGATTTTTCTTTACAATTCCAAAGACACTAAACATGAACTGTTTACCTGCTCCCTGTTGGAACAGCTTATTAAATATAATAAGTTAACCCCAATGTTATCCTATGGGACAAGCATACCTTGCAGTAGTGAAAAATGAATTTGAGTTTTTCACTGCCAGGACATGTAAACTTTTAAATTACATGTCCTACTTTTTAAATTTATTGCACCTTGCCCTGTGGGCTTTTTAGGGCCTACCTTAGGGGTGACTAATATGTATAATAAAAAAGGCAAGGTTGAGCCTGGAAAAAGGTTCCATTTGCAAGGTTGAAATGGCAGCTTAAAACTGCACACAAAGGCTGCAATGGCAGGCCTGCGACATGTTTAAAGGGCTACTTAAGTGGATGGCACAATCAGTGCCACGGACTCACTAGTAGCATTTAATTTACAGGTCCTGGGTACATGTGGCACCATTTGGCTGGAGACTTATAAGTAAATTAAATATGCCACTTGGGGATAAGCCAATGTTACAATGTTTTAAGGAGTAAGCAAATGCACTTTAGCACTGGTTAGCAGTGATAAAGTGCACAGAGTTCTAAGGCTTACAAAAACTAGATCAGAAAAATATGGAGGAGTGAGGCAAAACGTTTGGGGGAGGGGGACAACCCTAAGGCTGACAGGTCTAATACCTAGATAGTTAGATGAATGCCACACCTGGAACAGTACCGTGCATCAATGAATGCCAAATGATGATTCATGTGATGGGTTTAGGTGAGATAACCTTAGTATTTCATGTTGGGAGGATCATTTGGATTCAATATAAAGGCCATGAGTGGTAGCATTTTAGTAATTTGCATGCCAGCATCTCTTGATTCTTCTGAAACTTTTCTGTTTACCTTGACTAAGACTAAAATTATTTTTATGTTCCTGCTCAACAGGTACGTCACCTTTTGAAAGAGAAATACAACCTGCAAGTTTTGAAAACAACGTGTGGAAGAAGGAACAAGCCTATCTACTTCTATCAGAAACAAGAGGTGTGGATGAACCATATCCCTATGGTCTGGAAATGAAAAGGTAAGTAAAGTAATTTATAACCATGCAGATGAGTACCAACTTGTGGTGGACATGAATCGCATGATGATGATGATGGGCACAGCTCAACTCTTTATTTTTTTGATGATCAATCATTTAGGGTAGTTGCAGCTATTTGTCTGGGATTGGTGGTTCGAGATTGGTGATTAATTGATTGCATGCTAGTTTATTCTCTGTACTATTACTCTTCCTCACACACCTACCTTGACTCTCAAATATTGTCATTTTCTTTTCTCACTCTGCAGACCTTCTCTTCTGCAAAGAAGTTCCACCTTGGTGGTGCACAATGCCAGAAGAATCAGTTGCACCATTTGGATATAGTATAATTTTTCTTAACTTTTATTATAAATATTTTTTAACTGTGTGTATCATTGCAATTTTGAATCTCATTCTAGATAACTATAACTACCTTGGGAGTCTGTTGGCTACTAACTTAACTGTCATCTTCCTTCCATGGCAGATCTAACACTCTCATAGTCTTGCTGAACGCTGTGTTTGTCTCCCCAACTTTTTACCCAATTCCCCCCACTCATCTAACCATTGATACCCTAACCCTTTTCCCCTAAGTTGTGAGATCTATTGTGCTGCTATCTATTGCCATCATTGGCAGATTTCACTCTTGGTGGGTGGATGTGGTGCACACATAGTTATCAGAAATTACTCATTTGCCCACACCATCCTCCTTATCCAGGCCAGAAAGGGACATCATAATGCAGTGAATAAATTATGACAATGATAGATCAGGGATGAACAGTGTGCCCTTTTCCTATAGGGAATAATGTTACATTGAATCACATGTAATTATTTAAACTAATTATAATTATAAATAATATAAAATAACATTAAAAAATATACAAATAGTAGATAATGATTATTTAAGTATGAATTATTTAATAACATTTTTAACTATTTTTAACCACTATGGGGTTTTATTTAAGGTCCCTACCTCCATTTTGTTTATTGGAAGGTGTTGCAGTGTCAGTGGTTGGCCATGTGAAGTGCTAGACTTACTACAAAATTGTAAGTTACTACAAAGGTGCAGTTTGTGAATACTGAAAAGTAGTAAACTAACTCAAAAGTGCAGTTTGTGAACTGGTCCTAACTTTTTAAATAATTGTATTTATATACAAATGCATGTTCGTGTATATATATATATATATATATATATATATATATATATATATATATATATATATTTATTTATATATCCAAA
Organism: Calotriton arnoldi; assembly: GCA_963921515.1. NCBI lineage: Eukaryota > Metazoa > Chordata > Amphibia > Caudata > Salamandridae > Calotriton > Calotriton arnoldi. Next base: position 4,482,192 of record CAWUFW010000363.1, read on the forward strand.
GAAAAGCCCCCGAGCTTAAGGAAGCACTCAACAGCAGGATGGTTCAACAGAGCCTTTATTCACGAAACCGCGCCAACATCTCCGATTCCTTTAGTGTCCCTGACGCGTTTCGGTGCGGCTGCACCTTAATCATAGGGGAGGGGGAAAACAAAAACACGGGCTGCATTACGTTTTACAATCCATTTCCAGCATGCACTCTCCAGTGAATTGCGTGCTGGGAGACGTAGTGCCAATTATTCCCCGTCGGTGGGGTCCGTGTCCTTTGTAAATAATTCATACCCCCAATCAGTTTCGATGTCGATTTAGCCCTCCGGTGGGCCTCAGATCAGTTGGCAGGTTTCCAGTTAAAAAATCCTCCGTTCTGTTTCACGACTGCACACCAGTTTGCAGCCAACAGACCTGTTTACCATTTCAGGCGGTGCATTCCTTCTCGGCCGAGGCCGCCGTGTATTAACATATCCAAAGAAAAGCCTCCGAGCTTAAGGAAGCACTCAACAGCAGGATGGTTCAACAGAGCCTTTATTCACAAAACCGCACCAACATCTCCGATTCCTTCAGTGTCCCTGACGCGTTTCGGTGCGGTTGCACCTTAATCATAGGGGAGGGGGAAAACAAAAACACGGGCTGCATTACGTTTTACAATCCATCCCAGCACGAAATTCACTGGAGAGTGCATGCTGGAAATGGATTGAATTACGTAATGCAGTCCGTGTTTTTGTTTTTCCCCCCTCCCCTATGATTAAGGTGCAGCCGCACCGAAACGCGTCAGGGACACTTAAGGAATCGGAGATGTTGGCGCAGTTTTGTGAATAAAGGCTCTGTTGAACCGTCCTGCTGTTGAGTGCTTCCTTAAGCTCGGGGGCTTTTCTTTGGACATATATATATATATATATATATCAGCAAATCGTCTCTTATCCGTGCCTTGTAAGGAAAAAGACGAAGCAAACCCAATATATCGGTGCAATGTGTTTATTGAATCCCCTGCACCGCCGCCATAATGTATTTCAGCCCTCGTGGGGCCTTGATCACATGACACGTTAGGGGAGCAGACACAACCATTTAAAGTGACAGTACGTAAAAATTGATTGGATTTAGCATAGACATAGAAAAGTTGGAATATGCATTCTTCACATTTCTCGAAGCTACATAATTGTAGCAGAGATGATGACATGCAAAATGAGCAATGACAATAAATATGTAAATCAATAAATACATATTAAAAAGTACAAAAGGCTCATAAAAAAGATGCCAGAATTTAAGAACATCATACAGCTCAACTAAGTGAATACAAAATGCAAATTTAAAAGTGTAGCAAATGTAAACTTTCACATATATAAGATTGCATAATTCAATATCAAATGAGCTGACTTGCTTGCATCACTTACTTCATTCCATCTGGAATGTAAATGTGAAATAGTATATATATCTATATGTATCTATCAAACAACAGTCTTTGTCCTCATTTCTGAAAAAGACAGCCAGGGCACAAATTCCATAAAGCTTGAAACCTTTATTTAAGGCAAAAGAAAATCTCCTGATGCGTTTCCAGGCACAGCTTCTTGGTCACGGGTCAGTTTACCGTCACCATTGGCAAACATAAGTACATGTGATCTACCATCACCATAAAGGTAGGACTATACAGGGCAAGGTATTTTACACAACTTTGGCGACCATCTTTTAGCGTGGGAGCCTATATAATAAGAACTTAGTTTCTACATTGGAAAAACCACCAATTTCAAATCAACACTGCAGTTAATTATATGTAAGCATCTTATGTTACTCGCACAATAGATGAAAGAGAGTTCAGAGAGTTCTGCCCCAGTGGGCATTTTCACTCATTTCAATTATCATTGATATTCCAATTCGGGTGATTAAAAAATCGGACAAAGGTGGGAATGTGGTGGTGTGTCCAATTGAAATGTATCGGGCTGAAGGTAAAAGACAGCTCAATGATGTTAATAGTTATGAAATATCTAACAGACAAAAGTACAACCACAGTATAGAGTCATATAGGTATCAATTGAAGGAATGGAAAGAGGAACTCCTCATTGATGATAATGAGTATGCTCACCTTAATTGCTGTTTTCCAAAGCTTCCAGCATTTTATATGCTTCCTAAGCTCCATAAGAACAGCTCCAACCCGCCAGGTAGACCAATAGTGTCCTCAAAGGGAAGTATGTTTGAAGACACGTCCAAGTATATTGACCATTTTTTAAGAACACACGTATTTACATTGCAATCGTACATTCAAGACACTGGTGACTTTCTACGCCAAATTGATGGAATTGTATGGGAAAAGAATTTTCTACTGATGACCTTAGACGTCAGCAGTCTCTACTCGTGCATACCGCATGAACTTGGTATAAATGCCTGTAGACACTTTTTAAGATCACGTTCGGTGTCATATCTGTTGCACACGGAGATGATTCTGAGTATGATCCACACATGCTTAACCAATAAATTCTTTACTTTTGACAATGCCATTTACAGACAGACCCAGGGGACCGCCATGGGAACTTGCTTTGCTCCCAGTTTCGCAGGGTTGTACCTGGGATACTGGGAGGAACAAATAGTCAATAACATTGGGCTATTGAAGGACCATGCGGTCCTTTGGGCCAGGTATATCGATGATATATTCTGCATCTGGAAAGGGACAAAGGAGGAGGCTGATGTACTGGTCAATCTTCTGAACATCAATGACTTGAATTTACAGTTCACAAGTCAGATCAGTCCCACAGAGATAGAATTCCTTGATATTAAACTAAAAGTATGCAATGGTAAATTGGAAAGTGAACTGTTCCGGAAGAAGACAGCGGGAAACAGTATCTTGCATGCAACCAGTTGTCATCCTAAGAACCTTATTGAAAGTATTCTGTATGGGGAATTACTTTGAGCAAGACGCAATTGCAGATCAGAGGACAGTTATAAGCAAGAAATGACAGAAATGAAGAGATGATTTTATGAGATAGGATATTCAAGAAAAGTGATAGAACAGGCATGCAACAAAGTCAGGAGTATCCAAAGAGAAGATGTGTTGAAAAAAAGAGTCGAGAAAGAGGAAGATCAACCTGTTAGGTTTATAACTGAGTTCAGTACTGAAGCATGGGACATCAAAAAGAGCCTTAATAAATTTTGGAACGTCTTACAGACAGACGAAACACTGGTGAAATCAGTGGGTGATCATGCACAAGTCACCTTCAAAAGGTGCGCATCACTCAAGGATGTCCTATGCAGCAGTACTTTACAAGATAGTCATACGCAAAATAAGGTAAAAGGGTTTTTTACTTGTAATACGTGTAAAGCCTGCAGGTATAGTATGAAGCGAAAAGAGGGTAGACTATCTCAGAAAAAACCATCATTCAAGATCAGTAAACATTTAACCTGCAACTCAGATCATTGTGCTTACTGTCTAGAATGCCCATGCTCACTGTACTACATTGGCAGTACTATACACAAAGCAAAAAAACGAATTCTGGAGCATTTACGTGCCATCACAAATGAAGACAAACAATATCCAGTGGCTAGGCACTATAAAGAGCGACACAACAATGATAAGAGTTTGTTGAAATTTTGTGTTCTAGACACAATACCTGTACTAGAAAGAGGGGGAAATAGGGTACAACGATTACGTAGATTAGAATCTAAACTGAATATTAAATACGATACTATGTTTCCCAAATGGTTGAACAGGGACGAAGAACTATCAGTACATCTGAGGTGAACGAGACTATGATTCATAAATGTTTTTTTTGATAATCAATTTTATTGACATTTTCAAAACCTAGGACATAAAAGGACAGCCAAAGAATGCACAATAGAGCAGAAATCATCACCATCAAACAACAGGAGGCATAAGCCAAGGAAATCGTCCATAAGCACAATGTGCCCTGCAGAGGAAAAAGGCGGCCATGAAAAGGAAAAGTTAACACAAAGCTCAAAACAATAAATTTAACCACTTGCCCCATATCTTCTCAAACTTTTCAGGGCACCCCCTGGCCTCAAAGAGGGATTCCTCTTGGGCCGCGCACCAATCCACCCCTCTGCGCCATTTATGAACAGTAGGAGGCTTGGCTTGGGACCAAGCAGCAGCGATATCCCGCTTGGCAACCGCCACCGCCGTACCCAAGAAACGCTTGTCAGCTCGAGAGCCATCCAAGCCATCTAAGACTCCGAGGAGGAGGCGCAGGGGGTCGTGGGGAACCTGCCAACCTAGTGTTTGTGTAAGTTCAGATTCTATACTCGCCCAGAAGGAGGTAAGACTTGGACATTGCCAGACCATGTGGTAAAAATCGGCCGGGACATGGCCACAACTGTGTGGAGGTAGTAGAGTTGAATAAGGCGCAGTTTAGAGGAGGTAGTTAGAGTTTTGGGTGCCATTAAGGCGTCTCACCAATCTGCATCTTGTAAGGGGCCCACCCATCCCTCCCAACGAGTTCACAGCGCATCTAAGGTGGCAGGGCCGTTGTTCACCAGCGAACGATAACTCCGCGACACTCCCCCTTCCCCAAGTCGCCCATCATGACCTGCGCCTTGAGCGGGTTGAATTCGGGGAGTGAGGTACCGGGGGAAAAATGTGCATGGAGGGCGTGGCGGAGTTGCAAATATTTGTAAAACTGTGTCGGGTAGAGGGAGTGACGCTGCTGCAGATCCGAGAAGGCCCGGATGTGGTCACCAACCCAGATGTCCCCAAGAAGTGTAATCCCAATCCGGTCCCACTGGCGAAACCCACTGAGGGTCGATACCTCCGGCAGCCAAGTCCCGTGCCATAGGGGAGTGTGTTGGGTGAGTTTCCTGTCCCAGTGTGTGTAGCGCAGGGCCGAGCGGCATGCCGTTAGGACCGCCCTAGTGATGGGTGGAGTAGTCTGTGGGATAGGGGAACCGTACAGGTAGGCCTGCAGCTGAGGGAAGTCCATGGTCCCAAGCTCGGTCCGGTAAGCCGGATCAGACCAGCCCCCAGCAAACCAATTGTGGATGACAATAAGCCGGGTAGCCAGGTAATAGAGATGGAGGTTGGTCATTCCCATACCTCCATCAAAGGGAGGTATTTGACAGCGGGCTAGGGCCATACGCGGTCTGCCATTCCCCCACAGGAACTTGGTAATCACCCCATCAAACTCACGAAACCAACTACCTGGGAGATGAAAAGTAATGTTCTGTAAAATATATAAAAAGCGGGGAAGGATCATCATTTTAAAAAGTGCTCCTCTACCAAGAGGGTTAAGCGGGAGGGACTGCCAATGTTTGAGATCGGATTTGGCTTTTGTGACCAGGGGGTAAGATTGAGAGCCCATTCCAGTTCAGGGAGCAGGGTTATCCAAATCCCCAAGTATTTAAATGACTGTCTCCGCAGAGGGATTGTAGATTGCCAGTCAAAGCAGGATCGCGAGGGGTGAAGGGGGACCAAGGTGGACTTCGCAGGGTTGAGCCGCAGGCCTGAGATGTCCTCGAAGGACCGGAGCACCTCCAGACAACGCGGGCCGGAATTCTCCGGGTCGGCCAAGAAAAGCAGAACATCATCTGCGTATAAGGCGATTTTGTCGGTCTGCTGGGACCCCCAAGACCACCCTTGAATCCGGGGATCAGTGCGTATGAGGCATGCCAACGGCTCCATCGCCAGTGCGAATAGAAGTGGTGAAAGAGGACAGCCTTGGCGGGTGCCTCTTCGGATGGGGAACGCCTCAGAAAGGGTACCATTAGTCAGGACCCTTGCCTGAGGGTTTGAGTACAGGACCTGAATGAAGCTCTGAAAGTGGGGGCCGAACCCCATCTCAATCAGGACATCTCCTAAGTAGGACCAGTCGAGTGTATCGAAGGCCTTCTCAAAGTCTATTAGCCGCAGGGCTAAGTACGGGGTGAGTCGGTTTCGATGGGATAGGGCCAAATGAAGGGGGCGTATGCAGTGTCGGGTGCCACGTGCAGGCATAAAGCCGCATTGATCGGGATGGATCAAGTCATGTAGCAAGGGGCGAAGACGTTGGGCTAGGACTGTAGCAAAAATTTTCATTTCGGTGTTAATAAGGGAGATTGGGCGATAGTCTGTACAGGACAGGGAGGGTGGCTGAGTCTTTGGAATGACCACGATGGTGGCCATGTCAGTCTCTGGAGGGAAGGACCCCACCTTGATCACGTGTTGGAAGAGATCAGTGAGGTGAGGAACCAGCAGGTCCCGATACGCCGCATAATATTCCTGCGGGAAACCATCAGGCCCCAGCGTCCTCCCGGAGTGTAACAAGGAAATGGCACCCTGGATCTCCTCCGGAGTAAAGGAACGGTCAAGGTCTGTCGAGTCAGACTGGGAAAGGCAGGGGAGTCGGACCTCCGCACGGTCCAGTACCTCGGCCAAGGATGTCGCGGGGGATCGAGCAGAGTAGAGCTGGGCGTAATACCCCGCGAAGGTCTGGGCTATGGCTGCAGAGGTACAGTGGTGGATACCAGTGGCGTCCCGGACTTCGGGGACAATTCTGTTAGCTCTAGGGAAGGAGACCAGGTTGTGAAGCAGTTTACCGTTTTTGTCTCCCCACCCATAGACACGAGCCACAGAGGAGCGCCACAGCGTCTTGGCCGATTCGAGGGGGACTTGGCGGATCTCCTCGCGAAGAAGCGCAAGTTGTCTGTCTGAGTGGGCATCCTCCGCAACGCCTGAGGCAGCCTCCAATCTCGCGGCCTGCGCCTCAATTTGAGTCAAGCGAGCAGTCTGCTCTGCCCGTTTCGAGTGGACTAGGCCTCTGGCCACCCCACGTATGGTAGCTTTGCCGGCTTCCCACAGCGTGCCGGCGGAGGGGACCGAGCCTGTGTTGGCCAAGAAATAGTGCCTCAACTCTATCTCAAGCGCATCCCTAGTCTCTGCGTCCTGCAGAAACCAGGCATTAAACCGCCAGACCAAGCGTGTCCCCCGGAAGAGGCACCAAAGCGGAGAGAGATAGCGGAGTGGTCCGAAATTCCTCGTGGAAGGATAGAAACACTGGATATCAGTTGGCAGTCGGTGGTGGGGAGAAGAAGCAAATCAATACGGGAGTGGGTGCGGTGAGCTGCGGAGGTATGAGTGTACTGTGTCTCTCGGGGGTGCCCTAGCCTCCAGGCATCGCAGAGCCCGAGTGCGGATGACCAGTCCGAGAGTCGTTTTGAACAGGTGAGGCGTGAAGAGGAGGGGGTCCCCGTGGCATCAAGGGTTGGCTGCAGCACCGCGTTAAAGTCCCCGCCGATTATGGTATGGCCGTGGGGCAGGGCGGTGATCACCTCCGTTAGGCAGTGGAGGGTGGAGGAAAGCGTGGCAGGGGGAATGTATATTGAGAGGAAATTAAAGACTTTTCCCTCAAGCCTGCCGGAGAGGGATATGTAGCGTCCCTGTGTATCAGTCGAGACATGGAGAGGTGTGAAGGGGAGCCCGTGCCGGATCAATATAGCCACCCCCCGGGAGCCCCGCGCGAAGCCCGAGTGCCAGACCCTGTCAAACCCATAGCGGGCAAGGAAGGACCACTGGGTTCCCAGGAGGTGTGTCTCTTGCAGGAGGACGACGTCGGGGGACTGATGCTGAGCACTCCTAAGGACGGCAGTACGTTTAATGCGGTCTAGCAATCCATTGACGTTCCAGGACTGGACCTGGAGGGACCTACCCTGCAAGTGCGTCTGGGGAGTGGCTGGCGTGAGGTGAAAATGGCCGGAGGAGATCCAGGCCCCGGGTAAGAGGACGCAACATGGCCAGAGGAGAGGGCTGGTGCCTGGCTGTGTAACTCCTACTGGTGAAGACGGTGTGAGTGTGTGGTGGGCTGTCATGAAAAACAAAAAACAACAACATGTGTAAAACTGCATACTGTGACTCAAACGGAGTCAAACTAAACAAAAGATGGAGGGCAACGCCCCCCCTGCACCGCCCCCAACACCCCCCACCCTATACTTCCAAACCCGAAGCATCTGTCGCCCCAAACTAAAACAAGAAGCGATCCTAAAACGGCTAGCAGGGCAAGTTGTGGCGACGGCGGTGGACCCCTCCATTTAGTCGGATAAGACACTGTCAACATTTAAATAACACTGCCACAAGCCCCATGAGTTTCAAGTCAATGTTGCTGCCATGGGACCTCCTGGTCAGAACCCAGCATCTTCCCCGGATTCCCGGAGCGCCGGTCTTCGAGAAGGATCTGAGTCAGAGAGAGCCGGTCGCAGCGTCGAAGTGGGATCTTGGTCGTGGGCTAGGTTCAGCAGGGAACTGGCCCGACTAAGGTCGCCCAGGTTTGAAGGGACCTCAGAGGAGATCCACTGCTGTGGGCCAGTCCCAGGTGATCGTGAGAGGTCTCCGCGCCGTTCACCCCTCCTACGGGAGTGATTGTGCCGCCGCTGCTGCTTGGGCGGAGAAGGAGGTGGTCGGGGAGGGGGAGAGGTAGGATGGACTCTCAGAGGCCGTTCTTCCGTGAGCCATGTCCAGGCCACCTGAGGTGTGTCGAAGAAAATTGCCTTGTCCTGAAAAATGACTCTGAGGCGAGCCGGGAAGAGGAGCCCATAACGCAGGCCCAAATTACGGCGTTTCTGCTTAACTTCTGCGTAAGTACGACGCTGGGCCTGAACGTCCCTCGTGTAATCCGGAAAGATCATTATGGTACTGTTCTGATATTTCAAGGGACCATGGAGTCGGGCTTCTCTCAGGACAGCGTCCCTGTCGCAGAAATTGAGGATCCGGATGATAATAGGACGTGGAGGTGCCCCGGTGGGAGGTTTGACCACCAGAGAGCAGTGTGCGCGCTCGATGGCAAACCACGGCGAGAGGGCTTCCGCAGGTGTCCAGGACCTAATACATGTCTCAATGAAGGTGTCCGCATGGCCCTGTTCAGCATTTTCAGGAAAGCCTATGAGGCGCAGGTTGTTCCGCCTCGAGTGATTCTCTGCGTCCTCCACCCGGCGGTGCAGCTCTGAGGTCTGAGTCTGCAGGCGGGCCACCTGCGTCTTCAGCTGGCTCAGGTCATCTTCTGCGGTGGAGAGGTGCGACTCTGCCTCCGACAACCACGCCGTTGCGTTGCGGAGGTCCTGGCGGATAAGGGCCACATTGATCCGCACCTCGCCAATCTTGCTCTCCACGGAGGCCTGAGAGGTGCCAATCGCCTGGAGGATGGTTGAGAGATCACTCCCCACCAGGGGGGGGGGCCACCGGACGCTCCCCTTGCCAGACTTCGGTCGGCAGTAGTGTATTGGTCCATTTTAGTTTGAGTGTGTGGCGCCGGTGTTTTTGGGGCATGGTCCCTGCCCATCTTCGTCGCGAGCACTGGGCCTGGATAGCTCTCAAGGTGGATGGAAGGATCACAGGCTGCCGATTCCTACCTCGGGGGGGCGGAGAAGCGCCCAAGCCGTCGAGACTCAGGCTTGGGCGCCGATACCACCCCGGTTGGAGATCGCAGGTCTCAGGGGACGATGGCCTTCAGGGATGTGGCTCCTAATCCTGCCGCTCGAATCGACGGCTGATCCCACGGGGAGAGCCCCGGAGCCGCCGGGAGCAGCCAATGCCTGGTCGGAGAGAGGTGGAGATAGGAAGGGCCTGTTTCGTGGGTCACTCACCGGTCAACGGGAGCGACCAAACCAGTCTCGTCTCTGCAGTCCGCTGGACAGTCCCAGGGAGCAACCGGGCGCCAAGCAAAGGAAAACGATGGGAGGGTGATAGAGGAGATCTCGTCGTCCAGTGCTGGTGGGGAGATCACAATTCCTCGAGGCCCTCCGCACCGCCCGATCTGTGCGGCAGAATCCAGGCAGGGGCTCCTTGTCTGTGTGTGCACCTGTGCCAAGGCGCGGGGCGAGGGTCCCCGGTATGGCCAGGTGGGTCCGGCAGGCCCAGGGGCAGGAGGCGGGAACCCACAGTGACTCCGTCCACCTGGGTGGCATCACCGCGCCCGTCCATGCAGCGGTGGTGTAGGCGTGAAGGGTCAGGCAGAGGCAAGGGGCTGTGCGCCAGCCGGAGAGGAGCAGGGGGCTACTCGACACAGCAGCCGATCCCCAGGCCCATCCTCATCCACTGGGGAACGTGCGTATGGAGGCCCCAGATCTTCCTTCGCCGGGGGTTCATGCAGTTTGTGTCAGTGCTCTTTCGGATCTTGGCCCCAGGGAAGCTCTCCAAAGGACCCCTCCACGCAACCTCGCCGTTCCCATGTAGGGCGGACCAGGAGATGTAGGTCGCGGAAGTCTCAGGGTCGCCAGGCGTGGCCCCCCAGGCCAGCCCTCCGTGCACCGAAAGTGTGGGGGTTAGATCGTGACACCATGGGCAGCCGGAGGAGCTGGGTCAGGCGCTGCAGGGTCCGCGCGACAGAGGAAGGGGACCCAGCGCCGGCGGGCCTCCCAGGACAGAGGCGTCTCGCCCGTTGGTAGGCCGCAACGGAGGCCTCCACTTCGCAGCCCCAGCGCACCAGAGAGGCTGTCTCAGGCGGGAATAGCGAGGCAGGCCTCTCACGCCTGCTCCCTCAAACGCAGGAGGTGGCCAGCAGGGTCGTGCAGGGGCGGCAGCGCGGAGGAGAACAGTGCAAGCTGGCGAGGGGGGGGAGTGGGGGGCAGGAGCTCCGATGTCGGCCTCCCACACCGCTACCCGACGAGGTAGCCGAACCCCAGGCTGGCCCCACTCACCGGATTGGCACCTCACCGCAGGTCGCAGATCGGCCCTCGCCGGAAGGATCGGTGAAACTTCCCCAGCTCGAGCGCCTTGGCCCCGGAAGGCGCACTTCGCCCGCCGGCCTCCCGCGGGCGTCGAGCAAGCGCCCGGAGCCCCTCGGCCTCGCTCCCGGACGTCGACGCTGCGTGTATGAAGGGCGCGGGCGAGGGCTCGACACCGGAGCAACGCCAGCCAGGCAGGGCAGCACACGGGAGCCAGGCCAGTCGCTGCAGAGGGTTTCAAGCAGAAAGGGGTGCAGCACCAGTGGCCTCCCGGGGCGATGACGCCGCAATCACTGCTGGGCCTCGGAGCATCGGGAAGGCTCAGTCCAGAACCGGGCGTCAGGGGCTTAGAACCGCCAGCCAAGCAGACCGGAGCAGCGCCCTCGGCACAGGGAACCTCCACAGGCAGGTAAGAAGAGCGGATGACTGCCGCTGACAAGAGGATGCGAGGCGGTTGACAGAGGGGTCCGGAGCACTCTTAGAGTGCGACCGCCATCTTTACGCCTCAAGCCACGCCCCCCCGATTCATAAATGTTTAAAAATTTGGAGTTATAATTCTGACATGTATTTCTAAGAAAATGAGTTTGAAATTTTACATTTTAAAAGTATGAGGATCTAATTTTTTTTATGTTTTTGTAGGTCACACAGGGCATGAAGAATGCAAAAGATCTTATATCTTGTGGTTGCTACCGAATAGCGGAGCTGCGGTTTTCGCCTGCTGTAAGAAGGTGATGGATCGTCACTATGTATCAGTATTTAGCCCACTGGGGCAGAATTGGACTATCAATGATAATTGAAATGAGTGAAAATGCCCAATGCGGCAGAACTCTCTGAACTCTGTTTCATCTATTGTGCGAGTAACATAAGATGCTTACATATAAATAACTGCAGTGTTGATTTGAAATTGGTTGTTTACCAATGTAGAAACTAAGGTCATATTATATAGGCTCCCACGCTAAAAGATGGCCACCAAAGTTGTGTAACATACCTTGTCCTGTATAGTCCTACCTTTATGGTGATGGTAGATCACATGTACTTATGTTTGCCAATGGTGACTGTAAACTGACCCGTGACCAAGAAGCTGTGCTTCGAAACGCGTCGGGAGATTTTCTTTTTGCCTTTAATTAAAGGTTTCACGCTTTATGGAATTTGTGCCCTGGCTGTCTTTTTCAGAAATGAGGACAAAGACTGTTGTTTGATTTAGGGTTTGCCACCCCGTCAGGGCCGCCGTCACAAGCAGGCGAAGGAATCGGCAGCGGAAGGGATTATATATATATATATATATATATATATATATATATATATATATATATATATATATATATATATATATATATATATATATATATATATATATATATATATATATATATATATATACACCACCAAGTGCTGACCTATGTAAAAAGTCAGCGGGACACATGCTCCGGGTACAAAACAAAGGATTTATTTGGCACAAATAAAGCGCTTCCTGCAGTCCGTGAAACGCTTGGCAGACGCGTTTCTGGCCGGAATGGCCGTCATCAGTGCCGATCCCACAGGCTGTTGGATTCTCGTGGGCTTCCGAGACCACTCCTTTTCAAGTAGTCTCTCGACTCCTCCTCCCACTGGCAGGTGTGTGGATTGCGCTGAAGACACCAAGCCCACTGCATGATGGTATTTGCAGTCCTTGCGTGGGTCCTCATACAGTGATGGGGAAATCCGAGCAACAATCATGCCCCCAAATTCTTGGCGCTGAACTGCACTCCACCGCAGGAGTCCTGGAGATGATGGTCCCGCCAATACCTATGTTTGTACCCTTATCAGGCAGCGCAATGCCGCCTCCTCTCTCCCCTCGCACAAATAATCTCCTAATGGAAATAACTCAGCTTGGGGGGGCACCGCGATGTACTCCTCGTACTGCACCCAAACTTTGCTGATTTCACGGTGCTCCAGACCGAGAGGGCGTGTCCCAAGCCGGTATCAGCGGAAACCGGTTACATAAACACCACCAAGTGCTGACCTATGTAAAAAGTCAGCGGGACACATGCTCCGGGTACAAAACAAAGGATTTATTTGGCACAAATAAAGCGCTTCCCTGCAGTCCGTGAAACGCTTGGCAGACGCGTTTGTGGCCGGAATGGCCGTCATCAGTGCCGATCCCACAGGCTGTTGGATTCTCGTGGGCTTCCGAGACCACTCCTTTTCAAGTAGTCTCTCGACTCCTCCTCCCACTGGCAGGTGTGTGGATTGCGCTGAAGACACCAAGCCCACTGCATGATGGTATTTGCAGTCCTTGCGTGGGTCCTCATACAGTGATGGGGAAATCCGAGCAACAATCATGCCCCCAAATTCTTGGCGCTGAACTATATAGATAGATAGATAGATAGATATATACACTTTATTTAAATGTGATTACGCTTACCACTATGATGCCTCCTGCAAAGTATTAAAATAAAAAATACCATTAACATGTTTACTTTAAACATCACTTACTTGTAACTTCGTCACCTCAGTCCCAATCAGGTCCAGCAGGTCCTGTTGGGGCTGATGTGATTGGCCCATAGGTGCATGACCTGCTGTTGGGTCTGTTCCACACCGGTGAGGCAGCGCATCCTGCGCCCCACTTGTCCACAGCGCTCCTTTAGTTCCTGGAAGGTGTAGCCCATTCCAGGCTTGCCTGCTGCATTCAACAGGAGGGGAGGTGACGCTACACTAAAAAACACAAGTGCTGTCACCTCCTCTTCGGAAAAAACATGGCACGGAATAACTCCCTCTCACCTAGCTTTTTTGGGGCAGGTCACGGACATACTACAGGACTCCATAGCTGTGGCTATAGGAGGGCAACAATAAAAGAAGCAAAATAGACAGACCAGAGGAAATCAATAATAAAAGCACAGGGGTGCAGGATAGAGTGACTAGGAAATGGAAAAATAATACCCGGAAAGATAGGCAGAATTGGCATGGCTGGGATTTGATAGGAAACACAGCTAGGGAAGAACACTAGCAGGCTGGAGTGGGTGGCGCTTTCTGTTAAAAATGGCCTCACTTGTGTGTCCTGATGTTTTATATTTTTTGTGTGAAAAACACGTCTTTACGTCATGTTTTTGAGCAAGAGGGTAGGTGTTGCATTTCTCGTAACTGTTCACACACTCACCTATAACATCCTATTTTATTAACGTGAAACAAACTTAAAAAACTAAAATTAAAATATCACTACCAACACTAAACCTAACAGATAATTTACATAGCACACCTGCAGATGTACACATATCACAGACAAGGAGGAAGTGCGGAAATATAAAAACGAATTAAGCAAGAGCACCCTATTTTCATGAGCATATTATGTTATCCAACAATCCTAATAAAGACATTTTTTTCACTTTTCAATAGTTGAGCCTCTCCCTCAGCTATGTCAGCAAGGGTCTTCCTTAATCTTTGTGCTCTCCACTATCGGATTTTTCCATGAAATGAACAGACCTTTCAAACTTAAACTCTTTAAACTTTGTGTAACTCTACTTCACCGTTTGAGGGTTGTGGGCGGGGTCTAGCTGCCCACGCTGGACATCTTTTCACCCTGCCTCTATTGACCTTGTCACTGCCAAGTTAAACTATTGCTCGTCCGGCTCTCCCCTCGATCCATGGCCAGTTGCTCATCTGAAAGCAGTCAGTCATATTGTTGTCCCCTTGTATACAACATTATTGCAACTCTCACTGTCTACTAGACTGGTTCCAGTCTCCTGGAAAGCATCTCTAGTGTTCCCATTACTGAACAGGCCAGAGCCGACCCTGAAATCCCATCCAATTATAGGCCTAAATCGCTGACCATATGGTCAACCTACAATTGGCTCAATATTTGGAAACACATCATTCTCTACACACTTTTCAACCTCAGCAAACATAGCCATATTACTCCCTGACTTATGTTTCATTGGCTTCCAGTCCACAAATGCTATGCTTTTTCCTTTTGTCACAAGGCTATTTCTGATGACTAACAACAGCTCCATGTCCTCTCTTTTCTCCAAATGTAATCCAGCAAGGACTCTGTGTTCTGGTTCTCTTCGCCTAGTTTCAGTGCCAGGTTTCGAAGGGCCGGAATGGGCAGTCGTTCCTTTGCAGTGGTTACGGCCAAGGCATGGAACGCACTCACCCCTCCCCGCCCCATGCTATGAGCAGAAATCTGCTTAACTAAATCTCTTAAACTGTTGAAAGCTCACCTGCTCAGAGTCCATCTAGATATTTTAACGATAATCAGTCATTTCTGCTTTCCGCCAAGATGCCCCTTTTTGGAGTAATTGCTCGCTTTGTAAATTTGTATTCATTCGTTCAGTGATCCAGAGCTACAGCTGAAGCCCACTTCACTGCCTGCTGCCCAATTTCTGACTGGAATGTTCATGCCATTATTCTGGGTCTGCCAGTCTTTGCCAACCTGAGCTGATGCAGTTATCGATCCCTAGGTATGAGGATAGCGCACTCATTTACCTTCTACCATACCTCAACTAGCCCTCAAGAGGGGGAGGGGGGGGGGAAACCCTGCGAAATAATACTATTCCGGCGGTGCTGCTCTTCTGATCCGGTGTGCACTTGTTACATGTAAATTAATAATATTACCGAATCAAATAAATTCTTCTTCCAAATCGACTTATAGGAAGCAACTAACCGGTTAGCACCCTGGTGGGTGTTATTCAGAGGCAAAAAGGAAAACCATTGAACCAAAATTGTGTATAACTCAGTCAAAATAATAATTCACTTGTTACAAAAATTGCAGTGGGGACCAATCCCGGGCCGGTAATGGTGCGCGAGTAACAAGCTCCAGCAGAACACAGAAGGGGATGCTGAGCCTGTAATAATACCTGTATAATAATACTTCCTTGTAAAAAGAAGGTTTTGGTATTGATCAAGCATCAATAGTGTTTGATCCTTTGGCAACCCTACAGGGTGTAGCTACAGTAAAGAACCCCACAGGAAAACTCTGCAAAGCGATGGGTGGTATATTTAAACACTTAGGGCCAGATTTAGGTAACTTCAATTTAGCGAGTCCTTAATAGCGATTTTTACCGAATCGCTATTAAGGACTCGCTAAATGAAATGTAGGTAGGAATCGCTAAAATATTAGCGATTCCTTAACATTCCTTAATAACAAATCGGTAATTGAGATTCGTTATTAAGGAATACCTAGCCATTCATTCCTATCTGCTAGGAGGCCCATGGGAATGAATGGGAAGATATTCACTATTAGCGATTCGGTATTACCGAATCGCTAATAGCGGGAGGTATTTCAAGGGTGCCAGGGTGTCCAAAGGACACCCTGTTGCACCCCTGAAATGTGCATGTGTGCACATGTGGCGCACATACATGCCCTAAGGGCATGGATGTGTGCCACATGGCACATTTGAAAAAGCAAAAAGTGCTTTTTAAAGGAAATCGCTACTTACCACCAACTTGAAGTTGGTGGTAATTAGCGATTCCTTAAGGCTCAAGTGCACTATTTTTAGTGCTATGTACATTGCATTTAAGGAATCGGTATTTCCGATTCCTTAAATGCAAGAGCAAAATAAGGAATCGCTATTTTGCGATTCCTTATTTTGCATGTAGGTATGAACTCACCTACATTGCACTCAGCCAAATACCGGTCGGTAACGCTGAAATTCTCCGAATTTCGGCGTTACCGACCGGTATTTCGCCACCTACATCTGGCCCTTAGTTGTTAGGGATTTAGGTATACTGCTAGAGGCCTGAAGACAAATGAGTGTTACGTGGAGGATATTGTAAAGACCTCCTTCCTGTTCTTTACCCTTGCCTGCCCAATAATTCCAAACCCCATACCTTTGTTATGAAAGGTTTTAAATAATAAAACGTACAAGAAACCCTGGTACAAGCCTTATCATGATCAAAAATGGGCCTCCAAGGGTGTGTCCGAACAGTGTTGTTATGCAGCTCTAAAGTGTGTTCTGTTTTCCTAACAGAAGGCTAGGAGTTCTGAGAATTACAACTTCTGATGGTTTAGAATTGGCAGCAAGCTTCGGGCGGGGAGGGGGGGGCGGTGTTGGGCTGGGGGAGGGGGTCACACACCCGAGGAATGGGGTTAAGGCATATAGAGAAGCGCTCCTGAATAAGATACCCACTTGGCTCAGGGAATTAAGGGCTGCGGCTCTGACTGGCACATTATTAATTTACAGAGTTTCCGGGGCACTGGCAATACAATCTAATGCAAGCTGGACTGGTTCATCAAGGCTCAGTGGAAGGCCTCTCACCATAGAATCTCCTCAGTCAGTGGTTTAAATGGGCCGGTACTGTCCGGTACTGGGTACCAGCACCTTTTTATTTTGTCCTCAGTACATTCCAAATCCCAACAACCACAGTACAATACAGTACAATACAGCAATGTAAAGCCACACAAAACACAACTGCACAAAAAACAACAGAACACATCACCACCACAACAAGTTATAACAATTATTATGTACAAATATTCTTGTCACAAATTAGCACAGCCACAAATCTACATTTTACTATATGAACTGTCACTGCCTTATTCACCACCAAGGACACGTAGTAGCAACGATCAAAATGGTTTTGTGTTACAGCCCCTAGACTTCAAGTGTTTTCTCACTCCACACAAGAAACGAGTTTAGATTTCAAATCAAAGCACCTAATGCGCTGTTTGCACAAGGTCCGCTAGTTCTGTTGTTTAGTCCCAGCTGGTTCCGAAGTGCAGAACTTTCCTTTTTTCCTACCTAATTTTGTATCAGAATAAGTAAAGTTGTGCTTTCATCACAGGCTGTAGCGATGTGATACATTAGGAATTAAACCCTGCATAAATGCAAAGTTAGTTCAGGGTGAAATAATTAACGATTTATCAATCTGCCTGAGATTAAAAATCAAATGGTACCCCCCCCATACACACAGTTCACTACTTTATATTATAGCCCGCTGCCGAGGGCTATACCGGCTGTTAAAGGCCCTGATCCCGAGTTATAGGCCCGGGGGAGAGGGCCTTTAACAACCGGTATAGCCTGAGGCAGAGGGGCTATAAGGCTATTAGAACATTCCACCCACTAAGGGTAGATTGTTCTAAATTAAAAATGGAGAAACAAAAAGACAAACATTGGAATGTTGGAGCGCTGGGCTTATACCAGCCATTATAAGCCCAGAGCAACTTCATTGTCTTCAATGGAGCTCCCAACATTCCAATGTTCTAATTGATTTTAGTCACAGTGATAGCTTTCATCTAGCGATTATCTTGTTTTTTCCTTGTCTCTGTACAGGTAAGGATGAACCAGAGGAAAGCAGACTGCAGTGTAAATGTAAAAGTTGGAATTAAAGCATTCAGGGATACAAATGAAAAGGGATTCATGAATACGAAAGGAATACATGAGATGCATGAATGAAACATGAAGGAAAGAGCAGTTTAATGAGACATAGTTGTATTGTAATTTGACATAGACCGTTAGGGCTTCAGCTAGTTAATACCGAACAGTTTTCTGGTTCATGCAGCTCTCAGTTCCCCTGCCTCACTGCTAAACTTCACCCACATCAAACCAGAATATACATCAGACCTGTAATCCAAGCTAAAACATGAAACACACACAGGACAATTCCTCAAGCAAAATGGGTGGCTGTCCCAACACATAGCAAGATGACCACTATGGAGGATAGGTCAATAGAATAGGAAGAGTAGAAAAACTAGACTGGATAAGAGAGTTGGAAGAGGCAGAACTGAACTTCATAATGGTGAACTCGCACTTCTTGATTATGGAGTGTAAGTCAGAATTCAAATTTACTTAGATTTCCTACACCCTCAGTACCCTGCCTGGCTTCCCTACAGTTTTTACCAAACCTTATATTCCTGCACTTTTATCGTGTTCTACACTTTCTCTGGTCTCTTGTGCTGCTGTTCATTGATCCCCTGTGTCCCTTTAGACTGCCTTCATTAACAATCTCTCTTAGAAGCTTTGCTTCAGTGAGTGCAGGAATCCCTGTCATCCTTCAATCTCTGACCTGGTATCCTGTTCATGTTGGGTATTCATAACACCCCACTCTGCTGGAGACCTATAAGCTGAACTTCAAGCTACTACAAAATTCTGTCAATATAAAATTAGCGAAATACTTAATTGTTTTTTTCTTTGTGTACCTAAAGACCACTGAGCCGCATCTTCTGAGGCTGAAAACCAAACCACTTACTTGCTGGCTGCTGAGCCTGTGTCTCTCCCTATTCCCCATGTCCCTGTGGTCGGTATTGTTTCAGACTTTGGCAGCATATAGACTGTAGGTTGATTGGGATGCTTGGCTGGTATTTGTCTCAGCCTGATACTCATTAGGGTGTCGGGAGAACGTAGTTTTCCAAAGACAGAGCCACCACGTGCACTGTCAAAAACAATGCATGCGCCCAAATATGGTGGATGTGGCCTTATTATGGAAAACCCATCTGACACCATTGCTTCCAATGGCTTTCATGACCAAGACCGCCATGACAATCATGGCTGTCCCAGACAGAAAAAGTCCACAAATATTTTCACCTGGGTGGTAAAAACTTCCAGACCTCAGAGGAAATTAGTTTTCTTTTTTGTAAAGATAGAAAGTATGGGAGTCTGTCTTCATAAAAAACGAACTTGCTGACATGTTCACTATATTGCCATGGCACAGTGAACTTCATGGTGTATTCGCACCCCCGCCCCCTGCGTCAGGGGATATATGGCAACCAGCTCTGTGGCACAAAAAAAATTAGGCTAGTTGTGGATGGCACATATCCTGTCCATGTTTGCAGGGATCTCCAGAAGCAGGGACCAGTTTGTGAAAGTGAAACTTCACTTCATGTGAATTCAGGAAACGTTTCCCTCCATCGTGAAAGGTGAAGTTCCCAAACCTCAACTGACTTTCCAGGCATGGGCCCGAATTATGAGTTGTTCGGAGCAAAATTACCACATGAAATTACTCTCTGCACAATTGTAACTGGTCTGTAGTCTCCACACCCATATTTAGTGGACGCAGGAACCCTGGACCCAAGTTTACACGCTTTGGGAAGGGGCTGCAGTGCAAACTGATCTGAGTTCCTGGCCTGTGGCCCACCCTGGCTGACAGCTGGCGGTAAATCTCTGCATTAAACCCCACAGAACTGGGAAAGCTTGCAGGATTCTGGGTGGTAAATCATGCTCCACGCAGTAATTCGCCATTCTGTAGGGTCTGACATATAATAATAATGGGTGGAGATTTGGCAGATAACGGAAATTCTAACCACCTGGAATCCTCATTTTTAATTAGGCTATTAATGTTTAACTTTGCCCACCCTTAATCCTTCCACACAGGTAAAAATCACAGAGTCTCTGGTGTGTACATTTTTAAAGTGGGAATTTGGAATAATCTTGCATCACCTGAAATATATTTTTGAAGTTAATCTGGTCTAGTTATACATAGCGTGTAATGTCGTCTGCAAATGATCGGACCTTAGCAGTACCCAAAATAGCAGAACTGCTCATAAACCTTGATGTGCCCTAACTATTTTTCAGAGAAGCCTTCAATGTATATCACAAAATTGTTAAGAGGCAGTGGACAGTCCAGCTACCCCCCACACTCTATATTGAAAAGTCCCGATTCTGAACTCAAGCAGACAATGCACACCTGCTCACTAATTGGGGGAACATAATGCATTGGGAAAGACAATTCATCTTCATTACCTGAACAAAAATTTCCAATACACCAGGTAAATCCTTTTATCCAAGCATAAAATACATAGGGTTATGATGTACATGTGGCATCGAGAAAACACGTAGCCTCATGGAAGGGTTGCGGCAATCCCAACCGTTTTCTCCCTGGCTAGGAAGGATTGTGAGGGGAAAACGGGAGAGGGGTTGGCGATAGAATCTCGGGACAATTTGGGAGTAACCTGCACAGAGCTTCCACATAGTTTTGAATGTGAAGCCTTCGCTTTTAAAAATGAACTCACTCACACCTACACTTTCAACTGTCTTCTTATATATCGCCCTCCAGGCCCTAGAGCAAGCTTCATCTAAGCTTTAAGCCAACTTCCAGAGGCAAACATTAATTTTCAGGATTTCTTTGTACTCTGTGATTTAAATTTTCACCTAGATAATGCGGTGGACAAAGATACAAGCGACCTGATGGACCTAATAACCAGCCTGGGGCTGGAGCAAGTTATCAAAGGCGCCTCATATATGCCAGGGCACCTGCTCAGTAGCATTTTTACGGACAATCCTTTTGTAGACTCGACTAGGTCACTTCAGATTCCCTGGTCTGATCATTCAGTTATCCTGTCCAATCTCTCCCCTCCAAAGGGTTGCTTGAAGGGGAATACTTCAGCAAAAATATATGCAGAGTGTGCACGGCACTCTATTGATGCCACTGAATTTAGTACCCACCTGACCAAAAATAGACCTCAGATAGCAATGGATTTAGACAATGTAATCACAAATTGCCATGCCTGGATTGATTCTGTAGTTAGCACCTTAGCGCCAATTTAAGCCAGGCAAGACTCACAGAGACTTGGGGGCAGATTTACAAGCCCCTTGCGCCACTTTTGCGTCACTTTTAACATGGGAAAAGTGACGCAAAAGTGGCGCAAGGGGCTTGTAAATCTGCCCCTTGGTTTTTCCGAGGAAAAGCAACGCTGTCACCGCCAGGAATGCCTGTGGAGGCAGGATTACGATGTTACAGAAAAAGAAACATATAGAAGAATGATCTCAAAATACAAGGAACTGATCGCTAAGGCAAAAACCAGCTACTTTATAGACAAATTCAACTCAGCGGTCAATTGCCCAAAAAAACTGTTTGCCACGGTTCAAAAGTTAACAGTACTTCCAGCGAAAAAGAATTCTTCTATCGACCAAACGTTCTGTAATGCCTTAGCCTCGTTTTTCTAACACAAAGTGTATGACATATATAATGCCTTCTCCTCAAATCTTAACAATGGAGGACAGTCCGACAACCTCCATAGCCCTCTCACCATGGTTAACACCAATGGAAGTTACCAGACATCACCTCAGGACCTGCTATGTAACAATTCAGCTTCTATATATTCATTTTTCTCTGTTTCATATGAGCAGGTATTCAAACTTGTCAGTGCAGCCAAATCTGTCTCCCCGTCTGACCAATGCCCCCCTAGAATTATTTGCTTGGCACCAGAAATTATATCACAACATCTTACTGAGATTTTTAACTCGATTTTTAAAACTGGAACCTTTCTTACGCAATGAAAAAAATCATCTATCTTACCTTTCCTGAAAAAGCCCCATCTGGATCCTTTGGACTCCAGTAGGTACCGGCCCATCTCACGTCTCACCTTGCCTGCAAAAATTCTTGAAAAACGAATAGATCAAGAACTTAGCTTGTTTATTAGCAGAAATAACTTCCTCAATGCCACGCAGTACGGTTTCAGGAGCGAGCAGAGACAGAACTGGCCATGGGTACTGCTACAGAAGAGATCAGATGTGCAGTAGACAATGGAGGTAATGTCGCCCTGATTCTTTTAGACCTCTATGCAGCGTTCTACTCTGTCGACCACCAATTGCTTATAGATGGTCTACAAAATCTGGGCGTTAGTGGCTCAGCTTTATCTCTTCTCAAATCATTTCTGACTTATAGAGAAAAAGCCGTAGAAATAGGCAACTTCGTATCTCCTTTATTTCGTCTACCATGTGGTATGCCACAGGGCTCTTCTCTCACCTTCACTGTTTAATGTGTATGTCACCCCTTTGGCACAATTGATTAAATCCTTTGAATTTGCCATGGTGTCGAACACTGACGACACCAAAATTATTGTCTCAGTTACTAGCAACATTCACGACACATCAGCTAGATTCCACAACTGCATGCTACAGATTGGCAAGTGGATGCTGGAAAACTTCCTGAAATTAAACTCAGGGAAGACTGAGATCTTGCTTTTCGGTTTCAATGTCTCCTTCTGGTCACTCAATTGGTGGCCTCCGGAACTTGGGAACCTTCCCTGCCCAGCAACAAAAGCTAAGATTCTGGGAGTAATCTTTGACACATTCCTTTCCTTCAAATACCAAGTTAGTGCCCTCACTTCTGCAACTTTTTACATACTTAAAATGCTCAGAAAAATTCTTCCTTTCCTACCTCAGGCTCTCCAGAAAAGAGTGGTGGCAGTGCTTGACCTCTGGAGGCTGGATTACTGTAGTGCCCTCTTTATGGGCCTCCAGAAAGGTCTTCTTGTCAGACTTCAAGTCCTACAAGATGCTGCTGTCCATCTCTTGCTAAAAATTCAGAGACAGCAGTCTGTTAAAAATGCCCTACCCTCTTTTCTTTGGCTCCCCATGAATAATAGAATTGATTTCAAGGCCTTATGCATTGCCTTTAGGGCCCTACACAAGGTCGGCCCTGATTATCTCAAATACCGGCTTTGCTGGTACACTCCACAAAGAAACCTTCGCTCTTCCAATGCCAACTTGGGTAGGGTCCCAAGTTTTCGCATGTCCAGCTTGTGTGGCAGGAGCTTTGTCTCCTCCACTTCCAGACTTTGGAACACCCCTCCTGCATATTTAAAGAGGTGATCCAATATACTTTCTTTTAGAAAAGCCCCTAAAACGTGGCTATTCATTCTGTAAGCACTATCCATTCTCAAGCTCAGGTCTTGTCTTTTCATATTCATAGATCCTACAGTATCTTCTGATCTTCAGTTGGTAGCACCTAGTAGCCTTGGGGTAATAGCTCGCACTTCATAAATATAAAATCAAATCAAATATTGTGATTATTTACTGCAAGCAGAACGAGACTTGTTGAGTAGCACAAAGCTGTCTATGATTATAATTAAACAAATGCTGTAGTTAATTTGTACAAAACTAAGTGCCGGCGCTCTCGTCAGGAGGCAGCTAGCACCAGCCCATTTCTCCTGTTAGCCCCGCCTAAAACAGAACCAACTACTAACCATGAAAGTGGGGAGGGGAGGTCGCGTAATGGCCAGAGCTGCCGACTTCGGAGCTGGTGAACCAGGTTCGAGTCTCGGCATCGGCTCAACATCCTGTGATTCTGGGCAAATCCCTTAATCTCCCCATGCTTACCATAAATTAATGTGTCCTTAACTGGTGCTCATTAAAAGCCCCAGTGTTGATGATTAAATGCTGCTGCAGAGCACCAGAAACCACAGGCTCAAATTAAGTACCGAACTAGTGCATTGAATATATCACAAACTCCACTGTGTCCACCGCTGAGCCTAGTGGCAATCTCCTGATACTGTACTCCTTGCAGGCTTGTCACAGGTCGGAGGGGGGGTGAGACCGTCCCTTGCAATGAGTGCAGCACGACTGTGTAAAAGGGGCTGTATTCCAGCACAGAACGCACTTGGGAGAAAAGTGACGCGTGATCCCATGCATTGCAGGCATGCTGGGCAGTGAAGAAAGAACATGCCTATTCAAGCTTCTTGGACTTCCAAGGAAGTGAGGGTGAGTCAAGCTCACTCATCTGAAGCTGCCCGTCAGCTGACCCAGTGCTTCTAACCAGGGGGCGGCTCCTCTGTTAGAGCTGAGGAGCGTCGCCTCACTTAAGTGCCACCCAAAGCCCCAGAGATGAAAAATAAAATGGTAATTTGTTACCATGTTATTTTTCATCCTCCCAACCTGAACCGAGAGTCAGGACGAGGCAGGGCCTGCTGAGTGACAGCAGGGAGGAGTGGTGGGCAGAGGGCTGCCTTTGCACTTGTTCAAAGTGTGCATGTCTTTTTGGCCGGCCGTCTTGCGATGGCCTCCAGACATGTGCACTTTAAACCTCTCAACCCAGCTGTCTTAAGACAGCAAGGTTGAGAGCAAGTGCAGGCATCCAGTGCCCTAAGGAGCACCGAGAGAGGCCGCTCCCACCAATCATGGCACTGCTCGCATGCTGGTTAACACAACAGCACATGAGCAGGCCAGGATTGGTTGAGGGAGTTTCCTGGGCCTGCACTGCAGTCCCAGCAGAAGAGGTCGGAGCTAGCAGGACGTCGTCCGTCAGGATCAGGCAAGTGTATTTTTTTAATATCTTCTTTTAATTTCCTTGCCCGCCCCCCACCTCAGTAGATGCCAGCCGCCACTGCTTCTAACGCTTCCTGTTCCCTTCTTTGTCCTAGCCAAGCAAGGAGTCACGTTGTGGTAACCCTGCCCAAGGATTGGGATAAGTTTCTTAGTGTTGCAGGAACTATGTGCCTGTTATATGTGCAGATCACAGTCAGGGCGTCTTAGTGACAATGAAGGGAGTGGGGTCAACAGGCCGTACATGCTTGACTACCATGTAGGCCATGGGTGAGGTCCCTTTAAAGAACCGTGGCAAATGACTTGTAAATACGTTTATTATTATCTCATTATTTTTATTACGAATTTGGTCGTATTTGGGTGCGTGCTTTACCTTTTTTATCTGTTTGAGAAAGGGTAAAAGGAATGAAACATTTAAGGTTTCTTAGTCTTACAGTAATAGATCTGTATGACTAAATATTTACATAGTTAAAGAACTCCGATAGAAAAAGTGAAATCCTAAAATCAAGAAAAAAAGGAAAACTATAGTTACATAATTAAAACAAAAAAAACAACATTTTTTTACAATTGATATGTTCTGTGCTAAGTTAAGGTCTGGTATGTTGCGTTTAAGTTTTGTTATCAAGGTTTTTGTTTTGATTTAGACGGCATTTGTTTGTGTTAGGTTATATTGTTTATCAGGGCTGACAGGAAGGTTGTATTTCCCATTCCTGAAAACTGGCCAACAAACAGCATCTGTGGTCCCTAACAGGGGTTTTCACTTTGCCATCAGTCATGTAATTTACTCTTGTGCTACTTTTATGACAATTGCGCCACTCACAAAAAGAGTGGTCCCACACAAAAGTATCCCTACCTTGGCAAAATGACATATAGGTTAACAAGCATGAACTGTAATTAAGTTCCTGCGTCATTTCAAAAGTGACATAACCACTCCAACAGAGCCCTCTCCTCCGCCCCCCCCTCCCCCCACCGCCCCCACGCATCGTTTTCAGCGTTGGTACAAAGTCCTCACTGGCCACAACTGTGGAAAAAACACCATCCATGCAAAGAATTTGATATGAAAAGCAGGTGAGTTTCTATATTTTCAAAGAATAAAACAGGTTAATATGAGTGCATTGAGGAATTCTAACAATGTGTAGATAGGATGTCCCAGGAGATTCTTCTCACACTACATCACGCAGGGTTTGCTTTGTTCACGATAGCCTGTGAAACAATCAGATACAGCATCTTCAGCTCCATGAGACAGAGGCACACTGCAGCCTTCAGGGAGCATGTTTGTCCTTTGTCAAGGACACTGACTGATAACAAGCTAGATTCTCACAGAGAGTCCGGCCTCGGAAGCCCTAGGCAGTCTTCCTACATCAAACAAGCATGCATTGATGTGCTATCACCCCTCCTAATGTCACACCTTTCATTGATAGTTTCTATTAGCAAAGACTTGGTGGAAACGTGAATTATATAGACTGTCATGTTGCCTTTTTAATATCATTTACCTTCTGCTCATTCTCACTTGCCACAATTCTTCTGATATTGCTACCATAACTTTGCTTACACCCTGCACTATCTTGGCTCAAAACAGTCTTTTAAATACTAGTCTGCATGTCTTCTGTATGCTTACTGTGAGGAAAGGGTGAGAGGAAATCACCAAAGAGCCATATCTTAATGTGAATTCCTTCCATGTTTTCTCCACTCTAGACGGTAAGGTCATACATCCCCACTGCCTAAGGGCCACAGGATTTCTATTTTGGTTGTGGCTGGGATTAGCCTGACACACCACAGGTTAAAGTCTTGCCAAAGTGACTTTTACTGTGTTAGTTCTAGAGGACCAATAACCTAAGTTAGTACTACAGGACCACCACACAAAACGTGGATAGTAAATAAGTAAATCTTTACCCTGTCAAACAGTACTAGTTCAACCTTGAACTCCCTGTAGCTTTTTATTCTTTAGCACATCGGCCTTCGCAGTTAGCAGCCCTCTTCATATGTTGTCCCACATCTACAATATGTGGATTTGATAGCAGAGGATTTTCTTTCTCAAAAAGTGAATTGGGTTGATATAGGCTCGTTTTGAGAAAGTTACTGTTTCCTTTTAAATGCAGGATGTATCATTGCAAACACCTTTCTCTACTAAGGCACAAAAGCCTCACTAGCCTCTTTCAAGGAACTGTGTTTGCCTCCAGAACAACATTTGCTGTGCAAAACAGGGGTTTAACTTGTTTGTCTGAGACCAGTGTAAGTTAATATGGGTGCATAGTCAGGAATACGCTTTTCCTTTTAGGGTTAGTTGAATCACTACTGAAGCTAGTTTCTCTAAAAATGCCCTACTAGTTCCATTAACAAAACACAGACGTTCAACTCATGCAGAAATTTAGGCTGTCAGTAAAGATGTGCCACTGTCAAAGAATTCTATATTTAAGATTGATTCATTTTGAGGAAGTGTCTTTTCCTATTATAGCGAATTGACCCCTACTACAGTAAATTTCGTGGGTAGAAACAAAGGCCTTGCTAGGCCTAAGTGTGAAACGGTGATGTTAGACCCAACCACGAAATCTAGGGAGCTAAATGAGTTTTAAATCTTTTGAAATAGATTTGAAATAAGATGTGTCTGTGCGTAAATACTTGCATATGACCTGGTCAGTAGTCTTTCAGCCTGTCTGTGGATCCCCCGTTCACAATTTTGGATCAAAAACAGGCTGCTGTATATGCAATTTGGGTTGTTTAGAGGCTGCGACTGTCTGTAAAGCTGACTGTAATTGGACAATTATAAGGGAGCAGCTCACCATCACCTGACCCATGCCCCCCCCGCCCCCCTCCCGGCAGTCCTCTTCTCCAACTCTGCATCACAGTGCTGTCTGCTTGATAGAGAGGAAAACAATGTTCCTGTTGCTCTCAGAGTGAGTCATTATTTGGCTCGATGAACAGCTCAGTGTAGAAGCTTTGAAATTGTTCATGTGGCTTAGTGTGCGAGTGCCACACAGATTGGAAACCATGCTCTGCTGTCACACGGAGTGATAGATGAACCAGAGTCCCTCCACCCCCCTTCTTCTGTTGACCCTGCTCAGCATCCTTGAACAATGTCAAGGGGAGGAGGACTGCACTGGTCTCTTACATGTCAAGTGCACTCCGCACTTCAGTAACTGCTTGCTGATACAACTCTCGTCTCGTACAAACCTGACGGGAAATGTAAGTGCACCTAAGGGTAGCGCTGTGGGAGTCTGCAGCTGAAATCAGGTTCCTAAAACCAGGTTTCTCCCGAAAGATGATAAGCAAGAGTTGCCCTGCCACCATCATTTCGTGATGAGGAATAAGCAAGTGTGCTTGCACTAAACCCGTGTGGTACCGTTGCTCATGCGGTGCTGCCTCGCTCACACTGGCCTTGCACATTTGAATTGGCCTGGTATGTCATTGCTTGAGTTGTACTTGCCCGTGCAGTTGGAACAACGCACAGGACTGCTGATGGCAGGTCTGACCATTGCACTAGTTGTAGACATTACCATACATATTCTGGGGTAATGGTATGTAACGGAGCCAGCACTTTGGGACAGATGGTGTTTTGTTTCCGGGGATCCGTTTATGGTCATGAAAGCACATGGATGGTGCCGCCTCTTGTGCTTCGACATTGCTGAGGTCCCCAGACATCCCCTGATGCACAATGTTTTATCAAACCGTGCATGTGGCAATGCGTGCCTTTTACTGCGATGAATGAAAACGCTTCTCACCAAAAAGGTGCGCTGTGTGATAAGAACAGCTCTTCTCCAGCGTGCTGGAGGAGCCTGATCTCCATGGCACTACCCCAGGGTGGTGTAAGCTATATTGTGCGGCAGCTTCTTCTGACCCTTTTCTGTCTTTGAGGATGGTTTGTGAGCAGAGTATACTCATATGGGTGTTACAGCATCACTGCAAGCAACTGTACACACTTTTAAGGATTGGAACCCCTTTCTGCTGTTTGCTCTTCATGTACTCAGCCTGTGTTAGTATGGGCAGGCTCTTTGCCAGACATAATCAACACTAAGTTCATTGGTTTTTATAGGGCTAGACCCGTGGGAGGCGCTAGAATCGTTGCATGTGGTCCAGGTGATGCGAATGATGTCTCAGCTTCACTCTGGGCGGTGCTTGGATTCTAAGAGTCACTTGTCTGTAAAGCACTCGTAACTGAAAGCCTTCATGGCAATTGATTCCTATGTATGATCATGATTACTTTTGCATTTGCAATTGTTTCAAATTTCTTTATTCCACTTTGAATATTTACTAAACCTTCATGGTTTTTCCTAAATTTCTCATCTCAAACTCTCTTTTTCAGTCAGTTCTTACTATTGACTGTATTTTGAAATTCTGTTCTGAATCTTGTTTGTATGGACACATAAACTCACAGTTCCTGAGGCTAACTCTGTCCGAACCCCCGCAAACCGGGCATAACACTGCCATGCAGATTATCTAAGCAAACGCTTGACCATAGCTCCATATGCTTTTTTTTTAGGAAATGGAAACATTTGGCTATGACAATTTATAATAACACAAAAACCCTAAAATTGTTACATTATTTTTTTTTGTTGCTGAGTAATCATTTTGTTACCCACTAAAGGCATGAAGGAGGTCATTTAGACTCTGCCATATTTTGAGATCTCCACCTGCTGGACGGGGATCTTCCTACATACAGTACCTCTGCCAGTCCTATGGCAGATGTATTGCAGCCAGAGTAGTTTGGCAGGTGGGTATCATGCTGGCACACTCTTTTGTTTCTCTAAACCAAACTCTATGAGGGGGTTTTTACTTTAGAAAACAAAATGACAATGATGAACTGGGATTTTTTTATCTGCATGCGGGGACCAAAAATCTGTTTCTCTGTCTACCACTTCCATGGCTTACAGGACAGTCCGGCCTTGCAAGTTAATTGACAGTCACCCTACACTGATTAGTGTGGGATGACCATCACTATGGCGTGGCAATCCAGTAATGAGTGGTCCATCATGTCAAGGGTTTCCAATGGCAGAATCAGCTGAACCGTAGCCATTGAAAACCCAGCTCTTCCACCACCTCTAAATAGGTTGGAGAGACAGAAAGATTGTCTGTGCATTTGGCAAATTTAGAGTCACCCCGTAAATGTCCACCTCCATGCCACAGTCCCTGTCTAAACAGAAGTAACAGCTATGTCAGCACACCACCCACCCAGCCTTCCTTCATTCTTTTTCAGACGGCTTGTGACTTACATAGCCCACTCAAATCTTGAACCTTGAAGTCCAAATATGTTGGGTGGAATGGGAAAGCTAGATGCAAACACAAAAAAATGAGTGATTCGAGTTTAAGGCGATTTGATAAACACACGCCTAATCTGGTGTTAGAAAATTATTTCAGAATTTGTATATTTCCAATGTGGTACAGAATAAATATATTTGTGAGTTTGTGATAAACCATTCACATTAATTTATCTAAAAAATCTTAATTTCCATCGCCCTGCATTTTGAACATTTACATTCGAATTTTGTGCTTTGCCAGAATTGAACTTTGCACTATCATTCACTTTTCTCGCTGATCTGTTTATTTTTCCTCCTTTGTTACTGTATTCTGCTCTAATCCTCTCCTGTACCTGTCTATCCTCTCTAGTGGAAGGATCTTGCCATCTATGTTATGTACGATCTCCATTATCTGTAGCCTCCTCCACTTCAAGATAACTATTTGTTTTCTTTAATGAGAAACCTAGGCTGAGGTCGAGAGGGATGTACAACAGACGCTGCCTCCACTACTCCTGATAGTATGGGTCTACTATTCGATTATCTTCCTTTATTTAGAACATTCTTGTTTGTCACGCAGCCGAGGTAGGGTATCTGGCAAATCCACCATGACTATTAGAATGCCCACTGAGAAATCTGAGACCTTTAAAATTTCAGTCAAGAGATTTCAGCATTTCATTGTTGATCAGTGCCGTATGCAAGTCGCTGTTTACTAAAAGATCATATTTTTAGTTACCTGCTCTTGAAAAAAATAACTGTCACAAATTTTGCTCCAAGCATTTGGCTTTGTGGTATGATCAAGTTGAATTAATGCAATTGGCATATTCTCATGTTTTCCTACTTTTTAATTATGATTTTACTAATCACTCATGAATAAGTTGTTCTTTTACTTCAAAGTTTTTTTCTATACTTGTTTTACAAGCTGTAGGTCTTAAATCAAATATTTGGCAACCCCATTTCCTTTTCACAGGGCTTCCTAGGGGCTTCTTCAATCTTGTCATATTCCCTTCTGGCTGGTAATCCTTTAATTGGAGAAATCTATTTTAGACCTCAATAAGCCACATATTGAACTCTGGCGCACCCATGCCACATTGTGAGTGGTTTTTCATGTATTTAATTTCAAATGGACTGAATCACAGCAGTCAAAGGCAGCACTATCTGCTGTGATTAGATGTTGGGCTTCTGGGACTGTGAAAGTGTCCTAGACATTCTACCGCATGGAGGGAGGGAAGGAGAGTCACCAGTAGCGATGTAATTTACAGTAGTAGGCATATTTTTGGAAATGCTTATTGGCTCATCAGCTGGGCCAGACTGGCCAATTTGCAAGACAGGCTGCAGGATAGGAACTGTTTTCAGAGCATTACCCAACCATGTCCTCAGGACTCCTTTCTAATTAGGGTTTGAAAAGGTTTTCCAGGACTGATTTTGGTTTCCAGTCTGGCTTTACTCCTCAATTTCTCTCCACTAAAGCAGCCATTAATGGAAGATTACTTTTCACTTGATTCTTTACTTGATAGCGAAGAGATGGGAAAGGCTGAACCAGCCAATCATTCATCTAGCAGTGAATTTATTTTACTATAATAGGTATAGCGGAATGAAATGGAGTATTGCAAGAGTCAAAGCAAAGACACTAACCATTACAGTATCTGCAGGTTTAGCATCTCTGTTTCTTCAGCTTGATGACTGGAGTTTGTAATTATCCCCAAGTGATCAGTCTTAGGCTCTTCTTCTTCATCAAAAGAACAATCAACAGCAAAGGGGTGAGATGATGTTGCTGCTTCTAGGTGGATCTGCTGGTAATAAGGTGGCCCTGGAAGGTTCAAACCGATTGAGTTGGATCCAGTGGTTGTTTGGTTTGTCCCAGGAGTGGCTTTAGATCAGGGTTTCCCAAAGTTGGTCCTGAAGAGCCAGATCCATGCCAGATGTTTAGCATATCCCCATTTAGATAAATGTAGTTATCCTAAAAATCTGGCATGGATTCGACCCTCCAGGACCAACTTTGAAGAACCCTGCATAAGATAAATTAAATACGGTTCAAGTACTTCCACTGGTTGTGGGGCAGCTGTGATTGGTGTAGCAGGTCAAAATATTTGTTCCTCTTCAATTGGGCTGATGATTGGTTTAACAAATATATGGGATACAAAGACTGTGTGACAGTAATCACAACAAACAGATGTATTACTTCTATGTCATTCTATTGCAATAGCTGAGAGCAGCCCTCCCCTTGTTAGGCTAGTTTTATATACTAGACTTGAATCTCTTGTTTGCCTCTGGGCTGTACTTCTCTTTTTCGCATTTCTACATTCAGGACTGATTGGGGGTAGAATTCCTTTCCTGCAATCCTCTATCAACAGACACAATTTTGTCAGGCTTTTCCACTGATTTGTGAAGTTGTAGGAGTCATCTAGCAATATCTGTCAAGAAGTGATGTTTGAAGTACTGCTGCTGCTTAATGGGGCAAGGAGACTGCCCTCCTCAAGCGCTCACTCTAGGATCCTGTCAGCAGATGAAAAGCTGGTGGTCATTAAGGAGAGCTGGTTCTGTGTGGATTGAGGCTGCATGGTTGCAGGACATGTTGTGCAGCAGCCTGCTGGCACTGAAATGTGATTCCCAGCTGGCCGTGGTTCTTAGCGTCCTTTGCTAAGTAACTGTACTGCAATGCTGCTGCTGCTAAGATCTCGATACACAGATTCCGAATTTCCTTGCAAAGATCCACTGCTTTCTAAAGGATTGTTTTGAATGGACAATTACAGTTATGCTTAGCTCTTTGAGTGACAAGACACTTAAGATATTACTTTTCCTTGCAGGGACTCAATACATTATGCAAACCTCATTGACCAGCTGAGTGACTTGAAAGACGTGGTGGAGTACTGTGTAACTTTGTTCTTTCTTATCTCATATCCCTTACGCTGCTTCTACTACTGACCCTCATATTCCCATATATGTGCTCACTGGGGGAGCTGGAGAGATATGAAAAGAACACCACTCCCATTAGATCCTGTGCACATGGTTAGTGCAACCTGCTAAAATTAAAGGTCACATTTCATGTGTTCTCTACTGGCTAGGGTACTGGATACTTCATCTGAGATGGAAAGCTTTAACTTCAAACCATTTGTACTTTTATTATTAAGTCAGGGCCTAGCTCAAAAGGGGCAGAAGTTGGTGGCTAGATTCATATTTTCACAGTTATCACAATATAGTTGGAATTCTCTGTCACAGTTGTTAATAGAAAAACATGCTAGAACAGCTTGAAACTATGTACATTCAAAAGCAAACCAAAGAGAAGATAATTACATAATATGCACCATGCAATAAAAATATACTCATTATTTCTATAAAGACTACAATCTTTTAAATTTATGTGTTCACAGAAACATGCTCTCTGGATCATAAGGTGAACATGGTCTTACCAAAATTATCACCAAAAATGCGACTTAACGAAGCAAAATTGTGGACAACCTCAACAAGACCTTAGCACATTGAATATCAGCGTTCTCTGAGCTTTTTAGGGTTAGAGTTTTCACAGTACATTAAAAGTTGCATATCTTGTGACCCAGAAGTGCTAGCAACACCAGGTCAGTGGCTCCATGTTCGGTGAGGACAAACATGGTACAGGAGAGGGTCGCTAAGGGTTCTGAACCTGAGTTAAAATTGTGATAGTGAGCCTAACACAGCAAATGCCACGCACAAGGCCTTTAGCATCTTCTTTGAGTTCTGGTCTCAAGTGCCAAGCATGCCGTATGACAATGTGCTCAGTGTCACAACTTGATGGAGGACAGTGTTGAAGGGAAAAGTAGAGGCTGGCAATAAAGAGGAAACAAGTGAACCGGGCAATGTGAGGGAGTGACAGCATAAAGCAGAGTCACCATTTTCCTCACATACACTAGAGAGGTTATTGGACCTCTAGATCACAGCTCTAGACAGCTTGGACTGGCTGGCAGCTTCAATTCAAGAATGGTTAGCAGCATAAGTGCAGGCCAGCAGAACCTCATCAGGGCATCATGTGTAGTGTTAACTTGAGAAAATGGCAGCATTTAGATAAAAGGTCAAGACACACTATATTAAGGTCCGCTGGTATCTGTGTCCATCTAGCTATTTACAGTGATGGAGTGGAGAGCACTCTATATGCACTTTCCTTGACAGTTGGGCAGCAGCCCACTGGCAATAATTTTAAGAACATGTTTGCAGTTTACAAATCCAAGCAGTTAAGTTGTAAGATGTTCTTCCTCCTCAGCGATGGTGTTGGGTAGAGCAAGCTTTTCCTGCACCATTCATGATACCAGACAAGATATTCTTCAGAGCCCTTAATACTGATAGGGCGTACTGGTCTTGTTTGCACCTCAGCGCACGTTTAAACATGTGCACCTGTCGGGAACAGGGACAGTGGCCCTTTTACAATTAATGTGCTGTCCCCAAGACAGCCGCAAACCCATGCTACCCTGCGGGTAACCCATTCAGTGAAATACAGAGTGGCTGCTTCAAAGCTGCTCAGTGTATCTTTATGAAGGCAGTAACCCACCTGCACTTTAAAGAGGGGTTAGAAAGCCCCATCAGGTGGGTGCAGTGTGCGACTATACCTGCCTGCAAGGGGATGTATGGGGGGCTCATAGGACTCTCTTTTCTCCTTCCAGAGGGCTTCCCTCAGGGGACGCACTGACAGTGCACCACCTTTTTGTGGTGCCCTGTCAGTGCGCCTCATAAGGGCAGGTTTGCCTCTGCATTCACATCCATAATACGGCATGGGCGCAGAGTCAAAGTGATTGCCCCCACATCCCCATGCAATATGGGAGTGCCCTCTTAAGCTAGTGCTGGCGCTACATGTCTGCCAGTGCTATCAGTATTATAGGAAGGGTTGCAAAAGTGTGTGCAGCTACTTTTGTAATTCCATAGTGCCCCAGGGGCACAAAAAGCAGTTGTGTATGCCTGTTGTGTCACAGGGCACAATCTGTAATACGGCCCGAGGTGTCTGTTCTGGAGGGACATGTGTATTCTACTTCAGAATGACAGTGGGATCAAAAAAGTGAAAAGGAGAAGCAGAAGCGGGAGGAATGGGGCGGGGTCTGGAGGGAGCTGACCTTGTTCATCGGTGGTACCAGCCATCCTCCATCTTACTTTCAAAGAAAAAGATGATTGCAGTGAGCTAATGTGCAACAACAACATCAGTTGTACCAAATAAACCACAATATTGCTTCCTTCTGAACATATACTGATGTTCATGATAATCCAGATAATGTTTGTGAATGTTAATTCTCACTTAAATAGCCACAAATGGATCCCATTTACCAGAGTTTGCTGTACCACAACACGATAATCGCTGCGAGTGGCCAGGACTTAATGTAAAGAGTGAAAGGAGTTACTTCCAAGAGTCTATAGGATGGGGAGACCAGTTTACGGACTGTAATGTCAGGTGTTTCTGTGGAGCATCAGATCTATAATTAAGGGGATCCCACACTGAGCCACAAGGAAAAATGCAGCTAACCCGAGACCTCTGTCCTCACACATGCCACGTGGACTGAACATATTATATGATATTCGCTAAAGATGCCATGATCCCCCTCAAGATTGGAGAATCGCTGCTGTAGGAGGCATGTAAGACAATGACCAGGAGATGAAGTATATCAGAGCTGGGTGTGTGTTGGATCCTCACCACAAAAGCATACAAAGTAAGCTGGGCCAAGAGGTTAGGAAGACTTTGGCACTATTAATGGTCCACCCTAGTCCCCCTGAACGGGTAAGAGACTATGATGGATAATTCACTGTTCTTGCAGCACCAGACACTCTAGGAGTCACAGCTGCCAGTTATGAGGAATGGTGGGAGAGAGGAGTAAAGCCCACTTTTACACTGACCCTCCTACACAGCAAGTGCAGGGCAGAGTACAGTAAAATCAGCCGACCAAGAACCATTAGATCTTTATTATGTTTAACATCAGTTCTAAGGTCGTGGCTTATTGATGAACAGTACTTTGCATTATGAAACGTTTAAGTTTGCTTTCTCCATTTCTGTATGGATCTGTGGGTTCCAATCATAGAAAACGCTGTTGGATAAGTCGGCCCTACTTTTTAAAATAATTGCTTTAGTGAGCCAGGACATGAGATGGTTGTACGTCGACGTTTCGACCCTGTATATATATGTGTTTGTAGATACATCAAGTAGGGTCTTCTTCAGGACAAAAGAAGGAAGTGCGACAGCCCTTGGTGGTTGGGAATTCACAAGATTAAATCTATTAACTCCTCCGAGCCCGGAAGGAGTTCTTATTCAGGATCATCAATCAACCAGCTTTTCAAACTTTAGTTGTGTATCCCTCTGGATGTGCTCATCGGCCTCCAGGGGGTAGTGGGTTCAAAATGTTAGTAGTATTCAGTCTTTAGAGATCGTCATGTATTGATGACAAAGTCCATCAGTGCTTGCTTCCCAAACCTCCTTAAATACTGTATTCTTGAGTGTCTCTCACTAACTCGCGGTCAAGTGACTCACTAAGGACTGAATACCTCTAACATTTTGAACCCACTACCCCCTGGAGGCCGAATGATGTTTAGAGGCCCGATTCACAAAACAAGGAGTACATTTGCACTGGTAGAAGCACACCTAATAATGTGTAGATGTATGCCCCTTTGCAATTCAAAAACCTAGCAAGGAGCATGCCTAGAAAGCAACATCAATTTCAGATTTTCAAACCTACTGATGCAAAAGTTGTGATTTCCCCACCAGACATACAGTGCAATCCTCAATGGGACGAGTCAGCCAGTTTGTAACCACACATTTGAATTTGATTATTTCCACACGGAAAACATTTATCCTTTTAGGAGAAACTCCTTCGTCTACACTCCCAGAAAGTTCAGGGGTGTTCAATTCCCTGTTTTTAGCTGAACAGATATTTACTTCTGCTCTTTGCAGAGCAAATCTCTGCCCATATTCGGGGTGTGAAAGGGTCAGAGGAATATGTGAATTACCAAAAATACGTTTATGGTTCACAAAACATCAGCGTAAACCTCACCTTGATCTGACCCCACCCCCTTGTGCAGGGTTTACTACTGCATAATTGTGCACAGTCATGGTGTAGAGATATGCAGTAGTATACGCATTTGGGCTGGGTAGCCAACGGATATGGCTGCCTGACAGGTGCAAACAGAGCCCTTTTTAGCCACAAGCGTCCATTTATGGTTGAAGATGGCTTTATGATTCGGGCCTTAGCTGTTGCACCATTACTGTGGGATTTCTTCCTGTCACTGATGCGTTCACATTAAAAAAGCTCCTGCCCTGACAAAGTAAAAGAGAGAGTAAGCATTTTGTGTAATTGCTTGTGTGCATTTCAGTGCCTGGCTGGATGAAAGAGCAATGTAATGAACTCATTTATTTTTCCACACTGGCTATTATTATCTGTCTTCCATCGCAGTAAAAAGATTTATAGTATGGTTTCACTGTGCGAAGCTCTTGCGGCAGAATTAACAGTTCAAAGCGGTTTCGGATTTTCAGTATTTTTGTGACTCAGTTAACTTGAGCTTTGTTTCTTTTGTAGTAACAAGGACTTTAGCAAAATGGGAGAAAGGTAATCCTTGAAAGCAGAAAATCAGGTCAAATTGTCATTATGACCACCAAATATATCCTTTCCATATATATTATCCATATAATTCAGTTATAAGTGTAATAATACATTTATTTAACGATTCATCCACTTTTAAACACGCTTGCTCTATCCAACAATTGTCTTTCACTGTTTGCATGTGTGTTCTTTCTTTATGTATGTGATTGGCAATATGAGTATCCCATGTACACATGCACTTGGATGGCTGTTTTTCTTTGTGCAATTGTGCATACATGTGTGGTGTTCCAATGTGCTGTGAGGTGTGTATGTGTTTTACTCTCTCTGAATATGCACGTCTGAAGTTTCTGGCTCTCAGCACTTAAGATTCCTGGTTCTCAGTCACTGAGATTCTTCATTCTCCTCGACCCCACAGGACGAGTTCCCTGTTAATTTTCTGGGAAGATAACGGGCCTGGAATACAGGGTTCCATACGGCATCGTTTTATTTTTCAACTTTTAAGTGCTGCGCCTGGAGGTAAGGCCATTACGGGGCAGTCACAAGGAGGAGTGGTTGCACTGCTATCAGGGTGCATATGGGTTTGGCCCGCGCCTCAGGCCGGCCAAACGCACATGCGCACTGAGCTGTCTCTAACCTGAGCTACCTTGCCGGGTTGGAGACAGCTGGCAGAGGCTCCCTGTGAGCAAAAATCGAAAGTGCTCAGGCCAATCCTGAAGCTGCTCTCATGCATGAGATCAGCTTCAGGATTGGCTACAGAGCCTCTGCCTGCAGTGGAGCCACGGGAGGAGCAGAAGACCGGCGATGCGGCGGGCTGCAGGCGGCAGGTAAGTTCTTTTTTTCTCTTCATTTTCTTCTTTGTTCTCGTCGCCCCCTCCCCCCACTCCTACTCCCACCCCTGCCCTGCCACTCTGCCCTAACACCGGCCGCTACTAGGGGGAGTGTTAGGGCGTCTATAGCTGTGCCAGGCTACTGTCCGGCTGGGTAAGCTTTGGCTGCTCTCCCCCTGTGGTACTGGAGGAGGTGGGCAGAGGTTGGGCTCTGCTTCTGCCTGCAGACTCGCTACCTCACCAGTGGCCCTTGGCACCTAGTTCTTCATAATAATTCTACCTTAAGCTCCGTACTCCTGGAATTTGATTCCTAATGTTTCTGGCAGCTGAAACGCCATGCTCTTGGCATCTTACAGTTCGTGTTCAGTGCATTTAATTCTCCCTGCTAGTAGCACATTATCATTTTTGGAAACATAAGTGTTATTATCTTCTTGTTTTAATGTCTTTGCTCGTGCCTTCCTGAACTCTTGGCATTTCAAGATGGCCTTTCCTCTTTGAATATTGAGCTCGAATCTTGTCCTCTTGTGGTGGGCACCGTAGGCATATTGTATCTTGGGATATTAGGCCCCAAGCTCGTGACCTCTAAGAGCACCATCTTTGGCATCTTCAGTTCCAGGCTCACTTCATTTGACGCTTGATGCTCTTGGCATCTTCATATCCTTGCTGGTGGTAACTGGCGTCTATGCTGTTGGCTTCTGATGTTCCTTATGCTTCACACCTGGTATCCTGTCTGAAGGTGTCTGAGTATTTACACTTCTGACACTTGATATAATATGTTTCTCCAACAGATTTGCTACAGTACTGGTGCAGGATGTCCATTGGTGATGGGGCGTGCAAGACTTGGCACCGGAAAGGCCACTATTTCAGCACTTCAGCATTTACATTCACATACTCAAATACTGTATGGTTTTAGATTCTAATGTGGGATTCTAATGTCAACTGAAGTTGCAGTTCATGATGTTTTGTCCCAGATTTACCTTACACCTGAAAAATGACATGATTAGGATTGCTGGTGTTATTGTTCAGAGGAGACATGGCATTACAGCTCAGGATAGACCGATCCTTTTTGGGGTGGGCCCAAAGCTGAACTGTATATGTTTAGTAACTGTTCATAACTGCATAGATAAGCTAATAAATTAAATAAAATGCAATCCCTGGTTTCCAGAGGTTCCAACGAATGCAAGAATAGTAATTCATCACTTCTGTGGTGTCTGTGTTGGGAAACAGTTGGAACATCGTGGCCTCAGCCACACGTGTTCTGACATCGCAAGCATAACCAAGCTTGCCTTAACCATGCTTGCCTTAACCACACATATGCATGGTTAAGGCAGTGCGTGGTCCAGCTGCTGGCTGCTGCAGGGACGGAAGCAGTAAGGCCTCGCTAGGAAGAGAGCCGCGGTGAGGTAAGTGGGGCTGGGCTAGGTGGTTTTCTGGGCTGGGGGTGTCAGGGGTAGTTTTCTAGGCTGGGGGATCGGGGTAGTTTTCTTGGCTGGGGGTTCGGTGGTAGTTTTCAGGGCTGGGGGCTTGGGGGTAGTTTTCAGGGCTGGGGATTAGGGGGTAGTTTTCAGGGCTGGGGGGTTGGGGTAGTTTACAGGGCTGGGGAGGCTCGGGGTAGTTTTCAGGGCTGGAGGAGGATTGGGGTAGTTTAAAAAAAATAAGGGTTTGGGTTTTAGGCCTAAGGGCAGTGGAAGGGTTTGGGTTAGTTTTAGGGACAGCGCAGGGGGTCGGAGTAGTGTTTGTTAACGGTTAGGGACAGCGTGGGGGTTGGAAGGGGTTCGGGTATTTGGACCTCAGAGTGGGGGGCAGGTTGGGAGTTTGCAGCTTAGGGCGGGGGAGGGGGTCGCAACCTTAGCCACGCATACCCCTTTACCATTCATGCCTTTACCACGAAATTACGTGGTAAAGGGATGCTTCGTTAAGGAATGCGTGGTTAAGACGCATTTGTGGTTTAGGCTGCGTGGTAGAGGCACGCGTGGTTTAGCCATGCATGCCTCTTTCATACAACCATCTGTGTCACAGTTAAGAACTGGCTATTCTAAATTCCACTAAGAAAGGGGGATTACTCCCAGTAGCATACTGCACAGAATCATATGCACGAAACGTGAAAAATGTCTCATACGGAGTGTCGTAGCTCGAAGGAAAACCCCATATGAGAAAACATTTCCTTCAGCAATCTGTTTAGATCTTGATTGATGATGTTGATTGCATTGGTTATCATCAGCAAAACACCACACTCCCCCTGATATCAGGAGGGAGAAAAACAAAGTAATATGTCCAGAATTAGATGATCCACAAGGACGTTGATCCAAAAACAGCTTGGAGGAAAATACAGAGATAGCAAAGCTTCACCAGGCTACAGAAAATGTAAAATTCACATGAAATGATCCAAACCTGCTGCAAAAAATCAGGGACAAAAATATATAGCAAATGCAGCATTGAGGCCAATGAGAAATCAGGGAACAAAATGTGTTGCACCATATCCATCCTTTTCAATTACTGGCATTTATATGCCAAAAATAGTGATTGACCTCATAGGGAGACTCTACCACATCTTGGCTTGAGAAGTTCATGTAATTCCTAAAGGAGAGACCACCATCTTTGATTTGTCACTTTTTATGGTCACAATCCATCTTTCACTGGGAACTCATGCTGTCTGTGATGACAGGATGAAGCAGCCCAATGTTGATCTTCTTAGTGCCATTTGGTAAGCTGCAGGGCCATTGTTGTAGCCCTCATTCCACACCATTGGCTACCAATGAGGATCCCCTCCACACTCCTGCAGAAAGGGATGTTACGGAGTGACTTCAACAACCTACTTTGAACATGATGCAGAGAACTGCGATGTACTGAACAAGACAGTGCCCAAGACTACTCCTCTGAAAGCTGTACGAGCTTGAGTAAGTTCTGTTTCTTTCGATTTGTGACAGCATGTGCCACTTCAGAAGCTCTGTGTTTATCTGTATATCTTTGGAAAAAGCACAGACCAACCCTGTAGCATGAACCAAAGATGAATCTTCCAAGGAACACTCATTTATGGGTAATGCTTCCACTGTATAAGAAACTGAAGTTTTCCTCAAAGCTTTCTGGAACCACAAACCCCTTGAAACTCATATTCAGGTTATCTTTTTACGATGATTGGTGCGGGTTCAGATGGCATTTAATGGCAAGAATCAGGTCAAACAATTACTGGCATTATACGAATTGGATTAAACCAAGCAGACAATCAAAGCTTCTTCACAAGACAAAATAATTGGAATTTGATGTCATTATTCTTCTTCATCATTATTTTGGAATGATCTAAAGTTTCTGGCATAAATTGTCTGTATTTTCTCAGTTGATAAAATATTCTGTAACCACAGGAATGATAGGATCCATTTGAGAAGTAAATGGAAATACCTTTGGATGGAAGGAAACATTGCATTGAAAAGAATGATGATGCCTTAGTAAAACTGTAAATAGTGTTATAAAAAAACTCTGCCTTTGGAAGAAAAACTATCATCCTGGGTAACATTACATTAACATCACAAATATTGCTTCAGAGTTTGATTAATTTGTTCTGGTGGCCCACTGGATTAGGAAAGATAACCAGATGATAGAGCTTGTTCATTTCCCAATGGCGTGCATATATTTCTTCCAGAAATGCTAGGGATTGGGATTTAAAGGATTCAAGTCTGTAGGTAAAATCTTTGATCAGAAAGAACTTGGCTGGCGAATCTGATCCGCGTTCCATTGCAGCTAGCATCAAATTGTGCCTAGGCCCTCTTCTACTGCGATCATTTACCATCATTGGCACTTTGTGCTTCTTGGAACTATTTGTACTTATAACTTCAAAAATGTGTGTCTCCAGTTCCCCTTATTGGATTTTTGCCATTAAGGTGTCATTTTATTTATTAAAATCTTCTCTGCTGTTCTAATTCGTTTTTGAATTTTTATTATTTTGCATTTCAATTTATTTTATAAACGTTTTAGAGTGACATAAATACTTTACACATTCCTCTAAGTTAAGTCTGTCTACTCTATGCCATAGCTACCAGGGAGTTGAGCTCAGATTAATGTAATGACTTTAAAGGTTAACCCTAAGAGGGGTTGGGGTTATTACTTGAGGTAGGT
The DNA here is from genome assembly GCA_963921515.1 of Calotriton arnoldi. Lineage (NCBI taxonomy): Eukaryota > Metazoa > Chordata > Amphibia > Caudata > Salamandridae > Calotriton > Calotriton arnoldi. The sequence goes on from CAWUFW010000363.1 coordinate 4,524,473, forward strand.
ATTCACTCTGCTCAATTAATAGTCCAGTTTGTTACACATACTACGTAAAGAAGCCTGCCCATCGTGTTTGACGACTGTTTCTGTATTGAAAGTTTCACAAATATTGCACATTTCAAAAAGTATGAATTTCAAAAGGTAATTTAGATCCCATCAAAATATGTCTCCATTCACTATAATGTATACAAAAACAAGAGGCAACCCATTAGTATGAGCAAACTGGATAACTGGGGCAGTATAAAGTGAAGGGGGAACTTCAGTATTGTTTTGGAGAACAAAACCAAGCATTTGCTGGCAATGTAATCATCACCAACATGAATGTAAGAAGAAAGAAAGCAGTGGCCACCATATTGTTTTAAATTAAATCCAACAATTGTATAAACATATACAGTAAAAAGATAACAGTGCTCCAAAAAGGTGAAGTGAGGCAACAGCACAGTGCTCATTTGCTGACGGTAGTGAATATAGACAATACTAACATCAAAATGATATGGGTAATTTGGATAATATTGACACACACCTTATTTTTTTACAGTTTTTATAGCACAATATCAGAAAACAATCATCAGGCTATAACGTGGATTCAAAACAATTGAGAGACCCGTTCTCCAGAGGGTCTTTACACAACAACACAACGATGGTCCTATTTACAAGGCATAAATGCTTTCACACCATAATATGTATAATTTTTATTAGGAAAATTTTGCCCGTAAAAAAATGCTTCATATTAAAAAAAAAAAAAAATTCCATGCTATATTTATTTAGCTGGCTAAATGGCAAAGTGAAGTAGAAATATACATGAAACAAATGATTCTATAATGTGTCAGCATTTATATATATATCATAGACAATACACGTATAGATCTTGGCTGTAAATAACAAACATCAGCAATGTGCTGCATAATGTATCAGTTGCAAAATATGATTTCTTCAAATCTGGTATAGTCCAAGGATGTAAATAATACGACCCTGATAATCCAAATCAAACTAATATTCTTGAGCACAAGGCATAAATGCATATATATGGCAGTGTCACCATTTGTGGTACTCCCCCCAAGATGGTGCTCGATTAACAGCATAGTATCAGGTATTTTTCACCGCACCGCTTATACTTGGAGAAACAACAAAAAGTGAGGAACTTTTAGATATTTGCTGGTATTTACACATACATAAGGTATCCAAATTACTTAATTGTGACCCGAGGCATGTAATTTTTATGGGCCTGTGATATATTTTGTGGCTATACTTTCTCCTTTTTAAGATGGCGGACGATTATCAGCACATTTTTCCATGACTGTGCAGCGCCAGGCCATGCCTCCATCCTCATTCCTCAAATGAGGAAATGCTTAGAGTGGACTGCCCGAATTGAGCAGACACTGCTCGGTTCGCCCCTCCAAACATGGCTTCCTGAACTAATTGATGACCATGCGGGGATGCAAGTATAGGTTGGACTTACTCTCGATTTGTCAGATTGCCCTCTAGTTGACTATCTAAATAGTTTCTCCTGTCCTCCTGATTGTTCTCATATCTCGGTCCTTTTTGGCTACAGTGAGAATTATAATCACAAGGGCCGGCACTGTGAGGCTGGAGGCAGGCAGTTTCTTGGTAAGAACACTCCCGGTTTTGATTGATAATTGTGGGATACAGTTGCCACCATTTTATATAATCGAAGTAACAATCTAGGGGGCCCATTACGATGGCGGGCGGAAGCACAACCGCCGTGCTGGCGGATGCAAAAACCACCAGTTACCGCCGGCACGCAGCAGTCCACACGCCCGCCCAATTATGATGCGAAAAGCAGGCCAAACACCGCCGGCAAGCCAGCAACACCGTCCGCCATCAAAGTGCGCCCGCACACGTAGCGGCGCAGCACAACTGACACACACCGTCCGACGAAACACGTCCCGCCCGGCGCATAAATTACGATGCCGCAAACAAACGGCTCCCACGGCAAAGAGACACCGCACGTGAAAGAGAGGCGGAAACACGGACGCAGAGCACGGACAACGAAGAAGCGGCACCCCGGGCATGAATCCAGCACTGCAGGCCCTTCCCATGCTTCTGCTGATGCACCACCAAGGACGCAACGTACCGCGGAGACGCAGGTAGGCACACACACAACAAGTGCACGCAAACAGCGCACACAGTGCAAGGGCGGAAAAAGCGGACAACCCCCCACCAGCGCGTGCACACTACACATCCACCATTGCATCCACATATGACACACAGGCCAAATCCTAACATCGCAGAACACATGTGTACACACCACCTGGGACTAGGAACCAACCACCCCGTCACGGCCCCAAAGCGCCGATGACGCCGCCACACATGCGCACAACGCAGAGGCCAACCGCAGCGCCATGCATGCGTCGCACACAGACACAGGGACACAACCAAGCAGCACACACATCAGCCCCACCCCGAACGCACATGACACGTGACAGGCCGGCCACAGACATGTCCCCAACGCCCAATTCACGGACAACACCCAACGCCACACAACCGACGCACACATGTCAGTGAAGTCACGCAACAGCAGGACACACCCCAGTGTAACAAACATGGCGAAGCACACAGCGGCGGCAACACCAACTAGGAGAAGCAGGGCCCCTTCGGGAAGAGGAACGCCAGTACCACACTGAAAAACCCATACCACCCTGCACATATGAACAAGACACATGAAACGGAACACCAAAGAGCCCGGGGACCGACAACAGGTGGCCCAAGAATTACATCCACACACAAGGCCCAACGCAGAGCGGAAAGGCAGCCTGCCGCCCACACAAGGGAGAGCAGACAGCACTGAATGACCTTCCATTCCAACACCGAAACCACAGCCCTACGACAGAAGCCGGTGAATACAGCCATTGTCCAAGAATAGACCAACACAGGCATGCCGAGGAGACCGACCACAGGGCAGATAGCGCATATCACAGAAGCACACAACGGACGGGGAAGAAAAGAAGAAAACACTCCCCCATGTCGGCCACATGCAAGTTAATTGGAAGGAGTCACACAGCACTGACCTTGAACTGTCTGAGAAGCATGTGGGAAGAGGGCCCGTGTCCTCCAAACAAGCCAACAGAACACAAGTCCTGTCTCCCCACGACTACACAGAGCTCACAGCAACCCCGGAGCGTGCACATTGCAGACTGCACACACAGCCGGAGCACGCCACCTCTACGAACCGCTGCGAAATGGCAACCGCAACACACCTACCCAACTACGCCGAACAGCTCAAGCTGTACCAAACCAACACGATACATACATTGGGATGCGATCTCCTGTCCCTGCTGAACGTAAGTTACCGACTGACTTACCGCATCACATTGTTCAGCTGCGTCATGCCCGTCTTCTACTGTCGGAGGTGTCCCTACCAGCATCCCGTCGAGATATGCCTCTCCAACCCGGCATGTCTGAAGGCGGACCTGCTACCACTACTCCTCCCTCTGGACGCACACGACAGGGCCTGCTCTGCCTATGGGGGCATGGCGTATGTGGCCAACATCGCACGCGCACTGAAATGGAACCACTGTGCCTCCACACGACGGATCATCGAGAACAGCTACATCGAATGTCACCCAGCATGCCCCATCATGGTCCTCCAAGGGACAACCTACGAACAACACCTTGACAGCCACCATCCGCTTCATTGGCTGGCAAACATGTACACCACCAATGACATGGAAGCCCTGCTGGACGGCATCGCATACCTGACAACCTGTAAATACGTCGGACCACAACGCAGGTTCCCCGAGTGACCTATGAAGTCCAACCCCGCACCCATGCTCAGCTTCCGCACGGACTGGCCAGTCACCACCACAACAGCCATACCAAACGACCGGCAACTGTAACCACACCATCAACGACATCGCCATGACATCGGATATGACCGGGACATGCACACTGTTCCCCATCACATCCAGGAACACCGCATGCATCGTGGGAGGCAGTGGCATGGGCTCTGTGCATCGCACCCACATGGACGGAACTGCACGAACAACCAGGACACGACATGGATCCAGCGCACATGGACACACACACCGCTCAGTGGACATGAATAGGTCGCCTGGAGTCTGTGGGTGCTGCACCCCTCCCACCCCCGCCCCGGGAATCCCATACCAGGACCTTTGCATGGACGACAAGTGCATACAACAACAACACGACCCCAGTGACTGTGACATGTCCAGTAACCACCACAGTGCAACAACAAGTGGCACGCCGCTGCATGCACGCAAGCACATGCCCTGATGTCATCTCACATGCACGCGTGCATGAGGAACAACCGCAGCAAACCTGTCACATGGAACTGAGATGGACTGTGCCCATGATGCCGAGCGGTCTGGTAGGCTACATGTATACCGTCTGTGTCAAAGTCCGCAGCTCCGCAGCTATACGTAAATGTACATTAGCACAGCCTTGGCCAAGCAGATGTAACCCCACACCCTATCCCATTTGTAATCATGCTCAGTATATCCTCAACATGTATTCCGCTGCCAGTAGTGTCCACTATACTGCATCACAGAGGACAGAAGACTCAATATAATGTTTGAAACCAAAACTGCCTCCGCTGACTCATTTCACAAGTACGAATGAGAGAGGATGAGAGTATGTGAAGTACACGGCAGTCGTGACATGACCATGTAGTCCACTGGTATTGGATGTCAACGCAAATGAGTAGCACTACTGTGGAAGACACACATGTGTCGTGTGAAGTCGTATGGACGCAGTGCTCAGGTGGGTGGGTGCGACGGGTAGATGCGCACATGCCAAGTTGGAGCACGCCGTGTTGGGAGGGGTCATGAACAGTACACCACCGCTTCCCTGGGCATTGTGAGAGGACACCTGTCGGGGGGGGAGTGAACACCTGTGTGCACAGCAGCCGGGCACACGTACAAGGCGGTACCAGGCGCACCTCAGCCCACCCTCTGTGGACAAGCTGGATCCTGTTGTGCGCCCGCCATGCCCCTTGACAAGGCACACACAGCCCCAGTCGACCAGGTGTAACCCCAACATAGTCAATCCGCACAGGCGATACAGGGCACGGGATGGCAGTGGAGCATGGTGTGTGAGAGGTCTCCTCGCGCTCCTCCTGGTCATATCACGCAGGCAATAGAACCTCAACGTCTAGCATGGCACAAGTCACATGGAAGTGTAGGGGGACGCACCACAGCACGAGCAGCACTGACGTCACGGGAGGTGGCTCGCACCATCCCATCCATTGCCCATCATACCAACCACGACACATGCCATTGCGACTAAGTGCAAGCGCGTGCGCCACCACCCCCGAGCCCTCCCCAGAGAGGCCAAAGAGTGAATGTGTGGGCCAACAGCCACAGACGGACGCGGCCTGGCCGCAAGGGCAGCCACAGCCACTGGGTGTCGCAGGTGGCGGATCCGGAAGGCGAAGACTGTGATGCATAGTCCATGCAGGCCGGGTCTCCATTTGGGGCACCACGCAGGTGGACGGCGTCCCGCCACACATCATACCCTGAGACAGCCCACTCGTGCAACTGGACCCACACATTCACTCCTTGCCCTCTCTGGTGCGAGCTTGGGGCTGCCTGTGCAAGCGCTAGCCTCGCAGGTGAGCATGCATATTGGGGGGCGAGGGGAGGACATGAGGGCTGGGGCGAAGATGACTGTATCACTGTCAGTTAGTACAAGGGATGACCCAGATGTGGAAAGGAAGAGACGTGTCCCGTGTGTACTGCAACTAGTCGCCAATCCAACTACCCCCCATGTCCGGAATGTAAGCCCGCACCTAGGCCCGCCCATCCGCCACATCGAACATACCACCAGCACGACAACCTTCCCATTCGAAACACTGACTGGGGGTGGCGACCAGTGAACAATCATGTGTAGCCTACCCACGCGTACATGTGGGCCCTCCATGATCCATGTCACCTGCGGCAAAGACATGACATGCGCAATGAGGGAAGTGAGGAGAGCTGTCCGCCCCACGCGCAGAAGGTGCATCAGCTCCACAGACCCAGCAGCGAGTCCAGCAGGGGTCACATGTGCAGGGGCAGCTGTGCCTGGTGTGAAGGCACATGCATATAGACAGCACATCGACCAATGTGTAGTCTGCCCACATCCACAGTCCATCATCATGCGGACATAGGAATTGAACACAGGGCAACACATCTTAGTTGGTGCACCCACCGTGACCAACAATGCGCCATCATCGACGTACCCGCCCTGTGCATGGCCCCCACCCAACGGAGGCACATCCAGTGCCACCATCCCACACACACAAGCCTTCCACGGAACATGCTGTGTCCAATGGTCAGTACAGAGTCAGCGCCCATCTGGTGGATCCTGAACAGGAGACACATGCACACACATGCCAGCTCCCACTATGTACGTCTGCCACCTGGCACGTGCAATGTAACCTCTCACCTGTGACTGCAAGCACACAGCCGTCTTGGCATGGGGCTGTCAATGTGGACACCAGTCAATGTTTCGGGAGCTGTGATCCGTACAGTGCTGTACATAGGGTGCAGTGCTGACACCTACTACTGTCTCATATCCCCTCGTGCCACAGGTCCCACTTGTATTGGCCGCTCAGCCCGTGCCCACATCGTCGTCGTCGTGTGCCATACTCATCCAGCCTCGGAAGCAGTTCCATGCTCAGCAGACACTCATGTTGCCGTGGCGTTGCCGCTTGACGAATATGCAGTCAGTCCCCATCAGCACGCCCCGCAAGTCATTGGGGCCTAGATCCCCATGTGCATGCACATGGCAGTGGTATGTCTCACTTGCCATTGCCATTGTTGGGAGACCTGTGTAAGTGTATTGTGGCCGTGCCGTCCCAGCTTGACAGCTGGGCTGTGGCTCATGTGCTTGCTCAGTCATGTCAGTGATGTGTATGCGAAATTGCTATGTGCCGTGTTGCTTTGACATGTGTCCTCTGCCATTTAACCCAGGCGGAGACCGAACATTGACCGCCCATACCAATTGCTGGCGGACATGGACGATACAGAGGTAATCAGGAAGTTTCGGCTGGACAGGCCAACTCTGCATCGACTGTGTGCCATGTTAGAGCCCCATCTCCGTCCCCGCAGGGTGTATCCGACTGCTGTCACCCCCACGGCTAAGGTGATGGCCGCCATGCATTTCTTCGCCACTGGGTCATTCCAGCACACAGTGGGCTGTGGAGGAGGGATGTCCCAGCCCATGTTCAGCAAGGTGCTGAGGGATGTACTGGCAGCCATGATGCTGTACCGGAACAGGTACATCCGCTTCCCCAGGGCTCGTGAATTGGCGGCAGTGAAGGGTGCATTCTATGCCCTTGGCAGAATCCCACACGTCGTGGGAGCCATTGACTGCACTCATGTTGGCCTTGTTCCACCACAGGCCACTGAGCACCTGTACCGCAACAGGAAGCACACGCACTCCCTGAATGTGCAAGTGGTGTGCCTTGCGGACATGGTGATCACCCACGTGTGTGCAAAGTTTCCAGGCTCGGCCCATGACGCACACATAATGCGCAACAGCATCTTGCCACGACTGATGGCCAATCTGCAACAGGATCGTGCCTGTATTGTCGGTGAGTATGTGGAGTGGTGTAGCGTGCTGGTTGTGCGATGCTGTCCCCTGTCCAGTTGGAATAGCTACGGTTCTCTGTGTCCCTCACACCCAGGTGACTCTGCGTATCCGAATGGGGCATGGCTGCTCAGTCCATTGAGGAATCCTCGCACCCCAGCAGACGATCGATACAATGAGGCACATGGGAGGACCAGACGTGTGGTCGAGCGTACCTTTGGCCTCCTCAAGTCCAGGTTCAGGTGCCTGGACCGCACCGAGGGTGCACTGGCGTACTCCCCACAGAAGGTGTGCCAGATAGTGGTGGCGTGCTGCATGCTGCACAATCTGGCCATTCGGAAGCAGATCCCCCTCATTGTGGATGACGGAGATCAACCAGGGCCCCAGCCCGCAGACCAGGACAGCTCGAGTGAGGTGGACAGCGGAGAGGAGGAAGCTGGGAATGTGCGCCAGCAGCTCATCGCCCGCTACTTCACTTGGCGGTGAGTGTCCATGTACGACGGATGATGTGTCTGTATCTGTGCAGGTGTGTGTGTGCTGTGTCAGGGTGGCCGTATGTTCACTGCGTGCAGTGTGTCAACGCTCCATGGCCAGGGTAGTATGCCACTGTTGGTGACTGTGGCATTGTGCCCTATTGCTCTGTGCGATGTGTGTACATTGCTTGTAGTTGTTGACATGTACTGTGTGATGGGTGTGTGACACACTCATTGAATGTGCTCCTGTTCTGTCTCCCACCCCTAGGTCCCTACAGGCCCTCCGGATTCCATTGCCATGCCACGCATCAGGTGCCCTTCCGCCCAAGGTGGCCGTTGTATTCCGTACAAATAAAACACAGGGCACAAACAGCAGTTAGTGAATAAGGTGCATTTATTACGAACTGTGACATGTGATTGTGTGTAAGGTGATAACAAAAGTGGTGCGTGCAGTGACAATGAGCTGTCGGTCATGGCTGCGTGATGATCAGGGTGCACCCACTGGTTCTATGTCCATAGTCCAACACACACATGCCATCCAGCTGGCTGTGTGGAGTGGGATCGTAGAGCAAGTCAATGCAGTGGCTGGTCAAGGAAGGCTGGCGGAAGGCTGGCTGGCTGCCTCACTTGCGACTGGAGCGTGCGAAGTCCTCCCGGGAGATCTGTTTCCTCTTCGGACGGCCCCTTCCACGTTTGGGAGGGGGTGTGTGGTGGCGACCTGCTGGTGGTGGGTGAGGTGTGCTCACTGGCTGTGGACGCAGGGGAAGTGGACACTGCTGGCCGACCCTGCGCCCTAGCAGGTGGTGGCGGAGGTGGTGTTGCTGGCCTTGCCTGTGACCCCACCGCCACCACCAGCTGGCCCATGAGGTCCACGAGTTGGTCCATACGGGACAGGAATTGGCCCATATGGGCGTCCATGGACCTCAGCACCCCCAGCACCTCCCGCGTGTCAGTAGCAGACCTGGCCCATTGTCCTTGGGCCTCTTCATAGGCCCCAAGGACTCTGGCCATTTGAGGCAGGGCATGGCTCCCAGGGGAGGCTGGCGTTTCCCTGACCCTGCTCCTCCTACCAGTCCTGCTGCCACCGGCCCTGCCCACTAGCCACATTGCACACCACGGTCCTCGCTGTGGCTCCCAGGGTGGATCCAGTCGGCCGGGCCACCACCTGCGCTGGGGCTGGTGCCAGCGAAGACGTGGTGGTGGTGGAGGCGGTGGTGGTCGGTGCGGCGATGGTGGCGGTTGCGGCAGTGGTAGTGGCCGCAATGACCGTGGGTGTGGCCGCAACGACAGTGGCAGCAGGGGACTGGGACTGTTCAGCATCCCTGGATGATGGGTTGGTGGGTAGGAGGGGTCCTGGGGAGCGGCTGGGCCCTGCCACGCCAGATGGGCCAGCTTGGTGGTCCGTGTCCGAAGAGGTGGACAGATCCTCCAGATCCGTGTGTCCTCGTTGGGGGCTTGTAGGCTGGCTGTGCTGGCTGCTGTCTCCATCCCCAGCGTCCAGCAGTTCGTCACCTGTGGAGAAAATGAGATTTGTTATTGTGTTGCACCTGGCGAAGTATGTATTAGTCGTCTGACATTGGCAGTTCGTGCAATCTCGTACATGGGTTTCCCGGAGGCGAGTGTGTGGCTGTGGCATCTGTAGTTGTGTGTGCTAGGCAATGGGACTGTGTGCTGTGCACATGTGGCATGGGACGGATTGGCCATGCCGATGGGTGTGTTGCTTTGCCCCTACTCATTGTGACTCTGGTGTATGCGGGCTCCTGGCCCATCCTGGGTCTGGTTTGTACTTTGCTTTTGGAGTTCATATGGAACGCTTAGGAACGCATATGGCAACATGGGGGCCATGCCCCAGATTCGCATTTGGGAGGGGATATGCTTTTGGGGTTCAAATGGAACGCTTAGGAACGCATATGGCAACATGGGGGCCATGCCCCAGATTCGCATTTGGGAGGGGATATGCTTTTGGGGTTCAAATGGAACGCTTAGGAACGCATATGGCAACATGGGGGCCATGCCCCAGATTCGCATTTGGGAGGGGATATGCTTTTGGGGTTCAAATGGAACGCTTAGGAACGCATATGGCAACATGGGGGCCATGCCCCAGATTCGCATTTGGGATGGAATATGCTTTTGGGGTTCAAATGGAACGCTTAGGAACGCATATGGCAACATGGGGGCCATGCCCCAGATTCGCATTTGGGAGGGGATATGCTTTTGGGGTACATGCTGTGAGCCATGGGTGCCGAACGTGACATGTGTTGTGGCAGCATGACAGTGCATGGTCTGAGGTGTGTGCATGCCTGACATGCCCTGCATATTTGCTGTCTGTTGTGGTTACTGGACATGGCATTGGACGCATCGTTATGAGTGAGTGATAGTTGTGTGCCAGCCAACGTATTGCAGTTGTCCCATCTCCTTGGTGTGCGTGCTGCCCTGTGCCATGTGCATCACTGCAGTGCTCGGGGGGGTGTGGCCCATGTTGTGTGTTGTTGCTCACAGTGTGTCGTGCGCTTAATTGACTTCTGGCACATGGTTGGTCATGGGCATGTGTCTTAGCGTGACTGCTGTATGTGTGGCAGCTGTGCGGATGACATGCCTTTCATGTGACTGGGGCTGACGGATGGGATGGATGGTATGTTGTATGTGCATGGTGTGTCTGTGAGTTTGATGGGTTCAGTGGTGTTCGTGTGCATTTCTGTTGTTCCGCTCTGTTGCGTCTAGTGTTGTTTGTCTTACATAGGCGTAGTTGTGGGGTGTGGGGTTGACAGGCAGTGGGGGCTACATGGACAGGACTTCAATGGTGTTTCGGTTGTGTGTGATGAGTTGCACAGTGGCTGCCGTGTGGGACTATATTCAGTGTGGCTTGTGCATGCAGACGTGGCTCCTTGGGTGTTGCTATGTCTGTGATGGGTCATGTGGGGTGTGAGTCTGCTGTTCATGTCCGTGTGCACATTGTTCACTTGTTCGTGACGGTGGGCGGTGCTGCGTGTTCGTGTGCTACGTGACATGTCCCATGTGTTGGTGGTGTTATGGTCCTCATGCCTCCAGTAATCCAGCCCTGTCCAGTTTCCCACCTGCAAGTTGTTCGTGCGTGCACTGTACTGGATGCCACATGGCTCTAAGCGGGGGGTGCTCCATGTTGCAGGTCTGTGGGGGTGGGGGGGTGTAGTGGGTCGTGGGGGTGGCTGTACACCCACTGACACCGATTGCTGTGGACCGTGATGTCTGCCTTTCGGCTGTCGTTGTGCACTGCGGTGGCTGACACGTGGCTGTGGGGTGTGGGGGATGCTCCTCCTTGCTGTGCTGTGGGACTGGGGCCTGGTGTGTGTTGTACTTGGGCTGTCCACCGTCCCACCCACTGCACTTTGTGTTCCTGCCACTTACCTGTTACTTGTCGGTTAGTGCAGCTGTGGCGGACACATGGGTGTGGTGGGTGCTCGTTGTGGCGCTTCTGGCATATTTGGGGACCTGTTGGTGGTTACGTGGCTGGCTTAGTGTACACATGTCCCCACGCATCTTACAGTTGTTCGGTTTGGCCTGTGTGTGGTAGTGTCTGTTGCATGTGCGTGTGATGTGTTGTGTATTGTGTGCTGGACATGGGGGTGTTTGTCCCTGGGAGCTGTGGCATGGTGGTTGCGCATGTGTGTACATAGCGGTGTGCTAGTATACATTAGTTTGTACTTACCAGCCTCCACTCCCCCTGCTAATCCGGCGAGGATCTCCGGATGGATTACGACTCGCACCTTCTCCTCCCACGCTTTGAAGGTCTTAAAGAGCGCGGGATTCCCTCCGCCAGTGACGGCAGCCAGCTCTCTGTTTTTGCCCTCCTTCTTCTTGACCAGGCTCTTTACGTCATTCCAACGTTTGTTTATCTCGACTCTGTTCCTGGGCAGGGTCCCGACTGCATTGACCTGGTCTACGATCCGGGTCCACATTCTGTTTCTGGTGGCTAGTGGTGTGTGCTGGACCATGTTCCCATAGATTTGTGGGTACACCTTGATGATCTCGTCGACCATGACCGTCAGCTCCATGGGCGTGAACTTGGGCATCCTTTGTGGTGCCATGGTGTTTGTGGTGCTGGTGCGGTGTGTGTTGTGTAATGTGCAGGGGGTTTGTGGTGCCGGTGTTTGGTGGTGGTGGTGGTGGTTGTGATGTGTGCGTTTCTGTGGTGTGCTGCTGTCCTTGCTGTGTCACTGTGTCCTCTCCTCTCTGGTTTGCAATGTAGCAAGGGGTTGTGGTCTGTGGGAGTGCTGCTTTTGTACTCACCTATGTGGGTGTGTCCTCATGGTCTGTTGTTTTCAGGTGTGTTGTGTCTGGGGTTCTGGCCTTTGTATTTTTTGTTTGTCCGGGGGTGTTTTCGGGATGTGTACTGTGCTTGTGTATTTGTGTGTGCCTTGCTGTGTGGACTTGTTGGCCATGTTGTGTGCTATTGGTTTTGTGTGCGGATGGTTTCTGTGCAGGTACGTGGGCGCCATGGCTTCTGCCGTGTCGATTCTCATCGGCGTTGTTTGCGCTGGCGGGCGGTATATTTGTGGTTTTCCGCGCTCATGGCGGTGCGATCGTAATTTCACGTGCGGTGTGTCGGCCGTGTGGGCGGGCGGTTTTGTGTTGTCGTGCGTGTTTCCGTCCGTGGCGGGCGGTTTGACTCCGACTCGGACGATGGCGGGCGGTATTTTGTGTGATTTTTCCGCCGATGGCGGTTTTCGGTTTGTGTACTCATAATGGCGTGGTCGGTGTTCAGGCGGTGTGTGCGGGCGGATTTTTGCCGCTTCCATGTCTGGCGGATTTTTTTACGCCGGGTATCGTAATGGGCCCCTAGGTTCGCAATGGACGGCCCACCAGAAACTCATCTAGTTATCAGGGTCATACTATATTTGGCCTGGTTTCCAGGCGCTCTCGTTGACACACAGGGGTTGATGACACTAAGGCTGTGAGCACTATATGTTCCCTTATGAGCACTAACAATACACTACGAATTAATGCACTGCAACATGGTCACCTGTGTTTCTATTATTTTCTCCACTTTGTGAAGTACTGTTTGTTGTGCCTGTGCACAGATGATTTTCTACCTTGAAATAACTCATTGATGTCTCTTTCAATGTCCTGGCAATGGGTCTTCACGACCCTCTGATCATTTGGTTTTAATACGTTTTTTTTAAAGTAAATGTACATACCCTTGCTCTGTCCTGAAGACGCCTTGAATAAATAGGCTGAAACAAGTCGACAATGAGATTGCTGGATAAGTTGTCAAAGACACAACTGAATTGAGAACCTTTGCTTTAATGACTAGTGACATTGGACACATAACCCTTACAGTCGGTCTTGTTCTTGAACAGACTATCTTATGACAGCTCAGAGTTCAAAAATACAGAATTACCATCATTTCTTGAAAATATAATATAATGACCCCTGCCCTGCCAAACTGATGGCCAGTGCAGCTATTGCTATCAATCCTCCCTTGAATCATCTGATTAACACCTCAATGACACTGGCTTGTGTTCCTACAGAGTGGAAACAGGCACTGCTTATTCCACTGATCAAAAAGACGACCCTGGATCCCAATCTTCCAGCTAGTTATTGCCCGATTTCTCTGCTCGCAGCCATCGCTAAAGTATGCGAGAAAATGGTCAACAAGCAGTTGACTGCTTTTATTGAGCAGCATGACTTGCTGCATCCGGCTCAATCGGGTTTCAGGGCCACCTACAGTACAGAATCGGCCCTCGTGGAAGTCACGGAAGCAATCCGTGAAACCTTGGACGTGGGGGGCAGAGCTGCTTTGGTCCTGTTGGACCTTTCTGCAGCTTTTGATACTGTCCCCCACTCGCTCCTTTTAGCCCGTCTGCAGGAAATAGGTATCATCAGTGCTGCATGTCAGTGGCTTCAATCCTTCTTAGAAGATAGGCCTCAGCGGGTCTGGATTCCCCCCTTTACATCCACTTCTCAGGCCCTTCAGATGGGGGTACCGCAGGGGTCCGTGTTGAGCCCTCTTTTATTCAATGTTTATCTGACCCCTCTAATTCAGCTGGCAGAGGAGCTGGGTGTGAAGGTCGTTGCATATGCGGACGACACCCAGCTCCTGTTTACCTGGACAAAACATGATACATCAACTGCTCATGTCAAAACATGTTTGGCTGCAGTGTTCAACTGGCTTATGTCTGCCCAGTTGAAATGTAACGAAGAGAAAACTGAGATCTTGTTCTTTGGTGAGTTCCCCCCTTTGTTTTGGCACTCTTTCTGGCCGGATGAGTCTCCTCGGCCTTCTCCCTCTGGTCTCCCTGTTAAAAATCTCGGGATCTGGTTCGATGAGAAACTCAGTTTTGGCAATCAAATCAGCAAACTGACAGGCATCTGTTTTGGTATCTTGAAACTGCTCAAAAAATTTCTACCCCTGTTGCCCCTTGCAGGAAAGGAAACGGTTATCCGAGCTCTAGTCACTTCCCGCATTGACTATGCAAATGCTTTAAATGTGGGCCTCCCTGGCTATCTTACGGATAGACTTCAAGTGGTCCAAAATGCTGCTGCACGTCTGCTCTTTGACCTTCCCAAACGTACCAGTGTTAAGCAACATCTGCGCGAACTACATTGGTTACCAGTTAAAGCTAGGGTCACCTTCAAGGCTTTGATAACTGCTCATGCTGCGCTTTATGAGTATGGTCCCTTCTATCTTAGGAAACGTTTTTCATTTTATACTCCCAGTAGGCTTTTGCGCTCTTCGAACACGTGTTTGGCCTCGATTCCTAGATTCCGTTTGAAAAGAAAGGGTGGCAGTTCCTTGGCCTATTTGGCAGCTATGTCCTGGAACTCCCTCCCTGCTGACTTGCGCAGCCTTCGGAATGCTACCCTTTTCAGGAAGAAACTAAAAACCTTCCTTTTCCACTGAGCTGTCCTTTGACTCCTCCTTTCTGTGTAACTTCTGGGCTCGCGCCGGGACACTCTATTGAGTAGCCGTGCACGTTATAAATACCATATAACATAACATAACATAACATTTTGCAAGGATTGTGCTGCATTGAAGATATGTGACGATTTTCGTGATACATTTTCTGATACTTTTATGAGTAACTTTAAATTTATGATAAATGACAAGATTTTGCATCATTAAGGGGCTTATTTTGATGTCAATTGTAATTGCTTCATGGGACCGACTGACACCCGGTCGGCGGTTCCGATCGACTCATTTCAATGTGACCGAACACTGTTCGGTCGCATGCTCCCTTTCCTCAATGGGAGCTCATGTTACGGCCTTAAACCGGCCGTAACACAAGCTCCCATTGAGGAAAGGGAGGTGCCGTTCATCCCTGCACCCTGTGGCTACAAGGTACAGGGATCAACAGGAGCCCCCTCGGCCTCCAACCGTATGGCGCGCACCAAAGGGGGCCCTGCTGGGGGCTCCCAAACACGCTTTCCGACATGCTTTCCATGTCAGACAGGCCGGCATGGAAACCATGTCGGAAACCGTGCATTGTAATCTCAAGGGAGGAAAGGCCCTCCCTTGAGATTACTGGCTGGATTCTGACTGGCAGACGGGCTCTCCGAGCCCAGTGGAAACCAGTCGGAATGACCGGCCGGTTTACTTTCCGACCGCCTCTATCATAATGAGGCGGTCGGAAAGTAAAACAGGCAGCCTATTATGATGCGTCCCTAAAGGCTCGGACGTCAGGTCGGAGCCTTTATGGGCCGCATTGTAATTGGCCCCTAAGTGTTGTGTCTTAAATTATAAAGGGTGTACAAAAAAGCGATATCTAGGTCACAAAAACTTATGAAAATACTTTAGTTGAATGATAATAATCCAGCCGGTAACAATTTTAGTGCTATTGCTGCTCACTAATGTTATTTGGATCTATCCTGCTAGAGCAAGCTCTGTTTTGTATGATATGTGGTAGAAAAGCAGCATCTGAAATATATTAGTGTTAAACATTTGAAAAACGCTTTTAGCTGTAGCAATTTGCATAGGTTAGCCAAGAATCCCTTCGTTTCCTTAGGACAAGGAGGAAAATCTGAGACGAGAAAGTGCCATATGCTAAACAATGCATAAGTCATCAAAGCTGATAAATGTAAATGCCCAACCAGTAGTATTTGTTTGAATAATTGCATGTGATAACATCTGACACTGAACTGTTTCGAATTTATCGTGTATGATAATTTTCGCCTATCTCTAACGTTGTCCTGATAATGGGGCGTAACATGCAGACTTTGGTGCCAACCGTACCAAAATCTGCATTCTTGGTATTTTGCTGATCTTTTGCACCGTTAAATTGCAGTAGCTTTTGCCTTCTATAATTTATTGAGGGGTGGACTTTATCGCAGCCAGTAAACACTGGATATTATAAACACTGCACCCCTTATAATTGTAACCTGTTGGCTCTAGGAGCACAATTTACCGGCTGCTCATAATCAGTGCCTTATTTTATTGACAGCAAGACTTACAGTGGAAGTATACAATTTGTGTACCTGTTAAACAGGTCTATCACAACAGTCTCTGGTGATCTGATAGTGGTTGCAAGACAGTTCTGTATGTTCTGCTAATTCTAGGAGGTAAATTAAAGCCCAGTGCACTGAAGTTATAAAAAGTTTGTTTCATAAGTTGTAATTGAGGACTTTGCATCTGTATCATTTTCAATCTCCACTAGTGCCCATGACCAAGCTTTGGTCATTGACCCCTGATTTGTGTGGATAGATGGAACAAAAACTTGCCAATTACAACTCAGGTCACATTTTCCTTGCACCACTGGGGCAGCAGCATCTTGTGGTAATGCCTGATTAAAGGGCAGTGTTTAACATTTTCCTCTGTGAACTGTTGCTCACAGGACAGTTCAGATGCTATTATCTCCGGATCAATCAGTCAAGATTGTAAATATTGGTATGGTATTTTGGTTCAGGACAAAGCAATCTTGGAAGAATTCACTTAGAAATGTGGAACTGATAGACGGTTGTTGAAACTTAACATGCCTGGCACCGCTCAAAGGAATACCCAAGTGCGTCTGAATATTCTCATAGCTCATAAGTAGGCGGTTTGGTCATATGCTCTAACTCATCCCCAGCGGGGCAGATGATGTACGTATTGTGCTACAGGCATTGCTGGACAACAAGGAAGGCCCATGCTGGTAGATGATAGTACGCTTCCAAGGCTGCTTTCCTGCACATCTGACATTGCCATATTCCAACTTCACTAGATCAGCTCTTCCGGTGCAACTTCAGCTTGCTATTTAGCAGAATGGTGTCCCTGACTAGGGGCGGGCAGTTAGCCCCTAGGCTGACCACAGAAGTCCTCCTCATTTGGGGTGCTTCAGATTCACCAAGAAGTTCTTTAACAGACAGACAAGTCATGCCATGGTTCATGCAGAAATATTCCAGCTTGGTATGATCCTGGAGATGAGGAGGGGGTGTGAAGGTTAGCTTGCAGCTATATTGTCCAGAAAGCACCATTCAGATCCATGAAAGCTACTTGAGGTGCAGCCCTTCACATTCCTTTCCCTAGGAAACCGATAGTCAAACAGTTTCAGGAGAAGAAGGGCACACTTCAGCTCTAACAATCACAGACTCACAGACCTGGGTAACATTCTAACCACTAGCAAACCAGGGGAGAGTGATGATTCACTGGATTTGCCCTGACTGGGCAGGGGCTGGCTTTGGCTAGACCAGAATGTGCATTCAACTCCAGTGTCAGGATTTGAGTAAATACCTAGTTATTTGGAGGTGAGCCCTTGGCAAGGCACAGTGGAAGGGAAAAACGCTGCCCTGCAGTTTAGAAAACATGACATCCCATGCATCTACGTTTTGTGTATAAGTTACAGGAATATTTCAACCATGCTCACCAAATGCACTCAGATAAGAGGAAGAGACTTGTGACAGAGACTATGTGGATTAAATGGTGGAAAGTTTGGTAGACTCCTTCACTGAGGGTACTTTAAAAGCTCTATGCCGCTTCTATCCAGCACATCCCTACATGCTTAGTGGTTGTGGGCTCAAAAAACAGGACAGATTTAAATTTGCTATCATGACATGGGCTAAATTAACAATTAAGTGAGCATGATTACAACAGAGAACAAGAGATAGGCATTTCAATAGAGAAGATACTTACATAGGAATAAGCTATCCTATTTTCAGTGTTTATTTTTTGTGGATTTCAGTGGTGTTTTTTCAGTGTTTTCCAAACCTTTTGTAATCAGTGCTTATCAGTTTTTACTCAGCTGCCTGACCCCGAAATAGACAAAAATTGTGTTTTCCCAATGTTCACAAAACATGTATTTTGTAGTGATTGTTGTAAAACACATATTTAATTTAATTTAAAGGGCAAGTAATCCAGGGTATGCTTTGTCATCCCATTGGCAGTGTGTCTAATGGACTTATGTTAGACTGCTTTAAGCACAGAAGGTTTGTCTACTGCACTCTCACTCACAATTACATCTCATTAGCCTCTCTCAGATCTCATTACCTTTCACACTCACACTACAAAGACTCTGGGCCTGATTTAGACCTCGGCGGACAGGTTACTCCTTCACAACGGGGGCGGACATCCCATCTATTGAAATATAAATCCTATAGGATACAATGGGATTTATATTTTGGCAGACGGGATATCCGTCACCGCTGTGAAGGAGTAACCCGTCCGCCGAGATCTAAATCAGGCACTCTCTCTGGTTTACAGAACTGTTAATGGATTTAAAATGTAAGATTGCTATGCTCAAATGTTTTCACAAACACATTCCTGGACACAGTTGGAGTTATTCACCTACTCCTTACAGAAAATTAGGATATTGTAGGCGTGATCAACCATGACAACAACACATTACCTTGTGAAAACATTAACATTAACACCCGATTAATTTGTAGCCCTGCGTTTGTAGGCACTTGAAACTTGATATTTTAAGCATACTTACTACCGCTTTTCTGCACTCTTTGCTGACTACATTAAAGTGGTGCTGCTGTTGTGTGGACATACATAGCTGCTGAGTGTTCCCATGGAAAATGTTTCACTTTAAGTTGTCTTGACCTTTTAACAGACATCACATCCTTTTATAGTCCTTGAAATTTTGCTGTTATCATTGTTACAATGGACTTATAATCCTCAGCAGCAAAGTTCACTTGGGTAAAAAGGCAGGATTAGCTGAAGGTAACACACATAACAATGGGAAACCTTGCAGCTATGAATTGCATTTTGCTGGTAGTTGGAAAGTCCTGTATCATGTCTTCACCACTATCTCATGTACATTGTGACAGCCATCTTGTTACAGGTACCAGTCACTTCACCTTGCATTGAATGTTCAAAGCTTGGTGAGTTTGGCAATTGACCTGCTATCAATACTGACTTGTGAGAAAAGGAGACTGAACTATAAAAGGGTTTTACTCATTCTGTATCTGTGGGTAAATGTGATAATAAATATTGGTCAAGATTCTTACTGAGCCAGCCATTGCACCAATCGGTGAAAGAATTGAACACTACCGAAAGATCAAAAATGATTTTAATATTCTCAGATTCTCAACAGTGCATAAAATAATTAGTACAGAGCTAAAAGAGGCTTCTAACCCCATCACCTTTAATTCAAGCACACAAAACTGAAGGAAACATATGGAAGAAGAAAACATATTTTAGTGTTCTCCCTAAGCAACAAAACTCAACTAGAATAATCTTAGAACAGTCTTTTTTGCTGCTGCCTTGTACAACAATGCTCTACAATGTAGCAGTTTGTGTTGGCCCCTTCAGGAAAAAATAAAAATGACTCATTCCCTTTCAATTTCCTTTCTTTGAATTGTGTTTTTATGCAGGTGTTTATCAATTTACACTGATGAGGGTGATTACCCCTTTGGTGGGGTTTTATCCGTTATTATAAGTTTAAACCTAAAACAGGATAGCCCACTAGAGCGATGCTGCTGTGGTTGTTCAATCTTTTCAGAAGGATAGGTCTGACTTGTAAATGACACTGCCACTCGGGTGATGGTGGTCATCACACACAGCATGAAACACTTCCCACATAGGCCCAAAACAAAAAGGAACACCCTTCCAAGCACACACCCTACACGGTGTGTCTTGGTATCCATGCAGGTAAGTGCTTCAGCATCCCACATAAGTGTGGTATGCTCTACTCAAATACCACATTAAAATACAGTACCACGCCATTTCCTAGGTGATGACTTGATACTTGACTCAACCTGCCTTAAGCCTCTGATTCATTCTTTCTTATCAATTTAACTACAGACACATTTTGTCCTGAGGTCATTAACAGAAAGAGTTCTCCACTTAAATATTTTTCTGTAACAACCAAGAATAGGGCAACAGTTTCAATCAGGAGCCAAGCAGGATTTCTGCTTCTAAGGATGTTGTAAGTGGTGTGTTATAGCACATATATGGGAAGGGAACGCACATCATTCAACATTATGTGAGGCTACTTGGGATGAAAGCAGTTTGGACGCAGTTCCATACTTTGAAACCAGGATACACATGTTTCAATCCCAGATTCCCCACTTTATTCAACGGATTGATCCTGGGCAACACACTTTATGTTCTTATGGCTCATTTAGTGGGGTCTACCCAGTTTTGGGAGTGCTTAGGGAGGCAAGTCAGTTTGCAGTGTGTGCTGTACAAAACTCGTATTGCAGTGAAAATGGATATTGGTTTTGTTCACGTCTAGAAGTATATGTTCCCTTTGGAACTATTCAAAGGAATACAAACCTTCCTATGCTCTACTTTTTTGCCTTTAGGAGCATACTGCTGAACTCACAAGAAGCGATGCAAGGACAAATTCAGCATGAGACACTCCTCCGGACTGATTTTGCAGTGTCCAGGTGTTGATACTTTCAAGGTGGCTAACAAAGGCATGCTCATTCCTCATGTTCCATATCACTGGACTGCCTAAAAATCCCTAGGAAGTTAAACCGCATCAGGGCAAATGAAGCATTTTTTAAGAGAATCGTGATTTAAAATGATTTATAGGGTACTGCAGGGAAAGCAAGATTGGTGAACTTTAAACTTCACTTTGTGAAGTTCAAGAACCTGGTGCAAAAAGCAGGCTTAACAGGAGAAAATCTGGAAAACCATATTTTTGTGTGTGAATTCACCTGTGATGAAGCAGATAAACTGCTGAATCCCTAGTTGATGAGTAAAACCGATTTTGACACCTTTTTGAGAGACAAATGACAAATGTGCACAATTTGCGCTCACTATGCGTGTGGAAAAATGAGAATTAGATCATGGAAAGACTTAGGGGTATATTCACAAGAACGTGCGATAACTACCACAAGAGTAACGTAACGCAACTTTCAATATCGCAGCCTATCGCGGGAAAATAACCCTGTGTCAACGTGGAATTCACAACAAGGCGGTAGCAAGCGATAGTCTGCCGAAACTGCGGACAATGTCTGCGATACAACCACCACGATGGAGATAAAACCACAAACCACAACACCAAAAAACACGCAATGGGCCAAAGCGCGATGAGGAAATCAGCGACAAACAGTGCCAGGCCTGCAACACACACCTGGCAGGCGTCAAAAATCACCATAAAAGTAGAAAAAAAACCCACACACAAACTGACCAACACCCAAGCACCATGGAGGCAGCCGGAGCAGGCGCAGAGGACGAGCGCAACCCCACAAGCACCCCCGACGACCAGCCTGGGACCTCGGGGACAGGGAAGGGCAAGGACAAGAAGATGAGGAAGACCAAGTTCAATCCGCAGGCGAACAGGATCATAGTCACGGAGGTGATGGAACACCATCAACAACTCTTCGTCACCTCCAACGTGTCATTGGGAACCAAAACTGGAATATGGCGGGACATCATCGACAAGGTGAATGCCGTCGGAGAGCACAAGCGGACAATGGACGAGGTCAAGAGGCAATGGAATGACATCAAGCGGAAGACCAAGGAGAAACTCTCCGCCAACCAGAATGCAGCAACGCAGACTGGAGGTGGGGGCCCAGCGCCACAGCTGGAGCTGGATGACATGGAGGAGCTGGTGTCGACAGTCATCAGTATGGAGACTGTGGCTGGAGTCGGGGGACCGGACACTGCTCGACAGGACACAACACAACCGCAACAGGGTGAGTGACCACCAGGTACTGGGGGTACGGGTGGAAATGGCCACAATGGTACACAAGCACAATCAAGCAGAGCACAGTGCACACCCACAATGACTCTGGGTCATGGCCCTGAACTACAGACTGTCACAATGTACAATGCCATGCTGTCTGAATGTCAACATGTACCATGCGGCTACATACATGTGGACACAGTGTAATACACCATCTCCCCTTCACATTGCAGGGGCATCGTCAACACCACCAGCAGAGCAGTCCCATCCACTCTTCACTGATGACGAGGAGGACAACACCAGCATCGACACCCAAACCATCCAAGACATCATTGACCTCATCCGCCACTCACCTCCAGGATCAGGGCAGCCCAGCCACATCGATGAGACCCCTCCCACCACCCAAACCACCCAGCAGGAGTCACCCACAGCCCCGGCACTCTCCCAAGACCCCCAGGAACAACACATGGCCTTCCAACGCCGTGTGCTGGAGGGCCAGAGGGAGAAGGCTGAGCAGGTGCGGGTGGGGTTCGACCTCATGGCTACCAAACTGGACGCCATCCATGGGTGTCTACGTCCGCCCCATGGTCTCCAACCAGCCCTGACTGATATCACTGGAGTCATGACGTGGAGAGAAAAACACCTGTCCGCTCAGAGTGGCTCCAGCGATGCCAGCCGTGAGCTGGCACACATGTGGAGGCTCATGGAGGACATGGTACGGATGGAGGCGGAAAGGATGGCAGCCACCGCTGCACACCATCGAAATGTAGAAGGGATCTACCATGCCCTGCAGTACTTCATCATGGCATTGCTGCCACAAGGCGTGTCACTGATGAATGCGGCTGCCCCCCCACCATCCACATCTCCGCCCCCTGGTGTGTCAGTGCCTCCCAGTGCGGCAGGCGTATTCACTCAGGCACCTGATGTGTCAGTGGCACACAGTGCCTCAGCCGGTACTGCAACACCCACAGGTGGGACAGAGCACACATCCGAGGACGTGGATGGGTTGGCTCTCAGAAGGAGGCACTAGCATACATTTCCGCCACCGGGCCTGTTTCTGCTTGGTCCCGCACATGGCCTCATGACCTTCCACTGACCCCCGATACACTCCGATGCACTCACCTTGGACAGCGACATGGACTGCCACATCCTGTTTGACGACCAATGACACGGCGACCAGACTGCGGACTGTACCCTTCCTCTTCCGCAGTACATGTCATCCCTGGATGGACTCTGGCTGGCCCTCCACGTGCCCATATTGTGTAGTGTGCTCGGCATTGCCCTGTACCGCTCCAGCTGCATAACTGCACTGGATGTGCAATAAACATCCAGTGACGCACTGCTGTGTCATGTCTTTCATCATTCATGTGTGAATGTGTGGATGAATGTAGGGACAGTGACTTCCCTTGCGTCAATGATGTTCATCCTGTGGGATGCCAGTCTGAGGGTGCTACATTGCATTTTGTGTACCGGGTCCCGTGAACACTACAACAGGGACACACGCATCAGTCACTTCTTTGACCGGAAATGGACTGAACCACGCCCAGAGCCCACGAGTCATTGTTGCAAGCCCTGCGCTGGTCCGGCGTACGGCAGGCCAGACCACTCCACTAACGCTCCGAGGGGGGGCCCTCATTGCTACCCGTCGCAGGTGTACTCGCTGGTGGTGTGCAGGTCACTGGTCTAGTTGTCAGCATGTCACAGCCACTCCCTGAGGGCAGGTTTGCACGCACACCACACCCATACGGCACAGGCGTCACAGGCCATGTGACTCCGCCAACATAAGGGGCCGACGACGTCACATTCCCCTCTGCCGGTGGTGACTGGATGACGGACTCTCCACGATTCTCAATCATTAAGGGCCCATGAGTTTTTGCGCACAGGGTTAGTGGCACACGCGGCCTTGTGGATGGCACGGGCCTACCACCACGTGGCGCAGACTGGGGTTGCACAGGGTTAGTGGCACATGAGGCCTTGCGGACGGCACAGGCACCCCACCACGGGACGGTGACTTTGGGTGCACTGAGTCAGTGGCACCTTAAGCTGCTGAGCGGGTGTGCAGCCTGCGATGATGCCCCATCCCGGCAGTCCGGACAGCTCAGGTTTTGTGTGCCCTGCTGGACCGCAGTGTAGGCCAGAGCCAGCGGGCAGCGCAGGCCTACCACCATGTGGCGTCGCTTCCGGGATCCCAGAGTTAGTGGCACACATTGGGCTGAGCGGGTGTGCAGCCTGCGATGGTGCCGGGTGCACTGGTATGTCCTATGCCATGGAGTAATCAAGACCCAGCACCAAACGTGAGACCTGGTGGCCTGCGGAGCGGGGCTGCATGATGTGGAGGGTGCCATGTCCGCGGGCCCCGGGCTTGTGGCTTGCAGCGGCGCGTGGTGGGACCTCCTGTCTACACGCCGGTGGCGGAAGGTGAGCAGTGAGGCCGGGGTGTGCATGGGCGGGCA
Organism: Calotriton arnoldi; assembly: GCA_963921515.1. Lineage (NCBI taxonomy): Eukaryota > Metazoa > Chordata > Amphibia > Caudata > Salamandridae > Calotriton > Calotriton arnoldi. Next base: position 4,548,974 of record CAWUFW010000363.1, read on the forward strand.
GGCGATGTTGTCTTGTGCAAGTGTGTGTACTGTGCCAGAGTGTGGACTCTGTTTCAGATGACGGCTCTGACTCAGATGTGTGACCTGGTGTACTGCTATACATACCGGCAAGTGTTTGGAGCCACACCGGTGGCAGCAGGTGAGCAGTGTGGCCTGGGGGCACAGGGGCGGCACTCTCTCTCTCTCTCCCTCTCTTCTTCTCTCTCTCTCTCCCTCTTCTTCTCTCTCTCTCTCCCTCTTCTTCTCTCTCTCTCTCCCTCTCTTCCTCTCTCTCTCTCCTTCGCTCTCTCTCTGTCCTTTGATGTGCACAGGACACACCTTCTCATCATGTTTTTTGTCTTGCAGGCTGTGGCCTACGGATTGTCCCGAGGGGAGCCGCCATGTGTCTTCATTTCATTTCAGTGTTCATTTTAATAAAGTTTCATTTGTTGCTTCGTAAGTGCATGTGTGATGCTCATTTCTGTGATGACACATGCATGTCACCAGTTGTGTTTGTGCGACATCAAGCGGATTATTTTGTACATGTTTAGGTGTCGCTGATGTGGCATGTCTTTGGTCGGAGGGGGGTGCCAGGGAGGGGTGGTCCTGGGGGTGGTGGCGGTGGGTGTTGTGGCTCTCTTGGGTGTCCGGGCCGCATGATGAGTGGCTCAATGGCATCTGTTGCCCTTCCGATGTAGCCCTGGGCTGTGCTCCCTTTTGTGGTGCAGGCTGCCGTCCGACTTTACACCAGGTCAGAGCAGGTGTAGATTTCCTGGTGCTAACGCGCCTTATCGCCTGTTTTGTGTTTTTATCGCCGATGTGGCTGGTCGTTGAGAATGTTGAGGTGTGATGTTGTCGCGCCTTTTGGCACGGGAACGCCCACTCTGCATCTCATTAGCGATATTTGCGGGGGTCCTCTATGGCGATGTTTTTTGCGGCTGCTAATGCGGGTAAACTGGTGCTGTGGGCTGTTTACACCAGCTTGTGAATGGGGAGGTATATTTATCACGACTTTGGCTGCGATAAAGTGCCGTTAATTCGGCGATTGCTCCTTGTGAATATGCCCCTTAGTTACTGCATTGTAAAAGCAAGCAGAAGAGCGGAGTGTAAAAAAAACTACACGTTGAATAACCTAAGTTCATGTTTACTAAAATGTTTTGGAATATTTATATATAATGTAATAGAAACGTGAAAAGCGGTGACTTGGGTGTTATACTGGTTTTATTAATCATCCTCTTTAATGATGAAGTACGTGAAAACACATCAATAACATGAATAGCATTAACAAGAATTATGTGCGAATGGGGATTTTCATTCCAAACTCCATCTTATACTTATGTGAAAATGTGCACCAAGTGAGAGAAAGTAAAATTGGTGATGCACTTATGCACTACATAATAATGACCTGAAACTTTAACAGTATGAACTTTATATATGTAAAATGTAATGTGCCTAAAATGAAATTAGTTTTAAAGATTTTTAGATACAGTTATATGTTGGTACTTTTGAAATGCAATAGTTCATTATAGTTACACATGTCATTTACAATGGGACTAACTTGTCTCAAGCATATATGTATATACCGCAAATCACATTTAAGCATTCAAATGCATATTTGAATGCTTATATTCTTGCTTATATTCGCCTAAATTCAAATAGGCCTGTTAGCTTATTCATGCATAATTTTCCTTTTCCTCTTGATGGACTGTCTCCATGGGAGAATCTCTCAGTATTTCAAACGTATTGCAGCTGTATCCTGTTTTAGGATTTCCAATGCGCTTACAAGGACCGTTGGATACCATTATTGTTACACCAGGAACATCTGCCTGGGAAGCTGCCCTTTCAAACGTGTTCATGTGGCTTGTTAAAGGATCTTTGTTTAAAGGTCCACCTCTACTGGATGATCTGATCATTTACGTAACCTGAAACGCCTATATTCCAGTAATATGTGTCTTCTTTATATCTCATGACTATACAAACTGACCACTGGACTGAGTGGTCTGATCTGATGAGGTAACTATGGAGGAGCCACCCCGGAACTGAGAAATTATATTAGCCATTGGATTGTTGATTGGACATTCATTCTTTTTGTCACCTTTCCCATGAGCATTGCTTCTTATCAGACTGAGAGACAACTATCGGACTGGCGGACTCCCCTGGCTGGTGCATACGCAGTGTGCGCTATTACACGACTTCTTTCCCTCTCGGAGGAGAATCTTTGAGCTGAAATGATCCATGTCCTTTCCTGATCTCTCCTTCTAGAACTTTGGTAATTGATGGCCCAAAGTGATACATTTGATTATTCTGTACTCTTAACTTTTAATGCCTGATATTGGTGTATTTACTTCCTAAAAATACTGATAAAATCTAAACATTTATAAATTCTGTTTCTGTCTCTCTATGACTGGTCTCCAATGATTGATCTTGCATTTCCATAGTCTTAATGAGGGATGGGGATTTTAATAGAGAGGTCTCTAGTCAACAGGTCCTACTGTTACTATTTTGTATAGCTTTAACTGAGTTACTTGTTTGTATAATCCTAGCTCATCTAAATTTCTTCAGGAGATTTGGTTTAGCAGTAATAATTCTGCAGCTGTATAGCGTAGTATTAGGAGTCATACACCTGAATCTAATTACGAGCTAGTAAGTCAGTTATTCAATTCCTGGTCCTCACTGGATAACTGAATTGGATCCCCTATATCTTACCCCTCACAGCACGGTTCAAGATCCATCAGAAGACCAAGTAAATGACTCTCCGGTGTAGTGCCAGGTAAATTTAAGATCAAAAGTAAATGGGCCAAGTGGTGCTAAAGCAGTATTGTCTGGTAGCAAAGGATGTTTTATCCATCCATAGAAGTTAGGATTTAGGGGGGTCCTTACCAAGATCCCTATCAAATATCATTATTCAAAGATTGCCCATCCCAGCCCAAGCTCAAAGCCCATGTCCCGTTGAAGAAGACCAAGTGCTGGTGTCAATGGAGGAGTGTGACGGAGATGGTCTAATGTAGTGGCGGAGTATCAATAGGGTTGCACGTTGCAAAAGCTTAAAGATTAGATTGCGGTATTGTGAAATGGCTGCATGATGTTATGCGAAGTGGTTAGAGTTCATGTTTGAGTGATGCGCTTAACGCAGAAGAGTTGAAGTTGTTATCGGGTCCGCCGTGACCTAAGATCCCGGGATACACACCTATGGGTGGTCTCAGTGTGGCATATGCTAAGTAAGTTGTCTGCTGTGTTTCGAAAACATATCGTATCAGTTTGAGTGAGATCGTGCTGGTTGAAGTTTCATTGGAAGTGTATGGGAAATTAAATTGGATTATTGTCGTAGGTTAAGCTTCTTGTGCGAAAGGATCTGTTATTTCTTAAGTGGAGCAGAAAGAATAATTGAAATAAGCTTGCATGGTGTGAACTTTTGTTTTGAGACAACATGCTTGAAGGATTGTAAAGGAGGGTTAGCCACTGCAAGGAGTGAGATCAACATCATAGTGTGTTGCGCTGGTATTGGTCGGGTGGTGTAGCACTGTACTGTGATAGGGTGACTATGTCACTGTGTGCCGTGCTGGTATTGGTTGTACGTAAACTAAACAAGGAAATGTAGAAGGATTCGATCGAAGAGAATTATTTGTAAAGGATACATTAAAATTTAGGGAAAAATGAAGATTTTGAGAAATGTCAAAAGTTTAATGCAGGGGGATGCACTGATACCTATACGGGGAGGTGTACCCATACCACCCGAGGGCACCCCAGCATTATATATGACCCAAGAAAGAGGATACCACGTATGTATATGGCTTGAGAATTGGATGAAGTACACCGAAAATAATGGGCCATTAGCTTTCGCACAATACGGATCATTTAATATTCGAATCCTTGAGAATTTGAGAAGACAATTAGACGAGATTAAGCCATTTCTTAGATCCATGCAGTTTGAGGTGCTCAGCGAATGGGGCATATAGCTCATCAAAAAGATAAACAGAAATGTCAGGGGAGGTACAAGAATGCTTTGAATCGATATGTCGAGGTTAGGTGGGATGCTCAACAGAGAGCTTGGAGAACAGATATAGCGAGGGAACTAGAATGTATCCTGTGCTAGTGGCAAAAAAGGAAGAAGGAGGGAAGTGTAAGGAAAAGAAAAAATATCTAGAAGAACCAAAAACACTAGATCCGCCTGGAGATAGTGATCATGAATACGACGATGAATTTCTGAATGAATTACTACTGAATCGTCCACCGCCTTATAATGAAGACCAACCTTCAGAGTTTAACACACTCTTATTCGGGGATAGTTCCAGAAGCATCTGCAGCGCTTATAGATCCAGTTCCACAAACCCCTTTTACACCAGTGGGTGGTAATGCAGAGACACCTGGTGTGAACAATCAGTCTAGTTTAAATGCCCCTGATGCTTTGACTGTTGCAGTGACTATAGGTCCTGTTGTTCCCTTGTACCAATCTGGGAATAGGGGAAAGCATGTACATACATTGGCTGTCCCTACTGGGATAAATAGTTCCACCTTCACTTCTGCAGATGTGAGATTGAGACAGCCTACATAGGCACCTTTAGTTCCGAGCCCAGCTGACCCTCCTCATGGAGCCAGCAATGGATGGAGTCTACGTTCCATTCATATAAACTCTTACAGTGGAAGGGCAGGACAGAGTCAAACTTTTTACATGCCTGAAAATGGCATGATGACTCCACCCAGGGCAACACAGAGTACTACAAGAACCACTCTCTCATTGGGAACGCCAGATTCTGACGTGCCCCTTCTCCACTCTACCCCTATTGTACGAACGGAAGGTCAAGATGAGGATTTGTTAGGGAACACAGCAGAAGGACAAACTAGTCCTACTTCTCAAGAAATTGATGACTGGCTTAAGAGTATAACTACTCCTGAAAATGACACAAGTGTGGGAGCGAAAGGGACAAACTTTAGGGAAGCAAAAAAAGATAGGTCCCTTGATGATACTAGGCGCAAGGTGGAATTAGAGGAAATGATTATAGAAACAATAAGCCCTGCTAGGATAGTTACATATCAGGATGATGAATTGCTGTTCGTCTGTAAAGATATTACTAGACGTGCTTGAAACACACATGAAAAATGATCTGAAGTTGCACCAAAATATGGAGTAGATATACAGCGATCAAAAACATTGCAAAAAACCTATAGATTAGATTTCAGTGACAAGGACATTGAACACATGAGACCCTCAGGAATGAGATTACAGATTGAAGAATTAATAGCTCTTCTCACGAAATGGGAAGGTCGATGGGCCCAAAAGAAGGAAAACAAAAGGGTTACTATTAGAAATGGGGGTCTCTAGTTGGCAATGGTTTGCACCGTTGTCCAAGTAGGGACCGTTCTTCCAAGTAAGGGTGAGGGGGATACACTTCTAAACTAACCCCTACCCACCCCCTTGGTAGCTTGGCACGAGCAGACAGGCTTATCTCAGAGGCAGTGTGTAAAGCATTTGTGCACAAATACAGTAATACAGTGAAAACACCACAAATGGACACCACACCAGTTTAGACAAATGAGCAAACTTTATCTAAACCAAACAAGACCAAAACGACAAAAATCCACAATACAGTAATCAAAATGTAATCCTTAGAAGGCAAAAACAGTTCTGTCCATAGCAAACTATGGATGCAACACTTTCAACACAAAGTACCTTGGATGCGTCACAGTCACAGTCACAAACAAAAACAGCCACAGGGAAGGTGATGCGTTGGTTCCTTACGCCCTGTGAAGGTGATGTGTCGGTTCCTTACTCCAGGGGAGGTGATGCGTCGGTTTCTTACTGCCACGATGGGGAGGTGATGCGTTGGCTCCTTACTGAAGAGGAGGTGATGCGTCGGTTTCTTACTGTGCGGGAAGGTGATGCATCGGTTTCTTACTGCAGCCTCAGTGTTCTTGTAGACTTGGCACCCAAGTGCGATGTGTTACGCACCGGAGGTGAGGCGTCGCTTTGCGAGGCTTTACGTCGTCGGTGCTGGGGGCTGTGCGGCGAAGCTTCATGTTGCCCGGCGTCTGTTCCGAGAGGCTTTGCATGGTTTTGCCATGCTTTGCGCCAGTTCTTGCAGAGAGCAGCTGCAAAACCCACTTCTGAGGCCTTTTGACTGCAAGAGGCACCTCAGGCAAGGGTAGGACTCACAGATGGAAGAGTCCAGTAGCACCAGCAGAGTTGCAGGAAGTCTTTTGTGTCCCTGAGACTTCTTAACAGGAGGCAAGCTCTATTTCAAGCCCTTGGAGATCTTCCTCAAGCAGGGGACACAGCACACAGCAAAGTCCTTGTCATTTCCTTGGCAGAAACAGCCACTGCAGGCCAACCCCAGACAGCAAACAGCAAAGGGGCAGTACTCCTCCTGAGTTTCTCAAGCTCTTCTCCTTGGCAAAGGTTCCTCTTAATTCCCAGAAGTGATCTTTGAAGTATTTCCTATCCCTGAGACTTCCAACAGGAGGCAATTTCTACTTCAAGCCTTGGAGAACACTCTATCAGCAGGATGATTAAAGCACTGTCCACTTTCCCTGCCCAAGACAGAAGCAACCACTGCAGGCCAACCCCAACAGCACACAGCACAGGGCCAGTACTCCTCCTCCAGCTTTCCCGATTCTTCTTCCTGGCAGGTTCCTTAGTTCAGCAATAATCTAAAGTTCAGGGGTCTGGGCCCCACCTTTTATAGCACAAATTCCTTTGTTCTCTGGTGGGAGAGAAGCTCTTTGCCCAGCCAAAACCAGTTCTACCAGTTCTGTCCTCTCTGGTGCAGCTGCCGGGCAGGAGGTGGGGACAGCATTGTGTAAGGCAGTCAAGGCCTATTCAGTTGCAAGGGAAATCTCCTCCCACCACTCTAAATGCAGATCGGGCCTATTGAGGTGCTAGTGAGAACTCCTCCCCCTACTCTGAATGCAGCCCAGGGCTATTCAGCCCAGCCCTGACTTATTCAGGAAAGGCAGGACACATATCACCCCCCCCCCCGGTGGCTATCTGAGAGAATGCACATCCCCAGTCCCTGTCACTCCAAAGCCAGACAGTCAATAAACAAACCAGCAGAGGCACACAGGATGGCTAAGCAAGAAAATACCCACTTTCTAAAAGTGGTATTTTCAAACACACAATATAAAAATCATCTTTACTAAAAGATGCATTTTTATATTCTGAGTTCAGGCATACTAAACTCCACCTTTCCATCTTGTCCCAATGCGAAGGTATATTTATAAGATTATGAGATGTTATAAATAAACTCCCATTCTATCCTATGGGACAGATAGCCTTTCAATAGTGAAAAACGAAATACACTGTATTTCACTATCAAGACATGTCACACACCTCAGTACATGCCCTAACTTTCACATACACTGCACCCTGCCCAAGGGGCTACCTTGGGCCTACCTTAGGAGTGACTCACATGTTAAAAAAGGGAAGGTTAGGGCCTGGCAAGCGGGTGCACTTGCCAGGTCGACATGGCAGTACCAAACTGCGCACAGACACTGCAGTGACAGGTCTGAGTTACATTTACAGGCTTCTCATGTGGGTGGCACAATCAGTGCTACAGGCCCACTAGCAGCATTTGATTTACAGGCCCTAGGCACACACAGTGCACAATACTAGGGACTTATCAGTAAATCAAATAGGCCAATCATGGAGTCACCAATCCATAAACACAATTTACAGGGAGAGCATATGCACTTTAGCACTGATCAGCAGTGGTAAAGTGCCCAGAGTCCTAAAACCAACACAAAACAGGGTCTGAAAAAGAAGGCCAAAAAGCAAAAAGTCTATGGATAAACAGCTGGACAAGCCAGGTCTAACAGTTACCATGCAAATGTTTCCGGTCATCGAGGATGATGGGAGTGAGAGAGTCAGAATGCTTCCTATGAGAGAGGTCCCGGTGGAGGAAATGTTCATGTCCCCTGGACTAGACAAGACATTTTGTCCTTTACCAATGATTTCCCAAAATTGAGAGAGAATCCCATTGAATGGTATAAACAAGTTGAACGTTTGTGAAGGGTTCAAAGATCTTGCTGAAGGATTTAGATACTTGTTAGACATTGTAGTCCCGAGTGATTTGTGGGCAGAATGTAAAATTGATGTTGATTGGCCTGAAACAGAACCAGGAAGGAATGCTCCTACAGGAGGACCATCCCCTCAGGTGATGAAGAAATATAATCAAGCCATCACCTATCTGAAAGGGAATATTTCCCCCAAAGAAATTGATTGGGTAAAGATTGACAGGACAACCCAGGAGCTGAAAGAAATGGTTCATGCTTATTACGAAAGACTCTTGCAGGCATTCAAGCAGTATAGTGAGATGGAGAATGTGTCTGAATAGGATTTGGAATGTTTTGTCTATCTGTTTGTGGACGGATTGAGGCGTGAGATTAGCAGCATGATTCAGCAGCACCTGATTTGCTGACAAAGTAAACCTATTGATGAAATACTTTGTTATGTGAAATATTGTAGGGAAGAAATTGATTCAAAACACAAGAAGTCGAAGGAGAAGCTCATGATTGCTCAGACGAAAGCGGTGCAGAAACGTCAGGGTGGAACAGGTGTTGATCCCAAGTTCATTGTACAGGGATATTGTCAGCAACCCACGAGAATGCAAGGAGTGAGCGGAGGACAACTGCAGGGTATGTAGCCCCCATGGTAGAGGTCGAGGTGTGTCAATAGATGCTTTGAAAAGGACCAATCCATGTCATATTTGTGGGAAGTTGGGACATTGGAAGCGCAAATGTTGATTTAATCTGATTAACCAAGGAAATGGGGGACAGGTACAGAATGCTGGCAATGCACAATCACATGGAGAAGGCACGGTACAGACTCAACAGGTTCACAGACAGAGAAATCAAAAACAAAATGTACCCCAAGCCTGATGCCTCAAATGAATGACCAGGTTGAGAAATACAATCCCAAAAAACGGTTTCACACTGATGCAGGTTCTAACGCAAATCAGAATGTGTCCCAGCAATACTCTTTGATTCAGTTGTATGACACAGACTCAGACCTGTCATAATGACGGTGCCTGAGAGAGGAGGAGGAATGCGTGCTTGACGCATCCTAAGAGGTAGACCAGAGTGGTCCCTATGTGGATAGCAAGGTGAATGGGACTTAAATCTCATTTCTTGTTGACACTGGTGCTGCCCTTTCCACTGTGAGAACAGCGGAAGTTCCAAACCTACCCCTCTCGGGAGAAAGAATCCAAATTGTAGAAGCTGCAAATCGATTGATGTCAAACCCAGTTACTGAGCCTGTACATGTTTCATTTGTTGCACAAAATTTCACAAGCTGAAGAAGTTATAGTGTTCCACTCTGTATAACTTGGTATGTGCGACTGCAGTTCTGCACACTTCTTAGACATGGACTATTCCATTTAGGGAGAACAGCCACAAATGTTCCGAACACAAGTTCTTCATGCATAATTTCAATTGTCTATTGTCTCTGGCTGCGTTTGCATGTGACCGCCCCATCCAAGATGTATATATTTGAGTGTTTTGATCTTCGAATGAACAGGTAGGTTTTTAACATGGTTCTGAAATGAACGTGGCTATTGAGAAGCCTGGTAGGCAGTAGTCAAGACTACCTTTGCACCATTCCTATGCCAGAGATTATTGGTTTTCCTCTTAAATACTTTGGAGACTTTTGGGCATGTCTAGTGCAGATGGTAGCTCTTGGTGTGGTGAGTAATATTAGATGTTGTCAACCTGGGTCACCAGGGCATTGCCAGGCAAGCAGTGGTGGATACCACAAAGAACCAATAATTTTCCTAGGTCTGGCACTAGTAAGTGGAGGGATTTCCATGCCAAACAAAGTGTATCTCTATTGTTTCAGTTTAGTCACTGGAGTTGCTTCATGTGGTGAACTGTTTATCGGTGAGGTATAGATTTTTCACGGAATTGATCAAGAACCAGTGTCAGCTGGTGTCAGGGAAATGTGGCGTGGCGACGACGAGAAAACCCCCAAAAAAGACTACAAACAAAGAACGTACCTGCCGCCCGCCGCATTGCCGCTCTTCTGCTCTTCTCTGGCTCCACTGCAGCACAGGCTCCCAGACTCCCCCGCAGCCAATCCAGTCACTGCTTTTATGCTGCTGGCTTGGCCTGAGTGCCCTGGATTTGTGCTCCCATAGAAACTGGGAGCCTATGCCTGCTGTCTGCAATAAGTTGCACAACTTAATAAGTCATTACTAAAGTTCACTACATCCGTATACTTAATATTTATTATGCACAAGTGCATGCGAAGAAAATAACCTATGTGTACAACACATAATATGCATATGTAGATTGTCGCAATCTTAGTGATATCTCCGTACAAAATCAGGCAGCTTATGTGGCGGGCGACTCTCCCTCTTTTTAGACACACTTCACACACTTCTCTTGATCAGATATTTTCCCTTCCTTCGTGTTTGGAGTCAATGCCACACCATGCCCTTCAAACTGTCGATCCTCATTAGCACTGTCCTGTGCTAACCTCCTAATGGTCCAATGTTGTCATTCCCTGTAACACCACACAATTGTTATTAACACTCATTATTTGTTTTGGAGTAAACAAGCGAGATCCTGCTTATCTGTACTGCTGCTCCTTCTTAACACACACCCAGTCACCAGCTTTAAATTCCCTAAATTTGCAACAATCCCTCATCTTGCACCTAATGCGTAAGATTCTGGATTATCATTTATTCTCTCGTGCACAGCATCCAAACACATCTGCCACACCAAATGTACTCATCCAAGATGGACCACTGAAATTCACCAGTCATAGTTAACTGAAGTAACTATAACTCATGCCATGAAGTAGCTATAACTCGCCCCCTCACCATGCACTGCTTATACCCTCACATACTACATCACTAATGACATGTTCAATGACAGCAGTGATTACATCACTGATGACATGTTCAATGGCTTAATGCATGACAACAATGTGCATAGTGGGTGTGCGAGTTATAGCTCCTTCAATTAACAATTACTGGTGATTTTCAGTTTAAAATGTGATGTTGTAACTGACATTTTTTCCATTGAACAGATATATATTTACACTCATTGCTGCCTAACCCCCTGGGGGTGTAGCGCTGTGCCAGTTGCAGAGAATAAATATGTATATATATATATATATATATATATATATATATATATATATATATATATATATATATGTACATATATATATATATATATATATATATATACATATGTATATAGACCCCCTGAATTAATGTATAATGAATAATGTCGACCCTTTGTCAATGCTTAAGCACTTTATTTTGACGATGAATTCAATAGTGCACTTGCACTTTATCACTATGAATGTTTGAAATGTGATGCATTCATGTATATTGACCATTGCCGATATCTAACATATGCATGTACTCTTTAATTTGACGACAAAATCTAATTGGTGCGATATGACTGTTGACTCTCAATCAATGCATAAGCACTTTAATTTGACAACAAAATCAGTTTGTGCAATAATGCACTTGCACTTTAGTATCATGAATTGTTGACATCTAATGAATCTACGTATATTGAATATTGTCGATACTTTACTTATTCATACGCACCTTAAGTTGATGACAAAATTAAGTTGTGCAACATGACTGTGTGAGTTTCTGAGCTACCTAAGTTGATGCTTAAGTTCAATAGGTTAATCAACTTGGCATAGGCAATACAGATAAAAGTAATAAAAATGATTAAAACGCAAAAATTAGTACAAAAAAATCATAAAATGAATTAAGGAAATTAAAATAAATTGTTATAAAAAGAATAAGGAGACAAAATAAGTAACAGTGAAGGTGACAAATTGTGAATAGCGCCTGTGTTTTAACATATTTGTCATATAGTATGTTTTCTATGTCAACTGGAGTAGGATACCATGTGATCTGTTGTTTTTAACAAAACATGGGAAGTAATGGCGCCCAGCGTGTGACCAAGGCAGAATTCACTGCCGAAATGCGTTACAGCAAAGAATAAAACGTGCAGTATTGAAAACTTAGCCTGCTGTGTCAGTATCCAGTTTTTTATCCGAAACTGGAGTTGGAGTTTATATATATATATATATATGTATATATATATATATATATATATCTCAAGCCTACTCCGCCACTACTTGCCAGGATCGCCGGAAGGACAGGAGCACGGACCACAGTTTGGTGCAAAGTTATTCTCTTTATTTCTCCAAATCACACAGCAGCCATCACTATATATATATATATATATATATACAAAAGTAGCGCAGAAAAATTCATAGCTGAACTCAACATCAATGAGTATAATTTACACTTCACTCAAAACATCAGTGATTGTTCTATTGCCTTTCTCGATGTTGAAGTATTCATTGTTGAAGGCAGGCTAGAAACCAAACTCCATCGTAAGCCAACGGCAGGTAATACTATTTTGCACTCTACCAGCTTCCACCCTAAGCACACTATTTGCAGTATCCCCTATGGGGAGATGTTAAGAATTCGCAGAATATGCAGCAGGGAGGAAGATTTGGTAAAAGCACAGAATGAGTGTAAAAATAGATTCCTTGCAAGAGGGTACTCTAGCCACACAATTGATGAAGCTATCAAACGCACTAGAATGTCATCTCTCATTGACCTGTTAGCAAAACCACCACGTAATAAGACTGTGACCCATGAGACCATTGACCAAGCAAGTCCCAATCCTAGAATCATTCTAACATTCAATAGACAAAAAGACAGTCTGTCCAAAATACTGAAAAAGAATTGGCACCTGATTTTAAATGATCCTGTTCTGGGTGATAGATTACCTTGTACACCGACTATTACCTATAGGAGGGCCCCCAGCACCAGGGATATGGTAGTCCGTAACAGCCCTGAAACAAAACCTACCAGTAATTGGTTATCTAATCGCAAGGGAATTGTCAAATGCTCCAATTGTAGAGCTTGCCAATTTGGAGTGAATAAAGTAAACTTTAAATCACCTTTTAAAAAACAGCCTTGCAATATAGATAAATGGCTAACCTGCAAAACAGAATTTGCCATATATGTGCTGGAGTGCTCCTGTGGACTGCAGTACGTTGGGAGTACGAAACTGCAGGTCCACAAAAGAGTACTCCAGCACATGAGAGCAATCACGAATTCAGATCCCAATTACCCCGTGGCGCGCCACTTTAAGGATATACATGCCAACAATCTGAAAGATTTTAAATATTTTGTGGTTGATGCCGTGCCACCATTAAAACGGGGAGGAAACAGGGAAGCCATTCTGAGACGTCTAGAGACTAAATATATTCTAGAACTAGACAGTAAAAGTCCGAATGACTTAAACATCACAGAGGATCTGCATACTTGGCTATAGAGCTCATATATATTGAGACCTATAGAATTAGGTTGGTCCATCAGCATTGAACAGTTAAGATGGATCATGAAGTTTTTGTTCTGCACATCATGCAGTCAAATTTAACAACCATAATAATAATAAAAAATATAAAAAAATAGAATTATCCATGTTTCTTCCCGTTTTGTGCAATACTTTCCATCTCAAGTGGCTGTAGTTATAAGTAAATAGAAAATGAATTTAGCATGACTTTCTCTCCTCTAGTTCAAAATTAACTATAATAATTGTCCTTCCTCTCTACTGTAAACATGTTCGCCTTTCATTATCACTGGGTAGTTCCGATAGGCCTTCCTAAGTATGTGAAGCACATTTTAAATCAAATCAGCACCATTTTTTTTCACATTTATTTTTATTCACTTTTTTCACGATGTTTGAAAATGACTATTATATATTAAAGTTTTTAATAGGACTGCTGTCAATCAGAAGTTACAGCCGGTGCATAAAAATAACTAGGCTCCACATAGAAGGTGGGGTCCATAAATAGGATGGTATATCACTGTATTTTAAGTAGTTAGATACACACATATGCACCAGGATGACACAGGGGATTTAACCTGATATTACATTACTCAACTATGTTTTATTTTGCTTTGTATTTATACTGTGATTCAGGTATAATTTGCATATTTGACAATGACCGAGGAATAACGAACAAAAGGTGGTTTAAGTAATTTTGACCATTTAGGGTCGGTGGTCATTGGTTGCTAAAAATGCATAGGATTTTATGTCGTTAATTTATTTGTAAATAGTATGTTGCTTGAATTTGCACATATAAAACAACTGATTGGAGTCTAATGTTTACAAATAACTGCATTGCGAAATTTAACCTAATAGAACAAACATACATTTAAGTCGTGATATGTATATATAAAGAGATTAAGACATAATTGGCATAGTTGGCAATGAATGAGGAAAAACCAACAAAAGGGTTATATATAAAAAATATAGACCTATTAGGATCAGAGGTCATTTTAATCCATTGCGGAATTGCACAGGATTTTATGCCATGTAACTATTTATCTGTCTATTTATTATTTGTAAATAGTATGTTGCCTAATTTTGCACATAGAAAATAACCAGTCAGAGTCATATGTTTACAAATAATTGCACTATGCATTTTTGCACAATCAACAAAGTTGAGTTTTATGATGTAGTAAGGATGGCTGCAACAAAAACAAACGGATAGTCTGTTTTCAGTTCCTGTTAAAGCACGGTGCACTTTAAAATGTGAGGGAATTGTGGGTACGTCATGTGACCAAGGCCTCTAGGGGCTGAAACGCGTAATGGCGGCGGAGCACGAATAAAGACATTTTCACGCAGAAAGCGGTGTCCGTTCCTTTTTGATTCCAGTGGCAGGGAATCGTGAAGAAAAAGGTGTGCAATATATATATATATATATATATATATATATATATATATATGTAACCAAAAACGCCCAGAAGCTTGAGGCCGCACACAGCTGCAGGTGAGTTACAAACTCCATTTGAACCAAGCAGGCAGCTTAACATCCCTTTGAAGTCCATGGCCTGACGCGTTTCGATGCCGCTGTTTGCATCTCCTCAGAGGCCGTGTCAGCGGAGGTGATTTATGGCTGCCGCATTTCCCCTGCGTGTTCGTGGTTAGTGAGCTATCAGTGCTCCTCCCTTGGTGGAAGTTCATTTTCAAATGCACGCTGGGATATGAGGTCTCATTTTGCCAAATAACGCCCTCTGGTGGGTTACCTCCGCTGGGCGTTTTTGGTTACATATATATATATATATATATAATGAAAAGAGTTCGCCCACAAAGACGAAGCCGCACTCACGTCGAGTAAAGGGCAGGGACAAAGCTGTAAATCCTTGGAGATGGCATTTATTGCCTAACGCGTTTCGAACTAAAACAGTTCTTGATCGCAGGCTGCCGCTGGGAAGTACAATCAAGATTTTCAAAACCACCAATTAGTTCACCAGATCTTTTTATTGGCTCCGCAAGTGCGTTCATGTCATAGTGCATCATGGAATTTGTGGTATATATACAGTTCCTCCCGCCAAGCAGGACAAAAAGTTGGCACTCCAGACGGCGTGTCTCTTTTACAATTATTTATTGCAGCCCATCCACACACTGACGCGGTTTGCCTGTCCTCAGCCTTTCTCAAAGTGTACAAGGTCCACCACCTAGTGAAACATTTAAAAGCATCCTTCATCGATATAGAAGAAATACTTCAATTGAGCATACATCAAAAGAAGATTTAAGAAAACAAGTCCATAAATCCACCAAATGTGATAAATCCTATTCAAACAATATAAAACGTTACATTAGGTTTCGTTTTTTCTCTCTTTTCCCCCTCTATTTCTAGTGCCAAAAATGGAATTCATTTCATTTCCTATTGGAGCGTATGAGACATAATTCACCAATATCGAGCCAGTGCCCACTTCTCAACACTTCAAAAAATGTTTTTTTGGATAACAATAATGCTATTCACATTCATTCATATATCAATCCGAGCAGGGTTTCTCTCATGATCATTCTGAGTTTCATTTTATACACATGTCAAGTAAACAGAGGCTGAAATCAATGTCTTACATTTCAGAAATTCCCTGTCTCCCTTCTCATGGGGAAATTTGTTAATCTAACCTAAATGTGCAAAGTCACATTATAATAGCAGCAGATAATCACTAATAAATATTCGTTCATTGCATAATAATTTTACTCTAAATCTCCTTTAAAATAATTGTTAAAATACAATATATCCTGTATTATTATTCCTGTAAACAAATCACTCCGAGATGTGCAAAATCACAAAATGTATGCAATTTCTCACTCAATATCAAAAATATTTTATCAAATATATGTTCAAATAACTTAACACATATTGCCATCAATAAGACGCCTCTGCAATTTCCATAACCACATATCCATTATAGTGATTACGGATCGGGAATATATTAAAACTAGAATAAATAATTAAGGCATGATTCAAGCCTGAAATTCATATTTCCTCCATTTACAAAACAAGGAATTAATCCCTTAGGGTTGCTTCATATAAAAACCTATTCTGATTACAGCTCTACAATAAAAGGCAACAGCAAATTCAAGACAATTATCCCACATGAACTTTCATTTCCTCATCTCAGTTCAATCATGCTGGGAATTTTTTGTGTAAATCCAGACTATATCTGGATTCCAGATGTCTCAATTGCTCTACTCTATTCCCACCTCTCACGTTTAAAGACACTCTGGGGCCGATTCCGATTCGGGCCGGAAAACGTACCGACCGACTCGGAGCCGGAATTAATTCCGACTGACACGTACCGGTGCAGCCCGACCCGCAAAGTACGATGAAAAGCGTGCAAAATCCGACCGACTCGTACGGAACACAAGCCGAACGACCGAACCGCGCGGAAAACAGCTATCCGGCTGGAAAAGCACGCGAATCGAACCGACCGACACGCACCAGGAAGAATCCCGAACGAAACGTACCCGCGAACTCCGACCCGCCAAGTACGATGCAACGCGTGGAAAACACGACTGAGTCGCACGGAGCTCAAGCCGTACGACCGACACGCATACAAAACAGCGAGCCGAATCAACCCAATACACCGCGACCGACGCGTACGCAGCACAGGAAACAGCACAAACACAGCGTGAACGACTCGGAGAAGCTCGCACGAGACAACTGCAGGGTCCGACTCGGTCAGAAGAACGTCTCCTACCTGCACAAAAAGTACAAAGGAAAAAAAAAAAAAAAAAGGCCAAACAAGCAATTACAAAGCCAATACATACTGGGGGGGGGACAGGGAACAAAGACACACCCACAACTCCACCCATATAAAGGACACAAATCCCTACCATTAAAACATCAAAATGATCCAGCACTCCTAAACAAATTCGGATTAAAGCAATTAGTAAAAGGTAAATTCAAAGAATGATTCAGCAGGTCTGGTCTTGTTCCAGTTCTTTATTCAGATTCTTCTTTAAAAGCGAAAAAAGGTAGCCTACGCGTTTCGTCCATCAAGGACTTCTTCAGGGCGAGACAGTAAGACGTTTGTTCCTCTAGGTTTCATGGAGGAAATTTTCTTTTATTTGAAAACTCGGTTTGTGGATAGAATGAATTAAATCCTTAGGTATTTTCCAATGGTGTGTGCATCATCCAATATGATCCATTCAAACATTATCAAGGGCCATTATTATCAACAATGTGTGTATGATAATCCCATTGCTATTTGTAATCCGGCTTTCGAACTGCTCCGTGAACGCGATCGTGATCCTTTGCAAATTCAAATGACCTGCCAGCACAGAACACCAACAGACAGCTTCTACACACACACTCACAGCTCATCCATCACACAAGCCACACACCATCAGCACCTCAACAAATAGCACCCTCACATACACCCAGCAAAACACACACTCACACACCCTCACTTGCACACCAACACACACATCACTCACCACCACCACCCATCACCATGCCCCCCAAGAAGAATCCAAAGTTCCTAGATAGTGAATTGGAAGTCCTGGTAGATGAGATCCTCAGGGTAGAGCCACAGCTGTTTGGTACACTGGTCCAACAGACCCCCATGTCGCAGAAAACCAAGATGTGGGCGAGGATCGTTGACAGGGTGAACGCACAATCACCATGTTTGCGCACAAAGGAAGACATCCAGAACAGGTGGTATGATGTGCGCAGGAGGGTCAGGGACCTACTGAAGAAGGATTACATCTTGAGCCAACACACCGGCAGTGGCCCTCCTGCCAAACCACTATACCTCAGGCCCTGGGAGGAGAAGGTGCGGGCCATCCTACCACCAGTGAGCGTCTATGGACTAGAAGACATCCCAGAGCCTGGTGAGTACACAACCAATATACCCAATATCGTGTGACAATACACACACATCACTGTCAAGGGGATAGTCAAACCATGCACCCTTAGCAAATCCACAGCAACAAAACCAGAATCATCCCAAGATGTGTATGTCAGTCAGATAAACACAATACATGCCATCTCATAGTGATATGTAACTGTGTCATGACATGTACAAACCCTACAACAAATAAAGCTAGGCAGTGGCACAAATCTAACCAACAAACACTGTCAGATATGTAGCCACCACTACAACACCACCACATAGGGAATCCCACAGAAAGGAAGGAATTCTGTGTATGCTGGTCAAGTCAGTGTAGCCAATAGCATCATGGGAGTCGTAGTCACAGATATTGCCCACCATCACAATACGCCCATCAACACCACTCTGAACCATGCTCACATCACAGGGAGTGGAAAACAACTGACAAGATGGCTGACACTGGCTACTGCTTTGGGGAGCACAAGGCCCTGCTGGGAACTGTGCACCAACCAACAGCAGGACACCACTGTCTGACATCCTGAAAGACAACTTGCACTCCCTGCAATGGAAGCACGTTCCGTGGTGGGATATCTGGCTGAGTGGGAAGGAGGACTGACAGCTATGACCATAGTTACCAGCAGCTCTTCCCACACACACCCCTAACCCAAACTACACACAACTCACCTGGGAAAATGCATTGCCTCACACTAAAAATATTTATCCCACAAAGAACCACCACCCTGGGTCATGCTGTGGGAAGCACAGTGACACACATGGGACTTGTAGCCAAACAAACGCCAGGACAACACTGTCAGCCATCCATTCAGCACAGGAACACTACCCCACAGGGAAGCAGAGTCAGAAGGAAGCAAGTATGGGCAAGCTGGCAAGGGGGTGGAGGCAATAGCATGATGGGAGTGGTAGTCACAGCTCAACATCCCCCCACATGGCCCAGCAAGCTCACACTGAAGCATGCACACCTCACAGAGAGTGGAAAGCCCCATCAAAGATGTCTGACACTGCTGCTCTGTTGTGGGGAGCACAAGGCCATGCTGGGAACTGGCCACCAACCAACAGCAGGACACCACTGTCAGCCATCTTGCCATTGCTGTCACACCCACACACAGTGAAGTACACTCAAAAGGAAGGAAGTATGGGCATGCTGGGAAGGGGGTGGAGGCAATAGCATGATGGGAGTGGTAGTCACAGCTCAACATCCCCCCACATGGCCCAGCAAGCTCACACTGAAGCATGCACACCTCACAGAGAGTGGAAAGCCCCATCAAAGATGTCTGACACTGCTGCTCTGTTGTGGGGAGCACAAGGCCATGCTGGGAACTGGCCACCAACCAACAGCAGGACACCACTGTCAGCCATCTTGCCATTGCTGTCACACCCACACACAGTGAAGTACACTCAAAAGGAAGGAAGTATGGGCATGCTGGGAAGGGGGTGGAGGCAATAGCATGATGGCAGTGGGAGTCACAGCTCAACATCCCCCCCACATGGCCCAGCAAGCTCACACTGAAGCATGCACACCTCACAGAGAGTGGAAAGCCCCATCAAAGATGTCTGACACTGCTGCTCTGTTGTGGGGAGCACAAGGCCATGCTGGGAACTGGCCACCAACCAACAGCAGGACACCACTGTCAGCCATCTTGCCATTGCTGTCACACCCACACACAGTGAAGTACACTCAAAAGGAAGGAAGTATGGGCATGCTGGGAAGGGGGTGGAGGCAATAGCATGATGGCAGTGGGAGTCAGTGCTCAACATCCCCCCCCACATGGCCCAGCAAGCTCACACTGATGCATGCACACCTCACAGAGAGTGGAAAGCCCCATCAAAGATGTCTGACACTGCTGCTCTGTTGTGGGGAGCACAAGGCCATGCTGGGAACTGGCCACCAACCAACAGCAGGACACCACTGTCAGCCATCTTGCCATTGCTGTCACACCCACACACAGTGAAGTACACTCAAAAGGAAGGAAGTATGGGCATGCTGGGAAGGGGGGTGGAGGCAATAGCATGATGGCAGTGGGAGTCACAGCTCAACATCCCCCCCCCCACATGGCCCAGCAAGCTCACACTGAAGCATGTACACCTCACAGAGAGTGGAAAGCCCCATCAAAGATGTCTGACACTGCTGCTCTGTTGTGGGGAGCACAAGGCCATGCTGGGAACTGGCCACCAACCAACAGCAGGACACCACTGACTGACATCCTGAGAGTCAACCTGCACCCACTGCAAGGGTGGCATGCTTCATGGTGGGTTAACTGGGCTGGAGGGAGAAGGATGTCCGGATGTCAACCAAATACCACCAATGCTGGCTATGCACACACCTCAACATTCACATTGAAATGCTTCATGTTGTCAGGACAATGCGCTACACCAATATCAACAGCTGACTGTGACAACTTAGGACAATGCAATGTACAGGCCCGCATCCAGAGGTACAGTCACAACTGTCAGGGGTTTGAACCATTGATGCCTGTAGAAACATTACATACATTGTGTGTCTCTTCCAAATACAGGTGATGATGGGGACACAGCAGCAGACGCTGAGGAGTCCCTGTCCCAGGCTCCGGGGGACACTGAGCTCACTGGTGTGGAACAGCCTCTGCCCACCTCGGATGACAAAGACCTACCTGGCACCTCCGCAGTGAGTCATCATGCAGCACCAGCAGGACCACCAGCTGCACCCCCTGCACCCACCCCTCCAACAACTGCCAACACACAGACCACCCCTGCCGACACGGACAGACCAGGGACCACCACCACCAACAGCACACGGACCCCGGCCCAACGTGGAGCTACGGACACCAACACCAGCAACAACCCCCAAGGGGGCACAGGGTCACCTGTGCGTGCCAACGCAGGTCCTTCACGTGTCGCCTGGGGTGGTGGGAGGGGTGGTAGACATAGGTCGCTGCTTGCAGAGGGGTCTGGACTGCATGATGACCCACAACTGGTACGCATAGCTGATGCGTACCAGACTAGCACCGGAGAGTTCAGCCAGGTAGTGGGGATCCTCAGGGACATTCAACAGCAGCAGGCTGCCCATCATGCCCGCTTGGACTTACACATGTCCCGCATGGAGTCCAAGTGGGACACATTGCAAGAACAGACGGCGGTGCATAGGGACATAGTACAATGCCTCCGCCAGATGTGCACCAACATGTCAACACCTCCCTGTGTGCCCACAACATCTGGTGCTGCAACAACTGCAACTGTCAGAGGGAGGGAGGATGACTCTGGCGGAGAGTCCCCTGCACCGCAGCAGCCTGCACTTGAGGGTCCCCCCCCAAAGAAGAGGGGTCGTCCGAGGAAGGAAAACTGAGAGGCTGATGGCCATGCACCACCCCCAGGAAGCCAACACCTGTTCCGGAAAATCACCCTTGTGCGCAAACTCTTCACCCTGTCGAATGCAACACAACTCTCCCACATGACATGGGGAGCTCAAGTTGGACCAATGTATCAGATGACTGTGGACTTTACTCAGGACATTTCTGCTATCAGGACTTCCAAATCATCTAGGAACTTTGGATTACAATCACAATGTACAGCACCCACC
Source organism: Calotriton arnoldi (assembly GCA_963921515.1). Classification (NCBI taxonomy): domain Eukaryota; kingdom Metazoa; phylum Chordata; class Amphibia; order Caudata; family Salamandridae; genus Calotriton; species Calotriton arnoldi. Next base: position 4,570,706 of record CAWUFW010000363.1, read on the forward strand.
ATCCTGTGCACTATACTCACACATGTATGTCAATAAACTCACTAATACACCATACTTGCCTCTGTTGTGATTACAACGTTGTTTCTGAAGTGGAGATGATGATCTGTGAAATGACACTGTGCATGCTATCTGCTACAGCAAGTACAACACCGGCATGTGAGTCATGGCGACGTGACACATATGAGGGAGACACACCACCAGGGCTACACAACACATAGGCACCAGGGCCATCTGACTTATCGCCTACACTGATGTTGCCAGGAAATACGGTGCAATGCACAGACACAACACCTATTCACAGTCTGTGTTAACTAGCCCACTGGTGCAGGAAGCAAATGTCAGTCAGATGTGTGACCACAGACAACGCACATCACAAAGTGAAGCACAGGTTTATTACACATTTGCAACATGTTGTAACCACTACAGATGCAAGGTAATCCCACCTGGCAGTGGGCACACAGTCAACAAGTGTAGAAGAAAGGAAGTCCATGGGTGTGGCGCACATCACCTGTAGGGAAACGACAGCTACCACCCTGGAAGTTGATTCACGGTGTCGGGGGATCACAGTTGACCAAACAACTCTGAAAGTACCCTGTGAAGGACAGAAATGACACACAGTCAAAAGCACTGAAGAACAGGACAGAACTGCAATACTCATGCCCAATTCATGTCACAAGATACCCACCCAGGACCAAGTTAGCATGTCAACACTGTTGTGGAGTACAGACTACCTGTAAGGACACATTGCTGCACGCATCCAGTCAAGTAGCACATGGACACACTCAAACAGCACCAGAGCACCACCAACACATATCATGCAAACTCACATCATTGACATAACATCCCTGGATACTCACATTCAGCTGAAGAAGTTGGTGATGAGCTGTGTGCGGACATCACCCTCATCATCATCATCACCACTGGCATCGTGGTCCAGCCCAGGATCCTCCACAGGTGGCGGATGTTGGTCATCGTCATCCAGGATGAGAGGCAACTCCTTCCGCACTGCCAGGTTGTGTAGCATGCAGCAGACGATGACAATCTTGCACACCTTTGCTGGGGCATATGGGAGGGCCCCTCCTGTCTTATCTAGGCAGCGGAAGCGGCTCTTCAGGAGACCAAATGTCCGCTCAATCACTCTCCTGGTCCGACCATGTGCCTCATTGTAGCGCATCTGGGCTGGTGTCACAGGGTTCCTGAGGGGCGTCAGCAACCACGGCATGTTGGGGTATCTGGAGTCACCTACATACAGACAATTGCACATTAGCTGAGTTGGAAAAGAGGGTGGAACACTACATTGCAGAACACACACGATGGTACAAAGTCAGTACACACCAACAAGCCAGGCACGCTGGTTCCGCATCTGTGACATCATCCTCGAGATGCGACTACTCCTCATCACGTAGGCATCATGTGCAGAACCGGGGAAACGGGCACAGACGTGTGTGATGCTCATATCTGCAAGACATACCACCAGTGCATTGACCGAATGGTAGTGTTTGCGGTTCCTGTATGCCTGCTCTTGGGCCTGTGGTGGTACCAAAGCCACATGTGTCCCATCAATGGAGCTAATGACATGCAGCATCCTCCCCAGGGCATAGAAGTCACTCTTCACGTCAGTGAGTTGTTGAAGTCTAGGGAAATAGATGTACTGGTTCAGGTACCTCAACATAGCCTCCAAAACATCGCAGAGCACACGGCTGAACATGGTCTGTGACATCCCACCAGCAGACGCCACAGTGTGTTGAAAGGTACCGGTGGCAAAGAAGTGTAGGGCTGCCATCACCTTCACCTTGGGGGTCAGTGCTGTAGGGTATGTCCGGCCAGGTTGCAAATGTGGGGCCAACCGCACCGTCAATTCCTCAATCAGTGGCCTGGTGAAGCGGTACCGACGGATGCAGTCCAGTTCAACCACCATTGCAAGGTCAGGGAATGGCCGATGGACAGCTGGTGCCCTGCAGTGCATAGGTGAAGAAAGAAAGATTGTCAGTCACCCCACATATGTGGCATAGACCAGACTCAATATCACATGATACATCATTACGAGACACAAGTACATGATGCGTGTGCCGTTCCGTAAGGACATGTATGGCACCTACATGGCTAACATCTAACATCACAGTTCAACATGTGTCCTCAACAAGTCCCAGGTTGTGCTATGGGATATCATTAGGCTGTGTCACAGTACCCATGTACTGCTGTCACGTTCCAAACACACACCACAGTGACATGTGAGGACAGATGTGCCCCAGGCATCACAGCTCATCGACAGGTAGATTCCCAGGGACCCTGTATTGACACATGGACACTGGCATGACATGGTGCATCATGAATACACCACAGCTAAACAACCATGACCCCCACAGGTAGTGGTCCCTGTTGCCTCGGCAGGACAGACATGGACGTCTGTGACACACACACGCACAACATCAAAGTCCATGCACAAACAATGTGGATGTGGAGACTGTCTCCCATTGTGCACATGGAATCAGAGACATTGTAAACACGACATGCACACAGACTGTGGAGGGCCATCACAATTGTGGCAATGGGTCACCCTGGGACGTACATACCGTCCCACATGGGACTCAGGGGGTATGTGACATGACATACACATACACAACCGTGAAATGTGACCATGCCACATGCCCTGAAATGAACAGTTGCACACCACAGTGTTCATGTGCACAACACACCAAGGATTCTGTCCCCATGAACACGTGCACAGCCTGGGAGTGGCTGGCCCCATGTGCCACCCAAAAAACAACATGTTGACCCCCATACACGGAACATGTAATGCAGCCTTACATGCCTTAGGATACAGTGTGGACAGGCTGTGGTGTTGTAGGTGTGCCCCTCACTCCCTGGGAAGTATATGTGGCTGGCATATGTTCACCTGTGACAGGCATGGTGACATATGCCAGTGACTTGTACAGGGATGCGTTGTACAGCAATGGACCGATCGGTGCGCACACATTGGCCATTGCATTCAATGTGAGCGGGTACGCGTTGTATCCCGGGTACGCGTTGTAGAGCAATGGACCGATCGGTGTGCCCGGCTCGCCCATTGCATTCAATGTGAGCGGGTACGCGTTGTATCGCGGGTACGTGTTGAACTGCAATGGACCGATCGGTGTGCCCGGCCGGCCCATTGCATTCAATGTGAGCGGGTACGCGTTGTATCGCGGGTACGCGTTGAACTGCAATGGACCGATCGGTGTGCCCGGCCGGCCCATTGCATTCAATGTGAGCGGGTACGCGTTGTATCGCGGGTACGCGTTGAACTGCAATGGACCGATCGGTGTGCCCGGCCGGCCCATTGCATTCAATGTGAGCGGGTACGCGTTGTATCGCGGGTACGCGTTGAACTGCAATGGACCGATCGGTGTGCCCGGCCGGCCCATTGCATTCAATGTGAGCGTGTACGCGTTGTATCCCGGGTACGCGTTGAACTGCAATGGACCGATCGGTGTGCCCGGCCAGCCCATTGCATTCAATGTGAGCGGGTACGCGTTGTATCGCGGGTACGCGTTGAACTGCAATGGACCGATCGGTGTGCCCGGCCGGCCCATTGCATTCAATGTGAGCGGGTACGCGTTGTATCCCGGGTACGCGTTGTACAGCAATGGACCGATCGGTGCGCACACATTGGCTGGGGCCTGGCATGGCAACGGACGCGTTTTCGAAGCTCCAACGAGTCTGATGCAGTGAATTCAGTTGGCCAGCCACAACAATGTTGCAAAATCATGGGTGTCATGAAGTTGAAGATTTGAAGGATGCTGTGGGCATGTATTAGTGCTGCTATACCATGGATTGGTCAGATTTAGAAGATGCAAACGACTTGGACCTATCACTTTGGACACATGGGACAGTATCTGCCTCTGCAGCACACATATAATGCTGGCTGTTCCCCTGAGAGCTCACTTGCCTGCACTACATGCTCCAGGACGACATCTGCCACCAACACTGCTGCTGTTTATGCATCCTCTGGCTCCTGCAATGGCACGTACTGTGGAGAGAGCCCCAGCCTTCAGCCTTGAGGAGAACCAGGCCCTGCTGGACAGCCTCCTTCCAAAGTACAGCAAGCTGTATGGGAAACCAGGGGAGAAGGTGAGTGTGCTGTCCACTGCATCACTAATTGTGCATGTTGTCTGACTAGCAGGACTTTCACTGTGCACACCACTGGCTAGCATGCCCACTGAGTAGTTGTCACACCCCAAAGTGTGTAGTTACATGCACTGAACTGGTACAGTGTAGTAACAGTGCATTCCAACTAGGTTTACTTCCCATGCAATGATACCATGTAGTGACTGCTGGCAAACTGTTCATAGCCATTGTTGCACTGCCTGTGTACATCATATGCCCCTGTAATTGAGACATGTATATCCAACTGTGTGATGCACGTATATGTTGCATGTGTAGTAATGGCCTTTTCACTTTGTCATCCTCACAGGTTGATGCCCACCAGAAGCAGGACATCTGGCTGACCATCGCCCGGAAAGTAAGATCCGTGGGGGTCTACAGGCGCAGGATCCGCAACTGCCAAAAGAGGTGGCAGGACCTTCGTGGCTGGACCCGGAGGATCGCAAGGGTCCAGCTGAAGCTGTCGCCTCCTCGCAGGAGGGGCGGACACCGGACCCTGACCCCCACATGCTCCGGATCCTGGCGGTGGTCTTCCCTGACCTGGATGGGCAGCTGAAGGACAGACAGCAGCAAGGAGGGGGTGAGTCCATGACTGCACTCTGCACTTTGTCTGCCATGCTATGTGCCCTCCTCTGGCCTGGTTAAACTTCCACAGTACATCAGTCATGTGGTCCAGGACCCATGTCCCTCATTTGTTACATGCCCACTTCTCCTCTGATATGCATATGTGTGGCCCTTATAGTCAGGAAATTGTATCATTTGGGGACTGTGTCATTGCATTTTGCTTTGCTCAAGGTGGGGGACAGCATTTGTTCCCGTGACTATGTTGTGCGATTCATGGGTGGGTCAATTGCTTACACAATGCCTAAGTTCTGACATGTGATCTGCGTGTAACTTTGATATGTGGTCCGCTTGCTGCTCTGACTCACCACATGTCCCTGGGGAATGTGGCACACACCCATGCTGCTGGTGGGAACAATATTTGGGCCTCAGGAGTATGTGTATCCAGTGTGTCACACATGCTTAGCCACCTGCCTACTGTCCAGGACTCATCCCTCTTACAGGTGGAGCTGGACAGTCATGCCTACTCCAGTGCATACAATACACTCTGTACTCCCACTCCCGTGTATCATCTGGCATGTTGTGATCAGTGAAATGTACCCTCAGGTGTCTGCCTCTGTCTCATTGTGCTGTGTCTTCGTTGTCAGGACTACTGGTATGTTCATCGTTTGGGGCTCAGCATGCCATCTGAGATGTGACCATGATAGACGATACTTCTGTGACTTATAGGTGTCTGATCACTTGACTGTGCACACAGGTGTTTGCGACTGTGACTTTCAGGCAGCTGTATTTTGATTCACAGCACACTGTGAGGTGCTCATGTTCAGAGAGTTGTGTTTCATGTCCCCCATATGTCCAGTTGGTATGACGTGGACAAATAGTAGTACAGATGATGTGGTTTTTGGGGGATGGACATGTGCACTTGTCAGTCACATAACTTGCATTTCCCATGCCCTCGGATTGTGACACAGTGCAGACTGTTGTTGTCTGGCTGCCATGGCCATGTGACTTGAGACAGTAATGTATGACTTTGCACGCATTCCTGTGTCATGGCATTCAACTTCCTGGGACTGATCCTGCAGGGGAGTGACATGTGCAACATGCACCCCATTGTGGCATTGACTATCCGGACATGGGTGCATCATGGTGTCTGGTGCTGGTATGCATCACATGCATTTCTAATTAGAATCTGGCCATCCCTTTATCCGGACACCTGCACTGACTCAGTGGCAAGAGATGTGATGTGTGCATGTTCACATGCTTCACCGTGTTCCCTGCAATGTCCAACAACTGTGTAGGTGGTGCATGTGTCCACACTGGGGTCTTACCATCAGACAGGCACCAGACAGATGGGTGCAAGGGCAGGAGGGGTGTGAGTCCCATGGTTGACCATCAGACTGACAATTGGCTTCCCCGAATCTGTGTGAGGACTTTAGGCAATGTTCAACTAAGGATGCCAGGGCTTGCTCTGTAATGTGCTGTACTTACTGTGGTGTGTGCGGTCAGTGCAGGTGACTGATGTTTGTCTGTTTCCCTAATTGTTTGCAGATACATCCACGGCCACAGGAGGGGACAGCTCCACGGACCAGGAGGAGCAGCGGAGCCAGACTGGGTCAGCATCGGACGAGTGGTCAGAGGGACCCAGTGGCACGGAGGGTGAGGGGAGCCACACCGAGGAGTCCTCAGCACCATCCACCTCAGCTGGGGACCACAGCAGCTCGGAGGATGACTCCCTTGTGGAGGCGGGTCTCGGCAGCCACCAAAGGCCAGCTAGTCTGTCTGGCCCCGCCACACCACCACCACCACCGCCCTCCCATCGGCTCCCATTCCTGAGGTCCGTGGAGGCTCCCGTGCTCGGGATCGTGTCTCCTTCGTGCCAGGCACCGCACCCCCTGCCCCTGTGTCCCCTGCTGCCCTGAGTGAGGAGTCTGTGTACCTCCTTCGGCAGCTCCATGTAGGGCAGACAGCAATGCTGAGTGTCCTCCATGCACACACCACTCTGTTGACACAGCTGGTGTCGTTCATGGAGGGCATCTCGACGGGTATGTCTGCCCTACAGAGGAGCAATAGGTCCATGGACTCCTCCCTGACGGCAGCAGTGTCCCTCCTCCAACAGTCCCTCACCCCTCCCACCTCTGCCCCATCCACACTTCCTGCCCCCTACCTGTCCAAAGCACATGCACACCTGCACAGTCATCCAAACACACAGACACGAGCAGCACAGACACACCCAAGAGTAAGGCAAGACGTGCACACAAGCATCCTCAGGGGACTGATACCACAGACACAGGGGATGGGGAACACACACACACACAGGCATCCACATTCACTCCGCAGTCCTCCAAATCCTCTCCCTCCAAGACCCCTTCCCTTGCCTCACCTGCTACCCCACCTACACAGCAGGTCTTCCTGTGTGACCTCGGCCTCTTCCCCACCATTCCTGCTGACCCAGCACACCAGGGGAAGAGGAAGTCCACCCACACAGAGAGGAGTGCCCCTCGCCCCCGGACACCCTCCCCCAGGTGCAGGCAGACACAGGAGCCCATTCGGAAGTCCCCCCGGAGCAGGAAGAGCAAGACCCCACCACCACCACCACGCAGCTCCAGCGCCCAGTCTCTCTCCTCCATCCCCCAGGCCACCACTGCACAGGTTCCCCCGCCACACCCTGCCCCAGGTTCCCCCACACACCGATACTGCATCCCCAGACTGCTTAGGCCCTCCCCCTGCCACTTGCTCTTCCACCCCCAACCCAGACGCTCTGCCTGTTAGTGGCACTGTTGTGGGGACCGGGTCCCCCCTCTGTCCTGCCCATCTCATCTGCCCACCCTTCCACTCCCTTGGAGTCATGCACTGCAGTGGAGTCCACAACCACCACGTCTGACTCGGGCACTGCAGTGGGTACCCAGTCCACTACATCAGTCCAGCCCACTGCAGTGGTTGTGGCACCCACACCAACTGACTTGTGTACCACGGTGGTGCCGGCCCCCCCTGAGTCAGACACCTCCACTGCAGTTGCCGGTGACACTCCTGCACCCACCACCCCTTCACTCCCTCACTCTGCCATCCCCTGATCCTGTCCCTGCGGTGCCTGGCCTGCCCCTTGTATGCCCCTCCAAGGGTGATGTCCCCCAACCGTACCAGTGCAGGCAAGCAATGTGTGACCAGTTGTCACTTCTCACCCCGTTGGTACTGTGATTTTGGACTGGCCATTGGCCTTAGTTTCTTTTGGACTTCCGTTTTTACCCTGACATTTGCTGAATAAAGCCTCTTTTTGTTTACTTTTGGGTTTTCTCTTGATGTACATGATGTGGATGAGTAGCATCCTGCATTTGCAGTTGTAATAGTGTTCACATCAGGACGATGAAGTGTTGCAGTGATGGACTCCATGTGGTCCATGGGATATGTGTCCTGTTGTATTCTGGATCTATGGCATCCTTTGCTACAGTCTGAGGGTGTAATGTTCAGCATTTGACACAGGGATGTCCTTTTTGCATTTGTAAATGAACATCTTTGTCTTACACTGATGCACATCTGGTGGGCTTACCACTGTCCAATGTTCCGATTTCCCTGACTGTGTGCCCAGCTCCACTGGACATGCAGTTTTGCACATCAATGTCGAAGGACTCATCTGTGTATACAGTGCAACTTGCTTGACACGTGTTTGGTGTGTGTGCAGATGACTGACGTGACACCCCCGTACCCAGGCTGATGTGAGCAGAGCCTTCTGTGTGTTGTGGTTGTTGACTCACTGACGGAGTGTTCTGCTGACATGTTTGGGTCGTGCACAGACAAGGTTTGGCACAGCGGACTTTCCACAGGAGTGGTGTGCCCTCATGGCAGTGTGTAATCTGGTGACATTGCGTGGGCCTGTGTTGTGTAAGCATGTCTGTGCGTGTTCCCTTCCCTTTTCCTACACAGGCTGTGTCCCTAGGGATGTTCCTGTTTGTGATGCTTGCTGAGTTGTTCTGTGTTCATCCAGCATCTTGGACCTGGTTTCTCTGTGATGTGGGTGCATGGCAAACTAATGTTCATGAGGTTGTCATCCCAGGTTGTCTTTGTTGTCAGTGCTGGGGATGTGGGCAAACGCAGATGGGACACATTCAGGATTCCCCTTGGCACTTGTTGTTTACACGAGTAATGTGATTTACAGTTTGTGTTAGCTTACAGTGATTGTGACACGTGTGTGTGACTGCTGCCACTCCTCAGGGTCAGAGCTGCAATGTTGGTAGTTGTGTACGTGTGTTCTTCGTGTGTCACCTTGGCTTCTTCATTGGTGTGTGACTATGGCCAGGATCCCATTGATTGTGGTGGATTTCACATCATGCCCATGTACAGCATACTGTGCTGTGTGTCAGACATTGACAAGTCTTGTTGACTGGCCATGTGTGATGGGTTTCTGCACCTTGGTTCCCACCACCACCCCTGGTATTGTCATGGGTGCATGTGCAATGTCACCAGTCCATGTGAGCTTCACTGCTGCACATTGGTGGAGATCAGGGTGTGTGGTGTTGAGTGTGTGCAAAAGTGAGTTGTTGCACGGCCAGACCCCTACCTCCATATTGGCCTTGGCTGGCAGGCCGTGCTGATTGATTGGAGCTTGTGTAGGTGTGATGGTAGTTAGTTGCTCAGGACACATGGCTGGGGTTCACAGTGTGAACAACATCTAACATTGTCATCACAGTGGGATTATCATGCAGGCTAGTGTCAGCACAATATGGGGTCCCTGGGGGTAGTGCTGTGGTGGGCCTGTCTCTTGCTGTGTTAGTTGCTGTTCCTACAAGCTTGTGTGACATGTGTAATTTGTGCTCCCTCTCATCTAACAATGCCTGATTGCCCACATAGGGGATTTGGATCCATGAGTTACTTTTGTGTGGCACTGTATGTGCATCTGTGTAATTGGTATTCAGGCCTCATCATGTGTTGTGTGGTTGCCTGGGGACACTGGCACCCCCCTCACCTGTTGTGTTTGATGTGCAGTGTGGGTCTGCCTGTTTGTGCATCTGCACCACTGCATTGGCATATCTTTAGTGTGCTATTGGCTGTATGTTGTTTGGTGGGTTTCACCTGCTGTCCCTGGGACTCCTAGGTCATCAGTCAGCACAATGATCATTGTTTGTGTGTCCCATTGCTGCCATGGTATGTTATTTGTTCACCTCACATCTACAGTCTCCACAGGGTATCTACATTTGTGTGCCCATTGGTGCACATATGTGGGTCTGCATTATGATGGTCACTTCTGTCATTGTGTCATTGATGGATGTTGACAGTGTCAGCCCCCATGGGTGATGTTTGTCTGCACATGGCCAAAGGTATGTCTTATTTGCACTGCACTGTTTGCCTCACACAATCTATGTTGCTATGGGACACAAGCACTACTTTGCCACTGATGTGTTTGTTGTTCTGTGACCAGGAATCATCCATGCAGTTTGGCAGTTGCAGCTTTTTCAATGTCAACACTTACATTTTGGTCACTCTGATGATGTGGGTTGGACCCCATTGCCACAATGTTCAAAATGTGCTTCAGCTATGGACCCCACACTTACCTTTTGGTCACTGTGATGATGGGGGTTTAGACCCCATTGCCATAATGTTCAAAATGTGCTTCAGCTATGGACCCCACACTTACCTTTTGGTCACTGTGATGATGGGGGTTTAGACCCCATTGCCACAATGTGCAAAATGTGCTTCAGCTATGGACCCCACACTTACCTTTTGGTCACTGTGATGATGGGGGTTTAGACCCCATTGCCACAATGTGCAAAATGTGCTTCAGCTATGGACCCCACATTTACCTTTTGGTCACTGTGATGATGGGGGTTTAGACCCCATTGCCACAATGTGCAAAATGTGCTTCAGCTATGGACCCCACACTTACCTTTTGGTCACTGTGATGATGGGGGTTTAGACCCCATTGCCACAATGTTCAAAATGTGCTTCAGCTATGGACCCCACACTTACCTTTTGGTCACTGTGATGATGGGGGTTGGACCCCATTGCCACAGTGGTCATGGTCTGCTTGCATTGTGGGGGCCACACACATTTATGTGTGACACATGTGATAGGGGGTCACATTGTATGTTCAAAGTCATGTTCAGTGTTGTAGGCATTTGACACAGTCTACAGACGCTTTTCATGGTGTTGGGGGGGGATGTCTTTTTGTTGCATTCCTTATGTTGGTGTGTGCTTGTTGTGTCATGCATTAGCCATCCTGTGAGTGGGGGTGTTGTTGGTGGTAGGCATCCTGCCCCCCATGGGTAGAGGTGGTAGTAGTGGTAGGCATCTGGCACCCCCTGAGTAGGGGTGGTAGTGGTGGTAGGCATCCAGCCCCCATGGGTAGAGGTGGTAGTAGTGGTAGGCATCCAGCCCCCATGGGTAGAGGTGGTAGTAGTGACAGGCATCCTGTCCCCCATGGGTAGAGGTGGTAGTAGTGGTAGGCATCTGGCACCCCTGAGTAGGGGTGGTAGTGGTGGTAGGCATCCAGCCCCCCATGGGTAGAGGTGGTAGTAGTGGTAGGCATCCAGCTCCCCATGGGTAGAGGTGGTAGTAGTGGTAGGCATCCAGCCCCCATGGGTAGAGGTGGTAGTAGTGGTAGGCATCTGGCACCCATGGGTAGGGGTGGTGGTAGTGGTAGGCATCGAGCTCCCCATGGGTAGAGGTGGTAGTAGTGGTAGGCATCCAGCCCCCCATGGGTAGAGGTGGTAGTAGTGGTAGGCATCTGGTACCCCCTGAGTAGGGGTGGTAGTGGTGGTGGGCATCCAGCCCCCCATGGGTAGAGGTGGTAGTAGTGGTAGGCATCCAGCCCCCCATGGGTAGAGGTGGTAGTAGTGGTAGGCATCTGGCACCCCCTGAGTAGGGGTGGTAGTGGTGGTGGGCATCCAGCCCCCCATGGGTAGAGGTGGTAGTAGTGACAGGCATCCAGCCCCCCATGGGTAGAGGTGGTAGTAGTGAAGGCATCCTGCCCCCATGGGTAGAGGTGGTTGTAGTGGTAGGCATCTGGCACCCCCTGAGTAGGGGTGGTAGTGGTGGTGGGCATCCAGCCCCCCATGGGTAGAGGTGGAAGTAGTGACAGGCATCCAGCCCCCATGGGTAGAGGTGGTAGTAGTGACAGGCATCCTGCCCCCATGGGTAGAGGTGGTAGTAGTGACAGGCATCTGGCACCCCTGAGTAGGGGTGGTAGTGGTGGTAGGCATCCAGCCCCCCATGGGTAGAGGTGGTAGTAGTGACAGGCATCCTGCCCCCATGGGTAGAGGTGGTAGTAGTGGTAGGCATCTGGCACCCCCTGAGTAGGGGTGGTAGTGGTGGTAGGCATCCAGCCCCCATGGGTAGAGGTGGTAGTAGTGGTAGGCATCTGGCACCCCCTGAGTAGGGGTGGTAGTAGTGACAGGCATCCTGCCCCCCATGGGTAGAGGTGGTATTAGTGACAGGCATCTAGCACCCCCTGGGTAGGGGTGGTGTTAGTTGTTGGCATCCAGGCCCCTATGTGTATATGTGGCATTGGTGATGGCCATCCCGCCCCTATGGTGCTGCTGTTGCAAGTAATTTCTGCATCCCTCTGTGTGTGTGTGATATGTCGGGTACGTGTAGTTTGTTTTTGTGGTTGGTGTCTGACTTACCTTCTGCGCCGTACGCGTCCGTGCCTGTTCCGGTAATAGATGTAGAATATTGGTAGGATCGGCACGATGGGATTCATGGTTGGTTCGTCTCGTTCGTCTTTCTCTTTGCTTCGCCTCGTCCTCGTCGCTGGCGTGTTCGTCTCGTAGCCGTGGATCGTCTTGTGGCGCGAATCGGAGCTTATGTGCGCCTCTCCCGGATGCTTTGACGTGCCGTGCGTAGCGACGGGTTCGGCGCGTACGGAAAGCGCATCGTACTTGTCCGGCCGGACGGGGCTGCATTTTGGCTTCCGTGCGACTCGATTCTGCGTTTCCGGATCCGCATCGGTCGGAGAACTGGACCTATATTGGGTGAGTACGACTGGGTCGGGATTTGGGCAGTTGTGCGCATCGTACTTGCTCGTTCGGACGTATGTGCGAATCGGTCGGGAAACAGGCATTCGCCTGGCTTTTTTCCCGGCCGAATGGTATTAGGTGCGCCTCCGACCGGGATCGGAATCGACCCCTCTGTCTACCGCAAAATAGTTAAGTCGTCCTGAATCAATGTCATGTTTTTCATTAAAGTGTCTTGCCACAGGGTAACTAAAATCATGATTTCTTATGGCCCTCTGATGCTCTAAAATTAATTTCTTAAGAGGAAAGATGGTACTTCCTACATATAAGAGGGAACATGGGCAAGTTAACACATACACACAGTGATCAGAATTACAGGTATAAAAACCAGTAACTCTTCTCTTTTGTCCATCTCAGGTGGCATATTCTGATGTATTGACAACCGTCTTGCAGGCCTTACAATGGTTACACTTAAAAAAAACCTTCGCTTTCGACAGCCACGTATGCGATCTACCATTCCTAGTGAAATAACTGTGAGTAAACTCTTCTCCAAGGGTCCTCCCCTTCCTATAGGTTATAGGGGGTACCACTGGCAGATCATTTCCTATCACTGTGTCATCTCTGGCTATTTTTTTTAAACTTAGAAATTCACTGTAAAAACCAAAGGTGACAGAGATGTTATAGTTAGGCTCAAATTTCACTCATACAAAACCAGTGATATCCAGCAGTTATAGTTAGCTAAGCTAACTACAACTTATGCCCCTGCAATGCACTGCTTATGACCTCACATATTACATCAATCATGACATGCTCAGTTACATCACTGATGACATCACAAATGACATCACTGATAACATCATCCAGCGATTTTTAATGTTTTCTAAACGTTCATGAGTGTTAAACATATATACTAAGGCATACAAAAGTTAAATTTGTATACTTTGTGTACCACTAGTGAGTGATACTATTTCTAACATATATTATGTTAGTGGCTGTGTACCTGTTTGTATCAATGTGTGAGTGACTTGGTATGTAAATTGTTGTGTGAGTGGCTGTATGGGTGGATAAGTGGGTGTGTGCCTAGCTGCGTGGGTATGTGAGTAGTTGTATGGGTGAGTGAGTGGCTGTGTGAATGGCTGTATGGGTGTGTGTGAGTGGCTGTATGGGTATCTGAGTGGCTGTATGAGTGACTGTATGGGTGAGTGACTGGGTGTGTAAGTGGTTGTATGGGTGAGTGAGTGGCTGTTTGAGTGGGTGTTTAGTTAACCAAGTTGGTGGAGAGTGACTGTATGAGTGGCTTTATGGGTGAGTGAGTAGACATTTGAGTACTTGTATGGATGTGTGAATGTGTATGTAAGTGGTTGTGTGAGTGTGAGTGGCTCTGTTGAGAGGCTGTATGGGTGAGTGACTGGATGTGTGAGTGGCTGCATGGATGAATATGTGGGAGTAGGAGTAGCTGTGTAGGTGATTGAGTGATATATATTGAATTATTGTCTAGACTCTTCTCCAGCCCTAGGTACTTTTACACATCTCACAGTAGATTAAAGGGCCTCCTGCTTAAAAACTATCAAATCGGGAAGTCATAATTAGAGGCCTATGCATAGCTAAGAGTGGGGGGATTTTGCGCTCCATTAGGGGCACTTTGCACAGATTAGAAATAGACATCAAACAAGCTGAAACACGAGCCACATCTTCGCCTGACACACTACCACAAGCTCGGCTTAAAGAGCTCCTAGCGGAGGACTCTGAGGAAGCAGAACGTGAGGCCAAATTCCGATCGAAATACTACACTGCCAGATCCTATGGCGAGGGCGAACGCTCTGGCAGGGCCCTGGTGGAAGCTAGCAGAGTCCCCAGGTTTGCCAATCAAATTCTGGAAATCATGGATGAAGAGGGATACAGACACATAGATTCACGGGAGATACTCAACACTGTCACCAAATATTATGCCACACTCTACCTTACTAGCGGCCGTGCTCCCCCAGATATAGCTACGTATTTTGAAGATGCAGCCTTGGGCTGGATCAGCGACTCCCGTAGAGAGTTCTTATCGGCTGATATTGAGGCGGATGAGATCCGAGCTGCAATAATGGGACTGGGCTACCAGCCGAATTTTATAAATGTTACAGTGAACAATTGATCCCCATCCTCAAACAAGTATTTGAAGAGGCACATGACTCTGGGCACCTCCCTATTTCCATGTGGCAAGCTCTAATTATATCCCTGCTTAAACCAGGAAAGGCAACTGATAAATGTGAAGCTTACAGACCCTTATCTTTAATTAATTGTGATATGAAGATACTTGCCAAAGTCATAGCCAACCGACTGACCTTGCTAATGGAAGGGTTGGGTCTGCCAGATCAGGCAGGCTTTGTCCCGGGCAGGGCCACCTCACACAATTTGCGCACCACATTTGCACTCCTCCACGACATCGACCCCGATAGTTCAGCCGTTGGGATATTTTTAGACGCCACAAAGGCCTTTGATTCCCTGGAATGGGATTATATGCTTGCCATCTTGGGCCGAATGGGACTCCCTCGTCCTTTTTTTAGCTTGGATCCATTTGCTCTATTCTAAGCCGGAGGCGGTGGTCCAGATCAACGGGTTATATTCTGATCCAATCCCTATTAAGCGAGGCACCCGCCAAGGATGCCCACTATCCCCGTTACTTTTTGCTTTGGCCATCGAAACCCTAGCAGCCAAAATCAGGCAGCATCATAGAGAGTATGCCATAATATACCCCTCCCGCCAAATATTAATATCGCTGTATGCAGACGATATCACCCTTTACCTCCGAGAGCCCAGCACGAGTCTTAATCCCATCCTGAGGGAATTCATTAGATTTGGCCATTTATCTAGGATAAAGTTGAATTGGAGCAAATCGCAGATCTTCCCGCTCACCCCTAACACTCCTAGGTTGGTCCCTGAGTACCCGCTGAGCTGGTGCGATGACGAAATAAAATATCTGGGAGTAACCATCACCAGATATCCTGAGGAGACACTTATATCAAACTATGGGGCTGCGATCGAAACAATCAGCACTTGGATAGACCGCTGGATTACCCTTCCGCTTTCACTAGCTGGCAGAGTGGCCCTGATGAAGATGAATATCCTACCCAAGCTCCTCTACCTATTTATTAACATACCTTACTTCCCAGGACACACTTTTTTTTAACACTCTCCGTTCCTTACTCATCATACTAGCCTGGGGCGGGAGGAAACCCCGGATAAGTTGGAAACTTATGACACAGCCATTCTCCAGGGGGGGTTTTGAAGCACCGGACATGGAATTATACTATCTTAGTGCTCAGGCCCACTACACAATATATTGGCTCCACCTGCCACCCTTCATGCCACACCTAGCCATTGAACAAGGCTATATGTCACTACAACGTCCCTATAACCTTTGGATCTTTTTCAGTGAATTTCTAAGGTTTTTCTAATTCTATTTCCTAACTATAAAGTCCTTGTAACCTTTGGTTTGTTTTTTCAGAGAATTTCCAAGGTTTTTTTAATGTTGTTTCCTAACTATAATGCCCTGGTAACCTTTGGTTTTTATGTGAATTTCTAAGGTTTTTTAAACTTTATCTCCTAACTGTAACCTGTAACCTTTGAAAGTGATTGTATGAGTGCATGAGTGTCTCAGTGGGTGTGTGAGTGAGTGTTTGAGTGTCTCAATGGGTGTGAAAATGGGTGTGTGTGTCTGTGTGGGTCTGGGAGTGGCTGCATAAGTGTCTCACTGGGTGTCTGAGTGGGTGCATGAGTGTCTGTGAGTGTCTGAGTGGGTGTGTGAGTGTGTGTGAGACTATCTGAGTGGTTTTACGAGTGCCTCCATGAGTGTGGGAGTCAGTCTGTGAATGAGTGCATGAGTGGGTCTGTGAGTGGGTGTGTGAGTATCTGAGTGGGTCTCTGAGTGGATGTACATGTCTGAGTGGGTTTGTGAGTAGATGCATGAGTATATGAATGGGTCTGTGAGTGGCTTTATGGGTCTGTTACTGTGTGCATGAGTGTGAGTTCATCTGTGAGTGGGTGTGTGAGTGTCTGAGAGGGTCTGTGAGTGGGTGCATCGGTGCCTGATTGGATCTGTCAGTGGGTGTGTGAGAGCCTGAGTATGTGAGTGGGTGTCTAAGTGGCTGTGTGGATGTGTCAGTAGCTGTGTGAATGACTTCACCACAAAGGAACTGCACCTGCCCTTTTATTCAACAAGAGTCCACAGTTTTGCAGAAAGTATCTACCCAAGTGGAGTACTTTCTACTGGTTAATTACTAAGTGCTACCTCCTTGGGTAAATGACCAGTACGTATTCTGCACTACAGCTGCATAAATGGGCGCGAGGGAATGTCACCAGTAACCTTGTGTGCGTTTTGGCAAGATGATTATTCCTGGAGCATCTTTATCCAGAAATATGTGATAACATGAATCCTCCTATAGAGAAGACAAAAAGACTACAAAGAGGTAAATCTACACCAAACAAGGGTCTTTCCCCTTAACTATATGAAGTAAGTGCTTCTTTGTTTGGTGGAGATGTCCTCATGTTCCTCAGCATCAAGAACTCCTCACTAAAACTAGTGGGAAACATGCTGGGGGCTGCTTGATAAACTGTCCATTATCCTGGCGAAAGGCAGGAAGACTTTTGCATACTACTAAGGTGGGCGGACCAACCGGGCAAAGCTTCTAGGTGATTTGCACATCCCCCTTCATTGTCTGCACATGGGTCGGCCCTGGGGAGGTGGTGGTCCCTAGGGCCATATATGGCCCAGGAGGGGTCGGCGCGACTCTCCTCCTATTTCAAAAGCTTACATTAGCCACGGGAATGTTTGTTTTTTTAACCCTGGGAGGTGGTGGTCCCTGGGTCTTGTACCAGTCGCAGGAGGGGGTGTCTTTGCGGCCCCCCTCCACTTATAAAAATAAAGCCCCGGGGAGGTGGTGGGCTTCAATAAGCCCATGGAGGGTGGTCCGTGCCGCCCACCTCTAATATTTACATAAAGCCCTGGGGAGGTGGCAGTCCCCAGGACTCAAAGAGCCTTAGGAGGGGGGCCCTGTGAGCCCCCTCCTGTTTTAAAAAAATGCCCCTACGACCTGGCCCACACGAGGGCTCATTTCAAAATAAGCGCGGGAGCCTACGCTTGGTTTCTTTTGCCACGGATTTGCGACTGTCACGATTTCGTTGCAATTTTTATTTTTTTTAAAGTTCCATAAAAAAACTTTTTTGTGTTGCTCATAACTTTGACCCTGTTTGATTATTCTCCACGAAACTTTCCAGAAAAGTGCTACTTTTTGACTAGTTTTTGCATGGGGTGAACTTGAAGCAGGGGCCAAGAAAAAAGGGGGGTTCCCAAAACACAAAACCTCCACACAATTTCCATAGACTTCCTTAAGAAGGGCTACAGCAAAAACTGCTGAACAGAATTACACCAAATTTGGCAGGAAGCTAGATATGGTACACAGATTGTGCTTTTTGCGATTTGGTGTAAATCCGTTTAGTAGGTTTTTTTTAGAAACTAAGGGTAAAAATATTTGTATATCTGGACCGTTGGGTCTGCAAAAGGCTCGGGAGACTCTCAAGGGAGTGTCAATTTAAAACTGGAGCATTCCGATTGGCCCAGGAAGCTTTTTTTCCCTTGGGCAAATTCGCTTGGGACAAGTCTGACTCCTGCGGAAGAAAGCACACTGATTGGCTGGCAGCAACATCAGAAAAATGATCAGTGCATAAATTCTTCTGTTTTTTCCATATCCGATTCTTAATATATGAAGCACAGTGAACGCTCACCCAAAATGGCCGTCAACATGGAGACATTACATTGCAGGAGAATGGCTGCATCCAACAAGACATACTTGAGACCAGTGATGCCACCTCAGCACCTGGTAATCACTCAGGGCGCATCCCAGTCTATTGTGTTTTTTTGCCCATTGTGTTTAGCCAGGTCCAAGCCTTGCTTCACTGTAGTTGGGGCTCCACAGTCAGGTGCAGCTTTGTTCCAGTGACATAGTGAGCATGTAACCCATGTCTGGGCATAATTGTCGCACTTACGTCATCATACTAAAGGAAACAATAAAGTGATGGGTGGAATGCTTGAATTAATCTCAGTCACTGGTAATCACTAAGTCCGCATCCCAGTACATCGGCTCTGGAATGCAGCCTGAGCAATTAATGCAAGCATCCCTTCCATCACCTTGTTTTTTTTTTTTTGCAGTAGATGCCCCAAGTGTGATGGAGGATACACACACACGTGGGTCCTCTGCTCACTGTGCCACATGTCTCAAGCTATACCTCACTGACGAAATCTAAGTAGATCAAAACGGGTCTGGGATTGCTTGTATTCCCATTTGGACGGGACCTGGCCTGGCAGGTTTGACTGGACTTTTCCTACTGGGGCAGGAACAAGACTGTTTTTCATAAGGTGGGTCTCTGTCTAGGATTGCATAGTGGGTGAAAAAGGATAGTCTGGAATGTGGCCCCATTTCATTGCCAGTGGTTGAGATAAGTACAAGCATTCCTTTCACCACCTTGTAGTTTTTGAAATAGGTCACCTAAGCATGCCACTCAAGTCTGTAGTTGAACAGAGCATGTACAATAAATCTCTTCCAGATACCACATATCCTTCCCAATTTCTCAGCCTTTCATTCGTCTATGACTCTCTGACAGCTGGTGTGGACTCATCTATAAAGTGATTACCCGCATTCATATGTATGGCTATTTACCACTTGTAGAACAGCACCATTTGGTTGCGCTGGATTTACACCCATGTGGCAGTCCACTAGAGTGTCAGCCCACTCGTTGCAACTGTTAAATAGATGCTAGTGGGCACGTTTGAAAAAAATTGTGTTTTCTTATGCCCAGCTCTAACTGCTATTTTCCCAAAATCCACATTTTCACCCTAGATTGCGTAACACTGCAACTTGGAACCACAAGATGTAACATGAAGAACAGTTGAGCAAGGTGAGGATGCAACTGCAGCCATTTTGTGCACACTCCAGCATTTACCTGATGCTCAATGACCAAGGCCCATTTGTGTTTGTTGAGGTGCCCCATCACCACTCAAATGAATGCATATATGGGATGGCATGTGTAGTTATTTTTATGAAAGGTTGGCTTATATACATATGTGTTTCCTTTATGGACTTCCAATTTAATACGTTTCAATTAATAACATGATTTAAGTTTGCAGGGATTGTTATCGAAGTGTGGGAGGCACTGATCTCTGCAACTTACATTCATGAAAATCAGCCCCCATTCCTAGTCCCAGTAAGAAACTGGATTATTATTTGGGGGAGGTGACTATCCCCTTCAAGGAACATTCACAACCCTTGTCAGGGTGATTACTCAAAGTCACTAAACTAACATGAGCTCAACCCACTTGTAGCTAAGACACACAGCAGACAGGCTTCATTTAAGACAATGTGTAACATATTTATGCAGTACCAAAGCAGTAATAAAATCAAAATGCGAACAATAAAACTCCCAAACTGAATTAGACACGTAGAGTAACATCTAAATAACAAAATGACACTGAAATTGCAAACATCCAATAAGGAGAGTCAGAGATATGAAATTTTAAAGAGTCATACGAGACTAATCCCACAAAGCACAAAGTGCTATTGATAGTCACAGTTGCTGTAGACTGTGACCTAGGTGTAATTTTAGATTGACCACAATGAAGTGCGGGCCAGATACACCATTCGTCCTGGTCAAAGTTTTAACCTTCTGACTTAGTCTGTAAGTTTCAACCAGCCACAGTGGTACACTTCTAAGTCCTACAGAATCTCAGGGGAGGCCCTTAGAGACTCACAGAGTTTTCAGGCAGAGGATAACAGCAGGGTCCAATCCATGTCCAGTTGCTGCTGCTAAACTGGGTACTTCCAGCAAAAGACCTCTTGCAGCTTGTTTTCTCCCTGTAGCCACATAGGAGGTCAGCCAGCTGACCTGTGAAGTCCACTTCTTTGTCCTGGGCACAAGCGGGAGCAGGTACAGTACTTCATGGCTTCTCTAAGGTTGCAGACAGCAGGTGCAGACCTATTCTGATCTTTTTCAGGTCAAGAAAGTGTTCTGAAAAGAGTACCTGGGGGTGCCACATTTATGCCTGCTACCAGCTAGTGGGTCGGGTGACTCCTGGGCACTCCCATACAGATGGGATAAAAGTTCTCAGGGCCAACCGTACTCACTTTGTCAGTAGTTCATGTTAGCCTTACTCCAAACAGGCCCAAAATGCCATGTTCAGGGCATTTTCAAGATGGTGAAAGTCTTCAGCCACGCTAAACTTGGGCTCTGAGCACTGGGTGTATTTATGGGGAATGTACTATGGTAATCCAAGTGTCCTCCCACAGCTAACACTAAAATCCAGTTTGAAAGAGGTACTGTACCCACAACAAATCTGAAGACAGAAGTCTGGTAGGACAAAAGCAGGGTCCCTCCGCAACCAGAGAGGGGATCCAGAAGAATTTTCATGGTCTCTTGTTCTCTACCTTTCAAATGTGCTCCAAGTGTTACATGTAGCTCAACAGACCTGTCAAGCAGGATTGGACAGTGTGGTGTCACAGGATGCCCACAGCCCCCACTCTGAACATTCTGTTAAGTTCAGAGGAGTCATTTCTGCCCATTAAGGTCAGCCTATTGTTTACTCCTGGGAGGCATTTCACACCTATTCAAGGCTGAGCACAGGCTGAGAGCTGGCAGAGGCTTATAATAATTAACCTTCTGACAGTTCAGGTCGTTAAAGGGTAACTTTCTAAAAGTTACTTTTCCTAAATATTTATTACAAATCCAATTAAGCATTAAATTGGATCTTTAATAACTATTAAGAATAACTGATCATTATTTTTCTAGCTGGACCCATTCCTGAGATACAGTATACGTATTTTAATCTGTACTCTGGTTTTCTACATAGGACAGCTAGGCCTTCCAAAGTGGAAATAGCTTTTTGGCCCTTGCCACTGTAGTAACATTGGATCATTCATTTTCTATATGACCCACTTTTAAATACCATGAACCCTACCTTGTGGGCCGCATAGGGGTGACATTATTATGTATTAATATTTAAAAAGAAGGTTTTCTCCTGTCAAAAGGGTTCTTTTGGCTGGTCGGACTGCAGAGTTGACACCGCAGCAGTCAAGCTGCACAGGGTTGGCCTGAAATCATGTTTGCCTTGGCAGTGTAGTGAATGTCACAATTGGTGCTGCAGTCCATTTAACTTCCAGCCCCTGGGTGCACTTTCTACATTATATACTAGGGACATATAGCCAAGTTGAATGTGCCAATTACGAATAACCAATTTCAACCATGTTTAAAGGGGAAGTACCAGAACTTTACACTGGTTAGCAGGGGTAAAGAGCACATAGTTCTAAAGCCAGCAAAAATATAGGGTCCAGCAAAAGGCGAAAAATCATGGATGAGCACACAGAAATGGCAGATTTCCTAAGCCCCCATGTGCTCGTTAACATTAGAGCAAGGAAAGAGGCACATAATATGCTAAAGAGCATGATGGTAGGCCTCTGGAATCTATCATTGATGACAGTTTCCTTGAAAATGATGTATAGTCCAATTCTTCTCAATGAGGACATCACAGGTCTTGCCATTTATTTTAGTCACTTTCTATGTTTTTGTTTAACATGAACTAGACTCACACCCAGGCTGTCAGGGTGTTTCACAACAAGGTGGTAATTGTTGCAGTAATGTAGTCATCTATTCAGTAAAAACAAAAAAATACTTAACATGAAACAATATAAGATTAGCAACATAATAAAATCTTGAACCAGGGAATAAAAACAGCAGTGATACAGGAATGATACAACAGCTCATTGGCTCTTGTGTCTGTGATACAATGGAAGTCAAGCATGCCAAAGAAACATTTTAAGTTGCTTTGTGAGGATGGGAAAAAAGAGGAAAGTAGGATTTTGGTAGGTAGAGAAGGCCAAAGCTTAATGTTGTTCCAGAGGAAGATCGTATTTGGACATCTTGAAAGTTGGTACTTCAAGTATCTTGACACATTAATGTCCTTAACGTTGATTAGATGAGATCGTTTGTATTATGTCATAGAACAAGGTCTCAGGCTGATTTCCTTGTGAAAGAAATGTTACAGAAGTTAACTCAATCGGTACACTAGTGGACATAGTTGGATACAGAGAATGTTGATTTGAAGAGTGAGTGGAGCAGTACACCTTTACAACCATATATGTAGACAGATACAACAGGAAGTGTAGACTGACTGTTAGAACTGTCAGCCTTAGGGTGGTCTTCCTCCAAACTTTTTGCCTTGCTCCTTCATTTTTGCTGATCTCGTTTTTATTGGCCTTAGGACTCTGTGCACTTTACCACTGCTAACCAGTGCTAAAGTGCTTGTGCTCTCTCTCCTTTAAACATTATCAAATTGGCTTACACCCAATTATCACATTTGATTTACTTGTAAGTCCCTAGTGAAGCGGTACTAAATGTAGCCAGGAACCTCTAAATAGAATGCTACTAGTGGGCATGCAGCAATAATTGTGTCAGTCACTTAGTAGCCCTTTAAACAAGTCTCAGGCCTGCCATTGCAGCAAGTGTGCGATGTTTAAACTGCCAAATTTCCCTTCTAAAATAAACCTTTTGCCAGGCCTAAAACTTCATTTTTAATACATATATGTCACCCCTAGGGTAGGCCCTAAACAGCTCATAGGGCAGGTGCAGTGTATTTGAAAAATAGGACATGGACTTTTAACTCTTACATGTCCTGCTAATCAGTGCTAAAGTGCTTGTGCTCGCTCCTTAAAACATAGTATAGTTGGCTTACACATGCTTTGCCATATGTTACGTGATTGTAAGTCCCTAGTAAAGTGGCACTACCTGTGCCCACAGCCTGTAAATTAAATACTACTAGTGGGCCTGCAGCACTGATTGTGTCACCCAATTAATTAGCATTTTAAACAAGTCTTATGCCTGACATTGCAGCCTGTGTATGTAGTTTTCAACTGCCATTTTGACCTGGCAAAATAAACCTTATGCCAGGCCCAAACACCACCCCTAAGTTAGGCCCTGGACAGCCCAGAGGGCAGGGTGCAATGTATTTAAAAAGTAGGACATGTACTTTTACGTTTTACATGTACTAGTAATGAAAAACTCTTAAACTCGTTTTTCACTGCTGCAAGGCCTACCTCTCCAGTAGGATAGCATTGGGTTAACTTATTACTTTTAACAAGTGATATCTTTCAATTTGGATCAGGTATAAATGTCGAGGATGGTCTCTAAAGAATTGTAATTTTAAAATTCTCTTTAATGATAAATCGAATTTTAAGTCACAATTCTGAAAATGGCTCTTTTTAAAAGAACAATTAATTTAACCCAGATCTCTTGACTGGGGGAGAATGTTTGATTTATTCAGCATTCTGTCCATCATTTGTTGCCACAGCACTTTTCGCTCTAAGTGGGATAGGTATGCCCAGACGTGGGTCTCTTGCTAGCTGTGCCACTGGATTCAGGCTAGCCTGGCTGATGAGGGGGTGAAATACCCCAAAACCGGTTCCAAGATGCTTGTTTCCGGTCCAGGGAGGACTCTGCTTGGCAGTTCGGGCTGGACTGTTCCCATGAGGAGCAGTGTCAAGACTGATTTGCATATGGCTGGGTCCAAACTGGGGTGGCGTAGTGAACAAAACAACAATAGATTTAACCCAGATCTCTTGACTGGGGGAGAATGTTTGATTTATTCAGCATTCCGTCCATCATTTGAAGGAACCCAGGCAGTCTGGGTGTTGAGACTAAGTAGGGGGAGTCACCTACCATCTTGAGGGAGGGACCTAACTTTGGTCACTCCTTCACAAGTGGGTCGACATGTTTCGTGCCTGATCTGGTCATAGGGACCTGGGGCTCTTCATCAGGACAAAAATATATAGTGGACAAACTACCCCACACTGGGTTTGTGTCCCTAGGTGCTACCTACTGTGTGTGTGTTGTTCCGGGTCCGACATGTAGGGAAGAGAAAACATAGTGAAAGAGAGGATTAAAAATCCTGGTAGAGCAGATCGTGATCCACCAGTGGTGTCCCTACGTCATGGACCCATACAATGGTGCCCCAACCATGTAGAATGATGAAAAAAAGGCATAACGAAGGCATGTAGAAATGCATGTAAAAATGCAAGCTTGGATAAAAACTTGTAAGACACAAGGTAGGTACCAC
The DNA here is from genome assembly GCA_963921515.1 of Calotriton arnoldi. Lineage (NCBI taxonomy): Eukaryota > Metazoa > Chordata > Amphibia > Caudata > Salamandridae > Calotriton > Calotriton arnoldi. Next base: position 4,595,495 of record CAWUFW010000363.1, read on the forward strand.
TGTGGGGCACCCCAGGGTGAGCTGACACAGTGATATCCACAGGAGACATTGTCACTGCGACGCCGGTACACATGGTCAACATACATCACACTCCTTAGTATCAGGGATATGTATCTAAGGCATGGCCTTGTAAATGTAAATAGTCACACGAAATCAGGAATATGTCATGACTCCGCCAGTGCTGGCCGGAGCAACTCTCAGATCGTATGTATCACAGAATGGCACAAAGCAGATTACATTCACAGGAAATCATACCCCATATGAGAAATGTAAATTGTCACAAGGAATCAAGAGTATATCATGACTACGCCGGTACTGACCGGAACGTCTCTCAGGTTGCATGTATCACAGGATATATGGCACAAAGCAGATCACTGTCACAGAACATCATGCCCCATTAAATCACTGTGGGGAGTAAATGACCATCTTTATCAGGGAATTGAGGCTGACATCGTAAACACAGACGGTACATACAAACATGTATAACACGTAATGGTGCCCCTGAATACTTGTGCCTCAAAATGCTCATGGTAGCTGACACACAAACAATTGGTGAGCAATTTGGCAGCAAACATATATACATCATGCCCCTTGACACCGTGCTCGCATCACACAAGTGTGGTGTCATCAATCGTAGTGCTCTAATGTAAGGGTTCAAAAACAGTCTTAGAGACCAGGGTGGTGGCGCTTACCTAAAATAGGCAGGACTGAGGCAACATCAGGTGGCGCGGAGGTGCCGCGTTAAAGCGTGCTATCTGTAAATAATGTAAACACAAAGAGATGATGGACGGAGCGCTGAAACTTTTCAGACACTCACCCCCAGTCACAGATCTGGGTTGAATCCATCATCGTTCTTTAGCTCACTTTGCCACCCCAGTTCAGACACAGCTATATGCAAATCAGTCTTGACCCTGTGCCTCATGGGAACAGTCCAGCCCGAACTGCCAAACCATGTCTTCCCTGGACCGGAAACAAGCATCCTGTAAATAATGTGGCAGGTATCACAGCTGTGAAATCACAGGAAAAAGTGGGTATAGGAAAGAAGTCGACCGGTTGAGAAGGCCGACTTTCTAAGTACTTACATTTTCGGCGTGCGGACAGCGTGTCTGCACCTACCCGACTCCGTGTCCCCGGGATAGTGATCCCAGTGGGGACCGGGCTCATTATGACCGGTTCTATCGTTGGAAGACTAGAGCGCTAAACTGTCGTAGCGGCGGTACTGCGCATGCCTAGCGGCCATCTTGTAGTAGCCGGGAGTATCAAAGTGTGTGTAAATAATTACAATGTGAGTTCTAGGAGGCTAATGCTAAGATAAGGGGCAGTTGTATAGAACGCGTTTCCCAGGGGAGCCTAGAGAGGATCCCTATAAGTATGTTGCAAAACAAGTGTGTTTTAATGAGTTGGTCCTTTAGGATGTAGCTGTAGGGGTAAACTAAACGGAACCCTGTGTAGGCTTATTCAATAGAGAGCGTACTATCACTGTAGCCAGAGGGCTGTGATAAAGAGTGTAGGTTCTTAGATGTACCCAGTCCAGAATGCACTGGGACTGATGCTGTATCAATCAGGTCACGGAGGGAAGGTGATTCATTCCAGGTGAATATGGGTACTTAGACCTCAGTCCAGGGGATCTCATCACTGAGCCCACTTTTGTTGGTCTGGAGACGAAACACCCACCGTTCTTCCCGTCTGAAGATAGTGCTAGCGTTCCAGGATGGGTCTGCTTCCAGGCCAGTCCATTTCAGGTCTGCAGTGGAGTGGTTCGCCTCCTTGTAGTGGTTGCTCATTTTGGTCGCACTCCGGTCACATCTGATGATGCTTCTGTGTTATCCCATTCTGATTTTCACTGGTCTCGTAGTCATGCCTACGTAGTACATGGTGCAAAGGCAGGTAATCAGATAAATACAGTTCTTTGTGATGCAATTTGTATGCTGCCTTTGTATCCATCGAAAGGTGCCCAACTGGAGAACGGTTGAGTGGGTAGTGGAGTTGCATGCCGTGCAGCTGCCACAAGGATAGTGTCCTGTGACCCGTGGGAAGTTTCAGAGGGTGGCCTGTGTGTTAGGTTTTTTTACACGTGGTCTGGTGTGTAATTGTAATTGTAAAACATTTGTAAAGCGCATGGTTACCAAAGGCATCCCAGCGCTAGAGGCTGAAGTTCATGAACTACATATCAGTTTATGGAAACAGGAAGGTTTTTATACGTTTCCGGAAGACCAGATGGTTAGTTTCACACCGAATGGCAAGGGGGAGGGAGTTCCATAGCCTTGCTGCGTTATATGAAAAAAGGCGACCCCCTGTACGTGCTTTCCTGTTTCTAGGTACAGCTGCCAACTGTTTATTGCATGATCGCAGGGTTCTCCCACGATGGTAAGAGGAAATGAGGGAGCGTGTGATAGGTGGGCCAGAACCTAACAGTACCTTGTGTGAAATGCAGAGAGCCTTGAACTGCACTCTCTGCTGAATGGGCAGCCAGTGAAGGGCGGCCAGAGCAGCCCCTGCTGACTGTCAGCTGGGAATATTCAAAAGTTGTCGTGCCGCACAGTTCTGTACAATTTGCAGTTTCTTAACCGTGGAGCAAGGTGCTCCTAAGTATAGGGCATTGGCGTAGTCGAGCCTAGAAAGAATAAGGGACTGGACCACCACTTTCCTTGCAGAGAAAGGGAGGAGAGGAATGATTTTCCGTGTCATCCTCATCAGCCCAAAGCAGCTACCAGCAACCTTCCTTACTTGCTCCCCAAAATCAAGGTTACGATCTAACCAAACCCCCAAACTCTTGATATAATCTTTGGGGGATGGGGGAGGGCCGAAGCAACTCGGCCAAGATGATATTATATTGGGTACAGAAGGTTTACCCAGAAACATCAGCTCCGTTTTAGATCCGTTCAACTTCAAGAATGAGCCCTCCATCCATGCTGAGACCTCTCGAAGACACATGGCCCACTCCGGGGCAGTGTTGTTGAGCTGATTAAAAGAGACAATCAGCTGCGTATCGTCGGCATATGTGATGATTTGGATGCCGAAAGGCTCCACAACACCTGCCAAGGGGCTCATGTACACATTAAAAAGCGTGGGGGACAGGGAGGATCCCTGAGGAACCCCACATCGGAGTGGCAGAGGGTCAGAGATGCAGTCTTCATGGAACACTTGAAATGACCGGTCGTCCAGAAAGGAGTGGATCCATTTAAGGGCCAGAACAGTCACTCCTACATCTTTAAGCCTCTGGATGAGCAGCTGATGATTGACTGTGTCGAAGGCTGCGCTCAGATCTAAAAGCACAATGGCAGCGCGGCCCCCATTGTCTAGGATTTTCCTAGTTGCCTCAACCACAGCTAAAAGGGCGGTTTCTGTACCCTGTTGGGGTCTGAACCCAGTTTGAGATGGGTGAAGACAGTTATTGCTTTCCAAAAACGCGGACAGAGCACTATTCACATGTTTTTCAGCAATTTTGCTGATCCCTGGCAATAGTGAAATGGGACGATAGTTCCCTAACATCTCAGGGTCCAGGTTCGGTTTTTTCAGCAAAGCTTTAACCAGCTGTGCCAGCTGATCCCTCAGATTGGACGTTCTCTTGAATGCGAAGCGGGGGCGTTCCAAACTTAGGTTACCAGCATTCAAGATCCTCCAATGTTTTATGATGATGGATTTCACCATGTTGGAAAGAGGAGTGAAGGAGGTGACACATGTCATGACATCATCTTCAGTGAGTAGTTTTCTTTCAGAAGTGCCTCCCTATTGTTGTTCCGTGCCCTCTTTTCTGCCAGTCTCACTACTTTCGGTGGATATATTCTTTCGAGGAGATTGTTGCTGAGTTCCTTGGCTTGGGTACGTTAGCTGGTCAGATCGCCCCAATTGCGTCGGAGGCGGAGGAACTGTCCATAGGGGAGATTCTCCCGGAGAGACTTGAGATGATGACTCTCGAAGGAGAGAAGGTTATTGCAGGCGGTGCTTTTCGTGTAAGTTTTGGTTTCCAGCTGGCCTCGACGGAACTGGAGTAAGGTCACCGAGGAACACCTGAACTCCGCCCTCCTCCAAGACCCCCCCAAGGCCTCAACCGACACCAACTCCGCAGCCAGGGAATTCCACCGCTGGGTCTCCTGCTGCGCCGACAAGCTGGCACCTCTCCGACACACCGCCAAAAAACGCCCGCTGAAGGCCGCCTGGTTCACCACCGAACTCCAAGAAGCCAGACGCATCTGCAGACGTTTGGAGAAAACCTGGTGGAACCAGAAGACCACGGAAGCAAGGAACAACCACAAGAGCGCCATAAAGGACTACCACCAGCGTATAAGGGACACCAAAAGAACCTTCATCAGAGACAAAGTCAAGACAAACGCATCCAACGCCAAGGAACTGTTCAACGTCATTCAGCAGTTCGCAAAACCCACCTGCGAAGCCACTGACATCACACCCTCCCAGGAACTCTGCGACAAACTCAGCTCCTACTTCCACCTGAAGATCAAGGCCTTCTACGACAACTTCAGCGAGCCTGCAAAAGACAGCACCACACCACCCACCACCACCGAGAAGCCAACCATCACCTCCTGGGCCCCCGGGTCCGTCGAGCTCATCTCCTCAACCATGAAGAAGACACACTCAGGAGCCCCAACGGACCCCTGCCCCCCTCACATCTTCCACAGGGCCGCCACTCTCATCGCACCCGAACTAGGACGGACTATCAACTCCTCCCTCAGATCTGGCATCTGCCCAGATGACTGGAAGCATGCGGAGGTGAAACCCCTCCTCAAGAAACCAACGGCCGACCCAACTGACCTGAAGAACTACTGGCCCATCTCTCTCCTCCCCTTCGCAGCCAAAGTCACCGAAAGACTCGTGAACGCCCTGCTGACCGCCTTCATCGAAGAAAATTCTGTCCTAGACGCATCCCAGTCTGGCTTCCGCAGCAACCACAGCACCGAGACTGCCCTCCTTGCCGCAACCAACGACATCCGCATGCTGCTAGACCAGGGACACACCGCAGCCCTCATCCTCCTAGACCTCTCCGCAGCCTTCGACACCGTCTCACATCGCACGCTAGCCGCCAGACTCCACAACTCAGGAATACAGGGATCCGCCCTCGACTGGATCCAATCCTTCCTCTGCGGCAGAACCCAGAGGATCAGACTCCCCCCCTTCCTATCCGATCCCACTGACATCATCTGCGGAGTACCCAAGGATCTTCGCTAAGCCCGACACTCTTCAACATCTACATGGCCCCTATCGTTGCCATCGTCAGACAGCACGGGCTTAGCATCATATCCTACGCCGACGATACCCAGCTCATCCTCTCCCTCACCAAGAACCCAGAAGGCACCAGACTCTGCTTCCAGGAAGGAATGAGAAATGTAGCAGCCTGGATGAAGGACAGCTGCCTAAAACTCAACTCTGAGAAGACCGAGGTCCTCATCCTCGGACCCTGCACCTCCGCCTGGGACAGCACCTGGTGGCCCTCTGCCCTCGGGAGCCCACCCACCCCGACAGACCACGCTCGGAACCTCTGCATAATCCTCGACTCCTCCCTCTCCATGAAACGCCAGATCAACACCGTCGCGTCCACCAGTTTCAACTGCCTCTGCATCCTCCGTAAGACCTTCAAATGGATCCCCCCCGACTGCAGAAAGACCGTCACCCACACACTCATAACCCGCAGACTAGACTACGGCAACGCCCTCTACGCCGGAATCAACAAAACTCTTCTACACAAACTCCAAACCATCCAGAACGCCGCAGCCAGGCTCGTCCTAGGGACACCGCGCCACGAATATATGACCCTACACTTACGAAACCTCCACTGGCTACCCATCGAGAAGAGGGTCACCTTCAAACTCCTCACCCACGCCTACAAATCCCTCAACAACATCAGCCCCAAATACCTCAACGACCGAGTATGTTTCCACGTACCCAAGAGGAACCTCCGCTCTGCCGACCTCGCCCTGGCAGAGGTCCCCCGCATCCGCAGAAACAGAACCGGCAGGAGAGCTTTCTCCTACATCGCAGCCAAGACCTGGAACGAGCTCCCGGTCAACATCAGACACTCCCCAACCCTCCATACGTTCAGGAAGGACCTCAAGATCTGGCTCTTCGACTGACCTGGTTCTGCTCCCCCCCCAGCGCCTTGAGACCCTCACGGGTGAGTAGCGGGCTATATAAACCACTGATTGATTGATTTATTGATTGATTGCCTTGTGTTAGGCTGATCAGTAAGTCGAGAAATGGAATTTCTGAGTTGGAGACGGAGCTGGTGAACTTGTGATAGGGATTTAAGGTGTTGATCCACTCTGTGAAGGAGTCACAGCTGTCACTGTCACCCTTCCAGAAGACTAGGATGTCGTCTATGTTCCTCTTCCACAGCGGCATGTTAGTCATGAATGGATTGGTGGCACAGAGTATTTGTTTTGCTTCAAAATCTGCCACATACAGGCAGGCCAGACTGGGGACAAATGTACTCTCCATCGATGTCCCCTGTACCTGATGATAGAACTAGGTCTTGTACAAAAAGAAATTATTTTTGAGCGCGATGGTGGTGCACTCGCTGATGAATTCTGCTGGAGTGGGGGTCAGAAGATTGGTCATTCTCAAGAGGCTCTCCACCACTTCCAGGGTGGCATCTTGGGGGATGTTGGTATAGAGTGCCTCCAAGTCCAATGTCATGAGGAAGGTCATTTCTCCTGGGTTCGCAATGTTAGCAATGAGGTTCAGTACATCCTTAGTATCCTTCAGGTAAGAGAGGATGGTCTGGACCAGAGGTCGAAGACAGACATCACAGAACTGGCTGAGCGGTTCTAAAACAGATCCTATCCCTGAGACAATCGGTCTTCCCGGAGGCGGACGTGTTGCCTTGTGAATCTTGGGTAGTACGTAGAAGTACGGCGTTACTGGTGTCTCATTAATCAAGAAGGCTGCCTCTTTCTTGGATATCCAACCTTGAAGCTCAGCTGAGTGGGCTAGATTCTGGATCCTTTCTTGAAGATTATTCGTGGGATCTATATCCATCTTTGCATAGTAAGCAGTGTTCGCCAACTGCCGTTGGCATTCACAGTCATAATCTTCCATGTTCATGATGACAGTTGCTCCGCCCTTTTCAGCAGGTTTTATGATGACGTTTTCGTCCTGGGTGAGGTTGTTAAGGGCTGCCTTCAACCTGGTGTGGAGGCAGCATAATGCATCCTCAGACCCAACACTTTAGTCACCACTGGACCTGTGGAAGACTCACAAGGACTGCTTTGCTGCCCTGTAAGAAGGACTCTTCTGCCTCAGTGAAGGACTGGACTCCATCTTGAACCCAGAATCACCAGAGTGACTGCAAGGGATAGTTGGCTGGCCTCCTGATGAGAGCCTCAGGGACAAAAAAGGATCCAATCATCTTGAATCCTGCACGTAAACTCTGCCGGCTGTGAGTCTTACCCCCAAGTGGTGCCACCCCAGTCCTCAACCCTTGGAAGTGGACCTGAAGCTGCTCTGTCAGCCCAGCTGTGGTCCTGTGAGGCAGAACCAACGCAGCACAATGCATCTCCTTGCGGTTGCATTGGAACTGCTGCAGCACAATGCATCCCCAGTGCCGGACCTTGCATCACAACTCACAGTCTCCTTGGAACTACCACTGCGCAACTCATTCTCGACACAGCCCTTCGCTTTGCAAGTCCCTTATCAACAGCATCTGCGACAATGACTCAGGAAGCCGCATCGCAACCCCGCAGCTCTTCGGAACTGCCAGTGTGCGATAGATCTTCCATGCTGGACTTCACGTCACAAGCCCCTAGTCAACGGCGTCCTTGATGAAGCTGGACTCTGCGTCGCAGCACCGCAGATCTTTGAAACCACTGCTGCACGGTGCATCCTCGATGCAGGACTTTGCAGCGCTCTGCACACTAGGATTTAAGGTATGTTTGTTCAGCGGGCCTCTCTTGGTCCCAGCGGCTGGTCAGCACATCATCATGGTTGGCCTGAACTTGGGGACCTTGTGCCAGCCTGGCGCGACCAGATAACTACAGTTGTCTTTTTGTGCTTTTAGGCAGTCAAAGTTTTGAAATTGTATATCTCAGGTTCTACTGACTGGATTTGATTGTTTTGGAGTCAAATAATTTATTAAATTTTACTTTATTTTTCTAAATCGCTGTGGGATTTTGCTCATGTTGTATTTTCACTTTGTTACTGTTTAAAGTACTGCATAAATACTTTACACATTGCCTCTAAGTTAAGCCTGACTGCTTTGTGCCAAGCTACCAGAGGGTTACGCACAGGTAAATTTGGGGTTTGCTTGTGTTTTACCCTGACAGAGATTGTGCTTGCTGCTTAATTAGCATTTTACCCCCACTCAACCAGTAACCCAATTTCCAACACTGACCCATTGGAGAAGATCTCTGGCACATTTTAGTGTTCATTGTCCACATGGAGGAAAGAAGTTTTCAAGGAGTGTGTTTACAAGCCAATCACAAACTTAACTAAGTCCCATATGTACAAAGCCATCACAAAAGTATGCGTCAATGTATGTGGATCCCTTCTCCTAATGAGTTCCCTGATTGAATCTTGGTTGAAATTTCAAACTCTCAGAACACTTTGTAGCCCACTTTCTATGTTTCAGTCAGCCTATTCATGCATGCTCATCTGACACAGCAGATACCTCACACTCCTATAACACCCATGTCTATGATCATTGCATGTTTTTTGTACTCTTCAAACTGTTTCAAGTACTACTAGACATTTTATTAATTGAGTTATGCATATCCAAAAGGACAGGAGGTGTTTGAACATCTTCCGGATTTTTTTTTTTTGGGGGGGGGAACATGGTACCTGCAGGCTAGCAGTCGCTTGCTCTCGGAGCTCCCGCTCCAGCCACGGAACATACCTAACGAGCTAATGAATTGACTCAACCGGCAGCCGGCATACCTTTTCGGTGGGAGGTTTCTGCTTTCCTTGCTCTCCTTTTGCAGTCTTTTCCCAGTCTTTTCCTCTGGTTGTTTTGCCTCTTTTTAACGGCACCTGAGAGGTCGGCGGTGTCAGCGGTGTCAGCGGTGCCGACTTTCGTGTAGTTGGGGATGTGCAGAGGAGAGGCGGGTCGACGCCTATCCGCGCCACCCCGCTGGTCTGAAGCCGCCCTGGAGCTCCGTAGGGGACGCAAGGCGGCCGCGCGAGGCCATCTCCGGGGGAGCGACGGCAGAGTCAGCATCAGCGGCTTTTTTCGAGCTGCTGAACAAAGGACCCAGCGAGAAGCTAGCGGTGAGATTTTGGCCGTTACATCGGAGCCAGGTATCAGGGCAGAGACTGGGGGCACAGCTCATCAAGAATCAGGGCATTTTCAAGGGATCCAAACCCTCCAGTCCCCTAAACCCCCACAGGAGGTCTCTCTCCCTAATAAACCGCTGCAACAGGCCACTACTGCCAGAAGGGGCTATAAGAAGCATAAGAAAGGCGCTGGGGTGAGTTTTGGTCGGGCTAAGGCGACGATAAAAAATAACTCAACTGGCACTGATAACTTCGGTAAGGACTCAGAGCTGTTCCAAGATCTGAGCACCTACAAGGTTGCCCTTCGGGGACCAGAGTCCCCTCCTGTAGTTGCTACATCAGCTTCAATTAGTAACTCTGCCTTTCAGATCTACCAGGTTAAAGGCAGATCTATAAAACCCAAGAGGCCAAAAAGTAACCCCGCAAACATCTTAGTTAGGGTTACTCCGTCGCTGCGTTCCTACTTTAGGGTTAAACCGGAGGTTCTGGATATTACTACACAAGCCGAAACCCTCAGGCAGAGCTCAGCAGGCTTAAATACCTCCATAACATAGTTACCACCATTCACAATGTTAGCTGATAGCAATATGGAGTCAGCCTCAGATTTGGTTTCTTACCAGGGCGATTCAGGGGTGCCCCTGGCCCTTCATGAGCCCCTGAGTGGCTCGAATATAGGCTCCCTAGCTTGCTCACAGACCCAGAATCAGCCACAGCCACAGACACAGCCACAGCCATTGCCACTGGCAGTCTCTAACGGTGAATCCAGAGGGGAACAAGAGGCAGGCTCTTCATCTTTACTCTTATCTTCATCCTCAGGCTTGGAAGCTCTCTTCACCACATTATCTGAAGATATAAAGAAGGGCTTCGCGGTATCTGCAGTTAATCAAGGAGAAATCAGAAACTTCTGTGAATCTTTGGAAAAAAAGTAGACCTCTTAAACTCCAGGACTGTAACTCTTGAGAATAGTGTCGGTGAAATAAAAGAAGACCTCGGGTTGGCGAAGTCAGACATTCTATTGCTAAAGAAAGAGCGTGCAGATCTTAGTGATAGACTGGAAAATTTGGAGAATAACGCGCGTAGAAATAACTTACGCCTACTGAATTTTCCGGAAGGCAGCGAAGGATCGGACATTAGACCATACATAGTTTCTTTACTTAAGGCCTCCCTACAGCTCGAGGACTCAGAAGAAGCACTAAGCCATGATATACAGAGGGTGCATAGGGATCCCTTCCGAAGAAACCCCAATAGATCCAAACCCAGGAAAATACTTATCAATTTTCTTACCTTTGCTCTAAAAGAGAAAATCCTTAATGCAGCATTGAAATTGAAAACAGTTAGGGCAAAAGAGTTCTCGTTTGAGATCCGGTCTGACCTCTCGAGGTCCACTTTGGATAGGCAGTGGGAGCTTGGTAGGAGGTTGGAGGATTTCAAAAAACATGGCGCAGTAGCCCAACTAAACTTTCCGGCCTTCCTGAAAGTGATGCACAATAATAAAATGCACAATTTAAGAACAGTTCAGGAGGCGGATGAGCTGCTTGACAGCATCAGCAAGGGGGTATCATAAGGGATCGTTTTAGCCTGGGATATCGTTTGACCGGGGTAGTGTTGTTATTGTTAAGTGAGGGTTCTGCCTTCTCTTTCTCCCTCTGTGCTGAAGAGTTAGCATAATAGGTGACTATAAGTAGGTGGGGGCCAATATTAAGAGGAAACAATAAGATAAAAATTGAGGAAGAGAAATGGGGGATAAAAGTGCATACTTATCTGTTTTCCTTCTCTTTTAAATTGGTCTAGATTGTTTTTCAGGGTCGAAAGGTCCTCTTCGTAAAAGTTTTCCTTTTTTAGGTATTTCTTTTTTTTTCTTCACTTTAACTTAAGTGGTTGGGGTGGGCGCCTCCGGGATGCAACTGCCTGGACTCCATCTGTCCAGATAATTGGGTAAGGGTTCTCCAGGGGTGGGGGAGGTTTCGGGGGGGCACAGGGGTAGGGGGCGGGTGCAGCAGAGTAAAAAAAATAAAAAATTCCTCAGTCTCCCATTTTCTGATTGTACCTATCTCATTTTTAAGAGTAATGGCTTTGGAACTGTGTTGGATTAAGTGCTGGTGCAGGTCGTTTCAAACTCCCTTTTTAGTGATTGGTCTCGGGTTAGACCCACCATGAGTTCCATACAGATCTTGTCCTGGAACGTTAATGGCCTGCGCACTAGGCCGAGAAGAGACAATATCATACAGTATCTCCAGGATTCATCGGCGCAGGTCATCGTTCTTCAGGAGACGCACCTTCTTAAAGAAGAGACGGTCTCTCTTTTTAAAAATAAAAGTTGGGTGGGTTCACACGTTTGTACTAGTCAGTCAGCAAATATCAGAGGGGTTCTAATTTTATTTAAGAAATCAGCTAAGGCGCACATTTTACAGCAGCTAGTGGACCCAGGTGGCAGATGGGCCATCGTTAAAGTTACGATAATGGGAACTTTGTTTACCTTGGTCGGCTACTATGGACCCAACCAAGATGACCCCTCCTGTCTCAAGACTATTTTCTCCCACTTGTTGGACTTTCCAGAACCAATAATCTTAGCTGGAGACTTTAATATCATCTTGAACCCCTTATTAGACAAGACTCCAAACAACAGAGCTATGGTCTCTTCCAAATCTCGGAAATTCCTATTAGGGGCAATGAAGCAATTTGCTTTCTCAGATATTTGGAGGGAAAGATCAGGTCAGCAGCCAGGTGTCTCGTTTCGAAATTATAAATATCGACACCAATCTAGAATAGATTATGTGCTGATAAGTAACTCATTAAGAGGCAGAGTTAAAAAAAGTTCTTACTTGGCTAACCATCTTTCTGACCACTCAAGTATTCTTTTGGGTCTAGAATGTCTATTACCTAGCCCCACTAGGACATGGTCGTTCGACCGCTCCTTACTTCTGGAGGAAGAGGACATCTCTTTCCTATTACAAGAAACCGAATGATTCCTGAAAACGAACTCAGGGTCGACTTCAATAACAAACGTATGGGACTCTCTAAAAGCTTTTTTGCGAGGCCAAATTACCAGCAGGTCTTGCTATAGAAATAAAAGATACAAAGAAGAGATTTCGTCCATTGAAGAGAAGCTGATGGTTGCTGAGGCCGTCTTAACTTGTCAAGCTTCCCCTGAAGTTCAGCAAGAACGTCAGGCTAAGTTAGATGGTCTAAAGGGTCAGTTAGAGAACATCCTGCACTCTAGGCTTACTCGCAGATGGGAGGCAAGCAAAATTGCCCACTTCGAGTATGGTGAAGGGGCAGGTAAGCTCCTTGCATGGAAGTCCAAATCAGATCGGGCGAGGAATCACATTAAAGAAATGATTAGTGGTAATGATATCTTCTCGTCAGATAGGGAAATTAGTCATGTCTTCCAGACCTATTTTCGGGACATCTATTGTGAAGATAAAAAGGTAGATAGCTTTAGTGCCCAGAGCTGGCTGGAAGGCATTCCTCTTCCCTCCCTGAAGCCTGATCAGCAACAACATTTGGACCAGGCTTTCACTCATACTGAGGTCAGGGAAGCCATTCAACGCTGTAAGAACGGGAAAGCGGCGGGCCCTGATGGGCTCCCAGCCGAGATCTATAAGATGTTGGGCGATAAGATCGCTTCCACCCTGACGTCTCTCTTTAATCAGGTGTTAGAGGAGGGCCTAAGGCTCCCAGCTTCGTGGAATGACGCTACCATAATCCGGATTCTGAAACCAGGGAAAGCTCCATCAAGCTGCGGGCCATATAGGCCCATATCACTCTTGAATGCCGATTACAAAATCTTCACTTCAATATTGGCAGCAAGATTGGGTCTCGTGGCGGGAGACATCCTTCATTTAGATCAAAAGGGCTTCGTCAGGGGTCGGCAGCTCTCTGACCTCACTTATGACTTTATCGGCGCGATTGATCTGGCTTCCACATATTCCCTTCCATTAGCAGCCATGACTTTAGACGCCACCAAGGCCTTCGACAGAGTGAATTGGATCTACCTGTCGGAGGTCTTGAGGAAATTTAACCTAGGGGAAAATTTCTATCGGATGGTTCAGCTGATCTATCAGAATCCATCTGCTAAACTCCTTGTTAATGGCAACATTACTGACTCCTTTATGATCTCAAGGGGGACGAGACAGGGCTGCCCACTCTCCCCTCTCCTTTTTGATTTATATATTGAGCCATTTGCTCAACGGCTTAGAGACAACCCTAATATCCAGCCTTTTAAGTATGGGGAGTGGGAGAGGAAGGTTGCCCTGTATGCTGATGATATCTTAGTTCTTTCGGCTAACTTACAATCAGCTTTTCCAGCTGTTATCAGTCTCGCTCAGGAGTTCGGTTTGGTTTCAGGCTATGAAATCAATGCCTCGAAGACTGAAATCATGACTTGGAATCTTGGAGGGACTCAGCACCAGCACCAAATTAGTTCCAAAATGAGATACTTGGGAATCAATGTTCTTCAAGACATCACTAAGATTGCCGAAACCAATATAGCTATGGTGGCAAGGGAGTGCCAGAGGCTAATGAAATCTTGGGCCCTACTTCCTTTATCCATTATAGGCAGGGTCAACCTGATTAAGATGTCAATACTCTCCAAAATTACTTTCCTTTTTAATTGTATCCCCCTTCACTTTGAAAAATCTACCATTGATAAGTTGCAGAGGGATATCAACTCATTTGTTTGGGCGTATAAATCATCTAGGATCGCCTGGAAAAAGCTGAGGCGGAGGAGAGAAAAGGGAGGCCTTGCTTTACCAGATCTCCAGCTTTATGCCTGGGCTTTTCAACTTTCACATTCACTCATGCTTTTGAGAATGCCTGTTAATACTGGTGCGGGGGGGATGTTCCTGGCTATGCTTAGAGGCGCCAAACTACCAGAGGAGGGCTTTTTGTTCAAATTCGGATCCCAAAGTTTTTTAAAAAGGTCAAGTTGAAGGTTCTTCAGGGCCTAGCCAAAACTTGGACCAAATTGAGGGGTGCAGTGGCACTCGGCTATTTTTCCAACTTGGCTCCCCATTGGGATTCCCCGGGTGCTCCAGAGTGTTTGAGGGACAGGCTGGCAATCCCTTTGAGAGAAGCCGGGTTAGTGGTCTGGGGGGACCTTCTCCCTGATGGTACCTTTGTTTCATGGGAACAACTTGAGGACAAGGTTGGAGCAGGCCTCTCTAGATTTAAATATCTTCAGTTGGAAAGCTGGGCCCAATCACACCCACAACCAAATCATAAGAACTCAGTTGGTTGTGGCAGCTTCCTAGAACGCCAGCTTGTGACTAAGCCCCCTGGGAAGAAGGAGGTTTCTTTTTTGTACCAGGCCATACTCGAAGTTGTGGATGGCGAATTTAATCTTGCAGAGGAACTGTGGGGTGGCTCCTTACCTACTCGCGATTGCGCTCATTTATGGCAGAATTCTTGTAAGATCTTAATGAAGTAGTAAAACCGGCCTGGTTAAAAAGGAACCACCTGTTCACTATTCACAGGGCCTATTTTTCCCCACATAAACTGTCAAAAATTATTAAAGGCCCACCGGTGAGTTGCAAGAAATGTGGGCAGGTATCTGCCTTGGACATCCACATGTTCAAAGAATGCCCTGCCCATGCCTCTTTTTGGGATAGCGTCGGAAACTTTTTGGCAAGCACCTTGGGATGTCCTATCAACATCGACTTATCTTTAATCATATTTGGTTCTGCAGATAAAGTTACTGGCCCTGCGGGATCACTGCTTTTCTACGCCATCCTCATAGCCAGGAGGCAAATTTGCATAAGATGGACAGAATCAACTCCCCCCTCCTTCCTAGATTGGCAGGCTTCAGTTCTGGCGGTCTCTAAGTTAGATCTTGCTAGAGCAGGCAGCAAGAAGAAGAAAGCATTTTGGAACCTCTTGCAACTCAGATGGGGCTCAGAGTTGATTGACTGAGTTGTCTTTTTTTTTTTTTTTCTCTGAGTCCTATGATTATGCTGCCTTAATACTCTTCGGGCTAAGTCGGCTACTCCCAGTTCTCCCCTGGCAGTTTCACGACGAGTGTCATCTAGCTCTTGGAGCTTGGCGGTAGAGTTATCTCAGTTGGTTCTTCATTGATGCCCAGGAAGGTCTGGCACCTGTAGGCGGGTCTCCACTTCCAATTGCCTACGTTCCTCAGCTAGCTGAGTGTTGGTACAGACATCTTGAGTGTGAATTGAAGTTAGGTTGGTGGCGAATGAGGAAATGGAAAAAAAAATAAAAAAAAGTAAGAGTGGGCATACGTATTTTTTCAGGGGAGGCTTTGTGACATGTTCAGAGATCAGAATTCACTGTGGTGACCTTCAACATACCCTAAGGCTCCCTGCTTTCATGTGTTTGGATGCATGCACCATATGATATTTATATTTTGTGACCCTAAGTGATTGGCAGCAGATTGCTGGACCAAGCCACATGCAAATACGCAGTGAACGTGTTTTTAGAGGACTAGCTGATTTCTAAGAGTGAGAATGGACTGTTCCTGCAATTAAAATATTGTATCTTGAGCTCTACCCTAAATTGGAGCAGGGTGTGGTAGTCATGATCGAGATATTGTTCCAGATTCTAGGTACATAGAGGGGAAGGCTTGTTCCATGATTCCTTTTTGTACTTCATCTCTTCATTGCTGTGTCTGGTGGCTCAGTGGGCTAATGCGTACACTGCAGGGGCCTGTGTTCGACCTCATGGCCATAGGTTCAAATCCCGGCGGGTCCACTCAGACTTTAATCCATCTGCAGTCAATAAAATGAGTACCATTGAGTTGTGTAACAATAAACATCTGTTATTCAGCACCGAGATGCCTACGGGTAAACGTGCGCTTTACAAATGCACATGTTATGTAATCTGATGGTGTCTTGGCTGCGGTTGTGCTCAAAGCGAAGGGAGATGGTGAGCTTATAAGTTGAATATGCAGTAGTGCCATTCATGATTTCTTTGTAGATGATGTAGTTTGTTTTGAAGCTGGTGCAGGTTGACAAGGAGAGCCTTTGGAGATTCATCAGGTTGGGCCATATTTCTTCAGGCCTCGATATGATGTGGCATATAGAATGCCATTAAGGGAGGCCAGTGTGAAGTCTAGGAGGGAATTGCTACTATCCAGATACAACAATAAAAAGCTTAAATGGCATTTATGAAGTTGCCCTCTGCAAGGAATGGCTTCACAATCTTTATTGGAGATATCTGGTACCATGCTTGGTTCTGTGCATGGATCCTCTAAGGATACTCCTGGCTGACAAGAATATCAGAATTCGGCAGTACACAAATGGCACATAGCTCAATTTGAAGATGAGGATTATTTATGAGGATAACATTTTGAAAACAGAATATTTAAATTGTGAAGGTGATACTGAGATGTATCTCTTCACTAACCTGAAACTCTGCTTGAGAAAAGCAAATGTTTTGAGTTTTGAGGGTCGAAGGCCTAGAAATCAGCCAAGTCAGAAGTACTTTGCAAATAAGAGGTTTTCTTGACTACAAAGAGCTTGTGGCAAAATGTTTCAAACCTGACTGCTATGACAGAAACAGGTGCTGACTTTAAGGAGCACTTTATAAGTAGGGTAGATATTGAAAAGAAACATAGATGAAGAGAGAAGGGAGCAAAAAGGTGTATTGCAACTAAAATAGGTTTGAAGAATATCGGGGCCTCATTTGCATATTGGATAATGTCAAATTCCACTGGGCAGTGCGCATATGGCAGTGACAACGACCACCTAGAGAATTGCCTCTCTGTGATCCAAGCCTGGATGTGGGAGGCCTACTTGAAGCTGAATCCTCTGAAAACAGTGTTTTTCTTCACCAGCAGTTACAACAGACAACCTTAAGTACCAGAATGTTTCACTGCAATGAAGGTTGGTGGACTCACACTCCAACGTGCTCACAGGGATCACGCCCATCAGATGTTGATAGCTACCTAACACAAAGAGTGGCTGTAGAGAATTCGTGGGTTCTCTGGAACCCCCTATGCTCTGAGATATTGGATCGTTTATATTTAGTAGCTCCTTTCGATGTAATCAAGGTGCAGGATAATTTTACAAAACGGCCCAATTTGGGACAATTAAATTTACCCCAAATTACCTGCTTTTATTTTCCGCTAAAATGCCCACCTATTCCAATGCCTTTCGCGGGAGAGTGAAGATGGCGAAAATACATGGACATATCAATTTATTTAGGTTAACATGTTAGCACGATCCTGAAACCTATCCTTAACCCAGCTCTATCTATGTAAGAGAGGCCGGTGTGTTTGTGAATTAAATGTATGTGTACTTCTAGAATTAGGCGTTCGAAAAACTGCCCAGTCTGGCTCTGAGGCACTTAAGAAAACTCAGCAGAAATCAGGCCAGCTGCACAAACCACCTCGGCGCGGCTGCTACTGCAATGCAGTGGTATGCTAGAAAAAAAAAACACACGAGGTTTCTCTGAAAGTTGCTGCGGAGTGGCTGCTGCAGCTCAGGAGCCCGTGTCACAGCCAGGGCTGAGAGATATTATCCCCGCTCCTGGGCTGGGACACTGCAGTCTGCAGAGCTTTAGAAAGGCAAGACCGAATCCCAGGCGCCACATCCTGGCCAGGTTGATGATTTTGGGCACTAATTTGTGGACGTGTTTTTGCTAAGCACAGATGTCGGCGAGCATTAATCACTTTTAATCGCCCTCCGCCTGCCGCCTCTCGCGCCCTCTCTCCATTTTGTCCTACTCCCTGCTGCCTTTGCTGCTGGTGTGACTTTCCGTAGACATAATTCCCCCGCCCTCTCCCACTCCCCAGAATATTGCTAGAGCCCATTTCAGCGGCATGGGGGATGGGCAAGAACCCTTATGCTAGTGAGGAAACTAGACTCGGTTCTTATCCCCCGCTTCCAGCGAGGATGCAGGCAGCACAGTAGCTCATCCTACCGTAAGGTTACATACAGTAGCACAGGCGCGCAATGCCCATTGGGCTGGAATGGCTTTAGCCGCCTTCCTTACCCACCCCCCTCCATCGTGGGCCTTAGTCCGGACACACATACAGTTCTTAAACTGCTGTGGGCAGGCTGGACAGTGGCTGACACCCTGAGACTCCAACCTGCTTCCCCAACTCAAACCAGCAGCTCCGGCAGTTATGCCACATCCTTTCCAATGTCGAGGCATATCATTTTATCATGGCATATCAAGAGTCTGAAAGTTTGTTGCAGGACCCACAAATCATTCATTTCTTCCACCCTCCATCCCTGATTGATGCCATATTACAGATACTTTAAATTATATCTGAGACCCCACTCGCTACCATGGATAACATGCTGAGTTACTCATAATGTCTGGGAATGCATCCTGAATTCAGACAACTCATCCATCATTCTCAATGCTCACCTTGCACTCACAGCGATCACACTGCACTTACACCACTCAATATGCACTCACGTCGTTCACCCTCTTCTTACCCTGCACCCACAGGAGCACACTGCTCAGTCTGCACTAATATGACACTCCACTCACCCTGCACTTACAGCGATCGCACTGGACTGACACCGCTCAGCATGCACTCATACCACTCACCCTGCACACATAGGGGGATATTCACACGAACGTGCGCTAAACATCTCCAAAAAATGTTAACGCAACTTCACACATCGCAGTCTATCGCGGGAAAATAACCCCGCGTTAACGTGGAATTCACAACACAGCGGTACCATGCAATAGCCTCCCGAAACCGCGGCCAATGTCCGCGATACAACCACCACGACGGCGATAAAAACACAAACCCCAACGCGTAAAAAGAAGCGATGGGCCCAAACGCGATAAGAAAACAGTGATAACCAGCGAGAGGCCAGCAATACCCACGCGTAATGCGGGAAAAAGCACAAGAACAGCATACAGAAAATGCCACTAAAAAGGAAATGAACTGCGGAGTACCACGGATGCACCCTGACCGACTGCAGAGGACAACATGAACCCCACAATCCCCACGGAGGAACACACAGGAATCCAGGGCTCGTGGAATGGCAATGAGAAGAGGAAGAGGAAGACTGGGTACAGTCTGCAGGAAAACACGATTATCGTCACGGATGAGATAGAACACCACCACCAACTGTACGTCACCTCCAACGTGTCATTGGCAACAAAGAGGCAAAGATGGCACACCATCTCGGACCATGTGAATGCCGTCGCAGCGCCGAGGAGGACAATGGAAGAGGACAAGAGGCGCTGGATTGATGTGAAAGTCAAAACCAAGCAGAAACTCGCTGCCAACATGAAAGCAGCAACGCACGTCGGAGGAGGGGGGCCAGCAGAACACCAGGAGCTGAATGACATGGAGAAGATGGTGGCCACAGTCACCAGTCGGGAGACGGTGACAGGAGTTGGGGATCCGGACACTGCCCAATATGACCCAACACTACATCAACAGGGTGCGTACCGACCATGGAGTGGGGGGACGGGGGGAGATGGGCACAATGGCACACATGCACAATTAAGCAGAGCACACTGCACACCCACAATGACTCAGGATCATGTCCCTGATCCCACGAGAACACTTCAGCACACACACAAACACCAAGTAGTCCCACGTACACCATGTGCCCAAAGGGGCACCCACCCAACACATCACCAATCACACAACCAACACATGCACACGTGCAAAACACAGCAAACATGCATATACGTCAGCCACACTGACAATCCAAGAGACACCACATGACGAGTAGCATGGCTGCAGTCCAATCATCATGACAATGTACACGGCACGACACTGAGGTGGCTGAGTGCGGACCACAACCGGAAAGGAGCAGGTCACACTCGGACACAACCACCTGCACAAACAACCCCTGACGTCAACGACACATCTGCGTACAAACCATGCCCAAGAGTCACAACTCGACAAAGAGCACAAGTTACCCAAGTCTGCAACATCTCAGCACTGTGGAAGCACAGAACTGAAAGGCACACCGCATGAAAGGGATAAGTGGCAGCCAAATCAGAGCCGCAGGAGCGACTCACCCACCGTGCAGCATACGCACATAAGAATAAGTGCACTTCGACATTGACAACATCCTGGTACAAACAGCAACACCTCCACAACAGAACACAGGACACAACTGGTGCCGCATATGTGCACAACATGGCCAATCATATCTGGCAAAGCAGGAAACTGTGACATGACAATGTACAAGTACAACCTGTAACCTGCAAATATTTATTATTCACACATGCTGTGCTTGTGGACATTTTGTACTGTCCCATGATTGCCAGGGACGGCCACAATGTGACATGCTCATGAGAAGAAATTGGCAATGAGGGTGTTCCTACGGGCTATTCCTGCCGCAGCTGCAGTGGAATGTGGGCCACCTGCCCCATCGTCCTCATCATCGTCCGGTACTTCTGGAACTTGGATCCATGGGGCATTGGTGCGTACACGGATGTTGTGCAACACACAACATGCAACGATCATCTTGCACACGATGTCTTGGCTGTACAGGAGCCTTCCACCTGTGACGTCCAGGCACCTGAAACGTGACTCCAACACGCCAAATGTGCGGTCCACGATGCCCCTGGTGCGTATGTGGGCCGCATTGTACTGCCTCTGGGTGGGTGTGTTCGGGTCTCGGAGGGGTGTCATCATCCAAGGGCAGAGTGCATATCCTTGATCACCTGTGACAGTGCAGAGAGAAAAGAGTCAATACTTGGTTCGGCATGATGTGTTGGCAGGCCCACTAGTCCTGTGACGCCTGTGCTGGCTGTGTGTGGGGTGAGTGTAAG
Source organism: Calotriton arnoldi (assembly GCA_963921515.1). NCBI lineage: Eukaryota > Metazoa > Chordata > Amphibia > Caudata > Salamandridae > Calotriton > Calotriton arnoldi. Next base: position 4,616,429 of record CAWUFW010000363.1, read on the forward strand.
CCAGCCCTCAGGGAGTAGCTGGTGCTGGCAACAACTTCAACAGTCATCAGGCACTCAGGAATGCAATGTTCGAACAGCAAGGGAGCATGACTTGAGTTGCACAGAGTTAGTGGCCCCGGATGCACAGCGGCCGACACGGGCCTAATGCCATGGGACGCCGACTTGCGGGAGACTGGGGTAGGGTCACGAGGGCAGAGCAGGGTCTCGTATGTATCAAAGGTGGTTTTCGCGGAGTGTCTCGGGGGAGAGTGGGAGGTGTACCCCCAGGGCATGAGGTAGAGGGCACATACCAGCTGTGTCCGGCAACATGGCGGATATGAATGCCACAGACTCATGCCAAACACCAAGTCCGTACCTGCCAGTTGCTGATGATAACCCCCAGGCCACAGGCTCAGACACCAACAATGTTCTGCCGGAGGCTGACGGTGACTCACGGCGCACAGGGTTAGTGGCACCAGGTCAGTCCTTGCTAGTGGTTGACCTCCTCCGGAACGGATGATCCGTGTTTCCACCGGACTGAAACGCATCTTTCTCTCACTCCTCTCCCTGCGTTCACTGGCATGAACTCTGCCATTGATTAATGAAGACTCAGTTCTAGATGTGGGACATACTGGACTGCAGTGTAGGCCGGCTGCAGCAGTGGGGTATGTCAACGAATGAGGACTCCTGGGGGCCTGTGTCACGGAGGACAGCGATGGTCTGAGGAGGCTGCCAAGGTCGTGGGCATGGGTCTTGGAGCTAGCACCGGCACGTGGTGGGCCCTCTTTGACACACGACGGTGTCGGCAGGTGAGCAGTGCGGCCTTGGAGCGCTGGGGCAGGCAAGCCGGGTCTGGGTATCAGCGGCCTGGGGTGCAGCAGGCGCACAGGCTCGCAGGCCCCGCTGCTCACGGCGTCAGGCTCGTGGCAGGCTGAGAGGCGCCGCCCTGGCAGTGACGTTGGCCATTCCTGGAGAGCACCACGCTCAGCGCAGCGGTGTTTTCATCCACACCCCTGCGCAGGCCTGGCGTAAGCCGGGCCAACCCACTACGCTCACGCACACAGGGGGGACGCAGCGAGCGACATTTCCGCGATCTAACCCACAGCCTGGGGTGACATGGTTGCGTCCACTGTTCACTACTCTCCAGACACCAGCAGTTAATGTCTGCATGGACATATCTGTGGTTTGCATACCCAGGTCTGTCCAGCACATTCACGCCACACTTGTCGTTGTGTACATTCCCATTCATGGCTCACTTGCATCCTTCGCACATGCCTGCTTTCCGCCTCTCCACACGTTCAGCTGTTGTGTGGCTGTGGTGCCATGATATAGGTGGCTTGTGTACATGGGAAGCCCAGGATCCCAATGGAGTTGTGTTGTCGTGTCTGGTAGGTGGGCATGTTGATTGACATGTTGTATGTGGTTTGGTCACGTGTGCATTCCCACAGTTGTGCGTTGTGTGATGGTGGCTTTGAGGTGTGTGGTGTGTTGATTTGGTACTTACCAATGAGCAGTCCAGTTCCATAGGTGCCATCTGGAAGCGCTGGTTGATGATGGACTGTCGGAAGGTGTAGGAATCGTGCACACTGCCTTGGGAGTTTGCGACTACATTGGTGAACATTCCCCGGTGGTCCACTATTGCCTGCACATTGACGGAATGCGTGTGCTTTCTGTTGCGGTAGATGTGTGCAGTGTCCGTAGAGGGCACAAGTGGGACATGTGTGCAGTCAATGGCCCCCAACACGTGTGGGAATCTAGCAATGGCGTAGAAGCCTTGCTTGGTCTCCAGCTGTTCCTGCACAGTGTGGGGGAAGTGAAGGTACTGGGGTATGAAGCTAATGATGGCATCCAGGACAGGTGTGAGGAACTTTGATAGGGCTGGCTGTGAGACTCCTCCGACTCTGGCCGTTGTTGGTTGGAAGGTACCAGAGGCCAACGTGTGCAGCACAGCCAGCAGCTTTGTCTGCGGAGGGATGTTGGTTGTCCACTGTGTTGGGACCGTCAGCCTGTGGCCGATGTGGGTCATGATGCGGAGGATGGTTGGTTGTCCTTTTGAGCCTGTAGTGGGCAATGACTTCCTCGGGCGTTAGGTCTGTGAGACTGGTGCGTTTTCGGTAGGTCCGCTGTCTTGCGCTGCGCTGCCTCTGTGGTAGTCCGGGGGGGGGGTGCCGGTCCGGGTCCTGGGGGTGGGCGCGGTCCTGGGGGTGGTGGCGGTGGGTGTTGTGGCCCTGTTGGGGCTCCAAGCTGCATGATGAGTAGCCCCATGGCGTCGGTTTTTCTTCGGGTGTGGCTGTGTGCGAGGCTCCGTTGCCTACTGCAGGTAGTCGTCCTGCTTAACACCAGCAAGAGGCAGGTGTTAAATACCTGCTGCTACCGCGGCTTATCGCGTGGTTTTGGTTCGTATCGCAGATCTGGCTGTTCGTTGTGAAAGTGGTGTAGTGGTGTTTTTGTGTGTTTTTGCACCTCCTCTGCATCTCATTAGGGTTAGTTGGTGGTGTCACCCGTGGGGATAAAATTTGCGGCAGTTATCGCGGGAATACTGGCGATGTCTGCAGTTTGCACCCGCTTGTGAATGGGGCGTTAAATCTATCTCCACTTTTGATGCGTTAAGGTGGCGATAACTCGGCAATAAGTCCTTGTGAATATGCCCCATTGTTTCCTCTACATTCACACAAGCACACCACTCACCCTGAAATCACATGACACTCTACTCACCTGTCACTTTTACTGCACACCCTGCAGTCTCACCTTGGAAGATGGGGTACACCTGACAGGGGTGGGAATGGACATGTTTCTACTTAACATTGTGGGGGTCCTAGAACAAATGGGTTTCTCTTAAAAGCAAACGCGCAGGGAGAAATGGAGGAGCTCCCTCCGATCATTGAACCGTAAGTAATGTGGCGGAAGAAACCCAGAAAAAGTACACAAAAGAGAAGATTACTAGAGGTAGATGGGCGGCTCACTCAGTGTCCTTCGGATGCCTCACAGCAGGGGTACTAAGGGAGCTAATGGCAGCACACAGCCACAGACAGAGTAGATGAGATGCTCGCACAGGGTCCTTGGGATGCCACACGGCAGGGACACTGAGGAGCAGGCGAATGGCCAACAAAGGGTCCAGGGCAAGCGGAATGGCACTTGCAGCCCGGGCAGGTCCTAACGGACACCCACAAGAATCGGTAGCAAGGGAAGCCTGGAACCGCAAACACAGAGGCCTGGCAAAGGGGCACCTCGATTGAATAAAGACTGTGCTGTCAGGAAGTGAATAACTACAAGTAATGTGACAAGGACAATGATGGGCACACAACGACATGGATGTTTATGAATGACCAAATAAATTGCGAAATGTACAACCATGTTATGTTTGAATAAACTGCTACCTTTCTACTCACCAAATCATGTTGTTACTGGAATGATTAAGGGGGAAAGGATGCAGTTTGCGGGCACAGGGAGGGGGAGAAAGGCTCGCCCCTGGGAGGGGTTGAAACTTGGGCCTGGGGAGGCACAGCCGGACCCGATGGGGGCCCGGGTCAAACGCCGCCCGGGGGCCGGATGCCCTCCCCCTCCGCGAGAAGCCCGCGAAAAGGGGCGCACCGGGTTGGTCGCCCCAAAGTAGCCGCTGGTCCCCCATTCAGGGGACAAGGCAACAATCGACTGGGGGGGTTAGGAAGGGGCACAGGGCCCAGTTTCGGCATTCAACCCCCCGAGCTGAAGACGGAATCCCACCCACCCACACCAAAGGAAGTGGGCGTCGCAGGCGCAGGGTCGCAGAGTAGATGAGATGCTCGCACAGGGTCCTTGGGATGCCACATGGCAGGGGCACTGAGGAGCAGGCGAGTGGCCAACAAAGGGTCCAGGGCAAGCGGAACGGCACTTGCAGCCCGGGCAGGTCCTAATGGACACCCACAAGAATCGGTAGCAAGGGAAGCCTGGAACCGCAAACACAGAGGCCTGGCAAAGGGGCACCTCAAATGAATAAAGACTGTGCTGTCAGGAAGCGAATAACTACAAGTAATGTTACAAGGACAATGATGGGTATACAACAACATGGATGTTTATGAATGACCAAATAAATTGTGAAATGTTCAACTATGTTATGTTTGAATAAACTGCCCTTCCAGCTGCCCTGCATCTCCCAGCCATTGTCCTGTGTACCGGTGACTCCTTAACCACACCCGCGAGGCACCTGTGTCTTTAAACAATGGTGGGAGGTGGGAAAGCTCCAATCTTCCCAGTTCTCCGAGCTCTGCTCCCGCCAAGCTCTACAGGCTTGCTCCCCCCCGTTGCGGGCACCGTTTGCCTCCTACAGTGCCCCGCGCCGTGTTTGCTTTCCCGCCTCCAACTTAGCTATTTCTGCCGCCAAGTCAAACCAGCTTTCTCCCTCTGTTCACGGCACAGCTGACCCCCAAGTGCCCTGCGATGTGTCTTTCTGTTCCACTCTCAGCTGCGTGAGGCCCCGCCTCACCTCCGGCCACCTGCCAGCGGGGGGAGGGGGCCTCCAGTGTGCTGCAGACTCTCCTCTCGGAGCCGGACCGCTCTGATTTCCTCCTCCCTGCGTTGAGGTTGTGGCGGTGGCAGGAGCGGAGATCAAGGCCAGCGGCAGCAGCGGGATGCCCCCCTTCCGGCAGTGGGTTCTCCGACGTAGACGGCGGTCCCACTTCCTCCAGCCACAGCCGGTCACAGCCTGCAGGGGGATGCCCCCCTTCCCTTCCGGTTTTCCGGCAATGGGTCTCCGACGGGCTCCCTCGACGGCGGTACCAGCTCACTCCGGCCACAGCCGGTCACAGCCTGCTCACCACCTGCTCCAGCCGAATCCTGGGTGGATCTTGCTCTGCAGGTTCTTTGACGCCGAAAGCGAGCCTCCCACGATGTTCTCCGTCAGCAGCTATTATCCACAGTCCCAGGTATTCCGTCTTCGGCTCGGGGGGGGTGGGAGGGTTTGAATGCCGAAACTGGGCCCTGTGCCCCTTTTTAACCCCTCCAGCCACTTGTCACCTTGTCCCCTGATTGGGGGGGCCAGCAACTTGAAGGAAGTGACCCGATTAGGGCCACCCGGGTCACTCGCGAACGCCTCTCAGCCTTCCAAACAAATGAAGAGTCGGTCAGACAGTAGAGCATACAAACCAAAGTTATTTATTAGTCATACACTTGAGCGGAGTCCAGTCTGACCAGCCTCCTTGGATTGCTGCAGAGTGGGACTGACCCCGCCAACATGGTAATACATAATATACATTTCCAGTACCCCTAAAGACACGCCCAGACTGGAATTTTCCAGTTAGTAGCTGGTGAACATAGGAGACACAGAAGGATGAGCTACAATCCTAAGACCGGGTACATGCTATCTCAGTTTCAAGGTTACTCTGACCGAGCCTGCCACTCTAAGGGTGGGAGCAGGCCTATCTAATGGGAAAGGTATGTAATGACAAAACAGTCTATTCATTAGTGCAGCGAAGCTCAACCTTGGAGAAATAGAAAAAAATATCGAGACTGCTTTCTGCTGAGGCGAACAGAATGAGACAGAAGTTTAGTTTCGATCATGGTACAAAATGGCGGCTAAATGAAAAATGGTGTCGCAAATGCTAACTTAAATCGTACAATGCAAGGGGAAATCGACCAAAAGCATTTTCCATTCCAACAGACCCTCCTTTTAGCATTTGCTAATACATTTTGCAGATGGGGAGTTTGAAAGATGTAATATGCAGAGGAACAAAAAGGACACCACGACTTAGAACTATCCATATATTCAGTATCAGGACTGAAGTTGCAAGGGATGAGCTAGAACCAAAGATGCCCTCATCTATTTGCATCATTTCGTCAATGCCCTTCTGCAACATAATCGCAGCAGTGTCATGGACTGTCTTCTGATGCTTAGGGGTGAGAAGCGTTGTACAGTAAGAACAGCATAAGGGGAGACACTGCACAAGAATGCAACAGACAATTAGAATTACAATAAAGTATATCATCCTTTCTAGAATCCAACCCCACCCACCAAAGAGAGACCAACTCCAATTTCCGCTTTCCATTCCTTTGACATTCTCCAAAATATCTAAAATGTGTTGGGTAATATTCTTTTCCATATTTGTGATCCCAACTACACACTGGTCTCCTACTACTCTGCACACACCACAGCTCTTAGCTAGGATGAAATCAACTGCATATCTTGCTTGCTTGTATATTTGCATACTTTCTAATTGGGTGGTGATGTCACACAAGGCAGCTACTGTGGAGTTAGACAGTATCTGCAGCTTACATCTAAAATATTCCCTAGCCCTTTCACCTCTGGCCATAGCGGTACCACCAAAGGTGATAATGGAGGAAAGAATATACCCAAAGGTGATACCATTACTATAATTATTGACCTCCAGGTCTGGCACTCCGTCACAAAATTCCTTTGTTAAAGTTCTTTTAACCCATCTGATATTTGGCTTACTATACTTACAAGGCACCCCAAGAGG